>JASDDO010000019.1:616497562-619307480 GCA_030015575.1 Agapanthus africanus
TAATTTCCTGCTCTGTCTTATAACAATTATAAGTTGGAGCGGGACCAACGTTCCCCAGCTCAGTATAACAAGCGGGTTCGGTCAATAATCCGTATTATTATCTTGATTAAGGCGTGATATGGTCGCTACCTGGAGAGAGAGAGAAGAAAACACTCAGCGTGCGCTCTTGCAAGAATAGATTGGTTATTAATTTATCTAATAAGGATGGCTCCCACTGCTTTTTATCAAATCTTCCTTCAAACCCTAAAAGGAAAGACTAGCCGGGATTAATTACACACTACAAGTTCGCCAATCTTTCAGCCAGGCCAGTGTCGGTACTTTGAGGGAGGTCCCCCGTGCTTTCGCACGAACCTAATTAATGTAAACCTCGTTTTCCCAGAGGCTTAAGCTCATTAACACCTTTCTAGACACCTACTTGATCGGCTAATTGTAATGCGTAAAACTCTCCCAGGAGTAACTCTTACTCGCAGCGGGTATCGGGATCCAACTATCTCATAGAAGGTATGCAATCTCATTGCAAATTTCAACACTTGAAATTCCGATAATCTTTTGCCCCTAGCGTCCTATGACCTTGACGCAGGCCAACAAACCATAGTCCGCTAGTCAAGTTCAACCCGTCATTTCCTGATTGAATTAAACCCACCCGCACGACCCTTGACGCAGGCCAACAAAGTCGCACGACTACCCTAATCCAATCACATCATATGCTTATGCAGATAAGCACCAGTTAGCTACCGCACACTACGCCTTGACGCAGGCCAACAAACGTAGCACGAATACTAACTACTACTTATCTGAAATGACGGAGGGCTACGACAGGTTTTTCTGAAAACCTATTGCGTAATGAACTTGATATCGTTGTAGAATCAAATGATTTTTAAATGGAATGTTTTTGAAGCTTTTCTAGTTTTGCTAAAGGGGTCACTCCGGTGAAGGGATCGTCGGCCCTTTCCTCGTTGAATAAGGTGCGGGATATATCATATACATCACTGTGCAAAGCAGAAACTATAGAAGCTATCAAAAGACAAACCGAGTGTGTAGCATCTGCCAGTTATTGCTAAAGGAGTCACTCCCGGTGAAGGGATCTCGGTCCTTTCCTCATCGAATAAGGTGCAGGATATATCACATATACCGCTGTGCAAAGCAAGAACTGTAGCTACCTGTTTTATTTTGAAATTCGATTCTACAACATCTTAGGTTTCTTTTATTTCATCAATCTCATTATGAAGTCCCATCATTTAAGTACCTAAACATCACAGATAAATACGACGTACACTTATGCCATCCGCATTCGCCTCGATGTCCCCTCGTGCACCGTTAGGTTAGGTAACTAACGGCAGAGCAGGGCAGGGCTAGCACGGGTGTAAAACATAAGTAACGTCTATATAATATATCATATATACTATATGCTGTATCTATCACAGAACATCACATGATCACATCATAGATATCGCAGCAGAAGAAACATATGAAATATTGGATATACTAGGACGTCCGTGTTTTCAATACGAGCCAGTATAAAACACGGATTCCACGGTCGTGATGAATAGCCAAACCCACACCCCTAGACCCCTACGAGAGCGGCAAGCAACCCTACCAATTCTAGAGTTAGGAGACCCGGACTCGACTCCTCGAGTTGGTCTCCCACTGGACTCCAGAACCCGGTTACTTATGCTCCCCTCCTTGGGTCTATCCTAGTGCGGAAAAGTAAATAATATACAACAACGGTGATAACTTCCGCAACCTGGAAGCGCCCCAATAAAAGAATATTACATACAAGTTTTTACATGAATGAAAATGAGAAACACTCATCTCACATAAAAACCCCCGGCTATTCAAACACGACGATCCAATATAACATATCCAGCAACACATAACATCACATGTCATCAACGTAAGTAAATATGCGCATCCCAATTGTCGTTGACATATAGCAACGAAACCGGCGATATCACATATTACACTTACGGTCACAGAAAAGAAAGTGTAAAACTACAACAGTTGGAATCCGCAATCACCTCAGACATCGCATGCCTGACCAAATGAATTACTTAGACATCGCATGCCTCACAATTATAAACCCCGCATTTTAGTCTCAAAATCGAAAACACTTTTCAATATCAAGTCGGGCAATTCAACAAGATTCCCGACATCCTGATCGAATGCTCGTCGCAAACTTCAGTAGACGGCCGCACCCCCGTTACCGTCGACGAAGTGCACCAAGGCGGAACACCGCTACCGCGAGCACCCGAACGGATGCTTTCGGCGACGGGGTTCTCCTACAGTCACTTGGTCGGGGCTATGGAGTGAGGCTGTCTATTAAGTTTACCCGGCGATTATCCGCGTACGCTACGTGATTGCGAAGGACTTTTGATCGCATCAAAATTCCATGGGCAACCGATCAAGTGAGACTAAAGTGCTATGTTTATAACATTCATTTAGTTATCTCATAACTTTTTGTGAATTCCAATTATTGTATCACATTCCCAGATAATTAGAAAATGTTAAACTTTCCGATCGAACAATCGAACACCCAAGTTTTCCCGAAATATCAACACATGAAATAAGTCTAACAACATTCAGTTCGTGCCTCAGTACCAACGGTCCAGCCGTAGAAGGGTCAAGCCAACGCCTCACATGTGGCACGCCGTACTGCCCCAAACCCGAAGGTTCAAAGGGCAGTTCAAGACGGTCACATAATCGAGTTAAGGTTTGTTGTCTTCTAGAGGTCCATCGCGTTACTTGGACTACTTAGAACGTCGTTAAACTACGGAAAAATCCAACACTTGGAAATTTCCCGACAGGGGAAAAATTGGGTATTTATATCCGGTCGAACTTTTTAACATATTCTAAGATTTATCCGGAAAGCCACATAGACAAAATCTGATACTCCGATCGAAACACCGAATCCCAATAACAACTCAGAAAATGCAAACTCTGGAAAAAATATTAAAAATACCCAGGAGAACCAGCACTGTTAAATAGGAATTACTGTGCAAACTAATTTAAATATTGTGGACGTACGGCCGCGGTTCCGCCGCGTGAGCCTAGCTCATGCCGCGGAAACGCGGTGTAAAAGTTGAATTAGGTCCACGAAATTTACAGTAATTCCTATAAAACCCTGCTTGATTTTCTGCATATTTTTAATTTCAAAAAATCCACGTTTTTAGAAAAAGGACAGAGAGCATTATTTGAGATGGGGTTTCGGGTCGATCGGACTTCAAACTCCGTCTAGACTTCGCCTAAGGCTCTAGTTAGGCTCTGATACCACTGTAGGTCAGGCAGCCACCCCATCCAATGGGGTCGCCGTGGCACCAACGGGTCCCTCAGCCGCTACTTTTTACGCATGCCCCCTCGCGAGGACTACAACCCGCCGGAAACACCTTCCGGTCTCGGGACACCCTGGGGGTAAGAGCCTATGCTTCGCCACACTGTCACACAGTGAGAACCCCCCATAGGTCGACATCCAATGCCTAGTAGCTCTGATACACTGTAGGGTTCCTAGGCACCCTAATGAGGTCTCACAAGGCATCGAACATGCCATTATAAAAATTTTACGGGTGCCGAGAGACCCGACTACGGATCGTTTGCTAGAAAAACTAGGCGAAAAAGCTAACTAGTTAACACTTAACTATAAGAATCGGAAATACAACCTTTGTAGATCCGGTCCTCCACCTCCACGGCTCCGAGATGAGGTCGTCTCCGCTGTCCAAATCAAATCCGGGCTCTAGCGTCGGCTTCATCGGAGAATGGGCAAGCTAGGTCGTCGATGTCCATGCGAAGATGATCTACGTCGAAGCATCGCAAGATCAAGCTCTCACTTCACCAAGTCATGAAACTTGTGAAGAAAACACACTCTACTACTTGGCAAGAGGTAGAGGATGAAGAAATAGGAAGTGGGTAGACTTTAGATTTGGATTTCTCACTCTTTTTCATCACTTGCCATTGATGGAGGCAAGCTTTCTTTACTTGAAGAAATGAAGAAGAAGAAGGAAATTGTTATGATAAGAATAATTAAAAAAGAAAAGAAAATCCATTCTTATCATAAGCAAACCATGGTTAGGTGTAGAGATTAAACCAAGGTTAGTTTGAATGGTTAGGGTTAAGGATGAGATAAGAATGGTTGACTAATGTCAATGCTTCATGAAGGTTCAAAGAATAAAACAAAACTAGCAACCATTCTTCTCATTATCATTTCCATAATAAATAAATAAATAAATAGATATGAAAATGTAAACCCTAATCATTTAAATAACCATGGTTCAATCTTTACACAACACAAGAAAACATGTATCATCAAACATGATACAATCAAGTGCACAAAAACTATATCGAATATACAATGTGCACATCCGAGTGAGAAAATCCATCTTAAGTAAACCGATACTAGTTGATGCAAAGTAATATATCAAATATGTAAATATGCATTAAATCATTAAATCAACACTTGATTCAATGATCCGGTCATGTCGCACACAACCGACTAGTATACAATGTATCATCTTATCGAATCAACGCTTGAATCGATAACTAGGTTATATCGCATACAACCATTCGATACATTCATCGCGAGAATGGAATACGGTATCACATACACGTATTATTCTCGGTCCCGCACATATCTCATATGCGCTCCTATTTCGTTTCGCTTGAGCCAGGAAACCTCTGTGTAGGACTCTAAAGACTCGTCAATACGCCGGCAGCGGATGATGATCATATCAAACATCCACAAGCCGCAAGCGGTCTGCTAAACGTAACGGCCACCCGGGTATTGAGCGATCTGAAGATCGACGAGCAAGCCCGCTCACACTCCAGTGAATCTAACCAGTAACACTACCGTACAGTCCGGTCTGATCGTCTGATCTGTCGCATATCTCGCCTAGGGGTGGTAAACGTCAGACCCCAATAGCTCGATAAGTCGTGTCGATATGAGGTCTATAACAATTCGAGAAACTACTGGTAACACTTACCAGTAAATCTCAGCAACCCTGGCCAGGGATTTCCTGTTATAGCCAATCGAACACAGCGCAACATCAACCCCCTATACCGGGAGAGACGAATCCCCTCCTATCGCTCATTGCCTCCATGTGACTCGGGACTGTACCCAAAAACCACCATTTTGCACGCCCTCTTGGACGTGGTAAGATGGAAATCAAAGCACAGTGGGAACCACACAAGACTCTATGACGATCTCGGGTCAACAGACTACTCTGTACCAGTGTCACCAGAGAACTGCCATCTGACGTGAGGTATAATACCATCTGGGAGTTCTCGGCGAGTCCGTCCAGTGTACCCAGTCTCTACTGAGCACCCGTATATCATCTCTGATGTCAAACACCGATGGATATGGGATCATCCATCGCCCATCTGTATGGGTCGAGAAGGTACACGCTAGTCTACTCTGGTATATCGATGCCCCGTCTCGATACACCCACTTCTAGGGACTTTGAAGGATGTACTTATGGACTACCATGTCCCCACTAGTATGATCCGCATCATAGTCCAGGTAGTCAAGTACAGATCCTAAGGGCTTTACCAACATGTAACAGAGAGACAATCAGTATACACGTTAAGGTAAAGATCAACCAGATAGCATACTATCATGTCGAGCAAGAAAGTCCTCCCTATATATGTCCCAGCATCCACTACAATATACATCCAATGTACAGTAATGGCCTCTAGGGCATACATATAACTAACACTCCTGAACCAGAATCCATCCCCGAACTGGAACAAGTTCCTTTCGAGTTCGTATATAACCATACGATGGAATATCCAAATAAACTGTGGATCTTCGTAGTGATACGGAGTGTCCTGGAGAAATACAAAGGTGATTTTAGGATTGGCGAAGGAATACTTGGTTTGGTCGTGAATATCTGTTGCAATTTACTTTGCCCTCTTACTAATCCCTTGCTTTGTCTTAACTTAATACCTTCCGCACACCATCGTTATGCTAATTGGTTTTCTTCATTCCCTACCGGTCGGCACCAGCCTAAGGTTTGGAAGAAGACAATCCAATTTGCGTAATAGGTGTACTACCCCTAAACCAAGGAGTACTCGTAACCTGAGAGAGGGTAAAATGAAAAGACAACTGAATAATCCTATCCGTTTTCTCCAGAACCGGAAACCATCCTCGAATAAATTCTTTCGAGTTCGTATCTAACCATACGATGGTTTTGTCCAATGGAAGTGGACGTTCGTAGTAATACGGGATGTCCTGGAGAAAAGGGTAAAAGTGGGAGTGGCAATGAGGTCTGCAACTCTGACAATCCAAAAGCCAGTGTTAAGAAGGTTCGGTCAACTTGGTCACTGAGTCATAGTCTTAGGGTCGGGTCAATGGTCGCTGCCAAAGAGAGAGAGAAAAGAAACACTCAGCGTGCACTCTAACCTAGATCAGAATGGTTACCAATTTATCTAATCAGGAAACCTCCCACTGTACCTCAAATTCTCCTCCAAACCTAGAAGAAGAATTAGTCGGGGTCACCCGAGGAGTAAACTAACTCATCAGTGGGAATCGGGATCCAACTATCATCGCATGATAACGTGACGGAATCCGCTCACGGTATCACACTCCAGAAGGTATGCGCATATCTGGCAAGTTTCAGTTCTTTTGAAACTCCCGATGAGATTTCTGCCCCATGCTCTTATGACCTTGACTTTGGCCAACATATCATAAGTCACATGTCAAGTTCTACCCGTCATTCTCCAGGTTAATTTGAATCCACCCGTACCTACCCTTGACTTTGGCCAAAATGGCAGTACGACTGTCCCAAACCAACGCATCTATCTATGCTGCATATGAATACCCAATAGCTACCAATCACTGTGCCTTGACTTTGGCCAACATACACAGCTTGAATACTATTGACTACCCATATGAAACGACGGAGGGCTACGAATTGTTTCTGGCGAAAACCTTTAACGTAATGAACTTGATATCGTTGAAGGAACGGATAGCTTTTTGAAAATATAGTGACGAAAACTTTCGCTAAAGAGGTCACTCCCGGTGAAGGGATCTCGGCTCTTTCCCCGTAGAATGGGGTGCAGGATATTCTAACTGAATACCACGGTGCAAAGCAAAAGTAATCGGCTATAGTGAAGTTAATGCCCTGACGCAAACTTTTGTCCAAGGGGTCACTCCCGGTGAAGGGATTTCGGCCCTTGCCTCGTCGACTGAGGAGCTGGATATTCATAACTGAATATCACTGTGCAAAACAAAAGAGAGCGTCCTTGCAATAACAGCTTTTTGAAAAGTGTTCCAACAACATCAGATTAGGTTTGTTTTTAACTTGCATTGATCCGAATCAATGCAGTCCCATCAATTGATCACACCAAAAAGAACGAAAATATACTGATGTACGTATATGCCATCCGCATTCGCCACTGGGTCCCGTCATTACCCGTTAGGTTAGCTAACTAACGACAGAGCGGGGACTGGACTAGCGCGGATGCAAAACATATACAACATCTACTAATATATATACCAATATATTATATTCGCTCAAGGCGTGAATAAAATGCAACATCACAGAAATGTACAGCATCACAGAATAATACAGATATCTGGGATCCCCGGGTTTCACAGAGCCACTACTGAAACCCGACGTTCCCCTGGTCGTGTGGATAGCCTGCGCAATGAAATCCTAGACCCCTGCGGGCGCGGCAAGTCACCCGCCAAAACCTGAAGCGAGGCAGCCCCCTTCAGCGCCGTGAATGGACCACCCAGCACTTCACGGAATCCGGTAACTTAGGCACCCCTCCTGGGTCAACCTGTACCCCCTACGAGTGCGGCGAATAGCCCGCCAATCCTAGAGTGATGCCCCCTCCGTCTCAATGCCATGAGATGCGGGCTCGTTGCCCTCTAGAACCCGGCTATCCGTGCACCCCTCCGCGGGGTAATCCTAGTACAGAAAGTAAAATATACATACAACGGGTACATCGACCGCAACCTGGTCGTGCCCCAAAATAATAATACAAACAGGCAGTGACGGCAGTCCACATGTCGGACGCTCGCCCCGCAATTTCAAATGTACATAATACAACCACAACTGTACTAGCATTGCATCCAGGCTATCCCCCACGACCGATCCGCAACATCACAGCAAAAACAGAACATCAACGTGAAAGTCACGTTCGCAAATCCGTCTAACCGGGCTATAGCAGTTAGACCGGATTTACCGATCAAGTGACATTCACGGTCGCAGATATAATGTAAATACTGTGAAATAATGTGTTTAAAAATATCCGATCGATCAAATTTTAACAAGTGGGCCCCCAAGCATTACTGTAGCAGATCAGGAAATTCTGGGCCCAATATTAATATTCCAAAACCCCAATTTTAAGCCCACAAAGACACTGTAGAAATTTGGTGCAGGGATCTCCACAGTGCGCGGCGGAACCGCGGCGATAAGGGGGTATTTGCGGCGGTTCCGCGCTCCCACAGTGGAATCACTTCATCGAATTTTTACAGAGCTCTTAAATTATCCAGTACATCAATGTTTTACAACCTGAAAAAATTTTCGAGACCAAAAATTTTCAACAGAAAACTGATGCAAGCAAAAAATGCGGTTTTGGGATTTTTGTCGATCGGAAATGCAAAACACATTAAACCAAGCTAGACTAAGTTAATGGCGAGGCTTTGATACCACTGTAAGTGCACGGCGGCGCCCCGGCTGTCAATCCGACGGCCAAATGCGGAAGCGGTGATAAACTTTAATTTTTACTTGATCTGGCAAACCGCCGCGCACTAATACCCAGATCGAACCATTAATTAGTCCTAGCTAACTACAAGATGGGGAATAGAGATATACCGACTGATCCAAGTCCTCCGGTCTTCTCGTCGTCGTCCCGATCTCCTGCGGAATGCTCCGTCTCCTCCTCGTCGCCGGAAGCGCACCACATCGCCTACTTCTTTTACGGGCTCCCACCTCAATGCCGAGGCAACTCGGGCACGAAGCTGGCTAGTCGACGTGCCTAAGATTTGCTGTAGAATGTAGTGTACAAGTCTCATTTTGGGGTTGTAGGAATTGCCTTTTGGTGGAGGAAATGATATGAGCTTGTGGAGGTGAAATATGTGGGATTTTACAAAGCTAGAATGACAAAAATCCCACCCCAAGAATTTTGGACAGCCCCCTCCCACTAGTGGCCGGCCATGTAAATGGTGGTGAAGAGAAATGAGAGAGTGGAGAGAGTAAATCAAATGGGAGCCATTCTCATCTAATACCAAAGAGAGAGAGAGGAAAGGTTATCATATGAACCAATGATGACAAGGCAAAACCAACACTCAACAAACAACCATCTCTCATCATCAACAATCATGTCCACAAAAGTCAAGCCATGATCAACTAAAGAAAGTCAAGGTATGGTGCAACATCATGAAACCATCATGATACAACAAATATGCAAAAGACCCCCTCCACAATTGCCTATTTGCAACAATGCAAATAAGCCCTCCTCCACCAATCTTCGGCCAATGAACGGAACAATGGAAATCGGCCGAAACTGAAAGCAAACTGGCAACTCCAGAAAACTGGTCCCGTAATAAATTACAGGAAAACCCCGATACTGTGCATACACACCCGCATTTGTATTCCGACCGAAATACAAATGCAATGAGACAAAATCTACACTGTACTATACTAGGATCCGGCTTAAACCAAAGCCGGCCAGTAAGATCCGTTCGATCCTGATCCGTGCAATACCGCACGTATCTGATCGAACCCTGCCATATAACCATACAGCCTATAGTACAAACTGTCCGATCCTGATCCGTGCAATACCGCACGTATCTGATCGGACCTTGCCATATCTCCATACGGCCTCTACAACTTTTCGCCCGAAAGCTGAGTAACTGAATGTGGGGGACTCTAAAGACTCATCAACACCTTGGTTGTGGATTTAACCACTAGCACGTTAGAGGTATAAGCCAATACATAACGGGCTACCAGGTATTGACCAAAAGGGACGTCTGTGAGCGAACTCAGCCTGACAACCCTACTGAGCCTGTCAGTGACAATATCCGTACAGTCCGGTCCGTTCGTCTATGAGTATCGCATGGCGGGCCTAGGGGGTTGGTAAAAGTCAGACCCCCAAAAGCGGTACAAGTCGTGTCGGAGTGTAGCCCAGAACACCTGAGATACTACTGGAATACCTACCAGTAAATCTCCTGCCTTGGCCAAGGACTTTGTGTAATGGCTCTCCTAGACACAGCGTGACCTCACCCCCAATACCGGGAGAGACGAACCCCTGAAGATACGCTCACTGCCTCCATGCGGCTCGGGACTGTACCCAACTAAAACCTGTTTGCACGACTCCTTTGAGCCGTGGTAGGGTAGTAATCAAAGTACAGTGGGAACTTACACGAGACAAATGACGATCCCCAGGTCGATGAACTAACCTGCACACATGTCACCAGGGAACTGCCATCTGACGTCTGGTATATGACCAACTAGCATGTTCCCGGCGAGTCCTGTCCGGTGTACTCATAACCCAATGAGCACCTGTATACATCTTAGGTGATCCAACTGACACCAGTGGCTTGTGAGACCGGCCACCGCCCCTCGTCGGGGTCTCGACTGTATACACTAGTCTACTCTGGAGTATCGATGCCCTGTCTCGAAACTCACACGACTAGGGACCATTTAAGGATATGCTTATAGACCCCAGCTCCCACTTATATGATTGCCCTCATACTGCTGGTGGTCAAGCAAGAATCCTAGGGGCTCTATCAACGTGTAATAGCAACTTGTCAGGTCACCTAAAACAGTACACGATGATAAAGGTAAACCAGATAGCATACTATCATCTCGAGTAAGACTGTCCTACCGGGATAGGTCCTCCATCAATCATTGCAATCACGTACCTGTGACCTAATAATTGACTCTGAGGGCACTATCTCCAACATTATGGACCTTACGTCGGCATGACTTATCAAGCTACTGGGGTCTGACGTTTACCACCCCTAGGCGAGATATGCGACATATCAGACGAACAGACCAGACTGTACGGTAAGTTTTACTGGTTGGATTCATAGGAGTGTGAGCGGGCTTGCTCGTCAATCTTCTGATCGCTCAATACCCGGGTGGCCGTTACGTTTAGCAGACTGCTTGCGGCTTGTGGGTGTTTGATATGATCATCACCTGCTGCCGGCGTATTGACGAGTCTTTAGAGTCCTACACAGAGGTTTCCTGGCTCAAGCGAAACGAAATAGGAGCGCATATGAGATATGTGCGGGACCGAGAATAATGCGTGTATGTGATACCGTATTCTATTCTCGCGATGAATGTATCGATTGGTTGTATGCAATATAACCTAGTTATCGAATCGAGGATTGATTCGATAAGTCGATACATTGAATATTAGTCGGTTATATGCGACATGACCGAATCATTGAATCAAGTGTTGATTTAATGATTTAATGTATAATTATATATTTGATATATTACTTTACATTAATTAGTATTGGTTCACTTTAAAAAGGATTTTCTCACTTGATGTGCACATTGTATATGTGATATATTTTTGTGCACTTGATTGTATCATGTTTGATGATACATGAAAGTTTGGGTGTATGTTTAGTTTAAACCATGGTTATGTTAATGGTTAGGGTTTTTATTTACTTATTCATTTATTTATTTATTTGGAAAGATAAATAGAATGGTGGCTTGTTTTGTTGTTTTGTTGAAACTTCATGAAGTGTTGAAAGCTTGACCATTCTTGTTCTTTTCCTAAACCTAACCATTAAACCTAACCCTAGTTTATTCTCTACACTTAACCATGGTTGCTATATGATAAGTATCACTTATTTTCTATTTTCAAATAATACTTATCATATTCCTTCTTCTTCTTCTTCTTCAACAAAGAAGAAAGCTTGCATCCATTAATGGCAACATGAGAAAAAGAGTGAGAAATCCAATTCTAAAGTGAACCCACTTCCTATTTCTTCATTCTCTACCACTTGCCAAGTAGTATAGGGTGTTTTATTCACAAGTTTCATGACTTGGTGAAGTTGGAGTTTGATCTTGAGTTGCCTCGACGTAGATCATCTTCGGCATCGAAGTCGACGACCTAGCCCGATCATTTCTTCGACGATACAATCGCTAGAGTCCGGGATCCGATGTTCGCAGCGGAGGGACGTCAAAGCGGAGCTAAGGAGGTGGAGGACCGGATCTACAAAGGTTGTAGTCACTTTCTTTTAGCAGTAAAGTTGTTTACATGCTTGCATCGCCTTCTTATCTAGTTAACGATCCGTATTAGGGTTTGTAGGCACATGAAAAATTTGAATTGAGCATGTTTGATCACTTGTGAGACCTCATTGGTGTGCCTAGGAACCCTACACCAGCAATCTAAACGATCAAAAGTAGTAAGTGATAATAGCATTTCAAAACTTTTGAAATCTCAAACCAAATTCTTTGAATTCCAACTTTACATTCTTAAAAATTTTGGCAGCACCTCCTCTGTAAAAACTAACCCCAAAAATGAGTACAACATAAATATAAAGTAAAGCATCCCCAACGGGAGCAAATCCTTGCCCAACGGTGGAAAACAACCGTCACAACAGATATACGACGCCGTAGCGAAGAAATAAAAGACGATATAAGTAAAAACTGCATAAAAGACATCCAAGTCACCAAAATATACAATATCGTTCTCACATCAAGTCTCTAAGTCATACACATGAAAGTGGTAGATGGAGAGTACAGGATACAACAAATATACAATGAACATGAACAGATAACCACAAAACCCACCTAAAGCAAAACTGGACACTGTGAGCAGAAGCGGTATCCGCAGCAAAAGATGATAAGATAGATGAATAGCCTGCCGCGACTGCCCTGAGGGACTACCTGCAAAACACTGTGGCACAACGGGGGTGAGTTGCCAACTCGTGAATAGTAAATAACATATGCAGGTAACGCAAGTATGCACGTACAGCGCGAATCTGATACATGCAAGCGGATAGCAATAAATGGTCATATGTATGCAACCGTTATGAAAGGTACTCTAGCAGGTACAACTAATACGTGAAGCAATAATATGACAATATGTATATGCAACAGTCATGAAAGGTACTCTATCGGTTACTACTAATACATGAAGCAATACATATAACATAAATGAGGAGTATGGAAATAAAACATGTCATTCTCACGGAATCCTGACCTCGTGATAGGACCAAAATCCATCAAGACAATCTAAACCCAAAATTTCCTCAAATCAGCTCCAAATTGGCTCTCATATCATGTAAGTCTCATATATCCTGAATGTACAATGTCAAGTATATCTCATATATCCTGAATGTACAATATCAAGTAAACCTCATATATCTTGAATGTACAGTGTCAAGTAAATCGCATATATCCAATATCCAGTATCGAGTAAGTTTCATATAAAATGAGTGTCCAATATCGACACCCAAAAACATCATGAAACAAGTGTCTAGTATCGACACATAAATACTGATCTATCGGGTGCTTTCACCACGACTGGCTCCCTGATAGGTACATATCTATACGTACATGACCCCGTCCTGTATCCCCACGATACCCGTCGAGTCAAAGGTACTGTCACCGGTAGGTACTGTTAGTTATATGTATGCCCTAGAGGCCATTACTGTACATAGGATGTATATTGTAGTGGATGCTGGGACATATATAGTGAGGACTTTCTTGCTCGACATGATAGTATGCTATCTGGTTGAACTTTACCTTAACGTGTATACTGATAATCTCTCTGTTACATGTTGGTAAAGCCCTTAGGATCTGTACTTGATTACCTGGACTATGATGCGGATCATACTAGTGGGGACATGGTAGTCCATAAGTACATCCTTCAAAGTCCCTAGTCGTGGGTGTATCGAGACGGGGCATCGATATACCAGAGTAGACTAGCGTATACCTTCTCGACCCATACAGATGGGCGATGGATGATCCCATATCCATCGGTGTTTGACATCAGAGGAGATATACGGGTGCTCAGTAGAGACTGGGTACACTGGACGGACTCGCCGAGAACTCCCAGATGGTATTATACCTCACGTCAGATGGCAGTTCTCTGGTGACACTGGTACAGAGTAGTCTGTTGACCCGAGATCGTCATAGAGTCTTGTGTGGTTCCCACTGTGCTTTGATTTCCATCTTACCACGTCCAAGAGGGCGTGCAAAATGGTGGTTTTTGGGTACAGTCCCGAGTCACATGGAGGCAATGAGCGATAGGAGGGGATTCGTCTCTCCCGGTATATGGGGGTTGATGTTGCGCTGTGTTCGATTGGCTATAACAGGAAATCCCTGGCCAGGGTTGCTGAGATTTACTGGTAAGTGTTACCAGTAGTTTCTCGAACAGTTATAGACCTCATATCGACACGACTTATTGAGCTATTGGGGTCTGACGTTTACCACCCCTAGGCAAGATATGCGACATATCAGACGATCAGACCGGACTGTACGGTAGTGTTACTGGTCGGATTCACTGGAGTGTGAGTGGGCTTGCTCGTCGATCTTCAGATCGCTCAATACCCAGGTGGCCGTTACGTTTAGCAGACCGCTTGCGGCTTGTGGGTGTTTGATATGATCATCATCTACTGCCGGCGTATTGACGAGTCTTTAGAGTCCTACACAGAGGTTTCCTGGCTCAAGCGAAACGAAATAGGAGCGCATATGAGATATGTGCGGGACCGAGAATAATGCGTGTATGTGATACCGTATTCTATTCTCGCGATAAATATATCGAATGGTTGTATGCGATATAACCTAGTTATCGATTCAAGCGTTGATTCGATAAGCCGATATATTGTATACTAGTCGGTTGTGTGCGACATAATCGGGTCATTGAATCAAGTGTCGATTTAATGATTTAATGCATATTTATATATTTGATATATTACTTTGCATCAACTAGTATCGGTTTACTTAAGATGGATTTTCTCACTCGGATGGGCGCATTGTATATGCGATATACTTTTGTGCACTTGATTGTATCATGTTTGATGATACATGTCATGCTAGGGTTCAAGTGTAAAGATTAAACCTTGGTTAATGAAATGGTTAGGGTTTCTTATTTATTATTCATTTATCTTATTTAATTATGCTTTTTATTTTTGATAAATGAATAAAAGAAAATGAGAAAAAGAATGGTGGCTTCTTTTGTTCTTTAGTTGAAGCTTCATGAAGCTTTGTTCAAGTCAACCATACTTATCTCATCCTTAACCCTAACCATTCCCACTAACCATGATTCATTCTCTACACTTAACTCTAGTTAAAATTATGATAAGAATTCATTTTTCTTTTCATTTTCTTTTAACTTATCATATCATTTTCTTTCTTCTTCTTCATTCTTCAAGTGAAGAAAAGCAAGGTCCATCAATGGTGATTGTTGGAAATGAGTGAGAGATCCAATTCTAAAGTCTACCCACTTCCTATTTCTTCATCCTCTACCTCTTGCCAAGTAGTAGAGTGTGTTTCCTTCACAACTTTTCACGGTTTGGTGAAGGTGGAGCTTGATTCATCGATGCCTCGACGTAGATCATCTTCGGCATGGACATCGACGACCTAGCTTGCCCATTCTCCGACGAAGCCGATCCTAGAGCCCGGATTTGATTTGGACAGCGGAGAGGACCTCGTTGCGGAGCCGTGGAGGTGGAGCACCGGATCTACAAAGGTTGTATTTCCGTATCTTTTAGTTAAGTGTTAACTAGCTAGTTCTGTTCGCCTAGAAATCTAGTTATCGATCCGTAGTTTAGGGTTTGTAGGCACCATATTTTTTGAAATTGCCATGGTTGATGGCTTGGGAGACCTCACTATCGTGCCTAGGAACCCTGTAGTGGTATCAGAGCCTAGCTAGAGCCTTAGGCGAAGTCCAGACGGAAATTGAAGTCCGAACGACACAAAACCGAAACCCAAAACATGCTCTCTGTACAATTTTTAAAATCTGGGATTTTTCAACATTAAAAATATTCAGAAAAACAAGCAGGCAATTATAAGAAATACTGTAAAATTCGTGCACTCAATTCCTTCAAAGCGCCGCGCTTCCACGGCACGAGCATGGCTCGTGCGGCGGAAGAGCGGCCGATTTGTCGTATTGCGCAACAAATTTTGTACAGTAATTCCTCTTCTGCTGTTCTGGTTTTCCTGGATATTTTTGATATTTTTTCAAGAGTTGAATTTTTCTGAGTTGATTTGGGGATTCGGTATTTCGATCGGGTATCAAATTTTGTCTGTGTGGCTTTCCAGATAAATTTTAGAATATGTTAAAAAGTTCGACCGGATATAAAGACCCAACTTTTCCCCTGTCGGGAAATTTCCAAGTGTTGGATTTTTCCGTAGTTTAACGACGTTCTAAGTAGTGCAAGTAACGCGATGGTCCCTCTAGAAGACACAAACCTTAACTCGATTATGTGACCGTCTTGAACTGCCCTTTGAACCTTCGGGTTTGGGGCAGTACGGCGTGCCACATGTGAGGCGTTGGCTTGACCCTTCTACGGCTGGATCGTTGGTACTGAGGCACGAACGGAATGTTGTTAGACTTGTTTCATGTGTTGATCTTTATCGGGAAAACTTGGGTGTTCGATTGTTCGATCGAAAAGTTTAACATTTTCTGTTTATCTGGAATGGGATACAATAATTGGAATTCACAAAAGTTATGAGATAACTAAATGAATGTTATAAACACAGCAGTTTAGTCTCACTTGATCGGTTGCCACGGAATTTTGATGTGATCAAAAGTCCGTCGCAATCACGTAGCGTACGCGGATACTCGCCGGGTAAACTTAATAGACAGCCTCGCTCCATAGCCCCGACCAAGTGACTGTAGGAGAACCCCGTTGCCGAAAGCATCCGTTCGGGTGCTCGCGGTAGCGGTGTTCCGCCTTGGTGCACTTCGTCGACGGTATCGGGGGGTGCGGCCGTCTACAGAAGTTTGCGACGAGCATTCGATCAGGATGTCGGGAATCCTGTTGAATTGCCCGACTTGATATTGAAAAGTGTTTTCGATTTTGAGACTAAAATGCGGGGTTTATAATTGTTAGGCATGTGATGTCTAAGGAATTCATTTGGTCAGGCATGCGATGTCTGAGGAGGTTGCGGATTCCAACTGTTGTAGTTTTACACTTTCTTTTCTGTGACCGTAAGTGTAATATGTGATATCGCCGGTTTCGTTGCTATATGTCAACGACAATTGGGATGGACATATTTACTTACGTTGATGACATGTGATGTTATGTGTTGCTGGATATGTTATATTGGATCGTCGTGTTTGAATAGCCGGGGGTTTTTATGTGAGATGAGTGTTTTTCATTTTCATTCATGTAAAAACTTGTATGTAATATTCTTTTATTTGGGGCGCTTCCAGGCTGCGGGAGTTGTCACCTGTTGTATATTATTTACTTTTCCGCACTAGGATAGACCCAAGGAGGAGGGCACAAGTAACCGGGTTCTGGAGTCCAGTGGGAGACCAACTCGAGGAGTCGGGTATGGGTCTCCTAACTCCAGAATTGGTAGGGTTGCTTGCCGCTCTCGTAGGGGTCTAGGGGTGTGGGTTTGGCTATTCATCACGACCGTGGAATCCGTATTTTATACTGGCTCGTATTGAAAACACGGACGTCCTAGTATATCCAATATTTCATATGATTCTTCTGCTGCGATATCTGTGATGTGATCATGAGATGTTTCTGTGATGGATATAGTATATAGTATATATGATATATTATATAGACGTTACTTATGTTTTACACCCGCGCTAGCCCTGCCCTGCTCTGTCGTTAGTTACCTAACCTAACGGTGCACGAGGGGACATCGAGGCGAATGCGGATGGCATAAGTGTACGTTATATCTATCTGTGATGTTTAGGTACTTAAATGATGGGACTTCATTAATGTGATTAATGAAATAAAAGAAACCTAAGATGTTGTAGAATCGAATTTCAAAATAAAACAGGTAGCTACAGTTCTTGCTTTGCACAGAGGTATATGTGATATATCCTGCACCTTATTCGATGAGGAAAGGACCGAGATCCCTTCACCGGGAGTGACTCCTTTAGCAATAACTGGCAGATGCTACACACTCGGTTTGTCTTTTGATTGCTTTTAAGAGTTTTTACTTTGCACAGTGATATATGTGATATATCCCGCACCTCATTCGACGAGGAAAGGACCGACGATCCCTTCACCGGGAGTGACTCCTTTAGCAAAACTAGAAAAGCCTCAAAAGCACTCCATTTCAAAATTCATTCGATCCTACAACGATATCAAGTTCGTTACGCAATAGGTTTTCAGAAAAACCTGTCGTAGCCCTCCGTCATTTCAGATAAGTAGTAGTTAGTATTCGTGCTACGTTTGTTGGCCTGCGTCAAGGCGTAGTGTGCGGTAGCTAACTGGTGCTTATCTGTATAAGCATATGATGTGATTGGATTAGGGTAGTCGTACGACTTTGTTGGCCTGCGTCAAGGGTCGTGCGGGTGGGTTTAATTCAATCAGGAAATGACGGGTTGAACTTGACTAGCGGACTATGGTTTGTTGGCCTGCGTCAAGGTCATAGCGAGCTAGGGGCAAAATATTATCGGGAATTTCAAGTGTTGAAATTTGCAATGAGATTGCATACCTTCTATGAGATAGTTGGATCCCGATACCCGCTGCGAGTAAGTGTTACTCCTGGGAGAGTTTTATACATTACAATTAGCCGATCAAGTAGGTGTCTAGAAAGGTGTTAACGAGGTTACGCCTCTGGGAAAACGAGGTTTACATTAATTAGGTTCGTGCGAAAGCACGGGGGACCTCCCTCAAAGTACCGACACTGGCCTGGCTGAAAGATTGGCGAACTTGTAGTGTGTAATTAATCCCGGCTAGTCTTTCCTTTTAGGGTTTGAAGGAAGATTTGATAAAAATCAGTGGGAGCCATCCTGATTAGATAAAATAAAAACCAATCTATTCTTGACAGAGCGCACGCTGAGTGTTTTCTTCTCTCTCTCTCCTGGTAGCGACCATATCACGCCTTAATCAAGATAATAATACGGATAATTGACCGAACCCGCTTGTTATACTGAGCTGGGGAACGTTGGTCCCGCTCCAACTTATAATTGTTATAAGACAGAGCAGGAAATTGGGGATTACCAGAATTCCCGTGCCGCCCAAACGAAGAGAGTGCATGCTGATGCATCATCTTCGGATGTGTTCAATATACAAAACTGTTTCTCAGTATCCTTTACGTCCTGGGTATGTGATACCAGATCAGGATCCCAGATATGTAATCTGTTACATAGGGCTGCAGAAAGGTAGAGAACTGAGAACGGGTGATAAGTTTCATGAGGCAGAAAACGGGGCAAGTGTTGCAGCTAAGTCTGTCGGTCACTGTCACCCTGTATTACCGATACATTGATTCTGAACGAATGTTATTAGATACCGAACCTGATATACAAAATTATATCTATCTCTTTATTAGTAAAGAAACGATAAAAATTTTGTATAGTTGGATAATGTTTTGAACATTTCCTATATCAAAAGTTGATCGGTTCAGGCACGTTATCTAAAAGCATTAATGTTCTAAATCAAACTACAGTTCTTAGTATACGGAACACACACAAGAGGAAGAGTTCAGAAATGAACGAATTCTTCTTGAGGCATTGTAGACTAGGTCAGATCAATGTGACCCGACTAGCTAGAGTTACATAAAGATGCATATTTAAATTAGTTTGAATTTACATCTTGTGAAACTCGCCAGTCATGTCACAAAGATAAGATGACCATAGCTCCGTTTACTGGAAACAGAGAAAGAGTTACTGAACTCTTGGGATAATACATGTTGATGTATGTAGGTCCCCTGTCTACATATGCCAAGACCGGTTCTTTGTACTTCATTACATTCTCTGATAATCTCTCAAGATTCAGACATATGTTCCTGTTGAAACACAAGTCCGAACCTTTTGAGATATTCACAGAATATAAGTTAGAAGTAGAGAACCAGATATACGGGTATAAGTATTATGTCCTTTGATGAGATCAAGGAGGAGAATACTTGAGCACGGAAATCCTGGATTATTCTAAAGGAGAATGAGATTCTCTCTCAGCATTACTCCTCCGTATACACCATAGCACGATGGTATATCGGGGCGGAGCAGATACACCCTATTTGATATGGTGTGCTCTATGATGAGTAATACTGAGTCACCTAATTCCTTTTGGGAGTTATGCACTTGAGAAGCTGCATACCTATTGAATAGGGTTCCAATCAAATCAGTTGCCTACCATTTCATATGTGATATGGAAAGGGAAGAGCCCATGTCTTAAGTTAGTTAAGATTTGGGGTTGTCCGGCCTATGTCTGAAAAGCAAAATCCGGACAAGCTCGAGGCAAAGTCAGTTATGTAGAACTGGAAATGTTCCAGCTATACAAATTGCAGCTGATGATTTGAAAGAACCAAAGGATTCAGTAGATTCCAACGAACCTCAGCCTCTCCGCCGATCTAGTAGGGTTTTCTCACCCACCTGAGAGATACATTGGTTTCTCTATGACAGTGGAAGCGAGAATTGCATCATGAGATGATGACCCAACTAGTTTCGAGCTGGCCATCAGGAGTAAGACTCTGTAAGAATGGCTGGATGCTTAGTGATCTCAGATGGAATCCTTATACACCAGCAAAGTATGGACTTTAGCTGCTATATCTGAAGGGTTAAATCCCCATCAGGAGCAAGTATATCTTGAGAAGATTACTTGGTGTACATGGAAAAGTTGAGACTTTCAAAGCTAGACTTGTTAAAGGTTTTCGTCATTGACCAGGCGTGGATTATGATGAAACCTTTTTCCAGTATCTATGCTTAAGTCCATCCAGATCCTACTTACCACGGCTACATACCATGACTACGATATCTGGTGGTTGGGTGTCTTGACTGCTTTTCTAAATGATGATTTAGAGAGCGTCTATAAGTACACAGCCAGAGGGCCTCGTAGACAGTGGGAGCAGCGGAAACGTGTGCAAGATGCTTTATAGGATAAAGCAGGCATCGCGGAGTTGGAACATCTGTTTTGATGAACAAGTCAAAGAAGTTGACATCATCAAAATGGTAGATGAACCTTGTATAAACAAGAAGGTAGTAGGGAGTATGATGACGATCCTCGTAGAGTACGTGGATGACATACTCTTGATAGGGAAGAAGTTTCCTATGCTACGCTCGATCAATCTCCGCTTATCACATTGATTCTCCATATAGGATCAAAGTGATACCTCCTAAATCCTGGATTTTGGATCTATGAGATAGATTTAATTGGATGTTAGGATTCTCACTAGATGTAGTGAGATGGTATCAAACGATCCTAGGGGAGAATCACTGGAAGGGTTCCAGGGTGATAAAGACGACTGAATGTCAGTCACAGGCATTGTCTTTACCCTCAGTAAAGGGACGGTATGTTGGAAGAGTTCCAAGCTAGATACCGTGACATACTAGACGATAAAGGCACGATACATCGCTACTTAACATGCTACCAAAGAGGCTGTTTGGGTGTATAATGGTTCATGAGATGAACTACGTTCCCACCATTGTGTGACAATGGAGTTGTGGCTTATGCCAAGGAACGCCCGTCCCATCAGTGATCCAGACATATTCTAAGGCAGTATCACCTGATCATGGAGATGCTTGATCTCCAGGGGATCGAGGTTAGGAGAGTAGACTCAGAGGACAACACAGCGGATCCACTCACAAAGGCCTGTTCCCAGAGAGAGACTTTTATGGGATGGTTGAGTATGAGATACTTCAAACCACTGCTACAGATGGCCCTAGTGCAAGTGGGAGATTGTTAGTTATATGTATGCCCTAGAGGCCATTACTGTACATAGGATGTATATTGTAGTGGATGCTGGGACATATATAGTGAGGACTTTCTTGCTCGACATGATAGTATGCTATCTGGTTGAACTTTACCTTAACGTGTATACTGATAATCTCTCTGTTACATGTTGGTAAAGCCCTTAGGATCTGTACTTGACTACCTGGACTATGATGCGGATCATACTAGTGGGGACATGGTAGTCCATAAGTACATCCTTCAAAGTCCCTAGTCGTGGGTGTATCGAGACGGGGCATCGATATACCAGAGTAGACTAGCGTATACCTTCTCGACCCATACAGATGGGCGATGGATGATCCCATATCCATCGGTGTTTGACATCAGAGGAGATATACGGGTGCTCAGTAGAGACTGGGTACACTGGACGGACTCGCCGAGAACTCCCAGATGGTATTATACCTCACGTCAGATGGCAGTTCTCTGGTGACACTGGTACAGAGTAGTCTGTTGACCCGAGATCGTCATAGAGTCTTGTGTGGTTCCCACTGTGCTTTGATTTCCATCTTACCACGTCCAAGAGGGCGTGCAAAACGGTGGTTTTTGGGTACAGTCCCGAGTCACATGGAGGCAATGAGCGATAGGAGGGGATTCGTCTCTCCCGGTATATGGGGGTTGATGTTGCGCTGTGTTCGATTGGCTATAACAGGAAATCCCTGGCCAGGGTTGCTGAGATTTACTGGTAAGTGTTACCAGTAGTTTCTCGAACAGTTATAGACCTCATATCGACACGACTTATTGAGCTATTGGGGTCTGACGTTTACCACCCCTAGGCAAGATATGCGACATATCAGACGATCAGACCGGACTGTACGGTAGTGTTACTGGTCGGATTCACTGGAGTGTGAGCGGGCTTGCTCGTCGATCTTCAGATCGCTCAATACCCGGGTGGCCGTTACGTTTAGCAGACCGCTTGCGGCTTGTGGGTGTTTGATATGATCATCATCTGCTGCCGGCGTATTGACGAGTCTTTAGAGTCCTACACAGAGGTTTCCTGGCTCAAGCGAAACGAAATAGGAGCGCATATGAGATATGTGCGGGACCGAGAATAATGCGTGTATGTGATACCGTATTCTATTCTCGCGATAAATATATCGAATGGTTGTATGCGATATAACCTAGTTATCGATTCAAGCGTTGATTCGATAAGCCGATATATTGTATACTAATCGGTTGTGTGTGACATAACCGGGTCATTGAATCAAGTGTCGATTTAATGATTTAATGCATATTTATATATTTGATATATTACTTTGCATCAACTAGTATCGGTTTACTTAAGATGGATTTTCTCACTCGGATGGGCGCATTGTATATGCGATATACTTTTGTGCACTTGATTGTATCATGTTTGATGATACATGTCATGCTAGGGTTCAAGTGTAAAGATTAAACCTTGGTTAATGAAATGGTTAGGGTTTCTTATTTATTATTCATTTATCTTATTTAATTATGCTTTTTATTTTTGATAAATGAATAAAAGAAAATGAGAAAAAGAATGGTGGCTTCTTTTGTTCTTTAGTTGAAGCTTCATGAAGCTTTGTTCAAGTCAACCATACTTATCTCATCCTTAACCCTAACCATTCCCACTAACCATGATTCATTCTCTACACTTAACTCTAGTTAAAATTATGATAAGAATTCATTTTTCTTTTCATTTTCTTTTAACTTATCATATCATTTTCTTTCTTCTTCTTCATTCTTCAAGTGAAGAAAAGCAAGGTCCATCAATGGTGATTGTTAGAAATGAGTGAGAGATCCAATTCTAAAGTCTACCCACTTCCTATTTCTTCATCCTCTACCTCTTTCCAAGTAGTAGAGTGTGTTTCCTTCACAACTTTTCACGGTTTGGTGAAGGTGGAGCTTGATTCATCGATGCCTCGACGTAGATCATCTTCGGCATGGACATCGACGACCTAGCTTGCCCATTCTCCGACGAAGCCGATCCTAGAGCCCGGATTTGATTTGGACAGCGGAGAGGACCTCGTTGCGGAGCCGTGGAGGTGGAGCACCGGATCTACAAAGGTTGTATTTCCGTATCTTTTAGTTAAGTGTTAACTAGCTAGTTCTGTTCGCCTAGAAATCTAGTTATCGATCCGTAGTTTAGGGTTTGTAGGCACCATATTTTTTGAAATTTCCATGGTTGATGGCTTGGGAGACCTCACTATCGTGCCTAGGAACCCTGCAGGTACTTGCCCACCTTCCAGGCTCATCGCCTAGCATCTGCGAACATCTTGCCGAAGGGAACTATATCGGGCTCCACCATGTACCCGCACACGGCCCACTCACTCTTCGCATCGGGTAAATATCACAAATCTCAGAACCAAGAAATCTCATGGTGGACGCTGAAATATCATATCAAGAGAAACCGGGTTTTTCAAATAATGCATAATTTCATGAAACAACCACGGTCCTCAAATCCAGAAAACATCAAGTAATGAATAAGTATAAATGTATGAATCAATACATATATATTAGCGTCTCATTCCACTAATATATATATAGGCATATATAACAGCGTCCCATTCCACTGTTATATATACTTGAGAGTAAGAATATCAGAGAACATAATATAAAATCCATGAATGTAACATATGCAACATGAAACAGTAATATAAGCATATAAAGGAAAAACCGCTATTTAACTGCAACAAGTTAATATATATATCATGCGGTTCCTAATTTTCTCCAAGTCCATACAACATCAAATAAAGGTGAACATGTAGCTATAGCCAGGTATGCGTAACCATGTCGATATAGCAAGATATGTTTATCTACCTATCAATAAAGATGTAATACCCTCCAGATATATGTGTAAGTAGGTATGCAAGTTGTACATGTAGCTATGTCTTATATGTGTATATACCTGTCACTAATGGTACGATACCATATGGGTATATAGGTAACTAGCATGTAGGCATGGCAAGGTATACTACCTATCATATGCACCAACGCATAAGAATCAATGACCCCACGTCAATGACAAAACAGTACCACATAGGTATGTGTAGCCCTAACTAGGTAAGTGGGTATACATGTAAGTATGTATGCACGGTGTACATGTAAGTATGTGGGCATAGCAAGGCATATGTGTAAGCATGTAGGTATACAGGTATGCTACTATCATATGTGCCAAGGAAAATAAGGATCACGTCTCAATGTCCCTAAACAATACAATATTACATATGTATAGGTGTTGTGCGTGTCATGGCAATTATTGACGGTGAGTGTGTGGCATACAATTAGTGCTCGTGAAACATGAACCGTCAATCATAGTGGTGTGTCTCATTAATACTAAGTCCATACACAAGGAAATGAGATAAGCAACAAAGGTATACATGCACAATCAATATCCGTATACATCTAACTAATAGTCATGTCATTTGATCTAGCCCGGGCGCATAACACCATGTGGGCGATCCCCCTATAGATATTAAATATACTCACCAACCATCCTGGCTAAGTAAAACCAACAACTCGCTTTCCCTTCTTCGCAGCGCCCGATGTCCCCGCCTGCGATCCTGAAAGCATATAACAAGTGTATATTAGCAATCGATCAATAACACGTACCAACTACATTTGACCGACGCACCAATTCCAAACATACTCTCAAGTGTTCGTCAAGTGGCTAACACGCGTAGCGACACTATGAAACCAACTCAAGAGCAAAAGCTACACAAAGAAACGAACGACATCGGCACGACCCTAGCTAGGAACGTAAAGCGACACAACTATCAAACCTAGACCCTGATCGTACCGATCGCGCATTCAAAACACAATAATAAACGTGGAATCTAATATAAATAACGTCCCAACGTCAAAAGAAACCCACGCCAAAACTTACCGAAATCTAGTAAGCAATATATATCATTTTAGCACAAAACTACAAGTTTTTACCAAAACTAGAATTACAAACATCACAATATAGCATGATTTAACCACTCAAACCCTTACTAGAATTTTAATCTCACACAATTAGGATTTAGTAAAAGTTTAGTTTGCACTTAAGCTATTTAGACATTTAGGAAAAATATCAATTAACAAACTAGCAACTAGGTTTAGTTTTCATTTGTCTAAAATTGTCAACTAACCATTTCACTAATCAAAACCCTAACTAGTAAACTGTAAAGTGGTTTAAGAAATTATACCGATCGATCCGTGTCCTTCGGTCATTAGCTATCATTCCACGCTCCTCGCGGCATCTCCGATCTCCGGTCTCCTCGTCGAAGTGGCAACACGTCAACGAATCTTTATACGGGCTCCCGCTTCAAACCAAAGCAACTCGGACATGAAGTTTGCTAGCCGATGTGTCCAAGAGTGAAGTAGAGAGAGTGTAGAATATTTTGTCTCAAGACACCCAAGCAATTGGGTGAAGGTGAATTGAAGTTGCCAATTAGGGAATTGTGAGCATAGGATTTTTAGCAAAGGAAAAATCAAGCTAGCATAAGGAATGAGCTCGGCCAAGCATAAGAAATGCTCTCTGGGGATTTCTCAAAGTTGGAGTTCTAATGAAATGGTGCCATGTGGAATGTCTTTATCAAGTGTATGTGTGTGTGTGTTGATTAATTAATCAATAAAGAATTTTCCCCTCCACAAAATTCCAGCACACACACAATCAAACTGCCACCTCACCCCTCATCCCATGCTGCCACGAATTTCTACCCATGCCCAATTAAAAGTTCACTGTGGGAAAGAAAAAAGACCATGCTTAATTAAAGTAAGAACAAGATCCATGACACCTCACCAAAAAGGCATGCCCCACCTCATCATAAATTTCGGCCAAGACAAAAGAATTATAATTTTGGCCAGAAAAGGAAAAAAAGATATACAAAACTCTAACCAAAATTAAATGCATAAATAACAACTTAAAATAATAATTTAATTAGGGAAAAAATTTATGTGAACCAAAACTTCCAATTGACCCCCAAAGCCCGCGCACTAGTTTCATTCTAGCTATACTAGGTGCCGTGAAGACTATACAGAAGTTTGACCACAATCGGGTTAAAACGGAAAATATCGACTATTTAACCCAAAAACGGAAAAATTCATATAACGATTTCAGAAACGTTACAGATTTTCAAAAAGGAGCTATAGTCTCGCTATTTCCTACGTGTCCGCGAGTGACACGAAATTTTACAAGGAGAACCTTCTGGGATATTTCAAAAAGGCGGGACGTATAATTTGAGAAAACATATATAGGTATAAATATTTACTACTTTACAAATGATCATCCGCCACTTGTGCTGTGAGCTACGCATAGCACGGAGATTTGGAAAAGATTTGGCATGAGTTATTCAGCTTTTAAAATGGTCTTACAAAGATACGTGCTATATACGTATTATGATTTGACTATAGTGCATTTGGATTCCAGTAGTGGAATTCGATATTCGTATTTCCTTTATAACTCCGATGATTGCGTGACGCTTGATGGAATTTGATTTTTGATTTTCATACTCGTTTTCAGGCGCACACAATGCGTTGTGGTATTTCTATGTCTTCCGTGATTTCGGAATCCCGTTGATTAGAGCTGATTATTGAAATATTTTAGCATTTGGGGATTTAAATTTAAATTCGGGGTCCGGATTTATTTAAGGGGGCAAGACTGTAACATTTCAGAAATATAAAAATATTATTTTTGGAATTAAATATTAAAATAATATATTTCGCGAAAACTATTCGATTTGCGAATAGGGGTTTCTTGTAAAATGGTATAAGTATATACCAATATTTGGAAATAATCGGAGATTAAAATGATTTATTCATTAAAAAGATAATTATCGAATTTTGGTATTTTTATAATTAATTATATGCAAGTTTAAATTAAAATTTATTAGTGCACTACTAATCGCGATTAAGCCAAATCCGTATTTTTACATTTTTCCATGGCTAGTGCACCATGTCATATGCATATTGTTATTTTGTTTGTGACTTGTGAGTTTTGGGAGATAAAGAAATAAGAGAAAGGAAAATGAAAAGAAAAGAAAAGAAAAGAAAAGAAAAGGGAATGCAAAGAAAGAAAAGGGTTATGTGTGTGAAAGGAGTTAAGATTTTAAAACAAAAACAAAATGAAGAAAGAAGCAGATATTTATTTGAGAGGTGAGTGTAGGTGATATTTAGAGTGAGAGAGAGTGAGCTTAAGAAGAGAGAGGGTTTGACTTGGCTACTCCATTCCATCATCCTCGTCTCCATTGTTTCTTCATCTCCATTCCTTCATGCTTCTTCATTCTCACACTACCTCCATGCACCATCTTAATTCCTTTGCCAAAACCCCATGCCACCTTCACAATAAACATGCACAAGCCTATTCTAAACCCTTTGAACCAATCAAGTATGGATTTTGAAGACTTGAGGCAACTCAAGAATTTTCCTAACTTGCCAAATGAGGTAATCTCTTCACTTTTAGATTAGTAATTGTGTTTATATAGCCTAGATAGTTTAGATTTCGTATTAGTTAGGTTTTTTGATCTTGGAATTTACAAGTTGTTGTTATGTGGTTAATTGAGGTGTAGTGAATGTTTGTAAGACCTTAGAGATTGATTTCCTGACCTGGAAATGATAATAGAACCCGATACACGAACTTAAAATTTACCCCGTGTCGGTTTTGCGAAGTTTGTTAGCCTACAGGATATCTGGAGCAACTTGGGTCATTTATAAGAAAATCAAACAAGTCCATTGACCTAGATGAACCACTAGAAGACCACCACTGAAGTACGAACCTGTTTCCCCCTACTTTGACCGGCGAGGCCGGGTAATTCCATCTTTTTGCCGGACCACTTTTGGGTTCTGGTGTTGGGTTTTTTCCTGTGGCTTTTACTCCCTATAAACTAGCCCCTGTACTTGTTAGTTTTGTCCCTATTGACCTAAGCCAAAATCTGGGAACTACTTGAGAGTGTTTTGGCTATGTTTTCCAATATTTGAATTCTTGGTTTTTATAATTGTGATTTGAATTGGTCGTTGGAAGTTTGTACGTCAACGACGAGGGTTGTTTGGTTGTTTTGGCATGTGTAGGCTATAGGTTCTAACCTATAAGCAATCTGTGTGTCGTATCGGTTTTCCAGAATTGATTTTAATAGTATTGCGATTGTGTATTGATTGTAGGTACCTTCCCGTGGACTTCCGAGACGACGAAGCATATCGACTTCGGCTAAGCGAGGAGTTTAGCAGGTGAGTAGATTTATATCTACGGGGGAAGTCGGGAGGATGGCATATAGCACCCCTGCAACCATTGTTATAGAAGTTCGTTTTATAAGTTATGATTTGATAAAGGATATGCTATGAATTTAAGATAACATGATTATAGAATTTAGTAAAAGATGATATGATAAAAGTTAACACTAATGAATATATTGATATATGAGAATATGAAATGAGAAAGTGAATCAGGATAAGTATGAATTGAAAGAGGAAAAGTATGAGTTGATAATGGTAGGATATGAGATAGAGATCGATACGACTTGAGATTTACAAGATATAACGTATATGCAAGATGACATGATATAAGATTGATATAGATGTGTTATGTGATTGATAAGGTATGCCGTACGATATTATAGATCCGTACCTTTGTTGGTGAATAGGATGATAGATTCCTTATTCTGTTTGTGACACCGTACAAAGGATTACCGTACGCGATGCGTTTACCGAATGTTTGATCCGCGCTTATGAATTGAGAATGATGATCGAGGATATTGCGACACCTGATACTATGAGGCGGAATCATTGACATAAAAGACTACCTTATTATAGTTCATGTTTATGTTAAATTATTCCTCATGTGATACCTATTATGTTTCCAGTATGTAATGTTATATGATATCATTGCTAGTACACCCGCACAATTACCGTTGATGCGCATGTTATACGTACACAGATTGCCGGCTCACACACATTCATCATCGGTAATTGCCTTGCTACTTACACAGTAGAACTGCCCTATCATGATATTATTCTTAACCGTAAAAGTACATTCATTGTTCAATATTATCACTTGACATGCTTGCATGATATATTCGATACGCTCATATTACTACTCTATGTTTCATACATCGTATTTTATGGTTATATGCATTGAGATGTTGTTTTTATGAGATCTCTGGATTTGAGAACCGCGGTTATATTTCAAAGGGGATTATGTACTGCTTTAAAATGCGGTTTCTCTTGATATGATATTTCGAGGTGTCCACCATGAGTTTTCTCAGTTTTGAGCAGTGAGTATACCCGATTCGAGGAGCGGTAGGCACCGTCTGTTGGTACATGGTGGACCTGGTGAGGTGCCCCGAGGCAAGAAGACTCGTATTGTTAGGCGGTGAGCCTGGCAGGAGAGCACTACCTACCAGTGATTGTATAGAACTGCAAGACCTAGGAAATCGTTGTTTTATTCGAAATGTACTTGCTGATGTTTTCTACTCACGAGTTGGCAACTCACCCCCGTTGTGCAACAGTTCTTGCAGGTTTGACCACTTGGGATCTGTTGCGGTTTTGCTGGCACACGGCTTCATCCAGGGTTCTTTGCTTTGGTCGGTGGGACACATGTTGGATCGTGCCCACTCTCGTACTTTATACTCCGTTGTATCTAGATAAACTCCATCAGATCAGATCAAACCAAATCAAAGACTAGAATTTGTGTATTGGTAGACCTAGTCAGACTTGGGTTTTGTGCGAGACTTAGAGCGATGGGTTTATAATCACTTTCTTGAGTTTTGATGTCTTGCTTCTTTATTTGTTCTTTCTGGGTTGATCTTCGCCATTGGGCGTCGTATATATATTGTTGCGTGGTTGTGATTCCGCCAGTTGGCGAAGAGCTAGCTCCTGCTTGGGGATGCCTATATATTGTCGTGTATATGTTTTTGGATCAAAATATACAAGGGAGGTGCTTCCCAAATTTTGAAAGACGAAACATGTTTCCAATTAGTATAACCCACTTGCATTTTCATGTTTCATTATCTATGCATTTAAAGGAAAACATGATTCATTATACCTTTATTTCAAACTGCACCCTATTTTCCGCAAAAAGGTTTAGATTTTCTGGGCTTCGGCTTACTTTATTTACGTTACGCCTTTAGACGTTGCGTAATTTAAGTGCCGGTCACGTGCTAAATTACGGGTCGTGACGGTTTCATATAGAGTGGGAGCAATGGAAGAGTGTGCAAGTTGCTTAAGTCCATTTATGAATTGAAGTAGGCATTGCAGAGTTGGAACATCTGTTTTGATGAAGCGGTCAAGAAATTCGACTTTATCAAAAATCCAGATGAACCATGTATTTATAGTAAAATTGTAGCGAGAACTGTGGTATTCCTTGTCTTGTACGTGGATGACATTCTCCTGATAGGAAATGATATTCCTATACTACAATCAGTCAAAGGATTCTTGTCACAAAGGTTCTCCATGAAGGACCTGTGTGATGCCTCCTATATTATGGAGATCCAGATCTATCGTGATAGATCTAAATGGATGTTGGGGCTTTCACTGTCAGGGTACATCGACACCATACTGAAGAGATTCAGTATAGAAGATTCAAAACGCGGTAATCTACCGGCTTGTCACGGAATCACCCTCTCCAAAGAGATATCTGATTGTTAGGATACGAGCGTGTTCAAGTTTAAGTTTAAATACCGCAATCAAGACGGTTTCGCATGTAGCTAGCCGGTTGAGTACGGGTCGTCCGCAGGGAGATGGGAATCTTTTTCTATGTGTTTTTCGACGAGTTAAGTCCGGTTGTTCAGATTTTGTTGTGGTTATCTAAGTGTTAAGTTGATATTTTAAAGAGAGCTTGTTAGGGTTAGGATTAGGTTAGTTTGAGTTAGGAGTCTCCACATCTTTCGTTGCCCCACTTAATATCGGTGTTACGGTAATCGGCAACAACGGGGATTAGCACGACTAGGAAGGACTTTGCGAGTATAAGCTAGGCTTTCCAACGCATAAGTCTTCCTTTTGGTGCTTGTCCGTCCGTTCTTGGCTCTTATCCATAACCTCCGGTTAATTCAACCACAACCGGTCTCACCACGGAATCACCGCTATCATGTAGGATAGGGTGCCATAAGGAGCGGATTGTGGTTCAATTAACGGGAGTCGATTCAAGTTGTTGGGCAAGGAAAGAGTGAGAGAGATTTCCTTCTCTCAAACTTCCCTTATCCTACCCTAACAAGTAAAGAACTACTCACACTTCATGATAGGAAAAACAAAACAACACAAAAGAGGAAGATAGAAAGAAGGAGATTAGAAGAATACGACTAACTGTTTGCGACCTCACCTTGGCGAGGATCGAGCGTAAGTATCATTGTCGTATGTAAGGATAAAGAAAAAAGAGAAGAAAGAAACAACAAAGAAATAACAACAACTACTTAACGAATTTAAAGTTACAACAATTATAACAAGTAAAGAAAGAGACAAGCATGATAATAATAAAAATGGTCTTCTTTATTCATCACTCTTCACTCAAAAGCTCACTACAAGTTTAATGGAGAAGAGGTGAGAAGAGGAAGAAGAACAACACTAAAACTAGGCAAAATGAGAATACAAAATTGGACCCCTTCCTTCACAAACTTCTGGGCTATTTATAGGCCAGAGAATGAAACCCTAGGGCAGAATTCTGGACCCTTATAAAATTACCCAACTGCCCCTGAAAAATCCCCATCTGCCACCATCATACGGCCGCGGATCCGCGGCCTGGACCCACCTTTTGCCGCGGATCCGCGGCCTTCTTGTTGAATTGGGATTTCATTTTTCTTGGGCTTCCCTGGTTTGATGTGTACATTATTCTGGCATATGTATTTTCTCAATTTGGCTCCACGATTTTTCCAGAATTTCTGTTGAGGGAAAGGTGGACTTTTTGTCAAGATTTTGTCATGATTTGCCTCGAGCTCCGCGTAGATCTCTTGGATTTTGTGCTACCATTGAGCCTTGTGCATGAGAATGACATTGATTTGATCTTTTGTCTTCCTATTGATATCTGGCAACATACGGATGAAGAGCAGAGACCGTGTTTTTATCTGTGGTTGGCAGGAACCCGGATTCTTTCGTGTTTTCCATGAATTTCACCGTTTTGGAACCGAGAACCTGTATCCTGCAATTGACTAGCAAACACGGCTCAAGAGTATCTACGGATATGCAATGTGATAAAAATTGGGCGGTATGAAAATGCAAAAATCTGATATGAACAAATACCCCCAAACTTATCATTTGCGTGTCCCGAGCAAAGTCCATTTATTCACAAAAAATTTCCTAACCTCACTTTCGCAGGGAACGCGATTGCACTGAGCATGTGCAACAAGCCGTTAAACCTCTAGGTGTCCCTAGTAGGAGGAGTGTTGTCTCCTGAGGGTTTTCAGCGGATTACACCCACAAAATCCGGTCAAGCTAGTTTTGTAAAATAACTAAGATTCAAACCCTAAAGTTTTCTTTTAGAAAATAACAATTCTATAATCCTAAGTCTAGACTATCGAACCTTTATTTTTCACACCTCGCTTCTTATTTAACTACAGATTTTATATGTCTTTACGTGCAGTGCAAATAGGGTCGTTAAGTTCCAGAAGGATCGATTAAAGTTATCATGTCGCACAATAAAGCCCAGATAACAATTTTAAAAGGATCACATAAGTTTTATAAAGAGTTAAGCATTTTTCAAGTTTCGTTTTCCAGTAAGGTTTCAACTTCAGAATTTCTATCTTCCTTAACAGGAAACTAAGTCGTATTTTTCACTCCACCTTTTTCTTGTTTTCATTTCATACACACCACTGTGAACGTGCAATAGTCTTTATCAAAGAGTAAAACCTTCATATCTCCGTTAAAATTTTTTTTTTATAAAAGCCTGTCTTTTATCAAGATTATTCTCACACAAAGAACCGTTAGGAATTTTAACTCGGAGAGAACACTTGCTTGACTTTGTTTTAAACTGGACTTTCTAGGCTTCTTAGCGAGCTTTGGGCCAATGCACCCAAACCAGTTGGTTTTAGGGCATTAGGTGTAGAAACACCCCAGCGGACTTAATTACTCAAGTTACCTAGGTCCAAAAACAAAAGACAGTTTGGCGTGAAAATCAGATGATTTAATACGAACGGAGATATAACCGGCAGTTCAATTATTTTTTTGGATAAAAGACGTGTTTAGTGGGTTTGGTGTGTAATCATTCCAATCAAGTTTCCGATGGGTTATTTTTCAGACTTAGCTCCAATTACGGCATCAATAACATTCCTTCATATTCGCTTTACTTCATAAACTATTCTTGACATTACTTATTTCAGAACAAACCTATTTGATCCTCAGAAAATCATTTATCTGTTTTAAAAGTTTAAACATGAAAGACTTATCATCTAATTCCCAAAATCTTACGACACGTGTAGTGTGATGTAAAGACGTATATCAGCTATAGTTAACTTCAAAGGAGAGTTATCTTTTAGGTTTTCAAAATCTAAACATAAGATTTAGTCATTCCTATTTTTTTCAAACAAAAACTGTCGAAATTTTGAATCAGAGTTCTTCCACAAGCTAACTTGACAGAAAAGTTTTTTTATTTATTTATTTTTTTTTAGAAAATTTTTGTTTTCATTTTCAAAAAAATTTTTTTTTTTTTCAATTTTTTTTTATCATTTTTATTTTTTTTAAAATGCAATGCAGAAAAGATAAATAAATATTTACAGCGTGCAGAATATGCAAAGTAAAAACAAATATTTACATAAAAAAAAAGATAAAACATGCAGATGCAATGCAAGGATAACTATTTACAATCTAATCCCTCCCCCAAACTTACTGATGGCAGTGTCCTCACTGCCCCCTGCGTCGTCTCCTAGACGCAGCGTCACTCGTCCCTGGTTCACTAGTCTCTGCCCTAGGGGCCCTGGATCTCGACCTTGATCTGTCCTCTCGTGCCAACAGTGTGGCCATTCCTTGTTCTAGGGTTGTCAATCTCTGATCGAAGTTTGTCATCATTCCCATCATTCTTTCTACCCCCCTATGTGTCCGTCTAAGTAGGCATGCTTGCGCAGCGGGGGTAAGCTCTTCATCGCTCGCTGTGGAGCTCGAGCTGGATGTTTTGGCCATTACATGCTCGGCCGGCTCGGTGCGCGACCAAATATCATGAAGTCTAGTGTAGGATGTCGAAACACCCTCAAGGACTGGTCGAATGGGCGTGCCAGCATGCATGTGTATTGCAAACTCGTCAGAAGGGATGAAATGGCGACACAGTTGTGTCACCAACATAGGGCACGGATGGTTGGGTGAACTTTTGCCAGCATCAATCGACTGAAGTAACACCGTGCACATGTCATAACCTGGGTTTTTGGTCATTAATGTGTGCACGATGTGTAGTGAGGGTGTGAAAAATGTCGTATTATGTGAGCTGCCAAAGATGTTATTTTGTGCCCATCGGCACACAGTCAGCACATTCGCGTAAAGTGTACGCGCCTGAATCCCTTTTCGCGGCTCCCTATAACAATCGTTTCCCATCAACGGGGTGTAATCCTCAAACTGGAGGGGTTGGTCATGGGCGGGTATTCGCGGAATCAACGTGACTTCATGAATGAAGTCCCTATCTATTCTAATTTCTTGATCTCCCCAAAACAAACGAATAAACCCGTATTTTTGAAAACTACCCTCTTCCATGTTATCATAGAATCGTTCGACTAGATCAGGAAGCGCGAATGCATTCGGATGGTTATACACAAGATAATTCCATCCGCGTTTCCGGATCTCGTCGCCGAAATAGCTTCCATACACATTATGTTCAAAAAGTTGTAAAAAATTTCTCTCATATTGAAAATGTGGAGCCATTAACAAAGTTTTAAAAAATTACAGATCAGAAAAGACAGGAAAGAAGTCGAACCTCCTCTGAAAAAAATTCCAGAGGGTGAGATGGCGAGATCGCGGCGGATGCGCGGCGGCTAGGTGGTTCCGGCGGCGGTTCAGCGGCTTCGGAAGCTGATCGGCGGCGCAACTTCTGGCGGCGGCTAGGGTTTGGAGTTAGGGTTATTTTTGTGCAGAGAGGAAGTCTGGAATGGGAAGAGATGTATTTATAGGGGTTTTTATTTTGGCTATTTACACTTAAACCCCTATAAATAGACTATTGATAAAAAAAAATATTTATAAATATATATTTACATATTTATTTTTTTCTGAAATTTTTTTTTTATTTGTTTTTGTTTTTTGTTTTTTTTTTTTATTATTTGAAATTTTCTAGGCACACAAAAACAAAATTGTATTTACATACCCCCAAACTTATTTGGAACAGTGTTCGCTGTTCTAGGCTGGATAACCGAAGTTTGGAGGTAGGCAGAGGAAGATCATTCAGGGTAAACCGGCTCCTGTAAGAACAGGAGCTCCTCTGTTGGTTCGGCGCTAAGGTACGGTTTGCATCGGTGTCCGTTCACTTTGAAAAGTGAACCGTCCTTTGGATTTTCCAAATCCACAGCGCCCTGCGGATACACATCCCGCACAAAATACGGCCCTTTCCAGCGAGATCTGAGCTTTCCAGGATGGAAGTGAAGTCGGGTGTCGTAAAGCAGTACCTGCTGACCAGGTACGAAGGTTTTGCGCAAAAGGTGTTTATCGTGAAACACCTTCGTTCGATTCTTAACGACAACAGCGTTATCGTAAGCCTCATCCCTAAGCTCGCTTAGTTCGTTCAGCTGCAGCTTCCGATGGCTGCCCGCGTCCTCAAGAGATAGATTCAGCTCCTTTATCGCCCAAAACGCGCGATGCTCGATTTCGACAGGAAGGTGGCAGGCTTTTCCGTACACAAGCCGATAGGGAGACATGCCAAGGTCGATCTTATACGCGGTTCTAAATGCCCAAAGGGCATCAGTGAGTTTCAGAGACCAATCCTTACGGTTCTTGGAAACCGTCTTCTCCAGTATCTGCTTGATTTGCCGATTTGAAACTTCGGCCTGCCCGCAGGTTTGGGGGTGGTAGGGCGTAGAAAGCTTATGATTAATGGAGTATTTCCGCATCAAGGCCTCGAAGGTTTTGTTGCAGAAATGACTCCCATTGTCACTAATGATCGCTCGGGGGTGCCCAAACCGGGAGAAAATGTTTTCTTTAAGGAACCTAACGACAACCTTGTTGTCGTTAGTCCGGCTGGGCACAGCCTCGACCCATTTAGAGACGTAATCAACAGCTAAAAGGATGTACAAGTTCCCAAAAGAGCTGGGAAACGGCCCCATGAAGTCTATCCCCCAAACATCGAAAATCTCCACAACCAAGATCGGTTGGAGCGGCATCTCATTCCTCCGGGATATCCGGCCCATGTGTTGGCACCGGGAGCAAGTCTTGCAATAGTCGTGAGCGTCTTTGAAAAGTTGTGGCCAGTAGAAACCACATTGCAAGATCTTCTCAGCTGTCTTTCTGGGCCCAAAATGCCCGCCACACGCTTGATCGTGGCAAAATGACAGCACACTCTTGAATTCCTCATCAGGGACACACTGACGAATAATCTGGTCGGGACAGTACTTGAACAAGTAGGGTTCGTCCCAGTAAAAGTGTTTTACTTGGGATAAGAAGCGAAGTCTGTCCTGACATGACCATTCGGTCGGTAGTAATCCCGTGGCCAAATAGTTCACAATATCTGCGAACCAGGGTTCGCACGATACTGCCAAGAGCTGTTCATCCGGGAAAACGTCATTGATCGGAATTGGAAGCGAAGGCGAAGAAGGAAGTCATGAGAGATGGTCGGCAACCACGTTTTCACATCCTCGTTTGTCCTTAATGACAAGGTCAAACTCTTGAAGCAAGAGGATCCAACGGATTAACCGAGATTTTGCATATTTCTTCACAAAAAGATGGCGCAGAGCTGAATGGTCCGTATAGACAATGACGGGAGAGCCGATGAGGTAGGGCCTGAACTTTTCTAAAGCAAATACAACAGCTAAGAATTCCTTCTCAGTTGTGGTATAGTTAAGTTGGGCGTCGTTCAGGGTTCGGCTTGCGTAATAGATTACGTGCGGCATCTTGTTGATGTGCTGTCCAAGGACAGCACCGATGGCAAAGTCGGATGCATCGCACATGATCTCGAATGGGTGCGTCCAGTCAGGGGAAGAAAGAACGGGAGCAGAAGTGAGTGAGCGTTTCAGTGACTCGAATGCAGTCACACAGCTCGAGTTGAAGTCGAAAGGCGTGTCCTTGGCCAGCAAAAGCGTCAAGGGCCTAGCAATCTTGCTAAAGTCCTTGATAAACCGTCTATAGAAACCGGCATGGCCAAGGAAGGCTCGGATATCTCTGACGCATCGGGGAGGAGGCAGATTGGAAATGACCTCAATCTTAGCTTTGTCAACCTCTATGTCATTTTGCGAGATGATATGTCCTAAGACAATACCCTCGCGCACCATGAAGTGGCATTTCTCCCAGTTCAAAGTGAGATTCTTGTCCTTACATCGGGTAAGGACAGCGTCAAGATGCAGCAAACACTCGTCAAAGGAGTCGCCGAAAATGGAGAAGTCATCCATGAAAATCTCCAGAAATTTCTCCACCATGTCTGAGAAAATCCCCATCATACACCGCTGGAAGGTAGCGGGCGCATTGCATAACCCAAAGGGCATGCGTCGATATGAAAACGTGCCGAAAGGACAAGTGAAAGTGGTCTTGTCCTGGTCTTTTTCGGCGATGGGAATTTGATTATAGCCAGAGTAGCCATCAAGAAAACAATAGTACTCATGTCCGGCCAATCGTTCCAGCATCTGGTCAATGAAAGGTAGCGGAAAGTGGTCTTTCCGCGTTGCGGCGTTGAGTTTTCTGTAATCAATGCAAACTCGCCACCCAGTTTGGGTGCGAGTAGGGATTAACTCATTCGCCTCGTTGGTTATGACCGTGATGCCCGACTTCTTGGGGACAACATGAATGGGGCTAACCCACTGGCTATCAGAGATAGGGTAAATGATACCACTATCTAGACATTTGACGATCTCCTTCTTCACAGCCTCTTTCATGACTGGATTAAGACGTCTTTGTGGATCCTGGGCTGGTTTGGCATCATCCATCAGATGAATGTGATGCTCAACGATCAGGGGACTAATCCCCTTGATGTCCGCCATGGACCAGCCAAAAGCTTGCCTGTTGCCGTGCAAGACCGCGAGAAGGGCTTTCTCTTGCTCGGGAGCTAGAGAAGCCGAGATGATGATAGGGAGGGTCTCGTTCTCACCTAAGTAAGCATACTTAAGGTGAGACGGCAACGGCTTGAGTTCGAGCGTTGGAGGTGAAATGATGGAAGGCAAGACCGGTGCAAAGGTCTCGAACTCAAAGGACTCCAGTAAAGGTTCAAAGCGAGTGTAGGCAACCGAGTTGGATGGTTCAGGTAACTCATCCGGAAAGTCGAAAGATTCAAACTCGGGTTGTGCGCGGCTAAGATCGTTCAAGAACGTGAAACACTCGTATTCTTTGTCGGGCGCAGAAGCAGCAGCAGGTTCAAAGAGAAACGCACTAGTGGCGTCAAGATTATCGTGTTCAAACAGAAACTCCTCGAATTCACACTCTTCTGGTGTGATCTCCTGGATCGAGCAAACATCCAGTATATGAGCATTAGGTTCGGCGGGCTGATTCCCCAACCTAAAAATGTTGAGTTCAATCGTCATATTTCCAAAAGAGAGGTTCATTGAACCATTGCGACAATTGATCATAGCATTTGAGGTTGCGAGAAATGGGCGACCGAGTATCACCGGAATTTGATTCCGGGGGTTAGCTACAGGCTGTGTATCTAAGACAATGAAGTCGACGGGGAATATGAATTCCCCGACTTTTATTAGCACATCCTCTAGCTCACCCCTAGGATGGGTGATCGATCGGTCGGCCATCTGGAGAGTGCAGTGGGTGGGTTTCAGCTCTCCGACGCCTAATTGCTCGTATACTGAATACGGAAGCAAGTTAACACTGGCACCAAGATCTAATAGTGCGCGGTTGATGTTCTTATCCCCAATAGTAATTGAAATCGTAGGACAGCCAGGGTCCTTCCGTTTTTGTGGTAAAGATTGGGTAAGGGCATCACTCACAGCACTAGCCAAGAAAACTTTCTTGGGTACCTGAGACTTCCTCTTTTTCGTGCACAAGTCCTTTAAGATTTTCGCGTAAGATGGGACTTGTTGGACAGCATCTAAAAGAGGAATGTTAATGTTAACTTGCTTGAATAACTCCAAAATCTTCTCCATTTGTGGATTTTGTTTGTTAGACCTCAACCGGTTTGGAAATGGAACATTTTGAAAATTGGTTGAGTTTAATGCTGGAGGAGGAGATTTTGGAGTTGGAACGGATCCCAGAATAGGTGTTTTCGTGGAGTGAGAAGTGGGTCCGTTCAGAGCAGAAGAAGAGGAAGGAGAGCCTGTTGAAGAATGGAGAATAGGCTCAGAAGACGAAGAAGAAGAAGAAGAAGCAGCGGAAGAAGAAGAAGAAGAAGCGGCCGGGGTGTCATCGTTGATCCGTCTGCCAATGTTGTTTTGCAGCACCCTCCCCGATCTCAGTGTGGTCACGGCACTCACATTATGGTTTTGTTGTTCAAGAGCAACATGTGCATTATGTGGGTGGCCGGGATTTGGAAGTGGCTGGGACGGGAGCTTCCCCTTCTCTCGCTCGCTCAAGGCCGCGTTTAGCTGTGCAATCTGGGCCTCAATGGTCTTGATGCTCTGCCCGTGTGCGGCGGTGTGTTGCACTAAAGATTGGATCGAAGACTGGATGTTGGCGGTGGATTGAGTCGATTGTTTAACAAACGCCTCCAGACTTCGCTCGAGCGAGGAAACCTTATCGTTGTTGGACGGAACAAAGTTGTTGTTTGGTGGAAAAGAGTTGTTGGGTGCAAAGTTGTTCGTCTGGTTTTGGTAAGGTTGGGGTTGGAAGGGCTGCTGATACTGATGCTGAGTTTGTTGTGGCGCTTGTTGTTGTGGTGGAGGGGCCCTTTGGAAATTGTTTCCCTGGAATTGATTCTGATTCTGATTCCAGGCGAAATTGGGGTGGTTCCTCCAACCGGGATTGTAGGTGGAAGAGTATGGATCATTCCTCGGTCTTTGCTGGAAGGCAGCATTAACCTGATCCTGTCCTTGCGATGGTGGATTGTAAGGACACTCTTCGGTCAAGTGGGAAGGATCGGAACAACAAGCGCAGATGGTACGAAGGGGGAGAACAGGTGTGGGGGCAGGAGCAGAAAATTTACTTTCTATCGCTTCAAGCTTTCGTGTTATTGCAGCCATTTCAGCTTTCATCGCAATAGAGACATCGAGTTGGTGGATTCCTACCCTAGACTGACCGGTAGAAGTGGAGGTAGAAGAAGAAGAAGTCGGTCTAGTGCTCTCCCACTGTAGCGTTTGCTCCGCAAGATCGTCAAAGAACTGCCACGCTTCCTCGTCAGATTTGGATAGGAAGTGGCCCTGACAGATGGTTTCCAGCAGCTGTTTCGTTGCTGGGTTCAGTCCCTCGTATAAGGTTTGGCAGAGTTGCCATTTCTCTATACCGTGGTGAGGACACTGAACAAGAAGGTCTTTGTATCGGTCAAAGCACTTCCAGAAGGGTTCAGAAGGAAGCTGGGAGAATTGGTTGATCTCATTTCGAATTCTTGCGGTCTTATGATTTGGGTAGAATTTTTTCAGAAACGCTTTAACAAACTCGTCCCAGCTGGTGATTGAGTGGGAAGCGGTGCTATACAGCCATTTTTCAGCGAGATCGCATAGAGTGAACGGAATGACCCGTAGACGTATAGCATCGTCCGACAGCTGGGTGGTTTTCATCATGGCACAGACGTTTTGAAATTTGTTTATGAAGATATAGGCATCTACAGATTCAAGCCCATGAAAACGTGGAAGCATGTTGATGAAATGGGGCTTAATTTCAAAGTTGTCCCCATTGGCCGGAGGAAGAGAAAGGCAGGTGGGAAGTGCAGAACGGGTAGGATAGAAACGATCCTGGAGCGCAATTCGCTGCAGCGCTACAACAGGCGGAGGTGGTGGAAGATTGGTCTCCGTAGGAGGTGGAGCCAATCCAGGGGTGGTCAAAGAGATGTTCGGATTAAATCCCGACATCGCGGAAGAAGAGGTTGGTGAAGGTGAAGGTGAAGGTGAGGATGTATGAATAGAATTCCGGTCAACGTCGGAGTTGGCCGGCAAAGGAAGGGGTGAAAGAGGAGTGGACTGAGTATCGACTTCGGAGTCGATCGCGTAGTCGGTCGCGACTAACGTAACGCGGACTAGACGGGCGCTAGTGTCCCGAGTCCAAGCGGACATACACTAAACGAGTTTAGTATAGTCAAAGCGGAGAAGGTGAGGGTAAGAAAACGTCAATGAAGAAAGGCGATGGGTGTTGGGTGAAAATGGATTTGGCGACAAAAGGGCAAGTTTTTATAAAAGTTTTTGATTTTTTCTTTTTTTTTCTTTTTTTTTTTAGAAAAAGATTTACAGAAGTATGTACGGAAATACGGCTTAAGCAATCACAAACAAGATATGCACAATCACACCTAGATCTAGGGTAACCTAGGTCTACTAGACCTGCTCCTGAACTTGATTGTCGAAGTTAAACAATGTCGAGAAACGGGCTTAAAAATACACTGATCACGAGGCCAGGTAAGTGCAGAGATAAGGGGAGGTTGTCCAACGCTTTCGCGAAGTTCCTTAATTAAATAACCCTTTCTCTTTCGGCTGTTGCGCCTTTAACACTTTCCTAGACACCCCGTAAACAATGTACGGTTAAGCGAGGTTCTAAACAAGGTTTATCTTCTCCTAATGAGCGCGAAGTCCTTAGGGCTGAAGTCTAGTATTTTTTAAATTTACAATGGACAATGCATATGCTTTAGTGATTTCCGGGGTCCTGGGAAGGGTGATGAAATCCCCACCCAATCTGGATTGGTTTCAAGCCCCTTAAGTCCGTATTAAAGAATGCAAAACAGTAACAAATCAACTGCAAACAATTTTTATTTGCGGCGCAAAGAATCCTGCACAAGAACAGTTTATTGGAAGGGGGAGAAGAATTTGCGCAAAGAAGCCTGCAGAAAACACAATTCAGTGGAGTTCAGAGGAGAGGGGAGAGGCAGAGAGAGTTACCCAGAAAAATTGGTGCCCTGAATCCACCAAGTGGGCGCGTTTCCGCGGCCAAAAGCATGCAATGGCCGCGGATCCGCGGCTATGTTGGGGGATTGGGGTTCTGAAAAAATTGGATGCTCTCTGTGGGGTTTCCTCTGCTTGTCTGGATGTACTGAATCTTGAATTGCTCACTGTATTTGCTCCAGATTTGTACAGTAGACCAGATGATACGTTTTGTCCGTCACGGTGTAGCCGCGAAATGTGGGTCTATCTACCCACGTCTTTGGCACTGTACTTGAACTCCGTATTTTCAACGTCCTTGGCGTCGATCTTGAACTTCGTATTTTCCTGCACACTTGCACAAAAACTAATCAAGAATAACAAGATGGTTTTTTTTACAAAGTATGTTTTTTTTTTCGTTTTTTGGTTTTTTTATACTTACAAATTAACCCGAAATTACACAAGGAAAAAAACTACCGTCTCCCCGGCAACGGCGCCATTTGATTGTTAGGATACGAGCGTGTTCAAGTTTAAGTTTAAATACCGCAATCAAGACGGTTTCGCATGTAGCTAGCCGGTTGAGTACGGGTCGTCCGCAGGGAGATGGGAATCTTTTTCTATGTGTTTTTCGACGAGTTAAGTCCGGTTGTTCAGATTTTGTTGTGGTTATCTAAGTGTTAAGTTGATATTTTAAAGAGAGCTTGTTAGGGTTAGGATTAGGTTAGTTTGAGTTAGGAGTCTCCACATCTTTCGTTGCCCCACTTAATATCGGTGTTACGGTAATCGGCAACAACGGGGATTAGCACGACTAGGAAGGACTTTGCAAGTATAAGCTAGGCTTTCCAACGCATAAGTCTTCCTTTTGGTGCTTGTCCGTCCGTTCTTGGCTCTTATCCATAACCTCCGGTTAATTCAACCACAACCGGTCTCACCACGGAATCACCGCTATCATGTAGGATAGGGTGCCGTAAGGAGCGGATTGTGGTTCAATTAACGGGAGTCGATTCAAGTTGTTGGGCAAGGAAAGAGTGAGAGAGATTTCCTTCTCTCAAACTTCCCTTATCCTACCCTAACAAGTAAAGAACTACTCACACTTCATGATAGGAAAAACAAAACAACACAAAAGAGGAAGATAGAAAGAAGGAGATTAGAAGAATACGACTAACTGTTTGCGACCTCATCTTGGCGAGGATCGAGCGTAAGTATCATTGTCGTATGTAAGGATAAAGAAAAAAGAGAAGAAAGAAACAACAAAGAAATAACAACAACTACTTAACGAATTTAAAGTTACAACAATTATAACAAGTAAAGAAAGAGACAAGCATGATAATAATAAAAATGGTCTTCTTTATTCATCACTCTTCACTCAAAAGCTCACTACAAGTTTAATGGAGAAGAGGTGAGAAGAGGAAGAAGAACAACACTAAAACTAGGCAAAATGAGAATACAAAATTGGACCCCTTCCTTCACAAACTTCTGGGCTATTTATAGGCCAGAGAATGAAACCCTAGGGCAGAATTCTGGACCCTTATAAAATTACCCAACTGCCCCTGAAAAATCCCTATCTGCCACCATCATACGGCCGCGGATCCGCGGCCTGGACCCACCTTTTGCCGCGGATCCGCGGCCTTCTTGTTGAATTGGGATTTCATTTTTCTTGGGCTTCCCTGGTTTGATGTGTACATTATTCTGGCATATGTATTTTCTCAATTTGGCTCCACGATTTTTCCAGAATTTCTGTTGAGGGAAAGGTGGACTTTTTGTCAAGATTTTGTCATGATTTGCCTCGAGCTCCGCGTAGATCTCTTGGATTTTGTGCTACCATTGAGCCTTGTGCATGAGAATGACATTGATTTGATCTTTTGTCTTCCTATTGATATCTGGCAACATACGGATGAAGAGCAGAGACCGTGTTTTTATCTGTGGTTGGCAGGAACCCGGATTCTTTCGTGTTTTCCATGAATTTCACCGTTTTGGAACCGAGAACCTGTATCCTGCAATTGACTAGCAAACACGGCTCAAGAGTATCTACGGATATGCAATGTGATAAAAATTGGGCGGTATGAAAATGCAAAAATCTGATATGAACAATATCTCCCAAGACTGATTTGGAAAGGGATCGCATGAGTATTATACCCTACGCTTCTCCGGTAGGCTCTATAATGTATGCGATGTTGTGTATCAGACCAAATGTAGCTTATGAACTGAGCGTTGTAAGCGGGTATCAGTCAAACCCAGGAAAGAAGCACTGGACAGTAGTGAAGAACATTCTCAAGTACCTGAGAAGGACTAAGGAGATGTTCTTGGTGTACGGCAGTGAAGACCTCCAGATCGAGGCCTTCGCCGACTCCAGCTTCTAGAGTGACGACTCCAAGTCTATGTCGAGTTATGTCTTTACCCTCAATAGAGAGGCGGTCTGTTTGAAGAGCTCCAAGCAGGACACCGTTGCTGACTCGACGATGGAAGCGGAGTATATCGCTACATGTGATGCCGCGAAAGAAGCAGTTTGGATGAGGAAGTTCATGACAGAGCTTCAAGTGGTTTCGTCCATTATTGATCCAATACCACTGTATTGTGACAACAATGGCGCTATTGTAAGTCGATGTACAACACCCCACGACTTGCGGGGAGGTGGAATAATGAAAAACGATCTTGTTTAAAGTGTAAACATCGACTAACCGAGAATCTTTGCATAAACAATAACTAACAACAAACATAGGAGTTTATAACTACTATGAAAAGTGATTATACCTGTAGAACCGAATCCTTCGTCTTGTCGTTCTCCACATCCTCTCCGGCCTTCTCTAAGTAGTAGAAGATCCACCCGAGATCTTTACTACAAGCTTCACCTCAAATTAGAGGTAACTAGGTTTCTTAAACCGCTAATCTAAGCAACCTAGGTAATATAGAGAATGGTTAAGGATTACGTAGTCTAATCTAATCCTTGTACTCAACAAGTGAGAGGGGAGGATTAGGGTTTGAAGAGGGAGAGCTTGAGGAGAGAGAAAGTGAGCAAGAGAATGAAATGAGATAATGAGCTCTCATAATATATATGAAGCATAAATCAAAACAAGATAAATCAAGTAAATGATTTAACAACCATGCTCCATAAATATCTAATGGGTGATTCATCTCCATGAGTCATTAAGCATTTATGATGCATTAATGACATGGATGAATCACTCAAATGAGTCACTAATCCCATTTAATGCATATGCCACCTTAATCCCCAAGTCACCATCTTCAAGAAGCTTCTCGCACAATTACGAGAACGCCCCTCCTATCCGTGAAAACACGGAAAAACTTTAGACTGTATAAATCCAATAACCAGATACTAGAAACTGGCTTAAACCAAACCGACTAGTAAAAAATGTCCGGATGTCGTACGTGCGTAAACACACGTATGCGTCCGAACCCTTGTCGTAAAACCATACGACCTCTATATCGTTTCGCCTGGAGTAGGGAAACTCTCTGTGTGGGACTCTAGAGACTCGACTCCTACGCTGGCAGTAGGTTTAACCACAGACCGCAAGCGGTACTAGCTGTACGTAACGGTCCCCAGGTAGATGTCGATAAGAAGGCCGATGAGGAAACCCATCCGAACTCCTACTGAGTCTGATGTGACAATCTCCTTACAGTCCGGTCTATTCATCTAAGACTATCGCCTATCAGGCCTAGGGGCGGCAAGCGTCAGTCCCCTAATAGCGGTATAAGTCGTGTCGGAGTGAAGCCCATTACACCCTAAGAAACTACTGGAACCTACCAGCAAATCTCGCTTGCCCTGGCTAGGGACTTTGCGTAATGGCTCTCTGACACAGCGCGATATCAACCCCCAATACCGGGAGAGACGAATCCTGTCTAACCGCCACTGCCTCCAAGTGCTCGGGACTGCACCCAACTGCTACCTATTTGCATGACTCCTTTGAGCCGTGGTAGGGTAGCAATCTAAGAACAGTGGGACACACTCGAGGCGAAACAGCAGTGTCAAGTCTGCGGACTAAGCTGTACTCATGTCACCTGGGAACTGTTCACTGACGACTGGTATAAAACCAACCAACAGTTCCCTGTGAGTCCTGTCCGGTGTACCCGTAACCTAATGAGCACCTGTATACTATCTCCAGTACGACGTACTGACGGCTGTGGGACATACCATCTCCCCAACTGGGATGAGAAGCGTACACACTAGTCTACTCCGGAGTATCGATGCCCTGTCTCGATAATCCTACGACTAGGGACCTGAATAAGGATGTGCTTGTAGACTACCCAGCCCCCACTAGTGTGACTGCTATCACAACGCTGGTAGTCAAGCAAGATCCTAAGAGCTCTATCAATACGTATACTCACATATTAAGATAAAAAAACCAAGTAGTATACTACCATGTTTAGCAAGATTGTTATATACATGTGAATATCCCAAGCTTCCATTAAGTAATATACAAACTAGTATGATACAATAATGGCCCCTAGGACATATACACTAACAATCTCCCACTTGCACTAGGGCCATGTACTGACATATCGAAGACCGATGATCTCGAATAGCCTCTCGAACTGAATCTGAGGTAGGGCCTTTGTGAATGGATCAGCAATGTTCTCTTCAGTAGAAACTTTCCGAACCTCGATCTACCGACGATCAATGATCTCCCTGATCAGGTGATACCGCCTTAAGATGTGTCTGGACTTCTGATGGGACCTTGGTTCCTTCGCTAAAGCTATTGCTCCATTGTTGTCACAATACAGAGGTATTGGATCAACAATGGTAGGAACCACCTGAAGTTCTGTTAGGAACTTCTTCATCCAGACTGCTTCTTTTGCGGCATCGCAAGCAGTTATACACTCCGCTTCCATCGTCGAGTCAGCAACGGTGTCCTGCTTGGAGCTCTTCCAGCACACCGCCCCTCCATTGAGGGTAAAGACATAACCTGACATGGACTTGGAATCGTCCTTATCACTCTGGAAGCCGGAATCAGCATAGGCCTCCATCCTGAGGTCTTTTCCGCCGTAAACCAAGAACATCACCTTAGTCCTCCTCAGGTACTTGAGAATGTTCTTTACTTCTATCCAGTGCTTCTCCCCTGAGTCTGACTGATACCGGCTTACCACGCTCAGTGCGTAAGCTACATCTGGTCTGGTGCACAACATCGCATACATTATAGAGCCTACCGCAGAAGCGTAGGGTATAATAGACATGCGTTCCCTTTCCAAATCAATCTTGGGAGACATCTCTTTGGATAGGGTGATTCCGTGACAAGCCGGTAGATTACCGCGCTTAAAATCTTCCATACTGAATCTTTTCAGTACAGTGCCTTTATACCTGGACTGCGAAAGTCCCAACATCCTCTTGGATCTATCACGATAGATCCGGATCCCCAAAATGTAAGAGGCATCACCCAGGTCTTTCATGGAGAACCTGTGTGACAAGAATCCTTTGACAGATTGTAGCATAGGAATGTCATTTCCTATCAATAGAATGCCATCCACGTACAAGACGAGGAATACGACAGTTCTAGCTACAACTTTACTATATATGCACGGTTCATCTGGATTTTTGATAAAGTCATGTTCTTTGACTGTTTCATCAAAACTGATGTTCCAACTCCGCGATGCCTGCTTTAGTCTATAAATGGACTTAAGCAACTTGCATACTTTCCCGCTACTCCCACTCTGATTGAAACCCTCTGGCTGATCCATATAGACGCATTCTTCTAAATTTCCATTCAGAAAAGCTGTCTTTACGTCCATCTGCCAGATTTCATAATCATGGAAGGCAGCAATAGCAAGAAGGACCCGAATGGATTTGAGCATAGCCACTGGAGAAAAAGTTTCGTCATAGTCCAAATCAGGTCTTTGACGAAATCCCTTTGCAACAAGTATAGACTTATAGGTTTCCACCTGTCCATCTACACCAATCTTTTTCTTGAAGATCCATTTGCATCCTATGGGTTTTACCCCATCTGGAGCAAAGTCCAAAGTCCATACTTTGTTGGTGTACATGGACTCCATTTCGATCCGCATTGCATCTAGCCAACGTACCGAGTCGCCGCTCTGGATGGCCTACTGGAAGCCAGTAGGTTCATCATCATCTATGATGCAATCCTCTCTATCCCCATCTATGGGAAAACCGTAGTATCTCTCAGGCGGATAAGACGGCCTACTACTCCTGTGGAGCGGTGCGGTAATGTCCTGTTCTTCTTGAACTACCGGTTCTACCAAACTTTCAGTATTAGTTTGTGGTTCTGGAATTTCTTCCAGTTCTATTTCGCTCCCACTTGATTCCTTTTCTAAAAACTGATGTTCTAGAAAATGGGCATTACGAGAAACAAATACCTTTTGTTCCTCTGCGTAATAGAATAGATATCCCCTAGAGTTCTTTGGATATCCCACAAACTTACACTTTACTGATCGTGTCTCGAGCTTGTCCACATGCTGCTTTTTAACAAAAGCTGGACATCCCCAAATCTTAATATACTGTAGATGGGGTTTCTTCCCACTCCACATCTGATATGGAGTGGTAGGCACAGTCTTGGTAGGTACCATGTTCAAAAGATATGCCGCTGATTCTAGCGCATAACCCCAAAAAGATCGCGGTAACTCAGCATTACTCATCATGGATCATACCATATCCAATAGGGTTCAATTCCGTCTCTCCGATACACCGTTATGCTGTGGAGTGTATGGAGGAGTGAGCTGAAAGAGAATTCCTTTCTCTTTTAGGTAACCTAGGAACTCAGCACTCAAGTATTCACCACCTCGATCAGATCTTAGTGTCTTGATACTTTTGCCGGTTTGGTTTTCTACTTCATTCCTATACTCTAGGAATTTCTCAAAAGCCTCGGATTTATGTTTCATCAGATAAATGAATCCGTACCTTGAGTAATCATCCATGAAAGTAATGAAATAGAAAAAACCACCTCTTGCATGTGTAGACATTAGACCACATACATCGCTGTGTATGAGTCCTAAGAGCTCGCTCGCTCTTACTCCATGTCCAGTAAATGGAGTCTTTGTCATCTTTCCTTTGAGACAAGATTGACAAGTGTCATAAGTTTGATATTCGAACGAGTCCAAATATCCTTCTCTATGAAACTTAGTCAACCCTCTCTCATTGATGTGACCCAGTCTACAATGCCATAAGAAAACTTTATTTAAATCTGGAGACTTTCTTTTTAGTGTGTTCTGGACATTGAAAATTTGGAGTTGGTTTAACACATATATACCGTTATCCAGTGTACCAGACCCAATCAAACCATAATTAAGGTGGATGTTAACAACACCACTTCCAAACGTGAAATCATAACCTTTATTTGATAACAAGTAAACATATATGATATTACACGTTAAGCTGGGTACACAAAAATAGTTGTGTAAAACCAAAATGTGTCCACTCGTCAATCCCAGGTGATAATCCCCTACGGACACAGCTCCCACGCTAGCTCCGTTAGCAACCATCAGGGTTATATCACCTTCCTTCAGCACTCTACGGTTTCTCAATGCCTGCAATGAATTGCAAATATGAGATCCTGATCCGGTATCCAATACCCAGGAAGTAGAGTTGATTGACAGACAATTCTCAATTACAAACACACCTGAAGTCGAAGCCACAGCTTGCTTCGGTTCCTGGTTCTTGGCGTTCCACGCCTTGCAATCCTTTTTCCAGTGCCCTTTCCTGTGACAATGGAAGCACTCATCCTGGCCCACTACCGGTACCGCAAACTTTTTCTTTCCCTTCCCTCCCACCTTACTTACACCTCCTCTAGGTCTGGGGGCGGCCTTCTTTTTCCTTCCTTTGGCCCTAGCCTTGGACCCGGAAGAAGAAGTACCGCTAACAAACATAGCGGGTGTTTCCATTGCCTTCTGCAAGGTGCCCTCTGCACTCCTTAACATGTTCAGGAGTTCTGGAAGTTCAACTTCTTTTCTTTGAATGTTGAAGTTCAGGATAAACTGGGCGTAGGTGGAAGGAAGGGACTGGAGAATAAGGTCTGTATAGAGCTCATTATCCAAAGTCGTCCCAAGGTCTGCGAGCTCTTCTATATAGCCGATCATCTTTAGGACATGTTCTCCTATCGATGACCCGACAGCCAACCTTGCTTGAAACAAGTTCTTAGAGGTCCCGTATCTTGCTATACGAGATTGCTCTCCATAAAGTTCCATTGTATGGAGAAATATGGCATCTAGTTCCATATCCTCGTGCCTCCTCTGATGTTCATTGTTCATCGAGGCAAGCACGATGCACTTGGCTTTCGCGCAATCGAAATCCCAGGTTTTGCGGATTTCCTTATCCGCATTACTGGATTTTGGACCAGGGACAGCAGGTGCCTTAGCGGTGAGGACGTACCCCAATTCGTCATAGGTCAAAGCCATTTTGACATTCCGCAGCCAATCTTTATAGTTTGGCCCTGTCAGTATATTTTTCTCTAAAAGTAACTTAAGTCCAGTCATTTTCAGGGTCGCTGCAATTAGGAGAGTAAGAAGAAAACTCTTTAGCATGATGCTCTTGCAAGTTTAGAATGGTTTTTAATTTATCTAAACTGGATGGCTCCCACTGTTTCTCGAATCCTTCCTCAAACCATAAAATAAGAATTAGCCAGGACTATTCTCACTGTACAATACTTTCTTAACCGTTCAGCCAGGCTAGTGTCGGTACTTCGAGGGAGGTTTTCCAACGCTTTCGCTAAGTTCCTTAATTAAATAACCTCTTTTCTCTGGGGGCGTAACCCCGCTGACACCTTTCTTGACACCTACTTGGTTTATAGCATTGATCGTTAAGTGACGAATATTCTGATGAGTAGCATATACTCACAGTAGGATCGGGATCCAAATATCATCGTATGATAATGTTGAAGGAATCCTACCAACATTCATCAAACTCCAAATGGTATGCAACTCTTTGCAAATTTCAGTTTCTTTAGAAATTCCCGATATATATTTTTGCCCCATGCTCTTATGATCTTGGCGTTAGGTCAAAATGTCATAAGTAACATGTCAAGTTCTACCCATCATTATCTTGTTAATTTGAACCCATCCGTATATATCCTTGACGTTCGGCCAAAATGATAATACGACTGTCCCAAACTAACTCATCTATCTATGCGACAAATGAATACCCAGCAGCTACCAAACACTATGCCTTGGCGTTAGGTCAAAATACATAGCTTGAATACTACTGAATACCCAAATGAAATGACGGAGGGCTACGAATGGTTTTGGCGAAACCGTGAACGTAGTGAACTTGATATGATCGAAGGAACCTGATAGCTTTTTAAAAGGAGTGGTTAATGCTCCACAATTAAAAATATCATCTGTTTTAAAATAACCGATTGGTTTCTTTTAAATTGTCCCAACGATTCAACTTTTTGGTTTATTTTCTTTGCATTATAAATAATGTGTCCCATCATTAACCTATCATTGCAGAAAACAACGAAAATACAACGTCCTCTTATGCCATCCGCATTCGCCACGGGGTCCCATCATCACCCGTTAGGTTACTTAACTAACGACAGAGCGGGGGCTGGGCTGGCGCGGGGGTAAATCATAAGTGACGTCTAAATAGCTATCATATATAGATATTGTACATTCGTCAGACGCAATAATAGGCATTTCAGATCTCATATGAACTTTATTGGATTTGCAAGCAATCCATGTTTGTTTAGAGCCTGCAACAAAAGACGGATTACACAGTTGTGATGAATAGCCATTACCCCACCCTAGACCCCTACAGGTATGGCAAACTACCCGTCAAATACCCGAAGTGAAGCGGTCTCCCTCAACAAAGTGAGTAGGCCACTAAACACTTCAAAGTACCTGGTAGTTTATGCACCCCACCTTGGGTCTATCCTAGGAGCAAAAACAGTAAAATGAAATAATACAACGGTGGCAACAACCGCAACCTGGATGCGCCCCGCAAAATAATATTACAACATATTACAGTTACATCGAATGAATTAAAATAATAACCCATCACAAAACCCAGCTAATCATCACAACAGTCTAATACAGTTCACATCCACAAACAGTAAAAACCATTACAGAAATGTGCAACCCCCTGCCAACCGACATACTAGCAGTTAGGGGAGGTTTACGAACACATTATACAATCACAGATATAATCATATTAGCAAACATCATAAAATTTCGATCGAGCAAAACACTTTAGATTCTACTGCAAAACTTCTCTGTGCACCTGAGATCTTAGCAGAAAATAAAACATCCCAAAAACAACACTGTTAACACCTAGGAGTTACTGAAGAAATTGGGGCTGACTCGGCCCCAACTCGGCCGCGGATCCACGGCGGATCGCATGGATCCGCCGCGGTTCCACGGTGAGTTGGCCGAGTCACAGGTCAAAATTTCTTCAGTAGCCCTAGTTTTTCCTGCTTGTTATTCTGAAGCTCCCTGAAAAATTTTTAGAGCCAGTTTTAAAATCGACAGAAACTGTGTTAAAGCGACGATGTTTCCGGTTCTTTTTACGTTCGAAATTCTTACGACTTTGCTAATGAGTTAATTATTGTTTAGCGAGGCTCTGATACCACTGTAAGTCGATGTACAATACCCCACGACTTGCGGGGAGGCGGAATAATGAAAAACGATCTTGTTTAAAGTGTAAACATTGACTAACCGAGAATCTTTGCATAAACAATAACTAACAACAAACATAGGAGTTTACAACTACTATGAAAAGTGATTATACCTGTAGAACCGAGTCCTTCGTCTTGTCGTTCTCCACGTCCTCTCTGGCCTTCTCTAAGTAGTAGAAGATCCACCCGAGAGTTTTACTACAAGCTTCACCTCAAACTAGAGGTAACTAGGTTTCTTAAACCGCTAATCTAAGCAACCTAGGTAATATAGAGAATGGTTAAGGATTAAGTAGTCTAATATAATCCTTGTACTCAACACATGAGAGGGGAGGATTAGGGTTTGAAGTGGGAGAGCTTGAGGAGAGAGAAAGTGAGCAAGAGAATGAAATGAGATAATGAGCTCTCATAATATATATGAAGCATAAATCAAAACAAGATAAATCAAGTAAATGATTTAACAACCATGCTCCATAAATATCTAATGGGTGATTCATCTCCATGAGTCATTAAGCATTTATGATGCATTAATGACATGGATGAATCACTCAAATGAGTCACTAATCCCATTTAATGCATATGCCACCTTAACCCCCAAGTCACCATCTTCAAGAAGCTTCTCGCACAATTACGAGAACGCCCCTCCTATCCGTGAAAACATGGAAAAACTTTAGACTGTATAAATCCAATGACCGGATACTAGAAACTGTCTTAAACCAAATCCGACTAGTAAAAACTGTCCGGATGTCGTACGTGCATAAACACACGTATGCGTCCGAACCCTTGTCGTAAATCCATACGAACTCTATATCGTTTTGCCTGGAGTAGGGAAACTCTCTGTGTGGGACTCTAGAGACTCGACTCCTACGCTGGCAGTGGGTTTAACCACAGACCGCAAGCGGCACTAGCTGTACGTAACGATCCCCAGGTAGATGTCGATAAGAAGGCCGATGAGGAAACCCATCCGAACTCCTACTGAGTCTGATGTGACAATCTCCGTACAGTCCGGTCTGTTCGTCTAAGACTATCGCATATCGGGCCTAGGGGGCGGCAAGCGTCAGTCCCCTAATAGCGGTATAAGTCGTGTCGGAGTGAAGCCCATTACACCATGAGAAATTACTGGAACCTAGCAGCAAATCTCGCTTGCCCTGGCCAGGGACTTTGCGTAATGGCTCTCTGACACAGCGCGATATCAACTCCCAATACCGGGAGAGACGAATCCTGTCTAACCGCCACTGCCTCCAAGTGCTCAGGACTGCACCCAACTGCTACCTGTTTGCACGACTCCTTTGAGCCGTGGTAGGGTAGCAATCTAAGAACAATGGGACACACTCGAGGCGAAGCAGTAATGTCAAGTCTGCGGACTATGCTGTACTCATGTCACCTGGGAACTGTTCACTGACGACTGGTATAAAACCAACCAACAGTTCCCTGTGAGTCCTGTCCGGTGTACCCGTAACCTAACAAGCACCTGCATACTATCTCCAGTACGACGTATTGACGGCTGTGGGACAGACCATCTCCCCAACTGGGATGAGAAGCGTACACACTAGTCTACTCCGGAGTATCGATGCCCTGTCTCGATAATCCTACGACTAAGGACCTGAATAAGGATGTGCTTGTAGACTACCCAGCCTCCACTAGTGTGACTGCCATCACAACGCTGGTAGTCAAGCAAGATCCTAAAAGCTCTATCAATACGTATACTCACATATTAAGATAGAAAAACCAAGTAGCATACTACCATGTTTAGCAAGACTGTTATATACATGTGAATATCCCAAGCTTCCATTAAGTAATATACAAACTAGTATGATACAATAATGGCCCCTAGGGCATATACATTAACAGCTATCGCTTTAGCGAATGAACCAAGGTCCCATCAAAAGTCCAGACACATCTTGAAGCGGTTCCTCCTGATCAAGGATATCGTTGATCGCCGGGAGATCGAGGTGCGGAGAGTAGAGACAATGAATAACACTGCAGATCCACTCACAAAGGACATCCCTCAGACACAGTTCGAGAGGATATTCGAGATGATAGGTCTGCGATATGCCAATACATGGCCTTAGTGCAAGTGGGAGACTGTTAGTGATATATGCCATAGAGGCCATTATTGTATCATACTGGTTTGTATATTACATATTGGAATCTTGGGATATACACGGATATTGTAACAGTCTTGCTCGAAATGGTAGTATGCTGCCTGGTTTGTTTCTACCTCAATATGTGCATGTGTTTCTTTTAGCATATCGCTTATACATATTGGTAGATCCCTTAGGATCTTTGCTTGACTATAAGTGTTGTGATGGCAGTCACACTAGTAGAGGATGGGTAGTCTATAAGCACATCCTTATACAGGTCCCTAGTCGTAGGATTATCGAGATGGGGCATCGATACTTCGGAGTAGACTAGTGTATACGCTTCTCATCCCAGCAGGGGATATGGTCTATCCCGCAGCCATTGGTACGTCGTACCGGAGATAGTATATAGGTGCTCATTGGGTTATGAGTTACACTGGATGAACTCAAAGGGAACAGCTGGTTGGTATTATACCTATCGTCGGGTAGCAGTTCCCGAGCGGCATGAGTACAAGTTAGTCCGTTGACTTGACATCATTATTCGCCTCGAGTGTGTTCCCACTGTACTTAGATTACTACCGTACCACGGTTCAATGGAGTCTGTAACACTTTAGAATGCGGTTAGTGTTAATTAAGCGATATTACAGGTTTTTAATGAAATTTAACTAATAATTATTTTCTTCACATTTTATTTAATTTTTTTTACGTGCACACGCGTGTGCATGTTGAATTAGGGTTAATAAGGTGTTAGCCATGCTCATATAGTCATGGCACACTTAACCCTCTCTTTTATCAAGTCATGTTAAAACTTCACATTTTATATCTATTTTTATTATTTAAATAAAGGGGTTTTAATGAATTTTCTTTTATTTTAAAGAAAAGAGAATAGAAGGGAATAGAAGAGAAAGAAGGTTTGAATTCTCGAGACTTAGGGAGGATGGCTGCCATTAATGGCTTTAATGAGAGGGAGAGTGAGTGTAACACACACATACACTCACCTTATACACTCACACTCACATACACTCACCTCACAACACATATACACTCAATTCCTTCACAATATCTCATTCTCACCTCACTCTCTCAATTATTAATCCCAACTCGGTTACTCTTTCCTCCTTCACAACACATCAAGTTCTCCATTTGATTTATATGATTGCATCACAAACCAAAGTCAAAACTTCAACCCAACCTCACAAAACCCTTCACAATTCATGCTAAAGCCCTTGTGATGACATGGAGCTTGGAAAGCTAGGGTTTTTCCCAAGTTTTGGTGAGATAGTGATCTTTATATCCATATTAGGCTCTAATGAAGTTGTATGCTTATTAGTTTCAGTTTTAAAACAGTAAAGTTATGGTTTTGTGCAAATATCGGATTTTTGTATATGTTTTGGTGTCTCTGGGATCTGCTATCACTAAGTTAGTCTACGTTAAAATCTAGCAATACAATAGTATAGTGTTAGAGGCCCTGAGTGTACACCTGAGACCCGGACCCAACCCCTCTTAGTAGAACCAACGAGATATAGGGAAAATCCGGCGTCACCGGATTTTTAGGCACCTAGGGAGCTGTGTTCTTGACGGTATGTGTCTGTAGGTTATTCTTGGTGTTTGGTACTGCTTGATTTTCATATATTGACTGTAGTCAAAATCTGGAAGCACTTTGCTAGTTTCTAGTGTTTCGGCAACGCGTGATACGGATATCCGACACAGTTTTTGTACTTCATATAGCTTGCTGCACTTGGGTTGGTTTAGGGTGTCGCTACACTCGTTCGCCACTAAGCTAACACTTAATTAGCTTGTGGAAGTCGGTAAGCGTTGTTTGCGTGTATTATCGGGAAGTTTCTGATTTGCATTTATTATGTTTTTGATGCGATATTAGGATCGATTTCGGGGACTTCGGGCGCTACAAGGAAAGGGAAAGTGGTGGTTAGATTCACATAGCTCGAGATCATCGGTGAGTAGATTTAACATCTACGGGGGAATTGTTGGAGATAGTGCCCTCAGAGTCAATTATTAGGTCACAGGTACGTGATTGCAATGATTGATGGAGGACCTATCCCGGTAGGACAGTCTTACTCGACATGATAGTATGCTATCTGGTTTACCTTTATCATCGTGTACTGTTTTAGGTGACCTGACACGTCGCTATTACACGTTGATAGAGCCCCTAGGATTCTTGCTTGACCACCAGCAGTATGAGGGCGATCATATAAGTGGGAGCTGGGGGTCTATAAGCATATCCTTAAAAGGTCCCTAGTCGTGAAAGTTTCGAGACAGGGCATCGATTCTCCAGAGTAGACTAGTGTATACAGTCGAGACCCCGACGAGGGGCGGTGGCCGGTCTCATAAGCCACTGGTGTCAGTTGGATCACCTAAGATGTATACAGGTGCTCATTGGGTTATGAGTACACCGGACAGGACTCGCCGGGAACATGCTAGTTGGTCATATACTAGACGTCAGATGGCAGTTCCCTGGTGACATGTGTGCAGGTTAGTTCATCGACCTGGGGATCGTCATTTGTCTCGTGTGAGTTCCCACTGTACTTTGATTACTACCCTACCACGGCTCAAAGGAGTCGTGCAAACAGGTTTTAGTTGGGTACAGTCCCGAGCCACATGGAGGCAGTGAGCGTATCTTCAGGGGTTCGTCTCTCCCGGTATTGGGGGTGAGGTCGTGCTGTGTCTAGGAGAGCCATTACACGAAGCCCTCGGCCGAGGCAAGGAGATTTACTGGTAGGTATTCCAGTAGTATCTCAGGGTGTTCTGGGCTACACTCCGACACGACTTGTACCGCTTTTGGGGGTCTGACTTTTACCAACCCCCTAGGCCCGCCATGCGATGCTCATAGACGAACGGACCGGACTGTACGGATATTGTCACTGACAGGCTCAGTAGGGAGTCAGGCTGAGTTCGCTCACAGACGTCCCTTTTGGTCAATACCTGGTAGCCCGTTATGTATTGGCTTATACCTCTAACGTGCTAGTGGTTAAATCCACAACCAAGGTGTTGACGAGTCTTTAGAGTCCCCCACATTCAGTTACTCAGCTTTCGGGCGAAAAGTTGTAGAGGCCGTATGGAGATATGGCAAGGTCCGATCAGATACGTGCGGTATTGCACGGATCCGGATCGGACAGTTTGTACTATAGGCCGTATGGTTATATGGCAGGGTTCGATCAGATACGTGCGGTATTGCACGGATCAGGATCGAACGGATAATACTAGCCGGCTTTGGTATAAGCCGGATCCTAGTATAGTACAGTATAGATTTTGTCTCATTGCATTTGTATTTCAGTCGGAATACAAATGCGGGTGTGTATGCACAGTATCGGGGTTTTCCTATAATTTATTACGGGACCAGTTTTCTGGAGTTGCCAGTTTGCTTTCCGTTTCGGCCGATTTCCTTTGTTCCGTTCATTGGCCGAAGATTGGTGGAGGAGGGCTTATTTGCATTGTTGCAAATAAGTGGTTGTGGATGGGGTCTTTGCATTTTTGTTTTATCATGATGGTTTCATGATGGAGCCCATCCCTTGACTTTCTATGCTCATGATGGCTTGACCTTTTTGGAGCCATCATGCATGTGATGATGGTTGTGTTGAGTGTTGGGTTTTTGTGGTGATCATTTGACTTTTCATCATCACTCACTTTCCACCCACCCCCTTGTCTTTGTTCTTTCTCTCTCCAATCACACATGGGGGGGCGGCCATTCCTTATGAATGGATTGGATTCATTTCATGAGGTGTGGGATTTTTGTATCTAGAGCTTTGAAAAATCCCTACAACTCCCTCTCCAAAAGTTCACTTCAATTCCTCCACAAAAAGGCAACTCCATAATCCTAAATGAGACATGTAATCCACATTATATTCTACAGCAAATCTTGGGCACGTCGACTAGCCAGCTTCGTGCCCGAGTTGCCTCGGCATTGAGGTGGGAGCCCGTAAAAGAAGTAGGCGATGTGGTGCACTTCCGGCGACGAGGAGGAGACGAGACATTCCGTAGGAGATCGGGACGATGACGAGAAGACCGGAGGACTTGGATCGTCGGTATATCTCTATTCCCTTTCTTGTAGATAGCTAGGACTAATTAATGGTTCGATCCGGGTATTATTGCGCGGCGGTTTGCCAGTTCAAGTAAAAATTAAAGTTTATCACCGCTTCCGCATTTGGCAGTCGGATTGACGGCCGGGGCGCCGCCGTGCACTTACAGTGGTATCAGAGCCTCGCCATTAACTTAGTCTAGCTTGGTTTAATGTGTTTTGCATTTCCGATCGACCAAAATTCCAAAATCTACATTTTTGTTCGCGACAGTTTTCTGTTGAAATTTTTTGGTCTCAAAATTTTTTTCAGGTTACAGAAAAGTGATGTGCTAGAAGAAATAAGAGTTCTGTAGAAATTCGATGGACCAATTCCACTACGGGAGCGCGGAACCGCGGCCAAACACCCCTTTGGGCCGCGGTTCCGCCGCACTATGTTGGGTTTGCTGCATCAATTTTCTACAGTCTCTTTCTGGGCTAAAAATAGGGGTTTTGGAATATTAATTTTGGGCCCAGAATTTCTTGAAGTGCTACAGTAGTACTTGGGGGCCCACTTGTTAAATTTTGATCGATCGGATATTTTAAACACATTATTTCACAGTATTTACATTATATCTGCGACCGTGAATGTCACTTGATCGGTAAATCCTGTCTAACTGCTATAGCCCGGTTAGACGGATTTGCGAACGTGACTTTCACGTTGATGTTCTGTTTTTGCTGTGATGTTGCGGATCGGTCGTGGGGGATAGCCTGGATGCAATGCTAGTACAGTTGTGGTTGTATTATGTACATTTGATATTGCGGGGCGAGCGTCCGACATGTGGACTTCCGTCACTGCCTGTTTGTATTATTATTTTGGGGCACGGCCAGGTTGCGGTCGATGTACCCGTTGTATGTATATTTTACTTTCTGTACTAGGCTTGCCCCGCGGAGGGGTGCACGGATAGCCGGGTTCTAGAGGGCAACAAGCCCGCATCTCATGGCATTGGGACGGAGGAGGCTTCACTCTAGGATTGGCGGGCTATTCGCCGCACTCATAGGGGGTACAGGTTGACCCAGGAGGGGTGCCCAAGTTACCGGATTCCGTGAAGTGCTGGGTGGTCCATTCACGGAGCTGAAGGGGGCTGCCTCGCTTCAGGTTTTGGCGGGTGACTTGCCGCGCCCGTAGGGGTCTAGGTTTTCATTGCACAGGCTATCCACACGACCAGGGGAACGTCGGGTTTCAGCGGCTCTGTGAAACCCGGGGATCCCAGATATCTGTATTGTTTCTGTGATGCTGTACATTTCTGTGATGTTGCATTTTATCACACCTTGAGCGAATATAATATATTGGTATATATATTAGTAGATGTTGTATATGTTTTACATCCGCGCTAGTCCAGTCCCCGCTCTGTCGTTAGTTAGCTAACCTAACGGGTAATGACGGGACCCAGTGGCGAATGCGGATGGCATATACGTACATCAGTATATTTTCGTTCTTTTTGGTGTGATCAATTGATGGGACTGCATTGATTCGGATCAATGCAAGTTAAAAACAAACCTAATCTGATGTTGTTGGAACACTTTTCAAAAAGCTGTTATTGCAAGGACGTTCACTTTTGTTTAGCATCGTGGTATTCAGTTGGAATATCCTGCTCCTCAGTCGACGAGGCAAGGGCCGAGATCCCTTCACCGGGAGTGACCCCTTGGACAAAAGTTTGCGTCAGGGCATTAACTTCACTATAGCCGATTACTTTTGCTTTGCACCGTGGTATTCAGTTGGAATATCCTGCACCTCATTCTACGGGGAAAGAGCCGAGATCCCTTCACCGGGAGTGACCTCTTTAGCGAAAGTTTTCGTCACTATATTTTCAAAAAGCTATCCGTTCCTTCAACGATATCAAGTTCATTACGTTAAAGGTTTTCGCCAGAAACCATTCGTAGCCCTCTGTCGTTTCAGACGGGTAGCACGTAGTATTCATGCTGTGTTTGTTGACCTTCGTCAAGGCATAGTGTATGGTAGCTGCTTGTTACCTTTCTGCTGCATAGATAGATGCGTTGGTTTGGGACAGTCGTATAGCCTTGTTGGCCTTCGTCAAGGGCTTGTACGGGTGGATTCAAATTAACCTGGATAATGACGGGTAGAACTTGACATGTGACTTATGATTTGTTGACCTTCGCCAAGGTCATAGGAGCATGGGGCAGAAATCACATCGGGAGTTTCAAAAGAACTGAAACTTGCCAGATATGCGCATACCTTCTGGAGTGTGATACCGTGAGCGGATTCCGTCACGTTGTCATGCGATGATAGTTGGATCCCGATTCCCACTGATGAGTTAGTTTACTCCTCGGGTGTTCCCGACTAATTCTTCTTTTAGGTTTGGAGGAGAATTTGAGGTACAGTGGGAGGTTTCCAGATTAGATAAATTGGTAACCATTCTGATCTAGGTTAGAGTGCACGCTGAGTGTTTCTTTTCTCTCTCTCTTTGGCAGCGACCATTGACCCGACCCTAAGACTATGACTCAGTGACCAAGTTGACCGAACCTTCTTTAACACTGGCTTTTTGATTGTCAGAGTTGCAAACCTCATTGCCACTCCTACTTTTACCGTTTTCTCCAGGACACCCCGTATTATTACGAACGTCCACTTCCATTGGACAAAACCATCGTATGGTTAGATACGAACTCGAAAGAATTTATTCGAGGATGGTTTCAGGTTCTGGAGGAAACGGATAGGACTATTCAGTTGTCTTTTCCTTTTACCTTCTCTCAGGTTGCGAGTACTCCTTAGTTTAGGTGATAGTACACCTATTATGCAAATTGGATAGTCTTCTTCCAAACCATAGGCAGGTGCCGACCGGTAGGGAATGAAGAAAACCAATTAGCCTAACGATGGTGTACAGAAGGTATTAAGTTAAGACAAAGCAAGGGATTAGTAAGAGGGCAAAGTAAATTGCGACTGATATTCACGACCAAACTAAGTATTTCATTACCACTCCCACATCACCTTTGTATTTCTCCAGGACACTCCGTATCACTACAAAGATCCACAGTTTATTGGATACTCCATCGTATGGTTATATACGAACTCGAAAGGAACTTGTTCCAGTTCGGGGATGGATTCTGGTTCAGGAGAAATAGGAATAAGTTTTATTCAGGTGTCTTTTATCTTCACCTTCTCTCGCATTGCGAGTGTTCCTAAGATTAGGACAGTACACCCATTATGCTTATTGGATAGTCTTCTTCCAAACCATAGGCTGGTGCCGAATGGTAGGGAAGGAAGAAAACCATTTGGCGTAAAGGGTGTGCAGAAGGTAATGACTAAAGACATATGAAGGGATTTGGAGAGGTGGCAAAGAATTATACGGTTACAGTCGTGAATCTGGAAGAGGCATTACTGGGAATACCGGGATACCCCATCGAAATATTTCAATGTTTCAGTTTCACTGTGTACAGTTAAAGGAAAACTGATTTCCCAGTTAGACACTTGCTCCAGGGTATGTATTTACCAGGTATGATTCTCATATCTGTATGGTCTTACAGATGATGAGTGGGGGTAAGTTATTGGGAATTAGGTGATCATCCTCATTATATCGGGATTCGTTGTAATCGGTGATATTTGAGGAAATCACCTGGGCTGTTTGCCGGTCGGCAAATATTTGGTTTTGAATATCCGCTGTTATGCACCAATTTCAAATTGATATATCTGTACATCTATTTTCATAGAATGAGATATACCTTTATGAAATTATGTCTACGACATTTACCTATATCAGTGGATGGTTAGGTAAGGAGCATTAAACAGCGGTGTAATTCTTCTTAACCAAAAGTACAGTTTTCAACCTACGACACACAGTGAATGAGTAATCAGACTCAAGGGATTTATACAGAGTATTGTATGTTGTCCAGGGTCCATCAGGACAGAGGGGTTGGTCCTCGTACTATATTCTGTTTACTTATGACTTCTCTAGTTTTTAGACAGGTGTTTCGCGGAAACACAGGGTCTGAATTTTGAGAAGGTATAGGTATTTGAATAGAGTAGAGAACCAGGTGTAGCAAGTATCGGGATTCTTCAAAGCAATCGAAGATGTAGACACTTGTGCATGGTATTCAGTTGATAGTAATGATAAAGAGATCTTGCTTCTCTTTCAGGTTACTCATAATTGGAAGCATTTCTAAGTTGAGTAACGCTGATCGTCCTTCTTCCATTTAGTTGACATGCACTGGAGACAGCTGCATGATTTGAATATGGCTCAATTAAATCAGTGCCTCTGGTTCTATATTGGATATAGAACAGTTCATATCTTAACGATGTTAAGGTACGGGGAGTTGTCCGGTTTATGCTTAAAACCAGACACTGGACAACTCAAGGCACGTTTCTGTAATGGCTGTTTGTGGGTTGACCCAGGCTATAACGAGGGTTGACTTTCTACCATCTGGATGAACAATAGCAATATTGTTCTAGACTCGCCACAGTTTTATTAAAAATGGATTTTTTTAGAAAACAGTAGTGGGAGTATGGTAGAACTGGAAGTGATTCCAGAACCACAAACGATTACTGAAGATTTGATAAGGAACCTAAAGATTCAATCTGGATTGACATTCCATTGGCCACTCCGCAGATACGGTGGGTAACTTCAGGCACCCGAGAGGTACTACGGTAGCCTCAAGGACGGTGACAGGGAAGTTCTTGTTTACCCACAATTACCATTGCTGTTGTTCCAGGCTGCGAGACCCGGCGGGAGGATGAGTATAGCGTCGTTCTAAACTAGTTTTAGAAGTGGACGTCTATATGACTCTGCCAGAGGGTTGTCGTAGTCAGTGGGAGCAGCGGAAGCATTGGTGGACAGGTAGCTTATGTCTATTTATAGACTAAAGCAGATGTAGCGGAGATAGATCATCTATTTCTGACGTGACAGTCATAGGTTTGACTTCATCAGAATAGGGGATGGATCTGTTGAGAAGGTAGTAGGGTGTGATATCCTGGTATTTGGATGACATACACAGAGTAGGAAAAGAAACTCCTATACTACAATCGGTTATATTTTGGTCGTCACACAGTGGTTTCTCCACAAAGGAAATGGATTTTATATCAGACATACTGGTTACTAGATCTATAGTTCTAGATCTAGATTTGGGTAGTCTCCCAATCTGGGTACTTAGACAGCATTCTAAGGGTATTTAGAATGGACGACTCCATGCACGGTAGTGTACCTGCAGAAGATGGAGTCACCCTCTCTAAAGGTGTCTTACAGACTAAAGGGGAGAGGGATGTGCATGATTGGCAGATCACTTGCTCAGGCAATTGAGTCAATCATGAGATGTCAAGTACCACACCAGATATTGTTCTTGCACTAGATGCAATAAGTTGATATTGATCCAATCCTGGAGAAACAGTCGGAAGCAGTTTTAGAACATAAGTGGATGTTCTAGGGATATGATAACGACAGCCTCATTAGGGAAACAGTTATCATTCCAGGCTTCCAAGGTGACATGGACGACAAGGAGGTTGTCAGAGCTATAGTTTTCCTTCTGATGAGGGGCAGTATTTTGGACAGGCGGTCCAAGGCAATACTGAGGGAGGCATGGCGTAGGATACTGATTAAGTTCAGTTGACGATACAGTCTAAGAAGTTTGGATTTGGAGTTCATTTATGAACTAAGTCCCATCAGACATCCAGACACATTCTAAGACAGGTATTGCTCATTTAGGGAGATAGGTTTCTCCGCGAACTTGAGATATAGAGAGACATAGAAAGAAACAACAAAGCGGATCCACTCACTAAGGCTATTCCTCGAACGCAATAGTTTCGCAAACGAGCTTCGTGAGACTGACTAGTAGAGGAGTTGGGTGTTCGGTATCACACGAGCTGTGAGTATGCGACATCGCAATAATTAGCCTTGAGTGCAAGTGGGAGATTGTTGGAGATAGTGCCCTCAGAGTCAATTATTAGGTCACAGGTACGTGATTGCAATGATTGATGGAGGACCTATCCCGGTAGGACAGTCTTACTCGAGATGATAGTATGCTATCTGGTTTACCTTTATCATCGTGTACTGTTTTAGGTGACCTGACACGTCGCTATTACACGTTGATAGAGCCCCTAGGATTCTTGCTTGACCACCAGCAGTATGAGAGCGATCATATAAGTGGGAGCTGGGGGTCTATAAGCATATCCTTAAAAGGTCCCTAGTTGTGAGAGTTTCGAGACAGGGCATCGATTCTCCAGAATAGACTAGTGTATACAGTCGAGACCCCGACGAGGGGCGGTGGCCGGTCTCACAAGCCACTGGTGTCAGTTGGATCACCTAAGATGTATACAGGTGCTCATTGGGTTATGAGTACACCGGACAGGACTCGCCGGGAACATGCTAGTTGGTCATATACCAGACGTCAGATGGCAGTTCCCTGGTGACATGTGTGCAGGTTAGTTCATCGACCTGGGGATCGTCATTTGTCTCGTGTGAGTTCCCACTGTACTTTGATTACTACCCTACCACGGCTCAAAGGAGTCGTGCAAACAGGTTTTAGTTGGGTACAGTCCCGAGCCACATGGAGGCAGTGAGCGTATCTTCAGGGGTTCATCTCTCCCGGTATTGGGGGTGAGGTCGTGCTGTGTCTAGGAGAGCCATTACACGAAGCCCTCGGCCGAGGCAAGGAGATTTACTGGTAGGTATTCCAGTAGTATCTCAGGGTGTTCTGGGCTACACTCCGACACGACTTGTACCGCTTTTGGGGGTCTGACTTTTACCAACCCCCTAGGCCCGCCATGCGATGCTCATAGACGAACGGACCGGACTGTACGGATATTGTCACTGACAGGCTCAGTAGGGAGTCAGGCTGAGTTCGCTCACAGACGTCCCTTTTGGTCAATACCTGGTAGCCCGTTATGTATTGGCTTATACCTCTAACGTGCTAGTGGTTAAATCCACAACCAAGGTGTTGACGAGTCTTTAGAGTCCCCCACATTCAGTTACTCAGCTTTCGGGCGAAAAGTTGTAGAGGCCGTATGGAGATATGGCAAGGTCCGATCAGATACGTGCGGTATTGCACGGATCCGGATCGGACAGTTTGTACTATAGGCCGTATGGTTATATGGCAGGGTTCGATCAGATACGTGCGGTATTGCACGGATCAGGATTGAACGGATAATACTAGCCGGCTTTGGTATAAGCCGGATCCTAGTATAGTACAGTATAGATTTTGTCTCATTGCATTTGTATTTCGGTCGGAATACAAATGCGGGTGTGTATGCACAGTATCGGGGTTTTCCTGTAATTTATTACGGGACCAGTTTTCTGGAGTTGTCAGTTTGCTTTCCGTTTCGGCCGATTTCCTTTGTTCCGTTCATTGGCCGAAGATTGGTGGAGGAGGGCTTATTTGCATTGTTGCAAATAAGTGGTTGTGGAGGGGGTCTTTGCATTTTTGTTTTATCATGATGGTTTCATGATGGAGCCCATCCCTTGACTTTCTATGCTCATGATGGCTTGACCTTTTTGGAGCCATCATGCATGTGATGATAGTTGTGTTGAGTGTTGGGTTTTTATGGTGATCATTTGACTTTTCATCATCACTCACTTTCCACCCACCCCCTTGTCTTTGTTCTTTCTCTCTCCAATCACACATGGGGGGGCGGCCATTCCTTATGAATGGATTGGATTCATTTCATGAGGTGTGGGATTTTTGTATCTAGAGCTTTGAAAAATCCCTACAACTCCCTCTCCAAAAGTTCACTTCAATTCCTCCACAAAAAGGCAACTCCATAATCCCAAATGAGACATGTAATCCACATTATATTCTACAGCAAATCTTGGGCACGTCGACTAGCCAGCTTCGTGCCCGAGTTGCCTCGGCATTGAGGTGGGAGCCCGTAAAAGAAGTAGGCGATGTGGTGCACTTCCGGCGACGAGGAGGAGACGGGACATTCCGCAGGAGATCGGGACGATGACGAGAAGACCGGAGGACTTGGATCGTCGGTATATCTCTATTCCCTTTCTTGTAGATAGCTAGGACTAATTAATGGTTCGATCCGGGTATTAGTGCGCGGCGGTTTGCCAGTTCAAGTAAAAATTAAAGTTTATCACCGCTTCCGCATTTGGCCGTCGGATTGACGGCCGGGGCGCCGCCGTGCACTTACAAGAATCGCCCATATAGCGCTAAGCGTCGAGGGTTGGATTTAGTGATATAAACCTATGTTGTTAGTATATACATTGATTGTGCATAAACATCATCTTGCACATCCCATTACCTGTTGTGCATTGACACTGTATTGATTAGACACTACACCATTACTAACGGTTCATGTTGCACGAGTACTGAATTGTATGCCACACACACACCGTTAGTAATTGCCATGACACGCACACTATAGAAATTACCATGGATAACATATATTGCATCGCTTTCTTTATCATTCACAGTTAGATATTAATTGTCGTCCTATTGTGCATGTGAATTGCATCATGCTTACATACATACATTGCTAACCACATATTTACTCTTATATGATGTTGCATTTCGACTTCGTTGATTTGGGAAACCGCAAGATACCTTTGAAAACTTGATATACTTAAAAGAGCGGTTTTCCCTTGATATGCTCACATTACTGTTCCGTATTTGCATATCTTATTTTTCATGGACATATGCATTGATGTATTGATTTTATGCTATTTCTGGATTTGAGAACCGCGATTATATTTAAAAGGGAAAATATAATTTATTGCTTATAAAGAAAATGCGGTTTCTTTTGATATGATATTTCGAGACGTCTACCATGAGTTTTTGTAATACCCCAGGTATTATCCGGTATACCCATTTATACCAGATAAGCATGGGGACCCACTGTAAAATAATGGGAAATCTTCGGAATACATTCCGAAAGAGGGCAGATCTGTACTATAAATAGAATGATACCACTCTTCAATACAAAGGCGCCTTTGAAGTGAACCGGCACTACAGGAGCTTGAGAACTCCATAGTTAAGCGTGCTCGAGCCAGGGAAGTTCTGGGATAGGTGACCTCCTGGGAAGTGTCCCCTGGTCGGGTCCGGTTCGCCCCGAAGGACAAAACCGTGCGGCTTCGGACAGAGCGGACAATACTCTCTGTATAGGGGGTAGGGCGTAATAGAATGGTATCAGAGGTGGTTCTTCAATAGTAGATCTGTGGTTCGAGGATGAACCATTGTTCTAAGTGGGGGAGAATGTAATACCTCAGGTATTATCCGGTATACCCATTTATACCAGATAAGCATGGGGACCCACTGTAAAACAATGGGGAAACTTCAGAATACATTCCGAAAGAGGACAGATCTGTACTATAAATTGAACGATACCACTCTTCAATACAGAGGCGCCTTTTAAGTGAACCGGCATTACAGGAGTTTGAGAACTCCGTAGTTAAGCATGCTCGAGCCAGGGAAGTTCTGGGATGGGTGACCTCCTGGGAAGTGTCCCCTGGTCGGGTCCGGTTCGCCCCGAAGGACAAAACCGTGCGGCTTCAGCCAGAGCGGACAATACTCTCTGTATAGGAGGTGGGGCATGACAGTTTTCTTGGTTTGAGCTTGTTTTCGAGACCCGATTCGAGGAGTTATATATATATATATATATATATATATATATATATATAAATATAAGGGCCGATAAGAGTATGCGACGCCAAAGATATGAGTATTTACGTGTCGATATTAGACACGGGTTTCATGATATTTCGAGTGTCGATGTTAGACACTCAGGTTTCATGATGTGACGGATATGAGGGCCGATCAGTGTGACGGCGCCTGAGATATTGGGATTTGGGGTGTCATTGATATACATTGGTTTTCCATGATGATGATTCATACATGAGGTTTTATATATTATTCCATACTCAGGATTTATTAGACATGCATTGTTTCATGTAGTTGTTGTACCCCGGTGGTGTACCTTGAACATGATTTTACTGTATATCTGTATTGTTATATTTATGCCATCAGATTGCATATTTCAGATTATCGCTTTTCATGCATACTTGCGATTATCTGTACGATGTTATTTACTATTCACGAGTTGGCAACTTACCCCCGTTGTGCCACAGTGTTTTGTAGGTTTGACCCTCAGTATAGTCGCAGCAAGGCTACTCATTTCATCTACTTCTACGGATACCACTGTTGTTGGTCATGATTTTTGATAGGTGGGTGGTTTTGCGGTTATCCGTATGATCTCATTGTATATCTTATTGTATCTAGTACTCTCCATCCACCACTTTCATGTATATTGACTTAGAGACGAGTTTGTGAGAATCCGTATTGTATTATTTGTGACTTTGGGTGTCGAGCTCGTTGAGTCGGCAGTTTTATTTATGTTGTGATGTTGTTTCACTTCCTTATTTCTTATTCCTTCGCTACGGCGTCGTGTGTGTGTGTGTGTATTGTCACGACCCGAAATTTAGCACGTGGCGGCCCTTAAACTACGCAACGTCTACAGGCGTAACGCAATTTAAGTAAGCCGAAAACCCAGCAATCTAAACCATCAAAAGTAGTAAGAAATAAGAACATTGTTAAAACTTTTGAAATCTCAACCCAAATTCTTTAAAGTCCCAATCTTATTTCCTTAAAAATTTTGGTAGTACCTCCTTTGTAAAAACTAAACCCAAAAATGGGTACAACATATATATAAGTAAAGCATCCCTAATAGGAGCAAATCCACGCCCAACGGCGGAAAACAACCACCACAACAGATATACGACGCCGTAGCGAAGAAATAAAAGACGATAGAAGTAAAACTGTATAAAAGGCCCCTAAGTCATAAAATAATATACAATATCGTCCTCACATCAAGTCTCTAAGTCATACAAGATAATGGTAGATGGAGAGTACAGGATACAATGAATATGCAATAAACATGAACGGATAACCACAAACCCACCTAAATCAAAGCTGCACACTATGAGCCAAAGCGGTACCCGCAGCAAAAGATGATAAGATAGATGAATAGCCTGCCTCGACTACTCTGGGGAACAACCTGCAAAACACTGTGGCACAAGGGGGTGAGTTGCCAACTCGTGAATAGTAAATAACATATGCAGGTAATCGCAAGTATGCACGTACAGCGTGAATCTAACATATGCAAGCTAATAGCAATAAATGGTCATATGTATGCAATAGTCATGAAAGGTACACTAGCAGGTATAACAAATACATGAAACAATAATATGACAATCTGTATGCAACAATCATGTAAGGTACTCCACCAGGTACTACTAATACATGAAGTAATGATATGACAATGTGTATATGCAACAGTCATGAAAGGTACTCTAGCAGGTACAACTAATTCATGAAGCAGTGCATAAACAATAAATACGAAGTATGAGATGAAACATGTCATTTCCACGAAATCCTGATATCGTGGTAGGACCAAAGTCCATCAAGACAATCCAAATCCCAATTCCTCAAATCAGCCCCAAATTGGCTCTCATATCATGTAAGTCTCGCAAACCCTGAATGTACAATATCAAGTAAATCTCATATATCCTGAATGTACAAAATCAGCAATCTCATATATATCATGTATCCAATCTCAAATGAATCTCCTATATCCCAAATCCAATATCAAGTGAATCTCATATATCCTAAGTATATTTGCATGAATAATTATGATGAAGTATATGAATTTATATGTATACATATATATTAGCGTCCCATTCCACTAATATATATATATATATATATATATATGCATATATAACAACGTCCCATTCCACTGTTATATATACCTAGGAGTAAAAATATCATGAAAACCTGTGCCAAGCATCGACACATAAAGGCTGATCTATCAGGTGTTGTCACCACGACTGGCACCCTGATAGGTACGTATCATACGCTATACCGAAAGCTCGAGTGCCTAGCTCTGACCCTCGCCTCTCGACGTATCCATACGTACATGACTCCCGTCGGTATCCCCACGATAACCGCCGAGTCATAGGTTTTGTCACCGGTGGGTGTGGTTCCCCTGTCAGGCCTCATCGGCATGTTACATCAAAATCCCTTTCTTACCCCGGGGTACCTCCGGGCCCCACCATATACCCTCATACAGCCCCCGACTCCTCCTCGCATGGGATATATATATCAGAACCGATAAACCTCATGGTGGATGCTGAAATATCATATCAAGAGAAATCGGGTTTTTCAAATAATGCATAATTTCATGAAACTACCACGGTCCTCAAATCCAGAAAACATCATGAAAAATCCATATCTCAATGCGAAAATCCATGAATATAATATATGGAACATAAAACTGTAAGGTGAGCATATAAAGGAAAAACCGCTAATTAACTACAACAAGTTAATATAATTACCATGCGATTCCGAATTTCTCCAAGTCTATATAATATCAAGTAAAGGTAAACATGTAGCTATAGCCAGATATATGTGTAAATATAAAGATATAGCAAGGTATAAGTATCTACCTATCAGTAATGATGTAATATACCCTCCAGGTATAAGTGAAGTATGTATGCAAGGTATACATGTAGCTATGTCATTATGTGTGTATGTACCTATCGCTAATGGTACAATACCCTATTGGTATACAGGTAACTAGCATGTAAGCATGTCAAGGCATATATGTAAGCATGTAGGTATACAGGTATGCTATATGTCATATGCATAAAGAAATATGAATCAATGTCACAATTTCCCTAACCAAACAATATCATATCTATATGTGTGTTGTGCGTGTCATGGCAATTATTGACAGTGTGTATAGCATACAATCAGTGCTCGTGCAGCATGAGCCGTCAATAATAGTGTAGTGTCCTAAGGGTACTAGTCCAAGCACAAAAAGTAACTAAGCAATAAGGTGTATGCGCAACTCTATATATGAAATAGAATATACGACAAAGTCAAGTCATCTCTAGCCCGGACGCATAATGCCATGCGGGCGATTTCCCTATAGATGTTAAATCTACTCACTAATCATCCTGGCTAAGTAAAACCAACAACTCGCTTTCCCTTCTTCGCAGCGCCCGAAGTCTCCGCCTGCGATCCTGAAAGCATATAACAATATAACAAGTATATATTAGCAATCGACCAATAACACGTACAAACTACGTTTGACCGACGCACCAACTCCAAACATACTCTCAAGTATTCGTCAAGTGGCTAACGCGCATAGCAACACTATGAAACCAACTCAAAAGCAAAAGCTACACAAAGACACGAACGACATCGGCACAACCCTAGCTAGGAACGCAAAGCGACACAACTACCAAGCCTAGACTCTGATCGTACCGATCACGCATTCATAACACAAGATATAGTATGGAATCAATATAATTAACGTCGCAACGTCTAAAGAAACACACACCTAAAATTTACCGAAACCTAGTAAGCAATATATATCATTTTAGTACAAAACTACAAGTTTTTACCAAACTAGCATTTACAAACATCACTAATTAGCAAGATTAAACCATTTAAACCTTTACTATAATTTTAATCTCAACCAATTAGGATTAGCAAAAGTTTAGTTTGTTAATTAGCTAAATTATCCGATTAGGAAAATATCATTTAACAAATTAGCAACTTGGTTATGTTTTCATAAACTTCAATTAACAATTAACCATTTCATCAAGTTAAATCCTAATTTAAACTTCTTTAAGATTACAATAAATGAATTAAACAAGAGTTAAAAGCTATATTAACCAATTAATTAGCTAACATAATGATTTAAACATAATAATTAAGGATTAAGGTAAGAAATTATACCTCTTCAAGAACTCACAAAAACAACTAGCTCCATCAAAATTTTCTTCCAAAAAGATGCTTTTCTTAAAGATCCAAGCTAGATTAGTGAAGGGAAAAGATGGTTTAATTTTTATTTAGGATTTTGTGGATTTATTTTGGGATTTTTGAAAGAATTTGAGAGTAAAAGGATGAAGAAATGAGCTTTGAAAATGTAGAGGGCAGAATTTGGGGGAGGGCTCAGCTAATATGGAGGGGGGAATTTTGTGGAAATTGTGGAGAAGTTTCTAGCAAACAAATTCATTTAATGTTTCATTAAGTGTAATGCCACCTTTTCTTTCCTTTTCTTTTTCTTTAAAATTTCATTTTAAACATAAAATATCTAGATATTATGGATGGATAGAATTAACAAAATATCTAGTGATTAGATTAGCAATGATTCACAATAGAACTAATTAACCCAAATCAAAAAGTAATTACCACTAATAAAGTGCACAAATAAAGCATTAAAATAATATTTTAATTAGGGAAAAAAATTATGTGAACCAAAACTTCCAATTGACCCCCAAATCCCACGCACTAGCTTTATTCTAGCTAAACTAGGTGCCGACAAGTCTATACAGAAGTTGGATCACAATCGGGTTAAAACGGAAACACCGAAAATTTTACCCTAAAAACGGAAAATTTGCAAAACGGTTTCTAAAACATTACAATCTTCCCCCCTTAAAGAAATTCGGTCCCCGAATTTAAAATTCTCGCTAAGCGTACCTTCAAAGAGATAAGTACAAAAACTCCAAAATCTCGCTCGCAGCCTCCCAAGTGATCGCCTCACTATACGGCTACGCCAAAGAACCTTCACATATAGCAAGACCCTTGATCGAAGTCTCTCCACCTGCCGATCCACAATAACTATCAGCTGCTGGTGAACGAACGATCGCATCCAAAAGAATGGTCTAGTACTGAATCATGTGAGAAAGGTCATGAAGGTATTTGCAAAGTATCGACACAAGGAATACGGGGTGAATACTCAATAATCTGGGCGGAAGTGCCAAATTATAGGCAACGGAACTAACTCGCTTGAGGATCTCAAAAGGACCTACAATCCTGGGATAAGCTTCCCAAAACTCAACACGTCATTCATCGGAAAAACCCGTAGGAATACATGATCTACCACTGCGAACTCAAGTCTACGACCACCACGGTCGGCATAAGACCTCTGTCTGTACTGGGCTACTCTCATCCTGACCTGAACCAACTGGATCATATCCGAAGTCTCTAGACTAGCTGGGGTCCAAAAATCCTACTCACGCAGGGTCAGAAAAACCGACTGGTGATCGACACGGCCTACCAAACAAAAACCTAAAGGTTGCCAATTGGAGTATCTCCTGATAACAGCTATCGAGGGAGAATCCTAACAATGGCAAGTGACGATCCCAACTGCCAACAACAATTAGTACGTTCGCACAAGCATATCCTCCAGAGTTTGTATAGCCCGCTCTCACAACCCTCGTCCTGCGGATGGAAAAGCGGAGCTAAAGCTCAACCAGTACCCAAGGTTTCCTGAAACATCTACCCAAGACGGCAAGTGAACAGGGTGCCTCTATTGGATACAACGCATGAAGGAACTCCGTGCAAACGCACAACTTAACAAAGAACATCTGAGAAAACTGAGCAAAACTAGAAAACAAAACCCAAATGGAGTCACACCCTAACTAAACCGGGGTAGACACCACAACAAAATTCATGGAGATCTGCTCCCATTCCCACCCCGGAACGGTTAAAGGTTGCAACTCTTCAGCCGGTTTCAGATGCTCAACCTTAGCTCACAACAAGACAAACACCTTGAAACGAAATTCGAAACTTCACTCTTCATCCCTGTCCACCCGTAACTATCTCACAAGTCACGCTACAAATTGGTGGAACTTGAATGAACACCGAAAGCTGACTGATGTGCCTGCTCTAGGATTTCGCGTCTCTGCCCATCAGCAACAGGTACACACAAACGCGTCCCTAAACGTAGCACATCTGGTCACAAATCAAGGACTCCGAATCTTTACCCAGCCGAGTATGCTCAAGATTCTCTGACGAACGAGCATCGGCGGGCTGTGCCTCGCGAAAGCGATAAAGGAAAAGTGGTCGGGCACGGACATGAGCAAGCTGTCCCCTCAGTAGAGGCGAACATTAAGCTTTACTCAACGATCGCACAAGAACTGTAAATCTGCAGAAGACTGTCTCAACACTCAAAACCCGCTGCATGAAGATGTACATTAAGCTCTGGTGGTCCATGAAAATCTGACACAACTCTCCGAACAAGTAGTGTCCTCAGATCTTCAACGCACGACCTTCGCGGCCATCTCCAGATCATGAGTGGGATATTCTGCTCGCACTTCCTCCAACTGTCGGGAAGCATAAGAGATAACTCTATAGTGCCGCATCAGCGCAAAATCGAGCCCCACTCGTGAAACATCACAGTTAAACAACAAAGTCGCCCGAACCAGAAAGCAAAGAAAGAACTGGTGCAGTTGTCAACCGAATCTCCAACTGCTGAAAACTCCGCACACATGCCTCAGTCCAAGGAAAAAGAACCTCTTTTCTGGTCAGTTGTAACGTTTTGAAAATCGTTTCGGTGAAATTTCGAAAAAACGGTAAAATAAGGGGGTTTTCTGTAAAAAGTCAAAATGCAAATATCTTTATTATAAAATTAAATATACATATTCTAGCTATGTAATTGCTAGTATTTGGTGTTTATTGAGCCACTGCTGAAATTTCAAATTTTCTGAAAATTTTTCCGAAATTAATTATTTTAATATTATTTTAAGCCGGTAAGAAAATACATTAAATTAGCGATAAATACAAATTTAAATGGGCTAATTTTAATCTTCAAAATCATGTTAATTAAAATCTAGTTGTAATATAATTTTTTAGTATTTTATTTCAAGTTTTAATTGATTTATCTTATGGAAAACAAAAATATAGTTATTTTGAACTAAAACTTGCAAATATGGTATTGTGGGGTGTCTTTTTGCATAGAATTTTTTTTGTAAAGTCTCTCACACTCACCCTCACTCCCCTTGGCCGGCCCCACACTATTGTAGCAGCCCAAGAATTTCATTTCCCTCTTTTTGACCTTAAACCATGTGAGAAATGGGTTAAAATAAGGTTTTTATATATAGTAAAGTAGGTGGGGGTATTATGGTAATTTGGGAGGGGCTTTGACTTGGATTCTTTTCCACAACTCCCCCATACCTCTCCCCACTCCCTCCTCGGCCGAAATTCCTATAATAAACAGCCCCAAAATTTCCCCTCTCTTTTTTCTTCTAAACTCATCAAAATTCCATCAAAATTCCATTTAAACTTCACAATTTCAAGCCCATCCTTCATCCATTCTTCTTAACCTTTCTTGCATGGATTTTGGATGCTAGGAGACCATCTTTGGAGTCAAAATTTCTTGCTAGATCTCTAGATCTAGAGGTATAATTCTTACCCATTTAAATTCTTATGGTTAGATTTCTTTAAATGAGTTGTTTTAGTGTTAATATTGGTGTTATTTTCATCTAGGATCTTCAAGAGAATGGTTTGAATTAAACTAGGGTTTTTAGCACACCATTATTAAGTTAATTATTCTATTTTGCTATCTAGTGTTTTATACAAATCAAATCTATGAGTTTAACTTGCTTTTTGGGCTTCAAATTAGTGCTAATTTAGTGTTTCATGTATAGTTTGGGTTGGATTTTGTTAGTTATAAAATTCAAGAAAGGGTTTGAATGCAAGTTAGGGTTTTGTGAAATTGGTGTATGGTTGTGTAATGTATTAGGCTCTTATGGGTTGTTAAAACAAAGTTAGTAGCTAGTTGTTAATTGTTAGTTTAAAAATTATGATAATTACGCTAATTTGCTAACTAGCTATTTAAAATTGGTTAAATAATTGGGTTAAAAATGTAATTATGTTTTTATGACATCATTAACATTATTATGAGTGGTTTAATATCTTAGGTTATGCAAAACCAAGCTTAATTGTTGAATTGTGAATTTTGCTTTAAAAGGTGTTAAAAATTGATATTTTTGCAAACTAGGATTTTGGAATTTATGCAAATTGATGAGAATAAATTATAGGAATGGTTTATATGACTTTGTTATGATATTTAGTGAATATTGTGGATGCTAGGTTCGTTTATACATCGAGTTTTGTACTAAAATGGTGATTTGTGCTTGCTAGATTTTCGGAAAAATGACTTTTTAAGTGAAATTGGAGTTTTTGTGAATTTTAAGCTATTTTATATTATAATTAGTGCTTGTAAGTGTACAAATGAGTGTGTTGGGAGTTTTCTCGATGGTTTGACGTTTGTACGCCGACGTCGAGGGTTTTTGGGTCGATTTGCGAAAGCAACCATAGGTTTTGACCTATGTGGGATTCGTGCGTCGTTTTGGTCATGAGTCGGATTTTAATGCGGTATGGTGCATTATGATATGTAGGTACCCCATGTGGAATTCGAGACGACAAGCAAGCGCATGGCGACGTCGGCACCGGCGAACGAGGACCAGGTGAGTAGATTTATATCTACGGGGAGAAGTCAGGTGGATGGCGTATAGCACCCCCGCAGTCCGTGGTGGTGTATACGGATGCGTATACACACCAACAATTTATTATATGTTATTTGGGATTAATAACGATATTTAGGATGGATATTGGTGTGTTGGATTATTTTAGTGTTGCGAACCCTAGGGTAGTGTTGCACTACACATACACACCTACATACTTGCATACATTCCTATTTATATGTGCTCATGGGATTCTTTATAGTTATGTGATCACATGGGTATGGGACTATGTGTTCACATACGGATTTGAGGATGATACTTGGGATTGAGCTGAGTCGATGAGATTTGTTTTGTGGTTGTGATATCGGTGATATGGCAGGATTCGTACTTAAGGTATGCCCTGGTGTTATAGCGGATCTTGGGGCGGCGATACGGGTGAATAGTGTTATAAATAAAATGGTCGACATGTGATCGTGATATGAGGCATGATATGCTAGGATATTGATATTAGGCCGTATCGGGCGATGTATACCCTTGATGATGCTATGTGCTGACGGTATCGGTTTGTACGAGATTGTCGATCTGTAGTCAGATCATGAGTATATTGAGGATATTAGTATTGTACTAGACATAGGTCAGTACCCTAGACTATGATCTTGAATAAAGAGGATACCAGAGGAATGGTGTGAGGAATATGATATTGACCCGTACCCAGATTTGGGGATGCCGTACGACGGATTTACGTACGAGCTATATCTTGATGATTGATCCGCACTCTTGACTTGGAATGGCTGATTGTAGATATGGTATCGGATATGATATTATTGAGGCGGGATCACCGACTAATATATATACAGGTATGTATATGGATCGACTCAGATGTTAGGCGGTTTCCTTACCTGTATTCCAGCTTGTTAGCTTAGCCCTTTAGTTTAGTTTAGTTGTTAGATTAGATTCGATTCTTACCTATTTCAAAAGCTAACGAATCTTGGGTATTTTAAAAGACAGCCCAAGGGATCCTACGGATATTTCAAAAGACGTATCTTTTCATAAAAACACCGTAGCCCCTATTTTCAAAACCCCATGATTCGTGTTATTTCAAAAGGCACCATTTGTAGGACTTATATTAGATTAATGCAGGTTAGTTACAGTTGCGTCTAGTATTCAGCTCCCGCTTATTATTGTGGTTCGCTTCGCATCGCATACTTATGTTATAATTTCTTATTGCAATGTTGATATCATATTGTTAGGACACCAGCACCATTACCGATGATGCGTATGTACCACGTACACTTACTTGCCGGCTCACACACATCTTCATCGGTAATTGCCATGTCACGTACACCTTAGAAAATATTATTGCTTGACTTAGTTTGTTAGTTAGTAATTTGAAATGATATTAGTGTGCCTGCCTTATATGCCAGCTTAACATTGTAGTTATTACTTGTCACTTCATGCATACTGTTATTCATTGTTATGCCTATATTCATGGTTTTTACATGCTATTGATGATTTGGATTCGGATTTCCATGAAATTTTCTGGATTTGGGGGGAAAACCGCAAAACTTATATAAACTGATTTCTCTCTTTTTAAATAAAAAGTGCGGTTTTTCCCATGATGTATGAGTCGTCCACCATGAGTTTGCTGATGGATTTCGAGACCCGATTCGAGGAGACGGATGAACCGTTTCGGGTAAATGGTGGACCCGGTAAGGTACCTTGGGGCAAGAAGCGCGTGATGATGACGATGTGAGCCTGGCAGGGGAGCACTACCTACCGATGATTTTACCCGACGCGTCGGATATCCGGAGGATACCGTCGTGGTCTTGAGATGGATGGTAGGGGCCGGTCTGGACTGACGGAGCCCTAGATATTGTGATTGAGACATTGAGATTTCGAGATATTGAGGTACAGAGACTGTGATACAGAGATATCGAGATATTGGGATTACGTTTTGTGCCGATGCTAGGCACTGTTTTATGCTGATTTCATTATGATACCTCATTTTAAAAATACAAAGGAAATCTCACTAAATTATGAAAACGGTTCTTCATTTACATGTATTCTGTTTTCATGCATTCATACCTCATTCATATGATATATTTCTACTTGAGGCACTGACACGGGCACATGAGATTACACTCGGGTTAGATATTTACCCTAGCCTTGTTATAGGCTACGTGTTATTCATATATTTGAGGATATATTATGATCATTGACCTAGGTTGCGTTATTTATGCGATTTCTGTGCGTAGATATTTTTCTATTCACGAGTTGGCAACTCACCCCCGTTGTGCCCCAGTTTCTTGTAGGTTTGTCGTACAGGTTTCTTTACGGCTTGCGGGCATAGTTTTCTTCGGGTGATTTGCTAGTAGGTGGGTTTACTTGTATCGTACCCCTATTTTATATCTTGTATATTATTATTCTGTTGTATCTAGAAGTTCCATCAACCAAACATGTATTTATTTGAGATAGAGACCAGTGATGTTTATTCTTTCGACCTTAGAGTCGCGTGTTGTATTTCTGTGGTTTTCTTGTGGTTTTTGAGTTTCCTTTTGAATTTTGATCCTCGCCCTTGGCGTTGTATATTATATTGTTTGTGTGGTTGTGACCGTCGATTGACGAAGAGCTAGCTCCCGCTTGGGGATGCCTTTTTATTGATTTCGTATACTATTCATGTTGTATCCCATTTGGGGGCCAGTATTTACAAAGGAGACTGCCGAAATTTTCGGGAAATTTTTGATGTTTTTAAAACCGCCTAATTCGGCTTATGCTATTGAAACTACTTGCTTTAAGTTGGTTTTTCCTGCACTCTACATCTTTCTTAGTTTGGATTTCTGGGTTTTCGGTTTACTTAGATTACGTACGCCTCGAGACGTTCGTAGTTTAAGTGCCGGTCATGTTCCGTACTTTCGGGTCGTGACATCAGTCCAGTCAACGGTGCAGCGATACACTAGCAATCCTGCACGAAACGGCAGTAAAAACCTGCTAAGCCCAAAGATCTGCGGACCTCCGTCCCGTACACAAGTTTGGGCCAAAGCTGTACGGCCTCAATCTTCCTCGGGACCATACGAAAATCGTCTCCCGTAACTACAAGACCTAGGAGTCAACACAATCAAGCCTGAAGGAATACTCCGAGAATTTAGCAGACAGCTGGTGCTCTCCCAGTATCTGCAAAACAAATCCTCAAGTGCTGCTCACGTTCCTCATGACTCTTGGAATAGACCAGAATGTCATTAATGACACAATAATAAACTGGTCGAGGAACGGCCTGAAGAAATCTGGTTCATCACATCCACGAATGCTGCTAGGGTATTGGTGAGTCCAACGACGCCACCAAAACTCATAAAGCCTGTAGCACACACAAAAGCAGTCTTCAGAATGTCATCACTCCGAACCCGCAACCAATGATGACCTGATCCCAAACAAACTTAGAAAATGTCCCACACTCTGGAGCTGATCGAAGAAATCGTCAATGCGAGGTAAAGGATACCTATCCGCACCGTAAGCCGGTTCAATTGACGATCAATTAATACACAACCTCAAACTGCCATCTTCCTCCCTGACGAACAGAATATGAGCTCCCCAAAGCAAAACACTTGGACGTACAAGTCCCCGAACAAAACAACTCTGCAGTTGATACTTAAGCTCCCTAAGCTCCGCCGGCTCATCTGGAACAATGTCGGAAACTCTCGCACGAAAGGAACCCGGTCCAACAAACCCACTGTGGCTCCGGTATCATGAATGAACGCCAAGAATCCTCGACATCCTCTCCTCAAAAGCCGACTAGCGAAAAAGGCTGAATTCAAGCTGTGAGAGGCGGTACCACTGTCCCCCTGCACAACGAGAACTGACTCGCCGAGAAAACAAAACCAGACTGTTTCCTCGCTGTAGTCCACAGACGCCTAGCACGTAGCTAACCAGTCCGTGCCCAGGAGAACGTCAAATCCAACATCTCTAGAAGGATCATAACGACGGACGAACCTCTATCTCCTATCTGATTGGCACACGACTGAAACACGTGTCGCGCAATGATTGAATAGAATTCTTGATGTGTAGTATTTGAAATTGTAAAGAAATCACAACCAAAAATTATTTGACCGCAATCAACTACGGTGTCGGATGTAGATTGTTAGTGAGTGCGGATCGTCCACAGGGAAAGTGTAATCGTTCGTCTTTTGAATTAGATGAGTCGAAACTTTAAGAAAAGAAAACAAAACAATTCATGATTTAAATTTTGTATTTCAAGAAAAAGAAAATATCTAGATCTAAGAAAAGTAAAAGATAGAATCAAGAATTGATCGTTTGATAATTTTTCCAAACCAAATATCAAGAATCGAAATGCGGCTCGTAGGAATCAATCGGATCTATAGATGTGATGTAATCTTACAATTACTTATTCTTATCCTTCGATGAATTGATACTAGATCGATGATAATCGATCAAGAATTAGGGATTTCTTATGAAACTAGGGTTTCATCTTATCCCTTGTTCTTTCGTCGATATCATTCATATTCTAGCCTCTAGTAAATTTAAGAAACGATCGTAGATCCTTAATTTCGAGCGATCACAATCAAGAAAGCATCGCAACGAAACTAGGTCATCGATTCTTGAATTTGCTAGGGTTTACAAAACTCGTAGGACTCAAAAATCGTTTAAAGATTTGTTACATCATCATTCTATTGATCTTCTCGACTCCTTAACGAGCGGAGTATTACTCAAACATCACAACAAGAATCGCAATCACACACTGAGATCTAATCATGATGCAAGAATTAAAAGAAAGCAAGATTAAAGAAATTCACCTTTTATTTATATCAACAATTTCATTACATTCGCTCAAGAACTACAAGAGGAAGAATTCGATCGTCAATTTGGCTTCGCTCGTCTCCATGGATCGCGGATCGGCTTGGATCACTTGCCCGATTGAAGATCGGCTCGGCTCCTAAAAGGTTGAAGGCTTCTCGCTTGATTTGGTACTCAAGATCTTGGATTTGGAGTGGAATTAGGGTTAGGGTTTCGCACAAGCCTTGTCACGAGACTTGTGGAAGAAAATAGTGTAGAATGAACCAATGGTTATTGATTAGCCTTTAACCCTAGGTCTAGGTTCCTATTTATAGATAACTAACCCTAGATCTAGGATTTCAAATTCTAAGTTTCCCTCCTAAAGTTTGTTGAAGAAATTCAAATTTCCCTCCAAAAGTTAGTTAGGGGAGAAGCTTCTAGATGAGGTTAGTTAGGAGGGAGCTTCTAGAAGAGGTTAGTTAGGAGCTTAATTATGTTTAGCCTTGCTTAAATGATCTTTGCTGATCTGGCAGTAGCTTCGAGGGTATTCTGGAACTTGACATATCAGAAAGGAATGTGGGCCCAGAGATTGAGATTCTGCACTGAATTTGGACGGCTGACGTGGCAAAACTGCCGCGGATCCGCGGCTCCAGCAGGTTCCTGCCGCGGATCCGCGGCTATTTGTGGGCCTTGGGCTTTGATCTTTCTGGTACAGTCTTGGGATGATTGTTGGGCCTTTTTAGGATATATTGATTTGTATTTCTCCCTCTGAATTGCTACCAGGTCTGAAATGATTTAGTTGGCGTATTTTTGATCAGCTCTTTTGCTTTTCTTCCGTATTTCCTGCACAGACTCAAGACAAGTGTTGCGCAAATACAGAAATGATGCGATGCCATGAAATGCGGTTAATTTCCCTTAAAGTGTCGGTTTAAAAGTCTAATACATGAAATCTGATATTTTACAACTGATTTGCTAATATGTGAAATATGAATACCGAACACTTCTAAATGTATGCAAAAGATGGGGAAATTGCCGTGTTAAAAATACATTATTTTCGACTGATCAAATACCCCCAAACTTAATTTCGATCGTCTCGAGCGAATGTTTTATTAAAAAGAGAAGGAGAAAATAAAGAAAGAGAAAAACTAACTAGCACACTTTCGTAGACAACACGATTGCACTGATCACGTGCAACAAGCCTTTAAACCTCTAGGTGTCCCTAGTAGGAGGAGTGTTGTCTCCTGAGGGTTTTCAGCGGATTGCACCCACAAAATCCACTAATAAAAGAAAGATCATGAATATTACATTTAAAGACAAGAATTGTAAAAGAAAAGCCTTGAAAATTAGGGTTTCCAACTAAGCTAGCTTTTCGGTTGTCATGAGCCCTATCTTAATGGTCATGAAAATATGTTAGAAATCACGTCCTCCCTCAATAAAACATCGTCTTATTTTTCATTCCCATCTTTCTTCCAAACATCGATCATATCACCCTACGTGTGTGTAAAGGACATCCCTACACCCGGAGAATTCAATTCAGGCTATCATACTCTTGCCCATCAGCCTCAGTACTTTTTAATTAATGAATATTTAGATGAAATTGCTCACACACTTTCATGCGACCGTTAATACTTCTTGAGGTACTAACCGACCGATTACTCCTGTGCTTGCTTACTTGGTGTATTTTCCTCGTCTTGCACCACCTCAGGCATAGAAGTGACTCCCAGACCAGTTAGCCTTAGGGCACTAGGTGAAGAGGCACCCTCGCTATACATTTTTATTGCCTTCGGTGATAACAAAACCAGTGTCCATTTTTCTCACCACTTTATATTTTTATTCATTTTTTTTTATTTCCTTCATACTTTTGGCTTTAAGACAAGAGCATTTCAAGGTATCCTCTACTATCCCAGGCTTCAAGACGTGTGTAAGTGCGAATAGCAGGGTATCAACATTCAAAATGTTTGGCTTTCCAGAATAGAAACTATTTTTCAGACTTATTTTTATCCTCAGATTAGTGACGTCTTTCATCTTACTAACCCTTGGGACAACGGCTCATAACTACTTATTACTAGTTCGTATGAGAAAACTTCTAATTTTCTTGGTTTTCTTAAATTTTTCTAATCTCATGGATGTAATTTTTCTCTATCTAATCTTTTATTATCTTATTTATGTAAAAAATGTTTTTATCTTTTTGAAATTTTTTAAATTTTTATGGTTTTCAAAAATGTTTTGTGCTTATGCAAATGATATGCAAATGATGCGAAAATAAGCACAAACCTCCCCCAAACTTGTTTTCAACAGTGTCCTCACTGTTGCCATCTGGTAAATCTGAAAAACCTGTAAGCTTGGGAGGAATTTATTAGTGGGGGCAAAATATTTAAGTGAAGAACCTCCCCCAAACTTATTTTTGGCTCATCATTTTGTAAAAATTTTCTTTTCAGGAGCCCGATCATACCCCCCAAACTTGAATTATGCAATGTTAAGCTTTGAAAATCATATGAGGGGGTCAAAAATCAATGGTCGATTCCAAGCTTTGCAAAGACCGAATGTTAACACCAACCATTCAAACATTTTATCAATACAGTGCTCGGGTTGGTGGAAGAAAAAGTGGGGAAATGTTAAGTGGTGGAATAGAATGTGTGTGCGTCTCGTTTTGGAGAGACGATGCAGTGTATGTGATGGATTACTCGCATTCTTATTACAGTTCAGAAGAAGGGGTGGAGGTTCAATTTCATTGATTGGGACATAATTCATCTCTACACCCGTGTCATTTAAAAATGCAAGTTCATCAGCGAAGATCTCCTCGAAAGTTCCATCTATACCCCGATGAATAATATCATCACAAAGTGCGGGGTGATCTTCAGACTCTAAAAGCATTTCATAATTAGTGTTAGTTGTTGACCCGGACATCTCGGTGGAAGAGTCCGTATGTGTATGATACATAGTTGGGTCAAACAACAACATATGAAAAGAGTCAAGATCAGTATCAGGAGGATCATCAAATTCGCTGCTGTCGACATCCATTAAGTCGACAGAACAGACCTGAGCAGTAGGTTCGGAGGGTACACTTCCCAACTTGTAAATGTTCAGCTCTATTGACCTATTCCCGAAAGATAGGGTCATAGAACCGTTACGACAGTTGATTATAGCATTGGAAGTGGCCAAAAAGGGGCGACCTAAAATCACCGGAATTTGATTCCGTGGGTTCGCTACAGGTTGTGTATCAATTACAATAAAATCTACCGGGAATATAAATTCTCCGATTTTTATTAACACATCCTCCAGTTCACCCCTAGGTTTGGTGATAGATCGGTCAGCCATCTGGAGAGCGCAATTGGTTGGCTTCAACTCTCCAATACCTAGTTGCTCATAAACAGAATATGGAAGCAAATTAACACTAGCGCCAAGGTCTAGAAGAGCACGGTTGATGTGTTTTTCCCCAATAGAAACGGAAATAGTAGGATATCCTGGATCCTTACGTTTCCTCGGTAATTGTTGGGGGAAAGCCGTGTCTATTGTTTTTTCCATGAATATCTTTTTGGGCGCTTGAGTCTTCCTCTTCCTAGTGCACAAGTTCTTAAGAGTTTTCGCATAGGACGGAACTTGTTGGATGGCGTCTAGGAGAGGGATGTTGGTGTTTACTTGCTTAAAAATGTTCATAATCTTCTCCATATGTGAACTCGGTGTGTTAGCCTTTAACCGATTAGGATAAGGTGCTTTAGCAATAAGCGCTGGGTCCATCATAGGAGAAGGAAGTGGGTGTGGAACCGATCCCAGAATAGAAGTGGGGATCGTCCGTGGAGAGGTAAAAGAGGTGGGCTGTAGTGGCGAGCCTTTTCGGAAACGAAGAATAGGCTCGTGAGAAGGTGGTGGGGTAGAAGAACTGGGGTTAGAACTAGAAGTGTGTGTGTGAGGAAAGGTCTCAGCCGGGGTATTATTGATTGATTTTTCTGTATCATCAAACTCTTCCCCAACATGAGTGTCAAGCACTCTTCCAGATCTCAACGTGATTGCATCCACAGGATGTGAATAGCCAGGATTGGGTAAAGGTTGAGCTGGAAGTTTCCCTTTCTCTCTTGAACTCATCTCGGCTTTTAGTTGTGCAATTTGTGCTTCCATCGATTTGATATTATCATTTTGAGAGACAATGATCTTCATCACATTCTCGATGGAAGATTGCAAACTTGCCGTCCCTTGGATGGATTGTTTCATGAAAGTATCCAAGGTTTGTGCTAGTGCAGAGGTATTATCTGTACCGGTCAATTGCAAAAGACTAGACGGTGCAAAAGTGTTGGCCGGATTTTGGAAGTTCTGTGATTGGAAGGGGTGCTGACTCAATTGAAGTGGTGGCTGCTGTTGTGGTGGAGGGACCCTTTGAAATTGATTCGGGTTTGGAACCGTGTTTTGAGATTGTGATTGGTTCCAAGCAAAATTAGGGTGATTCCTCCAACCCTGATCATATGTGGAGGAAGATGGATTGTTTCTAGGTCTTTGAAATGCGGCATTGGTATGCTCATGACCTTGAAACGGGCATTCTTCCGTCAAGTGAGACGGATCAGAACAGCATCCACATACAGTTTTGGAGAGTGATATTTGACTTAGGGTGGCGGCTAAAAATTTGTTTTCCATAGTCTCGAGTTTCTTGTTGATAGCTGCAATGTCAGCTCTAATTCCTATGGAAATATCGTTGCCATCCCTAGACGATTGACTCACACCCTCCCACTGTAAAGATTTTTCTGCGAAATCTTCTAAAAATTTCCAGGCTTCCCCATCATCTTTAGTCATGAAGTTGCCTTGACACATGGATTCAAGGGTCTGTCTTGTGTAAGGAGTAATGCCCTCATAAATGATTCGGCACAGTTCCCATCTTGGGATGCCGTGATGTGGACATAGGACTAACAGATCCTTGAAACGTTCAAGACATTTTGAAAATGTTTCATTTGGAAGCTGGGTGAATTGATAGATTTCGCTACGGACTCGAGCTGTTTTGTGATGTGGGTAAAATTTCTTAAGGAATGCTTTGACGAATTCGTCCCAATTTGAAATGGAATGTGCGGTAGTGTTATATAGCCACTTCTCGGCTAAATCGCACAAAGTGAATGGTAGAAGACGAAGACGGAAAGCATCCACAGAAAGCTGTGAGGTACCCATCATTGCGCATACATTTTCAAATTTCGTGATAAACACGTATGCGTCTTCAGACTCGAGACCGTGAAATTTTGGTAGAAGGTTGATGTATTGGGGTTTTATTTGAAAATTTTCCCCGTTGGCTGGTGGTGTGGAAAGACAGGTGGAAAGTGGGCCTCGTGTAGGATAGCACCTCTCTTGGAGAGAGATGCGAGGTGGATTCTGCGCACCAACGGACGGCGGCAGAGTAGTGGAAAAGAAGTTCGATGGAGGTGGATTCATCGATGTGGGTGTGGTGGTGGGTAAAAGAAAGGGTAAATGTAGAAATACCGACTTTTGGGTCGATGAGGGAAACGCGGACTAACGGGCACTAGAAACCCGTGTCCAGCCTATCTTGCACTAAAAAGGGTTAGTACAAGTGGCAGCGTGAATTTATAATTAGGGGAAATATATGAATGCGGTGTTTGTTTTGAAAAGTGGACGGATCTTTGAAAAAATGATGCAACACAACAAATGCAACACACAAACCCTAATTTCTAGTGGTCACCTAGGTCCGGCTCTAGACCGCTCCTAACTGCCAAAAGACAAGTCGCAGGATAGAATCCTCCACTGCCTCTTTGTCCCCCTGTGGCCGGATAAGTGCCAGGTAAGTGGGAAGGTACTCCACTACGTAAGTAGTGGGCCAAATTAAAAACCACTAGCCTTAGACACACTCGCCTTAGACACCACAAGAAAACGCGGATAAGCAATGAATTACCCACGGCCTTCTCTTGTCCTAATTGAGCGCGACGGTCCTTAGAGTCATCTCTAGGTTTCTTTTAATTAATGAGGGTCAATGCGAATGCAAGTTTTGCGATTTTCGGGGCCTAGGAAGGGTAATGAAATCCCCACCTAATTTGAATTTTGTCGTGCCCCTTAATTTTCCGTATTAATATGCAAACAACCAAAAGAATCAAAACACGCACAAATTTTATTTTGCTTTGTGGCGCAGCGATTTATTTGCAAAGAAACCTGCACAAAATATTAATTGGAGCAGAGAAAGGAGGAGATAAGAAAGTTAGAAGATACCTGAGAAATTTTGGTGGAATGATGACGTCATCACGCGACGGATCCGCCGCAAATGAGAGCTAATGCCGCGGATCCGCGGTCCCTTGAGGTGATCACTGCACTGAAATTTTTGGTACTGTTCCTAATTGTATCCTGAGCTCTCTGGAATTTTAGAAAATTTTTATCCAAGCTCCAATGATTCCAGATTTCCTCGCAATCAAATCACAACACACGTATTAGTGTTTGCACGAATTTTGATCACACAATTTTGATGAAATAAATTGTTCAACTCAAATTTCAAAATACGAACTATTAGCGCACTATCCTCGGCAACGGCGCCATTTGATTGAATAGAATTCTTGATGTGTAGTATTTGAAATTGTAAAGAAATCACAACCAAAAATTATTTGACCGCAATCAACTACGGTGTCGGATGTAGATTGTTAGTGAGTGCGGATCGTCCACAGGGAAAGTGTAATCGTTCGTCTTTTGAATTAGATGAGTCGAAACTTTAAGAAAAGAAAACAAAACAATTCATGATTTAAATTTTGTATTTCAAGAAAAAGAAAATATCTAGATCTAAGAAAAGTAAAAGATAGAATCAAGAATTGATCGTTTGATAATTTTTCCAAACCAAATATCAAGAATCGAAATGCGGCTCGTAGGAATCAATCGGATCTATAGATGTGATGTAATCTTACAATTACTTATTCTTATCCTTCGATGAATTGATACTAGATCGATGATAATCGATCAAGAATTAGGGATTTCTTATGAAACTAGGGTTTCATCTTATCCCTTGTTCTTTCGTCGATATCATTCATATTCTAGCCTCTAGTAAATTTAAGAAACGATCGTAGATCCTTAATTTCGAGCGATCACAATCAAGAAAGCATCGCAACGAAACTAGGTCATCGATTCTTGAATTTGCTAGGGTTTACAAAACTCGTAGGACTCAAAAATCGTTTAAAGATTTGTTACATCATCATTCTATTGATCTTCTCGACTCCTTAACGAGCGGAGTATTACTCAAACATCACAACAAGAATCGCAATCACACACTGAGATCTAATCATGATGCAAGAATTAAAAGAAAGCAAGATTAAAGAAATTCACCTTTTATTTATATCAACAATTTCATTACATTCGCTCAAGAACTACAAGAGGAAGAATTCGATCGTCAATTTGGCTTCGCTTGTCTCCGTGGGTCGCGGATCGGTTTGGATCACTTGCCCGATTGAAGATCGGCTCGGCTCCTAAAAGGTTGAAGGCTTCTCGCTTGATTTGGTACTCAAGATCTTGGATTTGGAGTGGAATTAGGGTTAGGGTTTCGCACAAGCCTTGTCACGAGACTTGTGGAAGAAAATGGTGTAGAATGAACCAATGGTTATTGATTAGCCTTTAACCCTAGGTCTAGGTTCCTATTTATAGATAACTAACCCTAGATCTAGGATTTCAAATTCTAAGTTTCCCTCCTAAAGTTTGTTGAAGAAATTCAAATTTCCCTCCAAAAGTTAGTTAGGGGAGAAGCTTCTAGATGAAGTTAGTTAGGAGGGAGCTTCTAGAAGAGGTTGGTTAGGAGCTTAATTATGTTTAGCCTTGCTTAAATGATCTTTGCTGATCTGGCAGTAGCTTCGAGGGTATTCTGGAACTTGACATATCAGAAAGGAATGTGGGCCCAGAGATTGAGATTCTGCACTGAATTTGGACGGCTGACGTGGCAAAACTGCCGCGGATCCGCGGCTCAAGCAGGTTCCTGCCGCGGATCCGCGGCTACTTGTGGGCCTTGTGCTTTGATCTTTCTGGTACAGTCTTGGGATGATTGTTGGGCCTTTTTAGGATATATTGATTTGTATTTCTCCCTCTGAATTGCTACCAGGTCTGAAATGATTTAGTTGGCGTATTTTTGATCAGCTCTTTTGCTTTTCTTCCGTATTTTCTGCACAGACTCAAGACAAGTGTTGCGCAAATACAGAAATGATGCGATGCCATGAAATGCGGTTAATTTCCCTTAAAGTGTCGGTTTAAAAGTCTAATACATGAAATCTTATATTTTACAACTGATTTGCTAATATGTGAAATATGAATACCGAACACTTCTAAATGTATGCAAAAGATGGGGAAATTGCCGTGTTAAAAATACATTATTTTCGACTGATCACGCAACTAAAGAATCGCTGACAGAAGTTAACACAACGAACGGCTGATCTAGCTAACCGACTCTCCTCATCCCAAACCTCTGCTACTCCCGCGACGTGCACGAAATCTTTCTCGACGACTACGCCTGTCTCTGGGCTGGTACACCGGTACGAGCCCTCCTCTGTCCTCAAACTCCCAAAGTCTCGGAAAGACGCTCCTCGTCAAATAGGGCTGCGTCCACGGTGCTGTATAAGTAACACTATGCTGTGTGTTGATCGTAAGGAACAACTGGGTAACAGGGGTGGCAACCTCCTGTCGCTGCGCTCCACTGGCATCAACCAAAGACCTCATCGTCTGGCACAATTCCTGCATCTTAGCCTCAAGCCTAGCGATACGATTTGTCGAAGGCGGATCCTCTGCTCCTGTATAGCGAGCGCACCATCTTGGTCAGTCCTCATCCCACACGAGCCAACTCTGACCTCGGCTCTCGCTGCACCTCTCTGAGTCCCCATAGTCATCGGCGGCAAAGGCTATAAATGGAAATAAGATTCGATATGAACATGGAAATCGAATCACAAGGATATGTATCATCAAGGAATGAATTTCAATCAATTTGTACTTAGGTCACTTTAGGCGGAGTACCGCGTCGTGAGTATGCCGCGGACATACACACACTACGTTACTCTACTTAAGCTAGCTACTCCATCATACCAAGGTCATCCTACACTCCGAAAGATAAAACCTAGCGCTCTGATACCAACTTTGTCACGACCCGAAATTTAGCACATGACGGCCCTTAAACTATGCAACGTCTACAGGCGTAACGCAATTTAAGTAAGCCGAAAACCCAGCAGTCTAAACCATCAAAAGTAGTAAGAAATAAGAACATTGTTAAAACTTTTGAAATCTCAACCCAAATTCTTTAAAGTCCCAATCTTATTTCCTTAAAAATTTTGGCAGCACCTCCTTTGTAAAAACTAACCCCAAAATGGGTACAGCATATATATAAGTAAATCATCCCCAACGGGAGCAAATCCACGCCCAATGGCGGAAAACAACCACCACAACAGATATACGACGCCGTAGTGAAGAAATAAAAGACGATAGAAGTAAAACTACATAAAAGGCCCCCAAGTCATAAAATAATATACAATATCGTCCTCACATCAAGTCTCTATGTCATACAAGATAATGGTAGATAGAGAGTACAGGATACAAAGAATATACAATAAACATGAACGGATAACCACAAACCCACCTAAAGCAAAACTGCACAATGTGAGCCGAAGCGGTACCCGCAGCAAAAGATGATAAGATAGATGAATAGCCTGCCTCGACTACTCTGGGGAACAACCTGCAAAATACTGTGGCACAATGGGGGTGAGTTGCCAACTCGTGAATAATAAATAACATATGCAGGTAATCGCAAGTATGCACGTACAGCGCGAATCTAACATATGCAAACTAATAGCAATAAATGGTCATATGTATGTAATAGTCATGAAAGGTACACTAGCAGGTATAACTAATACATGAAACAATAATATGACAATCTGTATGCAACAATCATGTAAGGTACTCCACCAGGTACTACTAATACATGAAGTAATGATATGACAATGTATATACGCAACAGTCATGAAAGGTACTCTAGCAGGTACAACTAATACATGAAGTAGTGCATAAACAATAAATGCGAAGTATGAGATGAAACATGTTATTTCCGCGGAATCCTGACATCGTGGTAGGACCAAAGTCCATCAAGACAATCCAAATCCCAATTCCCCAAATCAGCCCCAAATTGGTTCTCATATCATGTAAGTCTCACAAACCCTGAATGTACAATATCAAGCAAATCTCATATATCCTGAATGTACAAAATCAACAATCTCATATATATCCTGTATCCAATCTCAAATGAATCTTCTATATCCCAAATCCAATATCAAGTGAATCTCATATATCCTAAGTATATTTGCATGAATAATTATGATGAAGTATATGAATTTATATGTATACATATATATTAGCGTCCCATTCCACTAATATATATATATATATATGCATATATAACAGCGTCCCATTCCACTGTTATATATACCTAGGAGTAAAAATATCATGAAAACCTGTGCCAAGCATCGACACATAAAGGCGGATCTATCAGGTGTTGTCACAACGACTGGAACCCTGATAGGTACGTATCATACGCTATACCGAAATCACGAGTGCCAGCTCTGACCCTCGCCTCTCGACGTATCAATACATACATGACTCCCGTCGGTATCCCCACGATAACCGCCGAGTCATAGGTACTGTCACCGGTAGGTATGGTTCCTCTGTCAGGCCTCATCGGCATGTTACATAAAAATCCCTTTCTTGCCCCGGGGTACCTCTGGGCCCCACCATGTACCCTCATACGGCCCCCGACTCCTCCTCGCATGGGGTATATATATCAGAACCGATAAAACAAATGGTGGATGCTGAAATATCATATCAAGAGAAACCGGGTTTTTCAAATAATGCATAATTTCATGAAACTACCACGGTCCTCAAATCCAGAAAACATCATGAAAAATCCATATCTCAATGCGAAAATCCATGAATTTAATATACGCAACATAAAACTGTAAGGTGAGCATATAAATGAAAAACCGCTAATTTACAGCAACAAGTTAATATAATTATCATGCGGTTCCTAATTTCTCCAAGTATATATAACATCAAGTAAAGGTAAACATGTGGCTATAGCCAGATATATGTGTGAACATAAAGGTATAGCAAGGTATAACTATCTATCTATCAGTAATGATGTAATATACCCTCCAGGTATAAGTGAAGTATGTATGCAAGGTATACATGTAGCTATGTCATTATGTGTGTATGTACCTATCGCTAATGGTGCAATACCCTATAGGTATACAGGTAACTAGCATGTAAGCATGTCAAGGAATATGTGTAAGCATGTAGGTATATAGGTATGTTATATGTCATATGCATAAAGAAATATGAATCAATGTCACAATGTCCCTAACCAAACAATATCATATCTATATGTGTGTTGTGCGTGTCATGGCAATTATTGACGGTGTGTGTGGCATACAATCAGCGCTCGTGCAATATGAGTCATCAATAATAGTGTAGTGTCCTAAGGGTACTAGTCCAAGTACAACAAGTAACTAAGCAATAAGGTGTATGTCCAACTCTATATATAAAATAGAATATGCGACAAAGTCAAGTCATCTCTAGCGCATAACGCCATGCGGGCGATTCCCCTGTAGATGTTAAATCTACTCACCAACCATCCTGGCTAAGTAAAGCCAACAACTCGCTTTCCCTTCTTCGCAGCGCCCGAAGTCCCCGCCTACGATCCTGAAAGCATATAACAATATAACAAGTATATATTAGCAATTGACCAATAACACGTACAAACTACGTTTGACCGACGCACCAACTCCAAATATACTCTCAAGTGTTCGTCAAGTAGCTAACGCGTATAGCGACACTACAAAACCAACTCAAGAGCAAAAGCTACACAAAGACACGAACGACATCGGCACAACCCTAGCTAGGAATGCAACGCGACACAACTACCAAGCCTAGACTCTGATCGTACCGATCATACATTCACAACACAAGATATAGCGTGGAATCAATATAATTAACGTCGCAACGTCAAAAGAAACCCACGCCTAAAATTTACCGAAACCTAGTAAGCAATATATATCATTTTAGTACCAAACTACAAGTTTTTACCAAACTAGCATTTACAAACATCACTAATTAGCAAGATTAAACCATTTAAACCTTTACTATAATTTTAATCTCAACCAATTAGGATTAGAAAAAGTTTAGTTTGTTAATTAGCTAAATTATCCGATTAGGAAAATATCATTTAACAAATAGCAACTTGGTTAAGTTTTCATAAACTTCAGTTAACAATTAACCATTTCATCAAGTTAAATCCTAACTTGAACTTCTTAAGATTACAATAAATGAATTAAACAAGAGTTAAAAGCTATATTAACCAATTAATTAGCTAACATAATGATTTAAACATATTAAGGATTAAGGTAAGAAATTATACCTCTTCAAGAACTCACAAAAACAACTAGCTCCATCAAAAGTTTCCTCCAAAAAGATGCATTTCTTGAAGATCCAAGCTAGATTAGTAAAGGGAAACGATGGTTTAATTTTTATTTAGGATTTTGTGGATTTATTTTGGGGTTTTTGAAGGAATTTGAGAGCAAAAGGATGAAGAAATGAGCTTTGAAAATGTAGAGGGCAGAATTTGGGGGAGGGCTCGACAAATATGGAGGGGGGTATTTTGTGGAAATTGTGGAGAAGTTTCTAGCAAAAAAATTCATTTAATGCTTCATTAAATGTAATGCCACCTTTTCTTTCCTTTTCTTTTTCTTTAAAATTTCATTTTAAACATAAAATATCTTGATATTATGGATGGATAGGATTAACAAAATATCTAGTGATTAAATTAGCAATGATTCACATTAGAAGTAATTAACCCAAACCAAAAAGTAATTACCACTAATAAAGTGCACAAATAAAGCATTAAAATAATATTTTGATTAGGAAAAAATTCTATGTGAACCAAAACTTCCAATTGACCCCCAAATCCCGCGTACTAGTTTTATTCTAGCTAAACTGGGTGCCGACAAGTCTATACAGAAGTTTGATCACAATCGGGTTAAAACGGAAAACACCGACTATTTTACCCTAAAATCGAAAAATTTGCAAAACGATTTCTAAAACGTTACATATATATTATATAACTTGTTGTGGTTGTGTTTCGCCTTTTGGCGTGAGTTGCTCCCGTTTGGGATGCTTTATATTTATGTTATGCTTGTACCCGTTAGGGGCTAGTTTTTACAAAGGAGATGCTGCCGAAATTTTCAAGAAAATAAATTAACTTAAGATTTTCAAAAAAATTTAAATGTTATATCTTTCTATCTTTTTATGCTTTAGATTTCTGGGTTGCCGGCTTACTTGAATTACGTTACGCCTTTAGACATTGTGAGATTTAAGTGTCGGTCACGTTCCCAATTTCGGCCGTGACAAAGTTAGTATCAAAGTGCTAGGTTTTACCTTTTGAAATGTAGGATGACCTTGGTATGATGGAGTAGGTAGCTTAAGCAAAGTGACGTAGCGTGTGTATGTTCCGCGGCATACTTACGACACGGTACTCTGTCTAAGTGACCTTAGGACATGTTGCTTGAATTCATTCCTTGATTATATATCCTTATGATTCGATTTCTATGTTCTTATCGAATCATGTTTCCTTATTCCAGCCACTATGTCGCCGAAGACTACGAGGGCGCAGAGAGCTTCCGCAAGAGCCGAGGTCAGGGCAGGCTCGTCCGAAACGAGGACTGACCGTGGGGTACGCCTATTTTACAGGAGCAATTTGATCCACCTTCTCCGGATCGTATTACTAGGCTAGAGGACGGTATGCAAGATTTGCGCCAGATGATGGGGTCGTTAGTTTAGGCCAGTCGAGCACAGAGATCGGAGGTTGGCCCACCTGTTACGGGGACCATGATGGTGCCTACTGTTCTGGCAGTCGTACCTGCAGCTACGGAGGTTATCATTGTATCCTTATCTGAGCTCATAAGGCTAAAGCCTCCGGTTTTCACAGGCACCAACGCAGCTGAGGATCCACAGTCATTCATCGATTGGATGGCTAGGATCTGTCGTTCGTTGAGATGCTCCGACATGAGATGGGTAGAGTTTGCTAGTTTCCGTCTGGAGGGTCTTGCCCGGACTTAGTGCGAGTCTTTAGAGAGAGCTCGAGCCGCAGGCCTTCCTCCTATGACCTGGGCTGAGTTTACGATGGTGTTTCTTGCCCGATTCCTCCCTCAGAGCGTTAGAGATGCTCGAGCTCGCAGATTTGAGTCGTTGCGCCAGACTCCGGTTATAACAGTGGCGGAGTATGATGTTCAGTTTACCCAGCTATCCATGTATGCTCCGTATTTAGTAGATACTGAGGAGAGGCGTGTCAAGAGATTTGTACGAGGCCTGATTACCTAGTTGTTCCTCTCCATCGATGCCCAGCATTTCGATACATATGCAGCCACAGTGAACACAGCCCTACTGGTTGAGGAGCGTCTTTTCGAGACTTCGGTCTTTCCGGGACCGAAGATGATTCGTACTGATGTACCAGCCCGGGACCGATATATAGATGCCGCGACAGATTCTTTTCAGGTCATGGGGGTAGCGGAGGCTCGAGACAGGGCTGCTTATATAGCTCTTACCCATAGGGTCAGCAGCCGTCGTCTGGGTGTTTCTAGTATGGGAGTCAGTATCATCACATTAGAGATTGTACTGAGGTACGCCATGGCAAGGCAGTGGTTCCACATGTTACCTTACCACCTTCTCCACCTCAGAGAGTGTTGCCTCTTACTCCTGTTGTTGCTCCGCGTCAGACTTATTCTCAGAGAGGTCATGGTCGCGAAGGTTTTTGTCACGACCTGAAAGTACGGAACATGACCAGCACTTAGGCTACGAACGTCTCAAGGCGTACGTGCTCTAAGTAAGCCGAGCACAGAAATCCAAACCAAGAAAAGTAGTGGAGTGAAGGAAAAACCATATGTAAATCAACCAGTTTGCAACATAATATACAACGCCTAAAGGCGAGGACCACAACAGGAAATGAAACTCCAAACAGCATGAAACCTAGAGAAATATAACGTGCGACTCTAAGGTCGAAGAATAAACATCACTGGTCTCTATCTCAAATAAGTACATGTTTGGTTGATGGAACTTCTAGATACAACTGAAATACAATATACAATGTATAATGATGGGTCCGATACAAATAACCCACCTACTAGCAAGTCACCTGAAAGAAGAAGTGCCCGCAAAACCGAAATGAAACCTGTACGGCAACATCTGCAAGAAACTGGGGCACAACGGGGGTGAGTTGCCAACTCGTGAATACAAAAACATCTACGAACAGAAAATCGCATGTATGACGCAATCCTAGGTCATACAATCATAATATATATAATCCTCAAATATATAACCAGAAACCTATAACAATGGCTAGGGTAACTCTCTAACACAAATGTAATCCCATGTGCCCGTGTCAATGCACCAGGTGGCAATATATCATATGAATGATGTATGAATGCATGAAAAGTATAATCAATGTAATCAGAGTCTGTATGTGATCAATGTTTGTATATAGGTGGATCCCGTCCACGTGTCACCCAATGACAATAAGCATCATGCATGTAAATATGAGGATATAGTCAAAATCATGGAAAAACATCATGAAACCGGTGCCCAGCATCGGCACAAAACATAGCCTCAATCTCAATATCTCAATGTCTCTGATAAGTCTCACTATCTAGGGCGCCGTCAATCCAGACCGGCCCCTACCATCAATCTCAAGACCACGATGGTATCCTCCGGATATCCGACGCGTCGGGTAAAATCACCGGTCGGTAGTGCTCCCCTGCCAGGCTCAACGCCATCTCCTGCGATCTTCTTGTCCCGGGGTACCCACCGGGCCCACCATGTACCCGCAATCGGCCTCATCCGCCTCCTCGAATCGGGTTTCACAGGTCGCTCTCAGCACCGAGAAAACACATGGTGGACGCACTGAAATATCATATCAAGGGTAACCGGGTTTTTTAAACAATTACATAATCTCTTTGAAATACCCACGGTTCCCAAATCCAGAATATCATAGAAACAACATATCTCAATGCGCATAATCAGAAAACATGATGTATGTGACATATCAATGAAGTGTAAGTATAACAGTATATCATGCAACATGGAATAATAGTATGCACATACAAGGGTCATATCCTGCAGCAATAATACTACTGTGTAATGATATGGCAATTACCGATGAAGATGTGTGTGAACTGGCAAGTAAGTGTGCGTGGTACATACGCATCATCGGTAATGGTGCTGGTGTCCTAACAGCATGATATCAACAATAGAATATGAATCACAATAAGTATGCGATGCAGAGCAACAATAATAATGTGCGGGAGTTGAATACCAAACACAATGATAGCTAAACTGCATCTAATGTCATAAGAGTCATATAGCTACACCACTATAAGACTGAGCTAAAGCTAACAGTAGGTAAGGGAAACCGCCTAACCTCTGAGTCGATACATATATATATATATATATATATATATATATATATAGTCGGTGATCCCGCCTCGATCATATCACATCTGATACCATATCTCTATAATCGGTTATTCTCAAGTCAAGAGGGCGGATCAAACATCAAAATATAGCTCGTACGTGAATCCGTCGTACGGCATCCCCAAATCTGGGTACGGGTCAAATCATATTCATTATATTACTCATCCGGTATCCTCTTATCAAAATCATCATCTGGGGTACTGACCTACATCTAGTATAATGCTAATATCATCACTATAGTAATGACCTGACTACTGACCGACAGTCTCGTATAAATCGATATCATCAGCACATATCATCACAAGGAGTAAACAACGCCCAAGGCGGCCTATCATAAATATCTTGTCATCTCATATCAAATCATACCCTATCTCGTATCATAATCACATGTCGATCATTTTATATATATATATATATATATATATATATATATCACTATTCCTATGGCCTCATCATCCCAAAATCCGCTAAAGCATCAAGACGTATCTCAAATATGAATTTTACCATATCACTGATATCATAACCTCGGATCAAATATCATCGACTCATCTCAAACCCAAGTATCATCCTCACATCCGTATGTGAACACATAGTCCCATACCCACGTGAACACATAACCACATATGAAATAAGGATGTATGCAAGTATGTATGTGTGTATATGAATGTGTAGTGCACCCACTACCTAGGGTTTCGTAACCTTTCACCAATCCAACACACCATTTATCCATCCTAAACATCAATAATTAATCCCAAACAACATAAGATAATTATATGTGCGTATACGCATCTGTATACATCACGACGAATTGCGGGGGTGCTATACGCCATCCACCCGACTTCTCCCCGTAGATATAAATCTACTCACCTTTCTTTATGCGTGCCGGTACCGATGTTGCCATTTGCATCTCCAACGCCTCGACGCTACGTGGGGTACCTACAAGGATATCACACGCTAAAACACATGAAAACCATGTCGGAAACCAAAATGGTGCACGCTATGCCCATAGGTAAAAACCTACAGTCTCGCATGCAAACACGGCCAATATCCCTCTGTCGTTGGCGTTCAAACGCCACCCGACAGAAACGAATCATCGAATACCAAAATCCATACGAAAACAAGTCATAAATCATGCGCCAACTCAAGAAAATCAACCCAGATTCTACCCTGATTGGAATTAGACAAAACTATACATACCAGGGGTCAAGTTTACAGGTAAAAGAGTCGTGCACAAAAAATGAGGCAGTTTCACCCTGGTCTGGCCGCAAATTGTGGCCAGAAGGAATTAAATGGCGGCCTGAAAATGGGGGTTGGAGCTAGGGTTTTGGGTGTTGGTTCCTATCTTCCTGCACATCCTACTGCCAAGTCAAAATTATTTTAGGAGGTCCGGGTTGATAGCAGTTTCCAGAAAGGCCAAAAAGTTGACAAAACCGATAAAATACGCCAAGTCGAAACACTCAGGTAACTAACTGGAAATCTGGAGTAATCTTAGTTACAATGGTCTCAAATACACCTAATAAGGTTACCCTAACGATCAAAACCATCACTTGGCCACATCTCACTCAAAATCACTAAAACTAGCACTAGATCACAAATATAACACTAATTTTCAGCCTACTACCCATAACTTGCAAGATAGGAGTTGGGTTGCAAGATTATACCTCAAGGCGATCCTAGGATGTAGGATAAGAGAGGATGAAGGAAGGAGGAAGGGTTGTTGCTGCTGTGGAGCTGCTCCTTGGGCTGTTTTCCCTTGTTGCTGTTGCTGCATCAGGCTGCTGCTACTTGCTATTTTCCTTTTTGTTGCTGTTGCAGCAGCTACTGCTGTGGCTGATGTTTTGTTGTGGTTGTTTTGGTGATAGTGTGTGGTGTGATGAGGGTGTGGGGTTGTTTTAAATGATGTTACTGCTGTTGCTGCAGATGCTGATGCAATTGGGGCTGAAATGTGTTGATGGTGGGTGAAGTATTGGGCTGATGTATGGTTTCAGCAGCTGATGTAGGGGGCTGTTTTGTGGCTGATGTAGCTGCTGATGTGTTGATATGGGGGCTGAAGTTGTGCTGATGTGAGTGTAGGTGTGAGAGAGAGATGTGAGTGTGAGAGGGAAGGAAAAGTTTTGAAATGAAAAGGGATTGTGACACAACCTATAGCCACCTCTCTCTCTCTCTCTCTTAATAGATGCTAGCATGACAACCTTCATGGCTCTGTCTCTCTCTAGCCATAAGTCAACCCCACCCTAATCACCCTTAAACAAGGCTAAAGACCCTTAATTAACCCCAATTATCTTAACCAAATGGTTAACCCATCATGGTTGGCTAAACATGGTTAACCCACCATGCTCATCTAAACATGGTTAACCCACCATGCTCATCTAAACATGGTAACCCTAGACTAACCCAAGCTAACATGCACAAGTGTGTGCAGTCCAGATAAAATTCCAATAAAATATTCATAAAACCAGATAAAATATTTAAAAGCCGTTTTGGTAAACTTTTTACCAAAAACACTACATTAAACACAATTACCACTAAATAACATATTTTAGAATTTCCATAATTTTTGTCCAGAATTTTCCTAAAATAATATTTTATTTTTTTGAAATGTTACAATCTTTCCCCCTTAAAGAAATTTGGTCCCCGAATTTAAATTTAAACCCCCAAATTCTAAAACATTTCAATAAAATGTCCAAATCAACAGGGCTCCAAAATCATCAATCCATAGAACGCATCGTAGCGCAATACATGCGCATGCGTAACGAGTAGATAACTCGAAAACAAAACTCCGTCAAGCATCTCGCAATCATCGGAGTCAAGGTGAAAGCACGAAGGTGAAAGCACGAATGCCAACTCCAAGGCAAAACCGATATGCTAGAAATCGGAACTATACATGTAAATACCAAATCCGTACATGTAAATATCTTGAAGGGAATGCATGACAAATTCATTAAATTCAATGTGCAACGCGCATAACACTGCACAGTGGCGGACGTCTCTATAAGAAAATAACCATATACGTATATATCTTTTGTTTAGTATGCACGATCCGCCGTTTTGAAAACAATTTAGAAGGGTTCCCTATTTTAAACGTTTCGTGTCATATCGTACACGTATGTAAATAATGAGACTATAGCTCCCTTTTGGAAATCCCTTTGAAATCTATCAGTGCATGCAAAATATATCCAGGCACTGTCCTCTGACTAGTCCTGCTCAGTATGAAAACACATAGCAAATATCATAAAACGTACTGCTCCATAGAAACCAATTCAAAGGTGAATATGAAAACCCTGTGCGTCCGGTGCGCACGGGAATCAAAATCCATACAAGTGCCAAGAAGGTGCACAGAAACAACATCAAGGTGCAACGGTTGTGCACACAACATCGGTCATAGGCAATATGCGTGCCTGACAGCAAAATCAGGTGCATCTGACATGCATGAAAAATATCGATTTAGTGCATCTGGTGTGCCCAAATCTCATCTCATAACATGCGCCCAACATGCGATAAAATCCAAAACTGGTGCATCCATCATGCACGAAATCATGACATCCAATATCAAGCGCCGAACACGCGCAAATCCAATCAGGTGCATAAAATGCACAAAACAAATATCGAGCATCACCCTCAAAATTGAAGTCCAGTGCATCCAAGTGCACAAAATATATGTCACTGCACTGCAAGCATATGTAAACTATACAGAGTGCAAAAACCAAATCGTGTGCGTGCATACACACAAAATCAACTCAAATGTCTAAACCTCATAAAATCACAAACATGTGAAACCAAGGCACGAAAACGATATCAAGTGCAACAACTGTGCAAAAATCGTAAATTCTCAATCATCAAAATCAAATCATGCGAATAAATCGCCCAACAATTACGAAATCAAGTATGGCAGAATAGTTCCGCTCAAGCACAACCTCCAAGAATCTCTGGCCAACTGTCGTGATCACTCATAGCATGTCTCGTCGACGATCCTGAACTCTTGTAACACCTTAGGATATGTTTAGTGAATAATTATATTTAAATATTGGGGTTTTAACAAAAAGTTTACCAAATTGTGTTTTAAATATTTTTTTCTAATTTAATAAATATTTTTCCAAAATTTTCCTAGGCTTGCACACACATGTGCATGTAAACTAGGGTTTTTAAAATGAGTTATTACCATGATTATTAACCATGGTGGGTTAATCATGGGATTAAGTCTTATGGGTTTTTAAGTGGGTTTAATTAGTAGGTAGTAATTACTTTAATTTGAATTAGTTTTTGAGTGTTGACTTGTGAGAGAGAGGGAGTGGGCATCATGGCTTAGCCCATGCTTGCCATTAATGAAGAGAGAGAGAGTGAGGGGTTGACATTTGGAGTGATGATTTTTCCCTCTCATTCTTTGTTTCTTTCTCTCAACCTCACACCCATACACTCACACAACACACCCACATACCTCTCAGCTCCAGAACCAAGCAGCAGCAGCAGCAACTGAAGCACAGCAGCAGCAGCAGCAGCAGCAACAGCAAGCAATTCAGCAGCAGCAACTGCAGCTTCTCCCCTTCACCTCTTCATCTTCCTTTAGCTCCCTAGGGTTAAGTATGAGGTATACTTCCTAAACTTATTCCCTAGTTTGCTTGATTAGTGTAGTTTTGCATCGGTTAGTGGTTTTTAGTGTGATTTAGTGCGATATGAGGTGTTTAGTGGGAACCTTGTGCTATTGTGGTGTGAATTAGTTTCAGTAGGTTGTTGGTGGGTTATGGAGACCATATTAACCTAGTTTAACCCCGATTGCACTAAAATACCACCAGTTTTCCAAATTGATGCAATTTATCGTATTTGTGCAAAATTGAGGTTTTCTGGAACTGCTTTTGACCCGATGAGTTCTGAATGAAATTGAGGATACTGCAGTGTAGTGGAGATGTGCTGATACTATAGATTTAACCCGACCCCCTAATTCACCCCTTTGGCCGCCAATTTCTTCATTCTGGCCGCCAATTGCGGCCAGATGGGTAGGGTTTGGGTTGGGGATTGGTCCTATAGGTGTCTGCTAGTGTGTAGAGTGCTGTGATGTATATATTTTTGTAAGTTTAGTTCTGTATATAAATCTGGGACCAAATACCTATTTTGCCGTTTTTCTAAACCTTCGCGGCACGCGTGATACGTGAGTAGGGTTGGGGCTTTTGCGTATCGCGACGCGTCGGGGTAGTTTCAAGCGCGTGATCACACGTTTTAGCGTATCGCGCACACGCGCGATTGGTTTGCGACACGGGTTTCTAGTTGACCGTAATGTCGCGTTTCTGTGAAATTGAGCTTATGTGTGATATCTGTTATGTGATTCTAGGTTCGCAGGCCAGTGAGACGGACGCTGCAAAGAAGGGCAAGCAAGTTGTTGGATACACCTAGCGCGAGACACGGTGAGTAGATTTCACATCTACGGGGATATCGCCCGCATGGCGTTATGCGTCAGGGCTGATAGGGCTTTATTATTATATGTTGCATGTACCCCATAGACTGTCATCGCATATTGCACTCCCTGCCACATATATATATATATATATATATATGCTTAGAACTGATAGAACACCGCACTATTACTAACGGTCTATGTTGCACGGGCACTATTTGCATGCTACACACACACCGTTAGTAATTGCCATGCCACACTCACTGTAGAACTGCCATGATTATATTGTTGTAGTTTATCTTACATATGATTGGTGGTGATTTCCTGGAAATTGGGAGCCGCATGACATCTTTAAAAACGGGAACTATTTTTAAAAGCGGTTTTCCCCTTATGCTCATACCATGGATTGATTTACATTGTACCTCGCATTGGATTTACTTATTGGTGTTGGATTTCATGCGATTTCTGGTTTTGAGGACCGTGGAAGTATTTAAGAAAAGATGCACTATTTTGAAAAACCCGGTACCTCGTGATATGATATTTTAGTGTGTCCACCACGCGTTTTCTCGGTGCTGAGACGTGTGCTTGAAACCCGATTCGAGGAGTGGATGTTCCGTTTGCGGGTTCGTGGTGGGCCCGGTATGGTTCCCCTCGGCGAGATGATCGATGGGTTTTGCCGATTGAGCCTGGAGGCGGGCGAGTACCTACCGGTGATTGGTTGGACCTGGCAGTTGTCCGGAGGATACTGACCAGAGTCGAGAGATGGATGCGGGATGATCCGTACTGCCGGGGCCGAGGGCCGATACCGCAGACGGACCCCGTGGGCCGATCCGGACTGAAGGAGCCCGATATACGAGGATTTGCGTGTCGATGCTGGACACGAGTATTTTATGATATTTTGGGTGCCGATGTTGGGCACTCGTGATTTCTCAGAGATGTACAGGATTTGAGGGCCGATGGGTGTGCCGGCGCCTGAGTGTAATTGGGATTTGGGTGCAGTCTGAGGCACCGATTATTGCTTTCCATGTTGACATATCCATGTAGATGTTATTTATCCCATGCTCAGTATTGATTACTATATACCTCATCCTGTAGCATTTACCTGATAGAGCACTTGCATTACTATTGCATCCACTGTTTGTCATGCATTGATATTATCTGCTGGCATTAGTAGAGCCGCGCTATATGTGCATGCTCGCGATCACCTTTATATGTTATTTCTATTCACGAGTTGGCAACTCACCCCCGTTGTGCCACAGTATTTGCAGGTTGCCCTTGGGAGTAGTCACGGCTGGCTGTTTACCGCATCTTTTGGCACAGATACCGTTGCTGAGGCGAGTTAGCCTTTTTGCTGTTAGGTGGGTTTTTGTACGGTATCTGTTATCCTTCAGTTGTATATTGATGTATCTAGTATTCTCCATCTACCTTTCTGTATTGACTTAGAGACAGCTGTGAGGACGATGTGTATGATTTTATACTCTGGTGTCGAGCTCGCATGTGAGCCGACTTTATTTTATGCAGTCTTATCTTTGTGATATTTGTCCTTGCTTTACTGTGTATTCTTCGCTACGGCGTCGTATATCATATTGTGATGCTTTATTCATTTCACTTGTTATTTCTGCTACACCTTGCTTTTACCCGACTTGCGGGGCAAATGTTCAAAAAGGAAATGTTGCCAAAATTATAAAATTATAACTCTTAAACTAAAAGGGATTTCTACTAAATTAATAAAAGTTTTCCGGACATGTATGACTGTTTTACGAAAATGTTATAATCACTCTTTTTTTATTGGTTTTGATTTCTGGGTTCAGCTTACTTAGCCGCGTTACGCCTGTAGACGTTGCGTGGTTAAGTGCCGGTCACGAGTCGAAATTCTCGGGTCGTGACAAAGTTGGTATCAGAGCGTAGGTTTTACCTTCGGAGTGTAGGATGACCCTGGTATGATGGAGTAGGTAGCTGCAGCAGGGTAGCGTAGCGTGTGTATGTTCCGCGGCATACTCACGACACGGTACTCCGCCTACGCGACCTTAGAACTTGTTGATTTAAATTCCTTCGTGAATACATATGTTCTTGCGATTCGATTTCCGTGTTCTTATCGAATCCTAATTTTCTTTCAGCCATTATGCCGCCTAAGACTACAAGGGCACAGAGAGCGGCCGCGAGGGCTGAGATTCGTGTTGACTCGTCCGAGACGAGGACTGATCCGGGCAGTGCACCCGTTGTACCCGAGCAGGCTATTCCTGCCGTGACAGATCAGATCGCCACGCTAGGGGCTGGTATGCAGGAGATGCACCAGGCGGTGGGATCTAGCATGCAGGAGATGCGCCAGATGATAGGATCGCTAGTTGAGACGGTTCGAGCGCAGCGACCAGAGGTAGCTCCACCCGTTCCAGAGACCGCGATGGTACCTACCGCACAGCCAGTTGCCCCTGCAGCCACGGAGGTGATTACAGTATCGCTATCAGAGTTCATGAGGCTGAAGCCTCCTGTCTTCACAGGCACCGATACAGCCGAGGACCCACAGTCTTTCATCGACAGGATGGCCAGGATATGCCGTTCCCTCAGATGCGCAGATGCGAGATGGGTCGAGTTCGCGAGCTTTCGTCTAGAAGGTCTTGCGCAGAAGTGGTGTGATTCAGTTGAGAAGGGCAGAGCAGCAGGTCTTCCTCCTATGACCTGGACGGAGTTCGTGACCATATTTCTAGCCCGTTTCCTTCCCCAGAGTGTTAGGGATGCCCGAGCACGCAGATTTGAGTCCTTACGCCAGACGCCAGGGATGACAGTGGCAGAGTATGACGTGCTGTTTACAGAGCTAGCAGTCTATGCCCCATATCTAGTGGCTACCGAGGAGTTGCGAGTCAGGAGATTTGTTCGAGGCTTGCTTACACCACTGTTCCTTACGATCAGAGCGCAGCACTACGAGACCTATGCAGCAGCTGTAGACGCAGCCCTAGTAGTCGAGGAGCACCTTGCTGAGACTTCGGTAGTTCCAGAGCCGAAGAGAGTTCGTACCAGTATTTCCGCACGGAGGCAGTCATTCAGACGCCGCGACAGGTATCGTTCTGGTACGAGGAGTAGCAGAGATTCGGGAAGGAGCCAGATGTTTAGTTCCTATCCCCGAGAGGAAAGTCAGCAGTCGCCGCGGGGTTGCTTCAGATGTGGTAGCCTACTTCACCTCGTTCGAGATTGTCCAGAGACCCACCGGAGGGAGGCGGCAGCACCGCATGTTACCTTACCACCTTCACCACCCCAGAGGGCGTTGCCCGTTGTACCTACCGTTGCTCCGCGCCAGACTCATGCACAGAGAGGTCGTGGGCGTGGAGGAGTTGCTCAGAGAGGGCGAGATGACCGAGGCAGAGGGCAGTCAGTTACAGGTGGTAGACAGGCGCGGGATTTTGCTTTGACACATCAGGACGTGCAGGCATCCAATGCAGTGGTTTCAGGTATCCTTCCTGTATGTTCAGTTGATGCACATGTGCTGTTCGATCCCGGATCCACACACTCGTACGTATCCACACACTTTGTGTCGAGTTTGGGTAGAGAGTCTGGTTTGCTTGATCAGCCGCTTGTGGTGACCACTCCTGTAGGAGAGTCGTTTGTTGCTAGGCACGTGTTCCGATCCTGTATCGTCTGTATTGGCGAGAGAGAGTTGCCTGTCGACTTGATCCTTCTGGAGATGTTGGACTTCGACGTTCTTTTGGGCATGGATTGATTAGCCACGTGCTATGCTTCTGTGGACTGCCGTGAGAAGACAGTTAGATTCTGCTTTCCCGGCGAGTCGGTTTTTGTTGTGTTGGGGGACCGTGGTGCCGCCCTTACAGTGTGATTTCTTCTTTTCGCGCTGGACAGCTTTTGAGGAAGGGATGTCAGGGATTTCTCGCCTATGTTTGCGATGCTCGCGCTACAGAGGTTCCATTGGATCAGGTTCCGGTTGTCAGCGAGTTTCCTGATGTGTTCCCTGCCGAGCTTCCAGGGTTGCCGCCCGAGCGCGACATTTCCTTCTGTATTGATTTGGTTCCTGGCTCGGGGCCTATTTCCATACCGCCTTATCGGATGGCCCCGGCAGAACTTAGAGAATTGAAGGGTCAGTTGCAAGATTTGCTGGACAAGGGACTTATTCGACCCAGTGATTCTCCTTGGGGTGCTCCAGTCCTGTTCGTCAAGAAGAAGGACGGCAGTTTACGTCTATGTATCGACTACCGCCAGCTGAACAGGGTGACAGTGCGGAACAGGTATCCTTTGCCGCGTATTGACGATTTGTTCGACCAGCTTCAGGGGGCAGGGTACTTTTCGAGAATCGATTTACGATCGGGCTATCATCAGCTGTGGGTTCGACAGGAGGACATTCCCAGGACAGCTTTTCGTACGCGCTACGGCCATTACGAGTTTTTGATGATGTCGTTTGGACTCACCAATGCGCCAGCAGCCTTCATGGACTTGATGAACCGTATTTTCCGGCCATATTTGGATCTGTTCATCATAGTCTTCATTGACGATATCTGGTGTATTCCCGGAGTAGTGAGTAGCACGAGCAGCACCTGTGGATTACCTTGCAGACCTTGAGGGAGCACCAGCTTTATGCGAAATTCTCCAAGTGTGCTTTTTGGATAGACAGCGTGGACTTCTTGGGACACGTGATCTCACGAGACGGTATATGTGTAGACCCGAGGAAGATCGAGGCCGTTCAGCGTTGGCCCAGACCTACATCGGTGACGGAGATTCGCAGTTTTTTGGGGTTGGCCGGTTACTACAGAAGTTTTGTGCAGGACTTCTCCCGTATTGCTACACCGTTGACCGGGTTGACCCGGAAGGGAGTTCCTTTCGATTGGACGGAGGAGTGCGAGCACAGTTTCCAGCTGTTACGGACTCGGCTGACGACGGCACCGGTGTTATCTTTACCTTCCGGATCAGGCGGGTTTGTGGTATATTGTGATGCTTCTCGAGTGGGGTTAGGGTGCGTACTAATGCAGCATGACAGGGTGATCGCGTATGCCTCGTGACAATTGAAGAAGCATGAGCAGAACTACCCCACTCACGATTTGGAGATGGCTGCAGTGGTCTTCGCACTTAAGATCTGGCAACATTACCTTTACGGCGAGTCGTGCCAGATATTCACGGATCACAAGAGTCTGAAATATATATTCCAGCAGCGGGACCTGAACCTTCGACAGCGCCAATGGATGGAGTTAGTGAAGGATTACGACTGCGAGATCTTATATCACCCGGGCAAGGCAAATGTGGTGACGGATGCTTTGAGTAGGAGGCCCGGTGGTAGTCTATCTTGTTTGAGCGCAGTACAGGAGCAGTCATCCGCAGACTGGCAGATACTATGCGACAGCCGGATACAGTTCGAGTTCACACCGATTGGAGGACAAATAGCGCATGTCCGTGCACGCCCACAATTGATCGATCGTATACGTGAGGCACAGCTCAGTGACGACCGATGTTCAGAGATCATGACACAGATTGGACAGGACAGATTTTCCGAGTTCGTGATCGATGATCAGGGGTTACTACGATTTGGAGTCAGACTGTGCGTACCTGATGCTGAGGGACTGAGGCGCGAGATTCTTGAGGAGGCACATCGATCGGTATATAGCGTCCATCCCGGTTCCACCAAGATGTATCATGATATGAGAGGTGTTTACTGGTGGGACGGAATGAAGAGGGACATCGCAGATTTTGTGTCGAGATGCCTGACTTGTCAGCAAGTCAAGGCTGAGCACCAGAGGCCCGCGGGAGAGCTACAGCCGTTACCCATTCCAGAGTGGAAATGGGAACAGATTTCGATGGACTTCATTGTGGGACTACCCAGGACTAGTCGGGGGTATGACTCCATCTGGGTGATCGTGGATCGTTTGACGAAAGCGGCTCATTTCCTACCAGTGAAGACGACTTTCGGATTTACTCAGTATGCCCAGATTTACATTGACGAGATAGTACGACTACACGGAGTCCCGACATGTATTGTGTCCAACAGAGGCACCCAATTTACCAGTAGACTATGGCAGAGGCTTCAGGAGGCTTTGGGCACTCGCTTGAGTTTCAGCACAGCATTTCATCCGCAGACCAACGGACAGTCAGAGCGGACCATTCAGACTCTCGAGGACATGCTCAGAGCTTGTGTATTGGATTTCGGAGGTAGCTGGGATCATCATTTGTCCTTAGTAGAGTTCTCCTACAATAACAGCTACCAGGAGACCATTCAGATGGCACCATTTGAGGCTCTCTATGGGAGGAGATGCAGGTCGCCCACTTGTTGGACAGAGCTCAGTGAGAGCAGTATCTTAGGGCCACAGATCGTTGAGGAGACGACAGCGAAGATCCAGTTGATTCGCGATAGGATGAGAGCAGCCCAGAGTAGGCAGAGATCTTATGCGGACCGTCGGCGACGCAGACTTGAGTTTTCTGTTGGGGATCATGTTTTCTTGAGGGTCTCCCCAATGAAAGGTGTGATGAGATTTGGAAAGAAGGGGAAGCTCAGTCTCAGGTATGTGGGCCCCTTCGAGATCCTCGAGCGTGTTGGTGCAGTAGCATACAGGTTAGCCCTTCCGTCCAGCTTTCCAGATGTGCACCCCGTATTTCACGTTTCGATGCTCCGCAGATATCTTCATGATCCTTCGCATGCGATTCAGCATCCGACGATCCAGCTGGAGCACGACCTTTCCTATGCAGAACAGCCAGTGATGATCTTGGATCGACAAGTGAAGAGATTGAGATCAAAGGACATTCCATCAGTCAAGGTACTTTGGCGTGGCCAGAACCGTGAGGAGGTCACTTGAGAGACCGAAAGCGAGATATTGAAGACGTATCCCCATCTTTTTGAAGGTACGTGTAGTTAGATTTTTGAAATTCGGGGACGAATTTCTTTAAGGGGGAGAGATTGTAACACCTTAGGATATGTTTAGTGAATAATTATATTTAAATATTGGGGTTTTAACAAAAAGTTTACCAAATTGTGTTTTAAATATTTTTTCTAATTTAATAAATATTTTTCCAAAATTTTCCTAGGCTTGCACACACATGTGCATGTAAACTAGGGTTTTTAAAATGAGTTATTACCATGATTATTAACCATGGTGGGTTAATCATGGGATTAAGTCTTATGGGTTTTTAAGTGGGTTTAATTAGTAGGTAGTAATTACTTTAATTTGAATTAGTTTTTGAGTGTTGACTTGTGAGAGAGAGGGAGTGGGCATCATGGCTTAGCCCATGCTTGCCATTAATGAAGAGAGAGAGAGTGAGGGGTTGACATTTGGAGTGATGATTTTTCCCTCTCATCCTTTGTTTCTTTCTCTCAACCTCACACCCATACACTCACACAACACACCCACATACCTCTCAGCTCCAGAACCAAGCAGCTGCAACAGCAACTGAAGCACAGCAGCAGCAGCAGCAGCAGGTATTCAGCAGCAGCAGCAACAGCAAGCAATTCAGCAGCAGCAACTGTAGCTTCTCCCCTTCACCTCTTCATCTTCCTTTAGCTCCCTACGGTTAAGTATGAGGTATACTTCCTAAACTTATTCCTTAGTTTGCTTGATTAGTGTAGTTTTGCATCGGTTAGTGGTTTTTAGTGTGATTTAGTGCGATATGAGGTGTTTAGTGGGAACCTTATGCTATTGTGGTGTGAATTAGTTTCAGTAGGTTGTTGGTGGGTTATGGAGACCATATTAACCTAGTTTAACCCCGATTGCACTAAAATACCACCAGTTTTCCAAATTGATGCAATTTATCGTATTTGAGCAAAATTGAGGTTTTCTGGAACTGCTTTTGACCCGATGAGTTCTGAATGAAATTGAGGATACTGCAGTGTAGTGGTGATGTGCTGATACCATAGATTTAACCCGACCCCCTAATTCACCCCTTTGGCCGCCAATTTCTTCATTCTGGCCGCCAATTGCGGCCAGATGGGTAGGGTTTGGGTTGGGGTTTGGTCCTATAGGTGTCTACTAGTGTGTAGAGTGCTGTGATGTATATATTTTTGTAAATTTAGTTCTGTATATAAATCTGGGACCAAATACCTATTTTGCCGTTTTTCTAAACCTTCGCGGCACGCGTGATACGTGAGTAGGGTTGGGGCTTTTGCGTATCGCGACGCATCGGGGTAGTTTCAGGCGCGTGATCACACGTTTTAGCGTATCGCGCACACGCGCGATTGGTTTGCGACACGGGTTTCTAGTTGGACCGTAATGTCGCGTTTCTGTGAAATTGAGCTTATGTGTGATATCTGTTATATGATTCTAGGTTCGCAGGCCAGTGAGACGGACGCTGCGAAGAAAGGAAAGCAAGTTGTTGGATACACCTAGCGCGAGACACGGTGAGTAGATTTCACATCTACGGGGATATCGCCCGCATGGCGTTATGCGTCAGGGCTGATAGGGCTTTATTATTATATGTTGCATGTACCCCATAGACTGTCATCGCATATTGCACTCCCTGCCACATATATATATTTATATATATATATATATATATATATGCTTAGAACTGATAGAACACCGCACTATTACTAACGGTCTATGTTGCACGGGCACTATTTGCATGCTACACACACACCGTTAGTAATTGCCATGCCACACTCACTGTAGAACTGCCATGATTATATTGTTGTAGTTTATCTTACATATGATTGGTGGTGATTTCCTGGAAATTGGGAGCCGCATGACATCTTTAAAAACGGGAACTATTTTTAAAAGCGGTTTTCCCCTTATGCTCATACCATGGATTGATTTACATTGTACCTCGCATTGGATTTACTTATTGGTGTTGGATTTCATGCGATTTCTGGTTTTGAGGACCGTGGAAGTATTTAAGAAAAGATGCACTATTTTGAAAAACCCGGTACCTCGTGATATGATATTTTAGTGTGTCCACCACGCGTTTTCTCGGTGCTGAGACGTGTGCTTGAAACCCGATTCGAGGAGTGGATGTTCCGTTTGCGGGTTCGTGGTGGGCCCGGTATGGTTCCCCTCGGCGAGATGATCGATGGGTTTTGCCGATTGAGCCTGGAGGCGGGCGAGTACCTACCGGTGATTGGTTGGACCTGGCAGTTGTCCGGAGGATACTGACCAGAGTCGAGAGATGGATGCGGGATGATCCGTACTGCCGGGGCCGAGGGCCGATACCGCAGACGGACCCCGTGGGCCGATCCGGACTGACGGAGCCCGATATACGAGGATTTGCGTGTCGATGCTGGACACGAGTATTTTATGATATTTTGGGTGCCGATGTTGGGCACTCGTGATTTCTCAAAGATGTACAGGATTTGAGGGCCGATGGGTGTGCCGGCGCCTGAGTGTAATTGGGATTTGGGTGCAGTCTGAGGCACCGATTATTGCTTTCCATGTTGACATATCCATGTAGATGTTATTTATCCCATGCTCAGTATTGATTACTATATACCTCATCCTGTAGCATTTACCTGATAGAGCACTTGCATTACTATTGCATCCACTGTTTGTCATGCATTGATATTATCTGCTGGCATTAGTAGAGCCGCGCTATATGTGCATGCTCGCGATCACCTTTATATGTTATTTCTATTCACGAGTTGGCAACTCACCCCCGTTGTGCCACAGTATTTGCAGGTTGCCCTTGGGAGTAGTCACGGCTGGCTGTTTACCGCATCTTTTGGCACAGATACCGTTGCTGAGGCGAGTTAGCCTTTTTGCTGTTAGGTGGGTTTTTGTACGGTATCTGTTATCCTTCAGTTGTATATTGATGTATCTAGTATTCTCCATCTACCTTTCTGTATTGACTTAGAGACAGCTGTGAGGACGATGTGTATGATTTTATACTCTGGTGTCGAGCTCGCATGTGAGCCAACTTTATTTTATGCAGTCTTATCTTTGTGATATTTGTCCTTGCTTTACTGTGTATTCTTCGCTACGGCGTCGTATATCATATTGTGATGCTTTATTCATTTCACTTGTTATTTCTGCTACACCTTGCTTTTACCCGACTTGCGGGGCAAATGTTGAAAAAGGAAATGTTGCCAAAATTATAAAATTATAACTCTTGAACTAAAAGGGATTTCTACTAAATTAATAAAAGTTTTTCGGACATGTATGACTGTTTTACGAAAATGTTATAATCACTCTTTATTTATTGGTTTTGATTTCTGGGTTCGGCTTACTTAGCCGCGTTACGCCTGTAGACGTTGCGTGGTTAAGTTCCAGTCACGAGTCGAAATTCTCGGGTCGTGACAACTCTGGCCTGCTGGTGTGCGTAACATGACCACTCCTGGGTCCAAGTCTTCTCTGTGAGTTACCAATCTTACGATCCATCGGCTCATCGGCCCTGTCAGGTGTGCTAACGGGGACGATTCCGTTTTGGCACTTCTCTGGTCATCTCTCGGTCAATCATCGCGACCACTCGTAAAGCCGCATGTCACTGGCGTCGGCCTCTGGCTCTCAGAATGCATGTGACACATCTGATCCTGGGTGCAAGTATCATTGCAGCAGTGTCCTGGAAGGAATCCTTCTCAAGGTCTCTTCCAAGTCTCATCTCTGCCAATTGTCCGGGAGTCCTCATCCTTTACTATATCTTCTTCTTGTTCCAGAGCGGCTGCATACTCATCGCGACTCCTTCTGGAAGGTATATCCAGTACTATGCCTCGGCATGCGCATCGCATCTCTGATGTCGGCGGAGTGGAACGTTATCATATCCATACCTTGCACGAGCCTCTTACTCTACTTTCTCTAATGTCGACTGCTCCGGACTCGTCTCGTCGTGGCTGCATGGACTGAGCTCCAACGGCTATCCTCGTATCTGGAGTCTCCCAAGAAGTGCATCTCACCATCAAGCATCCGAATTAAGTCAAGCCATCCGATCGATTCGTCAAGGCCTCATAATCCCCCAAGAGCTCAACATCTTGGGTACAGTATAATAGTATCGAGTACATACTACAGCATCGGTAGTCTAGCCGTAGAAGGGCAAACCCAAGCCTCACTAATGGCGCCGCAGAACTGCCGCAAAACCTAAGGTTCAAAGGCTTTCACACGGTCATTAAGTAGAGTTAGGGTTTCATTCTTCTAGAGGGACTATATAATTGCCCGCATGTCTTCCCGAATACTTTAAACTTGGAATAATAGGTTTCTGATATTCGATCGTCTCTGTCGACTCTCAACGTCTCCGCGTGAAGTCGTCTCAGCTGGAATCTGTAAGTCTACGTTAGCGCCCCGGCAGTCTACAGACGCCAATCGCGGAATAAAACTTTTTAACTTGGCGCTATCGTATACTTTAACCCGGATCTGCCATTATTGCTAAACTAACAAACAGTAAAGAGTGTAGAAATGTTGTACCGAGTGATCCGAGTCCTCCGGTCTTCTCTTCATCATCCCGATCTCCCGCGGAAAAGCTTGGCTCCACATCGTCGCCTCCTCGCCGGAAAGGGCACCACATCGCCTTCGTCTTTTACGGGCTCCCGCCTCAATACCGAGGCAACTCGAGCATGAAGCCGGCAACTCGACATGCTCAAGAAATGCTGTAGGAAGTGTAGTGTAGAATCATAGTCTCACTTTGGGGTTTGTTGCCTTTGGATGGAGGAATGAGAACAAGGAAAATATATGGTGCTTTCATTTTTCCTTGCATGAAGATATGAGATGAAGAAAAATGTGTCATGCCAAAAATGAAATTTTTCTCTCCTCTCCTCACTCAAGTGGCCGGCCTACACTTCTAGGAAATGGTGGAGGGAAAAATGATATGTATCATGAAGGGAGGTGAGTGTAGGAGTGCAAGGAGGGTGACCATATCAAGAGACCAATAAACATACAACCATGCTTATAACTTTTCCAACCCATACCCTTTCACTTCACCTTTAAATCAAGTCATGGAACAAGACAAGAAAGGTGTCATAATCAATATATATATATACAATAAAACCCTCCACAAAGAGTTATTTGCGAACTCGCAAATAACCCCCTCCATCGGAAAAGTCCGGCCGGGAAAGAACAAAGGAAAACCGGCCGGGACGAAATGCAAACTGGCAACTCCAGAAAACTGGTCCTGTAATAAACTACAGGAAAACCCCAATACTGTGCATACACACCCGCATCTGTATTCCGTCCGGATACAAATGCAATGAGACAAAATCTACACTGTACTAAACTAGTACCGGCTTAAACCAAAGCCGGCTAGTAAAATCCGTTCGATCCTGATCCGTGCAATACCGCACGTATCTGATCGAACCCTGCCATATATCTATACGGCCACTAGTACAAAACTGTCCGATCCTGATCCGTGCAATACCGCACGTATCTGATCGGACCCTGCCATATCTCCATACGGCCTCTACAGCGTTTCGCCCGAAAGCTGAGTAACTGAAAGTGTGGTGGACTCTAAAGACTCGTCAATACTATGGCTGTGGATTTAACCACTAGCACGTCAGAGGTATAAGCCAATACATGACGGGCCACCAGCTATTGACCAAAAGGGACGTCGATGAGGAAGCTCACCCCGACACCCTACTGAGCCTGTCAGTGACAATATCCGTACAGTCCGGTCCGTTCGTCTATGAGTATCGCATGGCGGGCCTAGGGGGTTGGTAAAAGTCAGACCCCCAAAAGCGGTACAAGTCGTGTCGGAGCGTAGCCCAGAACGCCCTGAGATACTACTGGAATACCTACCAGTAAATCTCCTGCCTCGGCCGAGGGCTTTGCGTAATGGCTCTCCTAGACACAGCGCGACCTCACCCCCAATACCGGGAGAGACGAACCCCTGAAGATACGCTCACTGCCTCCATGTGGCTCGGGACTGTACCCAACTAAAACCTGTTTGCACGACTCCTTTGAGCCGTGGTAGGGTAGTAATCAAAGTACAGTGGGAACTCACACGAGACAAATGACGATCCCCAGGTCGATGAACTAACCTGCACACATGTCACCAGGGAACTGCCATCTGACGTCTGGTATATGACCAACTAGCATGTTCCCGGCGAGTCCTGTCCGGTGTACTCATAACCCAATGAGCACCTGTATACATCTTAGGCGATCCAACTGACACCAGTGGCTTGTGAGACCGGCCACCGCCCCTCGTCGGGGTCTCGACTGTATACACTAGTCTACTAATGGAGTATCGATGCCCGGTCTCGAAACTCCCACGACTAGGGACCTTTTAAGGATATGCTTGTAGACCCCCAGCTCCCACTTATATGATCGCCCTCATACTGCTGGTGGTCAAGCAAGAATCCTATGGGCTCTATCAACGTGTAATAGCGACGTGTCATGTCACCTAAAGCAGTACACGATGATAAAGGTAAACCAGATAGCATACTATCATCTCGAGTAAGACTGTCCTACCGGGATAGGTCCTCCCTCAATCATTAAAATCACGTACCTGTGACCTAATAATTTACTCTGAGGGCACTATCTCCAACAATCTCCCACTTGCACTCAAGGCTAATTATTGCGATGTCGCAAACTCACAGCCCGTGTGATACCGAACACCCAACTCCTCTACTAGTCAGTCTCACAAAACCCGTTTGCGAAACTATTGCGTTCGAGGAATAGCCTCAGTGAGTGGATCCGCTATGAAGTTTCTTTCTATGTCTCTCTATATCTCAAGTTCGCGGAGAAAGCCATCTCCCGAAATGAGCAATACCTGTCTTAGAATGTCTGGATGTCTGATGGGACCTAGTTCATAAATGAACACCAAATCCAAACTTCTTAGACTGTATCATCAACTGAACTTAATCAGTCTCCTGCGCCATGCCACCCTCAGTATTGCCTTGGACCATCTGTCCAAAACACTGTCCCTCGTCAGAGGGAGAACTAAAACTCTGACAACCTCCTTGCCGTCCATGTCACCTTGGAAGCCTGGAATTATAACTGTCTCCTAAATGAGGCTGTCGTTATCATCTCCCTAGAACATTTGCTTATGTTCTAAAACTGCTTCCGACTGTTTCTCCAGGATTGGATTAATGTCAACTTATTGCATCTAGTGCAAGAACAACATCTGGTGTGGTGCTTGACATCTCATGATTGACTCAATTGCCTAAGCAATTGATCTGCCAATCATGCACGTCCCTCTCCCCTTTAGTCTGTAAGACACCTTTGGAGAGGGTGACTCCATTACCTGCAGGTACACTACCGTGCCAGGAGTCGTCCATCCTAAATACTCTTAGGATGCTGTCAAGTACCCTGATTGGGAAACCACCCAAATCTAGATCTAAAACCATAGATCTAGTTAACCAGTATGTCTGATATAAAATCCATTTCCTTTGTGGAGAAACAACTGTGTGACGACCAAAGTATAACCGATCGTAGTATAGGAGTTTCCTTTCCTACTTTGTGTATGTCATCCAAATACCATGACATCACACCCTACTACCTTCTCAACAGATCCATCCCCTATTCTGATGAAGTCAAACCCATGACTGTCACGTCAGAAACAGATGATCTATCTCCGCTACATCTGCTCTAGTCTATAAATAGACATAAGCAACCTGTCCACCAATGCTTCCGCTGCTCCCACTGACTACGACAACCCTCGGGCAGAGTCATATACACGTACACTTCTGAAGCGAGTTCAGAACGACGCTATACTCATCCTCCCGCCGGGTCTCGCAGCCTGGAACAACAGCAATGGTAACTGTGGGTAAACAAGAACTTCCCCGTCACCGTCCTTGAGGCTACCGTAGTACCTCTCGGGTGCCTGAAGTTACCCACCATATCTGCGGAGTGGCCAATGGAATGTCAATCCAGATTGAATCTTTAGGTTCCTAATCAAATCTTCAGTAATCGTTTGTGGTTCTGGAATCACTTCCAGTTCTACCATACTCCCACTACTGTTTTCTGAAAAAATCCATTTTTAATAAAACTGTGGCGAGTCTAGAACAATATCGCTATTGTTCATCCAGATGGTAGAAAATCAACCCTCGTCATAGCCTGGGTCAACCCACAAACAGCCATTACAGAAACGTGCCTTGAGTTGTCCAGTGTCTGGTTTTAATCATAAACCGGACAACTCCCCGTACCTTAACATCGTTAAGATATGAACTGTTCTATATCCAATATAGAAACAGAGGCACTGATTTAATTGAACCAGATTCAAATCATGCAGCTGTCCCCAGCGCATGTCAACTAAATGGAAGGAGGCCGATCAGCGTTACTCAACTTAGGAATACTTCCCATTATGAGTAACCTGAAAGAGAAGTAAGATCTCTTTATCATTACTATCAACTGAATACCATACACAAGTATCTACATCTTCGATCTCTTTGAAGAATCCCGATACTTGCTATACCTGGTTCTCTACTCTATTCAAATACCTATAACTTCTCCAAATTCGGACCCTGCGTTTCCACGAAACACCTGTCTAAAAACTAGAGAAGTCATAAGTAAACTGAATGTAGTACGAGGACCAACCCCTCTGTCCTGATGGACCCTGGACAACATACAATACTCTGTATAAGTCCCTTGAGTCTGATAACTCATTCACTGTGTGTCGTAGGTTGAAAACTGTACTTATGGTTAAGAAGAATTACACCGCTGTTTAATGCTCCTTACCTAACCATCCACTGATATAGGTAAATGTCGTAGACATAATTTCAGAAAGGTATATCTCACTCTATGAAAATAGACGTACAGATATATCAATTTGAAATTGGTGCATAACTGCGGATATTCAAAACCAAATATTTGCCGACCGGCAAACAGCCCAGGTGATTTCCTCAAATATCACCGATTACAACGAATCCCGATATAATGAGGATGATCACCCAATTCCCAATAACTTACTCCCACTCATCATCTGTAAAAACCATACAGATGTGAGAATCGTACCTGGTAAATACATACCCTGGAGTAAGTATCTAATTGGGAAATCAGTTTCCCTTTAACAGTACATAGTGAGACTGAAACATTGAAATGTTTCATTGGGGTATTCTGGTATTCTTAGTAATGCCTCTTCCAGATTCACGACTGTAACCGTATAGTTCTCTGCCACCTCTCCAAATCCCTTCATATGTCTTTAGTCTTTATCTTCTGCACACCCCTTTAGGCCAAATGGTTTTCTTCCTTCCCTACCGTTCGGCACCAGCCTATGGTTTGGAAGAAGACTATCCAATAAGCATAATGGGTGTACTGTCCCAATCCTAGGAACACTCGCAACACGAGAGAAGGTGAAGATAAAAGACACCTGAATGTACTTTATTCCTATTTCTCCTGAACCAGAATCCATCCCCGAACTGGAACAAGTTCCATTCGAGTTTGTATATAACCATACGATGGAGTATCCAAATAAACTGTGGGTCTTCGTAGTGATACGGAGTGTCCTGGAGAAATACAAAGGTGATGTGGGAGTGGTAACGAAATATTTGGTTTGGTCGTGAATATCTGTTGCAATTTACTTTGCCCTCTTACTAATCCCTTGCTTTGTCTGAACTTAATACCTTCTGCACACCATCGTTATGCTAATTGGTTTTCTTCATTCCCTACCGGTCGGCACCAGCCTAAGGTTTGGAAGAAGACAATCCAATTTGCGTAATAGGTGTACTACCCCTAAACCAAGGAGTACTCGTAACCTGAGAGAGGGTAAAAGGAAAAGACAACTGAATAATCCTATCCGTTTTCTCCAGAACCTGAAACCATCCTCGAATAAATTCTTTCGAGTTCGTATATAACCATACGATGGTTTTGTCCAATGGAAGTGGACGTTCGTAGTAATACGGGGTGTCCTGGAGAAAAGGGTAAAAGTAGGAGTGGCAATGAGGTCTGCAACTCTGACAATCCAAAAGCCAGTGTTAAGAAGGTTCGGTCAACTTGGTCACTGAGTCAAAGTCTTAGGGTCGGGTCAAATGGTCGCTGCCAAGAGAGAGAGAAAAGAAACACTCAGCGTGCACTCTAACCTAGATCAGAATGGTTACCAATTTATCTAATCTGGAATCCTCCCACTGTACCTCAAATTCTCCTCCAAACCTAAAAGAAGAATTAGTCGGGGTCACCCGAGGAGTATACTAACTCATCAGTGGGAATCGGGATCCAACTCTCATCGCATGACAACGTGACGGAATCCGCTCACGGTATCACACTCCAGAAGGTATGCGCATATCTGGCAAGTTTCAGTACTTTTGAAACTCCCGATGTGATTTCTGCCCCATGCTCTTATGACCTTGGCGAAGGTCAACAAATCATAAGTCACATGTCAAGTTCTACCCGTCATTATCCAGGTTAATTTGAATCCACCCGTACAAGCCCTTGACGAAGGTCAACAAGGCTGTACGACTGTCCCAAAACAACGCATCTATCTATGCAGCAGAAAGGTAACAAGCAGCTACCATACACTATGCCTTGACGAAGGTCAACAAACATAGCATGAATACTACGTGCTACCCGTCTGAAACGACGGAGGGCTACGAATGGTTTCTGGCGAAAACCTTTAACGTAATGAACTTGATATCGTTGAAGGAACGGATAGCTTTTGAAAATATAGTGACGAAAACCGTTGCTAAAGAGGTCACTCCCGGTGAAGGGATCTCGGCTCTTTCCCCGTAGAATGGGGTGCAGGATATTCCAACTGAATACCACGGTGCAAAGCAAAAGTAATCGGCTATAGTGAAGTTAATGCCCTGACGCAAACTTCTGTCCAAGGGGTCACTCCCGGTGAAGGGATCTCGGCCCTTGCCTCGTCGACTGAGGAGCAGGATATTCCAAATGAATACCACGATGCAAAACAAAAGTGAACGTCCTTGCAATAACAGCTTTTTTTTTTTTTTTTGAAAAATGTTCCAACAACATCGGATTAGGTTTGTTTATCTTGCATTGATCCGAATCAATGCAGTCCCATCAATTGATCACACCACAAAGAACGAAAATATACTGACGTATGTATATGCCATTCGCATTCGCCACTGGGTCCCGTCATCACCCGTTAGGTTAGCTAACTAACGGCAGAGCGGGGACTGGACTAGCGCGGATGAAAAACATATACAACATCTACTAATATATATACCAATATATAGTATTTCGCTCAAGGCGTGAATAAAATGCAACATCACAGAAATGTACAGCATCACAGAACAATACAGATATCTGGGATCCCCGGGTTTCACAGAGCCACTACTGAAACCCGACGTTCCCCTGGTCGTGTGGATAGCCTGTGCAATGAAATCCTAGACCCCTACGGGCGCGGCAAGTCACCCGTCAAAACCTGAAGCGAGGCAGCCCCCTTCAGCGCCGTGAATGGACCACCCAGCACTTCACGGAATCCGGCAACTTGGGCACCCCTCCTGGGTCAAACCTGTACCCCCTACGAGTGCGGCGAATAGCCTGCCAATCCTAGAGTGAAGCCCCCTCCGTCCCAATGCCATGAGATGCGGGCTTGCTGCCCTCTAGAACCCGGCTATCCGTGCACCCCTCCGCGGGGTAATCCTAGTACAGAAAGTAAAATATACATACACCGGGTACATCGACCGCAACCAGGTCGTGCCCCAAAAGAATAATACAATCAGGCAGTGACGGCAGTCCACATGTCGGACGCTCGCCCCGCAATATCAAATGTACATAATACAACAACACTGTACTAGCATTGCATCCAGGCTATCCCCACGACCGATCCGCAACAACACAGCAAATACATAGAACATCAACGTGAAAGTCACGTTCGCAAATCCGTCTAACCGGGCTATAGCAGTTAGACCGGATTTACCGATCGAGTGACATTCACGGTCGCAGATATAATGTAAATACTGTGAAAAACTAACGTGTTTAAATTTCGATCGACAAAATATCAAGAAGTGGGCCCCACGACTTACTGGTGAACAGTAACAAAATCTGGGCAAAAACGATATATTTCAAAAACCCCAAAATCCAACCATGAACCAACTGACAAAATTTGGGAGCACGTGCTCCCCACGTGGCCGCGGTTGCGCGGCAAAACCATGGTTTTGGCCGCGCTTCCGCGGCAACATAGAGGGATCACGAGTCCAAATTTTGTCGTGACTCTTAAATGTTCCTGCTCTGATTTTTAAGACATCCAGAAATAAATTTTGAGACCGTTTAAAAACAACAGAAACTGTCGGCTTGGATTTTGTAGTTTTCGATTTCCGGTCGGATCGAAGTTTTAAACGCGTTAGCACAAGTTAGCATAGCAAAATGGTGAGGCTCTGATATCACTGTAAGTCTACGTTAGCGCCCCGGCAGTCTACAGACGCCAATCGCGGAATAAAACTTTTTAACTTGGCGCTATCGTATACTTTAACCCGGATCTGCCATTATTGCTAAACTAACAAACAGTAAAGAGTGTAGAAATGTTGTACCGAGTGATCCGAGTCCTCCGGTCTTCTCTTCATCATCCCGATCTCCCGCGGAAAAGCTTGGCTCCACATCGTCGCCTCCTCGCCGGAAAGGGCACCACATCGCCTTCGTCTTTTACGGGCTCCCGCCTCAATACCGAGGCAACTCGAGCATGAAGCCGGCAACTCGACATGCTCAAGAAATGCTGTAGGAAGTGTAGTGTAGAATCATAGTCTCACTTTGGGGTTTGTTGCCTTTGGATGGAGGAATGAGAACAAGGAAAATATATGGTGCTTTCATTTTTCCTTGCATGAAGATATGAGATGAAGAAAAATGTGTCATGCCAAAAATGAAATTTTTCTCTCCTCTCCTCACTCAAGTGGCCGGCCTACACTTCTAGGAAATGGTGGAGGGAAAAATGATATGTATCATGAAGGGAGGTGAGTGTAGGAGTGCAAGGAGGGTGACCATATCAAGAGACCAATAAACATACAACCATGCTTATAACTTTTCCAACCCATACCCTTTCACTTCACCTTTAAATCAAGTCATGGAACAAGACAAGAAAGGTGTCATAATCAATATATATATATACAATAAAACCCTCCACAAAGAGTTATTTGCGAACTCGCAAATAACCCCCTCCATCGGAAAAGTCCGGCCGGGAAAGAACAAAGGAAAACCGGCCGGGACGAAATGCAAACTGGCAACTCCAGAAAACTGGTCCTGTAATAAACTACAGGAAAACCCCAATACTGTGCATACACACCCGCATCTGTATTCCGTCCGGATACAAATGCAATGAGACAAAATCTACACTGTACTAAACTAGTACCGGCTTAAACCAAAGCCGGCTAGTAAAATCCGTTCGATCCTGATCCGTGCAATACCGCACGTATCTGATCGAACCCTGCCATATATCTATACGGCCACTAGTACAAAACTGTCCGATCCTGATCCGTGCAATACCGCACGTATCTGATCGGACCCTGCCATATCTCCATACGGCCTCTACAGCGTTTCGCCCGAAAGCTGAGTAACTGAAAGTGTGGTGGACTCTAAAGACTCGTCAATACTATGGCTGTGGATTTAACCACTAGCACGTCAGAGGTATAAGCCAATACATGACGGGCCACCAGCTATTGACCAAAAGGGACGTCGATGAGGAAGCTCACCCCGACACCCTACTGAGCCTGTCAGTGACAATATCCGTACAGTCCGGTCCGTTCGTCTATGAGTATCGCATGGCGGGCCTAGGGGGTTGGTAAAAGTCAGACCCCCAAAAGCGGTACAAGTCGTGTCGGAGCGTAGCCCAGAACGCCCTGAGATACTACTGGAATACCTACCAGTAAATCTCCTGCCTCGGCCGAGGGCTTTGCGTAATGGCTCTCCTAGACACAGCGCGACCTCACCCCCAATACCGGGAGAGACGAACCCCTGAAGATACGCTCACTGCCTCCATGTGGCTCGGGACTGTACCCAACTAAAACCTGTTTGCACGACTCCTTTGAGCCGTGGTAGGGTAGTAATCAAAGTACAGTGGGAACTCACACGAGACAAATGACGATCCCCAGGTCGATGAACTAACCTGCACACATGTCACCAGGGAACTGCCATCTGACGTCTGGTATATGACCAACTAGCATGTTCCCGGCGAGTCCTGTCCGGTGTACTCATAACCCAATGAGCACCTGTATACATCTTAGGCGATCCAACTGACACCAGTGGCTTATGAGACCGGCCACCGCCCCTCGTCGGGGTCTCGACTGTATACACTAGTCTACTAATGGAGTATCGATGCCCGGTCTCGAAACTCCCACTACTAGGGACCTTTTAAGGATATGCTTGTAGACCCCCAGCTCCCACTTATATGATCGCCCTCATACTGCTGGTGGTCAAGCAAGAATCCTATGGGCTCTATCAACGTGTAATAGCGACGTGTCATGTCACCTAAAGCAGTACACGATGATAAAGGTAAACCAGATAGCATACTATCATCTCGAGTAAGACTGTCCTACCGGGATAGGTCCTCCCTCAATCATTAAAATCACGTACCTGTGACCTAATAATTTACTCTGAGGGCACTATCTCCAACAGAATCAATCTATCCCATGACCTCGCATCGGGATAGCGAACGATCCACATGTCTTAGTCATTCATCCTTGGTGACTAGCGTCCTTCTATCATCTCTTAGTACAACTCGTACTGCAATAGCTCCAACATCTGGGGCGATATCTCGTCGTTCACAGCAATACTGGCTCACTCGTCTGCACGCTGGACAATGCATCAATTATCATGAGTAAACGGTCGTCAAAATCTGGCTGGCCTCTGTCAGTGGCTCAATCCTCTGGTGCTAATCCACACGTCCGAGTTGAAGGGTTAGCCTAGCACCTTATGAAGGGTTTGGAAGCATCACATGTACCAAAGGTGGAGTCTTTAGGGTGCTAAGTTAACAAACATCGGATCGTTCCTAGAAAATTAGGGTTTCTAAAACTTGCATATCATCATATGAAAGAAAAGCTAGGGTTTAGAGAGTACAACCTTTGTAGCTCCCTACGCTAGACTCCTCGGCTACTTGGGGTTTGAAAAAGCTCCGCTTGAACTCCTCTAGGTCACCGATGATCCACCCGGAGTTCGCTTTGTCCAAGCTTGCAACTTCACCCGATCAAGAGAACGAAATGAAGCTAACACTCCAAACAAGTGGGCTAGACTTGTGTAGAATGGTGATGTGGTTCTCTTTCTCACTTCAAAATCCTAACTTGATGAGTATATTGCTCACTACAAAAATCTAGAGAGAAAATGAGAGAGGAAGAAGAAGATGATGGCTATATCTTTTAACAAGAGTGAAAAGAATAACCCTTGTTTTAGAAAAATGAAAATATATGAATATATATTTTCATGTTCTCATCTCAAACCATGGTTTAAACAATGAATATATTATTGAACTTGAGTTAAAACACAAAAGGAAAATTTACCCAAGGTTAAAAGGTGGGTGAGAATGGTTAGGTCAAAAGAAGAGTGTAGAAACAAATCAATCATAACCATTTTCCTTTTTCCCTTTTGTTTTAAATCAAATGCAATAAAATCCATCTATAAAACCATGGTGTGAGTCTTATATTGCCACCATTTTCATGTATATACAACCATGAAGGATGTATGTATGTATGTATGTATGTATGTGTGTATGCACATCCATATGTGCATGAATCTAAAAAGAGAACATACATGCATGCATACATCCATCAAATACAAGAAAGGATTTCAAGTGAGAAACTAATAGTTAAATGATAAATCAACACTTGATTTATCAATCCAGTCATATCACATATGATCCTAACCAAAAGCAAGCCGCCCGATCAATATACAGTATCCTATACGCGCATTTTAATCGGGTCCATACGCATATCGCATACGCGCACCACAACGTTTCGCCTGGACTAGGTAACTCCTTTGTGGGACTCTAAGACTCGTCAATACGCCGGCAGTGGGTGATGATCATATCAAGCACCCCCAAGCCGCAAGCGGTCAGCTAAACGTAACGGTCACCCGGGTATTGAGCGATCAGAAGAGAACAAGCGAACCTGCTACAACTCCCGTCGAGCCAACCGGCAACACTACCGTGCAGTCCGGTCTCCTCGTCTGATATGTTGCATATCAAGTCTAGGGGTGGTAAACGTCAGACCCCAATAACCGATAAGTCGTGCCGATGTGAGGCTCATAACGGGTCGAGAAACTACTGGTAACACTTACCAGTAAATCTCCAATCAGCCCTGGCCAGGGACTTCCCTGTTACGGCCAATCGAGCACAGCGCAACATCAACCCCCAATACCGGGAGAGACGAAACCCCTCCTATCGCTCATTGACTCCATGTGACTCGGGACTGTACCCAAAAACCACCGTTTTGCACGCCCTCATGGACGCGGTAAGGTGGGAATCACACAAGACTCTATGACGATCTCGGGTCTACAGACTAACCTGTACAAGTGTCACCTGAGAACTGCCATCTGACGTGAGGTATAATACCATCTGGGAGTTCTCGGCGAGTCCGTCCAGTGTACCCAGTCTCCACTGAGCACCCGTATACCATCTCTGATGTCAAACACCAATGGATATGGGATCATCCATCGCCCATCTCATGGATCGAGAAGCATATACGCTAGTCTACACTGATATATCGATGCCCCGTTTCGATACACCTACGACTAGGGACCTTGAAGGATGTACTTATGGACTACCATGTCCCCACTAGTATGATCTGCATCATAGTCCAGGTAGTCAAGTACACATCCTAAGGGCTTTACCAACATGTAACTATAAGACAGTATAAAGAGACTAGTATACATGTTAAGATAAAGAGCAACCAGATAGCATACTATCATATCGAGCAAGAAAGTCATCTTTATATATGTCCAAGCATCCAATATAATATACATCATCTGTACAATACTGGCCTAGAGGGCATACATACAACTAACAATCTCCCACTTGCACTAGGGCCAGCTGCTGTAGTATCGCATACCGAGCATCCCGAAGAGTCTCTCAAACTGTATCTGGGGAATGGCCTTCGTGAGTGGATCTGCTGTGTTATTCTTCGTGTCAACCCTCCTGACCTCGATCTCCCGGCGATCAACTATCTCCCGGATCAGGTGATACCGCCTCAGAATATGCCTAGATCGCTGATGGGACCTGGGTTCCTTGGCCAAAGCCACCGCTCCATTGTTATCGCAATACAAAGGTATTGGATGCTCAATGGATGGAACCACTCAAAGTTCAGTAATGAACTTCTTGATCCAGACAGCCTCTTTGGCAGCATTGTTGGCAGCGATGTATTCAGCCTCCATCATCGAGTCTGCCATGGTTTCCTGCTTGGAACTCTTCCAGCTAACCGCCCCTCCGTAAAGGGTAAAGAAAAATCCCGACTGCGACTTTGAGTCGTCCTTATCACTTTGGAAGCTCGAATCGGTAAAGGACTCCACTTGGAGTTCTCCGTTACCATACACCAAGAGCATCTCTTTAGTCCTTCGTAAGTACTTGAGAATGCTCTTCACAGCTGTCCAGTGACTCTCTCCAGGAGCGGCTTGATACCTGCTCACTACACTTAGTGAGTATGCTACATCGGGTCTGGTACATAGCATCGCGTACATGATAGAGCCTACAGCCGAAGCATAGGGTATCCCTTGCATGCGAGCTCTCTCCAAATCAGTCTTGGGAGACATCTCTTTGGAGAGAGTGACTCCAGAGATCGTGGGTAAGTTCCCACGCTTGGATTCTTCCATACTAAACCTCTTTAGTATGGTGTCAATGTACCTGGATTGGGACAATCCCAATATCCGTTTGGATCTATCTCTATAGATCCTGATTCCCAATATGCAGGAGGCATCACCAAGATCTTTCATTGAGAATCTTTGTGATAAGAAGAGCTTGACCGATTGCAGCATAGGAATGTCAACTATCAAGAGTATGTCGTCCACGTACAATACGAGGAAGACAACCTTACTCTCTGCCACCTTCTTGTAGATACAAGGTTCATCTATGTTTTTGACGAAATCAAACTCTTTGATAACGACGTCAAAGCAGATGTTCCAACTCCGCGATGCTTGCTTTAATCCATAAATGGATTTAAGCAGCTTACACACCTTCCCGCTGCTCCCACTGTCTACGAAGCCCTCTGGCTGAGTCATGTACACGCACTCTTCTAAATCACCGTTTAGAAAGGCGGTCTTAACATCCATTTGCCAGATTTCATAGTCATGATATGCAGCGATGGCAAGCATGATCCGGATGGATTTAAGCATAGCCACTGGAGAAAAAGTTTCGTCATAGTCCACACCTGGTCTTTGACGAAAACCTTTTGCAATAAGTCTAGCTTTGAAAGTCTCCACTTTTCCATCTACACCAAGTTTTTTCTTGAAGATCCACTTGCTCCCAATGGGTTTTACCCCTTCAGGAGCAACTTCCAAAGTCCATACTTTGTTGGTGTACATGGATTCCATCTCGGACCGCATAGCATCCAGCCATTTCACTGAGTCCCTACTCGTGATGGCCTGCTCGAAGCTAGTTGGGTCATCATCCTCCATGATGCAATCCTCGCTGCCTCTATCTATGAGAAAACCGTAGTATCTCTCAGGTTGGCGAGGAACCCTACTAGATCGGCGGAGAGGCTGAGTTTCGTTGGGAACTACCGAATCCTCTGGTTCCACTAAATCTTCAGTTGCAGTTTGTGTTTCTGGAACCTCTTCCAGCTCTACCACTTTGCCACTAATTTCTTTTGCAAGAAATTCCTTTTCCAAAAAGGTGGCATATTGGGAAACAAACACTTTTTGTTCTTCAGCGTGGTAGAAAAAATATCCTTGGGAATTCTTAGGATATCCCATAAATTTGCAAAGAACTGACCGTGCCTCGAGTTTGTCTGGATTTTGCCTTTTGACATAGGCCGGACAACCCCATATCTTAACTCGTTTAAAATATGGTCTCTTCCCACTCCATATCTCATATGGTGTGGTAGGTACAGATTTAGATGGAACTTGATTCAATAGGTATGCTACTGTTTCCAGTGCATATCCCGAGAAGGAAATAGGTAACTCAGCTGTGCTCATCATAGAGCGCACCATATCTAATAGGGTGCGGTTCCTCCGTTCTGATACACCGTTGTGCTGTGGTGTATATGGAGGAATCAGCTGAGAAAGAATCCCATTCTCTTTTAGGAAGTCCAGGAATTCATTGCTCAAGTATTCACCTCCTCGATCAGATCGAACGACTTTAATACTTTTTCCGGTTTGGTTCTCGACTTCTTGTTTATATTCTCTAAATTTCTCAAAAGCTTCTGATTTGTGTTTCATCAGGAACACATATCCGAATCTAGAGAGATCGTCAGTGAATGTAATGAAGTACGAAGAACCATCCCTGGCTTGTGTAGACATGAGACCGCATACATCACTATGTATCAGTCCCAAGAGTTCGGTAACTCTTTCTCTGTGTCCCGTAAACGGAGTTTTGGTCATTTTGCCTTTGAGACATGACTGGCAAGTGTCATAAGATGAAAATCCGAACGGTTTCAAGTATCCATCTTTATGCAACTTAGCTAGCCGTGTCGCATTTATATGACCGAGTCTACAATGCCACAAGAAGGATTCGTTCAGTTCTGAACTCTTCCTCTTGTGTGTGTTTGTTATGCTCAGAACTGTTGATTGATTTAGAACATAAATGCCATTGCATAACATGCCTGATCCAACCAACTTTTGGTTACGGAAAATGTTCATAACATTATCCTGTAATACAAAATTATATCCTTCTTTACTCAACAAAGAAATCGATATAATGTTGCTGTCACGTCCCGAAAGTACGGAACAAGACCGGCACTTAAATTACGAACGTCTCGAGGCGTACGTAATCTAAGTAAACCGAAACCCCAGAAATCCAAACCAAGAAAAGTAGTAGAGTGAAGGAAAACCAATTTAAAACAAGTAGTTTCAATAGCATAAGCCGAATTATGCGGGTTTCTAAAAACATCAAAAATTTCCTGAAAATTTCGGCAGGGTCTCCTTTGTAAATACTGGCCCCCAAACGGGATACAACATGAATAGTATACGAAATCAAAAAAAAAGGCATCCCCAAGCGGGAGCTAGCTCTTCGTCAATCGACGGTCACAACCACACAGGCAATATAATATACAACGCCAACGGCGAGGATCAAAACTCAAAAGGAAACTCAAACCACAAGAAAACCACAGAAAAAAAATAACGCGCGACTCTAAGGTCGAAGGAATAACAACACTGGTCTCTATCTCAAAGTAAATACATGTTTGGTTGATGGAACTTCTAGATACAACTGAATAATAATATACAATGTATAATGATGGGTACGATACAAATAACCCACCTACTAGCAAGTCACCCGAACGAAACTGTACCCGCAAAGCCGTAAAGAAACCTGTACGACGAAACCTGCAAGAAACTGGGGCACAAAGGAGGGTGAGTTGCCAACTCGTGAATAGAAAACATCTACGAATAGAAATCGCAAGTATAACGCAATCCTAGGTCATACGATCAATATATATAATCCTCAAATAAAACCAGCAGTCTATAACAATGACTAGGGTAAATATCTAATCCAAGTGTACTTCCATGTGCCCGTGCCAGTGCCCCAGGAAGCAATGTATCATATGGATGATGTATGAATGCATGGAACAGAATGCATGTACTGAAGAAAACTGCTTTCATAAATCAGTGAGATTTCTGTATTTTAAAAGTGAGGTACCATAAATGAAATCAGCATAAAACAGTGCCCAGCATCGACACAAAACAAGTGTCCAAATATCTCGATATCTCTGTATCACAATCTCTGTACCTCAATATCTCAAAATCTCAATATCTCAATCACAATATCTAGGGCGCCGTCAATCCAGACCGGCCCCTACCATCTATCTCAAGACCACGACGGTATCCTCCGGATATCCGACGCGTCGGGTAATATCACCGGTCGGTAGTGCTCCCCTGCCAGGCTCAACGTCAACAACACGATCCTCTTGTCCCGGGGTACCGCACCGGGCCCACCATGTACCCGAAACGGTTCCTCCACTCCTCAAATCGGGTCTCGAAATCCATCAGCAAACTCATGGTGGACGACTCATACATCATGGGAAAACCGCACTTTTTATTTTAAAAGAGAGAAAAGGTTTATTTATGTTTTTGCGGTTTTCCTCCAAATCCAGAAAATCTCATGGAAATCCGAATCCTAAACCTCAATAACACGTAAAATAGTGAATATATGCATGAGAATCCATGAATGCGGCATAACAATGAATAACAGTATGCATGAAGTAGCAGGTAATAACTACAATGTCTAAACTAACATATAAGGCAAGTACGCTAATATCATGTCTAAACTATTAGCTAACAGGCTATGTCAAGCAATAATATTTTCTAAGGTGTACGTGACATGGCAATTACCGATGAAGATGTGTGTGAGCCGGCAAGTAAGTGTACGTGGTACATACGCATCATCGGTAATGGTGCTGGTGTCCTAACAGCATGATATCAATAATGGAGTATGAAACATAATATAAGCATGCGATGCGAAGCGAACCACAATAATGAGCGGGAGCTGAATACTAGACGCAACTATAACTAATCTGCATTAATCTAATATAAGTCCTACAAATGGTGCCTTTTGAAATAACACGAATCATGGGCTTTTGAAAATAGGGGCTACGGTGTTTTTATGAAAAGATACGTCTTTTGAAATATCCGTAAGATCTCTTGGGCTGTCTTTTAAAATACCCACGATTCGTTAGTTTTTGAAATAGGTAAGAATCGAATCTAATCTAACAACTAAACTAAACTAAAGGGCTAAGCTAACAAGCTGGACTACAGGTAAGGAAACCGCCTAACATCTGAGTCGATACATATACATACCTGTATATATATTAGTCGGTGATCCCGCCTCAATAATATCATATCCGATACCATATCTATAAGCAGGCATCCCAAGTCAAGAGTGCGGATCAATCATTAAAATATAGCTCGTACGTAAATCCGTCATACGGCATCCCCAAATCTGGGTACGGGTTAATATCACATTCATCATACTATTCACCTGGTATCCTCTTTATCAAATATCATGATCGGGGTACTGATCTACGTCTAGTACAATACTGATACCGCCTAAGTATGCATGCACGTGTGTGAAACACTACGTCAAGGACCCGCTACAACGTCATGTCGTATCTCAAATACGAACCCTGCTATATCACCGATCTCACGGCCTCAAATCAAATCTCATTGACTCATCATAAATCCCAAGTACTATCCTCATTATCCATGCATGCGTATATGAATGTACATATGCATAGTCCCATACCCACGCATATATACATATATACACATCCCAATCTGCGCACAAGAAAGTAAGGTATGCAAGTCTGTGTGTGCGTATGTGGGTATAACAACTACTCTAGGGTTTCGGAACTAACCCAAAGCTAATCCATGAACACATAATCATAACATGAATAAACATTCTCGTATCATAAAACACCTATATAAACATATATATATGAGCTACACTACGGACTGCGGGGGTGCTATACGCCATCCACCCGACTTCTCCCCGTAAATATAAATCTACTCACCTGGTCCTCGCTAGCCGGTGCCGACGTCGCCATGCGCTTGCTTATCGTCTCGAAGTCCACATGGGTTACCTACATATCATAACACACCGTATCGCATTAAAACCCAATTCGAAATCGAAACGGCATTTTGAAAATCAAATCGGCACCCGTATCACGCATAGGTCAAAACCTATCGCCTACGCATGCAAGAATAGTCAAACCAACTCTCGATGTCGATGTACAAACGTCAAACCATCGAGAAAAACCCAAACACACTAATTTGCACATTCACGAACACTAATTATAATATAAAATGGGTTAAAATTCACAAAAACCCCGAACTCACTTTAAAAGCCATTTTTCCAAAAATCTAGCAAGCAATATTAACCGTTTTAGTACAAAACTTGATATTTAAACAAATCTAGCGGCCTCAATATCCACTAAATATCATAACTAATTCATACAAATCAAATTCATAAATTAATCTCATCAATTTGTATAAATTCCAAATTCCTAGTTTGCAAAAATACCGATTTTAACTCTTTTTAAACTAAAATTCACAATTTATCAATTAAGCATGGTTTTGCATGATCTAAGTTGCTAAACAACAATTAAAATGTTAATAAAGTCATCAAAACCTTAATTAGATTTTAAATCACCCATTTGCAACTAAAAGCTAAAAACTAGTTTGCAATTTATATATACTTATTACAAATTTAAATTAACAAAATGCGAACTAGCGACTAGATTTGATTTAGCAAGTCTTAAGATCACAATTACAACATACAATCCATGATCCAAATACCCAAAACCCTAATTTGATCACAACCCATTCTCTTTAATTTTCTAAATTAACAACTAGAACCAATTTAACACTTAAATATGCTAGATTGAAACAATTTAAACAACGATTTAAACATGGGTTGGGATTTATACCTCACAACCATGAGATCAACATGCAAACTAAGCCTCCAAAATTCCAACTTTTCCCCAAGATCCATACTAGATAGGCCAATGAGAAATGTGTAGGGATTAGATTTTGATTTTGTGGGATTTTTAGTGGATTTTTGAGTAAGATTTGATAATTTTAGCATAAGAAATGAGGGGGGACAGGTGGGGGAGCTGCTGCTGCAGCAAGGGGAAGGGGTTTCGGCCAATTTTTGGTGGGGGGAGACAGAGAGAGATTGTGTGGTGTTGGAAAAGTCACAAGTCAACAATTACCTCCATACCTCCTTTAATTAATACATTCTTTATTCTATTCTTTTCTTTTCTTCTTTGAAATTCAAGTGGGGAAAAAGGGTGGGGCTGCTGAATTCAGCCAAGGAATGAAGTAAATGGGGGTGTGTGAGTGTGGGTATGGGTGTGGGGTGATGGAATATGATAAATACAATACCCCAAACATCCATTTACACTATAAAAAAAAAAGCCTTTTTCTTCGATATTTTCTAAACCGTTTGGGCAAACGATTTCATTTCAAAAACCACATGATAAAATTTTATTTAATGTTTTATGATGCACAAAATTTATTTCAACTCATTCCAATTTGTAATTTTCCCTAATTAAATGTATTAGTGACGGCTTAAAATAATATTAAAATAATTAATTTCGGAAAATTTTTCAGAAAATTTGAAATTTCACCAGTGGCTCAATAAACACCAAATACTAGCAATTACATAACTAGAATATGTATATCTAATTTGATAATAAAGATATTTGCATTTTGACTTTTTACAGAAAACCTCCTTATTTTACCGTTTTTTCGAAATTTCACCGAAACGATTTTCAAAACGTTACAATCTTCCCCCCTTAAAGAAATTCGGTCCCCGAATTTAAATTGAAACTCCTCCCCAAATACTAAAATATTTCAGCCAAAACCATCAAATCGCCGGGGCTCCGAAATCATAAATACATAAACACATCATAGCGCAATGCATGCGCATGAAAAATGAGCATAAAACTCAAAATCAAAACTCCGTCAAGCATCCCGCAATCATCGGAGTCATGGGGAAGACATCAATGTCAAGATCCAATACGAAAACCAACATGATATACATCATTAAAGCATCTAGAAGCAATGCATGACAACCTTTTTCAAATCGCTGTGCGATGCTCGCAGCACTGCACAGTGGCGGACGTCTATTGTAAGAAAATAACTACATATATATATATCCTTTATTTAATATGTACGTTCCGCCGTTTCGGAAACAATTTAGAAGGGTCTCCTTGTTTTAAACACTTCGTGTCATATCAGACACGTAGGTAAATACTGAGACTATAGCTCGCTTTTTGGAATTCCCTTCAATAGCTATCAATGCATGCAAAATACATTCAAATACTGTCCTCTGACTAGTCCTGCTTAGTACGAAAACACATCGCAATTATCATAAAAAAACGTACTGCTCTATAAGAAATCAATCCCAAAATACGCGTATGAATACTACGTGCGTCTGGTGCGCACGACAATCAAAATCTATATACGTGTCATACAAGTGCACAAAAATAAGATCTAAGTGCATCGGGTGTGCACAAAGCATCTGTCGTAGGCAACGTGTGTGCCTGACAGCAAAATCAGGTGCATCTGACATGCACGAAAAAATCTCGATTTAGTGCATCTGGTGTGCACCAAAATCGCATCTCAAGACATGCGCTCAACATGCGCGAAAACCCAGAACCAGGGGCATCCATCATGCACGCATGAAATCCAATATCAAGCGTCGAACATGCGCAAAATCAAATCAGGTGTACAAGGTGCACAAAACAAATATCGAGTATCACAATCGAAATCGAAGTCCAGTGCATCTAAGTGCACAAAAGGCGTATCACTGCACTGCAAGCATATATAAACTATACAGAGTGCAGGAACCAAATCGTGTGCGTGCATACGCACAAAATCAACTCAAATGTCTAAAACCGTAAAATCACAAACATGTGAAACCCAAGCACGAAAACGATATCAAGTGCAATACTGTGCAAAGATTGTAAATCCTCAATCATCAAAATCAAATCATGCGAATAAATCACCCAAAACATCGAAATCAATAATGGCGGAATAGTACCGCTCAAGTGCATCCTCTAAGAATCTCGGGCCAACTGTCACGGTCACTAGTGGGACGTCTCGTCGATGATCATGAACTCTAGCCTGCTGGTGTGCGTAATAATGACCACTCCTGGGTCAAGGTCTTCACTGTGAATTACCAATCTCTCGGTCCATCGGCTCATCGGCCCTGTCAGATGTGCTAATGGGGATGATTCCGTTCTGGCACTTCTCTGGTCATCTCTCGGTCAATCATCGCGACCACTCGTAAGGCAGCATATCACTGGCGTCGGCCTCTGGCTCTCTTAATGTACGCGACACATCTGATCCTGGGTGCAAGTATCATTGCAGCAGTGTCCTGGAAGGAATCCTGCTCACGGTCTCTTCCATGTCTCGTCTCTGCCAACTGTCCGGAAGTTATCGTCCTTTCCTATATCTGCATCTTGCTCTGGAACGACTGCATACTCATCGCGACTCCTTCTGGAAGGTAAATCCAAGTACCATGCCTCGGCATGCGCATCACATCTCTGATGTCGGCGGAGTGGAACGTCATCTCATCTAGATCTGGTACGAACCTCTTACTTCACTTTTCTCTAATGTCGTCTGCTTTGGACTCGTCTCGTCGCGGCTGCATGGACTGAGCTCCAACGGCTATCCTCGTATCGGGAGTCTCCCAAGAAATGCATCTCACCACCTAGCATCCGAATTAAGTCGAACCATCCAATCGATTGTCAAAACCTCATAATCCCCCAAGGGCTCAACATCTTGGGCACAGTTTAATAGTATCGAGTACATACCACAGCATCGGTGGTCCAGCCGTAGAAGGGCAAACCCAAGCCTCACTAATGGCGCCGTGGAACTGCCGCAAACCCGAAGGTTCAAAGGTTTTCACACGGTCATTATGTCGGGTTAGGGTTTCATTCTTCTAGAGGGTCCATAGAATTGCCTGCATGTCTTTCCGACTACTTTAAACTTGGAATAATAGGTTTCTGACATTCGATCGCCTCTGTCGACTCTCAACGTCTCCGCATGAAGTCGTCTCTAGCTGGAATCAATATATCTGATGACCTCGTATCGGGGTAGCGAACGAACCACATATCCTAGTCATTCATCCTTAGTGACTAGCGACCTTCTATCATCTCTTAGTACAACTCGTACTGCAATAGCTCCAACATCTGGGGCGATATCCCGTCGCTCGCAGCAGCAACTGGCTCTTTCGTCTGCACGCTGAACAGTGCCTCAATCATCATGAGTGAGCAATACACCAACGGTCATCAAAATATGGCTGGCCTCTGTCAGTGGCTCAATCCTCTAGTGCTGATCAGCACATCCGAGTAACCTCATAAAGGCGATCCGCCAAACGCTCGTGGCGCGGAAACACAGTAAAAAGACACATCTCCGCAATCGTGTGTCGCCGGAATTTCTCCCTGGTCAGTCCTCGTTCGTGACGAGCTCGTGCTGACCGCAACTCTAGCCGTAGCTTTCCTTGCCCATAATCATGGCAGCAAAACTATAACTGGTACTGATGAGGCTAGATCGGAATGAATATAATACTGAGCAAAGAAATGTACATCCTAAGGCTTCTTAAGTGGAGTAGCGTATTGTAAATATGCCGCGGAACATACCTACGGTACGTCACTCTACTTTAGTCACCTATTCCATCAACCAAGGGTCATCCTACGCTCCGAAGGTAAAACCTAACGCTCTGATACCAACTTTGTCACGTCCCGAAAGTATGGAACAAGACCGGCACTTAAACTACGAACGTCTCAAGGCGTACGTAATCTAAGTAAACCGAAACCCCAGAAATCCAAACCAAGAAAAGTAGTAGAGTGAAGGAAAACCAATTTAAAACAAGGAGTTTCAATAGCATAAGCCGAATTATGCGGGTTTCTAAAAACATCAAAAATTTCCTGAAAATTTCGGCAGAGTCTCCTTTGTAAATACTGGCCCCCAAACGGGATACAACATGAATAGTATACGAAATCAAAAAAAGGCATCCCCAAGCGGGAGCTAGCTCTTCGTCAATCGAGGTCACAACCACACAGGCAATATAATATACAACGCCAACGGCGAGAATCAAAACTCAAAAGGAAACTCAAACCACAAGAAAACCACAGAAAAAAATAACGCGCGACTCTAAAGTCGAAGGAATAACAACACTGGTCTCTATCTCAAAGTAAATACATATTTGGTTGATGGAACTTCTAGATACAACTGAATAATAATATACAATGTATAATGATGGGTACGATACAAATAACCCACCTACTAGCAAGTCACCCGAACAAAACTGTACCCGCAAAGCCGTAAAGAAACCTGTACGACGAAACCTGCAAGAAACTGGGGCACAACAGGGGTGAGTTGCCAACTCGTGAATAGAAAACATCTACGAATAGAAATCGCATGTATAACGCAATCCTAGGTCATACGATCAATATATATAATCCTCAAATAAAACCAGCAGTCTATAACAATGACTAGGGTAAATATCTAATCCAAGCGTAATTCCATGTGCCAGTGCCAGTGCCCCAGGCAGCAATGTATCATATGGATGATGTATGAATGCATGGAACAGAATGCATGTACTGAAGAAAACTGCTTTCATAAATCAGTGAGATTTCTGTATTTTAAAAGTGAGGTACCATAAATGAAATCAGCATAAAACAGTGCACAGCATCGACACAAAACAAGTGTCCAAATATCTCGATATCACTGTATCACAATATCTGTACATCAATATCTCAAAATCTCAATATCTCAATCACAATATCTAGGGCGCCGTCAATCCAGACCGGCCCTTACCATCTATCTCAAGACCACGACGGTATCCTCCGGATATCCGACGCGTCGGGTAATATCACCGGTCGGTAGTGCTCCCCTGCCAGGCTCAACGTCAACAACATGATCCTCTTGTCCCGGGGTACCGCACCGGGCCCACCATGTACCCGAAACGGTTCCTCCACTCCTCGAATCGGGTCTCGAAATCCATCAGCAAACTCATGGTGGACGACTCATACATCATGGGAAAACCGCACTTTTTATTTTAAAAGAGAGAAAAGGATTATTTATGTTTTTGCGGTTTTCCTCCAAATCCAGAAAATCTCATGGAAATCCGAATCCAAAACCTCAATAACACGTAAAATAGTGAATATATGCATGAGAATCCATGAATGCGGCATAACAATGAATAACAGTATGCATCAAGTAGCAGGTAATAACTACAATGTCTAAACTAACATATAAGGCAAGTACGCTAATATCATGTCTAAACCATTAGCTAACAGGCTATGTCAAGCAATAATATTTTCTAAGGTGTACATGACATGGCAATTACCGATGAAGATGTGTGTGAGCCGGCAAGTAAGTGTACGTGGTACATACGCATCATCGGTAATGGTGCTGGTGTCCTAACAGCATGATATCAATAATGGAGTATGAAACATAATATAAGCATGCGATGCGAAGCGAACCACAATAATGAGCGGGAGCTGAATACTAGACGCAACTATAACTAATCTGCATTAATCTAATATAAGTCCTACAAATGGTGCCTTTTGAAATAACACGAATCATGGGGTTTTGAAAATAGGGGCTACGGTGTTTTTATGAAAAGATACGTCTTTTGAAATATCCGTAGGATCCCTTGGGCTGTCTTTTAAAATACCCACGATTCGTTAGTTTTTGAAATAGGTAAGAATCGAATCTAATCTAACAACTAAACTAAACTAAAGGGCTAAGCTAACAAGCTGGACTACAGGTAAGGAAACCGCCTAACATCTGAGTCGATACATATACATACCTGTATATATATTAGTCGGTGATCCCGCCTCAATAATATCATATCCGATACCATATCTATAAGCAGGCATCCCAAGTCAAGAGTGCGGATCAATCATCAAAATATAGCTCGTACGTAAATCCGTCGTACGGCATCCCCAAATCTGGGTACGGGTTAATATCACATTCATCATACTATTCACCTGGTATCCTCTTTATCAAATATCATGATCAGGGTACTGATCTACGTCTAGTACAATACTGATACCGCCTAAGTATGCATGCACGTGTGTGAAACACTACGTCAAGGACCCGCTACAACGTCATGTCGTATCTCAAATACGAACCCTGCTATATCACCGATCTCACGGCCTCAAATCAAATCTCATCGACTCATCATAAATCCCAAGTACTATCCTCATTACCCATGCATGCGTATATAAATGTACATATGCATAGTCCCATACCCACGCATATATACATATATACACATCCCAATCTGCGCATAAGAAAGTAAGGTATGCAAGTCTGTGTGTGCGTATGTGGGTATAACAACTACTCTAGGGTTTCGCAACTAACCCAAAGCTAATCCATGAACACATAATCATAACATGAATAAACATTCTCGTATCATAAAACACCTATATAAACATATATATATGAGCTACACTACGGACTGCGGGGGTGCTATACGCCATCCACCCGACTTCTCCCCGTAGATATAAATCTACTCACCTGGTCCTCACTAGCCGGTGCCGACGTCGCCACGCGCTTGCTTGTCGTCTCGAAGTCCAAATGGGTTACCTACATATCATAACGCACCGTATCGCATTAAAACCCAATTCGAAATCGAAACGGCATTTTGAAAATCAAATCGGCACTCGTATCCCGCATAGGTCAAAACCTATCGCCTACGCATGCAAGAAACGTCAAACCAACTCTCGATGTCGATGTACAAACGTCAATCCATCGAGAAAAACCCAAACACACTCATTTGCACATTCACGAACACTAATTATAATATAAAATGGGTTAAAATTCACAAAAACCCCGAACTCACTTTAAAAGGCATTTTTCCGAAAATCTAGCAAGCAATATTAACCGTTTTAGTACAAAACTTGATATTTAAACAAATCTAGCGGCCTCAATATCCACTAAATATCATAACTAATTCATACAAATCAAATTCATAAATTAATCTCATCAATTTGTATAAATTCCAAATTCCTAGTTTGCAAAAATACCGATTTTAACTCTTTTTAAAGTAAAATTCACAATTTATCAATTAAGCATGGTTTTGCACGATCTAAGTTGCTAAACAACAATTAAAATGTTAATAAAGTAATCAAAACCTTAATTAGATTTTAACTCACCCATTTGCAACTAAAAGCTAAAAACTAGTTTGCAATTTATATATACTTATTACAAATTTAAATTAACAAAATGCGAACTAGCGACTAGATTTGATTTAGCAAGTCTTAAGATCTCAATTACAACATACAATTCATGATCCAAATACCCAAAACCCTAATTTGATCACAACCCATTCTCTTTAATTTTCTAAATCAACAACTAGAACCAATTTAACACTTAAATATGCTAGATTGAAACAATTTAAACATGGGTTGGGATTTATACCTCACAACCATGAGATCAACATGCAAACTAAGCCTCCAAAATTCCAACTTTTCCCCAAGATCCATACTAGATAGGCCAATGAGAAATGGGTAGGGATTAGATTTTGATTTTGTGGGATGTTTAGTGGATTTTTGAGTGAGATTTGATGATTTTAGCACAAGAAATGAGGGGGGACAAGTTGGGGAGCTGCTGCTGCAGCAAGGGGAAGGGGTTTCGGCCAATTTTTGGTGGGGGGAGAGAGAGAGAGATTGTGTGGTGTTGGAAAAGTCACAAGTCAACAATTACCCCCATACCTCCTTTAATTAATACATTCTTTATTCTATTCTTTTCTTTTCTTCTTTGAAATTCAAGTGGGGAAAAAGGGTGGGGCTGCTAAATTCAGCCAAGGAATGAAGTAAATGGGGGTGTGTGAGTGTGGGCATGGGTGTGGGGTGATGGAAAATGATAAATACAATACCCCAAACATCCATTTACACTAAAAAAATGCCTTTTTCTTCGATATTTTCTAAACCGTTTTGGCAAACGATTTCATTTCAAAAACTACATGATAAAATTTTATTTAATGTTTTATGATGCACAAAATTTGTTTCAACTCATTCCAATTTGTAATTTTCCCTAATTAAATGTATTAGTGACGGCTTAAAATAATATTAAAATAATTAATTTCCGAAAAATTTTCAGAAAATTTGAAATTTCACCAGTGGCTCAATAAACACCAAATACTAGCAATTACATAACTAGAATATGTATATTTAATTTTATAATAAAAATATTTGCATTTTGACTTTTTACAAAAAAAAACCCTTATTTTACCGTTTTTTTGAAATTTCACCGAAACGATTTTCAAAACGTTACAGTTGCATATCAGGTTCAGCATGTAATAGCATTCGTTCAGAACCAATGTATTACCAGTTGGTAATGCAAAGTGATATTCCCCGACAGTCTTAGCTGCAACAATTGCACCATTTCCAACTTTTATGTCTTTATCACCTTCTCCAAGTTCTCTACCTTTCCTAAGCCTATGTAACTGATTACATATATGGGATCCTGACCCAGTATCTAATACCCAGGACGTAGGGCAAATGGAGAAACAGTTCTCTGTAACGAACACACCCGAAGAAAATGCATCAACATATACTTTCTTCATTCGGGTGGCTTGGGAATCCTGGTATTCCCCTATGTCCTGTTCATTCCTATAACTCTTATAAGAAAGAACGGAACCAACGTTCCCCAGCACAGTATAACTTGCGGGTTCGGTCAATACATCCAAATTATTATCTTGATTAAGGCATGACATGGTCGCTACCTGGAGAGAGAGAGAAGAAAAACACTTTAGCGTATGCTCTTGCAAGATCAGATTGGTTATTATCTTATCTAATCAGGATGGCTCCCACTGGTTTTTATCAAATCTTCCTTCAAACCCTAAAAGGAAAGACTAGCCGGGATTAATTACACCCTACAACTTCGCCGATCTTTCAGCCAGGCCAGTGTCGGTACTTTGAGGGAGGTTCCCCGTGCTTTCGCATGGACCTAATTAAAGTAAACCTCGTTTTCCCATAGGCGTACCCCCGTTGACACCTTTCTAGACACCTACTTGATCGGCTAATTGTAATGTGTAAAACTCTCCCAGGAGTAACTCTTACTCGCAGTGGGTATCAGGATCCAACTATCTCATAGAAGGTATGCAATCTCATTGCAAATTTCAACACTTGAAATTCCCGATAATATTTTGCCCCTAGCAGCTATATGACCTTAACATAGTCAATAAATCATAAGTGCTAGTCAAGTTCAACCCGTCATTTCCCGATTGAATTAAACCCACCCATACGACCCTTAACATAGTCAACAAAGTCGCATGACTACCCTAATCCAATCGCATCATATGCATATACAGATAATCACTAATCAGCTACCGTACACTACGCCTTAACATAGTCAACAAACGTAGCATGAATACTAACTAGTACTTATCTGAAATGACGGAGGGCTACGACAGGTTTTTCTGAAAACCTATTGCGTAATGAACTTGATATCGTTGTAGAATCGAATGAATTTTGAAATGGAGTGTTCTTGAGGCTTTTCTAGTTTTGCTAAAGGGGTCACTCCCGGTGAAGGGATCATCGGCCCTTTCCTCATCGAATGAGGTGCGGGATATATCATATATATCACTGTGCAAAGCAGAAACTATAAAAGCAATCAAAAGACAAACCGAGTGTGTAGCATCTGCCAGTTATTGCTAAAGGGGTCACTCCCGGTGAAGGGATCTCGGCCCTTTCCTCATCGAATAAGGTGCAGGGTATATCATATATACCACTATGCAAAGCAAAACTGTAGCTACCCTTTTTATTTAAAAATTTGATTCTACAACATCTATTAGGTTTCTTTTCTTTCATCAATCACATTAATGAATTCCCATCATTTAAGTCACCTAAACATCACAGATAAATACGACGTACACTTATGCCATCCGCATTTGCCTCGATGTCACCCCGTGCACCGTTAGGTTAGGTAACTAACGACAGAGCAGGGCCTAGTGCGGGTGTAAAACATAAGTAACATCTATATAATATATCATATATACTATATACTGTATCCATCACAACATATCAAATGATCACATCACAGATATCGCAGCAGAAACATAGATATAATGTGGGATATACTAGGACGTCCGTATTTAGTATTTAGCCAATAATAGAAAATACGGATTCCAATGAATAGCCAAGCCCACACCCTGGACCCCTACGAGAGCGGCAAGCGACCCTACCAATTCTGGAGTTTAGGAGACCCGGTCTCGACTCCTCGAGATGGCCTCCCACTGAACCCCAAAACCCGGTCACCTGTGCTCCCCTCCTTGGGTCTATCCTAATGCGGAAATGTAAATAATATACAACACTGGTGGCATCAACCTCAACCCGGAAGTGCCCCAAATAAAAGAATATTACATTACATTTAAATTTACATGAATGAAAATTTAAAACTCTCATCTCACATAAAACCCCCCGGCTATTCAATCGCGACAATCCTGCACATCATATCTCAGCAACATATAATATCATATATCATCAACGTAAGTAAGTATGCGTACCCCAATTGTCGTTGATGTATAGCAACGAAACCGGCGATATCGACATACTACACTTATGGTCACAGAAAAGAAAGTGTAAAACTGCAATATTTGGAATCCACATTCTCTTTAGACATCGTAAATGCGAAATATCACATACTTCGTATTTCATGTCCAACTATATGAATTCTAGATATTGCATCACATTCCAGATAAATAGACGGTATTAAAGTTTTCGAACGAACGATCAAATACCCAAGATTCGCTAAAGCTCAACACTTGAGCGGAGTTCAAAAACCCGGAGTGTGACACAGTGGCAGTGGTCCAGCCGTAGAAGGGTCAAGCCAACGCCTTACATGTGGCACGCCGTACTGCCCCAAACCCTAAGGTTCAAAAGGCAGTTCAAGACGGTCACATAATCGAGTTAAGGTTTGTTATCTTCTAGAGGGTCCACCACAAACAAACTTGCACGTATTTCCGAAAGATTTTAAACCCCGTGAAAAGTGAGCAAATGATACTCGTTCAAACACTTCAATACATTCTAATTTATCCGGAAAAGTCACGAAATGAAAATTCCGATCGAATCGACGAGTCCAAAACCATCTCCAGAATTTACAGCTCTAAATTCAGATTAAAAATACTCCAAAACAATATACAAGCAGATAGATTAGTTACTGTACAAAAACGACACGATGAAGCAATAGAACGGCCGCGGAACCGCGGCCTAAGCAGGCTATTGCCGCGGTTCCGCGGCGGAATTAACTATTCATGGCATCGTTTTTCTCAGTAATTCTTACATTTACCTGCTGAATTTTTTGCATATTTTTAATTCTGAAAATAACCAGATTTTAAAAAATGTCCAGAGAGCGTCCGAGAAAGTCGTATTTTAGTTCGATCGGAGTTTTTACTTCGTTAAAGTGTCGCCTAATGTTCTAGGTCGGCTCTGATACAAATGAAGGGTTAGCCTAGCACCTCATGAAGGGTTTGGAAGCATCACATGTACCAAAGGTGGAGTCTTTAGGGTGCTAAGTTAACAAACATCGGATCGTTCCTAGAAAATTAGGGTTTCTAAAACTTGCATATCATCATAAAAAAGAAAAGCTAGGGTTTAAAGAGTACAACCTTTGTAGCTCCCTACGCTAGACTCCTCGGCTACTTATGGTTTGAAAAAGCTCCGCTTGAACTCCTCTAGGTCACCGATGATCCACCCGGAGTCCGCTTTGTCCAAGCTTGCAACTTCACCCGATCAAGAGAACGAAATGAAGCTAATACTCCAAACAAGTGGGCTAGACTTATATAGAATGGTGTTATGGTTCTCTTTCTCACTTCAAAATCCTAACTTGATGAGTATATTGCTCACTACAAAAATCTAGAGAGCAAATGAGAGAGGAAGAAGAAGATGATGGCTATATCTTTTAACAAGAGTGAAAAGAATAACCCTTGTTTTAGAAAAATGAAAATATATGAATATATATTTTCATGTTCTCATCTCAAACCATGGTTTAAATAATGAATATATTATTGAACTTGAGTTAAAACACAAAAGGAAAGTTTACCCAAGGTTAAAAGGTGGGTGAGAATGGTTAGGTCAAAAGAAGAGTGTAGAAGCAAATCAATCATAACCATTTTCCTTTTTCCCTTTTGTTTTAAATCAAATGCAATAAAATCCATATATAAAACCATGGTGTGAGTCTTATATTGCCACCATTTTCATGTATATACAACCATGAAGGATGTATGTATGTATGTATGTGTGTATGAACATCCATATGTGCATGAATCTAAAAAGAGAACATACATGCATGCATACATCCATTAAATACAAGAAAGGATTTCAAGTCAGAAACTAATGGTTAAATGATAAATCAACACTTGATTTATCAATCCACTCGTATCACATATGACCCTAACCAAAAGCAAGCCGCCCGATCAATATACGGTATCCTATACGCGCATTTTAATCGGGTCCATGCGCATATCGCATACGCGCACCACAACGTTTCGCCTGGACTAGGTAACTCCTTTGTGGGACTCTAAGACTCGTCAATACGCCGGCAGTGGGTGATGATCATATCAAGCACCCCCAAGCCGCAAGCGCTCAGCTAAACGTAACGGCCACCCGGGTATTGAGCGATCAGAAGAGAACAAGCGAACCTGCTACAACTCCCGTAGAGCCAACCGGCAACACTACCGTGCAGTCCGGTCTCCTCGTCTGATATGTCGCATATCAAGTCTAGGGGTGGTAAACGTCAGACCCCAATAACCGATAAGTCGTGCCGATGTGAGGCTCATAACGGGTCGAGAAACTACTGGTAACACTTACCAGTAAATCTCCAATCAGCCCTGGCCAGGGACTTCCCTGTTACGGCCAATCGAGCACAGCGCAACATCAACCCCCAATACCGGGAGAGACGAAACCCCTCCTATCGCTCATTGCCTCCATGTGACTCGGGACTGTACCCAAAAACCACCGTTTTGCACGCCCTCATGGACGCGGTAAGGTGGAAATCAAAGCACAGTGGGAATCACACAAGACTCTATGACGATCTCGGGTCTACAGACTAACCTGCACAAGTGTCACCTGAGAACTGCCATCTGACGTGAGGTATAATACCATCTGGGAGTTCTCGGCGAGTCCGTCCAGTGTACCCAGTCTCCACTGAGCACCCGTATACCATCTCTGATGTCAAACACCAATGGATATGGGATCATCCATCGCCCATCTCATGGGTCGAGAAGCGTATACGCTAGTCTACACTGGTATATCGATGCCCCGTCTCGATACACCTATGACTAGGGACATTGAAGGATGTACTTATGGACTACCATGTCCCCACTAGTATGATCTGCATCATAGTCCAGGTAGTCAAGTACACATCCTAAGGGCTTTACCAACATGTAACTATAAGACAGTATAAAGAGACTAGTATACATGTTAAGATAAAGAGCAACCAGATAGCATACTATCATATCGAGCAAGAAAGTCATCTCTATATATGTCCAAGCATCCAATATAATATGCATCATCTGTACAATACTGGCCTCTAGGGCATACATACAACTAACACGAGTAATCTCATACAGCGATCCATCCACGCTCGTGGCGCGAAAACACAGTAAAAAGACACATCACTACAATCGTGTGTCGCCAGAATCACGCCCTGGTCAGTCCTCGTTCGTGAAGAGCTCATGCTGACCGCAACTCTAGCCGTAGCTCTCCCTGCCCGTAATCGTGGCAGCAAAACCATAACTGGTATCGATGAGGCTAGATCAGGAATGAATATGATACTGAACAAGGAATGTACATCCTAAGGCTTCTTAAGTGGAGTGGCGTGTCGTAAATATGCCGCGGAACATACCCACGGTACGTCACTCTACTTTAGTCACCTATTCCATCAACCAAGGGTCATCCTACGCTCCGAAGGTAAAACCTAACTCTCTGATACCAACTTTGTCATGACCCGAAAGTACGGAACATGACCGGCACTTAGGCTACGAACGTCTCAAGGCGTACGTGCTCTAAGTAAGCCGAGCCCAGAAATCCAAACCAAGAAAAGTAGTGGAGTGAAGGAAAAACCATATGTAAATCAACCAGTTTGCAACATAATATACAACGCCTAAAGGCGAGGACCACCACAGGAAATGAAACTCCAAACAGCATGAAACCCAGAGAAATATAACGTGCGACTCTAAGGTCGAAGAATAAACATCACTGGTCTCTATCTCAAATAAGTACATGTTTGGTTGATGGAACTTCTAGATACAACTGAAATACAATATACAATGTATAATGATGGGTCCGATACAAATAACCCACCTACTAGCAAGTCACCTGAAAGAAGTAGTGCCCGCAAAACCGAAATGAAACCTGTACGGTAACACCTGCAAGAAACTGGGGCACAATGGGGGTGAGTTGCCAACTCGTGAATACAAAAACATCTACGAACAGAAAATCACATGTATGACGCAATCCTAGGTCATACGATCATAATATATATAATCCTCAAATATATAACCAGCAACTTATAACAATGGTTAGGGTAACTCTCTAACCCAAATGTAATCCCATATGCCCCTGTCAGTGCACCAGGTGGCAATATATCATATGGATGATGTATGAATGCATGAAAAGTATGATCAACGTAATCAGAGTCTGTATGTGATCAATGTCTGTATATAGGTGGATCCCGTCCACGTGTCACCCAATGACAATAAGCATCATGCATGTAAATATGAGGATATAGTCAAAATCATGGAAAAACATCATGAAACTTGTGCCCAGCATCGGCACAAAACATAGCCTCAATCTCAATATCTCAATGTCTCTGATAAGTCTCACTATCTAGGGCGCCGTCAATCCAGACCGGCCCCTACCATCAATCTCAAGACCACGACGGTATCCTCCGGATATCCGACGCGTCGGGTAAAATCACCGGTCGGTAGTGTTCCCCTGCCAGGCTCAACGCCATCTTCTGCAATCTTCTTGCCCCCGGGTACCACACCGGGCCCACCATGTACCCGCAATCGGCCTCATCCGCCTCCTTGAATCGGGTTTCACAGGTCGCTCTCAGCACCGAGAAAACACATGGTGGACGCACTGAAATATCATATCAAGGGTAACCGGGTTTTTAAAACAATTACATAATCTCTTTGAAATACCCACGGTTCCCAAATCTAGAATATCATAGAAACAACATATCTCAATGCGCATAATCAGAAAACATGATGTATGTGACATATCAATGAAGTGCAAGTATAACAGTATATCATGCAACATGGAATAATAGTATGCACATACAAGGGTCATATCCTGCAACAATAATACTACTGTGTAGTGACGTGGAAATTACCGATGAAGATGTGTGTGAACTGGCAAGTAAGCGTGCGTGGTACATACGCATTATCGGTAATGGTGCTGGTGACCTAACAGCATGATATCAACAATAGAATATGAATCACAATAAGTATGCGATGCAGAGCAACAATAATAATATGCGGGAGCTGAATACCAAACACAATGATAGCTAAACTGCATCTAATGTCATAAGAGTCATATAGCTACACCACTATAAAGCTGAACTAAAGCTAACAGTAGGTAAGGGAAACCGCCTAACCTCTGAGTCGATACATATATATATATATATATATATATATATATATATATAGTCAGTGATCCCGCCTCGATCATATCACAACCGATACAATATCTCTATAATCAGTTATTTTCAAGTCAAGAGGGCGGATCAAACATCAAAATATAGCTCGTACGTGAATCCGTCGTACGGCATCCCCAAATCTGGGTACGGGTCAAATCATATTCATTATATTACTCATCTGGTATCCTCTTATCAAGATCATCATCTGGGGTACTGACCTACGTCTAGTACAATGCTAATATCATCACTATAGTCATGACCTGACTATTGACCGACAGTCTCGTATAAATCGATATCATCAGCACATATCATCTCAAGGAGTAAACAACGCCCAAGGCGGCCTATCATAAATATCTTGTCATCTCATATCAAATCATACCCTATCTCGTATCATAATCACATGTCGATCATTATATATATATATATATCACTATTCCTATGGCCTCATCATCACAAAATCCGCTAAAGCATCAAGACGTATCTCAAATATGAATTTTACCATATCACCGATATCATAACCTCGGATCAAATATCATCAACTCATCTCAAACCCAAGTATCATCCTCACATCCGTATGTGAACACATAGTCCCATACCCACGTGAACACATAACCACATTTGAAATAAGGATGTATGCAAGTATGTATGTGTGTATATGAATGTGCAGTGCACCCACTGCCTAGGGTTTCGTAACCTTTCACCAATCCAACACACCATTTATCCATCCTAAACATCAATAATTAATCCCAAACAACATAAGATAATTATATGTGCGTATACGCATCCTTATACATCACGACGAATTGCGGGGGTACTATACGCCATCCACCCAACTTCTCCCCGTAGATATAAATCTACTCACCTTTCTTTATGCGTGCCAGTACCGATGTCGCCATTTGCATCTCCAACGCCTCAACGCCACGTGGGGTACCTACAAGGATATCACACGCTAAAACACATGAAAACCATGTCGGAAACCAAAATGGTGCACGCTACGTCCATAGGTAAAAACCTACAGTCTCGCATGCAAACACGGCCAATATCCCTCTGCCGTTGGCGTTCAAACGCCACCCGACAGAAACGAATCTTCGAATACCAAAATCCATACGAGAACAAGTCGTAAATCATGCGCCAACTCAAGAAAATCAACCCAGATTCTACCCTGATTGGAATCAGACAAAACTAGACATACCAGGGGTCAAGTTTATAGGTAAAATAGTCGTGCACAAAAAACGAGGCAGTTTCACCCTGGTCTGGCCGCAATTTGCGGCCAGAAGGAATTAAATGGCGGCCTGAAAATGGGGTTTGGAGCTAGGGTTTTGGGTGTTGGTTCCTATCTTCCTGCACATCCTACTGCCAAGTCAAAATTATTTTAGGAGGTCCGGGTTAATAGCAGTTTCCAGAAATGCCACAAAGTCGACAAAACCGATAAAATACGCCAAGTCAAAACACTCATGTAACTAACTGGAAATTTGGGGTAATCTTGGTTACAATGATCTCAAATACACCTAATAAGGTTACCCTAACGATCAAAACCATCACTTGGCCACATCTCACTCAAAATCACTAAAACTAGCACTAGATCACAAATATAACACTAATTTTCAGCCTACTACCCATAACTTGCAAGATAGGAGTTGGGTTGCAAGATTATACCTCAAGGGGGTCCTAGGATGTAGGAGAAGAGAGGATGAAGGAAGGAGGAAGGGTTGCTGCTGCTGTGGAGCTGCTCCTTGGGCTGTTTTCCCTTGTTGCTGTTGTTGCATCAGGCTGTTGCTGCTGCTTGAAGAGCAATGTTTCGTATTTCGTTTTGAGGTTCCTGACTTGTCAGCAAGTCAAGGCAGAGCATCAGAGACTGGTAGGAGAGTTGCAGCCTTTACCTGTTCCGGATTGGAAATGGGAGAAGATCTCCGTGGATTTCGTTGTGGGTCTACCCAGGTCTAGTCGAGGGTATGACTCCATTTGGGTGATTGTTGACTGGTTGAGGAAAGTGGCTCACTTCTTTCCAGTGAAGACTACTTTCGGTTTTGCTCAGTATACTCAGTTGTACATTGATGAGATTGTGTGTTTGCATAGCGTTCCTACATGCATCGTATCCGATAGGGGCACCCAGTAGACCAGCCGTCTTTGGCAGAAACTTCAGGAAGCTTTAGGTACCCGGTTGAGTTTTAGCACCGCTTTCCATCCGCAGACCGATGGTCAGTCAGAGTGGACTATACAGACTCTTGAGGATATGCTGCGTGCGTGCTCGATTTTGGTAGCAGTTGGGACCGACACTTGCCTTTGATAGTGTTCTCCTACAACAACAGCTTTCAGGAGACGATTCAGATGGCACCTTTTGAGGCCTTATATGGTAGAAAGTGTCGATCACCAGTCTGTTGGACCGAACTCAGCGAGAGCAGGATTTTAGGACCACAGCAAGTCCAGGAGACTACGGAGAAGATCTAGTTGATCTAGGATAGGATGAGAGCAGCCCAGTGTAGGAAGAAGTTTTATGCCGACCGTCGTCATCGCAGACTTGAGTTCGCAATGGGTGATCATGTATTCCTACGGATTTCTCCGATGAAGGGTGTGATGAGATTTGGGAAGAAGGGGAAGCTTAGTCCCAGATTTATGGGTCCTTTTGAGATCCTTGAGCGAGTTGGTACTGTTGCCTATCGTTTAGCACTTCCGCCCAGTTTTCTGGATGTTCACCCCGTATTTCACGTTTCGATGCTTCGCAAGTACCTTCATGACCCTTCCCATATAATTCAGCACCAGAACGTTCAGCTTGAACGCGATCTTTCTTTCACCGAGCAGTCGGTGGTCATCCTAGATTGGCATGTGAAGAAACTGAGGTCAAGGGTCTTACCGTCTGTCAAGGTTCTTTGGCGTGGCCCGAATAGCGAAGAAGTCATGTGGGAAGCCGAGAGCGAGATGTGGAAGAAATTCCTGTTGGGATTCCTTAGCACCTAGCCTAGGGTTTACAAGCATCACACATGCCACAACAAAAATTTTAGGGTGTGCTAAGCAATCTAACTAAAGATCATACTAGAAAACTAGGGTAACAAAAGAGTAATCTAACATTACAAAGAGAAGTGAATGAAAATACAACCTTTGTAGATCCGGTCCTTCACTTCTAAAGCTCTGTGTTAACGTCCCTTCGCTGCGATCATCGAGACCCCAAACTCTAGTGATGGTTTCCTCGGAGAAATGAACGGGCTAGCTCGTTGACTTCGAGGCCAAAAATGATCTACGTCGAGGAGACTCAAACTCAAGATCCATCTTCACTTGGTCAAAAACTTTGTGAAGAGAACACCCTAAACTAAATGGCAAGTAGTAGAGGATGATGAAATAGGAAATGGGTTCACTTTAGATTTTGATTTCTCACTTTATTTCTTCACTTGAAAAATTCTAGCAAGCTTTTCTTCTTGATGAAGAAGAAGAAGAAGAAAGAAAATGAATAAATGAGAAAAGAATAATAAGTGAGGATAATATCATAATGCAACCATGGGTGAGTTAACCTTTGTAGAGACTAAACCATAATTTAAGTTAGTGGTTTGGTTAATAAATATCTTTAGTAAGATAAAGTTAGTGGACTTGGTCAAATGATGCTAAAAGCTTCATGAAGCTTCAAGCATGACAAAGTGCACACTAATTTTGAATTACAAAATAAATATAAACATTTTCCATTAACTTAAATATGGTATAAGTCACTCATACACCCAAGTTTGCATGTATCATCAAGCATGATACAATCTAGTGCACAAACATATATCACATATACAACATGTGCACATTAAGTGAGAAAATCAATCGTAAGTGAACAAATACTAGTTAATGTAAAGTAATATATCAAATATATAATTATACATTAAATCATTAAATCAACACTTGATTTAATGATCCGGTCATATCGCATATAACCGACTAATATCTAGTGTATCAATATATCGAATCAACACTTGATTCGGTAACCCGGCTATATCACATATAACCGACCAATGATACAAATCGCGAGAATAGAATACAGTATCACATACTGGTATTATTCTCAGTCCCGCACATATCTCATATGCGCTCCTATTTCATTTCGCTTGAGCCAGGAAACCTCTGTGTAGGACTCTAAAGACTCGTCAATACGCCGGCAGTAGGTGGTGATCATATCAGCCACCCATAAACCGCAAGCGGTCTGCTAAACGTAACGGCCACCCGGGTATTAAGCGATCAGAAGATCAACAAGCAAGCCTGCTCACACTCCTGGGAATCCAATCAGTAACACTTACCGCACAGTCCGGTCTGTTCATCTGTTATGTCGCATATCTCGTCTAGGGGTGGTAAACTTCAGACCCCAGTAGCTTGATAAGTCATGCCGATGTAAGGTTCATAATATTCATGAAACTACTGATAACACTTACCAGTAAATCACAGCAGCCCTGGCCAGGGATTTCCAGTTATGGCCAGTCGAGCATAGAGCAACATCAACCCCCAATACCGGGAGAGACGAATCCCCTCCTATCGCTCATTGCATCCATGTGACTCGGGACTATACCCAAAAACCACCTGTTTGCACGACTCAGTAGAGCCATGGTAGGGTGGAAGCCGTGACCACACCCATGGCATGATGTTTTAAGATCGATCCTGGCATGGTTTGCTAAGCATGGTGTTAGCATGGTGTTCAAAGACCAAACCTCAAAGCACAGTAGGAGACACACAAGACTCTATGACGATCTGGGGTCAACAGACTAAGCTGTACCAGTGTCACCAGAGAACTATCATCTGACGTGAGGAATAATACCATCTGGGAGTTCTCGGTGAGTCCGTTCAGTGTACCCAGTCTCCACTGAGCACACGTATACCATCTCTGATGTCAAACACCAATGGATTTGGGATCATCCATCTCCCATCACATGGGTCAAGAAGATATACGCTAGTCTACTCTGGAATATCGATGCCCCGTCTCGATATTCCCACGACTAGGAACAATGAAGGATGTACTCATGGACTACCCAGGCCCCCACTAGTATGATCTGCATCATAATCCTGGAAGTCGAGTACACATCCTAAGGGCTTTATCAACATGTAACAGAGAGACAGTAAGTATACATGTTAAGATAAAAAGCAACCAGATGTGTACTATCATGTCGAGCAAGAAAGTCCTCCCTATATATGTCCCAGCATCCACTACAATATACATCTCATGTACAGTATGTAAGGTTACTAGGCACTATCACAAGGGTCTATAAGGCATCAACCATGCCGAATTTAAATTTTTCAAGTGCCGAACAACCTAAAGCGAGGATCTTTGCTAGATAATTAGGGTTAACATAGCATGTAAACAACTTTACATCTAAGAGAGAGGGATTACAATCTTTATAGTCCGTTCCTTCGCTTCATAAGCTCAGAGTAGCAGTCCCTTCGCCGCGATCCATGAACTTTCGGACTCTAGAGAGGCTCCACAAGCCGAATGATTCATGCTTGCTTGAAGTTTTCCTTTTCGAAGATGATCTACCTTGAAGAATCTTTAACCCAAGCTTACACTTCACTAAACAACTTATTAGAGAAGTGAACACCTTAATCTAAGTGGCTAGAATAGATGAGAATGATGAAGTAGGAATTTAGCTCTCTTTTATTTTCAATTTCTCACCATTTATCATCACAAACCCAAAAGCTAGTAAGCTTTTTCAAGACGAAGAAGAAGAAGAATTCTATTTGTGATGAATAATGAAATTATTGTTGTGGTTACAAATCCAACTTTGGGTTAAGAATGAAGGCTTAACCCTTGTAGAGAATTAACTAGGGTAAAGGGTTTGGGTTGGGTTAAGAAATATCTACACAAAATATCAATACAAAATATCTAAGTTTAAAACAAAATAAAGCTTCTAGAAGCTTCATGAAAAAGCTAACCCAAATGCTAACCCAAATCAAACCCTAACTTGTTTAATCTCCACAAATCATGTTGTATTTGTGATCATAACTTGTTACAATACTATATATCACATATATAATATATTTTTGTAACAAAAGAAAATAATACAATTCACATATATCGCATATATATCAATGTATTATCCGGTGAGAAAACGAATCGATAAAAATAGCTTATATTAGTTAATGTAATGTATTATATCACATATATAATTATGCATTAAATTATCGAATCAACACTTGATCCTACAATCCGACTATATCGCATATAACCGACTAATATAACATGTACCGATTCATCGAATCAACACTTGATCCGATGACCCGGCTATATCACATATACCCGGCCGATATCAGATATCACGATAATAGAATACGGTATCTCATATCGTATTATTCTCGGTCCCGCACATATCACATATGTGCTCCTACTCCGTTTTGCCTGAGCCAGGAAACCTCTGTGTAGGACTCTAAAGAATCGTCAATACGCCGACAGTAGGTGATGATCATATCAAACACCCACAAGCTGCAAGCGGTCAGCTAAACGTAACAGCTACCCAGGTATTGAGTAATCGGAAGATCAACAAGCAAGCCTGTACATTCTCCTGCGAATCCAATCAGTAACACTCCCGTACAGTCCGGTCTCTTCGTCTGATATGTCGCATATCCGGTCTAGGGGTGGTAAACGTCATACCCCGGTAACCGATAAGTCGTGTCGATATGAGGTCCATAACGGTTCGAGAAACTATTGATAATACTTACCAATAAATCTCAGCAACCCTGGCCAGGGATTTCCAGTTATAGCCAATCGAACACAGCGCAACATCAACTCCCTATACCGGGAGAGACGAAACTGTTGGAGTTAGTGCCCTCAGAGTCAATTATTGGATCACAGGCACGTGATTGCAATGATTGAGGGAGGACCTATCCCGGTAGGACAGTCTTACTCGAGATGATAGTATGCTATCTGGTTTATCTTTATCATCGTGTACTGCTTTAGGTGACCTGACATGTCGCTATTACACATTGATAGAGCCCCTAGGATTCTTGCTTGACGACCAGCAGTATGATGGCGATCATATACGTGGGAGCTGGGGTCTATAAGCACATCCTTAAAAGGTCCCTAGTCGTGGGAGTTTCGAGACTGGGCATCGATACTCCGTTAGTAGACTAGTGTATACAGTCGAGACCCCGACGAGGGGCGGTGGCCGGTCTCACAAGCCACTGGTGTCAGTTGGTTCACCTAAGATGTATACAGGTGCTCATTGGGTTATGAGTACACCGGACAGGACTCGCCGGGAACCTGCTAGTTGGTCTTATACCAGATGTCAGATAGCAGTTCCCTGGTGACATGTGTACAGGTTAGTTCATCGACCTGAGATCGTCATTTGTCTCGTGTGAGTTCCCACTGTGCTTTGATTACTACCCTACCACGGCTCAAAGGAGTCGTGCAAACAGGTTTTAGTTGGGTACAGTCCCGAGCCACATGGAGGCAGTGAGCGGATCTGCAGGGGTTCGTCTCTCCCGGTATTGGGGGTGAGGTCGCGCTGTGTCTAGGAGAGCCATTACGCAAAGCCCTCGGCCGAGGCAGGAGATTTACTGGTAGGTATTCCAGTAGTATCTCAGGGCGTTCTGGGCTACGCTCCGACACGACTTGTACCGCTTTTGGGGGTCTGACTTTCACCAACCCCCTAGGCCCGCCATGCGATACTCATAGACGAACGGACCGGACTGTACGGATATTGTCACTGACAGGCTCAGTTGGGTGTCGGGGTGAGCTTCCTCATCGACGTCCCATTTGGTCAATACCTGGTGGCCCGTCATGTATTGGCTTATACCTCTGACGTGCTAGTGGTTAAATCCACAGCCAAGGTATTGACGAGTCTTTAGAGTCCACCACAGTTACAGTTACTCAAGTTTCGGGCGAAACGCTGTAGAGGCCGTATGGAGATATGGCAGGGTTCGATCAGATACGTGCGGTATTGCACGGATCGTGATCGGACGGTTTTTACTAGCCGGCTTTGGCTTAAGCCGGATTCTAGTATTTGATAGTGTAGTTTTGTCTCTTTGCATTTGTGTTCAGTGGGAATACAAATGCGGGCATGTATTTACTGCAGTGGGGTTTTCCTGTAATTTATTACGGGATCGGTTTTCTGAAGTTGCCAGTTTGCATTCCGTTCCGGCCGGTTTTCCTTCATTCCTTCTCGGTCGGACTTTCTTGGTGGAGGGTGTTAATTGCAAGTTTGCAATTAACACTTAGTGGAGGGGCTTTCTTGCTTATTTGTGGCTTGATGATTGTTGCTTCATGATGAGATCCTTTTTTGGTCTTCTCACTTGCTTTCATTGTGATGGATGGTTGAAAGGTTTTAGATAAGAAATGAGAGTGACCAATTTCTATTATTGTTGATATATATTCTTTCTTGCATTTTCTTTCTCTCTCCAATCTCATTTTTCTTGAGAGGGAGGCCGGCCACTATTCAAAGAGAGAGGGAGAGGCAACTTCAAGAACCCCAAGAGACATGTTCACTACACTATTCTACAGCAAGTCTTGGACGCGTCGGCTAGCCAACTTCGCGCCCGAGTTGCCTCGGTCAAGAGGCGGGAGCCCGTAAAAGATTCCGGCTACGTGGTGCCCCTTTCCGACGAGCGAGGAGGTGACGGAGATTCCGCAAGAGATCGGAGTGGAGATGAAGACCGAAGGACACGGATCGCTTGGTATATCTTCTCACCCCATCTCTAGATAGCTAGCTAGGTTAATGGTTTCGATCCGGGTTTTAATTGTCCGCGGTAGCGCCGTTTTGCAAAGTTCGCAAAGTTTTTTATTCCGCATTTTGGCCTCGAGTACGAGGCCGGGGCGCTGCCGTGGCGCAACAGAAACCCCTCTTATCGCTCATTGCCTCCATGTGATTCGGGACTGTACCCAAAATCCACAGTTTTGCACACCCTCTTGGACGTGGTATGATGGAAATCAAAGCACAGTGGGAATCACACAAGACTCTATGACGATCTCGGGTCTACAGACTAACATGTACCAGTGTCACCAGAGAACTGCCATCTGACGTGAGGTACAATACCATCTGGGAGTTCTCGGCGAGTCCGTCCAGTGTACCCAGTCTCCACTGAGCACCCATATACTATCTCTGATGTCAAGCATCAATGGATATGGGATCATCCATCGCCCATCAACATGGGTCAAGAAGCATACGCTAGTCTACCCTGGTATATCGATGCCCTATCTCGATACACCTGCGACTAGGAACATTTGAAGGATGTACTTAGCGACTACACTGTCCCCACTAGTATGATCTGCATCATAGTCCTGGTAGTCAAGTACTCATCCTAAGGGCTTTATCAACATGTAACATAGAGACTATCAGAGTACATGTTAAGATAAAGAGCAACCAGATAGCATACTATCATATCGAGCAAGAAAGTCCTCCATATATATGTCCAAGCATCCACTACAATATACATCGCATGTACAGTAATGGACTCTAGGGCATACATATCACTGACAATCTCCCACTTGCACTAGGGCCATCTGTTGTAGTATCTCATACCCAACAATCAGCTGTGGTTGAAGTATCTCATACTCAACCATCCCATAAAAGTCTCTACTGGGTAATAGGTCTTTGTATGTTGATCCGCGTTGTTGTCCTCTGTGTCTACTCTCCTAACCTCGATCTCCCTGGAGATCAACTATCTCCATGATCAGGTGATACTGCCTTAGAATATGTCTGGATCACAGATGGGACGGGGTTTCCTTGGCAAAAGCCAAAACTCCATTGTCACACAATGGTAGGAACGAAGTTCATCTCATGAACTAGTGTACATCCAGACTATTTCTTTGGTAGCATCCTTGGTAGTGATTTATCCTGTCTTTATCGTCCAGTATGTCACGGTATCTAGCATGGAACTCTTCCAACATACCGTCCCTCCACTGAGGGTAAAGACAATGCATGTGACTGACATTCAGTCGACCTTACCACCCTGGAAGCTTTCCAGTGATTCTCCCTAGGATCGATTGATACCCTCTCACTACATCTAGTGAGAATCCTAACATCCAATTAGATCTATCTCATAGATCCAAAACCAGGATTTATGAGGTATCACCTTGATCCTATAGAGAATCCTTATGATAAGAGGAGATTGACCGAGTGTAGCATAGGAAACTCATTTCCTACCAAGAGTATGTCATCCACGTACAATACGAGGATCTCCACCATACTCTCTACTACCCTTTTGTGTATACAAGGTTCATCTACCATTTTGATGAAGTCAAACTCTTTGACTACCACATCAAAACAGACGTTCCAACTCCGTGATGCCTGCTTTATCCCATAAAGCAACTTGCATACGTTTTCGCTGCTCCCACTGTCTACGAAGCCCTCTGGCTGTGTACTTATAGATGCTCTCTTCTAAATCACTATTTAGAAAAGCAGTCATGACACCCAACCGCCAGATATCGTAGTCATGGTATGTAGCAATTGCAAGTAGGATCTAGATGGACTTAAGCATAGCTTTGAAAGTCTCAACTTTTCCTTGTACACCAAGTAATCTTCTCAAGATATACTTGCTTCTGATAGGGATTTAACCCTTCAGATAAAGCAACCAAAATCCATACTTTATTGGTGTACAAAGATTCCATCTCAGATCGCTAAGCATCCAGCCATTCTTACAGAGTCCCCACTCTTGATGGCCTGCTCGAAACAAGTTGGGTCATCATCTCATGATGCAATCCTCGCTCCCACTGTCATAGAGAAACCGAAGTATCTCTCAGGTGGATGAGGAACCCTACTAGATTAGCGGAGAGGCTGAGGTTCGTTAGAAACTATTGAATCCTTCGGGTTTACCAAATCATCAGCTGCAGTTTGTATAGCTGGAACCTTTTCCAGTTCTACCTCATGACCACTAATTTCTTCACAAGAAATTCCCTTTCCAAAAGGTGGCATGCTGAGAAACAAAACACCTTTTGCTCCCCAGTTTGGTAGAAGATATTCCCTTGCGAATGCTTGGGATATCCAACAAACTTCCACAGAACTGACCTTGCCTCGAGTTTGTCCAGATTTTGCTTTGGACAACCCTAAATCTTAACATCCTTAAGAGATGGGCTCTTTCCATCCCATATCACATATGGAGTGGTAGGCACCTGATTTGGTTGGAACCCTATTCAATAGGTATGCAGCTTCTCAAGTGCATAACCCCCAAAAGGAAATAGGTAACTCAGTAGTACTCATCATAGAGCACACCTTATCACATAGGGTGCGATTGGTCTGCCCCGATATACCAACGTATTGTGGTGTATTCGGAGGAGTAATGCTGAGAGAGAATCTCATTCTCCTTTAGAATAGTCCAGGAATCCCATGCTCAAGTATTCTCCTCCCTGATCACATCAAAGGACATAATACTTATACCCGTTTTGGTTCTCTACTTCTGAAGTACAAAGAACCAGTCCTGGCATGTGTAGATAGGGGACCTCATACATCATCATGTATCAATCCCAAGAGTTCACTAACTCTTTCTCTGTTTCCAATAAACAGAGCTATGGTCATCTTATCTTTGTGACATGACTGGCAAGTTTCACAAGATGTAAATTCAAACTAATTTAAATATGCATCTAAATGTAACTTAGCTAGTTGGGTCACATTGATATGACCTAGTGTATAAAACCTCAAGAAGGATTCGTTCATTTCTAAACTCTTCCTCTTGTGTGTGTTCTGTACATTAAGAACTGTGGTTTGATTTAGAACGTCTATGCTTTTAGATAACGTGCATGAACTGATAAACTCTTGATATAGGAAATGTTCAAAACATTATCCAACAATACAAAATTATATCCTTCTTTATTAAATAAAGATACTGATATGATGTTGTATATCAGGTTCGGTATCTAATAACATTCGTTCAGAATCAATGTATTTGTTAATACAGGGTGATAATTGCCAACAGACTTGGCTTGCAACAATTGCACCGTTTCCAACTCTTGAAACTTATCACCCGTTCTCAGTTCTCTACCTTTCTGTAGCCCATGTAACAAATTACATTTGCGGGATCCTGATCCGGTATCTCATACCCAGGACGTAAAGGATACTAAGAAACAGTTCTCGGTAATGAACACACCTGAAGAAGATGCATCAGCATGTACTTTCTTCGTTTGGGCGGCACAGGAATTCTGGTAATCCCCTATTTCCTGCTCGGTCTTATAACAATTATAAGTTGGAGTGGGACTAACGTTCCCTAGCGCGGTATAACAAGCGGGTTCGGTCAATACATCCGTATTTTTTATCTTGATTAAGGCGTGACATAGTCGCAACCAGGAGAGAGAGAGAAGAAAACACTCTGCGTGCACTCTTGCAAGATTAGATTGGTTATTAATATATCTAATCAGGATGGCTCCCACTGTTTTAGTCAAATCTTCCTTCAAACCCTAAAAGGAAAGACTAGCCGGGATTAATTACACCCTACAAGTTTGCCAATCTTTCAGCCAGGCCAGTGTCGGTACTTGGAGGGAGGTTCCCCGTGGTTTCGCATGGACCTAATTAAAATAAACCTCGTTTACCCAGAGGCTTAACCCCGTTGACACCTTTCTAGACACCTACTTGATCGGCTAATTGTAATGTGTAAAACTCTCCCAAGAGTAACTCTTACTCGCAGTGAGTATCGGGATCCAACTATCTCATAGGAGGTATGCAATCTTATTGTAAATTTCAACACTTGAAATTCCCGATAATATTTTACCCCTAGCGTCCTATGACCTTGACAAAGGCCAACAAAGCATAGGATGCTAGTCAAGTTCAACCCGTCATTTCCTAATTGAATTAAACCCACCCGCACGACCCTTGACAAAGGCCAACAAGGTCGCACGACTACCCTAATCCAATCACATCATATGCTTTAGCAGATAAGCACTATTCAGCTACCGCACACTACGCCTTGACAAAGGCCAACAAACGCAGCATGAATACTAAGTAGAACTTATCTGAAATGACAGAGGGCTACGACAGGTTTTTAAGAAAACCCTTTGCGTAATGAACTTGATCTCGTTGTAGAATCGAGTGATTTTGAAAAGGAGTGTTTTTGAGGCCTTTACTAGTTTTGCTAAAGAGGTCACTCCTGGTGAAGGGATCTCTGCTCTTTCCTTATCGAATAAGGTGCAGGATATTTCACAAATACCGCTGTGCAAAGCAAAAACTATAAAAGCAATCAAAAGACAAACCGTGTTTGTAGCATCTGCTAGTTTTCACTAAAGAGGTCACTCACGGTGAAGGGATCGGCTCTTTCCTTATCGAATAAGGTGCTGGATATTCTACAAGGAATACCGCTATGCAAAGCAAGAACTAGAGCTACCAGTTTTTAAACAAGTTTCTACAACATCTTTAGGTTTCTTTTATTTCATTAATCTCATTAATGAAGTCAGTTATTATGCTTCACAAGCATCACATTTGAAATGAAATCAGCAATATAACATATATCTCATATATATAATATAAACATTCGTCTCAGGCAGTAATATGATCTCATCACAGAACATTGCAGCAGAAGAAACACATATGAAATATTGGATATTCTAGAAATTCCGTGTTTTAAGTTAAGCCAGTATAAAACATGGATTCCACGGTCGCGATGAATAGCCAAACCCACATCCCTGGACCCCCTACGAGAGCGACAAGAAACCCTACCATTTCTAGAGTTAGGAGACACGGTCTCGACTCCTCGAGATGGTCTCCCACAGGACCCTACAACCCGGTTACTTGTGCTTCCCGCCTTGGGTCTATCCTAATGCGGAAAAGTAAATAATATACAATGGTGACATCATCCTCAACCCGGAAGTGCCCCAATAAAAGAATATTACATACAATGAATTTTACATGAATGAAAATAAAAACCCTCAGCTCACATAAAACCCCCGGCTATTCAGAACACGACGATCCAATATAACATATCACAGCAACACATAATATCTCATATCATCAACGTAAGCAAGTATGTGTATCCCGATTGTCGTTGATGTATAGCAACAAAGCCGGCGATACACCACATACTACGCTTACGGTCACAGAAAAGAAAGTGTAAAATTACAACATTTGGAATCCACAATCACTTTAGATATCTTAAATCCAAAATATCACATACTTCGCATTTCATGCCTAACTATATGAATTCCACATATTGTATCACATTCCAGATTAAATAGACAATGTTAAACTTTCCAATCGAATAAACAAACACCCAAGATTTCCCAAATAGCTCAACACTTGAGCAGAGTTCAAAAAGTCCCAGAACATGTCACAGCCGCTATGAACCAGCCGTAGAAGGGTCCAACCAACGCCTCACATGTGGCAACGCTAAACTACCACAAACCATATGGTTCAGTGACGGTTTTGACGGTCACGTAATCGAGTTAAGGTTACGTTCTTCTAGAGGGTCCACAGATTCGCTTGCATGATTTTCTGAAAGTTTTAAACTCAGGAAAAATCCAACACTTGAAAGTTTTCCGACAGGGGAAAAAGTGAGTTATTGATATCCGTTCGAACTTTTTAACACGTTCTAAATTACCCGGAAAAACTTAAACGAAGTTAAACTTTCCGATCGAATCAACGAGTTCCCAATATTTCCTAGAAAGATCAACACTTGAGTAGAATTAAAAATTCCCAGAAGCATGAAAAAGTACCCAAGAATAAACCCCTGAAGTATTAGCCCCTAACTCCCAAAGTTGGCCGTGGAACCGCCGCCAAACGCATGGTTTGGCCGCGGTTCCGCGGTCCCTTTAGGGAGTTATGGCTTCGTACTTCACAGTAATTCTTAGAATTCCCTGCATAATTTTTTGAGTATTTTTAATATGAAAAATTTCAATTTTTGAAAAAATTTCCAGAAAGTGGGATTTATCGGGGTTTCGGAGTTCGATCGGACTTTAAACTTCGCCTACACGATGCCTAATGCTCTGGCTTGGCTCTGATACTATTGTAAGGTTACTAGGCACTATCACAAGTGTCTATAAGGCATCAACCATGCCGAATTTAAATTTTTCAAGTGCTGAACAACCTAAAGTGAGGATCTTTGCTAGATAATTAGGGTTAACATAGCATGTAAACAACTTTATATCTAAGAGAGGGGGATTATAACCTTTGTAGTCCGTTCCTTCGCTTCATAAGCTCCGAGTAGTAGTCCCTTCGCCACAATCCATGAACTTTCGGACTCTAGAGAGGCTCCACAAGCCGAATGATCCATGCTTGCTTGAAGTTTTCCTTTTCGAAGATGATCTACCTTGAAGAATCTTTAACCCAAGCTTACACTTCACTAAACAACTTATTAGAGAAGTGAACACCCTAATCTAAGTGGCTAGAATAGATGAGGATGATGAAGTAGGAATTTAGCTCTCTTTTATTTTCAATTTCTCACCATTTATCATCACAAACCTAAAAGCTAGTAAGCTTTTTCAAGAGGAAGAAGAAGATGAAATCTATTTGTGATGAATAATGAAATTATTGTTGTGGTTACAAATCCAACCTTGGGTTAAGAATGAAGGCTTAACCCTTGTAGAGAATTAACTAGGGTAAAGGGTTTGGGTTAGGTTAAGAAATATCTACACAAAATATCAATACAAAATATCTAAGCTTAAAACAAAATAAAGTTTCTAGAAGCTTCATGAAAAAGCTAACCCAAATGCTAACCCAAATCAAACCCTAACTTGTTTAATCTCCATAAATCATGTTGTATTAGTAATCATAACTTGTTACAATATTATATATCACATATATAATATATTTTTATAACAAAAGAAAATAATACAATTAACATATATCGCATATATATCAATGTATTATCCGGTGAGAAAATGAATCAATAAAGCGAGCTTATATTAGTTAATGTAATGTAATATATCACATATATAATTATGCATTAAATTATCGAATCAACACTTGATCCTACAATCCGGCTATATCGCATATAACCGACTAATATAACATGTACCGATTCATCGAATCAACACTTGATCCGATGACCCGGCTATATCACATATACCCGGCCGATATCATATATCGCGAGAATAGAATACGGTATCTCATATCATATTATTCTCGGTCCCACACATATCACATATGTGCTCCTACTCCGTTTTGCCTGAGCCAGGAAACCTCTGTGTAGGACTCTAAAGAATCGTCAATACGCCGGCAGTAGGTGATGATCATATCAAACACCCACAAGCTGCAAGTGGTCAGCTAAACGTAACAACTACCCAGGTATTGAGCGATCGGAAGATCAACAAGAAAGCCTGTACATTCTCCTGCGAATCCAATCAGTAACACTCCCGTACAGTCCGGTCTCTTCGTCTGATATGTCGCATATCCGGTCTAGGGATGGTAAACGTCAGACCCCAGTAACCGATAAGTCGTGTCGATATGAGGTCTATAACAGTTCAAGAAACTACTGATAACACTTACCAGTAAATCTCAGCAATCCTGGTCAGGGATTTCCAGTTATAACCAATCGAACACAGCACAACATCAACTCTCTATACCGGGAGAGACGAAACCCCTTATATCGCTCATCGCCTCCATGTGATTCGGGACTGTACCCAAAAGCCACCATTTTGCACGCCCTCTTGGACGTGGTATGATGGAAATCAAAGCACAGTGGGAATCTGTCACGACCCGAAATTGGCACGTGACGGCCCTAATACTACGCAACGTCTACAGGCGTAATGCAGTAAAAGAAAGCCAAAACCCAGAAATCTAAACCATTAAAATACCAGAAAAAGATAAGAAACATTGTTTAAAAGTCTTTGAAATCACAACCCAAATTCTTTAAAAGTCCAACTTTATTTCCTTTAAAATTTTGGCGGCACCTCCTTTGTAAAAGCTAGCCCCAAAAATGGGTACAACATAAATATAAAGTAAAGCATCCCCAACGGGAGCAAATCCACGCCCAAAGGCAGAAAACAACCACCACAACAAATAGACGACGCCGTAGCGAAGAAATAGAAGACGATAGAAAGGAAACTGTATAAAAGACAACAAATCCAACATAATATACAACATCGTCCTCACCAAGTCTCTAAGTCAATATGAAAATAGTAGATGGAGAGTACATGGATACAACGAATATACAATACAACGAATAACCACAAAACCCACCTAAGCAAACTGCACACTGTGAGCTGATGCGGTATCCGTAGCAAAAGATGATAAGATGTGTGATAATAGCCTGCCTCTGACTATCCTGAGGAACACCTGCAAACACTGTGGCACAACGGGGGTGAGTTGCCAACTCGTGAATAGTAAATAACATATGCAGGTAATCGCAAGTATGCACGTAAAGCGTGAATCTAAGATATGCAATTAACAATAATAACATGTCATATGAGTGCAGAATAATGGAAAGTACACTAGCAGGTACAACCAATATATATAAAGCAATAATGATATGACAACAGTATGCAATAATCATGCGATAGGGATATGAGAATGTAAATGTGCAACAATCATGAATGGTACACTAACAGGTACTACTAGTACATGAAGCAGTGCACAAACAGATAAGGTGAGGTATGGAGTGAAGTATGTCATTTCCACGGAATCCTGACATCGTGGTAGGATCATAATCCAGCAAGACAATTTAAATACCAATTCCTCAAATCATCCCCCAAATTGGCTCTCATATCATCTAAGTATCACATCTCCTCAATTGCACAATATCAAGTATATCTCATATATCCCGAATGTACAACTTCAAGTATATCTCATATATATCGAATGTACAATCATCAAGTATATCTCGTATATATCGAATGTACAAAATCAAGTGGATCTCACATATCTCGTATGTACAATATGAAGTATATCTTACATATCTCGAATGTACAACAGCAAGTAGATCTCATATATCTCGAATGTACAATATCAAGTAGATCTCACATATCTCGTATGTACAATATCAAGTAGATCTCACATATCTCGTATGTACAATATCAAGTATATCTCACATATCTCGAATGTACAACAGTAAGTAGATCTCACATATCTATCCAGTATCCAATCTCAAATGAATCTCTTATATCCCGAATCAAATCTCCAGGAAAATTCTAACATCCTAAATATAATGACATAAATAAATACGATGAGGTCAATACACAAATATTAGCGTCCCATTCCACTAATATTGGTGTAAGGGTATATATAACAGCGGCTCAATCCCCTGTTATATATACAAAGGAGTAATTAGAAATATCATGAAACCAATGTGCCAAGTATCGACACAGAAATGTTGATCCATCAGGTGCTGTCTCCATGACTGGCCCCCTGATAGTTACGTATCATACGCTATCCCGAAAGATCGAGTGCCTAGCTCTACCCTCGCCTCTCGACGTATCCATACGTACAAGACTCCCGTCGGTATCCACATAATAGCCGCTGAGTCATTGGTCCTGTCACCGGAAAGTATGGTTCCCCTAAGCCTCATCGCCTAGCACCGCGACATCGTTCTTGCTTCGGGGTACCCCCGGGCCCCACCATGTACCCACAGACGGTGCCTCATCACTCCTCGAATCGGGCATATATCAGAACCGATAAATCTCATGGTGGCTGCGGAAATATCAATATCAAGGAAACCGGGTCCTTCAAATAATGCATAATTCCATGAACTACCACGGTCCCCAAATCCAGAAAACATCATGAAAAATCCATATAACAATGCGAAAATCCATGAATATAATATGTGCGCCATATCTGAAATGCAAGCATATAAAGGAAAAACCGCTAATTAACTGCATCAAGTTAATACAAATATCATGCGGTTCCTATTTATCCACTTCTAAATAACATCAAGTGAAGGTAAACATGTAGCTAAAACCAGATGTATGTAAAATAAATAAGGTATAGCAAGATAATGTGTCTACCTATAAGCAATGATATAGTATACCCCCCCTGGGTGTAAGAACAGTATGAGTAAGGTATACATGTAGTTATGACGTAAAGTGTGCATGTACCTATCACTAATGGTATAATACTCTATAGGTATACAGGTAACTAGCATGTAAGTATGTCAGAACATATGTGTAAGCATGTAGGTATACAGGTATGCTATAAGTCAATGCGTAAAGAATTATGAATCAAAGTCTCAATGTTCCTAACCAAGCAATATTATATCTATAAGTGGGTTATGCGTGACATGGAAATTATTGACGGTGTGTGTAGCATACAATCAGTGCACGTGCAACATGAATCGTCAATAATATGTGCAGTGTCCTACTACTACTAGTCCAGGCACAACTACATCTAAGTAATAGGGTAAAGACGCAATTCTAATAATAACGTAGAATATGCGACAAGTAATAAAATCTCTAGCCCTGACGCATAACGCCACGCGGGCGATTCCCCTGTAGATGTTAAATCTACTCACCAACGCTCCAAGCTAGGTGAATCCTACCACCTGTTTCCCCTTGTCGTAGCGTCCGAAGTCCCCGCTTGCGAACCTAAAATTTCACAAACACAACACATAAGCATATATTCTACATCGACGAAAAGACATCGAAACGCAAGAATAACGCCCTGAAAATTACACTGCGCGCTTAGCGCATCTAACGCGCACGACATCGGCCAAAAATCCTTACTAGGGTCGCCAAACTACGAAACACCTAGTCTAGATTCTGATCGTCCTGATCGCGCATTCAAAACACAAAAATAAACGTGGTCTCAATATAAATAACATCGCAACGTCAAAAGAAACTCACGCCTAAAAGTTACCGAAATCTAGTAAGCAGTACTTATCTTTATAGCACAAAACTACGAGTTTTACCAAAACTATAATTTACAAACATCTTCAAATTGCAAGGTTAAATCATTTAAACCATTTCTATATTTTTAAACTTGCTTAATTAAGCTTTAGCAAAAACCAAGTAAGCAAAAATCCTTAATTAGACAAAGTAGTAATTAACAAAAATTAGCATTTTCTACTAGCTTAAGCTTTTCCAATTCACAAATTAACACTTCAATTAAATATTAAACACTTAAATTAAGTTTTAACCTTAACTTGAATTTCTAAAACCATTTCTATAATTTTGAAACATGAAATTTAAAGCTTAAACTAACATCTAATTAAGCTAGCATAAAGTATTAAGCAACAAAAAAAAGAGATTAGAGTTAAGGTTTTATACCTTCAAGAACACCACTTGAATCAAGGATAAAACCAAACTTTAGCCTCCAAAATCCTCACTAGAATGAAGATCCAAGCAACTTTTGTGAAGAAGAATAAAGGTTTTGGATTTTATTTGAATTTCTTTGAATTTATTTGGATTTTTCATGATTATTTTGAAGAAAAATGAGAAGAAATGAGATGAGAAAATCCATGGGCAGCAAGAGGAAGGATGTGGCCGGCCATTTGATGAAGGATAGGGTTTTTGGTCAAGTGTAGAATTTTCTAGAAGAAAATTGAATAATTGTATAATAAAACAAAAAGCTTATGTTCACACTACTTTTCTTTTTTCTTTATTTTTTTAAAAATAAATCCTTTCGCCATAAAAATCTAGATATTTAAAAAAGAAGCTTCTAAAATAATTGTAGTGGTAATTTTCAAGAATTTTCATTTAGAAGAAATTTCCCGATTTACGTGCATATTTTACCGGCTAAAATAATATTTTATTTGGGAAAAATTCTATCTGAACCAAAACCTCCCAAATACCCCTAAAGTTCACGCACAAGCTTTATTTTAGCTAAAAAAAGGTGCCGGTAATCTTATACGGACGTTTGATCGAAATCGGGTTAAAACGGGAAAAACCGAAAATTTTGCCCTAAAACGGGAAAATTCGCAAAACGATTTCTGAAACGTTACAATCTACCCCCTTATAAAAATTCGTCCCCGAATTTAAAATTTTCACTAAGCGTACCTTCAAATAGAAGAGTATAAAACTTCTAAATTCTCGCTCGCAGCCTCCCGAGTGATCATCTCACTATACGGCTACGTCCAAGAAAACTCTCCACAGATAGCAAGACCCTTGACCGAAGTTTCTCCACCTGCCGGGCCATTAACACCAATGGCTGCTGGTGAACAAAAGATTGTGTCCAAGCTAAATGGTCCGGTGCTGAATCATGTGAGAAAGGTCATGAAGGTAATTGCAAAGTATTAACACAAAAAATGCGGGGTGAAAACTCAATAATCTGGACGGAAGTGTCAAATTAAAGGCAACGGAAATAACTCACTTAAAGGATCTCAAAAGGACCTACAATCCTGGGATAAGATTCCTAAAAGTCCACACGTCATTTATCGGAAAATCCATAGGAATACATGATCTCCCACTGCGAACTCAGGCCTGCGACCACCCTGGTCGGCATAAGATCTCTGTCCGCACAGGAAGGTCATCATCCTGACCTGAACAACTGGATCATCTCCGAAGTCTCTAGACTAGCTGGGGTCCAAAAATCCTACTACGCAGAGTCAGAAAAACAGACTGGAGATCGACACCACCTAACAAACAAAACTTAAAGGTTGCCAATTGGAATGTCTCCTGATAACTGCTATCGAAGGAGAATCCGAACAATGGCAAGTGACGATCCCAACTGCCGAAAACAATTAATACGTACGCACAAGCATATCCTCCAGAGTCGGTGTAGCCCGCTCTCACAAAACCATCATCCTACGGATGGAAAAACGAAGCTAAAGCTCAACCAGTACGCAAGGCTTCCTGAAGCTCCTGCCCAAGACGGCAAGCGAACAGGGTGCCTTCATTGGATACGACCCTCGAAGGAACTCTATGCAACGCACAAACTTAACAAAGAACAACTGAGCAGACTGAGAAAAACCGGACAACAAGCATCCGAATGGAGTCACACCCTGACTAAACCTGGGTAGACAACATAACGAATTTCATGGAGATCTGCTCCCATTCCCACATAGGAACAGTTAAAGATTGCACCTCTCCAGCCGGTCTCAGATGCTCAACCCAAAAATCTGCGGATCTCCGTCCTGCACACAAGTCTGGGCCATTACTGTACGACCTCGATCTTCCTCGGGACCATACGAAAACCGTCTCCCGCAACTATAAGACCTAGGAGTCAACACAAACAAGCCTGAAGGAACACTCTGAGAATCTAGCAACAGCTGGGGCTCTCCCAATGTCTATAAAACAAATCCTCAAGTGCTACTCATGTCCCTCACGACACATTGAATAGACCAGAATGTCGTCAATAACACAACAATAACTGGTCGAGGAACGGCCTGAAGAAATCTGGTGTATCATGTCTACGAATGCTGCTATGGTATTGGCGAGTCCAAAGACACCACCAAAACACACAAAGCCGTAGCATGCACAAGGCAGCCTTCGGAATTCCATCACTCCGAACCCGCAACAATGATGACCTGATCCCAACAACTTAGAAAAAGTCTCGCACTTAGGAGCCGATCGAAGAAATCGTCAATGCGAGGTAAATGATACCTATCCACACCGTAAGCCGGTTCAATTGACGATCTATCAATACACAACCTCAACTGCCGTACTTCTCCTTGACGAACAGAAATAGGAGCTCCTCAAGGCGAAACACATAGACGCACAAACCCCCCAACAAACAACTCTGCCGCTGATCCTTAAGCTCCGCCGGCTCATCTGGAACAACGTCGGAAAACTCTCGCACGATAAGAAATGTAGGGTTCCTAGGCACTCTAAGGAGGTTCTACAAGGCATCAACCATGCCAAATTCAAAAAATTCCGGTGCCAAGAAACCCTAATGCGATCGTTGACTAGAGTTTAAGCGAAACTATGAGCTAGTTAACAACTTAACTGCTAAGTGAACGGAAAATACAACCTTTGTAGATCCGGTCCTCCACTTCCTTAGCTCCATGATGATGTCCCTCCGCTGCGATCATCGGATCCCGGACTCTAGAGATGGTTTCGTCGAAGAAATGATCGGGCTAGGTCGTCGACTTCGATGCCGAAGATGATCTACGTCGAGGCAACTCAAGATCAAGCTCCAACTTCACCAAGTCATGAAACTTGTGAAGAAAACATCCTATACTACATGGCAAGTGGTAGAGGATGAAGAAATAGGAAGTGGGTTCACTTTGGATTTGGATTTCTCACTCTTTTTCTCATGTCACCATTAAAGGTAGCAAGGTTTCTTCTTCTTGAAGAAGAAGAAGAACAAGAAGAAGAAAGAATATGATAAGAATTATGAATAATAGAAAATAAAATCATTCTTATCATTATGCAACCTTGGGTTAGTTTAACAAGTGTAGAGAATAAATTAGGGTTTAGGAGAATGGTTAGATTTAGGAAAGAAACAAAAATGGTCAAAGCTTCATGAAGCTTCAACAAAAGAACAAAAGAAGCAACCATTTCTTTTTCTTTCCAAATAAAGAATAAAAGAAAATAAATAAAACAAATATAAAACCTAACCATAATCCTAAACATGGTTTAAAATAAACACAAACCCAAGTTTGCATGTATCATCAAACATGATACAAACTAGTACACAAACATATATCATATATACAATATGCACATTCAAGTGAGATAATCAATCTTTAAGTGAAAAAATACTAGTTAATGTAAAGTAATATATCAAATATATAATTATACATTAAATCATTAAATCAACACTTGGTTTAATGATCCGGTCATACTGCATATAACCGACTAATATCAAGTGTATCAATGTATCGAATCAACACTTGATTCGGTAACCCGGCTATATCACATATAACCTGCCGATGATACAAATCGCGAGAATAGAATACAGTATCACATACTGGTATTATTCTCGGTCCCGCACATATCTCATATGCGCTCCTATTTCGTTTCGCTTGAGCCAGGAAACCTCTGTGTAGGACTTTAAAGACTCGTCAATACGCCGGTAGCAGGTGATGATCATATCAAACACCTACAAGCCGCAAGCGGTCTGCTAAACGTAACGGCCACCCGGGTATTGAGCGATCAGAAGATCGACGAGCTAGCCCGCTCACACTCCTGTGAATCCAACCAGTAACACTTACCGTACAGTCCGGTCTGTTCGTCTGATATGTTGCATATCTTGCCTAGGGGTGGTAAACGTCAGACCCCAGTAGCTCGATAAGTCGTATCGATATGAGGTCTATAACAGTTCGAGAAACTACTGGTAACACTTACCAGTAAATCTTAGCAACCCTGGCCAGGGATTTCCGGTTATAGCCAATCGAACACTGCGCAACATCAACTCCCTATACCGGGAGAGAGGAATCCCCTCCTATCGCTCATTGCCTCCATGTGATTCGGGACTGTACCCAAAAACCACCGTTTTGCATGCCCTCTTGGGTGTGGTAAGGTGGAAATCAAAGCACAGTGGGAATCACACAAGACTCTATGACGATCTCGGGTCTACAGACTAACCTGTACCGGTGTCACCAGAGAACTGCCATCTGACGTAAGGTATAATACCATCTGGGAGTTCTCGGCGAGTCCGTCCAGTGTACCCACTCTCCACTGAGCACCCGTATATCATCTCTGATGTCAAACACCAATGGATATGGGATCATCCATCGCCCATCTGTATGGGTCGAGAAGGGATACGCTAGTCTACTCTGGTATATCGATGCCCCGTCTCGATACACCCACGACTAAGGACCTTGAAGGATGTACTTATGGACTACCATGTCCCCACTAGTATGATCCGCATCATAGTCCAGGTAGTTAAGTACACATCCTAAGGGCTTTACCAACATGTAACAGAGAGACAATCAGTGTACACGTTAAGGTAAAGAGTAACCAGATAGCATAACATCATGTCGAGCAAGAAAGTCCTCCCTATATATGTCCAAGCATCCACTACATTATACATCCTATGTACAGTAATGGCCTCTAGGGCATACATATAACTAACAATCTCCCACTTGCACTAGGGCCATCTGTAGCAGTGGTTGCAGTATCTCATACTCAACCATCCCATAATAGTCTCTCTCTGGGAAAAGGCCTTTGTGAGTGGATCCGCCGTGTTGTCCTCTGAGTCTGCTCTCCTAACCTCGATCCCCTGGAGATCAACCATCTCTACGATCAGGTGACACTGCCTTAGAATATGTCTGGATCACTGATGGGACGGACGTTTCTTGGCATAAGCCACAACTCTATTGTCACATAATGGGTGGAACTAAGTTCATCTCATGAATAAATATACATCCAGACTACCTCTTTGGTAGCATCTTAAGCAGCGATATATCTAGCCTTTATCATCTAGTATGCCACGGTATCTAGCTTGGAACTCTTCCAACATACCGTCCCTTTACTGAGGGTAAAGACAATGCCTGTGACTGACTTTCAGTCGTCCTTATCACCCTGGAACCCTTCCAGTGATTCTCCCCAGGACCAATTGATACCATCTCACTACAACAAGTGAGTATCCTAATATCCAATTAGATCTATCTCATAGATCCAAAACCCAGGATTTAGTAGGTATCACTTTGATCCTATATGGAGAATCATTGTGATAAGCGGAGATTGACCGAGCGTAGCATAGGAAACTCCTTCCCTATCAAGAGTATGTCATCCACGTACTCTACGAGGATCACTACCATACTCCCTACTACCTTTTTGTATATACAAGGTTCATCTACCATTTTGATGATGTCAAACTGTTTGACTAACTCATCAAAACAGATGTTCCAACTCCGCGATGCCTGCTTCATCACATAAAACATCTTGCACACGTTTCCGCTACTCCCACTATTTACGAAGCCCTCTGGCTGTGTACTTTATAGACGTTCTCTTCTAAAACATCATTTAGAAAAGCAGTCATGGCACCCAACCGCCAGATATCGTAGTCATGGTATGTAGCCGTGGCAAGTAGGATCTGGATGGACTTAAGCATAGGCACTGGAAAAAGGTTTCATCATTATCCACGCCTGGTCAATGACGAAAACCTTTAACAAGTCTAGCTTTGAAAGTTTCAACTTTTCCATCTACACCAAGTAATCTTCTTAAGATATACTTGCTCCTGATGGGGATTTAACCCTTCATATATAGCAACCAAAGTCCATACTTTGTTGGTGTATAAGGATTCCATCTCAGATCGATAAACATCCAGCCATTCTTACAGAGTCTCACTCCTGATGGCCAGCGCGAAACTAGTTGGGTCATCATCTCATGATGCAATTCTCGCTCCCACTGTCATAGAGAAACTGAAGTAACTCTCAGGTGGGTGAGGAACCCTACTAGATTGGCGGAGAGGCTGAGGTTCGTTGGTATCTACTGAATCCTTTGGTTTTACCAAATCATCAGCTGCAGTTTGTATAGCTGAAACATTTCCAGTTCTACATAACAGACGTTGGTATCTACTGAATCCGGATTTTGCTTTTAAAACATAGGCCGGACAACCCCAAATCTTAACTAACTTAAAATATGGGCTCTTCCCTTTCCATATCACATATGAAGCGGTAGGCAACTGATTTGATTAGAACCCTATTCAATAGGTATGCAACTTCATAAGTGCATAACTCCCAAAAGGAAATAGGTAACTCAGTAGTACTCATCATACACACCATATCAAATAGGGTATGATTGCTCCGCCCCGATACAACGTTGTGCTGTGGTGTTTTCGGAGGAGTAATGCTGAGAGAGAATCTCATTCTCCTTTAGAATAGTCCAGGAATTCCATGCACAAGTATTCTCCTCCCTGATCTCATCATAGGACATAATACTTATACCCGTATTTTGGTTCTCTACTCCTAACTTATATTCTGTGAATATCTCAAAAGGTTCGGACTTGTGTTTCAACATGAACATATGTCTGAATCTTAAGAGATTATCAGAGAATTTAATGAAGGACAAAGAACCGGTCTTGGCATGTGTAGACAGGGGACCTACATACATCAACATGTATCAGTCCCAAGAGTTCATTAACTCTTTCTCTGTTTCCAATAAACAGAGCTATGGTCATCTTATCTTTGTGACATGACTGGCGAGTTTCACAAGATGTAAATTCAAACTAATTTAAATATGCATCTTTATGTAACTCCAGCTAGTCGGGTCGCATTGATATGACCTAGTCTACAATACCTCAAGAAGGATCCATTCATTTCTGAACTCTTCCTCTTGTGTGTGTTCTGTATACTAAGAACTGTAGTTTGATTTAGAACATCAATGCTTTTAGATAACGTGCCTGAACCGATCAACCTTTGAAATAGGAAATGTTCAAAACATTATCCAACAATACAAAATTATATCCTTTCTTTACTAATAAAGAGACTGATATGATTTTGTATATCAGGTTCGGTATCTAATAGCATTTGTTCAGAATCAATGTATTGGTAATACAGGGTGACAGTGACCAACAGACTTGGCTGCTTTTAGTGTTTATGCCCTAGAAGGCCATTACTGTATCATACTAGTTTGTATATTACTTAATGGAAGCTTGGGATATTCACATGTATATAACAGTCTTGCTAAATATGGTAGTATGCTACTTGGTTTTTCTATCTTAATATGTGAGTATACGTATTGATAGAGCTCTTAGGATCTTGCTTGACTACCAGCGTTGTGATGGCAGTCACACTAGTGGGGGCTGGGTAGTCTACAAGCACATCCTTATTCAGGTCCCTAGTCGTAGGATTATCGAGACAGGGCATCAATACTCCGGAGTAGAATAGTGTGTACGCTTCTCATCCCAGTTGGGGAGATGGTCTGTCCCACAGCCGTCAGTACGTCGTACCGGAGATAGTATGCAGGTGCTCGTTAGGTTACGGGTACACCGGACAGGACTCACAGGGAACTGTTGGTTGGTTTTATACCAGTCGTCAGTGAACAGTTCCCAGGTGACATGAGTATAGCATAGTCCGCAGACTTGACACTGCTACTTCACCTCAAGTGTGTCCCACTGTTCTTAGATTGCTACCCTACCACGGCTCAAAGGAGTCGTGCAAACAGGTAGCAGTTGGGTGCAGTCCCGAGCACTTAGAGGCAGTGGTGGTTAGACAGGATTCGTCTCTCCCGGTATTGGGGGTTGATATCGCGCTGTGTCAGAGAGCCATTACGCAAAGTCCCTGGCCAGGGCAAGCGAGATTTGCTGGTAGGTTCCAGTAGTTTCTCAGGGTGTAATGGGCTTCGCTCCGACACGACTTATACCTCTATTAGGGGACTGACGCTTGCCGCCCCCCTAGGCCCGATATGCGATAGTCTTAGACGAACAGACCGGACTATACGGAGATTGTCACATCAGACTCAGTAGGAGTTCGGATGGGTTTCCTCATCGGCCTTCTTATCGACATCTACCTGGGGACCGTTACGTACAGCTAGTGCCGCTTGCGGTCTGTGGTTAAACCCACTGCCAGCGTAGTAGTCGAGTCTCTAGAGTCCCACACAGAGAGTTTCCCTACTCCAGGCGAAACGATATAGAGGTCGTATGGTTTTACGACAAGGGTTCGGACGCATACGTGTGTTTACGCACGTACGACTTTCGGACAGTTTTTACTAGTCGGCTTTGGTTTAAGCCAGTTACTAGTATCCGGTTATTAGATTTATACAGTCTAAAGTTTTTCCGTGTTTTCACGGATAGGAGGGGCGTTCTCGTAATTGCGCGAGAAGCTTCTAGAAGATGGTGACTAAGGAGGTTTAGGTGGCATATACATTGAATGAGATTAGTGAGTCATATGGATGATTCATCCATGTCATTAATGCATCATAATTGCTTAATGACTCATGGAGATGGATCACCATTAGATATTTATCAAGCATGGTTGTAAATCATTTTCTTTTCTTTTCTTGAAAAACAATAATGCTTGATATATATTATGATAGCTCATTTTCTCATTTGATGATTATGTTCATCTTCTCTCTCCTCAAGCTCTCTCTCTTCAAACCCCAATCCTCCCCTCTCATGTGTTGAGTACAAGGATTAGTTAGACTAATTAAACCATAACCCTCACTCTATATCATCTAGGTACTTTGATTAGCACTTAAAGAAACCTAGTTGCCTTAAGTTTAGAGGCAAAGCTTGGAGTATAGCTCTTGTGGTGGATTGTCTACTACTTGGAGAAGGCCGAGGAGGAGGTGGAGTTCGTAAAGACGAAGGACACGGTTCTTTAGGTATAATCACTTCACATAGTAGTTTAGAACTTCTATGTTTGATGTTAGTTATCGTTTAGCTTCGATTCATGCGGTTAGTCGATGTTTAAGCAAAGAACAAGATCGTTTTTTATATTTCAGCCTCCCCGCAAGTCGTGGGGTGTTGTACATCGACTTACAGTAGTATCAGAGCCTCGCTAAACAATAAATAACTCACTTGAAAAATTGTATGAATTTCGAACGGAAAAAAACAAACCGGAAAACCCCGATATCATGAGTTTCTGTCGATTTTTAAATGAGGTCCAAAAATTTTTCAGGGACCTTCAGAAAGCCCTAAATGATAGTATTAGAACACCCAAGAAAACTGAGCTCATGAATCGGCTAAAGCGCCATGGAACCGCGGCGGATCCCACAGATCCGCCGCGATTCCGCCGCCGAGTTGCCGATTCATTAGCCCAATTTTCCTGTGTGGGTTCTCTGTGATATTTGGTATTTTCTGGAATTTTTTAATTTTTGCTCGGGTTTCAGATTTACAGAGAAGTATTAGAGCAAAATTAAATGTGTTTAATCGATCGAAATTATACGGTATTTGCTTGTTGGATTATATCTGTGTTTGTATAATGTGTTCGTAAACCTCCCCTAACTGCTAGTATGTCAGTTGGCAGGGGGTTGCACATTTCTGTAATGGATTTTATCTGTTTGTGTATATGAACTGTGTTGGACTGTTGTGATGTATAGCCGGGGTTATGTGATGGATTATTATTTAATTCATTTGATGTAAATGTAATTTGTTGTAATATTATTTTTTTTGCGGGGCACATCCAGGTTGCGGTTGTAGCCACCGTTGTATTATTTCATTTTACTGTTTTTGCTCCTAGGACAGACCCAAGGTGGGGTGCACAAACTGCCGGGCGGGTAGTTTGCCGTACCCGTAGGGGTCTTGGGTGGGGTAATGGCTATTCATCACAACTGTGTAATCCGTCTTTTGTTGCAGGCTCTAAATAAACGCGGATTGCTTGTAAATCCAATAAAGTTCATATGAGATCTGGAATGCCTATTATTACGTCTGACGAATGTACAATATCTATATATGATAGCTATTTAGACGTCACTTATGTTTTACACCCGCGCTAGCCCAACCCCCGCTCTGTCGTTAGTTAAGTACCCTAACGGGTGATGACGGGACCCCGTGGCGAATGCGGATGGCATAAGAGGACGTTGTATTTTCGTTGTTTTCTGCAATGATAGGTTAATGATGGGACGCATTATTTATAATGCAAAGAAAATAAACCAAAAGTTGAATCGTTGGAACAATTTAAAAAAAACCACTCGGTTATTTTAAAAGAGCAGAATTTTTAATTGCGGAGCTTTAACCACTCCTTTTAAAAAGCTATTAGGTTCCTTCGATTATATCAATTGTTAGTTATATGTATGCCCTAGAGGCCATTGCTATACATAGGATGTATATTGTAGTGGATGCTGGGACATATATAGGGAGGACTTTCTTGCTCGACATGATAGTATGCTATCTGGTTGCTCTTTACCTTAACTTGTACACTGATTGTCCCTCTGTTACATGTTGGTAAAGCCCTTAGGATGTGTACTTGACTACCTGGACTATGATGCGGATCATACTAGTGGGGACATGGTAGTCCATAAGTACATCCTTCAAAGTCCCTAGTCGTGGGTGTATCGAGACAGGGTATCGATATACCAGAGTAGACTAGCTTATACCTTCTCGACCCATACAGATGGGCGATGGATGATCCCATATCCATTGGTGTTTGACATCAGAGATGATATACGGGTGCTCAGTGGAGACTGGGTACACTGGACGGACTCGCCGAGAACTCCCAGATGGTATTATACCTTACGTCAGATGGCAGTTCTCTGGTGACACTGGTACAGAGTAGTCTGTTGACCCGAGATCGTCATTGAGTCTTATGTGGTTCCCACTGTGCTTTGATTTCCATCTTACCACGTCCAAGAGGGCGTGCAAAACGGTGGTTTTTGGGTACAGTCCCGAATCACATGGAGGCAATGAGCGATAGGAGGGGATTCGTCTCTCCCGGTATAGGGGGTTGATGTTGCGCTGTGTTCGATTGGCTATAACCGGAAATCCCTGGCCAGGGTTGCTGAGATTTACCGGTAAGTGTTACCCGTAGTTTCTCGAATTGTTATAGACCTCATATCGACACGACTTATCGAGCTATTGGGGTCTGACGTTTACCACCCCTAGGCAAGATATGCGACATATCAGACGAACAGACCGGACTGTACGGTAAGTGTTACTGGTTGGATTCACAGGAGTGTGAGCGGGCTTGCTCGTCGATCTTCTGATCGCTCAATACCCGGGTGGCCGTTACGTTTAGCAGACCGCTTGCGGCTTGTGGGTGTTTGATATGATCATCACCTGCTACCGGCGTATTGACGAGTCTTTAGAGTCCTACACAGAGGTTTCCTGGCTCAAGCGAAACGAAATAGGAGCGCATATGAGATATGCGCAGGACCGAGAATAATGCGTGTATGTGATACCGTATTTCATTCTCGCGATGAATGTATCGAATGGTTGTATGCGATATAACCTAGTTATCGAATCATGGATTGATTCGATAAGTCGATACATTGTATATTAGTCGGTTATATGCGATATGACCGGATCGTTAAATCAAGTGTTGATTTAATGATTTAATGCATAATTATATATATGATATATTATTTTGCATTAACTAGTATTGGTTCACTTTAAATGGATTTTCTCACTTGCTTTGCACAAGTTGTATATGTGATATACTTTTGTGCACATGATTGTATCATGTTTGATGATACATGCTAACTTGGTTAAGTGTATGATTAAACCATGGTTAGTTGATGGTTAGGGTTTCATTTGATTTATTTATGCAATTATTTATTTTGTTTTGACAAAAGAAAAAGGGAAAATGGTTGCTTTCAAAGATGAAGCTTGTTGAAGCTTCATGAAGGTTTGACTAAAGTGACCATTTTGTCTTCATGTCATAAACCTAACCATTCACTGACCCTAGTTCATTCTCTACACCTAACCATGGTTAGCATATGATAAGAATTCATTTTCTTTTCTATTTTATTATTCTTATCATATCATTATCTTCATCTTCTTCTTCTTCTTCTTCAAGAAGAAGCTTGCCTCCATCAATGGCAACTTGAGAAAATGAGTGAGAAATCCAATTCTAAAGTGAACCCACTTCCTATTTCTTCATCCTCTACCACTTGCCAAGTAGTATAGGGTGTTTTCTTCACAAGTTTCATGACTTGGTGAAGTGGGAGCTTGATCTTGTGATGCCTCGACGTAGATCATCTTCGGCACGAAGCCGACGACCTTGCCCGCCCATTTCTCCGATGAAGCCGACGCTAGAGCCCGGGATTCCGTTTGGACAGCGAGGAGACTTCATTGCGGAGCTATGGAGGTGGAGGACCGGATCTACAAAGGTTGTATTTCCGTTCTTTTAGTTAAGTTGTTAACTAGTTGCATCTTTCGCCTAAAATTCTAGTTAACGATCCGTATTAGGGTTTCTCGGCACATGTAAAATGTTAAATTGGTATGGTTGATGCCTTGTGAGACCTCATTAGAGTGCCTAGGAACCCTACATCAAGTTCACTACGTTCACAGTTTCGCCAAAACCAGTCGTAGCCCTCCGTCATTTCTTATGGATGGTCAGTAGTATTCAAGCTATGCTTGTTGGCTTTCGTCAAGGCATAGTGTTTGGTAACTGCTGGGGTATTCATTTGTTGCATAAATAGATGAGTTGGTTTGGGACAGTCGTATAACTGTCACGTCCCGAAAGTACGGAATATGACCGGCCCTTAAACTACGAACGTCTCGAGGCGTACGTAATCTAAGTAAGCCGAAAACCCAGAAATCCAAACCAAGAAAAGTAGTAGAGTGAAGGAAAACCAATTTAAATCAAGTAGTTTTAATAGCATAAGCCGAATTATGCCTTTTTAAAAACATCAAATATTTCCTGAAAATTTCGGCAGAGTCTCCTTTGTAAAACTGGCCCCCAAACGGGATACAATATGAATAGTATACGAAATCAATAAAAAGGAATCCCCATGCGGGAGCTAGCTCTTCGTCAATCGACGGTCACAACCACACAAGCAATATAATATACAACGCCAAGGGCGAGGATCAAAACTCAAAAGGAAACGCAAAACAATAAGAAATCCACAGAAATACAACGCGCGACTCTAAGGTCGAAAGAATAACATCACTGGTCTCTATCTCAGAAATAAATACATGTTTGGTTGATGGAACTTCTAGATACAACAGAATAATGATATACAAGATATATAATGGGGGTACGATACAAGTAAACCCACCTACTAGCAAGTCACCGGGAAATGGGAAGCAGTGCCAGCAAAGCCGTAATGAAACCTGTACGGCAAAACCTACAAGAAACTGGGGCACAACAGGGGTGAGTTGCCAACTCGTGAATAGAAAAACATGTACGGAAAGAAATCGCATAAATAACGCAACCTAGGTCAATGATCATAATATATCCTCAAATATATGTATAACATGCAGCCTATAACAATGGATAGGGTAATATCTAACCGAGTGTAATCTCATGGGCCCGTGTCAGTGCCTCAGGTAGCAATATATCATATGGATGATGTATGAATGCATGAAACAGAATGCATGTACTGAAGAAAACTGCTTTCATAAATTAGTGAGATTTCTGTATTTTTAAAATGAGGTATCATAATGAAATCAGCATAAAACAGTGCCTAGCATCGGCACAAAACGTAATCCTAATATCTCGATATCTCTGTATCACAGTCTCTGTACCTCAATATCTCGAAATCTCAATGTCTCAATCACAATATCTAGGACGCCGTCAGTCCAGACCGGCCCCTACCATCCATCTCAAGACCACGACGGTATCCTCCGGATATCCGACGCGTCGGGTAATATCACCGGTCGGTAGTGCTCCCCTGCCAGGCTCAACGTCAACAACACGATCCTCTTGCCCCGGGGTACCGCACCGGGCCCACCATGTACCCGAAACGGTTCCTCCACTCCTCGAATCGGGTCTCGAAATCCATCAACAAACTCATGGTGGACGACTCATACATCATGGGAAAACCGCACTTTTTATTTAAAAGAGAGGGAAGAAGCTTATACAAGTTTTGCAGTTTTCCCCCAAATCCAGAAAATCTCATAGAAATCCAAATCCAAATCATCAATAGCATATAAACCCATGAATATAGGCATAAGAATCCATGAATACGGCATAACAATGAATAACAGTATGCATGAAGTGACAAGTAATAATTACAATATCTAAGCTGGCATATAAGGTAAGTACACTAATATTATGTCAAACTACTAGCTATCAAGCTAAGTTAAGCAATAATATATTCTAAGGTGTACGTGACATGGCAATTACCGATGAAGATGTGTGTGAGCCGGCAAGTAAGTGTACGTGGTACATACTCATCATCGGTAATGGTGCTGGTGTCCTAACAGCATAATGTCAACAATGCAATATGAAATAACAATGTAAGTATGTGATGCGGAGCGAGCAACCAAAATGAGCGGGAGCTAAATATTAAGCAATGGTGCCATTTGAAATAACACGAATCGTGGGGTTTTGAAAATAGGGCTACGGTAGTTTTAAGAAAGGATACGTCTTTTGAAATATCCGTAGATCCCTTGACCTGTCTTTTAAAATACCCACGATGTAACTCTTCAAAAACCGTTTAGACAGTTTTTCGGTAATCGGCTAATTTGTCAGCTTTTTCCGTAAAAGTCAAAATAGGTATTTTTTTTCATTGTAGACCTAATTATACAAAATTTAGATAATATATTACTATAAATTGGTCACTAAAATGTTACTTAAAATTTTCTAGTTAAATAAAAAAAAATTCGTAATTAATTATTTTTAATATTATTTTAAGCTTTTAAAAATACATTAAATTAGTGATAAATACAAATTTAATTAGGTAAATTTCATAATTAGGAATCTTTATAAACTAAAATAGAGTGTTAATAAATTGTATCATGACCTTGTAAGATTTTAGTTTTATGGTTTGAAATTAATGAAAAAAATGAAGTAAAATGGGGTTTTTTGTAAAAAGGTTGATGTGAAATGCATTAATTGGGATTTAAGGGGTCTTTTTGACCTAGAATCATCTACACAAAAACCCCATTCCCTTTCCTCACCTGCTGGCCGAGCAAAAACTGCAGAATCCCCTCATTTCTCACTTCTTTTTGCTTCATTTTCTTACCAAAATCCATTAAAAATTCACAAATTCCTTCTCCAATTCAAAGCAAAATCCAAATCCTATCTCTCCTCAAGCCAATTTAGTTTAAAACTTGAAGAAAGGAAGCATCTTTGGTGGCTTGAGCAAGCTAGGGTTAAACTTGTGAGGTGAAAATTCTAAACTAGTTGTTAAATTGTAGTTTAAATGTGCAAAAATTGAATTTTGAAGTATTAATTTAATAGTTATTGCTTGTTTATGAAATTCAAGAAAAGGATTTGATTTTGAATTAGGGTTTGTAGCATGGTTGATGGATTTAAGTTAGGGTTTTGGTTATCTAATTGGTTAGAGTGGTTAATTGTGCGATGTTGCGCTCGCTAGATTGATAAATTGCGATATTTGCATCGAATCGGTATGCAAATGCTTTCTAGGTTTTTATGTAAATTAGGAGGTGATCAAATTGCGTTATATTAGCGATATAATTAGCTTCATATACGACTATTAGTGTGCGCGAATGCGGGATTTTGTCTAGTCGGGTTTTAGTTTTGTCGATTGCCCCGAAATGACGATTCTAGTTAAGATTTAGCAATTTTCGTGTGTTTTCCGCGCACCGAGTGCACGTTATGTTTAATTCAAGAGCGTCGATCTTTTTATATTGACTTGTTATCGTTTTAGGGGTATGTAATCTTATATTGTGTGTTATGTAATGCTAGGATCGGTCGGGGAAACATCGGACACGGCGCGTAAAGGCAAGGCGGTGGTCGGATCGGATTACCGAGGCATTCAGGTGAGTAGATGTATTCATCTATGGGGGAATCGTCTGGATGGCGCGAGGCACCCCCTTGTTAGGATTACCTTATTTCTTGCAAAATTTGTATTGTTAGTTAGCTTACCCCTTCATTTACATTGCATACCCTTATAGTTAATAGTATGCTAGATTGCATGGATAGTCATATGCACATATGCGATAACACTTCGTAGGATACGAACACCATTACCACTGGCATCTGTTGCACGCGCACTATTCATGTGACACACACGCCTTTGGTAATTGCCATGCCACGTGCACTATAGAACCTGTTTAGCTCAGTTCGCCACTTGCATCATACATGATATATGAAATTTGCATAGCATGTATATACCTCGCATCATCATCATACTTACATAGATTTCTAGCCACAATTCACATCGCATACCTTGATATCATAGACATTTATCATATACAACATGATGGACATTATGATTTTCTTGAGGATTTCAGTATTGCTGCGATTTCTGGATTTTTGGGGAAAACCGCAAGAATTTAACAAGAGCTTATATTTATCATTTTTTTTAAACAAAGTTGCGGTTTTCTCGTGATGTATGTGTCGTCCACCATGAGTTTTCATGTTTTCTGTTGGATTTCGAGACCCAATTCGAGGAGTGGATGAACCGTCTCGTGTACATGGTGGGCCCGGTATGGTACCCCGGGGCAAGAAGATCGAGTTGTAGACGATGAGCCTGGCAAGGGAAGACTACCTACCGGTGATGTCTGGCGCGGCGGATATCCGGAGGATACCGACCGTTGTCGTGAGATTTGATGACATGGGCCGATCCGGACTGACGGAGCCTGATATTTGAGACATTGATACAGTGAGACATTGAGACAGAGGTGATTTCATATTTGGTGTCGATGCTTGACAAGGTTTTCAGATGATTTCTTGATGGTATTTAGCTATTATACAGATATTCCTTTTTCTAAAGTTAAGAATGCAGAACTCTTAACATTTAAAACACTTAAAGATTTAGTAATGACATTGCATACATATGCATGCATACAAGCGGTATTATATCACATCTGAACATACATGCTGTGACGCATTTGCGTGCATTCTTACGATTGTCTTACTAGATGTTATATTCTACTCACGAGCTGGCAACTCACCCCCGTTGTGCCACAGTGTCTTGCAGGTCGGACCCGTCATCCTTGTAGCGGCGGGCTATCTTATCATCAGCTCCTTTTGCTCAGACTCGCGACATCGCCCGTCGGTGGGTTGCGAGCACACTTTATTTCTTTTTGCTCTATCATTGTATCTAGTATTCTCCATCTACCACTTTCTATTTGTATATGCGACCTAGTGATGAGACTGAGAGATTTGTATATATGTGGTTTCTTTTGGGTCGAGCTCACTTGCGCCGACGTGTGTTTTCTGATATTTTGCATTTCTTTTATGCTCTTTTTCTTGATATTACTTATATATTGCGTGTGGTTGTGATCCGCCTTGGGCGAAGAGCTAGCTCCCGCTTGGGGATGCCATTTTATGATTACAGGTTATATATATCTTGTTGTACCCATTTTGGGGGATAGAATTTACAAGGGAGACTCTGTCGAAATTTTCGGGAATTTTTGATGTTTTTTTTAAAGGGGTTCAGTGCAACTTAATTGATTTAAAAATCATTTTCATGAAAGGTTTTCCTTCACTCTCTTTTGATTTTGGTTTATATTTTTCTGGGTTTTGGCTGACTTAGGTTACGGTACGCCTTTAGACGTCTCGTAATCTAAGTGCCAGTCACGTTCCGTACTTTCGGGTCATGACAAAGTTGGTATCAGAGCGTAGGTTTTACCTTTTGGAGTGTAGGACGACCTTGGTAGATGGAGTAGGTGACTTAAGCAGAGTGGCGTAGCGTGGGTATGATCCGCGGCATACTTACAATACGGTACTCCGCCTAAGTGACCTTAGGACATAATTGCTTGTATTTCCCTTCTTGATTCCTTGCATTCCTTGATTTGATTGCAATGTTCTTATCAGTCCTGTTTCTTATTCCAGCTTCGATGCCGCCAAAGACTACGAGAGCTCAGCGAGCTGCCGCTAGGGATGAGATTCGAGCGGGCTCGTCTGAGGCGAGGATCGAGCGGGATGATACGCCTACCCCTCAGGGTCATACTGATCCGCCTTATCCTGACCGTATTGCCAGACTAGAGGCCGGCATGCAAGAGTTGCGACAGATGATGGGATCTTTAGTTGAGTCTAGCCGGGCACAGAGATCCGAGGACGTTCCTTCCACCGCACAGACCACGATTGTACCTGCTGCACAGATGGTCGCTCCTGCTACTACGGAGACTATCCCTGTTTCACTACAGGAGTTCATGAGATTGAGACCTCCAGCTTTTACCGGTACAGATGCGACAGAGGACCCACAGGCATTTCTCGATAGGATGGCTCAGATTTGCCGTTCGTTGAGGTGTTCTGATGATAGATTGGTGGAGTTTGCGAGTTTTCGTCTGGAGGGTCTTACCCAGACATGGTACGATTCAGTAGAGAGAGGCCGAGCTGCAGGTCTACCTTCTATGACCTGGGACGAGTTTACAGCTGCATTTCTTGCCCGTTTTCTTCCGGAGAGTGTCCGAGATGCTCGAGCCCGTAGTTTCGAGTCTCTGCGCAAGACTCCTGGGATGACAGTGTCGGGGTATGATATACAGTTTACCCAGTTGTCTCGATATGCTCCATACCTAGTAGACACAGAAGAGAAGAGAATAAAGAGGTTTGTGCGAGGGCTTGATACACAGCTATTCCTTGCCATCGGCACCCAGCACTTTGATACATACGCAGCCGCGATGGATGCAGCCTTACTTTTAGAGGAGCGTATTTCTGAGACTCCGGTCGTTTCTGGGCCGAAGAGGATCCGTACTGATAGGCCAGCTCAGCGGCAGATGGGTAGACACCGCGATAGATTATTTCCGGGAGATGGTGGAGGCAGAGGATTGAGACGAGGTCAGTTATTTGGTTCATATCCACAGACCCAGCAGTCGTCTCCAGGATGTTTTCGGTGTGGGAGTCAGTACCACCGTGTCAGAGACTGTACCATGGGACGCCAGGGCACGACGACGGTCCCGCATGTGACCTTACCACCCTCACCACCTCCTCAGAGAGCTCTACTTCCTACTCCTGATGATGCTCCATGCCAGCCAGATGCTTCTAGAGGTCGTGGGCGTGGCGGTCTGGTTCAGAGAGGACGAGGCGACAGAGACAGAGGCAGAGGCCGAGGTAGAGGCCGAGGACAGCCAGCTATTAGTGGTGAACAGGCCCGAGTGTTCGCGTTGACTCCTCAGGATGCGCAGGCATCCAATGCCGTCGTGACAGGTACTCTGCCAGTATGTTCTTTTGATGCACGGGTATTATTTGATCCAGGTTCCACACATTCCTATGTGTCCACGTATTTTGCACCGAGGTTGGGCCGAGAGTCTTCTCCGTTAGATCAGCCGCTTGTCATTATTACACCGGTAGGCGAGTCGTTTATTGCCCGTTTCGTGTACCGATCATGTTCCGTTTATATCGGGGAGATAGATTCTTCAGTTGATTTGATTCTCCTCGATATGCTAGACTTTGACGTTCTTCTTGGTATGGACTGGCTAGCCACCTGTTATGCATCCGTGGACTGCCGTGAGAAAGCAGTCAGATTCAGCTTTCCTGGTGAGCCGGTTCTTATGATTCAGGGAGATCGTAGCACTACCCTTCCCAGCTTGATTTCTTCTCTTCGCGCTGGACAGCTCTTAAGGAAAGGGTGTCAGGGATTCTTAGCCTATGTTTGTGATACTAGCTCCACAGAGGTTCCGTTGGACCAGGTCCCTGTTGTGAGAGAGTTTCCTGATGTATTCCCTGACGAGCTGCCTGGTCTGCCACCAGAGCGCGAGATTGAGTTCTGCATCGACCTGATCCCCGGCACGGGGCCTATCTCTATACCGCCTTATCGGATGGCCCCGGCGGAGCTGAGAGAGCTAAAGGATCAGTTACAGGACTTGCTGGACAAAGGTCTTATCCGACCGAGTGTGTCACCTTGGGGTGCTCCCGTCCTGTTTGTTAAGAAGAAGGACGGAAGTATGCGCTTATGCATTGATTATCGTCAGCTGAACCGGGTTACTGTACGGAACAGGTATCCCCTACCCCGCATTGATGACTTATTCGATCAGCTCCAGGGTGCTAGGTTTTTCTCGAAGGTTGATTTACGGTCAGGTTATCACCAGTTGCGGGTTCGGAAGGAGGATATTCCGAAGACCGCTTTCCGTACTCGATATGGTCATTATGAGTTCTTGGTGATGTCGTTCGGGCTCACCAATGCCCCGGCAGCATTTATGGATTTGATGAACCGCGTATTCAGGCCGTATTTCGATCAGTTCATTATTGTGTTCATTGACAAAGTTGGAGGAACCCCCTTCCGGGTCAATCCGGTCAACGGTGCAGCAATGCGGGAGAAATCCTGGACAAAACGTCGATAGTAGCCGGCCAGACCTAAAAAACTGCGAACCTCTGTAACTGATACTGGTCTAGGCCAACGCTGAACTGCCTCGATCTTCTTTGGGTCCACACAAATACCATCTCTCATCACCACATGACCCAAGAAGTCGACACTGTCTAACCAGAATGCGCACTTGGAAAATTTGGCGAACAGCTGATGCTCCCTCAAAGTCTGTAATGTGATACGTAAGTGCTGCTCATGCTCCTCCCGGCTCCGAAAATAAACCAAGATGTCGTCAATGAACACAAGAGTTTGAAGTATATCTTCCAGCAGCGAGATCTGAACCTGAGACAACGCCGTTGGATGGAGTTGGTGAAGGATTATGACTGCGAGATTCTATACCACCCGGGCAAGGCGAATGTGGTGGCAGATGCTTTGAGTAGGAAGCCCGGAGGTAGCTTATCTTGTTTGAGCGCAGTGCAGATGCAGTCGACGGCGGATTGGCAGGTTTTATGTGATAGCAGAGTGCAGTTCGAGTTTACTCCTACAGGGGGACAGCTGGCCCATTTCAGAGCACGCCCACAGTTACTTGACCGTATCCGCGAGGCACAGCCCGGCGATGCCCGTATTTTAGAGATTATTGAGCAGATTCAGCAGGGCAGAGTTTCTGAGTTCGTGATTGATGATCAGGGGATACTTCGATTTGGGACTCGACTGTGCGTGCCAGATTCAGAGGGACTGAGGCGTGATATTCTCGAGGAGACACATAGATCAGTATACAGTGTTCATCCTGGTTCCACCAAGATGTACCATGATTTGAGAGAGGTTTACTGGTGGGACGGGATGAAGAAGGATATTACAGACTTTATGTCGAGATGCCTGACTTGTCAGCAAGTCAAGGCCGAGCACCAGAGGCCAGCCGGCGAGTTACAGCCTTTACCCATCCCTGAGTGAAAGTGGGAGCAGGTCTCCATGGACTTCATTGTGGGTCTACCCAGGACCAGTCGAGGGTACGAATCTATTTGGGTGATTGTGGATCGACTGACGAAAGCGGCTCACTTCCTGCCAGTGAAGACCACTTTTGGATTTTCTCAGTACGCCCAGGTTTATATTGATGAGATAGTGCGACTGCATGGCGTTCCGACTTGCATCGTGTCCGACCGGGGCACCCAGTTTACCAGCCGATTGTGGCAGAAACTTCAGGAAGCATTGGGCACCCGATTGAGTTTTAGTACAGCCTTTCATCCGCAGACTGACGATCAGTCGGAGCGTACTATTCAGACTCTTGAGGACATGCTCAGAGCTTGTGTTTTAGATTTCGGCGGTAGCTGGGATCGTCATTTGCCTTTGATCAAGTTTTCCTACAATAATAGCTTCCGGGAGACGATTCAGATGGCACCTTTTGAAGCTCTATATGGGAGGAGATGTCGATCGCCTGTATGTTGGACAGAGCTCAGGGAGAGCAGTGTTTTGGGGCCGCAGATCGTACAGGAGACGACCGAGAAGATACAGCTGATTCGGGACAGGATGAGAGCGGCACAGAGCAGGCAGAAATCTTATGCTGACAGGCGCCGTCGCCGACTCGAGTTCGCTGTTGGCGATCATGTTTTCCTGAAGGTCTCTCCGATGAAAGGTGTGATGAGATTTGGGCGGAAAGGGAAGCTGAGTCCTAGATATGTTGGTCATTTCGAGATCCTAGAGCGTGTTGGTCCAGTCGCTTATCGGTTAGCTCTTCCGCCCAGCTTCCCCGATGTTCACCCCGTGTTCCATGTCTCGATGCTCCGCAAGTACCTTCATGATCCTTCCCATGCGATTCAGCACCAGACGATCCAGCTAGAGCGTGATCTTTCATTCCCCGAGCAGCCGGTGGTCATTCTGGATCGGCAGGTGAAGAAATTGAGATCGAAAGTTATACCGTCCGTCAAGGTCCTTTGGCGTGGCCCGAACAGCGAGGAGGTCACCTGGGAGACCGAGGTCGAGATGAGAAAGAGATATCCCCATCTTTTTGAAGGTACGCGTAGTTAAATTCTAAATTCGGGGACCGAATTTCTTTAAGGGCGGGAAGATTGTAACTCTTCGAAAACCGTTTAGGCAGTTTTTCGGTAATCGGCTAATTTGTCAGCTTTTTCCGTAAAAGTCAAAATAGGTATTTTTTTTCATTGTAGACCTAATTATACAAAATTTAGATAAGATATTACTATAAATTGGTCACTAAAATGTTACTTAAAATTTTCTAGTTAAATAAAAAAAAAATCGTAATTAATTATTTTTAATATTATTTTAAGCTTTTAAAAATACATTAAATTAGTGATAAATACAAATTTAATTAGGAATCTTTATAAACTAAAATAGAGTGTTAATAAATTGTATCATGACCTTGTAAGATTTTAGTTTTATGGTTTGAAATTAATGAAAAAAATGAAGTAAAATGGGGGTTTTTGTAAAAAGGTTGATGTGAAATGCATTAATTGAGATTTAAGGGGTCTTTTTGACCTAGAATCATCTACACAAAACCCCCATTCCCTTTCCTCACCTGCTGGCCGAGCAAAAACTGCAGCTAATCCCCTCATTTCTCACTTCTTTTTGCTTCATTTTCTTACCAAAATCCATTAAAAATTCACAAATTCCTTCTCCAATTCAAAGCAAAATCCAAATCCTATCTCTCCTCAAGCCAATTTAGTTTAAAACTTGAAGAAAGGAGGCATCTTTGGTGGCTTGAGCAAGCTAGGGTTAAACTTGTGAGGTGAAAATTCTAAACTAGTTGTTAAATTGTAGTTTAAATGTGCAAAAAATGAATTTTGAAGTATTAATTTAATAGTTATTGCTTGTTTATGAAATTCAAGAAAGGGATTTGATTTTGAATTAGGGTTTGTAGCATGGTTGATGGATTTAAGTTAGGGTTTTGGTTATCTAATTGGTTAGAGTGGTTAATTGTGCGATATTGCGCTCGCTAGATCGATAAATTGCGATATTTGCATCGAATCGGTATGCAAATGCTTTCTAGGTTTTTATGTAAATTAGGAGGTGATCAAATTGCGTTATATTAGCGATATAATTAGCTTCATATACGACTATTAGTGTGCGTGAATGCGGGGTTTTGTCTAGTCGGGTTTTAGTTTTGTCGATTGCCCCGAAATGACGATTCTAGTTAAGATTTAGCGATTTTCGTGTGTTTTCCGCGCACCAAGTGCACGTTATGTTTAATTCAAGAGCGTCGATCTTTTTATATTGACTTGGTGTCGTTTTAGGGGTATGTAATCTTATATTGTGTGTTATGCAATGCTAGGATCGGTCGGGGAAATATCGAACACGGCGCGTAAAGGCAAGGCGGTGGTCGGATCGGATTAGCGAGGCATTCAGGTGAGTAGATGTATTCATCTATGGGGGAATCGTCTGGATGGCGCGAGGCGCCCCCTTGTTAGGATTACCTTATTTCTTGCAAAATTTGTATTGTTAGTTAGCTTACCCCTTCATTTACATTGCATACCCTTATAGTTAATAGTATGCTAGATTGCATGGATAGTCATATGCACATATGCGATAACACTTCGTAGGACACGAACACCATTACCACTGGCATCTGTTGCACGCGCACTATTCATGTGACACACACGCCTTTGGTAATTGCCATGCCACGTGCACTATAGAACCTGTTTAGCTCAGTTCGCCACTTGCATCATACATGATATATGAAATTTGCATAGCATGTATATACCTCGCATCATCATCATACTTACATAGATTTCTAGCCACAATTCACATTGCATACCTTGATATCATAGACATTTATCATATACAACATGATGGACATTATGATTTTCTTGAGGATTTCAGTATTGCTGGGATTTCTGGATTTTTGGGGAAAACCGCAAGAATTTAACAAGAGCTTATATTTATCATTTTTTTAAACAAAGTTGCGGTTTTCTCGTGATGTATGTGTCGTACACCATGAGTTTTCATGTTTTCTGTTGGATTTCGAGACCCAATTCGAGGAGTGGATGAACAGTCTCGGGTACATGGTGGGCCCGGTATGGTACCTCGGGGCAAGAAGATCGAGTTGTAGACGATGAGCCTGGCAGAGGAAGACTACCTACCGGTGATGTCTGGCGCGGTGGATATCCGGAGGATACCGACCATTGTCGTGAGATTTGATGACATGGGCCGATCCGGACTGACGGAGCCCGATATTTGAGACATTGATACAATGAGACATTGAGACAGAGGTGATTTCATATTTGGTGTCGATGCTTGACACGGTTTTCAGATGATTTCTTGATGGTATTTAGCTATTATACAGATATTCCTTTTTCTAAAGTTAAGAATGCAGAACTCTTAACATTTAAAACACTTAAAGATTTAGTAATGACATTGCATACATGTGCATGCATACTAGCGGTATTATATCACATCTGAACATACATGCTGTGACGCATTTACGTGCATTCTTACGATTGCCTTACTAGATGTTATATTCTACTCACGAGCTGGCAACTCACCCCCGTTGTGCCACAGTGTCTTGCAGGTCGGACCCGTCATCCTTATAGCGGCGGGCTATCTTATCATCAGCTCCTTTTGCTCAGACTCGCGATATCGCCCGTAGGTGGGTTGCGAGCACACTTTATTTCTTTTTGCTCTATCATTGTATCTAGTATTCTCCATCTACCACTTTCTATTTGTATATGCGACCTAGTGATGAGACTGAGAGATTTGTATATATGTGGTTTCTTTTGGGTCGAGCTCACTTGCGCCGACGTGTGTTTTCTGATATTTTGCATTTCTTTTATGCTCTTTTTCTTGATATTACTTATATATTGCGTGTGGTTGTGATCCGCCTTGGGCGAAGAGCTAGCTCCCGCTTGGGGATGCCATTTTATGATTACAGGTTATATTTATCTTGTTGTATCCATTTTGGGGGATAGAATTTACAAGGGAGACTCTGCCGAAATTTTCGGGAATTTTTGATGTTTTTTTAAAGGGGTTCAATGCAACTTAATTGATTTAAAAATCGTTTTCATGAAAGGTTTTCCTTCACTCTCTTTTGATTTTGGTTTAGATTTTTCTGGGTTTTGGCTGACTTAGGTTACGGTACGCCTTTAGACGTCTCGTAATCTAACTGCCAGTCACGTTCCGTACTTTCGGGTCATGACACACGATCCGCTAGTTTTGAAATAGGTAGGAGTCTAATCTAATCTAACAACTACACTAAACTATACGGCTGAACTAACAAGCTGAACTACAGGTAAGGAAACCGCTTATCATCTGAGTCGATACATATACATACCTGTATATGTATAGTCGGTGATCCCGCCTCAATAATTTCATATCCGATACCATATCTATAATCAGACATCCCAAGTCAAGAGTGCGGATCAATCATCAATATATAGCTCGTACGTAAATCCGTCGTACGGCATCCCAAATATGGGTACGGGTCAATATCGCATTCATCATACTATTCATCTGGTATCCTCTTTATCAAATATCATGATCGGGGTACTGATCTACGTCTAGTACAATACTGATACCGCCTAAGTATGCATGCACGTGTGTGAAACACTACGTCAAGGACCGGCTACAACGTCATGTCGTATCTCAAATACGAACCCTGCTATATCACCGATCTCACGGCCTCAAATCAAATCTCATCGACTCATCATAAATCCCAAGTACTATCCTCATTATCCATGCATGCATATATGAATGTATATATGCATAGTCCCATACCCACGCATATATACATATATACACATCCCAATCTACGCACAAGAAGGTAAAGTATGCAAGTCTGTGTGTGCATATGTGGGTATAACAACTACTCTAGGGTTTCGCAACTAACCCAAAGGTAAACCATGAACACATAAACATAACATGAATAAACATTCTCGTATCATAAAACACCTATATAAACATATATATATGAGCAACACTACGGACTGCGGGGGTGCTATACGCCATCCACCCGACTTCTCCCCGTAGATATAAATCTACTCACCTGGTCCTCGCTAGCCGGTGCCGACGTCGCCACGCGCTTGCTTGTCGTCTCGAAGTCCACATGGGGTACCTACATATCATAACGCACCGTGTCGTATTAAAATCCGACTCATGACCCAAAAACGACACGTGAATCCCACATAGGTCAAAACCTATGGTTGCTTTCACAAATCAACCCAAAAACCCTCGACGTCGGCGTACAAACGCCAAACCATCGAGAAAAACTCAAACGTATCAATCGTGGTTTCATAACACCTTAATTATATATATAAAATAGGGTTAAAATCACCAAAACTTCAAATTCGCTTTAAAGCTATTTTTCCGAAAACCTAATAAGAAAAATTAACCGCTTTAATACAACCTCTTGATGTTTAAACGAATCTAGCGGCCACAATATTCACTAAATATCATAACAAAGTCATATAAACCATTCCTATAATTTATTCTCATCAATTTCCATAAATTCCAAAATTCTAGTTTACAATATACCCAAATTTAACAATTTTATAGCAAAAATGCACAAACAACAATTTAGCTTGGATTTTCATGAACTAAAGTATTAAACTATATTTTATAATGTTAATGAAGTCATGAAAAACCTAATCACATTTTTAAACCCAATATTTAAACAATTTTTTAAAACCTAGTTAGCAATTTAGCAAAATTCTCACCATTTTAATTTAACAAATTAGCAAGTAGCAACCAACCTAGATTTTGCATACAATTACATGTTAATCTCCTCATTACAACCATAAACTAATGATAAAAACCCTAATTAAATTCAAACCCTAGTCTTGAATTTCCTAAAGTTGCAATAAAACCCAATTAAACATCAAATTTGTTAACATAGAAGCAATTAAACAACAATATATGAATAAGGTTTAAATTATACCTCATGATCATGGATCAATCATGAAATCTAGCCTCTCAAAATGCTCTCTTTTCACCACAATCCATGCTTGTTAGGCTAAGCTAAAATGGGTAAGAGTTGGATTTGGATTTTGGGATTTTTTTGATGGATTTTGAGGCAATTATGAAGCATTTTTTTGAAGAGAAATGAGAGGAGAAAAGGGGGAGGGGGCTGCTGCTGGAAAGGGCCGACCAAATGCAGGTGGGGGAGAGGAGCGAGGGGGTGTGGTGTGAGGTATGGTGAGGGAAAAGTCCAAGTCAACAAAAGGTCAACTCTTTTATCCATTCTCATTTCTTTTCTTTTCTTTTCTTTCTTTGAAATTCAAGTGGGGAAAAAGGGTGGAGGCTGCTGAATTCAGCCAAGGGAAGAAGTAAATGGGGGTGTGTGAGTGTGGGTATGGGTGTGGGGTGATGGAAAATGATAAATACAATACCCCAAACATACATTTACACTAAAAAAAAAGCCTTTTTCTTCGATATTTTCTAAACCGTTTTGGCAAACGATTTCATTTCAAAAACCACATGATAAAATTTTATTTAATGTTTTATGATGCACAAAATTTGTTTCAACTCATTCCAATTTGTAATTTTCCCTATTTAAATGTATTAATGACGGCTTAAAATAATATTAAAATAATTAATTTCGGAAAATTTTTCAGAAAATTTGAAATTTCACCAGTGGCTCAATAAACACCAAATACTAGCAATTACATAGCTAGAATATGTATATTTAATTTTATAATAAAGATATTTGCATTTTGACTTTTTACAGAAAACCCCCTTATTTTACCTTTTTTCGAAATTTCACCGAAACGATTTTCGAAACGTTACAATCTTCCCCGCTTAAAGAAATTCGGTCCCCGAATTTAAATTAAAACTCCCCCCCCAAATACTAAAATATTTCAGCCAAAACCATCAAATCGCCGGGGCTCCGAAATCATAAATACATAAACACATCATAGCGCAATGCATGCGCATGAGTAATGAGTAGATAACTCGAAATCAAAACTCCGTCAAGCATCCCGCAATTATCGGAGTCAAGGTGAAGACACGAATGTCAAATCTCAAGCAAGAACGATATGCTATAAATCGGAACTATACATGCAAATATCAGGAGGAAATGCATGCTAAATCCTTTAAGTTGTTGTGCAATGCACATAACACTGCACAGTGGCGGACGTCTATCATAAGAAAATAACTATATACATATATACCTTTGTTTGAAATGTACGTTCCGCCATTTTGGGAGACAATTTAGAAGGGTTTTCCTTGTTTTAAACGTTTCGCGTCATATCAGACACGTAGGTAAATACTGAGACTATAGCTCGCTTTTTGGAATTCCCTTCAATAGCTATCAATGCATGCAAAATACATTCAGGTACTGTCCTCTGACTAGTCCTGCTTAGTACGAAAACACCTCGCAATTATCATAAAAAAACGTACTGCTCTATAAGTGTTAGTTATATGTATGCCCTAGAGGCCATTACTATACATAGGATGTATATTGTAGTGGGTGCTTGGACATATATAGGGAGGACTTTCTTGCTCGACATGATAGTATGCTATCTGGTTGATCTTTACCTTAACGTGTACACTGATAGTCTCTCTGTTATATGTTGGTAAAGCCCTTAGGATGAGTACTTGACTACCTGGACTGTGATGCGGATCATACTAGTGGGGACATGGTAGTCCATAAGTACATCCTTCAAAGTCCCAAGTCGTGGGTATATCGAGACGGGGCATCGATATACCAGAGTAGACTAGCGTATACCTTCTCGACCCATATAGATGGGCGATGGATGATCCCATATCCATTGGTGTTTGACATCAGAGATGATATACGGGTGCTCAGTGGAGACTGGGTACACTGGACGGACTCGCCGAGAACTCCCAGATGGTATTATACCTTACGTCAGATGGCAGTTCTCTGGTGACACTGGTACAGAGTAGTCTGTTGACCCGAGATCGTCATAGAGTCTTGTGTGGTTCCCACTGTGCTTTGATTTCCACCTTACCATGTCCAAGAGGGCGTGCAAAACGGTGGTTTTTGGGTACAGTCCCGAATCACATGGAGGCAATGAGCGATAGGAGGGGATTCATCTCTCCCGGTATATGGAGTTAATGTTGCGCTGTGTTCGATTGGCTATAACCGGAAATCCCTGGCCAGGGTTGCTGAGATTTACTGGTAAGTGTTACCAGTAGTTTCTCGAACTGTTATAGACCTCATATCGACACGACTTATCGAGCTATTGGGGTCTGACGTTTACCACCCCTAGGCGAGATATGCGACATATCAGACGACGAGACCGGACTGTGTGGTAAGTGTTACTGGTTGGATTCACAGGAGTGTGAGCGGGCTTGCTCGTCGATCTTCTGATCGCTCAATACCCGGGTGGCCGTTACGTTTAGCAGACCGCTTGCGGCTTGTGGGTGTTTGATATGATCATCACCTGCTGCCGGAGTATTGACGAGTCTTTAGAGTCCTACACAGAGGTTTCCTGGCTCAAGCGAAACGAAATAGGAGCGCATATGAGATATGTGCGGGACCGAGAATAATGCGTGTATGTGATGCCGTATTCATTCTCGCGATGAATGTATCGATATGGTTGTATGCGATATAACCTAGTTATCGAATCAAGGATTGATTCGATAAATCGATACATTGTATATTAGTCGGTTATATGCGATATGACCATATCGTTAAATCAAGTGTTGATTTAATGATTTAATGCATAATTATATATTTGATATATTACTTTGCATTAACTAGTATTGGTTCACTTTAAATGGATTTTCTCACTTGAAGTTCACAAGTTGTATATGTGATATACTTTTGTGCACTTGATTGTATCATGTTTGATGATGCATGCTCACTAGGGTTTGTGTAAAGATTAAACCATGGTTGTATATTGGTTAGGGTTTTCACTTATTTATTCATTTATTTATTTATTTCTTTTTGGCAAAAGAAAAGAGAAAATGATGGCTTTCTTTGCTTGAAGCTTCTTGAAGCTTCAAAGCATCTTTGACTAAGTGACCATTTTGTCTTCATGCTTAACCCTAACCCTTTAACTAACCTTAGTTTATTCTCTACACTTGACCATGGTTGGATTATGATAAGTTACATTTTATTTTCTTTTTGAAAAACACTTATCATAACATTTTTCATCTTCTTCTTCTTCTTCTTCAAGAAGAAGCTTGCTTCATCAATGGCAACTTGAGCAATTGAGTGAGAAATCCAATTCTAAAGTGAACCCACCTCCTATTTCTTCATCCTATACCTCTTTCCAAGTAGTATAGGGTGTTTTCTTCACAAGTTTCATGACTTGGTGAAGTGGGAGCTTGATCTAGTGATGCCTCGACGTAGATCATCTTCGGCACGAAGCCGACGACCTTGCCCGCCCATTTCTCCGATGAAGCCGACGCTAGAGCCCGAGTTTCCATTTGGACAGCGAGGAGACTTCATTGCGGAGCTATGGAGGTGGAGGACCGGATCTACAAAGGTTGTATTTCCGTATACTCGTAGTTAAGTTGTTAACTAGTTTAGTTTTCGCCTAAAATTCTAGTTAACGATCCGTATTAGGGTTTCTCGGCACCCGTAAAATTTGAAATTGGCATGGTTGATGCCTTGTGAGACCTCATTAGCATGCCTAGGAACCCTACAGTGGTATCAGAGACTAGCTAGAGCCTTAGGCGATGCGTAGACGATGTTAGAAACCCGATCGAACCCCGAAACCCTAACTTTTAACCCTCTCTGGACTTTTTCTGAAAAAGTGGTTTTTTCAAAATTAAAAATGCTTAAAAAATTCAGCAGGAAATTCTAAGAATTACGGTGCAAAAATTACCTAATGATCTTTCTAAAGCGCGGCGGAACCGCGGCATTAGCCGTCTATTGCGGCGGTTCCGCGTCCATTTAGTCTCTTCAGTCAACCATTTTTGCACAGTAACTTCTTTATTTAAATACTGAGTTTTATGGGAATTTTTAAAATTTACTCAAGAGTTGAGTTTTCTGGGTTGTATTAGGGACTCGGTATTTCGATCGGATTGTCTAATTTTGTCTGTGTGGCTTTCCGGATAATTTTAGAATATGTTAAAAAGTCCGACCGGATATAAATACCCAATCTTTCCCCAGCCGGAAAAATTCCAAGTGTTGGATTTTTCCATAGTTTAAAGACGTTCTAAGTAGTGCAAGTAACGCGATGGTCCCTCTAGAAGACAACAAACCTTAACTCGATTATGTGACCGTCTTGAACTTCCCTTTGAACCTTAGGGTTTGGGGCAGTACGGCGTGCCACATGTGAGGCGTTGGCTTGACCCTTCTACGGCTGGACCGTTGGTACTGAGGCACGAAGTGAATGTCTTTGAACTTATTTCATGAGTTGAGCTGTTTCGGGAAAACTTGGGTGTTCGATTGTTCGATCGGAAAGTTTAACATTTTCTATCTTATTCGGAATGTGATACAATAATTGGAATTCACAAGAAGTTATGAGATAACTGAATGAATGTTATAAACATAGCAGTTTAGTCTCACTTGTTCGGTTGCCACGGAATTTTGATGTGATCAAAAGTCCGTCGCAATCACGTAGCGTACGCGGATACTCGCCGGGTAAACTTAATAGACAGCCTCACTCCATAGCCCCGACCAAGTGACTGTAGGAGAACCCCATCGCTGAAAGCATCCGTTCGGATGCCCGAGGCAGCGGTGTTCCGCCTTGGTGCACTTTGTCGACGGTATCGGGGGTGCGGCCGCCTACTAAAGTTTGCGACGAGCATTCGATCAGCAAATCGGGAATCCTGTTTAATTGCCCGACTTGATATTGAAAAGTGTTTTCGATTTTGAGACTAAAATGCGGGGTTTATAATTGTTAGGCATGCGATGTCTAAGGAATTCATTTGATTAGGCATGCGATGTCTATGCAGGTTGCGGATTCCAACTGTTGTAGTTTTACACTTTTTTTTCTGTGACCGTAAGTGTAATATGTGATATCGGCGGTTTCGTTGCTATATGTCAACGACAATTGGGATGCGCATATTTACTTATGTTGATGACATGTGATGTTATGTGTTGCTGGATATGTTATATTGGATCGTCGTGTTTGAATAGCTGGGGGTTTTTATGTGAGATGAGTGTTTTTCATTTTCATTCATGTAAAAACTTGTATGTAATATTCTTTTATTTGGGGCACTTCCAGGTTGCGGAAGATGTCACCCTTTGTATATTATTTACTTTTCCGCACTAGGATAGACCCAAGGAGGGGAGCACAAGTAACCGGGTTCTGGAGTCCAGTGGGAGACCAACTCGAGGAGTCGAGTCCGGGTCTCCTAACTCCAGAATTGGTAGGGTTGCTTGCCGCTCTCGTAGGGGTCTAGGGGTGTGGGTTTGGCTATTCATCACGACCGTGGAATCCGTGTTTTATACTGGCTCGTATTAAAAACACGGACGTCCTAGTATATCCAATATTTCATATGATTCTTCTGCTGCGATATCTGTGATGTGATCATGTGATATGTTCTGTGATGGATACTTTATATAGTATATATGATATATTGTATAGACGTTACTTATGTTTTACACTCGCGCTAGCCCTGCCCCGCTCTGCCGTTAGTTACCTAACCTAACGGTGCACGAGGGGACATCGAGGCGAATGCGGATGGCATAAGTGTACGTCGTATTTATCTGTGATGTTTAGGTGACTTAAATGATGGGACTTCATTAATGAGATTAATGAAAGTAAAAGAAACCTAAGATGTTGTAGAATCGAATTTCAAAAATAAAACAGGTAGCTACAGTTCTTGCTTTGCACAGCGGTATATGTGATATATCCTGCACCTTATTCGATGAGGAATGGGCCGACGATCCCTTCACCGGGAGTGACCCCTTTAGCAATAACTGGCAGATGCTACACACTCGGTTTGTCTTTTGATAGCTTCTATATTTTTTGCTTTGCACAGTGATATATATGATATATCCCGCACCTCATTCGACGAGGAAAGGGCCGACGATCCCTTCACCGGGAGTGACTCATTTAGCAAAACTACAAAAGCCTCAAAAACACTCCATTTTAAAATCATTTGATTCTACAACGATATCAAGTTCATTACGCAATAGGTTTTCAGAAAAACCCGACGTAGCCCTCCGTCATTTGAGATAAGTACTAGTTAGTATTCGTGCTGCGGTAGTTTGGCATTCGTCTAGGCGTAGTGTGCGGTAGCTAACTAGTATTTATCTGCTTATGCATATGATGCAGATTGGATTAGGGTATTCGTACGGCGTTGTTTGGCATTCTTCAAGGGTCGTGCGGGTGGGTTTAATTCAATCAAGAAATGTACGGGTTGAACTTGACTAGTGGACTATGGGTTGTTTGGCATTCGTCAAGGTCATAGAACACTAGGGGCAAAATATTATCGGGAATTTCAAGTGTTGAAATTTGCAATGAGATTGCATACCTTCTATGAGATAGTTGGATCCCGATACCCACTGCGAGTAAGAGTTACTTCTGGGAGAGTTTTACACATTACAATTAGCCGATCAAGTAGGTGTCTAGAAAAGTGTTAACGAGGTTACGCCTCTGGGAAAACGAGGTTTGCATTAATTAGGTTCGTGCAAAAGCACGGGGGACCTCCCTCAAAGTACCGACACCAGCCTGGCTGAAAGATTGGTTAACTTGTAGCGTGTAATTAATCCCGGCTAGTCTTTCCTTTTAGGGTTTGAAGGAAGATTTGATAAAAAAAACAGTGGGAGCCATCCTGATTAGATAAAATAATAACCAATCTATTCTTGCAAGAGCGCACGCTGAGTGTTTTCTTCTCTCTCTCTCTCCAGGTAGCGACCATATCACGCCTTAATCAAGATAATAATACGGAATATTGACCGAACCCGCTTGTTATACTGAGCTGGGGAACGTTGGTCCCGCTCCAACTTATAAATGTTATAAGACAGAGCAGGAAATTGGGGATTACCAGAATTCCCGTGCCGCCCAAACGAAGAGAGTGCATGCTGATGCATCATCTTCGGGTGTGTTCGTTACAAAGAACTGTTTCTCTGTATCCTCTACGTCCTGGGTATGTGATACCAGAACAGGATCCCAGATATGTAATCTGTTACATAGGGCTACAGAAAGATAGAGAACTGAGAACGGGTGATAAGTTTCATGAGGCAGAAAACGGGACAAGTGTTGCAGCCAAGTCTGTTGGTCACTGTCACCCTGTATTACAAATATATTGATTCTGAACGAATGTTACTAGATACCGAACCTGATATACAAAATCATATCAGTCTCTTTATTAGTAAAGAAAGGATATAATTTTGTATTGTTGGATAATGTTTTGAACATTTCCTATATCAAAAGTTGATCGGTTCAGGCACGTTATCTAAAAGCATTGATGTTCTAAATCAAACTACAGTTCTTTAGTATACTGAACACACACAAGAGGATGAGTTCAGAAATGAACGAATTTTACTTGAGGTATTGTAGACTGGGTCATATCAATGCGACCCGACTAGCTGAAGTTACATAAAGATGCATATTTAAATCAGTTTGAATTTACATCTTATGAAACTTGCTAGTCATGTCACAAAGATAAAATGACCATAGCTCTGTTTATTGGAAACAGAGAAAGAGTTAGTGAACTCTTGGAACTGATACATGATGATGTATGTAAGGTCCCCTGTCTACACATGCCAGGACCGATTCTTTGTACTTCATTACATTCTCTGATGATCTCTCAAGATTCAGACATATGTTCCTGTTGAAACACAAGTCCGAACCTTCTGAGATATTCACAGAATATAAGCTAGAAGTAGAGAACCAATAGAGGGTATAAGTATTATGTCCTTTGATGTGATCGAGGAGGAGAATACTTGAGCACGGAAATCCTGGACTATTCTAAAGGAGAATGAGATTCTCTCTCAGCATTACTCCTCCGTATACACTATAGCACGATGGTATATCGGGGCGGAGCAATAGCACCCTATGTGATATGGTGTGCTCTATGGTGAGTACTACTGAGTTTCCTATTTCCTTTTGGGAGTTATGCACTTGAGAAGCTGCATACCTATTGAATAGGGTTCAAATCAAATCAGTTGCCTACCACTTCATATGTGATATGATAAGGGAAGAGCCCATGTCTTAAGCTAGTTAAGATTTGGGGTTGACCGGCCTATGTCTAAAAGCAAAATCCGGACAAGCTCGAGGCAAGGTCTGTTATGTAGAACTGGAAATGTTCCAGCTATACAAATTGCAGCTGATGATTTGATAGAACCAAAGGATTCAGTAGATTCCAACGAACCTCAGCCTCTCCGACGATCTAGTAGGGTTTCTCACCCACCTGAGAGATACTTCTGTTTCTCTATGACAGTGGGAGCGAGGATTGCATCATGAGATGATGACCCAACTAGTTTCGAGCTGGCCATCAGGAGTGTGACTCTGTAAGAATGGCTGGATGCTTAGTGATCTGAGATGGAATCCTTATACACCAACAAAGTATGGACTTTGGTTGCTATATCTGAAGGGTTAAATCCCCATCAGGAGCAAGTATATCTTGAGAAGATTACTTGGTGTACTTGGAAAAGTTGAGACTTTCAAAGCTAGACTTGTTAAAGGTTTTCGTCACCGACCAGGCGTGGATAATGATGAAACCTTTTCCAGTGCCTATGCTTAAGTCCATCCAGATCCTACTTGCCACGGCTACATACCATGACTACGATATCTGGCGGTTGGGTGTCATGACTGCTTTTCTAAATGGTGTTTTGGAAGAGAGCGTCTATAAGTACACAGCCAGAGGGCTTCGTAGACAGTGGGAGCAGCGGAAACGTGTGCAAGATGCTTTATAAGATAAAGCAGGCATCGCGGAGTTGGAACATCTGTTTTGATGTGTTAGTCAAAGAGTTTGACATCATCAAAATGGTAGATGAACCTTGTATATACAAGAAGGTAGTAGGGAGTATGGTAGTGATCCTCGTAGAGTACGTGGATGACATACTCTTGATAGGGAAAGAGTTTCCTATGCTACACTCGGTCAATCTCCGCTTATCACTAGGATTCTCTATATAGGATCAAAGTGATACCTACTAAATCCTGGATTTTGGATCTATGAGATAGATCTAAATGGATGTTAGGATACTCACTAGTTGTAGTGAGATGGTATCAATCGATCCTGACGAGAATCACTGGAAGTGTTTCAGGGTGATAAAGACGACTGAATGTCAGTCACAGGCATTGTCTTTACCCACAGTAAAGGGACGGTATGTTGGAAGAGTTCCAAGCTAGATACCGTGGCATACTAGATGATAAAGGCTCGATACATCGCTACTTAAGATGCTACCAAAGAGGCAGTCTGGATGTATATTTGTTCATGAGATGAACTTAGTTCCTCCCATTGTGTGACAATGGAGTTGTGGCTTATGCCAAGGAACACCCGTCCCATCAGTGATCCAGACATATTCTAAGGCAGTATCACCAGATCATGGAGATGGTTGATCTCCAGGGTGTCGAGGTTAGGAGAGTAGACTCAGAGGACAACACGGCGGATCCACTCACGAAGGCATTTTCCCAGAGAGAGACTTTTATGGGATGGTTGAGTATGAGATACTACAACCACTGCTATCAGATGGCCCTAGTGCAAGTGGGAGATTGTTAGTTATATGTATGCCCTAGAGGCCATTACTATACATAGGATGTATATTGTAGTGGGTGCTTGGACATATATAGGGAGGACTTTCTTGCTCGACATGATAGTATGCTATCTGGTTGATCTTTACCTTAACGTGTACACTGATAGTCCTCTCTGTTATATGTTGGTAAAGCCCTTAGGATGAGTACTTGACTACCTGGACTGTGATGCAGATCATACTAGTGGGGACATGGTAGTCCATAAGTACATCCTTCAAAGTCCCTAGTCGTGGGTATATCGAGACGGCGGGCATCGATATACCAGAGTAGACTAGCGTAATACCTTCTCGACCCATACAGATGGGCGATGGATGATCCCATATCCATTGGTGTTTGACATCAGAGATGATATACGGGTGCTCAGTGGAGACGGGGTACACTGACGGACTCGCCGAGAACTCCCCAGATGGTATTATATCTTACGTCAGATGGCAAGTTCTCTGGTGACACTGGTACAGAGTAGTCTGTTGACCCGAGATCATCATAGAGTCTTGTGTGGTTCCCACTGTGCTTTGATTTCCACCTTACCACGTCCAAAGAGGGCGTGCAAAACGGTGGTTTTTTGGGTACAGTCCCGAATCACATGGAGGCAATGAGCAGATAGGAGGGGATTCGTCTCTCCCGTATAGGGAGTTGATGTTGCGCTGTGTTCGATTGGCTATAACCGGAAATCCCTGGCCAGGGTTGCTGAGATTTACTGTAAGTGTTACCAGTAGTTTCTCGAACTGTTATAGACCTCATATTCGACACGACTTATCGAGCTATTGGGGTCTGACGTTTACCACCCCTAGGCGAGATATGCGACATATCAGACGACGAGACCGGACTGTTGCGGTAAGTGTTACTGGTTGGATTCACAGGAGTGTGAGCGGGCTTGCTCATCGATCTTCTGATCGCTCATACCCGGGTGGCCGTTACGTTTAGCAGACCGCTTGCGGCTTGTGGGTGTTTTGATATGATCATCACCTGCTGCCGGAGTATTGACGAGTCTTTAGAGTCCTACACAGAGGTTTCCTGGCTCAAGCGAAACGAAATAGGAGCGCATATGAGATATGTGCTGGACCGAGAAATAATGCGTGTATGTGATGCCGTATTTCATTCTCGTGATGAATGTATCGATATGGTTGTATGCGATATAACCTAGTTATCGAATCAAGGATTGATTCGATAAATCGATACATTGTATATTAGTCGGTTATATGCGATATGACCAGATCGTTAAATCAAGTGTTGATTTAATGATTTAATGCATAATTATATATTTGATATATTACTTTGCATTAACTAGTATTGGTTCACTTTAAATGGATTTTCTCACTTGAAGTTCACAAGTTGTATATGTGATATACTTTTGTGCACTTGATTGTATCATGTTTGATGATGCATGCTCACTAGGGTTTGTGTAAAGATTAAACCATGGTTGTATATTGGTTAGGGTTTTCATTTATTTATTCATTTATTTATTTATTTCTTTTTTTTGCAAAAGAAAGAGAAAATTGGTGGCTTTCTTTGCTTGAAGCTTCTTGAAGCTTCAAAGCATCTTTGACTAAGTGACCATTTTGTCTTCATGCTTAACCCCTAACCCTTTAACTAACCTTAGTTTATTCTCTACACTTGACCATGGTTGGATTATGATAAGTATACATTTTATTTTCTTTTTGAAAAACACTTATCATAACATTTTTCATCTTCTTCTTCTTCTTCTTCTTCTTCTTCTTCTTCAAGAAGAAGCTTGCTTCATCAATGGCAACTTGAACAATTGAGTGAGAAATCCAATTCTAAAGTGAACCCACCTCCTATTTCTTCATCCTCTACCTCTTGCCAAGTAGTATAGGGTGTTTTTCTTCACAAGTTTCATGACTTGGTGAAGTGGGAGCTTGATCTAGTGATGCTCGACGTAGATCATCTTCGGCACGAAGCCGACGACCTTGCCCGCCCATTTCTCCGATGAAGCCGACGCTAGAGCCCGAGTTTCCATTGGGACAGCGAGGAGACTTCATTGTGGAGCTATGGAGGTGGAGGATCGGATCTACAAAGGTTGTATTTCCTTATAACTCGTAGTTAAGTTGTTAACTAGTTTAGTTTTCCGCCTAAAATTCTAGTTAACGATCCGTATTAGGGTTTCTCGGCACACGTAAAATTTGAAATTGCATGGTTGATGCCTTGTGAGACCTCATTAGCGTGCCTAGGAACCCTACAATAAGAAATCCATCCCAAAATACGCGTATGAATACTACGTGCGTCTGGTGCGCACGACTATCAAAATCCATATAACGTGCCATACAAGTGCACAGAAACAAGATCTAAGTGCATCGGGTGTGCTCAAAGCATCTGTCGTAGGACAACGTGTGTGCCTGACAGCAAAATCAGGTGCATCTGACATGCATGAAAAATCTCGATTTAGTGCATCTGGTGTGCACCAAAATCGCATCTCAAGACATGCGCTCAACATGCGCGAAAACCCAAAACCGAGGGGCATCGATCATGCACGAAATCATGAAATCCAATATCAAGCGCCGAACATGCGCAAAATCAAATCAGGTGCACAAGGTGCACAAAACAAAATATCGAGTATCACAATCGAAATCGAAGTCCAGTGCATCTAAGTGCACAAAAGGCGTATCACTGCACTGCAAGCATATATAAACTATACAGAGTGCAGGAACCAAATCGTGTGCGTGCATACGCACAAAATCAACTCAAATGTCTAAAACCGTAAAATCACAAACATGTGAAACCAAAGCACGAAAATGATATAAAGTGCAACACTGTGCCAAAGATCGTAAATCCTCAATCATCAAAATCAAATTATGTGAATAAATCACCCAAAACATCGAAATCAATAATGGCGAATTAGTATCGCTCAAGTGCATCCTCTAAGAATCTCGGGCCAACTGTCGCGGTCACTAGTGGGACGTCTCGTCGATGATCATGAACTCTGGCCTGCTGGTGTTGCGTAACAATGACCACTCCTGGGTCAAGGTTTTCACTGTGAATTACCAATCTCTCGGTCCATCGGCTCATCGGCCCTGTCAGATGTGCTGACGGGAGATGATCCGTTCTGGCACTTCTCTGGTCATCTCTCGGTCAATCATCGCGACCACTCGTAAGACAGCATATCACTGGCGTCGGCCTCTGGCTCTCTGAATGTATATGACACATCTGATCCTGGATGCAAGTATCATTGCAGCAGTGTCCTGGAAGGAATCCTGCTCACGGTCTCTTCCATGTCTCATCGCTGCCAACTGTCCGGAATTCATCGTCCTTTCCTATATCTGCATCTTGCTCTGGAACGACTGCATACTCATCGCGACTCCTTCTGGAAGGTAAATCCAAGTACCATGCATCGGCATACGCATCGCATCTCTGATGTCGGCGGAGTGGAACGTCATCTCATCTAGATCTGGTACGAACCTCTTACTTCACTTTTCTCTAATGTCGTCTGGTTTGGACTCGTCTCGTCGCTGCTGCATGGACTGAGCTCCAATGGCTATCCTCGTATCGGGAGTCTCCAAGAAATGCATCTCACCACTTAGCATCCGAATTAAGTCGAGCATCCGATCGAGTCGTCAAAACCTCATAATCCCCCAAGAGCTCAACATCTTGGGCACAGTTTAATAGTATCGAGTACATATCCACAGCATCGGTGGTCCAGCCGTAGATGGGCAAACCCAAGCCTCACTAATGGCGCCGTAGAACTGCCGCAAACCCGAAGGTTCAAAGGCTTTCACACGGTCATTAAGTCGAGTTAGGGGTTTCATTCTTCTAGAGGGTCTATAGAATTGCCTGCATGCCCTTCCAAATACTTTAAACTTGAATAATAGATTTCTGACATTCGATCGTCTCTGTCGACTCCCAACGTCTCCCGCGTGAAGTCGTCTCTAGCTGAGAATCAATCTATCTGATGACCTCTCATCGGGTAGGCGAACGAACCACATGTCCTAGTCATTCATCCTCGGGTGGACTAGCGACCTTCTATCATCTCTTAGTACAACCTGTACTGCAATAGCTCCATCATATGGGGCGATATCTCGTCGCGTCGCAGCAACAACTGGCTCACTCGTCTGCACGCTGAACAGTGCCTCAATCATCATGAGTAAGCAATACACCAACGTGTCATCAAAATCTTGCTGGCCTCTATCATGGCTCAATCCTCTAGTGTCGATCAGCACATCCGAGTAACCTCATAAAGGCGATCCGCCAAACGCTCGTGGCGCGGAAACACAGTAAAAAGACACATCTCTGCAATCGTTGTGTCGCCGGAATTTCGCCCTGGTCAGTCCTCGTTCGTGACGAGCTCGTGCTGACCGCAACTCTACCTGTAGCTCTCCCTGCCCGTAATCGTGGCAGCAAAACCATACCTGGTACTGATGAGGCTAGATCGGAAAGAATGTAATACTGAGCAAAGAAATGTACATCCTAAGGCTTCTTAAGTGGAGTACCGTATCGTAAATATGCCGCGGAACATACCTACGGTACGTCACTCTACTTTAGTCACCTATTCCATCAACCAAGGGTCATCCTACGCTCCGAAGGTAAAACCTAATGCTTTGATACCAACTTTGTCACGTCCCGAAAGTACGGAATATGACCGGCACTTAAACTACGAACGTCTCGAGGCGTACGTAATCTAAGTAAGCCGAAAACCCAGAAATCCAAACCAAGAAAGTAGTAGAGTGAAGGAAACCAATTTAAATCAAGTAGTTTTAATAGCATAAGCCGAATTATGCCTTTTTAAAAACATCAAATATTTCCTGAAAATTTCGGCAGAGTCTGCTTTGTAAAACTGGCCCCCAAACGGGATACAACATGAATAGTATACGAAATCAATAAAAAGGCATCCCAAGCGGGAGCTAGCTCTTCGTCAATCGACGGTCATAACCACACAAGCAATATAATATACAACGCCAAGGGCGAGGATCAAAACTCAAAGGAAACGCAAAACAATAAGAAATCCACAGAAATACAACGCGCGACTCTAAGGTCGAAAGAATAACATCACTGGTTTCTATCTCAGAAATAATACATGTTTGGTTGATGGAACTTCTAGATACAACTGAATAATGATATACAAGATATATAATGGGGGTACGATACAAGTAAACCCACCTACTAGCAAGTCACCCGAAATGGGAAGCAGTGCCAGCAAAGCCGTAATGAAACCTGTACGGCAAAACCTGCAAGAAACTGGGGCACAACGGGGGTGAGTTGCCAACTCGTGAATACAAAATATCTACGGGAAGAAATCGCATAAATAACACAACCTAGGTCAATGATCATAATATATCCTCAAATATATGTATAACCATGCAGCCTATAACAATGGCTAGGGTAATATCTAACCGAGTGTAATCTCATGGGCCCGAGTCAGTGCCTCAGGTAGCAATATATCATATGGATGATGTATGAATGCATGAAACAGAATGCACGTACTGAAGAAAACTGCTTTCATAAATTAGTGAGATTTCTGTATTTTTAAAATAAGGTATCATAATGAAATCAGCATAAAAAAGTGCCTAGCATCGGCACAAAACGTAATCCCAATATCTCGATATCTCTGTATCACAGTCTCTGTACCTCAATATCTCAAAATCTCAATGTCTCAATCACAATATCTAGGGCGCCGTCAGTCCAGATCGGCCCCTACCATCCATCTCAAGACCACGACGGTATCCTCCGGATATCCGACGCGTCGGGTAATATCACCGGTCGGTAGTGCTCCCCTGCCAGGCTCAACGTCAACAACACGATCCTATTGCCCCGGGGTACCGTACCGGCCCACCATGTACCCGAAACGGTTCCTCCACTCCTCGAATCGGGTCTCGAAATCCATCAACAAACTCATGGTGGACGACTCATACATCATGGGAAAACCGCACTTTTATTTAAAAGAGAGGGAAGAAGCTTATACAAGTTTTGCGGTTTTCCCCCAAATCCAGAAAATCTCATAGAAATCCGAATCCAAATCATCAATAGCATATAACCCATGAATATAGGCATAAGAATCCATGAATACGGCATAACAATGAATAACAGTATGCATGAAGTGACAAGTAATAACTACAATATCTAAGCTGGCATATAAGCTAAGTACACTAATATTATGTCAAACTACTAGCTATCAAGCTAAGTTAAGCAATAATATTTTCTAAGATGTACGTGACATGGCAATTACCGATAAAGATGTGTGTGAGCCGGCAAGTAAGTGTACGTGGTTCATACGCATCATCGGTAATGGTGACTGGTGTCCTAACAGCATAATATCAACAATGCAATATGAAATAACAATGTAAGTATGCGATGTGGAGCGAGCAACCAAAATGAGCGGGAGCTAAATATTAAGCAATGGTGCCATTTGAAATAACACGAATCGTGGGGTTTTGAAAATAGGGCTACGGTAGTTTTAAGAAAGGATACGTCTTTTGAAATATCCATAGATCCCTTGACCTGTCTTTTAAAATACCCACGATCCGCTAGTTTTGAAATAGGTAGGAGTCTAATCTAATCTAACAACTACACTAAACTATACGGCTGAACTAACAAGCTGAACTACAGGTAAGGAAACCGCCTATCATCTGAGTCGATACATATACATACCTGTATATGTATAGTCGGTGATCCCGCCTCAATAATATCATATCCGATACCATATCTATAATCAGACATCCCAAGTCAAGAGTGCGGATCAATCATCAATATATAGCTCGTACGTAAATCCGTCGTACGGCATCCCAAATCTGGGTACGGGTCAATATCACATTCATCATACTATTCATCTGGTATCCTCTTTATCAAATATCATGATCGGGGTACTGATCTACGTCCAGTACAATATTGATACCGCCTAAGTATGCATGCACGTGTGTGAAACACTACGTCAAGGACCCGCTACAACGTCATGTCGTATCTCAAATACGAACCCTGCTATATCACCGATCTCACGGCCTCAAATCAAATCTCATCGACTCATCATAAATCCCAAGTACTATCCTCATTATCCATGCATGCGTATATGAATGTACATATGCATAGTCCCATACCCACGCATATATACATATATACACATCCCAATCTACGCACAAGAAGGTAAAGTATGCAAGTCTGTGTGTGCGTATGAGGGTATAACAACTACTCTAGGGTTTCGCAACTAACCCAAAGGTAAACCATGAACACATAAAGATAACATGAATAAACATTCTCGTATCATAAAACACCTATATAAACATATATATATGAGCTACACTACGGACTGCGGGGTGCTATACGCCATCCACCCGACTTCTCCCCGTAGATATAAATCTACTCACCTGGTCCTCGCTAGCCGGTGCCGACGTCGCCACGCGCTTTCTTGTCGTCTCGAAGTCCACATGGGGTACCTACATATCATAACGCACCGTGTCGTATTAAAATCCGACTCATGAACCAAAAACGACACGTGAATCCTACGTAGTTCAAAACCTATGGTTGCTTTCACAAATCAACCCAAAAACCCTCGACGTCGGCGTACAAACTCCAAACCATCGAGAAAAACTCAAACGTATCAATCGTGGTTTCACAACACCTTAATTATATATATAAAATAGAGTTAAAATCACCAAAACTTCAAATTCGCTTTAAAGCTATTTTTCCGAAAACCTAATAAGCAAAATTAACCGCTTTAATACAACCTCTTGATGTTTAACGAATCTAGCGGCCACAATATTCACTAAATATCATAACAAAGTCATATAAACCATTCCTATAATTTATTCTCATCAATTTCCATAAATTCCGAAATTCTAGTTTACAATATACCCAATTTAACAATTTTATAGCAAAAATGCACAAACAACAATTTAGCTTGGATTTTCATGAACTAAAGTATTAAACTATATTTTATAATGTTAATGAAGTCATAAAAAACCTAATCACATTTTTAAACCCAATATTCAAACAATTTTTTAAAACCTAGTTAGCAATTTAGCAAAATTATCACCATTTTAATTTAACAAATTAGCAAGTAGCAACCAACCTAGATTTTGCATACAATTACATGTTAATCTCCTCATTACAACCATAAACTAATGATAAAAATCCTAATTAAATTCAAACCCTAGTCTTGAATTTCCTAAAGTTGCAATAAAACCCAATTAAACATCAAATTTGTTAACATAGAAGCAATTAAACAACAATATATGAATAAGGTTTAAATTATACCTCATGATCATGGATCAATCATGAAATCTAGCCTCTCAAAATGCTCTCTTTTCACCGCAATCCATGCTTGTTAGGCTAAGCTAAAATGGGTAAGAGTTGGATTTGGATTTTGGGATTTTTTTGATGGATTTTGAGGCAATTTTGAAGCATTTTTTTGAAGAGAAATGAGAGGAGAAAAGGGGGAGGGGGCTGCTGCTGGAAAGGGCCGGCCAAATGCAGGTGGGGGAGAGGAGAGAGGGGGTGTGGTGTGAGGTATGGTGAGGGAAAAGTCCAAGTCAACAAAAGGTCAACTCTTTTATCCATTCTCATTTCTTTTCTTTTCGTTTCTTTCTTTGAAATTCAAGTGGGGAAAAAGGGTGGGGGCTGCTGAATTCAGCCAAGGGAAGAAGTAAATAGGGGTGTGTGAGTGTGGGTATGGGTGTGGGGTGATGGAAAATGATAAATACAATACCCCAAACATCCATTTACACTATTAAAAAAGCTTTTTTCTTCGATATTTTCTAAACCGTTTTGGCAAACGATTTCATTTCAAAAACCACATGATAAAATTTTATTTAATGTTTTATGATGCACAAAATTTGTATCAACTCATTCCAATTTGTAATTTTCCCTAATTAAATGTATTAGTGACGGCTTAAAATAATATTAAAATAATTAATTTCGGAAAAAATTTCAGAAAATTTGAAATTTCACCAGTGGCTCAATAAACACCAAATACTAGCAATTACATAGCTAGAATATGTATATTTAATTTTATAATAAAGATATTTGCATTTTGACTTTTTACAGAAAACCCCCTTATTTTACCGTTTTTTTCGAAATTTCACCGAAACGATTTTCAAAACGTTACAATAACCTTGTTGGCTTTCGTCAAGGGTATATACGGGTGGGTTCAAATTAACAAGATAATGATGGGCAAAACTTGACATGTGTTTTATGATTTGTTGGCTTTCGTCAAGGTCATAAGAACATGGGGCAAAAATATATATCGGGAATTTCTAAAGAAACTGAAATTTGCAAAGAGATGCATACCATTTGGAGTTTGATGAATGTTGGTAGGATTCCTTCAACATTATCATACGATGATATTTGGATCCCGATCCTACTGTGAGTATATGCTACTCATCAAGATATTCGTTACTTAACGATCAATGCTATAAACCAAGTAGGTGTCAAGAAAGGTGTCAGCGGGGTTACGCCCCCAGAGAAAAGAGGTTCTTTAATTAAGGAACTTCGCGAAAGCGTTGGAAAACCTCCCTCGAAGTATCGACACTAGCCTGGCTGAACGGTTTAAGCAAGAATTGTACAGTGAGAATAGTCCTGGCTAATTCTTCTTTTATGGTTTGAGGAAGGATTCGAGAAACAGTGAGAGCCATCCAGTTTAGATAAATTAAAAATCAATCTAAACTTGCAAGAGCATCATGCTAAAGTGTTTTCTTCTCTCTCTCTCATTACAGCGACCTTGTGACCATGACTAGGTTACATCTAGATAACAAGTTGACTGAATCTAACTTATATGACTGGAAAAGGTCTGTCCAAATGACCATTGCCTATGACAAGCTGGACCACCCTATTACTACTCAAGATCCCGCCGTCCCAGGTCCAGTTTCCACCGTCGCAGATATGGATATCCATCAGACAAAGGAAAAGGATAAAGCGAAAGCCAAGTGCCTCGTGTTGGCTTCAGTTGATGGTATAAACCAGAAGCAGCACGAGAAGATGGACTCAGTTTCCATCTTTCTCCATAACAAAGATTTATATGGAGAGCAATCTCATATCGCAAGATATGAGGCCTCGAACGAATTAATTCAAGCGAGGTCGGCTGACGGGTCATCTGTAAGGGACGACGTCCTTACGATGACTAGCTATATTGATGAGCTCAAGGACCTGGAGACCACGTTGGGAAACAGGTCATATGCTGACTTATTTCCACAGTCCCTACCCTCTACTTATACCCTGAAAGAAACCAGGGAGACACAAACTCTGCTTAATAGGGGATCTTCTTCTTCTACATCCAGGGCGAAAGCAAAGGATAAAAGGAAGAAGACCTCTACAAAGCCGATATACAGTGTCAGTAAAGTAGGAGGAAAGGGAAGAGCAAAAGTTTCGGGAATTGGTGTAGGCAAGGAGGGATGTTCCTATTGTTATGGGAACGAACATTGGCAGAAGGATTGCAGGGCTTTGGAAGCCAGTAGCCAGGATACGAAGCATGTTGTGGCTTCAGCCTCAAGTGTGTTTGTAATTGAGAACTGTTTGTCAATTAACTCTACTTCCTGGGTACTAGATACCGGAGCAGGATCTCATATCTGTAATTCGTTACATGCTTTGAGAAACCGTAAAGTTATAAGGATAGGTGATTTGCCTCTCAGAGTTGCAAACGGAATGAGCGTGGACGCTGAATCCGTGGGAGAATATCGCCTAGGTTTGACAAGTGGGCAGATATTGATTCTACGTAACTGTCTGTATGTACCTAGTTTGACTTGTAATATCATATCAGTGTCCTCACTTTCAAGAGAGGGATATGACTTTACATTCGTAAGCGATGTAGTTCACATCCACCTAAATCAAGTTCTGATTGGGTCCGGTACATTAGATGACAGTATATACGTATTGAATCAAGCTCAGGTTTTCAATGTCCAGAACACACTTAAAAGAAAGTCTCTAGAAATGAATCAGGCTTTCTTATGGCATTGTAGACTAGGTCACATCAATGAAACACGATTAACGAAGTTACATAGAGAAGGATATTTGAATCCGTTCGAATATCAATCTTATGCCACTTGTGAATCTTGTCTCATGGGAAAGATGACAAAGACTCCGTTTACTGGACACGGAGTAAGAGCGAGCGAGCTCTTAGGACTCGTACACAGTGACGTGTGCGGTCCAATGTCTACATATGCGCGAGGTGGTTATTCCTACTTCATTACTTTTACGGATGATTTCTCTAGGTATGGACATGTCTTCTTGATGAAGCATAAATCCGAGGCCTTTGAGAAATTCCAGGAATACAAGAATGAAGTGGAAAACCAAACAGGCAAAAGTATTAAGACACTGAGATCTGATCGAGGTGGTGAATACTTAAGTGCCGAGTTCCTGGGTTACTTAAAAGAGAAAGGAATTCTCTCTCAGCTTACTCCTCCATACACAACACAACACAACGGTGTATCGAAAAGAAGGAATCGAACCCTATTGGATATGGTTCGTTCCATGATGAGTAAGGCTGAGTTACCGCGATCATTCTGGGGTTATGCGCTAGAATCAGCGGCATATCTTTTGAACAAGGTTCCAACCAAGACTGTGCCTACCACGCCATATCAGATGTGGAGTGGGAAGAAACCCTATCTTCAGTACCTGAAGACATGAGGATGTCCAGCTTTTGTAAAAAAGCAGCATCCGGACAAGCTCGAGGCACGCTCAGTAGAGTGTAAGTTTGTGGGATATCCAAAGAATTCCAAGGGATATTGCTTCTACTACGCAGAGGAACAAAAGGTTTTTGTTTCTCGTCATGCCCGCTTCTTAGAAACTGAATTTTTAGAAAATCAGAAGAGTGGGAGCGCAGTAGAACTGGAAGAAATTCTAGAACCACAAGCTGTTACTGAAAGTTTGGTAGAACAAGAAGTTTCAGAAGAAAGGGACATACCAGCGCCTATCCGCAGAAGTAGTAGGCGGTCTCATCCGCCCGAGAGATACTACGGTTTTCTCATAGACGGGGATCGAGAAGATTGCGTCATTGATAATGACGACCCTACTAGCTTCCAGCAAGCCATTCAGAGCGGCGACTCGGTAAAATGGCTGGATGCAATGCGGACCGAAATGGAGTCCATGTATACTAACAAAGTATGGACTTTGGACACTACTCCAGATGGGGTAAAACCCGTAGGATGCAAGTGGATCTTCAGAAAGAAGATTGGTGTAGATGGACAGGTTGAAACCTATAAGGCTAGACTTGTTGCAAAGGGTTTCCGTCAAAGACCTGGTTTGGACTATGACGAAACCTTTTCTCCAGTGACTATGCTGAAATCCATTCGGGTCCTTCTTGCTATTGCTGCCTTCCACGATTATGAGATCTGGCAGATGGACGTAAAGACGGCCTTTCTAAATGAAAATTTAGAAGAGAGCGTCTATATGGATCAGCCAGAGGGATTCATTCAGAGTGGGAGCAGCGGTAAAGTATGCAAGCTGCTTAAGTCCATTTATGGACTAAAGCAGGCATCGCGGAGTTGGAACATCTGTTTTGATGATACTGTCAAAGAATTCGACTTTATCAAAAATCCAGATGAACCATGCATATACAGTAAGATTGTAGGGAGAGTTGTTGTATTCCTCGTCTTGTACGTGGATGACATTCTCCTAATAGGAAATGATATTCCTATGCTACAGTCAGTCAAAAGATTCTTGTCACAGAAATTCTCCATGAAGGACCTGGGTAATGCCACCTACATTCTGGGGATCCAGATCTATCGTGATAGATCAAAGAGGATGTTGGGACTTTCACAGTCCAGGTACATAGACACCATATTGAAAAGATTCAGTATGGAAGATTCTAAGCGCGGTAACCTACCGGCTTGTCACGGAATCACCCTCTCCAAAGAGATGTCTCCCAAGACTGATTTGGAGAGGGAACGCAGGTCGATTATACCCTACGCTTCTGCGGTAGGCTCTATAATGTATGCGATGTTATGTACTAGACCAGATGTAGCATACGCATTGAGCGTTGTAAGCCGGTATCAGGCAAACCCAGGGGAGAATTACTGGAAAGCAGTAAAGAACATTCTCAAGTACCTGAGGAGGACTAAGGAGATGTTCTTGGTTTACGGCGGAAAAGACCTCAGGATGGAGGCCTATGCTGATTCCGGCTTCCAGAGTGACAAGGATGACTCCAAGTCCATGTCGGGTTATGTCTTTACCCTCAATGGAGGGGCGGTCTGTTGGAAGAGTTCCAAGCAGGACACCGTTGCTGACTCAACGATGGAAGCGAAGTACATAGCTGCTTGCGATGCCGCAAAAGAAGCTGTCTGGATGAAGAAGTTCCTCACAGAACTTCAGGTGGTTCCTACCAGTGTTGGTCCAATACCTCTGTATTGCGACAACAACGGCGCTATAGCTTTAGCGAACCAGGTCCCATCAGAAGTCCAGACACATCTTAAGGCGGTATCACCTGATCAGGGAGATCGTTGATCGCCAGGAGATTGAGGTAAAGAGAGTAAATACAGAGGATAACATTGCTGATCCATTCACTAAGGCCCTACCTCAGATTCAGTTCGAGAGGCTACTCGAGATCATCGGTCTTCGATACGCCAGTACATGGCCCTAGTGCAAGTGGGAGATTGTTAGTGTTTATGCCCTAGAAGGCCATTACTGTATCATACTAGTTTGTATATTACTTAATGGAAGCTTGGGATATTCACATGTATATAATAGTCTTGCTACACATGGTAGTATGCTACTTGGTTTTTCTATCTTAATATGTGAGTATACGTATTGATAGAGCTCTTAGGATCTTGCTTGACTATCAGCGTTGTGATGGCAGTCACACTAGTGGGGGCTGGGTAGTCTACAAGCACATACTTATTCAGGTCCCTAGTCGTAGGATTATCGAGACAAGGCATCGATACTCCGGAGTAGACTAGTGTATACGCTTCTCATCCCAGTTGGGGAGATGGTATGTCCTACAGCCGTTAGTACGTCGTACTGGAGATAGTATGCAGGTGCTCGTTAGGTTACGAGTACACCGGACAGGGCTCACAGGGAACTGTTGGTTGGTTTTATACCAGTCGTCAGTGAACAGTTCCCAGGTGACATGAGTACAGCATAGTCCGCAGAATTGACACTGCTACTTTGCCTCGAGTGTGTCCCACTGTTCTTAGATTGCTACCCTACCACGGCTCAAAGGAGTCGTGCAAACAGGTAGCAGTTGGGTGCAGTCCCGAGCACTTGGAGGCAGTGGCGGTTAGACAGGATTCGTCTCTCCCGGTATTGGGGGTTGATATCGCGCTGTGTCAGAGAGCCATTACGCAAAGTCCCTGGCCAGGGCAAGCGAGATTTGCTGGTAGGTTCCAGTAGTTTCTCAGGGTGTAATGGGCTTCGCTCCGACACGACTTATACCGCTATTAGGGGACTAACTCTTGCCGTCCCTAGGCCCGATATGCGATAGTCTTAGACGAACAGACCGGACTGTATGGAGATTGTCACATCAAACTCAGTAGGAGTTCGGATGGGTTTCCTCATCGGCCTTCTTATCGACATCTACCTGGAGACCGTTACGTACAGCTAGTGCCGCTTGCGGTCTGTGGTTAAACCCACTACCAGCGTAGTAGTCGAGTCTCTAGAGTCCCACACAGAGGTTTCCCTACTCCAGGCGAAACGATATAGAGGTCGTATGGTTTTACGACAAGGGTTCGGACGCATACGTGTGTTTACGCACGTACGACTTTCGAACAGTTTTTATTAGTCGGCTTTGGTTTAAGCCAGTTACTAGTATCCGGTTATTGGATTTATACAGTCTAAAGTTTTTCCGTGTTTTCATGGATAGGAGGGGCGTTCTCGTAATTACGCGAGAAGCTTCTAGAAGATGGTGACTAAGGAGGTTTAGGTGGCATATACTGTTAGTGTATATGCCCTAGAGGCCATTACTGTATCATACTAGTTTGTATATTACTTAATGGATGCTTGGGATATTCACCTTGTATATACAATCTTGCTCAAAATAGTAGTATGCTACTTGGTTTGTTTCTACTTCAATGTGTACTTGTGTTTATTTCAGTATATCACTTATACGCATTAGTGGAGCCCTTAGGATCTTTGCTTGATTACCAGCGTTGTGATGGCAGTCACACTAGTGGGGGCTGGGTAATCTATAAGCACATCCTTATACAGGTCCCTAGTCGCAGGACTATCGAGACAGGGCATCGATACTCCGGAGTAGACTAGCGTATGCGCTTCTCATCCCAGTGTGGGAGATGGTCTGTCCCACAGCCATCAGTACGTCGTACTGGAGATAGTATACGGGTGCTCGTTGGGTTACGAGTACACTGGACAGGACTCGTCGGGAACTGACAGGTTGGTATTATACCTATCGTCAGTTATCAGTTCCCAGGTGACATGAGTACAGCTTAGTCCGCTGACTTGACACTGGCACTTCGCCTCAAGTGTGTTCCCACTGCACTTTGATCACTACCCTACCACGGCTCAAAGGAGTCGTGCAAACGGGTGGTGGTTGGGTGCAGTCCCGAAGCACTTGGAGGCAGTGACGGTTAGACAGGATTCGTCTCCCCCGGTATTGGGGGTTGACATCGCGCTGTGTCTAGGAGAGCCATTACACGAGTAGTCCCTGGCCAGGGCAAACGAGATATACTGGTAGGTTTCCAGTGTTATCTCAGGGTGTTTTGGGCTTCACTCCGGCACGACTTGTACCGCTATTGGGGGACTGACGATTACCACCCCCTAGGCCCGCCATGCGATGTATCAGACGAACAGACCGGACTGTACGGAGACTGTCACATTCAGACTCAGTAGGAGTTCAGATGGGGTTTCACCTCGTCAGCCTTCTTGTCGGCATCTACCTGGGGACCGTTACGCACAGCTAGTGCCGCTTGCGGTCTGTGGTTAAACCCACTGCCAGCGTAGTGTCGAGTCTTTAGAGTCCCACACAGAGGGTATTCGCCTCTGGGCAAAACAGAGTAGAGGTCGCATGGTTTTGCGACAGGGTTCGTTCTCATCCGCGCACTTGTGCACGTTTGGAGTCCGGACGGATTATACTGGCAGGCTCTGGTTTGAGCCAGATACTGGTATGTGTTTTGGGGTTGCTTTTATATCTTGGTATTCTTGTTTTTCGGAACGAGAATGCAGGTGTGTATGCACAGTTGATTGAGGAGGAGAATGAGGTTTTTCATTAGGGTTTCGGAACGGGTGCGTATGCACAGTTGACAGTCTTTATTTTCCAAACCCTAATGGATTTATTTATTATCTATTAATAATAATAATTAAATGAGAATTATGTTATGGTTGTTCTTTGTTGACTTGTTGACCTTGGTTGACTTGTTGACCATTGACCACTTTCATGCCTTCAAAAGTCTTCCTTGATTTATGCTTACATTTTTAAATGAAGCATGGTTGTGGTCATTCCAAACACTACCATCAACTATTCTCATTTTCAATTATTATCATTTAGATAATATTATTCTTTTGCATTATGGTTGCAAGAAGAGAAAATAATAGCTCATTCTATCATTCTCATTCTCTCTCCTCTCTTCATCTTCTTCTTCCTCTAGTAAAGAGAAACCCTCTCATGAGTTGAGAATCCTTCTCTTTAAAAAGAAAAGCAAACCCTAGTCACTCTCTACTCACCCTAGGATCAAAGGATTAGCAAGCCGGAGATTCTAGTTCACTCCAAGTCCGAGAAAGAGCCCAAGGTTGAACCCTCGAGGTGGATCCATCTTCGACGGAAGAAGGCGACAAAAGAGAACCATCAACCTCTACAAGATTTCAAGAAGAAGGAGTTCAAGTTTAGGTATAACCCTCATCCGAGTAGCTAACTCCTTTTAGCGTATTTGCTAGTTTAGTTTAGACACGATCCCGACCTTGTTTAGTCCATGTTGCTTCTTGCACTAAAAATTTGATTTTTATACCGTTTCCGCCTCCCCGTAAGAACCGGGGGTCGCAATATGGACTTACAGTGGTATCAGAGCCTAACTAAACTTAAACTAGCTAGGTAGTAAAGTGTAACGAAGTTCGGAACCGAAAAAAATCACAAAACCGGAAAACTACAAAAACTGAGTTTCTGTTGAAATTTTTTCTGGTCAAAATGAAAAACTTTATACTCCTAAATTCATCTCAGGGTTTTGTTAGAACACCCATGAAAAACGATTCACCAATTCGTCTAAGCCGCCGCGCTTCCGCCGCGTGACCCTTCTTGGCCGCCGCGGAAGCGCCGCGGTTTGTTGTCTTTAGTGCGTCGTGTTTCGTGCAGTGTGTGTCTGTGTTGGTTTTGGGATTTTTAAAATATATTATATGTACCCAGATTTTCCAGAAAAGAAATTTCCTTTTGGGGTCCTATAATTCCGTATTTTTTTCCGAACTTCACTACACTTTGACTATGATGGTTATATCTGTGATGTTTGCTTGTATTGAACGTCGGCTAATCGCTATAAGACGATTAGTCGGGGTTATACAAGATCTGTAATGTGCTGGAATGTGTATATAAATATGTTGGATTGTCGCGGGGTTGTAGCCGTCATTGTATAATTCTTTTTACTGTTTTTGCTCCTAGGATAGACCCATGGAGGGGTGCACAAACTACCGAGGACTTGGCGGGTAGTTTGCCGCACCCGTAGGGGTCTTGGGTGGGGGTTTGGCTATTCACCGCGACCGTGTTATCTGTTTTTTGTTACAGGCTCGTACAAATTACAGATTGCTAGTATATCCAATGTATTTATCTGTGATCTGAAATGTCTATCATTGCTTTCTATTTAGGCGTTGCTTATGTTTTACAGACGCGCTAGCCCAGCCCCCGCTCTGTCGTTAGTTAAGTAACCTAACGGGTAATGACGGGGCCCCGTGGCGAATGCGAATGGCATAAGCGTACGTCATATTTTGGTTGTTTTCTGCAATGGTAGGATTAAATGATGGGACGCATTAAAAGTACTAATGCAAGAATATCACGCATTAAAAGAACTAATGCAAGATAATAAACCAAGTTTAAGTCGATGGAACACTTTCGAAAAACCACTCGGTTCTTTTCAAAACTAACTTTTAAATGCGGAGCTTGAGCCACTCCTTCTAAAAGCTATCTCGTTCCATCGATTATATCAAGTTCACTACGTTCACGGTTTCGCCAAAACCATCCGTAGCCCTCCATCATTTCAGTTAAATATTCGGTAGTATTCAAGCTATGTATTTTGACCTCACGCCAAGGCATAGTGATTGGTAGCTGCCGGATATTTATCTGTTGCATAGATAGAATGCGTTGGTTTGAGACAGTCGTACTGCCATTTTGGCCTACGTCAAGGGTATGTACGGGTGGATTCAAATTAACCTGGATAATGATGGGACGAACTTGACATGTGACTTATGACATTTTGACCTCACGCCAAGGTCATAAGAGCATGGGGCAAAAATCCACATCGGGAGTTTCATAAGTACTGAAACTTGCTAGATTTGCATACCATTTGGAGTGTGATGATTATGGTAGGATTCCTTCATTTTCGTCACGCGATGATATTTGGATCCCGATCCTACTGTGAGTATATGCTACTCCTCGGGAAATTTCTCACTTAACGATCAATGCTATAAACCTAGTAGGTGCCTAGAAAGGTGTTAGCGGGGTTACGCCCCCAGGGAAAAGAGGTTCTTTAATTAAGGAACTTCGCGAAAGCGTTGGAAAACCTCCCTCGAAGTACCGACACTGGCCTGGCTGAACGGTTAAGCAAGTATTGTACGGTGGGATTGATCCTGACTAATTCTTCCTTTATGGTTTGAGGAGGGATTCGAGAAACAGTGGGAGCCATCCTGTTTAGACAAATTAAAAACCACTCTAAACTTGCAAGAGCATCATGCTGAGTGTTTCTTCTTCTCTCTCCTAATTGCAGCGACCAATCAACATGACTGGACTTAAGTTACTCCTAGATAAAAACAAGCTGACAGGGCCAAACTACAAAGATTGGCTCAGGAATGTCAAGATAGCAATCACTTATGACAAGCTGGGGTATCTTCTTACCACCAAAGCTCCCCCTGTCCCTGGTCCAACTTCCAGTATCGCGGATAAGGAAATCCGCAAGACTTGGGAGATTGATAGCGCGAAGGCCAAGTGCCTCCTGCTTGCCTCGATGGACAACGAACATCAGAGGAGGCATGAGAATATGGACATGGAGTCCATATTGCTCCATACAAAAGAACTGTATGGAGAGCAATCACGTATCGCAAGATACGAAGCGTCGAAAAAGTTGTTTTCGACAAAGATGGCCGTCGGATCATCAGTAGCCGAGCACGTGCTAAAGATGATCGGCTACATTGAGGAGCTCGCTGACCTAGGGATCACATTGGAGAGTGAGCTATATACGGATATAGTTCTCCAGTCCCTTCCTTCCACTTACGCCCAGTTTATACTGAACTTCAACCTACAAGAAAAAGAGGTTGAACTATCAGAGCTCCTCAACATGCTGAGGAGCGCAGAGGGCACCCTACAGAAAAGTAGGGATACATCCACTTTGTTTGTAGGAGGATCATCTTCTTCTAGGTCCAAGGCGAAAGCCAAGGGAAAGAAGAAGAAGGCCCCCGCCAAACCAAGGGGCGGTGTTAGTAAAGTGGATACGAAGGGAAAAGGTAAAGCAACAAAGATAGCGGGGAAGCTTGTGGATAAGGAAGAATGCTTCTTTTGTCATAAGAAAGGACACTGGAAGAATGATTGCAGGGCCTGGAAGGCCAGAACACAGGAATTGAAGCAGGTTGCAGCTTCAGCTTCAGGTGTGTATGTTATTGAAAACTGTCTTTCAATAAACTCTACTTCCTGGGTATTGGATACCGGATCAGGATCTCATATCTGTAATTCTTTGCAGGCGTTGAGAAACCGTAGGGATTTGAAGGCAGGTGACATGACCCTCAGAGTTGCGAACGGAGCTAGCATGGATGCTAAAGCCGTGGGGGACTATCACCTGGGAATGTCAGATGGACATGTTTTGGTTTTGCGTAATTGCTTTTTTGTACCCAACGCAACTTGTAATATCATTTCTGTATCTTTAGTTTCTAAAGAAGGTTATGAATTTGCGTTTGTAAGTAATGTTGTAAACATTCACCTTAATCAAGTATTGATTGGGTCAGGTACTCTGAGTAATGGTATATACGTGTTAAACCAACCACAGATTTTCAATGTCCAGAATACACACAAAAGAAAGTCTCCAGAAATAAATCAGACTTTCTTATGGCATTGTAGATTGGGTCACATCAATGAGAGAAGGTTGAATAAGTTGCATACAGAAGGATATTTGAATGCGTTCGAATATCAATCATATGCCACTTGTCAATCTTGTCTCAAAGGAAAGATGACAAAGACTCCGTTTACTGGACATGGAGTAAGAGCGAGCGAGCTCTTGGGACTCGTACACAGTGACGTGTGCGGTCCAATGTCTACACATGCCAGAAGCGGACATTCTTACTTCATTACTTTTACGGATGACTTCTCAAGGTACGGTTATGTCTTCTTAATGAAACATAAGTCCGAGGCCTTTGGAAAATTCCAGGAGTATAAGAATGAAGTAGAGAAACAGACCGGCAAAAGTATTAAGATTCTAAGATCGGATCGAGGTGGAGAATACTTAAGTGCCGAATTCCTGGACTATTTAAAAGAGAACGGAATTCTCTCTCAGCTTACTCCTCCTTACACCCCGCAACATAACGGTGTATCGGAGAGACGGAACCGCACCCTATTGGATATGGTGCGGTCCATGATGAGTAACGCTGAGTTACCGCGATCATTCTGGGGGTATGCGCTAGAATCAGCTGCGTACCTTTTGAACCGAGTTCCGACTAAGACTGTGCCTTCCACACCATATGAAATGTGGAGTGGGAAGAAACCCTATCTTCAATATCTGAAGGTCTGGGGATGTCCGGCTTTTGTCAAAAAGCAGCATGCGGACAAGCTCGAGGCACGCTCAGTACTGTGCAAGTTTGTGGGATACCCAAAGAACACCAGGGGGTATCTTTTCTACTACGCAGAGGAACAAAAAGTCCTTGTTTCTCGTAATGCCCACTTTCTAGAACACCAGTTCTTGGAAAAGGAGATTAGTGGGAGCGCAGTAGAACTGGAAGAAATTCCAGAACCACAGACTATTACTGAAAGGTTAGTGGAACCAGAGGGTTCAACAGAACAGGACATTCCTACGCCGCTCCGCAGGAGTAGTAGGCAGTCTCATCCGCCCGAGAGATACTACGGTTTTCTCATAGACGGGGATAGAGAGGATTGCATCATAGATTATGATGAGCCTACTAGCTTCCAGCAGGCCGTTCAGAGCGTTGACTCAGTGAAATGGCTGGATGCAATGCGGACCGAAATGGAGTCCATGTACACCAACAAAGTATGGACGTTGGACATTGCTCCAGACGGGGTAAAACCCGTAGGATGCAAGTGGATCTTCAAAAGGAAGATTGGTGTAGATGGACAGGTTGAGACCTATAAAGCTAGGCTGGTAGCAAAGGGTTTTCGTCAAAGACCTGGCTTGGACTACGACGAAACCTTTTCTCCGGTAGCCATGCTGAAATCCATTCGGATCCTTCTTGCCATTGCTGCCTTCCACGATTATGAGATCTGGCAAATGGACGTAAAGACAGCTTTTCTAAATGGAAATTTAGAGGAGTGTGTCTATATGGATCAGCCAGAGGGTTTCATTCAGAGTGGGAGCAGCGGAAAGGTGTGCAAGTTGCTTAAGTCCATCTATGGACTAAAGCAGGCATCGCGGAGTTGGAACATCTGTTTTGATGAGACAGTCAAAGAATTTGGCTTTATTAAAAATCCAGATGAACCATGCATCTATAGTAGATTTGTAGCGAGAACTGTAGTATTCCTCGTTTTATACGTGGATGACATTCTCTTGATAGGAAATGACATTCCTATGCTACAATCTGTCAAGGGGTTCTTGTCACAAAGGTTCTCCATGAAAGACCTGGGTGATGCCTCATACATCCTGGGGATCCGGATCCATCGTGATAGATCCAAGAGGATATTGGGACTTTCTCAGTCCAGGTACATCGACACCATAGTGAAAAGATTCAGTATGGAAGATTCCAAGCGCGGTAACCTACCGGCTTGTCACGGGATCACCCTCTCTAAAGAGATGTCTCCCAAGACTGATTTGGAGAGGGATCGCATGTCTATTATACCCTACGCTTCTGCGGTAGGCTCTATAATGTATGCGATGTTGTGTACCAGACCGGATGTAGCTTATGCACTGAGTGTGGTAAGCCGGTATCAGTCTAACCCTGGGGAGAAACACTGGATAGCAGTAAAGAACATTCTCAAGTACCTGAGAAGGACTAAGGAGATGTTCTTGGTGTATGGCGGAAAAGACCTCCAGATCGAGGCCTTTGCTGACTCCAGCTTCCAGAGTGACAAAGATGATTCCAAGTCCATGTCGGGTTTTGTCTTCACCCTCAATGGAGGGGCGGTGTGTTGGAAGAGTTCCAAACAAGAAACCGTTGCAGACTCGACGATGGAAGCGGAATACATCGCTGCATCTGATGCCGCAAAAGAAGCTGTCTGGATGAGGAAGTTCTTGAAAGAACTTCAGGTGGTTCCATCCATTGTTGACCCAATACCTCTGTATTGCGACAACAACGGGGCTATAGCTTTAGCGAAGGAACCCAGGTCCCATCAGAGATCCAGGCACATCTTGAGGCGGTATCACCTGATCAGGGAGATCGTGGATCGCAAGGAGATCGAGGTTCGGAGGGTTGCTTCAGAAGAGAACACTGCAGATCCATTCACCAAGGCCTTGCCCCAGACTCAGTTCGAGCGGCTGATCGAGATGATAGGTCTTCGATACGCCAGTTCATGGCCTTAGTGCAAGTGGGAGATTGTTAGTGTATATGCCCTAGAGGCCATTACTGTATCATACTAGTTTGTATATTACTTAATGGATGCTTGGGATATTCACCTTGTATATACAATCTTGCTCAAAATAGTAGTATGCTACTTGGTTTGTTTCTACTTCAATGTGTACTTGTGTTTATTTCAGTATATCACTTATACGCATTAGTGGAGCCCTTAGGATCTTTGCTTGATTACCAGCGTTGTGATGGCAGTCACACTAGTGGGGGCTGGGTAATCTATAAGCACATCCTTATACAGGTCCCTAGTCGCAGGACTATCGAGACAGGGCATCGATACTCCGGAGTAGACTAGCGTATGCGCTTCTCATCCCAGTGTGGGAGATGGTCTGTCCCACAGCCATCAGTACGTCGTACTGGAGATAGTATACGGGTGCTCGTTGGGTTACGAGTACACTGGACAGGACTCGTCGGGAACTGACAGGTTGGTATTATACCTATCGTCAGTTATCAGTTCCCAGGTGACATGAGTACAGCTTAGTCCGCTGACTTGACACTGGCACTTCGCCTCAAGTGTGTTCCCACTGCACTTTGATCACTACCCTACCACGGCTCAAAGGAGTCGTGCAAACGGGTGGTGGTTGGGTGCAGTCCCGAAGCACTTGGAGGCAGTGACGGTTAGACAGGATTCGTCTCCCCCGGTATTGGGGGTTGACATCGCGCTGTGTCTAGGAGAGCCATTACACGAGTAGTCCCTGGCCAGGGCAAACGAGATATACTGGTAGGTTTCCAGTGTTATCTCAGGGTGTTTTGGGCTTCACTCCGGCACGACTTGTACCGCTATTGGGGGACTGACGATTACCACCCCCTAGGCCCGCCATGCGATGTATCAGACGAACAGACCGGACTGTACGGAGACTGTCACATTCAGACTCAGTAGGAGTTCAGATGGGGTTTCACCTCGTCAGCCTTCTTGTCGGCATCTACCTGGGGACCGTTACGCACAGCTAGTGCCGCTTGCGGTCTGTGGTTAAACCCACTGCCAGCGTAGTGTCGAGTCTTTAGAGTCCCACACAGAGGGTATTCGCCTCTGGGCAAAACAGAGTAGAGGTCGCATGGTTTTGCGACAGGGTTCGTTCTCATCCGCGCACTTGTGCACGTTTGGAGTCCGGACGGATTATACTGGCAGGCTCTGGTTTGAGCCAGATACTGGTATGTGTTTTGGGGTTGCTTTTATATCTTGGTATTCTTGTTTTTCGGAACGAGAATGCAGGTGTGTATGCACAGTTGATTGAGGAGGAGAATGAGGTTTTTCATTAGGGTTTCGGAACGGGTGCGTATGCACAGTTGACAGTCTTTATTTTCCAAACCCTAATGGATTTATTTATTATCTATTAATAATAATAATTAAATGAGAATTATGTTATGGTTGTTCTTTGTTGACTTGTTGACCTTGGTTGACTTGTTGACCATTGACCACTTTCATGCCTTCAAAAGTCTTCCTTGATTTATGCTTACATTTTTAAATGAAGCATGGTTGTGGTCATTCCAAACACTACCATCAACTATTCTCATTTTCAATTATTATCATTTAGATAATATTATTCTTTTGCATTATGGTTGCAAGAAGAGAAAATAATAGCTCATTCTATCATTCTCATTCTCTCTCCTCTCTTCATCTTCTTCTTCCTCTAGTAAAGAGAAACCCTCTCATGAGTTGAGAATCCTTCTCTTTAAAAAGAAAAGCAAACCCTAGTCACTCTCTACTCACCCTAGGATCAAAGGATTAGCAAGCCGGAGATTCTAGTTCACTCCAAGTCCGAGAAAGAGCCCAAGGTTGAACCCTCGAGGTGGATCCATCTTCGACGGAAGAAGGCGACAAAAGAGAACCATCAACCTCTACAAGATTTCAAGAAGAAGGAGTTCAAGTTTAGGTATAACCCTCATCCGAGTAGCTAACTCCTTTTAGCGTATTTGCTAGTTTAGTTTAGACACGATCCCGACCTTGTTTAGTCCATGTTGCTTCTTGCACTAAAAATTTGATTTTTATACCGTTTCCGCCTCCCCGTAAGAACCGGGGGTCGCAATATGGACTTACATATACATTGAATGAGATTAGTGAGTCATATGGATGATTCATCCATGTCATTAATGCATCATAATTGCTTAATGACTCATGGAGATGAATCACCATTAGATATTTATCAAGCATGATTGTAAATCATTTTCTTTTCTTTTCTTGAAAAACAATAATGCTTGATATATATTATGATAGCTCATTTTCTTATTTGATGATTATGTTCATCTTCTCTCTCCTCAAGCTCTCTCTCTTCAAACCCTAATCCTCCCCTCTCATGTGTTGAGTACAAGGATTAGTTAGACTAATTAAACCATAACCCTCACTCTATATCATCTAGGTACTTTGATTAGCACTTAAAGATACCTAGTTGCCTCAAGTTTAGAGGCAAAGCTTGGAGTATAGCTCTCGTGGTGGATCGTCTACTACTTGGAGAAGGCCGGGGAGGAGGTGGAGTTCGTAAAGACGAAGGACACGGTTCTTTAGGATAATCACTTCACATAGTAGTTTAGAACTTCTATGTTTGATGTTAGTTATCGTTTAGCTTCGATTCATGTGGTTAGTCGATGTTTAAGCAAAGAACAAGATCGTTTTTTATATTTCCGCCTCCCCGCTAGTCGTGGGGTGTTATACATCGACTTACAGCTGCAACACTTGCACCGTTTTCTGTCTCATGAAACTTATCACCCGTTCTCAGTTCTCTACCTATATGTAGCCCTATGTAACAGATTACATATCTGGGATCCTGATCCGGTATCAAATACCCAGGACGTAGAGGATATTGAGAAACAGTTCTTTGTAACGAACACACCCGAAGATGATGCATCAACATGCACTTTCTTCGTTTGGGCGGCACGGGAAATCTGGTATTCCCCAATTCCTGCTCTGCCTTATAACAATTATAAGTTGGAGCGAGACCAACGTTCCCCAGCTCAGTATAACAAGCGGGTTCGGTCAATATATCTGTTTTATTATCTTGATTAAGGCGTGATATGGTAGCTACCTGGAGAGAGAGAGAGAAGAAAACACTCTGCGTGCGCTCAAGCAAGAATAGATTGGTTATTATTTTATCTAATCAGGATGGCTCCCACTGTTTTTATCAAATCTTCCTTCAAACCCTAAAAGGAAAGACTAGCCGGGATTAATTACACACTACAAGTTCGCCAATCTTTCAGCCAGGCCAGTGTCGGTACTTTGAGGGAGGTTCCCCGTGCTTTCGCACGGACCTAATTAATGTAAACCTCGTTTTCCCAGAGACGTAACCCCGTTGACACCTTTCTAGACACCTACTTGATCGGCTAATTGTAAAGTGTAAAACTCTCCCAGGAGTAACAATTACTCGCAGTGGGTATCGGGATCCAACTATCTCATAGAAGGTATGCAATCTCATTGCAAATTTCAACACTTGAAATTCCCGATAATATTTTGCCCCAAACGATGTATGACCTTGACAAGGTCAACAAACCATAGACCGTAAGTCAAGTTCAACCCGTCATTTCTTAATTGAATCAAACCCACCCGCACGACCCTTGACAAGGTCAACAAGGCCGCACGACTACCCTAACCCAATCTGCATCATATGCATAAGCAGATAAATACTGGTTAGCTACCGCACACTGCGCCTTGACAAGGTCAACAAACGCAGCACGAATACTAAGCAGGACTTATCTGAAATGACGGAGGGCTACGACATGTTTTTCTGAAAACCTATTGCGTAATGAACTTGATATCGTTGTAGGATCGAATGAATTTGAAATGGAGTGCTTTTGAGGCATTTCTAGTTTTGCTAAAGGGGTCACTCCCGGTGAAGGGATCGTCGGCCCTTTCCTCGTCGAATGAGGTGCGGGATATATCGTATATATCACTGTGCAAAGCAGAAACTATAGAAGCAATCAAAAGACAAACCGAGTGTACAGCATCTGCCAGTTATTGCTAAAGGGGTCACTCCCGGTGAAGGGATCTCGGCCCTTTCCTTATCGAATAAGGTGCAGGATGTTCTACAAGGAACACCGCGATGCAAAGCAAGAACTGTAGCTACCTGTTTTTGAAAATTCGATTCCACGACATCTTTTAGGTTTCTTTTCTTTCATTAATCATATTAATGAAGTCCCATCATTTAAGTTTACCTAAACATCACAGATAAATACGACGTACACTTATGCCATCCACATTCGCCTCGATGTCCCCTCGTGCACCGTTAGGTTAGATAACTAACGGCAGAGCGGGGCAGGGCTAGCGCTGGTGTAAAACATAAGTAACGCCTATATAATATATCATATATACTATATACTGTATCTATCACAGAACATCACATGATCACATCACAGATATCGCAGCAGAAGAAACATATGAAATATTGGATATACTAGGACATCCGTGCTTTCAATACGAGCCAGTATAAAACACGGATTCCACGATCGCGATGAATAGCCAAACCCACACCCCAAGACCCCTACGAGAGCGGTAAGCAACCCTACTAATTCTAGAGTTAGGAAACCCGGACTCGACTCCTCGAGTTGGTCTCCCACTGGACTCCAGAACCCGGTTACTTGTGCCCTCCTCCTTGGGTCTATCCTAGTGCGGAAAAGTAAATAATATACATCAACGGTGACAACTTCCGCAACCTGGAAGTGCCCCAATAAAAGAATATCACATACAATTTTTTACATGAATGAAAATGAAAAACACTCATCTCACATAAAAAAAACCCGGCTATTCAAACACGACGATCCAATATAACATATCCAGCAACACATAACATCACATGCCATCAACGTAAGTAAATATGCGCATCCCAATTGTAGTTGACATATAGCAACGAAACCGACGATATCACATATTACACTTACGGTCGCAGAAAAGAAAGTGTAAAACTACAACAGTTGGAATCTGCAACCTGCATAGACATCGCATGCCTAATCAAATGAATTACTTAGACATCACATGCCTAACAATTATAAACCCCGCATTTTAGTCTCATTATCAAAAACACTTTTCAATATCAAGTCGGGCAATTCAACAAGATTCCCGGCATTTTGATCGAATGCTCGTCGCAAACTTCAGTAGACGGCCGCACCCCGATGCCGTCGACGAAGTGCACCAAGGCGGAACACCGCTGCCGCAAGCACCCGAACGGATGCTTTCGGCGACGGGGTTCTCCTACAGTCACTTGGTCGGGGCTATGGGGTGTAGCTGTCTATTAAGTTTACCTGGCGAGTATCCGCCTACGCTACGTGATTGCAACGGACTTTTGATCGCATCAAAATTCCGTGGCAACCGATCAAGTGAGACTAAAGTGCTATGTTTATAACATTCATATCAGTTATCTTATAACTACTTGTGGATTCCAAGTATTGTATCCCATTCCAGATAAAATAGAAAATATTAAACTTTCCGATCGAACAATCGAACACCCAAGTTTTCCCGAAACAGCTCAATACATGATATAAGTTTAAAAACATTCACTTCGTGCCACAGTACCAACGGTCCAGCCGTAGAAGGGTCAAGCCAACGCCTCACATGTGGCACGCCGTACTGCCCCAAACCTGAAGGTTCAAAGGGCAGTTCAAGACGGTCACATAATCGAGTTAAGATTTGTTGTCTTCTAAAGGGACCATCGCGTTACTTGCACTACTTAGAACATCATTAAACTACGGAAAGATCCAACACTTGGAAATTTCCCAACAGGGGAAAAATTGGGTATTTATATCCGGTCGAACTTTTCAACATTTTCCAAAATTATCCGGAAAAACACAAACGAAGTTAAACTTCCCGATCGAAACACCGAGTCCCCAATACAACCCAGAAAACTCAACTCTTGAGTAAATATTAAAACTTCCCAGAAAACAGAGGAAACAGATACGGGCATTACTGTATAAAAATGGATCCCTAATCAGTACATACGACCGCGGAACCGCCGCAAAAGGAGGCTACTGCCGCGGTTCTGTGGCGCTACAGTGGAATTAGGGTTTTGTTTTCTGCAGTAACTCTTAGAATTTCCTGCTCTATTTTCTGAGCATTTTTAATTGACAAAAATCCATAGTTTTGAAAATTGTACAGAGAGGGGTTAGAATTAGGGTTTCGGGGTTCGATCGGGTTTCTAACATCGTCTACGCATTGCCTAAGGCTCTAGCTAGGCTCTGATACCACTGTAGGGTTCCTAGGCACTCTAAGGAGGTTCCACAAGGCATCAACCAAGCCAAATTCAAAAAATTTCGGTGCCGAGAAACCCTAATGCGATCGTTGACTAGAGTTTAAGCGAAACTACGAGCTAGTTAACAACTTAACTGCTAAGTGAACGGAAAATACAACGTTTGTAGAACCGATCCTCCACTTCCTTAGCTCCATGATGATGTCCCTCCGCTGCGATCATCGGATCCCGGACTCTAGGGATGGTTTCGTCGAAAAAATGATCGGGCTAGGTCGTCGACTTCGATGCCGAAGATGATCTACGTCGAGGCAACTCAAGATCAAGCTCCAACTTCACCAAGTCATGAAACTTGTGAAGAAAACACCTTATACTACATGGCAAGTGGTAGAGGATAAAGAAATAGGAAGTGGGTTCACTTTGGATTTGGATTTCTCACTCTTTTTCTCATGTCATCATTAAAGGTAGCAAGGTTTCTTCTTCTTGAAGAAGAAGAAAGAATATGATAAGAATTATGAATAATAGAAAATAAAATCATTCTTATCATTATGCAACCTTGGGTTAGTTTAACAAGTGTATAGAATAAACTAGGGTTTAGGAGAATGGTTAGGTTTAGGAAAGAAACAAAAATGGTCAAAGCTTCATGAAGCTTCAACAAAAGAACAAAAGAAGCAACCATTTCTTTTTCTTTCCAAATAAAGAATAAAAGAAAATAAATAAAACAAATATAAAACCTAACCATAATCCTAAACATGGTTTAAAATAAACACAAACCCAAGTTTGCATGTATCATCAAACATGATACAAACTAGTGCACAAACATATATCATATATACAATGTGCACATTCAAGTGAGATAATCAATCTTTAAGTGAAAAAATACTAGTTAATGTAAAGTAATATATCAAATATATAATTAAACATTAAATCATTAAATCAACACTTGATTTAATGATCTGGTCATACTGCATATAACCGACTAATATCAAGTGTATCAATGTATCGAATCAACACTTGATTCGGTAACCCGGCTATATCACATATAACCTGCCGATGATACAAATCGCGAGAATAGAATACAGTATCACATACTGGTATTATTCTCGGTCCCGCACATATCTCATATGCGCTCCTATTTCGTTTCGCTTGAGCCAGGAAACCTCTGTGTAGGACTCTAAAGACTCGTCAATACGCCGGCAGCAGGTGATGATCATATCAAACACCCACAAGCCGCAAGCGGGCTGGTAAACTTAACGGCCACCCGGGTATTGAGCGATCAAAAGATCGACGAGCAAGCCCGCTCACACTCCTGTGAATCCAACCAGTAATACTTACCGTACAGTCCGGTCTGTTCGTCTGATATGTCGCATATCTTGCCTAGGGGTGGTAAACGTCATACCCCAGTAGCTCGATAAGTCGTGTCGATATGAGGTCTATAACAGTTCGAGAAACTACTGGTAACACTTACCAGTAAATCTCAGCAACCCTGGCCAGGGATTTCCGGTTATAGCCAATCGAACACTGCACAACATCAACTCCCTATACCGGGAGAGACGAATCCCCTCCTATCGCTCATTGCCTCCATGTGATTCGGGACTGTACCCAAAAACCACCGTTTTGCACGCCCTCTTGGACGTAGTAAGGTGGAAATCAAAGCACAGTGGGAATCACACAAGAGTCTATGACGATCTCGGGTCTACAGACTAACATGTACCAATGTCACCAGAGAACTGCCATCTGACGTAAGGTATAATACCATCTGGGAGTTCTCGGCGAGTCCGTCCAGTGTACCCAGTCTCCACTGAGCACCCGTATATCATCTCCGATGTCAAACACCAATGGATATGGGATCATCCATCGCCCATCTATATGGGTCGAGAAGGTATACGCTAGTCTACTCTGGTATATCGATGCCCCGTCTCGATACACCCACGACTAGGGACCTTGAAGGATGTACTTATGGACTACCATGTCCCCACTAGTATGATCCGCATCATAGTCCAGGTAGTCAAGTACACATCCTAAGGGCTTTACCAACATGTAACAGAGAGACAATCAGTGTACACGTTAAGGTAAAGAGTAACCAGATAGCATACTATCATGTCGAGCAAGAAAGTCCTCCCTATATATGTCCAAGCATCCACTACATTATACATCCTATGTACAGTAATGGCCTCTAGGGCATACATATAACTAACAAGAACCCGGTCCAACAAACCCACTATGGCTCCGGTATCACGAATGAACGCAAAGAATCCTCGACATCCTCTCCCCAAAAGCCGACTAGCGAAAAAGGCTGAATTCAAGCTGTGTGAGGCGGCACCACTGCCCTCCTATGCACAACAAGAACTGACTAGCCGGGAAAACAAACCCTGTCTGTTTTCCTCGCGGTAGTCCACAGACGCCTAGCACGTAACTAACCAGTTCGTGCCCAGAAGAACGTCAAATCCAACATCTCTAGAAGGATCAAGTGACGGATGAATTTCCTAACCGATTGGCATACGACTGAAATACGTGTCGCGCAACAAAAAAATCGCTGACAGAAGTTAACACAACAAACGGCTGATCTAGCTAACACGAATCCCCTCGTCCCAAACCTCTGCTACTCCCGCAACGGTCATGAAAGCTGTCTCGAGGACTAAGCCTCTGTCTCTGAGCTGATACCCCGGTATGAGTCCTCCACGGTTCCGGAACTCCCAAAGTCTCTGAAATACGTGTCTCGTCAACTAAGGCTGCATCCACTGGTGCTATGTAAGTGACGGAATACTGTGTGCTGATCACAAGGAACAACTGGGTAGCAGGGTGACAACCTCCTGTCGCTGCACTCGAATGGCCTCAACTAATGAACTCATCGTCTGGCGCAAGTCCTGCATCTCTGCCACATGCCTAGCGATACTTTCTGTCGAAGGCGGATCCGTCTGCACCTGTGCAACTAGCGTACCATCCTGGTCAGTGCTCGTCTCACCCGAGCCAACTCTGACCTCGGCCCTCGCTGCACCTCACCGAGTCCCCATAGTCGTCGTCGGCAAAGGCTATAAATAGGAATAGGATTCTATATGAACACGGAAATCGAATCACAAGGATATGAATCATCAAGGAAGGAATTTCAAGTAATTGTACTTAGGTCACTTTAGGCGGAGTACTGCATCGTGAGTATGCTGCAGACATACACACACTACGTTACTCTGCTTAAGCTACCTACTCCATCATATAAAGGTCATCCTACACTCCGTAAGGTAAAAACCTAGCGCTCTGATACCAACTTTGTCACGACCCGAAATTGGCACGTGACGGCCCTAATACTACGCAACGTCTACAGGCGTAACGCAGTAAAAGAAAACCAAAACCCAGAAATCTAAACCATTAAAATACCAGAAAAAGATAAGAAACATTGTTTAAAAGTCTTTGAAATCACAACCCAAATTCTTTAAAAGTCCAACTTTATTTCCTTTAAAATTTTGGCAGCACCTCCTTTGTAAAAGCTAGCCACAAAAATGGGTACAACATAAATATAAAGTAAAACATCCCCAACGGGAGCAAATCCACGCCCAAAGGCGGAAAACAACCACCACAACAAATATACGACGCCGTAGCGAAGAAATAGAAGACGATATAAAGGAAACTGTATAAAAGACAACAAATCCAACATAATATACAACATCGTCCTCACCAAGTCTCTAAGTCAATATGAAAATAGTAGATGGAGAGTACATGGATACAACGAATATACAATACAACGAATAACCACAAAACCCACCTAAGCAAACTGCACATTATGAGCTGATGCGGTATCCGTAGCAAAAGATGATAAGATGTGTGATAATAGCCTGCCTCTGACTATCCTGAGGAACACCTGCAAACACTGTGGCACAACGGGGGTGAGTTGCCAACTCATGAATAGTAAATAACATATGCAGGTAATCGTAAGTATGCACGTAAAGCGTGAATCTAAGATATGTAATTAACAGTAATAACATGTCATATGAGTGCAGAATAATGGAAAGTACACTAGCAGGTACAACCAATATATATAAAGCAATAATGATATGACAACAGTATGCAATAATCATGCGATAGGGATATGAGAATGTAAATGTGCAACAATCATGAATGGTACACTAACAGGTACTACTAGTACATGAAGCAGTGCACAAACAGATAAGGTGAGGTATGGAGTGAAGTATGTCATTTCCACGGAATCCTGACATCGTGGTAGGATCACAATCCAGCAAAACAATTGAAATACCAATTCCTCAAATCAGCCCCCAAATTGGCTCTCATATCATCTAAGTATCACATCTCCTCAATTGCACAATATCAAGTATATCTCATATATCCCGAATGTACAACCTCAAGTATATCTCACATATATCGAATGTACAATCATTAAGTATATCTCATATATATCGAATGTACAAAATCAAGTGGATCTCACATATCTCGTATGTACAATATGAAGTATATCTCATATATCTCGAATGTACAACAGCAGGTAGATCTCATAAATCTCGAATGTACAATATCAAGTAGATCTCACATATCTCGTATGTACAATATCAAGTAGATCTCACATATCTCGTATGTACAATATCAAGTATATCTCACATATCTCGAATGTACAACAGTAAGTAGATCTCACATATCTATCCAGTATCCAATCTCAAAATGAATCTCTTATATCGCGAATCAAATCTCCAGCAAAATTCTAACATCCTAAATATAATGACATAAATAAATATGATGAGATCAATACACATATATTAGCGTCTCATTCCACTAATATTGGTGTAAGGGTATATATAACAGCGGCTCAATCCCCTGTTATATATACAAAGGAGTAATTAGAAATATCATGAAACCAATGTGCCAAGCATCGACACAGAAATGCTGATCCATCAGGTGCTGTCTCCATAACTGGCCCCCTGATAGGTACGTATCATACGCTATCCTGAAAGCTCGAGTGCCTAGCTCTGACCCTCGCCTCTCAACGTATCCATACGTACATGACTCCTGTCGGTATCCACATGATAGCCGCTGAGTCATTGGTCCTGTCACCGGAAAGTATGGTTCCCCTAAGCCTCATCGCCTAGCACCGCGACATCGTTCTTGCTTCGGGGTACCCCCGGGCCCCACCATGTACCCACAGATGGTGCCTCCTCACTCCTCGAATCGGGCATATATCAGAACCGATAAATCTCATGGTGGCTGCGGAAATATCAATATCAAGGAAACCGGGTCCTTCAAATAATGCATAATTTCATGAACTACCACGGTCCCCAAATCCAGAAAACATCATGAAAAATCCATATAACAATGCGAAAATCCATGAATATAATATGTGCGCCATATCTGAAATGCAAGCATATAAAGGAAAAACCGCTAATTAACTGCATCAAGTTAATACAAATATCATGTGGTTCCTATTTATCCACTTTTAAATAACATCAAGTGAAGGTAAACATGTAGCTAAAACCAGATGTATCTAAAATAAATAAGGTTGTGTCTACCTATAAGAAATGATATAGTATACCCCCCTAGGTGTAAGAACAGTATGAGCAAGGTATACCTGTAGCTAAGACGTAAAGTGTGCATGTACCTATCACTAAAGGTACAATACTCTATAGGTATACAGGTAACTAGCATATAAGTATGTCAGAACATATGTGTAAGCATGTAGGTATACAGGTATTCTATAAGTCAATGCGTAAAGAATTATGAATCAAAGTCTCAATATCCCTAACCAAGCAATATTATATCTATAAGTGGGTTATGCGTGACATGGAAATTATTGACGGTATGTGTAGCATACAATCAGTGCACGTGCAACATGAATCGTCAATAATATGTGCAGTGTCCTACTACTACTAGTCCAGGCACAACTACATCTAAGTAATAGGGTAAAGGCGTAATTCTAACAATAACGTAGAATATGCGACAAGTAATAAAATCTCTAGCCCTGACGCATAACGCCATGCGGGCGATTCCCCTGTAGATGTTAAATCTACTCACCAACGCTCCAAGCTAGGTGAATCCTACCACCTGTTTCCCCTTGTCGTAGCGTCCGAAGTCCCCGCTTGCGAACCTAAAATTTCACAAACACAACACATAAGCATATATTCTACATCGACGAAAAGATATCGAACCGCAAGAATAACGCCCTGAAAATTACACTGTGCGCTTAGCGCATCTAACGCGCACGACATCGGCCAAAAATCCTAACTAGGGTCGCCAAACTACGAAACACCTAGTCTAGATTCTGATCGTCCCGATCGCGCATTCAAAACACAACAATAAACGTGGTCTCAATATAAATAACGTCGCAACGTCAAAAGAAACCCACGCCTAAAAGTTACCGAAATCTAGTACGCAGTACTTATCTTTATAGCACAAAACTACGAGTTTTACCAAAACTATAATTTACAAACATCTTCAAATAGCAAGGTTAAACCATTTCTATATTTTTAAACTTGCTTAATTAAGATTTAGCAAAAACCTAGTAAGCAAAAACCCTTAATTAGACAAAGTAGTAATTAACAAAAATTAGCATTTTCTACTAGGTTAAGCTTTTCCAATTCACAAATTAACACTTCAATTAAATATTAAACACTTAAATTAAGCTTTAACCTTAACTTGAATTTCTAAAACCATTTCTATAATTTTGAAACATGAAATTTAAGGCTTAAACTAGCATCTAATTAAGCTAGCATAAAGTATTAAGCAACAAAAAAAAGAGATTAGAGTTAAGGTTTTATACCTTCAAGAACACCACTTGACTCAAGGATAAAACCAAACTTTAGCCTCCAAAATCCTCACTAGAATGAAGATCCAAGCAACTTTTGTGAAGAAGAATAAAGGTTTTGGATTTTATTTGAATTTCTATGAATTTATTTGGATTTTTCATGATTATTTTGAAGAAAAATGAGAAGAAATGAGATGAGAAAATTCATGGGCAGCAAGAGGAAGGATGTGGCCGGCCATTTGATGAAGGATAGGGTTTTTGGTCAAGTGTAGAATTTTCTAGAAGAAAATTGAATAATTGTATAATAAAACAAAAAGCTTATGTTCACACTACTTTTCTTTTTTCTTTATTTTTTTAAAAATAAATCCTTTCACCATAAAAATCTAGATATTTAAAAAAGAAGCTTCTAAAATAATTGTAGTGATAATTTCTAAGAATTTTCATTTAGAAAAAATTTCTCGATTTACGTGCATATTTTACCGGCTAAAATAATATTTTATTTGGGAAAAATTCTATCTGAACCAAAACCTCCCAAATACCCCTAAATTTCGCGCACAAGCTTTATTTTAGCTATAAAAAAAAGGTGCCGTTAAGCCTATACGGACGTTTGATCGAAATCGGGTTAAAACGGGGAAAACCGAAAATTTTGCCCTAAAACGGGAAAATTCTCAAAACGATTTCTGAAACGTTACAGAATCACACAAGACTCTATGACGATCTCGGGTCTACAGACTAACTTATACCAGTGTCACCAGAGAATTGCCATCTGACGTGAGGTATAATACCATCTGGGAGTTCTTGGCGAGTCCGTCCAGTGTACCCAGTCTCCATTGAGAACCCGTATACTATCTCTGATGTCAAACATCAATGGATATGGGATCATCCATTGCCTATCTACATGGGTCAAGAAGCATACGCTAGTCTACTCTGATATATCGATGCCCTGTCTCGATACACCTGCGACTAGGAACATTTGAAGGATGTACTTAGCGACTACACTGTCCCCACTAATATGATCTGCATCATAGTCCTGGTAGTCAAGTACTCATCCTAAGGGCTTTATCAACATGTAACATAGAGACTATGAGAGTACATGTTAAGATAAAGAGCAACCAGATAGCATATTATCATGTCGAGCAAGAAAGTCCTCCATATATATGTCCAAGCATCCACTACAATATACATCGCATGTACAGTAATAGCCTCTAGGGCATACATATCACTAACACAGTAATGGCCTCTAGGGCATACATATAAATAACAGTCTCCCACTTGCACTAGGGCCATCTGTAGCAATGGTTGCAGTATCTCATACTCAACCATCCCATAAAAGTCTCTCTTTAGGAAAAGTCCTTTGTGAGTGGATCCGCCGTGTTGTCCTCTGAGTCTACTCTCTTAACCTCGATCTCCCTGGAGATCAACTATCTCCATGATCAGGTGATACTGCATTAGAATATGTCTGGGTCACTGATGGGACCGGGGTTCCTGGGCCAAAGCCACACTTCCATTGTCACACAATGGTAGGAACCTAGTTCATCTCATGAACTAATATACACCAAAACTGCCTCTTTGGTAGTATCTTTGATAGCGATGTCACCAGCCTTTATCGTCTAGTTTGCCACGGCATCTAGCTTGGAACTCTTCCAACATACCGTTCCTCCACTGAGGGTAAAGACGAAGCCTGTGACTGACATTCAGTCGTCCTTACCACCCTGGAAGCTATCCAGCGATTCTCCCCTGGATCGATTGATACCATCTCACTACACCTAGTGAGAATCCTAACATCCATTTAGATCTATCTCATAGATCCAAAACCCAGGATTCAGGAGGTATCACCTAGATCCTCCATAGAGAATCAATGTGATAAGAGAAGATTGACCGAATTTAGCATAGGAAACACCTTTCCTATCAAAAGTATGCCATCCACGTAAAGTACGAGGAATACCCTCATACTCTCTACTACCTTTTTGTATATATAAGGTTCATCTACCATTTTGATGAAGTCAAACTCTTTGACTTCCTCATCAAAACAGACGTTCCATCTCCGCGATGCCTGCTTTAACCTGTAAAGCAACTTGCACATGTTTCCACTGCTCCCACTGTTTACGAAGCCCTCTGGCTATGTACTTACAGACGCTCTCTTCTAAATCATAATTTAGAAAAGCAGTCATGACACCCAACCACCAGATATTGTAGTCATGGTATGTAGCAATGGCGAGTAGGATCCGGATAGACTTAAGCACAGCCACTGGAAAAGGTTTCATCATTATCCATGCCTGGTCAATGATGAAAACCTTTAACAACTCTAGCTTTGAAAGTCTCAACTTTTCCATCTACACCAAGTAATCTTCTCAAGATATACTTGCTCCTGATGGGGATTTAACCCTTCAGATATAGCAACCAAAGTCCAAACTTTGTTGGTGTACATGGATTCCATCTCAGATCGCTAAGCATCCAGCCATTCTTACAGAGTCCCCACTCTTGATGGCATGCTCGAAACTAGTTGGGTCATCATCTCATGATGCATTCCTCGCTCCCACTGTCATCGAGAAACCGAAGTATTTCTCAGGAGGATGAGGAACCCTACCAGATCGGCGGAGAGGCTGAGGCTCGTCGGGAACTATTGAATACTTTGGTTCCACCAAATCATCAGTTGTAGTTTGTATAGCTGGAACTCCTTCCAGTTCTACAGAACTGACCTTGCCTCGAGCTTGTCCGTATTTTTCTTTTAGACATAGGCCGGACAACCCCAAATCTTAACTTGCTGAAGAGATGGGCTCTTCCCACACCATATCTCATATGGAGTGGTAGGCACTGATTTGATTTGAACCCAATTCAATAGGTATGCAGCTTCTCAAGTGCATAACCCCCAAAAGGAAACAGGTAACTCAGTAGTACTCATCATAGAGCGCACCAAATCTAATAGGGTGCGATTGCTCCACCCCGATAGACCGTTGTGCTGTGGTGCATACGGAGGAGTAATGCTGAGAGAGAATCTCATTCTCCTTTTGAATAGTCCAGGATCTCCATGCCTTAGTATTCTCCTCCCTGATCATATCAAAGGACATAATACTTATTTCCGTTTTGGTTCTCTACTTCTGTCTTATATTCTTTGAATTTCTCAGAAGTTTCAGACATGTGTTTCAACAGGAACATGCGTCCGAATCTTGAGAGATCATCAGTGAATGTAAGGAAGTATAAAGAACCAGTCCTGGCATTTGTAGACTGGGGACCTTCATACATCACTATGTATCAGTCCCAAGAGTTCACTAACTCTTTCTCTGTTTCCAGTAAACGGAGCTATGGTCATCTTATCTTTGTGACATGATTGTAAAGTTTCACAAGATGTAAATTCAGACTGATTTAAATATGAATCTAAGTGTAACTTAGCTAGTCGGGTCGCATTGATATGACCTAGTCTACAATGCCTCAAGAAGGATTCGTTCATTTCTGAACTCTTCCTCTTATGTGTGTTCTGTACGTTAGGAACTATGGTTTGATTTAGAATGTATATGCATTTAGATAACGTGCCTAAACCGATCAACTCTTAATATAGGAAATGTTCAAAACATTATCCAACAATACAAAATTATATCCTTCTTTACTAAATAAAGAGATTGATATGATGTTGTATATCAGGTTCGGTATCTAATAGCATTCGTTCAGAATCAATGTATTTGGTAAATACAGGGTGATAACTGCCAACACCTTGGCTGCAACAATTGCACCGTTTTCAACTCTTGAAACTTATCACCCGTTCTCAGTTCTCTACCTTTCTGTAGCCCATGTAACAGATTTCATATATGGGATCCTGATCCGGTATCAAATACCCAGGACGTAGAGGATACTGAGAAACAGTTCTATGTAATGAACACACCCGAAGGAGATGCATCATCATGCATTTTCTTCGTTTGGGCGGCATGGGAATCCTGGTATTCCCCTAATTCCTGGTTGATCTTATAAAAATTATAAGTTGGAGCGGGACCAACGATCCCCAGCTCAGTATAACAAGCGGGTTCGGTCAATACATCCATATTATTATCTTATTAAGGCGTGATATGGTCGCTACGTGGAGAGAGAGAGAGAAGAAAACACTCTGCGTGCGCTCTTGCAAGATTAAATTGGTTATATATTTTATCTAATCAGGATGGCTCCCACTGTTTTTATTAAATCTTCCTTCAAACCTTAAAAGGAAAGACTAGCCGGGATTAACTACACCCTACAAGTTCATCAATCTTTCAGCCAGGCCAGTGCCGGTACTTTGAGGGAGGTTCCCCGTGCTTTCGCACGGACCTAATTAAAATAAACCTCGTTTTCCCAGGGGCGTAACTCCGTTGACACCTTTCTAGACACCTACTTGATCGGCTAATTGTAAAGTGCAAAACTCTCCCAGGAGTAACAATTACTCGCAATGGGTATCAGGATCCAACTATCATATAGAAGGTATGCAATCTCATTGCAAGTTTCAACACTTGAAACTCCCGATAATGGTTTTTACCCCTAGTACTTATGACCTTAACTATGGTCAACAAATCATAAGTACTAGTCAAGTTCTACCTGTCATTTCGTGATTAATTAGACCTACTCACATGACCCTTAACTAAGGTCAACAAATTCACATGACTGTCCTAACTAATCGCATCATATGCGGTGTAGGAAGACATCACTTAGCTACCGTACACTGTGCCTTAACTAAGGTCAACAAACACAGCACGAATACTAAGTACTCTACTTCCTAAAATGACAGAGGGTTGCGGATGGTTTTTAAGAAAACCTTTAACGCTTTGAACTTGATCTCGTTGTAGAATCAAATGGTTTTAAATGGAGTGTTTTTGAGGCTTTTGCTAGTTTCGCTAAAAAGGTCACTCCCGATGAAGGGATCTCGGCTCTTTCCTCGTCGAATGAGGTGCATGATATTCACAATACCACTGTGCAAAGCAAGAACTAGAAAAGCGGTCAAAAGACAAACCGAAGGTTGTAGCATCTGCTAATTATTGCTATAAAGGTCACTCCCGGTGAAGGGATCTCGGCTCTTTCCTCGTCGAATGAGGTGCTGGATATTCTACAAGGAATACCGCTATGCAAAGCAACAACTAGAGCTACCTTATTTTTGAAATTCGATTCCGCAACATCTTTTAAATTTATTTTCTTTCATTAATCTCATTAATGAATGTCCCATCATTTAAGTCACCTAAACATCACAGATAAATACAACGTACGCGTATGCCATCCGCATTCGCCACGAAGTCCCGTCGTGCACCGTTAGGTTAGGTAACTAACGGCAGAGTGGGGCAGGGCTAGAGCATGTGTAAAACATAAGCAACGTCTCTATAATATATCATATATACTATATACAGTATCTATCTGAACATATCACATGATCACATCACAGATAACGCAGCAGAAAACAACATATGAAATATTGGATATACTAGGATGTCCGTGTTTTATTTTGAGCCTATATAAAACACGGATTCCACGGTCATGACGAATATCCAACCCCACACCCCTAGAACCCTACGAGAGCGGCAAGCAACCCTACTAATTCTAGCGTTAGGAGACCCGGACTCGTCTCCTCGAGATGGTCTCCCACTGGACCCTAGAACCCGGTAACTTGTGCTCTCTTCCTTGGGTCTATCCTAATGTGGAAAAGTAAATAATATACATCAACGGTGACATCTTCCTCAACCCAGAAGTGCTCCAATAAAAGAATATTACATACAAGTTTTTACATGAATGAAAATGAAAAACACTCATCTCACATAAAAAAAAACCCGGCTATTCAAACACGACGATTCAATATAACATATCCAGCAACACATAACATCACATGTCATCAACGTAAGTAAACATGCATATCCCAATTGTCGTTGACGTATAGCAACGAAACCAGCGATACTCCACATATTACACTTACGGTCGCAGAAAAGAAGATGAAAACTACAACAGTTGGAATCCGCAACCTCCTTAGACATCACAAACCCGTAATATCACATATTGCAGATTTCATGCCTAACAATATGAATTCTTTAGACATCGCATGCCTTACAATTATAAACCCCGCATTTTAGTCTCGATATTGAAAACACTTTCCAATAATCAGTCGGGCAATTCAACAAGATTCCCGACATTCCGATCGGCATATTAACGATATGATGGTTTAGGATGACCCTTGGTTGATGGAGTAGGTAGTTTGAGTAGAGTGACGTACCGTACGTATGTTCCACGGCATATTTACGATACGATACTCCGCTTAAGAAGCCTTAGGATGTACATTTCTTTGCACAGTATTATATTCATTCCTATGATCTATCCTCATCAGTACCAGTTTATGGTTTTGTTACCATGGTTGTACGGGCATGGAGAGCTACGGCTAGAGTTGCGGTCAGCACGAGTTCGTCATGGACGAGGACTGACCAGGACGTGATTCCAGAGACATACGATTGCATAGAGGCGTCATTTTATTGTGTTTTCGCGCCATGAGCGTTTGATAGGTCGCTTTTACGAGATTACTTGGACGTGCAGATCAGCACCAGAGGATTGGGCTACTGCTAGAGGCCAGCCAGATTGTGATGACCGTCAAAGCACAGATTATTTTTGATGATTGAGGCACTGTTCAGCGTGCGGACGAATGAGCCAGTTATTGCTGCGAATGACGAGATACCACCCCAGATGTTGGAGCTATTGCAGTATGAGTTGTACTTAGAGATATGATAGATGGTCGCTAGTCACCCGAGGACGAATGACTAGGACATGTGGTTCATTGCCTACCCCGATGCGAGGTCATCAGATTGATTGGTTCCAGCTAGAGACGACTTCACGCTGATACGTTGAGAGTCGATATAGACGATCAATTGTCAGGTATCCATTTTCCAAGTTTAAAGTATTCGGAAAACAATACAAGTAATTCTACGGACCCTCTATAAGAATGAAACCCTAACTCGACATAATGACCATGGAACGCCGATGAACCTTAGGGTTTGCGGCAGTTCAGCGGTGCCATTAGTGAGGCTTGGGTTTGCCCTTCTACGGTTGGTCCATAGGTGTTGTGGCATATATTCGATACTATTAAACTGTACCCAAGATGTTGAGCTCTTGGGGGATTATAGAGCCTTGACGAATCGATCGAAAAGTTCGACATCATTCGGATATCATGTGATTAGATACATTGCTTGGGAGACTCCAGATACGAGTATAGCCGTTAGAGCGCAGTCCATGCAGCCACGAGGAGACGAGTCTGAATCAGTCGTCATTGGAGGAAAGTGGAGTAAGTGGTTCGTACGAGATCATGACGAGAGGACGTTCCACTCCGCGGACATCAGAGATGTGATACGCAAGCAGAGGCGTTGACTATGGGTATATCTTCCAGGAAGAGTCGTGATGAGTATGCAGCCGTTCCGGAACAAGAAATAGATATAGTAAAGATGATGACTTCTGGGCAGTTCGGCAGAAACGAGATTGGGGAGAGACCTTGACAGGACCTTTTTGGAAATACGATTCGAGAAGACTTAGACCCAGGATCAGACATATTGCACATGCCCAGCAGGCCAGAGTTCAGCATCGTCGACGAGACATGTTATGAGTGACCATAAGAGTTGGCCAGAGATCTTTAGAGGACGTGCAAGAGCGGACTACTGCCATTATCATTTCCATATTGGACCGTTGAGCCGGGGAGCTATGTACTTAGCAATTCGCAGTGGAAGACAAGAGCCTAAGGGCACCAGACGACAGGCCATGATCAGGAGACAAGTAGATATCTTGCTCTGCTAGCATTGGATGCACCAACACCTTCTCGACCTTGAAGGAAGGACATATCGACGACAGTATTTACGGTTTGTGATTTCGTGAGTTGACTATCACGTATCAGTCACTTTGGATTTCGGTATTTTTGGCGATTTATTTGCATGATTGGGATTTTGTGCACCGCAGTTGCACTTGACTTCGATTTGATGTCATTCGAGATGCTGATTTTGATTTCATACCTATGGTATGCATGTGATTTGACTTATGCTTTCGGTATATTCTACATGCACTTTTAGTATTTGATTTGATTTGTGCACACTGATGCACATGGTCGTGAAATTATATACCACGGTATACCTGATTTGGATTTGGATTGAGATGTGTTGTATACCGTAGATTTCGATTTTGATATTGTTTTCGTGCACCTTGTGCACTTGATTTAGATTATGCGCATACTTGACGCGCTTGATGCGATTTTGATGCACACCAGATGCTATAAATCGAGATTCTTCATGCATATCAGATGCACCTTGTTTTGCTGTCAAGCACACACGTTGCCCTTGACAGGTGTTTTTGTGCACACCCGTTGCACTCAGATTTTGTTTATATACACATGTATGGCACGCACATTCATGGATTTCGATTTCCGTGCGCACCAGACGCACGTGGCATTCATATATATTTGGGATTGATTTCTTTTGGAGCAGTATATTTTATGATACTTGCTATTTGGTTTAGTACTGAGCAGGACTAGTCAGAGGACAGTACCTGAGTATATTTTTGCATGCATTGATAGTTATCAAAGGGATTTCCAAAGAGGATCTATAGTCTTAATATTTACCTACGTGTCCGTGATGACACGAAACTTTTTACAAGGGAAACCCTTCTAAATTGTTTTCAAAACGGCGGGACATGTAAGTTAAACAAATATATATATATATATATATATATATATATATATATATATATATATATATGTAGGGTTTCTAGGCACACCCATGAGGTTCTACAAGTGATCAAACATGGCCAATTCAAAATTTTCATGTGCCAAAGAAACCCTAACGCTAGATCGTTAACTAGAGGTAAGGCGATGCAAGCAAGTTAACAACTTTAACTAAAAGGGAAAGTGACTACAACCTTTGTAGATCCGGTCCTCTACCTCCATAGCTCCGTGATGACGTCCCTCCGCTGCGATCATCGGATCCCGGACTCTGGCGATGGTTTCGTCGGAGAAATGATCGGGCTAGATCGTCGACTTCGATGCCGAAGATGATCTACGTCGAGGCAACTCAAGATCAAGCTCCAACTTCACCAAGTCATGAAAATTGTGAATAAAACACCCTATACTACATGGCAAGTGGTAGAGGATGAAGAAATAGGAAGTGGGTTCACTTTAGAATTGGATTTCTCACTCTTTATCTCAAGTCACCATTGAAGCTAGCAAGCTTCTTTCTTCTTGAAGAAGAAGAAGAAGAAGAAGAAGAATATGATAAGAATAATGAAAATAGAAAATAAAGTGATTCTTATCATATTTGAAACCATGGTTTAGTGTAGAGAATAAACTAGGGTTTAGTTGAATGGTTAGGGTTAAGGCAAAAGACAAACTAGCTAGACTTTTCAAAGCTTCAAGAAGCTTCAAGTATCAAACAAAGAAAGCCACCATGTTATATTTTGCCAAAAATAAATAAAAAGAATGAATAAACAAGTAAAAACCCTAAACCATCAACTAAACATAGTTTAAGTCTTACACACACCCATGTTTGCATGTATCATCAAACATGATACAATCAAGTGCACAAAAATATATCACATATACAATGTGCACTTCAAATGAGAAAATCCATTTTAAGTGAACCAATATTAGTTAATGCAAAGTAATATATCAAATATATAATTATACATTAAATCATTAAATCAACACTTGATTTAACGATCCGGTCATATCGCATATGACCGACTAATATCCAATGTATCGGCTTATCGAATCAATCCTTGATTCGATAACTAGGTTATATCGCATACAACCAATCGATACATTCATCGCGAGAATAGAATACAGTATCACATACACGCATTATTCTCGGTCCCGCACATATCTCATATGCGCTCCTATTTCGTTTCGCTTGAGCCAGAAAACCTCTGTGTAAGACTCTAAAGACTCGTCAATACGCCGGCAGCAGGTGATGATCATATCAAACACCCACAAGCCGCAAGCGGTCTGCTAAACGTAACGGCCACCCGGGTATTGAGCGATCAGAAGATCGACGAGCAAGCCCGCTCACACTCCTGTGAATCCAACCAGTAACACTTACCGTACAGTCCGGTCTATTCGTCTGATATGTCGCATATCTCGTCTAGGGGTGGTAAACGTCAGACCCCAATAGCTTGATAAGTCATGCCGACGTAAGGTCCATAACAATCGTGAAACTACTGATAACTCTTACCAGTATATCACTGCAACCCTGGCCAGGGATTTCCTGCTATGGCCAGTCGAGCATAGCGCAACATCAACCCCCAATACCGGGAGAGACGAATCCCCTCCTATCGCTCATTGCCTCCATGTGAATCGGGACTGTACCCAAAAACCACCTATTTGCACGACTCAGTAGAGCCGTGGTAGGGTGGAAATCAAAGCACAGTGGGAGACACACAAGACTCTATGACGATCTTGGGTCAACAGACTAAGCTGCACCAGTGTCACCAGAGAACTGCCATCTGACGTGATGTATAATACCATCTGGGAGTTCTCGGCGAGTCAGTTCAGTGTACCCAGTCTCCACTGAGCACCCGCATACCATCTCTGATGTTAAACACCAATGGATATGGGATCATCCATCGCCCATCACATGGGTCAAGAAGATATACGCTAGTCTACTCTGGAATATCGATGCCGCATCTCGATATTCCCACGACTAGGAACATTGAAGGATGTACTCATTGACTACCCAGGCCCCACTAGTATGATCTGCATCATAGTCCTGGAAGTCGAGTACACATCCTAAGGGCTTTATCAACATGTAACAGAGAGACAGAAAGTATACATGTTAAGATAAAGAGCAACCAGATAGCGTACTATCATGTCGAGCAAGAAAGTCCTACCTATATATGTCCCAGCATCCACTACAATATACATCCAACGTACAGTAATGGCCTGTAGGGCATACATATAACTAACAATCTCCCACTTGCACTTGTTAGTTATATGTATGCCCTAGAGGCCATTACTGTACATTGGATGTATATTGTAGTGGATGCTGGGACATATATAGGGAGGAGTTTCTTGCTCGACATGATAGTATGCTATCTGGTTACTCTTTACCTTAACGTGTACATTGATTGTCTCTCTGTTACATGTTGGTAAAGCCCTTAGGATGTGTGCTTGACTACCTGGACTATGATGCGGATCATACTAGTGGGGACATTGTAGTCCATAAGTACATCATTCAAGGTCCCTAGTCGTGGGTGTATCGAGACGGGGCATCGATATACTAGAGTAGACTAGCGTATACCTTCTCGACCCATACAGATGAAGATGGATGATCCCATATCCATTGGTGTTTGACATCGGAGATGATATACGGGTGCTCAGTGGAGACTGGGTACACTGGACGGACTCGCCGAGAACTCCCAGATGGTATTATACCTTACGTCAGATGGCAGTTCTCTGGTGACACTGGTACAGAGTAGTGAGTTGACCCAAGATCGTCATAGAGTCTTATGTGGTTCCCACTGTGCTTTGATTTCCACCTTACCACGTTCAAGAGGGCGTGCAAAACGGTGGTTTTTGGGTACAGTCCCGAATCACATGGAGGCAATGAGCGATAGGAGGGGATTCGTCTCTCCCGGTATAGGGAGTTGATGTTGCGCTGTGTTCGATTGGCTATAAACGGAAATCGCTGGCCAGGGTTGCTGAGATTTACTGGTAAGTGTTACCAGTAGTTTCTCGAACTGTTATAGACCTCATATCGACACGACTTATCGAGCTATTGGGGTCTAACGTTTACCACCCCTAGGCGAGATATGCGACATATCAGACGACAAGACCGGACTGTACGGTAAGTGTTACTGGTTGGATTCACAGGAGTGTGAGCGGGCTTGCTCGTCGATCTTCTGATCGCTCAATACCCGGGTGGCCGTTACGTTTAGCAGACCGCTTGCGGCTTGTGGGTGTTTGATATGATCATCACCTGCTGCCGGCGTATTGACGAGTCTTTAGAGTCCTACACATAGGTTTCCTGGCTCAAGCGAAACGAAATAGGAGCACATATGAGATATGTGCGGGACCGAGAATAATGCGTGTATGTGATACCGTATTCTATTCTCGCGATAAATGTATCGATTGGTTGTATGCGATATAACCTAGTTATCGAATCAAGGATTGACTCGATAAGTCGATACATTGGATATTAGTCGGTCATATGCGATATGACCGGATCGTTAAATCAAGCGTTGATTTAATGATTTAATGCATAGTTATATATTTGATATATTACTTTGCATTAACTAGTATTGGTTCACTTAAAAAGGATTTTCTCACTTGATGTGCACATTGTATATGTGATATATTTTTGTGCATTTGATTGTATCATGTTTGATGATACATGATAGTTTGTGTGTTTGGTTTAAACCATGGTTGGTCAATGGTTAGGGTTTCTTTTGCTTCATTTACTTATTCAATTATTTATTGATTGATTTTAGAAAGAAATAAAATGGTGGCTAACTTTGGATTATCTTTGAAGCTTCATGAAGCTTTGAAATGGTTGACCATTTTGTTTCTTTCCCTAACCCTAACCATTCACCTAACCTTGGTTCATTGTCTACACCTAACTATGGTTGCAAATATGATAAGTATCATATAATTTCCTATTTTTAAAATCATTATGATATTCTTTTCTTCTACTTCTTCTTCTTCTTAAACAAAGAAGAAAACCTTGCTTCCATCAATGGCAACTTGAGAAAAAGAGTGAGAAATCCAATTCTAAAGTGAACCCACTTCCTATTTCTTCATCCTCTACCACTTTCCAAGTAGTATAGGGTGTTTTCTTCACAAGTTTCATGGCTTGGTGAAGTTGGAGCTTGATCTTGTGTTGCCTCGACGTAGATCATCTTCGGCATCGAAGTCGACGACCTATCCCGCCCATTTCTCCGATGAAGCCGACGCTAGAGCCCGGGATCCGATGATCGCAGCGAGGGGACTTCATCACGGAGCTATGGAGGTGGAGGACCGGATCTACAAAGGTTGTATTTCCGTTCACTCTTAGTTAAGTTGTTAACTAGTTGCATGTTTCGCTTAAACTCTAGTCAACGATCTGTATTAGGGTTTCTCGGCACTTGTAAAATTTGAAATTGGCATGGTTGATGCCTTGTGAGACCTCCTTAGTGTGCCTAGGAACCCTACAGTGGTATCAGAGCTACTAGGCATTGGATGTCGACCTATGGGGGGTTCTCATTGTGTGACAGTGTGGCGAAGCATAGGCTCTTACCCCCAGGGTGTCCCGAGACCGGAAGGTGTTCCGGCGGGTTGTAGTCCTCGCGAGGGGGCATGCGTAAAAAGTAGCTGCTGAGGGACCCGTGGGTGCCACGGTGACCCCATTGGATGGGGTGGCTGCCTGACCTACAGTGGTATCAGAGCCTAGCTAGAGCCTTAGGCGATGCGTAGACGATATTAGAATTCCGATCGAACCCCGAAACCCTAAAAATGACCCCTCTCTGTATATTTTTACAAAACTGGGTTTTTTCCATATTAAAAATTCTTTAAAAATTCAGCAGGAAATTCTAAGAATTACGGTGCAAAATTGACCAAGAGATTCGATCAAAGCGCGGCGGAACCGCGGCATTAGCATGGCTAATGCGGCGGTTCCGCGGCCACTTAGTGTCTTCAGTCAGTCGTTTTTGCACAGTAACTTCTTTCATTCATTGCTAAGTTTTCTGGGAATTTTTAAAGTTTACTCAAGAGTTGAGTATTTTGGGTTGTATTGGGAGTTCGTACATTCGATCGGATTGTCTAATTTTGTCTATGTGTTTTTCCGGGTAATTTTAGAATATGTTAAAAAAGTTCGACCGGATATAAATACCCACTTTTTCCCCTACCGGGAAAATTCCAAGTGTTGGATTTTTCCGTAGTTTAATGACGTTCTAAGTAGTGCAAGTAACGCGATGGTCCCTCTAGAAGACAACAAACCTTAACTCGATTATGTGACCATCTTGAACTGCCCTTTGAACCTTAGGGTTTGGGGCAGTACGGCGTGCCATATGTGAGGCGTTGGCTTGACCCTTCTACGGCTGGACCGTTGTTACTGAGGCATGAAGTGGATGTTTTTAAACTTATTTCATGTGTTGATCTGTATCGGGAAAACGTGGGTGTTTGAATGTTCGATCGGAAAGTTTAACATTTTCTATTTATCTGGAATGGGATACAATAATTGGAATTCACAAGTAGTTATGAGATAACTGAATGAATGTTATAAACATAGCAGTTTAGTCTCACTTGATCGGTTGCCACGGAATTTTGATGTGATCAAAAGTCCGTCGCAATCACGTAGCGTACGCGGATACTCGCCGGATAAACTTAATAGGCAGCTACACCCCTTAGCCCCGACCAAGTGACTGTAGGAGAACCCCGTCGCCGAAAGCATCCGTCCGGGTGCTCGCGGTAGCGGTGTTCCTGTAGGGTTCCTAGGCACCCTAGTGAGGTCTCACAAGGCATCGAACATGCCAATATAAAAATTTATGGGTGCCGAGAGACCCGACTACGGATCGTTGGCTAGAAATCTAGGCGAAAAAGCTAACTAGTTAACACTTAACTAAGGGAATACGGAAATACAACCTTTGTAGATCCGGTGCTCCACCTCCATAGCTCCGCAACGAAGTCCTCTCCGCTGTCCAAAAAGAATCCGGGCTCTAGCGTCGACTTCATCGGAGAATAAGCGAGGTAGGTCGTCGATGTCCATGCCGAAGATGATCTACGTCGAGGCATCGCTAAATCAAGCTCCGACTTCATCAAGTCAAGAAACTTGTGAAGAAAACACACTCTACTACTTGGCAAGAGGTAGAGGATGAAGAAATAGGAAGTGGGTTCATTTTAGAATTGGATTTCTCACTCTTTATCATCAATCACCATTGATGAAGAAAGCTTTTTCTTCCTTGCTCATGAAGAAGAAGAAGAAAGAATATATGATAAGTTTATTAAAAATAATAGAAAAACAAATACTTATCATATCATTAACTATAGTCAAGTGTAGAGAATGAATCATGGTTAGTGGGAATGGTTAGGGTTAAGGATGAGATAAGAATGGTTGACTTGATCAAAGCTTCATGAAGCTTCAACTAAACTCCAAAACTAGCAACCATTCTTTTCTCTTCTTTTCCAAAATGAATAAACAAATAAATAAAAGAATAAATAAAGGAAATGAAACCCTAGCCATTCTTTTAACCATGGTTTAATTCTTTGCACTTAACCAAGTAAACATGTATCATCAAACATGATACAATCAAGTGCACAAAATCATATCGCATATGTAATGCGCACATCCGAGTGAGAAAATCCATTTAAAGTGAACCAATACTAGTTAATGCAAAGTAATATATCAAATATATAATTATACATTAAATCATTAAATCAACACTTGATTCAATGATCCGGTCATGTCGCACACAACCGACTAGTATACAATGTATCGGCTTATCGAATCAACGCTTGAATCGATAACTAGGTTATATCGCATACAACCATTCGATACATTCATCGCGAGAATGGAATACGGTATCACATACACGCATTATTCTCGGTCCCGCACATATCTCATATGCGCTCCTATTTCGTTTCGCTTGAGCCAGGAAACCTCTGTGTAGGACTCTAAAGACTCGTCAATACGCCGGCAGCAGGCGATGATCATATCAAACACCCACAAGCCGCAAGCGGTCTGCTAAACGTAAAAGCCACCTGGGTATTAAGCGATCTGAAGATCGACGAGCAAGCTCGCTCACACTCCAGTGAATCCGACCAGTAACACTACCGTACAGTCCGGTCTGATCGTCTGATATGTCGCATATCTCGCCTAGGGGTGGTAAACGTCAGACCCCAATAGCTCAATAAGTCGTGTCGATATGAGGTCTATAACTATTCGAGAAACTACTGGTAACACTTACCAGTAAATCTCAGCAACCCTGGCCAGGGATTTCCTGTTATAGCCAATCGAACACAGCGCAACATCAACCCCCTATACCGGGAGAGACGGATCCCCTCCTATCGCTCATTGCCTCCATGTGACTCGGGACTGTACCCAAAAACCACCATTTTGCACGCCCTCTTGGACGTGGTAAGATGGAAATCAAAGCACAATGGGAACCACACAAGACTCTATGACGATCTCGGGTCAACAGACTACTCTGTACCAGTGTCACCAGAGAACTGCCATCTGACGTGAGGTATAATACCATCTGGGAGTTCTCGGCGAGTCCGTCCAGTGTACCCAGTCTCTACTGAGCACCCGTATATCATCTCTGATGTCAAACACCAATGGATATGGGATCATCCATCGCCCATCTGTATGGGTCGAGAAGGTACACGCTAGTCTACTCTGGTATATCGATGCCCTGTCTCGATACACCCACGACTAGGGACTTTGAAGGATGTACTTATGGACTACCATGTCCCCACTAGTATGATCCGCATCATAGTCCAGGTAGTCAAGTACAGATCCTAAGGGCTTTACCAACATGTAACAGAGAGACAATCAGTATACACGTTAAGGTAAAGTTCAACCAGATAGCATACTATCATGTCGAGCAAGAAAGTCCTTCCTATATACGTCCCAGCATCCACTACAATATACATCCTATGTACAGTAATGGCCTCTAGGGCATACATATAACTAACAATCTCCCACTTGTACTAGGGCCATCTGATAGCAGTGGTCGCAGTATCTCATACTCAACCATCCCATAAAAGTCTCTCTCTGGGAACAGGCCTTTGTGAGTGGATCCGCTGTGTTGTCCTCTGAGTCTACTCTCCTAACCTCGATCTCCCTGGAGATCAACCATCTCCATGATCAAGTGATACTGCCTTAGAATATGTCTGGATCACTGATGGGACGGGCGTTCCTTGGCATAAGCCACAACTCCATTGTCACACAATGGTAGGAACGTAGTTCATCTTATGAACCAATATACACCCAAACAGCCTCTTTGGTAGCATCTTAAGTAGCGATGTATCGTGCCTTTATCGTCTAGTATGTCACGGTATCTAGCTTGGAACTCTTCCAACATACCAACCCTTTACTGAGGGTAAAGACAATGCCTGTGACTGACATTCAGTCGTCTTTATCACCCTGGAACCCTTCCAGTGATTCTCCCCAGGATCGATTGATACCACCTCACTACAACTAGTGAGAATCCTAACATCCAATTAAATCTATCTCATAGATCCAAAATCCAGGAGTTAGTAGGTATCATTATGATCCTATATGGAGAATCCTTGTGATAACCGGAGATTGATCGAGCGTAGCATAGGAAACTCCTTCCCTATCAAGAGCATGACATCCACGTACTCTACGAGGATCACCACCATACTCCCTACTACCTTTTTGTATATACAAGGTTCATCTACCATTTTGATGATGTCAAACTGTTTGACTAATCCATCAAAACAGATGTTCCAACTCCGCGATGCCTGCTTTATCCTATAAAGCATCTTGCACACGTTTCCGCTGCTCCCACTGTCTACGAGGCCCTCTGGCTGTGTACTTATAGACGCTCTCTTCTAAATCATCATTTAGAAAAGCAGTCAAGACACCCAACCACCAGATATCGTAGTCATGGTATGTAGCCGTGGCAAGTAGGATCTGGATGGACTTAAGCATAGCTACTTGAAAAGGTTTCATCATTATCCACACCTGGTCAATGATGCAAACTTTTAACAAGTCTAGTTTTGAAAGTCTCAACTTTTCCATGTACACTAAGTAATCTTCTCAAGATATACTTGCTCCTGATGGGGATTTAACCCTTCAGATATAGCAACTAAAGTCCATACTTTGTTGGTGTATAAGGATTCCATCTCAGATCGATAAGCATCCATCCATTCTTACAGAGTCTTACTCCTGATGGCCAGCTCGAAACTAGTTGGGTCATCATCTCATGATGCATTCCTCGCTCCCACTGTCATAGAGAAACCGAAGTATCTCTCAGGTGGGTGAGGAACCCTACTAGATCGGCGGAGAGGCTGAGGTTCGTTGGAATCTACTGAATCCTTTGGCTCTATCAAATCATCTGCTGCAGTTTGTATAGCTGGAACTTTTCCAGTCCTACATTACAGACCTTGCCTTCGAGCTTGTCCGGATTTTGCTTTCAGACATATGCCGGACAACCCCAAATCTTAACTAACTTAAGAAATGGGCTCTTCCTTTTCCATATCACATATGAAGTGGTAGGCAACTGATTTGATTGGAACCCTATTCAATAGGTATGCAACTTCGTAAGTGCATAACTCCCTAAAGGAAAATAGGAAACTCAGTAGTACTCATCATAGAGCACACCTTATCATATAGGGTGTGATTGCTCCGCCCCGATATACCATCGTGCTATGGTGTATTCGGAGGAGTAATGCTGAGAGAGAATCTCATTCTCCTTTAGAAAAGTCCAGGAATTCCGTGCTCAAGTATTCTCCTCCTTGATCTCATCAAAGGACATAATACTTATACCCGTATTTTGGTTCTCTACTTCTAACTTATATTCCGTGAATATCTCAAAAGGTTCGGACTTGTGTTTCAACAGGAACATATGTCTGAATCTTGAGAGATTATCAGAGAATATAACGAAGTACAAAGAACCAGTCCTGGCATATGTAGACAGGGGACCTACATACATCAACATGTATCATCCCAAGAGTTCACTAACTCTTTCTATGTTTCCAATAAACAGAGTTGTGGTCATCTTATCTTTGTGACATGACTGGCGAGTTTCACAAGATGTAAATTCAAACTGATTTAAATATGCATCTAAATGTAACTCAGCCAGTCGGGTCGCATTGATTTGACCTAGTCTACAATACCTCAAGAAGGATTCGTTCATTTCTGAACTCTTCCACTTGTGTGTGTTCAGTATACTAAGAACTGTAGTTTGATTTAGAACATTAATGCTTTTAGATAACGTGCCTGAACCGATCAACTTTTGATATAGGAAATGTTCAAAACATTGTCCAACAATACAAAATTTTATCGTTTCTTTACTAATAAAGAGACAGATATGATTTTGCATAACAGGTTCGGTATCTAATAACATTCGTTCAGAATCAATGTATTGTTATACAGGGTGACTGTGACCAACAGACTTGGCTGCAACATTTGCCCCGTTTTCTGCCTCATGAAACTTATCACCCGTTCTCAGTTCTCTACCTTTCTGTAGCCCTATGTAACATATTACATATCTGGGATCCTGATCTGGTATCACATACCCAGGATGTAAAGGATACTGAGAAACAGTTCTGTATAATGAACACACCCGAAGATGATGCATCAGCATGCACTCTCTTCGTTTGGGCGGCACGGGAAATCTGGTATTCCCCAATTTCCTGCTCTGTCTTATAACAATTATAAGTTGGAGCGGGACCAACGTTCCCCAGCTCAGTATAACAAGCGGGTTCGGTCAATATTCCATTTTATTATCTTGATTAAGGCGTGATATGGTCGCTACCAGGAGAGAGAGAGAAGAAAACACTCAGCGTGCGCTCTTTCAAGAATAGATTGGTTATTATTTTATCTAATCAGGATGGCTCCCACTGCTTTTTATCAAATCTTCCTTCAAACCCTAAAAGGAAAGACTAGCCGGGATTAATTACACACTACAAGTTTGCCAATCTTTCAGCCAGGCCAGTGTCGGTACTTTGAGGGAGGTCCCCCGTGCTTTCGCACGAACCTAATTAATGTAAATCTCGTTTTCCCAGAGGCGTAACCCCGTTGACACCTTTCTAGACACCTACTTGATCGGCTAATTGTAATGTATAAAACTCTCCCAGGAGTAACTCTTACTCGCAGCGGGTATCGGGATCCAACTATCTCATAGAAGGTATGCAATCTCATTGCAAATCTCAACACTTGAAATTCCCGATAATATTTTGCCCCTAGCGTCCTATGACCTTGACGCAGGCCAACAAACCATAGTCCGCTAGTCAAGTTCAACCCGTCACTTCCTGATTGAATTAAACCCACCCGCACGACCCTTGACGCAGGCCAACAAAGTCGCACGACTACCCTAATCCAATCACATCATATGCTTATGCAGATAAGCACCAGTTAGCTACCGCACACTACGCCTTGACGCAGGCCAACAAACGTAGCACGAATACTAACTACTACTTATCTGAAATGACGGAGGGCTACGACAGGTTTTTCTGAAAACCTATTGCGTAATGAACTTGATATCGTTGTAGAATCAAATGAATTTAGAAATGGAGTGTTTTTTAGGCTTTTCTAGTTTTGCTAAAGGAGTCACTCCCGGTGAAGGGATCGTCGGTCCTTTCCTCGTCGAATGAGGTGCGGGATATATCATATATATCACTGTGCAAAGCAAAAACTCTTAAAAGAAATCAAAAGACAAACCGAGTGTGTAGCATCTGCCAGTTATTGCTAAAGGAGTCACTCCCGGTGAAGGGATCTCGGTCCTTTCCTCATCGAATAAGGTGCAGGATATATCACATATACCGCTATGCAAAGCAAGAACTGTAGCTACCTGTTTTATTTTGAAATTCGATTCTACAACATCTTAGGTTTCTTTTTATTTCATTAATCACATTAATGAAGTCCCATCATTTAAGTACCTAAACATCACAGATAAATACGACGTACACGTATGCCATCCACATTCGCCTCGATGTCCCCTCGTGCACCGTTAGGTTAGGTAACTAACGGCAGAGCAGGGCAGGGCTAGCGCGGGTGTAAAACATAAGTAACGTCTATATAATATATCATATATACTATATACTGTATCTATCACAGAACATCACATGATCACATCACAGATATCGCAGCAAAAGAATCATATGAAATATTGGATATACTAGGACGTTCGTGTTTTCAATACGAGCCAGTATAAAACACGGATTCCACGGTCGCGATGAATAGCCAAACCCACACCCCTAGACCCCTACGAGAGCGGCAAGCAACCCTACCAATTCTAGAGTTAGGAGGCCCGGACTCGACTCCTCGAGTTGGTCTCCCACTGGACTCCAGAACCCGGTTACTTGTGCTCTCCTCCTTGGGTCTATCCTAGTGCGGAAAAGTAAATAATATACAAGAGGTGACAACTTCCGCAACCTGGAAGCGCCCCAATAAAAGAATATTACATACAAGTTTTTACATGAATGAAAATGAAAAACACTCATCTCACATAAAAACCCCCGGCTATTCAAACACGACGATCCAATATAACATATCCAGCAACACATAACATCACATGTCATCAACGTAAGTAAATATGTCCATCCCAATTGTCGTTGACATATAGCAACGAAACCGGCGATATCACATATTACACTTACGGTCACAGAAAAGAAAGTGTAAAACTACAACAGTTGGAATCCGCAACCACCTCAGACATCGCATGCCTGACCAAATGAATTACTTAGACATCGCATGCCTAACAATTATAAACCCCGCATTTTAGTCTCATTATCGAAAACACTTTTCAATATCAAGTCGGGCAATTCAACAAGATTCCCGACATCCTGATCGAATACTCGTCGCAAACTTCAGTAGGCGGCCGCACCCCCGATACCGTCGACGAAGTGCACCAAGGCGGAACACCGCTGCCGCGAGCACCCGAACGGATGCTTTCGGCGACGGGGTTCTCCTACAGTCACTTGGTCGGGGCTATGGAGTGAGGCTGTCTATTAAGTTTACCCGGCGAGTATCCGCGTACGCTACGTGATTACGACGGACTTTTGATCGCATCAAAATTTCGTGGCAACCGATCAAGTGAGACTAAAGTGCTACGTTTATAACATTCATTCAGTTATCACATAACTTATTGTGAATTCCAATTATTGTATCCCATTCCGGATAAATAGAAAATGTCAAACTTTCCGATCGAACAATCGAACACCTAAGTTTTCCCGATACAGCTCAACACATGAAATAAGTCTAACAACATTCCGTTCGTGCCTCAGTACCAACGGTCCAGCCGTAGAAGGGTCAAGCCAACGCATCACATGTGGCATGCCGTACTGCCCCAAACCCGAAGGTTCAAAGGGCAGTTCAAGATGGTCACATAATCGAGTTAAGGTTTGTTGTCTTCTAGAGGGACCATCGCGTTACTTGCACTACTTAGAACGTCGTTAAACTAGGGAAAAATCCAACACTTGGAAATTTCCAGACAGGGGAAAAATTGGGTATTTATATCCGGTCGAACTTTTTAACATATTCTAAAATTTATCCGGAAAGCCACACAGACAAAATTTGATACCCCGATCGAAACACCGAATCCCCAAAACAACTGCAGAAAATTCAACTCTTGAAAAAATATCAAAAATACCCAGGAAAACCAGCACAGCAAATTATGAATAACTGTACAAATTTGGATGCCACAAACGACAAAACGGCCGCGGTTCCGCCGCACGAGCAATGCTCGTGCCGTGGAAACGCGGCGCTTTGGTGGAATCAGGCATACGAATTTTGCAGTATCCCTTAGAATTTCCTGCTGATTTTACTGAATATTTTTAATATGGAAAAATGCACTGTTTTGAAAAAAGTACAGAGAGCAAGTTTGGTTTGGGGTTCCGGGTTCGTTCGGACTTCAAATTCCGTCTGGACTTCGCCTAAGGCTCTAGCTAGGCTCTGATACCACTGTAGGGTTCCTAGGCACCCTAGTGAGGTCTCACAAGGCATCGAACATGCCAATATAAAAATTTATGGGTGCCGAGAGACCCGACTACGGATCGTTGGCTAGAAATCTAGGCGAAAAAGCTAACTAGTTAACACTTAACTAAGGGAATACGGAAATACAACCTTTGTAGATCCGGTGCTCTACCTCCATAGCTCCGCAACGAAGTCCTCTCCGCTGTCCAAAAAGAATCCGGGCTCTAGCGTCGACTTCATCGGAGAATAAGCGAGCTAGGTCGTCGATGTCCATGCCGAAGATGATCTACGTCGAGGCATCGCTAAATCAAGCTCCGACTTCATCAAGTCAAGAAACTTGTGAAGAAAACACACTCTACTACTTGGCAAGAGGTAGAGGATGAAGAAATAGGAAGTGGGTTCATTTTAGAATTGGATTTCTCACTCTTTATCATCAATCACCATTGATGAAGAAAGCTTTTTCTTCCTTGCTCATGAAGAAGAAGAAGAAAGAAATATATGATAAGTTTATTAAAAATAATAGAAAAACAAATACTTATCATATCATTAACTATAGTCAAGTGTAGAGAATGAATCATGGTTAGTGGGAATGGTTAGGGTTAAGGATGAGATAAGAATGGTTGACTTGATCAAAGCTTCATGAAGCTTCAACTAAACTCCAAAACTAGCAACCATTCTTTTCTCTTCTTTTCCAAAATGAATAAACAAATAAATAAAAGAATAAATAAAGGAAATGAAACCCTAGCCATTCTTTTAACCATGGTTTAATTCTTTGCACTTAACCAAGTAAACATGTATCCTCAAACATGATACAATCAAGTGCACAAAATCATATCGCATATGTAATGCGCACATCCGAGTGAGAAAATCCATTTAAAGTGAACCAATACTAGTTAATGCAAAGTAATATATCAAATATATAATTATACATTAAATCATTAAATCAACACTTGATTCAATGATCCGGTCATGTCGCACACAACCGACTAGTATACAATGTATCGGCTTATCGAATCAACGCTTGAATCGATAACTAGGTTATATCGCATACAACCATTCGATACATTCATCGCGAGAATGGAATACGGTATCACATACACGCATTATTCTCGGTCCCGCACATATCTCATATGCGCTCCTATTTCGTTTCGCTTGAGCCAGGAAACCTCTGTGTAGGACTCTAAAGACTCGTCAATACGCCGGCAGCAGGTGATGATCATATCAAACACCCACAAGCCGCAAGCGGTCTGCTAAACGTAACGGCCACCCGGGTATTGAGCGATCTGAAGATCGACGAGCAAGCCCGCTCACACTCCAGTGAATCCGACCAGTAATACTACCGTACAGTCCGGTCTGATCGTCTGATATGTCGCATATCTCGCCTAGGGGTGGTAAACGTCAGACCCCAATAGCTCAATAAGTCGTGTCGATATGAGGTCTATAACTGTTCGAGAAACTACTGGTAACACTTACCAGTAAATCTCAGAAACCCTGGCCAGGGATTTCCTGTTATAGCCAATCGAACACAGCGCAACATCAACCCCCTATACCGGGAGAGACGGATCCCCTCCTATCGCTCATTGCCTCCATGTGACTCGGGACTGTACCCAAAAACCACCGTTTTGCATGCCCTCTTGGACGTGGTAAGATGGAAATCAAAGCACAGTGGGAACCACACAAGACTCTATGACGATCTCGGGTCAACAGACTACTCTGTACCAGTGTCACCAGAGAACTGCCATCTGACGTGAGGTATAATACCATCTGGGAGTTCTCGGCGAGTCCGTCCAGTGTACCCAGTCTCTACTGAGCACCCGTATATCATCTCTGATGTCAAACACCAATGGATATGGGATCATCCATCGCCCATCTGTATGGGTCGAGAAGGTACACGCTAGTCTACTCTGGTATATCGATGCCCTGTCTCGATACACCCACGACTAGGGACTTTGAAGGATGTACTTATGGACTACCATGTCCCCACTAGTATGATCTGCATCATAGTCCATGTAGTCAAGTACAGATCCTAAGGGCTTTACCAACATGTAACAGAGAGACAATCAGTATACACGTTAAGGTAAAGTTCAACCAGATAGCATACTATCATGTCGAGCAAGAAAGTCCTTCCTATATACGTCCCAGCATCCACTACAATATACATCCTATGTACAGTAATGGCCTCTAGGGCATACATATAACTAACAGTTCCGTCTTGGTGCACTTCGTCGACGGTATCGGGGGTGCGGCCGTCTACTAAAGTTTGCGACGAGCATTCGATCAGGATGTCGGGAATCTTGTTGAATTGCCCGACTTAATATTGAAAAGTGTTTTCGATAATGAGACTAAAATGCGGGGTTTATAATTGTTAGGCATGCGATGTCTAAGTATTTCATTTGATTAGGCATGCGATGTCTAAAGAGGTTGCGGATTCCAACTGTTGTAGTTTTACACTTTCTTTTCTGTGACCGTAAGTGTAATATGTGATATCACCGGTTTCGTTGCTATATGTCAACGACAATTGGGATGGGCATATTTACTTACGTTGATGACATGTGATGTTATTGTTGCTGGATATGTTATATTGGATCGTCGTGTTTGAATAGCCCGGGGGTTTTTATGTGAGATGAGTGTTTTTCATTTTCATTCATGTAAAAACTTGTATGTAATATTCTTTTATTGGAGCACTTTCAGGTTGCGGAAGATGTCACCCTTTGTATATTATTTACTTTTTCGCACTAGGATAGACCCAAGGAGGAGGGCACAAGTAACCGGGTTCTGGAGTCCAGTGGGAGACCAACTCGAGGAGTCGAGTCCGGGTATCCTAACTCTAGAATTGGTAGGGTTGCTTGCCGCTCTCGTAGGGGTCTAGGGGTGTGGGTTTGGCTATTCATCACGACCGTGGAATCCGTGTTTTATACTGGCTCGTATTGAAAACACGGACGTCCTAATATATCCAATGTTTCATATGTTTCTTCTGCTGCGATATCTGTGATGTGATCATTTGATGTTCTGTGATAAATACTGTATATAGTATATATGATATATTATATAGACGTTACTTATGTTTTACACCCACGCTAGCCCTGCCCCGCTCTGCCGTTAGTCACCTAACCTAACGGTGCACGAGGGGACATCGAGGCGAATGCGGATGGCATAAGTGTACGTCGTATTTATCTGTGATGTTTAGGTACATAAATGATGGGACTTCATTAATGAGATTAATGAAATAAAAGAAACCTAAGATGTTGTGGAATCGAATTTCAAAAATTAAAACAGGTAGCTACAGTTCTTGCTTTGCACAGCGGTATATATGATATATCCTGCACCTTATTCGATAAGGAAAGGGCCGACGATCCCTTCACCGGGAGTGACCCCTTTAGCAATAACTGGCAGATGCTACACACTCGATTTGTCTTTTGATAGCTTCTATATTTTCTGCTTTGCACAGTGATATATATGATATATCCCGCACCTCATTCGACGAGGAAAGGGCCGACGATCCCTTCACCGGGAGTGACCCCTTTAGCATAACTAGAAAAGCCTCAAAAGCACTCCATTTTAAAATCATTTGATTCTACAACGATATCAAGTTCATTACGCAATAGGTTTTCACAAAAACCTGTCGAAGCCCTCCGTCATTTCAGATAAGTACTAGTTAGTATTCGTGCTGTGGTAGTTTGGCATTCGTCAAGGCGTAGTGTGCGGTAGCTAACTAGTATTTATCTGCTTATGCATATGATGCAGATTGGATTAAGATATTCGTACGGCGTTGTTTGGCATTCGTCAAGGGTCGTGCGGGTGGGTTTAATTCAATCAAGAAATGTACGGGTTGAACTTGACTAGTGGACTTTGGGTTGTTTGGCATTCGTCAAGGTCATAGAACGCTAGGGGCAAAATATTATCGGGAATTTCAAGTGTTGAAATTTGCAATGAGATTGCATACCTTCTATGAGATAGTTGGATCCCGATACCCGCTGCGAGTAAGAGTTACTCCTGGTAGAGTTTTACACATTACAATTAGCCGATCAAGTAGGTGTCTAGAAAGGTGTTAACGAGGTTACGCCTCTGGGAAAACGAGGTATACATTAATTTGGTTCGTGCGAAAGCACGGGGGACCTCCCTCAAAGTACCGACACTGGCCTGGCTGAAAGATTGGCGAACTTGTGGTGTGTAATTAATCCCGGCTAGTCTTTCCTTTTAGGGTTTGAAGGAAGATTTGATTAAAACAGTGGGAGCCATCCTGATTAGATAAAATAATAACCAATCTATTCTTCCAAGAGCGCACGCTGAGTGTTTTCTTCTCTCTCTCTCCAGGCAGCGACCATATCACGCCTTAATCAAGATAATAATACGGATCTATTGACCGAACCCGCTTGTTATACTGAGTTGGGGAACGTTGGTCCCGCTCCAACTTATAATTGTTATAAGACAGAGCAGGAAATAAGGGAATACCAGATTTCCCGTGCCGCCCAAACGAAGAAAGTGCATGTTGATGCATCTTCTTCAGGTGTGTTCGTTACATAAAACTGTTTCTCAATATCCTTTACATCCTGGGTATGTGATACCGGATCAGGATCCCGCAAATGTAATCCGTTACATGGGCTACAGAAAAGTAGATAACTGAGAACGGGTGATAAGTTTCATGAGACAGAAAACGGGGCAAGTGTTGCAGCCAAGTCTGTTGGTCACTGTCACCCTGTATTACCAGTACATTGATTCTGAACGAATGTTATTAGATACCGAACCTGATATACAAAATCATATCAGTCTCTTTATTAGTAAAGAAATGATAAAATTTTGTATTGTTGGATAATGTTTTGAACATTTCCTATATCAAAAGTTGATCGGTTCAGGCACGTTATCTAAAAGCATTGATGTTCTAAATCAAACTACAGTTCTTAGTATACGGAACACACACAAGAGGAAGAGTTCAGAAATGAACGAATCCTTCTTGAGGTATTGTAGACTTGGTCATATCAATGCGACCCGACTAGCTGAAGTTACATATAGATGCATATTTAAATCAATTTGAATTTACATCTTGTGAAACTTGCTGGTCATGTCACAGAGATAAGATGACCATAGCTCTGTTTATTGGAAACAAATAAAGAGTTAGTGAACTCTTGGGATGATACATATTGATATATAAAGGTCCCCTGTCTACACATGCCAAGACCGGTTCTTTGTACTTCATTACATTCTCTGATGATCTCTCAAGATTTAGTCATATGTTCCTGTTGAAACACAAGTCCGAACCTTTTGAGATATTCACAGAATATAAGTTAGAAGTAGAGAACCAATACGGGTATAAGTATTATGTCCTTTGATGAGATCAAGCAGGAGAATACTTGTGCATAGAATTCCTGGACTATTCTAAAGGAGAATGAGATTCTCTCTCAGCATTACTCCTCCGTATACACCATAGCACGATGGTATACCGGGGCGGAGCAATCACACCCTATATGATAAGGTGTGCTCTATAATGAGTACTACTGAGTTACCTATTTCCTTTTGGGAGTTATGCACTTGAGAAGCTGCATACCTATTGAATAGGGTTCAACTCAAATCAGTTGCCTACCACTCCATATGTGATATGGAAAGAGAAGAGCCCATATCTTAAGTTAGATTTAGGGTTGTCCGGCCTATGTCTAAAAGAAAAATCCGGACAAGCTCGAGGCAAGGTCAGTTATGTAGAACTGGAAAGGTTCCAGCTATACAAACTACAACAGATGATTTGATAAAACCAAAGGATTCAATAGTTACCAACGAACCTCAGCCTCTCCGCCGATCTAGTAGGGTTCCTCACCCACCTGAGAGATACTTCTGTTTCTCTATGACAGTGGGAGCGAGGATTGCATCATGAGATGATGACCCAACTAGTTTCGAGCTGGCCATCAGGAGTGGGACTCTGTAAGAATGGCTGGATGCTTAGCGATCTGAGATGGAATCCTTATACACCAACAAAGTATGGACTTTGGTTGCTATATCTGAAGGGTTAAATCCCCATCAGGAGCAAGTATATCTTGAGAAGATTACTTGGTGTACTTGGAAAAGTTGAGACTTTCAAAGCTAGACTTGTTAAAGGTTTTCGTCATCGACCAGGCGTGGATAATGATGAAACCTTTTCCAGTGGCTATGCTTAAGTCCATCCGGATCCTACTTGCCACGGCTACATACCATGACTACGATATCTGGCGGTTGGGTGTCATGACAGCTTTTCTAAATGATGTTTTAGAAGAGAGCGTCTATAAGTACACAGCCAGAGGGCCTCGTAGACAGTGGGAGCAGCGGAGACGTGTGCAAGATGTTTTATGTGATAAAGCAGGCATCGCGGAGTTGGAACATCTGTTTTGATAGATTAGTCAAAGAGTTTGACATCATCAAAATGGTAGATGAACCTTTTATAAACAAAAAGGTAGTATGGAGTATGGTGGCGATCCTCGTAGAGTACGTGGAAGACATACTCTTGATAGGGAAGAAGTTTCCTATGCTACGCTCGATCAATCTCCGCTTATCACAATGATTCTCCACATAGGATCAAAGTGATACCTACTAAATCCTGGGTTTTGGATCTATGAGATAGATCTAAATGGATGTTAGGATTCTCACTAGTTGGAGTGAGATGGTATCAATTGATCCAGAGGAGAATCACTGGAAAAGTTCCAGAGTGATGAGGACGACTGAATGTCAGTCACAGGCATTGTCTTTACCCTCGGTAAAGGGACGGTATGTTGGAAGAGTTCCAAGCTAGATACCATGGCATACTAGACGATAAAGGCTGGATACATCGCTACTTAAGATGCTACCAAAGAGGCTGTCTGAGTGTATAGTGGTTCATGAGATGAACTAGGTTCCTATGACAATGGAAGAGAGGCATTGGCCCAGGAACCCTGGTCCCATCAGTGACCCAGACATATTCTAAGGCGGTGTCACCTGATCGTGGAGATGGTTGATCTCCAGGGGATCGAGGTCAGGAGAGCAGACTCAGAGGACAACACGGTGGATCCACTCACAAAGGCCTTTTCCCAGAGAGAGACTATTATGGGATGGTTGAGTATGAGATACTACAACCACTGCTACAGATGGCCCTAGTGCAAGTGGGAGATTGTTAGTTATATGTATGCCCTAGAGGCCATTACTGTACATTGGATGTATATTGTAGTGGATGCTGGGACATATATAGGGAGGACTTTCTTGCTCGACATGATAGTATGCTATCTGGTTACTCTTTACCTTAACGTGTACATTGATTGTCTCTCTGTTACATGTTGGTAAAGCCCTTAGGATGTGTGCTTGACTACCTGGACTATGATGCGGATCATACTAGTGGGGACATGGTAGTCCATAAGTACATCCTTCAAGGTCCCTAGTCGTGGGTGTATCGAGATGGGGCATCGATATACCAGAGTAGACTAGCGTATACCTTCTCGACCCATACAGATGGGCGATGGATGATCCCATATCCATTGGTGTTTGACATCGGAGATGATATACGGGTGCTCAGTGGAGACTGGGTACACTGGACGGACTCGCCGAGAACTCCCAGATGGTATTATACCTTACGTCAGATGGCAGTTCTCTGGTGACACTGGTACTGAGTAGTCTGTTGACCCGAGATCGTCATAGAGTCTTGTGTGGTTCCCACTGTGCTTTGATTTCCACCTTACTACGTCCAAGAGGGCGTGCTAAACGGTGGTTTTTGGGTACAGTCCCGAATCCTTGGCCATAAACGGAAATCCTTGGCCAGGGTTGCTGAGATTTACTGGTAAGTGTTACCTGTAGTTTCTCGAACTGTTATAGACCTCATATCGACACGACTTATCGAACTATTGGGGTCTAACGTTTACCACCCCTAGGCGAGATATGCGACATATCAGACGACGAGACCGGACTGTACGGTAAGTGTTACTGGTTGGATTCACAGGAGTGTGAGCGGGATTGATCGTCGATCTTCTGATCGCTCAATACCCGGGTGGCCGTTACGTTTAGCAGACCGCTTGCGGCTTGTGGGTGTTTGATATGATCATCACCTGCTGCCGGCGTATTGACGAGTCTTTAGAGTCCTACACAGAGGTTTCCTGGCTCAAGCGAAACGAAATAGGAGCACATATGAGATATGTGCGGGACCGAGAATAATGTGTGTATATGATACCGTATTCTATTCTTGCGATGAATATATCGATTGGTTGTATGCGATATAACCTAGTTATCGAATCAAGGATTGACTCGATAAGTCGATACATTGGATATTAGTCGGTCATATGCGATATGACCGGATCGTTAAATCAAGCGTTGATTTAATGATTTAATGCATAATTATATATTTGATATATTACTTTGCATTAACTAGTATTGGTTCACTTAAAAAGGATTTTCTCACTTGATGTGCACATTGTATATGTGATATACTTTTGTGCATTTGATTGTATCATGTTTGATGATACATGATAGTTTGTGTGTTTGGTTTAAACCATGGTTGGTCAATGGTTAGGGTTTCTTTTGCTTCATTTACTTATTCATTTATTTATTGATTGATTTTAGAAAGAAATAAAATGGTGGCTAACTTTGGATTATCTTTGAAGCTACATGAAGCTTTGAAATGGTTGACCATTTTGTTTCTTTCCCTAACCCTAACCATTCACCTAACCTTGGTTCATTGTCTACACCTAACTATGGTTGCAAATATGATAAGTATCATATAATTTCCTATTTTTAAAATCATTATGATATTCTTTTCTTCTTCTTCTTCTTCTTGAACAAAGAAGAAAACCTTGCTTCCATCAATGGCAACTTGAGAAAAAGAGTGAGAAATCCAATTCTAAAGTGAACCCACTTCCTATTTCTTCATCCTCTACCACTTGCCAAGTAGTATAGGGTGTTTTCTTCACAAGTTTCATGGCTTGGTGAAGTTGGAGCTTAATCTTGTGTTGCCTCGACGTAGATCATCTTCGGCATCGAAGTCGACGACCTAGCCCGCCCATTTCTCCGATGAAGCCGACGCTAGAGCCTGGGATCCGATGATCGCAGCGAGGGGACTTCATCACGAAGCTATGGAGGTGGAGGACCGGATCTACAAAGGTTTTATTTCCGTTCACTCTTAGTTAAGTTGTTAACTAGTTGCATGTTTCGCTTAAACTCTAGTCAACGATCCGTATTAGGGTTTCTCGGCACTTGTAAAATTTGAAATTGGAATGGTTGATACCTTGTGAGACCTCCTTAGTGTGCCTAGGAACCCTACAGCACTAAGGCCATCTGTAATAGTGGTTGCAGTATCTAATACTCAACCATCCCATAAAAGTCTCTCTCTGGGAAAAAGCCTTCGTGAGTGGATTCGTCGTGTTGTCCTCTGAGTCTACTCTCCTAACCTTGATCACCCTGGAGATCATCTATCTCCATGATCAGGTGATGCTTCCTCAGAATATGTCTGGGTCACTGATGGGACTGGGGTTCCTGGGCCAAAGCCACACTTCCATTGTCATACAATGGTAGGAACCTAGTTCATCTTATGAACCAATATACACCCAAAATTCCTCTTTGGTAGTATCTTTAATAGCGATGTTACCAGCCTTTATCGTCTAGTTTGCCACGGTATCTAACTTGGAACTCTTCCAACATACCGTCCCTTCACTGAGGGTAAAGACAATGCCTACGACTGACATTCAGTCGTCCTTATCACCCTGGAACCTTTCCAGTGATTCTCCCCAGGATCGATTGATGCTATCTTACTACAGCTAGTGAGAATCCTAACATCCATTTAGATCTATCTCATAGACCCAAATCCCAGGATTTAGGAGGTATCAACTTTATCCTATATGGAGAATCTATGTGATAAGAGGAGATTGACCGTGCGTAGCATAGGAAACTCTTTTCTTATCAAGAGTATGTTGTCCACGTACAATACGAGGATGACCACCTTACTCTCTACTACCTTTTTGTATATACAAGGTTCGTCTTCCATTTTGATGAAGTCAAACTCTTTGACTACCACATCAAAATAGACATTCCAACTCCGCGATGCCTGCTTTATCCTGTAAAGCAACTTGCACATGTTTCCGCTGCTCCCACTGTTTACGAAGCTCTCTGGCTGTGTACTTATAGACGTTCTCTTCTAAATCAGTATTTAGAAAAATAGTCATGACACCCAACCACCAGATATCGTAGTCATGGTGTGTAGCAATGTTAAGTAGGATCCGGATGGACTTAAGCATAGTCACTTGGAACAGGTTTCATCATTATCCACGCCTGGTCGATGATGAAAACCTTTAACAAGTCTAGCTTTGAAAGTCTCAACTTTTCCATCTACACCAAGTAATCTTCTCAAGATATACTTGCTCCTGATGGGGATTTAACCTTTCAGATATAGCAACCAAAGTCCATACTTTGTTGGTGTACATGGATTCCATCTCAGATCGCTAAGCATCCAGCCATTCTTACAGAGTCCCTACTCTCGATGGCCTGCTCGAAACTAGTTGGGTCATCATCTCATGATGCAATCCTCGCTTCCACTGTCATCGAGAAACCGAAGTATCTCTCTAGCAGATGAGGAACCCTACCAGATCGGCGGAGAGGCTGAGGTTCGTCGGGGACTATTGAATCCTCTGGTTCTGTCAAATCATTAGTTGTAGTTTGTATAGTTGGAACCTTTCCAGTTGTACAGAACTGACCTTGTCTCGATCTTGTCCGGATTTTGCTTTTGACATAGGCCGGACAATCCCAAATCTTAACTTACTTAAGAGATAGGATCTTCCCATACCATATCTCATATGGAGTGGTAGGCACTGATTTGATTCGAACCCAATTCAATAGGTATGCAACTTCTCAAGTGCATAACCCTTTAAAAGGAAATAGGTAACTCAGTAGTACTCATCATAGAGCACACCATATCATATAGGGTGCTATTGCTTTGCCCTGATACACCATTGTGCTGTGGTGTATACAGAGGAGTAACACCGAGAGAGAATCTCATTCTGCTTTAGAATAGTCCAAGAATTCCATGCACAGGTATTCTCCTCCCTGATCTCATCAAAGGACATAATACTTATACCCGGTTTTTGGTTCTCTACTTCTAACTTATATTCTGTGAATATCGCAAAAGCTTCGGACTTATGTTTCAACAAGAACATATGGCTGAATCTTGAGAGATTATCAGAGAATGTAATGAAGTACAAAAAACCGGTCTTGGTATGTGTAGACAGGGGACCTTACATACATCATCATGTTTCAGTTCCAAGAGTTTACTGACTCTTTCTCTGTTTCCAATAAACAGAGCTATGGTCATCTAATCTTTGTGACATGACTGGCAAGTTTCACAAGATGTAAATTCAAACTGATTTAAATATGCATCTAAAATGTAACTTAAGCTAGTCGGGTCACATTGATATGACCTAGTCTACAATGCCTCAAGAAGGATCCGTTCATTTCTGAACTCTTCCTCTTGTGTGTGTTCCGTATACTCAGAACTGTAGTTTGATTTAGAACATCAATACTTTTAGATAATGTGCCTGAACCGATCAACTTTTGATATAGGAAATGTTCAAAACATTATCCAACAATACAAAATTATATCCTTTCTTTACTAATAAAGAGACAGATATGATTTTGTATATCAGGTTCGGTATCTAATAACATTCGTTCAGAATCAATGTACTGGTAATACAGGGTGACAGTGACCAACAGACATGGCTGCAACACTTGCCCCGTTTTCTGTCTCATGAAACTTATCACCCGTTCTCAGTTCTCTGCCTTTCTGTAGCCCTATGTAACAGATTACATATCTGGGATCCTGATCGGGTATCAAATACCCAAGATGCAGAGGATACTGAGAAATAGTTCTTTATAATGAACACACCCGAAGGAGATGCATCATATGCACTTTCTTTGTTTGGGCGGCATAGGAATTCAGGTATTCCCCCGTTTCCTGCTCTGTCGTATAACAATTATAAGTTAGAGCGGGACCAACGTTCCCCAGCTCAGTATAACAAGCGGGTTCAGTCAATACATCCGTATTATTATCTTGATTAAGGCGTGACATGGTCGCTACCAGGAGAGAGAGAGAAGAAAACACTCTGCGTGCGCTCTTGCAAGATCAGATTGGTTATTATTTTATGTAATCAGGATGGCTCCCACTGTTTTTATCAAATCTTCCTTCAAACCCTAAAAGGAAAGACTAGCCGGGATTAATTACACTCTACAAGTTCGCCAATCTTTCAGCCAGGACAGTGTCGGTACTTTGAGGGAGGTTCCCCGTGCTTTCGCACGGACCTAATTACAGTAAACCTCATTTTCCCATAGGCGTAACCCCGTTGACACCTTTCTAGACACCTACTTGATCGGCTAATTGTAAAGTGCAAAACTCTCCCAGGAGTAACAATTACTCGCAGTGGGTATCGGGATCCAACTATCATATAGAAGGTATGCAATCTCATTGCAAATTTCAACACTTGAAACTCCCAATAAAGATTTTTACCCCTAGCGCTTATGACCTTAACTATGATCAACAAATCATAAGCACTAATCAAGTTCTACCCGTCATTTCGTGATTAATTAGACCAACCCACATGACCCTTAACTAAGGTCAACAAAGTCACGCGACTGTCCTAACTAATCGCATCATATGCGGTGTAGGAAGACATCACTTAGCTACCGTACACTGTGCCTTGACTATAGTCAACAAACACAGCACGAATACTAAGTACTCTACTTCCTAAAATGACGGAGGGTTGTGAATGGTTTTTATGAAAACCTTTAACGCTTTGAACTTGATCTCGTTGCGGAATAAAATGGTTTTTAAATGGAGTGTTATTAAGGCTTTTCTAGTTTTGCTAAAGGGGTCACTCCCGGTGAAGGGATTGATTGGTTAAAAGATTTTTGTGATGTGTAATTGGGAAATTGTATAGAAATCACAATCAAAGAATTATATTTGACCGCAATCAACTACGGTGTCGGATGTAGATTGTAAGTGAGTGTGGATCGTCCACAGGGAAAGTGTAATAGTTTGTCTTTCGAATTTAGATGAGTTGAAACTTTAAAGAAAAGAAAACAAACAATTCATGATTTTATATTTGAAGTTCAAGAATTAGAAAATCTAGATCTAATAACAAGAAAAGATAGAATCAAGAATTGATAGTTTGATGATTTTTCCAAACCAAATATCAAGAATCGAAATGAGGCTCGTAGGAATCGATCGGATCTATAGATGTGATGTAATCTTACAATTACGTATTCTTATCCTTCGATGAATTGATACTAGATCGATGATGATCGACAAGAATTAGGGATTTCTTGTGAAACTAGGGTTTCATCTTATCCCTTGTTCTTTTATCGATATCATTCATATTCTAGCCTCTAGTAATTTCAAGAAACGATTGTAGATCCCTAATTTCGAGTGATAACAATCAAGAAAGTATCGCGACGAAACTAGGTCATCGATTCTTGAACTTGCTAGGGTTTACAAAACTCGTAGGACTTAAAAATCGTATTAAGGTTTGTTACATCATCATTCTACAATCGTCTCGATTCCTCCACGAGCGGAGTTTTACTCGAACATCACAACAAGAACCACAATCACAAATTGAGATCTAATCATGATGCAAGAATTAAAAGAAAGCAAGATTAAAGAATTTCACCTTTTATTTATATCAACAATTTCGTTACATTCGCTCAAGAACTACAAGAGGAAGAACTCGATCGTCGATTTGGCTTCGCTCGTCTCCTTGAGTCGCGGATCGGCTTGGATCACTTGCCCGATTGAAGATCGGCTCGGCTCCTAAAAGGTTGAAGGCTTCTTACTTGATTGGTACTCAAGATCTTGAATTTGGAGTGGAATTAGGGTTAGGGTTTCGCACAAGCCTTGTCACTAGACTTGTGGAAGAGGATGAAGAATTGAAGAAGACTAAAGATTAACTAAGATTGATTCCCTAATGATTGATCCCCCTCAACCCTTAGATCTAGGTTCCTATTTATAGCTATCAAAACCCCAGATCTAGGATTTGAATTTTAAGTTTCCCTCCAAAAGTTTGTTGAGGAGATTTTGAATTTCCCTCCAAAAGTTAGTTAGAGGAGAAGCTTCTAGATGTGATTAGTTAGGAGGGAGCTTCTCGAAGAGGTTAGTTAGGAGCTTAATTAGGATTAGCTTTACTTAATGATCTTTGCTGATCTGGCAGAAGACTCTGGAGAATTCTGGAATTTGACGTGTCAAAATGAGGTGTAGGCCTTGAGATAGGAGTTTTGCACTGAAAATTGAGCGATGATGTGGCAAAAGCGCCGCGGTTCCGCGGCGCAAGCGCGCTCCCGCCGCGGTTCCGCGGCGCTTTGGAGGCTTCAGAGCTTGGGACTTCTGGTGCTTGTTGGGCTTAAGTTGTGGGCCTTTCTTTGATATGTTGAATTGTATTTCTCCCTTTGGATTGCTACCAGATCTGAAAACATGGAGTTGGTGTATTTTTTATCAGCTTCCTTTGACTTTGCTCCTGCAATTTCCTGCACAAATCTCGAGACAAGTGTTGCGCAAATACAGAGATGATGCGATGCCATGAAATGCGGTCAATTTCCCTTAAAGTGCCGGTTTAAAAGTCTAACACATGCAATCTGATATTTTATGACTGATTTGCTAATATGTGAAATATGAATACCGTACACTTCTAAATGAGTGCAAAAGATGGGGAAATTGCCGTGTTAAAAATACATTATTTTCGACTGATCAAATACCCCCAAACTTAATTTCGATCGTCTCGAGCGAATGTTTTATTAAAAAGAGAAGGAGAAAATAAAGAAAGAGAAAAACTAACTAGCACACTTTCGTAGGCAACACGATTGCACTGAGCACGTGCAACAAGCCTTTAAACCTCTAGGTGTCCCTAGTAGGAGGAGTGTTGTCTCCTGAGGGTTTTCAGCGGATTGCACCCACAAAATCCAATAATAAAAGGAAGATCATGAATATTACATTTAAAGACAAGAATTCTAAAAGAAAAGCCTTGAAAATTAGGGTTTCCAACTAAGCTAGCTTTTCGGTTGTCATGAGCCCTATCTTAATGGTCATGAAAAGATGTTAGAAATCACGTCCTCCCTCAATAAAACATCGCCTAATTTTTCATTCCTATCTTTCTTCCAAACATCGATCATATAACCCTGCGTGTGTGTAAAGACATCCCTACACCCGGAGAATTCAATTCAAGCTATCATACTCTTGCCCATCAGCTTCAGTACTTTTTGATTAATGAATATTTAAATGAATTTGCTCACACACTTTCATGCGACCGTTAATACTTCTTGAGGTACTAACCGACCGATTACTCATGTGCTTGCTTATTTGGTGTATTTTCCTCGTCTTGCACCACCTCAGGCATAGCAGTGACTCCCAGACCAGTTGGCCTTAGGGCACTAGGTGAAGAAGCACCCTCGCTATATATTTTTTTATTACCCTCGGTGATAACAAAACCAGTGTTCATTTTTCTCACCACTTTATATATATATTTTTTTTTATTCACTTTTTTTTTATTTCCTTCATACATCGGCTTTAAGACAAGAGCATTTCAAGGTATCCTCTACTATCCCAGGCTTTAAGATGTGTGTAAGTGCGAATAGCAGGGTATCAACGTTCAAAATGTTTGGCTTCCAGAATAGAAACTATTTTTCAGACTTATTTTTATCCTCAGATTAGTGACTTCCTTCATCTTACTAACCCTTGGGACAATGGCTCATAACTACTTATTACTGGTTCGTATAAGAAAACTTCTAATTTTCTTAGTTTTCTTAAATTTTTCAAATCTCATGGATGTAATTTTTCATTATCTAATCTTTTATTATCTTATTTATGTACAAAAATATTTTTATCTTTTTGAAAATTTTTAAATTTTTATAGGTTTTTCAAAAATGTTTTGTGCTTATGCAAATGATATGCAAATGATGCAAAAATAAGCACAAACCTCCCCCAAACTTATTTTCAACAGTGTCCTCACTGTTGCCATCTGCTAAATCTTGAAAAACCTGTAAGCTTGGGAGGAATTTTATTAGTGGGGGCAAAATATTTAAGTGAAGAACCTCCCCCAAACTTATTTTTGGCTCAAAATTTTGTAAAAATTTTCTTTTCAGGAGCCAGAAAATATAAACCCCCCCCCCCAAACTTGAGTTATGCAATGTTAATCTTTTGAAAATCATATGAGGGGGTCAAAAATCAGTGGTCGATGCCAAGCTTTGCAAAGACCAAACGTCAACACCAACCATTCAAAAATTTTGTCAATGCAGTGCTCTGGTTGGTGGAAGAAAAAGTGGGGAAAGGTCAAGTGGTGGAAGAGAGTGTGTGTGCATCTCATTTTGGAGAGACGATGCAGTGAATGTGATGGATTACTCGCATTCTTTTTACAGTTCAGAAGAAAGGGTGGAGGTTCAATTTCATTGAGTGGGACATGATTCATCTCAACACCCGTGTCATTCAAAAATGCGAGTTCATCAGCGAAGATTTCCTCAAAAGTTCCATCAATACCCCGATGAATAATGTCATCACAAAGTGTGGGGTGATCTTCAGACTCTAAAGGCATTTCATAATCAGTGTTAATTGTTGACCCGGACATCTCGGTGGAAGAGTCTGTATGTGTATGATACATAGTTGGGTCAAACAATAACGTATGAAAAGAGTCAAGATTGGTATCAGGAGGATCATCAAATTCGCTGCTGTCGACATCCATTAAGTCGACAGAACAGACCTGAGCAGTAGGTTCGGAGGGTACATTTCCCAACTTGTAAATGTTCAGCTCTATTGACCTATTCCCGAAAGATAGGGTCATAGAACCGTTACGACAGTTGATAATAGCATTGGAAGTGGCCAAAAAGGGGCGACCTAAAATCACCGGAATTTGATTCCGTGGGTTCGCTACAGGCTGTGTATCAATTACAATAAAGTCCACAGGGAATATAAATTCCCCGATTTTTATTAACACATCCTCCAGTTCACCCCTAGGTTTGGTGATTGATCGATCAGCCATCTGGAGAGTGCAATTGGTTGGCTTCAACTCTCCGATTCCTAATTGCTCATAAACTGAATATGGAAGCAAGTTAACACTAGCGCCAAGGTCTAGTAGAGCACGGTTGATGTGTTTTTCCCCAATAGAAACGGAAATAGTAGGATATCCAGGATCCTTACGTTTCCTCGGTAATTGTTGGGGGAAAGCCGTGTCTATTGTTTTTTCCATGAAAATCTTCTTGGGCACTTGAGTCTTCCTCTTCCTAGTGCACAAGTTCTTAAGAGTTTTCGCATAGGACGGAACTTGTTGGATAGCATCTAGGAGAGGGATGTTGGTGTTAACTTGCTTAAAAATGTTCATAATCTTCTCCATATGTGGACTCGGTGTGTTAGCCCTTAACTGATTAGGATAAGGTGCTTTAGCAATAAGTGCTGGGTCCATCATAGGAGAAGGAAGTGTGTGTGGAACCGATCTCAAAATAGAAGTGGGGATCGTCCGTGAAGGAGTAAAAGAGGTGGGCTGAAGTGGCGAGCCTTTTGGGAAACGAAGAATAGGCTCGGAAGAAAGTGGTGGGGTAGAAGAACTGGGGTCAGAATTAGAAGTGTGTGTGTGAGGAAAGGTCTCAGCCGGGGTGTTATTGATTGATTTATCGGTATCATCCAACTCTTCCCCAACATGATTGTCAAGCACTCTTTCAGATCTCAACGTGATTGCATCCACATGATGCGAATAGCCAGGATTGGGTAAAGGTTGAGCTGTCCCTTTCTATCTTGCACTCATTTCGGCTTTTAATCGTGCAATTTCTTCTTCCATCGATTTAATACTCTCGCTTTGGGACGCAGAGTTTTTCTTTATATAATCGACAGAAGTCTTTATTTCAGCCGATACTTGCATGAGATTTGTTAAGACCAAATTCATGCATTGTGCAAATGAATAGGATTCATCCGTCCCGGTCAACTGCAAAGGACTAGATGGTGCAAAAGTGTTGACCGGATTTTGAAAGTTTTGTGCTTGAAAGGGGTGCTGACTTAATTGTGGTGGTTGCTGTTGTGGTGGAGGGACCCTTTGGAATTGATTCGGGTTTGGAACCGTGTTTTGAGATTGAGATTGGTTCCAAGCAAAGTTAGGGTGGTTCCTCCATCCCTGATCATATGTGGAGGAAAATGGATCGTTTCTAGGTCTTTGAAATGCGGCATTGGTATGCTCATGACCTTGAAATGGACATTCTTCAGTCAAGTGAGACGGATCAGAACAGCAGCCACATACAGTTTTGGAGAGTGACATTTGATTTAGGGTGGCTGCTAAAAATTTGTTTTCCATAGTCTCGAGTTTCTTGTGTATAGCTGCAATGTCAGCTCTAACTCCTATGGAAATATCATTGCCATCCCTAAACGATCGACTCATACCCTCCCACTGTAAAGATTTTTCAGCGAAATTTTCTAGGAATTCCCAGGCTTCACCATCATCTTTAATCATGAAGTTGCCTTGACATATGGATTCAAGGGTCTGTCTTGTGTAAGGAGTAATGCCCTCATAAATGATTCGGCACAGTTCCCATCTCGGGATGCCGTGATGTGGACATTGGACTAACAGATCCTTGAAACGTTCAAGACATTTTGAAAATGTTTCATTTGGAAGCTGGGTGAATTGATAGATTTCGCTACGGACTCGAGCTGTCTTTTGATGTGGGTAAAATTTCTTCAGGAATGCTTTGACGAATTCATCCCAATTTGAAATGGAATGTGCGGTAGTGTTATATAGCCACTTCTCGGCTAAATCACACAAGGTAAATAGGAAAAGACGAAGACGCAAAGCATCCACAGACAACTGTGAGGTACCCATCATTGCGCATACATTTTCAAATTTCGTGATAAACACGTATGCGTCTTCAGACTCGAGACCGTGAAATTTTGGTAGAAGGTTGATGTATTGGGGTTTAATCTGAAAATTTTCCCCGTTGGCTGGTGGTATGGAAAGACAGGTGGAAAGTGGGCCTCGTGTAGGATAGCATCTCTCTTGGAGAGAGATGCAAGGTGGATTCTGCGCACCAACAGACGGCGGCAGGGTAGTGGAAAAGAAGTTCGATGGAGACGGATCCATCGATGTGGGTGTGGTAGTGGGTAAAGAAAAGGTAAATGTAGAAATACCGACTTTAGGGTCGATCGGGGGACGCAGACTAAACAGGCACTAGAATCCTGTTGTCCAGCCTATCTTGTACTAAAAAGGGTTAGTACAAGTGGCAGCGTGAATTTATAATTAGGGGAGTGATGAATGAATGCGGTGTTTGTTTTGAAAATAGGACGGATTTTTGAAAAAAATATGATGCGAGCACAACAAATGCAACACACACAACCCTAAAATCTAGTGGTCACCTAGGTCCGGCTCTAGACCGCTCCTAACTGCCAAAAGACAAGTCGCAGAATAGAATCCTCCACTGCCTCTTTGTCCCCCTGTGGCCGGATAAGTGTCAGGTAAGTGGGAAGGTACTCCACTACGTAAGTAGTGGGCCTAATTAAAAACCACTAGCCTTAGACACACTCGCCTTAGACACCACAAGAAAACGCGGATAAGCAATGAATTACCCACGGCCTTCTCTTGTCCTAATTGAGCGCGACGGTCCTTAGAGTCATCTCTAGATTTCTTTTAATTAATGAGGGTAATGCGGATGCAGGTTTGTGATTTTTGGGGCTTAGGAAGGGTAATGAAATCCCCACCTAATCTGGATTTGGTCGTGCCCCTTAATTCTTCGTATTAATATGCAAACAACCAAAAATCAAAACACGCACAAATTTAATTTTGCTTTTGCGGCGCTGCGATTATTTGCAAAGAAACCTGCACAAAATGTTAGTTGGAGCTAAAAAGAGGAGAGAGGAGAAGGGAAGAAACTTACAGAGGAAAGTTGGTGCAGAGGGGCAGCAAGATTGCCGCGGAACTGCCGCAGGAGGGTGGTTATTGCCGCGGAATCGCGGTTGGGGAAAGGGATCACTGCACAAAAATTTAGGAGAATGCTTCTGTTGCTCCCCTTAGCTCTCTGGAATGCTCAGAAAATTTTTATCCAAGCTCCAATGATTCCAGAATTCCTCGCAATCAAATCACAACACACGTATTAGAGTTTGTGCGAGTTTAGATCACAAAATTTAGATGGAATAAAATTTTCAACTCAAATTTCAAAATACGAACAATTAGCGCACTATCCCCGGCAACGGCGCCATTTGATTGGTTAAAAGATTTTTGTGATGTGTAATTGGGAAATTGTATAGAAATCACAATCAAAGAATTATATTTGACCGCAATCAACTACGGTGTCGGATGTAGATTGTAAGTGAGTGTGGATCGTCCACAGGGAAAGTGTAATAGTTTGTCTTTCGAATTTAGATGAGTTGAAACTTTAAAGAAAAGAAAACAAACAATTCATGATTTTATATTTGAAGTTCAAGAATTAGAAAATCTAGATCTAATAACAAGAAAAGATAGAATCAAGAATTGATAGTTTGATGATTTTTCCAAACCAAATATCAAGAATCGAAATGAGGCTCGTAGGAATCGATCGGATCTATAGATGTGATGTAATCTTACAATTACGTATTCTTATCCTTCGATGAATTGATACTAGATCGATGATGATCGACAAGAATTAGGGATTTCTTGTGAAACTAGGGTTTCATCTTATCCCTTGTTCTTTTATCGATATCATTCATATTCTAGCCTCTAGTAATTTCAAGAAACGATTGTAGATCCCTAATTTCGAGTGATAACAATCAATAAAGTATCGCGACGAAACTAGGTCATCGATTCTTGAACTTGCTAGGGTTTACAAAACTCGTAGGACTTAAAAATCGTATTAAGGTTTGTTACATCATCATTCTACAATCGTCTCGATTCCTCCATGAGCGGAGTTTTACTCGAACATCACAACAAGAACCACAATCACAAATTGAGATCTAATCATGATGCAAGAATTAAAAGAAAGCAAGATTAAAGAATTTCACCTTTTATTTATATCAACAATTTCGTTACATTCGCTCAAGAACTACAAGAGGAAGAACTCGATCGTCGATTTGGCTTCGCTCGTCTCCTTGAGTCGCGGATCGGCTTGGATCACTTACCCGATTGAAGATCGGCTCGGCTCCTAAAAGGTTGAAGGCTTCTTACTTGATTGGTACTCAAGATCTTGAATTTGGAGTGGAATTAGGGTTAGGGTTTCGCACAAGCCTTGTCACTAGACTTGTGGAAGAGGATGAAGAATTGAAGAAGACTAAAGATTAACTAAGATTGATTCCCTAATGATTGATCCCCCTCAACCCTTAGATCTAGGTTCCTATTTATAGCTATCAAAACCCTAGATCTAGGATTTGAATTTTAAGTTTCCCTCCAAAAGTTTGTTGAGGAGATTTTGAATTTCCCTCCAAAAGTTAGTTAGAGGAGAAACTTCTAGATGTGATTAGTTAGGAGGGAGCTTCTAGAAGAGGTTAGTTAGGAGCTTAATTAGGATTAGCTTTACTTAATGATCTTTGCTGATCTGGCAGAAGACTCTGGAGAATTCTGGAATTTGACGTGTCAAAATGAGGTGTAGGCCTTGATATAGGAGTTTTGCACTGAAAATTGAGCGATGATGTGGCAAAAGCGCCGCGGTTCCACGGCGCAAGCGCGCTCCCGCCGCGGTTCCGCGGCGCTTTGGAGGCTTCAGAGCTTAGGACTTCTGGTGCTTGTTGGGCTTAAGTTGTGGGCCTTTCTTTGATATGTTGAATTGCATTTCTCCCTTTAGATTGCTACCAGATCTGAAAACATGGAGTTGGTGTATTTTTTATCAGCTTCTTTTGACTTTGCTCCTGCAATTTCCTGCACAAATCTCGAGACAAGTGTTGCGCAAATACAGAGATGATGCGATGCCATGAAATGCGGTCGATTTCCCTTAAAGTGCCGGTTTAAAAGTCTAACACATGCAATCTGATATTTTATGACTGATTTGCTAATATGTGAAATATGAATACCGTACACTTCTAAATGAGTGCAAAAGATGGGGAAATTGCCGTGTTAAAAATACATTATTTTCGACTGATCAGGGATCGTCGGCCCTTTCCTCGTCGAATGAGGTGCGGGATATATCATATATATCACTGTGCAAAGCAAAAACTATAGAAGCAATCAAAGGACAAACCGAGTGTGTAGCATCTTCCATTTATTGCTAAAGGAGTCACTCCCGGTGAAGAGATCTCGGTCATTTCCTTATCGAATAAGGTGCAGGATGTTCTACAAGGAACACTGCGATGCAAAGCAAGAACTGTAGCTACCTGTTTTATTTTTGAAATTCGATTCCACAACATCTTTTAGGTTTATTTTCTTTCATTAATCACATTAATGAATATCCCATCATTTAAGTCCGCCTAAACATCACAGATAAATATAACGTACGCTTATGCCATCCGCATTCGCCTCGATGTCCCGTCTGCACCGTTAGGTTAGGTAACTAACGGCAGAGCGAGGCAGGGCTAGCGCGGGTATAAAACATAAACAACATCTATATAATATATCATATATACTATATACTATATCTATTTGAACAAATACTATATCTATTTGAACAAATCACATGATCACATCACAGATAACGCAGCAGAAAATATCATATGAAATATTGGATATACTAGGACGTCAGTGTTTTTAATACGAGCCAGTATAAAACACGGATTCCACGGTCGTGATGAATAGCCAATCCCACACCCCTAGACCCTTACGAGAGCGGCAAGTAACCCTACCAATTCTAGGGTTAGGAGACCCGAACTTGACTCCTCGAGATGGTCTCCTACTGGACCCTAGAACCCGGTTACTTGTGCTCCCCTCCTTGGGTCTATCCTAATGCAGAAAAGTAAATAATACACAAATGGTGACATCATCCGCAACCTGGAAGTGCCCCAATAAAAGAATATTACATACAAGTTTTTTACATGAATGAAAAATGAAAAACACTCGTCTCACATAAAAAAAAACCCGGCCATTCAAACACGACAATCCAATATAACATATCCAGCAACATATAACATCACATGTCATCAACGTAAGTAAATATGCGCATCCCAATTGTCGTTGACATATAGTAACGAAACCGGCGATATCACATATTACACTTACGGTCACAGAAAAGAAAGTGTAAAACTACAACAGTTGGAATCCGCAAACTCTTTAGACATCGCATGCCTAACTAAATGAATTCCTTAGACATCACATGCCTAATAATTATAAACCCCGCATTTTAGTCTCAATATCGAAAACACTTTTCAATATAAAGTCGGGCAATTCAACAAGATCCCCGGCATCCAGAACGAATGCTCGTCGCAAACTTTAGTGGACGGCCGCACCCCCGATACCGTCGACGAAGTGCACTAAGGCGGAACACCGCTGCCGCGAGCACCCGAACTGATGCTTTCGGCGACGGGGTTCTCCTACAGTCACTTGGTCGGGGCTATGGGGTGAGGCTGTCTATTAAGTTTACCCGGCGAGTATCCGCGTACGCTACGTGATTGCGACGGACTTTTGATCACATCAAAATTCCGTGGCAACCGATCAAGTGAGACTAAACTACTATGTTTATAACATTCATTCAGTTATCTCATAACTACTTGTGGATTCCAAATATTGTATCACATTCCGGATAAATAGAAAATGTTAAACTTTCCGATCGAACAATCGAACACCCAAGTTTTCCCGAAACAGCTCAACACATGAAATAAGTTTAAAAACATTCACTTCGTGCTTCAGTACCAACGGTCCAGCCGTAGAAGGGTCAAGCCAACGCCTCACATGTAGCACGCCGTACTGCCCCAAACCCTAAGGTTCAAAGGGCAGTTTAAGACGGTCATATAATCGAGTTAAGGTTTGTTGTCTTCTAGAGGGTCCATCGCGTTACTTGTACTACTTAGAACGTCTTTAAACCACGGAAAAATACAACACTTGGAAATTTTCCGGCAGGGGAAAAATTGGGTATTTATATCCGGTCGAACTTTTTAACATATTCTAAAATTATCCGGAAAAACACATAGACAAAGTTTGATAATCCGATCGAATCTACGAACTCCCAATACAACCCAGAAAACTTAACTCTTGAGTAGAAGTTAAAAATTCCCAGAAAATACAGTACAACAATATAGGAATTACTGTGCAAATTAAAATGAATGATGCTTCCGTACGGCCGTGGAACCACCGCACGAGCCATGCTCGTGCCGCGGAACCGCGGCGGTTTGGTCGAATTGAGCTCTCGTTTTGCACAGTAATTTCTAGAAAACCCTGCTGATATTTCTGCATATTTTTAATTCACAAAAATCCCCGATTTCAAAAAATGTACAGAGAGCGGATTTGGATTAGGGTTTCGGGTTCGATCGGGTTTCTAACTTCGTTTACTCATCGCCTAAGGCTCTAGCTAGGCTCTGATACCACTGTAGGGTTCCTAGGCACACCCATGAGGTTCTGCAAGTGATCAAACATGGCCAATTCAAAATTTTCATGTGCCAAAGAAACCCTAACACTAGATCGTTAACTAGAGGTAAGGCGATGCAAGCAAGTTAACAACTTTAACTAAAAGGGAAAGTGACTACAACCTTTGTAGATCCAGTCCTCCACCTCCATAGCTTCGCGATGACGTCCCTCCGCTGCGATCATCGGATCCCGGACTCTGGCGATGGTTTCGTCGGAGAAATGATCGGGCTAGGTCGTCGACTTCGATGCCGAAGATGATCTACGTCGAGACAACTCAAGATCAAGCTCCAACTTCACCAAGTCATGAAACTTGTGAAGAAAACACCCTATACTATATGGCAAGTGGTAAAGGATGAAGAAATAGGAAGTGGGTTCACTTTAGAATTGGATTTCTCACTCTTTATCTCAAGTCACCATTGAAGCTAGCAAGCTTCTTTCTTCTTAAAGAAGAAAAAGAAGAAGAAAAAGAATATGATAAGAATAATGAAAATAGAAAATAAAGTGATTCTTATCATATTTGCAACCATGATTTAGTGTAGAGAATAAACTAGGGTTTAGTTGAATGGTTAGGGTTAAGGCAAAAGACAAACTAGCTAGACTTTTCAAAGCTTCAAGAAGCTTCAAGTATCAAACAAAGAAAGCCACCATGTTATATTTTGCCAAAAATAAATAAAAAGAATGAATAAACAAGTAAAAACCCTAAACCATCAACTAAACATAGTTTAAGTCTTACACACACCCATGTTTGCATGTATCATCAAACATGATACAATCAAGTGCACAAAAATATATCACATATACAATGTGCACTTCAAGTGAGAAAATCCATTTTAAGTGAACCAATATTAGTTAATGCAAAGTAATATATCAAATATATAATTATACATTAAATCATTAAATCAACACTTGATTTAACGATCCGGTCATATCGCATATGACCGACTAATATCCAATGTATCGGCTTATCGAATCAATCCTTGATTCGATAACTAGGTTTTATCGCATACAACCAATCGATACATTCATCGCGAGAATAGAATACAGTATCACATACACGCATTATTCTCGGTCCCGCACATATCTCATATGCGCTTCTATTTCGTTTCGCTTGAGCCAGAAAACCTCTGTGTAAGACTCTAAAGACTCGTCAATACGCCGGCAGCAGGTGATGATCATATCAAACACCCACAAGCCGCAAGCGGTCTGCTAAACGTAACGGCCACCCGGGTATTGTTAGTTATATGTATGCCCTAGAGGCCATTACTATACATAGGATGTATATTGTAGTGGATGCTGGGACATATATAGGGAGGACTTTCTTGCTCGACATGATAGTATGCTATCTGGTTGATCTTTACCTTAACGTGTACACTGATTGTCTCTCTGTTACATGTTGGTAAAGCCCTTGGGATGTGTACTTGACTACGTGGACTATGATGCAGATCATACTAGTGGGGACAGACAGTCTATAAGTACATCCTTCAAAGTCCCTAGTCGTGGGTGTATCGAGACGGGGCATCGATATACCAGAGTAGACTAGCGTATACCTTCTCGACCCATACAGATGGGCGATAGATGATCCCATATCCATTGGTGTTTGACATCAGAGATGATATACGGATGCTCAGTGGGGACTGGGTACACTGGACGGACTCGCCGAGAACTCCCAGATGGTATTATACCTTACGTCAGATGGCAGTTCTCTGGTGACATTGGTACAGAGTAGTCTGTTGACCCGAGATCGTCATAGAGTCTTGTGTGGTTCCTACTGTGCTTTGATTTCCATCTTACCACGTCCAAGAGGGCATGAAAAATGGTGGTTTTTGGGTACAGTCCCCAGTCACATGGAGGCAATGAGCGATAGGAGGGGATTCGTCTCTCCCGGTATAGGGAGTTGATGTTGCGCTGTGTTCGATTGGCTATAAACGGAAATCCCTGGCCAGGGTTGCTGAGATTTACTGGTAAGTGTTACCAGTAGTTTCTCGAACTGTTATAGACCTCATATCGACACAACTTATCGAGCTATTGGGGTCTGACGTTTACCACCCCTAGGCGAGATATGCGACATATCAGACGATCAGACCGGACTGTACGGTAAGTGTTACTGGTTGGATTCACAGGAGTATGAGCGGGCTTGCTCTTCGATCTTCTGATCGCTCAATACCCGGGTGGCCGTTACGTTTAGCAGACCGCTTGCGGCTTGTGGGTGCTTGATATGATCATCATCTGCTGCCGGCGTATTGACGAGTCTTTAGAGTCCTACACAGAGGTTTCCTGGCTCAAGCGAAACGAAATAGGAGCGCATATGAGATATGTGCGGGACCGAGAATAATGCGTGTATATGATACCGCATTCCATTCTCGCGATGAATGTGTCGAATGATTGTATACGATATAACCTAGTTATCGAATCGAGGATTGATTCGATAAGCCGATACATCAGATACTGGTCGGTTATATGCGATATGACCGGATCATTGAATCAAGTGTTGATTTAATGATCTAATGCATAATTATATATTTGATATATTGCTTTGCATTAACTAGTATCGGTTCACTTTAAATGGATTTTCTCACTTGGATTGTGCACATTGTATATGTGATATACTTTTGTACACAAGTTTGTATCATGTTTGATGATACATGCTAACTAGGGTTTGTGTAAAGATTAAACCATGGTTGTGTAATGGTTAGGGTTTTCATTTTCTTATTCATTTATTTATTTATTTCATTTATTTTATTTTGGAAAAGAAAAAAATGGAAATGGTGGCTTTCTTTGTTTGTATTTGAAGCTTCATGAAGCTTTGACTAAGTCACCATTTTGTCTCATGCTTAACCCTAACCATTCCACTTAACCCTAGTCTATTCTCTACACTTGACCATGGTTACATTATGATAAGTATTCATTTTATTTCCTTTTTGAAAAAGACTTATCATAATATTCATCTTCTTCTTCTTCTTCTTCACTTGAAGAAAGCATGCCCCCATCAATGGCAACTTGATGAAATGAGTGAGAAATCCAATTCTAAAGTGAACCCACCTCCTATTTCTTCATCCTCTACCTTTTGCCAAGTAGTAGAGTGTGTTTTCTTCACAAGTTTCATGACTTGGTAAAGTGGGAGCTTGATCTTGTGATGCCTCGACGTAGATCATCTTCGGCACGAAGCCGACGACCTTGCCCGCCCATTTCTCCGATGAAGCCGACGCTAGAGCCCGGGATTTCATTTGGACAGCGGAGAGGACTTCATCACGGAGCCGTGGAGGTGGAGGACCGGATCTACAAAGGTTGTATTTCCGTACTCTTAGTTAAAGTAGTTAACTAGTTGCTTTGTCGCCTAAACTTCTAGCCAACGATCCGTAGTCTAGGGTTTCTCGGCACCGTAAATTTTGAAATTGGCATGGTTGATGCCTTGTGAGACCTCTTGAGAGTGTCTAGGAACCCTACAGTGGTATCAGAGCCTAGCTAGAGCCTTAGGAGATGTGTAGACGACATTTGAAACCTGATCGAACCAAAACCATAACCCCAAAATAGCTCTCTGGACTTTTTCTAAAAACTGGGATTTTTCCAGATTAAAAATGCTTAAAAAATTCAGCAGGGAATTCTAAGAATTACGGAGCAAAATTTATCTCATGATCCCTCTAATGCGCGGCGGAACCGCGGCATAAGCCTAGCTTATGCGGCGGTTCAGCGGCTAAAGTGTGACGTCACGCTTCCAATTTTGCACAGTAACTTCTTTTATTCAGTGCTGAGTTCTCTGGGTATTTTTAAATATTATTCAAGAGTTGAATTTTCTGGGGTTGTTTTGGGGATTCGATGATTCGATCGGATTATCAGATTTTGTCTATGTGGCTTTCCGGATAAATTTTAGAATATGTTAAAAAGTTCGACCGGATATAAATACCCAATTTTTCCCCTGTCGGGAAATTTCCAAGTGTTGGATTTTTCCGTAGTTTAACGACATTCTAAGTAGTGCAAGTAACGCGATGGACCCTCTAGAAGACAACAAACCTTAACTCGATTATGTGACCGTCTTGAACTGCCCTTTGAACCTTCGGGTTTGGGGCAGTACGGCGTGCCACATATGAGGCGTTGGCTTGACCCTTCTGTAAGTGCACGGCGGCGCCCCGGCCGTCAATCCGACGCCGGAATGCGGAAGCGGTGAATAACTTAAATTTTGCGGACTTAGCAAACCGGCACCACCGCGTACTAAACCCGGATCGAACCATTAACTAGTCTTAGCTAACTACAAGAAAGGGAATAGAGATATACCGACGATCCAAGTCCTCCGGTCTTCTCGTCATCGTCCCGATCTCCTGCGGAATGTCCCGTCTCCTCCTCGTCGCCGGAAGTACACCACATCGCCTTCTTCTTTTACGGGCTCCCACCTCAATGCCGAGGCAACTCGGGCACGAAGCCGGCTACTCGACGTGCCCAAGGTTCGCTGTAGAATGTTTGGTAGAGCTTGTGTCTCACTTTTGGGGTATTGGAGATGCCATTGTGGTGGAGGGATGATGCAAGGAGTTTTGTGGAGGAACTTGTGGATTTTTCTAACATCAAGAGAGCAAAAATCCCCACTACAAAAATGGGCAACCCCTCCTCCAAGCTTGGCCGGCCATAACTAGAGGGGGAGGAGAGAATGAGAATGAGAGAGTCAAAAGTGTGTAACCAAAGAGGGAGCCATTCTCATCTAATCCCAAAGAGAGAGAGAGAGAGGAAAGCTATCATGCAAAAGGGAATGATCACAAGGCAATGCCAACACTCCACACAACCATCATCAACAACCATGATGCTAACAAAGTCAAGCCATCATGAAGTATGAAGTCAAGCAATGATGAGGTTGTGAAGTCAAGTCATCATGAAGAAATCAAGTCAAAGGATGGTGCTATCATGATACAACAATAAGCAAATACCCCCTCCACAAATACTTATTTGCAACAATGCAAATAAGCCCTCCTCCACCAATCTTCGGCCAATGAACGGAACAAAGGAAATTGGCCGAAACGGAAAGCAAACTGGCAACTCCAGAAAACTGGTCCCGTAATAAATTACGGGAAAACCCCGATACTGTGCATACACACCCGCATCTGTATTTCGACCGAAATACAAATGCAATGAGACAAACTCTACACTGTACTATACTAGGATCCGGCTTATACCAAAGCCGGCCAGTAATATCTGTTCGATCCTGATCCGTGCAATACCGCACGTATCTGATCGAACCCTGCCATATAACCATACGGCCTATAGTACAAACTGTCCGATCCTGATCCGTGCAATACCGCACGTATCTGATCGGACCCTGCCATATCTCCATACGGCCTCTACAACCTTTCGCCCGAAAGCTGAGTAACTGAATGTGGGGGACTCTAAAGACTCGTCAACACCTTGGTTGTGGATTTAACCACTAGCACGTCAGAGGTATAAGCCAATACGTGACGGGCTACCAGGTACTGACCAAATGGGACGTCGATGAGGAAGCTCACCCCGACACCCAACTGAGCCTGTCAGTGACAATATCCGTGCAGTCCGGTCCGTTCGTCTATGAGTATCGCATGGCGGGCCTAGGGGGTTGGTAAAAGTCAGACCCCCAAAAGCGGTACAAGTCGTGTCGGAGTGTAGCCCAGAACACCCTGAGATACTACTGGAATACCTACCAGTAAATCTCCTTGCCTTGGCCAAGGACTTTGTGTAATGGCTCTCCTAGACACAGCACGACCTCACCCCCAATACCGGGAGAGACGAACCCCTGAAGATACGCTCACTGCCTCCATGTGGCTCGGGACTGTACCCAACTAAAACCTGTTTGCACGACTCCTTTGAGCCGTGGTAGGGTAGTAATCAAAGTACAGTGGGAACTCACACGAGACAAATGACGATCCCCAGGTCGAAGAACTAACCTGCACACATGTCACCAGGGAACTGCCATCTGACGTCTGGTATATGACCAACTAGCATGTTCCCGGCGAGTCCTGTCCGGTGTACTCATAACCCAATGAGCACCTGTATACATCTTAGGTGATCCAACTGACACCAGTGGCTTGTGAGACCGGCCACCGCCCCTCGTCGGGGTCTCGACTGTATACACTAGTCTACTAATGGAGTATCGATGCCCAGTCTCGAAACTCCCACGACTAGGGACCTTTTAAGGATAAGCTTATAGACCCCCAGCTCCCACTTATATGATCGCCCTCATACTGCTGGTGGTCAAGCAAGAATCCTAGGGGCTCTATCAACGTGTAATAGCGACGTGTCAGGTCACCTAAAGCAGTACACGATGATAAAGGTAAACCAGATAGCATACTATCATCTCGAGTAAGACTGTCCTACCGGGATAGGTCCTCCCTCAATCATTACAATCACGTACCAGTGACCTAATAATTGACTCTGAGGGCACTATCTCCAACAATCTCCCACTTGCACTCAAGGCTAATTATTGCGATGTCGCATACTCACAGCCCGTGTGATACCGAACATCCAACTCCTCTACTAGTCAGTCTCACAAAGCTCGTTTGCGAAACTTTTGCGTTCGAGGAATAGCCTCCGTGAGTGGATCCGCTTAGTTGTTTCTTTCTATGTCTCTCTATATCTCAAGTTCGCGGAGAAAGCCATCTCCCGAAATGAGCAATACCTGTCTTAGAATGTGTCTGGATGTCTGATGGGACATAGCTCATAAATGAACTCCAAATCCAAACTTCTTAGACTGTATCGTCAACTGAACTTAATCAGTATCCTGCGCGCCATGCCTCCCTCAGTATTGCCTTGGACCACCTGTCCAAAATACTGCCCCTCAACAGAAGGAAAACTATAACTCTGACAACCTCCTTGTCGTCCATGTCACCTTGGAAGCCTGGAATGATAACTGTTTCCTGAATGAAGCTGTCGTTATCATCTCCCTAGAACATCCACTTATGTTCTAAAACTGCTTCCGACTGCTTCTCCAGGATTGGATTAATGTCAACTTATTGCATCTAGTGCAAGAACAACATCTGGTGTGGTACTTGACATCTCATGATTGACTCAATTGCCTGAGCAAGTGATCTGCCAATCATGCCCGTCCCTCTCCCCTTTAGTCTGTAAGACACCTTTGGAGAGGGTGACTCCATTACCTGCAGGTACACTACCGTGCCAGGAGTCATCCATCCTAAATACTCTTAGAATGCTGTCAAGTACCCTGATTGGGAAACCACCCAAATCTAGATCTAAAACCATAGATCTAGTAACCAGTATGTCTGATGTAAAATCCAAGTCCTTTGTGGAGAAACCACTGTGTGACGACCAAAGTATAACCGATCGTAGTATAGGAGTTTCTTTTCCTACTTTGTGTATGTCATCCAAATACCATGACATCACACCCTACTACCTTCTCAACAGATCCATCCCCTATTCTGATGAAGTCAAACCCATGACTGTCATGTCAGAAATAGATGATCTATCTCCGCTACATCTGCTTTAGTCTATAAATAGACATAAGCTACCTGTCCACCAATGCTTCCGCTGCTCCCACTGACTACGACAACCCTCTGGCAGAGTCATATAGACGTACACTTCTAAAACTAGTTTACAACGACGCTATATTCATCCTCCCGCCTGGTCTCGCAGCCTGGAACAACAGCAATGGTAATTGTGGGTAAACAAGAACTTCCCTGTCACCGTCCTTGAGGCTACCGTAGTACCTCTCGGGTGCCTGAAGTTACCCACCTTATCTGCGGAGTGGCCAATGGAATGTCAATCCAGATTGAATCTTTAGGTTCCTTATCAAATCTTCAGTAATCGTTTGTGGTTCTGGAATTACTTCCAGTTCTACCATACTCCCACTACTGTTTTCTGAAAAAATCCATTTTTAATAAAACTGTGGCGAGTCTAGAACAATATTGCTATTGTTCATCCAGATGGTAGAAAGTCAACCCTCGTCATAGCCTGGGTCAACCCACAAACAGCCATTACAGAAACATGCCTTGAGTCATCCAGAGTCTGGTTTTAATCATAAGCCGGACAACTCCCCGTACCTTAACATCGTTAAGATATGAACTGTTCTATATCCAATATAGAAACAGAGGCACTGATTTAATTGAACCAGATTCAAATCATGCAGCTGTCCCCAGCGCATGTCAACTTAATGGAAGGAGGCCGATCAGCGTTACTCAACTTAGGAATACTTCCAATTATGAGTAACCTGAAAAAGAAGCAAGATCTCTTTATCATTACTATCAACTGAATACCATACACAAGTATCTACATCTTCGATCACTTTGAAGAATCCCGATACTTGCTACACCTGGTTCTCTACTCTATTCAAATACCTATAACTCCTCAAAACTTAGACCCTGTGTTTCTACGAAACATATGTTTAAGAACTAGAGAAGTTAAAAGTAAACCGAATATAGTACGAGGACCAACCCCTCTGTCCTGATGGACCCTGGACAACATACAATACTCTGTATAAGTCCCTTGAGTCTGATAACTCATTCACTGTGTGTCGTAGGTTGAAAACTGTACTTATGGTTAAGAAGAATTACACCGCTGTTCAATGCTCCTTACCTAACCATCCACTGATATAGGTAAATGTCGTAGACATAATTTCAAAAAGGTATATCTCACTCTATGAAAATAGACGTACAGATATATCAATTTGAAATTGGTGCACAACAGCGGATATTCAAAACCAAATATTTGCCGACCGGCAAACAGCCCAGGTGATTTCCTCAAATATCACCGATTACAACGAATCCCGATATAATGAGGATAATCACCCAATTCCCAATAACTTACTCCCACTCATCATCTGTAAAACCATACAGATGTGAGAATCGTACCTGGTAAATACATACCCTGGAGTAAGTATCTAATCGGGAAATCAGTTTTCCTTTAACATTACACAGTGAAACTGAAACATTGAAATGTTCCGATGGGGTATTCTGGTATTCCTAGTAATGCCTCTTCCAGATTCACGACTGTAACCGTATAGTTCTTTGCCACCTCTCAAATCCCTTCATATGTCTTTAGTCTTTACCTTCTGTACACCCATTTAGGCCAAATGGTTTTCTTCCTTCCCTACCGTTCGGCACCAGCCTATGGTTTGGAAGAAGACTATCCAATAAGCATAATGGGTGTACTGTCCCAATCCTAGGAACACTCGCAATGAGAGAGGGTGAAGATAAAAGACAACCGAATAAACCTTATTCCTATTTCTCCTGAACCAGAATCCATCCCCGAACTGGAACAAGTTCCATTCGAGTTCGTATATAACCATACGATGGAGTATCCAAATAAACTGTGGATCTTCGTAGTGATACGGAGTGTCCTGGAGAAATACAAAGGTGATGTGGGAGTGGTAACGAAATATTTGGTTTGGTCGTGAAAATCTGTTGCAATTTACTTTGCCCTCTTACTAATCCCTTGCTTTGTCTGAACTTAATACCTTCTGTACACCATCGTTAGGCTAATTGGTTTTCTTCATTCCCTACCGGTCGGCACCAGCCTAAGGTTTGGAAGAAGACAATCCAATTTGCGTAATAGGTGTACTACCCCTAAACCAAGGAGTACTCGTAACCTGAGAGAGGGTAAAAGGAAAAGACAACTGAATAATCATATCCGTTTTCTCCAGAACCGGAAACCATCCTCGAATAAATCCCTTCGAGTTCGTATCTAACCATACGATGGTTTTGTCCAATGGAAGTGGACGTTCGTAGTAATACGGGGTGTCCTGGAGAAAAGGGTAAAAGTAGGAGTGGCAATGAGGTTCGCAACTCTGACAATCCAAAAGCCAGTGTTAAGAAGGTTCGGTCAACTTGGTCACTCAGTCATAGTCTTAGGGTCGGGTCAAATGGTCGCTGCCAGAGAGAGAGAGAGAAAAGAAACACTCAGCGTGCACTCTAACCTAGATCAGAATGGTTACCAATTTATCTAATCTGGAAACCTCCCACTGTACCTCAAATTCTCCTCCAAACCTGAAAGAAGAATTAGTCGGGGTCACCCGAGGAGTATACCAACTCATCAGTGGGAATCGGGATCCAACTCTCATCGTATGATAACGTGACGGAATCCGCTCACGGTATCACACTCCAGAAGGTATGCGCATATCTGACAAGTTTCAGTACTTTTGAAACTCCCGATGTGATTTCTGCCCCATGCTCTTATGACCTTGGCGAAGGTCAACAAATCATAAGTCACATGTCAAGTTCTACCCGTCATTATCCAGGTTAATTTGAATCCACCCGTACAAGCCCTTGACGAAGGTCAACAAGGCTATACGACTGTCCCAAACCAACGCATCTATCTATGCAACAGAAAGGTAACAAGCAGCTACCATACACTATGCCTTGACGAAGGTCAACAAACATAGCATGAATACTACGTGCTACCCGTCTGAAACGACGGAGGGCTACGAATGGTTTCTGGCGAAAACCTTTAACGTAATGAACTTGATATCGTTGAAGGAACGGATAGCTTTTAAAAATATAGTGACGAAAACCTTCGCTAAAGAGGTCACTCCCGGTGAAGGGATCTCGGCTCTTTCCCCGTAGAATGGGGTGCAGGATATTCTAACTGAATACCACGGTGCAAAGCAAAAAGCAATCGGCTATAGTGAAGTTAATGCCCTGACGCAAACTTTTGTCCAAGGGGTCACTCCCGGTGAAGGGATCTCGGCCCTTGCCTCGTCGACTGAGGAGCAGGATATTCCAACTGAATACCACGATGCAAAACAAAAGTGAACGTCCTTGCAATAACAGCTTTTTGAAAAAGTGTTCCAACAACATCAGATTAGGTTTGTTTTAACTTGCATTGATCCGAATCAATGCAGTCCCATCAATTGATCACACCAAAAAGAACGAAAATATACTGATGTACGTATATGCCATCCGCATTCGCCACTGGGTCCCGTCATTACCCGTTAGGTTAGCTAACTAACGACAGAGCGGGGACTGGACTAGCGCGGATGTAAAACATATACAACATCTACTAATATATATACCAATATATTATATTCGCTCAAGGCGTGAATAGAATGCAACATCACAGAGAATGAACAGCATCACAGAAACAATACAGATATCTGGGATCCCCGGGTTTCACAGAGCCACTGCTGAAACCCGACGTTCCCCTGGTCGTGTGGATAGCCTGTGCAATGAAAACCTAGACCCCTACGGGTGCGGCAAGTCACCCGCCAAAACCTGAAGCGAGGCAGCCCCCTTCAGCGCCGTGAATGGACCACCCAGCACTTCACGGAATCCGGCAACTTGGGCACCCCTCCTGGGTCAACCTTATACCCCCTACGAGTGCGGCGAATAGCCTGCCAATCCTAGAGTGAAGCCCCCTCCGTCTCAATGCCATGAGATGCGGGCCCGTTGCCCTCTAGAACCCGGCTATCCGTGCACCCCTCCACGGGGTAATCCTAGTACAGAAAGTAAAATATACATACAACGGGTACATCGACCGCAACCAGGTCGTGCCCCAAAATAATAATACAAACAGGCAGTGACGGCAGTCCACATGTCGGACGCTCGCCCCGCAATATCAAATGTACATAATACAACAAAACTGTACTAGCATTGCAACCAGGCTATCCCCCACGACCGATCCGCAACATCACAGCAAAAACAAAACATCAACGTGAAAGTCACGTTCGCAAATCCGTCTAACCGGGCTATAGCAGTTAGACCGGATTTACCGATCAAGTGACATTCACGGTCGCAGATATAATGTAAATACTGTGAAAAATGTGTTTAAAATATCCGATCGATCAAAAATTAACAAGTGGGTCCCCAATCAAAACTGTAGCACTCACAGAAAACCTGGGCCCAATTTTAATATTCCAAAACACATATTTTAAGCCCAGAAGGCCTCTGTAAAAAATTGGTGAAGTGATGTGAATAGTGCGCGGCGGAAGGGCCGCACAAATGGGGTTTTCGCGGCGGTTCCGCGCTCCAACTGTGGAGTTACTTCGTCAAATTTTTACAGAACTCTTAGATTTTCCAGTACATCAATATTTTATAACCTGAAAAATTTTTCGAGACCAAAAATTTTCAACAGAAACTGATGCGAACTAAAATGCAGTTTTGGAACTTTTTGATCGATCGGAAATGCAAACACATTACACAAAGCTAGACTAAGTTAATGGCGAGGCTCTGATACCACTGTAAGTGCACGGCGGCGCCCCGGCCGTCAATCCGACGCCGGAATGCGGAAGCGGTGAATAACTTAAATTTTGCGGACTTAGCAAACCGGCACCACCGCGTACTAAACCCGGATCGAACCATTAACTAGTCTTAGCTAACTACAAGAAAGGGAATAGAGATATACCGACGATCCAAGTCCTCCGGTCTTCTCGTCATCGTCCCGATCTCCTGCGGAATGTCCCGTCTCCTCCTCGTCGCCGGAAGTACACCACATCGCCTTCTTCTTTTACGGGCTCCCACCTCAATGCCGAGGCAACTCGGGCACGAAGCCGGCTACTCGACGTGCCCAAGGTTCGCTGTAGAATGTTTGGTAGAGCTTGTGTCTCACTTTTGGGGTATTGGAGATGCCATTGTGGTGGAGGGATGATGCAAGGAGTTTTGTGGAGGAACTTGTGGATTTTTCTAACATCAAGAGAGCAAAAATCCCCACTACAAAAATGGGCAACCCCTCCTCCAAGCTTGGCCGGCCATAACTAGAGGGGGAGGAGAGAATGAGAATGAGAGAGTCAAAAGTGTGTAACCAAAGAGGGAGCCATTCTCATCTAATCCCAAAGAGAGAGAGAGAGGAAAGCTATCATGCAAAAGGGAATGATCACAAGGCAATGCCAACACTCCACACAACCATCATCAACAACCATGATGCTAACAAAGTCAAGCCATCATGAAGTATGAAGTCAAGCAATGATGAGGTTGTGAAGTCAAGTCATCATGAAGAAATCAAGTCAAAGGATGGTGCTATCATGATACAACAATAAGCAAATACCCCCTCCACAAATACTTATTTGCAACAATGCAAATAAGCCCTCCTCCACCAATCTTCGGCCAATGAACGGAACAAAGGAAATTGGCCGAAACGGAAAGCAAACTGGCAACTCCAGAAAACTGGTCCCGTAATAAATTACGGGAAAACCCCGATACTGTGCATACACACCCGCATCTGTATTTCGACCGAAATACAAATGCAATGAGACAAACTCTACACTGTACTATACTAGGATCCGGCTTATACCAAAGCCGGCCAGTAATATCTGTTCGATCCTGATCCGTGCAATACCGCACGTATCTGATCGAACCCTGCCATATAACCATACGGCCTATAGTACAAACTGTCCGATCCTGATCCGTGCAATACCGCACGTATCTGATCGGACCCTGCCATATCTCCATACGGCCTCTACAACCTTTCGCCCGAAAGCTGAGTAACTGAATGTGGGGGACTCTAAAGACTCGTCAACACCTTGGTTGTGGATTTAACCACTAGCACGTCAGAGGTATAAGCCAATACGTGACGGGCTACCAGGTACTGACCAAATGGGACGTCGATGAGGAAGCTCACCCCGACACCCAACTGAGCCTGTCAGTGACAATATCCGTGCAGTCCGGTCCGTTCGTCTATGAGTATCGCATGGCGGGCCTAGGGGGTTGGTAAAAGTCAGACCCCCAAAAGCGGTACAAGTCGTGTCGGAGTGTAGCCCAGAACACCCTGAGATACTACTGGAATACCTACCAGTAAATCTCCTTGCCTTGGCCAAGGACTTTGTGTAATGGCTCTCCTAGACACAGCACGACCTCACCCCCAATACCGGGAGAGACGAACCCCTGAAGATACGCTCACTGCCTCCATGTGGCTCGGGACTGTACCCAACTAAAACCTGTTTGCACGACTCCTTTGAGCCGTGGTAGGGTAGTAATCAAAGTACAGTGGGAACTCACACGAGACAAATGACGATCCCCAGGTCGAAGAACTAACCTGCACACATGTCACCAGGGAACTGCCATCTGACGTCTGGTATATGACCAACTAGCATGTTCCCGGCGAGTCCTGTCCGGTGTACTCATAACCCAATGAGCACCTGTATACATCTTAGGTGATCCAACTGACACCAGTGGCTTGTGAGACCGGCCACCGCCCCTCGTCGGGGTCTCGACTGTATACACTAGTCTACTAATGGAGTATCGATGCCCAGTCTCGAAACTCCCACGACTAGGGACCTTTTAAGGATAAGCTTATAGACCCCCAGCTCCCACTTATATGATCGCCCTCATACTGCTGGTGGTCAAGCAAGAATCCTAGGGGCTCTATCAACGTGTAATAGCGACGTGTCAGGTCACCTAAAGCAGTACACGATGATAAAGGTAAACCAGATAGCATACTATCATCTCGAGTAAGACTGTCCTACCGGGATAGGTCCTCCCTCAATCATTACAATCACGTACCAGTGACCTAATAATTGACTCTGAGGGCACTATCTCCAACACCTTCTACGGCTGGACCGTTGGTACTGAGGCACGAACTGAATATTGTTAGACTTGTTTCATGTGATGAGCTGTATCGGGAAAACTTGGGTGTTCGATTGTTCGATCGGAAAGTTTAACATTTTCTATTTATCCGGAATGTGATACAACAATTGGAATTCACAAGAAGTTATGAGATAACTGAATGAATGTTATAAACATAGCACTTTAGTCCCACTTGATCGGTTGCCACGGAATTTTGATGTGATCAAAAGTCCGTCGCAATCACGTAGCGTACGCGGATACTCGCCGGGTAAACTTAATAGACCGCCTCACTCCATAGCTCCGACCAAGTGACTGTAGGAGAACCCCGTCGCCGAAAGCATCCGTTCGGATGCTCGCGGCAGCGGTGTTCCGCCTTGGTGCACTTCGTCGACGGCGTCGGGGGTGCGGCCATCTACTAAAGTTTGCGACGAGCATTCGATCAGGATGTCGGGAATCCTGTTGAATTGCCCGACTTAATATTGAAAAGTGTTTTCGATAATGAGACTAAAATGCGGGGTTTATAATTAGGCATGCGATGTCTAAGTAATTCATTTGACTAGGCATGCGATGTCTATGCAGATTGCGGATTCCAACTGTTGTAGTTTTACACTTTCTTTTCTATGACCGTAAGTGTAATATGTGATATCGTCGGTTTCGTTGCTATATGTCAACGACAATTGGGATACGCATGTTTACTTACGTTGATGACATGTGATGTTATGTGTTGCTGGATTTGTTATATTGGATCGTCGTGTTTGAATAGCCGGGGGTTTTTATGTGAGATGAGTGTTTTTTATTTTCATTCATGTAAAAACTTGTATGTAATATTCTTTTATTGGGGCACTTCCAGGTTGCGGAAGATGTCACCGTTTGTATATTATTTACTTTTCCGCACTAGGATAGACCCAAGGAGGAGGGCACAAGTAACCGGGTTCTGGAGTCCAGTGGGAGACCAACTCGAGGAGTCGAGTCCGGGTCTCCTAACTCTAGAATTGGTAGGGTTGCTTGCCGCTCTCGTAGGGGTCTAGGGGTGTGGGTTTGGCTATTCATCACGACCGTGGAATCCGTGTTTTATACTGGCTCGTATTGAAAACACGGACGTCCTAGTATATCCAATATTTCATATGTTTCTTCTGCTGCGATATCTGTGATGTGATCATGTGATATGTTCTGAGATAGATACAGTATATAGTATATATGATATATTATATAGACGTTACTTATGTTTTACACACGCGCTAGCCCTGCCCCGCTCTGCCGTTAGTTACCTAACCTAACGGTGCACGAGGGGACATCGAGGCGAATGCGAATGGCATAAGTATACGTCGTATTTATCTGTGATGTTTAGGTACTTAAATGATGGGACTTCATTAATATGATTAATGAAATAAAAGAAACCTAAGATGTTGTAGAATCGAATTTCAAAAATAAAACAGGTAGCTACAGTTCTTGCTTTGCACAGAGGTATATATCATATATCCTGCACCTTATTCGATAAGGAAAGGACCGAGATCCCTTCACCGGGAGTGACTCCTTTAGCAATAACTGGCAGATGCTACACACTCGGTTTGTCTTTTGATTGCTTTTAGGAGTTTTTGCTTTGCACAGTGATATATATGATATATCCCGCACCTCATTCGACGAGGAAAGGACCGACGATCCCTTCACCGGGAGTGACTCCTTTAGCAAAACTACAAAAGCCTCAAAAGCACTCCATTTTAAAATCATTTGATTCTACAACGATATCAAGTTCATTACGCAATAGGTTTTCTGAAAAACCTGTCGTAGCCCTCCGTCATTTCAGATAAGTACTAGTTAGTATTCGTGCTGCGGTAGTTTGGCATTCGTCAAGGCGTAGTGTACGGTAGCTAACTAGTATTTATCTACTTTTGCATATGATGCAGATTGGATTAGGGTATTCGTACGGCGTTGTTTGGCATTCGTCAAGGGTCGTGCGGGTGGGTTTAATTCAATCAAGAAATGTACGGGTTGAACTTGACTAGTGGACTATGGGTTGTTTGGCATTCGTCAAGGTCATAGAACACTAGGGGTAAAATATTATCGGGAATTTCAAGTATTAAAATTTGCAATGAGATTGCATACCTTCTATGAGATAGTTGGATCCCGATACCCGCTGCGAGTAAGAGTTACTCCTGGGAGAGTTTTACACATTACAATTAGCCGATCAAGTAGGTGTCTAGAAAGGTGTTAACGAGGTTACGCCTCTGGGAAAACGAGGTTTACATTAATTAGATTCGTGCGAAAGCACGGGGGACCTTCCTCAAAGTACCGACACTGGCCTGGCTGAAAGATTGGCGAACTTGTAGTGTGTAATTAATCCCGGCTAGTCTTTCCTTTTAGGGTTTGAAGGAAGATTTGATGAAAAGTAGTGGGAGCCATCCTGATTAGATAAAATAATAACCAATCTATTCTTGCAAGAGCGCACGCTGAGTGTTTTCTTCTCTCTCTCTCCTGGTAGCGACCATGTCACACCTTAATCAAGATAATAATACGGAATATTGTGTAAGTCTACGTTAGCGCCCCGGCCGTCTACAGACGCCAAATGCGGAACAAAAAACTTTTAACTGGCGCTATCGTATACTTTAACCCGGATCTGCCATTATTGCTAAACTAACAAACTGTAAAGAGTGTAGAAAGGTTATACCGAACGATCCGAGTCCTTCATTCTTTAACCATCATCCCACGCTCCGTTGCGGCTGCTCCGATCTCTTCGATCTCCGATCTGCTCGTCCAGGTGGCACCACGTCACTGATTCTTTAAACGGGCTCCCGCCTCTGACTCGAGGCAACTCGGTCGTCAAGTTTGCTAAAAGAGACGACCAAGATTGATGTAGAGAATGAGTGGAATACTTTGTCTCGCTTCGTCCAAAACCATGGACGAACGGTTAATGAAGTTGCCGTGGGAATCGGGTGATGGAATGAAATGAGCTGTGAAATTCCATACACCCCAAAATCTATCATATCTTTTGTAACCAAATGAAAACCTCAAGTGTGTAGGAGAGAGAGGAGGGGCCGGCCATATATAGGGAGGGGGGTGAGTGTAGGAGAGAAGAGGGTGACCTTAAGAAAGAAATATCATGTGTGAACACAAGAAAAATATCTTTAAGCAAACAAAACCTCATTAATGCAAATGGTGATTCATTAACCTAGTCACCATTGCATTAATGGCTCCATTAAAGCACTAATGACTCACCATGTCAAGTCACCCTTTCTAGAACCTTCTAGAAGCATGACTCACCCTCATCCAAGAAAAGAAAAATCCGTCTTTAACCGAATGTTAAAAGACGGCTGATAGAAAACTGGAAACTGGCAACTTCCAAAAGTGATCCCGAAACGAATTTCAGGATAACCCCGTAACTGTATAAATATACCCGCATTTGTATTACGACCGAATACAAATGCAACTGAGACAAAGATATTATATCTACTCAATATAATACTCGGATCCGGCTTAAACCAAAGCCCACCAGTATTATCTGCCCGAAAACTGACACGTGCGTAAACGCACGTGCATTTTCCGAACCCTGCCATAAAACCATACGGCCTCTACAACGTTTCGCCCGAACTTGGGAAACTGTCTGTGGGGGACTCTAATGACTCGTCAGTACCCTGGCAGTGGGTTTAACCACAAACCGTCAGCGGCACTAGCTATGCGTAACGGCTGCCCATGGACTGACCTCAAGGGAGGCCGATGAGCGAACTCATCCGGAAACCTTACTGAGCCTAACAGTGACAATGTATATACAGTCCGGTCCATTCGTCTATGAGTATCGCATATCTGCCTAGGGGGCTAGAAACGTCAGACCCCCAATAGCAGTATAAGTCGTGTCGGAGTGTAGCCCAATAACACCCTGAGATACTACTGGAGTACCTACCAGTAAATCTCCTGCCACGGCCGTGGGCTATGTGTAATGGCTCTCCTAAACACAGCACGATCTCGCCCCCAATACCGGGAGAGACGAATCCCCTGCCGATCCGCTCACGTGCCTCCATATGGCTCGGGACTGTACCCAAAAGCTACCTGTTTGCACGACTCCTTTGAGCCGTGGTAGGGTAGAAATCAAAGCACAGTGGGAACTCACACGAGACAAATGACGACCTCAGGTCGATGAACTAACCTGTACACATGTCACCAGGGAACTGCTATTTGACGATAGGTATAGTACTAACTAGCAGATTCCCGGCGAGTCCTGTCCGGTGTACTCATAACCCAATGAGCACCTGTATACATCTTAGGTGATCCAACTGACACCAATGGCTTGTGAGACCGTCCACTGTCCCTCGTCGGGGTCTCGACTGTATACACTAGTCTACTCCGGATTATCGATGCCCTGTCTCGAAACTCCCACGACTAGGGACCACAATTAAGGATATGCATATAAACTACCCAACTCTTACGTATATGATCGCCATCATACTGTTGGTAGTAAAGCAAGATCCTAAAGGCTCTATCAAAGTGTAACATGTAATCAGTCACCTGAACATGTACACGACTGATAAAGGCAAACCAGATAGCATACTATCATCTCGAGTAAGACTGTCCTACCGGTATAGGTCCTCCGCAATCATTGCAATCACGTACCTGCGATCCAATAATTGACTATGAGGGCACTATCTCCAACAATCTCCCACTTGCACTCAAGGCTAATTATTGCGATGTCGACTACTCACAGCCCGTGTGAAACCGAACATCCAACTCCTCTACTAATCAGTTTCACAAAGCCCGTTTGTAAAACTATTGTGTTCGAGAAATAGCCTCAGTGAGTGGATCCGCCTAGATGTTTCTTTCAATATCTCTCTTAATCTCAAGTTCGCGGAGAAAGCCATCTCCCGAATTGAGTAATACCTGTCTTAGAATATGTCTGGATTTCTGATGGGACCTTGTTCATAAATGAACTCCAAATCCAAACTTCTTAGACTGTATCGATCACTGAATCTAATCAGTATCCGGCACCATGCCACCCACAGTATCCTCTTGGACCACCTGTCCATAATACTGTCCCTCGTCAGAGGGAAAACTAAAACTCTGACAATCACTCTGTCATCCACGTCACCTTTGAAGCCTGGAATGATAATCGTCTCCCGAAGGAGGCTGCCGTCATCAAATCCGTAGGACATGCACCTATGTTCTAAAACTGCTTCCTTATGTTTCTCCAGGATTAGATTAATACAAACTTATTGCAACTAGTGCAAAAACAACATCTGGTGTGGTACTTGACATCTCACGATTGACTCAATTGCCTAAGCAAGTGATCTGCCAATCATGCACAGCCCTCTCCCTTTTAGTCTATACGACACCTTTAGAGAGGGTGACTCCATCACCTGCAGGTATACCACCATGCAAGGAGTCAACTATTCTAAAAACCATTAGAATATCTGTCATAGTACCCACATTGGGAAACTACCCAAATCTAGATCTAAAACCATAGATCCAGAAACCAGAATGTCAAATATTATATCCATATCCTGTCTGGAGAAACAACTGTGTGACGACCACAGTACAACCGATCGTAGTATAGGAATTTTACTTCCTACTCTGTGTATGTCATCCAGATACCATGACATCACACCCTACTACCCTCTTAACAGATCCATCCCCTATTCTGATGAAGTCAAACCTATGACTGTCACATCAAAATTAGATGATCTATCTCCGCTATAACTGCTCTAGTCTATAAATAGACATAAGCTACTTGCCCACTATGCTTCCGCTGCTCCCACTGACTACGACAACCCTCCTACCGGGTCTCATAGCCTGGAACAACGGTAGTGTCAAGTCTGGGTAGATAAGAACCTCCCTGTCACCATCCTTGAGGCTACCGAAGTACCTCTCGGGTGTCTGAGGTTACCCACCATCTCTGCGGAGTGGCTAATGGAATGTCAAACCTGATTGAATATATAGGTCCTATTAAATTTTCCGTAATCGTTCGCGGTTCTGGAATCACTTCCAGTTCTACCATACTCCCACTACTGTTTTCTGAAAAAATCCATTTTACTAAAACTGTGGCGAGTCAAGAACAATATCACTATTGATCTTCTAAATGGTAGAATATCAACCCTCGTCATAGCCAGGGTCAACCCACAAACAGCCATTACAGAAACGTGCCCTGAGTTATCCAGAGTCTGGTTTTAAGCATAAGCTGGACAACTCCCCGTACCTTAACATCTTTTAAGGTACGAACTATTCTATATCCAATATAGAAACTTTGGCACTTTATTTAATTGGAACCAGATTCAATCATGCAGCTGTCTCCAGTGCATATCAACTTAATGGAAAGAGGCTAATCAGCATTACTCAACTTAGGAATCCATCCAATTATGAGTAACCTGAAAGAGAAACACGTTTCTCAAAATCATCACTATCATCTGAATACCAATCACAAGAATCTACATCTTCGATCTCTTCGAAGAATCCCGATACTTGTGACACCTGGTTCTCTACTTTATTCTTATACCCACAACTTCTCAAAACTTAGACCTTGTATTTCTACGAAACACTTGTCTAAAAACTAGAGAAGTTATAAGTAAACAGAACATAGTACGAGGACCTACCCCTTTATCCTGATGGACACTGGACAACATACAATACTCTGTATAAGTCCGCTGAGTTGAATAACTCAAAACCTGTGCGTCGTAGGTGGAAAACTGTACCCTGGCGATTTCCTCAAATATCACCAATTACAACGAATTCCGATATAATGAGGATAATCACCTAATTCCCAATAACTTACTCCCACTCATCATCTGTAAAACCATACGGATATGAGAATGAAACCTGGTAAATACATACCCTTGGAGTAAGTATCTAATCGGGAAAACAGTTTTCCTTTAACAATGCACTGAAACATGAAAATGTTTCGTAGGGGTATCCTGGTATTCATAGCAATGCCTCTTCCATAATCCAATTCATGACTTTAACCGTATATTTCTTTGCCTTCTCTCCAAATCCCTTTATTTGTCTTTAGTCGTTACCTTCTGTACACCTTCGTTAGGCTAAATGGTTTTCTTCCTTTCCTACCGTTCGGCACCAGCCTATGGTTTGGAAGAAGACTATCCAGTAAGCATAATAGGTGTACCCTCCTAAACCAAGGAGTACTCACATCTTGAGAGAAGGTGATGATAAAAGAAAGCTGAATAATACCTTATTCTATTAAAGGTAAAATAGGAGTGGCGATGAAGCACGCGGTTTGGTCGTGAATGATATCAGTCGCAATTTACTTTGCCCTCTTTCTAATCCCTTTATTTTGTCTTTAGTTATTGCCTTCTGCACACCCTACTTAGGCTAATTGGTTTTCTTCATTCCCTACCTTTCGGCACCTACCTATGGTTTGGAATAAGACTATCCAATAAGCGTAATAGGTGTACTCTCCTAAACCAAGGAGCCCTCGCAACCTGAGAGAAGGTGATAATAAAAGACAACTGAATAAACTAATTCTATTTCTCCTGAACCTGGATCCATCCTCGAAGAAGTCCCTTCGAGTTCGTATATTACCATATGATGGATCTATCCAATGGAAGTGGATGTCCGTAGTAATACGGGTGTTCTGAGAAATACAAAGGGTAGAAGAAGGAGTGGCAATGACTTATGCAACTCGGACAATCCAAAAGCCAGTATTTTAAGAAGGTTCGGTCAACTTGGTCACTGAGTCAAAGTTTAGGGTCGGTCAAAGGTCGCTGCCAAAGAGAGAGAGAAAAGAAACACTCTGCTTGCACTCTAACCTAGATCAGAATGGTTATCACTTTATCTAATCCGGAAACCTCCCACTGTCCTGTCAAATTCTCGTCCAAACCTGAAAGAAGAATCAATCGGGATCACCCGAAGAGTAAACCAACTCATCAGTGGGAATCGGGATCCAACTCTCATCGCATGATAACGTGATGGAATGCATCCACGTTACTCATACTCCAGAAGGTATGCGCATACTTGGCAAGTTTCAGTTTCTTTAGAAACTCCCGATAAGATTTTTGCCCCATGCTCTTATAACCTTGGCGTTAGGTCAAAATTTCATAAGTCACATGCCAAGTTCTACCCGTCACTATCTTGTTAATTTGAACCCACCCGCACATGCCCTTGGCATTAGGTCAAAATGGCAGAACGGCTGTCCCAAACCAACTCATATATCTATGCAACAATTGAATACCCAGCAGCTACCAAACACTATGCCTTGGCGTTAGGTCAAAATACATAGCTTGAATACTACTAAATACCTAAAAGAAGTGACGGAGGGCTACGGCTGGTTTTTGGCGAAAAACCTTTAACGTAGTGAACTTGATATCGCTGAAGGAACCTGATAGCTTTTTAAAATATAGTGGCGAAAACCTTTTGCTAAAGAGGTCACTCCCGGTGAAGGGATCTCGGCTCTTTCCTCGTGGAATGAGGTGCAGGATATTCCACTGAATACCGCGGTGCAAAGAAACATGTAATCGACTATAGTGAAGTTATTACCCTGACGCAAACTTCTGCCCAAGGGGTCAGTCCCGGTGAAGGGATATCGGCCCTTGCCCCGTCGAATGAGGTGCAGGATATTCCACTGAATACCGCTATGCATAACAAAAGGAAACGTCTTTGCAATAACATTTTTTAAATTTGTTCCAACAACTGTAAACAGGTTTGCTTTACTTTGCATTGATCAGAATCAACGCAGTCCCATCATTCAATCACACCAGAAAAGAACGAAAATAAAATGTACGTATATGCCATCCGCATTTGTCACTGGGTCCCGTCATCACCCGTTAGGTTACTTAACTAACGACAGAGCGGGGACTGAACTAGCGCGGGTGTAAAACATATACAACATCTAATAGTATATAAACCAATATATAATAATCGCTCCAGGCGTGATAATATGCAACATTACAGAAAAGTAATAAGCATCATAGAATAACACAGATAATCTGGGATCTCCGAGTTTCACAGAGCCGCTGCTGAAACCCGACGTTCCCCTGTCGTGTGGATAGCCTGTGCAATGAAACCTAGACCCCTACGGGTGCGGCAAGTTACCCGCCAAAACCTGAAGCGAGGTAGTCCCTACTGCATAGTGAATGGAACACCCGGCACTTCACGGAATCCGGTAAATTGAGCACCCCTCCTTGGGTCAACCTGTACCCCCTACGAGTGCGGCGAATAGTCTGCCAATTCTAGAGTGAGGCCCCTCTGCCTCTCAAAGCCATGAGATGCGGACCCGTTGCCCCTCAGAACCCGGCTATCCGTGCACTCCGTGGCGGGGCAAAACCTAGTACAGTAATAAATAATAGTACAACAGGTACATCGACCGCAACCTGGTCGTGCCCCAAAAGTATATTATACAACAGGCAGTGACGGCAGTCCACATGCTGGACGCTCGCCCCGCAATATCAAATGTACAAATAAACTCAAACTGTACTACCATTGCACACTGCTATCCACCACGACAAATCCGCAACATCACAGCACAACACAGAACATCAACGCGAATGTCACGTTCGCAAACCCGTCTAAAAGAACTATAGCAATCGGACGCGGTTTACCGATCAAATGACATTCCCGGTCGGAGATATAATGTAAGCACTGTAAACTAACATGTTTAAATTTCGATCGACAAAATATCACGAAGTGGGCCCCACGAACATCTGTAGAACAGTAACAAAATCTGGGCCCAAAAGATATATACCAAAAACCCCAAATTCCAACAGAGAAGACACAGAGAAAATTTGGTGCACTGATCCCATAGAACGGCCGCGGATGCGCGGCCAAACCATGCGTTTGGCCGCGATTCCGCGGCTGTTTGGTGGAATCACGTGCTCAAATTTTGTCGTTATACTTCTGAAACCCTGCACAACTTTCTGTGATATGTGAAATATTTTTAGGACACCATTTAAAATCGACAGAAACTGTGAAAATTGGATTTTGTAGTTTTTGATTTCCGGTTCGATCGATGTTTTAAACGCGTTAGCACAAGTTAGTAAAGTAAAATGGTGAGGCTCTGATACCACTGTAAGTCTACGTTAGCGCCCCGGCCGTCTACAGACGCCAAATGCGGAACAAAAAACTTTTAACTGGCGCTATCGTATACTTTAACCCGGATCTGCCATTATTGCTAAACTAACAAACTGTAAAGAGTGTAGAAAGGTTATACCGAACGATCCGAGTCCTTCGTTCTTTAACCATCATCCCACGCTCCGTTGCGGCTGCTCCGATCTCTTCAATCTCCGATCTGCTCGTCCAGGTGGCACCACGTCACTGATTCTTTAAACGGGCTCCCGCCTCTGACTCGAGGCAACTCGGTCGTCAAGTTTGCTAAAAGAGACGACCAAGATTGATGTAGAGAATGAGTGGAATACTTTGTCTCGCTTCGTCCAAAACCATGGACGAACGGTTAATGAAGTTGCCGTGGGAATCGGGTGATGGAATGAAATGAGCTGTGAAATTCCATACACCCCAAAATCTATCATATCTTTTGTAACCAAATGAAAACCTCAAGTTTGTAGGAGAGAGAGGAGGGGCCGGCCATATATAGGGAGGGGGTGAGTGTAGGAGAGAAGAGGGTGACCTTAAGAAAGAAATATCATGTGTGAACACAAGAAAAATATCTTTAAGCAAACAAAACCTCATTAATGCAAATGGTGATTCATTAACCTAGTCACCATTGCATTAATGGCTCCATTAAAGCACTAATGACTCACCATGTCAAGTCACCCTTTCTAGAACCTTCTAGAAGCATGACTCACCCTCATCCAAGAAAAGACAAATCCGTCTTTAACCGAATGTTAAAAGACGGCTGATAGAAAACTGGAAACTGGCAACTTCCAAAAGTGATCCCGAAACGAATTTCAGGATAACCCCGTAACTGTATAAATATACCCGCATTTGTATTACGACCGAATACAAATGCAACTGAGACAAAGATATTATATCTACTCAATATAATACTCGGATCCGGCTTAAACCAAAGCCCACCAGTATTATCTGCCCGAAAACTGACACGTGCGTAAACGCACGTGCATTTTCCGAACCCTGCCATAAAACCATACGGCCTCTACAACGTTTTGCCCGAACTTGGGAAACTGTCTGTGGGGGACTCTAATGACTCGTCAGTACCCTGGCAGTGGGTTTAACCATAAACCGTCAGCGGCACTAGCTATGCGTAACGGCTGCCCATGGACTGACCTCAAGGGAGGCCGATGAGCGAACTCATCCGGAAACCCTACTGAGCCTAACAGTGACAATGTATATACAGTCCGGTCCGTTCGTCTATAAGTATCGCATATCTGCCTAGGGGGCTAGAAACGTCAGACCCCCAATAGCAGTATAAGTCGTATCGGAGTGTAGCCCAATAACACCCTGAGATACTACTGGAGTACCTACCAGTAAATCTCCTGCCACGGACGTGGGCTATGTGTAATGGCTCTCCTAAACACAGCACGATCTCGCCCCCAATACCGGGAGAGACGAATCCCCTGCCGATCCGCTCACGTGCCTCCATATGGCTCGGGACTGTACCCAAAAGCTACCTGTTTGCTCGACTCCTTTGAGCCGTGGTAGGGTAGAAATCAAAGCACAGTGGGAACTCACACGAGACAAATGACGACCTCAGGTCGATGAACTAACCTGTACACATGTCACCAGGGAACTGCTATCTGACGATAGGTATAGTACTAACTAGCAGATTCCCGGCGAGTCCTATCCGGTGTACTCATAACCCAATGAGCACCTGTATACATCTTAGGTGATCCAACTGACACCAATGGCTTGTGAGACCGGCCACCGCCCCTCGTCGGGGTCTCGACTGTATACACTAGTCTACTCCGGAGTATCGATGCCCTGTCTCGAAACTCCCACGACTAGGGACCACAATTAAGGATATGCATATAAACTACCCAACTCTCACGTATATGATCGCCATCATACTGTTGGTAGTAAAGCAAGATCCTAAGGGCTCTATCAAAGTGTAACGTGTAATCAGTCACCTGAACATGTACACGACTGATAAAGGCAAACCAGATAGCATACTATCATCTCGAGTAAGACTGTCCTACCGGTATAGGTCCTCCGCAATCATTGCAATCACGTACCTGCGATCCAATAATTGACTATGAGGGCACTATCTCCAACATATTGACCGAACCCACTTGTTATACTGAGCTGGGGAACGATGGTCCCGCTCCAACTTATAATTGTTATAAGACAGAGCAGGAAATTGGGGAATACCAGATTTCCCGTGCCGCCCAAACGAAGAGAGTGCATGCTGATGCATCATCTTCGGGTGTGTTCGTTACACAGAACTGTTTCTCTGTATCCTCTACGTCTTGGGTATGTGATACCAGATCAGGATCCCAGATATGTAATCTGTTATATAGGGCTACAGCAAGGTAGAGAACTGAGAACGGGTGAAAAGTTTCATGAGGCAGAAAACGGGGCAAGTGTTGCAGCCAAGTCTGTTGGTCACTGTCACCCTGTATTACCAATACATTGATTCTGAACGAATGTTATTAGATACCGAACCTGATATACAAAATCATATCAGTCTCTTTATCAGTAAAGAAATGATAAAATTTTGTATTGTTGGATAATGTTTTGAACATTTCCTATATCAAAATTTGATCGGTTCAGGCACGTTATCTAAAAGCATTAATGTTCTAAATCAAACTACAGTTCTTAGTATACGGAACACACACAAGAGAAAGAGTTCAGAAATGAACGAATCCTTCTTGAGGCATTGTAGACTAGGTCATATCAATGCGATCCGACTGGCTGAAGTTACATTTTAGATGCATATTTAAATCAGTTTGAATTTACATCTTGTGAAACTTGCCAGTCATGTCACAGAGATAAGATGACCATAACTCCGTTTACTGGAAACAGAGAAAGAGTTAGTGAACTCTTGGGATGATACATGTTGATGTATGTAGGTCCCCTGTCTACACTTGCCAAGACTGGTTCTTTATACTTCATTATATTCTCTGATAATCTCTCAAGATTCAGTCGTATGTTCCTGTTGAAACATGAGTCCGAACCTTTTGAGATATTCACAGAATATAAGCAAGAAGTAGAGAACCAAAATACGGGTATAAGTATTATGGCCTTTGATGTGATCAAGGAGGAGAATACTTGAGCACGGAAATCCTGGTCCATTCTAAAGGAGAATGAGATTCTTTCTCAGCATTACTCCTCTGAATACACCACAGCACAACGGTGTATCGGGGCGGAGCAATCACACAATATTAGATATCGTGTGCTCTATGATGAGTATTACTGAGTTACCTATTTCCTTTTTGATGTTATGCGCTTGAGAAGCTGCGTACCTATTGAATTAGGCTCGAATCAAATCACTGCCTACCACTTCATATGTGATATAGAAAGGGAAGAGCCCATATCTTAAGTTAGTTAAGATTTGGGATTGTCCGGCCTATGTCTAAAAGCAAAATCCGGACAGGCTCGAGGCAAGGTCTGTAATGTAGAACTGGAAAGGTTCCAGCTATACAAACTACAGCAGATAATTTGGTAGAACCAAAGGATTCAGTAGATTCCAACGAACCTCAGCCTCTCCGCCGATCTAGTAGGGTTCCTCACCCACCTGAGAGATACCTTGGTTTCTCGATGACAGTGGGAGCATGGAATGCATCATGAGATGATGACCCAACTAGATTCGAGCAGGCCATCAAGAGTAGGGACTCTGTAAGAATGGCTGGATGCTTGGCGGTCTGAGATGGAATCCATATACACCAACAAAGTATGGACTTTGGTTGCTATATCTGAAGGGTTAAATCCCCATCAGGAGCAAGTATATCTTGAGAAGATTACTTGGTGTAGATGGAAAAGTTGAGACTTTCAAAGCTAGACTTGTTAAAGGTTTTAGTCATCAACCAGGTGTGGATAATGATGAAACCTTTTCTAGGGACTATGCTTGAGTCCATCCAGATCCTACTTGCCACGGCTACATACCATGACTACGATATCTGGTGGTTGGGTGCCATGACTACTTTTCTAAACGATGTTTTAGAAGAGTGCGTCTATAAGTACACAGCCAGAGGGCCTCGTAGACAGTGGGAACAGCGGAAACGTGTGCAAGATGCTTTATAGGATAAAGCAGGCATCGCGGAGTTGGAACATCTGTTTTGATGGATTAGTCAAAGAAGTTGACATCATCAAAATGGTAGATGAACCTTGTATAAACATAAGGGTAGTAGGGAGTATGGTGATGATCCTCGTAGAGTACGTGGATGACATACTCTTGATAAGAAAGGAGTTTCCTATGCTACGCTCGGTCAATCTCCGCTTATCACAATGATTCTCCATATAGGATCAAAGTGATACCTCCTAAATCCTGGGTTTTGGATCTATGAGATAGATCTAATTGGATGTTAGGATTCTCACTAGTTGTAGTGAGATAGTATCAACCGATCCTGGGGAGAATCACTGGAAGGGTTCCAGAGTGATAACTATGACTGAAAGTCAGTCACAGGCATTGTCTTTACCCTCAGTAAAGGGACGGTATGTTGGAAGAGTTCCAAGCTAGATACCGTGGCATACTAGACGATAAAGGCTCGATACATCGCTACTTAAGATGCTACCAAAGAGGCAGTCTGGATGTATATTTGTTCATGAGATGAACTTAGTTCCTCCCATTGTGTGACAATGGAGTTGTGGCTTATGCCAAGGAACGTCCGTCCCATCAGTGGTCCAGACATATTCTAAAGCAGTGTCACCTGATCATGGAGATGGTTGATCTCCAGGGTGATCGAGGTTAGGAGAGTAGACTCAGAGGACAACACGGCGGATCCACTCACGAAGGCCTATTCCCAGAGAGAGATTTTTATGGGATGGTTGAGTATGGGATACTGCAACCACTGCTACAGATGGCCCTAGTGCAAGTGGGAGATTGTTAGTTATATGTATGCCCTAGAGGCCATTACTATACATAGGATGTATATTGTAGTGGATGCTGGGACATATATAGGGAGGACTTTCTTGCTCGACATGATAGTATGCTATCTGGTTGATCTTTACCTTAACGTGTCCACTGATTGTCTCTCTGTTACATGTTGGTAAAGCCCTTGGGATGTGTACTTGACTACCTGGACTATGATGCAGATCATACTAGTGGGGACAGACAGTCTATAAGTACATCCTTCAAAGTCCCTAGTCGTGGGTGTATCGAGACGGGGCATCGATATACCAGAGTAGACTAGCGTATACCTTCTCGACCCATACAGATGGGCGATAGATGATCCCATATCCATTGGTGTTTGACATCAGAGATGATATACGGGTGCTCAGTGGGGACTGGGTACACTAGACGGACTCGTCGAGAACTCCCAGATGGTATTATACCTTACGTCAGATGGCAGTTCTCTGGTGACACTGGTACAGAGTAGTCTGTTGACCCGAGATCGTCATAGAGTCTTGTGTGGTTCCCACTGTGCTTTGATTTCCATCTTACCACGTCCAAGAGGGCGTGCAAAACGGTGGTTTTTGGGTACAGTCCCGAGTCACATGGAGGCAATGAGCGATAGGAGGGGATTCGTCTCTCCCGGTATAGGGAGTTGATGTTGCGCTGTGTTCGATTGGCTATAACCGGAAATCCCTGGCCAGGGTTGCTGAGATTTACTGGTAAGTGTTACCTGTAGTTTCTCGAACTGTTATAGACCTCATATCGACACGACTTATCGAGCTATTGGGGTCTGACGTTTACCACCCCTAGGCGAGATATGCGACATATCAGACGATCAGACCGGACTGTACGGTAAGTGTTACTGGTTGGATTCACAGGAGTATGAGCGGGCTTGCTCGTCGATCTTCTGATCGCTCAATACCCGGGTGGCCGTTACGTTTAGCAGACCGCTTGCGGCTTGTGGGTGATTGATATGATCATCATCTGCTGCCGGCGTATTGACGAGTCTTTAGAGTCCTACACAGAGGTTTCCTGGCTCAAGCGAAACGAAATAGGAGCGCATATGAAATATGTGCGGGACCGAGAATAATGCGTGTATGTGATACCGCATTCCATTCTCGCGATGAATGTGTCGAATGGTTGTATACGATATAACCTAGTTATCGAATCGAGGATTGATTCGATAAGCCGATACATCAGATACTGGTCGGTTATATGCGATATGACCGGATCATTGAATCAAGTGTTGATTTAATGATCTAATGCATAATTATATATTTGATATATTGCTTTGCATTAACTAGTATCGGTTCACTTTAAATGGATTTTCTCACTTGGATTGTGCACATTGTATATGTGATATACTTTTGTACACAAGTTTGTATCATGTTTGATGATACATGCTAACTAGGGTTTGTGTAAAGATTAAACCATGGTTGTGTAATGGTTAGGGTTTTCATTTTCTTATTCATTTATTTATTTATTTCATTTATTTTATTTTGGAAAAGAAAAAAAGGGAAATGGTGGCTTTCTTTGTTTGTATTTGAAGCTTCATGAAGCTTTGACTAAGTCACCATTTTGTCTCATGCTTAACCCTAACCATTCCACTTAACCCTAGTCTATTCTCTACACTTGACCATGGTTACATTATGATAAGTATTCATTTTATTTCCTTTTTGAAAAAGACTTATCATAATATTCATCTTCTTCTTCTTCTTCTTCACTTGAAGAAAGCAAGCCTCCATCAATGGCAACTTGATGAAATGAGTGAGAAATCCAATTCTAAAGTGAACCCACCTCCTATTTCTTCATCCTCTACCTCTTGCCAAGTAGTAGAGTGTGTTTTCTTCACAAGTTTCATGACTTGGTGAAATGGGAGCTTGATCTTGTGATGCCTCGACGTAGATCATCTTCGGCACTAAGCCGACGACCTTGCACGCCCATTTCTCCGATGAAGCCGACGCTAGAGCCCGGGATTTCATTTGGACAGCGGAGAGGACTTCATCACAGAGCCGTGGAGGTGGAGGACCGGATCTACAAAGGTTGTATTTCCGTACTCTTAGTTAAAGTAGTTAACTAGTTGCTTTGTCGCCTAAACTTCTAGCCAACGATCCGTAGTCTAGGGTTTCTCGGCACCGTAAATTTTGAAATTGGCATGGTTGATGCCTTGTGAGACCTCTTGAGAGTGCCTAGGAACCCTACAGGTATTGAAAGATCAGAAGATCGACGAGCAAGCCCGCTCACACTCCTGTGAATCCAACCAGTAACACTTACCGTACAGTCCGGTCTGCTCGTCTGATATGTCGCATATCTCGCCTAGGGGTGGTAAACGTCAGACCCCAATAGCTTGATAAGTCATGCCAACGTAAGGTCCATAACAATTGTGAAACTACTGATAACTCTTACCAGTATATCACTGCAACCCTGGCCAGGGATTTACTGTTATGGCCAGTCGAGCATAGCGCAACATCAACCCCCAATACCGGGAGAGACGAATCCTCTCCTATCGCTCATTGCCTCCATGTGAATCGGGACTGTACCCAAAAACCACCTGTTTGCACGACTCAGTAGAGCCGTGGTAGGGTGGAAATCAAAGCACAGTGGGAGACACACAAGACTCTATGACGATCTCGGGTCAACAGACTAAGCTGCACCAGTGTCACCAGAGAACTGCCATCTGACGTGAGGTATAATACCATCTGGGAGTTCTCGGCGAGTCCGTTCAGTGTATCCAGTCTCCACTGAGCACCCGCATACCATCTCTGATGTCAAACACCAATGGATATGGGATCATCCATCGCCCATCACATGGGTCGAGAAGATATACGCTAGTCTACTCTAGAATATCGATGCCCCATCTCGATATTCCCACGACTAGGAACATTGAAGGATGTACTCATTGACTACCCAGGCCCCACTAGTATGATCTGCATCATAGTCCTGGAAGTCGAGTACACATCCTAAGGGCTTTATCAATATGTAACAGAGAGACAGAAAGTATACATGTTAAGATAAAGAGCAACCAGATAGCGTACTATCATGTCGAGCAAGAAAGTCCTACCTATATATGTCCCAGCATCCACTACAATATACATCCAATGTACAGTAATGGCCTCTAGGGCATACATATAACTAACAATATATATATATATATATATATAGTTATTTTCTCACAATGGACGTCCGCCACTGTGCAGTGATACACACATCGCACAGCGATTTGAAAAAGGTTTGGCATGCATTGCTTCCAGAGGTTTTAATGATGTATATCATGTTGGTTTTCGTATTGGATCTTGACATTTGTTTCTTCACCATAACTCCGATGATTGCGGGATGCTTGACGGAGTTTTGATTTTGGTTTATATATCCGTTTTTCATGCGCATGCATTGCGCTACGATATGTTTTATGTATTTATGATTTCGGAGCCCCGACGACTTGATGGTTTTGCTGAAATGTTTTAGTATTTAGGAGAGTTTTAATTCAAATTCGGGGACCGAATTTCTTTAAGGGGGAAGATTGTAACGTTTTGAAAATCGTTTAGGTGAAATTTCGGAAAATCGGTAAAATAACGGGTGTTTTCCGTAAAAATCACGATATAATTATCTTTCATCATAAAATCAAATATACATATTCTAGCTATGTAATTGCTAGTATTTGGTATTTATTGAGCCACTTGTAAAATTTCAAGTTTACTGAAAAATTTTCCGAAATTAATTATTTTAATATTATTTTAAGCCGTCACTAATACTTTTAATTAGGGATAATTACAAATTGGAATGGGTTGATACGAATTTTATGCATCATGACACATTAAACTAACATGTAAAATATTGTTTTTAAAATGAAAAGAAATTATTAAGATGGTTTTAGAAAATATGATAGAAAAAGGCTTAAATTGTGAAAATAAATTAAATAGAATTGAAGTTTGGGCTTGTTGACTTGGGGTATGGTTTCATATTACTTGGTATTCCTCATACACACACACACACCCTCAACCTCTTCCCCATGGTGGCTAAATTCAGCAGCCCCATCCCCAAATTATCCTCACTTTAATTGTTAAAGGAAAAGATAAAAAGAAAACAATAAAGAATAAACAAAGAAATATGGTTCCTTGACTTCCCCACTCATTCAACACCTCACCCCTCTCTCTTCTCCCCAATTATTGGCCGAGACTTCCCCCTCCCTGCTGCAACAGCAGCCCCCTTCATTTCCCACCTCATTCTCTTCACAAAATCTCACAAAAAAATCCCCAAAAATCCATCTAAAATCCAATAAAACCTCACTAAATCCCTAATCTAATCCCTACCCATTTTTCCTTGGCCCATGCTACAATAAATCATGGAGCAAGATGGAAATTTGGGAGGCTAGTGGCAAGTGGGATCTACAAAAAATATGGAGGTATAATCTAAACCATATAGTTAAATTGTTGGTTATTACTTTAATCTAGCTTAATTAGATAACTAATCATGGTTTTAATTTCAAGTTTAGAAAATTCAAGAGGAGGATTTGGATCATGTTAGGGTTGTGATAATTTGATGATGGTTGTGTTGTGTAATTTAGAACCTTGAGAATTTCAAAAACCAACCTAGTTATTAGTTTGCAAATTTCACTTTAAAAATTGTCCAAATTGTATTATGTTGCAAACTAGATTTTAGGATTAATTTAATTAAATGAGATTAAAATCTAGTTAGGGTTTTTAGCCCATCATTAAGGTTTCCATTAGTGGTTTAACATTTTAAAATATGCAAATTGTAGTCTAGTTATTAAATTGTAAATTGTTACAATTAAATTGTCCAAATTGCTTAAACCGCAAACTAGGTTTTTAAAATTAATGGAAAGTGATGAGATTAAATTATGGAAATGGTTTGTATGACTTAATCAAGATATTTAGTGAGCATTGTGGCCGCTAGAATTGTTAAAACAACTATATTTGAACTAAATTGGCAATTGTTGCTTACTAGAGTTTTGGAAAAATAGCTTTTAAAGCGAATTTGAAATTTTGATGATTTAAACCCTATTTTATATATATGTTAGTGAGTTGTGAAACCACGATTGGTGCGTTTGAGTTTTTCTCCATCACTCGGCGCTTGTACGCCAATGTCGAGAGTTATTTGGTTCTTTTTCTTGAGCGGACCATAGGTTTTGACCTATGTGAGGTTCGTGTGTCGTTTTGGTCATGAGTCAGATTTTAATGCGACACGATATATTATGACATGTAGATACCCTCACGAGGACTACGAGACGACAAGCAAGTGTGTGGCGACGTCGGCATCGGTAAGCAAAGATCAAATGAGTAGATTTTATCTACGGGGGAGTCGGGTGGATGACGTATAGCACCCCCGCAATTTCGTAAGACATATGTGATATTATATGTATATAGGTGAAATGTGAATACTTGGAACGAAAGGTATTAAGTGATCATGGGTTGGATATAGTGAAATTTGGAGGAAAGAGATTTTAGTTCAGTTATTAGTCTCAAGACCATAGAGTAAAGGATTGACACACACATACGTGCACACACGTGGTCTGTTATCGTTATATATGGTCATATGGAATACCTAGATGTGTGGATGAGATGGTATATAGGTATGTACATATATGTATGTACTGATGATGAGGATAGTGGATGATAGTTGGAGATGAGTCGATGAGATTGGGCTTGAGGCCATGAGATCGATGATGTGATATGGTTCGTATTGGCGATACGACATGATATTTTAGCGGGTTCTTTAGGCATGGTGTTTTCATTCACACGCAGGTATATACATAGATGGTATCAGTATTGTACTAGACTTAGATCAGTACCCCCAGATCATGATATATGATGAAAAGGATACCAGACGAATAATAAGATAAATGTGATATTTGACCCATACCCAGACTTGGGAAGCCGTACGACGGATTTACCGTACGAGCTATATATTGATGATAGATCCGCACTCTTGACTCGAGGATGTCATAGTATATAGGGTATCGTATGGGATACTATTGAGGCGGGATCACCGACTAGTATATACATATATATCTATCGACTCAGATTTAGGCGGTTTCCTTACCTTTGGATTAGACTGTTAGTTAGACCTGTAGTTTACTGTATGAATCTTATTATTTATTGCGTGTTCATCATTGTTATGTTTATTATTCAGCTCCCACATATTACTGATGCTCGCCTCGTATGCTTATATTATGTTTTCATATGTTAGTATCGAAATCATGTTGTCAGGACACCAGCACCATTACCGATGATGCGTATGTTCCACATACACCTACTTGCCGGCTCACACACATCATCATCGGTAATTGCCATGTCACGTACACTTTAGAAAATACCATTTCATTGACATTGCTAGCTGATAGTCGCAACATGTTATAGCTCCCATATGCTAGTTTAATTATTGCATTCATTGCAAGATATCAGTTGAATTCATATACTCATTGGTCATGCAGCATTATGGAGATTTATGCCGATATTCACTATTTACTTACTCTTGATTCTTGGATTTCAGATTTACATGAGATTTTTGGATTTGGGGGAAAACCGTAAAAATATATATAAACTTCTTTCTCTCTCTCTTTTTAAAATGCAAGTTGCGGTTTTCTCGTGATGTATGAGTCGTCCACCATGAGTTTTCATGATAGCTGTTGGATTTCGAGACCCGTTTCGAGGAGTAGTATGAACCGTCTCAGGTACATAGTGGACCCGGTATGGTACCCCGGGGCGAGAGTGATTTCATGGTGGATGATGAGCCTGGCAGGGGCAGACTGCCTACCGGCGATTTTATTTGGAGCGGCGGATATCTGGAGGATACCGTACGTGGTCGTGTGATTGATGATATGGGCCGATCCGGACTGACGGAGCCCGAGGTTTTGAGATATTGAGATCGAGATAGTGAGATTTGAGATACAGAGATATTGAGATTTGATATTGAGATATTGAGGCTTATATTTTGTGTCGATACTTGACACTGATTTCTCTGTTGATTTCATTGATGATACTTGATTGATATACATATAGAAATCTCATTGATTAAAGAAAACAGTTGTCTCACTCATGATATATTATGTTTCCATTCGTAATGCATTCATACATCATATATCTGATATGTTGCTATCTGAGGCACGGACACGAGCACGTGGTATCGCACTTATATGTAGATATATCAGGATATTTATTGAGGATATTACTTGATATGACCTAGGATAGCGTCATACATGTGATTTCTGCTCTGTGATGTTTTCTACTCACAAGTTGGCAACTCACCCCCGTTGTGCCACAGTTCCTTGCAGGTTTTTCCGTACAGGTTTTTCCGTACAGGTTTCATTGCGGCTTTGCTGGTACACTGTTCCCTCTGGGTGATTGCTTTGATAGGTGGGTTCTTTGTATCAGGACCACCATTGTATAGTTGTTAGACTGTTACTACACTGATACTGACTCTACAGTTCTAGGAAGTCCTCTTCCCGAACATGAAATTGTATCTAGTAAAACTCCATCAACCAGATTTGTATATTTGATAGAGATAGAAAACCAGTTGTTATTTCGACCTTAGAGTCGCGCGTTGTATTATTATGGTTTTCATGTTGATTTTGAGTTTCTTTTGAGTTTTGATCCTCGCCCTTCGGCGTTGTATATTATATTGCTTGCGTGGTTGTGACCGTCGATTGACGAAGAGCTAGCTCCCGCTTGGGGATGCCTTTTATTTCATTTCGTATACTATTCATGTTGTATCCCGTTTAGGGCAAGTATTTACAAAGGAGATTCTGCCGAAATTTTCAGAAAAGATTTGGAATTTTAAAATGCATATTTCGGCTTATGTTGCTAAACTACTTGATTTAAGTTGGTTTTTCCTTCACTCTACTGATTTATTTGGTTTTATTTTCTGGGTTTTGGCTTACTTAGATTACGTATGCCTCGAGACGTTTCGTAATTTAAATGCCAGTCACGCTCGGCACTTTTCGGGTCGTGACAAGGCCAGATTTCATGGCATTGTCGTCGGCCAAGTTGTAGGCTAGGGTGATGGGATTTGGTCTGTAGCTCCTAATCCCTATAATCAACTCCATGTACTTGCTAGTTTAGTCCCAATTGACCTGAGATGAAATCTGGGAGTGATTTCATAGGTTGTTGAACATGGTATTTGTGGTTTATGAATTTGGGATTTGATATTTGATATTGTATTGGGTCGTTGGACGTTTGTACGTCAACGACGGGGGTTGATTGCTTGTTTTTGCATGCGTATGCTATAGGTTCTAACCAATAGGCAATTCGTGTGCCGTATTGGTTTTCCGGATTTGATTTTAATAGCATTGCGACTGTGTATTTATTGTAGGTACCTTCATGTGGATTCCGAAACGACGAAGCACATCGACTACGGCTGAACAAGGAGTTCCGCAGGTGAGTATATTTATATTTATAGGGGAAGTCGGGTGGATGGCGTATAGCACCCCCGCAAATTATATTGGAAAACGATATATATAGAATATGGTTAAGGAAACCATGTTAGAAACTTATGGATATGGTTAAAGAATTAGTAAGAGACAAGATATATTACGACTTTGGGTTATAGTGTATGGTTTAGTGTGACATGATATGATAAAATGATGTCTCGAATTGATATATAAGAATGTGAATCACGTTATATATATATATAGTGAAAGAGAATATGATATGAGATTAAGAAGATGACTTGATGTGAGATATTGATGTGATGAAAAGAGTATACGATGAGATATGATGACTTGGTTTGATATGTTGTTATACGGATGCGAGTCGATATAAGATAATTGATACCTTTGTCGGTCCTATGATATGTGATTGATACGGATGTGACCTGGGATATAGGTATATAGATATATATATTGATTGTGAATCATGAGTGATATGACGCACGAGACGTTGGGTCCCTACCCTCATTGTCATATAGGTTGATACGTACGTGATGAGTTTTACTTGATGATTGATCTATACCATTGACTAGAGGATGTCGTACGATGGGTTATACCGTACGTGATGTTGTGAGGCTGGATACCGATTGATAGATTCACCGACTCGGTTATGTTGTAGATACATATACCTTATAGCATTTCACTCACGATGTACTTTATGCTACGTTCATGACATTCTCATTGCATTACATATACCTGCGCTAGTACACCTACACAATTATCGATGATGCGTATGTTACACTTATACAGATTTGCCGGCTCACACACTTTCATTATCGATAATTGCTATGTCACTTACACAGTAGAATTGCCACATCATTATATTATGTTGCATGATATACTTGCTATGCTCACATCATTATGATATGTCGCATGATATACTGATATGCTCACATCATTGTTTTATGTTGCATGATATTCTGATATGCTCACATTTCTGTTATACGTTTGCATACATCATGCTTTACGATTTTATGCATTGAGATGTTGTTTTCATGAGATTCTGGATTTGAGAACCGTGGTTATATTTCAAAAGAAAGTTTGTATTGTTTTAAAAACCCGGTTTCTCTTGATATGATATTTCGATACGTCCACTGATCAGTCGAAAATATTGCATTTTTAACACGACAATTTCCCTACCATTTGCACTCATCTAGAAGTGTTCGGTATTAATATAGCACATATTAGCAAAACAGCCGTAAAATACCAAATTACCTGTGTTGTATATTAAAACCGACACTTTGAGGGAAATTGAGTGTTTATCATAGCATCGCATCCTCTTTGTATAGCGCAACACTTGTTTCGAGAATCTGTGCAGGAAATTCCAGGAGAAAAGCAAAATCTGTGAAAAGGTGCTGATAAAAATACGCCAACTCCAAGACTTGAGATCTGGCAATGAACTGAAGATAATTAAAAGATTCCACACATCAGAAGATACACCTAAAGTCAGAATAAAGCACCACTGGAAAATGGATGCACCAAGACACCAGAACGGCCGCGGATCCGCTGCCGGAGCATGGCTCGCGCGGCGGATCCGCGGTCAACATGCCACTTCATCATCTCTGCTCCACTTCAGAACTCTTCATTCAGTGCCTACACCTCAGCAAGCTATGACAAATTCCATAATTCTCCAGTGTCTTCTGCCAGATCAGCAAGCTCCTTGTTCAAGCTAAGCTTCCAAGCTTCCAAAGCAAGCCAAGTAACTACCTTAAAGCCTAGAAGCTTCTCCCTAACCTCCAAGCTTATGAGGGAAGCTAACCTAATCCAAGCTTACAAAGGAAGCTAACCATTCTTAAGGCTATAAAAGGGACCCTAGGCTTCACTTCTAAAGGTTGTTGAAAAGTTGTTGAAAGTGGTTCTTTAGTTCAATCTTCATCCCCAACACAAGTTGAGTGACACAACTTGTAACCCTAATCCCCAATTCAAAAATCTAAAGCCAAAATCAAGAACTTCAAGTACCAAATCAAGCATGAAGCCTTCGATCTTTTAGAAAGCGACGCCGGACTTCATCGGAGCAAGTGATCCAAGGAGATCCGCGACTCAAGGAGACGAGCGAAGCCGAAATCGACGATCAAGTTCTTTTCTCTTGTAGATCGAGTGAATTGTAACAAATTGTGGATAAATAAAGGTGAAATTTCTATATCTTGCTTTCTTTACATTTTTGCATCATGACTAGATCTCAATTTGTGATTGTGTTTCGTGTTGTGATGTTTGAGTAAAACTCCGCTCGTGAAGGAATCGAGATGATCAATAGATGATGATGATTAGATTCTTATACAATTCTTAAGTCCTACGAGTTTGTAAACCCTAGCAAATTGAAGAATCGACGACCTAGTTTCGATGCGATGCTTTCTTGATTGTGTTCGCTCGAAATTAGGGATCCACGATCGATTCTTGAATTTACTAGAGGCTAGAATGTGAATGATATCGACGAAAGGACAAGGGATAGAAGATGAAACTTTCGCTTCCGCAAGAAATCCCTAATTCTCGTTGATCATCATCGATCCAGTATCAATTCATCGATGGATAAGAATATGTAATCAATAAATATCATCACATCTATAGATCCGATCGATTCCTACGAGCCTCACTTCGATTCTTGATTCTTGGATTGGATATCATCACTTCTTGATTCTTGATTTTTATGTTTTCTTGATTTTAGATTTAGACCTAGATGATTCTTGAATTCAACTTTAAAATCTTGAATTGAATTGTCTTTTCTTTCTTTTCTTTAATTTTCAATTCATCTAATTCGAAATACGAACGGATCTCACTTTCCCTGTGGACGATCCGCACTCGCTAACGCACTACAATCGACACTGTTATTGATTGCGGTCAAAATATTTTTGGTTGTGATTTCTATACATTTCTTTACATACACACCGGAAAACGAATCAATCAAATGGCGCCGTTGCCGGGGATAGTGCGTTAATTCATTCGTTTTTGAAATTTGAGTTGAAAAGTTTATTCCATCTATATTTTTAGATCTAAATTCGCGCAAACACTAAACGATTCGTTGTGATTTGTTGCGAGAAAATCTGGAATCTGTGGAGCAAGTAGAAAAATATTCAGAGCATTCCAGAGAGCTCAGGAGGTGAACAGGAACAGTACCAAAAATTTCCGTGCAGAGAACTTATTGGACCACGGCGGATCCGCGGCACGAGCCCTCTATTGCGGCGGAAGCGCGGCACTCCTGTAGCTACAGTGCACAAAAATTGCTCAGTAACCTCTTGACTTTCTTATCTCTCTCTCTGTCTGCTCCAATAACAAATTTGCTGCAGGTTTCTTTGCAAAATTCGCAGCGCCGCAAAAAGCAAAAATTGTGCGTGTTTTGATCTTGGTTGTTTGCATATTAATACGGAATTTAAGGGGCACGGTCAAATTAAGATTAGGTGGGGAGTTCATTACCCTTCCTAAGCCCCGAAAATCACAAACTTGCATCCGCATTACCCTCATTAACTAAAAGAAATCTATACTTGACTCTAAGGACCGTCGCGCTCACTTAGGACAGAAGAAGGCCGTGGGTAATTCATTGCTTATCCGCGTTTCTTTTGTGATGTCTAAGGCAAGTGTGTCTAAGGCAAGTGGTTACTTAATTAGGCCCACTACTTACGTAGTGGAGAACCTCCCACTTACCTGGCACTTACCTGGCCACAGAAGAGACAAAGAGGCAGTGGAGGATTGATCATGCGACTTGTCTTTTGGCAGTTAGGAGCGGTCTAGAGCCTTGACCTAGGTGACCACTAGACTTAGGGTTGCTTGTTGCATTTGTTGTGATTTGCATCATTTTTTTCAAAAATCCGTATATTTTTCAAAACAAACACCAACCACATCATTTTCTCTAATTATATTAACGCTGCCACTTGTACTAAACCCTTTAGTGCAAGATAGGCTGGACACGGGATTCTAGTGCCCGTTTAGTCCGCGTTCCCCCGATCGACTCCGAAGTCGGTATTTCTACATTTACTTCTTCTTTACCCACCACAACACCCACATCGATGGACGATTCTCCATCAACTTCTTTACTACTAATCTAATCCACCCTGCATCTCTCTCCAAGAGAGGTGCTATCCTACACGAGGTCCTCTTTCGACCTGTCTCTCCATTCCACCAGCCAACGGGGACAATTTTCAGATTAAACCCCAATACATCAACCTTCTACCCAAATATCACGGTCTCGAGTCTGAAAACGCATATGTCTTTATCACCAAATTTGAAAATGTATGCACAATGATGGGTACGTCACAACTTTCTGTGGATGCTATGCGTCTACGTCTTCTTCCATTTACCTTGTGCGATATAGCCGAGAAGTGGCTGTATAACACTACCGCACATTCCATTACGAACTGGGAAGAATTCGTAAAAGCATTCCTAAAGAAATTCTACCCCAATCATAAAACAGCTCGAGTCCGCAGCGAAATAAATCAATTCACCCAGCTTCCAAATGAAACATTTTCAAAATGTCTTGAACTCTTTAAGGATCTATTAGTTCAATGCCCACATCACGGAATCCCCAGATGGGATCTGTGTCGAATCATTTATGAGGGCATTAATCCTAACACAAAACAGACCCTTGAATTAATGTGTCAAGGCAATTTCATGACCAAAGATGATGGGGAAGCTTGGAAATTCCTAGAAGATTTCGCTGAAAAATCGTTACAGTGGGAGGGTGTGAGTCAATCGTCTAGGGGGCAATAACCAATCAGATGTTTCCATAGGAGTTAGAGCTGACATTTCAGCCCTACATAAGAAACTCGAGACTATGGAAAAAAAATTTTTAGCTGCTGCCCTGAGTCAAATGTCACTCTCCAAAACTGTATGTGAATGTTGTTCTGATCCTTCTCATTTGACGGAAGAATGTCCACGAAATTCTCCGTTTCAAGGTCACGAGCATACCAATGCTGCTTTTCAAAGACTTAGGAACGATACATTTTCTTCCACTTATAATCAGGGTTGGAGGAATCACCCTAACTTTGCTTGGAACCAATCACAAAATCAAAACATGGTTCCAAATCAAAACAATTTCCAAAGGGCTCCTCCACCACAACAGCAACCACTTCCATTGAGTCAGCACCCCTTCCAAGCACAAAACTTCCAAAATCCGGTCAATCCACCTGCACCGTCTAATCCTTTGCAGTTGACCGGGACTGATGAATCCTCTTCATTTGCACAATACATGAATTTGGTCTTAACAAATATCATGCAAGTTTCGGCTGAAATGAAGTCTTCTGTCGATGACATGAAAAGAAATACTGTCTCTCAAAATGAGACTATAAAATCAATGGAAGAAGAAATTGCACGATTAAAAGCCGAAATGAGTGCAAGAGAGAAAGGGAAACTTCCAGCTCAACCTTTACCCAATCCTGGCTATTCACATCATGTGAATGCAATCACGTTGAGATCTGGAAGAGTACTTGACAATCACGTTGGGGAAGAGATTGATGACACTGAAAAATCTATCAATGATACCCCGGCTGAGACCTTTCCTTCCACTTCCACTTCTAATTCTGACCCCAGTTCTTCTACCCCGCCATCTTCTTAGCCTATTCTCCATTTTCCCCAAGGCTCGACACCTCAGCCCAGCTCTTCTAGTCCACCGAAAACGATCCCCACTCCTATTCTTAGATCGTTCCCACCCACACGATCTTCTCCAGTGTTGGACCCTGACCTTATTTCCCAAGCTCCTTATCCTAATCGGTTGAGGGGAAAACAGACCAAGTCCACAAATGGAGAAGATCACTGAAATCTTGAAACAGGTTAACATCAACATACCTCTTCTAGATGCTATCCAACAAGTCCCCGCTTATGCGAAAACTCTTAAAGACTTGTGCACTAGAAAGAGGAAGACTCAAGTGCCCAAGAAGATTTTCATGGCAAAGACAGTAGACACAGCCTTCCCCCAACAATTACCGAGGAAATGTAAGGATCCTGGATATCCTACTATTTCCATTTCTATTGGGGAGAAACACATCAACCGTTCTCTACTTGACCTTGGTGCAAGTGTTAACCTGCTTCCTTTCTCAGTCTATGAGCAGTTAGGGATCGGAGAGTTGAAACTAGCCCATTGCACTCTCCAGATGGCTGACCGATCAAGCACCAAACCTAGGGGTGAACTGGAGGATGTGTTAATAAAAATCGGGGAATTTGTATTCCCTGTGGACTTTATTGTAATTGATACACAGCCTATAGCGAACCCACGGAATCAAATTCCGGTGATTTTAGGTCGTCCCTTTTTGGCCACTTCTAATGCTATCATCAACTGTCGTAACGGTTCTATGACCCTATCCTTCGGGAATAGGTCAATTGAGCTGAACATTTACAAGTTGGAAAGTGTACCCTCCGAACCTACTGCTCAGGTCTGTTCTGTCGACTTAATGGATGTCGACAGCAGCGAATTTGACGATCCTCATGATACTGATCTAGACTCTTTTCATATGTTGTTGTTTGACCCAACTATGTATCATACACATACGGACTCTTCCACCGAGTTGTCCGGGTCAACAACTAACACTGATTATGAAATGCTTTTAGAGTCTGAAGATCACCCCGCACTTTGTGATGATATTATTCTTCGGGGTATTGATGAGACTTTTGAGGAAATCTTCGCTGATGAACTCGCATTTTTGAATGACACGGGTGTTGAGATGAATCATCTCCAAAACAATGAAATTGAACCTCCACCCCTTCTTCTAAACTGTAAAAAGAATGCGAGTAATCCATCACATTCACTGCATCGTCTCTCCAAAATGAGACGCACACACATTCTATTCCACCACTTACCCTTTCCCCACTTCTTCTTCCACCAATCAGAGCACTACATTGATAAAATCTTCGAATGGTTGGTGTTGACCTTCGGTCTTTGCAAAGCTTGGCATCGACCACTAATTTTGACCCCCCGTGATTTTCAAAGATTAACATTGCTTAACTCAAGTTTGGGGGGGGGGGTATTCTGGCTCCTGAAAAGAAAATTTTTACACAAAATTGTGAGCTAAATATAAGTTTGGGGGAGGATCTTCACTTAAATATTTTGCCCCCATTAATAAATTTCCTTCCAGGCTTACAGGTTTTTGTAGATATAATAGAAGGCAACAGTGAGGACACTGTTGAAAACAAGTTTGGGGGAGGTTTGTGCTTATTTACGCATCATTTGCATCATACTTTGCATAAGCACAAAACATTTTAAAAACCTATAAAAATTTCAAAATTTTCAAAAATAAAAATTTTTTGTACAAAAATAAGATAATAAAAGATTAGATAGTGAAAAATTACATCCAAAAGATTGGAAAAATTTAAGAAAACCAAGAAAATTAGAAGTTTTCATAAACGAACTAGTAATAAGTAGTTATGAGCCGTTGTCCCAAGGGTTAGTAAGATGAAGGAAGTCACTAATCTGAGGATAAAAATAAGTCTGAAAAATAGTTTCTATTCTGGAAGCCAAACATTTTGAACGTTGATACCCTGCTATTCGCACTTACACACGTCTTGAAACTCAGAATAGTAGAGGATATCTTGAAATGCTCTTGTCTAAAAGCCGATGTATGAAGGAAATAAAAATTGAATAAAATATAAAGTGGTGAGAAAAATGAATACTGGTTTTGTTATCGTCAAGGCAGCAATAAAAAAATATAGCGAGGGTGCCTCTTCATCTAGTGCCTTAGACCAACTGGTCTGGGAGTCACTGCTAAGGCTTAGGTGGTGCAAGATGAGAAAATACACCTAATAAGCAAGCACATGAGTAATCGGTCGGTTAGTACCTCAAGAAGTATTAACGGTCGCATGAAAATGTGTGAGCAACTTCATCTAAATATTCATTAATTAAAAAGTACTGAGGCAGATAGACAAGAGTATGATAGCTTGAATTGAATTCTCCGGGTGTAGGGACGTCTATTATACACACGTAGGGTGATATGATCGATGTTTGGAAGAAAGATAGGAATGAAGAATAAAGACAATGTTTTATTGAGGGATGATGTGATTTCTAACATCTTTTCATGACTATTAAGATAGGGCTCATGACAACCGAAAAGCTAGCATAGTTGGAAACCCTAATTTTCAAGGTCTTTCTTTTACAATTCTTATCTTTATATGTAAATTTCACGGTCTTCCTTTTATTATTGGATTTTGTGGGTGCAATCCGCTGAAAACCCTCAGGAGACAACACTCCTCCTACTAGGGACACCTAGAGGTTTAAAGGCTTGTTGCACGTGCTCAGTGCAATCGTGTTGCTTACAAAAGTGTGCTATTTAGTTTTTCTCTTTCTTTATTTTCTCCTTCTCCTTTAAATAAAAAAGTTCGCTCGAGACGACCGAAAATAAGTTTGGGGGAATTTGATCAGTCGAAAATATTGCATTTTTAACACGACAAATTCCCTACCATTTGCACTCATCTAGAAGTGTTCGGTATTAATATAGCACATATTAGCAAAACAGCCGTAAAATACCAAATTACCTGTGTTGTATATTAAAACCGACACTTTGAGGGAAATTGAGTGTTTATCATGGCATCGCATCATCTTTGTATAGCGCAACACTTGTTTCGAGAATCTGTGCAGGAAATTCCAGGAGAAAAGCAAAATCTGTGAAAAAGTGCTGATAAAAATACGCCAACTCCAAGACTTGAGATCTGGCAATGAACTAAAGATAATTAAAAGATTCCACACATCAAAAGATACACCTAAAGTCAGAACAAAGCACCACTGGAAAATGGATGCACCAAGGCACCAGAACGGCCGCGGATCCGCTACCGGAGCATGGCTCGCGCGGCGGATCCGCGGTCAACATGCCACTTCATCATCTCTGCTCCACTTCAGAACTCTTCATTCAGTGCCTACACCTCAGCAAGCTATGACAAATTCCAGAATTCTCCAGAGTCTTCTGCCAGATCAGCAACCTCCTTGTTCAAGCTAAACTTCCAAGCTTCCAAAGCAAGCCAAGTAACTACCTTAAAGCCTAAAAGCTTCTCCCTAACCTCCAAGCTTATGAGGGAAGCTAACATAATCCAAGCTTACAAAGGAAGCTAACCATTCTTAAGGCTATAAAAGGGACCTTAGGCTTCACTTCTAAAGGTTGTTGAAAAGTTGTTGAAAGTGGTTCTTTAGTTCAATCTTCATCCGCAACACAAGCTGAGTGACATAACTTGTAACCCTAATCCCCAATTCAAAAATCCAAAGCCAAAATCAAGAACTTCGAGTACCAAATCAAGCATGAATCCTTCGATCCTTTAGAAAGCGACGCCGAACTTCATCGGAGCAAGTGATCCAAGGAGATCCGCGACTCAAGGAGACGAGCGAAACCGAAATCGACGATCAAGTTCTTTTCTCTTGTAGATCGAGTGAATTGTAACAAATTGTTGATAAATAAAGGTGAAATTTCTATATCTTGCTTTCTTTACATTCTTGCATCATGACTAGATCTCAATTTGTGATTGTGTTTCGTGTTGTGATGTTTGAGTAAAACTCCGCTCGTAGAGGAATCGAGACGATCAATAGATGATGATGATTAGATTCTTATACAATTCTTAAGTCCTACGAGTTTGTAAACCCTAGCAAATTGAAGAATCGACGACCTAGTTTCGATGCGATACTTTCTTGATTGTGTTCGCTCGAAATTAGGGATCCACGATCGATTCTTGAATTTACTAAAGACTAGAATGTGAATGATATCGACGAAAGGACAAGGGATAGAAGATGAAACTTTAGTTTCCGCAAGAAATCCCTAATTCTCGTTGATCATCATCGATCTAGTATCAATTCATCGATGGATAAGAATATATAATCAATAATTATCATCACATCTATAGATCCGATCGATTCCTACGAGCCTCACTTCGATTCTTGATTCTTGGATTGGATATCATCACTTCTTGATTCTTGATTTTTATGTTTTCCTGATTTTAGATTTAGACCTAGATGATTCTTGAATTCAACTTTAAAATCTTGAATTGAATTGTCTTTTCTTTCTTTTCTTTAATTTTCAATTCATCTAATTCGAAATACGAACGGTTCTCACTTTCCCTGTGGACGATCCGCACTCGCTAACGCGCTACAATCAACACCGTTATTGATTGCGGTCAAAATATTTTTGGTTGTGATTTCTATACATTTCATTACATACACACCGGAAAACGAATCAATCATCCACCATGTGTTTTCTCGGTTATGAGATTGGCATGTGAAACCCGATTCGAGGAGCGGTAAGCACCGTCTGCGGGTACATGGTGGACCCGGTAAGGTACCCCGGAGCAAGAAGACTCGTATAGTTAGGCGGTGAGCCTGGCAGGGGAGAACTACATACCGGTGATAGTATTTAGACTCGGCGGTTATCCGGAGGATACCGACCGGAGTCGTGAGATGTTATGGGCCGATCCGGACTGACGGAGCCTGAGATATGAGGATTTACATGTCGATACTGGACACGGGTTTCATGATGTTTCGAGTGTCGATGTTGGACACTCAGGTTCCATGATTTTGATGTGTCGTTGATGGACACACGTTGATTAATATACTCATATTTACATGCATACGATTTAATGATATTTACATGCATGATGTTGTTGTGTCATTGATGGACACGTAGATGTTATCCACATGCTTACAGGCATTGATTATATTGTTTGCACATATGCAGATACAATCACCCTAGATATCATAGTATTACCCTTATGATATAGTTGACCTAGGAATCGTTGTTTTATTCAATTTCTACCTGATGATGTTTTCTACTCACGAGTTGGCAACTCACCCCCGTTGTGCCACAGTTCTTGCAGGTTGACCGCATGGATCAGTAGCGGCATTGCTGGCACACAGTTTGTATTCAGGTGATTTGCTTTGGTAGGTGGTACCTATTGGATCGTGCCTGTCACGACCCGCAGGGTACGGAACGTGACTGGCACTTAAGTTTACGAAACGTCTAAGGGCGTCCGTAAAATAAGTAAGCCAAAGCCCAGAAAACAAAACCAATGAAGCAAAAGAGTGAAGAAAACCCAATCAATTGAAAGCGAGTTATCAAATAAGTCATGTAAAACACTTTTTAAAAACAATACCAACTTTTTCCAAAAATTTCGGCAGAGTCTCCTTTGTAAATACTGGCTCCCAAAATGGGTACAACAAAATATATACATGAATCCAACAAAATAGGGCATCCCCAAGCGGGAGCTAGCTCTTCGCCATAAGGCGGTCACAAATCCCACGCAATATAAATGACAACAAGCATAATGAAGCATAAGGAAGCATGAAAAAGTAGCATGTCGGCTCAAGTGAGCTCGACCCCAAAATACAGCATAAAATCCACAACCCTCACAGTCTCATCTCTAGGTCAATATACAATAATCTGGTAGAAACAGTAGATGGAGTACAATAGATACAAGAATATACAAGGTGGTACAAAAATGATAACATAACCCACCTATGAGCAAATCTCGAGCTCAGGCAAAAGAGGCAAAAGAACAAGTGCGCCCGCCGCTACTGAACTGACGGAGCGGACCTGCAAAAGAATGTGGCACAACGGGGGTGAGTTGCCAACTCGTGAGTAATAAATAACATCTACAAAGGCTATCGTATGCATGCACACAAGCATCCTAGCATCTAAAATACAGGTATGACTGGATGCACTAGCAGGTGTGTATACAACATCAGTGTGCTAATATGTATGCAACATGGAAATCTGGGGTCTCAATAGGTATATATAAGAAATATTTTATCTTCTTTTGTTTTTTGAAACTCTTTTAGAATGCCAGCATAATGTCAATGAATCGACGAAAATCGGTGTCCAGCAACGACACCCAAAAGCTGTCTCAAATCTCATAAATCCATGTCATAGTGTCTCTGGCCTCAGCCATCCGGCTGACCCATCTCAGTATCAATATATATCATCCTCTCGCGGCCCCGGTCGGTATCCTCTGGATATCCGCCGTGCCCAATGAAGTCACCGGTAGGTAATCCGTCCCCTGCCAGGCTCATCGTCAACACCACGAGCTTCTTGCCCCGGGGTACCCTACCGGGCCCACCATGTACCCGAAACGGTTCATCCAACTCCTCGAAACGGGTCTCCAAAAACCACAGCAAACTCATGGTGGACGACACTTACATCACTAGAAAACCGCAATTTACATGTTTTAAAAATATCATAAGTTTGGAAATTTTGCGGCTTTCCCCCGAAATCCAGCAATATCATAAAATCTCAAGAAATCCTCATAAGTGCATATATCAATGATAATGAATGCGTATGATATCAATAATCAAGTTGCGATGTGTGATTAATGTATTAAGCATGAACAATGAATATGATGAAGTACATGCACATGAATAGCAATCCTACGGTTTCATTTTAAGGAAATAGCACAATTTAAGTATCAATTAGTAAAAGGTTTAAATTAAAGGTTATCTAGTGTGGTGGCATGGCAATTACCAGGGTGTGTGTGTAAACATGAATAGTGCTCGTGCTGCATATAAAAACCTGGTAATGGTGCATGTGTCCTACAATTGAGTTTGCGTATATGGATATAACATATTGATCTAATTGCAGCAATTATCATGCCAGTATTATTATTCTAATGTCACAAGTGATTATCCAATTTACTATTTTCCAGTTTACTAAATCTATCGGGCGACTTGCGCCATCCAAACGATCGTCCCCCGTAGATGTTAAATCTACTCACCGGAATCCCTGGCTAGCTGTGTCCAATCACCGCCTTTCCCTTTCGCGCCGCGTCTGACGTTTCCGCGACCGAACCTGGAATTTACATCAGTACCAAATATAAGGTTACATATCAAGAACGACGCAAAACCCCAACGAAACTACTAAAGTTCGCTAGCTAGGTACAACGTGCACAAGGTGCGCGGACACACGCGAAAATCGCAAAAACTGCCGAAAAACGCCGATTTGGTCGCCCGGCAAAACTAAAACCCGACTACCCAAAAACCGCACTCACGCATCCTAAAAGTCGCAGGACAAGCCATTACAATCATCAAGATATCAAAATTAATCCATCACATAATTTATATAAAAATCTAGTAAGCATATACATTCCAAAAATCGGTGCAACAATTGCCGATTTGCGACAAAACGACTACAATCTAGCACAATCGCCCAACCACACTACAAGCAATCTACAAACACTAATTATAACACAACAACAATGATTCCAATCCTATTTTCCATAAACAACCATTCTTGAATTTATAACTTAGCAAAATCCAATCAGTTTCCTCACTTGAAACTTTAAATTAACACAACAAAGCCCACTTAAGAAAATTAACCTCTTAGGTTAGGTTAGCAAAATACTAGATAACAAGTTAGGTTTAATCAATTAAATAATGCTTTCTAAAACTTAATCCACTCACTAATCAAGCTTCACAAACCAATTCCATACAAAAACCCTCTCTTGAAAATCCCAAAAAGCAATTTCACACTTCTAAATTTAATCAAATTAGCATAATTGAAAACTACATCAACAAGATAACTATATGGATTAGTTAATTAACCACTAGATTAACTATAAAACAATCTAATTAAGTATTATGGCTTCAAAACCCTAGCTAAAATTTTCAAGCAAAACCTGAGAAACTAGATTAAACTACACTAAATTAACACTAAACCATCTAACATAAGAACTTAAACAAAGGAATTTAACATGATAGAAATTATACCTCTTGATCTATGGATCAAGCAAGAAAATTTTGCTCCAAATGATGGCCTCAACACCAAGATCCAAGCAAGAATGGCTAAGGATAATGATAGCTTAAGGATTTTGTTTGGATTTTTGAATTAAATCATGGATTTTGATGTATTTTCTTGAAGAAATTGAAGAAAATGAAAAGAAAAGAGAGGAAGAAGAGGGTGTGCAGGATTTTCGGCCAGAGGAGGAATGGGGGAGGGTGTGGGCAAGTGGGGAAGGTCATGGGTCAAGTCCACAAAGTCAAATGCACCTTACTTTATTCATTTTAATTAAAATAAACCCAAAAAAACCCTTAAATCACTCAAGAAAGCAACTAAAGAAAAGAGATCAGAATTTTCTGGTCTCACACAAGGTGGGGCTGTCCTAGGGCTGAGGAAAAAGAGAGAGGGGTTTTACAAAAGAAATTTTATGCAAAAAGGCCCCCTACAACTCAAAAATTGCAAGTTTTAGCTCAAAATTCAATAAATTCGTTTCATAACATAAAAATTTGTTAAAAATCAAAATAAATTACTAAAAATTCATGTTATCACTAGATTATAATTATCATAATTTTAGAGATTAAAATTAGCCCGGAAAAATTTGTATTTATCGCTTATTTAATGTATTTTCTTACCGGCTTAAAATAATATTAAAAAATTGAAAAATAGGGAAAAAATTTTAAATGGCCAAAATTTCATAATTAACTCATTAGCTACTAAAAACAAGTAATTACCTATCCATTTAAGGTATAATTAGCCCTAAACTGCAAAATATCGAGAAAGACGGTTTTCGGAAAAATACCGAATTTTCACCGAATTTCAGGAAAACACCAAAACGACTTTTCAAGACGCTACAGTGCCACTCTTGTATTATTATTCCTGTTGTATCTAGTTAACTCTATCAATCAGAAACTAGTATTTATATAAGTAGTAAGACTTAGAAGAGACTTATGGTTGCGATACTTAGAGCGATGGGTTATATGTTCTCTTGGTGGGTTGATGTCTTGCTTTATTCTTTATTCTTTGTGTTGATCTTCGCCGTTGGGCGTCATATACATATATTTCTGTCTTGCGTGGTTGTGATTCCGCCGATTGGCGAAGAGCTAGCTCCCGCTTGGGGATGCCTTTTATATTATCATGTATATGTGGTTTTGGATAAAAATATACAAAGGAGGTGCTGCCCAAATTTTTAAAAGACGAAACATGTTTTGCAACTAGTATAATCCACTTGCATTTTCTTGTTCCATTATCTATGCATTTAAGAAAACTTTTGGTTTCACCATACCTTTATTTCAAAACTTCACCTCTTTTATTTTCGGAAAAAGGTTTAGATTTCTGGGCTTCGGCTTACTTGATTTACATTACGCCTTTAGACGTGGCGTAATTTAAGTGCCGGTCATGAACTAAATTTCGGGTCGTGACACTTTCTTTGGCAGCGGCCATGACCTGACCTTAAACACTTTGGTTTTTGGATTATCATGGTTCACGAAAAAGTCACATATATCCCTGCCACTCTTACTTCCCTTTTGTATTTTTCTAGAACACTCCGTATCACTACGAAGATCCATATTGCTTGGGTATGTCATCATATAGTTACATACGAACTCGAAGAAACTTGTTTCAGTTCGAGGATGGTTTCCGGTTCTGGAGAAATTTAATAGGATTATTCGGTTATCTTTTCTCTTAACCTTCTCTCAAGTTGTGAGGGCTCTTGAGTACACCTATTACATTTATTGGATAGTCTTCTTCCAAACCATAGGCAGGTGCCGAAAGGTAAGGAAGGAAGAAAACCAATAAGCCTAAGTATGGTGTATAGAAAGTATGAAGTAAAGACATATAAAGGGGTTAGAGTGAAGGCAAAGGAAATTGCGACTACTATCATTCATGACGATGCCGCATATATCCCTGCCACTCCTACTTTCCCTTTGCATTTCTCCAAAACACTCTGTATCACTACGAAGATCTATATTGCTTGGGTATGCCATCGTATAGTTACATACGAACTCGAAGAAACTTGTTTCTGTTCGAGGATAGATTCTGGTTCTGGAGAAATTGAGTAGGATTATTCGGTTGTCTTTTCTCTTTACCTTCTCTCAGGTTGTGAGGGCTTCTAATATTAAGAGGGTACACCTATTAAGCTTATTGGATAGTCTTCTTCCAAACCTTAGGCAGGTGTCAAAAGGTAGGGAAGAAAAATACCAATTAGCCTAAGTATGGTGTACAAAAGGTAAGAAGTAAAAACATATAAAAAGTTTGCAGTGAGGGAAAGGAAAATTGCGACTACTGTCATGAATCTGGATAGTGGAAGAGGCATTACTAGGAATACCTGGCCACCCCTCGAAACATTTTCATGTTTCAGACTTACTGTGCGGTGTTAATTGAAAACTGCTTTCCTAATTAGATTCTGACTCCAGGGTATGTATTTACCAGACTTTATTCTCACATCTATATGGCATTACAGATACTGAGTGGGAGTAGAATATTGGGAATTGGGTGATTAGATCCTCAATATCAGAATTCTTTGTAATTGGTAATATTTGAGGAAATCGCCTGGGTTTTGCCTAATGGCAAATATTTGGTTTTGAATATCCATTGTTGTGCACCAATTTCAAACTAATATATCTGTACATTTAGTTTATAAAGTGAGATATAAATTTTTGAAATTATGTTTATGACGTTTACTTATATCAGTTGATGGTTAGATATGGTGCATTCAACAATGGTGTAATTCTTCATAACCATAACATAGTTTTCAACCTACGATGCACAGGGTTTGAGTTATTAAACTCAGTGGACTTATACAAAGTATTGTATGTTGTCCGATGTCCATTAGGACAAAAGGGTTGGTACTCGTACTATATTCCGTTTACTTATGACTTCTCTGGTTTTAGACATGCATTTTGTTGAAATACAAGGTTCAAATTTTGAGAAGTTTTAGGTATAAGAATAAAGTAGAGAACCATATGTTGCAAGTATCAGGATTCTTCGAGGTGATCGAAGTTGTAGATACTTGTGCTAGGTATCCCGTCGTTAGTAATATATTTGAGAACTTTCTTCTCTCTCAGGTTACTCATCCGTGAGTACGCTCCTTGATGAGTAATACTGCTTGGCCTTCTTCCATTTAGTCGATATGCACTGAAAACGGCTACGTGTTTTTTGAATCTGGTTCAAATTAAATTAGTGCCTTCGTTTCTATATTGGATATAGAATGGATTCATATCTTAACGAAGTTAAGGTATATAGATATCTTAACGAAGTTAAGGTATATAGAGTAGTCCGGCTTATGCTTAAAACTAGAATATGGATAAACTCAAGGCACGTTTCAGTAATGGCAGTTTGTGGGTTATCCCAGGCTTTGACGAGAGTTAACATTCTACTATTTGGAGGATCAATAGTTATATTATTCTTGACTCGCCACCTCTTTAGTAAAATAAATTCTTTTCAGAAAACACAAGTGGGAGTATAATAGAACTAGAAGTGATTCCAAAATCATAAATGATTACTGAAAATTTAGTAGAAACTAAACATTCAATTGGATTCAACAATCCATTAGCCACTCCACAGATATGGTGGGTAACCTCAGCCATCCAAAAGTACTTCGGTCTCCTCAAAGACAGTGACATAGAGGTTTTTGATGACCCAAGCTTGCCACTACTGTTGTCCTGACTATGTGATCTGGCAAGTGGATGAATATAACGTCGCTCTAAATTAGCATTAGAAGTGTTAGTGTATATGCCCTAGGGGCCATTATTGTATCATACTAGTTTGTATATTACTTAATGGAAGCTTGGGATATTCACATGTATAAAACAGTCTTGCTAAACATGGTAGTATGCTACTTGGTTTTTCTATCTTAATATGTGAGTATACGTATTGATAGAGCTCTTAGGATCTTGCTTGACTACCAGCGTTGTGATGGCAGCCACACTAATGGGGGCTGGGTAGTCTACAAGCACATCCTTATTCAGGTCCCTAGTCGTAGGATTATCGAGACATGGCATCGATACTCCGGAGTAGACTAGTGTGTACGCTTCTCATCCCAGTTGGGGAGATGGGCTGTCCCACAGCCGTCAGTACGTCGTACTGGAGATAGTATGCAGGTGCTCGTTAGGTTACGGGTACACCGGACATGACTCACAAGGAACTGTTGGTTGGTTTTATACCAGTCGTCAGTTAACAGTTCCTAGGTGATATGAGTACAGCATAGTCCGCAGACTTGACACTACTACTTTGCCTCGAGTGTGTCCCACTGTTCTTAGATTGCTACCCTACCATGGCTCAAAGGAGTCGTGCAAACAGGTAGCAGTTGGGTGCAGTCCCGAGCACTTGGAGGCAGTGGCGGTTAGACAGGATTCGTCTCTCCCGGTATTGGGAGTTGATATCGTGCTGTGTCAGAGAGCCATTACGCAAAGTCCCTGTCCAGGGCAAGCGAGATTTGCTGGTAGGTTCCAGTAGTTTCTCAGGGTGTAATGGGCTTCACTCCGACACGACTTATACCGCTATTAGGGGACTGACGCTTGCCGCCCCCCTAGGCCCGATATGCGATAGTCTTAGACGAACAGACCGGACTGTACGGAGATTGTCACATCAGACTCAGTAGGAGTTCAGATGGGTTTCCTCATCGGCCTTCTTATCGACATCTACCTGGGGACCGTTACATACAGGTAGTGCCGCTTGCGGTCTGTGGTTAAACCCACTGCCAGCGTAGTAGTCGAGTCTCTAGAGTCCCACACAGAGATTTTCCCTACTCCAGGAGAAACGATATAGAGGTCATATGGTTTTACGACAAGGGTTCGGACGCATACGTGTGTTTACGCACGTACGACATCCGGACAGTTTTTACTAGCCGGCTTTGGTTTAAGCCAGTTTCTACTATCCGGTTATTGGATTTATACAGTCTAAAGTTTTTCCGTGTTTTCACGGATAGGAGGGGTGTTCTCATAATTTCGCGAGAAGCTTCTAGAAGATGGTGACTTGAGGGTTAAGGTGGCATATGCACTAAATGAGATTAGTGATTCATTTGTGTGATTCATCCATGTCATTAATGCATCATAAATGCTTAATGACTCATGGAGATGAATCACCCATTTGTATTTATGAAGCATGGTTGTAAATCCTTTATTTTCTTTTATTGGATAAATAATAATGCTTCATATATATTATGATAGATCATTATCTCATCTCATTCTCTTGCTCACTTTCTCTCTCCTCAAGCTCTCTCTCTCTTCAAACCCTAATCCTCCCCTCTCATGTGTTGAGACCAAGGATTAGATTAGACTACTTAATCCTTAACCATTCTCTTTATCATTTAGGTTACTTAGATTAGCGATTTAAGAAACCTAGTTACCTCAAGTTAGAGGTGAAGCTTGTAGTAAAGCTCTCGGGTGGATCATCTACTACATAGAGAAAGCAGGAGAGGACGTCGAGAACGAAAAGACGAAGGACACGGTTCTACAGGTATAATCGCTTTTCATAGTAGTTGTTAACTTCTGTGATTCTTGTTAGTTATAGTTTAGCAAAGATTCTCGGTTAGTCGATGTTTACGCCTAAAACAAGATCGTTTTTCATTATTCCGCCTCCCCGCAAGTCGTGGGGTGTTGTATATCGACTTACAGAGGTATCAGAGCCTCGCTAAACAATAATTAACTCATTAGCAAAGTAACGCAAAACGAACCGAAAAAGACATCGATATCACAAGTTTCTGTCGAATTTTAAACAGGCTCTAAAAATTTTTCAGGGAGCTGCAGAATAACCTACAGAGAATTATAAGAACACTGGTGAAAAATGGGTTCCTGAATCGGCCATACAGCCGCGGAACCGCGGCCGATCCCACCGATCCGCCGCGGATCCGCGGCCGAGTTGGGGCCGATTCAACCCAGTTTCCTCCAGTAACTCTTCTGTGATATTTTTGTATTTTCTGGAATGTTTATTTTCTGCTCAAGTCTCAGGTGCACAGAGAAGTTTTGGGAGTAGGATCTGATATGTTTGCTCGATCGAAATTATACGATGTTTGTTAAATTGATTATATCTGTGTTTGTATAATGTGTTCGTAAACCTCCCCTAACTGCTAGTATATCGGTTGGCAGGGGGTTGCACATTTCTGTAATGGTTTTTACTGTTTGTGGTTGTGAACTGTATTGGACTGTTGTGATGATTAGCCGGGGTTTGAGATGGGTTGTTATATTCATTTATTCGATGTAATTGTAATATGTTGTAATATTATTTTGCGGGGCGCATCCAGGTTGCGGTTGTAGTCACCGTTGTATTATTTCATTTTACTGTTTTTGCTCCTAGGATAGACCCAAGGTGGGGTGCACAAACTACCGGGTACTTTGAAGTGTTTAGTGGCCTGCTCACTTTGTTGAGAGAGGCCGCTTCACTTCGGGTACTTGGCGGGTAGTTTTCCGTACCCGTAAGGGTCTAGGGTGGGGTAATGGCTATTCATCACAACTGTGTAATCCGTATTTTGTTGCAGGCTCTAAACAAACGCGGATTGCTTGCAAATCCAATAAAGTTCATATGAGATCGGGAATGCCTATTATTGCGTCTGACGAATGTACAATATCTATATATGATAGCTATTTAGACGTCACTTATGTTTTACACCCGCGCTAGCCCAGCCCCCGCTCTGCCGTTAGTTAAGTAACCTAACGGGTGATGACGGGACCCAGTGGCAAATGCGGATGGCATAAGAGGACGTTGTATTTTCGTTGTTTTCTGCAATGATAGGTTAATGATGGGACGCATTATTTATAATGCAAAGAAAATAAACCAAAAGATGAATCGTTGGAACAATTTAAAAGAAACCACTCGGTTATTTTAAAACAGATGATATTTTTTAATTGCGGAGCTTTAACCACTCCTTTTAAAAGCTATCAGGTTCCTTCGGTCATATCAAGTTCACTACGTTCACGGTTTCGCCAAAACCATTCGTAGCCCTCCGTCATTTCATTTGGGTATTCAGTAGTATTCAAGCTATGTATTTTGACCTAACGCCAAGGCATAGTGTTTGGTAGCTGCTGGGTATTCATTTGTCGCATAGATAGATGAGTTAGTTTGGGACAGTCGTATTATCATTTTGGCCGAACGTCAAGGATTTGTACGGATGGGTTCAAATTAACAAGATAATGATGGGTAGAACTTGACATGTGACTTATGACATTTTGACCTAACGCCAAGGTCATAAGAGCATGGGGCAAAAATATATATCGGGAATTTCTAAAGAAACTGAAATTTGCAAAGAGATGCATACCATTTAGAGTTTGATGAATGTTGGTAGGATTCATTCAACATTATCATACGATGATATTTGGATCCCGATCCTACTGTGAGTATATGCTACTCATCAGGATATTCGTCACTTAACGATCAATGCTATAAACCAAGTAGGTGTCAAGAAAGGTGTCAGCGGGGTTACGCCCCCAGAGAAAAGAGGTTATTTAATTAAGGAATTTCGCGAAAGTATTGGAAAACCTCCCTCGAAGTACCGACACCAGCCTGGCTGAATGGTTAAGCAAGTATTGTACAGTGAGAATAGTCCTGGCTAATTCTTCTTTTATGGTTTGAGGAAGGATTCAAGAAACAGTGGGAGCCATCCAGTTTAGATAAATTAAAAACCACTCTAAACTTGCAAGAGCATCATGCTAAAGAGTTTTCTTCTCTCCCTCCTAATTGCAGCGACCCTAAAAATGACTGGACTTAAGTTACTTTTAGAGAAAAATATACTGACGGGGACAAACTATAAAGATTGGCTGCGGAATGTCAAAATGGCTTTGACCTATGACAAATCGGGGTACGTCCTCACCGCTAAGGCACCTACTATCCCTGGTCCCAAATCCAGCAATGCGGATAAGGTGTCACGACCCGAAAGTACGGAACATGACCGGCACTTAGACTACGAACGTCTCAAGGCGTACGTATACTAAGTAAGCCGAAACCCAGAAATCCAAACCAAGAGAAGTAGTAGAGAATAGGAAGAACCATATCAAATCAACCTGTATGCACATAATATACAACGTCTAAAGGCGAGGGTCACAACAAAAATGAACTCAACCAGCAAGAAAACCCAAGGAAATATAACACGCGACTCTAAGGTCGAAAGAATAAACATCACTGGTCTCTATCTCAATAAATACAAGTTTGGTAGATGGAAATTCTAGATACAACTGAAATATAATATACAATGAATAATGATGGGTGCGATACAAGTAAACCCACCTACTAGCAAATCACCCGAAGGAAACTATGCCCGCAAGCCGTAATGAAACCTGTACGGCAAACCTGCAAGAAACTGGGGTACAACGGGGGTGAGTTGCCAACTCGTGAATAGAAAAACATCTACGCACAGAAATCGCATAAATAACACAACCTAGGTCAATGATCATAATATATCCTCAAATATATGAATAACATGCAGCCTATAACAATGGCTAAGGTAATATCCAACCCGAGTGTGATCTCATGTGCCCGTATCAGTGCCTCAGGTAGCAATATATCATATGAATGAGGTATGAATGCATGAAAACAGAATACATGTAAATGAAGAAACTGTTTTCATAAATTAGTGAGATTTCCTTTGTATTTTTAAAATGAGGTATCATAATGAAATCAGCATCAACAGTGTCTGGCATCGACACAAAACATAAATCTCAATGTCTCAAAGCCTCAGGCTCCGGCTATCCGGACTGGCCTGTATCATCAAATCTCAGTACCTCAATATCTCGAAATCTCAATGTCTCAATCTCAATATCTAGGGCGCCGTCAGTCCAGACCGGCCCCTACCATCCATCTCAAGACCATGACGGTATCCTCCGGATATCCGACGCGTCGGGTAAAATCACCGGTAGGTAGTCTCCCCCTGCCAGGCTCATCGTCATCACCACGAGCTTCTTGCCCCGGGGTACCTTACCGGGTCCACCATGTACCCGAAACGGTTCATCCAACTCCTCGAATCGGGTCTCGAAATCCATCAGCAAACTCATGGTGGACGACTCATACATCATGGGAAAAACCGCGCTTTTCATTTAAAAAAGAGAAAGAAGAAGTTTGTATATGTTTTGCGGTTTTCCCCAAATCCAGAAAATCTCATGGAATCCGAATCCAAAACCTCAATAGCACGTAAAAAGTGAATATATGCATGAGAATCCATGAATGCGGCATAACAATGAATAACAGTATGCATGAAGTAGCAGGTAATAACTACAATGTCTAAACTAACATATAAGGCAAGTACACTAATATCATGTCTAAACTATTAGCTAACAGGCTATGTCAAGCAATAATATTTTCTAAGGTGTACGTGACATGGCAATTACCGATGAAGATGTGTGTGAGCCGGCAAGTAAGTGTACGTGGTACATACGCATCATCGGTAATGGTGCTGGTGTCCTAACCACAAGATATCAACAGTAGAATATGAAGCATAATATAAGAATTAACCTAATATAAGTCCTACAATGGTGCCTTTTGAAATAACACGAATCGTGGGGTTTTGAAAATAGGGGTTACGGTGTTTTTAAGAAAAGATACGTTTTTTGAAATATCCGTAGAATCCCTTGACTTGTCTTTTAAAATACGCACGATTCGTAAGCTTTGAAATAGGTAGGAACCGAATCTAATCTAACAACTAACTAAACTAAAGGGCTAAGCTACAAGCTAGACTACAGGTAAGGAAACCGCCTAACATCTGAGTCGATACATGTACATACCTGTATATATATTAGTCAGTGATCCCGCCTCAATAATATCATATCCGATACCATATCTATAATCAAACATCCCAAGTCAAGAGTGCGGATCAATCATCAAGATATAGGTCGTACGTAAATCCGTCGTACGGCATCCCCAAATCTGGGTACGGGTCAATATCATATTCCTCACACTATTCCTCTGGTATCCTCTTTATCCAAGATCATAGTCTAGGGTACTGACCTATATCTAGTACAATACTAATATCCTCAATATACTCATGATCTGACTACAGATCGACAATCGCGTACAAACCGATATCGTCAGCACATATCATCATCAAGGGGTATACATCGCCCGATACGGCCTAATATAAATATCCTAGCATATCATGCCTCATATCACGATCACATGTCGACCATTTTATTTATAACACTATTCACCCGTATCGCCGCCCCAAGATCCGCTATAACACCAGGACGTACCTCAAGAACGAATCCTGTCATATCACCGATATCACAACCTCAACACAAATCTCATCGACTCATCTCAATCCCAAGTATCATCCTCAAAGCCGTATGTGAACACATAGTCCCATACCCATGTGAACACATAACTATATATATTCCCGTAAATACAAATGGAAGAAGAATGTATGCAAGTATGGGTGGGTGTGTGCATGTATGGTGCGACCACTACTCTAGGGTTTCGCGATACTAAACCATCCATATTTATCATCAATAAACTCAAACAAAATATAATCAATAAATGTGTGTATACGTATTCGTATACATCACCACGAACTGCGGGGGTGCTATACGCCATCCACCCGACTTCTCCCCGTAGATATAAATCTACTCACCTGGTCCTCGCTCGCCGGTGCCGACGTCGCCACGTGCTTGATTGTCGTCTCGAAGTCCACATGGGTACCGATCGATCCGTGTCCTTCGGTCTTCAATCTCCGCACCAAGCTCCTCACTGCTGCGCCGACGAAATCCGCTCTCCGATCTCCTCGTCGGAAGGCACCACGTCATCGAATCTTTATACGGGCTCCCGCCTTGAGCCGAGGCAACTCGGACATGAAGTTTGCTAGTCGACATGTCCAAGAATGTAGTGGAGAAAATGTGGGATATCTTGTCTCGAGGCACCCAAACGATTGGGTGGAGGTGAATTGGAGTTGCCGTGGATGATTGATGAAGTGAGCGAAGGATTTTTGGTAATGAGATAGTTTCCTCACCCAATCAAATTGGGGTCGGCCATTTTCTCAGTCAAGGAAAAAGAATGGGAGAGCTTCTCTGGGGATTTTCCAGTGGAGAGAGCAGGAGCAAAATTGGGGAAGTGAAGTGTATAAATTAATATGGCAACAACATAAATTAATCCATCACCAAGTGGGGCCGGCCAACATCAGCCACAATGAAGTGGGGGCTTTAAAAGCTCACTGGAAATTGATAAGGTTATTTTAATGTGAGTGTAGAATGTTTCACCACAAAAAAAACACCTCACATTAACAATTCATGCACAATTGCATGAAGGCCCACCCTTCACCAATTAGCCACCACAAGAATAAAATGGGTAAATTACAAGGAGCCCCCCAACAAGCAAAGACCATGCTGCCTAATAACCCATGCCTCATTAATGAAGGCCCATGTTGCCCCCTCTTCATGCGAAATGAACAACCCCCACACCAAGAATTCAGTGCATGAAAAAATGTGACAAAGAATAGTCAAAGCTCACCAAAAATTCGACAAGGTGTTTTAGACGGAAAATGAAACTGGCAACTCCCAAAAATAATCCCGTAACGAATTACGAGATTACACCTCAACTATAAATATATACCCGCATTTATATTCTGACCGAATACAAATGCAATGAGACAAAAATATTCCTACACAATAATACTAGGATCCGGCTTAAAATAATATTAAAATAATTAATTTCGGAAAAATTTTCAGAAAATTTGAAATTTCACCAGTGGCTCAATAAACACCAAATACTAGCAATTACATAGCTAGAATATGTATATTTAATTTTATAAGAAACATATTTTTATTTTGACTTTTTCACAGAAACCCACCTTATTTTACCGATTTTTTCGAAATTTCACCGAAACGATTTTCAAAACGTTACATAAGGAAATCCGCAAAACCTGGGATTTCGATTGCGCAAAAGCCAAGTGCATCATGCTTGCCTCGATGAACAATGAACATCAGAGAAGGCACGAGGATATGGAACTAGATGCCATATTTCTCCATACAAAGGAACTTTATGGAGAGCAATCTCGTATAGCAAGATACGAGACCTCTAAGAACTTGTTTCGAGCGAGGTTAGCTGTCGGATCATCGGTAAGAGAACATGTCCTAAAGATGATTGGCTACATAGAAGAGCTCGCAGACCTTGGGACGACTTTGGATAATGAGCTCTATACAGACCTTATTCTCCAGTCCCTTCTTTCCACCTACGCCCAGTTTATTCTGAACTTCAACATTCAAAGAAAAGAAGTTTAACTTCTGGAACTCCTTAACATGTTGAGGAGTGCAGAGGGCACCTTGCAGAAGGCAAGGGAAACACCCGCTATGTTTGTTAGCGGTGCTTCTTCTTCCAGGTCCAAGGCTAGGGCCAAAGGAAGGAAAAAGAAGGCCGCCACCAAACCTAGAGGAGGTGTAAGTAAGGTAGGAAGGAAGGGAAGATTTTAAGCGCGGTAATCTACCGGCTTGTCACGGAATCACCCTATCCAAAGAGATGTCTCCCAAGACTGATTTGGAAAGGGAACGCATGTCTATTATACCCTACGCTTCTGCGGTAGGCTCTATAATGTATGCGATATTGTGCACCAGACCAGATGTAACTTATGCACTGAGCGTGGTAAGCCGGTATCAGTCACACCCAGGGAAGAAGCACTGGATAGCAGTAAAGAACATTCTCAAGTACCTGAGAAGGACTAAGGAGATGTTCTTGGTTTACGGCGGAAAAGACCTCAAGATGGAGGCCTATGCTGATTCCGGCTTCCAGAGTGATAAGGACGATTCCAAGTCCATGTCAGGTTATGTCTTTACCCTCAATGGAGGGGCTGTGTGGTGGAAGAGTTCCAAGCAGGACACCGTTGCTGACTCGACGATGGAAGCGGAGTATATTGCTGCTTGCGATGCCGCAAAAAAAGCGGTCTGGATGAAGAAGTTCCTAACAGAACTTCAGGTGGTTCCTACCATTGTTGATCCAATACCTCTGTATTGCGACAACAATGGAGCTATAGTTTTAGCGAAGGAACCAAGGTCCCATCAGAAGTCCAGACACATCTTAAGGCGGTATCACCTGATCAGGGAGATCATTGATCGTCAGGAGATCGAGGTTCGGAGAGTTGCTACTGAAGAGAACATTGCTGATCCATTCACGAAGGCCCTACCTCAGATTCAGTTCAAGAGGCTACTCGAGATCATCGGCCTTCGATATGCCAGTACATGGCCCTAGTGCAAGTGGGAGATTGTTAGTGTATATGCCCTAGGGGCCATTATTGTATCATACTAGTTTGTATATTACTTAATGGAAGCTTGGGATATTCACAAGTATATTGTTGGAGATAGTGCCCTCAGAGTCAATTATTGGATCACAGGCACGTGATTGCAATGATTGAGGGAGGACCTATCCCGGTACGACAGTCTTACTCGAGATGATAGTATGCTATCTGGTGTACTGCTTTAGGTGATCTGACAAGTCGCTATTACACGTTGGTAGAGCCCCTAGGATTCTTTCTTGACCACCAGCAGTATGAGGGCGATCATATAAGTGGGAGCTGGGGTCTATAAGCACATCCTTAAAAGGTCCATAGTCGTGGGAGATTCGAGACAGGGCATCGTTTCTCCAAAGTAGACTAGTGTATACAGTCGAGACCCCGACAAGGGGCGGTGGCCGGTCTCACAAGCCACTGGTGTCAGTTGGTTCACCTAAGATGTATACAGGTGCTCATTGGGTTATGAGTACACCGGACAGGACTCGCCGGGAACCTGCTAGTTGGTCTTATACCTGACGTCAGATAGCAGTTCCCTGGTGACATGTGTACAGGTTAGTTCATCGACCTGAGATCGTCATTTGTCTCGTGTGAGTTCCCACTGTGCTTTGATTACTACCCTACCACGGCTCAAAGGAGACGTGCAAACAGGTTTTAGTTGGGTACAGTCCCGAGCCACATGGAGGCAGTGAGCGGATCTTCAGGGGTTCGTCTCTCCCGGTATTGGGGGTGAGGTCGCGCTGTGTCTAGGAGAGCCATTACACAAAGTCCTTGGCCAAGGCAGGAGATTTACTGGTAGGTATTCCAGTAGTATCTCAGGGTGTTCTGGGCTACACTCCGACACGACTTGTACCGCTTTTGGGGGTCTGACTTTTACCAACCCCCTAGGCCCGCCATGCGATGCTCATAGACGAACGGACCGGACTGTACGGATATTGTCACTGACAGGCTCAGTAGGGTGTCAGGATGAGTTCGCTCATCGACGTCCCTTTTGGTCAATAGCTGGTGGCTCGTTACGTATTGGCTTATACCTCTGACGTGCTAGTGGTTAAATCCACAGCCATAGTATTGACGAGTCTTTAGAGTCCACCACACATTCAGTTACTCAGCTTTCGGGCGAAACGCTGTAGAGGCCGTATGGAGATATGGCAGGGTCCGATCAGATACGTGCGGTATGGCACGGATCAGGATCGGACGATTAGTACTAGAGGCCGTATAGATATATGGCAAGGTTCAATCGGATACGTGCGGTATTGCACGGATCAGGATCGAACGGATATTACTAGCCGGCTTTGGTTTAAGCCGAATCCTAGTATAGTACAGTGTAGATTTTGTCTCATTGCATTTGTATCCGGTCGGAATACAGATGCGGGTGTGTATGCACAGTATCGGGGTTTTCCTGTAATTTATTACGGGACCAGTTTTCTGGAGTTGCCAGTTTGCATTCCGTTCCGGCCGGTTTTCCTTTGTTCTTTCCCGGCCGGACTTTTCCGATGGAGGGGGTTATTTGCAATTGTGCAAATAACTTTTGTGGAGGGGGTTTCTTGTATTTGTGTCATTATGATGTGTTAAGCATCTTTCATCCATGATGGTGCATTAATTGAGATAAGAAAGGATATGGGTTTGATGTGAATTGGTTATGGTGAGGTTTTGCTTTATGGTGTGGTCACCTCTTCTCTTCTCCTACCATCACCTCCCTTCATGCTACACATACTTTCCTCCACCATTCTTATATGAGAAGGGCCAGCCATTTGAGGAAGGGAGAGAGGATCATTTCATTTGGATGAGGGAAAATTTGTTCATCTCATTTTCATGCTACACAAATTCTAGCTCCACTTTGAAGTTCATTTCACAACCTCATTTCTCCATCAAAGCAACATAACCCCAAAGAGACAAAGCACTACACTTTCTACAGCACATCTTGGGCACGTCGACTTGCCAGCTTCATGCCCGAGTTGCCTCGGTATTGAGGTGGGAGCCCGTAAAAGATGCAGGCGATGTGGTGCCCTTCCGGCAAGGAGGCGACGACCGGACTTTCCGCAGGAGATCGGGACAACGACGAGAAGACCGGAGGACTCGGATCACTCGGTATATCTCTAACCCGTCTTGTTAGTTAGCTAGGACAAGTTTAATGGCCCGATCCGGGGTTTAGTGCGCGGTGGTGCCGGTTTGCTAAGTTCGCAAAATTAAAGTTTATCACCGCTTCCGCATTTGGCCGTCGGTTTGACGGCCGGGGCGCCGCCGTGCACTTACAGTGGTATCAAAGCCTCGCCATTAACTTCGTCTAGCTTTGTTTGATGTGTTTTCATTTCCGATCGACCAAAATTCCAAAAAAAAACCACATTTTCCTCACATCAGTTTTCTGTCGATTTTTTTCTGGCTCTAAAAATTTTTCAGGTTGTAGAAAACTGATGTACAAGAAGTTCTAAGAGTTCTGGGAAAATTCGAGACATTGATCTCTCAGGTGGAGCGCGGAACCGCGGCAAAACCCCCCTTGTTGCCGCGGTTCCGCCTCCGTGTTGAAGGATCAATGCGTCAAAATTTTCCCATGAGCTGGTGGGCTGAAAATAGGGTTTTGGAATATTAAAATTGGGCCCAGAATTTCTGTGAGTGCTACAGTATTGCTTGGGGGCCCACTTGTTAATTTTTGATCGATCGGATATTTTAAACACATTATTTCACAGTATTTACATTATATCTGCGACCGTGAATGTCACTCGATCGGTAAATCCGGTCTAACTGCTATAGCCCGGTTAGACGGATTTGCGAACGTGACTTTCACGTTGATGTTCTGTGTTTTTGCTGTGATGTTGCGGATCGGTCGTGGGGGATAGCCTGGATGCAATGCTAGTACAGTTTTGTTGTATTATGTACTTTTGATATTGCGGGGCGAGCGTCCGACATGTGGACTGCCGTCACTGCCTATTTGTATTATTATTTTGGGGCACGACCAGGTTGCGGTCGATGTACCCGGTGTATGTATATTTTACTTTCTGTACTAGGATTGCCCAGCGGTGGGGTGCACGGATAGCCGGGTTCTGGAGGGCAACAAGCCCGCATCTCATGGCATTGGGACGGAGGGGGCTTCGCTCTAGAATTGGTGGGCTATTCGCCGCACTCGTAGGGGGTACAGGTTGACCCAGGAGGGGTGCCCAAGTTACCGGATTCCGTGAAGTGTTGGGTGGTCCATTCACGGTGCTGAAGGGGGCTGCCTCGCTTCAGGTTTTGGTGGGTAACTTGCCGCGCCCATAGGGGTCTAGGATTTCATTGCACAGGCTATCCACACGACCAGGGGAACGTCGGGTTTCAGCAGTGGCTCTGTGAAACCCGGGGATCCCAGATATCTGTATTGTTCTGTGATGATGTACATTTCTGTGATGTTGCATTTTATCACGCCTTGAGCGAATATAATATATTGGTATATATATTAGTAGATGTTGTATATGTTTTTCATCCGCGCTAGTCCAGTCCCCGCTCTGCCGTTAGTTAGCTAACCTAACGGGTGATGACGGGACCCAGTGGCGAATGCGGATGGCATATACGTACGTCAGTATATTTTCGTTCTTTGTGGTGTGATCAATTGATGGGACTGCGTTGATTCGGATCAATGCAAGTTAAAACAAACCTATTCTGATGTTGTTGGAACACTTTTCAAAAAGCTGTTATTGCAAGGACGTTCTCTTTTGTTTTGCACAGTGTTATTCGGTTATGAATATCCAGCTTCTCAGTCGACGAGGCAAGGGCCGAGATCCCTTCACCGGGAGTGACCCCTTGGACAGAAGTTTGCGTCAGGGCATTAACTTCACTATAGCCGATTACTTTTGCTTTGCATCGTGGTATTCATTTGGAATATCCTGCACCCCATTCTACGGGGAAAGAGCCGAGATCCCTTCACCGGGAGTGACCTCTTTAGTAAAGGTTTTCGTCACTATATTTTCTAAAAAGCTATCCGTTCCTTCAACGATATCAAGTTCATTACGTTAAAGGTTTTCGCCAGAAACCATTCGTATCCCTCCGTCGTTTCAGACAGGTAGCACGTAGTATTCATGCTATGTTTGTTGACCTTCGTCAAGGTATAGTGCATGGTAGCTGCTTGTTGCCTTTCTGCTGCATAGATAGATGTGTTGGTTTGGGACAGTCGTATAGCCTTATTGACCTTCGTCAAGGGCTTATACGGGTGGGTTCAAATCAACCTGGACAATGACGGGTGGAACTTGACATGTGACTTATGATTTGTTGACCTTCGTCAAGGTCATAAGAGCATGGGGCAGAAATCACATCGGGAGTTTCAAAAGAACTGAAACTTGCCAGATATGCGCATACCTTCTGGAGTGTGATACCGTGAGCGGATTCCGTCACGTTATCATACGATGATAGTTGGATCCCAATTCCCACTGATGAGTTAGTTTACTCCTCGGGTATCCCCGATTAATTCTTCTTTTAGGTTTGGAGGAGAATTTGAGGTACAGTGGGAGGTTTCCAGATTAGATAAATTGGTAACCATTCTGATCTAGGTTAGAGTGCACGCTGAGTGTTTCTTTTCTCTCTCTCTCTGGCAGCGACCATTGACCCGACCCTAGACTATGACTCAGTGACCAAGTTGACCGAACCTTCTTAAAACACTGGCTTTTGGATTGTCAGAGTTGCAGACCTCATTGCCACTCCTACTTTTACCCTTTTCTCCAGGACACCCCGTACTACTACGAACGTCCACTTCCATTGGACAAAACCATCGTATGGTTAGATACGAACTCGAAGGAATTCGAGGATGGTTTCCGGTTTTGGAGAAAACGGATAGGATTATTCAGTTGTCTTTTCCCTTTTTCCTTCTCTCAAGTTGTGAGTACTCCTTGGTTTAGGAGATAGTACACCTATTATGCAAATTGGATAGTCTTCTTCCAAACCTTAGGCTGGTGCCGACCGGTAGGGAATGAAGAAAACCAATTAGCCTAAACGGTGTGCAGAAGGCATTAAGATTAAGACAAAGCAAGGGATTAGTAAGAGGGCAAAGTAAATTGCGACTGATATTCACGACCAAACCAAGTATTTCATTACCACTCCCACATCACCTTTGTATTTCTCCAGGACACTCCGTATCACTACGAAGATCCACAGTTATTTGGATATTCCATCGTATGGTTATATACGAACTCGAAAGGAACTTGTTCCAGTTCGGGGATGGATTCTGGTCCAGGAGAAATAGGAATAAGGTTTATTCGGTTGTCTTTTATCTTCACCTTCTCTCGCATTGCGAGTGCTCCTAGGATTAGGACAGTACGCCCATTATGCTTACTGGATAGTCTTCTTCCAAACCATAGGCTGGTGCCGAACGGTAGGGAAGGAAGAAAACCATTTGGCCTAAGGGGTGTGCAGAAGGTAATGACTAAAGACATATAAAGGGATTTGGAGAGGTGGCAAAGAATTATACGGTTATAGTTGTGAATCTGGATAATGGTAGAGGCATTACTAGGAATACCAGGATACCCCATCGAAACATTTCAATGTTTCAGTTCACTGTGTAATGTTAAAAGAAAACTGATTTCCCGATTAGATACTTACTCCAGGGTATGTATTTACCAGGTATGATTCTCACATCTGTATGGTTTTACAGATGATGAGTGGGAGTAGGTTATTTGGAATTGGGTGATCATCCTCATTATATCGGGATTCGTTGTAATCGGTGATATTTGAGGAAATCACCTGGGCTGTTTGCCGGTCGGCAAATATTTGGTTTTGAATATCCGCTTTTATGCACCAATTTCAAATTGATATATCTGTACGTCTATGTTCATAGAGTGAGATATACCTTTTGATATTATGTCGATGACATTTACCTATATCAGTGGATGGTTAGGTAAGGAGCATTAAACAGCGGTGTAATTCTTCTTAACCATAAGTACAGTTTTCAACCTACGACACACAGTGAAAGAGTTGTTAGACTCAGCGGACTTATACAGAGTATTGTATGTTGTCCAGTGTCCATTAGGACAGAGGGGTTGGTCCTCATACTATATTCTGTTTACTTTTAACTTCTCTAGTTCTTAGACATGTGTTTCGTAGAAACACAGGGTCTAAGTTTTGAGGAGTTATAGGTATTTGAATAGAGTAGAGAACCAAGTGTAGCAAGTATCGGGATTCTTCAAAGTGATCGAAGATGTAGATACTTGTGTATGGTATTCAGTTGATAGTAATGATAAAGAGAAATTGCTTCTCTTTCAGGTTACTCATAATTGGAAGCATTCCTAAGTTGAGTAACGCTGATCGGCCTCCTTCCATTTAGTTGACATGCACTGGAGACAGCTGCATGTTTTGAATCTGGTTAAATTAAATCAGTGCCTCTGGTTCTATATTGGATATAGAACAGTTCATATCTTAACGATGTTAAGGTACGGGGAGTTGTCCGGCTTATGATTAAAACCAGACACTGGACAACTCAAGTCACGTTTCTGTAATGGCTGTTTGTGGGTTGACCCAGGCTATGACGAGGGTTGACTTTCTACCATCTGGGAGATCAATAGTAATATTGTTCTAGACTCGCCACAGTTTTATTAAAAATGGATTTTTTCAAAGACAGTAGTGGGAGTATGGTAGAACTGGAAGTGATTCCAGAACCGCAAACGATTACTGAAGATTTGATAAGGAACCTAAAGATTCAATCTGATTTGACATTCCATTGGCCACTCCACAGATAAGGTGGGTAACTTCAGGCACCCGAGAGGTACTCCGGTAGGCTCAAGGACGGTGACAGGGAAGTTCTTGTTTACCCACACTTGCCATTGCTGTTGTTCCAGGCTGCGAGACCCGGTGGGAGGATGAGTATAGCGTCGTTCTAAACTAGCTTTAGAAGTGCACGTCTATATGACTCTGCCAGAGGGTTGTCGTAGTCAGTGGGAGCAGCGGAAGTATTGGTGGACAGGTAGCTTATGTCAACTTATAGACTAAAGCAGATATAGCGGAGATAGATCATCTATTTCTGATGTGACAGTCATAGGTTTGACGTCATCAGAATAGGGGATGGATCTGTTGAGAAGGTAGTAGGGTGTGATGTCCTGGTATTGGATGACATACACAAAGTAGGAAGTGATATTCCTATACTACGATCGGTTATACTTTGGTCGTCACACAGTGGTTTCTCCACAAAGGAAATGGATTTTGTATCAGACATACTGGTTACTAGATCTATGGTTTTAGGTCTAGATTTGGGTGGTTTCCCAATCTGGATACTTAGACAGCATTCTAAGAGTATTTAAAATGGACGACTCCTGGCATGGTGGTGTACCTGCAGGTAATGGAGTCACCCTCTCTAAAGGTGTCTTACACACTAAAGGGGAGAGGGATGTGCATGATTGGCATATCACTTGCTCAGGCAATTGAGTCAATCATGAGATGTCAAGTACCACACCAGATGTTGTTCTTGCACTAGATGCAATAAGTTGACATTGATCCAATCCTGGAGAAACTATCGGAAGCAGTTTTAGAACATAAGTAAATGTTCTAAGGGATATGATAACGACAGCCTCCTTTAGGAAACGGTTATCATTCCAGGCTTCCATGGTGACATGGACGACAAGGATGTTGTCAGAGTTACAGTTTTCCTTCTAATGAGGGACAGTATTTTGGACAGGTGATCCAAGGCAATACTGAGGGAGGCATGGCGCAGGATACTGATTAAGTTCAGTTGACAATACAGTCTAAGAAGTTTGGATTTGGAGTTCATTTATGAGCTAAGTCCCATCAGACATCCAGACATATTCTAAGACAGGTATTGCTCATTTCGGGAGATGGCTTTCTCCGCGAACTTGAGATATAGAGAGACATAGAAAGAAACATCTGAGCGGATCCACTCGCTGAGGCTATTACTCGAACGCAATAGTCTCGCAAACGAGCTTTGTGAGACTGACTAGTAGAGGAGTTGGGTGTTCGGTATCACACGGGCTGTGAGTATGCGACATCGCAATAATTAGCCTTGAGTGCAAGTGGGAGATTGTTGGAGATAGTGCCCTCAGAGTCAATTATTGGATCACAGGCACGTGATTGCAATGATTGAGGGAGGACCTATCCCGGTACGACAGTCTTACTCGAGATGATAGTATGCTATCTGGTGTACTGCTTTAGGTGACCTGACAAGTCGCTATTACACGTTGGTAGAGCCCCTAGGATTCTTGCTTGACCACCAGCAGTATGAGGGCGATCATATAAGTGGGAGCTGGGGTCTATAAGCACATCCTTAAAAGGTCCCTAGTCGTGGGAGATTCGAGACAGGGCATCGTTTCTCCAAAGTAGACTAGTGTATACAGTCGAGACCCCGACGAGGGGCGGTGGCCGGTCTCACAAGCCACTGGTGTCAGTTGGTTCACCTAAGATGTATACAGGTGCTCATTAGGTTATGAGTACACCGGACAGGACTCGCCGGGAACCTGCTAGTTGGTCTTATACCTGACGTCAGATAGCAGTTCCCTGGTGACATGTGTACAGGTTAGTTCATCGACCTGAGATCGTCATTTGTCTCGTGTGAGTTCCCACTGTGCTTTGATTACTACCCTACCACGGCTCAAAGGAGACGTGCAAACAGGTTTTAGTTGGGTACAGTCCCGAGCCACATGGAGGCAGTGAGCGGATCTTCAGGGGTTCGTCTCTCCCGGTATTGGGGGTGAGGTCGCGCTGTGTCTAGGAGAGCCATTACACAAAGTCCTTGGCCAAGGCAGGAGATTTACTGGTAGGTATTCCAGTAGTATCTCAGGGTGTTCTGGGCTACACTCCGACACGACTTGTACCGCTTTTGGGGGTCTGACTTTTACCAACCCCTTAGGCCCGCCATGCGATGCTCATAGACGAACGAACCGGACTGTACGGATATTGTCACTGACAGGCTCAGTAGGGTGTCAGGATGAGTTCGCTCATCGACGTCCCTTTTGGTCAATAGCTGGTGGCCCGTTACGTATTGGCTTATACCTCTGACGTGCTAGTGGTTAAATCCACAGCCATAGTATTGACGAGTCTTTAGAGTCCACCACACATTCAGTTACTCAGCTTTCGGGCGAAACGCTGTAGAGGCCGTATGGAGATATGGCAGGGTCCGATCAGATACGTGCGGTATTGCACGGATCAGGATCGGACGATTAGTACTAGAGGCCGTATAGATATATGGCAAGGTTCGATCGGATACGTGCGGTATTGCACGGATCAGGATCGAACGGATATTACTAGCCGGCTTTGGTTTAAGCCGGATCCTAGTATAGTACAGTGTAGATTTTGTCTCATTGCATTTGTATCCGGTCGGAATACAGATGCGGGTGTGTATGCACAGTATCGGGGTTTTCCTGTAATTTATTACGGGACCAGTTTTCTGGAGTTGCCAGTTTGCATTCCGTTCCGGCCGGTTTTCCTTTGTTCTTTCCCGGCCGGACTTTTCCGATGGAGGGGGTTATTTGCAATTGTGCAAATAACTTTTGTGGAGGGGGTTTCTTGTATTTGTGTCATTATGATGTGTTAAGCATCTTTCATCCATGATGGTGCATTAATTGAGATAAGAAAGGATATGGGTTTGATGTGAATTGGTTATGGTAAGGTTTTGCTTTATGGTGTGGTCACCTCTTCTCTTCTCCTACCATCACCTCCCTTCATGCTACACATACTTTCCTCCACCATTCTTATATGAGAAGGGCCGGCCATTTGAGGAAGGGAGAGAGGATCATTTCATTTGGATGAGGGAAAATTTGTTCATCTCATTTTCATGCTACACAAATTCTAGCTCCACTTTGAAGTTCATTTCACAACCTCATTCCTCCATCAAAGCAACATAACCCCAAAGAGACAAAGCACTACACTTTCTACAGCACATCTTGGGCACGTCGACTTGCCAGCTTCGTGCCCGAGTTGCCTCGGTATTGAGGTGGGAGCCCGTAAAAGATGCAGGCGATGTGGTGCCCTTCCGGCATAGAGGCAACGACCGGACTTTCCGCAGGAGATCGGGACGACGACGAGAAGACCGGAGGACTCGGATCACTCGGTATATCTCTAACCCGTCTTGTTAGTTAGCTAGGACAAGTTCAATGGCCCGATCCGGGGTTTAGTGCGCGGTGGTGCCGGTTTGCTAAGTTCGCAAAATTAAAGTTTATCACCGCTTCCGCATTTGGCCGTCGGTTTGACAGCCGGGGCGCCGCCGTGCACTTACATATATAACAGCCTTGCTAAACATGGTAGTATGCTACTTAGTTTTTCTATCTTAATATGTGAGTATACGTATTGATAGAGCTCTTAGGATCTTGCTTGACTACCAACGTTGTGATGGCAATCACACTAGTGGGGGCTGGGTAGTCTACAAGCACATCCTTATTCAGGTCCCTAGTCGTAGGATTATCGAGACAGGGCATCGATACTCCGGAGTAGACTAATGTGTACGCTTCTCATCCCAGTTGGGGAGATGGTCTGTCCCACAGCCGTCAATACGTCGTACTGGAGATAGTATGCAGGTGCTCGTTAGGTTACGGGTACACCGGACAGGACTCACAGGGAACTGTTGGTTGGTTTTATACCAGTCGTCAGTTAACAGTTCCCAGGTGACATGAGTACAGCATAGTCCGCAGACTTGACACTGCTACTTCGCCTCGAGTGTGTCCCACTGTTCTTAGATTGCTACCCTACCACGGCTCAAAAGAGTCGTGCAAACAGGTAGCAGTTGGGTGCAGTCCCGAGCACTTGGAGGCAGTGGCGGTTAGACATGATTCGTCTCTCCCGGTATTGGGGGTTGATATCGCGCTGTGTCAGAGAGCCATTACGCAAAGTCCCTGGCCAGGGCAAGCGAGATTTGCTGGTAGGTTACAGTAGTTTCTTAGGGTGCAATGGGCTTCGCTCCGACACGACTTATACCGCTATTAGGGGACTGACGCTTGCCGCCCCCTAGGCCCGATATGCGATAGTCTTAGACGAACAGACCGGACTGTACGGAGATTGTCACATCAGACTCAGTAGGAGTTCGGATGGGTTTCCTCATCGGCCTTCTTATCGACATCTACCTGGGGACCGTTACGTACAGCTAGTGCCGCTTGCGCTCTGTGGTTAAACCCACTGCCAGCGTAGTAATCGAGTCTCTAGAGTCCCACACAGAGAGTTTCCCTACTCCAGGCGAAACGATATAGAGGTCGTATGGTTTTACGACAAGGGTTCGGACGCATACGTGTGTTTACGCACGTACGACATCCGGACAGTTTTTACTAGCCGGCTTTGGTTTAAGCCAGTTTCTACTATCCGGTTATTGGATTTATACAGTCTAAAGTTTTTCCGTGTTTTCACGGATAGGAGGGGTGTTCTCGTAATTTCGCGAGAAGCTTCTAGAAGATGGTGACTTGAGGGTTAAGGTGGCATATGCACTAAATGAGATTAGTGATTCATTTGTGTGATTCATCCATGTCATTAATGCATCATAAATGCTTAATGACTCATGGAGATGAATCACCCATTTGTATTTATGAAGCATGGTTGTAAATCCTTTATTTTCTTTTATTGGATAAATAATAATGCTTCATATATATTATGATAGATCATTATCTCATCTCATTCTCTTGCTCACTTTCTCTCTCCTCAAGCTCTCTCTCTCTTCAAACCCTAATCCTCCCCTCTCATGTGTTGAGACCAAGGATTAGATTAGACTACTTAATCCTTAACCATTCTCTTTATCATTTAGGTTACTTAGATTAGCGATTTAAGAAACCTAGTTACCTCAAGTTTGAGGTGAAGCTTGTAGTAAAGCTTTCGGGTGGATCATCTACAACATAGAGAAGGCAGGAGAGGACGTCGAGAACGAAAAGACGAAGGACACGGTTCTACAGGTATAATCGCTTTTCATAGTAGTTGTTAACTTCTATGATTCTTGTTAGTTATAGTTTAGCAAAGATTCTCGGTTAGTCGATGTTTACGCCTAAAACAATATCGTTTTTCATTATTCCGCCTCCCCGCAAGTCGTGGGGTGTTGTACATCGACTTACAGTGGTATCAGAGCCTCGCTAAACAATAATTAACTCATTAGCAAAGTCGTATGAATTTCGAACGCAAAACGAACCGAAAAAGACATCGATATCACAAGTTTCTGTCGAATTTTAAACAGGCCTAAAAAATTTTCAGGGAGCTGCAGAATAACCTACAAAGAATTATAAGAACACTGGTGAAAATTGGGTTCCTGAATCGGCCATACAGCCGCGGAACCGCGGCCGATCCCACCTATCCGCCGCGGATCCGCGGCCGAGTTGGGGCCGATTCAACCCAGTTTCCTCCAGTAACTCTTCTGTGATATTTTTGTATTTTCTGGAATGTTTATTTTCTGCTCAAGTCTCAGGTGCACAGAGAAGTTTTGGGAGTAGAATCTGATATGTTTGCTCGATCGAAATTATACGATGTTTGCTAAATTGATTATATCTGTGTTTGTATAATGTGTTCGTAAACCTCCCCTAACTGCTAGTATATCGGTTGGCAGGGGGTTGCACATTTCTGTAATGGTTTTTACTGTTTGTGGTTGTGAACTGTATTGGACTGTTGTGATGATTAGCCGGGGTTTGAGATGGGTTGTTATATTCATTCATTCGATGTAATTGTAATATGTTGTAATATTATTTTGCGGGGCGCATCCAGGTTGCGGTTGTAGCCACCGTTGTATTATTTCATTTTACTGTTTTTGCTCCTAGGAAAGACCCAAGGTGGGGTGCACAAACTACCGGGTACTTTGAAGTGTTTAGTGGCCTGCTCACTTTGTTGAGGGAGGCCGCTTCACTTCGGGTACTTGACGGGTAGTTTGCCGTACCCGTAAGGGTCTAGGGTGGGGTAATGGCTATTCATCACAACTGTGTAATCCGTATTTTGTTGCAGGCTCTAAACAAACGCGGATTGCTTGCAAATCCAATAAAGTTCATATGAGATCGGGAATGCCTATTATTGCGTCTGACGAATGTACAATATCTATATATGATAGCTATTTAGACGTCACTTATGTTTTACACCCGCGCTAGCCCAGCCCCCGCTCTGCCGTTAGTTAAGTAACCTAACGGGTGATGACGGGACCCAGTGGCAAATGCGGATGGCATAAGAGGACGTTGTATTTTCGTTGTTTTCTGCAATGATAGGTTAATGATGGGACGCATTATTTATAATGCAAAGAAATAAACCAAAAGATGAATCGTTGGAACAATTTAAAAGAAACCACTCGGTTATTTTAAAACAGATGATATTTTTTAATTGCGGAGCTTTAACCACTCCTTTTAAAAGCTATCAGGTTCCTTCGGTCATATCAAGTTCACTACGTTCACGGTTTCGCCAAAACCATTCGTAGCCCTCCGTCATTTCATTTGGGTATTCAGTAGTATTCAAGCTATGTATTTTGACCTAACGCCAAGGCATAGTGTTTGGTAGCTGCTGGGTATTCATTTGTCGCACAGATAGATGAGTTAGTTTGGGACAGTCGTATTATCATTTTGGCCGAACGTCAAGGATATGTACGGATGGGTTCAAATTAACAAGATAATGATGGGTAGAACTTGACATGTGACTTATGATATTTTGACCTAACGCCAAGGTCATAAGAGCATGGGGCAAAAATATATATCGGGAATTTCTAAAGAAACTGAAATTTGCAAAGAGATGCATACCATTTAGAGTTTGATGAATGTTGGTAGGATTCCTTCAACATTATCATACGATGATATTTAGATCCCGATCCTACTGTGAGTATATGCTACTCATCAGGATATTCGTCACTTAACGATCAATGTTATAAACCAAGTAGGTGTCAAGAAAGGTGTCAGCGGGGTTACGCCCCCAGAGAAAAGAGGTTATTTAATTAAGGAATTTCGCGAAAGTGTTGGAAAACCTCCCTCGAAGTACCGACACTAGCCTGGCTGAACGGTTAAGCAAGTATTGTACAGTGAGAATAGTCCTGGCTAATTCTTCTTTTATGGTTTGAGAAAGGATTCGAGAAACAGTGGGAGCCATCCAGTTTAGATAAATTAAAAACCACTCTAAACTTGCAAGAGCATCATGCTAAAGAGTTTTCTTCTCTCCCTCCTCATTGCAGCGACCCTGAAAATGACTGGACTTAAGTTACTTTTAGAGAAAAATATACTGACAGGGCCAAACTATAAAGATTGGCTGCGGAATGTCAAAATGGCTTTGACCTATGACAAATCGGGGTACGTCCTCACCGCTAAGGCACCTGCTGTCCCTGGTCCCAAATCCAGCAATGCGGATAAGGAAATCCGCAAAACCTGGGATTTCGATTGCGCGAAAGCCAAGTGCATCGTGCTTGCATCGATGAACAATGAACATCAGAGAAGGCACGAGGATATGGAACTAGATGCCATATTTCTCCATACAAAGGAACTTTATGGAGAGCAATCTCGTATAGCAAGATACGAGACCTCTAAGAACTTGTTTCTAGCGAGGTTGGCTGTCGGATCATCGGTAAGAGAACATGTCCTAAAGATGATTGGCTACATAGAAGAGCTCGCAGACCTTGGGACGACTTTGGATAATGAGCTCTATACAGACCTTATTCTCCAGTCCCTCTTTCCACCTACGCCCAGTTTATTCTGAACTTCAACATTCAAAGAAAAGAAGTTGAACTTCTGGAACTCCTTAACATGTTGAGGAGTGCAGAGGGCACCTTGCAGAAGGCAAGGGAAACACCCGCTATGTTTGTTAGCGGTGCTTCTTCTTCCGGGTCCAAGGCTAGGGCCAAAGGAAGGAAAAAGAAGGCCGCCACCAAACCTAGAGGAGGTGTAAGTAAGGTAGGAGGGAAGGGAAAGAAAAAGTTTGCGGTACCAGTAGTGGCCCAGGATGAGTGTTTCCATTGTCACAGGAAAGGGCATTGGAAAAAGGATTGCAAGGCGTGGAACGCCAAGAACCAGGAACCGAAGCAAGCTGTGGCTTCGACTTCAGGTGTGTTTGTAATTGAGAATTGTCTGTCAATTAACTCTACTTCCTAGGTATTGGATACTGGATCAGGATCTCATATTTGCAATTCATTGCAGGCACTGAGAAACCGTAGAGTGCTGAAGGATGGTGATATGACCCTGATGGTTGCTAACGGAGCTAGCGTGGGAGCTGTGTCCGTAGGGGATTATCACCTGGGATTGACGAATGGACACATTTTGGTTTTACATAACTGTTTTTGTGTACCCATCTTAACGTGTAATATCATATCTGTTTCCTTGTTATCAAATAAAGGTTATGATTTCACGTTTGTAAGTGATGTTGTTAACATCCACCTTGATCATAGTTTGATTGGGTCCGGTACACTGGATAACGGTATATATGTTTTAAACCAACTCCAAATTTTCAATGTCCAGAACACACTAAAAAGAAAGTCTCCAGATTTAAATAAAGCTTTCTTATGGCATTGTAGACTGGGTCGCATCAATGAGAGAAGGTTGACTAAGTTACATAGAGAAGGATATTTAGACTCGTTCGAATATCAAACTTATGCCACTTGTCAATCTTGTCTCAAAGGAAAGATGACAAAGACTTCATTTACTGGATATAGTAAGAGCGAGCGAGCTCTTAGGACTCATACACAGCGATGTATGTGGTCCAATATCTACAAATGCAAGAGGTGGTTTTTCCTATTTCATTACTTTTACGGATGATTACTCAAGGTACGGATTCATTTATCTGATGAAACATAAATCCGAGACTTTTGAGAAATTCCAAGAGTATAAGAATGAAGTAGAAAACCAAACCGGCAAAAGTATCAAGACACTAAGATCTGATCGAGGTGGTGAATACTTGAGTGCCGAGTTCCTAGGTTACCTAAAAGAGAAAGGAATTCTCTCTCAGCTTACTTCTCCATACACTCCACAGCATAACAGTGTATCGGAGAGACGGAATCGAACCCTATTGGATATGGTACGTTCCATGATGAGTAATACTGAGTTACCGCGATCTTTTTGGGGTTATGCGCTAGAATCAGCGGCATATCTTTTGAACATGGTTCCTACCAAGACTGTGCCTACCACGCCATATCAGATGTGGAGTGGAAAGAAACCCCATCTACAGTATATAAAGATTTGGGGATGTCCAGCTTTTGTTAAAAAGCAGCATGTGGACAAGCTCGAGGCACTAAAGTGTAAGTTTGTGGGATATCCAAAGAACTCCAGGGGATATCTATTCTATTACGCAGAGGAACAAAAGGTATTTGTTTCTCGTAATGCCCATTTTCTAGAACATCAGTTTTTAGAAAAAGAAACAAGTGGGAGCGAAATAGAACTGGAAGAAATTCCATAACCACAAACTACTACTGAAAGTTTGGTAGAACCAGTAGTTCAAGAAGAGCAGGACATTCCCGCACCCCTCCGCAGGAGTAGTAGGCCGTCTCATCCGCTTGAGAGATACTACGGTTTTCCCATAGATGAGGATAGAGAGGATTGCATCATCGATGATGATGAACCTACTAGCTTCCAGCAGGCCATCCAGAGCGGCGACTCGGTACGATGGCTAGATGCAATGCGGACCGAAATGGAGTCCATGTACACCAACAAAGTATGGACTTTGGACTTTGCTCCAGATGGGGTAAAACCCATAGGATGCAAATGGATCTTCAAGAAAAAGATTGGTGTAGATGGACAGGTGGAAACCTATAAGGCTAGACTTGTTGCAAAGGGTTTTCGTCAAAGACCTGGTTTGGACTATGATGAAACTTTTTCTCCAGTGGCTATGCTCAAATCCATTCGGGTCCTTCTTGCTATTGCTGCTTTCCATGATTATGAAATCTGGCAGATGGACGTAAAGACGGCTTTTCTGAATGGTAATTTAGAAGAGTGCGTCTATATGGATCAACCAGAGGGTTTCAATCAGAGTGGGAGCAGCGGGAAAGTATGCAAGTTGCTAAAATCCATTTATGAATTAAAGCAGGCATCGCGGAGTTGGAACATCTTCTTTGATGAAACGGTCAAAGAATATGACTTTATCAAAAATCCAGATGAACCATGCATATATAGTAAAGTTGTAGCAAGAACTGTTGTATTCCTCGTCTTATACGTGGATGACATTCTATTAATAGGAAATGACATTCCTATGCTACAATCTGTCAAAGGATTCTTGTCACACCGGTTCTCCAAGAAAAACCTGGGTGATGCCTCTTACATTCTTGGGATCCAGATCTATCGTGATAGATCCAAGAGGATGTTGGTACTTTCGCAGTCCAGGTATATCGACACTGTACTGAAAATATTCAGTATGGAAGATTTTAAGCGCGGTAATCTACCGACATATCACGGAATCACCCTATCCAAAGAGATCTCTCCCAAGACTGATTTGGAAAGGGAACGCATGTCTATTATACCATACGCTTCTGCGGTAGGCTCTATAATGTATGCGATGTTGTGCACCAGACCAGATGTAGCTTATGCACTGAGCGTGGTAAGCCGGTATCAGTCAGACCCAGGGAAGAATCACTGGATAGCAGTAAAGAACATTTTCAAGTACCTGAGAAGGACTAAGGAGATGTTCTTGGTTTACGGCGGAAAAGACCTCAAGATGGAGGCCTATGCTGATTCCGGCTTCTAGAGTGATAAGGACGATTCCAAGTCCATGTCAGGTTATGTCTTTACCCTCAATGGAGGGGCGGTGTGGTGGAAGAGTTCCAAGCAGGACACCGTTGCTGACTCGACGATGGAAGCGGAGTATATTGCTGCTTGCGATGCCGCAAAAGAAGCGGTCTGGATGAAGAAGTTCCTAACAGAACTTCAGGTGGTTCCTACCATTGTTGATCCAATACCTCTGTATTGCGACAACAATGGAGCTATAGCTTTAGCGAAGGAACCAAGGTCCCATCAGAAGTCCAGACACATCTTAAAACGGTATCACCTGATCAGGGAGATCATTGATCGTCAGGAGATCGAGATTCGGAGAGTTGCTACTGAAGAGAACATTGCTGATCCATTCACGAAGGCCCTACCTCAGATTCAGTTCGAGAGGCTACTCGAGATCATCGGTCTTCGATATGCCTGTACATGGCCCTAGTGCAAGTGGGAGATTGTTAGTGTATATGCCCTAGGGGCCATTATTGTATCATACTAGTTTGTATATTACTTAATGGAAGCTTGGGATATTCACATGTATATAACAGTCTTGCTAAACATGGTAGTATGCTACTTGGTTTTTCTATCTTAATATGTGAGTATACGTATTGATAGAGCTCTTAGGATCTTGCTTGACTACCAGCGTTGTGATGGCAGTCACACTAGTGGGGGCTGGGTAGTCTACAAGCACATCCTTATTCAGGTCCCTAGTCGTAAGATTATCGAGACATGGCATCGATACTCCAGAGTAGACTAGTGTGTACGCTTCTCATCCCAGTTGGGGAGATGGTCTGTCCCACAGCCGTCAGTACGTCGTACTGGAGATAGTATGCAGGTGCTCGTTAGGTTACGGGTACACCGGACAGGACTCACAGGGAACTGTTGGTTGGTTTTATACCAGTCGTCAGTTAACAGTTCCCAGGTGACATGAGTACAGCATAGTCCGCAGACTTGACACTGCTACTTCGCCTTGAGTGTGTCCCACTGTTCTTAGATTGCTACCCTACCACGGCTCAAAGGAGCCGTGCAAACAGGTAGCAGTTGGGTGCAGTCCCGAGCACTTAGAGGCAGTGGCGGTTAGACAGGATTCGTCTCTCCCGGTATTGGGGGTTGATATCGTGCTGTGTCAGAGAGCCATTACGCAAAGTCCCTGGCCAGGGCAAGTGAGATTTGCTGGTAGGTTCCAGTAGTTTCTCAGGGTGTAATGGGCTTCACTCCGACACGACTTATACCGCTATTACGAGACTGACGCTTGCCGCCTCCCTAGGCCCGATATGCGATAGTCTTAGACGAACAGACCGGACTGTACGGAGATTGTCACATCAGACTCAGTAGGAGTTCGGATGGGTTTCCTCATCGGCCTTCTTATCGACATCTACCTGGGGACCGTTACGTACAGCTAGTGCCGCTTGCGGTCTGTGATTAAACTCACTGCCAGCGTAGTAGTCGAGTCTCTAGAGTCCCACACAGAGAGTTTCCCTACTCCAGGCGAAACGATATTGAGGTCGTATGGTTTTACGACAAGGGTTCGGACGCATACGTGTGTTTACGCACGTACGACATCCGGACAGTTTTTACCAGCCGGCTTTGGTTTAAGCCAGTTTCTACTATCCGGTTATTGGATTTATACAGTCTAAAGTTTTTCCGTGTTTTCACGGATAGGAGGGGCGTTCTCGTAATTTCGCGAGAAGCTTCTAGAAGATGGTGACTTGAGGGTTAAGGTGGCATATGCATTAAATGAGATTAGTGATTCATTTGTGTGATTCATCCATGTCATTAATGCATCATAAATGCTTAATGATCATGCAGATGAATCACCCATTTGTATTTATGAAGCATGGTTGTAAATCCTTTATTTTCTTTTATTGGATAAATAATAATGCTTCATATATGTTATGATAGATCATTATCTCATCTCATTCTCTTGCTCACTTTCTCTCTCCTCAAGCTCTCTCTCTCTTCAAACCCTAATCCTCCCCTCTCATGTGTTGAGACCAAGGATTAGATTAGAATACTTAATCCTTAACCATTCTCTATATCACCTAGGTTACTTAGATTAGTGATTTAAGAAACCTAGTTACCTCAAGTTAGAGGTGAAGCATGTAGTAAAACTCTCGGGTGGATCATCTAGTACATAGAGAAGGCAGGAGAGGACGTCGAGAACGAAAAGACGAAGGACACGGTTCTACAGGTATAATCGCTTTTCATAGTAGTTGTTAACTTCTATGATTCTTGTTAGTTATAGTTTAGCAAAGATTTTCGGTTAGTCGATGTTTATGCCTAAAACAAGATCGTTTTTCATTATTCCGCCTCCCCGCAAGTCGTGGGGTGTTGTACATCGACTTACAAGAAGTGCACGTGTATATGACTTTGCTAGAGGGTTATTGTCAGTGGGAGCAGCGAAAGCGTGGTAGGCCAGTAGTTATGTCTATTTATAGACTAAAGTAAGTATAGCGGAGATAGATCATCTATTTTTAATATAACAGTCATAAAGTTTGACTTCATCGGAACAATCGATGGACCTGGTAAGAAGGGAGTAGGGAGTGATGTCCTGGTATTTGGATGACGTATCCTTATAGAAAGTGATATTCCTATACTACGATCGATTATATTATAGTTGTCACAAGATGTTTCTCCATATAGGATCTGGATAAAAAGTCAGGGATTCTGGTCACTAGATTTATGGTTTTAGATCTAGATTTAGGAAGTGTCCCAATTCGGGTAATTGACACATTTTGGTCCAACACATAACATGTGTGCACTAGCTCTTTGGTGACTAGGACCATGATGGGGCAGCCATGATACATGGAGCAAGTGGGCACATATGGTGTGATGTGTATTGATGGTGCAATAAATGCTTAAAGTGTTGATGTGAGTTAAAGCACCAAGTTCCCTCTAAATCTCTGCATACAAACCAGGTTATTTTAGACCAAGCAAACAGCATCAGAGGGTTATTGGGAAGCACACAAACCCACACATCCAATACGAGCCCCTCTTCTCGGAATTTGGCTGAGCACATGCTCACCAAAACCGGCGAGCTCGGCCCCACCTTGCCCAATTGGCCCCATATTTTCACAGAGCCTCTCTTGCTGCCACGTCAGCTCATTTTTATTGTTTGTTTATTTTCCTTTTGAGCCTATAAATACAGACCGGTGGGGAAGGGAAGGAGGCTACCATGTACATACATTTCTATTTCTGTCACGACCCGAAATTGGCGCGTGACGGCCCTTAAACTACGCAACGTCTAAAGGCGTAACGCAATTTAAGTAAGTCAAAAACCCAGAAATCTAAACCATCAAAAGTAGTAAGTGATAAGAACATTGTTAAAACTTTTGAAAATCTCAAATACAAATTCTTTAAAGTCCAACTTTACTTTCTTAAAAATTTTGGCAGCACCTCCTTTGTAAAAACTAACCCCAAAAATGGTTACAACATAAATATAAGTAAAGCATCCCCAAACGGGAGCAAATTCATGCCCAACGGTGGAAAACAACCACCACAACAGATATACGACACCGTAGCGAAGAAATAAAAGACGATATAAATAAAACTGCATAAAAGACCTCTAAGTCACCAAAAATATACAATATCGTCCTCACATCAAGTCTCTAAGTCAATACATGAAAATGGTAGATGGAGAGTACAAGGTACAAAGATATACAAAGAGCATCATCGGATAACCGCAAAACCCACCTATAGCAAAACTGCACGCAGTCAGCCGAAGCGGTATCCGCTGCAAAAGATGATATGATAGGTAGAAGCCCTGCCTCGACTACTCTGATGAACAACCTGCAAACCCTGTGGCACAACAGGGGTGAGTTGCCAACTCGTGAATAGTAAATAACATATGCAGGTAATCGCAAGTATGCACGTACAGCGCGAATCTAATACATGCAAGTTGATAGCAATAAATGGCCATATGTATGCAGCAGTCATGAAAGGTACTCTATTAGGTACAACTAATACATGAAGCAATAAATGGCAATATGTATATACAACAATCATGAAAGGTACTCTATCATGTACAACTAATACATGAAGCAATGCATATAAAGTAAATGCGGAGTATGGGATAAAACATGTCATCCTCACGGAATCCTGACCTCGTGGCAGGACCAAAGTCCATCAAGACAATCTAAATCCCAAATTTCCTCAAATCAGCCCCAAATTGGCCCTCATATCCTGTAAGTCTCATATATCCTGAGTGTCCAATATCAAGTAAATCTCATATAACCAGTATCCAATATCGAGTATATCTCATGAAACTTGAGTGTCCAATATCTACACCCAAAACATCATGAAAACAAATGTCTAGCATCGACACATAAATACTCATCTCTGAGGCGCCGTCACCTGGGACTGGCCCTCCTATGTCATGTACGTACATCCTATGGAACCTGAGTGTCCACCACCCGCAATCGACAAGGGCATGTGCGTACATAACCTCGATCGGTATCCCCCAGATATCCGTCGAGTTCCAAATACTATCACCGGTTGGCACACGCCCCCATCCAGGCTCATCGGCATGTACCGTCGATCTTCTTGCCCCGGGGAACCAACCGGGTTCCACCATGTACCTGCACACGACCCACGACACCTCCTCGCATGGGGTATATATAAGCTCAGAACCGAGAAATCTCATAGTGGAAGCTGAAATATCATATCAAGAGAAACCAGGTTTTCAAATAATGCATAATTTCATAAAACAATCATGGTCCTCAAATCCAGAAAATATCAAGTAATGAATAAGTATAACTGCATAAATCAATACATATATATTAGCGTCCCATTCCACTGTTATATATACTTAGGAGTAAAAATATCAGAAAACATCATATGAAATACATGAATGTAATATATGCAACATGAAACAGTAATATGAGCATATAAAGGAAAACCCGCTATTTAACTGCAACAAGTTAATATATATATCATGCGGTTCCTAATTTCTCCAAGTCCATACAATATCAAATAAAGGTGAACATGTAGTTATAGCCAAGTATGCGTAACCGTGTTGGTATAGCAAGATATGTGTATCAACCTATCAATAATGATGTAATACCCTCCAGGTATATGTATAAGTATGTATGCAAGATGTACATGTAGCTATGTCTCATATGTGTATATACCTATCACTAATGGTACAATATCATATAGGTACATGGGTAACTAGCATGTAAGCGTGTCAAGGCATATGTGTAACCATGTAGGTATACAGGTATGCTATATGTCATATGCACGAAGGAAAATAAGGATCATGTCTAAATGTCCCTAAGCAATACAATATCACATGTGTATAGGTGTTGTGCGTTTCATGGCAATTATCGAGGGTGTGTGTGTAGCATACAATTAGTGCTCGTGAAACATGAACCGTCAATAATGGTGTTGTGTCTCATTAATACTAAGTCCATGCACAATAGGAAATGAGATACGCAACAAAGGTACACATGCACAATCAATATTTATATACATCTAACTAATAGTCATATCATTTAATCTAGCCCAGACGCATAACGCCATACGGGCGATTCCCTTGTAGATGTTAAATCTACTCACAACAATCCTGGCTAAGTAAAGCCAACCACTCGCTTTTCCTTCTTCACAGCGTCCGAATTCCCCGCCTGCGATCCTGAAAGCATATAACAATATAACAAGTGTATATTAGCAATCGACCAATAACACGTACCAACTACGTTTGACCGACGCACCAACTCCAACATACTCTCAAGTGTTCGTCAAGTGGCTAACGCGCATAGCGACACTACGAAACCAACTCAAGAGCAAAATATACACAAAGACACAAACGACATCGGCACTACCCTAGCTAGGAACGCTAAACGACACAACCTTCAAGCCTAGACCTTGATCGTACCGATCGTGTATTCACAATACATTAATAAACGTGGAATTCAATATAAATAGCGTCGCAACGTCAAAAGAAACCCATGCCAAAACTTACCGAAATCTAGTAAGCAACATATATCATTTTAGCACAAAACTACAAGTTTTACCCAAAATTAGAAATCACAAACATCATAATATAGCATGATTAAACCATACAAACCATTACTATAATTTTAAACTCACCTAAATAGGATTAGTAAAATCTTAGTTTGCTAATTAGCTTAATTTACAATTAGGAAAATATCAATTAACAAACTAGCAACTAGATTTAGTTTTCTTCAAGTCTTAACTTATCACTTAACCTTTTCATTAATCAAAACCTAACTTGATTATCCAAAATCCATTTCTTGAATTTCAAAACATGCAATTAAAAGCTCTAATTAAACATCTTATATGCTAATTAAAGTATTAGTGTCACGACCCGCAGGGTACGGAACGTGACTGGCACTTAAGTTTACGAAACGTCTAAAGACGTCCGTAAAATAAGTAAGCCAAAGCCCAGAAAACAAAACCAATTAAGCAAAAGAGTGAAGAAAACCCAATCAATTGAAAGCGAGTTTATCAAATAAGTCATGTAAAACCCTTTTTAAAAACAATACCAATTTTTCCGAAAATTTCGGCAGAGTCTCCTTTGTAAATACTGGCCCCCAAAATGGGTACAACAAAATATATATGAATCCAACAAAATAGGGCATCCCCAAGCGGGAGCTAGCTCTTCGCCACAAGGCGGTCACAAATCCCACGCAATATAAAACGACAGCATGCAAAATAATCATAATGAAGCATAAGAAAAACAGCATGTCGACTTAAGTGAGCTCGACCCCAAAATACAGCATAAAAGTCCACAAACCTCACAGTCTCATCTCTAAGTCAATATACAACAATACTGGTAGATACAGTAGATGGAGTGCACTAGATACAAAGAATATACAAGGTGGTACAAAAATAGTAACATAACCCACCTAAGAGCAAAACCTCGAGTCCAGGCAAAGGAGACAAAAGAACAAGTGCGCCCGCCGCTACTGTACTGACGGAGCGGACCTGCAAAAGACTGTGGCACAACGGGGGTGAGTTGCCAACTCGTGAGTAATAAATAACACCTACAAAGGCTATCGTATGCATGCACACAAGCATCCTAGCATCTAAAATACAGATATGAATGGGTGCACTAGCAGGTGTGTATACAACATCAGTGTACGAATATGTATGCAACATGAATATCTGAGGTCTCAATAGGTATATATAAGAAACATTTATCTCTTTTTGTTTTTGAAACTCTTTTAGAATGCCAGCATAATACTCAAGGAATCGACGAGAACCGGTGTCCAGCAACGACACCCAAAAGCTATCTCAAATCTCATAAATGTATCTCTGGCCTCAGCCGTCCGGCTGACCCATCTCAAATATCAATATCTCATCATCTAGCGGCCACGGTCGGTATCCTCTGGATATCCGCCGTCCCAAACAGTCACCGGTAGGTAATCCGTCCCCTGCCAGGCTCAACGTCAACACCACATTCCTCTTGCCCCGGGATACCTTACCGGGCCCACCATGTACCCGTGCCGGTTCCTCCACTCCTCGACACGGATTTCCAAAACCACAGCAAACTCATGGTGGACGACACTTACATCACTAGAAAACCGCAATTTACATATTTTTAAAAAATATAATAAGTTTAGAAATTTTGCGGCTTTCCCCCGAAATCCAGCAATATCATAAAATCTCAAGAAATCCTCATAAGTGCATATATCAGTGATAATGAATGCATATGGTATCAATAATCAAGTTGCGATGTGTGATTAATGGATTACGCATGAACAATTAATATGATGAAGTACATGCACATGAATAGCAATCCTACGGTTTCATTTTAAGGAATTAAAGGCAATAGCACAAGTTTAAGTATCAATTAGTAAAAGGTTTAAATTTAAAGGTTATCTAGTGTGGTGGCATGGCAATTACCAGGGTGTGTGTGTAAGCATGAATAGTGCTCGTGCTGCATATAAAAACCCTGGCAATGGTGCAGGTGTCCTATAAATGGTTTCGTATAGGTATGTCAATATAATGCATGGATGCAGCAAATAATCATATACGTATTTCACCCCTAATTTCTAACATCACTAAGAATCTTGTAAGATACTAAAGCTATCGGGCGGCTTGCGCCATCCAACGATAGTCCCCCGTAGATGTTACATCTACTCACCGGAATCCCTGGCTAGCTGTGTCCAATCACCGCTTTCCCCTTTCGTGCCGCGTCTGACGTCTCCGCGACCGAACCTGGAATTTACATCAATACCAAACATAAGGTTACATATCAAGAACGACGCAAAACCCCAACGAAACTACTAATGTTCGCTAGCTAGGTACAACGTGCATAAAGTGCGCGGAACACACGCGAAAATCGCAAAAACTGCCAAAAAACGCCGATTTGGTCGCCCGGCAAAACTAAAACCCGACTACCCAAAAATCCGCACTCACGCATCCTAAACGTCATAGGAGATGCTAAAAACATCCCCAAGGTATCACAAATAATTCACCAAATAATTTTAATAAAAACCTAGTAAGCACAAACTAGCAATTTTGGTGCAAAAATCGAAAATTAGCGATACGGTTAACACAATCCAACCACACAACAAGCAATCTACAAACACTATAATTACAACACATTAGCAAAGATTCAAAACCTATTTTCCATAAACAACCATTACTTTGAATTATATAACCTAGCAATTCTTAATCCAAACTATATATGAAAACCTCAAATTAACACTAATTTATAACTCAATTAGCAAGTTAACCTTCTAGATTAGATTAGCAAAACAACTAGATAACAAATTAGATTTAATCAACTAAATAATGGTTTCTAAACCCTAATTCAACTCATTTATCATGCTTCACAACTCACAATCCATACACAACCCTCTTCTAGATTTTGGTAAATTAGCAAACTTAATGCAATTTCACCCAAGTTTAACATAGATTAGGTTAATAGGAAGCCGCTTAAGCAAGGTAACCATAAAGATTAGTTAAGTAACAACTAGATTAACTACAAAACAATTTAATTAACTATCATGGCTTCAAAAACCCTAGTTTAATTTTTCAACCATAACCTAAGAAAACTATATTAGAACTACACTAAATTAACACTACAACAATCTAACTTAAGAAACTTAATCAAAAGAATTTAATTAGCAAAAGATTATACCTCACTAGAGATCTAGCAAGAATAGATTTGCTTCAAATGATGGCCTCAAGCATCAAGATCCAAGCTAGGGAGGTGAAGGAAAAGAAAGATGAAGGATGGGTTTAATTTGTAAGCTTAAAGTTGCAATTTTTTTGAATTTAACTTGAAGAATTTTGAAGAAATGAAAAGAAAAGAGATGAAGAGGGGGGAGTGCAGGTTTCGGCCAGATTAGGAGGTGAGGGGAGGGGTGTGGGTGTGTGGGAAAGGTCAAGAGTCAACTCCCCAAAAGTCAATACACCATACCTCATCAACTATATTTAAAATAAATTCATAAACAACCCCATTTCAACACAAGAAAGGAAACCAAAATGAGGCCAGAAATTTCTGGACCTGGTCAAGGTGGGGCTGTCCTAAGGCTGAGGGAAGAGAGAGAGGGGTTTTACAAAAGAAATTTTATGCAAAAAGACCCCCTACAAGTCAAAAATTGCAAGTTTTAGCTTAAAATTCAATAAATTCGTTTCCTATCATAAAAATTAGTAAAAATTCAAAATAAAATACTAAAAATTTATGTTACCACTAGGTTTTAATTATCATAATTTTAAAGATTAAAATTAGCCCAGAAAAATTTGTATTTATCGCTAATTTAATGTATTTTCTTACCGGCTTAAAATAATATAAAAAAATTGAAAAATAGGGAAAAAATTTTAAACGACCAGAATTTCATAAGTAACTCATTAGCTACTAAAAACAAGCAATTACCTATCCATTTTAAGTATAATTAGCCCTAAACTGCAAAATAACGAGAAAGACGGTTTTCGGAAAAATACCGAATTTTCACCGAATTTCAGGAAAACACCAAAATGACTTTTCAAGACGCTACAATACAAGACGCTACAATTAGAACAACAAAAAGAGATTAGGGTTAGGGTTTTATACCTCCACAAAAGATCCAAGATCAAGCAACAACTCCAAAATTAACGCTCCAAAAAGCTATCTTTCATGAACATCCAAGCATGTTTTGTGAAGAAGGATAATGGGAAATGATTTATTTATGAGTTTGTGAGATAAATTGATGATTTTTAATGTATTTTGTGATCTTGAAAGAGTTGAAATAGGGTGAGATGAGAGAGAGGGCGGCAAAGAGACTGACCGGCCAAAATGAAAGAGGAGGGGGTTTTGTGAAAAAGTGTGGAAAAAATCTAGAAGAAAAACAAAACAAAAGCTTTAATTACAATGCCACCTCTTAAACCCTTTTCTTTTCTAATTAAAATTTTCCTTAAATTCAACAAATATCTAGATATTTTCATAGGATATTTTCAAGGATGGATTAGTGCTAATCTAGTGATTAACTTAGCATAGATTCACTTTAGCAATAATTAACCCAAGCAGAAATGTAATTACCACTAATTAAGTGCACAAATAAAGCATTAAAATAATATTTTAATTAGGGAAAAATATTAAAATGCACAAAAATTACAAGTGGCTTACAAAAACCCGCAAACTAGCAATTTCCTAGCTAAACTAGGTGCAGTGAATTCTATACTACAAAAAGATATAGCTAGTGAGCTCATGCACATTTGCGGGTTTGCCCCAAGTGTTTAAAATGCAAGCTCTCTTGGTCCAAGGTGTAGTTAGTGAGCTCATGCACATTTTTAATGAAAAGATGATTGAGTTTTGAGGTGTTTTTAATGGTGTTTGAGAGGATGAAGAGGGGGAGGGAGTGAGGGCAGCAGCAGCAGCATGAGTGAGGGAGAGGAGAGAAGATGATGAAGAAATGAAGTAGGAATGGGAGCTTGGTCCAAGGTTTGACCCCTTACCCTCTCACTCTCTCTCATGTCCATCCCTCCATTCTTTATTCATGTCCCTTTTTTTTCTTTTCTTTTCCTTTTCTTTTCTTCTCTTTAATTTATAACCATGCATGATAAAAAGAAGAAAGCATGAAAGAAAAATGTAACAAGTGCTAAAAAGACATGTGCATGTTTTGCACAAAACAAGCTTAATGCGCGATTAGTGATATTTAATCGCGATTAGCACTAAATAGTGTATAACTAATCATAAAAACTTATAATTTGCATAATTCACATAAAACACCATCTTTTTAGTAATTTCCATAATTTTCCAAAAAATTTCCCAATTTATCGGTATTTAATTATACCGCCTTATTAAAATATTCAATATTTTATTATTTAATTATAAAAATTCCCAAAAATAATATTTTATTTTTTTGAAATGTTACAATCTTCCCCCCTTAAAGAAATTCGGTCCCCGAATTTAAATTTAAACCCCTCAATACTAAAACATTTCAGTAAAAAGTCCAAGTCGTCGGGGCTCCGAAATCATCAATACAAAAAAACGCATCATAGCACAATGCATGCGCATGAACAATGAGCAGATAACTCAAAATCAAAACTCCGTCAAGCATCCCGCAATCATCGGAGTCATGGTGAAGACACCAATGTCAAATCCAATACGAAACCCAACGTGATATACATTAAAACTATACATGTAAACATCAAATTTTTATACGTGTAAATATCTGAAGGAAATGCATGCCAAACCTTTTTAAGTCATTGTGCGATGCGCATAACACTACACAGTGGCGGACGTCTATTGTAAGAAAATAACCATATATGTATATATCTTTTGTTTAATATGTGCGTTCCGCCGTTTTGAAAACAATTTAGAAAGGTATCCTTGTTTTAAACGTTTCGTGTCATATCAGACACATAGGTAAATACTAAGACTATAGCTCACTTTTTGGAAATCCCTTCGATAACTATCAATGCAAGCAAAATATATCCAGGCACTGTCCTCTGACTGGTCCTGCTCAGTACGAAAACAATAGCAAATATCATAAAAACGTACTGCTCCATAAGAAATCAATCCCAAAATGTGCATATGAATGCTACGTGCGTCTGGTGCGCACGGAAATCATATATTGGCCATACATGTGCACAGAAACAACATCTAAGTGCAACGGGTGTGCACGAAACACCTGTCAGAGACAACGTGTGTGCCTGACAACAAAATCAGGTGCATTTGATATGCACGAAGAATCTCGATTTAGTGCATCTGGTGTGCACCAAAATCGCATCCCATAACATGCGCCCAACATGCACGAAAATCCCAAATTAGGTGCATCCATTATGCACGAAATCACAAAATCCAAAATCAAGCGCCGAACATGCGCAAAATCCAATCCAAGCGCGCTAAATATGCGCAAGAATCCAAATCAAATGCACAGAGTGCACGAAATCAATATCAATATCAGAATCGAAATCGACGGTATACAATACAGCTCAATTCAGATCAGGTATATCGCGGTATATAATCTCACAACCATGTGCATCAGCGTGCACAAATCAAATCAAAACACTAAAAGTGCATGAAAACAATGCCAAAAGCATAAGTTAAATCACATGCATAACATAGGCATGAAATCAAAATCAACATATCGAATGACATCAAACCGAAGTCAGGTGCAATTGTGGTGCACAAATACGTATCAATGCACTGCAAGCATATGTGAACTATACCGAGTGCAACTACCAAATCGTGTGCGTATCATATGCACAAAACTGACTCAACTGTATAAAGTCCATGAAGTTATAAACATGTGCAGCCAAGGCACCAAACGATATCAAGTGCAATAACTGTGCACAAATCATAAATCAACACAACGGTGTATAAAGCATATCTCAAGGGTAATAACTATGCACAAAATATGAATACCCAGTAGGTGCAACCAGGTGCACGAAAACAAATATCATGAAACTCAATCATCAAGACTAAATCATGCGAATAGATCGCCCAAAATACCGAAATCCAAGATGACGGATACGTGATAATCGAATCACCAAATCACAAATCATAAATACCGTCGTCGATATTTCCTCCTTCAAAGTCGAGAAGGTGTCGGTGCATCCAATACTAGCAGAGCAAGATATCTACTTGCCTCATGTTCATGGTCTGACGCCTGGTGCTTTTAGGCTCTTGTCTCTCACTGCGCATTGCTAGATATATAGCTTCTCGGCTCAACGGCACAATATGGAATGACGACGGAAACAGTCCCGCTCTGGCACATCCTCTACAGATCTCTGGCCAACCATCTCGTCGACGATGCCGAACTCTGGCCTGCTGGATGTGAGCAATATGACCGCTCCTGGGTCCAAGTCTTCTCGTAGTATTCCAGAAAGGTCCTGTCGAGGTCTCTCTCAAATCTCGTTTCTGCCGAATTGCCCAAAAATTACCACCCTTTGCTATATATGTTTCTTGTTCCGGAACGGCTGCATACTCATCGCGACTCCTTCTAGAAGATATATCCATAATCAACGTCTCTGCATGCGTATCACATCTCTGATGTCGGCGGAGTGGAACATCATCTCATCAAGATCTCGTACGAACCTCTTACTCCGCTTTTATCTAATGTCGACTGCTTCGGACTTGTCTCTTCGTGGCTGCATAGACTGCGCTCCAACGGCTATACTCGTATCTGGAGTCTCCCAAGCAATGCATCCCATCACATGATATCCGAAAGATGTCGAACCCTTCGATCGATTCGTCAAGGTTCCATAATTCCCCCAAGAGCTAAATATCTTGGGTACAGTTTAATAGTACTCCAGTACATGCCACAGCACCTGTGGACCAACCGTAGACGGGCAAACCCAAGCCTCACAAATGGCACCGCTGAACTGCCGCAAACCCTAAGGTTCAAAGGCGTTCCATGGTCATTACGTCGAGTTAGGGTTGCATTCTTCTAGAGGGTCCATAGCATTACTTGCATTTGTCTCTGAATACTTTAAACTTGGAAAATGGGCTACTGACATTCGATCGTCTCTATCGACTCTCAACGTACCTGCGTGAAGTCGTCTCTAGTTGGAATCAATCAATCTGATGACCTCGCATCGGGGTAGGCAACGAATCACATGTCCTGGTCTTTCCTCCATGGGTGACTAGCGATCTTCTATCATATCTCTGAGTACAACTCGTGCGGCATAGCTCCAAGCATCTGGGGCAATATCTCATCATTCGCAGCAACAACTGGCTCATTTTTCCGCACGCTGAACAGTGCATCAATCATCAATTAATAGGTACATCGACGGTCATCACATTCTGGCTGGCCTCTAGCAGTAGCCTGATCCTCTGGTGCTGATCTGCACGTCCGAGAAATCTTATAAAAGCGATCCATCAAACGCTCATGGCGCGAAAACACAATAAAATGACGCCTCTATGCAATCGTATGTCTCTAGAATCACGCCATGGTCAGTCCTCGTCCGTGACGAGCTCGTGCTGATGCAACTCTAGCCGTAGCTCTCTCTGCCCGTGTAATCGTGGCAGTAAAATCATAACCAATATCGATGAGGATAGATCATAAGAATGAATATAATACTGTGCAAGGAAATGTACATCCTAAGATTCCTTAAGCGGAGTAGCGTATCGTAAGTATGCCGCGGAACATATACACGGTACGTCACTCTACTGAAGTCACCTACTCCATCAACCAAGGTCAACCTATGCGACGAAAGTTCGGGTCTAATACCCCCTCGACTAAGTCTAAGTTCCGTAAGGTCAAGCCTAAGTTCCGAATATATACAAACGCTCTAGGCTCCGCATAGTCAAACTTAGACTCGAACCAAGGTTAACATAGCGCTCTGATACCAACTTTGTCACGACCTGAAATAGCACGTGACTGGCCCTTGAATCATATGAAGTCTATAGGACCCCATCTAATTCAAGTAAGCCAAAAGCCCAGAAATCTAAAACCATTTTAAAGAAAGAAGTGAAGAAAACAAGTTTTAAAACAAGTGGTTTTAATAGCATAAGCCGAATTATGCGTTTTTAAAATCCCAAGTCTTTTCTGAAAATTTCGGCAGAGTTTCCTTTGTAAAAACTGACCCCGAACGGGGTACAACATGAATAATATATACATCAATAATAAAAGGCATCCCCAAACGGGAGCTAGCTCTTCGTCGATCGACGGTCACAACCACGCAAGCAATATAATATACAACGCCGAAGGGCGAGGATCAGAACTCAAAAGGAAACTCAAAACATCAAGAAAACCATAATAATACAACGCGCGACTCTAAGGTCGAAAGAATAAACAATTGGTTTCTAAGTCTGAAATAATATACAAGTCCGGTTGATGGAATTTTTCTAGATACAACTGAAAATAAATAAGTACAATGGCGGTCACGATGCGAATGAACCCACCTTCCAAAGCAATCACCCAGAAAGGAAGCAGTGTGCCAGAAAGCCGCAATGAAACTTGTACGGCAAAAACCTGCAAGAACTATGGCACAACGGGGGTGAGTTGCCAACTCGTGAGTAGAAAACATCACAGAGCATAAATCGTATGTATGACTCAATCCTAGGTCAATACGATTAGTAATATATATATCCTCAATATGATAAAGTCTGAAGCATGATAAGGTGGCAAGGGTAAACATTTATACATCAGTGTAATACCAAGTGCTCGTGTCAATGCCTCAGGTAGCAACATATCATAAATATGAGGTATGATCAATATAATCATCATGAAATCAGTGTCAACTATGTCATGAAGTCTATAAGCATATGGATATCATCCAACTATGAAATCAATGCATGTATGTATGTGGATCTCATCCAACCATATAATCAATGTCTGTATGCACGTAAATATCATAAAAGAGTGTGCATGAAAGTATGAGGATATAAATCAACGGTGTCCCTCGCGACACATCAAAATCATGGAACCTGGGTGTCCAACATCGACACCCAAAAACATCATGAAACCCGTGTCCAGCATCGACACGTAAATCCTCATATCTCGGGCTCCGTCAGTCTGGATCGGCCCTCGGGCTCCGTCAGTCCGGATCGGCCCATATCATCTCTCGACTCCGGTCGGTATCCTCTGGATATCCGCCGAGCCCAAATACTATCACCAGTAGGTAAGGGTCCCTCTGCCAGGCTCATCGCCTACTGCACGACAGATCCGTTCTTGCCCTGGGGTACCATACCGGGCCCACCATATACCCGCAATCGGCCTCATCCGGCTCCTCGAATCGGGTTTCACATGTCACACGTCTCAGAACTGAGAAAACGCATGGTGGACGCACTGAAATATCATGTCAAGGGTAACCGGGTTTTTAAAACAATACATGCTCTCTTTTGAAATAACCACGGTTCCCAAATCCAGAAATCTCATGAAAACAACATATCTCAATGCGTATAATCATATAGCATGATGTATGCGACATATAACAGAAATGTAAGCATAACCGTATATCATGCAACATGGAACAGTAATATGCGCATATCGAGGGAAAACCGCTCTTTTAAAATGAATCAAGTTTTTAAATATTTCTTGCGGTTCCTAAATCTCCAAAATCAAGCCAGAATCATCTATGTATGTGCAAGTACGTATGTATGCAAGTATGGGTGTACAATTTGTATGTACGCAAGTATGGGTGTACAATATGTATGTACGCAAGTATGAGTGTACAATATGTATGTACGCAAGTATGTCATGCAAGGAGTCATATCCTGATGCAACAGTCCTACTGTGTAGTGGCATGGCAATTATCGATGATGAGTTGTGTGAGCCGGCAAGCAGGTGTACGTGGAACATACGCATCATCGATAATGGTGCTGGTGTCCTGACAGCATGAGTTTAATATAACAATAACGCATTTAAACATGCAATGCGATGCGAATAGCAAGAATATGCGGAAAATGAATAATAAACACAACAGTAAAGAATCTACATCAATATATATATGTCATACAGTTTTGCCATTTGAAATAACACGAATCGTGGTGTTTAGAAAAAATAAGGGCTACGGTGTTTTTAAGAAAAGATGCGTCTTTTGGAAATATCCGTAGAATCCCTTGGCTTGTCTTTAAAATACTCATGATTCGTTAGTTTTGAAATAGGTATGACTCGGGTCTGTCTAACATCTACTAAGTAAACTACAGATCTAACTAACAAGCTAATCGAAAGGGTATGGAAACCACCTAAATCTGAGTCGATATATATACATATATAATAGTCGGTGATCTCGCCTCAATAGTATCACATACGATACAATAAATAACATGACATCCTCGAGTCAAGAGTGCAGATCAATCATCAATATATAGCTCGTACGTAAATCCGCCGTACGGCATCCCAATCTGGGTACGGGTCAAATATCACATTCATCTCATCATTTATCTGGTATCCTTATCATCATATCTCATGAACTGGGGGTACTGATCTAAGTCTAGTACAAACTGATACCATCTGCATATATATGCGTGTATGAAAACACACGCCCAAGGCCCGCTAAAATCTCATGCCGTATCTCATAATACGAAACTAAACATATCACTGATCTCATAGCATCATGCCAAAACTCATCGACTCATCTCCAAATATCATCCACTATCCTCATTATCCATGTGTAGGTATACGTGTGTGTGTGTGTATACACACACACACCTAGTCCCATACCTATGTGTGTGTGTGTGTGTATATACGTATCCCCATATACGCACAAGTAATAATAACAATAATGCATGCAAGGGTGTGTGTGCGTGTCTGCAAACCTATTCTATGGTTCGCGACTAAGAAATCAACCACGTCACTATCATCCACATTCACAACACCTATGTAAATATATAACATATCATTAACTACACTACGAACTGCGGGGGTGCTATACGCCATCCACCCGACTTCCCCCGTAGATGTGTATCTACTCACTTTGCTCTATGCTTGCCGTTGCCGACGTCGCCACGCACTTTCTTGTTGTCTCGAAGTCTTCATGGGGGTACCTACACATCATAACATATCGTGCTGCATTAAAATCCAAATCAAACCAAAACGATACGCTAAAGGCCTATAGGTTAGAACCTATGGACTACGCCTTTCAAACCACCAAACAACACTCGCTATAGACGTGCAAACGTCAAGTGATCGAGGTAAAACACAAGTACTAAAATTCAGAATCCAAAATACGGAAAATATAACTCCAAATCAAAACAGCAACTCATGAAAATGGTCCCAGATTTTACCCTAACTGGAATTAGCCAATTTTGTATACAGGAGGGGTCTAGTTTACAGGAGATGGAACTACAGACCAAACACGAACCACAAAGCTCCAGGTCTGGCCACAAATTGCGGCCAGATGGAATAAATCTGCGGCCCTATGGTGGAAGTGGGGTCTCGGGTCTTTAGGGTATGTTCTAAATCACCTGCACATCTCTCTATGTTTGCTTGTAAGTGCACGGCGGCGCCCCGGCCGTCAATCCGACGACCAAATGCGGAAGCGGTGAATAACTTAAATTTTGCGGACTTTGCAAACCGGCACCACCGCGCACTTTAACCGGATCGAACCATTAACTAGTCTAAGCTATCTACAAGAATGGGAATAGAGATATACCGACGATCCGAGTCCTCCGGTCTTCATCTCCACTCCGATCTCCTCGCGGGATCTCCGTCCACATCGTCGCCTCCTCACCTGAAAGGGCACCACATCGCCTTCGTCTTTTACGGGCTCCCGCCTCAATACCGAGGCAACTCGAGCATGAAGCCGGCAACTCGACATGCTCAAGATATGCTGTAGGTTATCTAGTGTAGTGTCTCTTTTGGGGTTTGTTGCCATTTGAGGATGATGGAGGATACAAGACAAGAAAAATGGTGCTTGCATTTTTCTTATCATGAAATGAGATCAAGAAAATGAAACACTCTCAAGGATGAAGATGAAACCCTCTTCTTCTCTTTTTTCTTTCACTCTTTCTTTTTCTCAACCATGAATAAAACTCTCTTCTAGTGAGAATGAGGATGGTGGAGGAATCAACACATAATGCAAAGGGAGGTGAGTGTAGGAGCATAAGAAAGGTGACCATATCCAAGGTCAAAGAAACATACACCATGCTTAAACTACTATTCAACCCATACCCTTTCAATCACAATAAAAAGCAAGTCAATGGTGCAAGATATGAAAGCCATCATAATCAATACAATTGCAAGAAACCCCCCCACAAATTGTTATTTGCAAAACTGCAAATAACCCCCTCCATCTAAAAAGTCCGGCCGGGAAAGAACAAAGGAAAACCGGCCGGAACGGAATGCAAACTGGCAACTCCAGAAAACTGGTCCCGTAATAAATTACAGGAAAAACCCCAATACTGTGCATACACACCCGCATCTGTATTCCGTCCGGATACAAATGCAATGAGACAAAATCTACACTGTACTAAACTAAGACCAGCTTAAGCCAAAGCCGGCTAGTTAAATCCGTTCGATCCTGATCCGTGCAATACCGCACGTATCAGATCAAACCCTGCCATATAACTATACGGCCACTAGTACAAAACTGTCCGATCCTGATCCGTGCAATACCGCACGTATCTGATCGGACCTTGCCATATCTCCATACGGCCTCTACAGCGTTTCGCCCGAAACTTGAGTAACTGAAAGTGTGGTGGACTCTAAAGACTCGTCAATACTATGGCTGTGGATTTAACCACTAGCACGTCAGAGGTATAAGCCAATACATAACGGGCCACCAGCTATTGACTAAAAGGGACGTCGATGAGCGAACTCATCCTGACACCCTACTGAGCCTGTCAGTGACAATATCCGTGCAGTCCGGTCCGTTCGTCTATGAGTATCGCATGGCGGGCCTAGGGGGTTGGTAAAAGTCAGACCCCCAAAAGCGGTACAAGTCGTGTCGGAGTGTAGCCCAGAACACCCTGAGATACTACTGGAATACCTACCAGTAAATCTCCTTGCCTTGGCCAAGGACTTTGTGTAATGGCTCTCCTAGACACAGCACGACCTCACCCCCAATACCGGGAGAGACGAACCCCTGAAGATACGCTCACTGCCTCCATGTGGCTCGGGACTGTACCCAACTAAAACCTGTTTGCACGACTCCTTTGAGCCGTGGTAGGGTAGTAATCAAAGTACAGTGGGAACTCACACGAGACAAATGACGATCCCCAGGTCGATGGACTAACCTGCACACATGTCACCAGGGAACTGCCATCTGACGTCTGGTATATGACCAACTAGCATGTTCCCGGCGAGTCCTGTCCGGTGTACTCATAACCCAATGAGCACCTGTATACATCTTAGGTGATCCAACTGACACCAGTGGCTTGTGAGACCAGCCACCGCCCCTCGTCGGGGTCTCGACTGTATACACTAGTCTACTAATGGAGTATCGATGCCCGGTCTCGAAACTCCCACGACTAGGGACCTTTTAAGGATATGCTTGTAGACCCCCAGCTCCCACTTATATGATCGCCCTCATACTGCTGGTGGTCAAGCAAGAATCCTAGGGGCTCTATCAACGTGTAATAGCGACGTGTCATGTCACCTAAAACAGTACACGATGATAAAGGTAAACCAGATAGCATACTATCATCTCGAGTAAGACTGTCCTACCGGGATAGGTCCTCCCTCAATCATTACAATCACGTACCTGTGACCTAATAATTGACTCTGAGGGCACTATCTCCAACAATCTCCCACTTGCACTCAAGGCTAATTATTGCGATGTCGCATACTCACAGCCCGTGTGATACCGAACATCCAACTCCTCTACTAGTCAGTCTCACAAAGCTCGTTTGCGGAACTATTGCGTTCGAGGAATAGCCTCAGTGAGTGGATCCGCTTAGTTGTTTCTTTCTATGTCTCTCTATATCTCAAGTTCGCGGAGAAACCCATCTCCCGAAATGAGCAATACCTGTCTTAGAATGTGCCTGGATGTCTGATGGGACATAGCTCATAAATGAACTCCAAATCCAAACTTCTTAGACTGTATCGTCAACTGAACTTAATTAGTATCCTGCGCGCCATGCCACCCTCAGTATTGCCTTGGATCACCTGTCCAAAATACTGCCCCTCGTCAGAGGGAAAACTATAACTCTGACAACCTTCTTGTCGTCCATGTCACCTTGGAAGCCTGGAATGATAACTGTCTCCTAAATGAGGCTGTCGTTATCATATCCCTAGAACATCCACTTATGTTCTAAAACTGCTTCCGACTGTTTCTCCAGGATTGGATTAATGTCAACTTATTGCATCTAGTGCAAGAACAACATCTGGTGTGGTACTTGACATCTCACGATTGACTCAATTGTCTTAGCAAGTGATCTGCCAATCATGCACGTCCCTCTCCCCTTTAGTCTGTAAGACACCTTTGGAGAGGGTGACTCCATTACCTGCAGGTACACTACCGTGCCAGGAGTCGTCCATCCTAAATACTCTTAGAATGCTGTCAAGTACCCTGATTGGGAAACCACCCAAATCTAGATCTAAAACCATAGATCCAGTAACCAGTATGTTAGATATAAAATCCATTTCCTTTTTGGAGAAACCACTGTGTGACGACCAAAGTATAACCGATCGTAGTATAGGAGTTTCTTTTCCTACTTTGTGTATGTCATCCAAATACCATGACATCACATCCTACTACCTTCTCAACAGATCCATCTCCTATTCTGATGAAGTCAAACCTATGACTATCACGTCAGAAATAGATGATCTATCTCCGCTATATTTGCTTTAGTCTATAAATAGACATAAGCTACCTGTCCACCAATGCTTCCGCTGCTCCCACTGACTACGACAACCCTCTGGCAGAGTCATATAGACGTACACTTCTAAAACTGGTTTAGAACGACGCTATACTCATCCTCCCGCCGGGTCTCGTAACCTGGAACAACAGCAATGGCAATTGTGGGTAAACAAGAACTTCCCTGTCACCGTCCTTGAGGCTACCGTAGTGCCTCTCGGGTGCCTGAAGTTACCCACCTTATCTGCGGAGTGGCCAATGGAATGTCAATCCAGATTGAATCTTTAGGTTCCTTATCAAATCTTCAGTAATCGTTTGTGGTTCTGGAATCACTTCCAGTTCTACCATACTCCCACTATTGTTTTCTGAAAAAATCCATTTTTAATAAAACTGTGGCGAGTCTAGAACAATATCGCTATTGTTCATCCAGATGGTAGAAAGTCAACCCTCGTCATAGCCTGGGTCAACCCACAAACAGCCATTACAGAAACGTGCCTTGAGTTGTCTAGTGTCTGGTTTTAATCATAAACCGGACAACTCCCCGTACCTTAACATCGTTAAGATATGAACTGTTCTATATCCAATATAGAAACAGAGATACTGATTTAATTGAACCAGATTCAAATCATGCAGCTGTCCCCAGCGCATGTTAACTAAATGGAAGGAGGCAGATCAGCATTACTCAACATAGGAATGCTTCTAATTATGAGTAACCTGAAAGAGAAGCAATTTCTCTTTATCATTACTATCAACTGAATACCATACACAAGTATCTACATCTTCGATCACCTTGAAGAATCCCGATACTTGCTACACTTGGTTCTCTACTCTATTCAAATACCTATAACTCCTCAAAACTTAGACTCTGTGTTTCAACGAAACACATGTCTAAGAACTAGAGAAGTTAAAAGTAAACAGAATATAGTATGAGGACCAACCCCTCTGTCCTAATGGACACTGGACAACATACAATACCTTGTATAAGTCCCTTGAGTCTGATAACTCTTTCACTGTGTGTCGTAGGTTGAAAACTGTACTTATGGTTAAGAAGAATTACACCGCTGTTTAATGCTCCTTACCTAACCATCCACTGATATAGGTAAATGTCGTAGACATAATTTCAGAAAGGTATATCTCACTCTATGAAAATAGACGTACAGATATATCAATTTGAAATTGGTGCATAACTGCGGATATTCAAAACCAAATATTTGCCGACCGGCAAACAGCCCAGGTGATTTCCTCAAATATCACCGATTACAACGAATCCCGATATAATGAGGATAATCACCCAATTCCCAATAACTTACTCCCACTCATCATCTATAAAACCATACAGATGTGAGAATCGTACCTGGTAAACACATACCCTGGAGTAAGTATCTAATCCGGAAATCAGTTTTCCTTTAACATTACACAGTGAAACTGAAACATTGAAATGTTTCGTGGGGTATCCCGGTATTCATAGTAATGCCTCTTCCATTATCCAGATTCACAACTACAACCTTATAATTCATTGCCATCTCTCCACATCCCTTCATATGTCTTTAGTCATTACCTTCTGCACACCCCTTTATGCCAAATGGTTTTCTTCCTTCCCTACCGTTCGGCACCAGCCTATGGTTTGGAAGAAGACTATCCAATAAGCATAATGGGTGTACTGTCCCAATCCTAGGAACACTCGCAATGAGAGAGGGTGAAGATAAAAGACAACCGAATAAACCTTATTCCTATTTCTCCTGAACCAGAATCCATCCCCGAACTGGAACAAGTTCCATTCGAGTTCGTATATAACCATACGATGGAGTATCCAAATAAACTGTGGATCTTCGTAGTGATACGGAGTGTCCTGGAGAAATACAAAGGTGATGTGGGAGTGGTAACGGAATATTTGGTTTGGTCGTGAATATCTGTTGCAATTTACTTTGCCCTCTTACTAATCCCTTGCTTTGTCTGAACTTAATACCTTCTGCACACCATCGTTATGCTAATTGGTTTTCTTCATTCCCTACCGGTCGGCACCAGCCTAAGGTTTGGAAGAAGACAATCCAATTTGCGTAATAGGTGTACTACCCCTAAACCAAGGAGTACTCGTAACCTGAGAGAGGGTAAAAGGAAAAGACAACTGAATAATCCTATCCGTTTTCTCCAGAACCGGAAACCATCCTCGAATTCCTTCGAGTTCGTATCTAACCATACGATGGTTTTGTCCAATGGAAGTGGACGTTCGCAGTAATACGGGGTGTCCTGGAGAAAAGGGTAAAAGTAGGAGTGGCAATGAGGTCTGCAACTCTGACAATCCAAAAGCCGGTGTTTAAGAAGGTTCGGTCAACTTGGTCACTGAGTCAAAGTCTTAGGGTCGGGTCAATGGTCGCTGCCAAAGAGAGAGAGAAAAGAAACACTCAGCGTGCACTCTAACCTAGATCAGAATGGTTACCAATTTATCTAATCTGGAATCCTCCCACTGTACCTCAAATTCTCCTCCAAACCTGAAAGAAGAATTAGTCGGGGTCACCCGAGGAGTAAACTAACTCATCAGTGGGAATCGGGATCCAACTCTCATCGCATGATAACGTGACGGAATCCGCTCATGGTATCACACTCCAGAAGGTATGAACATTTCTGGCAAGTTTCAGTTCTTTTGAAACTCCCGATGTGATTTCTGCCCCATGCTCTTATGACCTTGACGAAGGTCAACAAATCATAAGTCACATGTCAAGTTCCACCCGTCATTGTCCAGGTTAATTTGAACCCACCCGTACAAGCCTTTGACGAAGGTCAACAAGGCTGTACGACTGTCCCAAACCAACGCACCTATCTATGCAACAGAAAGGTAACAAGCAGCTACCATACACTATGCCTTGACGAAGGTCAACAAACATAGCATGAATACTACGTGCTACCCGTCTGAAACGACGGAGGGCTACGAATGGTTTCTGGCGAAAACCTTTAACGTAATGAACTTGATATCGTTGAAGGAACGGATAGCTTTTTAAAAATATAGTGACGAAAACCTTTACTAAAGAGGTCACTCCCGGTGAAGGGATCTCGGCTCTTTCCCCGTAGAATGGGGTGCAGGATATTCCAAATGAATACCACGATGCAAAGCAAAAGTAATCGGCTATAGTGAAGTTAATGCCCTGACGCAAACTTTTGTCCAAGGGGTCACTCCCGGTGAAGGGATCTCGGCCCTTGCCTCGTCGACTGAGGAGCAGGATATTCCAAATGAATACCGCGATGCAAAACAAAAGTGAACGTCCTTGCAATAACAGCTTTTTGAAAAGTGTTCCAACAACATCTGATTAGGTTTGTTTTTAACTTGCATTGATCCGAATCAATGCAGTCCCATCAATTGATCACACCAAAAAGAACGAAAATATACTGATGTACGTATATGCCATCCGCATTCGCCACTGGGTCCCGTCATTACCCGTTAGGTTAGCTTACTAACGACAGAGCGGGGACTGGACTAGCGCGGATGCAAAACATATACAACATCTACTAATATATATACCAATATATTATATTCGCTCAAGGCGTGAATAAAATGCAACATCACAGAAAAGTACAGCATCACAGAAACAATACAGATATCTGGGATCCCCGGGTTTCACAGAGCCACTACTGAAACCCGACGTTCCCCTGGTCGTGTGGATAGCCTGTGCAATGAAATCCTATACCCCCTACGAGTGCGGCGAATAGCCAGCCAATCCTGGAGTGAAGCCCCCTCCGTCCCAATGCCATGAGATGCGGGCTTGTTGCCTTCTAGAACCCGGCTATCCGTGCACCCCTCCGCGGGGTAACCCTAGTACAGAAAGTAAAATATACATACAACGGGTACATCGACCGCAACCAGGTCGTGCCCCAAAAAGAATAATACAATCAGGCAGTGACGGCAGTCCACATGTCGGACGCTCGCCCCGCAATATCAAATGTACATAATACAACAAAACTGTACTAGCATTGCATCCAGGCTATCCCCCACGACCGATCCGCAACATCACAGCAAATACATAGAACATCAACGTGAAAGTCACGTTCGCAAATCCGTCTAACCGGGCTATAGCAGTTAGACCGAATTTACCGATCGAGTGACATTCACGGTCGCAGATATAATGTAAATACTGTGAAAAATGTGTTTAAAATATTCCGATTGATCAAACTTTAACAAGTGGGCCCACAAAGAATACTGTAGCAGTTAAAGAAAACCTGGACCCAATTTTAATATCCCAAAACCCCTAATTTAAGCCCAGAAGCCCACTGTAAAAACCCAACCCACTGATCCCTGTAAACTGCGGCGGAAGCGCGGCCAAACATGGGTTTAGGCCGCCCTTCCGCGGTCACGTGAGAGGAACAGTACGTCGAATTTGAACAGTGTTCTTAGAATTTCTAGCACAGTACTTTTATGCAACCTGAAAAATTTTTGGAGACAGAAAAATTTCAACAGAAACTGTCGTGGGTATATTGGGGTTTTCGGACATTTCGATCGATCGGAACAGAAAAACACATTACACAAAGCTAGACAAATTTAATGGCGAGGCTCTGATACCACTGTAAGTGCACGGCGGCGCCCCGGCCGTCAATCCGACGACCAAATGCGGAAGCGGTGAATAACTTAAATTTTGCGGACTTTGCAAACCGGCACCACCGCGCACTTTAACCGGATCGAACCATTAACTAGTCTAAGCTATCTACAAGAATGGGAATAGAGATATACCGACGATCCGAGTCCTCCGGTCTTCATCTCCACTCCGATCTCCTCGCGGGATCTCCGTCCACATCGTCGCCTCCTCACCTGAAAGGGCACCACATCGCCTTCGTCTTTTACGGGCTCCCGCCTCAATACCGAGGCAACTCGAGCATGAAGCCGGCAACTCGACATGCTCAAGATATGCTGTAGGTTATCTAGTGTAGTGTCTCTTTTGGGGTTTGTTGCCATTTGAGGATGATGGAGGATACAAGACAAGAAAAATGGTGCTTGCATTTTTCTTATCATGAAATGAGATCAAGAAAATGAAACACTCTCAAGGATGAAGATGAAACCCTCTTCTTCTCTTTTTTCTTTCACTCTTTCTTTTTCTCAACCATGAATAAAACTCTCTTCTAGTGAGAATGAGAATGGTGGAGGAATCAACACATAATGCAAAGGGAGGTGAGTGTAGGAGCATAAGAAAGGTGACCATATCCAAGGTCAAAGAAACATACACCATGCTTAAACTACTATTCAACCCATACCCTTTCAATCACAATAAAAAGCAAGTCAATGGTGCAAGATATGAAAGCCATCATAATCAATACAATTGCAAGAAACCCCCCCACAAATTGTTATTTGCAAAACTGCAAATAACCCCCTCCATCTAAAAAGTCCGGCCGGGAAAGAACAAAGGAAAACCGGCCGGAACGGAATGCAAACTGGCAACTCCAGAAAACTGGTCCCGTAATAAATTACAGGAAAAACCCCAATACTGTGCATACACACCCGCATCTGTATTCCGTCCGGATACAAATGCAATGAGACAAAATCTACACTGTACTAAACTAAGACCAGCTTAAGCCAAAGCCGGCTAGTTAAATCCGTTCGATCCTGATCCGTGCAATACCGCACGTATCAGATCAAACCCTGCCATATAACTATACGGCCACTAGTACAAAACTGTCCGATCCTGATCCGTGCAATACCGCACGTATCTGATCGGACCTTGCCATATCTCCATACGGCCTCTACAGCGTTTCGCCCGAAACTTGAGTAACTGAAAGTGTGGTGGACTCTAAAGACTCGTCAATACTATGGCTGTGGATTTAACCACTAGCACGTCAGAGGTATAAGCCAATACATAACGGGCCACCAGCTATTGACTAAAAGGGACGTCGATGAGCGAACTCATCCTGACACCCTACTGAGCCTGTCAGTGACAATATCCGTGCAGTCCGGTCCGTTCGTCTATGAGTATCGCATGGCGGGCCTAGGGGGTTGGTAAAAGTCAGACCCCCAAAAGCGGTACAAGTCGTGTCGGAGTGTAGCCCAGAACACCCTGAGATACTACTGGAATACCTACCAGTAAATCTCCTTGCCTTGGCCAAGGACTTTGTGTAATGGCTCTCCTAGACACAGCACGACCTCACCCCCAATACCGGGAGAGACGAACCCCTGAAGATACGCTCACTGCCTCCATGTGGCTCGGGACTGTACCCAACTAAAACCTGTTTGCACGACTCCTTTGAGCCGTGGTAGGGTAGTAATCAAAGTACAGTGGGAACTCACACGAGACAAATGACGATCCCCAGGTCGATGGACTAACCTGCACACATGTCACCAGGGAACTGCCATCTGACGTCTGGTATATGACCAACTAGCATGTTCCCGGCGAGTCCTGTCCGGTGTACTCATAACCCAATGAGCACCTGTATACATCTTAGGTGATCCAACTGACACCAGTGGCTTGTGAGACCAGCCACCGCCCCTCGTCGGGGTCTCGACTGTATACACTAGTCTACTAATGGAGTATCGATGCCCGGTCTCGAAACTCCCACGACTAGGGACCTTTTAAGGATATGCTTGTAGACCCCCAGCTCCCACTTATATGATCGCCCTCATACTGCTGGTGGTCAAGCAAGAATCCTAGGGGCTCTATCAACGTGTAATAGCGACGTGTCATGTCACCTAAAACAGTACACGATGATAAAGGTAAACCAGATAGCATACTATCATCTCGAGTAAGACTGTCCTACCGGGATAGGTCCTCCCTCAATCATTACAATCACGTACCTGTGACCTAATAATTGACTCTGAGGGCACTATCTCCAACATTGCTAAATAATTTTCAAGTCACCCGGGTGTTAGCAGATTTCATTTTACACTCACAGAATCCACAATTTTTCGATATCGGATTTTCTAAGTTCGTATTCCGGGGTTCTAGTCTTTGGTTTAGGTCTGAATTCTAGCACTAAGGGGTTTGTGTGGCCTCTTCTAAGCTCAACTACACATCACAACTCAAGAATTCCATAAACCCTAACTAGAAATTTCCAAATCTCACTAAATGACACCAAATCGGTTCTAAACAAACATGGATGTAAAAGCAATGGAAATACTAGGCTAATGGTTAAGAGAATACCTCATTTGGCAACTCAAGAATTTTCTTGAGTTGCCCCAAGTGTCCAAAATGCAAGCTCTCTTGGTCCAAGGTGTAGCTAGTGAGCTCATGCACATTTTTAATGAAAAGGTGATTGAGTTTTGAGGTGTTTTTAATGGTGTTTGAGAGGATGAAGAGAGGGAGGGAGTGAGGGCAGCAGCAGCAGCATGAGTGAGGGAGAGGAGAGAAGATGATGAAGAAATGAAGTAGGAATGGGAGCTTGGTCCAAGGTTTGACCCCTTACCCTCTCACTCTCTCTCATGCCCATCCCTCCATTCTTTATTCATATCCCTTTTCTTTTCTTTTCTTTTCCTTTTCTTTTCTTCTCTTTAATTTATAACCATGCATGATAAAAAGAAGAAAGTATGAAAGAAAAATGTAACAAGTGCTAAAAAGACATGTGCATGTTTTGCACAAAACAAGCTTAATGTGCGATTAGCGATATTTAATCGCGATTAGCACTAAATAGCGTATAATTAATCATAAAAACTTATAATTTGCATAATTCACATAAAACACCCTCTTTTTAGTAATTTCTATAATTTTCCAAATTTTTTCCCAATTTATCGGTATTTAATTATACCGCCTTATTAAAATATTCAATATTTTATTATTTAATTATAAAAATTCCCAAAAATAATATTTTATTTTTTTTGAAATGTTACACTAACCACTTTGTGTTTCTGTTGTTGCGGTATGCTTGCTAACCCTTGTGTTTAGCGTTGATACCCTAAGCGCGGACATACAAACGGTAAGTGATCAAAAGAACTCGTTTCGTGCTATTCAACGAATAACGGAATTTGACGGTTTGTGCTCCGCAACCGCGTTGACAAGTCGTGCTTCATGCCGGAATCGACGTAAGGACTGGAAAACTCATGATCAAGGAGTGTAGAGGGAAACGTCGTGATTCGACCTTCCGAGCCAAGCCACAACCACGCTTTCTTACCTTGTTTTCTTGCTTCTCTTTGTTTTCTTGTTTTCGTATTCTTTTATAATTTTGTGACAAACTCCCAATTCATTGATTTGTTAAGCTTAAACAACAATACCCAATACATAATTCCCTGCGGATCGACCCGTATTCGCCGCTCGCTACAACACGTCGTGCACTTGCGGTTATAAATATTAAAACGAGAAGTGTCACGATCCGAAAAGTACGGAACATGACCGGCAGTTAAACTACGAAACGTCTCGAGGCGTACGTAATCTAAGTAAGCCAAAACCCAGAAATCAAAATCAAGTAAAGTAGTAGAGTGAAGGAAAAACCAATTTTAAAGCATGCAGTTTAACAACGTAAGCCGAAATATGCATTTTTAAAATCTCAAGTCTTTTCTGAAAATTTCGGCAGAGTTTCCTTTGTAAAAACTGAACCCAAACGGGTACAAACCTGATAAAGCATATATAATGAATAAAGGCATCCCCAAGCGGGAGCTAGCTCTTCGTCAATTAACGGTCACAATCACACAATGCAATATAATATACAGCGCCGAAAGGCGAGGATCAAACTCAGGATAAAAAATCCAACATCATCAAGAAAATCAAAGGAAAACCATATAATACAGCGCACGACTCTAAGGTCGAAAGAATATACACTGATCTTCTATGTCTATCAAATAATACAAGTCTGGTTGATGGAGTTTTACTAGATACAACTGAAATAACAAATATACAATGGTGGTCCTGATGCAAAAGAACCCACCTACCAAAGCAATCACTCGGAAGGGACAGTGTGCCAGCAAAACCGCAACGAAACCTGTGTGGCAAAACCTGCAAGAAACTGTGGCACAACGAGGGTGAGTTGCCAACTCGTGAGTAGAAAACATCTACGAGTAGAAATCGCATGCATGACGCTATCCTAGGTCATATCAAGTAATATCCTCAAATAAATATCCTGGACCATCTATGTATAAGTGTAATACTACATGCTCGGGTCAGTACCTCATATGGTAACATATCAGATATATGATGTATGAATGCATGACGAATGGAAACAGAATACATCATGAAATCAACAAAGAAATCAGTGTCAAGCATCGACATCAAACATAAATCTCAGTATCTCAATATCTCAAATCTCAAAATCTCAGTGTCTCAAATCCCAATAAATCAATACCTCGGGCTCCGTCAGTCCGGATCGGCCTATATCATCAATCATACGACCACGAACGGTATCCTCTGGATATCCGCCGCGCCAGGTAAAATCACCGGTAGGCAGTCTGCCCCTGCCGGGCTCATCGTCTACAACTCGAGCTTCTTGCCCCGGGGTACCTTACCAGGCCCATCATGTATCCGAGACGGTTCATCCAACTCCTCGAATCGGGTCTCGAAAAATATCTCAGAACCGAGAAAATATCATAGTGGACAATACTCAACTTATCAAGGAAAACCGCATTTTTCTCTTTAAAGTAATTCATCAGTTTACAAAACTTTCACATGCGGTTTCCAAATCCAGAAAATATCAAGAAGAATCCGAAATCATTAAGTCACCATGTCAATAACAATAAAAACCGACATAAATCTCCATAATACTGCATAACCAATGAATATACGGATGCATCTGATATCATGCAATAATTAAACTAGCGTATGAAAGCTATAACTATTTCAACTATCAACTAGCAAGCTATGTCAATGAATAGTATTTTCTAAAGTGTACGTGACATGGCAATTACCGATGATGATGTGTGTGAGCCGGCAAGCAGGTGTACGTGGAACATACGCATCATCGGTAATGGTGCTGGTGTCCTGACAGCAGGGTTTCATGATAATTACAGATAACATATGTACAAGCATGCAATGCGATGAAATATCATGAATATACAGAAAGTGATGTAGTAACAGCAACACTGAAAAATACACCTACCTAATATATGAGTCATACAGTTTGGTATATAAAAATACTCACGATTCTCCACTTTTGAAAATGAGTATGACTCGAGCCCAGTCAAAAGGGTAAGGGAATCCGCCTAAGTCTGAGTCGATCTATATACATATCTAGTAGTCGGTAGTATCACGTACGATACAATAATTAATATGACATCCTCGAGTCAAGAGTGTGGATCTATCCTCATAACTATATCTCGTACGGTATATCTATCGTACGGCATCCCAAATCTGGGTACGGTTCAAATATCACATTTATCTCATTATTCATCTGGTATCCACATCATCACATATCGAGAGCAGGGGGTACTGATCTAAGTCTAGTATACTACTAATATCATCAACAATATCATCTAAAGTCTCCTACAATCCAATGTCATCCACACATATTATCATATAGAAGTATACATCGCCCAAGCGATCCATTATAAATATCATACATATCTCATCTCATATCTCGATTATATGTCAACTATCATATATATATATCATCATCCATATGGTATCGTCGTCCAACGATCCGATATAACATCATAACATATATCGGTCACATATTAAATATCTCACGCCATCATGCCCGATCATATCGACTCATTCCCAAGTATCATATAACATTCTCATCATCCAAGCATATGAATACCAATATATATATATATATATATATATATGTGTGTGTGTGTGTGTGTGTGTGTGTGTGTGTGTGTGTCCCCAATACGCACAAGGAAGTAAAAGTATGCGAGTAGGTGTATGTGCGTGTATGCAATTTACTCTAGGGTTTCGTGACTAAGAGATCGACTAAAGTCCTTTCTTCAATTCTCGCTAACACTAACCCCTAATCTCCTAAACCTTTTCTTGATAAGGTTCATATCACACACTAACATGTAAAAGTATATATATATCACATCCCATCATTTCTCACAACTTTGCGGGGGTGCTATACGCCATCCACCCGACTTCCCCCATAGATATAAATCTACTCACCTTAATCCTCGCTAGCTGAAGTCTATGACGCCACACTCATCCTTGTCGTCTCGAAGTTCACGTGGGGGTACCTACATATCACATATAGCATCGTAAACCGAAATCATGCACGAAAACCAAAACGGCACGCGTTTCACTCATAGGTTAAAACCTATGGTCTACACATGCAAGAATGGCCAAACAACCCTCGAGATTGACGTGCAAACGTCACACCATCGAGTTAAAACACAAATACTAAAATCCAAAACATAAATAGCCGCAAAACCCAAGCAGCAACACAAGAAAACACTCCCAGATTTTGTTCCAGGTGAAATTAAGCAATTCTGCATATGGGATAGGTCTAATTTGACTAAAATGAAGCCATGGACCAAGCACGAATCAATTTGGGAGTACCAAAGCCGCAAATTGCGGCCCAAATGATTAAAATGGCGGCCTAAACATGAGCATATGGTCTCGAGTTTTGGGGTTAGCTTCTAGGTTGCCTACATGATTCTCTGGCTTCGCTAAATATTTTTCAGGTCACTCGGGTTATAGCAGATTCCCAAATACCCTCATAATTCTCACAATATTCCGATGTCAGGGTTTCTAAGTTCGTGTTTCGGGGTTTTAATCTCAGGTTTAGTCCAGTAAATAGTCACTACAAGGGTTGCAAGGCCTCTACTAACCTCAATTTCACTATCACAACTCACAACTCCCTCAAACCCTAACTAGGAATTTTCTAACCTCACTAAACATCACAATATCGCTTCTAAACATGCAAGGATACTAAAGTAAATGAAATACAAGACTAATTGTGGAGAAATTACCTCATTTGGGCAACTCAAGAAAAACCCTAGTTTGCCAATGTTGTCCAAATCCCACTTTTCTTGGTCCAATGTGTAGAGGGTGTAGAGGGGGTCAATTTTAGTGAAAAGTGTTTAGGGTTTGGATCAATATTTTGAGATGATATCATGGAGTGAAGGTGGAGGGAAGGGAGGAAGAAGAATAAGAAGAAAATGATGGGGGAGGTAAAATGAGGCAGCCCCTGTCTCTCCCCTCTCTTATTCTCACCCCTCTCTCAAATATTACCCTTCTACCCTTCTCATTTTCTTTTCCTTTTTATTTAAAACAAACCAACTCATATAATACCCCAAAACAACATAAGAAATAACATGTAATCAAAACAATTCATGACATGGTGCACTGGCCATGGAAAACAGTATAAACACGGATTTGGCTTAATCACGATTAGCAGTGCACTAATCGGGTTTTTATCCAAACTGCAATAATAAATTTTTAAAATGACAAATCCTTTAAATATATTTTTAAATGAATAAATCATTTTAATTCCCAATTATTTCACAATTATCGGTATATATTTAAACCCTTTTTCAAAAACCCCAATTTCGCAAATCGGCAGTTTTCGGGAAAAATATTATTCTAATATTAAATTCCAAAAATAATATTTTATATTTTCTGAAATGTTACAATCTTCCCCCCTTAAAGAAAATCGTTCCCCGAATTTAAATTTAAACCCCTCAAATACTAAAACATTTCAGTAAAAAGTCCAAGTCGTCGAGACTCCGAAATCATCAATACATAAGACGCATCATAGCGCAATGCTTGCGCATGAACAATGAGCAGATAACTCAAAATCAAAACTCCGTCAAGCATCCCGCAATCATCGGAGTTATGGAGAAAACACCAATGCCAAAGCCCAAAACAAAACCAACATGATATAAATCAACAATGCAAGTAAACATCATAACTATACATGTAAATATCTGAAGGAAATGCATGCCAAACCCCTTTTAAGTAGTTGTGCAATGCGCATATCACTGCACAGTGGCGAACGTCTAATATAAGAAAATAGCTATACATATATATATATATATATATATATATATATCCTTTGTTTAATATTTACGTCCCGCCATTTTGAAAATAATTTAGAAGGGTTCCCTTGTTTTAAACGTTTTGTGTCATATCAGACACGTAGGTAAATACTGAGACTATAGCTCCCTGTTTGGAAATCCCTTCGATAACTCTCAATGCATGCAAAATATATCCAGGTACTGTCCTCTGACTAGTCCTGCTCAGTACAAAAACAAATAGCAAATATCATAAAAACGTACTGCTCCATAAGAAATCAATACCAAAACGTGCATATGAAAGCTACGTGCGTCTGGTGCGCACGGAAATCAAAATCCATGAATGTGCCATACATGTACACAGAAACAACATCTAAGTGCAACGGGTGTGCACGAAACACCTGTCAGAGGCAACGTGTGTGCCTGGCAGCAAAATCAGTGCATCTGATATGCACGAAGAATCTCGATTTAGTGCATCAGGCGTGCACCAAAATCGCATCTCATATCATGCGCCCAACATGCGTGAAAATCCAAATCAGGTGCATCCATCATGCATGAAATCACGAAATCCAATATCAAGCGCCGAACATGCGCAAAATCCAATCCAAGCGCGTCAAATATGCACAAAAATCCAATCAGGTGCACAAGGTGCTCAAAACAAATATCGAGTATCACAATCGAAATCGACGGTATACAACACATTTCAATCCAAATCCAAATCAAGCATACCGTGGTATATAATCTCACAACCATGTGAATCAGCATGTACAAAAGCAAATCAAAATACCAAAAGTGCATGAAAACTATGCCGAAAGCATAAGTCAAATCATATGCATGCCCTAGGCATGAAATCACAATCAATATCTCAAATGACATTAAAACGACGTCAGGTGCAACTGTGGTGCACAAAATACGTATCAATGCACTGCAAGCATATGTGAACTATACTGAGTGCAAAAACCAAATCGTGTGCGTACCATATGCACAAAATCAACCCAACTGTATGAAATCCATGAAATCATAAATATATACAGCCAAGGCACAAAACGATGTCAAGTGCGATACTGTGCATAAATCATAAATCAACACAACGGTGTATAAAGCATATCTTAAGTGTAATGACTATGCACAAGATCTGAATACCCAGTAGGTGCAACCATGGTGCACAAAAGCAAATATCATGAAACTCGGTCATCAAAACTCAATCATGCAATAAATCACCCAAAATACCGAAATCCAAAGTGACTAATACGTGATAGTCAACTCACAAAATCACAATCGTAAATACTGTCGTCGATATGTCCTTCCTTCAAGGTCGAGAAGGTGTCGGTGCATCCAATGCTAGCAGAGCAAGATATCTACTTGCCTCCTGATCATGGCCTGTCGTCTGGTGCCCTTAAGCTCTCGTCTCTCACTACGAATTTCTAAGTACATAGCTCCCCGGCTCAACGGTCCAATATGGAAACGACAATGGAAGTAGTCCGCTCTGGCACGTCCTCTACAGATCTCTGACTAACTCTTATGGTCACTCATAACATGTCTCGTCGACGATGCTGAACTCTGGCCTGCTGGGCGTGTGCAATATGACTGATCCTGGGTCCAAGTCTTCTCGTATAGTATTTCCAAAAAGGTCCTGTCAAGGTCTCTCCCCAATCTCGTTTCTGCCAAACTGCCCAGAAGTCATCATCTTTACTATATCTATTTCTTGTTCTGGAATGGCTGCATACTCATCACGACTCCTCCTGGAAGATATACCCATAGTCAACGCATCTGCTTGCGTATCACATCTGTGATGTCAGCGGAGTGGAACGTTCTCTCGTCGCGATCTCGTACGAACCTCTTACTCCACTTTCCTCCAATGTAGACTGATTCGAACTCATCTCCTCGTGGCTGCATGGACTGCGCCCCAACGGCTATACTCGTATCTGGAGTCTCCCAAGCAATGTATCGCATCACATGATATCCGAATGATGTTGAACTTTTCGATCGATTCGTCAAGGCTCCATAATCCCCCAAGAGCTCAACATCTTGGGTACAGTTTAATAGTATCGAATACATGCCACAGCACCTATGAACCAACCATAGAAGGGCAAACCCAAGCCTCATTAATGGGGCCGCGGAACTGCCGTCAACCCTAAGGTTCAAAGGCTTTCACATGGTCATTATATCGAGTTAGGGTTTCATTCTTCTAGAGGGTCCGTAGAATTACTTGCATTATTTTCCGAATACTTTAAACTTGGAAAATGGGTTCCTGACATTCGATCGTCTATATCGACTCTCAACGTATCAACGTGAAGTCGTCTCTAGCTGGAATCAATCAATCTGATGATCTCGCATCGAGGTAAGCAATGAATCACATGTCCTGGTCTTTCATCTTTAGTGACTGGCGATCTTCTATCATATCTCTAATTATAACTCGTGCGGCAATAGCTCCAAACATCTGGGGTGATATCTCATCATTCGCAGCAGCAACTGAATCATTCGTCCGCACGCTGAACAGTGGCTCAATCATCAAGAATAGTCAGTGCATTGACGGTCATCACAATCTGGCTGGCCTCTAGCGGTAGCCCAAATCCTTAGGTGCTGATCTGCATGTCCGAGAAATCTCGTAGAAGCGATCCGTCAAATGTTCATGGCGCGAAAACACAACTAAACGACGCATCTATGCAAATCGTATGTCCCTGGAATCACGCCCTGGTCAGTCCCCTTCCGTGACGAGCTCATGCTGACGCAACTCTAACCGTAGCTCTCTCTGCCCGTGTAATCGTGGCAGCAAAACCATAAACCGATACTGAAGAGGATAGATCATAAGAATGACTATAATGCTGTGTAAGGAAATGTACATTCTAATGCTTCTTAAGCGGAGTAGTGTATCATAAGTATGCCGCGGAATATACACACGGTACGTCACTCTACTTGAGTCACCTAATCCATCAACCAAGGGTCATCCTACACTCATAAGGTAAAACCTAACGCTCTGATACCAACTTTGTCACGACCCAAAAAGTACGGAACATGACCGGCACTTAAACTATGAAACGTCTCGAGGCGTACGTAATCTAAGTAAGCCAAAACCCAGAAATCCAAACCAAGTAAAGCAGTAGAGTGAAGGAAAAACCAATTTTAAAGCATGCAGTTTAACAACGTAAGCCGAAGTATGCATTTTTAAAATCTCAAGTCTTTTCTGAAAATTTTGGCAGAGTTTCCTTTGTAAAAACTGACCCCAAACGGGTACAAACCTGATAAAACATATATAATCAATAAAGGAATCCCCAAGCGGGAGCTAGCTCATCGTCAATTGACGGTCATAACCACACAATGCAATATAATATACAGCGCCGAAAGGCGAGGATCAAACTCAGGATAAAAAATCCAACATCATCAAGAAAACCAGAGGAAAACCATATAATACAGCGCTCGACTCTAAGGTCGAAAGAATATACACTGGTCTTCTATGTCTATCAAATAATACAAGTCTGGTTGATGGAGTATTACTAGATACAACTGAAATAACAAATATACAATGGTGGTCCTGATGCAAAAGAACCCACCCACCAAAGCAATCGCCCGGAAGGGACAGTGTGCCAGCAAAACCGCAACGAAACCTGTGCGGCAAAACCTGCAAGAAACTGTGTCACAACGGGGGTGAGTTGCCAACTCGTGAGTAGAAAACATCTACGAGTAGAAATCGCATGCATGACGCTATCCTAGGTTATATCAAGTAATATCCTCAAATAAATATCCTGGTCCATCTATGTATAAATGTAATACTACATGCTCGTGTCAGTACCTCAGATAGTAACATATCAGATATATGATGTATGAATGCATGACGAATGGAAACAGAATACATCATGAAACCAATAGAGAAATCAGTGTCAAGCATCGACACCAAATATAAATCTCGGTATCTCAATATCTCAAATCTCAAAATCTCAGTGTCTCAAATCCCAATATCTCAATACCTCGGGCTCCGTCAGTCCGGATCGGCCCATATCATCAATCATACGACCACGAACGGTATCCTCCGGATATCCACCGCGCCGGGTAAAATCACCGGTAGGCAGTCTGCCCCTGTCGGGCTCATCGTCTACAACTCGAGCTTCTTGCCCCGGGGTACCTTACCGGGCCCACCATATACCCGAGACGGTTCATCCAACTCCTCGAATCGGATCTCGAAAACATCTCAGAACCGAGAAAACATCATGGTGGACAATACTCAACATATCAAGGAAAACCGCATTTTTCTCTTTAAAGTAATTCATCAGTTTACAAAACTTTCACACGCGGTTTCCAAATCCAGAAAATATCAAGAAGAATCCGAAATCATCAAGTCACCATGTCAATAACAATGAAAACTAGCATAAATCAACATAATACTGCATTAACCAATGAATATACGGATGCATCTGATATCATGCAATAACTAAACTAGCGTATGAAAGCTATAACATATTGCAACTATCAACTAGCAAGCTATGTCAATGAATAGTATTTTCTAAAATGTACGTTACATGGCAATTACCGATGATGATATGTGTGAGCCGGCAAGCAGGTGTACGTGGAACATACGCATCATCGGTAATGGTGCTGGTATCCTGACAGCAGGGTTTCATGATAATTACAGATAACATATGTACAAGCATGCAATACGATGAAACATCATGAATATACAGAAAGTGATGTAGTAACAGCAACACTGAAAAATATACCTACCCAATATACGAGTCATACAGTTTGGTATATAAAAATACTTACGATTCTCCACTTTTGAAAATGAGTACGACTCGAGCCCAGTCAAAAGGGTAACGGAATCCACCTAAGTCTGAGTCGATCTATTTACATATCTAGTAGTCGGTGATCTCGCCTCAATAGTATCACGTACGATACAATAATTAATATGACATCCTCGAGTCAAGAGTGCGGATCTATCCTCATAACGATATCTCGTACGGTATATCTATCGTACGGCATCCCAAATCTGGGTACGGTTCAAATATCACATTTATCTCATTATTCATATGGTATCCACACCATCACATATCGAGAGCAGGGGGTACTGATCTAAGTCTAGTACACTACTAATATCATCAACAATATCATGATCTGGCTACGGATCTAAAGTCTCCTACAATCCGATGTCATCCACATATATTATCATATAGAAGTATACATCGCCCAAGCGATCCATTATAAATATCATACATATCTCATCTCATATCTCAATTATATGTCAACTATCATATATATATATATATCATCTACATGGTATCGTCGTCCAACGATCCGCTATAACATCATGACATATCTCGGTCACATATTAAATATCTCATGGCATCATGCCCGATCATATCGACTCATTCCCAAATATCATATAACATTCTCATCATCCAAGCATATGAATACCAATATATATATATATATATATATATATATATATATATGTCCCCAATATGCACAAGGAAGTAAAAGTATGCGAATAGGTGTATGTGCGTGTATGCAAATCTTTACTCTAGGGTTTCGTGACTAAGAGATCGACTAAAGTCATTTCTTCAATTCTCGCTAACACTAACCCCTAATCTCCTAAAGCTTTTCTTGCTAAGGTTCATATCACACACTAACATATAAAAGTATATATATATATATATATATATATATATATATATCATATCCCATCATTTCTCACAACTTTGCGAGGGTGCTATACGCCATCCACCCGACTTCCCCCGTAGATATAAATCTACTCACCTTAATCCTCGCTTGCTGAAGTCTATGACACCACGCTCATCCTTGTCGTCTTGAAGTCTACGTGGGGGTACCTACATATCACATATAGCATCATAAACTGAAATCGTGCACGAAAACCAAAACGGCACGCGTATCACACATAGGTTAATACCTATGGTCTACACATGCAAGAATGGCCAAACAACCCTCGAGATTGACATGCAAACGTCACACCATCGAGTCAAAACACAAATACTAAAATCCAAAACATAAATAGCCGCAAAACCCAAGCAGCAACACAAGAAAACTTTCCCAGATTTTGTTCCAGGTGAAATTAAGCAATTCTGCATATGGGATAGGTCTAATTTGACTAAAATGAAGCCATGGACCAAGCACAAATCAATTTGGGAGCACCAAGGCCGCAAATTGCGGCCCAAATGATTAAAATGGCGGCCTAAACATGAGCATATGGTCTCGGGTTTTGGGGTTAGCTTCTAGGTTGGCTACATGACTCTCTGGCTTCGCTAAATATTTTTCAGGTCACCCGGGTTATAGCAGATTCCCAAATACCCTCATAATTCTCACAATATTCCGATGTCGGGGTTTCTAAGTTCGTGTTCCAAGGTTTTAATCTCAGGTTTAGTCCAGTAAACAGTCATTACAGGGGTTGCAAGGCCTCTACTAACCTCAATTTCACTATCACAACTCACAACTCCCTCAAACCCTAACTAGGAATTTTCTAACCTCACTAAACATCACAATATCGCTTCTAAACAAGCAAGGATACTAAAGTAAATGAAATACAAGACTAATTGTGGAGAAATTACCTCATTTGGGCAACTCAAGAAAAAACCCAGTTTGCCAATGTTGTTTAAATCCCACTTTTCTTGGTCCAATGTGTAGAGGGTGTAGAGGGGATCAATTTTAGTGAAAAGGGTTTAGTGTTTGGATCAATATTTTGAGATGATATCATGGGGTGAAGGTGGAGGGAAAGGAGGAAGAAGATGTAAGTACACGGTAGCACCCCGGCCGTCTAACAGACGCCAAATGCGGAACAAAAACTTTTTGACTGGCGCTATCGTATACGATCACCCGGATCTGCCATTAAAGCTAAACTAACAAACTACAAAGTGGGTAGAAATGTTATACCGAACGATCCGAGTCCTTCGGTCTTCAACCATCATCCCACACTTTGTTGCGGCTGCTCCGATCTCCTGAATCTCCAGTCTTCTCGTCCAGGTGGCACCACGTCGACGGATATTTAAACGGGCTCCCGCCTCTGAACCGAGGCAACTCGATCATGAAGTTTGCTAAAAGAAATGACCAAGATTGATATAGAGAATGAGTAGAACACTTTGTCTCGTTACGTCCAAAGCCATGGACGAACGATTAATGAAGTTGCCTTTTGGATCGAATGAAAATGAGCTATGAAAATATGTATGAACTAAATCTCTCTTCTCATTTTAACAACCCCTTTCTTTTTCCCAAAATTATCATCCTTCTCACTAGAATGGGCCAGCCAATATAAAAGGAGGAGGGAGGTGAGTGTAGGAGTGAGGAGAGTGACCATTAGCATTAAAGAGAAGAATGTGTCATCTAACACCTTGCACAAAATATTAATGCATACAATGAATCATATAAACACATCATCATATCATTAAATGCATAATTAATGCACTAATGACTCATAAGCCACCTCATCATCCTAGTCACTATCTAGAAACTTCTAGAACCTTCCACACTCATCAAGAAAATATAAATCCGTATTAAACCGAATGTTTAATACGGCTGATAGAAAACTGGAAACTGGCAACTTCCAAAAGCGATCCCGAAACGAATTTCAGGATAACCCCGTAACAGTATAAACATACCCGTATTTGTATTACGACCGAATACAAACGCAACTGAGACAAAGATATTATATCTACACAATATAATACTCGGATCCGGCTTAAACCAAAGCCTGCCAGTATTATCTGCCCGAAAAATGACACGTGCGTAAACGCACGTGTATTTTCCGAACCCTGCCATAAAACCATACGGCCTCTACAACGTTTCGCCCGAACTTGGGAAACTGTGTACGGGGGACTCTAATGACTCATCAACACACTGGCACTGGGTATAACCACTAGCACGTCAGAGGTACTAGATGTACGTAATGGTTGCCTACGTATTGATTGGAAGGGAAGCTGACGAGCGAATTCATCCAGAAACCCTACTGAGCCTGACAGTGACAATATCCGTACAGTCCGGTCCGTTCATCTAAAGAGTATCGCATATCGAGTCTAGGGGGTGGATAAAATCAGACCCCTAATAACGTGATAATTCGTGTCGGTATGAAGCCCATCACCACCTGAGAAACTACTGATCCAAATCAGTAATTCTCAACTACCCCGACCGAGGATTTCTAGTGATGGTCATCAGTGCACTGTGCAACATCAACCCCCAATACCGGGAGAGACGAATCCCCGACGATCCGCTCACTGCCTCCATGTGGCTCGGGACTGTACCCAATTAAAACCTGTTTGCACGTCTCCTTTGAGCGTGGTGGGGTAGTAATCAAAGCACGGTAGGAACTCACACAAGACAAATGACGATCTCAGGTCGACAAACTAACCTGTACACATGTCACCAGGGAACTGCTATCTGACGATATGTATAATACCAACTAGCATGTTCTCGGCGAGTCCTGTCCGGTGTACTCATAACCCAATGAGCACCTGTATACATCTTAGGTGAACCAACTGACACCAGTGGCTTGTGAGACCGGCCACCACCCCTCGTCGGGGTCTCGACTGTATACACTAATCTACTCTGGAGTATCGATGCCCTGTCTCGAAACTCCCACGACTAGGGACACTTAAAGGATGTGCTTATAGACCCCAGCTCCCACGTATATGATTGCCATCATACTGCTGGCAGTCAAGCAAGAATCCTATGGGCTCTATCATCATGCAATAGTGAACTAAAGCATATATACGATGATAAAGACAAACCAGATAGCAAACTATCATCTCAAGCAAGACTGTCATATCGGTATAGGTCCTCTCTCAATCATTGCAATCACGTACCTGCGATCCAATAATTGACTTTGAGGGCACTATATCCAACAATCTCCCACTTGCACTTAAGGCTAATTATTGCGATGTCGCATACTCACAGCCTGTGTGATACCGAACACCCAACTTCTCTACTAATCAGTTTCACAAAGCTAGTTTGTAAAACTCTTGTGTTCGAGAAATAGCTTCAGTGAGTGGATCCGCCCTGATGTTTCTTTCTATGTCTCTCTTAATCTCAAGTTCGCGGAGAAAGCCATCTCCCGAATCGAGTAATAGGTGTCTTAGAATATGTCTGGATATCTGATGGGACCTAGTTCATAAATGAACTCCAAATCCAAACTTCTTAGACTGTATTGATAACTGAACCTAATCAGTTTCCAGCACCATGCCTCCCACAGTATCCTCTTGGACCAACTGTCCATAATACTATCCATCATCATAGGGAAAACTATAACTCTGACAATCACTCTGTCATCCATGTCACCTTTGAAGCCTGGAATGATAACCGTCCCTCGAAGGAGGCTGCTGTCATCAAATCCGTAGAACAAGCACTTATGTTCTAAAACTGCTTCCTTATATTTCTTCAGGATTGGATTAATATAAACTTATTGCATCTAGTGCAAAAACAGCATCTGGTGTGGTACTTGACATCGATTGACTCAATTGCCTAAGCAAGTGATCTGCCAATCATGCATATCCCTCTCCCCTTTAGTCTGTAAGACACCTTTAGAGAGGGTGACTCCATCACCTGCAGGAACACCACCATGCCAGGAGTCATCTATTCTAAAATACTATTAGAATACTGTCAAAGTACCCACATTGGGAAGCTACCCAAATCTAGATCTAAAACCATAGATCTAGTAACCAGAATGTCTGATATTATATCCATATCCTTTGTGGAGAAACAACTGTGTGACGACTACAGTACAACCGATCGTAGTATAGGAATTTTACTTCCTACTCTGTGTATGTCATCCAAATACCAGGACATCACACCCTACTACCTTCTTAACAGATCCATCCCCTATTCTGATGAAGTCAAACCCATGACTTTCACATCAAAATTAGATGATCTAATCTCCGCTATATCTGCTCAAGCCTATAAATAGGCATAAGCTACTTGCCCACTATGCTTCCGCTACTCCCACTGACTACGACAACCCTCTGGCAGAATAATATATACGTACACTTCTAAAACTAGTTTAGAACGACGCTATACTTAACCTCCTACCGGGTCTCATAGCCTGGAACAACAGTAGTGTCAAGTCTGGGTAAACAAGAACCTTCATGTCACCGTCCTTGAGGCTACCGGAGTACCTCTCGGGTGTCTGAGGTTACCCTCCATATCTGCGGAGTGGCTATTGGAATGTCAAACCTGATTGAATATATAGGTCCTATTAAATTTTCCGTAATCGTTTGCGGTTCTGGAATCACTTCCAGTTCTACCATACTCCCACTACTGTTTTCTGAAAAAATCCATTTTACTAAAACTGTAGTGAGTCAAGAACAATATCACTATTGATCTTCCAGATGGTAGAAAATCAACCCTCGTCAAAGCCAGGGTCAACCCACAAACTGCCATTACAGAAACGTGCCTTGAGTTATCCAGTGTCTGGTTTTAAGCATAAGCTGGACAACTCCCCGTATCTTAACATCGTTAAGATATGAACCATTCTATATACAATATAGAAATAGAGGCACTAATTTAATTGGAATCAGATTCAAACCATGCAGCTGTCTCCAGTGCATATCAACTTAATGGAGAGAGGCTTATCAGCATTACTCAACTTAGGAATCCATCCAATTATGAGTAACCCGAAAGAGAAACAAGTTTCTCAAAACCATTACTATCAACTGAATACCAATCACAAGAATCTACATCTTCGATTTCTTTGAAGAATCCCGATACTTGCGATACCTGGCTCTCTACTTTATTCTTATACCCACAACTTCTCAAAACTTAGACATTGTATTTCTATGAAACACTTGTCTAAAAACTAGAGAAGTCATAAGTAAACAGAACATAGTATGAGGACCTACCCCTTTGTCCTGACGGACACTGGACAACATACAATACTCTGTATAAGTCCGCTGAGTTGAATAACTCAAAACCTGTGCAACGTATGTTGAATACTGTACCTAGGCGATTTCTTCAAATATCACCAATTACAACGAATTCCGATGAGGATGATCTCCTAATTCCCAATAACTTACTCCCACTCATTATCTGTAAGACCATACAGATATGAGAATAAAACCTGGTAAATACATACCCTGGAGTAAGTATCTAATCGGGAAAACAGTTTTCCATTAACAATGCACTTAAACATGAAAATGTTTCATAGGGGTATCCTGGTATTCCTAGTAATGCCTCTTCCATAAACCAATTCATGACTATAACCGTATATTTCTTTGCCATCTCTCCAAATCCCTTTATTTGTCTTTATTCATTACCTTCTGTTCACCATCGTTAGGCTAAATGGTTTTCTTCCTTCCCTACCGTTCGACACCAGCCTATGGTTTGGAAGAAGACTATCCAGTGAGCATAATAAGTGTACTCTCCTAATCCCAGGAGTACTCGTAACTTGAGAGAAGGTGATGATAAAAGACAACTGAATAATACCTTATTCTATTTCTCCCGAACTGGGGAAAAAGGCAAAGGTGAAATAGGAGTGGTGATGAAGTACGAGGTTTGGTCATGAATTATAGCAGTCGCAATTTACTTTGCTCTCTTTCTAATCCCTTTATTTTGTCTTTAGTTATTACCTTCTGTACACCCTACTTAGGCTAATTGGTTTTCTTCATTCCCTACCTTTCGGCACCTGCCTATGGTTTGGAATAAGACTATCCAATAAGCGTAATAGGTGTACCCTCCTAAACCAAGGAGCCCTCACAACCTGAGAGAAGGTGATAATAAAAGACAACTGAATAAACCAATTCTATTTCTCCTGAACCTGGATCCATCCTCGAAGAAGTCCTTCCGAGATCGTATATAACCATACGATGGATCTATCCAATGGAAGTGGATGTCCGTAGTAATACGGGGTGTTCTGAGAAATGCAAAGGGTAAAAGAAGGAGCGGCAATGACTTATGCAACTATAGACAATCCAAAAGCCAGTATTTTAAGAAGGTTCGGTCAATTTGGTCACTGAGTCATAGTCTAGGGTCGGTCAAAGGTCGCTGCCAAAGAGAGAGTGAGAAAAGAAACACTCTGCATGCACTCAAACCTAGATCAGAATGGTTATTACTTTATCTAATCAGGAAACCTCCCACTGTACCGTCAAATTCTCCTCCAAACCTAAAAGAAGAATCAATCGGGATCACCCGAAGAGTAAACCAACTCATCAGTGGGAATCGGGATCCAACTCTCATCGCATGATAACGTGACGTAATCCACTCACATTATCACACTCCAGAAGGTATGCACATACTTGGCAAGTTTCATTATGTTTGAAACTCCCGATGTGATTTTTGCCCCATGCTCTTATAACCTTGGCGTTAGGTCAAAATATCATAAGTCACATGTCAAGTTCTTGCCGTCATTATCCAGATTAATTTGAACCCACCCGCACATGCCCTTGGCGTTAGGCCAAAATGGCAGAACGACTGTCCCAAACCAACTCATCTATCTATGCAACAAATGAAACCCAGCAGCTACCAAACACTATGCCTTGGCGTTAGGTCAAAATACATAGCTTGAATACTACTGAATACCCAAAAGAAATGACGGAGGGCTACGGCTGGTTTTTGGCTAAAAAACTTTAACGTAATGAACTTGATATCGCTGAAGGAACCTGATAGCTTTTTATAAAAATATAGTGGCGAAAAACCTTTGCTAAAGAGGTCACTCCCGGTGAAGGGATCTCGGCTCTTTCCTCGTGGAATGAGGTGCAGGATATTCCAACTGAATATCACTATGCAAAGCAACTTGTAATCGACTATAATAAAGTTATTACCCTGACGCAAACTTCTGCCCAAGGGGTCACTCCCGGTGAAGGGATATCGGCCCTTGCCTCATCGAATGAGGTGCAAGATATTCCAACCGAATATCACTATGCAAAACAAAAAGGAAACGTTTTTGTAATAACACTTTTTAAAACTGTTCCAACAACATCAAATATAGGTTTGTTTTCCTTTGCATTGATCAGAATCAATGCAGTCCCATCAATTAATCACACCAGAAAAGAACGAAAATATAATGTACGTATATGCCATCCGCATTCGCCACTGGGTCCCGTCATCACCCGTTAGATTACTTAACTAACGACAGAGCGGGGACTGGACTAGCACGGGTGTAAAACATATACAACATCTAATAGTATATATACCAATATACAATAATCGCTCCAGGCGTGATAATATGCAACATTACAGAAAAGTAATAAGCATCACAGAACAATACAGATAATCTGGGATCCCCGGATTTCACAAAGCCGCTACTGAAACCCGACGTTCCCCTGGTCGTGTGGATAGCCTGTGCAATGAAACCTAGACCCCTACGGATGCAGCAAGTTACCCACCAAAACCTGAAGTGGGGCAGCCCCCTACAGCATAGTGAATGGACCACCCGGTACTTCACAGAATCCAGTAACTTGAGCACCCCTCCTTGGGTCAACCTGTACCCCCTACGAGTGCGGCGAATAGTCTGCCAATTCTAGAGTGAGGCCCCTCTGCCTCTCAAAGCCATGAGATACGGACCCTTTGCCCTCCAGAACCCGGCTATTCGTGCACTCCGTCGCGGGGTAAACTTAGTACAGAAATAAAAATATGTACAACGGGTACATCGACCTCAGCCCGGTCGTGCCCCAAAAAGAATATTTTACAAACAGGCAGTGACGGCAGTCCACATGTTGGACGATCGCCCCGCAATATCAAATGTACAAATAAATCCAAACAGCACTACCATTGCACACTGCTATCCACCACGACAAATCCGCAACAACACAGCACAACACAGAACATCAACGTGAATGTCGCGTTCGCAAATCCGTCTAAAAGGACTATAGCAATTAGACGCAATTTACCGCTCGAATGATATTCACGGTCGGAGATATAATGTAAATACTGCATACTAACAAGTTTAAAATTTCGATCGACAAAACTTCCCGAAGTGGGCCCCACGTACATCTGCTTTATAGTAATAAAATATGGGCCCAAAAGAAATATTCCAAAAGCCACAATTTGCCAAGTGGAACATACTGTAGAAATTTGGATCACTGTTCCCAAAAAAGCGCGGCGGATCAGCGGCCAAACCCTGGTTTGGGCCGCGGATCCGCGGCCGTTCTGTGGGATCACGTGACCAAATTTCACCAGTTTGCTTAGAAAAGCCTGCACAATTTTCTGTGATACTCAAAATAATTTTTAGACCAGATTTAAAATCGACAGAAACTTTGTACAGAAAAATTGTAGTTTTCGAAAATCCGTTCGATCGATATTTTAAACGTGTTAGCACAAGTTAGTAAAGCTTAATGGTGAGGCTCTGATACCACTGTAAGTACACGGTTGCGCCCCGGCCGTCTAACAGACGCCAAATGTGGAACAAAAACTTTTTGACTGGCGCTATCGTATACTATCACCCGGATCTGCCATTAAAGCTAAACTAACAAACTACAAAGTGGGTAGAAATGTTATACCGAACGATCCGAGTCCTTCGGTCTTCAACCATCATCCCACGCTTTGTTGTGTCTGTTCAGATCTCCTGAATCTCCAGTCTTCTCGTCCAGGTGGCACCACGTCGACGGATCTTTAAACGGGCTCCCGCCTCTGAACCGAGGCAACTCGATTATGAAGTTTGCTAAAAGAAATGACCAAGATTGATGTAGAGAATGAATAGAACACTTTGTCTCGTTGGACGAACGGTTAATGAAGTTGCCTTTTGGATCGAATGAAAATGAGCTATGAAAATATGTATGAACTAAATCTCTCTTCTCATTTTAACAACCCCTTTCTTTTTCCCAAAATCATCATCCTTCTCACTAAAATGGGCCGGCCAATATAAAAGGAGGAGGGAGGTGAGTGTAGGAGTGAGGAGAGTGACCATTAGCATTAAAGAGAAGAATGTGTCATCTAACACCTTGCACAAAACATTAATGCATACAATGAATCATATAAACACATCATCATATCATTAAATGCATAATTAATGCACAAATGACTCACTAGCCACCTCATCATCCTAGTCACTATCTAGAAACTTCTAGAACTTTCCACACTCATCAAGAAAAGATAAATCCGTATTAAACCGAATGTTTAATACGGCTGATAGAAAACTGGAAACTGGCAACTTTCAAAAGCGATCCCGAAATGAATTTCAGGATAACCCCGTAACAGTATAAACATACCCGCATTTGTATTACGACCGAATACAAATGCAACTGAGACAAAGATATTATATCTACACAGTATAATACTCGGATCCGGCTTAAACCAAAGCCTACCAATATTATCTGCCCGAAAAATGACACGTGCGTAAACGCTCGTGTATTTTCTGAATCCTGCCATAAAACCATACGGCCTCTACAACGTTTCGCCCGAACTTGGGAAACTGTGTGTCACGCCCCGCTTCCCAAAATACGGAATACGAGGGGTAGACAAGGCCGGCCATGCTCCTACGGTCCAGGAAATGTCCTGCCGTAGTCACACTTCGGCTTCTAGTTTATCATGGTAAACAGTAAATAATGCGCAGGTAATGAGAAATGCAGTAACTGAAAGGAACAAAGTAAAGAACTGACCTGAAGTGGAATAAACGAATGTCACTCGGAAAGGCGAGTCAAGAAGACTGTGATGCACTGGTCCAGACTAAATCGTCTTCCCACACTGAGCATGCATACTCAGGTCGTCAGAGCGACACAATAGCAACATAATACATATAATCAAGTAACAGTTCTAACAGTGGTAATAGATGTGAATAACGGTAAAACAGCATGAATATGAATGAACAGTAATCAATGCAGCGGAGCAGTAAAACAGTATAACGATATGTCATGTAAGGCAACACAGAATATAAAGAATATAAATGACAGTAACCCTATCAGTCTCTAAGTCTCACTGCACAGGTCAATAAGCCTATCGTCAGTCCAAGTGTGAGAGTCAACCACTCGCGAGTGTCCTCCACTCAAGGGTAGAACCCAAGGGCAAGGGACCACGGGCCCAACATGTAACGAGTGTATCACGGTGTATATATCACGTACCCTGTAAATCTCCATATAACTCCATAAATATATAAGCCGGCATGGGACTCCCGAGATTCTGTTGAGCTCACACTTGAACTACCCCACACCCCGTGGTCTACATTAAACACTAACCATCACCCTAAATACTAATCGGTCCGTGACAAGTCTGCGCGAGAACTAGAAGCAGGACCTCCATCAAGCACGTCCCGACTAATACCTAAGATAAATGGCAATGTCGGATGCCTTATCTGTGACACCCGTGCAAGCGCTTCCATAAGTGTCCCATACCACTTATAGTCACACGTACACGCATCCCACAGACGTCGACAATGCAATAGAAATATAGGGTCACTGATTGTGCACAAGTACGTATCACTTTTCACTTAATCACGAATGCACGAACACTGACGTACTTGCCACAATCATCACTAAGATCTATCACTGGGTAAATGCACGATGTCACTAGGTTATCACTACAATGATATAGGTATGATGTGATGCATGAACAATATAAGAAGCACAACTCAGGTATCATAAAAAACACCAGTCTATCACTTGCACGATTTATCATGAAACATATGTATATAATTTAGCAAAATGATAAACAGGTAGTAATTAATATGTTCAGTTAGCTATCCATCTAATTTGATTTCGAGCCAATCGGCTTTCAGGATCATTAGTTATAACTGTTTCATTTTAAGCGCACGCGGCTGAAAATCCGATTTCAGAATCAGGAATCCATTTCGCAGCGCATTTTAACCCCAGTGGGGATCAGATTTTAGCGACGCTACAGTTGGATGAATTATAGGGTTTTCAGTAAGGTTTTCAACGCAATAGACGGATATTCAATCGCGTCTGTATGTTAGGAGTTATAATCTGTTTAATATCAACATGTCAATTCTGAATCTGCTGGGACTGTTATGTGTCCCGATATATTAAATTACCAATAAAATATCAAACGGTAACGAAACAGAATGAAACCAGTTGTGTTGTCTAGCTAACAGGTTTATCTACAATAAACAGTGGAGTTCCGCAACCTAAGAGTTAAGTAAATCCTGTGGTATCCATTACGGAACAGCAACCAATAACTGGAGTCGCTCTGGACTGCAGTCCAGAGTCGCACTCCGATCCAATTTTCATCATGGTTTAAGTACAGGAATGTCTGGAAACTAGTACAGGGTTAAAGTTCGTCGAGTTGGCTTCGATTCGAGCCCTCGAACGCACCATTCTACTATGTATATGATTTATGGTGAATTTAACGATTTTCAGGTGCAATAAAATTACAGTTTTACGATTAAACTTGGGGGTAGTTGTTTTAATCGTAAACGATCAAATTGCCCAACGAAAATCACACATTATGTTCACAGCCCTACGGGCCAACCTACACCATTGAGTTCCGTCAAATTTGATAATGTTTTCCTAAGAGAACAAGCATCGAACAGTTACAGCACATAATAGTTTTAGACTTGTAACATTATAATTCATGTATTTAACGATTGTAACTTAGATAAATAGCATGTAAGCAAGTGTAACACTTGCCTGGAGGCGTCTAGGCGATGCACGACAGTGGTAACGTCACGAACGCGCGACGAATGGCTACGGCAACGCCACGGTATGAGCTCGGGTCTGTTCTGGGCAGCGGTGAGCGGCGTTGGTTGGCCGGAGCAGGGGAGAGACGCTGAGGTGAAGCTCGTGGTCGAGAGGTGTACAGGTGGTGGCCGAGGTGACGCGAAGAAGCTTGGTGGCGACTTGAGGACTTGAATTCAGGTGAGGGGCGTGCCTGCGCAGGGCTTGAGGTCGTGGTTGCAGCGGGGGTGAATGAAGCTCGGATGGGCCAGTGCTGGGTAGTGCTTGAGTTGACGAGGCGGCTCGAAGCAGCGGGCTCGTCGACGTAGTCGGAGCGCCTGCAGCGGTCGAGGCTTGGAGTTCGGCCGGTATGGGTGTTGCTCGGGTTGGGGATGACTGTTAATGAGTGCGCCCATTGATGAGGTTGGCGGCTAAGGTGTCGGGGAGAGGGAGACGGCGGCGATGGTGATTATGGGGTGATCATGGTGAGGGCTGCAGCAATGGTGCATGGTACGGGGAGGGAAAATGTGAGGGAGGCGGTGTACAACGACGGTAGCCGGAGTAGGAGATGGCTGGAAAGGCGGGGGCTCGGTTGACGAGACGTTTGTCGTGGGCAGAGGTAGAGGGTTGGTCGGTGATCGTTGATGGAGGAAAGGGTCACGTTAGGTTGGCACTCGGGTTCAGTGGTGGGGGTGATGGTGCAAGTGGTGTCACGGTGAGGCTCGTCGGCGTCGGGGTACGGGGCCGAGCTCGGGCGCAGTGAGCTTGGCGAGGTGTCGGTAGTCGGTGGAGGGGAGAGCGAGAGAAAGTGAATGGGGTCGAAGTCGTCGTCGTCGACGGCGGCGCGGTGGGGACGAGTGATGTGAGAGATCGGCGGCGGGCGCGACATTCGGCCGAGGGTGCGGGTTCGAGAAGGAGGGAGAGAAAATGGGAGGGATAGAGTGAGGGAGCGGGAAAGAATTGAAAGAAGGAGGGAGGATAATGTATGTGTGGGAGAGAGAGAGAGAGAGAGAGAGAGAACGAGAGGAGAGAGAATGAGGGAGCGAGAGGAGAGAGAGAGAGAGAGAGAACGAGAGGAGAGAGAGAGAGTGGGGAACGTTTATCTGGTAAACATTAGATTGAGGAGAGAGGAAAGGAAACGTGTGTGAGGGAGAGAGAAACGTATGAAGTTTTAATTGGAAGGAATTTAAAGGAGATGGGGAGGATTAAATGTTAATTAAAAAAAATGAACAATGATTATATGGTGATTAATAGGATTTAAGAGTTTATTTGGAGAATTTTAATTATAATTAATGGAAATGATTTGAGGAATCTGTAGGGTGAGAGTAGGAAATGGGTGTGGGCTTGAGATATTGGAACTTGGGCCTGGTGGATGTGTAGGGCTTGAGAAAGAGAAGGAAAAAGAAAGAGAATGGTTAGGGCTTGGGTTAAAATAAACTAATACTTATAAAAATAAGGGTTGGGTTTAAAATAATTCCTCATTTAAAATTTTAGGGCTGACGGGATAATGGGCCATAGAAAAATAAAAAGGAAAAAAAGAAATTGGTTTAAATGGGAAATGGAAGAAATGGGCCGGCTGAGATGGGCTGAGGAAGTCATAATAAATCAATTGGAAAAAATCAGACAGGCCGGAGGACTTAAGAAAATTTTAAATAACGATAAGGAATGGGCTTGGGATTTTTGTTTAGGATAAATAATTTTTTTATAAATAAGATAAATAAAATTTTTAAATAAATAAAATAAAAAGAATTTTAAAGTAACGAATTACAGATTTTGGTATAAGAGGAGCCGGGTATTACACTGTGGGGGGACTCTAATGACTCATCAACACACTGGCACTGGGTATAACCACTAGCACGTCAGAGGTACTAGCTGTACGTAACGGTTGCCTATGTATTGATTGGAAAGGAAGATGACGAGCGAACTCATCCAGAAACCCAACTGAGCCTGACAGTGACAATATCCGTACAGTCCGGTCCGTTCTTCTAAAGAGTATCGCATATCGAGTCTAGGGGGTGGATAAAGTCAGACCCCTAATAACGCGATAATTCGTGTCGGTATGAAGCCCATCACCACCTGAGAAACTACTGATCCAAATCAGTAATTCTCCACTACCCCGACCGAGAATTTCTAGTGATGGTCATCTGTGCACTGTGCAACATCAACCCCCAATACTGGGAGAGACGAATCCCCGACGATCCGCTCACTGCCTCCATGTGGCTCGGGACTGTACCCAACTAAAACCTGTTTGCATGTCTCCTTTGAGCGTGGTAGGGTAGTAATCAAAGCACGGTGGGAACTCACACGAGACAAATGACGATCTCAGGTCGACAAACTAACCTGTACACATGTCACCAGGGAACTGCTATCTGACGATATGTATAATACCAACTAGCATTTTCCCGGCGAGTCCTGTCCGGTGTTCTCATAATCCAATGAGCACCTGTATACATCTTAGGTGAACCAACTGACACCAGTGGCTTGTGAGACCGGCCACCACCCCTCGTCGGGGTCTCGACTGTATACACTAGTCTACTCTGGAGTATCGATGCCCTGTCTCGAAACTCCCACGACTAGGGAGACTTAAAGGATGTACTTATAAACCCCAGCTCCCACGTATATGATCGCCATCATACTGCTGGCAGTCAAGCAAGAATCCTATGGGCTCTATCATCATGCAATAGTGAACTAAAGCATATATACGATGATAAAGACAAACCAGATAGCAAACTATCATCTCGAGCAAGACTGTCATATCGGTATAGGTCCTCCCTCAATCATTGCAATCACGTACCTACGATCCAATAATTGACTTTGAGGGAACTATATCCAACAGAAGAAGAAGAAGAAAATGATGGGGGAGGTAAAATGAGGCATCCCCTCTCTCCCTCCTCTCTTATTCTCACCCCTCTCTCTCAAATATTACCCTTCTACCCTTCTCATTTTCTTTTCCTTTTTATTTAAAACAAACCAACTCACATAATACCCCAAAACAACATAAGAAATAACATGTAATCAAAACAATTCATGACATGGTGCACTGGCCATGGAAAACTGTATAAACACGGATTTGGCTTAATCACGATTAGCAGTGCACTAATCGGGTTTTTATCCAAACTGCAATAATAAATTTTAAAAATGCCAAATCGTTTAAATATATTTTTAAATGAATAAATCATTTAATTCCCAATTATTTCACAATTATTGGTATATATTTATACCCTTTTTTCGAAAACCCCAATTTCGCAAATCGGCGGTTTTCGGGAAAAATATTATTTTAATATTAAATTCCAAAAATAATATTTTATATTTTCTGAAATGTTACAAGAACGATCTCGCGTGCGCATTCCGTTTCATTAAAAACAATCACATTTCCAAAACATACGCATTTGCGCACGCGGGTGAGTTCCCAACACTTACTCATGAATCACTCTCTCCAAAAAGATGTCTCTCGAGACTGATTTGGAGAGAGATCGCATGCAAGGGATACCCTATATTTCGGCAGTAGGCTCTATCATGTATGCGATGTTATGTATCAGACCAGATATAGCTGACTCACCAGGAGTAGTGATAAGGAATCAATCGGATCTTGGGAGAATCACTGGACAGCTGTGAAGGACATTTTTAAGTACTTGAGTAGCACTGAAGAAATGTTCTTGGTTTTTGGTAACGGTGAACTCCAGTGGGTGTCCTTTACCAATTCGAGCTTCCAGAGTGATAAGGTCGACTGAAAGTCAGTCTCAGGCTTTGTCTTTACCCTTAGTGGAGGGACGGTATGTTGGAAGAGTTCCAAGCTAAATATCGTGGCAGACTAGACGATAAAGGCTGAATACGTTGCTACCAACGACACTGCCAAAGTGGGTGTCTGGATATTTCTTGTTCATGAGATGAACATGGTTCCTACCATTGAGCGCCCAATAACTGTTATTGTGACAACTATGGAGTTGTGGCTTTGGCCTAGGAACGTCGGTCCCGCGATCCAAACATAATCTGAGGCAGAATCACCTGATTAGGGAAATGGTTGATCTCCAAGGGATCGAGGTAAGGAGAGTTGAAGCGAAGGATAACACGGCGGATCCACTCACAAAGGCACTTTCCTAAAGAGACTTTTATATGAGGCGTTGAGTATGGGATACTAAAACAAATGGCCTTAGTGCAAGTAGGAGATTGTTAGTTATATATATGCCCTAGAGGCTATTATTGTACATATGATATATATTATAGTGGATGCTTTGATATATATAGGGAGGACTTTCTTGCTCGACATGATAGTATGCTATCTGGTTGCTCTTTATCTTAACATGTACACTTATTGTCTCTCTATTACATGTTGATAAAGCCCTTAGGATAAGTACTTGACTACCAGGATTATGATGCAGATCATACTAGTGGGGGCCATGGTAGTCGGTAAGTACATCCTTCAATTGTTCCTAGTCGTGGGAGTATCGAGACGGGGCATCGATATTCCAGAGTAGATACGTATACGCTTCTTGACCCATATGATGGGTGATGGATGATCCCACATCCATTGGTGTTTGACATCAAAGATGGTATACGGGTGCTCAGTAGAGACTGGGTACACTGAATAGGACTCGCCGAGAACTCCTAGATGGTATTATACCTTACGTCAGATAGCAGTTCTCTGGTGACACCGGTACAGGTTAGTCTGTAGACCCGAGATCGTCATAGAGTCTTGTGTGATTCCCACTGTGCTTTGATTTCCACCTTACCACGTTCAAAAGAACGTGCAAAACGGTGGTTTTTGGGTATAGTCCTAAGTCACATGGAGGCAATGAGCGATAGGAGGGGATTTCGTCTCTCCCGGTATTGAGGGTTGATGTTGCGCTATGCTCGATTGACCATAACAGGAAATCCCTGGGCAGGGTTACTGAGATTTACTGGTAAGTGTTATTAGTAGTTTCTCGAACCATTATGGGCCTCACATCGGCATGACTTATCAGGCTATTGGGGTCTGACGCTTACCACCCCCAGGCAGGATATGCGACATATCAGACGAAGAGACCGGACTGTACGGTAGTGTTACTTATTGGATTCGCAAGAGTATGAGCAGGCTTGCTTGTTAATCTTCTGATCGCTCAATACCCGGGTAGCCGTTATGTCCAGCTTGTACCACTGACGGCTTATGGGTGATTGATATGATCATCACCTACTGCCGGCATATTGACGAGTCTTTAGAGTCCTACACAGAGGTTTCCTGGCTCAGGCGAAACGAAGTAGGAGCACATATGTGATATGTGCAGGATGGAGATAAATAAGCGTATGTGATACCGTATTCTATTCTCGCGATATGTGATATCGTTCGGTTATATGTGATATAGCCGGGTTATCGAATCAAGTGTTGATTCGATAAGTTGATACATAAGATATTAGTCGGTTATATATGATATAGCCGGATTATTGAATCAAGTGTTGATTTAATAATTTAATGTGTAATTATAAATTTGATATATTAATTTACATTAACTAATATTAGCTCACTTAAGCATTTCTTTTTCTCACTTGTGTACACTTAATATATATGTGATATATATTATTTGTGTCATACTAGTTGCTACATGTGACATGGGTGTATGAGACTCATACCATGCAAATAATAATATGGGGTTTTATTTATTAAGAGTAAAAGAAAATTAGTTGGAAATTAGTCAAGGTTAGAAGCTTGGAGAAGCTTTGTCTTAACTTTTGACTTAGTCCGCTAATTTTGTCTCACTCTAGATATTTATTAACCTAACCATTATTGTTAGCCATGGTTTAGTCTCTACAAGAGTTATATGAGATATTTCTCACCCATGTTTGTCATTCTACACTTGCTTCTCTCCATGGTTGCTTTTCTTCATCTCCTTCATCAAGCTCTCTAGCTTTTTGGGAGGTAAAGGAAATTAGAGAGAAAAATTATTCTAAAGTGAGCAAAATTCCTACTTCATCAACCTACACTAGATTAGCCATTTAGTTTAGGTTGTTTGCTTCACAATTAGTGAAGAGGTAGCTTGACTTAGTGTCTTCTCGACGTAGATCATTTTCGGCTTCGAAGACTTCAAACAAGCTTGTTCCTTTCATCTCGTGGAGCCTTTCTAAAGTCCGGGAGTTCACTACTTGGAAGGAACTACTGCACGGAGCTATTGAAGTGAAGGACCGGTCTACAAAGGTTGTATTCCTTGTTCATTTAGATGTAAAGCTGTTTATATTCTAGTTTCGTATAATTCTTTAGTTAAGATTCTAGGTTAGGGTTCTTTAGCATGCCAAATTTTTGAAAATGGCATGGATGATGCCTCCCGAAACCTTATGGCGGTGCTATGGAACCCTACATGTAGAGCCCAATACGCCCTGAGAAACTACTGGTGTACCTACCATTAAATCTCACTTGTCCTAACCAGGGACTTTGTGTATTGGCTATCCGAATACAACGCGATATCAACTCCTAATACCGGGAGAGACGAATCCCTTCTAATCCCTACTACCTCCAAGTGCTTCGGGACTGCACCCAACCACTACCTGTTTGCACGACTCATTTGAACCGTGGTAGGGTAATAATCTAAGTACAGTGGGAACACAGTCGAGACGAATAGTGATGTCAAGTTAACGGACTAACCTGTACTCATGTCACCCGGAAACTGCTAACCGACGATAGGTATAATACCAATCAGCGGTTCCCATCAAGTCCGTCAAGTGTAACTTATAACCTAATGAGCACCTATATACTGTTGGATATATATGCCCTAGAGGCCTACATTGTATAGGATGCTTGGGATATGTATGTACATGACAGTCTTGCTTGATATGATAGTACGCTATTTGGTTTGACTTTGTCTTAACGTATGATATATTTTACTTGGTATTTATATATATATGTTGATAAAGCCCATAGGGTATTTGTCTGACTACCGGCGTTGTGATGGCAGTCATACTAGTGGGAGCTGGATAGTCAATAGGCACACCTTTAGATGTCCCTGGTCGCAGGAGTATCGAGATTGGGCATCGATACTCCGGAGTAGACTAGTGTATATATATCTAGACCCTGACGAGGGGCGATGGATTGGTCCCGCAACCATTGGTGGTGTTCACCTAAGATTGTATACAGATGCTCACTAGGTGTGAGTACACCGGACAGGACTCGCCGAGAACTGACTGGATGGTATTATACCTAACGTCAGATAGCAGTTCTCAGGTGACATGTGTGCAGATAGTCCGTTGACTTAAGGTCATCATTTGTCTCGTGTGAGTTCCCACTGTGCTTTGATTATTACCCTACCACGGCTCAAAGGAGTCGTGCAAACAGGTTTCAGTTGGGCACAGTCCCGAGCCACGTGGAGGCAGTGAGCGACTGTTAGGGATTCGTCTCTCCCGGTATAGGGAGTGTTGCGCCACGGCAGCGCCCCGGCCGTCTTACTCGAGGCCAAATTGCGGAATAAAAAATTTTCCTTGCTCGGAAACCGGCGCTACCGCGGACAAATAAAACCCGGATCGATAACCATTAACTTACGCTAGCAAACAAGAGATAGGGTGAGAAGTATACCGAGTGATCCGAGTCCTCCGGTCTTCTCTTCATCATCCCGATCTCCCGCGGAAAGTCTTGGCTCCACATCGTCGCCTCCTCGCCGGAAGGGGCACCACATCGCCTTCGTCTTTTACGGGCTCCCGCCTCAATACCGAGGCAACTCGAGCATGAAGCCGGCAACTCGACATGCTAAAGATATGCTGTAGAATGTAGTGTAGAAGATGGTTGTCTCACTTAGGGTTTGTAGTTGCCATGATGGAGGATTGGGGTTAGGAAAAATGGTGCTTTCATTTTTCCGAAACAAGAAGAAGAAGGAGATGAAGAATTCCTCACAAAACTAAGATGAACTCTCTCATTCTTTTTCTTTCTCTCTTTCTTTTTCTTCTTCTTCTTTTCTAATGAGAAACTTATCATCAAGTGAGAATGAGAATGGTGGAGGAATGATAATATGATAGCAAGAGGGAGGTGAGTGTAGGAGCAAGAGAGGGGTGACCACATCCAAGGTCAACAAAACATCAACCATGCTTAAAACACTATGCCACCATAACCTTTCACTTCACTTTAAAAAGCAAGTCAAGGTTGAAAGATATGAAATCTATCATAATCAAACTTTATGCAAGAAACCCCCCCACAAAGTGTAATTTGCAAAACTGCAAATTACCCCCTCCATCAGAAAAGTCCGGCCGGGAAAGAACAAAGGAAAACCGGCCGGAACGGAATGCAAACTGGCAACTCCAGAAAACTGGTCCCGTAATAAATTACAGGAAAACCCCGACACTGTGCATACACACCCGCATCTGTATTCCGACCGGATACAAATGCAATGAGACAAAATCTACACTGTACTAAACTAGGACCGGCTTAAGCCAAAGCCGGCTAGTTAAAACCGTTCGATCCTGATCCGTGCAATACCGCACGTATCAGATCAAACCCTGCCATATTACTATACGGCCACTAGTACAAAGCTGTCCGATCCTGATCCGTGCAATACCGCACGTATCTGATCGGACCCTGCCATATCTCCATACGGCCTCTACAGCGTTTCGCCCGAAAGCTGAGTAACTGAAAGTGTGGTGGACTCTAAAGACTCGTCAATACTATGGTTGTGGATTTAACCACCAGCACGTCAGAGGTATAAGCCAATACATGACGGGCCACCAGCTATTGACCAAAATGGACATCGATGAGGAAGCTCACCCCGACACCCAACTGAGCCTGTCAGTGACAATATCCGTACAGTCCGGTCCGTTCGTCTATGAGTATCGCATGGCGGGCCTAGGGGGTTGGTGAAAGTCAGACCCCCAAAAGCGGTACAAGTCGTGTCGGAGTGTAGCCCAGAACGCCCTGAGATACTACTGGAATACCTACCAGTAAATCTCCTGCCTCGGCCGAGGGCTTTGCGTAATGGCTCTCCTAGACACAGCGCGACCTCACCCCCAATACCGGGAGAGACGAACCCCTGAAGATCCGCTCACTGCCTCCATGTGGCTCGGGACTGTACCCAACTAAAACCTGTTTGCACGACTCCTTTGAGCCGTGGTAGGGTAGTAATCAAAGCACAGTGGGAACTCACACGAGACAAATGACGATCCTCAGGTCGATGAACTAACCTGTACACATGTCACCAGGGAACTGCTATCTGACGTCTGGTATAAGACCAACTAGCATGTTCCCGGCGAGTCCTGTCCGGTGTACTCATAACCCAATGAGCACCTGTATACATCTTAGGTGAACCAACTGACACCAGTGGCTTGTGAGACCGGCCACCGCCCCTCGTCGGGGTCTCGACTGTATACACTAGCCTACTAATGGAGTATCGATGCCCAGTCTCGAAACTCCCACGACTAGGGACCTTTTAAGGATGTGCTTATAGACTACCAGCTCCCACGTATATGATCGCCATCATATTGCTGGCCGTCAAGCGAGAATCCTATGGGCTCTATCAACGTGTAATAGCGACATGTCAGGTCACCTAAAGCAGTACACGATGATAAAGATAAACCAGATAGCATACTATCATCTCGAGTAAGACTGTCCTACCGGGATAGGTCCTCCCTCAATCATTGCAATCACGTGCCTGTGATCCAATAATTGACTCTGAGGGCACTAACTCCAACAATCTCCCACTTGCACTCAAGGCTAATTATTGCGATGTCGCATACTCACAGCCCGTGTGATACCGAACACCCAACTTCTCTACTAGTCAGTCTCACAAAACCCGTTTGCGAAACTATTGCGTTCGAGGAATAGCCTCAGTGAGTGGATCCGCTATGATGTTTCTTTCTATGTCTCTCTATATCTCAAGTTCGCGGAGAAAACCATCTCCCGAAATGAGTAATACCTGTCTTGGAATGTCTGGATGTCTGATGGGACCTAGTTCATAAATGAACTCCAAATCCAAACTTCTTAGACTGTACCAACAACTGAACTTAATCAGTATCCTGCGCCATGCCTCCCTCAGTATTGCCTTGGACCACCTGTCCAAAATACTGTCCCTCGTCAGAGGGAGAACTACAACTCTGACAACCTCCTTGTCGTCCATGTCACCTTGGAAGCCTGGAGTGATAACCGTCTCCTAAAGGAGGCAGCCGTTATCATATCCCTAGAACATTCACTTATGTTCTAAAACTGCTTCCGACTGTTTTTCCAGGATTGGATTAATATCAACTTATTGCACCTACTGCAAGAACAACATCTGGTGTGGTACTTGACATCTCATGATTGACTCAATTGCCTAAGCAAGTGATCTGTCAATCATGCGTATCCCTCTCCCCTTTAGTCTGTAAGACACCTTTAGAGAGGGTGACTCCATTACCTGCAGGTACACTACCGTGCCAGGAGTCGTCCATTCTAAATACTCTTAGAATGCTATCAAAGTACCCTGATTGGGAAACCACCCAAATCTAGATCTAAAACCATAGATCTAGTGACCAGTATGTCTGATACAATGTCCAAGTCCCTTGTGGAGAAAACACTGTGTGACGACCAAAGTATAACCGATCGTAGTATAGGAATATCACTTCCTACTACCTTCTCAACAGATCCATCCCCTATTCTGATGACGTCAAACCCATGACTGTCACATCAGAAACAGATGATCTAACTCCGCTATATCTGCTTTAGTCTATAGACATAAGCCTGATGTCCACCAATGCTTCCGCTGCTCCCACTGACTACGACAACCCTCTGGCAGAGTCATATAGACGTGCACTTCTAAAGCTAGTTTAGAACGACGCTATACTCATCCTCCTGCCGGGTCTCGCAGCCTGGAACAACAACAATGGCAAGTGTGGGTAAACAAGAACTTCCCTGTCACCGTCCTTGAGGCTACCGTAGTACCTCTCGGGTGCCTGAAGTTACTCACCTTATCTGCGGAGTGGCCAATGGAATGTCAAATCAGATTGAATCTTTAGGTTCCTTATCAAATCTTCAGTAATCGTTTGCGGTTCTGGAATCACTTCCAGTTCTACCATACTCCCACTACTGTTTTTGAAAAAATCCATTTTTAATAAAACTGTGGCGAGTCTAGAACAATATTTCTATTGATCTGCCAGATGGTAGAAAGTCAACCCTCGTCATAGCCTGGGTCAACCCACAAACAGCCCTTACAGAAACGTGCCTTGAGTTATCCGGAGTCTGGTTTTAAGCATAAGCCGGACAACTCCCCGTACCTTAACATCGTTAAGATATGAACTGTTCTATATCCAATATAGAACCAGAGGCACTGATTTAATTGAACCAGATTCAAATCATGCAGCTGTCTCCAGTGCATGTCAACTAAATGGAAGGAGGCCGATCAGCGTTACTGAACTTAGGAATACTTCCAATTATGAGTAACCTGAAAGAGAACCAATTTCTCTTTATCATTACTATCAACTGAATACCATACACAAGTATCTACATCTTCGATCTCTTTGAAGAATCCCGATACTTGCTACAGCTGGTTTTCTACTCTATTCAAATACCTATAACTCCTCAAAACTTAGACCCTGTGTTTCCACGAAACAGCTGTCTAAAATCTAGAGAAGTCATAAGTAAACCGAATATAGTACGAGGACCAACCCCTCTGTCCTGATGGACACTGGACAACATACAATACTCTGTATAAGTCCGCTGAGTCTAACAACTCTTTCACTGTGTGTCGTAGGTTGAAAACTGTACTTATGGTTAAGAAGAATTACACCGCTGTTTAATGCTCCTTACCTAACCATCCACTGATATAGGTAAATGTCATCGACATAATATCAAAAGGTATATCTCACTCTATGAAAATAGACGTACAGATATATCAATTTGAAATTGGTGCACAACAGCGGATATTCAAAACCAAATATTTGCCGACCGGCAAACATCCCAGGTGATCTCCTCAAATATCACCGATTACAACGAATCCCGATATAATGAGGACGATCACCCAATTCCCAATAACTTACTCCCACTCATCATCTGTAAAACCATACAGATGTGAGAATTAAACCTGGTAAATACATACCCTGGAGCAAGTGTCCAATCGGGAAATCAGTTTTCTTTTAACAGTACACAGTGAAACTGAAACATTGAAATGTTTCGATGGGGTATCCTGGTATTCCTAGTAATGCCTCTACCATTATCCAGATTCACAACTGTAACCGTATATCTCTTTGCCATCTGTCCAAATCCCTTTATATGTCTTTAGTCATTACCGTCTGCACACCCCTTTAGGCCAATTGGTTTTCTTCCTTCCCTACCGTTCGGCACCAGCCTATGGTTTGGAAGAAGACTATCCAATAAGCATAAAGGGTGTACTGTCCTAATCTTAGGAGCACTCGCAATGCGAGAGAAGGTGAAGATAAAAGACACCTGAATGTACTTTATTCCTATTTCTCCTGAACCAGAATCCATCCCCGAACTGGAACTAGTTCCTTTCGAGTTCGTATATAACCATACGATGGAGTATCCAATAAAATGGGATCTTCGTAGTGATACGGAGTGTCCTGGAGAAATACAAAGGTGATTTAGGATTGGCGAAGAAATACTTGGTTTGGTCGTGAATATCAGTCGCAATTTACTTTGCCCTCTTACTAATCCCTTGCTTTGTCTGAACTTAATACCTTCTGTACACCGTTTTAGGCTAACTGGTTTTCTTCATTCCCTACCGGTCGGCACCAGCCTATGGTTTGGAAGAAGACTATCCAATTTGCGTAATAGGTGTACTACTCCTAAACCAAGGAGTACTCGCAACCTGAGAGAAGGTGAAAAGAAAAGACAACTGAATAATCCTATCCGTTTTCTCCAGAACCAGAAACCATCCTCGAAGTCCTTCGAGTTCGTATATAACCATACGATGGTTTTGTCCAATGGAAGTGGACGTTCGTAGTAATACGGGGTGTCCTGGAGAAAAGGGTAAAAGTAGGAGTGGCAATGAGGTTTGCAACTCTGACAATCCAAAAGCCTGTGTTAAGAAGGTTCGGTCAACTTGGTCACTGAGTCATAGTCAAGGGTCGGGTCAATGGTCGCTGCCAGAGAGAGAGAGAAGAAACACTCAGCGTGCACTCTAACCTAGATCAGAATGGTTACCAATTTATCTAATCAGGAATCCTCCCACTGTACCTCAAATTCTCCTCCAAACCTGAAAGAAGAATTAGTCGGGGTCACCCGAGGAGTAAACCAACTCATCAGTGGGAATCGGGATCCAACTCTCATCGCATGATAACGTGACGGAATCCACTCACGTCACCACACTCCAGAAGGTATGCGCATGCCTGGCAAGTTTCAGTTCTTTTGAAACTCCCGATGTGATTTTTACCCCTAGGACTCAAGTGACCTTGACGGAGTCAACAAATCAAAGAGTCCTAGTCAAGTTCAACCCGTCATTATCTGGATTGCATTAAACCCACCCGTACGTGCCCTTGACGGAGTCAACAAGGCCGCACGACTGTCCTAACCAATCCCACTTATGCAACAAACAAGCACCACTTAGCTACCGTACACTACGCCTTGACGGAGTCAACAAACGCAGCACGAATACTAAATAATACCCATAAGAAATGACGGAGGGCTACGAATGGTTTTTGGCGAAAAACCTTTAACGTAATGAACTTGATATCGTTGAAGGAACTGCATAGCCTTTTATAAAATATAGTGACGAAAACCTTTACTAAAGAGGTCACTCCCGGTGAAGGGATCTCGGCTCTTTCCCCGTAGAATGAGGTGCAGGATATTCCAACTGAATACCACGATGCAAAGCAAAAGTAATCGGCTATAGTGAAGTTAATGCCCTGACGCAAACTTCTGTCCAAGGGGTCACTCCCGGTGAAGGGATCTAGGCCCTTGCCTCGTCGACTGAGGAGCAGGATATTCCAAATGAATACCACGATGCAAAACAAAAGCGAACGTCCTTGCAATAACAGCTTTTTTTGAAAAATTGTTCCAACAACATCAGAATAGGTTTGTTTAAACTTGCATTGATCCGAATCAATGCAGTCCCATCAATTGATCACACCACAAAGAACGAAAATATACTGACGTACGTATATGCCATCCGCATTCGCCACTGGGTCCCGTCATCACCCGTTAGGTTAGCTGACTAACGGCAGAGCGGGGACTGGACTAGCGCGGATGTAAAGCATATACAACATCTACTAATATATATACCAATATATAGTATTTCGCTCAAGGCGTGAATAAAAGGCAACATCACAGAAATGTACAGCATCACAGAACAATACAGATATCTGGAAGCCCCGGGTTTCACAGAGCCGCTGCTGAAACCCGACGTTCCCCTGGTCGTGTGGATAGCCTGTGCAATGAAATCCTAGACCCCTACGGGCGCGGCAAGTCACCCGCCAAAACCTGAAGCGAGGCAGCCCCCTTCAGCACCGTGAATGGACCACCTAGCACTTCACGGAATCCGGTAACTTGGGCACCCCTCCTGGGTCAACCTGTACCCCCTACGAGTGCGGCGAATAGCCCGCCAATCCTGGACTGAAGCCCCCTCCGTCTCAATGCCCTGAGATGCGGGCCCGTTGCCCTCCAGAACCCGGCTATCCGTGCACCCCACCGCGGGGTAACCCTAGTACAGAATGTAAAATATACATACACCGGGTACATCGACCGCAACCAGGTCGTGCCCCAAAAGAATAATACAAACAGGCAGTGACGGCAGTCCACATGTCGGACGCTCGCCCCGCAATATCAAATGTATAAAATACAACAAAGCTGTACTAGCATTGCATCCAGGCTATCCCCCACGACCGATCCGCAACATCACAGCATAAACATAGAACATCAACGTGAAGGTCACGTTCGCAAATCCGTCTAACCGGGCTATAGCAGTTAGACCGGATTTACCGATCGAGTGACATTCACGGTCGCAGATATAATGTAAATACTGTGAAATAATGTGTTTAAAATTTTCCGATTGACCAAAAAATTAACAAGTGGGCCCCAAACAATACTGTAGCACTCACAGAAATAATTGGCCCAATTTTAATATTCCAAAACCCCCATAATAAGTCCAGAAGCCCACTAGAAAAATACGGCCCATTGAACTCTCCAATCAGCGGCGGAAGCGCGGCCCGAAGTAGGGTTATGCCGCTCTTCCGCGCTACAATGGAGGGAACAGTGCATCGTATTTTTCCAGGTATCTTAAAATATCTTGTACATCAATTTTCTGCCACCTGAAAAATTTTTTGAGACTGAAAAAATTCCACAGAAAACTGATGTGAAGCAATACGGGTTTTTGGAACATTCGATCGATCGGAACTGAAAAACACATTAGAACAAGCTAGGCTAGGTTAATGGCGTGGCTCTGATACCATGTTGCGCCACGGCAGCGCCCCGGCCGTCTTACTCGAGGCCAAATTGCGGAATAAAAAATTTTCCTTGCTCGGAAACCGGCGCTACCGCGGACAAATAAAACCCGGATCGATAACCATTAACTTACGCTAGCAAACAAGAGATAGGGTGAGAAGTATACCGAGTGATCCGAGTCCTCCGGTCTTCTCTTCATCATCCCGATCTCCCGCGGAAAGTCTTGGCTCCACATCGTCGCCTCCTCGCCGGAAGGGGCACCACATCGCCTTCGTCTTTTACGGGCTCCCGCCTCAATACCGAGGCAACTCGAGCATGAAGCCGGCAACTCGACATGCTAAAGATATGCTGTAGAATGTAGTGTAGAAGATGGTTGTCTCACTTAGGGTTTGTAGTTGCCATGATGGAGGATTGGGGTTAGGAAAAATGGTGCTTTCATTTTTCCGAAACAAGAAGAAGAAGGAGATGAAGAATTCCTCACAAAACTAAGATGAACTCTCTCATTCTTTTTCTTTCTCTCTTTCTTTTTCTTCTTCTTCTTTTCTAATGAGAAACTTATCATCAAGTGAGAATGAGAATGGTGGAGGAATGATAATATGATAGCAAGAGGGAGGTGAGTGTAGGAGCAAGAGAGGGGTGACCACATCCAAGGTCAACAAAACATCAACCATGCTTAAAACACTATGCCACCATAACCTTTCACTTCACTTTAAAAAGCAAGTCAAGGTTGAAAGATATGAAATCTATCATAATCAAACTTTATGCAAGAAACCCCCCCACAAAGTGTAATTTGCAAAACTGCAAATTACCCCCTCCATCAGAAAAGTCCGGCCGGGAAAGAACAAAGGAAAACCGGCCGGAACGGAATGCAAACTGGCAACTCCAGAAAACTGGTCCCGTAATAAATTACAGGAAAACCCCGACACTGTGCATACACACCCGCATCTGTATTCCGACCGGATACAAATGCAATGAGACAAAATCTACACTGTACTAAACTAGGACCGGCTTAAGCCAAAGCCGGCTAGTTAAAACCGTTCGATCCTGATCCGTGCAATACCGCACGTATCAGATCAAACCCTGCCATATTACTATACGGCCACTAGTACAAAGCTGTCCGATCCTGATCCGTGCAATACCGCACGTATCTGATCGGACCCTGCCATATCTCCATACGGCCTCTACAGCGTTTCGCCCGAAAGCTGAGTAACTGAAAGTGTGGTGGACTCTAAAGACTCGTCAATACTATGGTTGTGGATTTAACCACCAGCACGTCAGAGGTATAAGCCAATACATGACGGGCCACCAGCTATTGACCAAAATGGACATCGATGAGGAAGCTCACCCCGACACCCAACTGAGCCTGTCAGTGACAATATCCGTACAGTCCGGTCCGTTCGTCTATGAGTATCGCATGGCGGGCCTAGGGGGTTGGTGAAAGTCAGACCCCCAAAAGCGGTACAAGTCGTGTCGGAGTGTAGCCCAGAACGCCCTGAGATACTACTGGAATACCTACCAGTAAATCTCCTGCCTCGGCCGAGGGCTTTGCGTAATGGCTCTCCTAGACACAGCGCGACCTCACCCCCAATACCGGGAGAGACGAACCCCTGAAGATCCGCTCACTGCCTCCATGTGGCTCGGGACTGTACCCAACTAAAACCTGTTTGCACGACTCCTTTGAGCCGTGGTAGGGTAGTAATCAAAGCACAGTGGGAACTCACACGAGACAAATGACGATCCTCAGGTCGATGAACTAACCTGTACACATGTCACCAGGGAACTGCTATCTGACGTCTGGTATAAGACCAACTAGCATGTTCCCGGCGAGTCCTGTCCGGTGTACTCATAACCCAATGAGCACCTGTATACATCTTAGGTGAACCAACTGACACCAGTGGCTTGTGAGACCGGCCACCGCCCCTCGTCGGGGTCTCGACTGTATACACTAGCCTACTAATGGAGTATCGATGCCCAGTCTCGAAACTCCCACGACTAGGGACCTTTTAAGGATGTGCTTATAGACTACCAGCTCCCACGTATATGATCGCCATCATATTGCTGGCCGTCAAGCGAGAATCCTATGGGCTCTATCAACGTGTAATAGCGACATGTCAGGTCACCTAAAGCAGTACACGATGATAAAGATAAACCAGATAGCATACTATCATCTCGAGTAAGACTGTCCTACCGGGATAGGTCCTCCCTCAATCATTGCAATCACGTGCCTGTGATCCAATAATTGACTCTGAGGGCACTAACTCCAACAGGGAGTTGATATCGCACTATGGTCGGTTGGTCATTACCATAAGTCCCTGGCCAGGGCTGATTGAGAATTACTGATGGAATGATCAGTAGATTCTCGGGTGGTCTTGAACCATACCGACACGACTTGTACGGTTATTAGGGGTCTGACGTCCACCACCTCCCTAGACCATACATGCGATACTCTTAGACGAACAGACCGGACTGCGCGGATATTGTCACAGACAGGCTCAGTAGGATTTCAGATGGGTTACCTCATCAAGCTTTCTTATCGACAACTACCTGGGGACCGTTACGTACAGCTAGTGCCGCTTGCGGTCTGTGGTTAAACCCACTGCCAGCGTAGTAGTTGAGTCTTTAGAGTCCCACATAGAGATTTCCCAAACCCAGGCGAAAAGATATAGAGGTCGTATGGTTTTACAACAAAGGTTCGGACGCATACGTGTTTGAACGCACGTACGACATTCGGACAGTTTTTACTAGCCGGCTTTGGTTTAAGCCAGATTCTAGTATCAGGTTATTGGATTTATACAGTCTAAAGTTTTTCCGTGTTTTCACGGATGAGAGGGGCGTTCTCGTAATTTTCCGAGAAGCTTCTAGAAGGATGTGACATGGAGGGAGAGGTGGCATTTTCATTTAATGATTTAGTGACTCATTGTGAGTGATTCATCATGTCATTAATGCATTATTAAATGCTTAATGACTCACATAATGAATCACCCACTTGCATTAATGAAACATGATGAATAATCTCATATTATTCATTTCTTTTTATTCATTATGTTTCATATATCAAGTGAGAAGCTATTTCATTATCATTATCATTATCATCTTCTCACTCTCTCTCTTCAAGTTCTCTCTCCTTCACCAAACCTAATCCTACCCTCATGAGTTGAGAACAAGGATTAGGAAAGACTAATTACTCCATAACCTATCTCTACATCACCTTAGCTACTCTATTTAGCAACTAGAGAAACTAAGTAACCTCAAGTTTAGAGGTTATAGCTTGGATTAGGGTTCTCGGGTGGATCGTCTATCACGGAAGAAAGCCGAAGAGGACGTGGAGATCCAAAGAGGCCGTAGATAACATTAAGACGAAGGACTAGAACCGTTTGGTATAATCTCTTAACATAGTAGTTTAGAACTCTATAGCTTTTGTTAAAAACTTGTTTAGCAAACGATTCATACGGTTATTCGATGTTTAATCATAGAACAAGATTGTTATTCATATTTCTGCCTCCCCATAAGTATTGGGGTGTTGAACATCGACTTACAGTGGTATCAGAGCCTAGCTAAACAGTATTTAACACACTTGCAAATTTGTATGAATTTCGAACGGAAAAACAAACCGGAAAAACCCCGATATCATGTACTTTCTGTCGAATTTTAGATGAGGTCCAAAAATTTTTCAGGGACCCTCAGAATCACCTAAATGAATGTATTAGAACACCCAAGAAAATTGGGCTCATGAATCGGCCATAGCGCCGCGGAACCACGGCCGATCCTACCTATCCGCCGCGATTCCGCCGCGCTTTGGACGATTCATCATCCCAAGTTTCTTGTGTTGTTTCTCTGTGATATTTGGTGTTTTCTGGTAATTTTTATTTTTGCTCAGGTTTCAGATTTACAGAGAAGTATTGGAGCAAAATTAAATGTGTTTAATCGATCGAAATTATACGGTATTTGCTTGTTTGATTATATCTGTGAAATGTTTTATGTGTTCGTAAACCTCCCCTAACTGCTAGTATGTCGGTTGGCAGGGGGTTGCACATATCTGTGATGTTATATATAACTGTTTGTGTATATAAACTGTATTGGACTGTTGTGGTGATTAGCCGGGTTTTGTGATGGGTTATTGTATTAATTCATTTGATGTAAAAGTAATAAGTTGTAATATTATTTTGCGGGGCACATCCAGGTTGCGGTTGTAGCCACCGTTGTATTATTTCTTTTTACTATTTTTGCTCCTAGGATAGACCCAAGGTGGGGTGCACAAACTACCGGGTATTTTGAAGTGTTGGGGCAGACCGCTTCACTTCTGGTACTTGGCGGGTAGTTTGCCGTACCCATAGGGGTCTGGGGTGGGAAAATGGCTATTCATCACAACTGTGTAATCCGTCTTTCATTGCAGGCTCAAACGAAATGCGGATTGCTTGCAAATCCAATATTGTTTATCTGTGATCTGGAATGCCTATTATTGCGTCTGACGAATGTACATTATCTATATATGATAGCTATTTAGACGTCGCTTATGTTTTACACCCGCGCTAGCCCAGCCCCCGCTCTGTCGTTAGTTAAGTAACCTAACGGGTGATGACGGGACCCCGTGGCGAATACGGATGGCATAAGAGGATGTCGTATTTTCGTTGTTATCTGTAATGATAGGTTAAAGATGGGACGCATTATTATTAATGCAAAGAAAATAAAACCTAAACTGAATCGTTGGAACAATTTCTAAAAACCACTCGGTTTTCTTGAAAAAGCAAATTTTAAATGCGGAGCTTAAACCACTCCTTTTAATAAAAGCTATCTTAGTTCCTTCGATCAAATCAAGTTCACTGCGTTAACGGTTTTTTGCCAAAAACCAGCCGTAACCCTCCGTCGTTTCAAATAGACAGCACATCGTATTCATGCTATGCTTGTTGGCCTACGTCAAGGCATAGTGAATGGTAGCAGTGTGTGTGTCTATTTGTTGCATAGATAGATGCATTAGTTTAATACAGACGTACACCTTGTTGGCCTACGTCAAGGGCTTGTACGATGTATTTAAATTAATCAGGACAACGACAGGTAGAACTTGACTTGCGTCTTATGACTTGTTGGCCTACGTCAAGGTCTATAAGAGCTTGGGGTAAAAATCACATCGGGAGTTTCAAACATAAAGGAAACTTGCAGATTTAGCTTACCTTCTGGAGTGTGGTGACTAGAGTGGCTTCCATCTAGGGCATTATGCAATGATAGTTGGATCCCGATCCCACTGATGAGTAGGATTACTCTCGGAAATTTCTTTCACTTAACAATCAATGCTATAAACCAAGTAGGTGCCTAGAAAGGTGTTAGAGGGGTTACGCCTCCACGGAAAAGAGGTTCTTTAATTAAGGAACTTCGCGAAAGCGTTGGAAAATTTCCCTCGAAGTACCAACACCAGCCTGGCTGAAAGGTTAAGCAAGAATTGTAACGTGTGATTAAATCCTGACTAGTTCTTCTTTTAGGTTTTGAAGAAGAATTTGAGGAAACAGTGGGAGCCATCCTGTTTAGATAAAATAATAACCAATCTAAACTTGCAAGAGCATATGCTAAGTGTTTTCTTTTCTCTCTCTCTGGCAGCTACCATGACTGGACTAAAACTATTACTTGAAAAGAATATACTGACCGGGCAGAACTATAAAGATTGGCTAAGGAACGTCAATATTGCGCTGACTTATGACAAAGTTGCATATGTTACCACCGCTGTTCCTCCCCTTATCCCAGGACCAAGTTCGTAAAACCTGGGATCTAGACTGTGAGCGAGCTAAGTGTATCGTGCTGGCGTCCATGAATAATGAACTCCAGAAACAGAACGAGAGTATGGATATTGTATCCATATTCCTCCATTGCAAGGAATTGTATGGTGAACACTCCCGTATCGCGAAGTACGAAACCTCAAGGAAACTCTTCCAGATGAGGTTAGCTCCAGGATCGCCTGTTGGAGAGCACGTCCTCAAAATGATCACCCTCATTGAGGAGCTCGCAAACCTGGGATGCGTGCTAGAGAATGATTTGTATATCGACTTGATTTTGCAGTCCCTTCCCCACACCTTCTCTCAGTTCGTGCTGAACTTCAACATGCACGAAATGGAAGCGGATCTTCCAAAGCTCCTCAATATGTTGAGGGTAGCAGAGACCTCCTTGAGAAAGGAGAAGACCCCCGTTCTGTATGTTGGCCAATCATCTTCTTCTAAATCTAAAGCGAAAGCTAAAGGGAAGAAGAAGATGAAAGCCACCAAACCGAAGGGTGGGGTCAAGAAGGTGCAGGGAACGAACAAGGCAGGAAGGGTGAAGGCAGAAAAGAACGAGTGCTTCTATTGTCACAAGCAAGGGCACTGGAAGAAGGACTGTATGGCCTTTAAAGCCAAGGACATGAAGCAAGCTGTTGCTTCTGCTTCAGGTGTGTTCGTAATCGAAAATTGTCTTTCAATAAACTCTACTTCATGGGTACTTGATACCGGTTCTGGTTCTCACATCTGTAATTCTTTGCAGGATCTGAGAAATAGTAGAGTACTGGGGGCAGGTGATATGACTCTCCGGATGGGCAATGGAATGCATGTAGATGCAGTTGCAATAGAAGAATATCACCTAGGGTTGAATAGTGGACACATTTTGGTATTGTACAGCTGTTTTTGTATTCCCAGTATGTCGTGTAATATTATATCAGTATCTTTGTTGTCTAATAAAGGATATAATTTTGTGCTTGAAAGAAATGTCATGAACATTCTCCTAAATCAAGAACTGATTGGGTTTGGCACACTGGAAAACGGCATATACATACTTAATCAACCTCAAATTTTCAATATTCAAAACACGCGTAAAAGAAAGGCTCCAGATTCGAATCAAGCCTTCCTATGGTATTGTAGACTTGGTCATATAAATGAAACAAGGTTGACTAAGTTACATAAAGATGGATATCTAGATCCGTTTGAATATTTATCATATGCAACTTGTCAATCATGTATCAAAGAAAAAATGACCAAATCTCCGTTCACCGGACACGGAGAAAGAGCCACTGAACTCTTGGAACTAGTACACAGTGATGTATGTGGTCAGATGTCTACGCATGCACGAAGTGGTCACTCCTACTTCATAACTTTTACTGATGACTTCTCTAGGTATGGACATATATTCTTAATGAAACATAAATCCGAGGCCTTTGAGAAGTTTAAGGAGTATAAAAATGAAGTAGAGAAACAGACTGGTAAAAGCATCAAGACACTTCGATCTGATCGAGGTGGAGAATACTTAAGTACCAGTTTCCTTGAATACTTAAAAGAGAATGGAATTCTCTCTCAGCTTACTCCGCCTTATACACCTCAGCATAATGGTGTATCAGAAAGGAGGAATCGCACGCTATTAGATATAGTGCGTTCAATGATGAGTAGTGCTGAGTTGCCACTTTCCTTCTGGGGATTTGCTCTAGAATCAGCCGCATACCTATTGAATAGAGTTCCAACTAAGTCTGTACCTACCACTCCATATGAAATGTGGTGTGGGAAGAGACCATATCTCAAGTATATCAAGATATGGGGGTGTCCGGTATATGTTAAAAAGCATAATCCGGACAAGCTCGAAGCACGATCGGTTTTATGCAAGTTTGTAGGATACTCCAAGCATTCAAGGGGGTACATGGTCTACCACACTGAAGAACAAAAGGTGTTTGTCGCTCGTCACATTGTCTTCTTAGAAAGCGAATTTCTTGCAAAAGAAATTAGTGGGAGCACGGTAGAACTGGAAGAAATTCCAGAACCTCAAACTACAACCGAAGACTTAGAAGAATCTCAGATTTCAATAGAACATGACGAACCAACGCCACTCCGCAGATCTAGTAGGCTTTCTCATCCTCCTGAAAGATACTATGGTTTTCTTCTTGATGGGGATCGAGAGGATTGCATCATCGATGATGATGAGCCTACTAGTTTTCAGCAGGCTATCACGAGTGGCGACTCAGTGAAGTGGCAGGATGCAATGAGATCCGAAATGGAATCCATGTACACCAATAAAGTATGGACTTTAGAAGTTGCTCCTCCTGGGGTAAAACCAGTTGGGTGCAAATGGATCTTCAAAAAGAAGATTGGTACATTTGGACAAGTAGAAACCTACAAAGCTAGACTAGTAGCAAAAGGTTTTCGTCAAAGACCAGGATTGGACTATGATGAAACTTTTTCACCAGTAGCTATGCTTAAATCCATTCGGATCATGCTTGCCATTGCTGCCTTCCATGACTATGAAATCTGGCAAATGAATGTAAAAACAGCTTTTCTAAATGGACATCTAGAAGAGAGTGTTTACATGGATCAACCAGAAGGTTTCTTAGACAGTAGGAGCAGCGGAAGAGTGTGCAAATTGCTTAAATCCATTTATGGGTTAAAGCAAGCATCGCGGAGTTGGAACATCTGCTTTGATGAAACAGTCAAGGAATTTGGCTTTATCAAAAATATAGATGAACCATGTATTTATAGGAAGATTGTAGAAGGAGCAGTAGTCTTCCTCGTTTTGTACGTCGACGACATACTACTGATAGGGAATGATATCCCTATACTACAATCAGTAAAGCTCTTCTTGTCACAGAAATTCTCCATGAAAGACTTGGGAGATGCATCATACATTCTGGGCATTAAGATCTATCGAGATAGATCTAATAGAATATTGGGACTTTCACAGTCCAGGTATATAGACACTATACTAAAGAGATTTAGTATGGAAGATTACAAGCGCGGTAATATGCCCGCTTGTCACGGAATCACCCTCTCCAAGGAGATGTCTCCAAAGACTGATGAAGAGAGAGCTCGCATGGGCATTATACCCTACGCTTCGGCGATATGATCAATAATGTATGCGATGTTATGTACCAGACCGGATGTAGCTTACGCACTTAGTGTGGTAAGCAGGTATCAGTCTGACCCAGGTGAGAAACATTGGAGAGCGGTGAAGAACATTTTCAAGTACCTAAGAAGGACTAAGGAGATGTTCTTGATTTACGGTAATGGGGACCTCCAGGTAGAGGCTTTTACCGACTCCGGCTTCCAAAGTGACAAGGATGATTCTAAATCCATTTCGGGTTTTGTGTTTACCCTCAATGGAGGGGCGATATGTTGGAAGAGTTCCAAACAAGATACCGTCGCAGACTCAACTATGGAGGCTGAGTATATAGCTGCTAGTGAAGCCGCAAAAGAGGCTGTCTGGATGAGGAAGTTCATTTCTGAACTTCAGGTGGTTCCGTCCATAGCCAATCCAATACCTTTGTATTGCGATAACAATGGCGCTGTAGCTTTAGCGAAGGAACCAAGGTCCCATCAGAAATCCAGGCATATCTTAAGGCGGTTTCACTTGATCAGGGAGATCGTGGATCGTCGGGAGATCGAGATACGGAGAGTGGACACAAAAGACAACACGGCAGATCCATTCACCAAGGCCATTCCTCAAGTACAGTTCGAGAGGTTATTTGAGATGTTGGGCATGCGGTACGCCAGCAACTGGATCTGGTAGAGACAGTGGGTACTCATTGCAGCAATTATAGGCCTTAGTGCAAGTGGGAGATTGTTGGATATATATGCCCTAGAGGCCTACATTGTATAGGATGCTTGGGATATGTATGTACATGACAGTCTTGCTTGATATGATAGTACGCTATTTGGTTTGACTTTGTCTTAACGTATGATATATTTTACTTGGTATTTATATATATATGTTGATAAAGCCCATAGGGTGTTTGTCTGACTGCCGGCGTTGTGATGGCAGTCATACTAGTGGGAGCTGGATAGTCAATAGGCACACCTTTAGATGTCCCTGGTCGCAGGAGTATCGAGATTGGGCATCGATACTCCGGAGTAGACTAGTGTATACATATCTAGACCCTGACGAGGGGCGATGGATTGGTCCCGCAACTATTGGTGGTGTTCACCTAAGATTGTATACAGATGCTCACTAGGTGTGAGTACACCGGACAGGACTCGCCGAGAACTGACTGGATGGTATTATACCTAACGTCAGATAGCAGTTCTCAGGTGACATGTGTGCAGATAGTCCGTTGACTTAAGGTCATCATTTGTCTCGTGTGAGTTCCCACTGTGCTTTGATTATTACCCTACCACGGCTCAAAGGAGTCGTGCAAACAGGTTTCAGTTGGGCACAGTCCCGAGCCACGTGGAGGCAGTGAGCGACTGTTAGGGATTCGTCTCTCCCGGTATAGGGAGTTGATATCGCACTGTGGTCGGTTGGTCATTACCATAAGTCCCTGGCCAGGGCTGATTGAGAATTACTGATGGAATGATCAGTAGATTCTCGGGTGGTCTTGAACCATACCGACACGACTTGTACGGTTATTAGGGGTCTGACGTCCACCACCTCCCTAGACCATACATGCGATACTCTTAGACGAACAGACCGGACTGCGCGGATATTGTCACAGACAGGCTCAGTAGGATTTCAGATGGGTTACCTCATCAAGCTTTCTTATCGACAACTACCTGGGGACCGTTACGTACAGCTAGTGCCGCTTGCGGTCTGTGGTTAAACCCACTGCCAGCGTAGTAGTTGAGTCTTTAGAGTCCCACATAGAGATTTCCCAAACCCAGGCGAAAAGATATAGAGGTCGTATGGTTTTACAACAAAGGTTCGGACGCATACGTGTTTGAACGCACGTACGACATTCGGACAGTTTTTACTAGCCGGCTTTGGTTTAAGCCAGATTCTAGTATCAGGTTATTGGATTTATACAGTCTAAAGTTTTTCCGTGTTTTCACGGATGAGAGGGGCGTTCTCGTAATTTTCCGAGAAGCTTCTAGAAGGATGTGACATGGAGGGAGAGGTGGCATTTTCATTTAATGATTTAGTGACTCATTGTGAGTGATTCATCATGTCATTAATGCATTATTAAATGCTTAATGACTCACATAATGAATCACCCATTTGCATTAATGAAACATGATGAATAATCTCATATTATTCATTTCTTTTTATTCATTATGTTTCATATATCAAGTGAGAAGCTATTTCATTATCATTATCATTATCATCTTCTCACTCTCTCTCTTCAAGTTCTCTCTCCTTCACCAAACCTAATCCTACCCTCATGAGTTGAGAACAAGGATTAGGAAAGACTAATTACTCCATAACCTATCTCTACATCACCTTAGCTACTCTATTTAGCAACTAGAGAAACTAAGTAACCTCAAGTTTAGAGGTTATAGCTTGGATTAGGGTTCTCGGGTGGATCGTCTATCACGGAAGAAAGCCGAAGAGGACGTGGAGATCCAAAGAGGCCGTAGATAACATTAAGACGAAGGACTAGAACCGTTTGGTATAATCTCTTAACATAGTAGTTTAGAACTCTATAGCTTTTGTTAAAAACTTGTTTAGCAAACGATTCATACGGTTATTCGATGTTTAATCATAGAACAAGATTGTTATTCATATTTCCGCCTCCCCATAAGTATTGGGGTGTTGAACATCGACTTACATATACTATCTCCGGTATCGCATACCATGGCTGCGGGACAGGCCATTTCCCCTGACTGGGATGAGAAACGTATACACTAGTCTACTCTAGAGTATCGATGCTCTGTCTCAATAATCCTACAACTAGGGACAAGGTTAACGATATGCTTATAGACCACCCAGCCCCCACTAGTATGACTGTCATCATAACGCTGGCAATCAAGCAAAGATCCTAAGGGCTCTATCAATATATATTAGCGATATGCTAAAAGAAACAAATACACATATTAAGATAGAATCAAACCAGATAGCATACTATCATATTGAGAAAAACTGTTATTATATCTGTGTATATCCCAAACTTCCAAAATGTAATATATAATGCAATACAATTTAATAATGGCCTCTATGGCATATATCACCACTAACACTTCTTCCTCGACCTAGGCTCAACCTCCCCCTCTTTCCCCAACCTCCCCCCGTGTTTCTCTTCCTCCCCAATCATAACCCTAACCTTAACCCCTAAATTTAACTTAACCCGAGCCTCCACGCCGCCGATTCCACCTCACTACCGTCATCATCGTCCTCTTCCCACCGCCTCCACCTTCCCCTTTGACTTTGCCGCCGCCGCAACCCTATCTTTCGCCTCCTCTTTCCCCTCCTCCCTTCTCCCCTCCTTTGTTGTCCTCTCGCCTTCCTCTTTCTTGCCGCGGTCTTGGCCTTCACCCTCAACCCTCGCTACTCCTTCACGGACCTTCATCTCCTCCTCGTCGCTGCTCCCTCCGCTTCCTCCTCGTCAGGCAACTCCCATTTCCAATATTTTATTTTATTGATTATAAATACTTTAATTATGAATTAAACTATTTTAAAATAAAAAATAAACAAAAACCGTTAAAAGTTAATAGAGTTAGCAGAACATTCGGAGAATGTTTTTTTTGGATGGCTGAGGGCTTTTTGGTAATTAGTTAAAATTTGGGGAATTTTTTATTATTAGATAACTTTGGAGGGGTGTTTCTGTAAAAACCCCTTTTTTTAATAAAAGTAAATTAGCATATAGTATGCATCATACAACGCCAAAGTCCATGGTATTATACTGAAACTCAATCTTCCTTTTTAGTGCCCCGTCTCCCTCTCCCCTCTATATTCTTAGGTCACAAGACCAATAACAAGCCTCCCCATCTCCATCAATTCACCGACCAACCATGGCCACCGTCAACGCCACAGCAGCCCCAAACCCGTCGAACTTCGGCGGCCTCAGCGCCGTCCGCGTGGCCGTGATCGGCGACGCCAACATCGGAAAGTCCTCGCTCATCGTCTCCGCCGCCACCGAGTCTTTCCCCGACAACGTGCCGCGTGTCATGCCCCCCACCCGCCTCCCCGCCGACTACTACCCCGATCGCGTCCCCCTCACCATCATCGACACGTCCTCCAAGTCCTCACCCTACTTTCTTTCTCCTCACCATCTTTACTATTATTGTTCTTAACGATCTCAAATCTGTTGAATTTGTTGCAGCATCGAGCAAAGGAGCAAGACGATCGCCGAGTGCCAGAACGCGGACGCCATCGTACTCACCTATGCCTGCGATCGGCCGGCCACGTTGGATCGACTGAGCACCTACTGGCTGCCTGAGCTTCGGAAGGCCGATGTTTGTTTCTTAAATTTTGTTATTTTGTTTTGTGTGTCTACATTCGATGATTTAGGGCTTAAATTTGGCTTTTTTAATTTTTTATTTTTTTGGGTTAGATTAAAGTGCCCGTGATAGTGGTGGGGTGCAAGCTGGATTTGAGGGACGAGCATCAGGGGATGAGCTTGGAGCAGGTTATGTCGCCGATCATGCAGCAGTTTCGTGAGATTGAGACTTGTATCGAGTGCTCTGCACTGAGGCAGATTCAGGTATTTTGAAATGTTCTGAGCTTTTTGTATCATAAAATTAATTTTGTTTCTGAATGGTTAATTGTGCCTATATGTCAATAGTATAATGCTGAATGTGTTGTTTGGGAAAAGAGTTATCCTTCACCCATAAAAGAGATGCTACTTTTGAGTCCACGGATGTGTTTTAGTCATTTACGATTAATGGATCTTTATGATTAGGACTTCATAGATGAAGGGATTCTTCCGATCCTATTATCGCACTATTAACTAAGAAGTACAGTCACAAACACACTGATGCCATGGCCGTGGCAGAACGTATCTTACAAGATAATGCGGAATGGGCCAAATGGCTATGATCATTCTACCGGAAAGAGTTATGCAAAGCCAAAATCAAATTGTCCAGCGAGTGAAGAAGGACCAAGAGACAACCCAGGCAATTGTTCCGTTTTAATTACAGAGTACCTTAAAGTTAAACGGAAGGGTTTTGTATTGTGGTATAGAATTGGAGTGTCATACCAAACACAGTGTCTGATGCAGGACTCTCTATTCATGCAAATATTTATGCTACAAAGATTGGAAATTACACTGTACATTTATCTCGTGTCCATTTATGCAAAATACCCAAGCAACTAATCACCACATCACCCCTCTTTAGAACTGAACTACGAATATTGATGGTCAATGACATTGCTACTTCACACCCAAATTTAGAGTTACGGTGGTCTTTATTTCCTTCATGAAAGTCATTTGTACATCTTATAATACCCTTCTTTAATATGTTGGTTTTTTTTTAGTTTCTTCATATCCTACAACTTGTACACTTAATTTGACGTGTCTACATTCTGCAGGTTCCGGAAGTCTTTTATTATGCTCAAAAGGCAGTGCTTCATCCAACTGCCCCATTGTTCGATCAAGAAACACAGTCATTGAAGCCTCGGTGTGTAAGAGCCTTGAAAAGGATATTCATTCTCTGTGACCATGACAGGGATGGAGCACTAAGTGATGCAGAGTTGAATGACTTCCAGGTTTTCTTCATGCTCACTTTACTATTATAATTTATACTAGCAGTAAGGCCCGCGCGATGCGGCGGTCTTTGGAATAATCTATGAAAATGGAATTATCCGTGAAGTGGTGGAACTACATTGTATTTATTTATGAAAAATAAGCCCATGGTATTTATCCGAAAAATACTGAACATGCATGGTATTTTGTTTAAAAAAACAAAGCCCATGGTATTTATTTGAAAACCCTTGAAAGTTCATGGCATTTTAGTGAAAATCAAGTGGGGTTTTGAGTTGATGGTAGAACCGTGATTATTGTGAAATTTTGTGTATTACAAAAGTGAAAACGATGAAAGTCCACACAATTTATTTTTGAAAAAAGTTTAGTCCATGGTATTTGTGTGAGAAAAGGTGATAGTCCATGGTATTTATTCGTAAACAACAAACTCCAGGGCACTTCTATGAAGAACATTGGAATTCATGGTATTTATTTGTAAAGAACAAAATCCATGTATTTATCCGAGAAATGGTGAAAGGTCATGGTATTTATTTGTAACAAAAACGAAGTCTATGTTATTTATCTGAAAGACGGTAAAAGTCCATGGTATTTATTTGTACATAACAAACAGAGCCATAACTATTTTGAGGTTCTCCCATCACAAAAGTTAAAAATGACGAAAGTCCATACTATTTATTTGTGAAAAAGAAATTCCACAACTCTATGGTTTTTATTTGTAAATTCATTTTATTTATTTGTAAAGAATAAAGTCTAAATAGAATTTATTTGGAAAAAGGTGAAAGACCGTGGTATTTATTTTTAACAAAATCCATGATATTTATCTGAAAAATGAGGAACCTGCATAATATTTATTTGTAACAAACAAAGTTCATGGTATTTTTCCTGATTTCTTTGAAAGTTCATGGTTAAGTCGATGGCAGAACAATAGCTATTGTGAACTTCTGTCATCACATTCATAAATCAGAACATTTTATTTAAAAAGATTTCGTAAAATTAATATAGGCTTTAATTTGTATGTATTTATGTAAGAAGAGAATGTTAGGGGGTTAAGTTAGGGGTTTTTAACCAAGTGGGGCCCATGTCTCTTCTTTTTTGCTTCAAGAAATGAAGCAGGTGGAGCCACGAGCTTAAGAGCAGCATCTCACAACCTTTTTACCTAATTGCCCTTCATGCACAAGTAATTTCAAAAAGGCCAAACAATGTGTATTCGATGATGTTGAACTGATGGCAGAACCATAAATAATTTGAAGTTCTGCCAAATCCAAACTTTTACTACCCTTCATACCAATTTCTATTATATTAAAGATATTTAGAACACTTGCAAGTTTAGTTTTCTCCATCATCTTGTAACAGTTTTTTCGATGATTATATCCAGGTTAGATGCTTTAATGCTCCCCTTCAGCCTAGCGAAATTGTGGGGGTCAAGAAAGTTGTGCATGAGAAGATGCCTGAGGGAGTCAATGAACATGGCCTTACTTTGACTGGGTTTCTTTTTCTGCATGCTCTCTTTATTGAGAAAGGTCGTCTTGAAACAACATGGACAGTATTGAGAAAATTTGGATATGATAATGATATTAAACTTAGAGATGATCTGCTCCCATCAATATTCAAACGAGCTCCCGACCAGGTATATATGACATTCTATTATTTTATACATGTTATGCATTATCTGCCGTTGGAAATTCCCAAACTACTGAATTTAAGGACACTACTGGTTACTTATACAAGTCTCCATTTTTATCTTAATTATGATGTATGCCGCGAAGAAATGAATGCAGGTCACTTAAAATAGGAGGAGAACAAGGGACGCGGGGAGCTCAATCCAATTTTGTCTTAACTATGATGTGTGCCATCAAAATGCTCTTTTTTTTGGCACAAATCTGTATGCTTTAATGACAAATGACTAGGTATTCACAGAATCAGGAATAAATAAACTTCAAACATATTCCAAGGAAACAAGGAATGGTTAGTAACGCCTTTTGTTATCAGAGAGCTGTTCAAAATATCAACCTCAAAGTTTTTGGATATTTGTATATATCATGAGTTCTGTTAGATATTGTTTTCTTTATTTGCTGATGTGTGGCCATGTATCAACTCTATCAAGTGCATTTGCTGATGATAAATGCAAAACGGAAACAAAAGGAACAAAAAGTCCCCTCTCCCGCTAGGGGGATTTGATTTTGCTTCCAACCCCTCCCTCTTGAGAAAGATAGAGAAACGGATTGAGAAATTATTGGATCCTAGCTTCAAACTTGTATGATGCAAATCATAACATTGAAACTATCGGTTCTTCAAATTTGGGTTTCTTTCAGCTAGATTACTTTTGCCACTGGTGCGTTGGATTGATCTGTGTGAACTGGCAATGTATTAAAGTATCAGAATTTATTACTTCCGATGCAAAATCCTAGAAGTATACCAATACAATTGCCTATGCAATCGTATTTTTAATATGTTATGGTTTTGTAAAAGCTATTTAGTCTAAACTTTCTATTTACTGGTGTCTTCGAAAAGAACATCACAGTGTTGTAGTTATTTGTCTTTTCATACTTATCAGCACAAAAGTATTAAGAAGTATAATTCATTATTAATATGAAATATGAAGAGATATTAAGTACGACATTTGTAGGAGTTATTCCCTATAAATTTAATCTCTCTTTCGATTTCATATTGATTCCACACATGAAACTGTCGCAAAATATCATTACTTGTATCTTTTTAAAATTTCTTGATTGTCCCAATTGTAGACATAGTTTGTTGTAGCATTGTCGTTCCACATTTTATTCTATAATGCTTTAGAAAAAAATCAAGTAGAATGACGGTATGATTGAGTTCTATATATTGTTAGTTTGTTACCATTTTCATGGAATTTTTATTGCGGATATTGATACTATATTTATGTACTTTTTGCAGAGTGTTGAGTTGACTAATGAAGCAGTGGAGTTCCTAAAAGGAATATTCTATATGTTCGATATAGACAATGTATGTGTTAATTTCTTACCTTGATGATCCTTCACATTTCTTGTATTTAAGAGTCAGTGCAGTTGTAATAAGTTATGTCCCGCATTCTACAGCCTTTCTTGACAATCTTTGTCACATCCACTCAATATTTACTTGAGTATTTCTATACGACTGAGCATCCAGTTCTTTGTAAACACTTGTTCATATGGTCTAAAACATTTTACTTGCTGTGTTAATTCTGAATTGTTCTTCAACTTGTATAGCAAATTACTGATCTAGAGGTTTTACTATTATTACCTATTTAATATCGTTTATGTACGACATAAACTGCTCAGTTGGTGGATGATAGGTGGCATAAGATGTATATGAACTTACCGAACACAAGATGAGATGATTTTCTATACAGTATATACTATTTATAGCAGGATTCGACTGAGTAGAGCTGTGAGGTAATATGCCAAATCTAATAGACTAAATAAAAGAATAAAAACAAAGGAAATCTTAGGGTTTTAAGAGAGAAAATCGGTAAGACGATGACGATTTAAACAAAATCAATGAAAGAAATTTATTTGTAACCTTGAACATTTAAATGAAAATAGGCTCCCCCAATATTAATTGCGCTATCCAATTACTTATGTTAACCATCTATGCGTAGGAAATTGGAGGTACTGTGTAGCTGGATTTGGAACTCTTGGCACACATTTCAATATTTGATGTAGTTTTAGAGTTTAAGAGAGAAACTAGGCTTATTCACTATTATAACGCAAATCTTCCTTTGGCGCAAATCATCATCATCATCATCATCATCATCTACTAAGCCTTTTCTCTAAGAAACGAAGTCAGTTGTGAAGTTAAATTTATGACCGACTTCCGACCTGATTACAACTCTCTCTTGGCTAGTAAGACCCAAATCCCTGGTTGAGGACATATGATGAGAGAGGGGTTTGCCATATTATCCTAAATGACCAGTTGACACTTGACAGCCTCTGCAAGGGTTTGGTGTTCAAGAGTTCCTAAATCATACCACTTTCTTAAATCACCACCCATTTATCACTGGTAGAAATTTTTCATTATCAGACAAATTATTCATGTTTATGATAATTTTGATACAAGTCACACATATGATACAATTCACTCGCAAATTTATCATTTTTCTCTCTTATAGGACGGGGCTCTGCGGCCTGCTGAAGTGGATGATCTTTTCTCCACTGCTCCTGAAAGGTGAATTTGTGTTCTTCTTGAAGAAATTTTATTACCTCTGGAGTTCTATCACTCTGTTCTTACTGTACGGATGTGTGCAGTCTGATAGGGTCCTGTGAATCATCATGTCCTTATTGGCATTACTTATCCCACCCCCCCCCCCCAAATTTCATTTTGTTGATGGATTTGTTAAAATTTTGCGTAGCATTATCTTTAGTGACCTAATGGGTACCTGTTTAGGCTTTTTCCATGTGTTTAAAAATATTCTTAGAAATTCATTGACTAGTTTTATTGTAGTGATACTCAAATGCTCTTTAAACTTCAGCTTCTTTTTGCATTTCAGCCCTTGGTCCGACTCCCCTTATAAGGATGCTACTGAAAAGAATGTATTAGGAGGACTATCTCTTGAAGGATTTCTATCTGAGGTATGTGAATGCTGTTCCTCAATCATAATGACGAGGAGGATGATGAATCGGTTTGCACAATATATAGGGGAGTGTTCATGTGCAAACCGGTTTGCACAATAAGATAGATGTAAACTTTTGTCCATGAAAAATATGGACTATCTGATTCTTCACCATTCAAGTTGATCTCCATACCTTCTATACGGATCAACCCATTCATCAAATGGATGCCAAATGAATACCTAACCAAAAATAGAACAGAGAGTTGATTTGCTGTTGGGTCAAATCTTTTGATTTTTCCATACATTTAAGTTTGAAGATACAGAGAGGTTTGGATCGTCCAAATTTTTTGTTGATCAAATGTTTTCATTTTCTTATTTTCGACTTGGTGTTTGAAATGGAACTCAGGACCATTAATTCCTATGTTAGGCTTAAGCTGGTGGATGATGGATCAACAATTATTTTTTTCCCATCCAGCAAATCACAATAAAAGATTGATAATCTGCAAATCAACAATATTCGTTAACTGCACCCAATTATCTAGGTTTAAGAGTCTAAAAACATTTACAAAAAATATGCTTCTTATAGACATGTGTGCAAAATTTTATGTATGCACTCGAGTTTTAGTCAGTTGTTCCACTGATCAATATAATTAGAAGGCTTGGTGATATTATGCAATGTGAATATACCTTATTTGATGGTTTTAGAGTGTTTTGTCCTTGCATTCCCCCCTTTTTGTGGGTTGGGTTGGGAGAGAGAACGGGTGTGTGTGGGTGGTGTGAGTCAATAATGAAGTATTAATATTGGTTTAACTGAAGATTATTGCCTAAAGTGACTTATCCAGCCAGTGTACGATATCATTAATCTGGCAAGAAATTCTATAATTGCAGTGGGCCCTCATGACCCTTCTAGATCCAGCTAGTAGTCTGGCTAACCTGATATACATTGGATATACTGGCGATCCTTCATCAGCATTTCATATAACCAGACGAAGGCGGTTAGATCGTAAGCGACAACAGTCACAACGGAACGTTTTCCAGTGCTTCGTCTTTGGGCCTAGAAATGCGGGGAAATCAGCGCTATTAAATTCACTGATTGGAAGGTCAATTCTTAAACTTGCTCATCTTCTTTTCCAGTATATTTTGATTTATTTAAATATCATTATTGCTCTATCTTTTCATTAAAAAAATCATCATTGCTATCTTTGATCTGTTTTGTTAATCCGAATGATGTTTATATTCTGAAGATGTCTTGCTTTTCATGCACAGGGCATTTTCTGAAAAATATACACCTACAACTAGCAATCGCTTTGTGGCAAACGTTGTTGAACTTCCTGGAGTAAGTTTGCTTCCATGTAGTCTTCGTTTCTTCCAATGAATGAACAGCCTGCAAACCACCTTCTCTGTGTGTGTGCGCGCACGTGCATGCGCGCGCGCATGTCCGTGCGTATATAATATGCAAGTTTGGTCTGTGCATGTGCTTGTTTATGTATGAATTTAAAACTTTATTCGCGTGCTAATTAATTTAATTTTTGTGATTCAGGTGTATAACTGTTTTCTTTTGAATAATGTTTGGTTTAATCTGTGTCTTCATGTGCGCGCATGTGTGCAACTCCTGAGTGTGTGCATGCAATTTCTGCTCATGCACTAATAGATATTGGTCATTTAAATTTTAAGATCCGGGGTATCATTCTTATTTTAATATTTGGGGTTTTTATTTTGCGGTACTTGAGTTTTTGTTTCGATGTTAATTGGTTTCTGTTAGAAAGACTAGTTATCTATACGATTAGTGGAGGGCACAGATGCCATTGTACAGACATTTAATTCACATGAATATAAACAACAACAACAATTGAGCCTTTTATCCCAAGCATATGGTGTGGTAATATGAACCACCATGAGAATCACGCCGGGTCCAGCACATGAATCCTCGGCCTCCACTCGCCCCTATCGAACAATATACTTTCATTAAGGCCTTTGGCAACCATATCTTTTCGTATCACCTCCATCCATGTTCTCCTCGGTCTCCCTTTCGCTCTTTTGACATTGCCTATATCGAGAGTATCCATTTGTCGAACCGGTGCTTACAGGTTTGCGTCGCATATGACCAAACCATCTAGCCGGTTTTCTCGCATCTTCTTCTCCACGGGTGTTACACCAACTTTTGTACGAATATCCTCATTTCGTACCTTATCTTTTCTAGTGTTACCACACATTTAACGAAGCATGCGCATCTCCACTACATGCATTTTCTGTTTATGATGCTTCTTAGGAGCCCAACATTCTGTACCATATAATAAGACATGCCGAATAGTGCTCCGATAAAACTTCCCTTTCAACTTTAACGAAAAGTTACGATCACATAAAATCCCGGCCGCACTCCATTTCAACCAACCAGCTTGGATCCTTTGTTTAACATCGTTATCGATCTCCCCATCCTTTTGGATGATGGAACCTAAATATCTAAAGTGATCGCTCGGTGATATCTCTTGCCCTTCCAATGTTATACAAATATGGTTTTGACTTCTCTGTTTGCTAAATTTGCAATGCATATATGCTGTCTTAAACCTGCTCAATCTGAACCCTCAAGATTCCAACGTTTACCTCCATAACTCCAATTTAGTATTAACCCCTGCTTTCTTCTTATTTACTAGAACAATGTCAACAGCGAATAGCATACACCAAGGTACCCCATCTTTGGATAGTTCTAGTAAGATCATCCATCATGATGGTAAACAGGAATGGACTTAAAGAAGATGCTTGATGTAAACCAATTGTAATCGAAAAATCACTCATGCCGCCGCAAGTTCTGATTTTTGCCACTACTTCACCGTACATGTCCTTGATTATGTCAATGTACTTGACGGGGACCTCCTTCTTCATCATTGTCCCCCATAATACCTCTCTAGGTATCTTGTCGTACGCTTTCTCTAAATCAATAAACATCATATGCAATCTCTTCTCTCTCGAAAACGCTCGACAAGTTGACGAAGCAAATGAATAGCCTCTGTCGTCGATCGTTCAGGCATGAACCCAAACTGGTTCTCTGTCATCTTGGCATCCTTAGCCTGTGTTCAATCACTCTCTCCTAAAATTTCATGGTGCGACATATAAGCTTTATTCCAAGGTAATTTGAGCAATTTTGAATGCCATCCTTGTTTTTATAGATAGGTACAAGGGTATTTTTTCTCCATTCATTTGGTATCTTTATGGTCTGTCAAATCTTATTAAACATATCTGTCAGCTATTTAACGCCTATTTTTCCTAACCATCTCCAAACCTCGATAGGAATCCCGTCCGGACCAACCGCTTTTCTTAATCTCGTTCTCTTCAAAGTTTCTTTAACCTCAGGTAGTCTTATTTTACGCATGAAATCATGGTTTCTATCTTGAGTTTGAATGATAAGTCCATCCAAATTCTTAGTAAAGCTCTCATTGAATAATTTGTTAAAATAATCTCTCCATATTTCCTTGATATTCTCATCTTGAACTAAAACCTTATGATCATCATTTTTGATACACTTCACCGCACATAAGTCTCTGGTCTTCTTTTTCCGCATCCGAGCAGTTCAGTATATATCATTTTCATCCTCCTTAGTGTCTAACTTCTCGTATATCTTGTAGACCTTAGTTTTAGCTTCCTGAACAGATTTCTTAACTTTCTTTTTAACCATTTTATACTTCTCAAATCTCTCCGCATCGCTGCTTTTTTTCAAATGTTTATAAGAATTCCTCTTAATTTTAATAGCATCCTTTACTTCTTTATTCCACCATGATATGTCCTTAAATGGTGGAGCACCACCTCTTGATTCACCAAGTAGATCTCTAACTACTCTCTTGATACAACTAGCCATTTTGTTCCATATTCTATCTGAATTATCTTTAGACTGCCAATCCGCCTCTTGAAATACATGATCTATAAAAACCCGTTGGTTACCTTTCTTCAATCGCCACCATTTAATTCTAGGCTCTACCTTACGTTTAATCTTCTTAGGTCCTCTTCTAAATCGAAAATCTAGAGCTAAAAGTCTATGTTGAGTGGTTACATTCTCACATGGCACTACCTTACAGTTGATACAACAATCTCTATCTATCCTTTGTAAGTCCATGTCACGCACCCCACGAACTTGCGGGGAGGCGGAATATATGAAAAACAATTATCAAAGCTTCGTAACACGGACTTGAGCGCATGAATCGTTTCTAAACATTGCTAACAAAGTACTAGAGGTTTAACTACTCGGATACGAAGTTATACCTTATGTTACTTGTCCTTCGGGTGTAGGCTCCTTGGAACATCGGCATCTCAACGGCCTCCTCGAATCAAAGACGATCCACCTGAAAGCTCCTACGCCAAGCTTAATCTCAAACTTGAGATAACTAGGTTGCTTAAAGTGCTAATCTAAGCTACCTAGGGGATATAGAGTGAGGTTATGGATGTATTAGTCTAGCTAACCCTTGATCTCAACACATGAGAGGTTAGGGATAGGGTTTGAAGAGAGAGTGAGCTTGAGGAGAGAGAAGGTGAGAATGATAATAAAAAGAATAATGAACTCATATGAATATATCAACCATAACAATAAATCAAATAAATAATATAAATGATTTATCATCATGGTTAGATTCATTCATCTAGTGTGATTCATCATATGACTCACTAACTCATTAATGAATCATTTAATACAAAGCATGAATCACACAAATGAGTCATTAAGCAATTAATGCTCATGCCATCTTAACCCCTTAGTCACCACTCTTCTAGAACCTTCCCGACAAATTACGAGAACGCCCCTTCAATCCGTGAAAACACGGAAAAACTTTAGACCGTATAAATCCAATAACCCGATACTAGAATCTGGCTTAAACCAAAGCCAGCTAGTAAAAACTGTCCGAAAAGTCGTACGTGCGTAAACACACGTATGCATCCGAACCCTTGTCGTAAAACCATACGACCTCTATATCGTTTCGCCTGGAGCAGGGAAACTCTTTGTGTGGGACTCTAAAGACTCGACACTACGCTGTCAGTGGGTTTAACCACAGACCGCAAGCGGCACTAGCTGTACGTAACGGTCCCCAGATAGATGTCGATAAGAAGGCCGATGAGGAAAACCATCCGAACTCCTACCGAGCCTGATGTGACAATTTCCGTACAGTCCGGTCTGTTCGTCTAAGACTATCGCATATCAAGCCTAGGGGGCGGCAAGCGTCAGTCCCCTAATAGCTGTATAAGTCATGTCGGAGCGAAGCCTATTACACCCTGAGAAGCTACTGGAACCTACCAGTATATCTCGCTTGCTCTGGCCAGGGACTTTGCGTAATGGCTCTCTGACACAGCGCGATATCAACTCCCAATACCGGGAGAGACGAATCCTGTCTAACCACTACTGCCTCCAAGTGCTCGGGACTGCACCCAACTGCTACCTGTTTGCACGACTCCTTTGAGCCGTGGTAGGGTAGCAATCTAAGAACAGTGGGACACACTCGAGGCGAAATAGCAGTGTCAAATCTGCGGACTATGCTGTACTCATGTCATCTGGGAGCTGTTAACTGACGATGGGTATAATACCAACCAATCAGTTCCCCTGCGAGTCCTGTCCGGTGTACCCGTAACCTAACGAGCACCTGTATACTATCTCTAGTACGACATACTGATGGCTGTGGGACAGACCATCTCCCCAACTGAGATGAGAAGCGTATACACTTAATCTACTCGGGAATATCGATGCCCTATCTCGATAATCCAACGACCAGGGACCTGTATAGGATGTTGCTTACAGACTACCCAGCCCCCACTAGTGTGACTGCCATCACGACGCTCGTAATCAAGCAAAGATCCTATGGGCTCTACTAATATGTATAAGTGATACGTTACAAGAAACATATGCACATATTAAAGTAGACTCAAACCAAGTAGCATACTACTATGTTTAGCAAGGCTGTTATATACAACTGTGAATACCCCAAGCTTCCATTAAGTAATATACAACCTAGTATGATACAATAATGGCCCCTAGGGCATATACACTAACATCCTTCTCGTCAGAAAAAAGTCTATTTGACCTGCACTTGATCCGTTCCTAAAGATGATAAGATGAGTCTCTCTTTTCCTAAACCAAGTATTTGCTAAGATCAAGACAAGGCAAAATCTAGATTAGAGCTACCTGCTTCATTCCTTTGTCCAAAACCAAAACCTCCATGGATAGTATCAAACCACTATGACTAGTATCTACATGTCCGTTGAGATCACCACCAATAAATAACTTCTCTCTACTAGGTATCTTTTGCACCATCTCGTTTAAATCCTTCCAGAATATACGCTTACTAGCGTCATCAATACCTATCTGTGGTTCATAAGCACTAATAAAATTAAGAATCTTTGTATCTAGAATAAGCTTAACCAGTAAAACTCTATCACCTTTTCTCCTAATCTCAACTACATTCTCAAGCAACTGTCTATCTATGATTACGCCTACCCCATTACGATTTTTATCTCTACCCGTATACCAAAACTTATAACCCTAAGGCTCTATGACCCTATTTTTTTCATCTACACATTTAGTTTCTTGCAAACACATAATACCAACTCTCCTTCTAATCATCACCTCCACTAATTCTGGTAGTCTACCCGTAAGGGAACCTATGTTCCAAGAAACTAGACGGAACTTATAAAATCCTTACTTTCCTTACTTATTTGTCACTACACCCGGGGTCCGATGTAGCGCGCCGTTTCCGGACGACGACCTAGAAGTTCTTGCATACTTAACACTACATTCGGGATCCGATGTAGCGCGTCGCAAAGTAGGGGATGCCCCAACGATATTCTTATTATGGTTCATATCATAGAATGTGACAGTTTTACGTTGGCTGTCACAAGCCTACCACAACCCTCACTCTTTCTCATCCGGAGTTGGGACCGGCAACGGTGGGTTTAATTCACAGGAATATCATTTGCAAAATATACATATGAATTAATATCACATTCAAGAGTATCTGATTGAGTTACTCCAACTTTAAGACCAAGTAATCAAGGCATGGCCGCATAACGAAGTATCTCATGCCTAATGGCAGTTCTCAACCCTGAGAGAAACCTAGTGATTGTAAAACATGAGTCCTCGTATATACCGTATTAGCCTATCTAGTATCAACCATCAAACTTGTTCATATTGACTTTAGATAGGACTATTAACTCCATGTCTTAACTAATTAGATTTCTCTTTCACAATACAGAGTAACCCCCCCTTCCCTGTCAGTTAGCTTCGGTTGCGTTGTATTTTAGTTTACTTGTGCTGTCTTATTTTTTTCCTCTGTCAAAAGTTGTAACCTTCTGCTTTTATAAAATTCCATCAACATACTATCCTACAGTATAATGTATTTCTCTATAGTTTTCTCTTGTAATTTCCCTGTTCAACATGCTTGGCACATTACTGTATGTTAACGTATGCATGAGGTGTAAAACAAAACCTCACATCAAGATTTGCTTTCAAAAATATATTTAGAGCTCGAAAGCTTGTGCATAAAATAAACATTCCATGCATGTTGATGATGTTTATGCTCCAAGTAATTGCTTTGAGTTGTTTATGAAGGGGATTAAGAAGACTCTAATAATGAGGGAAGTGCCAGAAGATTCTGTCAAAACTATTCTGTCCGACAAGGAATCCCTGGCATCTTGTGATATTGCTCTCTTCGTTCATGACAGGTATCAGAGAATATATCCATTATATTGGTGTCTTTGTTCATAAAAGCTTATTATATTATTTCTCGTGCCATATTTCATTATTTTGCTTCCCCCCCCCCCCCCCCCCCCACGCCCACAAACACTCACACACACATGATGCAACCGGAATTTGAGAATATATTTGAAGGCAGTTTATCGATTATACCTGGGTTTGCAACATAACTACTAACTGATTCTACAAATCAGCTTGCTCTGGCATTGCGACGACACGTTAGGTATCTTTCATTCTTGACTACTAGATCTTGGACACATGTTATGCATGTACACTGTATGCTCACGAACACGAGTTTACATAAGCATTCAATTAGCTTCTGTTTCTTTGGAGAGATCACGATATGTTGGAAGTATATTATTTCACGATATTCAGAATATTCAGAAAAGCCGCTCCTTTGTAAGGAGCAAGGTATATCCTGATGTAGAAGGTAAGTTGGGCTGTTGGTTGCCAAGGATGAGTAAAATTTGGTGTTTGGTTTGATGTTATTGGTTCAACTTCATGTTGTTGTAGAACCAGAAATGATGACGTGGCATGTAGTTGTAACTGCGCTCAAAACGAGTGCAGTTACAACAACAAGCGTTGGAACAACAGCCCATGAAGGACACGTCATCACTCGATACATCACTTGAATATCGTCACCGCTTCTTAAGCGGTGCAAGCTCTACACCATTTTATACTTTGTTTTTTTTTTAATGAATGCTCTTCCAGTCATCGCTTGATTATTGACTGCAATTGTAATCCAGTCATGATAGATCACAAAAGTATGAATGGTAGAAATAATTTTTTTGATTTCTATACCCTCTCTACAAATACCTTTTCTTCTTCAATAAAGTTTACAAAGCCCAAACAGATGTGAGAGATCGACTAGATCTCGTATGGTTTTGGGGAATTGCACTATATGAAGATGGGGTTTGATGGGGGAAAAACAAAAAGCAAAAAAATTACATTTAGGTTTGGGATTTTGGGCATCTTTTGAGTTTGGATGCAACAAATTATCGCTGTTTAAATAAAAAAAATTGCAGATTTTTTGGGTCTACATGGCCTGGAATGGTCTTTGAAGATATTATCAGCATCGAAATTACATAAGCCAATTTTTTATATCATTTATCTATTAAATTATATTTAAAAAAAATTAGTCTAGTTATTATTCTTTGTATGATAATTTAACATCCAAGGAGGTATGCTTACCATGGTGAGGGGGATTCATCAGGCAATTGGATATGTTGTGCAACATCCACTAACCAAACATTGGTTTTGCAAAAGATGTAGCTTTACTTACATTCTAACCAAACATTGGAATGCTATTCCAACTTCTGTAGTTGGAGCAACATGTACTAGGAAATACATCGATTTTGCAACTACAAGCAACCAAACAGCCCCTCGGTGGTTTTGGCCACCATAGAAGCGTTTTTCCATTGCTGCTTACTTCTGCAATAGTCACTACTTGAGCAACAATTTTTTTTATCATAGCTACATAAATTTGTATTACATAATCATATATACTAGGGGTAAAGCCCCACACAATGCGTGGGGTTTTTTTAATAGAAAGATCAGACTAAATTTCAGTAAAAATCGACTCGTGGCCTTTTTAGATAAATATCATAGAATTTATATACATACCAAAAACTTGCTTCGATGCAAATAAATGGACGAAATTGTTGGGTTTTTTAATTTTATTTTATTAACATACTTTTTATATTTTTAACTTTCGGTTCTATCATACAAACAATCACAATAAAAATTAGCATATGATAAAGGAGATGTCGTATTATTTGCAAAAATATTAAAACATAAATGTTTGTGGCATTTATTAACAGTATGTTACATTTATGGTATGTATTTTCTATTATTCAAAGTATAAAATATTGTTTTTAAAAATGATTAGACCCTCACCCTTTATCATCACACTTAAGTGTACCTCTTTTACCTTAACCACCTTTTTGGGATTTAAGCACTATGAATAATGGAAGGAAATATCAAGATAGCTCTTCACATGATGCCTCAAAGGCAAGTGGGCCCCACCGAAAACATGAGATGCTTTGAGGCTTTGAGCAGATTTTGGTAGTGGTCTACCATATATACCCTAATTATTACATCTATATTTCCCTTATGCCGACTTTTTGGAAAGCGACGGATTTTCTCAAACTGTCATAGAAGAAGTGGCCAAGTTAGATGGCAAATTAGGAAACTTTTAAAGTTTCAGAATGCATCTAACTTTTAAAGTCTCAAACTTTTAAAGATGGCTAATGGTTATTGATGTCTTGCCCTTGTCTAAGATGTCTAGCTCTTGTCGACGGATGATCATAAAATAGCAATAAACCATGTTGGAAGAGACTCACATGCATAGTTTATCAAGATAACACCTGGGAAAGGGATTAATTTAACCAATATGCTAGCACACTTGATACTTCTTGTATTCATTTTGGGAACGAATTAGCCTGTATTCATTTATTACTTTGTTATTGTTTTTCCAGCTCTGATGAAAATTCATGGAAGAAAGCAACAGAGTTGCTCGTGCAAGTTGCTACTCATGGAGAAAACAGCGGGTATGAAGTACCGTGCCTTATTGTTTCGGCAAAAGATGATCTTGAACAATATCCCTTGGCCATACAAGATACCACGAGGGTATGTAACTTCCAACTCCTCACATATTTGTATAATCAATATCAGTCTTCCCTTTTTCCCTTCTATTGTGGTGCTATAGGTCTAACCATATTTTCTTAAATACTATGAACCTTGATACTATAGGGGACAGTTACTCATGCTCATATACTGGTTACGAAACTTTTTAATATATACTTTATTGCCCTCATCATCTAAGCCTTTCTTTTAAAAATAAGGTTGGACTTCAAGGATCCTTGAAGCACTTAAAATCTTATAGTAGGCTGTCAGCCTTAGAGAAGCCCTATAAATTGGTGCCAGCTTCTTGACAAAAGAAATAACGAACAAGAAGAATTACCATGAATACGAAATGGACAATTTCTGGGTTAAATTTAATCACCTAATTGATTATGCACTCTATTTAAGGCCACAACAATAAAGCAACTCTGTAATTCCTGTAGAACTAGAGTGTAGATAAAGATGAAAAGTTGATAGATTTGCAGTTGAGAATTGCATTTTGCACTTTTGACATTTGCATCACTAGTTATATGAGTTCTCGATTGCTAATATGTTATCTATGCATTTTGCACTTTCGTCATTGCAGGTAAGCCAGGATATGGGAATCGAAACTCCTATTCCCGTCAGCATGAAGCTTCGAGATTTCAACAATGTGTTTCGGAGAATTATATCTGCAGCACAACATCCCCATTTGAGCATTCCTGAAACAGAAGCTGGGAAAAACCGCAAACAATATCGTCGTCTAGTTAATCGTTCTCTCATGTTTGTGTCAGGTATTAGTTTTATTTTTTGTTCTCTTTTTGAAAGAAAGGTCATATTACATAAAATTATAAGATTTTTGACATGTCTTATATTTTTTCCCTCTAAGAAGCTTCGAACAAGCAATTTATTTTTTTGTTGTGAAATTACAATATATACTATTAATAAAATACGAGCGATTGTCGCCGAGTAATATATACAAGGCTTGCCCATAAAAGCATGTTTGTACATTAGTTGAATGATTGTTAGTGAGAGATCATTTGGAAGTCAGAACCAATGGTTGATCATTGCATTAGGTTCAAACTACTTCGCATGCAGTTTTTTCTTGAAAATTATCTATGCTATGAAAAAAGAATAGTATCATTGTTTATTCTGTTCTTGATTTCTATGAATACCAAGCATGCCCAAGAATTTCCTCGTACCATTATTTCTTGCGCGTCAACTTTTGCAACTCTTCTGACAAAACAAAAAAAGAAAAACTTTTGCAACTCTCGCTTTCACTCATCTTTTTTTGGGGGATAAATTTCACATATAACCTTAGATTTAAAGCTTTTTTAGATAAATACCTTAAACTTTTTTTTTGCTAAAATAAATACATATAGTTAATTTCAAATAAACAACCTAGACATACAATGTTATAATTAAAAAGATGTCTACATTGTAGTGCCTTGCAACTTCTTTTTAAATGAAATAATGAAGATGTGTATAAAGTTAGAAGATTTAACCGACAACGGTGTGTATAAACTGGCAAGTGCAGAAAGTTCATGTTTTTTGCATGTAATTTACTGAGTTCAGGGTATATGTTTGTAGCAAAAAATTAAGGTATTTATCTGAAAAATGCTGAAACTTTTAAGGTATTGTTTGTTCTGCCGAATGGTTATTGTGAACCATTTTCTGTTAATTGCAGTTGGAGCTGCAGCTGCAGTTGTAGGGCTCGCAGCATACAGAGTTTATGCATCAAGGAAAAACACTTCCAGTTGAACCATCGATCTTTCATCTCTTGCAAAGTGATTCAGTTTGATCGTCGCTCGGTCCGAGCCATCTACTGTTTGGAATATGTATGTGTACAGATGCATAGCCAGCAAGTTTTTGATTAATAATTTTATGGATCAAGTGTTATATTTTCTTCTCCCTTTTATTCTAGTGTTCTAACAAAGAGCTTGATGAGTGGAATTCAAGTTCTATTTGCAGGGTTTTTAGTTTGTATTCACAGTATTGGTTTTGAGAGCCTGCTTTTTCCTGTGTACTGGGAGATCTCAGCTTTTATCTCCTGTGGTAATTCCTTGAAGTAGTTTACAGTTATATCCATAATCTCTGAAGAGTAAAGGAAGTTTACATCTTATATGCAAACGAATTTTATGATATGAAAAAGACTAAACTATGCAATTGGAAGAAAAAGGTGGACAGTATAATGTGAAGAAAATCAAACTTGTTTATTTGGATATAAAGATTTAAATAAATATTTTTCTTTTTTCTTTAGTCTTTTTTCTTTTTGTGTATTGGGCATGGGAATAAAACAATGATATGCAAGTGAAAGAAGAACCGATATTTGATATTTTAAATTTCTGAAAAGATGTGGCTAGTTTTCTGGAAATGAGATAATTTATTAGAAGATTTTTTTCCTTCCAATTGTTATATCACTTTCCAAAAGTTATAGGTTACAATTGATAATAGTGGATATAGCATTGAAGTTGCATTAATTTTATTATGATTATTGCTTTTATAAAAATATATATCTCTCTTCACTTTTACACCAGCCTCTAACTTTAAGTTATAAATGTAATTTATCTTTCAAAATGAGCAAATATGACAAAGAAATTGCTTGCAGTCACTTTCTAGTTTCCTTTTCCATCAATTAAATGCTTTAATTGCTAAATAACATCCTAATATTTCATCTATTTTGTATTTATATGCCTTATTGATTTTTTCGCTGAACTTAGATGCCATAACTACAAACTGTATGGATTTTCTTTTAAAATGGTGATGTATTTGATGGTCAACTGGAGGGAGCAGCGTTTTAACGGTTTGTACTTTAAGGTATATAAATGTAGCGGAAAAATAAATAAGGTATATAAGTGCAAGGCAGGTGATACGTCTCGGGTGTTATTTAGCAATTAACCCATTTTAAATAGTATGAGTGTTCGAGCTCTTCATTAATTGAATGGATGGTTTATTGGGTCCACCCATGTGTTGATACATGACAGTCATAAATTCTTGATGCACACATAGCATGAGTTTTCATTAATTTGTGGCATGTTGATCTATGGGGAGCTCAGGACCATTGATCCCGCTCATGTGGAATCTCAGACTTGGATGGATACCCAGAGGTCTGGTGATATTCCTATTCTTGGATCATAGCTATCCGCATGAACCGGGGCAGATCATCCAATATTTTCATCAAATGAAAAAGAGAGAACAATGGGAGGAAAAGTTTATCTTTTTGGTTGTAGACTACAGCTATCGGCATGAACCGTGCCGATCATCCAACTGTAAAATTGGAAACAAAATTTGTTACCATTTATATTTAGTTGACATCGTACAAGCTCTCGGCATGAACCGTGCCGATCATCCAATTGTAAAATGGAAAACAAAATTTTATTACCATTTATATTTAGTTGACATCGCACAAGTTATGTTGGCTGATATTTCAGAGAGAAATTAATGGATATAGTGCCGTATGACGAAATCTTCTTCAATAAAAGTAAAAATTCAAACTGTCCATATTTCCTGCACTGCCTTGCCTAAAACCTTGATAAACCAAAACTCATCCGTTTCTTATACTCATTGTCATTGTCTTATAGGATTATAAGATGACGCCTTTCCGATGATAGAATTATTTTCATCCCTAGATTCATGGACAAGGAATATAAGAATACCGATTATTATAACTTTTAAAGATCTACAATAGACCATTCATGAAAAGGGATGGATGATCAATTTTTTTTTACAGCCGTGGAAGAAAATATTAATTACATAACCTGATATACATATTATTTTGATCGGTATTGCCACGTATGTTCATACACATAATGCAAATTAGAAAAATAAATCCAGCACATATCATTCATTACAGGTAAAATTCTTTGCAAATAACCAATGTGCATGTGTAAATGCAAACTTATTGTTGCATTGCTACAAATAATAACACAATTGTTTCGAAAGTATCATAAACTATTTCACTATGGTAACGGCGAGCTAAGTCCTTCCTGCAAGGCCAATGACACTGATGGCGAGCTTCTCCGAAACGAGGGTCTCCTCTTAATACGAGGAAGAGTTGCCCTCGCGTACAATTTCCGGAACAAAGGGGAAGCTCTCTCTCTAAACTTGATAATAAGAAAGAAGAGAAACCTATAGGAAATGAGCAAGACGAATATCATTGATAGATCAAACCATTTTGATGGTTTTAAGCTGACGCCAAAGATATTTTCGATGATGTATTCTCCTGTCAGTTTTGGGTCACCGGGTACTAAAGGATCGAACTCTCGCCCGATGAAGTCGTTCTTGTAATTTCCCTGTCAGTATGAAATAAGCTTTAAAATGTCTTGCGATTTAGTTGTTATAAGATATGCAAAATCAAGAATAGTAGGAAGATGAAAATTCGTCTACATAAAAGTTTCGATAAAAAACCCCTTAAAATAAACAAAAAGAAAAGCAAATGTATCCTAATTCATGAAACTATAAGAATGATGATGCCGAAATTACCTGCAGACCCCAGGACCCGTAACTGATATATGACACTGGATATCGCCAGACAGGCTTCGGGAGATCCGGAAGCAGTCTAAAGAATCCGGCGGTCATCATCATAATACCCTGCAAAAATAAAACTAAACATAAAACCATAATGCTAAATTTCACTAAAATAGGACGTTTCATATATTTTTTTCTTCCATATAATACCATAAGCTTCATAAACTGCAAATAATTAGCGTGAACTCAAGGTTTTCAAGTAAATACCAAGAACTTTCAGCATTTTTCACTTTCAGTCAGAATATTCTTACTTACACACTTTGTTATTCAACAAAAATTGCCATATGGTAGAGAATAAAAATGTCGAAAACTCTTGGTATTATGGCATTTATTCGCGATGTATAAAGTATTTGGTGTTTATCTAAAAAAACGAAGAAGTCATGGTATTTGAACTCAATTAAACCAAAATCTAAATCAAATAAATATGCTTACAATAATGCCAGCTCCAGTCACAAGCCCCATCAAGAAATTAGGCACAAGCGACGCAACAATCATCATGAGACTCTCAACCGCTGCAACGCCCGCATAGAGACTGACGGTGAAGTAGAAATAGTGTTCAAACCCTGCTCGGAACTTGACCATGAAATATACTATAGTCCCCGAACACGTAGCGACTCCTACCAAGAAAGGGAATGATGAAAGGAAATTTGATAGAATAAACACGGCAACTCCATAATGACCATTTTGTCTCTCTCGATAGAAAACCTTCATCTCTTCAATAAATGACGGGAATCCTCCAATGGACATGAAGGTCATGAACCCCGATACGAAGCCTCCACAAGATGCACGGGCTAGTATAGCAGTGTAGCTCGTGCCTACATCGTGGTATATGCTCCCGACACAGATGGAGACGACTATGTAGATTGCGATACGGAGCCAGTAGTAGCCGATGTCTCGAGCCATGTTCACGAACGATCTCTGTGTTAAAGTTGTGAGTTGTTTGAACCATGTGGCTTGGCTTCCTTTATCTGATTCAACTGCAAGTCCTTCCTACAAGGCATCATGCAAGAGTTTAATTGGTACAATTTTAGTATATTTCACAATGGCATTTTTTCACATGGAAAAATCTCTATCATGTTGTAATTGCCATGAAAATTGGAGATAAATCATAAATTAATAATAGCAAGATGATTACAATTTTGGAAATCTCCCGGATCCTGTTCTTGGCCATTGCTGCATACTCCGAGTTTCTGTAACGCTCTACGAGCATTGCTTTGATCTCTGAGGTTCTTAATTTTGCCAATGGGTCTGAGGACGATTCCTCCTTAAAAAAATAAACAGATAAAATGAGATTATTCAAAAAGTCAATAAATTGCAAAAAAAATTACTAATTAGTTTGCATACATACGTACCAGGCGAATTTTAAGTGATCCTTTCAATGTAGCATTCACTTGGTCAAAATCGGAGTTGATGCATCGAAGAAAGTGATCAGAAGGATTTCTTCTGCTAGGACAGGGAAATCCAACTTCTTCAAAGAACTGCATCACATACCATGTTAGGGTTTTCGCTAGGCATGCAAGGAATACGAGCAAAATTAAGAACACACAACACCAATATTTAACGTGATTCGACCAACGGTCTACATCCACGGGGCAAACATGAGAATCTCATTATTAATGATCAAGAATACCGAGGGATTTTATATTCTTTCTTATCTCACTCATTTCTCAACGCTCATATAAACACAAAGACTACTCCTGGTAAATCTCTCTATCTTCATCCATGGATGGCTACCCTTCGTCTTTGCTTTCGTCTCTTCATAAAAATACAAAGACTACTCTTGGTGAATCCCTCCACTTTCATCTATAGATGACTAATCTTCTCCCTTACCTTCGTCTCTTAATACGGACACAAAAACTACTCTTTTAGTGAATCCCTCACCCTTCGCCTTAGCCTTCGCCTTCTTGTCCTCATTCTCCTTCGCCTTCGCCTTCGTCTTCGTCTTCTCCTCTTTCTCTTTCTCATGTTTGGAGACTTTTCTTTGATGAGACCCTTCTTTATTTATAGCACAAAATAATAGAACTCCTGATCGGATCTCATCAAATCTCCAAAACAATCCCTAATAAATTTTCAAATAATTCTACAAACAAACTTACCTAGTTAAGCTCCTGAAATATCTCTTATAAATCTTCCAATAACTCTTCAAATAAATTTCCAACAAATTCTCCTAATTAATCTTCAAAACGAATCTTTCCAAAATCGCACAGAATTCGGGCCAAGACGATTTTGAGCCGACTCAAGATTGTCCTGAGCCGTCTCTTACATCCAGAAAACAAATGATAATTCCAAACGACTTGTGAGCCGATTCAACCCATTTTGAACCGTCTCACATACGAGGGTCGAGAATATAAGGTAAACTCAACAAATCTCTTTCTTGACTTGTATTCAAAAAGCTATTCTCAATCTCTTCTTTTCAACATAGCTCCACCTTGATATAAACTTCCTCCATGTCATTTTCTGTTTACCACCGCAGCAAACTTAAACTTCTCCCTTGATCTTAGAACCAACACTAAGAAGATAAGGAGCGGACACAAGCGTCGTCACCCACCGTAAACTTAGACCGTAGAATCGAAAACCCTTCGGGTCCCTACACCCTGATACCAGTTTGTTAAGGTTTTCGCTAGGCATGTAAGGAAGACGAGCAAAAATAAAAACACGCAATATCAGTATTTAATATGGTTCGACCAACGGTCTACATCCATGGGGTAAATTTGAGAATCTCATTATTAATGATCAAGAATACCGGTATATTTTATATTCTCTCTTATCTCGCTCATATCTCAACACTCATACACACACAAAGACTACACTTAGTAAATCCCTTCATCTTCATCTATGGATGACTACCCTTCGTTTTTGCCTTCGTCTCTTTATACAAACACAAAGACTATTCTTTTGGTGAATACCTCCCCTTCATTTTTACCTTCGTCTCCTTCTCATTCTCATGTTTGATCACTTTTCTTTGATGAGACCCTTATCCACAAAAAAATAGAACTCCTATTCTAATTAGTATATCATTTAATCTCCAAAATAATCTATAACAAAATTTCAAATATTTCTCCAACCAAACTTTCTTAATTAAGCTCCTAAAATATCTCTTATAAATCTTCCAGTAACTCTTCAAATAAATCTCCAACAAATTCTCCTAATTAATTTTCAAAACGAATCTTTCCAAAACAGTATAGCATTTGGCCCGAGACGATTTTGAGCCGGCTCAACATTGTCCTGAGTCGTCTCTTACATCCAGAGAACAGATAGTAATTCCAAATGACTTGTGAGCCGGCTCAACCCATTTTGGGCCGTCTCACACACAAAAGGATTGATAATACAAGACAAACTCAACGTACCGAAGATCTATTAGAGAATGCTTTCGAAAAATGGGAAAGAAAAAAGAAGTTTTGAAACCAAACATTCAAGTTAAAGACTCCCCTCTAAACTTGCTCTTACATATAAGTGTACTTTGGGGATTCTATGGGCTCTTATTTCCCGACTCTCCTATAATCTTGTTCTTGTGAGAGTATGCACTATATCTCTCTTTGTATTATATTTCCTTGGAGTTGAACATAAGTTTCTATCGAAAATAAATAATCCTTCCTCTTCTTCTGGACTTCTTCAAAGGTTTAGAAGAGTTTATCGGATGTTAACCGGCAATTACGAAAACCACCTCTCTCTTGTCACTGTTCTCTCAATGGGGAATTTGTCACTAGTTAAAGTGCTGCATTTTTTTTCTTGGTAGGAACGAGAGAATTGATGTCATTTGAAAAACGTGTCAAATTTTTTTGAGCTTTGTTGCATAATTGATCCCATTTTCAACGAGAGAAAGCTCAGATAATGATGCAATCTTGGTCATCTACTGAGGCCTTGTTTGGCTTTAAGCCTTGCATAATTAATTTTTATTTTCAGAAGAGGCGGAGGTTACACGGACTTTGGTTTGTAAGGCTCACCTCAAATTTCAAACATGAACAAACTGAATTTTGGAGTCAAGAGAAAAAGAGAGAAAATTGGAGTCAAGACAGTGCATATATCTCAATTTTAGAGTTGAGATTACTTCAATTATCCTAACCCAAAAGCAAGACCACTGTGTAATTAGAATTTTAGACTAGGCTTAATTCCAAAAACACCCTAAATCTTTTAACTAAAATACGAGAAACCCCCAAATAATTACAAAATTATGAGAAACCCCAACGGTATGAAGTTGTGTGCTATTTATTACTGATGTGGCACCTGATTTTTGAGGTTTTCTCGTAGTTGTTGAAAGTTGTTGTGGTAGTTTTTTGTGTATTTTCAAAGTTTTGTGATAATCTCTTATGTATTTTACAACTATCTGGGGTTTCTCGCATTTTAGCTAAAAAGTTTATCTTTTTTTGAATATATTAAGCCTTTAGACTAATATGTAGATAACCTTAGAAAATTCCTGCTCAGATAACTTCAAAGCCAAACAAGATCAAAATTTTAATCTTTTAAATAAATTTCTTTTTCATACCTTATTAGCTGATTTGGAATCACCAAAATAAACAGTCTCTCCGCCCGACAAAAGATACAAATCATCAAATAATGCAAAAACTTCGCTGCTAGGTTGATGCACCGACGAAATAATAGTTTTATTTCCATCAAGAGCCATCTGCCGTAAAGTTTGTATAACAGAGAATGCCGCGGCACTATCAAGGCCGCTCGTGGGCTCGTCTAAAAACAAAAGGCGAGGCTTCGTCAATATTTCAAGTGCAATGCTAAGCCTCTTCTTCTCTCCACCACTTATTCCTCTGAGATGCCAGTTTCCGACTACCGTGTCAGCACATTCTTGAAGACCCATTTCCTCAATCGTCCATTTGACAATCTCTAGTACTTCCTTTTTGCTCATTTTTGTTGGAAGCCGTAGATTTGCGGAGTAGGTGATGCTTTCTCGAACTGTAAGCGTGCCCATAAGCACGTTTTCTTGTGTTACATATGCCTAGAAATTAAGATGTAAAGAAAGTTATAACTATTTGAATATATATATAGGTTTTTTTTAAAGTATCCAATAACAATATGTATGATTATTGATAGATATTAGAGCAATATCTATCAATTATTAACGCAGGAAGATGAAGAAATTAGAAAGATTTGGGTCGGTACATGATTGAATTGATTATTTTTAAAAATCAGTGAGTATGAGTAATTTGAATCTCGACATTGAAATTGTACTTGCATTCAAAATTTGTGTATGTTATATATATCACTGGAATCTATTTCAGGAGTCCAACCCCCCCGCCCCCCCTCCCCCGAATAGTACCATGCCCATAAAGGTAAGGATCACTTTCTTTCGAATGAAAATTAAGGATCACTTCATATGCTATATTCAAACATAGGAATAGTAAGTGAATTAAACAAATTATTATTTTTATTTTTGAACAAATCATGAGAGCTGAATTTTCCGCGGACGGATCTGATGCTTTTATCTATATAACTGTTTGGTTTCTTATCAAAATTTTTGTTGGAATCTATTCCATTTCAGAACAAAACCACCGCATCAAGAACAAAATCATAAGATCCTTAAAATAGCCTAAAAAAAAAAAAAGCTTAATTACCACAACACCATAATCAAGCCTTCTCTTTTTGCCATTTAGAAGCACATTTCCTGACAGAACAACATTACTCCCAAGCCTCCCTGAACCAAACCAAAACTCCACTCGTTACAAAATCTACATCCAAATATATAATTTCAAATGATGAAACAAAATATAGAATTTTTCCAAAAAAAAAAGAAAAAAAACCTGAAAGAGAATCAAGAAGTGTAGATTTCCCGGAGCCGGAAGGCCCCATGATGGCCGTGATCCTTCCGGGCACCGCATACCCGCTCAGCCCGTGTATCAGCTTCTTGGGCGGGCTGCCGCTCCCATAGTTTGGAAGAACAGCTGTCAGTTCCTCCCATACCAAATAAGCTCCTCCTCCTCCTCCTTCACTCTTAGCCATCTCTTATCACAAATATTGATATTTCTTCATCTTCAAACTTTCTGTGTTAATTAATATAGGAAGAGCAGGAGCAATATTAATGTAAAAATTAAAGTGAAGAGGCTGTTAGTGAAAATTTGAAGGGGATCGACAGGTACACATGCATTATAACTATAGTGAGTTTTTTTTTTCACTGGGGAGCTGTAGATGATGATGATGATGATAACAATAATGAGGAGCAATTAAGAGGTAGCTAGATTGTCAGTAGTTGGAGGTTGGAAGTATCTTGTGAATTTTGTGGGGACATTCGAATTTATAACGTCTCGACTCCTTTCTGGCCAGTGGGCTGAGTGCATGTTCAGAGTTTGAACAACGTGGTTTATAATTTTCAAGATTTCATTTTCATTTTATTTATGTTATCATCTGTTTTTGTTGAGATGGGGTTGTCTAATGAACGAGAGGATTATTGATGTATTTTAAGGCGGCACCATGAAATGATGAGCCATGAGTGATTGAATTCAGATAGTGGAAAGAAAAAGGGTTAATTGTCAAAAAATCCCTGGCCCAAAGAATCTCGTCAAAACCCCCCAGAAAAAGTTTTCCGCTGTCTGTCAAAAACCCAATGCATGCTACAATATCTAGTTAGCACATACATATTATAGGAAACCATATAGATATGTCAGTTAAGTGCACACATATTTCAGAAAACTATATTGATATGTCAATTAATTGCATACATATTGTAGGAAACCACATACAAATTGCAGGCAACCATATAGATATTTCATGCAGGGTTTTTTTGACATCGGAAAACTTTTTCAAGGGGTTTTTGATGAGATTCTTTGGGCCAGGGGTTTTTTGACAACGTAAAACTTTGGCAGGGGTTTTGTGACAATTTAGGTAAAGAAAAATCGTAAGTTAATATCGAGAAGGTCAAGTTTAAGATAGGCATGTGGCAGGATGAGCTTCCATCACCAGTCCAACCCACTGTTCCAAGTGTAGCGATGTATCGCTGGTGTTATTAGTTATGGCATTGTGCGTTTTAATTTGAGTAATCCGCTAGAAATTTAGACGTTTGTCACCATCAGCGCATTGATATTGATATATTGCTCCTATACTGAGAAGACATGTCCATTAATTCAAACATTAGTAATTTGGTTTAATTTTACTCGACTGCCAGAAGCTTTATCCTTTTACACTATAGTTTTCTGAGATGCGACTCTCATATATATAGGAATTGAACTAATGACCTCTATCTTAAAGAATTTGCTCCTTTAGTTTTCTACATTACAGGAATTTAGGCTTAATTTCACTGGACCATCAAAACGTTTGGTCAGCACTCACTGACCACCAAATTAAATGTCTTAACAAGTTGCTACCAATGATTTAGTGGATAATTAAATGCTTTAAACAATGAGTTGTTAGTTAATGTTCCTTTTCACCATTTACCTCTTCCTTTGTACCCTCTTCACAAATCCATTTTGATGTACATATTTAGCTGCCACTTGAAGCCAGATTATTCTCAGATCCTGTTATGGGAGAGTCTCTCTCTCTCTCACACACACGCGCGCGCTGTGCCAGCAATCTTATATAGATCCTGTTACACACGCGCGCGCGTGCGCGCACGCGCTGTGCCAGCAATCTTATATAGATCCTGTTATGGGAGAGTCTGATACACACACACACTCTGCCAGCAATCTTATATAGATCCTGTTATGGGAGAGTCTTTTATACACACACACACACACACTTCCAGCAATCTTAAGGGAAAAGAAAAAGGGTTTGATGATGCTCATAAGTAGGAATTCCTCAGATTGCGATATGTGGCGGATGACGTGTCCCGGGGGCTACGGAGGTGGAATAAACAAGATGCATTGGGGAAGTTCCTCGGGACTTCGTCTCCGAGGATACATCCGACCTTCCGGATACCTCCCCGAGTACCTTCCATATTCACCTAGCAAACAGCCAACAACTCACCTTCGAGCAATGCTACAACTGAGCTTCCTCGGCCTCCATGCTCGTCTCCAAGCCATCTGACAGGCTGAGCTCCCTCGGCCTCCCGGCTCGTCTCCGAGCCTCCTGACAGGCCGAGCTTCCTCGGCTTCTTCGATCAACCGAGAACGCGGAGCCCAAACGCTCCCGCAATGGATCCGCGTATCACGCCAAGGCGAGATATCCGCCGCCCCACGCTGGCGCGTCCTCCCATTAATGAGCGTATCCCGCCATTAATGCGGGGATAATGTAGGGGCGTAACTGACGGCGAGGATCTCGCGCCGGCTCGCTCCACGCGACCACTATATAAACCCCTCTTTCAAACGACTCAGGTAACTTGAACTCATTCCAATAGGCCACTACGCTGCTCTTATTCCCCAATACTAACTTGATCGTCGGAGGGTCCTACGGTGGTTTCCCACCCCGGGACTTCCCTTGCAGGTAGCTCGGCCTCAGCAACTTCCAACAACCCATTGAGATCCACACGCTCAACAATCCCCAAACCAATCTCAACCGTTCAAAACCTCTCGCTACTGTTGGATATGTATGCCCTAGAGGCCATTATTGTATAGTACTAGTTTGTATAATACATTTTGGAAGGTTGGGATATATACACGGATTTACGACAGTCTTGCTCGATATAGTAGTATGCTACTTGATTTGTATCTATCTTAATATATGTATATGTTTCTTTTAACATATCGCTAATACATATTGATGGAGCCCCTAGGATCTTTGCTTGACTACCGGCGTTGTGATGGCGATCACACTAGTGGGAGCTGGGTAGTCTATAAGCGCATCCTTATACAGGTCCCTAGTTGTAGGATTATCGAGATAGGGCATCGATACTCCAGAGTAGACTGGTGCATACGCTTCTCATCCCAGCAGGGGAGATGGTCTGTCCCACATCCATCAGTACGTCGTACTGGAGATAGTATGAAGGTGCTCGTTAGGTTACGAGTACAGACAGGACTCGTCGGGAACTGTTGGTTGGTATTATACCTATCGTCAGTTAGCAGTTCCCAGGTGACATGAGTATATCTTAGTCCGTTGACATGACATTGCTACTTCGCCTCGAGTGTGTTCCCACTGTTCTTTGATTGCTATCCTACCACGGCTCTATTGAGTCGTGCAAACAGGTAGTAGTTGGGTGCAGTCCCGAAGCACTTGAGGGCAGTGGCGGTTAGACAGGATTCGTCTCTCCCGGTATTGGGGGTTGATATCGCGCTGCATCTAGGAGAGCCATTACACAAAGTCCCTGGCCAGGGCAAGTGAGATTTACTGGTAGGTGTTCCAGTAGTTTCTCAGGGTGTTCTGGGCTACACTCCGACACGACTTATACCGCTATCAGGGGTCTGACGTTTACCACCCCTAGGCCCAATATGCGATACTCTTCAACGAACAGACCGGACTGTACGAAGATTGTCACAGATAGGTTCAGTAGGAGTTCGGATGGGTTTTACTCATCGGCCTTCTTATCGACAGATACCTGGGTAGCCGTTACGCACAGCTAGTGCCGCTGACGTGCTTGTGGTTAAACCCACTGCCAGAGTACTGTCGAGTCTTTAGAGTCCCACACAGAGGGTTGTTCACCTTTGGGCGAAACGATGTAGAGGTCGTATGGTTTTACGACATGGTTCGTTCACATACGCGTACTTGTGCGTGTTTGGTGTTCGGGCAGTTGATATTAGTGGGCTTTGGTTTAAGCCATATCCTAGTATTTGATTTTGGGTTGGTTCAGTCTCATTGTATTCGTGTTCTTCAGAACACGGATGCGGGTATATGTATACAGTTGACAGAGACAAAGAAGGAGACACCTCATTAGGGTTTTGACCATAGACTTGATTAAAACCATAATGAGATGAAGGAAATTGATTATTAATTTTAATTAGAGATAATTGTGTCATGGTTATTTAGTTTGACCATTTGACTTGTTGACCATTGTTGACTTAGATATTTTTGTTAAGCAAAAGATATTTTGCTTAGTATTAATGGTGACATGATAATGGTCAAATCAAATGAACCATCACAATTTTGCTAATTAAAATTATTATTCTTTTATACTAATATGAGAGCTATCTCTTCATTATTCATATTACATTCTCTCCTTCATCCTCTCTCTCAAGCCCTCATCTCTCATGTGTTGAGAACCAAGGGCCATTGAGACCAAACCACTAAAATCCCTCTCTACTCACTCTAGGGTTCTTAGTCTAGCACACCAATCATCCTAGTTACTTCATTGTTGAGGTTAGAGCTCAAGGTAGAGGACTTCGGGTGAATCTTCTTTGACGTGGAAAAGCCGGTGAGGAGGAGCCATCTACAACTACTCCAAGGAGCTCACAACAAGGAGAAGCACCACAAGAAGAGAAGGAGTTCAAGCTTGAGGTATAACTTTCTATCATAATAGATAGAACTCTTTTGTGCTAACTAGGTTTATGGTAAAGATCCGGTTTAGGGTTTATTCTAGCGCCAAGTTTTGTATCGTAGTAATTTTTGTTCCGCATTTGGCCATGGAAGTTGGCCGGGGCACTAGTGTAACCCTTCATGGTATCAGAGCCTACCCATAAACCCTACTAGCTTGTTTGCACAAGGTTAAAATCTCGATTGACAAATTTTTCCGAATCACGAATTTATGTTCATGAGCTTGCTGTCGATTTTCAAAGTTGTCCTAAAATTTTTCTGGGTATCTTAGAATTATGTGCAGGCGAAACTATAGCTACAGAAAAAATTTGGGGGCCTAACTCCAAAATTCCGCCACGTAAAGTGAGCAAAATGTCGCATTTTGCGGCCCTTCCGTGGCGCTTTTTGGGCTATAGTACCCCAAATTTTTTCTGGGGCTCTAGTTCATGAAAATATGATATTTGTGATATATAGTTTTGGCCCAGATTTATTTGAGTGTTGGATTTGCATTTGGGGCCTATTTGGAAAGGTTTAGTCGATCGAAATTTTAAATGTGTATTTTACAGTACATTCACTTTTATCTGCGACCGGGAATGTCACTCGATAGGTAAAACTCGTCTGATTGCTATATGTTCTTTTAGACGAGTTTTGCGAACGTGACATTCGCGTTGATGTTTTGTGCTTGTGCTGTGATTGTGGTTGGATTGTCATGGTGGATAGCATGTGGTGCAATATTAGTAGTACAGTTTATATTCATTTGTACATTTGTTATTGCGGGGCGAGCGTCCGACATGTGGATTGCCGTCTTTACCGGGTTGTATATTATTTTGGGGCACGACCGGGTTGAGGTCGATGTCACCGATTGTACATATTTTTCCTTTTTCTGTATTAGGATTACCCCGCGGAGGAGTGCGTGAATAGCCGGGTTCTAGAAGGCAACTGTTAGTTATATGTATGCCCTAGAGGCCATTACTATACATAGGATGTATATTGTAGTGGATGCTTGGACATATATAGGGATGACTTTCTTGCTCGATATGATAGTATGCTATCTGGTTACTCTTTACCTTAACGTGTACACTGATTGTCTCTCTGTTACATGTTGGTAAAGCCCTTAGGATGTGTACTTGACTACCTGGACTATGATGCGGATCATACTAGTGGGGACATGGTAGTCCATAAGTACATCCTTCAAAGTCCCTTGTCATGGGTGTATCGAGACGGGGCATCGATATACCAGAGTAGACTAGCGTATAGCTTCTCGACCCATATAGATGGGCGATGGATGATCCCATATCCATTGGTGTTTGACATCAGAGATGATATACGGGTGCTCAGTGGAGACTGGGTACACTGGACGGACTCGCCGAGAACTCCCAGATGGTATTATACCTTACGTCAGATGGCAGTTCTCTGGTGACACTGGTACAGGTTAGTCTGTAGACCCGAGATCGTCATAGAGTCTTGTGTGATTCCCACTGTGCTTTGATTTCCATCATACCACGTCCAAGAGGGCGTGCAAAGCTTTTGGGTACAGTCCCGAATCACATGGAGGCAATGAGCGATAGGAGGGGTTTCGTCTCTCCCGGTATAGGGAGTTGATGTTGCGCAGTGCTCGATTGGCTATAACAGGAAGTCCTTGGCCAAGGCTGCTTTAGGGATTTACTGGTAAGTGTTACCAGTAGTTTCTCGACCCGTTATGAGCCTCATATCGGCATGACTTATCGAGTTATTGGGGTCTGACGTTTACCACCCCTAGACGAGATATGCGACATATCAGACGAACATACCGGACTGTACGGTAGTGTTACTCGTTGGATTCACTGGAGTGTGAGCGAGCTTGCTCGTTGATCTTCTGATCGCTCAATACCCGGGTGGTCGTTACGTTTAGCAGACCGCTTGCGGCTTGTGGGTGTTTGATATGATCATCACCTACTGCCGGCGTATTGACGAGTCTTTAGAGTCCTACACAGGGGTTTCCTGGCTCAAGCGAAACGAAATAGGAGCGCATATGAGATATGTGCGGGACCGAGAATAATACCAGTATGTGATACTGTATTCTATTCTCGCGATTTGTATCATCGGTCGGTTATATGCGATATAGCCGGGTTACCGAATCAAGTGTTGATTCGATACATTGATACACATGATAATAGTCGGTTATATGCGATATGACCGGATCGTTAAATCAAGTGTTGATTTAATGTATAATTATATATTTGATATATTACTTTACATTAACTAGTATTGGTTCACTTAAGATTGATTTTCTCACTTGAATGTGCACATTGTTTATATGTGATATATGCAAGTGTACATGTTTGTATCATGCTTGATGATACAAACAAGTTGTGTGTATGAGACTTGAACCATATCAAGGTTAGATTAGGGTTTACTATTTTCCTAAACAAATAACAAAAGAGTGTGACTTTGGTCAAAGTTATCAAGCTTCATGAAGCTTGATGAATATTGACAAAGTCAACTCTTTTGTCATTTGTTCAAGATATTAGCTAACCCAACCCTTAACCTTATGCTATGGTTAATTCTCTACATGAGTTAAGTATGAGGGCTTAACTCAACCATGGTGCCATGATTAAAAGGATAAGTGTTCATATTATTCTTTTAATGGAAATGATTCTTTCTTCTTCTTCATCTTCATCAAGCTCACAAAAGCTTGAGAGCTCCAATGGTGCCATGGTAAAAAGAGTGAGAAATCCAATTCTAAAGTGAACCCACTTCCTATTTCTTCATCCTCTACCACTTGCCATGTAGTATAGGGTGTTCTCTTCACAAAATTTTCGACCAAGTGAAGGAATAGCTTGAGTTTGAGTCTCCCCGACGTAGATCATCTTCGGCCTCGAAGTCAATGACCTAGCCCGATCATTTCTCCGACGAAACCATCGCTAGAGTCCAGGATCCGATGATCGCAGCGGAGGGACGTCAACACGGAGCTAAAGAAATGGTGGAGCGGATCTACAAAGGTTGTAATCCCTTTCACTTAGCAATAAAGTTGTTTACTTGCTTGCTTTTCGCCTTAACTTCTAGTTAACGATCTAGTTTAGGGTTTCTCGGCACCGGAAAATTTTTGTTTGGCATGGTTGATGCCTTGTGGAACCTCTTGAGTGTGCCTAGTAACCCTACAGGCAACAAGCCCGCATCTCATAGCGTTGAGACGGAAGGGGGCTTCATTCTAGAATTGGCGAGCTGTTCGCTGCACTCGTAGGGGGTACAGGTTTTCATTGAACAGTCTATCCACACGACCGGGAACGTCGGGTTTTATTTGAGGCTCAAATGAAACCCGGGACTCCAAGATTATCCACCATTCTGTATTGTTGGCTGAATTTATGTGATGTTGATTATTATCATGCCTTGGACTAATGTTGTATATACTTATATATATACTAGTAGATGTTGTATATGTTTTGCACCCACGCTAGTCCAGCTCCCGCTCTGTCGTTAGTTAAGTAACCTAACGGATGATGACGGGGCCCAGTGGCGAATGTGTATGGCATATACGTACATCATATTTTCGTTCTTTTCTGGTGTGATAGGTTAGATTGATGGGACCACATTAATTTTGATTAATGCAAGAAAATAAACCTAAAATATGTTGTTGGAACCAAGTTTTAAAAACTGACATTACAGACGTTCTCTTTTGCTTTGCATAGTGGTATTCAGTTTGGAATATCCTGCACCCCATTCGACGAGGCAAGGGCTGAGATCCCTTCATCGGGAGTGACCCCTTGAGTAAAAGTTTTCGTCAATGTAATAACTTCACTATAGTCGATTATTTTTGCTTTGCATCATGGTATTCAGTTTGGAATATCCCGCACCTCATTCGACGAGGAAAGAGCCGAGATCCCTTCACAGGGAGTGACCTCTTTAGCAAATGTTTTCGCCACTATATATTTAAAAACCACTCAGGTTCTTTCAACGATATCAAGTTCATTACGTTAACGGGTTTTTCGCCAAAAACCCAGCCGTAGCCCTCCGTCATTTCGGATTGGTATTGCTTAGTATTCATGCTACGTATTTCGTGCTCAGCCGAGACGTAGTGTTCGGTAGCTATGTAATATTTTCTGTAGCAAATAAAGCGATTGGTTGGGACAGTCGTGCGGTCATTTTGGCTCAGTCAAGGACTCGTACGGGTGGGTCTAATGCAATCAAGAAAATGATGGGTTGAACTTGACTAGGATCTTTTGATATGTTGGCTCAGTCAAGGCCACTTGGGTCCTAGAGGCAAAAACCACATCGAGAGTTTCAAATATACAGGAAACTTGAAGATTTAGCATACCTTCTGGAGTGTAGTGACTAGAGTGGATTCCATCTAGGTCATTACAAAATGATAGTTGGATCCCGATCCCACTGATGAGTTGGATTACTCTCGAGAGATTATTTCACTTAACAATCAATGCTATAAACCAAGTAGGTGTCTAGAACGGTGTTAACGGGGCTACGCCTCCAGGGAAAAGAGGTTATATAATTAAGGAACTTCGCAAAAGCGTTGGAAAACCTCCCTCGAAGTACTAATACTAGCCTGGCTGAAAGGTTAAGCAAGTATTGTGACGTGTGATTAAATCCTGACTAGTTCTTCTTTTAGGGTTTTGAAGAAGAATTTGAGGAAACAGTGGGAGCCATCCTGGTTAGATAAATTAATAACCAATCTAATCTTGCAAGAGCGCACGCTGAGTGTTTCTTTTCTCTCTCTCCAGGTAGCAACCATTTCACGTCCTAATCAAGATAATAAAATGTATCGCTTGACCGATTCGAATTCTTATTCGGGGCTGGGGAACGTCGGTTCGGCTCTAACTTACGACAACAGTCATAAGTATGAGCAAGAGAAAGGGGATTGTATGGATTCCAAGGAGACCCAAGTGAAGAAGAAGCATACTATTGCATCTACTTCAGGTGTTCTTGTAGTTGAGAACTGCTTTTCGGTCAGTCCTACCTCCTGGGTACTAGATACCGGATTAGGATCTCATATCTGTAATTTATTGTAGGGACTGAGAAAAAGTAGGATCGTTGGACCTGGTGATATGTCCCTCAGGGTAGGGAACGGAGCACAAGTTAATGCTGCAGCCGTCGGTGAATATCACCTAGTGTTGCCAAATGGCAATACTATGATTTTGAACAATTGCTACTATGTACCTTCCATGGTTTGCAACATCATATCAGTTTCTTTACTTGATAAAGATGGATATAACTTTGTTCTTGATAGAAATATCATGAACATTTATCTTGATAAGGTACTAGTTGCAGAAGGTACACTGTGTAATGGTATCTATGCTCTAAATCAGAATACAGTTCTCAATATACAAAACACACGCAAGAGGAAGAGTTCAGATACGAACGAATCCTACTTGTGGTATTGTAGACTTGGTCATATCGGAGAGAAAAGAGTAAGTAAGTTACATAAAAACGGACTCTTGAATACGTTCGAATTTTCATCTTAAGAAACTTGTCAGTCTTGTCTCAAAGGAAAGATAACCAAATCTCCGTTCACCAGACATGGAGAAAGAGCAGCAGAGCTCTTGGGACTCATACACAGTGATGTGTATGGTCCGATGTCTATACATACAAGGGGTGGGTTCTCGTACTTCATCACATTCACTGACGATCTCTCTAGATTCGGATATGTGTATCTTATGAAATACAAATCCGAAGCTTTTGAGAAATTCAAGGAATTCAGAAACAAAGTAGAGAATCAGACTGGCAAAAGTATCAAGATCCTCGGATCGGATATGGGAGGGGAGTACTTAAGCACGGAATTTCTAGATTACTTAAAAGAGAATGGAATTCTCTCTTAGCTTACTCCTCTTTATACACCACAGCACAACGGTGTATCGGAGCGGAGGAATCGTACCTTATTGGATATGGTTCGCTCCATGATGAGTAGTGCCGAGTTGCCTCTTTCATTTTGGGGACATGCGCTTTTGACAGCGGCATATCTATTGAATGATGTTCCGTCCAAGTCCGTGCCTAAAACACTATTCGAGATATGGAATGGAAAAAAGCCGTATCTTAAACGTATTAAGATATGGGGTTGTCCGGCCTATGTAAAAGTACAGAATCCGGACAAATTGGAGGCACGTTCAGTTTTATGCAAGTTTGTGGGATATCCTAAAAATTCAATAGGATATCTGTTCTACCACACCGAGAAACAGAAGGTGTTTGTATCTCGCCACGCTACCTTTTTAGAGTGGCAATTTCTTGCAAAAGAAACAAGTGGGAGTTCGGTAGAACTGGAAGAAATTCAGCGACCAGAAACTGAAACTGAAGATTTGACAGAACCCCAAGATTCAATAACTCCAGACGAACCTCAGCCACTCCGCAGATCTGGTAGGATTTCTCATCCGCCCGAGAGATACTACGGTTTTCTCATAGACGGGGATCGAGAGGATTGCATCTTGGAAGAAGATGATCCTACCAGTTTCAGGCATGCCATTATCAGTAGGGACTTTGATAAGTGGCTAGATGCTATGCGATCCGAAATGGAGTCCATGTACACCAATTAAGTGTGGACCTTGGATATTGCTCCACCTGGGGTAAAACCCGTTGGGTGCAAATGGATCTACAAAAGGAAACTTGGTGTAGATGGGCAGGTGGAAACCTATAAGGCTAGACTCGTTGCAAAAGGTTTTCGTCAAAGGCCTGGTGTGGACTATGACGAAACTTTTTCTCCAGTGGCTATGCTCAAATCCATCCGGATCCTACTTGCCATTGCTTCCTTCCATGACTATGAAATCTGGCAGATGGACGTAAAAACGGCTTTTCTAAATGGCAGTTTGGAAGAGTGCGTTTATATGGATCAGCCAGAAGGTTTTGTAGATAGTAGGAGCAGCGGGAAGGTGTGCAAGTTGCTTAAATCCATTTATGGATTAAAGCAGGCATCGCGGAGCTGGAACATCTGTTTTGATGAAACAGTCAAGGAATTTGACTTCATCAAGAATGAGAATGAGCCTTGTATTTATAAGAAGAATGTAGGACAAACTGTCGTATTCCTAGTCTTGTACGTGGACGACATTCTTTTGATAGGAAATGATATTCATATGCTACAATCGGTCAAGATATTCTTATCACAACGGTTCTCTATGAAAGACCTGGGTGATGCCTCGTGGATTCTGGGGATCAAGATCTACAGAGATGTTAGTTATATGTATGCCCTAGAGGCCATTACTATACATAGGATGTATATTGTAGTGGATGCTTGGACATATATAGGGAGGACTTTCTTGCTCGACATGATAGTATGCTATCTGGTTGATCTTTACCTTAACGTGTATACTGATTGTCTCTCTGTTATATGTTGGTAAAGCCCTTAGGATGTGTACTTGACTACCTGGACTATGATGCGGATCATACTAGTGGGGACATGGTAGTCCATAAGTACATCCTTCAAAGTCCCTAGTCGTGGGTATATCGAGACGGGGCATCGATATACCAGAGTAGACTAGCGTATACCTTCTCGACCCATACAGATGGGCGATGGATGATCCCATATCCATTGGTGTTTGACATCAGAGATGATATACGGGTGCTCAGTGGAGACTGGGTACACTGGACGGACTCGCCGAGAACTCCCAGATGGTATTATACCTTACGTCAGATGGCAGTTCTCTGGTGACACTGGTACAGAGTAGTCTGTTGACCCGAGATCGTCATAGAGTCTTGTGTGGTTCCCACTGTGCTTTGATTTCCACCTTACCACGTCCAAGAGGGCGTGCAAAACGGTGGTTTTTGGGTACAGTCCCGAGTCACATGGAGGCAATGAGCGATAGGAGGGGATTCGTCTCTCCCGGTATAGGGAGTTGATGTTGCGCTGTGTTCGATTGGCTATAACCGGAAATCCCTGGCCAGGGTTGCTGAGATTTACTGGTAAGTGTTACCAGTAGTTTCTCGAACTGTTATAGACCTCATATCAACACGACTTATCAGGCTATTGGGGTCTGACGTTTACCACCCCTAGGCGAGATATGCGACATATCAGACGACGAGACCGGACTGTACGGTAAGTGTTACTGGTTGGATTCACAGGAGTGTGAGCGGTCTTGCTCGTCGATCTTCTGATCGCTCAATACCCGGGTGGCCGTTACGTTTAGCAGACCGCTTGCGGCTTGTGGGTGTTTGATATGATCATCATCTGCTGCCGGCGTATTGACGAGTCTTTAGAGTCCTACACAGAGGTTTCCTGGCTCAAGCGAAACGAAATAGGAGCGCATATGAGATATGTACGGGACCGAGAATAATGCGTGTATGTGATACCGCATTCTATTCTCGCGATGAATGTATCGAATGGTTGTATGTGATATAACCTAGTTATCGAATCGAGGATTGATTCGATAAGCCGATGCATTGGATATTAGTCGGTCATATGCGATATGACCGGATCGTTAAATCAAGTGTTGATTTAATGATTTAATGTATAATTATATATTTGATATATTACTTTGCATTAACTAGTATTGGTTCACTTTAAATGGATTTTCTCACTCGGATGTGCACATTGTATATGTGATATACTTTTGTGCACTTGATTGTATCATGTTTGATGATACATGTATACTTGGGTTTGTGTAAAGATTAAACCATGGTTATATGAATGGTTAGGGTTTTGTTTTCTTATTCATTTATTTATTTATTTATTCTTTTTGGAAAATAAATGGCATAAAGAGAAAATGGTGGCTTTCTTTGTTTGCATCTTGAAGCTTCATGAAGCTTTGACTAAGTGACCGTTTTGTCTCATGCTTAACCCTAACCACTCCACTTAACCCTAGTTCAATCTCTACACTTGACCATGGTTGGATTATGATAAGTATTGATTTTCTTTTCTATTTCAATATACTTATCATAATTATCATCTTCTTCTTCACATGAAGAAAGCTTTCTACCAACAATGGTGTAATGTGAAAATGAGTGAGAAATCCAATTCTAAAGTGAACCCACCTTCTATTTCTTCATCCTCTACCTCTTGCCAAGTAGTATAGGGTGTTTTCTTCACAAGTTTCATGACTTGGTGAAGTGGGAGCTTGATCTAGTGATGCCTCGACGTAGATCATCTTCGGCACGAAGCCGACGACCTTGCCCGCCCATTTCTCCGATGAAGCCGACGCTAGAGCCCGGGATTTGTTATGGACAGCGAGGAGACTTCATTGCGGAGCTATGGAGGTGGAGGACCGGATCTACAAAGGTTGTATTTCTGTTTTTTTAGTTAAATTGTTAACTAGTTGCATTTGTTTCGCCTAAAATTCTAGTTAACGATCTAGTCTAGGGTTTCTCGGCACCGTAAAATTTTGTAATTGGCATGGTTGATACCATGTGAGACCTCATCAGCGTGCCTAGGAACCCTATAAGAGATAGATCTAAGAGATTACTGGGACTTTCGCAGTCCAGGTACATAGAGACCGTACTAAAGAGATTTAGTATGGATGATTCCAAGCGCGGTAATATACCTGCATTGCACGGAATCATCCTCTCCAAGAAGATGTCTCCCAAGACTGATGAGGATAGGGTTCGTATGAGCATTATACCCTACGCTTCGGTGGTAGGATCTATAATGTATGCGATGCTATGTACAAGACCAGATGTAGCTTACGCGCTAAATGTGGTGAGCCGGTATCAGTCAGACCCAGGTGAGAACCACTAGACAGCAGTGAAGAACATTCTCAAGTACCTAAGAAGGAATAAGGAGATGTTCCTGGTTTACGGTAATAGAGACCTCAGGGTCGAGTCCTTTACCGATTCAAGCTTCCAGAGTGACAAGGACGACAACAAGTCTGTCTCGGGTTTTGTGTTTACCCTCAACGGAGGGGCGGTGTGTTGGAGGAGTTCCAAACAGGATACCGTCGCAGACTTGGCGATGGAGGCTGAATACATTGCTGCAAGCGATGCCGCAAAAGAAGCAGTCTGGATGAAGAAGTTCATTAGTGAACTTCAGGTGGTTCCGTCCATTGTTGACCCAATACCTTTGTATTGCGATAACAATGTGGCTATAGCTTTAGCGAAGGAACCACGGTCCCATCAGAAATCCAGACATATCTTAAGGCGGTATCACCTGATCAGGGAGATCATTGATCGCCAGGAGATCGAGGTACGAAGAGTGAACACTAAAGACAACACGGCGGATCCATTCACAAAGGCCCTCCCTCAAACACAGTTCGAGCGACTTTTTAAGCTATTGGGTATGCGGTGCGCCAGTAGCTGGCCTTACTGCAGACGTTGGGTATGCGGTACACTAATTACTGGCCTTTAGTGCAAGTGGGAGATTGTTGGATATGTATTCTGTAAGTCCACGTTGCCCACCCCGGTGCTTGCGGGGAGGCGGAAACGTATTGAAAAATCGGATTTTTAACACACTAGGCAACATGGACTAGCAAAAGGAGGGATCTTTGCTAAACAAAACTAACTACAAAGCTAAAGAGAGTTAGCTACTCGGAAATAGGGTTATACCTAGGTCTTCAAGTCCTTCTCTTCTTGCTCCTTGGAGTGTGATGATCGGATTCTCCTCGTCGCCTTCTCTCGCCGAAGAAAGATCCACCCGAGGGATACTACCTTTGGCTCCTACCTCAAACTAGAAGCAACTAAGGTGCTTGGTGTGCTAGACCTAGAATCTTAGAAAGAGTAGAGAATGATGGTGGTGTTTTTATCTCAAGCTTATTGGTTCTCAACTCATGAGAGGGAGAGCTTTGAGAGAGAGGAAGAGGATGAGAGAGAATGAGAATGATAGAATAGGATATTTTGCAACCATCCTCACATATATGTGTGAATTATGATAATTAAAAAATTAACTAAAGATAATTGTAATGGTTAAGTGGAAGTGACCATTATCATTTCACATTAATGAATTTTGCTAGAATCAAAGAGCATCTTTCAAGTGAAATGATGATGGTCAATTTGTCAATTTGGGTCAACAAGTCAACCATAGTCAAATGGTCAACAACCCTAACCATAACATAATTATAATTAATTAATATCAATAATCACAATTCACACATACACATTAGGGTTAAGAAAAAGACAATGGTCATTAACCCTAATGAAAGTCCTCTGCCTCTGTCTCAGTCAACTGTGCATACACACCCGCATCCATGTTTCGAGGAACACGAATACAATGAGATAACACCAACCCCAAAACATATACTAGGATCTGGCTTAAACCAAAGCCCGCTAGTATAAGCTGTCCGGACACCAAACGTGCACAAGTGCGCGGATGTGAACGAACCCCGTCGCAAAACCATGCGACCCCTACTCTGTTTTGCCTAAAGGCGAACAACCCTCCGTGTGGGACTCTAAAGACTCGACACTACGCTGGCAGTGGGTTTAACCACAGATCGCAAGCGGCACTAGCTGTGCGTAACGGTCCCCAGGTAGATGCCGATAAGAAGACTGACGAGGTGAACCCATCTGAACTCCTACTAAGCCTGAATATGACAGTCTCCGTACAGTCCGGTCTGTTCGTCTGATAACATCGCATGGCGGGCCTACGGGGGCGGTAAACGTCAGTCCCCTAATAGCGGTACAAGTCGTGTCGGAGTGTAGCCCAGAACACCCTGAGATAACACTGGAAACCAACCAGTATACCTCGCTTGCCCTGGCCAAGGACTACTTATGTAATGGCTCTCTTGGACACAGCGCGATGTCAACCCCCAATACCGGGAGAGACGAATCCTGTCTAACCGTCACTGCCTCCAAGTGCTTCGGGACTGCACCCAACTACTACCTGTTTGCACGACTCCTTTGAGCCGTGGTAGGGTAGTAATCAAAGTACAGTGGGAACACACTCGAGGCGAAGTGACAGTATCAAGTCAGCGGACTAAGCTGTACTCATGTCACCTAGGAACTGATAACCGACGATAGGTATAATACCAACCAACAGTTCCCGACGAGTCCTGTCCAGTGTACTCGTAACCCAACGAGCACCCGCATACTATCTCAAGTACGACGTACTGACGGCTGTGGGACAGACCGTCTCCCGTGCTAGGATGAGAAGCGCATACGCTAGTCTACTCTAGAGTATCGATGCCCTGTCTCGATAATCCCACGATCAGGGACGTGTATATATAAGGATGTGCTTATAGATTACCCAGCCCCCACGAGTGTGAATGCCATCACAACGCTGGTAATCAAGCAAAGATCCTAAGGGCTCCACTAATGCGTATAGGTGATACAATAAAGAAACACATGTACACATTAAAGCAGAGACAAACCAAGTAGCATACTACCATTTCGAGCAAGATTGTCTATACAACTATGAATATCCCAAGCTTCCATCAAGTAATATACATACTAGTATGATACAGTAATGGCCTCTAGGGCATATACACTAACAATCTCCCACTTGCACTAAGGCCATGTACTGGCGTATCGAAAACCTATCATCTCGATCAGCCGCTCGAACTGAGTCTGGGGTAAGGCCTTCGTGAATGGATCTGCAGTGTTATCTTCTGAAGCAACCCTCCGAACCTCGATCTCCTGGCGATCCACGATCTCCCTGATCAGGTGATACCGCCTCAAGATACTTCTGGATTTCTGATGGGACCTGGGTTCCTTCGCTAAAGCTATAGCCCCGTTGTTGTCGCAATACAAAGGTATTGGATCAACAATGGACGGAACCACCTGAAGTTCTTTCAAGAACTTCCTCATCCAGACGGCTTCTTTTGCGGCATCAGATGCAGCGATATATTCCGCTTCCATAGTCGAGTCAGCAACGGTTTCCTGTTTGGAACTCTTCCAACACACCGCCCCTCCATTGAGGGTAAAGACAAAACCCGACATGGACTTGGAATCATCCTTGTCACTCTGGAAGCTGGAGTCAGCAAAGGCCTCAATCTGGAGGTCTTTTCCGCCATACACCAAGAACATCTCCTTAGTCCTTCTCAGGTACTTGAGAATGTTCTTTACCGCTATCCAGTGTTTCTTCCCAGGGTTTGACTGATACCTGCTTACCACACTCAGTGCATAAGCCACATCTGGTCTGGTACACAACATCGCATACATTATAGAGCCTACCGCAGAAGCGTAGGGTATAATAGACATGCGATCCCTTTCCAAATCAGTCTTGGGAGACATCTCTTTGGAGAGGGTGATCCCGTGACAAGCCGGTAGATTACCGCGCTTGGAATCTTCCATACTGAATCTCTTTAGTATGGTGTCGATGTACCTGGACTGCGAAAGTCCTAATATACTCTTGAATCTATCACGATGGATCCGGATCCCCAGAATGTAAGAGGCATCACCCAGGTCTTTCATGAAGAACCTGTGTGACAAGAACCCTTTGACAGATTGTAGCATAGGAATGTCATTTCCTATCAAGAGAATGTCATCCACGTATAAAACGAGGAATACGACAGTTCTTGCTACAAATCTACTATAGATGCATGGTTCATCTGGATTTTTGATAAAGCCAAATTCCTTGACCGTCTCATCAAAACAGATGTTCCAACTCCGCGATGCCTGCTTTAGTCCGTAAATGGACTTGAGCAACTTGCACACCTTTCCGCTGCTCCCACTCTGAATGAAACCCTCTGGCTGGTCCATATAGACACACTCCTCTAAATTTCCATTTAGAAAAGCGGTCTTTACGTCCATTTGCCAAATCTCATAATCGTGGAAGGCAGCAATGGAAAGAAGGATCCGAATGGATTTCAGCATAGACACTGGAGAAAAGGTTTCGTCATAGTCCAAACCAGGTCTTTGACGAAAACCCTTTGCAACAAGTCTAGCTTTATAGGTCTCAACCTGTCCATCTACACCAATCTTCCTTTTGAAGATCCACTTGCACCCTACGAGTTTTACCCCATCTGGAGCAATGTCCAATGTCCATACTTTGTTGGTGTACATGGACTCCATTTCGGTCCGCATTGTATCCAGCCATTTTACCGAGTCAACGCTCTGAATGGCCTGCTGGAAGCTAGTCGGCTCATCACTATCAATGATGCAATCTTCTCTATCCCCGTCTATGAGAAAACCGTAGTATCTCTCGGGCGGTTGAGACTGCCTACTACTCCTGCGGAGCGGCGTAGGAATGTCCTGATCTTTCGAACCCTCTGGTTCTACTATGCTTTCAGTAATAGCTTGTGGTTCTGGAATTTCTTCCAGTTCTATTGCGCTCCCACTTATTTCCTTTTCTAAGAATTGGTGTTCCAGAAAGTGGGCATTATGAGAAACAAAGACCTTTTGTTCCTCTGCGTAATAGAAAAGATACCCCCTCGAGTTCTTTGGGTATCCCACAAACTTGCACAGTACTGAGCGTGCCTCGAGTTTGTCCGCATGCTGCTTTTTGACAAAAGCTGGACATCCCCATATCTTCAGGTATTGAAGATAGGGTTTCTTCCCACTCCATAACTCATATGGTGTGGTAGGCACAGTCTTAGTGGGAATTCGGTTCAAAAGGTATGCGGCTGATTCTAGCGCATATCCCCAGAATGATCGCGGCAACTCAGCGTTACTCATCATGGACCGTACCATATCCAATAGGGTTCGGTTCCGTCTCTCCGATACACCGTTATGTTGCGGAGTGTATGGAGGAGTAAGCTGAGAGAGAATTCCATTCTCTTTTAGGTAATCCAGGAACTCGGCACTCAAGTATTCACCACCTCGATCAGATCTCAGTGTCTTGATACTTTTGCCAGTTTGTTTTTCTACTTCATTCTTGTATTCTTGGAACTTTTCAAAGGCTTCAGATTTATGCTTCATTAAGAAGACATGTCCGAACCTTGAAAAATCATCCGTAAAAGTAATGAAGTAAGAATAACCGCTTCGTGCATGTGTAGGCATTGGACCGCACACGTCGCTGTGTACGAGTCCCAAGAGCTCTCTCGCTCTTACTCCGTGTCCAGTGAACGGAGTTTTCGTCATCTTCCCTTTGAGACAGGATTGACAAGTTGCATACGATTGATATTCGAACGGATCCAAATATCCTTCTGTATGTAACTTCGTCAACCTTCTCTCATTGATGTGACCGAGTCTACAATGCCATAAGAAAGCCTGATTGATTTCTGGAGACTTTCTTTTGTGTGTATTCTGGACATTGAAAATCTGTGGTTGGTTTAATACGTATATACCATTGCTCAATGTACCTGACCCAATCAGAACTTGATTAAGGTGAATGTTTACAACATTACTTACAAACGCAAATTCATAACCTTCTTTAGAAACTAAAGATACAGAAATGATATTACAAGTTGCATTGGGTACAAAAAAACAATTACGTAAAACCAAAACATGTCCATCTGACATTCCCAGGTGATAGTCCCCCACGGCCTCAGCATCCATGCTAGCTCCGTTTGCAACTTTGAGGGTCATTTCACCTGCTTTCAAAAACCTATGTTTTCTCAACGCCTGCAAAGAATTACAGATATGAGATCCTGATCCGGTATCCAATACCCAGGAAGTAGAGTTTATTGATAGACAGTTTTCAATAACATACACACCTGAAGCTGAAACCGCAACTCGCTTCAGATCTTGGGTTCTGGCCTTCCAAGCCCTGCAATCCTGTTTCCAGTGTCTACTCTTGTGACAGTAAAAGCATTCTTCCTTTCCCACAAGCTTTCCCGCTACCTTTGTTGCCTTTCCCTTTTCCTTCGTATCCACTTTACTAACACCGCCCCTTGGTTTGGCGGGGGCTTTCTTCTTCTTTCCTTTGGCTTTCGCCCTGGACTTAGAAGAGGAAGATCCTCCTACAAACAAAGTGGATGTCTCCCTACCTTTCTGTAGGGTGCCCTCAGCACTCCTCAACATGTTCAGAAGTTCGGAAAGTTCAACCTCCTTTCCTTGCATGTTGAAGTTTAGGACAAACTGGGCGTAAGTGGAAAGAAGGGACTGAAGAATCAAGTCATTGTAGAGTTCATTCTCCAACGTGGTCCCAAGGTCCGCGAGCTCCTCTATGTAGCCAATCATCTTAAGCACGTGTTCCGCTATCGATGATCCGACGGCCAATCTTGCCGAAAACAGCTTCTTCGACACTTCGTATCTGGCGATAAGAGATTGCTCTCCATACAGTTCTTTTGTATGGAGAAATATGGATTCTAGGTCCATATTCTCGTGCCTCCTCTGATGTTCATTGTCCATAGAGGCAAGCACGAGTCACTTGGCCTTCGCGCAATCGATCTCCCATGCCTTACAGATTTCTATATCCGCGACGCTGGAGGTGGGACCTGGGACAGGGGGAGCTTTGGTGGTAAGGAGATACCCCAACTTGTCGTAAGTGATTGCCACATTTCTGAGCCAATCTTTGTAGTTTGGCCATGTCAGTATGTTTTTATCTAGTAATAACTTAAGTCCGGTCATGTTGATTGGTCGCTGCAATTAGGAGAGAGAAAATAAACACTTTAGCATGATTCTCTTGCAAGTTTAGAGTGGTTTTTAGTTTGTCTAAACAGGATGGCTCCCACTGTCTCTCGAATCCCTCCTCAAACCATAAAGGAAGAATTAGTCGGGATCAATCTCACCGTACAATACTTGCTTAACCGTTCAGCCAGGCCAGTGTCGGTACTTCGAGGGAGGTTTTCCAACGCTTTCGCAAAGTTCCTTAATTAAGTAACTTCTTTTCCCCGTGGGCGTAACCCCGCTAACACCTTTCTAGACACCTACTAGGTTTATAGCATTGATCGTTAAGTGAGAAATTTCCCGAGGGGTAGTATATACTCACAGTAGGATCGGGATCCAAATATCATCGCGTGATAAAACTGAAGGAATCCTACCAGAATCATCACACTCCAAATGGTATGCAGCGTTAGCAAGTTTCAGTTTTTTTGAAACTCCCGATGTGGATTTTTGCCCCAAGCTCTTATGACCTTGGCGTGAGGTCAAAATGTCATAAGTCACATGTCAAGTTCTACCCATCATTATCCAGGTTAATTTGAACCCACCCGTACCTACCCTTAACGTAGGCCAAAATGGCAGTACGACTGTCTCAAACCAACGCATTCTATCTATGCAACAGATAAATATCCGGCAGCTACCAATCACTATGCCTTGGCGTGAGGTCAAAATACATAGCTTGAATACTACCGAATATTTAACTGAAATGATGGAGGGCTACGAATGGTTTTGGCGAAATCGTGAACGTAGTGAACTTGATATAATCGATGGAACGAGATAGCTTTTAAAAGGAGTGGTTCAAGCTCTGCATTTTAAAAGTTGGTTTTTGAAAAAGAACCGAGTGGTTTTGAAAGTGTTCCAACGACTTTTACTTGGTTTATTTTCTTGCATTAATTTTAATGCGTCCCATCATTTAATCCTACCATTGCAGAAAACAACCAAAATATGGTGTACGCTTATGCCATCCGCATTCGCCACGGGCCCCGTTATCACCCGTTAGGTTACTTAACTAACGACAGAGCGGGGGCTGGACTAGCGCGGATGCAAAATATAAGCAACACCTAAATAGATATCATATATAGATATACAGCAATGATAGTCAATCCAGATCACAGATGAACACTTTGGATATACTAGGAATCTGCGATTCGTTCAAGCCTGCAACGAAAAGCGGATTACACGGTCGCGATGAATAGCCAAAACCCCACCCTAGACCTCTACGGGTGCGGCAAACTACCCACCAAGTACCCGAAGCGAAGCAACCTCCCTCAACGACGTGAGTAGGCCACTCGGCACTTCGAGATACCCGGTAGTTTGTGCACCCTACCATGGGTCTATCCTAGGAGCAAAAACAGTAAAAAGAAATTATACAATGCCGGCTACAACCCCGACCCGGTTGTGCGGCCATACAAATAATATTACATCAAATTACATGTTACATGAATGAAAGAAAAAGAAACTCTCATCTCACATCCACCCGGCTATTCATCCGCGACAATCCAACGAGTTCATATACACAAACCATCAACATTACAGATCACAGATATGTATAACCCCCACTAATCGACGTATAGCGATTAGCAGACGTTCAATACATATATAACATCACATATATAACCCATTAGCCAAAGTATAGGGAAGTTCGATCAAAAAATACGGATTTATAACCACCCCAAATACAAATTTCTTTTCTGGAAAATCTGGACAGAAATAAAATATACCAAAATCCCAAAATAGTAACAGAAGAACACTGCAAGGAACCCATGGCCGAGTCAACTCGGCCGCGGATCTTGCTTCTGCCGTGGATCCGCGGTGAGTCGGCCGAGTCAGTGGATCGTTTTCCTTGTGTGTTCTGTAAAAACCCTGAGCCGATTTTTAAGATATGATTTATTGATTTTAAAGCAGGTTTAAAAATCGGCAGAAACTTGGGGTTTTGAAAAAGTGTTTTGCAATTTTTTTTTCGATCGAAGTTCTATATACTTTACTAACTAGTTAGTTTGTGTTTAGTTAGGCTCTGATACCACTGTAAGTCCACGTTGCCCACCTCGGTGCTTGCGGGGAGGCAAAAACGTATTGAAAAATCGGATTTTTAACACACTAGGCAACATGGACTTGCAAAAGGAGGGATCTTTGCTAAACAAAACTAACTACAAAGCTAAAGAGAGTTAGCTACTCGGAAAGGGGGTTAAACCTAGTTCTTCAAGTCCTTCTCTTCTTGCTCCTTGGAGTGTGATGATCGGATTCTCCTCGTCGCCTTCTCTCGCCGAAGAAAGATGCACCCGAGGGATACTACCTTTGGCTCCTACCTTAAACTAGAAGCAACTAAGGTGCTTGGTGTGCTAGACCTAGAACCTTAGAAAGAGTAGAGAATGATGGTGGTGTTTTTATCTCAAGCTTATTGGTTCTCAACTCATGAGAGGGAGAGCTTTGAGAGAGAGGAAGAGGATGAGAGAGAATGAGTGATAGAATAGGATATTTTGCAACCATCCTCACATATATGTGTGAATTATGATAATTAAAAAATTAACTAAAGATAATTGTGATGGTTAAGTGGAAGTGACCATTATCATTTCACATTAATGAATTTTGCTAGAATCAAAGAGCATCTTTCAAGTGAAATGATGATGGTCAATTTGTTAATTTGGGTCAACAAGTCAACTATAGTCAAATGGTCAACAACCCTAACCATAACATAATTATAATTAATTAATATCAATAATCACAATTCACACATACACATTAGGGTTAAGAAAAAGACAATGGTCATTAACCCTAATGAAAGTCCTCTGTCTCTGTCTCAGTCAACTGTGCATACACACCCGCATCCATGTTCCGAGGAACACGAATACAATGAGATAACACCAATCCCAAAACATATACTAGGATCTGGCTTAAACCAAAGCCCGCTAGTATAAGCTGTCCGGACACCAAACGTGCACAAGTGCGCGGATGTGAACGAACCCCGTCGCAAAACCATGCGACCCCTACTCTGTTTTGCCTAAAGGCGAACAACCCTCCGTGTGGGACTCTAAAGACTCGACACTACGCTGGCAGTGGGTTTAACCACAGACCGCAAGCGGCACTAGCTGTGCGTAACGGTCCCCAGGTAGATGCCGATAAGAAGACTGACGAGGTGAACCCATCTGAACTCCTACTGAGCCTGAATATGACAGTCTCCGTACAGTCCGGTCTGTTCGTCTGATAACATCGCATGGCGGGCCTAGGGGGCAGTAAACGTCAGTCCTCTAATAGCGGTACAAGTCGTGTCGGAGTGTAGCCCAGAACACCCTGAGATAACACTGGAAACCAACCAGTATACCTCGCTTGCCCTGGCCAGGGACTACTTGTGTAATGGCTCTCCTGGACACAGCGCGATGTCAACCCCCAATACCGGGAGAGACGAATCCTGTCTAACCGTCACTGCCTCCAAGTTCTTCGGGACTGCACCCAACTACTACCTGTTTGCACGACTCCTTTGAGCCGTGGTAGGGTAGTAATCAAAGTACAGTGGGAACACACTCGAGGCGAAGTGACAGTGTCAAGTCAGCGGACTAAGCTGTACTCATGTCACCTGGGAATTGATAACTGACGATAGGTATAATACCAACCAACAGTTCCCGACGAGTCCTGTTCAGTGTACTCGTAACCCAACGAGCACCCGCATACTATCTCAAGTATGACGTACTGACGGCTGTGGGACAGACCGTCTCCCGTGCTGGGATGAGAAGCACATACGCTAGTCTACTCCGGAGTATTGATGCCCTGTCTTGATAATCCCACGACCAGGGACGTGTATATATAAGGATGTGCTTATAGATTACCCAGCCCCCACGAGTGTGACTGCCATCACAACGCTGGTAATCAAGCAAAGATCCTAAGGGCTCCACTAATGCGTATAGGTGATACAATAAAGAAACACATGTACACATTAAAGCAGAGACAAACCAAGTAGCATACTACCATTTCGAGTAAGATTGTCTATACAACTGTGAATATCCCAAGCTTCCATCAAGTAATATACATACTAGTATGATACAGTAATGGCCTCTAGGGAATATACACTAACATATGCCCTAGTGGCCATTATTGTATAGTACTAGTTTGTATAATACATTTTGGAAGGTTGGGATATATACACGGATTTAGGACAGTCTTGCTCGATATAGTAGTATGCTACTTGGTTTGTATCTATCTTAATATTTGTATATGTTTCTTTTAACATATCGCTAATACATATTGATGGAGCCCCTAGGATCTTTGCTTGACTACCGGCGTTGTGATGGCAATCACACTAGTGGGGGCTGGGTAGTCTATAAGCGCATCCTTATACAGGTCCCTAGTCGTAAGATTATCGAGATAGGGCATCGATACTCCAGAGTAGACTGGTGCATACGCTTCTCATCCCTGCAGGGGAGATGGTCTGTCCCACAGCCATTAGTACGTCGTACTGGAGATAGTATGAAGGTGCTCGTTAGGTTATGAGTACACTGGACAGGACTCGTCGGGAACTGTTGGTTGGTATTATACCTATCGTCAGTTAGCAGTTCCCAGGTGACATGAGTATAGCTTAGTCCGTTGACTTGACATTGCTACTTCGCCTCGAGTGTGTTCCCACTGTTCTTTGATTGCTACCCTACCATGGCTCTATTGAGTCGTGCAAATAGGTAGTAGTTGGGTGCAGTCCCGAAGCACTTGGAGGCAGTGTCGGTTAGACAGGATTCGTCTCTCCCGGTATTGGGGGTTGATATCGTGCTGTATCTAGGAGAGCCATTACACAAAGTCCCTGGCCAGGGAAAGTGAGATTTACTGGTAGGTGTTCCAGTAGTTTCTCAGGGTGTTCTGGGCTACACTCCGACACGACTTATACCGCTATTAGGGGTCTGACGTTTACCACCCCCTAGGCTCGATATGCGATACTCTTAGACGAACAGACCGGACTGTATGAAGATTGTCACAGATAGGCTCAGTAGGAGTTCGGATGGGTTTTACTCATCGGCCTTCTTATCGACAGATACCTGGGTAGCCGTTACGCACAGCTAGTGCCGCTGACGTGCTTGTGGTTAAACCTACTGCCAGAGTACTGTCGAGTCTTTAGAGTCCCACACAGAGGGTTGTTCACCTTTGGGCGAAACGATGTAGAGGTCGTATGGTTTTACGACAGGGTTCGTTCACATACGCGTACTTGTGCGTGTTTGGTGTTCGGGCAGTTGATATTAGTGGGCTTTGGTTTAAGCCAGATCCTAATATTTGATTTTGGGTTGGTTCAGTCTCATTGTATTCGTGTTCTTCGGACCACGGATGTGGGTATATGTATACAGTTGACAGAGACAAAGAAGGAGACACCTCATTAGGGTTTTGACCATTGACTTGATTAAAACCATAATGAGATGAAGGAAATTGATTACTAATTTTAATTAGAGATAATTGTGTCATGGTTATTTAGTTTGACCATTTGACTTGTTGACCATTATTGACTTAGATATTTTTGTTAGGCAAAAGATATTTTGCTTAGCATTAATGGTGATATGATAATGGTCAAATCAAATGAACCATCACAATTTTGCTAATTAAAATTATTATTCTTTTATCCTAATATGAGAGCTATCTCTTCATTATTCATATTACATTCTCTCCTTCATCCTCTCTCTCAAGCCCTCATCTCTCATGTGTTGAGAACCAAGGGCCATTGAGACCAAACCACTAAAATCCCTCTCTACTCACTCTAGGGTTCTTAGTCTAGCACACCAATCACCCTAGTTACTTCATTGTTGAGGTTGGAGCTCAAGGTAGAGGCCTTTGGGTGGATCTTCTTTGGCGTGGAGAAGCCGGTGAGGAGGAGCCATCTACAACCACTCTAAGGAGCTCACAACAAGGAGAAGCATCACAAGAAGAGAAGGAGTTCAAGCTTGAGGTATAACTTTCTATCATAGTAGATAGAATTCTTTTGTGCTAACTAGGTTTATGGTAAAGATCCGGTTTAGGGTTTATTCTAGCGCCAAGTTTTGTATCGTAGTAAATTTTTTGTTCCGCATTTGGCCATGGAAGTTGGCCGGGGCGCTAGTGTAACCCTTCAGCTACCAGATCGACGGAGGACAACATCTGAGGGAGATCATGACCTCCATCAGTTGGCGCCATCTGTGGGAAACTACTCAGAAGCTTCTCCACCCATAAAGTTGATCTTTCGCCCTCGACCTGATGGCGAGCGACAACCGCAACGATCCAGATACGAGCCGCCACACCCACAACGGAGGCAGGAGCGGCTCTTCCCCCTCCTAACGTCATCAACGCCTTATCCGCTCGAATCGACAGGCTCACATCGATGGTGGATACACTCGTCCGCGTTCAAGCGGCGGGCCCTACCCACCAGACCGCAATTCCCCCTCTTTGGGATAACGACGTCCGCAGAAGGACAGATGGCCATGCTCAGGCCCTCGATCTCACTCACGCTCATCTCAGCGTCACCGAGCGTCGGCGTGCTGAATCCAGCTACCATGACCCGCATGCGACGAATGATTCCATGACTCGCTGGACGCCGGACAGCTCCACACCCGTTCTCTGGGAAGATTAGGCCGTCCCCCAAAACACCCGCCGCGCGCACACCCCCCTGAGGAGATGTCGGTCAGTTCGCCTGCTTCTAGGCATGACCGACACCCCAATCCCGCCGAGGCCGTGCAAACGGCGAACGTCGGGACTACTCAAGAAAGACCTCGCCTGAGGATTTGAGAAATTTGATAGAGCGGAATCGAAGCTGCACCATCGTGCAGACCCGGAGCGGTGATAGCCACCACTCTGACTGTGCTGAATCCTCGGGGTACCACCACGGGCTGGAAGCCCTCGAAAACAAAATCGAAGGCAGACAACGAGATGGATATATGTCTGGCGAAGGGGCCAGATATTCCGCCAATTCGCTCACAAAGACCTTTACAGAAGAGCCGCTGGTCGAGCATGTCTTATCCAGGAACAAGCAGCCCAAAGTGGCCCTCTTCAACGGGAAGTTCGACCCGAAGGACCGCTTAGACGCATTTATGATGGGCATGAGCTTCCAAGATAACTTGGACGTGGCTCAATACCGAGCTTTCCCCACTACCCTAATCCGGGTTGGCCGGGACTGATTCCGAGGGCTCGCGCCGCGCTCCATCTCGACCTTCGACGAGCTGGCTACCCAATTCCTCGGTCATTTCGTTAGAAACCGATGACAGAAAAGGACGGTCGACTACTTGTTCACTGTCAAGAGCGGAGACAAGGAATCCTTCAAAAGGTATGTCACTCGCTTCTACAATGCCCTCCTGGAGGAACCCAAGCAACATGATGAAACAATTATCACCGCGCTGAGGTCGGGTCTTAGGCACAAAGAGTGGCTCAGCTCTTTTGCATTAGCACAACCTAAGACCATGGCCGAAGTGAAAGCCTGGACCGAGCGAGGGATCCAACTCGAGGCGGAGGTGAACTCAAATCTTCCCCGAGCCGACCAAACAGACCGTAAGAAAAGGGACAGAGAGGAGAAAAAGATGGTCGACCGCCCCAAACCTTACTCCCCGAGGTTCCAGGAGTACACTCCTCTAAACATTTCCCGGACCGAGCTGCTGAAGGAAGCCAAGGGCGAGAGGTTCTTTAAGTTCCCACCAGTTACACAAAGAGTGGGCAAGCATCTCCGCGTCCTATACCGCGCTTTCCACGGGTCGCAGGTGTTGGGTTATGCAATCACCTCGGCCATCAAACCGTGGCCATTGCGGAACAAAAATTTTCAAAAACCGGCGCTAGAACAACCCGATAACCCAGATCGACCCATAAGCCTTAGATAACAAAACATGCAAAGGAGTTAGAATGGTTATACCGAATAGATCCGTGTCCTTCGGTCTTCAACCATCATCCTAAGCTCCTAGGGGCTTCCTTGATCAAGCTTGATCTCCGGTCTCCCTCCATCGAAGATGATCCACTCGAGAGTCTATGTAACGAGCTCCAACCTCATATTCGAGGCAACTAAGGCACCTAGATTGCTACTCTAGATACCGTAGATGAAGTAGAGAGTGATGAAGGATTAATTTGTCTCAAGACACCCTAGGTTTCTCAACTCATGAGAGGGTTAGGGTGGAGGAAGAAGAAGATGCCATGAGGATGAGGTGTTGAGAGCAACTCAAGAGAGAGAGAAAGAAAATGAATAATGGCTTCTTTTTTTGTTTGTTGTGTGAGTGTGATAAGAAATAATGGAGCCATCAGATAAATTTCCATGTCTCTAAAATATCTCAGTCAACAAAAAATATCTCAAGTCAACATAATCTCACAACAAACAAAAACCCTAAGCATGCTAGAATAGTAACCATGGGTCACTAATTAGCCATGCCACAAAAATGCAATAAACACCTCATCCTACACCTCAATAGCCTTTTAATCCAAAAAGGTCTAAACCATGATGAGGTGTAATGTTCTAAAAGTAATATTGTAATAAATTACAAGAATACCCCTCAACCGTATATACATACCCGCATCCGTATTCTGAAGAATACGAATACAAAGAGATGAAAATAATCCAACAAATATAATACTATGATTCGGCTTAAACCAAAACCTACTAGTATTATCCGTCCGAACATCATCCGTGCACAAGTACACGTATGTGATCGAACCCTGCCGTAAAACCATACGGACTCTACATCGTTTCGCCTGAAGCAGGGAACCCCTCTGTGTGGGACTCTAAAGACTCGTCAATACGCTGGCAGTGGGTTCAACCATAAGCATGTCAGCGGCACTAGCTGTACGTAACAGCTACCCAGGTATTAAGCGAAAGGGAGGCCGACGAGCAAACTCATCCTGAAACCCCTACTGAGCCTGACATTGACAATATCCGTACAGTCCGGTCCGTTCATCTATGAGTATCGCATATCGAGTCTAGGGGGTGGATAAAGTCAGAACCCTAATAACACGATATTTAGTGTCGGTATGAAGCCCATCACCACCTGAGAAACTACCGATCCTAGATCAGTAATTCTCGACTACCTTAACCAAGGATTTCTGGGGATGGCCACCCGTGCATAATCGCGACATCAACCCCCAATACCGGGAGAGACGAATCCCCCGACGATCCGCTCACTGTCTCCATGTGGCTCGGGACTGTACCCAACTAAAACCTGTTTGCACGACTCCTTTGAGCCGTGGTAGGGTAGTAATCAAAGCACAGTGGGAACTCACACGAGACAAATGACGATCTCAGGTCGATAGACTAACCTGTACACATGTCACTAGGGAACTGCTATATGACAATATGTATAATACCAACTAGCATGTTCCCGGAGAGTCTGTCCGGTGTACTCAAAACCCAATGAGCACCTGTATACATCTTAGATGAACAAACTAACACCAATGACTTGTGAGACCGGCCACCGCCCCTCGTCGGGGTCTCGATCAGTATACACTAGTCTACTCTGGAGTATCGATGCCCAGTCTCGAAACTCTCTCGACTAGGGACATTTAAGGATGTGCTTATAGACCACCCAGCTCCCACGTATATGATCTCCATTTTCATGACCCAAAATTCATGCACGTGACCGACACTTAAACCACGTAACGTCAACAGGCGTAACACAATTTATGTAAGCCGAAACCCAGAAATCTAAACATCAAAAGTAGTAAGTGATGAAAACATTGTTAAAAACATTTGAAAATCTCAAGTAAAATCTTTAAAGTTTAAATTTTATTTTCTTAAAAATTTCGGCAGCACCTCCTTTGTAAAAACTAGCCCCGAAACGGGTACAAACATAAAATATAAGCAAAGCAACATATGATATAAATAAAGCATCCCTAAACGGGAGAAAATCACGCCCAAAGGCGGAAATAACCACCACAAGCATATATACGACGCCGTAGCGAAGAAATGAACAATATAAAGTGAAAACAACATAAGAGATAAAACTGTATAATAAAATCCGCCTCACACAAGCTCGACACCCAGAGTCACAAAATATACAATATCGTCCTCACAACTCGTCTCGAAGTCAATACATGAAATGGTAGATGGAGAGTACTAGATACAATGAGGGATATACAATGAATATAAACGGATAACCGCAAAACCCACCTTTAGCAAAACGGCTCACAGCCAACCGTAGCGGTATCCGCTGCAAAAGATACAATAAGAAGAAGCCCTGCCGCGACTACTATGAGGGTTAAACCTGCAAAATACTGTGGCACAACGGGGGTGAGTTTCCAACTCATGAATAGTAAGTAACATTGTACAGATAATCGCAGGTATGCACGTACATCGATAATCTATCACATGCAATATGATAGTATCAATATGCTAATATGGATATGCAACAATCATGAAAGGTACTCTATCAGGTACTACAAATACATGAAGCAATGCATATCAATGAATGCTAAGTATGGGATAAAACATGTTATCATCAATGAATCATCATCGTGGAAAAACCCGGTGTCCATCAACGACACCCTAAATCCCAATACGTCAGGCGCCGTCACCCTGATCGGCCCTAATATCCTGTAAATCTCATGGAACCTGAGTGCCCAACATCGGCACTCGAAAACATCATGAAATACTCGTGTCCAACATCGACACGCAAATACTCATTTCTCAGGCGCCGCATACCCAGATCGGACCTCAATATATCTCATGTCATAACTCCCAAACGGTATCCTCCGGATATCCGTCGGGCTCTATACTATCACCGGTAGGTAGTAGTCCCTCCGCTGGGCTCACCGCCTTTCTATACGAGTCTTCTTGTCCTGGGGTACCATACCAGGTCCACCATGTACCCATAGACGGTGCCTACCGCTCCTCGAATCGGGTATCTAACACAAGTCTTAGAATCGAGAAAACTCATGGTGGACGCACTGAAATATCATATCAAGAGAAACCGGGTTTTCAAAACAATGCATACTTTCTTGAAATAATACCACGGTTCTCAAATCCATAAATCACATGAAATCCGTATTTCAATGCGTAAATCCATGAAATATGATATATGCAACATAAAGCAGTAATATGAGCATATCAAGGGAAAACCACTCTTTTAAATGAATCACGTTTTTAAATATATCATGCGGTTCCCAATTTCTCCAAAATCAAATCCAACATCATATAAAGGTGTACATGTAGCTACAGCAAGGTATGAGTATATACATGTAAGTATGTACGCATGATGCATTTCATATGCGCAATAGAACAAGAATGAATGTATCAATATCGATAACAATACAATACCGCATATGTTAGATATGTATGCCTTAGAGGCCATTATTGTATAGTACTAGTTTGTATAATACATTTTGGAGGCTTGGGATATATATATGGTTTTACGACAGTCTTGCTCGATATAGTAGTATGTTACTTGGTTTGTTTCTATCTTAATATGTGTATATGTTTCTTTTAACATATCGCTAAAAACATATTGGTAGAGCCCTTAGGATTTTTGCTTGACTACCGGCGTTGTGATGGCGATCACACTAGTAGGGGCTGGATAGTCTATAAGCACATCCTTATTTTGGTCCCTAGTCGTAGGATTATTGAGACAGGGCATCGATACTCCAGAGTAGACTGGTGCATACGCTTCTCTTCCCAGCAGGGGAGATGGTCTGTCCCACAGCCATCAGTACGTCGTACTAGAGATAGTATGCAGGTGCTCGTTAGGTTACGAGTACACTGGACAGGACTCGTCGGGAACTGTTGGTTGGTATTATACCTATCGTCAGTTAACAGTTCCCAGGTGACATGAGTACAACTTAGTCCGCTGACTTGACATTGTCACTTCGCCTCGAGTGTGTTCCCACTGTTCTTAGATTACTACCCTACCACGACTCTACTGAGTTGTGCAAACAGGTAGTAGTTGGGTGCAGTCCCGAAGCACTTGGAGGCAGTGATGGTTAGACAAGATTCGTCTCTCCCGGTATTGGGGGTTGATATCGCGCTGTGTCTAGGAGAGCCATTTCACAAAGTCCCTGGCCAGGGCGAGCGAGATATACTGGTAGGTTTCCAGTGTTATCTCAGGGTGTTCTGGGCTACACTCCGACACGACTTGTACCGCTATTAGGGGACCGACGTTTACCGCCCCCTAGGCCCGCCATGCGATATTCTGAGACGAACAGACCGGACTGTACGGAGATTGTCATATTCAGGCTCAGTAGGAGTTCGATGGGTTCACCTCATTAGTCTTCTTATCGGCATCTACCTGGGGACTGTTACGTAGAGCTAGTACCGCTTGCGGCCTGTCGTTAAACCCACTGCCAGCGTAGTGTCGAGCCTTTAGAGTCCCACACAGAGGGTTACTCGCCTTTGGGCAAAACAGAGTAGATGTTGCATGGTTTTGCAACGGGGTTCGTTCACATCCGCGCACTTGTGCACGTTTGGTGTCCGGACAGTAGTTACTAGCGGGCTTTGGTTTAAGCCAGATCCTAGTAATTGTTTTGGGATTGGTTTTGTCTCAGTATATTCGTGTTCCTTGGAGCACGGATGCGAGTGTGTATGCACAGTTGACAGAGGCAGAGGCAGAGAATTCTCATTAGGGTTGTTGACCATTTGGCTTTGGTTGACTTGTTGACCGTTGACCTTTCTTTAAACCCTAATGAGAATATGATATATGATTAATAATATTAATTAAGTATTATTGTGCCATGGTTGAGTTGAAAGTTTGACTTTTGTTGACTTGTTGACTTTGTTGACCGGTTGACCATTTTGGACTTGTTGACCATCATCATTTCATGGCTATCATTTCATAGGTATGACTTTTGCTTGCTTGTTGTTTGCAAAATGCAATAACAGCATGAAATGATAATGGTCATTGAAACTAACCATCACCATATACTTAATTATTATTATTATTATTATCATTATTCTCACTTTTGTGAGAAGGGGTTGGATTATGAGAGCTCATTCTATCATTCTCTTTCTCTTTCCTAGAAAGAAAGCTCTCCCTCTTCCTCTTTCTCTCTAAAGGTTCAAGTGTTCCATGAGTTGGAAATCATGAACCTTTGAGACAAAACCACCATCACTCTTCTCTACTCAATCTAAGGTATTAGGTTTAGCAAACCAAACACCTTAGTCATCTCTAGGTTGAGATTGGAGCTCAATTTCGAGACCCTCGGGTGGATCCATCTATGGCAAAGAGAAGACGACAAGGAGGATCCGTTCAAGCAACTACAAGGAGCAAGCAAGAGGAAGAACAACAACAAGAAGAGAATGAGTTCAAGACCAAGGTATAACCATTCTACATAGTAGTTAGAACTTGTAGAATATTTGTTAGTTCTTGTTTAGCAACGATCCTTCTTGTACGGTCCATGTTACCTAGTTAGGAAAATTTTTCGTTTTACGTATTCCGCCTCCCCGAAAGGACCGGGGTGGGTAACGTGGACCTAACATTGGTATCAGAGCCTAGCTAAACACTATCTAACATGTTAGCAAAGTAACTAGAAGTTCGATCGGAGAAAAAATCACAAAACATGCCCGAAATATCAACTTTCTGCCGATTTTGTTTTTTGTTCAAAAAATAATAAATCATGTACTAAAAATCGGCTCAGGGTTTTTAAAGAACAAGCAAGAAAAATGGTCCACTAACTCGGTCAAAGCGCAGCGGAACCGCGGCAGGAGCGTGCTCCCGCCGTGGATCCGCGGCCGAGTTGACTCGGTCGTGGGAAATATTTCCTGCAGTATGTTAAATGGGGTGTTTTGGGATTTTTACAATATGTTTTTTCTGCCCAGATTTTACAGAAAGAAAAACTTGTTTATGGGGTGGTTTAAAATCCGTATTTTGATCGAACTTCTAAAGACTTTAGCTAACGGGTTATATCTGTGATGTGATATATGTATTGAATATCTGTTAATCGCTATACGTCGATTAGTGGGGGTTATACATATCTGTGATCTGTAATGTTGATAGTATGTGTATATGAATTCATTGGACTGTCGCGGATGAATAGCCGGGGGTTGTGAGGTGAGAGTTTTCTTTATCTTTCAATTCATGTAATATGTAAATTGATGTAATATTATTTATATGGCCGCACAACCGGGATGGGATTGTAGCCGTCATTGTATAATTTCTTTTACTGTTTTTTCTCCTCGGATAAACCTAAGGTGGGGTGCACAAACTACCGGGTACCTCGAAGTGCCGAGTGGCCTACTCACAGTGTTGAGGGAGGTTGCTTCGCTTCAGGTACTTGGCGGGTAGTTTGCCGCACCCGTAGGAGTCTAGGGTGGGGTCTTGGCTATTCATCGCGACCGTGTAATCCGCTCTTCGTTATAGGCTCGTACGGAATGCGGATTCCTAGTATATCCAATGTGTTCATCTGTGATCTGGAATGGCTATCATTGCATCTGACGAATGTGTATATATCTATATGATATCTATTTAGGCGTTGCTTATGTTTTGCATCCGCGCTAGTCCAGCCCCCGCTATGTCGTTAGTTAAGTAACCTAACGGGTAATGACGGGGCCCCGTGGCGAATGCGGATGGCATAAGCGTACGTCATATTTTCTTTGTTTTCTGCAATAGTAGGATTAATTGATGGGACACATTAAATTAATGAAAGAGAACAAACCTAAAAAGAACGTTGTTGGAACAATTTTTCAAAAAGCTGTTATTGCAAGGACACTCTCTTTTGTTTTGCATAGAGGTATTCGGCTATGAATGCCCAGCACCTCATTCGACGAGGCAAGGGCCGAGATCCCTTCATCGGGAGTGACCCCTTGGACAAAAATTTTGCGTCAGGGTAATAACTTCACTATAGTCGATTATTCTTGCTTTGCATCGAGGTATTCAGTTTGGAATATCCTGCACCTCATTCGACGAGGCAAGAGCCAAGATCCCTTCACGGGGAGTGACCTCTTTAGCAAAATTTTTCGCCACTATATTTTCAAAAAGGGCAATCATGTTCCTTCAACTATATCAAGTTCATTACGTTAACGGGTTTTTCCGCCAAAAACCCAGCCGTAGCCCTCCGTCATTTCGGATTGGTATTATTTAGTATTCGTGCTGCGTTTGTTGACCTAGTCAAGGCATAGTGAACGGTAGCTAAGTGATATTTTTCTGTGCATTGCCAAATGTGATTGGTTAGAACAGTCGTGTGGCCTTGTTGAACTAGTCAAGGGCACGTACGGGTGGGTTTAATGCAATCAAGATTATGACGGGTAGAACTTGACTGGCGGTTTATAGTTTGTTGACCTAATCAAGGTCATAAACCGTTAGGGGCAAAAACCACATCAGGAGTTTCTAAAGAAACTGAAACTTGCAGATTTAGCATACCTTCTGGAGTGTGGTAACTAGAGTGGATTCCATCTAGGTCATCGCACAATGATAGTTGGATCCCGATCCCACTGATGAGTTGGATTACTCTCGGGAGAATATTTCACTTAACAATCAATGCTATAAACCAAGTAGGTGTCTAGAAAGGTGTTAGCGGGGCTACGCCTCCAGGGAAAAGAGGTTATTTAATTAAGGAACTTCGCGAAAGCGTTGGAAAACCTCCCTCGAAGTACCAACACTAGCCTGGTTGAAAGGTTAAGCAAGTATTGTGACGTGCGATTAATCCTGACTAGTTCTTCTTTTAGGGTTTGAAGAAGAATTTGAGGAAATAGTGGGAGCCATCCTGGTTAGATAAATCAATAAACCAATCTAATCTTGCAAGAGCGCACGCTGAGTGTTTCTTTTCTCTTTCTCCAGGTAGCAACCATTTCACGCCCTAATCAAGATAATAAAATGTATCGCTTGACCGATCCGAATTCTTATTCGGGGCTGGGGAACGTTGGTTCGGCTCTAACTTACGACAACAGTCATAAGTATGAGCAAGGGAAAGAGCATTGTATGGATTCCAAGGATACCCAATTGAAGAAGAAGCATGGTTTTGCATCTACTTCGGGTGTTCTTGTAATTGAGAACTGCTTTACGGTCAGCCCTACCTCCTGGGTACTTGATACCGGATCGGGATCTCATATCTGTAATCTATTGCAGGGACTGAGAAAAAGTAGGAGTGTACCTGGTGATATATTGCTCAGAGTAGTGAACGGAGCACAAGTTAATGCTGCAGCCGTCGGTGAATATCACCTAGTGTTGCCAAATGGTAATACTATGATTTTGAATGATTGCTACTATGTACCTTCCATGGTTTGCAACATCATATCAGTTTCTTTACTCGATAAAGATGGATATAACTTTGTTCTTGATAGAAATATCATGAACATCTACCTTCATAAGGTACATGTTGCAGAAGGTACACTGTGTAATGGTATCTACGTTCTAAATCAGAATACAGTTCTCAATGTACAAAACACACGCAAGAGGAAGAATCCTACTTGTGGCATTGTAGACTTGGTCATATCGGAGAGAAAAGACTAAGTTAGTTTGCATAAAGATGGACTCTTGAATACATTCGAGTTTTCATCTTATGAAACTTGTCAGTCTTGTCTCAAAGGAGAGATGACCAAATCTCCGTTCACCGGACATGGAGAAAGGGCAGCAGAGCTCTTGGGGCTCATACACAGTGATGTATGTGGTCCGGTGTCTATACATGCAAGGGGTGGGTTCTCGTACTTCATCACATTCACTGACGATCTCTCTAGGTTCGGATATGTGTATCTGATGAAACACAAATCTGAAGCTTTTGAGAAATTCAAGGAATTCAGAAACGAAGTAGAGAAGTAAACTGGTAAAAGTATCAAGATCCTCCGATCGGATAGAGGATGGGAGTACTTAAGCACGGAATTCCTAGATTACTTAAAAGAGAATGGTATTCTCTCTCAGCTTACTCCTCCTTATACACCACAGCACAACGGTGTATCGGAACAGAGGAATCGTACCCTATTGGATATGGTTCGCTCCATGATGAGTAGTGCCGAGTTGCCTCTTTCATTTTGGGGACATGCGCTTTTAACAGCAGCATACCTATTGAATGATGTTCCGTCTAAATCAGTGCCTAAGACTCCATTCGAGATATGGAATGGAAAAAGGCCATATCTTAAAAGATTTAAGATATGGGGTTGTCCGGCTTATGTTAAAAAGCATAAACCAGATAAACTGGAGGCACGGTCGGTTTTATGTAAGTTTGTGGGATATCCAAAGAATGGTTATGGATATCTGTTCTACCACACCGAGGAACAGAAGGTGTTTGTTGCTCAGCATGCCGTTTTCTTAGAAACAGAGTTTCTTGCAAAAGAAATTAGTGGGAGCACGGTAGAATTGGAAGAAATTCAGCGACCACAAACTGAAACTGAAGATTTGACAAAACCTCAGGATTCAATAACCCTAGACGATCCTCAACCACTCCGCAGATCTGGTAGGATTTCTCATCCGCCCGAGAGAGACTACGGTTTTCTCTTAGACGGGGATCGAGAGGATTGCATCTTGGAAGAAGATGACCCTACCAGTTTCAGGCAGGCCATTATCAGTGGGGACTCTGATAAGTGGCTGGATGTAATGCGATCCGAAATAGAGTCCATGTACACGAATAAAGTGTGGACCTTGGATATTGCTCCACTTGGGGTAAAACCCGTTGGATGCAAATGGATCTACAAAAGGAAACTTGGTGTAGATGGGCAGGTGGAAACCTATAAGGCTAGACTCGTTGCAAAAGGTTTTCGTCAAAGACCTGGTGTGGACTATGACGAAACTTTTCTCCAGTGGCTATGCTCAAATCCATTCGGATCCTACTTTCCATTGCTGCCTTCCATGACTATGAAATCTGGCAGATGGACGTTAAAACGGCTTTTCTAAACGGCTGTTTGGATGAGTGCGTTTACATGGATCATGTAAGTCTACGTTACCTCTCCCGGTACTTACGGGCTTGCGGAAATGATGAAAACGATTTTTCTTCTGGTGGTAACATGGACTCAAAATACGGATCTTTGTTAAACAACTATCTAACAAACCTAACAAGAGTTTTACCTACTCGGTTAGGGGTTATACCTTAACTTGAACTCCTTCTCTTGGTCTCCTTGTGGTGGACGGATGGTTCTCTCCTCGTCGTCTCTTTGTGCCGAAGATGGATCCACTTGAAAGCTTCTACCTTTGGCTTCAACCTCAATCTTGAGGAAACTAGAACACTTGGTTTGCTAAACCTTGTGTACTAGGATGAGTAGAGGAGTGTGTTGGGTTTTATCTCTATGGTTCTTACTTCTCAACACATGAGACAAGTAGAACCATGGACTAGAGAGAGAGCAAGAGGAAGAGGGAGAGCTCAAGCATGAGAGAGAAAGGAAATGAAAGAATGAGCAAGACTTTTGCCATCCAAGCTCTCATAATCCAAAATCATCATAACACATAATAATAATTGAGTATTATGTGATGGTTGTTATCATATCAAGTGGCCATATCATTTCTTGCATTAAATGCAATGTGTGAACAAATGAGCAAGCCAAGGTCAATGCCAAGAAATGATAGCCATTGTCATGATGATGGTCAACAAGTCCAACCTAGTCAACCGGTCAACTAAGTCAACAAGTCAACAAAGTCAACCATCAACAACCATGTCACAATAATACTTAATTAATATTATTTTTAATCATATTTCTTATTCTCATTAGGGTTTAGCAAAAGTCAACAGTCAACAACCGTAATGATAATCGTCTAACTCTGTCTCTCTGTCAACTGTGCATACACACCCGCATCCGCGTTCCGAGAAACACGAATACAAACGAGATAAAACCAATCCCAAAACGAACACTAGGATCTAGCTTAAACCAAAGCCCTCTAGTGTTAACTGCCCGGACACTAAACGTGCACAAGTGCACGGATGTGACCGAACCCTGTCGCAAAACCATGCGACCTCTACTCTTTTGCCTAAAGGCGAATAGCTCTCTGTGTGGGACTCTAAAGACTCGACACTACGATGGCAGTGGGTTTAACCACAGACCGCAAGCGGCACTAGCTGTGCGTAACAGCCCCCAGGTAGATGCTGATAAGAAGACGGACGAGGTGAAACCCATCTGAACTCCTACTGAGCCTGAATGTGACAATCTACGTACAGTCCGGTCTGTTCGTCTGAGAATATCGCATGGCTGGCCTAGGGGGCGGTAAACGTCAGTCCCCTAATAGCGGTACAAGTCGTGTCGGAGTGTAGCCCAGAACACCCTGAGATAACACTGGAAACTGTTAGTTATATGTATGCCCTAGAGGCCATTACTATACATAGGATGTATATTGTAGTGGATGCTGGGACATATATAGGGAGGACTTTCTTGTTCGACATGATAGTATGCTATCTGGTTGATCTTTACCTTAACGTGTACACTGATTGTCTCCCTGTTACATGTTGGTAAAGCCCTTAGGATCTGTACTTGACTACCTGGATTATGATGCGGATCATACTAGTGGGGACATGGTAGTCCATAAGTACATCCTTCAAAGTCCCTAGTCGAGGGTGTATCGAGACGGGGCATCGATATGCCAGAGTAGACTAGCGTGTACCTTCTCGACCCATACAGATGGTGTAGGGTTCCTAGGCACCCTAATGAGGTCTCACAAGGCATCGAACATGCCAATTTCAAATTTTACGGTGCCGAGAGACCCGACTACGGATCGTTTGCTAGAAAACTAGGCGAAAAACAAACTAGTTAACAACTTAACTAATGGGATATCGGAAATACAACCTTTGTAGATCCGGTGCTCCACCTCCATAGCTCCGCAACGAAGTCGTCTCCGCTGTCCAAAAGGAATCCGGGCTCTAGAGTCGGCTTCGTCGGAGAAAAAGCGAGCTAGGTCGTCGATGTCCATGCCGAAGATGATCTACGTCGAGGCATCGCTAAATCAAGCTCCACCTTCATCAAGTCTTGAAAACTAGTGAAGAAAACACACTCTACTACTTGGCAAGAGGTAGAGGATGAAGAAATAGGAAGTGGGTAGACTTTAGTTTTGGATTTCTCACTCTTTTCCAACAATCACCATTGATGGAGCTTGGTTTTCTTCAAAGAAGAATGAAGAAGAAGAAGAGCAAGAAGAAGATAAGTATTATGATAAGAATAAAAGAATAAATAAAAATCCATTCTTATCATAATTCTCACCATGGTTAGGTGTAGAGAATTAACTTGAGTTAATTGAATTGGTTAGGGTTAAGCATGAGACAAAATGGTGACTAAGTCAAAAGTTCATGAAGCTTCATGAAAGAAAACAAAAGAAGCCACCATTCTATTTTATGCTATTTATTTTCCAAAAATAAAAACAAATGAATAAATGAATAATCAAATAAAAACCCTAACCATTTCTTTAACCAAGGTTTAATTCTTTACACAAACCCTAATTTGCATGTATCATCAAATATGATACAAACATGTGCATAAAAGTATATCACATATACAACTTGCACAATCCAAGTGAGAAAATCCATTTAAAGTGAACCAGTACTAGTTAATGCAAAGTAATATATCAAATATATAATTATACATTAAATCATTAAATCAACACTTGATTCAATGATCCGGTCATGTCGCACACAACCGACTAGTATACAATGTATCGACTTATCGAATCAACGCTTGAATCGATAACTAGGTTATATCGCATACAACCATCCGACACATTGATCGCGAGAATGGAATACGGTATCACATACACGTATTATTCTCGGTCCCGCATATATCTCATATGCGCTCCTATTTCGTTTCGCTTGAGCCAGGAAACATCTGTGTTGGACTCTAAAGACTCGTCAATACGCCGGCAGCAGGTGATGATCATATCAACCACCCACAAGCCGCAAGCGGTCTGCTAAACGTAACGGCCACCCGGGTATTGAGCGATCTGAAGATCGACGAGCAAGCCCGCTCACACTCCAGTGAATCCAACCAGTAACACTACCGTACAGTCCGGTCTGATCGTCTGATATGTCGCATATTTGGCCTAGGGGTGGTAAACGTCAGACCCCAATAGCTCGATAAATCGTGTCGATATGAGGTCTATAACTGTTCGAGAAACTACTGGTAACACTTACCAGTAAATCTCAGCAACCCTGGCCAGGGATTTCCTGTTATAGCCAATCAAACACAGCGCAACATCAACTCCCTATACCGGGAGAGACGAATCCCCTCCTATCGCTCATTGCCTCCATGTGACTCGGGACTGTACCCAAAAACCACCGTTTTGCACGCCCTCTTGGACGTGGTAAGATGGAAATCAAAGCACAGTGGGAACCACACAAGACTCTATGACGATCTCGGGTCAACAGACTACTCTGTACCAGTGTCACCAGAGAACTGCCATCTGACGTGAGGTATAATACCATCTGGGAGTTCTCGGCGAGTCCGTCCAGTGTACCCAGTCTCTACTGAGCACCCGTATATCATCTCTGATGTCAAACACCGATGGATATGGGATCATCCATCGCCCATCTGTATGGGTCGAGAAGGTACACGCTAGTCTACACTGGTATATCGATGCCCCATCTCGATACACCCACGACTAGGGACTTTGAAGGATGTACTTAGGACTACCATGTCCCCACTAGTATGATCCGCATCATAGTCCAGGTAGTCAAGTACAGATCCTAAGGGCTTTACCAACATGTAACAGAGAGACAATCAGTATACACGTTAAGGTAAAGTTCAACCAGATAGCATACTATCATGTCGAGCAAGAAAGTCCTCCCTATATATGTCCCAGCATCCACTACAATATACATCCTATGTACAGTAATGGCCTCTAGGGCATACATATAACTAACAATCTCCCACTTGCACTAGGGCCATCTGTAGCAGTGGTTGTAGTATCTCATACTCAACCATCCCATAAAATCTCTCTTTGGGAACTGGCCTTTGTGAGTGGATCCGCTGTGTTGTCCTCAGAATCTACTCTCCTTACCTCGATCACCCTGGAGATCAACTATCTCCATGATCAGGTGATGCGGCCTCAGAATATGTCTGGATCACTGATGGGACGGACGTTCCTTGGCAAAAGCCACAACTCCATTGTCACACAATGGGAGGAACAAAGTTCATCTTATGAACATGTATACATCCAGACTGCCTCTTTGGTAGCATCTTAAGTAGTGATGTATCCTGCCTTTATCGTCTAGTATGCCACGGTATCTAGCTTGGAACTATTCCAACATACCGTCCCTCCACTGAGGGTAAAGACAATGCCTGTGACTGACATTCAGTCGTCTTTATCACCCTGGAACCCTTCCAGTGATTCTCCCCAGGATCGGTTGATACCGTCTCACTACAACTAGTGAGAATCCTAACATCCAATTAGATCTATCTCATAGATCCAAACCCAGGATTTAGGAGGTATCATTTTGATCCTATATGGAGAATTCATGTGATAAACGGAGATTGATCGAGCGTAGCATAGGAAACTCCTTCCCTATCTAGAGTATGTCATCCACGTACTCTACGAGGATCGTCACCATACTCCCTACTACCTTTTTGTTTATACAAGGTTCATCTACCATTTTGATGATGTCAAACTCTTTGACTAATTCATCAAAACAGATGTTCCAACTCCGCGATGCCTGCTTTATCCTATAAAGCATCTTGCACACGTTTCCGCTGCTCCCACTGATTTACGAAGCCCTCTGGCTGTGTACTTACAGACGCACTCTTCTAAATCATCATTTAGAAAAGCAGTCATGGCACCCAACCACCAGATATCGTAGTCATGGTATGTAGCCGTGGTAAGTAGGATCTGGATGGACTTAAGCATAGATACTTGAAAAGGTTTTATCATTATGATCCATATCTGGTCAATGATGCAAACCTTTAGCAAGTCTAGCTTTGAAAGTCTCAACTTTTCCAAGTACACCAAGTAATCTTCTCAAGATATACTTGCTGCTGATGGGGATTTAACCCTTCAGATATAGCAACCAAAGTCCATACTTTGTTGGTGTATAAGGATTCCATCTCAGATCGCTAAGCATCCAGCCATTCTTACAGAGTCGTCACTCTCGATGGCCTGCTCGAAACTAGTTGGGTCATCATCTCATGATGCAATCTTCGCTCCCACTGTCATAGAGAAATCGAAGTATCTCTCAGGTGGGTGAGGAACCCTACTAGATCGGCGGAGAGGCTGAGGTTCGTTGGTATCTACTGAATCCTTTGGTTGTACCAAATCATCAGCTGTAGTTTGTATAGCTGGAACATTTCCAGTTCTACATAACAGACCTTGCCTTGAGCTTGTCCGGATTTTGCTTTTAGACAAAGGCTGGACAACCCCAAATCTTAACTAGCTTAAGATATGGGCTCTTCCCTTTCCATATCACATATGAAATGGTAGGCAACTGATTTGAGTGGAACCCTATTCAATAGGTATGCAGCTTCTCAAGTGCATAACTCCCAAAAGGAAATAGGTAACTCAGTAGTACTCATCATAGAGCACACCATATCAAATAGGGTGTATCTGCTCCATCCCGATATACCATCGTGCAATGGTGTATACGGAGGAGTAATGCCGAGAGAGAATCTCATTCTCCTTTAGAAAAGTCCAGAAATTCCGTGCTCAAGTATTCTCCTCCTTGATCTCATCATAGGACATAATACTTATACCCGTATTTTGGTTCTCTACTTCTAAATCATATTCTGTGAATATCTCAAAAGGTTCGGACTTGTGTTTCAACAGGAACATATGTCTGAATCTTGAGAGATTATCAGAGAATGTAATGAAGTACAAAGAACCGGTCTTGGCATATGTAGACAGGGGACCTTTATACATCAACATGTATCATCCCAAGAGTTTACCAACTCTTTCTCTGTTTCCAGTAAACGGAGCTACGGTCATCTTATCTTTGTGACATGACTGGCGAGTTTCACAAGATGTAAATTCAAACTGATTTAAATATGCATCTAAATGTAACTTCAGCTAGTCGGGTCACATTGATATGACCTAGTCTACAATGCCTCAAGAAGGATTCGTTCATTTCTGAACTCTTCCTCTTGTGTGTGTTCTATATACTAAAGAACTGTAGTTTGATTTAGAACGTCAATGCTTTTAGATAACGTGCCTGAACCGATCAACTTTTGATATAGGAAATGTTCAAAACATTATCCAACTATACAAAATTTTATTATTTCTTTACTGATAAAGAGATAGATATGATTTTGTATATCAGGTTCGGTATCTAATAACATTTGTTCAGAACCAATGTATTCATAATACAGGGTGACAGTGACCAACAGACTTGGCTGCAACACTTGCCCCGTTTTCTGCCTCATGAAACTTATCACCCGTTCTCAGTTTTCTACCTTTCTGTAGCCCTATGTAACAGATTACATATCTGGGATCCTGATCTGGTATCACATACCCAGGACGTAAAGAATACTGAGAAACAATTCTTGTAATGAACACACCCGAAGATGATGCATCAACATGCACTCTCTTCGTTTGGGCGGCACGGGAAATCTGGTATTCCCTAATTTCCTGCTCTGTCTTATAACAATTATAAGTTGGAGCGGGACCAACGTTCCCCAGCTCAGTATAACAAGCGGGTTCGGTCAATATTCCGTTTTATTATCTTGATTAAGGCGTGACATGGTCGCTACCAGGAGAGAGAGAGAAGAAAACACTCAGCGTGCGCTCTTGCAAGAATAGATTGGTTATTATTTTATCTAATTAGGATGGCTCCCACTGCTTTTTATCAAATCTTCCTTCAAACCCTAAAAGGAAAGACTAGCCGGGATTAATTACACACTACAAGTTCGCCAATCTTTCAGCCAGGCCAGTGTCGGTACTTTGAGGGAGGTCCCCCGTGCTTTCGCACGAACCTAATTAATGTAAACCTCGTTTTCCCAGAGGCGTAACCCCGTTGACACCTTTCTAGACACCTACTTGATCGGCTAATTGTAATGTATAAAACTCTCCCAGGAGTAACAATTACTCGCAGCGGGTATCGGGATCCAACTATCTCATAGAAGGTATGCAATCTCATTGCAAATTTCAACACTTGAAATTCCCGATAATATTTTGCCCCTAGCTCGCTATGACCTTGACGGAGGCCAAACAACCCATAGTCCGCTAGTCAAGTTCAACCCGTCATTTCCTGATTGAATTAAACCTACCCGCACGACCCTTGACGGAGGCCAAACAACGCCGTACGAATACCCTAATCCAATCGCATCATATGCTAGCAGATAAGCACTAGTTAGCTACCGTACACTACGCCTTGACGGAGGCCAAACAACCGCAGCACGAATACTAACTAGTACGTATCTGAAATGACGGAGGGCTACGACAGGTTTTTCTGAAAACCTATTGCGTAATGAACTTGATATCGTCGTAGAATCAAATGATTTTAAAATAGAGTGTTTTTGAGGCTTTTCTAGTTTTGCTAAAGGAGTCACTCCCGGTGAAGGGATCGTCGGTCCTTTCCTCGTCGAATGAGGTGCGGGATATATCATATATATCGCTGTGCAAAGCAAAACACTTAAAAGCAATCAAAAGACAAACCGAGTGTGTAGCATCTGCCAGTTATTGCTAAAGGAGTCACTCCCGGTGAAGGGATCTCGGTCCTTTCCTCATCGACTAAGGTGCAGGATATATCACATATACCTCTGTGCAAAGCAAGAACTGTAGCTACCTGTTTTATTTTGAAATTCGATTCTACAACATCTTAGGTTTCTTTTATTTCATTAATCACATTAATGAAGTCCCATCATTTAAATACCTAAACATCACAGATAAATACGACGTACACTTATGCCATCCGCATTCGCCTCGATGTCCCATCGTGCACCGTTAGATTAGGTAACTAACGGCAGAGCAGGGCAGGGCTAGCGCGGGTGTAAAACATAAGTAACATCTATATAATATATCATATATACTATATACTGTATCTATTATAGAACATCACATGATCACATCACAGATATCGCAGCAGAAGAATCATATGAAATATTGGATATACTAGGACGTCCGTGTTTTCAATACGAGCCAGTATAAAACACGGATTCCACGGTCGTGATGAATAGCCAAACCCACACCCCTAGACCCCTACGAGAGCGGCAAGCAACCCTACCAATTCTGGAGTTAGGAGACCCGGACTCGACTCCTCGAGTTGGTCTCCCACTGGACTCCAGAACCCGGTTACTTGTGCTCCCCTCCTTGGGTCTATCCTAGTGCGGAAAAGTAAATAATATACAAAAGGTGACTACTTCCGCTACCTGGAAGTGCCCCAATAAAAGAATATTACATACAAGTTTTTACATGAATGAAAATGAAAAACACTCATCTCACATAAAAACCCCCGGCTATTCAAACACGACGATCCAATATAACATATCCAGCAACACATAACATCACATGTCATCAACGTAAGTAAATATGTCCATCCCAATTGTCGTTGACATATAGCAACGAAACCGGCGATATCACATATTACACTTACGGTCACAGAAAAGAAAGTGTAAAACTACAACAGTTGGAATCCGCAACCACCTCAGACATCGCATGCCTGACCAAATGAATTACTTAGACATCACATGCCTAACAATTATAAACCCCGCATTTTAGTCTCATTATCGAAAACTCTTTTCAATATCAAGTCGGGTAATTCAACAAGATTCCCGACATCCTGATCGAATACTCGTCGCAAACTTTAGTAGGCGTCCGCACCCCCGATACCGTCGACGAAGTGCACCAAGGCGGAACACCGCTACCGCGAGCACCCGAACGGATGCTTTCGGCGACGGGGTTCTCCTACAGTCACTTGGTCGGGGCTATGGAGTGAGGCTGTCTATTAAGTTTACCCGGCGAGTATCCGCGTACGCTACGTGATTGCGACGGACTTTTGATCACATCAAAATTCCGTGGCAACCGATCAAGTGAGACTAAATTGCTATGTTTATAACATTCATTCAGTTATCTCATAACTTCTTGTGAATTCCAATTATTGTATCCCATTCCAGATAATTAGAAAATGTTAAACTTTCCGATTGAACATTCGAACACCCAAGTTTTCCCGATACAGATCAACACATGAAATAAGTCTAACAACATTCAGTTCGTGCCTCAGTACCGACGGTCCAGCCGTAGAAGGGTCAAGCCAACGCCTCACATGTGGCACGCCGTACTGCCCCAAACCCGAAGGTTCAAAGGGCAGTTCAAGACGGTCACATAATCGAGTTAAGGTTTGTTGTCTTCTAGAGGGTCCATCGCGTTACTTGCACTACTTAGAACGTCGTTAAACTACGGAAAAATCCAACACTTGGAAATTTCCCGACAGGGGAAAAAATGGGTATTTATATCCGGTCGAACTTTTTAACATATTCTAAAAATTATCCGGAAAGCCATATAGACAAAATTTGATACCCCGATCGAAACACCGAATCCCCAAATCAACTCCAGAAAATTCAACTCTTGAATAAATATTAAAAATTCCCAGAAACACCAGAAATAATATATAAGAATTACTGTGCAGAAAAGGATGCACAAAACGACAAAAGTAGCGCGGATCCGCCGCATCAGCCTACTGTAAGGCCGCGGATCCGCGCCCCCTTTAATGAATCAAGCCCTCGAATTTAAACAGTAATTCTTAGATTATTTTACTGAGTTTTCTGAATATTTTTAATCTGGAAAAATCCCAGTTTTTCAAAATCGTCCAGAGAGCAACTTTAGGGTTTTGGTTTTGATTCGATCGGAGTTCAAATTCCGTCAAGACTTCGCCTAAGGCTCTAGCTAGGCTCTGATACCACTGTAGGGTTCCTAGGCACCCTAATGAGGTCTCACAAGGCATCGAACATGCCAATTTCAAATTTTACGGTGCCGAGAGACCCGACTACGGATCGTTTGCTAGAAAACTAGGCGAAAAACAAACTAGTTAACAACTTAACTAATGGGATATCGGAAATACAACCTTTGTAGATCCGGTGCTCCACCTCCATAGCTCCGCAACGAAGTCGTCTCCGCTGTCCAAAAGGAATCCGGGCTCTAGAGTCGGCTTCGTCGGAGAAAAAGCGAGCTAGGTCGTCGATGTCCATGCCGAAGATGATCTACGTCGAGGCATCGCTAAATCAAGCTCCACCTTCATCAAGTCTTGAAAACTTATGAAGGAAACACACTCTACTACTTGGCAAGAGTTAGAGGATGAAGAAATAGGAAGTGGGTAGACTTTAGTTTTGGATTTCTCACTCTTTTCCAACAATCACCATTGATGGAGCTTGGTTTTCTTCAAAGAAGAATGAAGAAGAAGAAGAGCAAGAAGAAGATAAGTATTATGATAAGAATAAAAGAATAAATAAAAATCCATTCTTATCATAATTCTCACCATGGTTAGGTGTAGAGAATTAACTTGAGTTAATTGAATTGGTTAGGGTTAAGCATGAGACAAAATGGTGACTAAGTCAAAAGTTCATGAAGCTTCATGAAAGAAAACAAAAGAAGCCACCATTCTATTTTATGCAATTTATTTTCCAAAAATAAAAACAAATGAATAAATGAATAATCAAATAAAAACCCTAACCATTTCTTTAACCAAGGTTTAATTCTTTACACAAACCCTAATTTGCATGTATCATCAAATATGATACAAACATGTGCATAAAAGTATATCACATATACAACTTGCACAATCCAAGTGAGAAAATCCATTTAAAGTGAACCAGTACTAGTTAATGCAAAGTAATATATCAAATATATAATTATACATTAAATCATTAAATCAACACTTGATTCAATGATCCGGTCATGTCGCACACAACCGACTAGTATACAATGTATCGGCTTATCGAATCAACGCTTGAATCGATAACTAGGTTATATCGCATACAACCATCCGACACATTGATCGCGAGAATGGAATACGGTATCACATACACGTATTATTCTCGGTCCCGCACATATCTCATATGCGCTCCTATTTCGTTTCGCTTGAGCCAGGAAACCTCTGTGTAGGACTCTAAAGACTCGTCAATACGCCGGCAGCAGGTGATGATCATATCAAGCACCCACAAGCCGCAAGCGGTCTGCTAAACGTAACGGCCACCCGGGTATTGAGCGATCTGAAGATCGACGAGCAAGCCCGCTCACACTCCAGTGAATCCAACCAGTAACACTACCGTACAGTCCGGTCTGATCGTCTGATATGTCGCATATTTGGCCTAGGGGTGGTAAACGTCAGACCCCAATAGCTCGATAAATCGTGTCGATATGAGGTCTATAACTGTTCGAGAAACTACTGGTAACACTTACCAGTAAATCTCAGCAACCCTGGCCAGGGATTTCCTGTTATAGCCAATCAAACACAGCGCAACATCAACTCCCTATACCGGGAGAGACGAATCCCCTCCTATCGCTCATTGCCTCCATGTGACTCGGGACTGTACCCAAAAACCACCGTTTTGCACGCCCTCTTGGACGTGGTAAGATGGAAATCAAAGCACAGTGGGAACCACACAAGACTCTATGACGATCTCGGGTCAACAGACTACTCTGTACCAGTGTCACCAGAGAACTGCCATCTGACGTGAGGTATAATACCATCTGGGAGTTCTCGGCGAGTCCGTCCAGTGTACCCAGTCTCTACTGAGCACCCGTATATCATCTCTGATGTCAAACACCGATGGATATGGGATCATCCATCGCCCATCTGTATGGGTCGAGAAGGTACACGCTAGTCTACACTGGTATATCGATGCCCCGTCTCGATACACCCACGACTAGGGACTTTGAAGGATGTACTTACGGACTACCATGTCCCCACTAGTATGATCCGCATCATAGTCCAGGTAGTCAAGTACAGATCCTAAGGGCTTTACCAATATGTAACAGAGAGACAATCAGTATACACGTTAAGGTAAAGTTCAACCAGATAGCATACTATCATGTCGAGCAAGAAAGTCCTCCCTATATATGTCCCAGCATCCACTACAATATACATCCTATGTACAGTAATGGCCTCTAGGGCATACATATAACTAATAGAAGGGCGATGGATGATCCCATATTCATTGGTGTTTGACATCAGAGATGATATACGGGTGCTCAGTAGAGACTGCGTACACTGGACGGACTCGCCGAGAACTCCCAGATGGTATTATACCTTACGTCAGATGGCAGTTCTCTGGTGACACTGGTACAGAGTAGTCTGTTGACCCGAGATCGTCATAGAGTCTTGTGTGGTTCCCACTGTGCTTTGATTTCCATCTTACCACGTCCAAGAGGGCGTGCAAAACCGTGGTTTTTGGGTACAGTCCCGAGTCACATGGAGGCAATGAGCGATAGGAGGGGATTCGTCTCTCCCGGTTTAGGGAGTTGATGTTGCGCTGTGTTCGATTGGCTATAACCGGAAATCCCTGGCCAGGGTTGCTGAGATTTACTGGTAAGTGTTACCAGTAGTTTCTCGAATAGTTATAGACCTCATATCGACACGACTTATCGAGCTATTGGGGTCTGACGTTTACCACCCCTAGGCGAGATATGCGACATATCAGACGATCAGACCGGACTGTACGGTAGTGTTACTGGTTGGATTCACTGGAGTGTGAGCGGGCTTGCTCGTCGATCTTCAGATCGCTCAATACCCGGGTGGCCGTTACGTTTAGCAGACCGCTTGCGGCTTGTGGGTGTTTGATATGATCATCACCTGCTGCCGGCGTATTGACGAGTCTTTAGAGTCCTACACAGAGGTTTCCTGGCTCAAGCGAAACGAAATAGGAGCGCATATGAGATATGTGCGGGACCGAGAATAATGCGTGTATGTGATACCGTATTCTATTCTCGCGATGAATGTGTCGAATGGTTGTATGCGATATAACCTAGTTATCGAATCAAGGATTGATTCGATAAATCGATACATTGGATATTAGTCGGTTATATGCGATATGACCGGATCGTTAAATCAAGTGTTGATTTAATGATTTAATGTATAATTATATATTTGATATATTACTTTGCATTAACTAATATTGGTTCACTTTAAATGGATTTTCTCGCTCGGATGTGCACATTGTATATTCGATATATTTTCGTGCACTTGATTGTATCATGTTTGATGATACATGTTTGCTAGGGTTTGTGTAAAGAATTAAACCTTGTTTAAATAAATGGTTAGGGTTTTTATTTGATTATTCATTCATTTATTTATTTGTTTTTGGATTAAAGATAAGAGAAAAGGAAAAACAAAAGGTTTCTTTCTTTCATGAAGCTTGTTGAAGCTTCATGAAGCTTTGACCAAAGAAACCCTTTTGTCTTCATCTCATTAACCCTAACCATTCATTTAACCTTAGTCAATTCTCTACACATTACCATGGTTAATATTATGATAAGAATGGATTTTTCTTTTCTATTCTAATAATGATATCATAATATTATCTTCTTCTTCTTCATCTTCTTCAAAGAAGAAACCTTGACTTCATCAATGGTGATTGATGAAAGTGAGTGAGAAATCCAATTCTAAAGTGAACCCACTTCCTATTTCTTCATCCTCTACCTCTTGCCAAGTAGTAGAGTGTGTTTTCTTCATAAGTTTCATGACTTGGTGAAGTGGGAGCTTGATCTTGTGATGCTTCGACGTAGATCATCTTCGGCACGAAGCCGACGACCTTGCCCGCCCATTTCTCCGATGAAGCTGACGCTAGAGCCCGGATTTTGATTTGGACAGCGGAGAGGACTTCATCACGGAGCCGTGGAGGTGGAGGACCGGATCTACAAAGGTTGTATTTCCATTCTTTTAGTTTAGATGTAAACTAGTTGCTTTTTCGCCTAGACATCTAGCCAACGATCCGTAGTTTAGGGTTTCTCGGCACCGTAAATTTTTAAATTGGCATGGTTGATGCCTTGTGAGATCTCTTGAGAGTGCCTAGAAACCCTACAGTGGTATCAGAGCCTAGCTAGAGCCTTAGGCGAAGTCTAGACGATGTTTGAAACCCGATCGAACCCGAAACCCTAAGTTTTACATGCTCTCTGGACTTTTTCTAAAAACTGGGATTTTTCCACATTAAAAATGCTTAAAAAATTCAGCAGGGAATTATAAGAATTACAGTGCAAAATTTAATACATGAACAGTGCAAATGGCGGCGGAACCGCGGCAGAAGCCTGCCTTCTGCGGCGGTTCCGCGGGAAGATGATGACGTCATACTTCCCTTTTTGCACAGTAATTCCTATTTAATTATGCTGAGTTTTCTGGGAATTTTTAATTTGACTCAAGAGTTGAGTATTCTGGGGTTGCTTTGGGAATCGATGATTCGATCGGATTATCAAATTTTGTCTGTGTGGCTTTCCGGATATTTTTAGAATATGTTAAAAAGTTCGACCGGATATAAATACCCACTTTTTCCCCTGCCGGGAAATTTCCAAGTGTTGGATTTTTCCGAGGTTTAAAGACGTTCTAAGTAGTGCAAGTAACGCGATGGTCCCTCTAGAAGACAACAAACCTTAACTCGATTATGTGACCGTCTTGAACTGCCCTTTGAACCTTCGGGTTTGGGGCAGTACGGCGTGCCACATGTGAGGCGTTGGCTTGACCCTTCTACGGCTGGACCGTTGGTACTGAGGCATGAAATGAATGTTTTAAAAACTTATTTCAAGTGTTGATCTGTTTCGGGAAAACTTGGGTGTTCGATTGTTCGATCGGAAAGTTTAACATTTTCTATTTATCCGGAATGGGATACAATAATTGGAATTCACAAGAAGTTATGAGATAACTGTATGAATGTTATAAACATAGCACTTTAGTCTCACTTGATCGGTTGCCACGGAATTTTGATGTGATCAAAAGTCCGTCGCAATCACGTAGCGTACGCGGATACTCGCCGGGTAAACTTAATAGACAGCCTCGCTCCATAGCCCCGACCAAGTGACTGTAGGAGAACCCCGTCGCCGAAAGCATCCGTTCGGGTGCTCGCGGCAGCGGTGTTCCGCCTTGGTGCACTTCGTCGACGGTATCAGGGGTGCAGCCGTCTACTGAAGTTTGCGATGAGCATTCGATCAGGATGTCGGGAATCTTGTTGAATTGCCCGACTTGATATTGAAAAGTGTTTTCGATTTTGAGACTAAAATGCGGGGTTTATAATTGTTAGGCATGCGATGTCTAAGAAATTCATTTGGTCAGGCATGTGATGTCTGAGGTGGTTGCGGATTCCAACTGTTGTAGTTTTACACTTTCTTTTCTGTGACCGTAAGTGTAATATGTGATATCGCCGGTTTCGTTGCTATATGTCAACGACAATTGGGATGCGCATATTTACTTACGTTGATGACATGTGATGTTATGTGTTGCTGGATATGTTATATTGGATCGTCGTGTTTGAATAGCCGGGGGTTTTATGTGAGATGAGTGTTTTTCATTTTCATTCATGTAAAAACTTGTATGTAATATTCTTTTATTGGGGCACTTCCAGGTTGCGGAAGTTGTCACCTTTTGTATATTATTTACTTTTCTGCACTAGGATAGACCCAAGGAGGAGGGCACAAGTAACCGGGTTCTAGGGTCCAGTGGGAGACCAACTCGAGGAGTCGAGTCCGAGTCTCCTAACTCTAGAATTGGTAGGGTTGCTTGCCGCTCTCGTAGGGGTCTAGGGGTGTGGGTTTGGCTATTCATCACGACCGTGGAATCCGTGTTTTATACTGGCTCGTATTGAAAACACGGACGTCCTATTATATCCAATATTTCATATGATTCTTCTGCTGCGATATCTGTGATGTGATCATGTGATATGTTCTGTGATGGATACTGTATATAGTATATATGATATATTATATAGACATTACTTATGTTTTACACCCGCGCTAGCCCTGCCCTGCTCTGCCGTTAGTTACCTAACCTAACGGTGCACGAGGGGACATCGAGGCGAATGCGGATGGCATAAGTGTACGTCGTATTTATCTGTGATGTTTAGGTACTTATTGTTAGTTATATGTATGCCCTAGAGGCCATTACTGTACATTGGATGTATATTGTAGTGGATGATGGGACATATATAGGTAGGACTTTCTTGCTCGACATGATAGTACGCTATCTGGTTGCATTTTATCTTAACATTTATACTTTCTGTCTCTCTGATTACATGTTGATAAAGCCCTTAGGATGTGTACTCGACTTCCAGGACTATGATGTAGATCATACTAGTGGGGCCTGGGTAGTCCATGAGTACATCCTTGAAATGTTCCTAGTCGAGGGAATATCGAGACGGGGCATCGATATTCCAGAGTAGACTAGCGCATATCTTCTCGACCCATGCGATGGGCGATGGATGATCCCATATCCATTGGTGTTTGACATCGAAGATGGTATGCGGGTGCTCAGTGGAGACTGGGTGCACTGAACGGACTCGCCGAGAACTCCCAGATAGTATTATACCTCACGTCAGATAGCAGTTCTCTGGTGACACTGGTACAGCTTAGTCTGTTGACCCGAGATCGTCATAGAGTCTTGTGTGTCTCCCACTGTGCTTTAATTTCCACCCTACCACGGCTCTACTGAGTCGTGCAAACAGGTGGTTTTTGGGTACAGTCCCGATTCACATGGAGGCAATGAGCGATAGGAGGGGATTCGTCTCTCCCGGTATTGGGGGTTGATGTTGCGCAATGCTCGACTGGCCATAACAGGAAATCCCTGGCCAGGGTTGCAGTGATATACTGGTAAGAGTTATCAGTAGTTTCACGAATGTTATGGACCTCAAGTCGGCATGACTTATCGAGCTATTGGGGTCTGACGTTTACCACCCCTAGGCGAGATATGCGACATATTAGACGATCAGACCGGACTGTACGGTAAGTGTTACTGGTTGGATTCACAGGAGTGTGAGCGGGCTTGCTCGTCGATCTTCTGATCGCTCAATACCCGGGTGGCCGTTACGTTTAGCAGACCGCTTGCGGCTTGTGGGTGTTTGATATGATCATCATCTGCTGCGGCGTATTGACGAGTCTTTAGAGTCCTACACAGAGGTTTCCTGGCTCAAGCGAAACGAAATAGGAGCGCATATGAGATATGTGCGGGACCGAGAATAATGCGTGTATGTGATACCGTATTCCATTCTCGCGACGAATGTATCGATTGGTTATATGCGATATAACCTGGTTATCGAATCAAGGATTGATTCGAGAAGCCGATACATTGGATACTAGCCGGTTATATGCGATATGACCGGATCGTTAAATCAAGTGTTGATTTAATGATTTAGTGCATATTTATATATTTGATATATTACTTTGCGTTAACTAGTATTGGTTCACTTTAAAAGGATTTTCTCACTTGAATTGTGCACATTGTATATGCGATATAGTTTTGTGCACATGTTTGTATCATGTTTGATGATACATGCTTACTTGGTTAAGTGTAAAGAATCAAACCATGGTTTAAGTTAATGATTAGGGTTTTGATTATTTATTCATTTATCTTTCATATTTATTCATTTTGGAAAAAGAAAAAGATAAATGAATGATTGAATGTTTTGTTTTTAGTTGAAGTTTCTTGAAACTTTGACTAAGTCACTCTTTTGTTCTTATGCTTAACTCTAACCATCCTTTCAACCATGGTCTTTTCTCTGTACTTAACTATAGTTGAAAGTATGATAAGTATTGATTTATTTTATCTAATTATTAAGACTTATCATATCTTCTTCTTCTTCTTCATCTTCTTCAACATGAAGAAAGCTAGTGGCCATTAATGGCAACTAGTGAAATTGAGTGAGAAATCCAAATATAAAGTCTACCCACTTCCTATTTCTTCATCCTCTACCTCTTGCCAAGTTGTATAGGGTGTTCACTTCACAAGTTTTCAAAGCTTGGTGAAGTTGGAGCTTGTTCTTGTGATGCTTCGACGTAGATCATCTTCGGCATCGAACCGACGATCAAGCCCGCCCATTCTTCGATGATGCCAATGCTAGAGTCGTGAGTTCGATTTGGACAGTGGAGGGAGATCATCGTGGAGCTCACGAAGTGGTGGACCGGATCTACAAAGGTTGTAGCCCCTTCCCTATTTCTATATTTCCGTTTACTTGCTTGCTTTGCCTAAATATCTAGTTAACGATCCGTTCTAGGTTTTCTCGGCACCGTAATTTTTAGAAATTTGCATGTTTGATCACTTGTAAGACTCCATTAGTGTGCCTAGAAACCCTACACTTATATGATGGGACTTCATTAATGTGATTAATGAAAGTAAAAGAAACCTAAGATGTTGTAGAATCGAATTTCAAAATTAAAACAGGTAGCTACAGTTCTTGCTTTGCACAGCGGTATATATGATATATCCTGCACCTTATTCGATGAGGAAAGGACCGAGATCCCTTCACCGGGAGTGACTCCTTTAGCAATAACTGGCAGATGCTACACACTCGGTTTGTCTTTTGATTGCTTTTAAGAGTTTCTGCTTTGCACAGTGATATATATGATATATCCCGCACCTCATTCGACGAGGAAAGGACCGACGATCCCTTCACCGGGAGTGACTCCTTTAGCAAAACTAGAAAAGCCTCAAAAACACTCAATTTCAAAATTCATTCGATCCTACAACAATATCAAGTTCATTACGCAATAGGTTTTCAGAAAAACCTGTCGTAGCCCTCCGTCATTTCAGATAAGTACTAGTTAGTATTCGTGCTACGTTTGTTGACTATGTTAAGGCGTAGTGTGCGGTAGCTAATTAGTGCTTATCTGCATAAGCATATGATGTGATTGGATTATGGTAGTCGTGCGACTTTGTTGACTATGTTAAGGGTCGTGCGGGTGGGTTTAATTCAATCAGGAAATGACGGGTTGAACTTGACTAGCACTTATGATTTGTTGACTATGTTAAGGTCATATAGCTGCTAGGGGCAAAATATTATCGGGAATTTCAAGTGTTGAAATTTGCAATGAGATTGCATACCTTCTATGAGATAGTTGGATCCCGATACCCGCTGCGAGTAAGAGTTACTCCTGGGAGAGTTTTATACATTACAATTAGCCGATCAAGTAGGTGTCTAGAAAGGTGTCAACGAGGTTACGCCTCTGGGAAAACGAGGTTTACATTAATTAGGTTCGTGCGAAAGCACGGGGGACCTACCTCAAAGTACCGACACTGGCCTGGCTGAAAGATTGGCGAACTTGTAGTGTGTAATTAATCCCGGCTAGTCTTTCCTTTTAGGGTTTGAAGGAAGATTTGATAAAAAGCAGTGGGAGCCATCTTGATTAGATAAAATAATAACCAATCTATTCTTGCAAGAGCGCACACTGAGTGTTTTCTTCTCTCTCTCTCCAGGTAGCGACCATATCACGCCTTAATCAAGATAATAATACGGATATTTAACCGAACCCGCTTGTTATACTGAGCTGGGGAACGTTGGTCCCGCTCCAACTTATAATTGTTATAAGACGGAGCAGGAAATAGGGGATTACCAGAATTCCCGTGCCGCCCAAACGAAGAGAGTGCATGCTGATGCATCATCTTCGGGTGTGTTCATTACAGAGAACTGTTTCTCAGTATCCTTTACGTCCTGGGTATGTGATACCAGATCAGGATCCCAGATATGTAATATGTTACATAGGGCTACAGAGAGGTAGAGAACTGAGAACGGGTGATAAGTTTCATGAGGCAGAAAACGGGGCAAGTGTTGCAGCCAAGTCTGTTGGTCACTGTCACCCTGTATTCCAAATACATTGATTCTGAACGAATGTTATTAGATACCGAACCTGATATACAAAATCATATCAGTCTCTTTATTAGTAAAGAAATGATAAAATTTTGTATTGTTGGATAATGTTTTGAACATTTCCTATATCAAAAGTTGATCGGTTCAGGCACGTTATCTAAAAGCATTGATGTTCTAAATCAAACTACAGTTCTTTAGTATACTGAACACACACAAGAGGAAGAGTTCAGAAATGAACGAATCCTTCTTGAGGCATTGTAGACTAGGTCATATCAATGCGACCCGACTAGCTAAATTTACATATAGATGCATATTTAAATTAGTTTGAATTTACATCTTGTGAAACTTGCCAGTCATGTCACAAAGATACGATGACCATAGCTCTGTTTATTGGAAACAGAGAAAGAGTTGATGAACTCTTGGGATGATACATGATGATGTATGTAAGGTCCCCTGTCTACATATGCCAGGACTGGTTCTTTGTACTTCGTTACATTCTCTGATAATCTCTCAAGATTCAGACATATGTTCCTGTTGAAACACAAGTCCGAACCTTTTGAGATATTCACAGAATATGATTTAGAAGTAGAAAACCAAAACACGGGTATAAGTATTATGTCCTTTGATGAGATCGAGGAGGAGAATACTTGAGCACGGAAATCCTGGATTATTCTAAAGGAGAGTGAGATTCTCTCTCAGCATTACTCCTCCGAATACACCATAGCACGATGGTATATCGGGGCTGAGCGATCACACCCTATATGATAAGGTGTGCTCTATGATGAGTACTACTGAGTTACCTATTTCCTTTTTGGGAGTTATGCACTTGAGAAGCTGCATACCTATTGAATAGGGTTCAAATCAAATCAGTTGCCTACCGCTTCATATGTGACATGGAAAGGGAAGAGCCCATATCTTAAGTTGGTTAAGATTTGGGGTTGTCCGGGCTATGTCTAAAAGCATAATCCGGACAAGCTCGAGGCAAGGTCTGTTATGTAGAACTGGAAATGTTCCAGCTATACAAACTACAGCCGATGATTTGGTAGAACCGAAGGATTCAATAGATTCCAATGAACCTCAGCCTCTCCGCCGATCTAGTAGGGTTCCTCACCCACCTGAGAGATACTTCGGTTTCTCTATGACAGTGGGAGCGAGGACTGCATCATGAGATGATTCGAGCTGGCCATCAGGAGTGTGACTCTGTAAGAATGGCTGGATGCTTAGCGATCTGAGATGGAATCCTTATACACCAACAAAGTATGGACTTTGGTTGCTATATCTGAAGGGTTAAATCCCCATCAGGAGCAAGTATATCTTGAGAAGATTACTTGGTGTACATCGAAAAGTTGAGACTTTCAAAGCTAGACTTGTTAAAGGTTTTCGTCATTGACCAGGCGTGGATAATGATGAAACCTTTTTCCAGTATCTATGCTTAAGTCCATCCAGATTCTACTTGCCACGGCTACATACCATGACTACGATATCTGGTGGTTGGGTGTCATGACAGCTTTTCTAAATGATATTTTAGAAGAGGGAGTCTATAAGTACACAGCCAGAGGGCCTCGTAGACAGTGGGAGCAGCGGAAACGTGTGCAAGATGCTTTATAGGATTAAAGCAGGCATCGCGGAGTTGGAACATCTGTTTTGATGAAGTAGTCAAAGAAGTTGACATCATCAAAATGGTAGATGAACCTTGTATATACAAAAAGGTAGTAGGGAGTATGGTGGTAATCCTCGTAGAGTACGTGGATGACATACTCTTGATAGGGAAGGAGTTTCCTATGCTACGCTCGATCAATCTCCGCATATCACTATGATTCTCCATATAGGATTAAAATGATACCTACTAAATCCTGGGTTTTGGATCTATGAGATAGATCTAAATGGATATTAGGATACTCACTAGTTGTAGTGAGATGGTATCAATCGATCCTGGGGAGAATCACTGGAAGGGTCCCAGGGTGATAAAGACGACTGAATGTCAGTCACAGGCATTGTCTTTACCCTCAGTGGAGGGACGGTATGTTGGAAGAGTTCCAAGCTAAATACCGTGACATACTAGACGATAAAGGCAGGATACATCGCTACTTAAGATGCTACCAAAGAGGTTGTTTGGGTGTATATTAGTTCATGAGATGAACTATGTTCCTCCCATTGTGTGACAATGGAGTCGTGGCTTATGCCAAGGAACGCAGGTCCCATCAGTGATCCAGACATATTCCAAGGCAGTATCACTTGATCATGGAGATGGTTGATTTCTAAGGGATCGAGGTTAGGAGAGTAGACTCAGAGGACAACACAGCGGATCCACTCACAAAGGCCTGTTCCCAGAGAGAGACTTTTATGGGATGGTTGAGTATGAGATACTGCAACCACTGCTATCAGATGGCCCTAGTGCAAGTGGGAGATTGTTAGTTATATGTATGCCCTAGAGGCCATTACTATACATAGGATGTATATTGTAGTGGATGCTAGGACATATATAGGGAGGACTTTCTTGCTCGACATGATAGTATGCTATCTGGTTGATCTTTACCTTAACGTGTACACTGATTGTCTCCCTGTTACATGTTGGTAAAGCCCATAAGATCTGTACTTGACTACCTGGATTATGATGCGGATCATACTAGTGGGGACATGGTAGTCCATAAGTACATCCTTCAAAATCCCTAGTCGAGGGTGTATCGAGACGGGGCATCGATATGCCAGAGTAGACTAGCGTGTACCTTCTCGATCCATACAGATGGGCGATGGATAATCCCATATCCATTGGTGTTTGACATCAGAGATGATATATGGGTGCTCAGTAGAGACTGCGTACACTGGACGGACTCGCCGAGAACTCCCAGATGGTATTATACCTTACGTCAGATGGCAGTTCTCTGGTGACACTGGTACAGAGTAGTCTGTTGACCCGAGATCGTCATAGAGTCTTGTGTGGTTCCCACTGTGCTTTGATTTCCATCTTACCACGTCCAAGAGGGCGTGCAAAACGGTGGTTTTTGGGTACAGTCCCGAGTCATATGGAGGCAATGAGCGATAGGAGGGGATTCGTCTCTCCCGGTATAGGGAGTTGATGTTGCGCTGTGTTCGATTGGCTATAACCGGAAATCCCTGGCCAGGGTTGCTGAGATTTACTGGTAAGTGTTACCAGTAGTTTCTCGAATAGTTATAGACCTCATATCGACACGACTTATCGAGCTATTGAGGTCTGACGTTTACCACCCCTAGGCGAGATATGCGACATATCAGACGATCAGACCGGACTGTACGGTAGTGTTACTGGTTGGATTCACTGGAGTGTGAGCGGGCTTTCTCGTCGATCTTCAGATCGCTCAATACCCGGGTGGCCGTTACGTTTAGCAGACCGCTTGCGGCTTGTGGGTGTTTGATATAATCATCACCTGCTGCCGGCGTATTGACGAGTCTTTAGAGTCCTACACAGAGGTTTCCTGGCTCAAGCGAAACGAAATAGGAGCGCATATGAGATATGTGCGGGACCGAGAATAATGCGTGTATGTGATACCGTATTCTATTCTCGCGATGAATGTGTCGAATGGTTGTATGCGATATAACCTAGTTATCGAATCAAGGATTGATTCGATAAATCGATACATTGGATATTAGTCGGTTATATGCGATATGACCGGATCGTTAAATCAAGTGTTGATTTAATGATTTAATGTATAATTATATATTTGATATATTACTTTCCATTAACTAATATTGGTTCACTTTAAATGGATTTTCTCACTCGGATGTGCACATTGTATATTCGATATATTTTCGTGCACTTGATTGTATCATGTTTGATGATACATGTTTGCTAGGGTTTGTGTAAAGAATTAAACCTTGTTTAAATAAATGGTTAGGGTTTTTATTTGATTATTCATTCATCTATTTATTTGTTTTTGGATTAAAGATAAGAGAAAAGGAAAAACAAAAGGTTTCTTTCTTTCATGAAGCTTGTTGAAGCTTCATGAAGCTTTGACCAAAGAAACCCTTTTGTCTTCATCTCATTAACCCTAACCATTCATTTAACCTTAGTCAATTCTCTACACATTACCATGGTTAATATTATGATAAGAATGGATTTTTCTTTTCTATTCTAATAATGATATCATAATATTATCTTCTTCTTCTTCATCTTCTTCAAAGAAGAAACCTTGACTTCATCAATGGTGATTGATGAAAGTGAGTGAGAAATCCAATTCTAAAGTGAACCCACTTCCTATTTCTTCATCCTCTACCTCTTGCCAAGTAGTAGAGTGTGTTTTCTTCACAAGTTTCATGACTTGGTGAAGTGGGAGCTTGATCTTGTGATGCTTCGACGTAGATCATCTTCGGCACGAAGCCGACGACCTTGCCCGCCCATTTCTCCGATGAAGCCGACGCTAGAGCCCGGATTTTGATTTGGACAGCGGAGAGGACTTCATCACGGAGCCGTGGAGGTGGAGGACCGGATCTACAAAGGTTGTATTTCCGTTCTTACTTCATTACTTTTACGGATGATTTTTCAAGGTACGGTTATGTCTTCTTAATGAAACATAAATCCGAGGCTTTTGAAAAATTCCAGGAATATAAGAATGAAGTAGAAAAACAAACAGGCAAAAGTATCAAGATCCTAAGATCGGATCGAGGAGGAGAATACTTAAGTGCCGAATTCCTGAATTACTTAAAAGAGAATGGAATTCTCTCTCAGCTTACTCCTCCATACACTCCGCAACATAATGGTGTATCGGAGAGACGGAACCGAACCCTATTGGATATGGTACGGTTCATGATGAGTAATGCTGAGTTACCGCGATCTTTCTGGGGTTATGCACTGGAAGCAGCTGCATATCTTTTGAACAAGGCTCCCACTAAGACTGTGCCTACCACCCCATATCAGATGTGGAATGGGAAGAAACCCTGTCTTAAGTATCTTAAGGTATGGGGATGTCCAGCTTTTGTAAAAAAGCAGCATGCGGACAAGCTCGAGGTACGTTCAGTACAGTGTAAGTTTGTGGGATACCCAAAGAACTCTAGGGGGTATCTTTTCTATTCCGCTGAGGAACAAAAGGTTTTTGTTTCTCAACATGCCCGCTTCTTGGAAACTGAGTTTTTAGAAACCCAGATAAGTGGGAACGCAATAGAACTGGAAGAAATTCCAGAACCACAAACTATTACTGAAAGCTTAGTGGAACCAGAAGGTTCAAAAGAACAGGACATTCCTACGCCACTCCGCAGAAGTAGTAGGCAGTCTCATCCGCCCGAGAGGTACTACGGTTTTCTCATTGACGGGGATAGAGAGGACTGCATCATAGATTGTGATGAACCTACTAGCTTCCAGCAAGCCATTCAGAGCGTCGACTCGGTAAAATGGCTGGATGCAATGCGGACCGAGATGGAGTCCATGTACACCAACAAAGTATGGACGTTGGACATTGCTCCAGACGGGGTAAAACCCGTAGGATGCAAGTGGATCTTCAAAAGGAAGATTGGTGTAGATGGACAGGTTGAGACCTATAAAGCTAGACTGGTAGCAAAGGGTTTTCGTCAGCGACCTGGTTTGGACTATGACGAAACCTTTTCTCCAGTAGCTATGCTGAAATCCATTCGGATCCTTCTTGCCATCGCTGCTTTCCACGATTATGAGATTTGGCAGATGGACGTAAAGACAGCTTTTCTAAATGGTCATTTAGAGGAGTGTGTCTATATGGACCAGCCAGAGGGTTTCATTCAGGGTGGGAGCAGCGGAAAGGTGTGCAAGTTGCTCAAGTCCATTTATGGACTCAAGCAGGCATCGCGGAGTTGGAACATCTGTTTTGATGAGACGGTCAAAGAATTTGGCTTTATCAAAAATCCAGATGAACCATGCATCTATTGTAGATTTGTAGCGAGAACTGTAGTATTCCTCGTTTTATACGTGGATGACATTCTCTTAATAGGAAATGACATTCCTATGCTACAATCTGTCAAGGGGTTCTTGTCACACAGGTTCTCCATGAAAGACCTGGGTGATGCCTCATACATTCTGGGTATCCGGATCTACCGTGACAGATCCAAGAGGATATTAGGACTCTCGCAGTCCAGGTACATCGACACCATACTGAAGAGATTCAGTATGGAAGATTCCAAGCGCGGTAATCTACCGGCTTGTCACGGGATCACCCTCTCCAAAGAGATGTCTCCCAAGACTGATTTGGAGAGGGATCGCATGTCTATTATACCCTACGCTTCTGCGGTAGGCTCTATAATGTATGCGATGTTGTGTACCAGACCGGATGTGGCTTATGCACTGAGTGTGGTAAGCAGGTATCAGTCAAACCCTGGGGAGAAACATTGGATAGCAGTAAAGAACATTCTCAAGTACCTGAGAAGGACTAAGGAGATGTTCTTGGTGTATGGCGGAAAAGACCTGCAGATTGAGGCCTTTGCTGACTCCAGCTTCCAGAGTGACAAGGATGATTCCAAGTCCATGTCGGGTTTTGTCTTTACCCTCAATGGAGGGGCGGTGTGTTGGAAGAGCTCCAAACAGGAAACCGTTGCTGACTCGACTATGGAAGCGGAATACATCGCTGCATCTGATGCCGCAAAAGAAGCTGTATGGATAAGGAAGTTCTTGAAAGAACTTCAGGTGGTTCCGTCCATTGTTGACCCAATACCTTTGTATTGCGACAACAACGGGGCTATAGCTTTAGCGAAGGAACCCAGGTCCCATCAGAAATCCAGACACATCTTAAGGCGGTATCACCTGATCAGGGAGATCGTGGATCTCCAAGAGATCGAGGTCCGGAGGGTTGCATCAGAGGATAACACAGCAGATCCATTCACCAAGGCCTTGCCCCAGACTCAGTTCGAGCGGCTGATCGAGATGATAGGTCTTCGATACGCCAGTACATGGCCTTAGTGCAAGTGGGAGGATGTTAGTGTATATGCCCTAGAGGCCATTATTGTATCATACTGGTTTGTATATTACTTAATGGAAGCTTGGGATATTCACAGTTGTATATACAATCTTGCTCGAAATGGTAGTATGCTACTTGGTTTGTCTCTGCTTTAATATGTGCATGTGTTTCTTTTAGCATATTGCTGATATACATATTAGTGGAGCCCTTAGGATCTTTGCTTGATTACCAGCGTTGTGATGGCGCTCGCACTCGTGGGAGCTGGGTAATCTATAAGCACATCCTTATACAGGTCCCTGGTCGTTGGACTATCGAGACAGGGCATCGATACTCCGGAGTAGACTAGCGTATGCGCTTCTCATCCCAGTGTGGGAGACGGTCTGTCCCACAGCCGTTAGTACGTCGTACTTGGGATAGTATGCGGGTGCTCGTTAGGTTACGAGTACACTGGACAGGACTCGTCGGGAACTATTGGTTGGTAATATACCTATCGTCAGTTATCAGTTCCCAGGTGACATGAGTACAGCTTAGTCCGCTGACTTGACACTGTCACTTCGCCTCGAGTGTGTTCCCACTGCACTTTGATTACTACCCTACCACGGCTCAAAGGAGTCGTGCAAACAGGTAGTTTTTGGGTGCAGTCCCGAAGCACTTGGAGGCAGTGACGGTTAGAAAGGATTCGTCTCTCCCGGTATTGGGGGTTGACATCGCGCTGTGTCCAGGAGAGCCATTACACGAGTAGTCCCTGGCCAGGGCAAGCGAGATATACTGGTAGGTTTCCAGTGTTATCTCAGGGTGTTCTGGGCTACACTCCGACACGACTTGTACCGCTATTAGGGGACTGACGTTCACCGCCCCCTAGGCCCGCCATACGATGTATCAGACGAACAGACCAGACTGTACGGAGACTGTCACATACAGGCTCAGTAGGAGTGCAGATGGGGTTCACCTCGTCAGTCTTCTTATCGACATCTACCTGGGGAACGTTACGTACAGCTAGTGCCGCTTGCGGTCTGTGGTTAAACCCACTGCCGGCGTAGTGTCGAGTCTTTAGAGTCCCACACAGAGAGCTATTCGCCTTTAGGCAAAATGAGTAGAGGTCGCATGGTTTTGCGACAGGGTTCGTTCGCATCCGCTCACTTGTGCACGTTTGCTGTCCGGACAGTTTATACTAGCGGGCTTTGGTTTAAGCCAGATCCTAGTATATGATTTGAGATTGGTTTTTCTCAGAGTATTCGTGTTCCTCGGATCACGAATGCGGGTGCGTATGCACAGTTGCTTGAGATTGAGGGAGAGGACCTTGTTTAGGGTTAATGGCTATTGTCATTTTATTAACCCTATTGCTTTTGTGTGTATTATAGTTAATTGATAATTAGCTTAATAATTGTGCATGGTTGTTGTTGTTGACCATTTGACTTCATTGACTTGTTGACCTTGTTGACAACTTGACCATAATCATTTCATTTGGAAGATGCTCTTTGATCCTTGCAATTTGCATTAATATTGAAATGATAATGGTCATGTCTTGATTAAACCATGACAATTTTCTAGCTAATTATTGAATTAAAATAATGCACACATATTAGTGAGAATGGCTCACTAATAATTCATTCTCTCATATCATTTCTCTCTCTTGCTCATCCTCTCCCTCAAGCTCTCTCCCTCTCATGTGTTGAGAAACAAAAAGCTTGAGAAAAACCCTCACTTGATCTTCTCTACTCTCTTCTAGGGTTCAAGTCTTAGCATTTCTTGCACTCTAGTTACTCCTAGCTTGGAGTTGAAGCTAAAGGTCGAGGCTTTCGGGTGGATCCTTCTTTGACGGGAGAAGACAAGCAAGGTGACCTCTTTCTACCATTCCAAGGAGCAAGGAGAGAAGGACTTTGAGCTCAAGGTATAACCTTTCCATCACTTAGCTAGTTACTAGTTAGGGTTAGCTTGTTTTTGTTTAGCAAAGATCCTTAAAGCTTGGTCCATGTTGCCTATAGTTGATAAAAATCCAATTTTTATTATGTTTTCCGCCTCCCCGTAAGCACCGGGGTGGGCAACGTGGACTTACAGTGGTATCAGAGCCTAACTAAACATAAACTAGCTAAGTAGTTAAGTTTAACGAAGTTTCGAAACCGGAAAATCGAAAAACCAAACTCGCGAAACCCTAAGTTTCTGTTAATTTTTTTTCTGGTCAAAATAAAATTTGTTATACACCAAAAATTATCTCAGGGTTTTGTTAAGAACACCACCAAAAACGAGACAGAGAGTCGACCAAATGGCCGCGGATCCGCGGCAATAGGAAGCTATTGCCGCGCATCCGCGGCCGTCTTGTCTCCTCTCTGCCTCGATTTTGGTGCAGTGTGTTTCTGTGTTGGTTTTGTGATTTTTAGGATATGTTATATGTGCCCAGATTTTCCAGAACTAAAATTTACTTTTGGGGGCCTATAAATCCGTATTTTTCCGGAACTTCACTACACTTTTGTTAGTTGTATGTATGCCCTAGAGGCCAGTATTGTACAGATTATGTATATTATATTGGATGCTTGGACATATATAGAGATGACTTTCTTGCTCGACATGATAGTATGCTATCTGGTTACTATTTATCTTAACATGTACACTAGTCTCTTTATATTGTCTTATAGTTACATGTTGGTAAAGCCCTTAGGTTTGTACTTGACTACCTGGACTATGATGCAGATCATACTAGTGGGGACATGGTAGTCCATAAGTACATCCTTCAAGGTCCCTAGTCGTGGGTGTATCGAGACGGGGCATCGATATACCAGAGTAGACTAGCGTATACGCTTCTCGACCCATGTGATGGGCGATGGATGATCCCATATCCATTGGTGTTTGACATCAGAGATGGTATACGGGTGCTCAGTGGAAACTGAGTACACTGGACGGACTCGCCGAGAACTCCCAGATGGTATTATACCTCACGTCAGATGGCAGTTCTCAGGTGACACTTGTACAGGTTAGTCTGTAGACCCGAGATCGTCATAGAGTCTTGTATGATTCCCACTGTGCTTTGATCTCCACCTTACCACGTCCATGAGGGCGTGCAAAACGGTGGTCTTTGGGTACAGTCCCGAGTCACATGGAGGCAATGAGCGATAGGAGGGGTTTCGTCTCTCCCGGTATTGGGAGTTGATGTTGCGCTGTGCTCGATTGGCCGTAACAGGGAAGTCCCTGGCCAGGGCTGATCAGAGATTTGCTGGTAAGTGTTACCAGTAGTTTCTTGACCCGTTACGAGCCTCACATCAGCACGACTTATCGGGTTATTGGGGTCTGACGTATACCACCCCTAGACTTGATATGCGACGTATCAGACGAAGAGACTGGACTGTATGGTAAGTGTTACTGGTCGGATTCGCAGGAGTGTGAGCGGGCTAGCTCGTCGATCTTCTGATCGCTCAATACCCGGGTGGCCGTTACGTTTAGCAGACCGCTTGCGGCTTGTGGGTGCTTGATATGATCATCATCTGCTACCGGCGTATTGACGAGTCTTTAGAGTCATACACAGAGGTTTCCTGGCTCAAGCGAAACGAAATAGGAGCGCATATGAGATATGTGCGGGACCGAGAATAATGCGTGTATGTGATACCGCATTTCATTCTCGCGATATATGTTTCGATTGGTTATATTCGATATGACCTAGTTATCGAATCATTGATTCGATAAATCGATACATTGGGTTCTAGTCGGTTATGTGCGACATGACCGGATCATTGAATCAAATGTTGATTTAATGATTTAATGCATAATTATATATTTGATATATTGCATTGCATTAACTAGTATTGGTTCACTTTAAACGGATTTTTTCTCACTTGGATTGCACATTGTATATGTGATATACTTTTGTGTACATCTTTGTATCATGTTTGATGATACTTGATAATGTGATTAAGTGTAAAGGGTTAAACCATGGTTAAGTGATGATTAGGGTTTTGGTTTTTCATTTATTTATTTGTTTATTTATTTGAAAGGATTAAGTTAAGAATGGTGGCTTATTTTGGAGCTATGTTGAAGCTTCATGAAGCTTTGACAAAGTCCACCATCCTTATCTCATCCTTAACCCTAACCACACTTACTAACCTTGGTTTAATCTCTACACTTGACCATGGTCAAGATATGATAAGTCTTCATAGGCACCCTAATGAGGTAACACAAGGCATCGAACATGCCATATTAAAATTTTAACGGTGCCGAGAGACCCGACTACGGATCGTTTGCTAGAATTCTAGGCGAAACTAAAAGCTAGTTAACAGTTAACTACTGGGATACGGAAATTACAACCTTTGTAGATCCAGATATCCACCTCCATGGCTCCGCAAGGGCGTCCTCTCGCTGTCCATCTTGAGGCTTGAACTCTCGTGACGGCTTCATCGGAGAAACGTGCGGAATAGGTCGTCGGCTTCGTGTAAAAGACGATCTACGTCGAGGTTGCACAAACTCAAGCTCCGACTTCACAAACTTGTGAAACTTGTGAAGTAAACACCCAAAACAACTTGGCAAGAGGTAGAGGGTGAAGAAATAGGAGGTGGGTTCACTTTAGAATTGGATTTGTCTCACTTTAACTCAAGTTGCCATTGATGGACCTTGAGCTTGAAGAAGAAGAAGAAGATGAAGATGAAGAAAGAAAGATAAGTCTTCATATTTTAAAATAAAACTAATATGAATACTTATCATATCTTGACCATGGTCAAGTGTAGAGATTAAACCAAGGTTAGTAAGTGTGGTTAGGGTTAAGGATGAGATAAGGATGGTGGACTTTGTCAAAGCTTCATGAAGCTTCAACATAGCTCCAAAATAAGCCACCATTCTTAACTTAATCCTTTCAAATAAATAAACAAATAAATAAATGAAAAACCAAAACCCTAATCATCACTTAATCACATTATCAAGTATCATCAAACATGATACAAAGATGTGCACAAAAGTATATCACATATACAATGTGCAATCCAAGTGAGAAAAAATCCGTTTAAAGTGAACCAATACTAGTTAATGCAATGCAATATATCAAATATATAATTATGCATTAAATCATTAAATCAACATTTGATTCAATGATCCGGTCATGTCGCACATAACCGACTAGAACCCAATGTATCGATTTATCGAATCAATGATTCGATAACTAGGTCATATCGAATATAACCAATCGAAACATATATCGCGAGAATGAAATGCGGTATCACATACACGCATTATTCTCGGTCCCGCACATATCTCATATGCGCTCCTATTTCGTTTCGCTTGAGCCAGGAAACCTCTGTGTAGGACTCTAAAGACTCGTCAATACGCCGGTAGCAGATGATGATCATATCAAGCACCCACAAGCCGCAAGCGGTCTGCTAAACGTAACGGCCACCCGGGTATTGAGCGATCAGAAGATCGACGAGCTAGCCCGCTCACACTCCTGCGAATCCGACCAGTAACACTTACCATACAGTCCAGTCTCTTCGTCTGATACGTCGCATATCAAGTCTAGGGGTGGTATACGTCAGACCCCAATAACCCGATAAGTCGTGCTGATGTGAGGCTCGTAACGGGTCGAGAAACTACTGGTAACACTTACCAGCAAATCTCTGATCAGCCCTGGCCAGGGACTTCCCTGTTACGGCCAATCGAGCACAGCGCAACATCAACTCCCAATACCGGGAGAGACGAAACCCCTCCTATCGCTCATTGCCTCCATGTGACTCGGGACTGTACCCAAAGACCACCGTTTTGCACGCCCTCATGGACGTGGTAAGGTGGAGATCAAAGCACAGTGGGAATCACACAAGACTCTATGACGATCTCGGGTCTACAGACTAACCTGTACAAGTGTCACCTGAGAACTGCCATCTGACGTGAGGTATAATACCATCTGGGAGTTCTCGGCGAGTCCGTCCAGTGTACTCAGTTTCCACTGAGCACCCGTATACCATCTCTGATGTCAAACACCAATGGATATGGGATCATCCATCGCCCATCACATGGGTCGAGAAGCGTATACGCTAGTCTACTCTGGTATATCGATGCCCCGTCTCGATACACCCACGACTAGGGACCTTGAAGGATGTACTTATGGACTACCATGTCCCCACTAGTATGATCTGCATCATAGTCCAGGTAGTCAAGTACAAACCTAAGGGCTTTACCAACATGTAACTATAAGACAGTATAAAGAGACTAGTGTACATGTTAAGATAAATAGTAACCAGATAGCATACTATCATGTCGAGCAAGAAAGTCATCTCTATATATGTCCAAGCATCCAATATAATATACATAATCTGTACAATACTGGCCTCTAGGGCATACATACAACTAACAATCTCCCACTTGCACTAGGGCCAGCTGCTGTAGTATCTCATACCGAGCATCCCGAAGAGTCTCTCAAACTGTATCTGGGGAATGGCCTTCGTAAGTGGATCCGCCGTGTTGTTCTTCGTGTCAACTCTCCTGACCTCGATCTCCCGGCGATCAACTATCTCCCGGATCAGGTGATACCGCCTCAGAATATGCCTGGATCGCTGATGGGACCTGGGTTCCTTGGCCAAAGCCACCGCTCCATTGTTATCGCAATACAAAGGTATTGGACGCTCAATGGATGGAACCACTCCAAGTTCAGTAATGAACTTCTTGATCCAGACAGCCTCTTTGGCAGCATCGTTGGCAGCGATGTATTCAGCCTCCATCGTCGAGTCTGCCACGGTTTCCTGCTTGGAACTCTTCCAGCTAACCGCCCCTCCGTAAAGGGTAAAGACAAAGCCCGACTGCGACTTAGAGTCGTCCTTATCACTCTGGAAGCTCGAATCGGTAAAGGACTCCACTTGGAGTTCTCCGTTACCATACACCAAGAACATATCTCTAGTCCTTCGCAAGTACTTGAGAATGCTCTTCACAGCTGTCCAGTGACTCTCTCCAGGATCAGCTTGATACCTACTCACTACACTTAGTGAGTATGCTACATCGGGTCTGGTACATAGCATCGCATATATGATAGAGCCTACTGCCGAAGCATAGGGTATCCCTTGCATGCGAGCTCTCTCCAAATCAGTCTTGGGAGACATCTCTTTGGAGAGAGTGACTCCAGAGATCGTGGGTAAGTTCCCACGCTTGGACTCTTCCATACTAAACCTCTTTAGTATGGTGTCAATGTACCTGGATTGGGACAATCCCAAAATCCGTTTGGATCTATCTCTATAGATCCTAATTCTCAATATGCAGGAGGCATCACCAAGATCTTTCATTGAGAATCTTTGTGATAAGAAGAGCTTGACCGATTGCAGCATAGGAATATCATTTCCTATCAAGAGTATGTCGTCCACGTACAATACGAGGAAGACAACTTTACTCTCTGCCACCTTCTTGTAGATACAAGGTTCATCTGGATTTTTGACGAAATCAAACTCTTTGATAACGATGTCAAAGCAGATGTTCCAACTCCGCGATGCTTGCTTTAATCCATAAATGGATTTAAGCAACTTGCACACCTTCCCGCTGCTCCCACTGTCTACGAAGCCCTCTGGCTGAGTCATGTACACGCACTCTTCTAAATCACCATTTAGAAAAGCGGTCTTAACATCCATTTGCCAGATTTCGTAATCATGATAAGCAGCGATGGCAAGCATGATCCAGATGGATTTAAGCATAGCTACTGGAGAAAAGGTCTCGTCATAGTCCACACCTGGTCTTTGACGAAAACCTTTTGCTACAAGTCTAGCTTTGAAAGTCTCCACTTTCCCATCTACACCAAGTTTCTTCTTGAAGATCCACTTGCTCCCAATGGGTTTTACCCCTTCAGGAGCAACTTCCAAAGTCCATACTTTGTTGGTGTACATGGAATCCATCTCAGACCGCATAGCATCCAGCCATTTCATTGAGTCCCCACTCGTGATGGCCTGCTCGAAGCTAGTTGGGTCATCATCCTCCATGATGCAATCCTCGCTTCCACCGTCCATGAGAAAATCGTAGTATCTCTCAGGTTGGCGAGGAACCCTACTAGATCGGCGGAGTGGCTGGGGTTCATCGGGAACTACGGAATCCTCGGGTTCAACCAAATCTTCTGTTGTAGTCTGTGTCGCTGGAACCTCTTCCAGTTCTACCTCAATGCCACTTATCTGTTTCATAAGAAAACCTTTTTCTAAGAAAGTGGCATGTCGAGAAACAAACACCTTTTGTTCCTCGGGGTGGTAGAAGATATACCCTTGTGAATTTTTGGGATATCCTACAAACTTACATAAGACAGATCTTGCCTCGAGTTTGTCCGGATTTTGTCTTTTGACATAGGCTGGACAACCCCATATCTTAATATAATTAAGATGTGGTCTCTTCCCTTTCCATATCTCATATGGAGTGGTAGGCACTGATTTGGTAGGAACTCTATTCAATAGGTCCATGGCTGTCTCAAGCGCATGTCCCCAGAAGGAAATAGGTAACTCAGCTGTACTCATCATTGAGCGCACCATATCTAATAGGGTGCGGTTTCTCCGTTCAGATACACCGTTGTGCTGTGGTGTATAAGGAGGAGTCAGCTAAGAGAGAATCCCATTCTCTTTTAGGAAGTCCAGGAATTCATTGCTCAAGTATTCCCCTCCTCGATCAGATCGTAGGATTTTAATACTTTTTCCGGTTTGGTTCTCAACTTCTTGCTTATATTCCCTAAATCTCTCAAAAGCTTCTGATTTGTGTTTCATCAGGAACACATACCCGAACCTAGAGAGATCGTCAGTGAATGTAATGAAGTATGAAGAACCATCCCTGTCATGTGTAGACATGGGACCGCATACATCACTATGTATTAGTCCTAAGAGTTCGGTAACTCTTTCTCCGTGTCCCGTAAACGGAGTCTTGGTCATCTTGCCTTTGAGACATGACTGGCAAGTGTCATAGGATGAAAATTCAAACGTATTTAAATATCCATCCTTATGCAACTTAGCTAGTCGTGTCGCATTGATGTGACCCAGTCTACAATGCCACAAGAAGGATTCGTTGAGTTCAGAACTCTTCCTCTTGTGTGTGTTTGTTATGCTCAGAACTGTTGATTGATTTAGAACATAAATGCCATTGCACAACGTGCCTGATCCAACCAACTTTTGGTTATGGAAAATGTTCATAACATTGTCTTGTAATACAAAATTATATCCTTCTTTATTTAGCAAAGAAACCGATATAATGTTGCATATCAGGTTCGGCATGTAATAGCATTCGTTCAGAACCAATGTATTACCAGTTGGTAATACAAGGTGATATTCCCCGACAGTCTTAGCTGCAACAATTGCACCATTTCCAACTCTAATGTCTTTATCACCTTCTCCAAGTTCTCTACCTTTCCTTAGCCCATGTAACTGATTACATATATGGGATCCCGACCCGGTATCCAATACCCAGGACGTAGAGCAAATGGAGAAACAGTTCTCAGTAACGAACACACCCGAAGAAAATGCATCATCATGTACTTTCTTCATTCGGGTGGCATGGGAATCCTGGTATTCCCCTATATCCTGTTCATTCCTATAACTCTTATAAGAATGAACGGAACCAACGTTCCCCAGCACAGTATAACATGCGGGTTCGGTCAATACATCCATATTATTATCTTTATTAAGGCATGAAATGGTCGCTACCTGGAGAGAGAGAGAAGAAAACACTTTAGCGTATGCTCGTGCAAGATCAGATTGGTTATTATCTTATCTAATCAGGATGGCTCCCACTGCTTTTTATCAAATCTTCCTCCAAACCCTAAAAGGAAAGACTAGCCGGGATTAATTACACACTACAAGTTCGCCAATCTTTCAGCCAGGCCAGTGTCGGTACTTTGAGGGAGGTCCCCCGTGCTTTCGCACGAACCTAATTAATGTAAACCTCATTTTCCCAGAGGCGTAACCTCGTTAACACCTTTCTAGACACCTACTTGATCGGCTAATTGTAATGTGTAAAACTCTCCCAGGAGTAACTCTTACTCGCAGCGGGTATCGGGATCCAACTATCTCATAGAAGGTATGCAATCTCATTGCAAATTTCAACACTTGAAATTCCCGATAATCTTTTGCCCCTAGCGTGCTATGACCTTGACGCATGCCAAACAACCCATAGTCCGCTAGTCAAGTTTAACCCGTCATTTCCTGATTGAATTAAACCCACCCGCACGACCCTTGACGCATGCCAAACAACGCCGTGCGAATACCCTAATCCAATCTGCATCATATGCATAAGCAGATAAATACTAGTTAGCTACCGTACACTACGCCTTGACGCATGCCAAACAACCGCAGCACGAATACTAAATAGTACTTATCTGAAATGACGGAGGGCTACGACAGGTTTTCTGAAAACCTATTGCGTAATGAACTTGATATCGTTGTAGAATCAAATGAAGTTTTAAAATGGAGTGATTTTGAGGCTTTTCTGGTTTTGCTAAAGGAGTCACTCCCGGTGAAGGGATCTCGGTCCTTTCCTCGTCGAATGAGGTGCGGGATATATCATATATATCGCTGTGCAAAGCAAAAACCCAAAAGCAGTCAAAAGCAAACCGAGTGTGTAGCATCTGCCAGTTATTGCTAAAGGAGTCACTCCCGGTGAAGGGATCTCGGTCCTTTCCTCATCGAATAAGGTGCGGGGTATATCATATATACCGCTATGCAAAGCAAGAACTGTAGCTACCTGTTTTATTTAAAATCTAATTCTACAACATCTTAGGTTTCTTATCTTTCATTAATTACATTAATGAAGTCCCATCATTTAAATACCTAAACATCACAGATAGATATGACGTACACTTATGCCATCCGCATTCGCCTCGATGTCCCCTCGTGCACCGTTAGGTTAGGTAACTAACGACAGAGCAGGGCAGGGCTAGCGCGGGTGTAAAACATAAGTAACGTCTATATAATATATCATATATACTATATACTATATCCATCACAGAGTCACAACACAGATATCGCAGCAGAATAAACATATAAAATATTGGATATACTAGGACGTCCGTGTTTTCAATACGAGCCAGTATAAAACACGGATTCCACGGTCGTGATGAATAGCCAATCCCACACCCCTAGACCCCTACGAGAGCGGCAAGCAACCCTGCCAATTCTAGGGTTAGGAGACCCGGACTCGACTCCTCGAGTTGGTCTCCCACTGGACCCCAGAACCCAGTTACTTGTGCTCCCCTCCTTGGGTCTATCCTAATGCGGAAAAGTAAATAATATACAAAGGGTGACAACTTCCGCTACCTGGAAGTGCCCCAAATAAAAGAATATTACATACAAGTTTTTACATGAATGAAATAAAAAAACACTCATCTCACATAAAAACCCCCGGCTATTCGAACACGACGATCCAATATAACATATCCAGCAACACATAACATCACATGTCATCAACGTAAGTAAGTATGCATACCCCAATTGTCGTTGACGTATAGCAACGAAACCGGCGATATGGACATACTACACTTACGGTCACAGAAAAGAAAGTGTAAAACTACAACAATTGGAATCCGCAACAACTTTAGACATCGCATGCCTAACAGATATAAATCCCGCATTTTAGTCTCATTATCGAAAACTCTTTTCAATATCGTATGGGACTAAACTGCTAGATTTATAACATTCATCCAGTTATCTCATAACTGTTTGTGAATTCCAATTATTGTATCCAATTCCGGATAAATAGAATATATCAAACTTTCCGATCGAACATTCGAACACCCAAGTTTTCCCAACACCGATCAACACATGAAATAGGTTCAAAGACATTCACTTCATACCTCAGTACCAACGGTCCAGCCGTAGAAGGGTCAAGCCAACGCCTCACATGTGGCACGCCGTACTGCCCCAAACCCGAAGGTTCAAAGGGCAGTTCAAGACGGTCACATAATCGAGTTAAGGTTTGTTGTCTTCTAGAGGGACCATCGCGTTACTTGCACTACTTCGAACGTCTTTTAACCACAGAAAATCCAACACTTGGAATTTTTCGGCAGGGGAAAAGTTGGGTATTTATATCCGGTCGAACTCTTTAACATATTCTACAGTTATCTGGAAAAACACTTAGACAAAGTTTGATATTCCGATCAAATCCATCGATTCCCAATATAACTCCAGAGCACTCAACCCTTAAATAAATTTAAAAATACCCAGAAAACTCAGTGGAATTTATCAGGTATTACTGTGCATTTAAATAGGGCTGACGTCACTATATGGCCGCGGAACCGCGGCAGAAGCCATGCTTCTGCCGCGCTTCCGCGGCTAAAGGAACTGTTCATTAAAAAATAAATGCACCGTAATTCTTATAATTCTTTACTGAATTTTTTAGACATTTTTAATATTAAAAAATCCCAGATTTATGAAAATGTCCAGAGAGCTCTAAAGTATTTGGGTTTCGGGTTCGTTCGGACTTCGAACTCCGTCTAGACTTCGCCTAAGGCTCTAGCTAGGCTCTGATACCACTGTAGGGTTCCTAGGCACCCTAATGAGGTAACACAAGGCATCGAACATGCCATATTAAAATTTTAACGGTGCCGAGAGACCCGACGAACTATATCGGTTGTATCTGTGATGCTTGTATGTATTGAACGTCGGCTAATCGCTATAAGTCGATTAGTCGGGGTTATACATCTCTGTGATCTGTGATTGTTATTGGTTTGTGGATATGAATGGGTTGGATTGTCGCGGGTGAATAGCCGGGGTGGATGTGAGATGAGCGTTATTTTTCTTTCATTCATTTGTAACATGTAAATTGATGTAATAATATTATTTGTATGGCCGCACAACCGGGTCGGGGTTGTAGCCGTCATTGTATAATTCTTTTTACTGTTTTTGCTCCTAGGATAGACCCATGGAGGGGGTGCACAAACTACCGGGTATCTCGAAGTGCCGAGTGGCCTACTCACGGTGGTGAGGGAGGTTGCTTCGCTTCGGGTGCTTGGCGGGTAGTTTGCCGCACCCGTAGGGGTCTTGGGTGGGGTATTGGCTATTCACCGCGACCGTGTAATCCTCTTTACGTTGCAGGCTCGAACGCATTGCGGATTCCTAGTATATCCAATGTATTCATCTGTGATCTGTAATGTCTATCATTGCTATATATTTATATATAATAACTATTTAGGCGTTGCTTATGTTTTACAGCCGCGCTAGCCCAGCCCCCGCTCTGTCGTTAGTTAAGTAACCTAACGGGTGATGACGGGGCCCCGTGGCGAATGCGAATGGCATAAGCGTACGTCATATTTTGGTTGTTTTCTGCAATGGTAGGATTAAATGATGGGACGCATTAAAAGAACTAATGCAAGAAATAAACCAAGTAAAAGTCGATTGGAACACTTTGAAAACCACTCGGTTCTTTTCAAAACGAAACTTTTAAACGCGGAGCTTGAACCACTCCTTTTAAAAGCTATCTCGTTCCATCGATTATATCAAGTTCACTACGTTCACGGTTTCGCCAAAACCATTCGTAGCCCTCCGTCGTTTCGTATGAATATTCAATAGTATTTAAGCTATGTTTGTTGACCTTCATCAAGGCATAGTGATTGGTAGCTGTTGGGTGTTCATATGTAGCATAGATAGATGCGTTGGTTTGGGACAGTCGTACTACCTTGTTGACCTTCGTCAAGGGTACGTGCGGGTGGGTTCAAATTAACCAGGATAATGACGGGTAGAACTTGACATGTGACTTATGATTTGTTGACCTTCGTCAAGGTCATAAGAGCATGGGGCAAAAATCCACATCGGGAGTTTCATAAGTACTGAAACTTGCTAGCGTTGCATACCATTTGGAGTGTGATGATTCTGGTAGGATTCCTTCGGTTTTATCACGCGATGACATTTGGATCCCGATCCTACTGTGAGTATATGCTACTTCTCGGGAAAACTCTCACTTAACGATCAATGCTATAAACCTAGTAGGTGCCTAGAAAGGTGTTAGCGGGGCTACGCCCACAGGGAAAAGAGGTTACTTAATTAAGGAACTTCGCGAAAGCGTTGGAAAACCTCCCTCGAAGTACCGACACTGGCCTGGCTGAACGGTTAAGCAAGTATTGTACGGTGAGAATGATCCCGACTAATCCTTTTCTTTATGGTTTGAGAAGGGATTCGAGAAACAGTGGGAGCCATCCAGTTTAGACAAACTAAAAACCACTCTAAACTTGCAAGAGCATCATGCTAAAGTGTTTCTTTTCTCTCTCCTAATTGCAGCGACCATTCAAGATGACCGGACTTAAGTTACTATTAGATAAAAATATATTGACAGGGCCAAACTACAAAGATTGGCTCAGGAATGTCAAGATGGCTGTCACTTATGACAAGCTGGGGTATATACTTACCACCAAAGCTCCCCCTGTCCCAGGTCCCACCTCCAGCGTCGCGGATGTAGAAATCCGTAAGACATGGGAGATAGATTGCGCGAGGGCCAGATGCCTCGTACTAGCCTCGATGGACAACGAACATCAGAGGAGGCACGAGAATATAGACCTAGAGTCCATATTTCTCCATACAAAAGAACTGTATGGAGAGCAGTCTCGTATCGCTATATACGAAGTGTCGAAGAAGCTTTTTTCGGCAAGGTTGGCCGTCGGATCATCGGTAGCGGACCACGTGCTTAAGATGATCGGCTACATAGAGGAGCTCGCGGACCTTGGGACCACGTTGGAGAATGAACTCTATACTGATTTGATTCTCCAGTCCCTTCCTTCCACTTACGCCCAGTTCATTCTTAACTTCAACATGCAAGGAAAGGAGGTTGAACTTTCCGAACTTCTGAACATGTTGAGGACTGCTGAGGGCACCCTACAGAAGGGTAGGGAGACATCCACTTTGTTTGTAGGAGGATCTTCCTCTTCTAGGTCCAGGGCGAAAGCCAAGGGCAAGAAGAAGAAAGCCCCCGCCAAACCAAGAGGCGGTGTCGGTAAAGTGGATACGAAGGGAAAGGGTAAAGCAACAAAGGTAGCGGGGAAGCTGGTGGGGAAGGAAGAATGCTTCTATTGTCACAAAAGTGGTCACTGGAAACAAGATTGCAAGGCTTGGAAAGCCAGAACACAGGATTTGAAGCGAGTTGCAGCTTCAGCTTCAGGTGTGTATGTTATTGAAAACTGTCTATCAATAAACTCTACATCCTGGGTATTGGATACCGGATCAGGATCTCATATCTGTAATTCTTTGCAGGCGTTGAGAAAGCGTAGAGTTTTGAAGGCAGGTGACATGACCCTCAGAGTTGCGAACGGTGCTAGCATGGATGCTGAGGCCGTGGGGGACTATCACCTGGGATTATCAGATGGACACTTTTTGGTTTTGCGTAGTTGTTTCTATGTACCAAATGCAACCTGTAATATCATTTCTGTATCTTTATTATCTAAAGAAGGTTATGAATTTGCATTTGTAAGTAATGTAGTGAACATTCACCTTAATCAAGTTTTGATTGGGTCAGGTACATTGAACAACGGTATATACGTTTTAAACCAACCACAGATTTTCAATATCCAGAATACACACAAAAGAAAGTCTCCAGAAATTAATAAAACTTTCTTATGGCATTGTAGACTGGGTCACATCAATGAGAGAAGATTGACTAAGTTACATACTGAAGGATATTTGGATCCGTTCGAATATCAATCATATGCCACTTGTCAATCCTGTCTCAAAGGAAAGATGACAAAGACTCCATTTTCTGGACACGGAGAAAGAGCGAGCGAGCTCTTGGGACTCGTACACAGTGACGTGTGCGGTCCAATGTCTACACATGCGCGAAGCGGTTATTCTTACTTCATTACTTTTACGGATGATTTTTCAAGGTACGGTTATGTCTTCTTAATGAAACATAAATCCGAGGCTTTTGAAAAATTCCAGGAATATAAGAATGAAGTAGAAAAACAAACAGGCAAAAGTATCAAGATCCTAAGATCGGATCGAGGAGGAGAATACTTAAGTGCCGAATTCCTGAATTACTTAAAAGAGAATGGAATTCTCTCTCAGCTTACTCCTCCATACACTCCGCAACATAACGGTGTATCGGAGAGACGGAACCGAACCCTATTGGATATGGTACGGTCCATGATGAGTAATGCTGAGTTACCGCGATCTTTCTGGGGTTATGCACTGGAAGCAGCTGCATATCTTTTGAACAAGGCTCCCACTAAGACTGTGCCTACCACCCCATATCAGATGTGGAATGGGAAGAAACCCTGTCTTAAGTATCTTAAGGTATGGGGATGTCCGGCTTTTGTAAAAAAGCAGCATGCGGACAAGCTCGAGGCACGTTCAGTACAGTGTAAGTTTGTGGGATACCCAAAGAACTCTAGGGGGTATCTTTTCTATTCCGCTGAGGAACAAAAGGTTTTTGTTTCTCAACATGCCCGCTTCTTGGAAACTGAGTTTTTAGAAACCCAGATAAGTGGGAACGCAATAGAACTGGAAGAAATTCCAGAACCACAAACTATTACTGAAAGCTTAGTGGAACCAGAAGGTTCAAAAGAACAGGACATTCCTACGCCACTCCGCAGAAGTAGTAGGCAGTCTCATCCGCCCGAGAGGTACTACGGTTTTCTCATTGACGGGGATAGAGAAGACTGCATCATAGATTGTGATGAACCTACTAGCTTCCAGCAAGCCATTCAGAGCGTCGACTCGGTAAAATGGCTGGATGCAATGCGGACCGAGATGGAGTCCATGTACACCAACAAAGTATGGACGTTGGACATTGCTCCAGACGGGGTAAAACCCGTAGGATGCAAGTGGATCTTCAAAAGGAAGATTGGTGTAGATGGACAGGTTGAGACCTATAAAGCTAGACTGGTAGCAAAGGGTTTTCGTCAGCGACCTGGTTTGGACTATGACGAAACCTTTTCTCCAGTAGCTATGCTGAAATCCATTCGGATCCTTCTTGCCATCGCTGCTTTCCACGATTATGAGATTTGGCAGATGGACGTAAAGACAGCTTTTCTAAATGGTCATTTAGAGGAGTGTGTCTATATGGACCAGCCAGAGGGTTTCATTCAGGGTGGGAGCAGCGGAAAGGTGTGCAAGTTGCTCAAGTCCATTTATGGACTCAAGCAGGCATCGCGGAGTTGGAACATCTGTTTTGATGAGACGGTCAAAGAATTTGGCTTTATCAAAAATCCAGATGAACCATGCATCTATTGTAGATTTGTAGCGAGAACTGTAGTATTCCTCGTTTTATACGTGGATGACATTCTCTTAATAGGAAATGACATTCCTATGCTACAATCTGTCAAGGGGTTCTTGTCACACAGGTTCTCCATGAAAGACCTGGGTGATGCCTCATACATTCTGGGTATCCGGATCTACCGTGACAGATCCAAGAGGATATTAGGACTCTCGCAGTCCAGGTACATCGACACCATACTGAAGAGATTCAGTATGGAAGATTCCAAGCGCGGTAATCTACCGGCTTGTCACGGGATCACCCTCTCCAAAGAGATGTCTCCCAAGACTGATTTGGAGAGGGATCGCATGTCTATTATGCCCTACGCTTCTGCGGTAGGCTCTATAATGTATGCGATATTGTGTACCAGACCGGATGTGGCTTATGCACTGAGTGTGGTAAGCAGGTATCAGTCAAACCCTGGGGAGAAACATTGGATAGCAGTAAAGAACATTCTCAAGTACCTGAGAAGGACTAAGGAGATGTTCTTGGTGTATGGCGGAAAAGACCTGCAGATTGAGGCCTTTGCTGACTCCAGCTTCCAGAGTGACAAGGATGATTCCAAGTCCATGTCGGGTTTTGTCTTTACCCTCAATGGAGGGGCGGTGTGTTGGAAGAGCTCCAAACAGGAAACCGTTGCTGACTCGACTATGGAAGCGGAATACATCGCTGCATCTGATGCCGCAAAAGAAGCTGTCTGGATAAGGAAGTTCTTGAAAGAACTTCAGGTGGTTTCGTCCATTGTTGACCCAATACCTTTGTATTGCGACAACAACGGGGCTATAGCTTTAGCGAAGGAACCCAGGTCCCATCAGAAATCCAGACACATCTTAAGGCGGTATCACCTGATCAGGGTGATCGTGGATCTCCAAGAGATCGAGGTCCGGAGGGTTGCATCAGAGGATAACACAGCAGATCCATTCACCAAGGCCTTGCCCCAGACTCAGTTCGAGCGGCTGATCGAGATGATAGGTCTTCGATACGCCAGTACATGGCCTTAGTGCAAGTGGGAGGATGTTAGTGTATATGCCCTAGAGGCCATTATTGTATCATACTGGTTTGTATATTACTTAATGGAAGCTTGGGATATTCACAGTTGTATATACAATCTTGCTCGAAATGGTAGTATGCTACTTGGTTTGTCTCTGCTTTAATATGTGCATGTGTTTCTTTTAGCATATTGCTGATATACATATTAGTGGAGCCCTTAGGATCTTTGCTTGATTACCAGCGTTGTGATGGCGCTCGCACTCGTGGGAGCTGGGTAATCTATAAGCACATCCTTATACAGGTCCCTGGTCGTTGGACTATCGAGACAGGGCATCGATACTTCGGAGTAGACTAGCGTATGCGCTTCTCATCCCAGTGTGGGAGACGGTCTGTCCCACAGCCGTTAGTACGTCGTACTTGGGATAGTATGTGGGTGCTCGTTAGGTTACGAGTACACTGGACAGGACTCGTCGGGAACTGTTGGTTGGTAATATACCTATCGTCAGTTATCAGTTCCCAGGTGACATGAGTACAGCTTAGTCCGCTGACTTGACACTGTCACTTCGCCTCGAGTGTGTTCCCACTGCACTTTGATTACTACCCTACCACGGCTCAAAGGAGTCGTGCAAACAGGTAGTTTTTGGGTGCAGTCCCGAAGCACTTGGAGGCAGTGACGGTTAGACAGGATTCGTCTCTCCCGGTATTGGGGGTTGACATCGCGCTGTGTCCAGGAGAGCCATTACACGAGTAGTCCCTGGCCAGGGCAAGCGAGATATACTGGTAGGTTTCCAGTGTTATCTCAGGGTGTTCTGGGCTACACTCCGACACGACTTGTACCGCTATTAGGGGACTGACGTTCACCGCCCCCCTAGGCCCGCCATGCGATGTATCAGACGAACAGACCGGACTGTACGGAGACTGTCACATACAGGCTCAGTAGGAGTGCAGATGGGGTTCACCTCGTCAGTCTTCTTATCGACATCTACCTGGGGACCGTTACGTACAACTAGTGCCGCTTGCGGTCTGTGGTTAAACCCACTGCCAGCGTAGTGTCGAGTCTTTAGAGTCCCACACAGAGAGCTATTCGCCTTTAGGCAAAATGAGTAGAGGTCGCATGGTTTTGCGACAGGGTTCGTTCGCATCCGCGCACTTGTGCACGTTTGCTGTCCGGACAGTTTATACTAGCGGGCTTTGGTTTAAGCCGGATCCTAGTATATGATTTAAGATTGGTTTTTCTCAGAGTATTCGTGTTCCTCGGATCACGAATGCGGGTGCGTATGCACAGTTGCTTGAGATTGAGGGAGAGGACCTTGTTTAGGGTTAATGGCTATTGTCATTTTATTAACCCTATTGCTTTTGTGTGTATTATAGTTAATTGATAATTAGCTTAATAATTGTGCATGGTTGTTGTTGTTGACCATTTGACTTCATTGACTTGTTGACCTTGTTGACAACTTGACCATAATCATTTCATTTGGAAGATGCTCTTTGATCCTTGCAATTTGCATTAATATTGAAATGATAATGGTCATGTCTTGATTAAACCATGACAATTTTCTAGCTAATTATTGAATTAAAATAATGCACACATATTAGTGAGAATGGCTCACTAATAATTCATTCTCTCATATCATTTCTCTCTCTTGCTCATCCTCTCCCTCAAGCTCTCTCCCTCTCATGTGTTGAGAAACAAAAAGCTTGAGAAAAACCCTCACTTGATCTTCTCTACTCTCTTCTAGGGTTCAAGTCTTAGCATTTCTTGCACTCTAGTTACTCCTAGCTTGGAGTTGAAGCTAAAGGTCGAGGATTTCGGGTGGATCCTTCTTTGACGGGAGAAGACAAGCAAGGTGACCTCTTTCTACCATTCCAAGGAGCAAGGAGAGAAGGACTTTGAGCTCAAGGTATAACCTTTCCATCACTTAGCTAGTTACTAGTTAGGGTTAGCTTGTTTTTGTTTAGCAAAGATCCTTAAAGCTTGGTCCATGTTGCCTATAGTTGATAAAAATCCAATTTTTATTATGTTTTCCGCCTCCCCGTAAGCACCGGGGTGGGCAACGTGGACTTACAGGTGAAATTTCAAATTTTCTGAAAATTTTTCCGAAATTAATTATTTTAATATTATTTTAAGCCGTCACTAATACATTTAATTAGGAAAAATTACAAATTGGAATGAGTTGAAACAAATTTTGTGTATCATAACACATTAAATAAAATTTTATCATGTGCTTTCTGAAATGAAATGGTTTGCCAAAACGGTTTAGAAAATATCGAAGAAAAGAGTTTTTTTTGGTGAATCTAGTGTTAATAGGAATTAAGGTAATACATTTATCTTTTTCCATAACCCACACACCCACACCTCACCCTCTCTCCCTCTCTCCATGTGGCCGGCCCCACCTTGACAGCCCTCCCTCCCTCTCTCTCTCCAATCACCAAGAAAAGCAAAGAAAAGAAAAGAAAAGAATAGAAAATGATAGAAAAAGAGTGGACTTTGACTAGATGTTACTTTCTCCACCTCACTCTCTCTCCTCCCTCACCCATTCCCTCCCCATTTCTGGCCAAACCTGCACCCCAATAGCAGCCCCTTTCCCCTCTTCTCCTCTCTTTGTTTCCATAAAAAAATCATCCAAAATGCTTCAAAAATCCACAAAAATCAAGCTAAAATCCAAATCTAATCCCTACCCATTTATCATTAGCCCAACTTGCATGGATCTAGAGAACAAGTTGGCATTTTAGAGTCTTTGATTTTCATATTTGATCTCTTGATCATGAGGTATAATTCTAACCTTTTTGTTAAATTGTTGTTAATTGTTTTAGGTTAGCTTAATTAAATGTTTAATTAGGTTTTTAATTAGTTCTAAGTGCATGTTTTAAAATTCAAGAGAGGGGTTTGAATTCAAATTGATTTTTTGTGTTGTGAGATTATGTTTATGTGATGTAATTGACATATTAATGTTATGCTAAAACTAATTCAGTTGGTAGTTGCAAAGGATTAAATTTAAATTGTTGTAATTTTAAGAAATTGCAAACTAGGTTTTAGTGAAATTCATATATAATTGAGATTAAAATGTAATTATGTTTTTTATGACATCATTAACATTATTATGGGTGGTTTAATATCTTAGGTTATGCAAAACCAAGCTTAATTGTTGAATTGTGAATTTTGCTTTAAAAGGTGTTAAAAATTGATATTTTTGCAAACTAGGATTTTGGAATTTATGCAAATTGATGAGAATAAATTATAGGAATGGTTTATATGACTTTGTTATGATATTTAGTGGATATTGTGTCCGCTAGATTCGTTTATACATCGAGTTTTGTCCTAAAATGGTTAATTTTGCTTGCTAGATTTTCGGAAAAATAGCTTTTAAAGTGAGTTTGAGATTTTTGTGAATTGCAACCTAATTCGTATTATAATTAGTGTTGTGAATGTGTAAATGGGTGTGTTTGGGTTTTTCTCGATGGTTTGACGTTTGTACATCGACATCGAGGGTTGCTTTAGCTATTCTTGCATGCGTAGACGATAGGTTTTGACCTCTGCGTGATACGCGTGTCGAATTGGTTTTCGTATACCGTTTCGATTTCGGATTTGGTTTTTATGCGATACGATACGTTGTGATATGTAGGTACCCCCATGTGGACTTCGAGACAATAAGCAAGCGCGTGGCGACGTCGGCACCGACGAGCAAGGACCAAGTGAGTAGATTTATATCTACGGGGAGAAGTCGGGTGGATGGCGTATAGCACCCCCGCAGTTCGTGGTGATGTATACGAATACGTATATATATTGTTTGAGTTATTGATGATAAATATGATTATGTGTTCATGGATTAGCTTTGGGTTAGCTGCGAAACTCTAGAGTAGTTGTTATACCCACATACGCACACACAGACTTGCATACATTACTTTCTTGTGCGCAGATTGGGATGTGTATATATGTATATATTGTTTGTGTATATGCCCTAGGGTCCATTATTGTATCATACTAGGTTGTATATTACTTAATGGAAGCTTGGGATAATCACAGTTGTATATAACAGTCTTGCTAAACATGGTAGTATGCTACTTGGTTTGAGTCTACTTTAATATGTGCATATGTTTCTTGTAACGTATCACTTATACATATTAGTAGAGCCCATAGGATCTTTGCATGATTACCAGCGTCATGATGGCAGTCACACTAGTGGGGGCTGGGTAGTCTGTAAGCAACATCCTATACAGGTCCCTGGTCGTTGGATTATCGAGATAGGGCATTGATATTCCGGAGTAGACTAAGTGTATACGCTTCTCATCCCAGTTGGGGAGATGGTCTGTCCCACAGCCATCAGTACGTCGTACTAGAGATAGTATACAGGTGCTCGTTAGGTTACGGGTACACCGGACAGGACTCGCCGGGGAACTGATTGGTTGGTATTATACCCATCGTCAGTTAACAGTTCCCAGGTGACATGAGTACAGCATAGTCCGCAGACTTGACACTGCTACTTCGCCTCGACTGTGTCCCACTGTTCTTAGATTGCTACCCTACCACGGCTCAAAGGAGTCGTGCAAACAGGTAGCAGTTGGGTGCAGTCCCGAGCACTTGGAGGCAGTGGCAGTTAGATAGGATTCGTCTCTCCCGGTATAGGGAGTTGATATCGCACTGTGTCAGAGAGCCATTACGCAAAGTCCCTGGACAGGGCAAGCGAGATATACTGGTAGGTTCCAGTAGCTTCTCAGGGTGTAATGGGCTTCGCTCCGACACGACTTATACAGCTATTAGGGGACCGACGCTTGCCGCCCCCTAGGCTTGATATGCGATAGTCTTAGATGAACAGACCGGACTGTACGGAGATTGTCACATCAGGCTCAGTAGGGGTTCGGATGGTTTTCCTCATCGGCCTTCTTATCGACATCTACCTGGGGACCGTTACGTACAGCTAGTACCGCTTGTGGTCTGTGGTTAAACCCACTGCCAGCGTAGTGTCGAGTCTTTAGAGTCCCACACAGAGAGTTTCCCTACTCCAGGCGAAACGATATAGAGGTCGTATGGTTTTACGACAAGGGTTCGGATGCGTACGTGTGTTTACGCACGTACGACTTTTCGGACAGTTTATACTAGTCGGCTTTGGTTTAAGCCAGATTCTAGTATAGGGTTACTGGATTTATACAGTCTAAAGTTTTTCCGTGTTTTCACGGATTGGAGGGGCGTTCTCGTAATTTGTCGGGAAGGTTCTAGAAGAGTGGTGACTAAGGGGTTAAGGTGGCATGAGCATTAATTGCTTAATGACTCATTTATGTGATTCATGCTTTGTATTAAATGATTCATTAATGAGTTAATGAGTCATATGATGAATCATACTAGATGAATGAATCTAACCATGATGATAAATCATTTATATTATTTATTTGATTAATTGTTATGGTTGATATATTCATATGAGTTCATTATTCTTTTCATTATCATTCTCACCTTCTCTCTCCTCAAGCTCACTCTCTTCAAACCCTAACCCTAACCTCTCATGAGTTGAGATCAAGGGTTAGCTAGACTAATACATCCATAACCTCACTCTATATCCCCTAGGTAGCTTAGATTAGCACTTTAAGCAACCTAGTTATCTCAAGTTTGAGATTAAGCTTGGCGTAGGAGCTTTCAGGTGGATCGTCTTTGATTCGAGGAGGCCGTTGAGGTGCCGATGTTCCAAGGAGCCTACGAGGAGTAGAGGACCGCGATGAAGACCCGAAGGAAAAGTAACGTGAGGTATGTCTTCGTATCCGAGTAGTTAAACCTCTTGTGTTTGTTAGCAATGGTTTAGATAACGATTCATGCGCTCAAGTCTGTGTTACGAAGCTTTGATAATCGTTTTTCATATATTCCGCCTCCCCGCAAGTTCGTGGTGTGCGTGACATGGACTTACAGTGGTTTCAGAGCTAACTAAACCATTACTAGCTTGTTAGCAACTGATTAGAAGTTCGATCGACGGAAAACACGAAAACAAAAACCCGGATATTCCTAGTTTCTGTTAATTTTAGAAGTGTCTGAAAAATAATTTGACATACCTTAAAATTCACAGCCGGGAATTGTAAGAAAACTGGGAAAATATGAGCCCCTAACTCGGCAAGATGGCCGCGGATCCGCGGCAATAAGGTGCTTTTGGCCGCGGATCCACCGCCGAGTCAACGCCGAGTTGACTCGGATTTTCACAGTAATTCATATTTTGGTGTTTTTTGTTTTTCTGTATGCTCTGTTTCTACCCAGGTTGCTTCAGTGCAGGTTTGCTTTTGGGGTAGACACGGAATATGGTATTCGATCGATATTCTAAGATATTTGCTAATTGGGTTTTTATCTGTAATGTTTAATGTGTTCGTAAACCTCCCCTAACTGCTAGTATGTCGGTTGGCAGGGGGTTGCACATTTCTGTAATGTTTACTGTTTGTGAATATGAACCGTGTTGGACTGTTGTGATGATTAGCCGGGGTTTGAGATGGGTTTTATATTCATTCATTCGATGTAAATATAATTTGATGTAATATTCTTTTGCGGGGGCACATCCAGGTTGCGGTTGTAACCACCGTTGTATTATTTCTTTTTACTATTTTTGCTCCTAGGATAGACCCAAGGTGGGGTACACAAACTTCCGGGTACGTCGAAGTGTTTAGTGGCCTACTCACGTTGTTGAGGGAGACCGCTTCACTTCGGGTACTTGGCGGGTAGTTTACCGTACCCGTAGGGGTCTAGGGTGGGGTAATGGCTATTCATCACAACTGTGTAATCCGTCTTTTATTACAGGCTCAAAGCAAATGCGGATTGCTAATAAATCCAATAAAGTTCATCTGTGATCTGGAATGCTTATTATTGCGTCTGACGAATGTACAATATCTATATATGATAGCTATTAGACGTCACTTATGTTTTATACCCGCGCTAGCCCAGCCCCCGCTCCGTCGTTAGTTAAGTAACCTAACGGGTGATGACGGGACCCCGTGGCGAATGCGGATGGCATAAGAGGACGTGGTATTTTCGTTGTTTTCTGCAATGATAGGATAATTGATGGGACGCATTATTATAATGCAAAGAAAATAAACCAAAGTTTAATCGTTGGAACAAATTTAAAAGAAACCACTTGGTTATTTTAAAAGATCAGAATTTTTAAAATTACGGAGCTTTAACCACTCCTTTTAAAAAGTACCAGGTTCCTTCGATTATATCAAGTTCACTACGTTCACGGTTTTGCCAAAACCATTCGTAGCCCTCCGTTATTTCTTATGAATGGCCAGTAGTATTCAAGCTATGTTTGTTGGCTTTCGTCAAGGTATAGTGTTTGGTAGCTGCTGGGGTATTCATTTGTTGCATAGATAGATGTGTTGGTTTGGGACAGTCGTATTACCTTGTTGGCTTTCGTCAAGGGTATGTGCGGGTGGGTTCAAATTAACTAAGACAATGATGGGCAGAACTTGACATGTGATTTATGATTTGTTGGCTTTCGTCAAGGTCATAAGAGCATGGGGCAAAAATCCACATCGAGAATTTCAAAAGAAACTGAAATTTGCAGAGAGAGCATACCATTTTGGAGTTTGATGAATGTTGGTAGGATACCTTCAACATTATCATACGATGATATTTTGGATCCCGATCCTACTTTGAGTACAAGCTACTTATCAGGAGATTCGTCACTTAATGATCAATGCTATAAACCAAGTAGGTGCTTAGAAAGGTGTCAGCGGGGTTACGCCCCCAGAGAAAAGAGGTTATTTAATTAAGGAACTTCGCGAAAGCGTCGGAAAACCTCCCTCGAAGTATCGACATTGACCTGGCTGAACGGTTAAGCAAGAATTGTACGGTGAGAATAATCCTGGCTAATTCTTCTTTTATGGTTTGAAGAGGGATTCGAGAAACAGTGGGAGCCATCCTGTTTAGATAAATTAAACCACTCTAAACTTGCAAGAGCATCATGCTAATAGTATTTTTTTCTCTCTCTTAAAATTGCAGCGACCTTGTGACCACACATAGGTTACATCTAGATAACAAATTGACTGATTCTGACTTATATGAATGGCAAAGGTCTGTCTAGATGTCCATTGCCTATAACAAGCTGGACCATCTTATTACTACTCAAGATCCCGCCGTCCCAGGTCCAGTTTCCACTGTCCCGGATATGGATATCCGTCAGACAAGGAAAAAAGATAAAGCGAAAGCTAAATGCCTCGTGTTAGCTTCAGTTGATGGTGTTACCAGAAGCAGCACGAGAAGATGGACCTAGTCTCCATCTTTCTCCATAACAAAGATTTATATGGAGAGCAATCTCATATCGCAAGATATGAGACCTCGAACGAATTAATTCAAGCAAGGTTGGCTGACGGGTCATCTGTAGGGGACAACGTCCTTACAATGACTAGCTGTATTGATAAGCTCCAGGACCTGAAGACCGCGTTGGGAAATGAGTCAGATACAGACTTGATTCTACTGTCTTTACCTTCTACCCTGAAGGAAACCAGGGAAGTAGAAGGAAAGAGAAGGGCAAAAGTTTCGAGACTGGATATAGTAAAAGAGGGATGTTCCTATTGTTATAAGATTGGGCATAGGCAGAAAGATTGCAGGGCTTTAGAAGCCAGTAGCCAGGATACGAAGCGTGTTGTGGCTTCATCCTCAAGTGTATTAGTAATAAAGAACTGTTTGTCAATTAACTCTACTTCCTGGGTACTAGATACCGGAGCAGGATCTCATATCTGTAATTTATTACATGCTTTGAGAAACCGTAGAGTTATAAAGGTAGGTGATTGGTCTCTCAGAGTTGCAAACGGAATGAGCGTGGACGCTGAATCCGTAGGAGAATATCGCCTAGGTTTGACAAGTGGGCAGATATTGATTTTACGTAACTGTCTATATGTACCTAGTATGACTTGTAATATCATATCAGTGTCCTCACTTTCAAGAGAGGGATATAATTTTACATTCGAAAGCGATGTAGTATACATCCACCTAAATCAAGTTCTGATTGGGTCCGGTACATTAAATGACGGATATACGTATTAAGTCAAGCTCAGGTTTTCAATATCCAGAATACACTTAAAAGAAAGTCTCCAGAAATAAATCAGGCTTTCTTATGGCATTGTAGACTTGGTCACATCAATGAGAGAAGGTTGACTAAGTTACATAGAGAAGGATATTTGAATCCGTTCGAATATCAATCTTATGCTACTTGTGAATCTTGTCTCATAGGAAAGATGACAAAGACTCCGTTTACTGGACACGGGGTAAGAGCAAGCGAGCTCTTGGGACTCGTGCACAGTGACGTGTGCGGTCCAATGTCTACACATGCGCGAGGTGGTTATTCCTAGTTCATTACTTTTACGGATGATTTATCTAGGTATGGATATATTTTCTTGATGAAGCATAAATCCGAGGCTTTTGAGAAATTCCAAGAATACAAGAATGAAGTGGAAAAACAAACAGGCAAGAGTATAAAAACACTGAGATCTGATCGAGGTGGTGAATACTTAAGTGCCGAGTTCCTGGGTTACTTAAAAGAGAATGGAATTCTCTCTCAGCTTACTCCTCCATACACACCACAACACAACGGTGTATCAGAAAGGAGGAATCGAACCCTATTGGATATGGTTTGTTCCATGATGAGTAACGCTGAGTTACCGCGATCATTCTGGGGATATGCACTAGAATCAGCTGCATATCTTTTGAACAAGGTTCCAACCAAAACTGTGCCTACCACACCATATCAGATGTGGAGTGGGAAGAAACCCTGTCTTCAATACCTGAAGGCATGGGGATGTCCAGCTTTTGTAAAAAGGCAGCATGCAGACAAGCTCGAGGCACGCTCAGTACAGTGCAAGTTTGTGGGATATCCAAAGAACTCCATGGGATATTGTTTCTATTACGCAGAGGAACAAAAGGTTTTTGTTTCTCGTCATGCCTGCTTCTTGGAAACTGAATTTTTGGAAAATCAGAAGAGTGGGAGCGCAATAGAACTGGAAGAAATTCCAGAACCACAAACTACTACTGAAAATGTGGTAGAACCAGAAGTTCAAATAGAACTGGATATTCCTACACCACTCCGCAGGAGTAGTAGGCAGTCTTATCCGCCCGAGAGATACTATGGTTTTCTCATAGACGGGGATAGAGAGGATTGCACTATTGACTATGATGAGCCTACTAGCTTCCAGCAAGCCATTCAGAGCGGTGACTCAGTAAAATGGCTAGATGCAATGCGGACCGAAATGGAGTCCATGTACACTAACAAAGTATGGACTTTGTACGTTGCTCCAGATGGGGTAAAACCCGTAGGATACAAATGGATCTTCAAAAAGAAGATTGGTGTAGATAGACAGGTTGAAACCTATAAGGCTAGACTTGTTGCAAAGGGTTTCCGTCAAAGACCTGGTTTGGACTATGACGAAACCTTTTCTCCAGTGGCTATGCTTAAATCTATTCGGGTCCTTCTTGCTATTGCTGCCTTCCACGATTATGAAATCTGGAAAATGGACGTAAAGACGGCCTTTCTAAATGGTAATTTAGAAGAGAGCGTCTATATGGATCAGCCAGAGGGATTCATTCAGAGTGGGAGCAGCGGTAAAGTATGCAAGCTGCTTAAGTCCATTTATGGACTAAAGCAGGCATCGCGGAGTTGGAACATCTGTTTTGATGATGCTGTCAAAGAATTCGACTTCATCAAAAATCCAGATGAACCTTGCATATACAGTAAGATTGTAGGGAGAACTGTAGTATTTCTCGTCTTGTACGTGGATGACATTCTCCTAATAGGAAATGATATTCCTATGTTACAGTCAGTCAAAAGATTCTTGTCACATAAATTCTCCATGAAAGACCTGGGTGATGCCACCTACATTCTGGGAATCCGGATCTATCGTGATAGATCAAAGAGGATGTTGGGACTTTCACAGTCCAGGTATATAGACACCATAGTGAAGAGATTCAGTATGGATGATTCTAAACGCGGTAACCTACCGGCTTGTTACGGAATCACCCTCTCTAAAGAGATGTCTCCCAAGACTGATTTGGAAAGGGATCGCATGTCAATTATACCCTACGCTTCTGCGGTAGGCTCTATAATGTATGCGATGTTATGTTCCAGACCAGATGTAGCATACGCATTAAGCGTAGTAAGCAGGTATCAAGCAAACCCAGGAGAGAAGTACTGGATAGCCGTAAAGAACATTCTCAAGTACCTGAGAAGGACTAAGGAGATGTTCCTAGTATATGGCGGAAAAGACCTCCAGATGGAGGCCTTTGCCGACTCTGGCTTCCAGAGTGACAAAGATGACTCCAAATCCATGTCGGGTTATGTCTTTGGCCTCAATGGAGGGGTGGTCTGTTGGAAGAGTTCCAAACAGGAGACCGTTGCTGACTCAACGATGGAAGCAGAGTACATAGTTGCTTGCGATACCGCAAAAGAAGCAGTCTGGATGAAGAAGTTCCTCACAGAAATTCAGGTGGTTCCTACCAGTGTTGGTCCAATACCTCTGTATTGTGACAACAACGGCGCTATAGCTTTAGCGAAGGAACCCAGGTCCCATCAGAAGTCCAGACACATCTTAAGGCGGTATCACCTGATCAGGGAGATCGTAGATCGCCGGGAGATCGAGGTGAAGAGAGTAGAGACGGAGAATAACATTGCCGATCCATTCACAAAGGCCCTTCCTCAGACGCAGTTCGAGAGGCTATTCGAGATGATAGGTCTACGATATGCCAGCTCATGGCCCTAGTGCAAGTGGGAGATTGTTAGTGTATATGCCCTAGGGGCCATTATTGTATCATACTAGGTTGTATATTACTTAATGGAAGCTTGAGATATTCACAGTTGTATATAACAGTCTTGCTAAACATGGTAGTATGCTACTTGGTTTGAGTCTACTTTAATATGTGCATATGTTTCTTGTAACGTATCAATTATACATATTAGTAGAGCCTATAGGATCTTTGCTTGATTACCAGCGTCGTGATGGCAGTCACACTAGTGGGGGCTGGGTAGTCTGTAAGCAACATCCTATACAGGTCCCTGGTCGTTGGATTATCGAGATAGGGCATCAATATTCCGGAGTAGACTAAGTGTATACGCTTCTCATCCCAGTTGGGAAGATGGTCTGTCCCACAGCCATCAGTACGTCGTACTAGAGATAGTATACAGGTGCTCGTTAGGTTACGGGTACACAGGACAGGACTCGCCGGGGAACTGATTGGTTGGTAATATACCCATCGTCAGTTAACAGTTCCCAGGTGACATGAGTACAGCATAGTCCACAGACTTGACACTGCTACTTCGCCTCGAATGTGTCCCACTGTTCTTAGATTGCTACCCTACCATGGCTCAAAGGAGTCGTGCAAACAGGTAGCAGTTGGGTGCAGTCCCGAGCACTTGGAGGCAGTGGCGGTTAGATAGGATTCGTCTCTCCTGGTATAGGGAGTTGATATCGCGCTGTGTCAGAGAGCCATTACGCAAAGTCCCTGGCCAGGGCAAGCGAGATATACTGGTAGGTTCCAGTAGCTTCTCAGGGTGTAATGGGCTTCGCTCCGACACGACTTATACAGCTATTAGGGGACTGACGCTTGCCGCCCCCTAGGCTTGATATGCGATAGTCTTAGACGAACAGACCGGACTGTACGGAGATTGTCACATTAGGCTCAGTAGGGGTTCGGATGGTTTTCCTCATCGGCCTTCTTATCGACATCTACCTGGGGACCGTTACGTACAGCTAGTACCTCTTGCGGTCTATGGTTAAACCCACTGCCAGCGTAGTGTCGAGTCTTTAGAGTCCCATACAGAGAGTTTCCCTGCTCCAGGCGAAACGATATAGAGGTCGTATGGTTTTACGACAAGGGTTCGGATGCGTACGTGTGTTTACGCACGTACGACTTTTCGGACAGTTTATACTAGTCGGCTTTGGTTTAAGCCAGATTCTAGTATAGGGTTACTGGATTTATACAGTCTAAAGTTTTTCCGTGTTTTCACGGATTGGAGGGGCATTCTCGTAATTTGTCGGGAAGGTTCTAGAAGAGTGGTGACTAAGGGGTTAAGGTGGAATGAGCATTAATTGCTTAATGACTCATTTGTGTGATTCATGCTTTGTATTAAATGATTCATTAATAAGTTAATGAGTCATATGATGAATCACACTAGATGAATGAATCTAACCATGATGATAAATCATTTATATTATTTATTTGATTAATTGTTATGGTTGATATATTCATATGAGTTCATTATTCTTTTCATTATCATTCTCACCTTCTCTCTCCTCAAGCTCACTCTCTTCAAACCCTAACCCTAACCTTTTATGAGTTGAGATCAAGGGTTAGCTAGACTAATACATCCATAACCTCACTCTATATCCCCTAGGTAGCTTAGATTAGCACTTTAAGCAACCTAGTTATCTCAAGTTTGAGATTAAGCTTGGTGTAGGAGCTTTCAGGTGGATCGTCTTTGATTCGAGGAGGCCGTTGAGGTGCTGATGTTCTAAGGAGCCTACGAGGAGTGGAGGACCGCGATGAAGACCCGAAGGAAAAGTAACGTGAGATATAACTTCGTATCCGAGTAGTTAAACCTCTTGTGTTTGTTAGCAATAGTTTAGATAATGATTCATGCGCTCAAGTCCGTGTTACGAAGCTTTGATAATCGTTTTTCATATATTCGGCCTCCCCGCAAGTTCGTGGGGTGCGTGACATGGACTTACAGATATGCGCGGGTATGGGACTATGCATATGTACATTCATATACACATGCATGGATGATGAGGATAGTACTTGGGATTTAAGATGAGTCGATGAGATTTGATTTGAGGCCGTGAGATCGGTGATATGGCAGGGTTCGTATTTGAGATACGACATGACGTTGTAGCGGGTCATTGACGTAGTGTTTCACACCAGTGCATGCATACATAGGCGGTATCAGTATTGTACTAGACGTAGATCAGTACCCCGATCATGATATTTGATAAAGAGGATACCGGATGAATAATATGATGAATGCAATATTGACCGTACCCAGATTTGGGATGCCGTACGACGGATTTACGTACGAGCTATATATTGATGATTGATCCGCACTCTTGACTTGGGATGTCTGATTATAGATATGGTATCGGATATGATATTATTGAGGCGGGATCACCGACTATACATATACAGGTATGTATATGTATCGACTCAGATGATAGGCGGTTTCCTTACCTGTAGTTCTGCTTGTTAGTTCAGCCGTATAGTTTAGTATAGTTGTTAGATTAGATTAGACTCCTACCTATTTCAAAACTAGTGGATCGTGGGTATTTTAAAAGATAGGTCAAGGGATCTACGGATATTTCAAAAGACGTATCCTTTCTTAAAACCACCGTAGCCCTTATTTTCAAAACCCCACGATTCGTGTTATTTCAAATGGCACCATTGTTTAATATTTAGCTCCCGCTCATTTTGGTTGCTCGCTCCGCATCGCATACTTACATTGTTGATTCATATCCTATTATTGATATCATGCTGTTAGGACACCAGCACCATTACCGATGACGCGTATGTACCACGTACACTTACTTGCCGGCTCACATACATCTTCATCGGTAATTGCCATGTCACGAACACTTTAGAGAATACTATTTCATTTGACATAGGTTGTTAGCTAATAGTTTAGACATGATATTAGTATACTTGTCTTATATGCTAGTTTAGACATTGTAGTTATTACTTGCTACTTCATGCATACTGTTATTCATCGCTATGCCGCATTCATGGATTCTCATGCTTATATTCATGGTTTTACATACTATTGATGATTTGGATTCGGGTTTCCATGAGATTTTCTGGATTTGGGGGAAAACCGCAAAAACATTTATAAACTTATTTCTCTCTTTTTAAATAAAAAGTGCGGTTTTCCCATGATGTATGAGTCGTCCACCATGAGTTTGCTGATGGATTTCGAGACCCGATTCGAGGAGTTGGATGAACCGTTTCGGGTACATGGTGGACCCGGTAAGGTACCCCGGGGCAAGAAGGTCGTGTTGCTGACGTTGAGCCTGGCAGGGGAGCACTACCTACCGGTGATATTACCCGACGCGTCGGATATCCGGAGGATACTGTCGTGGTCTTCAGATGGATGGTAGGGACCGGTCTGGACTGACGGCGCCCTAGATATTGAGACATTGAGATTTCGAGATATTGAGGTACTGAGATTTGATGATACAGGCCAGTCCGGATACCCGGAGCCTGAGATTTTGAGACATTGAGATTTACGTTTTGTGTCGATGCTAGACACGGTTGATGTTGATTTCATTTATGATACCTCATTTTAAAAATACAAAGGAAATCTCACTAAATTATGGAAACAGTTTCTTCATTTACATGTATTCTATTTTCGTGCATTCATACCTCATTCATATGATATATTGCTACCTGAGCCACTGACATGAGCACTTGCTATTACCGTTGCTTAGAGCTATACCCTAGCCATTGTTATAGCCTGCATGTTATATATATTTGAGGATATATTATAATCGTATGACCTAGGATTGCGTCACACATGCGCTTCTATTCGTAGATGTTTTTCTATTCACGAGTTGGCAACTCACCCCCGTTGTGCCACAGTTCTTGCAGGTTTCGCCGTACAGGTTTCATTACGGCTTTGTTGGCACTACTTCCATTTCCGGGTGATTTGCTAGTAGGTGGGTTTATTTGTATCGTACCCATCATTATACCTTGTATACTATTATTTTATTGTATCTAGAAGTTCCATCAACCAAACATGTATTTATTTGAGATAGAGACCAGTGATGTTATTCTTTCGACCTTAGAGTCGCGCGTTGTATTTCTATGGATTTCTTGTCGTTTTGAGTTTCCTTTTGAGTTTTGATCCTCGCCCTTGGCGTTGTATATTATTTTGCTTGTGTGGTTGTGACCGTCGATTGACGAAGAGCTAGCTCCCGCTTGGGGATGCCTTTTTTTTTGATTTCGTATACTATTCATGTGTATCCCGTTTGGGGGCCAGTTTTTACAAAGGAGACTCTGCCGAAATTTTCAGAAAATACTTGATGTTTTTAAACAAAACGCATAATTCGGCTTATGCTTTTAAAACTACTTGTTTTAAGTTGGTTTTCCTTCACTCTACTACTTTTCTTAGTTTGGATTTCTGGGTTTTCGGCTTACTTAGAATACGTACGCCTCGGGACGTTTCGTAGTTTAAGTGCCGGTCATGTTCCGTACTTTTGGGACGTGACAAAGTTGGTATCAGAGCGTTAGGTTTTACCTTCGGAGCGTAGGATGACCCTTGGTTGATGGAATAGGTGACTAAAGTAGAGTGACGTACCGTGGGTATGTTCCGCGGCATACTTTCGATACGCTACTCCACTTAAGAAGCCTTAGGATGTACATTTCTTTGTTTAGTATTATATTCATTCCTGATCTAGCCTCATCGGTATCAGTTATGGTTTTGCTGCCACGATTACGGGCAGGGAGAGCTACGGCTAGAGTTGCAGTCAGCATGATCTCGTCAAGAACGAGGACTGACTAGGGCATGATTCCGGCGACACACGATTGCAGAGATGTGTCTTTTCATTGTGTTTTCGCGCGACGAGCGTTGGGTGGATTGCTATATGAGGTTACTCGGACGTGCCGATCAGTACCAGAAGATTGAGCCACTGACAGAGGCCAGCTAGATTTTGATGACCGTTGAGGTATTGCTTACTCCTGATGATTGAGGCACTGTTCAGTGCGCAGACGAGTGAGCCAGTCATTACTGCGAATGACGAGATATCGCCCCAGATGTTGGAGCTATTGCAGTGCAGGTTATACTAAGAGATGATAGAAGGTCGCTAGTCACCCGAGGATGAATGATTAGGACATGTGGTTCATTCGCCTGCCCGATGAGAGGTCATCCGATAGATTGATTCCAGCTAGAGACGACTTCACGCGGAGACGTTGGGAGTCGACAGAGACGATCGAATGTCAGAAACCTATTATTCCAAGTTTAAAGTATTCGGAAGGGCATGCAGGCAATTCCATGGACCCTCTAGAAGAATGAAACCCTAACTCGACTTAATGACCGTGTGAAAGCCTTTGAACCTTAGGGTTTGCGGCAGTTCCGCGGCGCCATTAGTGAGGCTTGGGTTTGCCCTTCTACGGCTGGACCATCGATGCTATGGTACGTACTCGATACTATTAAACTATACCAAGATGTTGAGCTCTTGGGGGATTATGAGGTTTTGACGAATCGATCGGATGGTTCGACTTCATTCGGATGCTAGGTAGTGAGATGCATTTCTTGGGAGACTCCAGATACGGGGATAGCCGTTGGAGCTCAGTCCATGCATCCACAACGAGACGAGTCCGAAGCGGTCAACATTAGGGAAAAGTGGAGTAAGAGGTTCGTACGAGATCTTGATGATACGAAGTTCTACTCCGCCGACATCAGAGATGCGATACGCATGCCGAGGCATTATACTTGGATATACCTTCCAGAAGGAGTCGCGATGAGTATGCAGCCGTTCCGAAACGAGAACAGATCTAGTAAGGGACGATGACTTCCGGACAGTTCGGCAGAGATGAGAATTGGGAGAGATTTTGACAGGACCTTTCTGGAATGATTTACGAGAAGACTTGGACCCAGGAGTGGTCATGTTACGCACACCAGCAGACCAGAATTCAGGTTCGTCGATGAGACATCCTATGAGTGACCACGACAGTTGGCCAGAGATTCTTGGAGGATGTGCTTGAGCGGGACTATTCCGCCATACATGATTTTGGTATTTTAAGCGATCTATTCGCATGATTTGGTTTTGATGGTTGAGTTTCATGATATCGTTTTCATGCGCCATGGTTGCACCTACTGAGTATTCACGATTTTTGCACAGTTGTTGCACTTGAGATAGTTTTCGTGCCTTGGTTTCTCATGTTTGTGATTATATGGATTTCATACAGTTGAGTTGATTTTGTGCGTATGTACGCACACGATTTGGTTTTTGCACTCGGTATAGTTCATATATGCTTGCAGTGCAGTGTTATGTATGTTGTGCATTTAGATGCACTGGACTTCGATTTCGATTGTGATGTTCGATATTTGTTTTGTGCACCTTGTGCACCTGATTGGATTTTGCGTATGTTCGGCGCTTGATATTGGATTTCATGATTTCGTGCATAATGAATGCACCTGGTTTTGATTTTCGTGCATATTGAGCGCATGTTTTGAGAAGCGATTTCGGTGCACACCAGATGCACTAAATCGAGATTCTTCGTGCATGTCAGATGCACCTAATTTTACTGTCAGGCACCCACGTTGCCCATGACAGATGTTTCGTGCACACCCGATGCACTTAGATGTTGTTTCTGTGCGCATGTATGGCACATATATGGATTTTGATTTCCGTGCGCACCAGACGCACGTAGTATTCATATGCGTATTTTGGGATTGATTTCTTATAGAGCAGTACGTTTTTATGATATTTGCTATGTGTTTTCGTACTGAGCAGGACTAGTCAGAGGACAGTACCTGAATATATTTTGCATTCATTGATAGTTATTGAAGGGATTTCCAAAAGGCGAGCTATAGTCTCAGTATTTACCTACGTGTCTGATATGACACGAAATGTTTAAAACAAGGTGTCCCTTCTAAATTGTTTCCAAAACGGCGGAACGTACATATTAAATAAAGGATATATATAGATATGTAGTTATTTTCTTACAATAGACGTCCGCCACTGTGCAGTGCTGCGAGCATCGCACAGCGATTTGAAGAAGATTTGGCATGCATTGTTTCCAGATGTTTTAATGAGGTATATCATATTGATTTTCATTTTGGATTTAGACATTGTGTCTTCACCATGACTCCGATGATTACGGGATGCTGGATGGAGTTTTGATTTTGAGTTACATGCTCATTTTTCATGCGCATGCACTGCACTATGATTTGGTTTATGTAATTATGACCTCGGAGCCCTGACGACTTGATGGTTTTGCTCAAATGTTTTAGTATTTGGGAGGAGTTTTAATTTAAATTCGGGGACCGAATTTCTTTAAGGGGGGAAGATTGTAATGTTTTGAAAATCGTATCGGTGAAATTTCGGAAAATCGGTAAAATAAGGGGGTTTTCGGTAAAAAGTCAAAATACAAATATCTTTATTATAAAATTAAATATACATATTCTAGATATATAATTGCTAGTATTTAGTGTTTATTGAGCCACTGGTGAAATTTCAAATTTTCCGAAAATTTTTCCGAAATTAATTATTTTAATATTATTTTAAGCCGTCACTGATACATTTAATTAGGAAAAATTACAAATTGGAATGAGTTGAAACAAATTTTGTGCATCATAACACATTAAATAAAATTTTATCATGTGGTTTCTGAAATGAAATGGTTTGCCAAAACGGTTTAGAAAATATCGAAGAAAAGAGGTTTTTTTTTGGTGAATCTAGTGTTAACAGGAATTGAGGTAATACATTTATCTTTTTCCCTAACCCACACACCCACACCTCACCTTCTCTCCCTCTCTCCATGTGGCCGGCCCCACCATGACAGCCCTCCCTCTCTCTCTTTCCAATCACCAAGAAAAGCAAAGAAAAGAAAAGAAAAGAATAGAAAATGATAGAAAAAGAGTGGGCTTTGACTAGATGTTACTTTCTCCACCTCACTCTCTCTCCTCCCTCACCCATTCCCTCCCCATTTCTGGCCGAACCTGCACCCCAACAGCAGCCCCTTTCCCCTCTTCTCCTCTCTTTGTTTCCATAAAAAAAAATCATCCAAAATGCTTCAAAAATCCACAAAAATCAAGCTAAAATCCAAATCTAATCCCTACCCATTTATCATTAGCCCAACTTGCATGGATCTAGGGAACAAGTTGGCATTTTAGAGTCTTTGATTTTCATATTTGATCTCTTGATCATGAGGTATAATTCTAACCTTTTTGTTAAATTGTTGTTAATTGCTTTAGGTTAGCTTAATTAAATGTTTAATTAGGTTTTTAATTAGTTCTAAGTGCATGTTTTAAAATTCAAGAGAGGGGTTTGAATTCAAATTGGTATTTTGTGTTGTGAGATTATGTTTATGTGATGTAATTGACATATTAATGTTATGCTAAAACTAATTCAGTTGCTAGTTGCAAAGGGTTAAATTTAAATTGTTGTAATTTTAAGAAATTGCAAACTAGGTTTTAGTGAAATTCATATATAATTGAGATTAAAATGTAATTATGTTTTTTATGACATCATTAACATTATTATGAGTGGTTTAATATCTTAGGTTATGCAAAACCAAGCTTAATTGTTGAATTGTGAATTTTGCTTTAAAAGGTGTTAAAAATTGATATTTTTGCAAACTAGGATTTTGGAATTTATGCAAATTGATGAGAATAAATTATAGGATTGGTTTATATGACTTTGTTATGATATTTAGTGGATATTGTGGCCGCTAGATTCATTTATACATTGAGTTTTGTACTAAAACGGTTAATTTTGCTTGCTAGATTTTCGGAAAAATAGCTTTTAAAGTGAGTTTGAGATTTTTGTGAATTGCAACCTAATTCGTATTATAATTAGTGTTGTGAATGTGTAATGGGTGTGTTTGGATTTTTCTCGATGGTTTGACGTTTGTACATCGACATCGAGGGTTGCTTTAGCTATTCTTGCATGCGTAGACGATAGGTTTTGACCTCTGCGTGATACACGTGCCGAATTGGTTTTCGTATACCGTTTCGATTTCGGATTTGGTTTTTATGCGATACGATACGTTGTGATATGTAGGTACCCCCATGTGGACTTCGAGACGATAAGCAAGCGCGTGGCGATGTCGGCACCGGCGAGCGAGGACCAAGTGAGTAGATTTATATCTACGGGGAGAAGTCGGGTGGATGGTGTATAGCACCCCCGCAGTTCGTGGTGATGTATACGAATACGTATATATATATATTTTTTATATTTTTTGAGTTATTGATGATAAATATGATTATGTGTTCATGGATTAGCTTTGGGTTAGTTGCGAAACCCTAGAGTAGTTGTTATACCCACATACGCACATACAGACTTGCATACATTACTTTCTTGTGCGCAGATTGGGATGTGTATATATGTATATATGCACGGGTATGGGACTATGCATATGTACATTCATATACACATGCATGGATGATGAGGATAGTACTTGGGATTTAAGATGAGTCGATGAGATTTGATTTGAGGCCGTGAGATCGGTGATATGGCAGGGTTCGTATTTGAGATACGGCATGACGTTGTAGCGGGTCATTGACGTAGTGTTTCACACCAGTGCATGCATACATAGGCCGTATCAGTATTGTACTAGACGTAGATCAGTACCCCGATCATGATATTTGATAAAGAGGATACCGGATGAATAATATGATGAATGCGATATTGACCGTACCTAGATTTGGGATGCCGTACGACGGATTTACATACGAGCTATATATTGATGATTGATCCGCACTCTTGACTTGGGATGTCTGATTATAGATATGGTATCGGATATGATATTATTGAGGCGGGATCACCGACTATACATATACAGGTATGTATATGTATCGACTCAGATGATAGGCGGTTTCCTTACCTGTAGTTCAGCTTGTTAGTTCAGCCGTATAGTTTAGTATAGTTGTTAGATTAGATTAGACTCCTACCTATTTCAAAACTAGTGGATCGTGGGTATTTTAAAAGACAGGTCAAGGGATCTACGGATATTTCAAAAGACGTATCCTTTCTTAAAACTATCGTAGCCCTTATTTTCAAAACCCCACGATTCGTGTTATTTCAAATGGCACCATTGTTTAATATTTAGCTCCCGCTCATTTTGGTTCCTCGCTCCGCATCGCATACTTACATTGTTGATTCATATCCTATTGTTGATATCATGCTGTTAGGACACCAGCACCATTACCGATGACGCGTATGTACCACGTACACTTACTTGCCAGCTCACACACATCTTCATCGGTAATTGCCATGTCACGAACACTTTAGAGAATACTATTTCATTTGACATAGGTTGTTAGCTAATAGTTTAGACATGATATTAGTATACTTGTCTTATATGCTAGTTTAGACATTGTAGTTATTACTTGCTACTTCATGCATACTGTTATTCATCGCTATGCCGCATTCATGGATTCTCATGCTTATATTCATGGTTTTACATACTATTGATGATTTGGATTCGGGTTTCCATGAGATTTTCTGGATTTGGGGGAAAACCGCAAAAACATTTATAAACTTCTTTCTCTCTTTTTAAATAAAAAGTGCGGTTTTCCCATGATGTATGAGTCGTCCACCATGAGTTTGCTGATGGATTTCGAGACTCGATTCGAGGAGTTGGATGAACCGTTTCGGGTACATGGTGGACCCGGTAAGGTACCCCAGGGCAAGAAGGTCGTGTTGCTGACGTTGAGCCTGGCAGGGGAGCACTACCTACCGGTGATATTACCCGACGCGTCGGATATCCGGAGGATACCGTCGTGGTCTTGAGATGGATGGTAGGGGCCGGTCTGGACTGACGGCGCCCTAGATATTGAGACATTGAGATTTCGAGATATTGAGGTACTGAGATTTGATGATACAGGCCAGTCCGGATACCCGGAGCCTGAGTTTTTGAGACATTGAGATTTACGTTTTGTGTCGATGCTAGACACGGTTGATGTTGATTTCATTTATGATACCTCATTTTAAAAATACAAAGGAAATCTCACTAAATTATGGAAACAGTTTCTTCATTTACATGTATTCTGTTTTCATGCATTTATACCTCATTCATATGATATATTGCTACCTGAGGCACTAACACGAGCACTTGGTATTACCGTTGCTTAGAGGTATACCTTAGCCATTGTTATAGGCTGCATGTTATATATATTTGAGGATATATTATGATTGTATGACCTAGGATTGCGTCATACATGCGCTTTTATTCGTAGATGTTTTTCTATTCACGAGTTGGCAACTCACCCCCGTTGTGCCACAGTTCTTGCAGGTTTCGCCGTACAGGTTTCATTACGGCTTTGTTGGCACTACTTCCATTTCCAGGTGATTTGCTAGTAGGTGGGTTTATTTGTATCGTACCCATCATTATACCTTGTATACTATTATTCTGTTGTATCTAGAAGTTCCATCAACCAAACATGTATTTATTTTGAGATAGAGACCAGTGATGTTATTCTTTCGACCTTAGAGTCGCGCGTTGTATTTCTATGGATTTCTTTTCGTTTTGAGTTTCCTTTTGAGTTTTGATCCTCGCCCTTGGCGTTGTATATTATTTTTCTTGTGTGGTTGTGACCGTCGATTGACGAAGAGCTAGCTTTCGCTTGGGGATGCCTTTTTTTTATATTTCGTATACTATTCATGTGTATCCCGTTTGGGGGCCAGTTTTTACAAAGGAGACTCTGCCGAAATTTTCAGAAAATACTTGATGTTTTTAAACAAAATGCATAATTCGGCTTATGCTTTTAAAACTACTTGTTTTAAGTTGGTTTTCCTTCACTCTACTACTTTTCTTGGTTTGGATTTCTGGGTTTTCGGCTTACTTAGAATACGTACGCCTCGGGACATTTCGTAGTTTAAGTGCCGGTCATGTTCCGTACTTTCGGGACGTGACATGTTGAGACTCATTACCTTAGAGATAAAAGAAAACCCAAAACAATCCTCTACTCATTCTAGTTCACAAGGCCTAGCAAGCCAAGTGTTCTAGTTTCTTCAAAGTTCGAAGAAGAAGCCAAAGGTAGAAGATTTCGGGTGGATCCATCTTCGGCGCAAGGAGACGACGAGGTGAGGCCGATCCGTACACCGGAAAGAGTTGAAGACGAAGGATTTCAAGAAAGGTATAGCCCCCTAACCGAGTAGGTAAAACTCATGTTAGGTTGTTAGTTAGTTGTTTAACAAAGATCCGTATTTTGAGTCCATGTTACCACCCTCTTGAAAATCGTTTTTCACCACTTTCGCAACCCCGTAAGTACCGGGGAAGGGTAGCATGGACTTACAGTGGTATCAGAGCCTAGTTAAACACTATCTAACATGTTAGCAGAGTAACTAGAAATTCGATCGGAGAAAAAGTCACGAAACGAACCCGAAAAATCAAGTTTATGTCGATTATGTATTCTGTTCAAAAAATTGAAAAATCATACATCAAAAATCGACTCAGGCATTTAACAAAACACGCAAGAAAATTGGTCCAACGAACCGGTCAAGTCGCCGCGGAAACGCGGCGGGAGCATGCTCCCGCCGCGGTTCCGCGGCCGAGTTGACTCGGCCGTGGCACAGTTTTGCTGCAGTGTGTTTGTGGGGTTGTTTTGGGATTTTTACAATATGTCTTTTCTGCCCAGATTTTCCAGAAAGAAAAATTAGTTTTTGGGACTTGAAAATCCGTATTTTGATCGAACTTCTAAAAGACTTAAGCTGACGGGTATATATCTGTGATGTGTTATATGTATTGAACGTCCGCTAATCGCTATACGTCGATTAGTGGGGGTTATACATATCTGTGATCTGTAATGTTGATGGTATGTGTATTTGAATTCATTGGATTGTCGCAGATGAATAGCCGGGGGTTGTGAGATGAGAGTTTTCTTTTCTTTCAATTCATGTAATATGTAAATTGATGTAATATTATTTTTGGCCGCACAACCGGGTCGGGGTTGTAGCCGTTATTGTATAATTTCTTTTTACTGTTTTTTCTCCTAGGATAGACCCAAGGTGGGATGCACAAACTACCGGTATCTCGAAGTGCCGAGTGGCCTACTCACGTCGTTGAGGGAGGTTGCTCCACTTCGGATATTTGGCGGGAAGTTTGCCGCACCCGTAGGGGTCGAGGGTGGGGTATTGGCTATTCATCACGACCGTGTAATCCGCTTTTCGTTACAGGCTCGTACGAATTGTGGATTCCTAGTATATCCAATGTGTTCATCTGTGATCTGAAATGGCTATCATTGCAATATATCTATATATGATATTATTTAGGCGTTGCTTATGTTTTGCAGCCGCGCTAGCCCAGCCCCCGCTCTGTCGTTAGTTAAGTAACCTAACGGGTAATGACGGGGCCCCATGGCGAATGCGAATGGCATAAGCGTACGTCATATTTTGGTTGTTTTCTGCAATGGTAGGATTAAATGATGGGACGCATGTCACGACCCGAAAGTACGGAACGTGACCGACACTTAGATTACGAAGCGTCTAGAGGCGCAACGTAAGCTAAGTAAGCCGAAGCCCAGAAATCTAAACCATAAAAAAAAAGAAGAAGTAAAGGAAAACATGAAGAAAAACAAGTTTAAAAGTATCAGCAAATTTTCCCAAAAATTTCGGCAGAGTCTCCTCTGTAAAACTGGCCCCAAACGGGTACAACAAGTACAATATACATAAACAATAAAAAGCATCCCCAAACGGGAGCTAGCTCAACGACAACAGGCGGAAACAACCACAAAAAGCACAGTAATATACAACGCCAAAGGGCGAGGCTAAAAAACTCAAAAGAAAACAATCCACCAAATCAGAATAATACATGCGCGACTCTAAGGTCGAAATAAATAACTGGTCCAATAAACTTATCAAGTAATACAAGTATGGTTGATGGAGCTTACTAGATACAAATGAAAGAATAAAAGTATAATGGTGGTTCAGATATAAGTGAACCAACCTACCGTGCAAATCACCCAGAATGAAATGATGTGCCAGCAACTGCCAGGGAAACCTGTACATCGAACCTGTAATAAAATTTGGCACAACGGGGGTGAGTTGCCAACTAGTGAGTAGAAGACATCTACGAAAAGAAATCGAATGCACGACGCTATCCTAGGTCATAATAATACACTACTATATCCCAATCATCTAGTAATAGTAGGGAAATACTACGTGTAAATGCAGATACTCCGTGCTCGTGTCAGTACCTCATATAATACTATGTCATATGAATGGATATGCATGCACCATGAATGTAAAATAATCAATCCTGAAATCCAGATATATCTGTATAAGAAATCTTTAGCTGTTATCATTGTAAAATGTGTATAGGAATCTGAAATATCAACAATGAAATCCATGAAATCCGTGTCAAGCATCGACACAAAACATGTAAATCTCAAGTCTCATAGTCTCAATATCTCGGGCTCCGTCAGTCCGGATCGGCCCATATCATCACATCTTACGACAACGGTCGGTATCCTCCGGATATCCGCCGCGCCAGACATCACCGGTAGGTAGCCTTCCCCTGCCAGGCTCATCGTCTACAACTCGATCTTCTTGCCCCGGGGTACCATACCGGGCCCACCATGTACCCGAGACGGTTCATCCACTCCTCGAATCGGGTCTCGAAATCCAACAGAAAACATGAAATCTCATGGTGGACGACACATACATCATGAGAAAACCGCATCTTATGTTTTAAAAAGAGGGGAGGAGAGAGAGAGAAGTTTTATATATTCTTGCGGTTTTCCCCAAAAATCCAGAAATCTCATAGAAACCCAAATCTCAAAATCATGAGTAAGTATATGATAAGTGTCGGCATATGCCCATAATACTGCATGATAACATGAAATATGAATGCATGAATGTCTAAGTAATAAATACCATGTCTATACTAACATCAGAGAGTAATCACAATATTATATCGGTCTAGTTGTTAACTGATTCTATCAATAAAAGATAACATGATCTAAAGTGTACGTGACATAGCAATTACCGATGATGATGTGTGTGAGCCGGTAAATAAGTGTGCGTGGAATATGTGCATCATCGGTAATGGTGCTGGTGTCCTAACAGGCAAAGTTTTATGCTGATTATAGAAACACACATATATATATATATATATATATATATATATATATATATATATATATATATATATATAACATGCACTTTATGATTATGGTATGAATGTAAAGACGGAAGTGTAATAACCACTCATATGTGATATACAAAAATAACTACAGCTATACGACTCGAGACTAAACTAGTGTCCATCAAGCCTCCTAAAGAACTAAACCTAAGAAACTAGTAAATAAGAAATAGGAGTCCATCTAAGGTCTGAATCCATATCTCTAATAGTCGGCGATCCAGCCTCAATGGCGTCACGTACGTAGTACGTCTTCCTCGAAACAAGAGAGCGGATCAATCATCACATCTATGCCTCGTACGGTAAATCCATCGTACGGCATCCCAATATCAGGGTACGGGTCAAGTATCACCTACGTGTCTCATCATTCATATAATATCATCATCATCAAGTGTCAAGATCAAGGTGCTATACTGCAATCGCATACATCATATATTATTGCCGGTATACAGATACATCGTTGATTTATCCTCAGAAATATCATGTCACATCTATCATATCTTGATCAAGTCACATATTACAGGTCGTGATTAAGTCGCCTATAAGATATCGAAATCAAGTTACACCTTTATGATATCGCAATCAAGTTACATCTATATGATGTCGTAATCAAGTCACACATGTAACATATCAGAATATCAATCACATGTTACAGTCCGGGTGCTATCTTAGAGTCCCATGTACCTCTATACCATCATCACCCTTTATTATCTATGAATACCTATTCATTATATCATTTTTGTAATGATCCGCTAACATCATAATACGACCGTAGTCAAGAATCACGGCATCAAGCTCAACTATACTGTTTCATTCCCGTGTATCATATCACATCAATATATCCCATATACGTGTTGTGTATATATATATATACCTATAGCTAATCCTATATATATATACACATACACGTATACACCATATCGAGTTTCAGTGTGTGCGTGTGTGTGTATCTACCTGAAACCTACGAATCTCTTCCAAGGTATTCATCCGCTGGTATGGTCTTCCTAAATCAGTCTAGTCCAGTCTAGGGTCATTACTAGGGTCCCACTCATTTAGAATCTAGGGTCACATCTGGTTTCCTAAAGACAATAAGTACTATTCCTATGCTACGTTGCGGGGGTGCTAAACGCCATCCACCCGACTTCCCCCCGTAGATATACATCTACTCACCTGGTCCATGTTTGTCGAAGACGGTGTCGCCATCCTCCTCTTCATCGCCCGCAGTCCACGTGAGGGGTACCTAAACGCAAACATATACATAGTATCGTAAACTGAATCACATACAAAAGTTAAAACGACGTAAAGAACAAGCATAGGTTAAAACCTATGTCCCGTCCACGCAAAAGAACCAAATATCGCTCGATATCGGCGTACAAACTCCGATGGATCGAGATAATATCAACAAATAACTCATAGTTTTAAAACTCGTTACTTATAATATATAACATGATTAAATCCATCGAAACCCTAAAAATCGATCAAATCGTCCAATTTCGTAAAACCCGAAAATGCCAATTTACCGTTTTTCTTCAAAACTTGACATTTAAATGAAACCAATGGTCATAAAACTCATTAAATAGCATAACTAGACTATACAACCCATTACTATATTTTTATTACACAATTTTGTATTAATTTGAAATTTCTAGTTTTCAACCATTAGCAATTTTCAACATTTTACAAGCAAAATGTCACAATTCCACAACAAAACTTGATTTTGCATGAATTAATGTATTAAACTACAATTCATGATGATAATGATATAATTAAACCATAATTATATTTTTAATCTCATTTATTTAGGAATTTCCAAAATCTAGTTTACAAAAATAGCAATTTTATTAGTATTTCCCAATTATCAAAAGAAACTAGTGATCAAACTATGTTTTTCATTCCATTAATATGCTAATATTCTCATTAAAACTACCATCTAATGATAACAACCTTAATAAGAATTTTATATTACCCACATATACATTTTATAAAAACCTAGCTAGCAAAATATTTAATTTAAACAATTTTAAATGAACAAATTATAATTCAACAACCATGCAAGATTTTCCAATTCTAAAAGAGTTAAACTAATTATTATAACCCTATTTAATTAATAAAAACCACAACTTAATTTTATAACCCTAACTTGAATTTTTAAAATTTGAAGATAGATTTAATTTATTAATTCTAATTATGCTAGAATGAAACATCTAATAAAATGAATCAAAAGTATAAAATTTATACCTTCAAACAAGAAATCCAAACATGAAAATAAGCCTCCAAAATGCATGCTTCCCATCTCCAAAATCCATGTAAAGAAGAGCAAAGAATAAAGGGTAGGAATTTATTATGATTTTGTGCATTTTTAATTGAATTTTTGAAGGATTTTTGATGAATTTTGGAGCAAAATCAAATGAGGAAAATGGGGGCTACCATGGGGGGTGAGGGCCGGCCACAATTTGGAGGTGAGGGAGAGAAAGAAGAGAGTGAGGAATTGTGTAGAACTTTTCCCCAAAATATCACTTCATTATGTCTTTTCATGCTTTTATTTAATTTTCTTTTAATTCTTTTCTAAAACAACTCAAGAAAGCTCTAGAAAATTGAAAAAATTTGCAAATAAATTTTGCATGAAACACACTAAATTATAATATGCCATGGTTCATTTTTATAAATTAAAACCATTTAAATTTGTAATTTACACTAATTTATTGTAAAAATAAAGCTTATGCTAATATTTAAAATAATTAATTTAGGAGAAATATTTAATTAAACTAAAAATTTATAAGTGGCTAAATAAACACTATTTACTAGTAATTATATAATTAAAATAGGTATTTTTGAAATTATAATGAAAAACAATCACGGTTTAGTTTTATGAAAAATACATTTTACTTTACCGAAAATCAAAAATTTCACTTAAACAATTTTATTCATTTAATTATTTATTTAATTATTTTTAGAACGTTACAATCTTCCCCCCTTTAAGAAATTCGGTCCCCGAATTTAAATTAAAACTCCCCCTCCAAATACTAAAACATTTAGCAAAACACTCAAATCGTCGGGGCTCCGAAATCATCAATACATAACAAAAATCAACTCTGTCAAGCATAACGCAATCATCGGAGTTATGGTGAAGATAAAATATCAAAACCCAGTACGAAACCCAACGTAATATATATCAAAACTATAACTCATATATAGTGCGCATCATAGTAAAATCGTCCAAATATCTGGATAAAGAAATATGCAAAAACCCCTTTTGAAAATCGCCGTGTGATGCACGTGTCACGGCATAAGTAGCGGATGTTTATTTTAAAAAAATATAGTTATATATATATATATATATCTTTTATTTAACATACACGTCCCGTCTGGTTACTAAATCAAATAGTAATGATTATAAAAACACACCGCTCAAACTGAAATCAATCCCAATCACATCAATAAAATATCATGTGCGTCCGGTGCGCACTGAAATCGAAACCAAATACAGATACCATGAATACACACAACAACAAAACTAAGTGCAACAGGTGTGCACCAAAAACATCTGTCAAGTGCAACGGGCGTGCACGACTCATTATTAGGTGCATCTAATCTGCACAAAACCCCGATTTAGTGCATCTGGTGTGCACAAAATCGCATGAAGTGCGCCAAGTGTGCCCAAGAATCTCAATCATGTGCATATGGTGCACGAAAACATACATCGAATATCAAAATCGAAATCACAGTACAAAAATGCATGAAAACTAGGTCGAAACATATGTCAAAATCATGCGTAACCCCTATGCATGAAATCAAATCAACATCACAAAAGGTATTAAAACCAAATCAAGTGCACTGGGTATGTTCTAAACAACATCAATACAACTGATATATGAAACACAAATAGAATGTAATGAAGGTACATATAAGAAATACCAATCGTAGAACAAAATCCTCAAAATACTAAAATCCAATAACAGAAATATAAAATTCAAATCACCAAATCACAATCGTAAAGACTATCGTCAATGTGCGCCTCTTTCCTCTGATGTCGATTGCTTCGAACTCGTCTCTTCGTAGCCGTGCTGACTGCGCTACTAACGGCAATACTCATATCTAGAGTCTCCCACGTAGTCGATCCCTTCACTTGATATCCGGACTACATTAAACTTTTCGATCGATCCATCAAAATCCCATAATTCCCCGAGAGCTCAACACTCAAGTACAGTTTAAAAGTATCCGGTACATACCTTAGCATCGATGGTCCAGCCGTAGAAGGGCAAACCCAAGCCTCACTAATGGCACCGTGGAACTGCCGTAAACCCTAAGGTTCAAGGGCATCCTCGTGGTCATTGTGTCGAGTTAGGGTTTCATTCTTCTAGAGGGTCCATCGAAATACCTGTATGTTCTTCCGAATACCTTAAACTTGGGAAAATGGTTTTCTGATAATCGTTCGAATCCTTTAACTTCGTCTGGACAGCATGTGAATACCCTTCATTCGCACGCTAAACAATGCTTCACTCCTCAAGAATAACCAATACCCTAATGGTTATCGCATTCGAGCCGCAGCTCCCTCTGCCCGTGCGCCCGTGGTAACAAAAACCACCCTCCGACATCGACGAAGATGGATCAAAGGAACGAATGAAATACGGTGCAAATAAATGTACATCCTAAGGCTCCTTTAGCAGGGTAGCGTATCATAAGTATGCCGCGGACCATACCCACGGTACGTTACTCTACCTAAATCGCCTACTCCATCAACCAAGGGTCACCTAGACTTATACAAGGTTAAACCTAGCGCTCTGATACTAACTTTGTCACGACCTGAAAGTACGGAACGTGACCGGCATTACGAAGCGTCTAGAGACGCAACGTAACCTAAGTAAGCCGAAGCCCAGAAATCTAAACCATAAAAAAAAGAAGAAGAAGTAAAGGAAAACATGAAGAAAAACAAGTTTAAAAGTATCAGCAAATTTTCCCAAAAATTTCGGCAGAGTCTCCTCTGTAAAACTGGCCCCAAACGGGTACAACAAGTAAAATATACATAAACAATAAAAAGCATCCCCAAACAGGAGCTAGCTCAATGCCAACAGGCGGAAACAACCACAACAAGCACAGTAATATACAACGCCAAAGGGCGAGGCTAAAAAACTCAAAAGAAAACAATCCACCAAATCAGAATAATACATGCGCGACTCTAAGGTCGAAATAAATAACTGGTCCAATAAACTTATCAAGTAATACAAGTATGGTTGATGGAGCTTACTAGATACAAATGAAAGAATAAAAGTACAATGGTGGTTCAGATACAAGTGAACTAACCTACCGTGCAAATCACCCTGAATGAAATGATGTGCCAGCAACTGCCAGGGAAACCTGTACATCGAACCTGTAATAAAATTTGGCATAACGGGGGTGAGTTGCCAACTTGTGAGTAGAAGACATCTACGAAAAGAAATCGAATGCACGACGCTATCCTAGGTCATAATAATACACTACTATATAACAATCATCTAGTAATAGCAGGGAAATACTACGTGTAAATGCAGATACTCCGTGCTCGTGTCAGTGCCTCATATAATACTATGTCATATGAATGGATATGCATGCACCATGAATGTAAAATAATCAATCCTGAAATCCAGATATATCTGTATAAGAAATCTTTAGCTGTTATCATTGTAAAATGTGTATAGGAATCTGAAATATCAACAATGAAATCCATGAAATCCGTGTCAAGCATCGACACAAAACATGTAAATCTCAAGTCTCATAGTCTCAATATCTCGGGCTCCGTCAGTCCAGATCGGCCCATATCATCACATCTCACGACAACGGTCGGTATCCTCCGGATATCCGCCGCGCCAGACATCACCGGTAGGTAGCCTTCCCCTGCCAGGCTCATCGTCTACAACTCGATCTTCTTGCCCCGGGGTACCATACCGGGCCCACCATGTACCCGAGACGGTTCATCCACTCCTCGAATCGGGTCTCGAAATCCAACAGAAAACATGAAATCTCATGGTGGACGACACATACATCACGAGAAAACCGCATCTTATGTTTTAAAAAGAGAGGAGGAGAGAGAGAGAAGTTTTATATATTCTTGCGGTTTTCCCCAAAAATCCAGAAATCTCATAGAAACCCAAATCTCAAAATCATGAGTAAGTATATGATAAGTGTCGGCATATGCCCATAATACTGCATGATAACATGAAATATGAATGCATGAATGTCTAAGTAATAAATACTATGTCTATACTAACATTAGAGAGTAATCACAATATTATATCGGTCTAGTTGTTAACTGATTCTATCAATAAAAGATAACATGATCTAAAATGTACGTGACATAGCAATTACCGATGATGATGTGTGTGAGCCGGCAAATAAGTGTGCGTGGAATATGTGCATCATCGGTAATGGTGCTGGTGTCCTAACAGGCAAAGTTTTATGCTGATTATAGAAACACACATATATATATATATATATATATATATATATATATATATATATATATATAAACATGCACTTTATGATTATGGTATGAATGTAAAGACGGAAGTGTAATAACCACTCATATGTGATATACAAAAATAACTACAGCTATACGACTCGAGACTAAACTAGTGTCCATCAAGCCTCCTAAAGAACTAAACCTAAGAAACTAGTAAATAAGAAATAGGAGTCCATCTAAGGTCTGAATCCATATCTCTAATAGTCGGCGATCCAGCCTCAATGGCGTCACGTACGTAGTACGTCTTCCTCGAAACAAGAGAGCGGATCAATCATCACATCTATGCCTCGTACGGTAAATCCATCGTACGGCATCCCAATATCAGGGTACGGGTCAAGTATCACCTACGTGTCTCATCATTCATATAATATCATCATCATCAAGTGTCAAGATCAAGGTGCTATACTGCAATCGCATACATCATATATTATTGCCGGTATACAGATACATCGTTGATTTATCCTCAGAAATATCATGTCACATCTATCATATCTTGATCAAGTCACATATTACAGGTCGTGATTAAGTCGCCTATAAGATATCGAAATCAAGTTACACCTTTATGATATCGCAATCAAGTTACATCTATATGATGTCGTAATCAAGTCACACATGTAACATATCAGAATATCAATCACATGTTACAGTCCGGGTGCTATCTTAGAGTCCCATGTACCTCTATACCATCATCACCCTTTATTATCTATGAATACCTATTCATTATATCATTTTTGTAATGATCCGCTAACATCATAATACGACCGTAGTCAAGAATCACGGCATCAAGCTCAACTATACTGTTTCATTCCCGTGTATCATATCACATCAATGTATCCCATATACGTGTTGTGTATATATATATATACCTATAGCTAATCCTATATATATATACACATACACGTATACACCATATCGAGTTTCAGTGTGTGCGTGTGTGTGTATCTACCTGAAACCTACGAATCTCTTCCAAGGTATTCATCCGCTGGTATGGTCTTCCTAAATCAGTCTAGTCCAGTCTAGGGTCATTACTAGGGTCCCACTCATTTAGAATCTAGGGTCACATCTGGTTTCCTAAAGACAATAAGTACTATTCCTATGCTACGTTGCGGGGGTGCTAAACGCCATCCACCCGACTTCCCCCCGTAGATATACATCTACTCACCTGGTCCATGTTTGTCGAAGACGGTGTCGCCATCCTCCTCTTCATCGCCCGCAGTCCACGTGAGGGGTACCTAAACGCAAACATATACATAGTATCGTAAACTGAATCACATACAAAAGTCAAAACGACGTAAAGAACAAGCATAGGTTAAAACCTATGTCCCGTCCACGCAAAAGAACCAAATATCGCTCGATATCGGCGTACAAACTCCGATGGATCGAGATAATATCAACAAATAACTCATAGTTTTAAAACTCGTTACTTATAATATATAACATGATTAAATCCATCGAAACCCTAAAAATCGATCAAACCGTCCAATTTCGTAAAACCCGAAAATGCCAATTTACCGTTTTTCTTCAAAACTTGACATTTAAATGAAACCAATGGTCATAAAACTCATTAAATAGCATAACTAGACTATACAACCCATTACTATATTTTTATTACACAATTTTGTATTAATTTGAAATTTCTAGTTTGCAACCATTAGCAATTTTCAACATTTTACAAGCAAAATGTCACAATTCCACAACAAAACTTGATTTTGCATGAATTAATGTATTAAACTACAATTCATGATGATAATGATATAATGAAACCATAATTATATTTTTAATCTCATTTATTTAGGAATTTCCAAAATCTAGTTTACAAAAATAGCAATTTTATTAGTATTTCCCAATTATCAAAAGAAACTAGTGATCAAACTAAGTTTTTCATTCCATTAATATGCTAATATTCTCATTAAAACTACCATCTAATGATAACAACCTTAATAAGAATTTTATATTACCCACATATACATTTTATAAAAACCTAACTAGCAAAATATTTAATTTAAACAATTTTAAATGAACAAATTATAATTCAACAACCATGCAAGATTTTCCAATTCTATAAGAGTTAAACTAATTATTATAACCCTATTTAATTAATAAAAACCACAACTTAATTTTATAACCCTAACTTGAATTTTTAAAATTTGAAGATAGATTTAATTTATTAATTCTAATTATGCTAGAATGAAACATCTAATAAAATAAATCAAAAGTATAAAATTTATACCTTCAAACAAGAAATCCAAACATGAAAATAAGCCTCCAAAATGCATGCTTCCCATCTCCAAAATCCATGTAAAGAAGAGCAAAGAATAAAGGGTAGGAATTTATTATGATTTTGTGCATTTTTAATTGAATTTTTGAAGGATTTTTGATGAATTTTGGAGCAAAATCAAATGAGGAAAATGGGGGCTACCATGGGGGGTGAGGGCCGGCCACAATTTGGAGGTGAGGGAGAGAAAGAAGAGAGTGAGGAATTGTGTAGAACTTTCCCCCAAAATATCACTTCATTATGTCTTTTCATGCTTTTATTTAATTTTCTTTTAATTCTTTTCTAAAACAACTCAAGAAAGCTCTAGAAAATTGGAAAAATTTGCAAATAAATTTTGCATGAAACACACTAAATTATAATATGCCATGGTTCATTTTTACAAATTAAAACCATTTAAATTTGTAATTTACACTAATTTAGTGTAAAAATAAAGTTTATATTAATATTTAAAATAATTAATTTAGGAAAAATATTTAATTAAACTAAAAATTTATAAGTGGATAAATAAACACTATTTACTAGTAATTATATAATTAAAATAGGTATTTTTGAAATTATAATGTAAAACAATCACGGTTTAGTTTTACGAAAAATACATTTTACTTTACCGAAAATCAAAAATTTCACTTAAACAATTTTATTCATTTAATTATTTATTTAATTATTTTTAAAACGTTACAACGCATTAAAAGAACTAATGCAAGAAAAATAAACCAAGTAAAAGTCGTTGGAACACTTTCAAAAACCACTCGGTTTCTTTTCAAAAGAACTTTTAAACGCGGAGCTTAAGCCACTCCTTTTAAAAGCTATCTCGTTCCATCGATCATATCAAGTTCACTACGTTCACGGTTTTGCCAAAACCATCCGTAGCCCTCCATCATTTCAGTTAAATATTCGGTAGTATTCAAGCTATGTATTTTGACCTCACGCCAAGGCATAGTGATTGGTAGCTGTCGGATATTTATTTGTTGCCTAGATAGAATGCGTTGGTTTGAGACAGTCGTACTGCCATTTTGGCCTACGTCAAGGGTAGGTACGGGTGGGTTCAAATTAACCTGGATAATGACGGGAAGAACTTGACATGTGACTTATGACATTTTGACCTCTTGCCAAGGTCATAAGAGCATGGGGTAAAAATCCACATCGGAAGTTTCAAAAGAACTGAAACTTGCTAGCACTGCATACCATTTGGAGTGTGATGATTCTGGTAGGATTCCTTCAGTTTTGTCATGCGATGATATTTGGATCCCGATCCTTCTGTGAGTATATGCTACTCCTCGGGAATTTTCTCACTAAACGATCAATGCTATAAACCTAGTAGGTGTCTAGAAAGGTGTTAGCAGGGCTCCGCCCCCAGGGAAAAGAGGTTCTTAAATTAAGGAACTTCGCGAAAGCGTTGGAAAACCTCCCTCGAAGTACCGACACCAGCCTGGCCGAACGGTTAAGCAAGTATTGTACGGTGAGATTGATCCTGACTAATTCTTCCTTTTTGGTTTGAGGAGGGATTCGAGAGACAGTGGGAGCCATCGTGTTTAGACAAATTAAAAACCACTCTAAACTTGCAAGAGCATCATGCTAAAGTGTTTCTTCTCTCTCTCCTAATTGCAGCGACCAAACATCATGACCGGACTTAAGTTATTACTAGATAAAAACATACTGACAGGGCCAAACTACAAAGATTGGCTCAGGAATGTCAAAATGGCAATCACTTATGACAAGTTGGGGTATCTCCTTACCACAAAAGCTCCCCCTGTCCCAGGACCCACCTCCAGCGTCGCGGATAAGGAAATCCGTAAGACTTAGGAGATCGATTGCGTGAAGGCCAAGTGCCTCGTGCTTGCCTCTATGGACAACGAACATCAGAGGAGGCACGAGAATATGGACCTCGAATCCATATTTCTCCATACAAAAGAACTGTATGGAGAGCAATCTCGTATAGCCAGATACGAAGTGTCGAAGAAGTTGTTTTCGGCAAAGTTGGCCATCGGATCATCGGTAGCGGAACACGTGCTAAGATGATTGGCTTCATTGAGGAGCTCGCAGACCTTGGGACCACGTTGGAGAATGAGCTCTATACGAACTTGATTCTTCTGTCCCTTCCTTCCACTTACGCCCAGTTCATCTTGAATTTCAACTTACAAGAAAAAGAAGTTGAACTTTCAGAGCTCCTCAACATGCTGAGGAGTGCAGAGGGCACCCTACAGAAAGGTAGGGAACCATCCACTTTGATTGTAGGAGGATCTTCCTCTTCTAGGTCCAAGGCGAAAGCCAAGGGAAAGAAGAAGAAAGCCCCCGCCAAACCAAGGGGCGGTGTTAGTAAAGTGGATACGAAGGGAAAGGCAAAAGCAACAAAGATAGCGGGGAAGCTTACAGGGAAAGAAGAGTGCTTTTTCTGTCATAAGAGTAGTCACTGGAAGAAAAATTGCAGGGCTTGGAAAGCCAGAACACAGGATCTGAAGCAAGTTGCGGCTTCAGCTTCAGGTGTGTATGTTATTGAAAACTGTCTATCAATAAACTCTACTTCCTGGGTATTGGATACCGGATCGGGATCTCATATCTGTAATTCTTTGCAGGCGTTGAGAAACCGTAGGGTTTTGAAGGCAGGTGACATGACCCTAAAAGTTGCAAACGGAGCTAGCATGGATGCTAAGGCCGTGGGGGACTATCACCTGGGGTTGTCAGATGGACACGTTTTGGTTTTGCGTAATTGCTATTTTGTACCCAATGCAACTTGTAATATCATTTCTGTATCTTTATTATCTAAAGAAGGTTATGAATTTGCATTTGTAAGTAATGTTGTAAACATTCACCTTAATCAAGTTCTGATTGGGTCAGGTACATTAAGCAATGGTATATACGTATTAAACCAACCACAGATTTTCAATGTCCAGAATACACACAAAAGAAAGTCTCCGGAAATAAATCAGACTTTCTTATGGCATTGTAGACTGGGTTACATTAATGAGAGAAGGTTGACGAAGTTACATACAGAAGGATATTTGAATCCGTTCGAATATCAATCGTATGCCACTTGTCAATCCTGTCTCAAAGGAAAGATGACAAAGACTCCGTTCACTGGACACGGAGTAAGAGCGAGCGAGCTCTTGGGGCTCGTACACAGCGACGTGTGCGGTCCAATGTCTACACATGCGCAAGCGGTTATTCTTACTTCATTACTTTTACGGATGACTTTTCAAGGTACGGTTATGTCTTCTTAATGAAACATAAATCCGAAGCTTTTGGAAAATTCCAGGAATATAAGAATGAAGTAGAAAAACAAACCGGCAAAAGTATCAAGACACTAAGATCGGATCGAGGTGGTGAATACTTGAGTGCCGAGTTCCTGGACTACTTAAAAGAGAATGGAATTCTCTCTCAGCTTACTCCTCCATACACTCCGCAACATAACGGTGTATCGGAGAGACGGAACCGGACCATATTGGATATGGTACGTTCCATGATGAGTAACACTGAGTTACCGTGATCATTCTGGGGATATGCACTAGAATCAGCTGCATACCTTTTGAACCGAGTTCCAACTAAGACTGTGCCTACCACACCATATGAGATATGGAGTGGGAAGAAACCCTATCTTCAATATCTGAAGATCTGGGGATGTCCGGCTTTTGTCAAAAAGCAGCATGCGGACAAACTCGAGGCACGCTCAGTACTGTGCAAGTTTATGGGATACCCAAAGAACTCCAGGGGGTATCTCTTCTATTACGCAGAGGAACAAAAGATCATTGTTTCTCGTAATGCCCATTTTCTGGAACACCAGTTCTTAGAAAAGGAATCAAGTTGGAGCGAAATAAAACTGGAAGAAATTCCAGAACCACAGACTATTACTGAAAGCTTAGTAGAACCAGAGGGTTCAAAAGAACATGACATTCCTACGCCGCTCCGCAGGAGTAGTAGGCAGTCTCATCCGTCCGAGAGATACTACGGTTTTCTCATAGACGGGGATAGAGAGGATTGTATCATTGATTATGATTAGCCGACTAGCTTCCAGCAGGCCATTCAGAGCGTTGACTCGGTAAAATGGCTGGATGCAATGCGGACCGAAATGGAGTCCATGTACACCAACAAAATATGGACGTTGGACGTTGCTCCAGATGGGGTAAAACCCGTAGGATGCAAGTGGATCTTCAAAAGGAAGATTGGTGTAGATGGACAGGTTGAGACCTATAAAGCTAGACTGGTTGCAAAGGGTTTTCGTCAAAGACCTGGTTTGGACTATGACGAGACCTTTTCTCCAGTAGCTATGCTGAAATCCATTCGGATCCTTCTTGCCATTGCTGCCTTCCACGATTATGAGATTTGGCAGATGGACGTAAAGACCGCTTTTCTAAATGGAAATTTAGAGGAGTGTGTTTATATGGACCAGCCAGAGGGTTTCATTCAGAGTGGGAGCAGCGGAAAGGTGTGCAAGTTGCTTAAGTCCATCTACGGACTAAAGCAGGCATCGCGGAGTTGGAACATCTGTTTTGATGAGACGGTCAAAGAATTTGGCTTTATCAAAAATCCAGATGAACCATGCATCTATAGTAGATTTGTAGAGAGAACTGTAGTATTCCTCGTTTTATACGTGGATGACATTCTCTTAATAGGAAATGACATTCCTATGCTACAATCTGTCAAAGGGTTCTTGTCACACAGGTTCTCCTTGAAAGACCTGGGTGATGCCTTATACATTCTGGGGATCCGGATCTATCGTGACAGATCCAAGAGGATACTGGGACTCTCACAGTCCAGGTACATCGACACCATACTGAAAAGATTCAGTATGGAAGATTCCAAGCGCGGTAATCTACCGGCTTGTCACGGGATCACCCTTTCCAAAGAGATGTCTCCCAAGACTGATTTGGAAAGGGATCGCATGTCTATTATACCCTACGCTTCTACGGTAGGCTCTATAATGTATGCGATGTTGTGTACCAGACCAGATGTAGCTTATGCACTGAATGTGGTAAGCCGGTATCAGTCAAACCCTGGGGAGAAACACTGGATAGCAGTAAAGAACATTCTCAAGTACCTGAGAAGGACTAAGGAGATGTTCTTGGTGTATGGCGGAAAAGACCTCCAGATCGAGGCCTTTGCTGACTCCAGCTTCCAAAGTGACAAGGATGATTCTAAGTCCATGTCGGGTTATGTCTTTGTTGGAGTTAGTGCCCTCAGAGTCAATTATTGGATCACAGGCACGTGATTGCAATGATTGAGGGAGGACCTATCCCGGTAGGACAGTCTTACTCGAGATGATAGTATGCTATCTGGTTTATCTTTATCATCGTGTACTGCTTTAGGTGACCTGACATGTCGCTATTACACGTTGATAGAGCCCATAGGATTCTCGCTTGACGGCCAGCAATATGATGGCGATCATATACGTGGGAGCTGGTAGTCTATAAGCACATCCTTAAAAGGTCCCTAGTCGTAGGAGTTTCGAGACAGGGCATCGATACTCCATTAGTAGACTAGTGTATACAGTCGAGACCCCGACGAGGGGCGGTGGCCGGTCTCACAAGCCACTGGTGTCAGTTGGTTCACCTAAGATGTATACAGGTGCTCATTGGGTTATGAGTACACCGGACAGGACTCGCCGGGAACCTGCTAGTTGGTCTTATACCAGACGTCAGATAGCAGTTCCCAGGTGACATGTGTACAGGTTAGTTCATCGACCTGAGATCGTCATTTGTCTCGTGTGAGTTCCCACTGTGCTTTGATTACTACCCTACCACGGCTCAAAGGAGTCGTGCAAACAGGTTTTAGTTGGGTACAGTCCCGAGCCACATGGAGGCAGTGAGCGGATCTGCAGGGGTTCGTCTCTCCCGGTATTGGGGGTGAGGTCGCGCTGTGTCTAGGAGAGCCATTACGCAAAGCCCTCGGCCGAGGCAGGAGATTTACTGGTAGGTATTCCAGTAGTATCTCAGGGCGTTCTGGGCTACGCTCCGACACGACTTGTACCGCTTTTGGGGGTCTGACTTTTACCAACCCCCTAGGCCCGCCATGCGATACTCATAGACGAACGGACCGGACTGTACGGATATTGTCACTGACAGGCTCAGTTGGGTGTCGGGGTGAGCTTCCTCATCGACGTCCCTTTTGGTCAATAGCTGGTGGCCCGTCACGTATTGGCTTATACCTCTGACGTGCCAGTGGTTAAATCCACAGCCATAGTATTGACGAGTCTTTAGAGTCCACCACACTTTCAGTTACTCAGCTTTCGGGCGAAACGCTGTAGAGGCCGTATGGAGATATGGCAGGGTCCGATCAGATACGTGCGGTATTGCACGGATCAGGATCGGACAGTTTTGTACTAGTGGCCGTATAGTTATATGGCAGGGTTCGATCAGATACGTGCGGTATTGCACGGATCAGGATCGAACGGATTTTACTAGCCGGCTTTGGTTTAAGCCGGTACTAGTTTAGTACAGTGTAGATTTTGTCTCATTGCATTTGTATCCGGTCGGAATACAGATGCGGGTGTGTATGCACAGTGTCGGGGTTTTCCTGTAATTTATTACGGGACCAGTTTTCTGGAGTTGCCAGTTTGCATTCCGTTCCGGCCGGTTTTCCTTTGTTCTTTCCCGGCCGGACTTTTCTGATGGAGGGGGTAATTTGCAGTTTTGCAAATTACACTTTGTGGGGGGGTTTCTTGCATAAAGTTTGATTATGATAGATTTCATATCTTTCAACCTTGACTTGCTTTTTAAAGTGAAGTGAAAGGTTATGGAGCAAATAGTGTTTTAAGCATGGTTGATGTTTAGGATGTGGTCACCTCCTCTCTTGCTCCTACACTCACCTCCCTTTTGCAATATGTTTCTTTCCTCCTCCATTCTCATTCTAACTTGAAGATGATAAGTTTTTTCATGAGAAGAAAAAGAAAGAGAGAAGAAGAAGAAGAGAGTTTTCCTTCTTGAGAGTTTCATTCTTCTTGATCTCATTTCCATGCTAGAAAAATGCAAGCACCATTTTTCTAGTCTTGATTCCTCCATCTATGGCAACCAACCCCAAAGTGAGACAACCATCTTCTACACTACATTCTACAGCATATCTTGAGCATGTCGAGTTGCCGGCTTCATGCTCGAGTTGCCTCGGTATTGAGGCGGGAGCCCGTAAAAGACGAAGGCGATGTGGTGCCCCTTCCGGCGAGGAGGCGACGATGTGGAGCCAAGACTTTCCGCGGGAGATCGGGATGATGAAGAGAAGACCGGAGGACTCGGATCACTCGGTATACTTCTCACCCTATCTCTTGTTTGCTAGCGTAGGTTAATGGTTATCGATCCGGGTTTTCTTTGTCCGCGGTAGCGCCGGTTTCCGAGCAAGGAAAATTTTTTATTCCGCAATTTGGCCTCGAGTAAGACGGCCGGGGCGCTGCCGTGGCGCAACATGGTATCAGAGCCACGCCATTAACCTTACCTAGCTTCGTTTGATGTGTTTGCGTTTCCGATCGACCGAAATTTCCAAAAACCGTATTTTTATTGCACATCAGTTTCTGTCGAATTTTTTTGAAGTCCAAAAATTTTTCAGGTGGTTTCAGAATGATGTGCAGGGAAATATAAGAGATCTGATAAAATTTGGTACCCTGATTCCTTTCTTTCACCGCGGAAGCGCGGCCAAAGCCTTGCTTTGGCCGCTCTTCCGCCGCGCTTTAAAATCTTTACTGTACCATATTTTTGCAGATTGTCTTGGACATGAAAATGGGGTATTTGGAATATTAAAATTGGGCCCAGGTTTTCTGTGACTGCTACAGTTTTGAGTGGGGGCCCACTTGTTAATTTTTGGTCAATCGGAAAATTTTAAACACATTTTTCACAGTATTTACATTATTTCTGCGACCGTGAATGTCACTCGATCGGTAAATCCGGTCTAACTGCTATAGCCCGGTTAGACGGATTTGCGAACGTGATTTTCACGTTGATGTTCTATGTTTATGCTGTGATGTTGCGGATCGGTCGTGGGGGATAGCCTGGATGCAATGCTAGTACAGCTTTGTTGTATTTTATACATTTGATATTGCGGGGCGAGCGTCCGACATGTGGACTGCCGTCACTGCCTGTTTGTATTATTCTTTTGGGGCACGACCTGGTTGCGGTCGATGTACCCGGTGTATGTATATTTTACATTCTGTACTAGGGTTACCCCGCGGTGGGGTGCATGGATAGCCGGGTTCTGGAGGGCAACGGGCCCGCATCTCAGGGCATTGAGACGGAGGGGGCTTCAGTCCAGGATTGGCGGGCTATTCGCCGCACTCGTAGGGGGTACAGGTTGACCCAGGAGGGGTGCCCAAGTTACCGGATTCCGTGAAGTGCTAGGTGGTCCATTCACGGTGCTGAAGGGGGCTGCCTCGCTTCAGGTTTTGGCGGGTGACTTGCCGCGCCCGTAGGGGTCTAGGATTTCATTGCACAGGCTATCCACACGACCAGGGGAACGTCGGGTTTCAGCAGCGGCTCTGTGAAACCCGGGGCTTCCAGATATCTGTATTGTTCTGTGATGCTGTACATTTCTGTGATGTTGCCTTTTATTCACGCCTTGAGCGAAATACTATATATTGGTATATATATTAGTAGATGTTGTATATGTTTTTCATCCGCGCTAGTCCAGTCCCCGCTCTGCCGTTAGTAAGCTAACCTAACGGGTGATGACGGGACCCAGTGGCGAATGCGGATGGCATATACGTACGTCAGTATATTTTCGTTCTTTGTGGTGTGATCAATTGATGGGACTGCATTGATTCGGATCAATGCAAGTTTAAACAAACCTATTCTGATGTTGTTGGAACAATTTTTCAAAAAAAGCTGTTATTGCAAGGACGTTCGCTTTTGTTTTGCATCGTGGTATTCATTTGGAATATCCTGCTCCTCAGTCGACGAGGCAAGGGCCGAGATCCCTTCACCGGGAGTGACCCCTTGGACAGAAGTTTGCGTCAGGGCATTAACTTCACTATAGCCGATTACTTTTGCTTTGCATCGTGGTATTCAGTTGGAATATCCTGCACCTCATTCTACGGGGAAAGAGCCGAGATCCCTTCACCGGGAGTGACCTCTTTAGTAAAGGTTTTCGTCACTATATTTTATAAAAGGCTATGCAGTTCCTTCAACGATATCAAGTTCATTACGTTAAAGGTTTTTCGCCAAAAACCATTCGTAGCCCTCCGTCATTTCTTATGGGTATTATTTAGTATTCGTGCTGCGTTTGTTGACTCCGTCAAGGCGTAGTGTACGGTAGCTAAGTGGTGCTTGTTTGTTGCATAAGTGGGATTGGTTAGGACAGTCGTGCGGCCTTGTTGACTCCGTCAAGGGCACGTACGGGTGGGTTTAATGCAATCCAGATAATGACGGGTTGAACTTGACTAGGACTCTTTGATTTGTTGACTCCGTCAAGGTCACTTGAGTCCTAGGGGTAAAAATCACATCGGGAGTTTCAAAAGAACTGAAACTTGCCAGATATGCGCATACCTTCTGGAGTGTGGTGACGTGAGTGGATTCCGTCACGTTATCATGCGATGATAGTTGGATCCCGATTCCCACTGATGAGTTGGTTTACTCCTCGGGTGATCCCGACTAATTCTTCTTTCAGGTTTGGAGGGGAATTTGAGGTACAGTGGTAGGTTTCCAGATTAGACAAAGTGATAACCATTCTGATCTAGGTTAGAGTGCACGCTGAGTGTTTTCTTTTCTCTCTCTTTGGCAGCGACCATTGACCCGACCCTGGACTTTGACTCAGTGACCAAGTTGACCGAACCTTCTTAACACAGGCTTTTGGATTGTCAGAGTTGCAGACCTCATTGCCACTCCTACTTTTACCCTTTTTCTCCAGGACACCCCGTATTACTACGAACGTCCACTTCCATTGGACAAAACCATCGTATGGTTATATACGAACTCGAAGGACTTCGAGGATGGTTTCTGGTTCTGGAGAAAACGGATAGGACTATTCAGTTGTCTTTTCTTTTCACCTCCTCTCAGGTTGCGAGTACTCCTTGGTTTAGGAGTAGTACACCTATTACGCAAATTGGATAGTCTTCTTCCAAACCTTAGGCTGGTGCCGACCGGTAGGGAATGAAGAAAACCAATTAGCATAACGATGGTGTGCAGAAGGTATTAAGTTCAGACAAAGCAAGGGATTAGTAAGAGGGCAAAGTAAATTGCGACTGATATTCACGACCAAACCAAGTATTTCTTCGCCAATCCTAAATCACCTTTGTATTTCTCCAGGACACTCCGTATCACTACGAAGATCCACAGTTTATTGGATACTCCATCGTATGGTTATATACGAACTCGAAAGGAACTAGTTCCAGTTCGGGGATGGATTCTGGTTCAGGAGAAATAAGAATAAAGTACATTCAGGTGTCTTTTATCTTCACCTTCTCTCGCGTTGCGAGTGCTCCTAGGATTAGGACAGTACACCTTTTATGCTTATTGGACAGTCTTCTTCCAAACCATAGGCTGGTGCCGAACGGTAGGGAAGGAAGAAAACCAATTGGCCTAAAGGGGTGTGCAGAAGGTAATGACTAAAGACATATAAAGGGATTTGGAGAGGTGGCAAAGAATTATACGGTTATAGTTGTGAATCTGAGTAATGGTAGAGGCATTACTAGGAATACCAGTATTCCCCACAGAAACATTTCAATGTTTCAGTTTCACTGTGTAATGTTGAAAGAAAACTGATTTCCCGATTAGACACTTACTCCAGGGTATGTATTTACCAGGTTGGATTCTCACATCTGTATGGTTTTACAGATGATGAGTGGGAGTAAGTTATTGGGAATTGGGTGATCGTCCTCATTATATCGGGATTCGTTGTAATCGGTGATATTTGAGGAAGTCACCTGGGTTGTTTGCCGGTCGGCAAATATTTGGTTATGAATATCCGCTGTTGTGCACCAATTTCAAATTGATATATCTGTACGTCTATTTTTATAGAGTGAGATATACTTTTTGATATTATGTCGATGACATTTACCTATATCAGTGGATGGTTAGGTAAGGAGCATTAAACAGCGGTGTAATTCTTCTTAACCATAAGTACAGTTTTCAACCTACGACGCACAGTGAAAGAGTTGTTAGACTCAGCGGACTTATACAGAGTATTGTATGTTGTCCAGTGTCCATTAGGACAGAGGGGTTGGTGCTCGTACTATATTCGGTTTACTTATGACTTCTCTAGATTTTAGACAGCTGTTTCGTGGAAACACAGGGTCTAAGTTTTGAGGAGTTATAGGTATTTGAATAGAGTAGAGAACCAGGTGTAGCAAGTATCGGGATTCTTCAAGGTGATCGAAGATGTAGATACTTATGTATGGTATTCAGTTGATAGTAATGAGAACTTGCTTCTCTTTCAGGTTACTCATAATTGGAAGCATTCCTAAGTTGAGTAACGCTGATCGGCCTCCTTCCATTTAGTTGACATGCACTGGAGATAGTTGCATGATTTGAATCTGGTTCAATTGAATCAGTGCCTCTGGTTCTATATTGGATATAGAACAGTTCATATCTTAACGATGTTAAGGTACGGGGAGTTGTCCAGCTTATGATTAAAACCAGACACTGGACAACTCAAGGCACGTTTCTGTAATGGCTGTTTGTGGGTTGACCCAGGCTATGACGAGGGTTGACTTTCTACCATCTGGCAGATCAATAGAAATATTGTTCTAGACTCGCCACAGTTTTATTAAAAATGGATTTTTTCAAAAACAGAAGTGGGAGTATGGTAGAACTGGAAGTGATTCCAGAACCGCAAACGATTACTGAAGATTTGATAAGGAACCTAAAGATTCAATCTGATTTGACATTCCATTGGCCACTCCGCAGATAAGGTGGGTAACTTCAGGCACCCGAGAGGTACTCCGGTAGCCTCAAGGACGGTGACAGGGAAGTTCTTGTTTACCCACACTTGCCATTGTTGTTGTTCCAGGCTGCGAGACCCGGCAGGAGGATGAGTATAGCGTCGTTCTAAACTAGCTTTAGAAGTGCACGTCTATATGACTCTGGCAGAGGGTTGTCGTAGTCAGTGGGAGCAGCGGAAGCATTGGTGGACTTTGTGCTTATGTCTATTTATAGACTAAAGCAGATATAGCGGAGTTAGATCATCTGTTTCTGATGTGACAGTCATGGGTTTGACGTCATCAGAATAGGGGATGGATCTGTTGAGAAGGTAGTAGGAAGTGATATTCCTATACTACGATCGGTTATACTTTGGTCGTCACACAGTGGTTTCTCCACAAGGGACTTGGATATTATATCAGACATACTGGTTACTAGATCTATGGTTTTAGATCTAGATTTGGGTGGTTTCCCAATCTGGGTATCTTGACAGCATTCTATGAGTATTTAGAATGGACGACTCCTGACACGGTAGTACACCTGCAGTTAATGGAGTCACCCTCTCTAAAGGTGTCTTACAGACTAAAGGGGAGAGGGATACGCATGATTGACAGATCACTTGCTTAGGCAATTGAGTCAATCATGAGATGTCAAGTACCACACCAGATGTTGTTCTTGCAGTAGGTGCAATAAGTTGATATTAATCCAATCCTGGAAAAACAGTCGGAAGCAGTTTTAGAACATAAGTGAATGTTCTAGGGATATGATAACGGCTGCCTCCTTTAGGAGACGGTTATCACTCCAGGCTTCCAAGGTGACATGGACGACAAGGAGGTTGTCAGAGTTGTAGTTCTCCCTCTGACGAGGGACAGTATTTTGGACAGGTGGTCCAAGGCAATACTGAGGGAGGCATGGCGCAGGATACTGATTAAGTTCAGTTGTTGATACAGTCTAAGAAGTTTGGATTTGGAGTTCATTTATGAACTAGGTCCCATCAGACATCCAGACATTCCAAGACAGGTATTACTCATTTCGGGAGATGGTTTTCTCCGCGAACTTGAGATATAGAGAGACATAGAAAGAAACATCATAGCGGATCCACTCACTGAGGCTATTCCTCGAACGCAATAGTTTCACAAACGGGTTTTGTGAGACTGACTAGTAGAGGAGTTGGGTGTTCGGTATCACACGGGCTGTGAGTATGCGACATCGCAATAATTAGCCTTGAGTGCAAGTGGGAGATTGTTGGAGTTAGTGCCCTCAGAGTCAATTATTGGATCACAGGCACGTGATTGCAATGATTGAGGGAGGACCTATCCCGGTAGGACAGTCTTACTCGAGATGATAGTATGCTATCTGGTTTATCTTTATCATCGTGTACTGCTTTAGGTGACCTGACATGTCGCTATTACACGTTGATAGAGCCCATAGGATTCTCGCTTGACGGCCAGCAATATGATGGCGATCATATACGTGGGAGCTGGTAGTCTATAAGCACATCCTTAAAAGGTCCCTAGTCGTAGGAGTTTCGAGACAGGGCATCGATACTCCATTAGTAGACTAGTGTATACAGTCGAGACCCCGACGAGGGGCGGTGGCCGGTCTCACAAGCCACTGGTGTCAGTTGGTTCACCTAAGATGTATACAGGTGCTCATTGGGTTATGAGTACACCGGACAGGACTCGCCGGGAACCTGCTAGTTGGTCTTATACCAGACGTCAGATAGCAGTTCCCAGGTGACATGTGTACAGGTTAGTTCATCGACCTGAGATCGTCATTTGTCTCGTGTGAGTTCCCACTGTGCTTTGATTACTACCCTACCACGGCTCAAAGGAGTCGTGCAAACAGGTTTTAGTTGGGTACAGTCCCGAGCCACATGGAGGCAGTGAGCGGATCTGCAGGGGTTCGTCTCTCCCGGTATTGGGGGTGAGGTCGCGCTGTGTCTAGGAGAGCCATTACACAAAGCCCTCGGCCGAGGCAGGAGATTTACTGGTAGGTATTCCAGTAGTATCTCAGGGCGTTCTGGGCTACGCTCCGACACGACTTGTACCGCTTTTGGGGGTCTGACTTTTACCAACCCCCTAGGCCCGCCATGCGATACTCATAGACGAACGGACCGGACTGTACGGATATTGTCACTGACAGGCTCAGTTGGGTGTCGGGGTGAGCTTCCTCATCGACGTCCCTTTTGGTCAATAGCTGGTGGCCCGTCACGTATTGGCTTATACCTCTGACGTGCCAGTGGTTAAATCCACAGCCATAGTATTGACGAGTCTTTAGAGTCCACCACACTTTCAGTTACTCAGCTTTCGGGCGAAACGCTGTAGAGGCCGTATGGAGATATGGCAGGGTCCGATCAGATACGTGCGGTATTGCACGGATCAGGATCGGACAGTTTTGTACTAGTGGCCGTATAGTTATATGGCAGGGTTCGATCAGATACGTGCGGTATTGCACGGATCAGGATCGAACGGATTTTACTAGCCGGCTTTGGTTTAAGCCGGTACTAGTTTAGTACAGTGTAGATTTTGTCTCATTGCATTTGTATCCGGTCGGAATACAGATGCGGGTGTGTATGCACAGTGTCGGGGTTTTCCTGTAATTTATTACGGGACCAGTTTTCTGGAGTTGCCAGTTTGCATTCCGTTCCGGCCGGTTTTCCTTTGTTCTTTCCCGGCCGGACTTTTCTGATGGAGGGGGTAATTTGCAGTTTTGCAAATTACACTTTGTGGGGGGGTTTCTTGCATAAAGTTTGATTATGATAGATTTCATATCTTTCAACCTTGACTTGCTTTTTAAAGTGAAGTGAAAGGTTATGGAGCAAATAGTGTTTTAAGCATGGTTGATGTTTAGGATGTGGTCACCTCCTCTCTTGCTCCTACACTCACCTCCCTTTTGCAATATGTTTCTTTCCTCCTCCATTCTCATTCTAACTTGAAGATGATAAGTTTTTTCATGAGAAGAAAAAGAAAGAGAGAAGAAGAAGAAGAGAGTTTTCCTTCTTGAGAGTTTCATTCTTCTTGATCTCATTTCCATGCTAGAAAAATGCAAGCACCATTTTTCTAGTCTTGATTCCTCCATCTATGGCAACCAACCCCAAAGTGAGACAACCATCTTCTACACTACATTCTACAGCATATCTTGAGCATGTCGAGTTGCCGGCTTCATGCTCGAGTTGCCTCGGTATTGAGGCGGGAGCCCGTAAAAGACGAAGGCGATGTGGTGCCCCTTCCGGCGAGGAGGCGACGATGTGGAGCCAAGACTTTCCGCGGGAGATCGGGATGATGAAGAGAAGACCGGAGGACTCAGATCACTCGGTATACTTCTCACCCTATCTCTTGTTTGCTAGCGTAGGTTAATGGTTATCGATCCGGGTTTTCTTTGTCCGCGGTAGCGCCGGTTTCCGAGCAAGGAAAATTTTTTATTCCGCAATTTGGCCTCGAGTAAGACGGCCGGGGCGCTGCCGTGGCGCAACAGTCTTTACCCTCAATGGAGGGGCGGTGTGTTGGAAGAGTTCCAAACAGGAAACCGTTGCTGACTCGACGATGGAAGCGGAATATATCGCTGCTGCAGATGCCGCAAAAGAAGCCGTCTGGATAAGGAAGTTCTTAACTGAACTTCAGGTGGTTCCGTCCATTGTTGATCCAATACCTCTATATTGCGACAACAACGGGGCTATAGCTTTAGCGAAGGAACCCAGGTCCCATCAGAGATCCAGAAACATCTTGAGGCGGTATCACCTGATCAGGGAGATCGTGGGTCGCCAGGAGATCGAGGTTCGGAGAGTTTCTACGGAAGATAACACTGCTGATCCACTCACAAAGGCCTTACCCCAGACTCAGTTTGAGCGGCTGATCGAGATGATAGGTCTTCGATACGCCAGTACATGACCTTAGTGCAAGTGGGAGATTGTTAGTGTATATGCCCTAGAGGCCATTACTGTATCATACTAGTTTGTATATTACTTAATGGAAGCTTGGGATATTCACCTTATATAGACAATCTTGCTCAATATAGTAGTATGCTACTTGGTTTGTTTCTACTTTAATGTGTACATGTGTTTATTTTAGTATATCACCTATACACATTAGTGGAACCCTTAGGATATTTGCTTGATTACCAGCGTTGTGATGGCAGTAACACCCGTGGGGGCTGGGTAATCCACAAGCACATCCTTATGCAGGTCCCTAGTCACAGGATTATCGAGACAGGGCATCGATACTCCGGAGTAGACTAGCGTATGCGCTTCTCATCCTAGTGTGGGAGACGGTCTGTCCCACAGCCGTCAGTACGTCGTACTTAAGATAGTATGCGGGTGCTCGTTAGGTTACGAGTACACTGGACAGGACTCGTCGGGAACTGTTGGTTGGTACTATACCTATCGTCAGTTATCAGTTCCCAGGTGACATGAGTACAGCTTAGTCCACTGACTTGACACTGTCACTTCGCCTCGAGTGTGTTCCCACTGTACTTAGATTACTACCTTACCACGGCTCAAAGGAGTCATGCAAACAGGTAGTAGTTGGGTGCAGTCCCGAAGCACTTGGAGGCAGTGACGGTTAGACAGGATTCGTCTCTCCCGGTATTAGGGGTTGACATCGCGATGTGTCTAGGAGAGCCATTACACGAGTAGTCCCTGGCCAGGGCAAGCGAGATATACTGGTAGGTTTCCAGTGTTATCTCAGGGTGTTCTGGGCTTCACTCTGACACGACTTGTACCGTTATTAGGGGACTGACGTTCACCGCCCCTAGGCCCGCCATGCGATGTATCAGACGAACAGACCGGACTGTATAGAGATTGTCACATTCAGACTCAGTAGGAGTTCAGATGGGTTTCACCTCGTCAGTCTTCTTGTCGGCATCTACCTGGGGACCGTTACGCACAGCTAGTGCCGCTTGCGGTTTGTTGTTAAACCCACTGCCAGCGTAGTGTCTGTTGGATATAGTGCCTTCTAAGTCAATTATTGGATCACAGGTACGTGATTGCAATGATTGAGGGAGGACCTATACCGATAAACAGTCTTACTTGAGATGATAGTATGCTATCTGGTTTGTCTTTATCATCATGTAGATGTTGATAGAGCCTATAGGATTCTTACTTGACTACCAGCAGTATGATGGAAATCATATAAGTGGGAGCTGGGGTCTATAAGCATATCCTTAAAATGTCCCTAGTCATGGGAGTTTCGAGACAGGGCATCGATACTCCGGAGTAGACTAGTGTATACATTCGAGACCCCGACGAGGGGCGGTGGCCGGTCTCACAAGCCACTGGTGTCAGTTGGATCACCTAAGATGTATACAGGTGTTCATTGGGTTATGAGTACACCGGACAGGACTCGCCGGGAACATGCTAGTTGGTATTATACATATCGTCAGATAGCAGTTTCCTGGTGACATGTGTACAGGTTAGTTCATCGACCTAAGGTCGTCATTTGTCTCATGTGAGTTCCCACTGTGCTTTGATTTATACCCTACCACGGGTCAAAGGAGTCATGCAAACAGGTATATTTTGGGTACAGTCCCGAGCCACATTGGAGGCAAGTGAGCGGATCTTCGGGGATTCGTCTCTCCCGGTATTGGGGGTGAGATCGCGCTGTGTTTAGGAGAGCCATTACACGAAATCCTTGGCCAGGGTAATCGAGATATACTGGTAGGTATACCAGTAGTATCTCAGGGTGTTCTGGGCTGCTCTCTGACACGACTTATGCAGCTATTGGGGGTCTGACGTTTACCGACCCCCTAGGCCTAATATGCGATACTCATAGACGAACCTTCCGGACTGTACGGATATTGTCACTGTCAGGCTCAGTAGGGTTTATAGATGAGTTCGCTCGTCAGCTTCCCTTCCAATCAATACATAGGCAAACCGTTACGTACAGCTTGAACCTCTGACGTGCTAGTGGTTATACCCAGTGCCAGTATATTGATGAGTCATTAGAGTCCCCCACAGACACTTTCCCAAGTTCGGGCGAAACGTTGTAGATGCCGTATGGTATTATGGCAGGGTTCGGAAAAAGCACGTGCGTTTTCGCACGTGTTATTTTTCGGGCAGATAATACTGGTAGGTTTTGGTTTAAGCCGGATCCTAGTATTATACTGTGTAGATATAATATCTTTGTCTCAGTTGCATTTATATTCGGTCGTAATACAAATGCGGGTATGTTTATACTGTTACGGGGTTATCCTGAAATTCGTTTCAGGATCACTTTTGGAAGTTGCCAGTTTCCAGTTTTCTATCAGCCGTATTTAACATTCGGTTAAATGCGGATTTATCCTTTCGTCTTTTGGGTGAGTCATGGTTCTAGAAGATTCTAGAAATGGTGACTAGGATTAGTGACTCATCATTTGCATTAATTGTGAGGTGAGGTGTTAAGTGAGGTGGATTAAATCATTTAATGTGTTCATACCACTCATTCTTTATTCATGATAAATATCCTTGATATTTTTCTTTGATCTTTTGCTTACACTCACCCTCCCCTCTCCTATACTCACCCTCCCTCTTCTATAAGTGGCCGGCCCCTCTTGTGAGGATGGCATGGTTTTTTCATTTGCTTGAGAGAAAAAGATTATGATAGTTTAGGGTATGGAAATTTCATATAGTTCAATTTCCATTTACCCGACTCCAATTGGCAACTTCTATTAACCGTTCGTCCATAGCCTTGGACGTAACGAGACAAAGTATTCTACTCATTCTCTACTTCATCTTGGTCGTCTCTTTTAGCAAACTTGACGATCGAGTTGCTTCGGTTCAGAGGCGGGAGCCCGTTTAAAGATCCGTCGACGTGGTGCCACCTGGACGACGAAACCGGAGATCGAGCAAGTTCGGATCAGTTGCAACATAGCGTGGGATGATGGTTGAAGACCGAAGGACTCGGATCATTCGGTATAACAATTCTACCCTCTTTACAATTTGTTAGTTTAGCTTTAATGGCAGATCCGGGTTATAGTACGCGATAGCGCCAGTCGTAAAAGTTTTGTTCCGCATATTGGCGTCTGTTAGACGGCCAGGGCGCTGCCGCATACTTACAGTGTCGAGTCTTTAGAGTCCCACACAGAAAGCTATTCGCCTTTAGGCAAAAGAGTAAAGGTCGCATGGTTTTGCGACAGGGTTCGGTCACATCCGTGCACTTGTGCACGTACAGTGTCCGGACAGTCAACACTAGCGGGCTTTGGTTTAAGCCAGATCCTAGTGTACGTTTTGGGATTGGTTTTATCTCTTTTGTATTCGTGTTCCTCGGAACGCGGATGCGGGTGTGTATGCACAGTTGACAGAGAGACAAAGGCAGAGGATTCTCATTGGGGTTGTTGACTGTTGACTGTTGACTGTTGACTATTGACTTTTGACTAAACCCTAATGAGAATAAGATATATGATTAACAATAATATTAATTAAGTATTATAGTGACATGGTTGTTGAGGGGTTGACTTTGTTGACTTGTTGACTTTGTTGACCGGTTGACTAGGTTGGACTAGTTGACCAACATCATGACAATGGCTATCATTCCATGGCAAAGACTTTTGCTTGCTTGTTTATTTATGCAAAATGAGTGCATGAAATGATATAGCCATTTTGACTTAAACCATCACACAATACTTGATTACTATTTTTGTTATGATGGTTTTGGATTATGAGTGGTTGGATAGTAAAAGAGTTACTCATTCTCTCATTTCATTTCTCTCTCTTGCCATCACTTGCTCAAGCTCTCCCTCTTCCTCTTGCTCTCTCTAGCTCAAGGCAAACCATTCTCATGTCTTGAGACTCATTGCCTTAGAGATAAAAGAAAACCCAAAACAATCCTCTACTCATTCTAGTTCACAAGGCCTAGCAAGCCAAGTGTTCTAGTTTCTTCAAAGTTCGAAGAAGAAGCCAAAGGTAGAAGCTTTCGGGTGGATCCATCTTCGGCGTAAGGAGACGACGAGGTGAGGCCGATCCGTACACCGGAAAGAGTTGAAGACGAAGGAGTTCCAGAAAGGTATAGCCCCCTAACCGAGTAGGTAAAACTCATGTTAGGTTGTTAGTTAATTTTTTAACAAAGATCCGTATTTTGAGTCCATGTTACCACCCTCTTGAAAATCGTTTTTCACCACTTCCGCAACCCCGTAAGTACCGGGGAAGGGTAGCATGGACTTACAGCCCCCACGGGTGTGACTGCCATCACAACGCTGGTAATCAAGCAAAGATCCTAAGGGCTCCACTAATGTGTATAGGTGATATACTAAAATAAACATATGTACACATTAAAGTAGAAACAAACCAAGTAGCATACTACTGTTTTGAGCAAGATTGTCTATACAAGGTGAATATCCCAAGCTTCCATTAAGTAATATACAAACTAGTATGATACAGTAATGGCCTCTAGGGCATATACACTAACAATCTCCCACTTGCACTAAGGCCATGTACTGGCGTATCGAAGACCTATCATCTCGATTAGCCGCTCAAACTGAGTCTGGGGTAAGGCCTTTGTGAATGGATCAACAGTGTTATCTTCCGTAGCAACTCTCCGAACCTCGATCTCCTGGCGACCCACGATCTCCCTGATCAGGTGATACCGCCTCAAGATGTGTCTGGACTTCTGATGGGACCTGGGTTCCTTCGCTAAAGCTATAGCCCTGTTGTTGTCGCAATACAGAGGTATTGGATCAACAATGGACGGAACCACCTGAAGTTCTGTCAAGAACTTCCTTATCCAGACGGCTTCTTTTGCGGAATCTGCAGCAGCGATATATTCCGCTTCCATCGTCGAGTCAGCAACGGTTTCCTGTTTGGAACTCTTCCAACACACCGCCTCACCATTGAGGGTAAAGACATAACCCGACATGGACTTGGAATCATCCTTGTCACTTTGGAAGCTGGAGTCAGCAAAGGCCTCGATCTGGAGGTCTTTTCCGCCATACACCAAGAATATCTCCTTAGTCCTTCTCAGGTACTTGAGAATGTTCTTTACCGCTATCCAGTGCTTCTTCCCAGGGTTTGACTGATACCGGCTTACCACACTCAGTGCATAAGCTACATCTGGTCTGGTACACAACATCGCATACATTATAGAGCCTACCGCAGAAGCGTAGGGTATAATAGACATGCGATCCCTTTCTAAATCAGTCTTGGGAGACATCTCTTTGGAGAGGGTGATCCCATGACAAGCCGGTAGATTACCGCGCTTGGAATCTTCCATACTGAATCTTCTCAGTATGGTGTCGATGTACCTGGACTGTGAAAGTCCTAATATCCTCTTGGATCTGTCACGATAGATCCGGATCCCCAAAATGTAAGAGGCATCACCCAGGTCTTTCATGGAGAACCTGTGTGACAAGAATCCCTTGACAGATTGTAGCATAGGAATGTCATTTCCTATCAAAAGAATGTCATCCACGTACAATACAAGGAATACGACAGTTCTTGCTACAAATCTACTATAGATGCATGGTTCATCTGGATTTTTGATAAAGCCAAATTCTTTGACCGTCTCATCAAAATAGATGTTCCAACTTCGCGATGCCTGCTTTAGTCCATAGATGGACTTAAGCAACTTGCACACCTTTCCGCTGCTCCCACTCTGAATGAAACCCTCTGGCTGGTCCATATAAACACACTCCTCTAAATTTCCATTCATAAAAGCTGTCTTTACGTCCATCTGCCAAATCTCATAATCGTGGAAGGCAGCAATGGCAAGAAGGATCCTAATGGATTTCAGCATAGCCATTGGAGAAAAGGTTTCGTCATAGTCCAAACCAGGTCTTTGACGAAAACCCTTTGCAACAAGTCTAACTTTATAGGTCTCAACCTGTCCATCTACACCAATCTTCCTGTTGAAGATCCACTTGCATCCTACGGGTTTTACCCCATCTGGAGCAACGTCCAACGTCCATACTTTGTTGGTGTACATGGACTCCATTTCGTTCCGCATTGCATCCAGCCATTTTACCGAGTCAACGCTCTGAATGGCCTGCTGGAAGCTAGTCGGCTCATCACTATCAATGATGCAATCCTCTCTATCCCCGTCTATGAGAAAACCGTAGTATCTCTCGGGCGGATGAGACTGCCTACTACTCCTGCGGAGCAGCGCAGGAATGTCCTGATCTTTCGAACCTCTGGTTCTACTAAGCTTTCAGTAATAGTCTGTGGTTCTGGAATTTCTTCCAGTTCTATTGCGCTCCCACTTATCTGATTTTCCAAAAACTCAGTTTCCAAGAAGTGGGCATGACGAGAAACAAAAACCTTTTGTTCCTCTTCGCAATAGAAGAAATATCCCTTGGAGTTCTTTGGATATCCCACAAACTTGCACTGTACTGAGCGTGCCTCGAGTTTGTCCACATGCTGCTTTTTGACAAAAGCTGGACATCCCCTTGTCTTAATGTGTTTAAGATAGGGTTTCTTCCCACACCACATCTGATATGGTGTGGTAGGCACAGTCTTAGTTGGAACTCGGTTCAAAAGGTATGCAGCTGATTCTAGTATATATCCCCAGAATGATCGCGGTAACTCAGCGTTACTCATCATGGAACGTACCATATTCAATAGGGTCCAGTTCCGTCTCTCCGATACACCGTTATGTTGCGGAGTGTATGGAGGAGTAAGCTGAGAGAGAATTCTATTCTCTTTTAAGTAATCCAGGAACTCGGCACTTAAGTATTCACCACCTCGATCAGATCTCAGTGTCTTGATACTTTTGCCTGTTTGTTTTTCTACTTCATTCTTATATTCCTGGAATTTTCCAAAGGCTTCGGATTTATGTTTCATTAAGAAGACATATCCGTACCATGAAAAGTCATCCGTAAAAGTAATGAAGTAAGAATAACCGCTTCGCGCATGTGTAGACATTGGACCGCACACGTCGCTGTGTACGAGTCCCAAGAGCTCGCTCGCTCTTACTCCGTGTCTAGTGAACGGAGTCTTTGTCATCTTTCCTTTGAGACAGGATTGACAAGTTGCATATGATTGATATTCGAACGGATCCAAATATCCTTCTGTATGTAACTTCGTCAACCTTCTCTCATTGATGTGACCCAGTCTACAATGCCATAAGAAAGCCTGATTTGTTTCCGGAGACTTTCTTTTGTGTGTATTCTGGACATTGAAAATCTGTGGTTGGTTTAATACGTATATACTATTGCTTAATGTACCTGACCCAATCAAAACTTGATTAAGGTGAATGTTCACAACATTACTTACAAATGCAAATTCATAACCTTCTTTAGATAATAAAGATACATATATGATATACTGGTTGCATTGGGTACAAAATAACAATCACGCAAAACCAAAACGTGTCCATCTGACAACCCCAGGTGATAGTCCCCCACGGACTCAGCATCCATGCCAGCTCCGTTTGCAACTCTGAGGGTCATATCACCTGCCTTCAAAACCCTACGTCTTCTCAGTGCCTGTAAAGAATTGTAGATATGAGATCCTGATCCGGTATCCAATACCCAGGATGTAGAGTTTATTAATAGACAGTTTTCAATAATATACACACCTGAAGGTGAAGCCGCAACTTGCTTCAGATCCTGGGTTCTGGCCTTCCAAGCCCTGCAATCCTTTTTCCAGTGTCCACTCTTGTGACAGTAAAAGCACCACTCTTGTGACAGTAAAAGAATTCTTCCTTCCCCACAAGCTTTCCCGCTACCTTTGTTGCCTTTGTCTTTCCCTTCGTATCCACTTTACTAACACCGCCCCTTGGTTTGGCGGGGGCTTTCTTCTTCTTTCCCTTGGCTCTCGCCTTGGACCTAAAAGAGGAAGATCCTCCTACAAACAAAGTGGGTGTTTCCCTACCTTTCTATAGGGTGCCCTCTGCACTCCTCAGCATGTTGAGGAGTTCTGAAAGTTCAACTTCTTTTTCTTGCAAGTTGAAATTTAGGATAAATTGGGCGGAAGAGGAAGGAAGGGACTGGAGAATCAAGTCCGTGTAGAGCTCGTTCTCTAACGTGGTCGCAAGGTTCGCGAGCTCCTCAATGAAGCCAATCATCTTAAGCACGTGTTCCGCTACCGATGATCCGATGGCCAATCTCGCCGAAAACAGCTTTTTCGAGACTTCGTATCTGGCGATACAGGATTGCTCTCCATACAGTTCTTTTGTATGGAGAAATATGGATTCAAGGTCCATATTATCGTGCCTCCTCTGATGTTCATTGTCCTTAGAGGCAAGCACGAGGCACTTGGCCTTCGCACAATCGATTTCCCAGGTCTAACGGATTTCCCTATCCGCGACGCTGGTTTTGGGACCTGGGACAGGGGGAGCTTTGGTGGTTAGGAGATACCCCAACTTGTCATAAGTGATTGCCATTTTGACATTCCTGAGCCAATCTTTGTAGTTTGGCCTTGTCAGTATGTTTTTATCTAGTAGTAACTTAAGTCCAGTCATGATGTTTGGTCGTTGCAATTAGGAGAGAGAGAAGAAACACTTTAGCATGATGCTCTTGCAAGTTTAGAGTGGTTTTTAATTTGTCTAAACAGGATGGCTCCCACTGTTTCTCGAATCCCTCCTCAATCCAAAAAGGAAGAATTAGTCAGGATCAATCCCACCGTACAATACTTGCTTAACCATTCAGCCAGACTAGTGTCGGTACTTCGAGGGAGGTTTTCCAACGCTTTCGTGAAGTTCCTTAATTAAATAACCTCTTTTCCTTGTGGGCGTAGCCCCGCTAACACCTTTCTAGACACCTACTTGGTTTATAGCATTGATCGTTAAGTGAGAAATTTCCCGAGGAGTAGCATATACTCACAGTAGGATCGGGATCCAAATATCATTGCGTGACAAAACTGAAGGAATCCTACCAGAATCATCACACTCCAAATGGTATGCAGCGCAAGTTTCAGTTCTTTTGAAACTCCTGATGTGGATTTTTTCCCCATGCTCTTATGACCTTGACTTTGGCCAACAAATCATAAGTCACATGTCAAGTTCTACCCGTCATTCTCCAGGTTAATTTGAACCCACCCATACCTACCCATGACTTTGGCCAACAAGGCAGTACGACTGTCCCAAACCAACACATCTATCTATGCTGCATATGAATACCCAATAGCTACCAATCACTATGCCTTGACTTTGGCCAACAAACATAGCTTGAATACTATTGACTATCCATGTGAAACGACGGAGGGCTACGAATGGTTTTGGCGAAACCGTGAACGTAGTGAACTTGATATAATCGATGGAACGAGATAACTTTTAAAAGGAGTGGCTTAAGCTCCGCGTTTTAAAAGTTGTTTTTGAAAAGAAACCGAGTGGTTTTGAAAGTGTTCCAACGACTCAACTTTGGTTTATTTTCTTGCATTAATTTAATGCGTCCCATCATTTAATTCTACCATTGCAGAAAACAACGAAAATATGACATACGCTTATGCCATCCGCATTCGCCACGGGGCCCCGTCATTACCCGTTAGGTTACTTAACTAACGACAGAGCGGGGGCTGGACTAGCGCGGATGCAAAACATAAGCAACGCCTAAATAGATATCATATATAGATATACACATTCGTCACATGCAATGATAGCCATTCCAGATCACAGATGAACACATTGGATATACTAGGAATCCGCAATCCGTACGAGCTTGTAACGAAGAGCGGATTACACGGTCGCGATGAATAGCCAAGACCCCACCCTAAACCCCTACGGGTGCGGCAAACTACCCTCCAAGTACCCGAAGCGAATCAACCTCCCTCAACACCGTGAGTAGGCCACTCGGCACTTCGAGATACCCGGTAGTTTGTGCACCCCACCTTGGGTCTATCCTAGGAGCAAAAACAGTAAAAGAAATTATACAATGACGGCTACAACCCCATCCCGGTTGTGCGGCCATATAAATAATATTACATCAATTACAAATTACATGAATTGAAAGAAAAAGAAAACTCTCATCTCACAACCCCCCGGCTATTCATCCGCGATAATCCAATGAATTCATATACACATACCATCAGCATTACAGATCACAGATATGTATAACCCCCACTAATCGATGTATAGCGATCGACAGACGTTTAATACATATATCACATCACAGATATAACCCGTTAGCTTAAGTCTTTAGAAGTTCGATCAAAATACGGATTTTTAAGCCCCAAAAACAAATTTTGCTTTCTGGAAAATCTGGGCAGAAAAAACATATTGTAAAAATCCCAAAACACCACTGTAAACACACTGCAAGAAAATTCGCCCACGACCGAGTCAACTCGGCCGCGGATCCGCGGCGGTTTGACCGAGTCCCTGGACCAATTTTCTACAGTGTGTTATAAAAAGCCTGGGCCGATTTTTAGTGTAAGATTTATTAATTTTTGAACAATAAAAAAAAATCGGCAGAAACTATACTTTTCGGGCGTGTTTCGTGACTTTTTCTCCGATCGAACTTCTAGTTACTTTGTTAACATGTTAGATAGTGTTTAACTAGGCTCTGATATCACTGTAAGTCCACGTTACATCTCCCGGTACTTACAGGCTTGGGGAAATGATGAAAAACGATTTTTCTTTTGGTGGTAACATGGACTCAAAATACGGATCTTTGTTAAACAACTATCTAACAAACCTAACAAGAGTTTTACCTACTCGGTTAGGGGTTATACCTTAACTTGAACTCCTTCTCTTGGTCTCCTTGTGGTGGTCGGATGTTTCTCTCCTCGTCGTCTTTTTGTGCCGAAGATGGATCCACCTGAAAGCTTCTACCTTTGGCTTCAACCTCAATCTTGAGGAAACTAGAACACTTGGTTTGCTAAACCTTGTGTACTAGGATGAGTAGAGGAGTGTGTTGGGTTTTATCTCTATGGTTCTTGCTTCTCAACACATGAGACAAGTAGAACCATGGACTAGAGAGAGAGCAAGAGGAAGACGGAGAGCTCAAGCATGAGAGAGAAAGGAAATAAAAGAATGAGCAAGACTTTTGCCATCCAAGCTCTCATAATCCAAAATCATCATAACATATAATAATAATTGAGTATTATATGATGGTTGTTATCATATCAAGTGGCCATATCATTTCTTGCATTAAATGCAATGTGTGAACAAATGAGCAAGCCAAGGTCAATGCCAAGAAATGATAGCCATTGTCATAATGATGGTCAACAAGTCCAACCTAGTCAACCGGTCAACTAAGTCAACAAGTCAACAAAGTCAACCATCAACAACCATGCCACAATAATACTTAATTAATATTATTGTTAATCATATTTCTTATTCTCATTAGGGTTTAGCAAAAGTCAACAGTCAACAACCCTAATGAGAATCCCCTGCCTCTGTCTCTCTGTCAACTGTGCATACACACCCGCATCCGCGTTCCGAGGAACACGAATACAAACGAGATAAAACCAATCCCAAAACATACACTAGGATCTGGCTTAAACCAAAGCCCGCTAGTGTTAACTGCCCGAACACTAAACGCGCACAAGTGCACGGATGTGACCGAACCCTGTCGCAAAACCATGCGACCTCTACTCTTTTGCCTAAAGGAGAATAGCTCTCTGTGTGGGACTCTAAAGACTCGACACTACGTTGGCAGTGGGTTTAACCACAGACCGCAAGCGGCACTAGCTGTGCGTAACGGCCCCCAGGTAGATGCCGATAAGAAGACGGACGAGGTGAAACCCATCTGAACTCCTACTGAGCCTGAATGTGACAATCTACGTACAGTCCGGTCTGTTCGTCTGAGAATATCGCATGGAGGGCCTAGGGGGCGGTAAACGTCAGTCCCCTAATAGCGGTACAAGTCGTGTCGGAGTGTAGCCCAGAACACCCTGAGATAACACTGGAAACCTACCAGTATATCTCTCTTGCCCTGGCCAGGGACTTTGTGTAATGGCTCTCCTAGACACAGCGCGATATCAACCCCCAATACCGGGAGAGACGAATCCTATCTAACCGTCACTGCCTCCAAGTGCTTCGGGACTGCACCCAACTACTACCTGTTTGCATGACTCCTTTGAGCCGTGGTAGGGTAGTAATCTAAGAACAGTGGGAACATACTCGAGGCGAAGTGACAGTGTCAAGTCAGCGGACTAAGCTGTACTCATGCACCTGGGAACTGATAACTGACGATAGGTATAGTACCAACCAACAGTTCCCGACGAGTCCTGTCCAGTGTCCTCGTAACTTAACGAGCACCCGCATACTATCTCAAGTACGACGTACTGACGGCTGTGGGACAGACCGTCTCCCACACTGGGATGTGAAGCGCATACGCTAGTCTACTCCAGAGTATCGATGCCCTGTCTCGATAGTCCTACGACTAGGGACCTGCATAAGGATGTGCTTGTGGATTACCCAGCCCCCATGGGTGTGACTGCCATCACAACGCTGGTAATCAAGTAAAGATCCTAAGGGCTCCACTATTGTGTATAGGTGATATACTAAAATAAACACATGTACACATTAAAGTAGAAACAAACCAAGTAGCATACTACTATTTTGAGCAAGATTGTCTATACAAGGTGAATATCCCAAGCTTCCATTAAGTAATATACAAACTAGTATGATACAGTAATGGCCTCTAGGGCATATGCACTAACAGATCAGCAAGAAGGTTTCATAGACAGGTGGAGCAGCGGGAAGGTGTGCAAGTTACTTAAATCCATTTATGGATTGAAGCAGGCATCGCGGAGCTGGAACTTCTGTTTTGATGAGGCAATCAAGGAATTTGATTTCATCAAGAACGAAGATGAACCTTGTGTCTATAAGAAGATTGTAGGACGAACTGTCGTGTTCCTAGTCTTGTACGTGGACGACATTCTTTTGATTGGAAATGACATTCCTATGCTACAATCGGTCAAGCTATTCTTGTCACAACGGTTCTCCATGAAGGACCTGGGTGATGTCTCGTACATTCTGGGGATCAAGATCTACAGAGATAGATCCAAGAGACTACTAGGACTTTCGCAGTCCAGGTACATAGAGACCGTACTAAAGAGATTTAGTATGGAAGATTCCAAACACGGTAACATACCCACATTGCACGGAATCACCCTCTCCAAGAAGATGTCTCCTAAGCCTGACGAGGAGAGGGTTCGCATGAGCACTATACTCTACGCTTCGGCTGTAGGATCTATAATGTATGCGATGCTATGTACAAGACCAGATGTAGCTTACGCGCTGAGCGTGGTGAGCCGGTATTAGTCAGACCCAGGTGAGGATCACTGGACGACAGTGAAGAACATTCTCAAGTACCTGAGAAGGACAAAGGAGATGTTCCTGGTTTACGGTAATGGAGACCTCAGGGTCGAGTCCTTTACTGATTCAAGCTTTCAGAGTGACAAGGATGACAGCAAGTCTGTCTCGGGTTTTGTGTTTACCCTCAATGGAGGGGCGGTGTGTTGGAGGAGTTCCAAACAGGATACCGTCACAGACTTGACGATGGAGGCTGAATACATTGCTGCAAGCGATGCCGCAAAAGAGGCATCTGGATGAAGAAGTTCATTAGTGAACTTCAGGTGGTTCCATCCATTGTTGACCCAATACCTTTGTATTGCGATAAAAATGGGGCTATAGTTTTAGCGAAGGAACCAAGGTCCCATCAGAAATCCAGACACATCTTAAGGACGTATCACCTGATCAGGGAGATCATTGATCGCCAGGAGATCGAGGTACGGAGAGTGGACACAAAATACAACACAGCGGATCCATTCAAGAAGGCCCTCCCTCAAACAAAGTTCGAGCGACTTTTTGAGCTATTGGGTATGCGGTACGCCGGCAGCTGGCCTTAGTGCAGACGTTGGGTGTGCGGTACACCAATTGCTGGCCTTTAGTGCAAGTGGGAGATTGTTAGATATGTATGCCCTAGAGGCCATTATTGTATAGTACTAGTTTGTATAATACATTTTGGAGGCTTGGGATATATATATGGTTTTACGACAGTCTTGATCGATATAGTAGTATGCTACTTGGTTTGTTTCTATCTTAATATGTGTATATGTTTCTTTTAACATATTGCTAAAAACATATTGGTAGAGCCCTTAGGATTTTTGCTTGACTACCGGCGTTGTGATGGCGATCACACTAGTGGGGGCTGAGTAGTCTATAAGCACATCCTTATTTTGGTCCCTAGTCGTAGGATTATCGAGACAGGGCATCGATACTCCAGAGTAGACTGGTGCATACGCTTCTCTTCCCAGCAGGGGAGATGGTCTGTCCCACAGCCATCAGTACGTCGTACTAGAGATAGTATGCAGGTGCTCGTTAGGTTACGAGTACACTGGACATGACTCGTCGGGAACTGTTGGTTGGTATTATACCTATCGTCAGTTAACAGTTCCCAGGTGACATGAGTACAGCTTAGTTCGCTGACTTTACACTGTCACTTCGCCTCGAGTGTGTTCCCACTGTACTTTGATTACTACCCTACCACGGCTCTACCGAGTCGTGCAAATATGTAGTAGTTGGGTGCAGTCCCGAAGCATTTGGAGGCAGTGACGGTTAGACAGGATTCGTCTCTCCCGATATTGGGGGTTGATATCGCGCTGTGTCTAGAAGAGCCATTACACAAAGTCCCTGGCCAGGGCGAGCGAGATATACTGGTAGGTTTCCAGTGTTATCTCAGGGTGTTCTGGGCTACACTCCGACACGACTTGTACCGCTATTAGGGGACTGACGTTTACCACCCCACTAGGCCCGCCATGCGATATTCTCAGACGAACAGACCGGACTGTACGGAGATTGTCACATTCAGGCTCAGTAGGAGTTCGATGGGTTCACCTCATCAGTCTTCTTATCGGAATCTACCAGGGGACCGTTACGTACATCTAGTACCGCTTGCAGCTTGTGGTTAAACCCACTGCCAGCATAGTGTCTAGCCTTTAGAGTACCACACAGAGGGTTACTCGCCTTTGGGCAAAACAGAGTAGAGGTTGCATAGTTTTGCGACGGGGTTCGTTCACATCCGCGGACTTGTGCACGTTTGGTGTCCGGACAGTAGTTACTAGCGGGCTTTGGTTTAAGCCAGATCCTAATAATTGTTTTGGGATTGGTTTTATCTCAGTATATTCGTGTTCCTTGGAGCACGGATGCGGGTGTGTTTGCACAGTTGACAGAGGCAGAGGCAGAGGATTCTCATTAGGGTTGTTGACCATTTGGCTTTGGTTGACTTGTTGACCGTTGACCTTTCTTTAAACCCTAATGAGAATATGATATATGATTAATAATATTAATTAAGTATTATTGTGCCATGGTTGAGTTGAAAGTTTGACTTTTGTTGACTTGTTGACTTTGTTGACCGGTTGACCATTTTGGACTTGTTGACCATCATCATTTCATGGCTATCATTTCATGGGTATGACTTTTGCTTGCTTGTTGTTTGCAAAATGCAATAATAGCATGAAATGATAATGGTCATTGAAACTAACCATCACCATATACTTAATTATTATTATTATTATCATTATTCTCACTTTTGTGAGAAGGGGTTGGATTATGAGAGCTCATTCTATCATTCTCTTTCTCTCTCCTAGAAAGAAAGCTCTCTCTCTTCCTCTTCCTCTCTAAAGTTTCAAGTGTTCCATGAGTTGGAAATCATGAACCTTTGAGACAAAACCACCATCACTCTTCTCAACTCAATCTAAGGTATTAGGTTTAGCAAACTAAACACCTTAGTCATCTCTAGGTTGAGATTGGAGCTCAATTTCGAGACCTTCGGGTGGATCCATCTATGGCAAAGAGGAGATGACAAGGAGGATCCGTTCAAGCAACTACAAGGAGCAAGCAAGAGGAAGAACAACAACAAGAAGAGAAGGAGTTCAAGACCAAGGTATAACTATTCTACATAGTATTTATAACTTGTAGAATATTTGTTAGTTCTTGTTTAGCAACGATCCTTCTTGTACGGTCTATGTTACCTAGTTAGGAAAAATTTTCGTTTTACTTATTCCGCCTCCCCGAAAGGACCGGGGTGGGTAACGTGAATCTAACAGCATATGTGTATAGGTTGTGCGTGTCATAAAAATTACCGACGGTGTGGGTGTAGCATACAATTTAGTGCTCATGCAACATGAACCGTCAGTAATGGTGCAGTGTCCACTAGGTACTATGTCAAGGCACAACAAGTAATGGTATGTAATGATGCTCATGCACAATCAACATATATGAATATAAACATGCGGCTATAATATCCTATCAAGCCCTGACGCATCACGCCATACAGGAGATTTCCTCGTAGATGTTAAATCTACTCACCGGTGATCTCGAGCTAAGTAAATCGGACCACCTGCTTCCCTTTCTTCGCAGCATCCGAAGTCCCTGCCTGCGATCCTATTAACACAAAAAACAATAACACGTGGATTTAGCAAACTACGTAATAATAAACGAACACAACGCCTAACGAATCGGTTCCCTTAAGTTACAAAAGGGTTCGCTTAGCGGCTAACGTGTGTGTCGACATCACCAAAACAAACCCACGACAGCAAGCTACCCGAAACACTAAATCTACGTCGGATCAATCGTATCGCACTTTGCCGAAATGCCTAAATTTAGCTAAGTGCTCCCAGATTTTACATACCGTCACAACCTAAAAATCTAGCAGTACCAAACACCCTAAAACAACTGCAGACAACTACCCACAAAAACACAGCACCCCAGTCCCCTCCTCAGTCGAGCTCGCCAGATTTTCATCAAATGTCGCCGGTAGAACAGTGTCAGATGGGGTTCGTGTTTCAGGTGTACACTCAGGGCAACTAACACTACACTATTACACTGTTATATTTCACAGTAAACACTCGGGTTGATAGTAGATTACAGACATCCTAAAACGACACTAAAAACACGATATGGGCACAAAACTATATTTTTATCGTTCTAAACTGAAACTAATTAGCAACACAACAATAATAACTCCTAATTAACAGTTTAGAGTCATTACCTATCCACACTTGCTCAAAACCCTAGCTTTCCATGCTCCAGGTGATCCTAGTGGCCAAACTTGGCTTTGTGAAGGGTTTAAGTGAAGTTTAGTGGAGATTTTGTGTGAGTTTGTGAGGATTGAGTTAGGGTTTCAGTTGAGGGAGTGAGGGTGTGAGATGAGGTGAAGAAAAATGAATAGGAGAAAACAAATGAGTGAATGAGAGAATGTGAGTGAGAGCGTGTATGAGTGAGGGTGTATGTGTGAGTGAGGGATGAGGGAATGAGGGGGATGAGAATAGCATGAGCCATGCCTCCCTCTTCTCTCTCCTCATTTAATGCATGTTATGCTTGCCCCATACCTCATGATGCCCTCTCTCTCTCTTCCTCTCTCAAGTCAACAATTCAAACCTAATTTATTTTTAAAACTAAATTATTTAGATAAATACATATTATAACTTAATTGAAATGGGGTTAGGTGCCATGGCTACTTAAGCATGGTTAACCCCTAATCAACCCTAGGTTAACATGCACATGTGTGTGCAAGCCCGCAATAAATATTAATAAAATATTAATTAATTTTTATAAAATATTTGGAAACTATTTTGGTAAACTTTTTACTAAAAATCTGCATTATCGCTTAATTAACACTAATCACAAATCTAAGGTGTTACAGCCATGATACTGCTGGTAGTCAAGGAAGAATCCTATGGGCTCTATCAACATGTAATAGTGATCTGTAATGCCACCTAATGCTGTACATGATAATAAAGATAAACCAGATAATATACTATCATCTCGAGTAAGACTGTTCTACCGGTATAGGTCCTCCCTCAATCATCATAATCACCTGCCTGTAGCTCCGTTTACTGGAAACAGAGAAAGAGTTAATGAACTCTAGGGATTGATACATGATGATGTATGTAAGTCTCCTGTCTACACATGCTAGGATCGGTTTTTTTGTACTTCATTACATTCACTGATGATCTCTCAAGATTCGGACATATGTTCCTATTGAAACACAAGTCTGAAGCTTTTGAGAAATTTAATGAATATAAGTTAGAAGTAGAGAACCAAAACGGGTATAAGTATTATATCCTATGATGAGATCAAGGAGGAGAATACTTGAGCAAGGAGATCCTGGACTATTCTAAAGGAGAATGAGATTCTCTCTCAGTATTACTCCTCCGAATACACCACAGCACAACGGTGTATCGAGGTGGAGCAATTGCACCCTATTAGATATGGTGCGCTCTATGATGAGTACTACTGAGTTGCCTATTTCCTTTTGGGGGTTATGCACTTGTGAAGCTGCATACCTATTGAATAGGGTTGCAATCAAATCAGGTGCCAACCACTCCATATGCGATATGGTATGGGAAGAGCCCATCTCTTAAGGATGTTAAGATTTGGGGTTGTCCGGCCTATGTCAAAAGCAAAATCCGGAAAAGCTTGAGGCAAGGTCAGTTATGTGGAAGTTTGTTGGATATCCCAAGCATTCGCAAGGGAATATCTTCTACCACACCGAGGAACAAAAGATGTTTAATTTCTCGGCATGCCACCTTTTTAGAAAAGGAATTTATTTTGGAAAAAAATTTGTGGTCATGAGGTAGAACTGGAAGCAGTTCCAGCTATACAAACTACAACTGATGATTTGGTAGAACCGGAGGATTCAATAGCACCCAACGAATCCCATCCTCTCCGCCGATCTGGTAGGGTTCCTCGTCTTCCTGAGAGATACTTCGGTTTTCTCTATAATAGTGGGAGCGAGGATTGCATCATGAGATGATGACCCAACTAGTTTCGAGCATGCCATCAGGAGTGGGGACTCTGTAAGAATGGCTGGATGCTAAGCGAGATGGAATCTATGTACACAAAAAATTATGGACTTTAGTTGCTATATCTGAAGGGTTAAATCCCCATCAGGAGCAAGTATATCTTGAGAAGATTACTTGGTGTAGATGGAAAAGTTGAGACTTTCGAAGCTAGACATGTTGTAAAAGGTTCTCGTCATCGACCAGGTGTGGATAATGATGAAACCTTTTCTAATAGCTATGCTTAAGTCCATCCAGATCCTACTTGCCATTGCTACATACCATGACTGCGATATCTGGCGGTTAGGTGTCATGACTGCTTTTCTAAATACTGATTTAGAAGAAAGCGTCTATAAGTACACAGCCAGAGGGCTTCGTAGACAGTGGGAGCAGCGGAAACGTGTGCAAGTTGCTTTATAGATTAAAGCAGGCATCGCGGAGTTGGAACATCTATTTTGATGTGGTAGTCAAAGCGTTTGACTTCATCAAAATGGTGGATGAACCTTGTGTATACAAAAAGGTAGTAGTGAGTAAGGTGTTCTTCCTCGTATTGTACGTGGATGGCATACTCTTGATAGGAAAGTAGTTTCCTATGCTACACTCGGTCAATCTCCTCTTATCACATAGATTCTCCATAAAGGATCGAGGCGATACCTCATAAATCCTGGGTTTTGGATCTATGAGATAGATCTAAGTGGATTTTAGGATTCTCACTAGGTGTAGTAAGATGGTATCAATAGATCCTGGTGAGAATCACTGGATAGCTTCAAGGATGGTAAGGTCGACCGAATGTCAGTCACAGGCATTGTCTTTACCCTCAGTGGAGGGACGGTATGTTGGAAGAGTTCCAAGCTAGATACCGTGACAGACTAGACGATGAAGGCTGGATACATCGCTACCAAAGATGCTACCAAAGAGGAAGTCTGGGTATATATTAGTTCATAAGATGAACTTCGTTCCTACCATTGTGTGACAATGGAGTTGTGGCTTATGCCTAGGAACCCCCATCCCATCAGTGACCCAGACATATTCTAAGGCAGTATCATCTGATCATGGAGATGGTTGATCTCCAGGGAGATCTAGGTTAGGAGAGTAGACTCAGAGGACAACACGGTGGATCCACTGACAAAGGCATTTTCCCGAGATAGACTTTTATGGGATGGTTGAGTATGAGATACTTCAACCACTGCTAGATGATGGCCCTAGTGCAAGTGGGAGATTGTTAGTTATATGTATGCCCTAAAGGCCTTTACTATACATGAGATGTATATTGTAGTGGATGCTTGGACATATATAGGGAGGACTTTCTTGCTCGACGTGATAGTATGCTATCTGGTTACTCTTTATCATAACAAGTACGATGATTGTCTCTCTGTTACATGTTGGTAAAGCCCTTAGGATGCGTACTTGACTACCTAGATTATGATGGAGATCATACTAGTGGGACAAAGGTAGTCTGTGAGTACATCCTTTAATGTCCTTAGTCGTGGGTGTATCGAGACGGGGCAACGATATACAAGAGTAGACTAGTGTATAGCTTCTCGACCCATGTAGATGTGCGGTGGATGATCCCATATCCATTGGTGTTTGACATCAGAGATCATATACGGGTGCTCAGTGGAGACTGGGTACACTGGACAGGCTCGCCGAGAACTCCCAGATGGTATTATACTTCACGTCAGATGGCAGTTCTCTGGTGACACTGGTACAGGTTAGTCTGTTGACCCGAGATCGTCATAGAGTCTTGTGTGATTCCCACTATGCTTTGATTTCCACCTTACCACGTTCATGAGAACGTGCAAAATGGTGGTTTTTGGGTACAGTCCCGAGTCACATGGAGGCAATGAGCGATAGGAGGGGATTCATCTCTCTCGATATTGGGGGTTGATGTTGCGCTGTGCTCGATTGGCTATAACAGGAAGTCCCTGGCCAGGGCTTCTTTAGAGATTTACTGGTAAGTGTTACCAGTAGTTTCTCGACCCGTTATGAGACTCATATCAGCACGACTTATCGAGTTACTGGGGTCTGACGTTTACCACCCATAGACGAGATATGCGACATATCAGACGAAGAGACCGGACTGTACGGTAGTGTTACTGATTGGATTCGCAGGAGTATGAGCAGGCTTGCTTGTTGATCTTCTGATCGCTCAATACCCGGGTGGCCGTTACGTTTAGCAGACCGCTTGCGGCTTATGGGTGTTTGATATGATCATCACCTACTGCCGGCGTATTGACGAGTCTTTAGAGTCCTACACAGAGGTTTCCTGGCTCAAGCGAAACTGAGTAGGAGCACATATGAAATATGTGCGGGACCGAGAATAATGCGAGTATGTGATACCGTATTCTATTCTCGCGATATTTGTATCGGACGGTTATATGTGATATAGCCGGGTTATGGAATCAAGAGTTGATTCGATAGGTTGGTACATTTAATATTAGTCGGTTATATGTGATATAGCCGGATTATTAAATCAAGTGTTGATTTGATAATTTAGTGTATAATTATATATTTGATATACTAATTTACATTAACTAATATTAGCTCACTTAAGCATTTATTATTCTCACATGTGCACAATTAATATATATGTGATATATATTAATTGTGTTTTAGTTTGTATCATGCTTGATGATACATGCAAGCATGGGTGTGTGTGTGAGTTACACCATGATAATTAAAATGTGAAGGTTTTTATTTATCTTAATAATTCAAAATTAGTGTGAATTTTGTCATGCTTGGAAGCTTGGAGAAGCTTGAAGCATCTTTGACAAAGTCCACTTGTTTTGTCTCACTTAAGATATTTATTAACCTAACCATTTTAATTAGCCATGGTTTGGTCTCTACAATGGTTAGTATATGACACTAACTCACCCATGGTTGCTATTCTCACCTCATTAGTTTTCATTCTTCATTTTTTCCATGGAGGTTTTCTTCTTCTCTTTCATCAAGCTTACTAGCTCCATGAAACATGAAGAAATATTGTGAGAAAATAAAATCTAAAGTGAGCCCACTTCCTACATCATCATCCTATAAACTTGCTTGGGTAGTATAGGGTGTTCTCTTCACAAAGTTTATGACCTAGTGAAGGGTTAGCTTGAGTTTGAGTCTCCTCGACGTAGATCATCTTCGGCCTCGAAGACTACGAGCAAGCTTGTTCATTTCTCCGAGGGAACCCATACTAGAGTTCGGGAGATCCATGATCGCATCGAAGGGACGTCAACATGGAGCTTTAGAAGTGAAGGACTGGTCTACAAAAGTTGTATTCCTTGCTCACTTTTCATATGCGAAGTTGTTTGCATAAGATTCCGTCGATTTCTAGTTAACGATTCTTAGTTAGGGTTAGCTAAAACGGCAATTTTTGAATTTGGCATGGACGATGCCTCCCGCAACCTTGCTGCCGTCTAAAGTAACCCTGCAGTGGTACCATAGGGTTCCTATGAACGACAGCAGGGTTTCGGGAGGCATCGTCCATGCCATTTTCAAAATTTTGCCGTTTTAAAGAACCCTAAACTAGAATCGATAACTAGAGAATCATACGAAACAACATGTAAACTACTTTACATCTAAGTGAACTAGGAATACAACCTTTGTAGACTGGTCCTTCAATTCAATAGCTCCTTGTAGTGGTCCCTACGCTGCGATCAAGGAACTCCCGGACTCTAGCATGGCTTCTCAAGATGAAATGAATGATCTTGCTTGAATTCTTCGAGGCCGAAGATGATCTACGTCGAGGAGACACTAACTCAAGCAACTACTTCACTAATAAGAGATTAGTGAAGCTAACACCTTATACTAAAGTGCTAATCTAGTAGAGGATGATAAAGTAGGAAGTGGGCTCACTTTAGTTTTATTTTTCTCACAATATTTTCTCTCTTTAGAAAACCCTAGCAAGCTTTTTGCTCAAGGAAGAAGAATATGAGCAAAAAAAATGAGAATGAACTAATGAGGTGAGAGAGTGAACCATGGGTGAGTTTGTATCATATACTAACTCTTGTAGAGACATAACCATGGCTAAATTATAATGGTTAGGTTAATAAATATCTTAAGTAAAACAAAATTAGTGGACTAAGTCAATGCATCCACAAGCTTTTTGAAGCTTCATGCATGTGAGCTATTATCCACTAATTTGGAATTACTTTAAATACTAAAATCCAACATTATAATTAGTATGGTGTAAGTCTCATACACCCATGTAGTCCGTATCAACAACCATGATACAAAATAAAACACAATTAATATATATCACATATATATTAAGTGTGCACATGTGAGAATAATAAATGCTTAAGTGAGCTAATATTAGTTAATGTAAATTAGTATATCAAATATACACTAAATTATTAAATCAACACTTGATTTATTAATCCGGCTATATCACATATAACCGACTAATATTAAATGTACCAACTTATCGAATCAACACTTGATTCGATAACCCGGCTATATCACATATAACCGTCCGATACAAATATCGCGAGAATAGAATATGGTATCACATACTCGCATTATTCTCGGTCCCGCACATATCTCATATGTGCTTCAACTTCATTTTGCCTGAGCCAGTAAAACCTCTATGCAGGACTCATCCTAAGGGCTTTACCAACATGTAACCATAAGACAATATCAAGAGACAAGTATACATGTTAAGATAAAGAGCAACCGGATAGCATACTATCATGTCGAGCGAGAAAGTCCTCTCTCTATATGTCCAAGAATCCAATATAATATACATCATATGTACAATAATGACCTCTAGGGCATACATACAACTAACAATCTCCCACTTACACTGGGGCTAGCTGTTGTAGTATCTCATACCCAACATCTTGAAGAGTCTCTCGAACTGTATCTGGGTAATGACCTTCATGAGGGGATCCTCTGTGTTGTTCTTCGTGTTAACTCTCCTGATCTCGATCTCCCGGCGATCAACTATCTCCCGGATCAGGTGATACCGCCTCAGAATATGCCTGGATCGCTGATGGGACCTGGGTTCCTTGGCCAAAGCCACCGCTCCATTGTTATCACAATACAAAGGTATTGGATACTCAATGGATGGAACCACTCCAAGTTCAGTTATGAAGTTCTTCATCCAAACAGCCTCTTTGGCAGCATCGTTGGTAGCGATGTATTCAGCTTCCATCGTCGAGTCCGCAACGGTTTCCTGCTTGGAACTCTTCCAGCAAACCGCCCTTCCATTGAGGGTAAAGACAAAACCCGAGTGCGAGTTAGAGTCGTCCTTATCACTCTGGAAGCTCGAATCGGTAAAGGACTCCACTTGGAGCTATTCGTTACCATACACCAAGAGCATCTCTTTAGTCCTTCTCAAGTACTTGAGAATGCTCTTCACAGCTGTCTAGTGACTCTCTCCAGGATCTGCTTGATACCTACTCACTACACTTAGTGAGTGTGCTACATCGGGTCTGGTACATAGCATCGCGTACATGATAGAGCGTATTGCCGAGGCATAGGGTATCCCTTGCATGCGGGCTCTCTCCAAATCAGTCTTGGGAGACATCTCTTTGGAGAGAGTGAGTCCTGAGATCGTGGGTAAAAACCCACGCTTGGATTCTTCCATACTAAACCTCCTTACTATGGTGTCAATGTACCTGGATTGGGACAATCCCAGTATCCGTTTAGATCTGTCTCTATAGATCTTAATCCCCAAGATGCAGGACGCATCACCTAGATCTTTCATTGAGAATCTTTGTGATAAGAAGAGCTTGACCGATTGCAGCATAGGAATGTCATTTCCTATCAAGAGTATGTCATCCACGTACAATACGAGGAAGGCAACCTTACTCTCTTCTAACTTCTTGTATATACAAGGTTCATCTATGTTTTTGACAAAATCAAACTCTTTGCTAACGACATCAAAACAGATGTTCCAACTCCGCGATGCTTGCTTTAACCCGTAGATGGATTTAAGCAGCTTGCACACCTTTCCGCTGCTCCCACTGTCTACGAAGCCCTCTGGCTGAGTCATGTACACGCATTCTTCCAAATCTCCATTTAGAAAGGCGGTCTTAACATCCATTTGCCATATTTCGTAGTCATGGTATGCAGCAATGGCAAGTAGGATCCGGATGGACTTAAGCATAGCCACTGGAGAAAAGGTTTCGTCATAATCCACACGTGGTCTTTGACGAAAACCCTTTGCAACAAGTCTAGCTTTGAAAGTCTCAACTTTTCCTTCTACACCAAGTTTCTTTTTAAAGATCCATTTGCTCCCAAAGGGTTTTACCCCTTCAGGAGCAACTTCCAAAGTCCATACTTTGTTGGTGTACATGGATTCCATCTCAGATCGCATTGCATCCAGCCATTTCACAGAGTCTCCACTCGTGATGGCCTGCTCGAAGCTAGTCGGGTCATCATCCTCCATGATGCAATCCTCGCTCCCACCATCAATGAGAAAACCGTAGTATCTTTCAGGTGGATGAGGAACCCTACTAGATCGGCGGAGAGGCTGAGGTTCGTTGGGAGCTATCGAATCCTCTGGTTCAACCAAATCTTCTGTTGTAGTTTGTGCTGCTGGAACCTCTTCCAGTTCTACCTCCTTGCCACTAATTTCCTTTTCAAGAAATTCCTTTTCTAAAAATGTGGCATGTTGAGAAACAAACACCTTTTGTTCCTCGGTGTGGTAGAAGATATACCCTTGTGAGTTTTTGGGATATCCTACAAACTTGCACAGAACAGACCTTTCCTCGAGTTTGTCCGAATTGTGCCTTTTGACATAGGCCGGACAACCCCATATATTAACATAATTAAGACATGGTCTCTTCCCCTTCCATATCTCATATAGAATGGTAGGCACCGATTTGGTAGGGACCATATTCAATAGGTGTATGGCTGTCTCAAGCACATACCCCCATAAGGAAATAGGTAACTCAGCGGTGCTCATCATAGAGCGCACCATATCTAATAGGGTGCGATTCCTCCGTTCTGATACACCGTTGTGCTGTGGTGTATACGGAGGAGTAAGCTGAGAGAGAATCCTATTCTCTTTTAGAAAGTCCAGGAATTCCGTGCTCAAGTATTCACCTCCTCGATCAGATCGTAGGATTTTAATACTTTTACCCGTTTGGTTCTCGACTTCGGATTTATATTCCTTGAATTTCTCAAAAGCTTCAGACTTGTGTTTCATCAGGAACACATGTCCGTATCTTGAGAGATCGTCAGTGAATGTAATGAAGTACGAAGAACCATTCCTGGCATGTGTAGACATGGGACCACATACATCACTATGTATCAGTCCCAAGAGTTCCATAACTCTTTCTCTGTTTCCTGTAAATGGAGTTTTGGTCATCTTACCTTTGAGACATGACTGACAAGTGTCATAAGATGAAAATTCGAACGGATTCAAATATCCATCCTTATGCAACTTAGCTAGCCGTGTCGCATTGATATGACCCAGTCTACAATGCCACAAGAAAGATTCGTTCATTTCTGAACTTTTCCTCTTGTGCGTGTTTTGTACATTAAGAACCGTAGTTTGATCTAGAACGAATATGCCATTATTTAACGAGCTTGATCCAATCAACTTTTGATTCAAGAAGATGTTCATAACATTATCCTGTACTACAAAATTATATCCTTCTTTACTTAGTAAAGAAACTGATATAAGATTGCATATCAGGGCCGAAATGTAATAGCATTCGTTCAGAATCAATGTATTACTATTTGGTAATACTGTTAGTGTATATGCGCTAGGGGCCATTATTGTATCATACTTGTATGTATATTACTTAATGGAAGCTTGGGATATTCACAGTTGTATATACAGTCTTGCTAAAAATGGTAGTATGCTACTTGGTTTGTGTCTACTTTAATATGTGCATATATTTCTTGTAACGTATCACTTATACATATTAGTAGAGCCCATAGGATCTTTGCTTGATTACCAGCGTTGTGATGGCAGTCACACTAGTGGGGGTTGGGTAGTCTATAAGCAACATCCTATACTTGTCCCTAGTCATAGGATTATCGATACTGGGCATCGATACTCCAGAGTAGACTAGTGTGTACGCTTCTCATCCCAGTTGGGGAGATGGTCTGTCCCACAACCATCAGTACGTTGTACTTGAGATAGTATACTGGTGCTCGTTAGGTTACGGGTACACCGGACAGGACTCGCAGGGGGACTGTTGGTTGGTATTATACCAATCGTCAGTTAACAGTTCCCAGGTGACATGAGTACAACATAGTCCGCAGACTTGACACTGCTACTTCGCCTCGAGTGTGTCCCACTGTTCTTAGATTGCTACCCTACCACGGCTCAAAGGAGTCATGCAAACAGGTAGCAGTTGGGTGCAGTCCCGAGCACTTGGAGGCAGTGGCGGTTAGAAAGGATTCGTCTCTCCCGGTATTGGGAGTTGATATCGCGCTGTGTCAGAGAGCCATTACGCAAAGTCCCTGGCCAGGGCAAGTGAGATTTACTGGTAGGTTCTAGTAGTTTCTCATGGTGTAATGGGCTACGCTCCGACACGACTTATACCGCTATTAGGGGACTGACACTTGCCGCCCCCTAGGCTAGATATACGATAGTCTTAGACGAACAGATAGGACTGTACGGAAATTGTCACATCAGGCTCTGTAGGAGTTCGGATGGGTTTCCTCATCGGCCTTCTTATCGACTTCTACCTGGGGACCGTTACGTACAGCTAGTGCCGCTTGCGGTCTGTAGTTAAACCCACTGCCAGCGTAGTGTCGAGTCTTTAGAGTCCCACATAGAGGGTTTCCCTACTCCAGGCGAAACGATATAGAGGTCGTATGGTTTTACGACAAGGGTTCGGACGCATACGTGTGTTTACGCACGTACGACGTTCGGACAGTTTTTACTAGCCGGCTTTGGTTTAAGCCAGATTCTAGTATCAGGTTATTGGATTTATACAGTCTAAAGTTTTTCCGTGTTTTCACGGATAGGAGGGGCGTTCTCGTAATTTGTCGAGAAGCTTCTAGATGGATGATGATATGGAGGGTAAGGTGGCATTAACATTTAATGAATTTGTGACTCACTTAGATGAATCATTCAAGTGAGTTAATGAAGCATTTATTGCTTAATGACTCACTTGATGATTCATTGCATATATTTAATGAAGTATGATGATAATGCATTTTGGTTTATTCTTTTTGATTTTCTTATGCTTCATAATATATTAGAAGTGAGAAGCTTTTTCATTCATAACTTATGCTCACCTTCTCTCTCCTCAAGCTCTCTCTTGAAACCCTAATCCTCCCCTCTCATGTGTTGAGATCAAGGATTAGATAGACTAATACATCCATAACCTCACTCTATATCCCCTAGGTAGCTTAGATTAGCACTTTGAGCAACCTAGTTATCTCAAGTTAGAGATCAAGCTTGGCGTAGGAGCTCTCGGGTCGATCGTCTTTGACTCGAGGAGGCCGTTAAGGTGCCGATGTTCCAAGGAGCCTACGAGGAGTGGAGGACAACGATGAAGACCCGAAGGACAAGTAACATGAGGTATAACTTCGAATCCGAGTAGTTAAACCTCTCGTAGTTTGCTAGTAACGGTTTAGACACGATTCATACGCTCAAGTCCGTGTTACGAAGCTTTGATAATCGTTTTTCATATATTCCGCCTCCCCGCAAGTTCGTGGGGTGCATGAGATGGACTTACAAATACATGGTGATATTCGCCAACTGGTTTGGCGGCAACATTTTCCCCATTCCCTACTCTTACGTAATGATCACCCATTCCTAGTTCTCTATCTTTCCTTAGCCCCCGTAAAAACTCTGCGTGGCTCCCAATATATCCAAAACCCCCTTTCAAAACACAACACATGCACACCGCACATTGAGTTCGCATGACCAGTTTAACTCGTTAATCGGAGGTTCTCTCGCCCCAAAGGCGAAGGGTAATTAATGGCAGCTTAGTCCGCGGCTGCCGGAGATTCGGATCCCCACAATCAATAAACCCCGGCCTACCCCAGGCAGGGGGAATCTGTAGTACGCCTGACAAGCGCACGCGTATTCCCATCTCAATGGGTTGACAAAAAATACCCTACAAATAGTATTCAAGCTGTGTTTGTTGACTAAAGTCAAGGCACAGTGTTTGGTAGCTGTTGGATATTCATATGCAGTATAGATAGATGCGTTGGTTTGGGACAGTCGTATTACCTTGTTGACTAAAGTTAAGGGTATGTACGGGTGGGTTCAAATTAACCTGGATAATGACGGGTAGAACTTGACATGAGACTTATGATTTGTAGACTAAAGTCAAGGTCATAAGTGCATGGGGCAAAAATCCATATCGGGAATTTCTAAAGAAACTGAAATTTGCAGAGAGATGCATACCATTTTGGAGTTTGATGAATGTTGGTAGGATTCCTTCAACATTATCATACGATGATATTTTGGATCCCGATCCTACTGTGAGTATATACTACTTATCAGGAGATTCGTCACTTAACGATCAATGCTATAAACCAAGTAGGTGCCTAGAAAGGTGTCAGTGGGGCTACGCCCCCAGAGAAAAGAGGTTCTTTAATTAAGGAACTTCGCGAAAGTGTTGGAAAACCTCCCTCGAAGTATCGACACTGACCTGGCTGAACGGTTAAGGAAGTATTGTACGGTGAGAATAGTCCTGGCTAATTCTTCTTTTATGGTTTGAGGAAGGATTCGAGAAACAGTGGGAGCCATCCTGTTTAGATAAATTAAAACCACTCTAAACTTGCAAGAGCATCATGCTAAAAGTGTTTTCTTCTCTCTCTCTTAATTGCAGCGACCTTGTGACCACGACTAGCTTACATCTAGATAACAAATTGACTGAATCTGACTTATATGACTGGCAAAGGTCTGTCCCGATGTCCATTACCTATGACAAGCTGGACCACCCTATTACTACTCAAGATCCCGCCGTCCCAGGTCCAGTTTCCACCGTCACAGATATGGATATCCGCCAGACAAGGGAAAAAGATATAGCGAAAGCCAAGTGCCTCGTGTTGGCTTCAGTTGATGGTGTATACCAGAAGCAGCACGAGAAGATGGACTCATTTTCCATCTTTCTCCATAACAAAGATTTATATGGAGAGCAATCTTATATCGCAAGATATGAGACCTCGACCGAATTAATTCAAGCGAGGTTGGCCGTCGGGTCATCTGTAGGGGACAACGTCCTTACAATGACTAGCTATATTGATGATCTAAAGGACCTGCAGAACACGTTGGGAAACAGGTCAGATACTGACTTGGTTCTTCAGTCTCTGCCTTCTACCCTGAAGGAAACCAGGGATATAGAAGGAAAGAGAAAGGCAAAAGTTTCGGGACTGGATATAGTAAAAGAGGGACATTCCTATTGTTACAGGAATGAACATTGGCAGAAGGATTGCAGGGCTAGCAAAGCTAGTAGCCAGGATTCGAAGCATGTTGTGGCTTCGGCTTCAAGTGTGTTTGTAATTGAGAACTGTTTGTCAATTAACTCTACTTCCTGGGTACTAGATACCGGAGCAGGATCTCATATCTGTAATTCATTACATGCTTTGAGAAACTGTAGAGTTATAAAGGTAGGTGATTGGTCTCTCAGAGTTGCAAACGGTATGAGCGTGGACGCTGAATCCGTGCGAGAATATCGCCTAGGTTTGACAAGTGGGCAGATATTGATTCTACGTAACTGTCTGTATGTACCTAGTATGACTTGTAACATCATATCAGTATCCTCACATTCGAGAGAGGGATATGATTTTACATTCGTAGGCGATGTAGTTCACATCCACCTAAATCAAGTTTTGATTGGGTCCGGTACATTAGATAACAGAATATACGTATTGAGTCAAGCTCAGGTTTTCAATGTCCAGAACACACTTAAAAGAAAGTCTCCGGAATTAAATCAGGCTTTCTTATGGCATTGTAGACTGGGTCACATCAATGAGAGAAGGTTGACTAAGTTACATAGAGAAGGATATTTGAATCCGTTCGAATATCAATCTTATGCTACTTGTGAATCTTGTCTCATAGGAAAGATGACAAAAACTCCGTTTACTGGACACGGAGTAAGAGCGAGCGAGCTCTTAGGGATCGTACACAGTGATGTGTGCGGTCCAATGTCTACACATGGGTGAAGCGGTTATTCATACTTCATTACTTTTACGGATGACTTTTCATGGTACAGATATGTCTTCTTAATGAAACATAAATCTGAAGCCTTTGAAAAATTCCAGGAATACAAGAATGAAGTAGAAAACCAAACAGGCAAAAGTATCAAGACATTGAGATCTGATCGAGATGGTGAATACTTAAGTGCCGAGTTCCTAGGTTACTTAAAAGAGAATGGAATTCTCTCTCAGCTTACTCCTCCATACACACCACAACATAACGGTGTATCGGAGAGACGGAACCTAACCCTATTGGATATGGTACGTTCCATGATGAGTAACGCTGAGTTATCGCTATCATTCTAGGGATATGCACTAGAATCAGCTGCATATCTTTTGAACCGAGTTCCAACCAAGACTGTGCCTACCACACCATATTAGATGTGGAGTGGGAAGAAACCATGTCTTATGTATCTTAAGACATGGGGATGTCCAGCTTTTGTAAAGAAGTAGCATACAGACAAACTCGAGGCACGCTCAGTACAGTGTAAGTTTGTGGGATATCCAAAGAACTCTATGGGATATTGTTTCTATTACGCAGAGGAACAAAAGGTCTTTGTTTCTTAACATGCCCGCTTCTTGGAAACTGAATTTTTGGAAAATCAGAAGAGTGGGAGCGCAATAGAACTGGAAGAAATTCCAGAACCACAAGCTATTACTGAAAGCTTGGTAGAACCAGAGATTTCAGAAGAAAGGGACATCCCGACGCCACTCCGCAGGAGTAGTATGCAGTCTCATCCGCCCGAGAGATACTACGGTTTTCTCATAGACGGGGATAGAGAGGATTGCACTATTGACTATGATGAGCCTACTAGCTTCCAGCAAGCCATTCAGAGCGGTGACTCAGTAAAATGGCTGGATGCAATGCGGACCGAAATGGAGTCCATGTACACTAACAAAGTATGGACTTTGGACATTGCTCCAGATGGGGTAAAACCCGTAGGATGCAAATGGATCTTCAAAAAGAAGATTGGTGTAGATAGACAGGTTGAAACCTACAAGGCTAGACTTATTGCAAAGGGTTTCCGTCAAAGACATGGTTTGGACTATGACGAAACCTTTTCTCCAGTGGCTATGCTTAAATCCATTCGGGTCCTTCTTGCTATTGCTGCCTTCCACGATTATGAAATCTGGCAGATGGACGTAAAGACGACCTTTCTAAATGGAAATTTGGAAGAGTGCGTCTATATGGATCAGCCAGAGGAATTCATTCAGAGTGGAAGCAGTGGTAAAGTATGCAAGCTGCTTAAGTCCATTTTTGGACTAAAGCAGGCATCACGGAGTTGGAACATCTGTTTTGATGATGCTGTCAAAGAATTCGACATTATCAAAAATCCAGATGAACCTTGCATATACAGTAAGATTGTAGGGAAAGCTGTAGTATTCCTCGTCTTGTACGTGGATGACATTCTCTTAATAGGAAATGATATTCCTATGTTACAGTCAGTCAAAAGATTCTTATCACAGAAATTCTCCATAAAAGACCTGGGTGATGCCACCTACATTCTGGGGATCCGGATCTATCGTGATAGATCAAAAAGGATGTTGGGACTTTCACAGTCCAGGTACATAGACACCATAGTGAAGAGATTCAGTATGGATGATTCTAAGCGCGGTAACTTACCGGCTTGTCACGGAATTACCCTCTCCAAAGAGATGTCTCCCAAGACTGATTTGGAAAGGGATCGCATGTCGATTATACCCTACGCTTCTGTAGTAGGCTCTATAATATATGCTGTAACATTTTAAAAATAATTAAATAAATAATTAAATAAATAAAATTGTTTAAGTGAATTTTGTGATATTCGGTAAAGTAAAACGTATTTTTCGTAAAACAAAACCGTAATTATTTTTCACTATAAATTTAAAAATACCTATTTTAATTATGTTATTACTAGTAAATGGTGTTTATTTAGCCACTTATAAATTTTTAGTTTAATTAAATATTTTTCCTAAATTAATTGTTTTAAATATTAACATAAGCTTTATTTTTACACTAAATTAATGTAAATTACAAATTTGAATGGTTTTAATTTGTAAAAATGAACCATGGCATATTAGAATTTAGTATGTTTCATGCAAAATTTATTTGCAAATTTTTCCAAAATTCTAGAGTTTTCTTGAGTTGTTTTAGTAAAGAAATAAAAGAAAATTAAATAAATCAATGAAAAGACATAATGAAGTGATATTTTGGGGGAAACTTCTACACAACTCCTCACTCATTTCTTTCTCTCCCTCACCTCCCAAACTTGGCCGGCCTCACCCCCATGGCAGCCCCCCCATTTTCCAATTTTATTTTTACTCCAAAAATCATCAAAAATCCTCCAAAATTCAATAAAAATTGCACAAAATCCTAATAAATTCCTACCCTTTATTCCTTGCTATTATTTACATGGATTTTTGAGTGGGAAAGCATGCATTTTGGGGGCTCATTTTCATGTTTGGACTTTAGGTTGTGGAGGTATAAATCTTTCTCTTTTGATTTATTTCTATTAGATGTTTCTTTTAAAGCATAATTAGATTTATTAAATTAATTCTAGTTGCAAATTTTAAAATTCAAGTTAGGGTTTGTAAATTCAAGTTGTGGTTTTTATTAATTAAATAAGGTTATAATAGCTAGTTTAACATTTTTAGAGTGAAAAAATCTTGCATGGTTGTTGTATAATAATTTGTTTATTCAAATTGTTTTAATTATGCTAATTAGCTAACTAGTTTTTTATAAAATGTATATGTGGGTAATATAAAATTCTAATTAAGGTTGCTATCATTAGATTGTAGTTTTAGTGAGAATATTAGCATGTTAATGGAAAGAAAAACTTAGTTTGATCACTAGTTTCTTTTGATAATTGGAAAATACTAATAAAATGCTATTTTTGTAAACTAGATTTTGGAAATTCCTAAACAAATGAGATTAAAAATATAATTATGGTTTCATTATATCATTATCATCATGAATTATAGTTTAATACATTAATTCATGCAAAATCAAGTTTTGTTGTGGAATTGTGACATTTTGCTTGTAAGATGTTGAAAATTGCTAATGGTTGCAAACTAGAAATTTCAAATTAATAAAAATTTGTGTAATAAAAATATAGTAATGGGTTGTATAGTCTAGTTATGCTATTTAATGAGTTTTATGACCATTGGTTTCATTTAAATGTCAAGTTTTGAAGAAAAACGGTAAATTGGCATTTTCGGGTTTTACGAAATTGGACGGTTTGATCGATTTTTAGGGTTTCGATGGATTTAATCATGTTATATATTATAAGTAACGAGTTTTAAAACTATGAGTTATTTGTTGATGTTATCTCGATCCATCAGAGTTTGTACGCCGATATCGAGCGATATTTGGTTCTTTTGCGTGGACGGGACATAGGTTTTAACCTATGCTTGTTTCTTACGTCGTTTTGACTTTTGTATGTGATTCAGTTTACGATACTATTTATATGTTTGCGTTTAGGTACCCCTCACGTGGACTGCGGGCGATGAAGAGGAGGATGGCGACACCGTCTTCGGCAGACATGGACCAGGTGAGTAGATGTATATCTACGGGGGGAAGTCGGGTGGATGGCGTTTAGCACCCCCGCAACGTAGAATAGGAATAGTACTTATTGTCATTAGGAAGCCAGATGTGACCCTAGATTCTTAATGAGTAGGACCCTAGTAATGACCCTAGGCTGGACTAGACTGATTTAGGAAAGGATGAATATCTTGGAAGAGGTTCGTAGGTTTCAGGTAGAAACATACACACGCACACACTGAAACTCGACATGGTGTATACGTGTATGTGTATATATATATAGGACTAGGTATAGGTATATGTATATATATATACAACATGGGTATGGGATACATTGATGTGATATGATACACGGGAATGAAACAGTATAACTGGGCTTGATGCCATGATTCTTGACTATACAGTCGTATTAAAGTGTTAGCGGATCATTAGAGAATGAGATAATGAACAGGTATACATAAATTATAATGGGTAGTGATGATATTGAGGTACATGGGACTCTAAAATAGAACCCGAACTGTAACTTGTGACTGATCACGATATGATATATGTATGACTTGATTACGACATCATGTAGGTGTGACCTGATGTCGATATCATATAGGTGTGACTTGATGACGATATGATATCGGTATGACTTAATCACAACATGATACATATGACATGCTATTTCTGAGGATAAATTAATGAGGTATATTTATGATAGCAATGTTATATAATTGATGTATGCGATTACAGCATAGCACCTCGATCATGACATGTGTTGATGATGATATTATACGAATAATGAGACACGTAGGTGATATTTGACCCGTACCCCGATATTGGGATGCCGTACGATGGATTTTACCGTACGAGGCATAGATGTGATGATTGATCCGCACTCTTGATTTGAGAAAGTTGTACTATGTACGTGACGCTATTGAGGCAGGATCGCCGACTATTAGAGATATGGACTCAGGCTTTAGGTGTACTTCTATCGACCAGTTCTTAGGTTTAGTTTTCCTTAGGGGGGGTTAGATGGACTCTAGGTTAGGTTCGAGTCATATAATGGTAGTGGTAATTGTATATCAAATGAGTAGATAACACACATCCGTCTTTACTTTCACATTGTAATCATAATGTTGCATATTCATACATATGTTGCTATAATTAGTATAAACTTTACCTGTTAGGACACCAGCACCATTACCGATGATGCGCATATCCCATGCACACTTATTTGCCGGCTCACACACATCATCATCGGTAATTGCTATGTCACGTACACTTTAGATCATATTATCTTTTATTGATAGAATCATCTAGCAACTAGATCGATATTTAATATTGTGATTACTCTCAGATGTTAGTTTAGACATGGCATTTATTACTTAGACATTCATGCATTCATATTTTCATGTTATCATGCAGTATTATGGGCATATGCCGACACTTATCATATATTTACTCATGATTTTTGAGATTTGGGTTTCAATGAGATTTCTGGATTTTTGGGGAAAACCGCAATAATATAAAAAAAAAACTTCTCTCTCTCTCCTCCTCTCTTTTTAAAACATAAGATGCGGTTTTCTCGTGATGTATGTGTCGTCCACCATGAGATTTCATGTTTTCTGTTGGATTTCGAGATCCGATTCGAGGAGTAGATGAACCGTCTCGGGTACATGGTGGGCCCGGTATGGTACCCCGGGGCAAGAAGATCGAGTTGTAGACGATGAGCCTGGCAGGGGAAGGCTACCTACCGGTGATGTCTGGCGTGGCGGATATCCGGAGGATACCGACCGTTGTCGTGAGATTTGATGATATGGGCTGATCCGGACTGACGGAGCCCGAGATATTGAGACTATGAGACATTGAGATTATGAGGTATTGAGATTTGAGATTTACGTGTTTTGTGTCGATGCTTGACACGGATTTCCATGGATTTCATCGTTGATGTTTCAGATTTCTATACACTCTTTACCATGATAAAAGCTAAAGATCTTCTTTATACAGATACATCTAGATTTCAGGATTGATTGTTTTACAGTCATATTGCATGCATATTCATTCACATGACATATTATTACTCGAGGTACTGACATGAGCATGGAGTATCTGCATTTACACGTAGCTTATTATCCTGTCTTACTTGATGACTAGTAGTAGATTGGTATATTATTATGACCTAGGATAGCGTCGTGCATTCGATTTCTTTTCGTAGATGTCTTCTACTCACGAGTTGGCAACTCACCCCCGTTGTGCCAAATTTTATTACAGGTTCGATGTACAGGTTTCCTGGCAGTTGCTGGCACATCATTACATTCAGGGTGATTTGCATGGTAGGTTGGTTCACTTGTATCTGAACCACCATTGTACTTTTGTTCTTTCATTTGTATCTAGTAAGCTCCATCAACCATACTTGTATTACTTGATAAGTTTATTGGACCAGTTATTTATTTCGACCTTAGAGTCGCGCTTGTATTATTTTGATCTGGTGGTTTTGTTTTCTTTTGAGTTTTGAGCCTCGCCCTTTGGCGTTGTATATTATTGTGCTTGTTGTGGTTGTTTCCGCCTGTTGGCGTTGAGCTAGCACCCGTTTGGGGATGCTTTTTATTGTTTATGTATATTATACTTGTTGTACCCGTTTGGGGCCAGTTTTTACAGAGGAGACTCTGCCGAAATTTTTGGGAAAATTTGCTGATGCTTTTAAACTTGTTTCCTTCATGTTTCTTTTACTTCTTCTTCTTCTTTTATGGTTTAGATTTCTGGGCTTCGGCTTACTTAGGTTACGTTGCGCCTCTAGACGCTTCGTAATCTAAGTGCCGGTCACGTTCCGTACTTTCGGGTCGTGACATATGCGATGTTATGTACCAGACCAGATGTAGCATATGCATTGAGCGTTGTAAGCCGGTATCAGGCAAACCCAGGGGAGAAGCACTGGATAGCAGTAAAGAACATTCTAAAGTACCTGAGGAGGACTAAGGAGATGTTCTTGGTGTATGGCGGAAAAGACCTCCAGATGGAGGCCTTTGCCGACTCCGGCTTCCAGAGTGACAAGGATGACTCCAAATCCATGTCGGGTTATGTCTTTACCCTCAATGGAGGGCGGTCTGTTGGAAGAGTTCCAAGCAGGAGACCGTTGCTGACTCAACAATAGAAGCAGAGTTCATAGCTTCTTGCGATGCCGCAAAAGAAGCTGTCTGGATAAAGAAGTTCCTCACAGAACTTCAGGTGGTTCCTACCAGTGTTGATCCAATACCTCTGTATTGTGACAACAACGGCGCTATAGCTTTAGCGAAGGAACCCAGGTCCCATCATAAGTCCAGACACATCTTAAGGCGGTATCACCTGATCAGGGAGATTGTAGATCGCCGGGAGATCGAGATAAAGAGAGTAGAGACGGAGAATAACATTGCTGATCCATTCACAAAGGCCATTCCTTAGACGCAGTTCGATAGGCTATTCGAGATGATAGGTCTACGATATGCCAGCTCATGGCCCTAGTGCAAGTGGGAGATTGTTAGTGTATATGCCCTAGGGGCCATTATTGTATCATACTTATGTATATTACTTAATGGAAGTCTGGGATATTCACAGTTGTATATACAGTCTTGCTAAAAATGGTAGTATGCTACTTGGTTTGTGTCTACTTTAATATGTGCATATGTTTCTTGTAACGTATCACTTATACATATTAGTAGAGCCCATAGGATCTTTGCTTGATTACCAGCGTTGTGATGGCAGTCACACTAGTGGAGGCTGGGTAGTCTATAAGCAACATCCTATACTTGTCCCTAGTCATAGGATTATCGATACTGGGCATCGATACTCCAGAGTAGACTAGTATGTACGCTTCTCATCCCAGTTGGGAAGATGGTCTATCCCACAGCCATCAGTACGTCGTACTGGAGATAGTATACAGGTGCTCGTTAGGTTACGGGTACACCGGACAGGACTCGCAGGGGGACTGTTGGTTGGTATTATACCAATCGTCAGTTAACAGTTCCCAGGTGACATGAGTACAGCATAGTCCGCAGACTTGACACTGCTACTTCGCCTCGAGTGTGTCCCACTGTTCTTAGATTGCTACCCTACTACGGCTCAAAGGAGTCGTGCAAACAGGTAGCAGTTGGGTGCAGTCCCGAGCACTTGGAGGCAGTGGCGGTTAGAAAGGATTCGTCTCTCCCGGTATTGGGAGTTGATATCACGTTGTGTCAGAGAGCCATTACGCAAAGTCCCTGGCTAGGGCAAGCGAGATTTACTGGTAGGTTCCAGTAGTTTCTCAGGGTGTAATGGGCTACGCTCCGACACGACTTATACCGCTATTAGGAGACTGACGCATGCCGCCCCCTAGGCTAGATATGTGATAGTCTTAGACGAACAGACCGGACTGTACGGAGATTGTCACATTAGGCTCAGTAGGAGTTCGAATGGGTTTCCTCATCGGCTTTCTTATCGACATCTACCTGGGGACCGTTACGTACAGCTAGTGCCGCTTGCGGTCTATGGTTAAACCCACAGCCAGCGTAGTGTCGAGTCTTTAGAGTCCCACACAGAGGGTTTCCCTGCTCCAGGCGAAACGATATAGAGGTCGTATGGTTTTACGACAAGGGTTCGGACGCATACGTGTGTTTACGCACGTACGACGTTCGGACAGTTTTTACTAGTCGGCTTTGGTTTAAGCCAGATTCTAGTATCAGGTTATTGGATTTATACAGTCTAAAGTTTTTCCATGTTTTCACGGATAGGAGGGGCGTTCTCGTAATTTATCGAGAAGCTTCTAGATGGATGATGACATGGAGGGTAAGGTGGCATTAACATTTAATGAATTTGTGACTCACTTAGATGAATCATTCAAGTGAGTTAATGAAGCATTTATTGCTTAATGACTCACTTGATGATTCATTGCATATATTTAATGAAGCATGATGATAATGCATTTTGATTTATTCTTTTTGATTTTCTTATGCTTCATAATATATTAGAAGTGAGAAGCTTTTTCATTCATAACTTATGCTCACCTTCTCTCTCCTCAAGCTCTCTCTTAAAACCCTAATCCTCCCCTCTCATGTGTTGAGATCAAGGATTAGATAGACTAATACATCCATAACCTCACTCTATATCCCTAGGTAGCTTAGATTAGCACTTTGAGCAACCTAGTTATCTCAAGTTAGATATCAAGCTTGGCGTAGAAGCTCTCGGGTGGATCGTCTTTGACTCGAGGAGTCCGTTAAGGTGCCAATGTTCCAAGGAGACTACGAGGAGTGGAGGACAGCGATGAAGACCCGAAGGACAAGTAATGTGAGGTATAACTTCGAATCCGAGTAGTTAAATCTCTCGTAGTTTTCTAGTAACGGTTTAGACAAGATTCATGCGCTCAAGTCCGTGTTACGAAGCTTTGATAATCGTTTTTCATATATTCCGCCTCCCCGCAAGTTCGTGGGGTGCGTGACATGGACTTACAAATACAAGGTGATATTCGCCAACTGTTTTGGTGGCAACATTTTCCCCATTCCCTACTCTTACGTAATGATCACCCATTCCCAGTTCTCGACCTTTCCTTAGCCCATGTAACATATTACATATGTGGGATCCTGATCCGGTATCTAATACCCAGGACATAGAGTGAACTGAGAAACAGTTCTCGATGACTAACACACCCGAAGAAGATGCATCAACATGTTTCTTCTTCGTTTGGGCGGTGTGGGAATCCGGACATTCCCCAATTTCCTGATCGGTCTTATAACAATTATAAGAAAAAACGGAACCAACGTTCCTCAGCACAGTATAACATGCGGGTTCGGTCAATACATCCATATTATTATCTTGATTAAGGCCTGACATGGTCGCTACCTGGAGAGAGAGAGAAGAAAACACTTTACTGTATGCTCTTGCAAGATCAGATTGGTTATTATTTTATCTAATCAGGATGGCTCCCACTGTTTTTATCAAATCTTCCTTCAAACCCTAAAAGGAAAGACTAGCCGGGATTAATTACACCTTACAATTTCGCCAATCTTTCAGCCTGGCCAGTGCCGGTACTTTGAGGGAGGTTCCCCGTGCTTTCGCATGGACCTAATTAAAATAAACCTCGTTTTCCCAAAGGCATAACCCCGTTGACACACCTTTCTAGACACCTACTTGATCGGCTAATTGTCCTGTGTAAAATTCTCCCAGGAGTAACTCTTACTCGCAGTGGGTATCGGGATCCAACTATCTCATAGAAGGTATGCAATCTCATTGCAAATTTTAACACTTGAAATTCCTGATAATATTTTGCCCCTAACGTGCTATGACCTTGACGAGAGCCAACAAACCATAGTCCGCTAGTCAAGTTCAACCCGTACATTTCTTGATTGAATTAAACCCATCCGCACGACCCTTGACGAAAGCCAACAAAGCCGTACGACTACCCTAATCCAATCGCATCATATGCAGCAGATAAGCAGTAAGTAGCTACCGCACACTACGCCTTGACGAAAGGCAACAAACGTAGCATGAATACTAAATATTACTTATCTGAAATGACGGAGGGCTATGACAGGTTTTTCAGAAAACCTATTGCGTAATGAACTTGATATCGTTGTAGAAACAAGTGATTTTTAAAAGGTGTGTTTTTGAGGCTTTTACTAGTTTCGCTAAAGAGGCCACTCCCGGTGAAGGGAACTCGGCTCTTTCCTTATCGAATAAGGTGCGGGATGTTTCATAAATACCGCTATGCAAAGCAAAAACTATAAAAGCAATCAAAAGACAAACCGAGTGTTGTAGCATCTGCTAGCTTTTGCTAAAGAGGTCACTCCCGGTGAAGGGATCTTGGCTCTTTCCATATCGAATAAGGTGCTGGATATTCTACAAGGAATACCGCTATGCAAAGCAAAAACTAGAGCTACCCTTTTTGGAAATTTGATTCTACAACATCTTTTAGGTTTCTTTTCTTTCATTAATCACATTAATGAAGTCCCATCATTTATGCTTCCTAAGCATCACAGAAGAAACGAAAATACAACGTACGCTTATGCCATCCGCATTCGCCACAGTGTCCCGTTATGCACCGTTAGGTTACTTAACTAACGGCATAGCGGGACGGGACTAGCGCGGGTGTAAAACATAAGCAACATCAACTATATATCTCATATATAATGTATATCCATTCGTCTCAGAATCCACAGTGATCACATCACAGAGCAGCAGAAGAAACATATGAAATATTGGATATACTAGGAGGTCCGTGTTTTATTTTGAGCCTGTATAAAACACGGATTCCACGGTCGCGATGAATAGCCAAACCCACATGCTTAGACCCCTACGAGAGCGGCAAGCAACCCTACCAATTCTAGAGTTAGGAGACCCGGACTCGACTCCTCGAGTTGGTCTCCCACTGGACTCTAGAACCCGGTTACTTGTGCTCCCCTCCTTGGGTCTATCATAATGCGGAAAAGTAAATAATATACAACAATGGTGACATCATCCTCAACCCGGAAGTGCCCAAATAAAAGAATATTACATACATTGAATTTTACATGAATGAAAATAAAAACTCTCATCTCACATAAAACCCCCGGCTATTCAAAACACGACGATCCAATATAACATATACAGCAACACATAACATCACATGTCATAAACGTAAGTAAATATGCGTATCCCAATTGTCGTTGACATATAGCAATGAAACTGGCGATACACCACATATTACACTTACGGTCGCAGAAAAGAAAATGTAAAACTACAACATTTGGAATCCACAATCACCTTAGACATCATAAATCCGAAATATCACATACTTCGCATTTCATGCCTAACTGTAGGAATTCCACATACTGTATCACATTCAGAAAAAGCTAGACGATGTTAAACATTCCGATCGAATCAACAAACACCCACAATTACCTAATAAGCTCAACACTTGAGCGTAGTTTGAAAGTATCCATCACATGCCACAGTGCAATTGAACCAGTCGTAGAAGGGCAAACCAATGCCTTACCTGTGGCACCGCTGAACTACCACGAACCCTAGGGTTCGTGGCGGTTCTGACGGTCACAGAATCGAGTTAAGGTTTCATTCTTCTAGAGGGTTCATCGAATAACTTGCACGATATTTGAATGTTTCAAACTTGGGAAAAATCCAACTCTTGAATGAATTTCCAGCAAGGATTAAAGTGGGTATCTGATATCCGTTTGAACTTTTTAACACCGTCTGAATAACCCGAAAACAGTTAGAATTACGACTATGAAACACTCTGAGTTGCCTTTAGAGTAAATTAACATCACATGAAAATTTAGCAAAATTAAACAACACCTGAAACACCAAAACCCAGTCACTGGAACACTGGAAAAATTTGAGGGGGGTGCTCGGTTTTGGGCCGAGATTGGGGGGGGTATGTGGCCGGCCGAAAATTCACCAAATGTCCCCAAATTTCACCAGTGTTCTTGTCATATCACATACAACATTCTGCACTTGTTTGAAACATTTTTAGAGCTCATTTAAAAATTGACAGAAACTTGGTTTTGATGCGTCAAGTTTCGGAGTTGTTTCGGTTTCGTAATCCTACACTATCCGTCTAATTCTCTTGCTTGGCTCTGATACCACTGTAGGGTTCCTATGAAAGACAACAAGGTTTCGGGAGGCATCGTCCATGCCATTTTCAAAATTTTGCCGTTTTTAAAGAACCCTAAACTAGAATCGATAACTAGAGAATCATACGAAACAACATGTAAACTACTTTACATCTAAGTGAACTAGAAATACAATCTTTGTAGACCTGTCCTTCACTTCAATAACTCCTTGTAGTGGTCCCTTCGCTGCGATCACGGAACTCCCAGACTCTAGCATGGCTTTTCAAGGTGAAATGAACGATCTTGCTTGAAGTCTTCGAGGCCGAAGATGATCTATGTCGAGGAGACACTAACTCAAGCTACTACTTCACTAAAGAGAGATTAGTGAAGCTAACACCCTATACTAAAGTGCTAATCTAGTAGAGGATAATAAAGTAGGAAGTTGGCTCACTTTAGTTTTATTTTTCTCACAATATTTTCTCTCTTTAGAAAACCCTAGTAAGCTTTTTGCTCAAGGAAGAAGAAGATGAGCAAAAGAAATGAGAATGAACTAATGAGGTGAGAGAGTGAACCATGGGTGAGTTTGTATCATATACTAACTCATGTAGAGACATAACCATGGCTAAATTATAATGGTTAGGTTAATAAATATCTTAAGTAAAACAAAATTAGTGGACTAAGTCAATGCATCCACAAGCTTTATGAAGCTTCATGCATGTGAGCTATTATCCACTAATTTGGAATTACTTTAAATACTAAAACCCAACATTATAATTAGTATGGTGTAAGTCTCATACACCCATGTAGTCTGTATCAACAACCATGATACAAAATAAAACACAATTAATATATATCACATATATATTAAGTGTGCACATGTGAGAATAATAAATGCTTAAGTGAGCTAATATTAGTTAATGTAAATTAGTATATCAAATATACAATTATACACTAAATTATCAAATCAACACTTGATTTAATAATCCGGCTATATCACATATGACCGACTAATATTAAATGTACCAACTTATCGAATCAACACTTGATTCGATAACCCGGCTATATCACATATAACCGTCCGATACAAATATCGCGAGAATAGAATACGGTATCACATACTCGCATTATTCTCGATCCCCACATATCAGATATGTGCTCCTATTTCGTTTTGCCAGAGCCAGTAAAACCTCTATGTAGGACTCTAAAGAATCGTTAATACGCCCGCAGTAGTTGATGATCACATCAAGCCCCCTCAAGCCGTCAGCGGTACTAGCCGGACGTAGCGGTACCCGGGTATTGAGCGATCAGAAGATCAACAAGCAAGCCCGCTCTAGCTCCTGTAAAGCATGTCAGTAACAATACCGTACAGTCCGATCTCCTTTTCTGATATGTCGCATATCCAGTCTAGGGGTGGTAAACGTCAGACCCCAATAACCGATAAGTCATGCCGATATGAGGCTCATAATGGGTTGAAAAAATATTGATAACACTTACCAGTAAATCTCTAAATTAGCCCTGGCCAGGGACTTCCCTGTTATGGCCAATCGAGCACAGCGCAACATCAACCCCCAATACCGGAAGAGAAGAAACCCCTCCTATCGCTCATTGCCTCCATGTGACTCGGGACTGTACCCAAAAACCACTGTTTTTCACGTCCTCTTGAACGTGGTAAGGTGGAAATCAAAGAACAGTGGGAATCACACAAGACTCTATGACGATTTCAGGTCTACAGACTAACCTGTACCAGTGTCACCAGAGAACTGCTATCTGACGTGAGGTATAATACCATCTAGGAGTTCTCGGCGATTCCGTCCAGTGTACCCAGTCTCCACTGAGCACCTGTATACCATCTCTGATGTCAAACACCAATGGATATGGGATCATCTATCGCCCATCACATGGGTCGAGAAGCGTATACGCTAGTCTACTCTGGTATATCGATGCCCTGTCTCGATACACCCATGACTAGGAACATTAAAGGATGAACTTATGAACTACTATGGCCCCACTAGTATGATTTACATCATAATCCTGGTAGTCAAGTACACATCCTAAGGGCTTTACCAACATGTAACCATAAGACAGTATCAAGAGATAAGTATACATGTTAAGATAAAGAGCAACTAGATAGCATACTATCATGTCGAGCAAGAAAGTCCTCTCTATATATGTCCAAGCATCCAATATAATATACATCATCTGTACAATAATGGCTTCTAGTGCATACATACAACTAACAATCTCCCACTTACACTAGGTCCAGCTGTTGTAGTATCTCATACCTAACATCCCGAAGAGTCTCTCGAACTGTATCTGTGGAATGGCCTTCGTGAGTGGATCCGCTGTGTTGTTCTTCGTATCAACTATCCTGACCTCGATCTCCCGGCGATCAACTATCTCCCGGATCAGGTGATACCGCCTCAAAATATGCCTGGATCGCTGATGGGACCTGGGTTCCTAGGCCAAAGCCATCGCTCCATTGTTATCACAATAAAAAGGTATTGTATACTCAATGGATGGAACCACTCCAAGTTCAGTTATGAACTTCTTCATCCAGACAGCCTCTTTGGCAGCATCGTTGGCAGCGATGTATTCAGCCTCCATCGTCGAGTCCGCAACGGTTTCCTGCTTGGAACTCTTCCAGCAAACTGCCCCTCCATTGAGGGTAAAGACAAAACCCGAGTGCGACTTAGAGTCGTCCTTATCACTCTGGAAGCTCGAATCGGTAAAGGACTCCACTTGGAGCTCTCCGTTACCATACACCAAGAGCATCTCTTTAGTCCTTCTCAAGTACATGAGAATGCTCTTCACAGCTGTCCAGTGAGTCTCTCCAGGATCAGCTTGATACCTACTCACTACACTTAGTGAGTGTGGTACATCGGGTCTGGTACATAGCATCGCGTACATGATAGATCCTACTGCCGAAGCATAGGGTATCCCTTGCACGCGAGCTCTCTCCAAATCAGTCTTGGGAGACATCTCTTTAGAGAGAGTGAGTCCTGAGATCGTGGGTAAAAACCCACGCTTGGATTCTTCCGTACTAAACCTTTTTAGTATGGTGTCAATGTACCTAGATTGGGACAATCCCAGTATCCGTATAGATCTATCTCTATAGATCTTAATCCCCAAGATGTAGGAGGCATCACCTAGATCTTTCATTGAGAATTTTTGTGATAAGAAGAGCTTAACCGATTGCAGCATAGGAATGCCATTTCCTATCAAGAGTATGTCATCCACGTACAATACGAGGAAGGCAACCTTACTCTCTGCTACCTTCTTGTATATACAAGGTTCAATTATGTTTTTGACGAAAACAAACTCTTTGATAAGGACATCAAAACAGATGTTCCAACTCCGCGATGCTTGCTTTAACCCGTAGATGGATTTAAGCAGCTTGCACACCTTTCCGCTGCTCCCACTGTCTACGGAGCCCTTTGGCTGAGTCATGTACACACATTCTTCCAAATCACCATTTAGAAAGGCGGTCTTAACATCCATTTGCCAGATTTCGTAGTCATGGTATGCAGCAATGGCAAGTAGGATCCGGATGGACTTAAGCATAGCCACTGGAGAAAAAGTTTCGTCATAATCCACACCCGGTCTTTGACGAAAACTCATTGCAACAAGTCTAGCTTTGAAAGTCTCAACTTTTCCATCTACACCAAGTTTCTTTTTAAAGATCCATTTGCTCCTAATGGGTTTTGCCCCTTCAGGAGCAACTTCCAAAGTCCATACTTTGTTGGTGTACATGGATTCCATCTCAGATCGCATTGCATCCAACCTTTTCACAGAGTCTCCACTCGTGATGGCCTGCTCGAAGCTAGTCGGGTCATCATCCTCCATGATGCAATCCTCGCTCCCACCATCAATGAGAAAACCGTAGTATCTCTCAGGTGGATGAGGAACCCTACTAGATCGGCGGAGAGGCTGAGGTTCGTTGGGAGCTATCGAATCCTCTGGTTCAACCAAATCTTCTGTTGTAGTTTGTGCTGCTGGAACCTCTTCCAGTTCTACCTCCTTGCCACTAATTTCCTTTGCAAGAAATTCCTTTTCTAAAAAGGTGGCATGTGGAGAAACAAACACCTTTTGTTCCTCGGAGTGGTAGAAGATATACCCTTGTGAGTTTTTGGGATATCCTACAAACTTGTACAAAACAGACCTTGCCTCGAGTTTGTCCGGATTGTGCCTTTTGAAATAGGCCGGACAACCCCATATCTTAACATAATTAAGACATGGTCTCTTCCCCTTCCATGTCTCATATGGAGTGGTAGGCACAGATTTGGTAGGGACCATATTCAATAGGTGTATGGCTGTCTCAAGCGCATGCCCCCAAAAGGAAATAGGTAACTCAGCGGTGCTCATCATAGAGCGCACCATATCTAATAGGGTGCGATTCCACCGTTCTGAGACACCGTTGTGCTGTGGTGTATACGGAGGAGTAAGCTGAGAGAGAATCCCATTCTCTTTTAGAAAGTCTAGGAATTCCGTGCTCAAGTATTCACCTCCTCGATCAGATCGTAAGATTTTAATACTTTTACCCGTTTGATTCTCGACTTTGGATTTATATTCCTTGAATTTCTTAAAAGCTTCAGACTTGTGTTTCATCAGGAACACATGTCCGTATCTTGAGAGATCGTCAGTGAATGTAATGAAGTACGAAGAACCATTCCTGGTATGTGTAGACATGGGACCACATACATCACTATGTATCAGTCCCAAGAGTTCCATAACTCTTTCTCCGTGTCTTGTAAACGGAGTTTTGGTCATCTTGCTTTTGAGACATGACTGGCAAGTGTCATAAGATGAAAATTCGAACGGATTCAAATATCCTTCCTTATGCAACTTAGCTAGCCGTGTCGCATTGATATGACCCAGTCTACAATGCCACAAGAAGGATTCGTTCATTTCTGAACTTTTCCTCTTGTGCGTGTTTTGTACATTAAGAACCGTAGTTTGATCGAGAACGTATGTGCCATTATTTAAGGAGCCTAATCCAATCAACTTTTGATTCAGGAAGATGTTCATAACATTATCCTGTACTACAAAATTATATCCTTCTTTATTTAGTAAAGAAACTGATATAAGATTCCATATCAGGGTCGGAATGTAATAGCATTCATTCAGTATCAATGTATTACTATTTGGTAATACAAAGTGATATTCGTCAACTGCTTTGGCTGCAACATTTGCCCCATTCCTTACTCTTACGGAATGATCACCCATTCCCAGTTCTCTACCTTTCCTTAGCCCATGTAACATATTACATATGTGAGATCCTGATCCGGTATCTAATACCCAGGACGTAGAGTGAACTGAGAAACAGTTCTCGATGGTTAACACACCCGAAGAAGATGCATCAACATGTTTCTTCTTCGTTTGGGCGGCGTGGGAATCCAGACATTCCCCAATTTCCTGATCGGTCTTATAACAATTATAAGAAAGAACGGAACCAACGTTCCCCAGCACAGTATAACATGCGGGTTCGGTCAATACATCCATATTATTATCTTGATTAAGGCCTGACATGGTCGCTACCTGGAGAGAGAGAGAGAGAGAAGAAAACACTTTAGCGTATGCTCTTGCAAGATCAGATTGGTTATTATTTTATCTAATCAGGATGGCTCCCACTGTTTTTATCAAATCTTCCTTCAAACCCTAAAAGGAAAGACTAGCCAGGATTAATTACACCCTACAATTTCGCCAATCTTTCAGCCAGGCCAGTGCCGGTACTTTGAGGGAGGTTCCCCGTGCTATCGCACGGACCTAATTAAAATAAACCTCGTTTTCCCAGAGGCATAAACCCGTTGACACCTTTCTAGACACCTACTTGATCGGCAATTTGTCCTGTGTAAAATTCTCCCAGGAGTAACTCTTACTCGCAGTGGGTATCGGGATCCACCTATCTCATAGAAGGTATTCAATCTCATTGCAAATTTCAACACTTGAAATTCCCGATAATATTTTGCCCCTAACGTGCTATGACCTTGACGAGAGCCAACAAACCATAGTCCGCTAGTCAAGTTCAACCCGTACATTTCTTGATTGAATTAAACCCACCCGCACGACCCTTGACGAAAGCCAACAAAGCCGTACGACTACTGATCAGTCGAAAATAATGTATTTTTAACTCATCAATTTCCCTATCATTTGCACTCATCTAGAGGTGTTTGGTATTAATATTAAACATATTAGCAAATTGACTGTAAAATACCAAATAATTTGTGTTGTATATTAAAACCGACATTTCTGAGGGAAATTGAGTGTTTATCATTGCATCGCATTATCTTTGTATAGCGCAATACTTGTTTCGAGAATCTGTGCAGGAAATTCCAGGAGAAAAGCCGAAACTGTCAAAAGTGCTGATAAAAATACGCCAAGTCCAAGACTTGAGATCTGGCAGAAATAGAGAAAGCAAAATGATATTCAACACATCAATAAAGAGCCACAAAGTCGGCACCATTTAAGCCTGAGAAATTCATGCAAAGAGGGCTCTAGAGCGCCGCGGATCCACGGCCAGAGTGCCCTTGGCGCCGCGGATCCGCGGCTTGATGACGTCATTAGGGCTTCAATTTTCCTGCACGTGGCTTATGTAACGACAATAGGTTCCAGAAGACTCCAGAATGCCACGTGGCTTCATCCAGAAGGCTCGGCCTAACAACCGTACCCAAGAATATTCCTCATTCTAGAATATTCCCTCCAACAAACTTCTTCTAGAAGCCTCCTTATAACAACCTTCTTCTAGAAGCCTCCTTGTAACAACCTCATTCTAGAATATTACCTCCAACAAACTTCTTCTAGAAGATTCTTTCTAACAACCTCATTTTGGAGGGAAAATTCGAATGAGGTAGTTCATTTTAGAGGGAAAATTCAAATTCAAATGAGGTAGTTCATTTTGGAGGGAAAATTCGAATGAGGTAGTTCATGTTGGAGGGAAAATTCAAATTCAAATGAGGTAGTTCATTTTGGAGGGAAAAGTTGTTCATTTTGGAAGGAAAAGTGGTTCATTTTGGAGGGAAATTTGAATTTTGAATTCTAGATCTAGGGTTTTGGGTTGTTCATTAGTTGTTCATTCCCTCTCCCCAAATTTAATACAAGTTGAGTGACACAACTTGTAAACCCTAATTCAAATTCCGAAGGCAAATTCAAGATCCCGAGTACCAAATCAAGCGAGAAACCTTCAACCTTTTAGGAGCGGAGCCGATCTTCAATCGAGCAAGTGATCCAAGCCGATCCGCGACTCAAGGAGACGAGCGAAGCCAAATCGACGATCGAGTTCTTCCTCTTGTAGTTCTTGAGAGTTGTAACTAAATTGTTGATAAATAAAAGGTGAAATTCTTTAATCTTGCTTTCTTTAAATTCTTGCATCATGATTCGATCTCAATTTGTGATTGTGGTTCTTGTTGTGATGTTTGAGTAAAACTCCGCTCGTAAAGAAGTCGAGGCGATCAATAGAATGATGATGTAACAAATCTTAAAACGATTCTTAAGTCCTACGAGTTTTGTAAACCCTAGCAAATTGAAGAATCGACGACCTAGTTTCGTTGCGATGCTTTCTTGATTGTGATCGCTCGAAATTAGGGATCCACGATTGATTCTTGAATTTACTAGAGGCTAGAATGTGAATGATATCGATGAAGGAACAAGGGATAGATGATGAAACCCTAGTTTCACAAGAAATCCCTAATTCTCGTTGATCATCATCGATCTAGTATCAATTCATCGATGGATAAGAATACGTAATCGCTAGATTTCATCACATCTATAGATCCGATCGATTCCTACGAGCCTCATTTCGATTCTTGATATTTGGATTGGAAATCATCACAAATTCTCAATTCTTGATTTTATCATTTCTTGATCTAGACTAGATTTTCCTAATTCTTGAACTTCAATTTACAAATCATGAATTGTTTCTTTTCTTTTCTTTAAATTTTCGACTCATCTAATTCGAAACACGAACAATTATACTTTCCCTGTGGACGATCCGCACTTACTAACGCGCTACATCCGACACCGTTATTGATTGCGGTCAAATAATTTTTGGTTGTGATTTCTTTACAATTTTCCAACTACACACCGGAAATCGTATTCAATCAAATGGCGCCGTTGCCGGGGATAGTGCGCTAATTGTTCGTTTTTTGAAATTTGAGTTGAAAAGTTTATTCCATCTATATTTTTAGATCTAAATTCGCACAAACCCTAAACGTGTTGTTGTGATTTGTTGTGAGGAAATCTGGAACTTGTGGAGCTGTGGAAAAAATTTTCTGCAAATTCCAGAGAGCTTAGATGGTGAAAAGAGGCAGACTGTAAAATTTTGGTGCAGAGATCTTTCAAACCTGCGGCGGATCCGCGACATTAGGCGCTTATTGCGGCTAAACCGCGGCGCTACAGTAGCGTTACAGTACAAAAATTCTCAGGTGACCTCTACACGTTCTTATCTTCTCCTAAATCTGCTCCAATTAACAATTTGCTGCAGGTTTCTTTGCAAATAAATCGCAGCGCCGCAAAAATAAAAATTGTGCATGTTTTGATTATTGGTTGTTTACATTTTAATACGGAAATTAAGGGGCAAAGACCAAATCCAGATAAGGTGGGGAGTTCATTACCCTTCCTAAGCCCCAAAAATCACAAAAACTTGCATCCGCATTACCCTCATTAACTAAAAAAAATCTAGACATGATTCTAAGGACCGTCGCGCTCACTTAGGACAGAAGAAGGCCGTGGGTAATTCATTGCTTATCCGCGTTTCTTTTGTGGTGTCTAAGGCAAGTGTGTCGAAGGCTAGTGATTACTTAATTAGGCGCACTACTTACGTAGTGGAGAACTTCCCACTTACCTGGCACTTACCTGGCCACAGGAGAGACAAAGAGGCAATGGAGGATTGATCCTGCGACTTGTCTTTTGGCAGTTAGGAGCGGTCTAGAGCTTTGACCTAGGTGACCACTAGATTTTAGGATTGCTTGTTGCATTTGTTTTGATTTGTATCATCTTTTCAAAAATCCATATATTTTTCAAAATAAACACCAATCACATTCATTCATTTCCCCTAATTATTACCAATGCTGCCACTTGTGCTACAACCATTTAGCACAATGTTAGGCTGGACACGGGATTCCATTTCCCGTCTTGTCCGCGTTTCTTTTATCGACCCCAGAGTCGTTAATTCTCCGTCTTCTCCCCGACCACCCCCCACGACCGCGATGGATGGATTTCCATCAAACTTTAACACCACTCTGCCACCGCCCGCAGGTGCGCAGAATCCTCCACGCATTTCTCTCCAAGAGAGATGCTATCCTACACGTGTTTCCCTTCCTACCTGTCTTTCTATACCACCTGCCAACGGGGAAAATTTTGAAATCAACCCTCAATTCATCAAACTGTTACCCAAATTTCACGGTCTTGATTCTGAAAACGCATACATGTTTATTTCCAAATTCGAAAATGTATGTGCTTTGATGGGAAATTCACAACTGTGTTTGGATGCTCTGCGTTTACGTCTTCTCCCATTCACTTTGTGCGATTTAGCCGAGAAGTGGCTTTACATCACACCCGCACATTCTATTTCAACATGGGACGAATTCGTTGCAGCATTCCTTAAGAAATTTTATCCCAATCACAAGACCAGTCGTGTTCGGAGCGAAATCTTCAAATTTACCCAACTTCCCAATAATCCATTTTGGAAATGCTTTGAACGGTTCAAGGATCTTCTTATCCAATGTCCTCATCACGGAATCTCCAGATGGGATTTGTGTCGAATTATCTATGAGGGTATTGATCTCACTATTAGACAGATGGTTGAAACCATGTGTCATTGCCAATTCCTATCTAAAGATGATGGTGAAGCTTGGAAATACCTAGAAGATTTAGCTCAAAACACATCACAGTGGGAAAGTGTTAGACCACCACCGCCTAGGGAAGATGTCAATTAGCTCGATGTTTCCGTCATAATGAAAGCCGAAATGGCCGCAATACAAAGGAAACTCAACGCTATAGACAACAAAATTTCTTCAGCCTCCCTAAACCAATACACACTTCCCAAAACCGTGTGTGGCTGCTGTTCAAAACCTTCACATTTGACGGAAGAATGTCCTTTGAATGTACCGTTTCAAGGTCACACTAATGCTGCACTTCAGCAAAGATCTGGAAACGATCCCTCTTCTTCCTCATATAATCAAGATTGGAGGAATCACCCTGATTTTTCTTTGATTCAACACTAACCTCAATACAAGGATCTAAACCATAACACTTTCCAAAGTGCTCTTCCACCACAACAGCCACCACTTCAATTGAGTCAGCACCCCTACCAATCATAAAACTTCCAAAATCCGGCCAACACTTTTGTACCACATGAAAACTCTTTGCAATTGGCCGGTACTGATAATACCTCTGCACTAGTACAAACCTTGGTTACTTTCATGAAACAATCCATCCAAGGGTCGGCAAGTTTTCAATCTTCCATCGATAATATGATAAAGACCATTCTCACTCAAAATGAGAATATTAAATCGATGGAAGCACAAATTGAACGAATAACAACCGAAATAAGTGCTAGAGAAAAAGGGAATCTTCCATCTCAACCCCAACCTAATCCTGGACCTTCACATTGCACTAATGTGGATGATTTTACAACGTTGAGATCTGGAAGAGTGCTAGACAATCATGTGGGTGAACAAATTGATAATGATGAATTGATCATTAACACCCAGGCTTCCACTTCCACTTCCACTCACACTTCTACTTCTTGCCCTATTTCGTCTAACTTACCGTCTTCTTCCGAGCCTATTCTCCGTTTTCCCAAAGGCTCGAACCCTCCACCCACCTCACCTTTTCCACCCCCACAAACTTCTCCACAAATGTTGGACCCAACACTTATTGATAGAGCTCCATTTCCAAATAGGTTGAGGCCCAACAAACCCAATGCCCAAATGGAGAAGCTTGTGGACATGTTTAAGCAAGTTAACATCAACATCCCTCTCCTAGATGCTATCCAAAAAGTGCCGTCCTATGCAAAAACTCTTAAGAACTTGTGCACTAGGAAGAGGAAGACTCAAGTGCCCAAGAAGATATTCATGGCAAAGACTGTAGACACGGCTTTCCCCCAACAATTACCAAGAAAACGTAAGGACCCTGGCTGTCCTACTATTTCTATTTCTATTGGGGAAAAACACATCAACCGTGCTCTACTAGACCTTGGCGCTGGTGTTAACTTGCTTCCATACTCGGTTTACGAGCAGTTAGGTATCGGAGTGTTAAAGCCCTCGAGCATAACTCTCCAGATGGCCGACCGATCAATCACCAAACCTAGGGGTGAACTGGAGGATGTGTTAATAAAAATCGGGGAATTTGTATTCCCTGTTATTGTACTTGATACACAGCCTGTAGCGAACCCACGGAATCAAATTCCGGTGATTCTTGGTCGCCCCTTTTTGGCCACTTCCAACGCTATAATCAACTGTCGTAATGGCTCTATGACCCTATCCTTCGGGAATAGGTCAATTGAGCTGAACATTTACAAGTTGGGAAGTGTACCTACTTCTCAGGTCTGTTCCGTCGACTTAATGGATGTCGACAGCAACGAATTTGATGATCCTCATGATACCGATCTTGACTCTTTTCATACGTTGTTGTTTGACCCAACTATGTATCATACACATACGGACTCTTCCACCGAGTTGTCCGGGTCAACAACTAACACTGATTATGAACCGTTTTTGGAGTCTGAAGATCACCCCGCACTTTATGATGACATTATTCTTCGGGGTATTGATGGAACTTTTGAGGAAATCTTCGCTGATGAACTCGCATTTTTGAATGACACGGGTGTTGAGATGAATCATCTCCAAAACAATGAAATTGAACCTCCACCCCTTCTTCTGAACTGTAAAAAGAATGCGAGTAATCCATCACATTCACTGCATCGTCTCTCCAAAATGAGACGCACACACATTCTATTCCACCACTTACCCTTTCCCCACTTCTTTTTCCACCAACCTGAACACTACATAGATAAAATTTTCGAATGGTTGGTGTTGATTTTCGGTGTTTGCAAAGCTTGGCATCGACCAATAATTTTTGACCCCCTCTTATGATTTTCATTGCTTAACTCAAGTGTGTGTGTGGGGGGGGGGGGTATAATCTGGCTCTTGAAAAGAAAATTTTTACAAAATGATGAGCCAAATATAAGTTTGGGGGAGGATCTTCACTTAAATATTTTGCCCCCATTAATAAATTTCCTCCCAATCTTACAGGTTTTCAAGATATAGCGGATGGCAACAGTGATGACACTGTTGAAAACAAGTTTGGGAGAGGTTTGTGCTTATTTTTGCATCATTTGCATATCACTTTGCATAAGCACAAAACATTTTGAAAAATCTATAAAAATTTAAAAAAAATTCAAAAAAAATAAAATAAAAATATTTTTGTACATAAATAAGATAATAAAAGATTAGATAGTGAAAAATTATATCCAAAAGATTGGAAAAATTTAAGAAAACCAAGAAAATTAGAAGTTTTCTTAAACGAACTAGTAATAAGTAGTTATGAGCCGTTGTCCCAAGGGTTAGTAAGATGAATGAAGTCACTAATCTGAGGATAAAAATTAGTCTGAAAAATAGTTCCTGTTCTGGAAGCCAAACATTTTGAACGTTGATACTCTACTATTCGCACTTACACACGTCTTGAAACTCGGGATAGTAGAGGATACCTTGAAATGCACTTGTCTAAAAGCCAAAGTATGAAGGAAATAAAAAAATATGAATAAAATATAAAATGGTGAGAAAAATGAACACTGGTTTTATTATCGCCAAGGCAGCAATAAAAAAATATAGCTAGGGTGCCTCTTCACCTAGTGCCTTAGACCAACTGGTCTGGGAGTCACTGCTAATCCTTAGGTGGTGCAAGACGATGAAATACACCTAATAAGCAAGCACATGAGTAATCGGTCGGTTAGTACCTCAAGAAGTATTAACGGTCGCATGAAAGTGTGTGAGCAAAATTCATCTAAATATTCATTAATTAAAAAGTACCGAGGCAGAAGGACAAGAGTATTGTAGCTTGAATTGAATTCTCCGGGTGTAGGGATGTTCTTTATACACACGTAGGGTTATATGATCGATGTTTGGAAGAAAGATAGGAATGAAGAATAAAGACGATGTTTTATTAAGGGATGATGTGATTTCTGACATCTTTTCATGACTATTAAGATAGGGCTCATGACAACCGAAATGCTAGCATAGTTGGAAACTCTATTTTTCAAAGTCTTTCTTTTACAATTCTTGTCTTTATATGTAACTTTCACGGTCTTCCTTTTATTATTGGATTTTGTGGGTGCAATCCGCTGAAAACCCTCAGGAGACAACACTCCTCCTACTAGGGACACCTAGAGGTTTAAAGGCTTGTTGCACGTGCTCAGTGCAATCGTGTTGCCTACGAAAGTGTGCTAGTTAGTTTCTCTTTCTTTATTTTCTCCTTCTCTTTTTAATAAAAAAGTTCCCTCGAGACGACCGAAAATAAGTTTGGGGGAATTTGATCAGTCGAAAATAATGTATTTTTAACACATCAATTTCCCTATCATTTGCACTCATCTAGAGGTGTTCGGTATTAATATTGCACATATTAGCAAATTGACTGTAAAATACCAAATAACTTGTGTTGTATATTAAAACCGACATTTCTGAGGGAAATTGAGTGTTTATCATTGCATCACATTATCTTTGTGTAGCGCAACACTTGTCTCGAGAATCTGTGCAGGAAATTCTAGGAGAAAAACCGAAACTGTCAAAAGTGCTGATAAAAATACGCCAAGTCCAAGACTTGAGATCTGGCAGAAATAGAGAAAGCAAAATGATATTCAACACATCAATAAAGTGCCACAAAGTCAGCACCATTTAAGCCTGAGAAATTCATGCAAAGAGGGCTCTAAAGCGCCGCGGATCCGCGGCCAGAGTGCCCTTAGGGCCGCGGATCCACGGCTTGATGACGTCATCAGGGCTTCAATTTTCCTGCACGTGGCTTATGTAACGGCAATAGCTTCCAGAAGACTCCAGAATGCCACGTGGCTTCATCCAGAAGGCTCGGCCTAACAACCTTACCCAAGAATATTCCTCATTCTAGAATATTCCCTCCAACAAACTTCTTCTAGAAGCCTCTTTATAACAACCTTCTTCTAGAAGCCTCTTTGTAACAACTTCATTTTAGAATATTCCCTCCAACAAACTTCTTCTAGAAGATTCTTTCTAACAACCTCATTTTGGAGGGAAAATTCGAATGAGGTAGTTCATTTTGGAGGGAAAATTCAAATGAGGTGGTTCATTTTGGAGGGAAAAGTTGTTCATTTTGGAAGGAAAAGTGGTTCATTTTGGAGGGAAATTTGAATTTTGAATTCTAGATCTAGGGTTTTGGGTTGTTCATTAGTTATTCATTCTCTCTCCCCAAATTCAATACAAGTTGAGTGACACAATTTGTAAACCCTAATTCAAATTCCAAAGCCAAATTCAAGATCCCGAGTACCAAATCAAGCGAGAAACCTTCAACCTTTTAGGAGCGAAGTCCATCTTCAATCGAGCAAGTGATCCAAGCCGATCCGCGACTTAAGGAGACGAGCGAAGCCGAATCGACGATCGAGTTCTTCCTCTTGTAGTTCTTGAGAGTTGTAACTAAATTGTTGATAAATAAAAGGTGAAATTCTTTAATCTTACTTTCTTTAAATTCTTGCATCATGATTCGATCTCAATTTGTGATTGTGGTTCTTATTGTGATGTTTGAGTAAAACTCCGCTCGTAAAGAAGTCGAGACGATCAATAGAATGATGATGTAACAAATCTTAAAACGATTCTTAAGTCCTACGAGTTTTGTAAACCCTAGCAAATTGAAGAATCGACGACCTAGTTTCGTTGCGATGCTTTCTTGATTGTGATCGCTCGAAATTAGGGATCCACGATTGATTCTTGAATTTACTAGAGGCTAGAATGTGAATGATATCGATGAAGGAACAAGGGATAGATGATGAAACCCTAGTTTCATAAGAAATCCCTAATTCTCGTTGATCATCATCGATCTAGTATCAATTCATCGATGGATAAGAATACGTAATCGCTAGATTTCATCACATCTATAGATCCGATCGATTCCTACGAGCCTCATTTCGATTCTTGATATTTGGATTGGAAATCATCAAAAATTCTCAATTCTTGATTTTATCATTTCTTGATTTAGACTAGATTTTCCTAATTCTTGAACTTTAATTTACAAATCATGAATTTTTTCTTTTCTTTTCTTTAAATTTTCGACTCATCTAATTCGAAACACGAACGATTACATTTTCCCTGTGGATGATCCACACTTACTAACGCGCTACATCCAACACCGTTATTGATTGCGGTCAAATAATTTTTGGTTGTGATTTCTTTACAATTTTCCAACTACACACCGGAAATCATATTCAATCAACTACCCTAATCCAATCGCATCATATGCAACAGATAAGAAGTAAGTAGCTACCGCACACTACGCCTTGACGAAAGCCAACAAACGTAGCATGAATACTAAATATTACTTATCTGAAATGACGGAGGGCTACGACAGGTTTTTCAGAAAACCTATTGCGTAATGAACTTGATATCGTTGTAGAAACAAGTGATTTTTAAAAGGAGTGTTTTTGAGGCTTTTACTAGTTTTGCTAAAGATGCCACTCCCGGTGAAGGGATCTCTGCTCTTTCCTTATCGAATAAGGTGCGGGATGTTTCATAAATACCGCTATGCAAAGCAAAAACTATAAAAGCAATCAAAAGACAAACCGAGTGTTGTAGCATCTGCTAGCTTTTTCTAAAGAGGTCACTCCCGGTGAATGGATCTCGGCTCTTTCCTTATCGAATAAGGTGCTGGATATTCTACAAGGAATACCGCTATGCAAAGCTAAAACTAGAGCTACCCTTTTTGAAAATTTGATTCTACAACATCTTTTAGGTTTCTTTTCTTTCATTAATCACATTAATGAAGTCCCATCATTTATGCTTCCTAAGCATCACAGAAGAAACGAAAATACAACGTACGCTTATGCCATCCGCATTCGTCACAGTGTCCCGTTATGCACCGTTAGGTTACTTAACTAACGGCATAGCGGGACGGGACTAGCGCGGGTGTAAAACATAAGCAACGTCAACTATATATCTCATATATAATGTATATCCATTCGTCGCAGAATCCACAGTGATCACATCACAGAGCAGCAGAAGAAATATATGAAATATTGGATACACCAGGAGGTCCGTGTTTTATTTTGAGCCTGTATAAAACACGGATTCCACGGTCGCGATGAATAGCCAAACCCAAATCCCTAGACCCCTATGAGAGCGGCAAACAACCCTACCAATTCTAGAGTTAGGAGACCCGGACTCGACTCCTCGAGTTGGTCTCCCACCGGACTCTAGAACACGGTTACTTGTGCTCCCCTCCTTGGGTCTATCCTAATGCGGAAAAGTAAATAATATACAACAATGGTGACACCATCCTCAACCCGGAAGTGCCCCAATAAAAGAATATTACATACATTGAATTTTACATGAATGAAAATAAAAACTCTCATCTCACATAAAACCCCCGGCTATTCAAAACACGACGATCCAATATAACATATACAGCAATACATAACATCACATGTCATAAACGTATGTAAATATGCGTATCCCAATTGTCGTTGATATATAGCGACGAAACCGGCGATACACCACATATTACCCTTACGGTCGCAGAAAAGAAAATGTAAAACTACAACATTTGGAATCCACAATCACCTTGGACATCATAAATCCGAAATATCACATACTTCGCATTTCATGCCTAACTGTAGGAATTCCACATAGTGTATCACATTCAGAAAAAGCTAGACGATGTTAAACATTCCGATCGAATCAACAAACACCCACAATTACCTAATAAGCTCAACACTTGAGCGTAGTTTGAAAGTATCCATCACATGCCACAGTGCAATTGAACCAGTAGTAGAAGGGAAAACCAATGCCTCACCTGTGGCACTGCTGAACTACCACAAACCCTAGGGTTCGTGGCGGGTCTGACGGTCACAGAATCGAGTTAAGATTTCATTCTTCTAGAGGGTTCATCGAATAACTTGCACGATATTTGAATGTTTCAAGCTTGGGAAAAATCCAACTCTTGAATGAATTTCCAGCGAGGATTAAAGTGGGTATCTGATATCCGTTCGAACTTTTTAACACTGTCTAAATAACTCGAAAATAGTTAGAATTATGACTATGAAACACTTTGAGTTGTCTTTATAGTAAATTAACATCACATGAAAATTTAGCAAAAATAAACAACACCTGAAACACCAAAACCCAGTCACTGGAACACTGGAAAAATTTGAGGGGGGTGCTCGGTTTTGGGCCGAGATGGGGGGGGGTATGTGGCCGGCCGAAAATTCACCAAATGGCCCCAAATTTTACCAGTGTTCTTGTCATATCACATACAACATTCTGCACTTGTTTGAAAAATTTTTAGAGCTTATTTAAAAATCGACAGAAACTTGGTTTTGATGCGTCAAGTTTCGGAGTTGTTTCGGTTTCGTAATCCTACACAATCCGTCTAATTCTCTAGCTAGGCTCTGATACCACTGTAGGGTTCCTATGAATGACAGCAAGGTTTCGGGAGGTATTGTCCATGCCATTTTCAAAATTTTACCGTTTTAAACAACCCTAAACTAGAATCGATAACTAGAGAATCATACGAAACAATATGTAAACTACTTTACATCTAAGTGAACTAGGAATACAACCTTTGTAGAACTGTCCTTCACTTCAATAGCTCCTTGTAGTGGTCCCTTCGATGCGATCACGGAACTCCCGGACACTAGCATGGCTTCTCAAGGTGAAATGAACGATCTTGCTTGAAGTCTTCGAGGCCGAAGATGATCTACGTCGAGGAGACACTAACTCAAGCTACTACTTCACTAATGAGAGATTAGTGAAGCTAACACCCTATACTAAAGTGCTAATCTAGTAGAGGATGATAAAGTAGGAAGTGGGCCACTTTAGTTTTATTTTTCTCACAATATTTTCTCTCTTTAGAAAACCCTAGCAAGCTTTTTGCTCAAGGAAGAAGAAGATGAGCAAAAGAAATGAGAATGAACTAATGAGGTGAGAGAGTGAACTATGGGTGAGTTTGTATCATATACTAATTCATGCAGAGACATAACCATGGCTAAATTATAATGGTTAGGTTAATAAATATTTTAAGTAAAACAAAATTAGTGGACTAAGTCAATGCATCCACAAGCTTTATGAAGCTTCATGCATATGAGCTATTATCCACTAATTTGGAATTACTTTAAATACTAAAACCCAACATTATAATTAGTATGGTGTAAGTCTCATACAACTATGTAGTGTGTATCTGTAAGTCCACGTTACCTCTCCCGGTACTTACGGGCTTGCGGAAATGATGAAAAACGATTTTTCTTTTGGTGGTAACATGGACTTAAAATACGGATCTTTGTTAAACAACTATCTAACAATCCTAACAAGAGTTTTACCTACTCCGTTAGGGGTTATACCTTAACTTGAACTCCTTCTCTTGGTCTCCTTGTGGTGGTCGGATGGTTCTCTCCTCGTCGTCTCTTTGTGCCGAAGATGGATCCACCTGAAAGCTTCTACCTTTGGCTTCAACCTCAATAATGAGGAAACTAGAACACTTGGTTTACTAAACCTTGTAAACTAGGATGAGTAGAGGAGTGTGTTGGGTTTTATCTCTATGGTTCTTGCTTCTCAACACATGAGACAAGTAGAACCATGGACTAGAGAGAGCAAGAGGAAGAGGGAGAGCTTGAGGATGAGAGAGCTTTCAAGAGAGAGAAAGCAAATGAAAGAATGAGCAAGACTTTTGTCACCCTTGCTCTCATAATCCAAAATCATCATAACACATAATAATAATTGAGTATTATGTGATAGTTGTTATCATATCAAGTGGCCATATCATTTCTTGCATTAAATGCAATGTGTGAACAAATAAGCAAGCCAAGGTCAATGCCAAGAAATGATAGCCATTGTCATGATGATGGTCAACAAGTCCAACCTAGTCAACCGGTCAACTAAGTCAACAAGTCAACAAAGTCAACCATCAACAACCATGTCACAATAATACTTAATTAATATTATTGTTAACCATATTTCTTATTCTCATTAGGGTTTAGCAAAAGTCAACAGTCAACAACCCTAATGAGAATCCTCTGCCTCTGTCTCTCTGTCAACTGTGCATACACACCCGCATCCGCGTTCCGAGGAACACGAATACAAACGAGATAAAACCAATCCCAAAACGTACACTAGGATCTGGCTTAAACCAAATCCCGCTAGTGATAACTTCCCGGACACTAAACGTGCACAAGTGCACGGATGTGACCGAACCCTGTCGCAAAACCATGCGACCTCTACTCTTTTGCCTAAAGGCGAATAGCTCTCTGTGTGGGACTCTAAAGACTCGACACTACGCTGGCAGTGGGTTTAACCACAGACCGCAAGCGGCACTAGCTGTGCGTAACGGCCCCCAGGTAGATGACGATAAGAAGAATGACGAGGTGAAACCCATCTGAACTCCTACTGAGCGTGAATGTGACAATCTACGTACAGTCCGGTCTGTTCGTCTGAGAATATCGCATGGTGGGACTAGGGGGGCGTTAAACGTCAGTCCCTTAATAGCGGTACAAGTCGTGTCGGAGTGTAGCCCAGAACACCCTGAGATAACACTGGAAACCTACTAGTATATCTCACTTGCCCTGGCCAGAGACTTTGTGTAATGGCTCTCCTAGACACAGCGCGATATCAACCCCCAATACCAGGAGAGAAAAGAATCCTGTCTAACCGTCACTTCCTCCAAGTGCTTCGGGACTGCACCCAACTACTACCTGTTTGCACGACTCCTTTGAGCCGTGGTAGGGTAGTAATCAAAGTACAGTGGGAACACACTCGAGGCGAAGTGACAGTGTCAAGTCAGCGGACTAAGCTGTACTCATATCACCTGGGAACTGATAATTGACGATAGGTATAGTACCAACCAACAGTTCTCGACGAGTCATGTCCAGTGTACTCGTAACCTAACGAGCACCCGCATACTATCTCAAGTACAACGTACTGACGGCTATGGGACAGATCGTCTCCCACACTGGGATGAGAAGCGCATACGCTAGTCTACTCCGAAGTATCGATGCCCTGTCTCGATAGTCCTACGACTAGGGACCTGCATAAGGATGTGCTTATGGATTACCCCGCCCCTACGGGAGTGACTGCCATCACAACGCTGGTAATCAAGCAAAGATCCTAAGGGCTCCACTAATGTGTATATGTGATATACTAAAATAAACACATGTACACATTAAAGTAGAAACAAACCAAGTAGCATACTACTATTTTGAGCAAGATTGTCTATACAAGGTGAATATCCCAAGCTTCCATTAAGTAATATACAAACTAGTATGATACAGTAATGGCCTCTAGGGCATATACACTAACAATCTCCCACTTGCACTAAGGCCATGTACTGGCGTACCGAAGACTTATCATCTCGATCAGCCGCTCGAACTGAGTCTGGGGTAAGGCCTTTGTGAATGGATCAGCAGTGTTATCTTCCGTAGCAACTCTCCGAACCTCGATCTCCTGGCGACCCACGATCTCCCTGATCAGGTGATACCGCCTCAAGATGTGTCTGGACTTCTGATGGGACCTGGGTTCCTTCGCTAAAGCTATAGCCCCGTTGTTGTCGCAATACATAGGTATTGGATCAACAATGGACGGAACCACCTAAAGTTCTGTTAAGAACTTCCTTATCCAGACGACTTCTTTTGCGATATCTGCAGCAGCGATATATTCCGCTTCCATCGTCGAGTCAGCAACGGTTTCCTGTTTGGAACTCTTCCAACACACCGCCCCTCCATTGAGGGTAAAGACATAACCCGACATGGACTTGGAATCATCCTTGTCACTTTGGAAGCTGTAGTCAGCAAAGGCCTCGATCTGGAGGTCTTTTCCTCCATACACCAAGAACATCTCCTTAGTCCTTCTCAGGTATTTGAGAATGTTCTTTACCGCTATCCAGTGCTTCTCCCCAGGGTTTGACTGATACCGGCTTACCACACTCAGTGCATAAGCTACATCTGGTCTGGTACACAACATCGCATACATTATAGAGCCTACCGCAGAAGCGTAGTGTATAATAGACATGCGATCCCTTTCCAAATCAGTCTTGGGAGACATCTCTTTGGAGAGGGTGATCCCGTGACAAGCCGGTAGATTACCGCGCTTGGAATCTTCCATACTGAATCTTCTCAGTATGGTGTCGATGTACCTGGACTGTGAAAGTCCTAATATCCTCTTGGATCTGTCACGATAGATCCGGATCCCCAGAATGTAAGAGGCATCACCCAGTATTTCATAGAGAACCTGTGTGACAAGAATCTCTTGACAGATTGTAGCATAGGAATGTCATTTCCTATCAAAAGAATGTCATCCATGTATAGTACGAGGAATACGACAGTTCTTGCTACAAATCTACTATAGATGCATGGTTCATCTGGATTTTTGATAAAGACAAATTCTTTGACCGTCTCATCAAAACAGATGTTCCAACTCCGCGATGCCTGCTTTAGTCCATAGATGGACTTAAGCAACTTGCACACCTTTCCGCTGCTCCCACTCTGAATGAAACCCTCTGGCTGGTCCATATAGACACACTCCTCTAAATTTCCATTCAGAAAAGCGGTCTTTACGTCCATCTGCCAAATCTCATAATCGTGGAAGGCAGCAATGGCAAGAAGGATCCGAATGGATTTCAGCATAGCCACTGGAGAAAATGTTTCGTCATAGTCCAAACCAGATCTTTGACGAAAACCCTTTGCAACAAGTCTAGCTTTATAGGTCTTAACCTGTCCATCTACACCAATCTTCCTTTTGAAGATCCACTTGCATCCTACGGGCTTTACCCTATCTGGAGCAACATCCAACGTCCATACTTTGTTGGTGTACATGGACTCCAATTCGGTCCGCATTGCATCCAGCCATTTTACCGAGTCAACACTCTGAATGGCTGCTGGAAGCTAGTCGGCTCATCACTATCAATGATGCAATCCTCTCTATCCCCGTCTATGAGAAAACCGTAGTATCTCTCGGGCGGATGAGACTGCCTACTACTCCTGCGGAGCGGCGTAGGAATGTCCTGATCTTTCGAACCCTCTGGTTCTACTAAGCTTTCAGTAATAGCTCGTGGTTCTGGAATTTCTTCCAGTTCTATTGCGCTCCCACTTATCTGATTTTCCAAAAACTCAATTTCCAAGAAGTGGGCATGACGAGAAACAAAAACCTTTTGTTGCTCTTCGCAATAGAAGAAATATCCCTTAGAATTCTTTGGATATCCCACAAACTTGCACTGTACCGAGCGTGCCTCGAGTTTGTCCGCATGCTGCTTTTTGACAAAAGATGGACACCCCATGTCTTAATGTGCTTAAGATAGGGTTTCTTCCTACACCACATATGATATGGTGTGGTAGGCACAGTCTTAGTTGGAACTCGGTTCAAAAGGTATGCAGCTGATTCTAGTGCATATCCCCAGAATGATCACGGTAACTCAGCGTTACTCATCATGGAACGTACCATATCCAATAGGGTCCGGTTCCGTCTCTCCGATACACCGTTATGTTGCGGAGTGTATGGAGGAGTAAGCCGAGAGAGAATTCCATTCACTTTTAGGTAATCCAGGAACTCGGCACTTAAGTATTCACCACCTCGATCAGATCTCAGTGTCTTGATACTTTTGCCAGTTTGTTTTTCTACTTCATTCTTATATTCCTGGAATTTTCCAAAGGCTTCGGATTTATGTTTCATTAAGAAGACATATCCGTACCTTGAAAAGTCATCCGTAAAAGTAATGAAGTAAGAATAACCGCTTCGTGCATGCGTAGACATTGGACCGCACACGTCGCTGTGTAGAGTCCCAAGAGCTCGCTCGCTCTTACTCCGTGTCCAGTGAACGGAGTCTTTGACATCTTTCCTTTGAGACAGGATTGACAAGTTGCATATGATTGATATTCAAACGGATCCAAATATCCTTCTGTATGTAACTTCGTCAACCTTCTCTCATTGATGTAACCCAGTCTACAATGCCATAAGAAAGCCTGATTTGTTTCCGGAGACTTTCTTTTGTGTGTTTTCTGGACATTGAAAATCTGTGGTTGGTTTAATACGTATATACCATTGCTTAATGTACCCGACCCAATCAAAACTTGATTAAAGTGAATGTTCACAACATTACTTACAAATACAAATTCATAACTTTATTTAGATAATAAAGATACAGATATGATATTACAGGTTGCATAGGGTACAAAATAACAATCACGCAAAACCAAAACGTGTCCATCTGACAACCCCAGGTGATAGTCCCCCACGGACTCAGCATCCATGTCAGCTCCGTTTGCAACTCTGAGGGTCATATCACCCGCCTTCAAAACCTTACGCCTTCTCAGTGCCTGTAAAGAATTACAGATATGAGATCCTGATCCGGTATCCAATACCCAGGATGTAGAGTTTATTGATAGACAGTTTTCAATAACATACACACCTGAAGCTGAAGCCGCAACTTGCTTCAGATCCTGGGTTCTGGCCTTCCAAGCCATGCAATCCTTTTTCCAGTGTCCACTCTTGTGACAGTAAAAGAATTCTTCCTTTCCCACAAGCTTTCCCGCTACCTTTGTTGCCTTTGTCTTTCCCTTCGTATCCACTTTACTAACACCGCCCCTTGGTTTGGCGGGGGCTTTCTTCTTCTTTCCTTTGGCTTTCGCCTTGGACCTAGAAGAGGAAGATCCTCCTACAAACAAAGTGGATGTTTCCCTACCTTTCTGTAGGGTGCCCTCTGCACTCCTCAGCATGTTGAGGAGTTCTGAAAGTTCAACTTCTTTTTCTTGTAAGTTGAAGTTCAAGATAAATTGGGCGTAAGTGGAAGGAAGGGACTGGAGAATCAAGTCCGTGTAGAGCTCGTTCTCTAACGTGGTCGCAAGGTTCGCGAGCTCCTCAATGAAGCCAATCATCTTAAGCACGTGTTCCGCTACCGATGATCCGACGGCCAATCTCGCCGAAAACAGCTTTTTCGAGACTTCGTATCTGGCGATACGAGATTGCTCTCCATACAGTTCTTTTGTATGGAGAAATATGGATTCAAGGTCTATATTCTCGTGCCTCCTCTGATATTCATTGTCCATAGAGGCAAGCACGAGGCACTTGGCCTTCACGCAATCGATTTTCCAGGTTTTACGGATTTCCCTATCCGCGACGCTGGTTTTGGGACCTGGGACAGGGGGAGCTTTGGTGGTGAGGAGATACCCCAACTTGTCATAAGTGATTGCCCTTTTGACATTCCTGAGCCAATCTTTGTAGTTTGGCCCTGTCAGTATGTTTTTATCTAGTAGTAACTTAAGTCCAGTCATGATGTTTGGTCGCTGCAATTAGGAGAGAGAGAGAAGAAATACTTTAGCATGATGCTCTTGCAAGTTTAGAGTGGTTTTTAATTTGTTTAAACAGGATGGCTCCCACCGTCTCTCGAATCCCTCCTCAAACCAAAAAGGAAGAATTAGTCAGGATCAATCTCACCGTACAATACTTGCTTAACCGTTCAGCCAGGCTAGTGTCGGTACTTCGAGGGAGGTTTTCCAACGCTTTCGCGAAGTTCCTTAATTAAATAACCTCTTTTCCCTGTGGGCGTAGCCCCGCTAACACCTTTCTAGACACCTACTTGGTTTATAGCATTGATCGTTAAGTGAGAAATTTCCCGAGGAGTAGCATATACTCACAGTAGGATCGGGATCCAAATATCATTGCATGACAAAACTGAAGGAATCCTACCAGAATCATCACACTCCAAATGGTATGCAGCGCTAGCAAGTTTCAGTTCTTTTGAAACTCCCGATGTGGATTTCTGCCCCATGCTCTTATGACCTTGACTTTGGCCAACAAATCGTAAGCCACATGTCAAGTTCTACCCGTCATTCTCCAGGTTAATTTGAACCCACCCGTACCTATCCTTGACTTTGGCCAACAAGGCAGTACGACTGTCCCAAACCAACACATCTATCTATGCTGCACATGAATACCCAATAGCTACCAATCAGTATGCCTTGACTTTGGCCAACAAACATAGCTTGAATACTATTGACTATCCATGTGAAACGACGGAGGGATACGAATAGTTTTGGAGAAACCGTGAACGTAGTGAACTTGATATAATCGATGGAATGAGATAGCTTTTAAAAGGAGTGGCTTAAGCTCCGCGTTTTAAAAGTTGTTTTTGAAAAGAAACCGAGTGGTTTTGAAAGTGTTCCAACGACTCAACTTTGGTTTATTTTCTTGCATTAATTTAATGCGTCCCATCATTTAATCCTACCATTGCAGAAAACAACGAAAATATGACGTACGCTTATGCCATCCGCATTCGCCACGGGGCTCCGTCATTACCCGTTAGGTTACTTAACTAACGACAGAGCGGAGGCTGGACTAGCGCGGATGCAAAACATAAGCAACGCCTAAATAGATATCATATATAGATATACACATTCGTCATATGCAATGATAGCCATTCCAGATCACAGATGAACATATTGGATATATTAGGAATCCTCAATCCGTACGAGCCTGTAACGAAGAGCGGATTACACGGTCGCGATGAATAGCCAAGACCCCACCCTAGACCCCTATGGGTGCGGCAAACTACCCTCCAAGTACCCGAAGCGAAGCAACCTCCCTCAACACCGTGAGTAGGCCACTCGGCACTTCGAGATACCCTCCCACCTTGGGTCTATCCAAGGAGCAAAAACAGTAAAAGAAATTATACAATGACGGCTACAACTGTCACGACCCGTAGAGTACGGAACGTGACCGGCACTTAAGTTACGAAACGTCTCAAGGCGTCCGTAAGATAAGTAAGCCGAAGCCTAGAAATCAAAACCCAATTAAGAATTAGAGTGAAGGAAAAACCATTTTTATTTAAGCACCTGTTTCATTAAGTTTCATCAATTCTCATTTTATGAAAAACAACTTCCTTTTCCCAAATTTCCGGCAAAATCTTCTTTGTAAAATAGTTCCCCAGCGGGTACAAAACAGGGATATGAATGAATAACATGAATATGGCATCCCCAAGCGGGAGCTAGCTCTTCGCCTCAAGGCGGTCACAAATCCCACGCAATGTAAAATCCAAGAAAATCAACAAAATTCGTGTCTAGCAACGACACCTCAAAACTGTCTCAAATCTCATATATCCATGTCAAGTATCTCTGGCCTCAGCCGTCCAGCTGATCCATATAAAATATCAATATCCCAATCCAGCGGCCACGGTCGGTATCCTCTGAATATCCGCCGCGCCAAATGAAATCACCGGTAGGTAATCCGTCCACTGCCAGGCTCAACACCATCTCCTGCGATCTTCTTGCCCCGGGGTACCGTACTGGGCCCACCATGTACCCGAGACGGTTCATCTACCTCCTCGAAACGGGTCTCGAAAACCACAGCAAACTCATGGTGGACGACACTTTACATCACTAGAAAACCGCAACTTTTATATTTTAAAAGATTATAAGTTTGAAATCTTGCGGCTTTCCCCCGAAACCCAGAAATATCATAAATCTCATGAAATCATCATGGATGCATATGTCAATGATAATGAATGTCTATGGTATCAATTTGCAAGGTATGATTTATACTAGGCATGGGCAAATGTATAATAATACATATGCACAAGAATAGCAATTCTTATGATTTCATTTTAAATATTTATTGCAATAGCACAGGTCTAAGCAATTAACATGTTTCAGATTTATAGTTATCTAGTGTCGTGACATGGAAATTACCAGGGTGTGTGTGTCCACATGAATAGTGCTCGTGCTGCGTATAAAAACCTGGTAATGGTGCATGTGTCCTACAAATGAGTTTGCGTATATGGGTACAACATATAGATCCTAACTGCAGCAAATATCATGCAAGTATTATTATTCTAATGTTACAAGTAAATATCAAAGTTTACTATTTTCAAGTTTACTAAATCTATCGGGAGACTCGCGCCATCCAAACGATCGTCCCCCGTAGATGTTAAATCTACTCACCCGTGATCCCGCGCTAGGTGTGTCTGACCACCTGCTTCCCTTTCTCCGCTGCGCTTGAAATCCCCGCCGGCGAACCTAGAATTTACAAAAGTCACATACATCAGGAAAATCCTGCAAAAACACGATATATCGATAAAAAGGATATACGTGCGTGAAATTAAACGCGCGTGCACATGACACGTCGCGACGCGCACAAACCCACCAGAACCTATTCCGACGCGCTGTGTCGCGCAGCGCGCCACAGAACCACGCATATCACACGCGTGTCACACGAGACTTAAAACATCGAAAACACGTTATTAGCTCCAGATTTTGTCTCTGGACCCAACTAAAAAAGTTGCAGGTACCAACACTCTAGACTACCCAGTAGGACCCCATACCCAAAATCCCCATACCCTACCCCCTACTCTGGCCGCAATTTGCGGCCAGAATGATTAAACCGGCGGCCGAGAGGGGGAGGTGGGTCCCCATGCTCTGTGTGTGTGTCCCTGCTAGTCTCACCATGCTACAGTCTTCATAAATTTTACCTGAGTGCATCAGGTCAAAAGCAGATCTCAGAAAGGTTAAAAAGTCGCTAAAACTGCCAAATTACGCCAAGTCGGATAAAACGGGTATAATTAAGAAATCTGGGGCAAATCTCAGGTTAACTGGTCTCAACAGCATCTAATTAGGTTACTCTAACCATCACAACCATTACATTTTCAAAATTCCCATAATTTACCCCCAAAACTACCTCTAAACATACAATAAACACCAACTAAGCTAGATAACCATAATTTTAGCAATTTAATGTTATCTATCTAATTTTAACGACACTACTAGGCTAAAACAGACTAATTAACACCTAAAAGAGTTCATTAAGCTACAAGCACTCTAATGTAACTAGATCTAACATCATGACATAATTCTAGCACTAAAACTCTATTAAAACACTAAACTAGCCAAACAAATACATAATCTAAGCAACATGGAGAGAGTTTAGGAATATACCCCCAAGGAACCTCTCAAACGAGGAGAAGGAGAAGAAGAGGAAGGAGAGTGCTGCAGTGCTGAAATGGTGCTGTTGCAGTTCCAAAGCTGATGCTGCAACTGCTGATGCTGAAGCAGGTTTGGGGTGTTTGTGTTGATGTTTTGTTGGGCTGAGGTGGTGTAGTGTTGGGCTGAAGTTGTGTAGCTGGTGTGTGTGATTGATGGCTGAGGCTACTGCTGCATTCAGGGTGTTAGTTGCTGTTGCTGCTGTTGTTGTTTTGGTTGTGTTGGTGTTGTGGTGCTGGTGGCATGTAACTGGTGTGTATTGGCTGTTGTTTCACTTCTTCTCTTTTTTTTGATGCAGTAGCAGTAGCAGGGGTTATGTTTGTGGCTGTTTGGGGTGGTGAAGTGGTGTGTGTTTGTATGGAAGGGTTATGTAAAGAGTTGGGGCTGTTGTAGCAGCTGCTGATGATGATGTTTTGAAGAAGGCTGAAGCTGATGTAACAGCTTATGTACAGGCTGATGCACAGGGGCTGATGTGCTGCTCTTGGTGGCTGAAACAGCTGCTTTTTCAGCAACTGATGGGCTGATGTGTGTGAGAGAGGGGTTTGAGGTTGGGGCTGTTGTAATGATGTTAGGGGCTGAAGTGGCTGTTTGTGCAGCAGTTAATGTGCTGTTTTGTGAAGAGCTGAAGCTGAAGTGTGCTGAAATGAGCTGAGATTGGGCTGATGGTGAATCATCTGCTGTTGTAGCAGCAATAGGTGATGGCAGTTGTGTCTGATTTGATGAAATTTGGGCTGAAGTGCTGCTGATTTGGTGGTTAGGCTGATGTTTGTTGTGTGAGTGAGAGAGAGGTGAATTAGTTTTGAAATGAGGTGACGTGACTTAACCTTAAACCATCAAGACAACATCACATCCCTCTCTCTCTCTCTCAAGCAAGTCAACGTTAAAACTCCCTAAACACCCATGCTCAAAGCCAACCATCCTCAATTAAACTAATTAGCTCAAAACAACACAATTATCTTAACCAAGGGCCTAACCCACCATGGTTAACTTAAACATGATTAACCCACAAGCTCAATTATATGGCAAACCCTAGTCTTAACCTTAGCTTGTAGGGTTACTAGGCACACTCAAGAGGTTCCACAAGGCATCAACCATGCCAAACAAAAATTTTCCGGTGCCGAGAAACCCTAATATAGATCGTTAACTAGAAGTAAAGGCGAAACGCAAGCAAGTAAACAACTTTATTGTTAAGTGAAAATGATTACAACCTTTGTAGATCCGCTACACCATTTCTTTAGCTCCGTGTTGATGTCCCTCCGCTGCGATCATCGGATCCTAGACTCTAGCGATGGTTTCGTCGGAGAAATGATCGGGCTAGGTCATTGACTTCGAGGCCGAAGATGATCTACGTCGGGGAGACTCAAACTCAAGCTATTCCTTCACTTGGTCAAAAAATTTGTGAAGAGAACACCCTATACTACATGGCAAGTGGTAGAGTATGAAGAAATAGGAAGTGGGTTCACTTTAGAATTGGAATTCTCATTCTTTTTCTCATGGCACCATTGGAGCTCTCAAGCTTTTGTGAGCTTGATGAAGATGAAGAAGAAGAAAGAAAAACATATCCATTAAAAGAATAATATGAATACTTATCCTTTTAATCATGGCACCATGGTTGAGTTAAGCCCTCATGCTTAACTCATGTAGAGAATTAACCATAGCATAAGGTTAAGGGTTGGGTTAGCTAATATCTTAAACAAATGACAAAAGAGTTGACTTTGTCAATGTTCATCAAGCTTCATGAAGCTTGATAACTTTGACCAAAGTCACACTCTTTTGTTATATGTTAAGGAAAATAGTAAACCCTAATCTAACCTTGATATGGTTCAAGTCTCATACACACAACTTGTTTGTATCATCAAGCATGATACAAACATGTACACTTGCATATATCACATATAAACAATGTGCACATTCAAGTGAGAAAATCAATCTTAAGTGAACCAATACTAGTTAATGTAAAGTAATATATCAAATATATAATTATACATTAAATCATTAAATCAACACTTGATTTAACGATCCGGTCATATCGCATATAACCGACTAATATCAATAGTAACAACTTATCGAATCAACACTTGATCCGATAACCCGGCTATATCGCATACAACCGATCAATGTCACATATTGCGAGAATAGAATACAGTATCACATACTGGTATTATTCTCGGTACTGCACATATCTCATATGCGCTCCTATTTCGTTTCGCTTGAGCCAGGAAACCCATGTGTAGGACTCTAAAGACTCGTCAATACGCTGGCAGCAGGTGATGATCATATCAAACACCCACAAGCCGCAAGCCGTCTGCTAAACGTAACGGCCACCCGGGTATTGAGCGATCAGAAGATCAACGAGCAAGCCCGCTCACACTCCAGTGAATCCAACGAGTAACACTACCGTACAGTCCGGTCTGTTCGTCTGATATGTCGCATATCTTGTCTAGGGGTGGTAAACGTCAGACCCCAATAACTTGATAAGTCCTGTCGATATGAGGCTCATAACGGGTCGAGAAACTACTGGTAACACTTACCAGTAAATCCCTAAAGCAGCCTTGGCCAAGGACTTCCTGTTATAGCCAATCGAGCACTGCGCAACATCAACTCCCTATATCGGGAGAGACGAAACCCCTCTTATCGCTCATTGCCTCCATGTGACTCGGGACTGTACCCAAAAGCCACCTTTTTGCACGCCCTCTTAGACGTGGTATGATGGAAATCAAAGCACAGTGGGAATCACACAAGACTCTATGACGATCTCGGGTCTACAGACTAACCTGTACCAGTGTCACCAGAGAACTGCCATCTGACGTAAGGTATAATACCATCTGGGAGTTCTCGGCGAGTTCGTCCAGTGTACCCAGTCTCTACTGAGCACCCGTATATCATCTCTGATGTCAAACACCAATGGATATGGGATCATCCATCGCCCATCTGTATGGGTCGAGAAGCTATACGCTAGTCTAGTCTGGTATATCGATGCCCCGTCTCGATATACCCACGACTAGGGACTTTGAAGGATGTACTTATGGACTACCACGTCCCCACTAGTATGATCTGCATCATAGTCCAGGTAGTCAAGTACACATCCTAAGGGCTTTACCAACATGTAACAGAGAGACAATTAGTGTACACGTTAAGGTAAAGGATAACCAGATAGCATACTATCATATCGAGCAAGAAAGTCATCCCTATATATGTCCAAGCATCCACTACAATATACATCCTATGTATAGTAATGGCCTCTAGGGCATACATATAACTAACATAGCTAACGTGCACAAGTGTGTGTGGTCGAGATAAAATTCTACAAAAATAACCATAAAACCAGAAAAATTACTAGAATCCCGTTTTGGTAAACTTTTTACCAAAAACCCCGCATTAACACACAGTTACCACTAACCCTAACCTTAGGTGTTACAGTCTTCCCCCTTAAGAAAATTCGTCCCCGAATTTTAAAACACAAAACTACGCGTACCTTAAAAAAGATGAGGGAATTTCTTCCGCATCTCTCCTTCGGCCTCCCAATTGATCTCCTCATTGTTCGGGCTGCGCCAAAGAACTTTCACCGACGGCAGGACCTTTGATCAAAGTTTCTTCACCTGCCGATCCAATATCTGCACTGGCTGCACGGTGAACGAAAGGTCGGGCTCAAGCTGAACTGTCTGATGCTGAATCGTGTGGGAAGGGTCATGAAGATATCTGCGTAGCATCGACACGTGGAAGACGGTGTGAGAAAAGCTGGGTGGAAGAGCCAAACGATATGCAACTGCGCCGACACGCTCAAGGATCTCGAAGGGACCTACGAATCTAGGGCTAAGCTTTCCCTTTCGCCAAAACGCATCACGCCCTTCATCGGAGAGACCCTCAGAAAAACATGGTCGCCAACTGCGAACTCTAATCTGCAACGGGGCCTGTTTGCATACGATTTCTGTCTGCTCTGAGCTGCTCTCATCCGGTCTCGAATCAACTGCACTTTCTCGGTCGTCTCCTGCACGATCTGCGGCCCAAAAATACTGCTCTCGCTCAGCTCAGTCCAACAGACGGGCGATCTACATCTCTTCCCATACAAGGCCTCGAAAGGTGCCATCTGGATAGTATCCTGGAAGCTATTGTTGTAGGAGAACTCCACTAGAGGTAAATGACGATCCCAGCTACCGCCGAAGTCCAAAATGCACGCTCTGAGCATGTCCTCGAGAGTCTGAATGGTCTGCTCTGACTGTCCGTCGGTCTGCGGATGAAATGCTGTGCTGAAGCTCAAACGAGTGCCCAAAGCCTCCTGAAGTCTCTGCCATAGTCGGCTGGTAAACTGGGTGCCTCGATCTGACATGATACAAGTCGGTACGCCATGTAACCGTACGATCTCGTCGATGTAAATCTGGGCATACTGAGCAAAACTGAAAGTGGTTTTCACTGGCAGGAAGTGAGCCGCTTTTGTCAATCGATCCATGATCACCCAGATGGAGTCGTACCCTCGACTGGTCCTGGGTAGACCCACAATGAAGTCCATCGAAATTTGCTCCCATTTCCACTCCGGAATGGGCAAAGGCTGTAACTTGGTCTGGAAAAGAGCTGATCTGCACTTGCTGTTCTGAGGCTGGATGAAGTTTAGAGAAGCAGCTGCTGAAAACTGTGCTCGCACTCTTCCGTCCAAACGAAAGGAACTCCCTTCTGAGTCAAACCGGTCAAAGGTGCAGCAATACGGGAGAAATCCTGAACGAATCGCCTGTAGTAGCCAGCTAGGCCTAGAAAACTACGGATCTCCGTAACCGATGTCGGTCGGGGCCACTGCTGAACGGCCTCAATCTTCTTCGGGTCCACACATATGCCATCTCTCGTAATCACGTGACCCAAGAAACCAACGCTGTCCAACCAGAAAGCACACTTGGAAAATTTTGCGAAAAGCTGGTGCTCCCTCAAAGTCTGCAAAGTAATCCGCAAATGTTGCTCGTGCTCCTCTCGGCTCCGGGAATACACCAAAATATCATCAATGAACACTATGATGAACAAGTCGAGATACGGCCTGAAGGTACGGTTCATCAACTCCATGAATGCTGCTGGGGCGTTGGTGAGTCCGAACGACATCACCAGAAACTCATAGTGGCCATAGCGTGTACGGAAAGCTGTCTTCGGTATATCCTCCTGTCAGACTCGCAGCTGATGGTATCCTGATCGCAAGTCGATCCTAGATAAATAACCCGCACCCTGAAGCTGATCAAACAAATCATCAATGCGTGGTAACGGGTATCTGTTCCGCACGGTAACCTTGTTCAGCTGGCGGTAGTCGATACATAAACGCAAACTTCCGTCCTTCTTCTTGACAAACAGGACCGGAGCACCCCATAGAGAAACACTGGGTCGAATAAGTCCCTTATCTAACAAATCTTGCAGCTGAACCTTCAACTCTCTAAGCTCCGCCGGGGCCATCCGATAAGGCGGTATAGAAATAGGCCCCGAGCCGGGAATCAAATCAATACAGAACTCGACATCGTGCTCAGGCGGCAATCCTGGCAGCTCATCAGGGAAAACATCGGGGAACTCGCATACAATCGGAACCTGTTCCAATGGAATATCTGTAGCTCCAGTATCGCAAACATAGGCTAGAAATCCCCGACATCCCTTCCTCAACAGCTGATCAGCGCGAAGAGAAGAAATCAATATATGAGGGGCGGCACCACGGTCCCCCTGCACAACAAAAGCCGACTCGCCGGGAAAACAAAATCTAACTGTCTTCTCGCGGCAGTCCACCGACGCATAGCACATGGCTAACCAATCCATGCCCAAAAGAACGTCGAAGTCCAACATCTCAAGAAGGATCAAGTCGATAGGCAGCTCTCGCTCGCCAATACGAACGGTACAGGATCGGAACACGTGCCTAGCAACAAATGACTCTCCCACAGGAGTGGTCACGACAAGCGGTTGATCAAGCAAACCGGACTCACTACCCAAACTTGGCACGAAGTGTGTGGAAACATATGAGTGCATGGATCCGGGATCAAACAACACGTGTGCATCAACAAAGCATATTGATAGGGTACCTGTCACGACGGCATTGGATGCCTGCGCATCCTGGGGTGTCAATGCAAAAACTCGGGCCTGACCTCCTCCAATAGCGGGCTGACCTCGGCCTCGGCCTCTGCCTCCTCGTCCTCTCTGGATCGGTCCGCCGCGTCCACGGCCTCTGGGTGCACCTAACTGGCGTGGAGCATCGCCTATTGCAGGAAGTAGAGCTCTCTGAGGAGGGGGCGGTGATGGAGGTAGAGTCACATGCGGAACTGTCGCCGCTCCCTGTCGTCTCGCTGGACAATCTCTAACACGATGGTGCAGACTCCCGCACCCAAAGCATCCTGGCGACGACTGTTGTCCCTGTGTATACGATCTATACAGCTGACCTCGTCCAAACCCTCTGCCGGCTCTATCTCTCGGAAAGAATCTGGCATGCTGCCTCTGATCTGGAGTGCCGGTACGAATCCTCTTCGGCCCGGGAATGGCCGAAGTCGCTGAAATACGCGCCTCCATCCGTAACGCTGTATCCATAGCCGCTGAATAGGTATCGAAGTGCTGGGCACCAATGGCAAGAAATAGCTGGGCATCCAATCCTTGTATGAACCTCTTCACCCTCTTCGCTTCGGTATCCACCAGATACGGAGCATATCGGGATAACTGTGTAAACTGGACGTCATACTTAGACACCGTCATCCCTGGTGTCTTGATCAAGGCCTCAAAGGTACAAGCTCTGGTGTCATGAACGCTCTCCGGAAGGAAACTGGCTAAAAATACTGCTGTGAACTCGGTCCAGGTCATGGGCGGTAGACCTGCAGCTCAACCTCTCAAAACCGACTCCCACCATATCTGTGCGAGGCCCTCTAGTCGGAAACTCGCAAGCTCTACCCAGCGATCATCAGAACATCTCAACGAATGGAAGATCCTGGCCAAACTATCAAGGAACGTCTGCGGGTCCTCTGCTGCATCGGTACCCGTGAAGACTGGAGGTCTCAGCCTCATGAACTCCTGTAGCGAAATCGGGATGGTCACGGCGGTAGTAGTAGGAGCAGGTATCATAGTGGTCTGGGATGTAGTAGGTACGTCCTCCGGCCTCGGTGCACGACTGGCCGCAATTAGGGATCCTACCATCTGACGTAGCTCCTGCATACTCCCCATCATCTGTCGCAGCTCCTCCATACCAGTCTCAAGCCTATCCATACGGCCTGGGGAAAGTGGATCAGTCTGTCCCTGCGGCGTAGGCATACCACCATGCTCAGTCCTAGTCTCGGACGAGCCAGCTCGAATAGCCCTCTGCGGCATAGTGACTGGTACAAGAAACAGGACAATAAGAACGGTGCAATAGAATCGAAGGATACACAGAATTGAAGAAGGAATTTCAAGCAAGTATATCCTAAAGTCACTTAGGCGGAATACCGTATCGCAAGTATGTCGCGGACATACGTACACTACGCTACCCTGCTTAAGTCACTTACTCCATCTACTAAGGGTCATCCTACACTCAGAAAGGTGAAACCTATCGCTCTGATACCAACTTTGTCACGACCCGCAGAGTACGGAACGTGACCGGCACTTAAGTTACGAAACGTCTCAAGGCGTCCGTAAGATAAGTAAGCCGAAGCCCAGAAATCAAAACCCAATTAAGAATTAGAGTGAAGGAAAAACCATTTTTATTTAAGCACCTGTTTCATTATGTTTCATCAATTCTCTTTTTATGAAAAACAACTTCCTTTTCCCAAATTTCCGGCAAAATCTTCTTTGTAAAATAGTTCCCCAGCGGGTACAAAACAGGGATATGAATGAATAACATGAATATGGCATCCCCAAGCGGGAGCTAGCTCTTCGCCTCAAGGCGGTCACAAATCCCACGCAATGTAAAATCCAAGAAAATCAACAAAATTCGTGTCTAGCAACGACACCTCAAAACTGTCTCAAATCTCATATATCCATGTCAAGCATCTCTGGCCTCAGCCGTCCAGCTGATCCATATCAAATATCAATATCCCAATCCAGCGGCCACGGTCGGTATCCTCTGGATATCCGCCGCGCCAAATGAAATCACCGGTAGGTAATCCGTCCCCTGCCAGGCTCAACGCCATCTCCTGCGATCTTCTTGCCCTGGGGTACTGTACCGGGCCCACCATATACCCGAGACGGTTCATCCACCTCCTCGAAACGGGTCTCGAAAACCACAGCAAACTCATGGTGGACGACACTTTACATCACTAGAAAACCGCAACTTTTATATTTTAAAAGATTATAAGTTTGAAATCTTGCGGCTTTCCCCCGAAACCCAGAAATATCATAAATCTCATGAAATCATCATGGATGCATATGTCAATGATAATGAATGTCTATAGTATCAATTTGCAAGGTATGATTTATACTAGGCATGGGCAAATGTATAACAATACATATGCACGAGAATAGCAATTCTTATGATTTCATTTTAAATATTTATTGCAATAGCACAGGTCTAAGCAATTAACATGTTTCAGATTTATAGTTATCTAGTGTCGTGACATGGCAATTACCAGGGTGTGTGTGTCCACATGAATAGTGCTCGTGCTGTGTATAAAAACCTGGTAATGGTGCATGTGTCCTACAAATGAGTTTGCGTATATGGGTACAACATATAGATCCTAAGTGCAGCAAATATCATGCAAGTATTATTATTCTAATGTCACAAGTAAATATCAAAGTTTACTATTTTCAAGTTTACTAAATCTATCGGGCGGCTCGCGCCATATAAACGATCGTCCCCCGTAGATGTTAAATCTACTCACCCATGATCCCGCGCTAGGTGTGTCCGACCACCTGCTTCCCTTTCTCCGCTGCGCTTGAAGTCCCCGCCGGCGAACCTAGAATTTACAAAAGTCACATACATCAGGAAAATCCTGCAAAAACACGATATATCGATAAAAAGGATATGCGTGCATGAAACTAAACGCGCGTGCACACGACACGTCGCGACGCGCACAAACCCACCAGAACCTATTCCGACATGCTGTGTCGCGCAGCGTGCCATAGAACCACGCGTATCACACGCGTGTCGCACGAGACTTAAAACATCGAAAACATGTTATTAGCTCCAGATTTTATCTCTGGACCCAACTAAAAAAGGTGCAGGTACCAACACTCTAGACTACCCAGCAGGACCCATACCCGAAATCCCCATACCCTACCTCCTACTCTGGCCGCAATTTGCGGCCAGAATGATTAAACCGGCGGCCGAGAGGGGGAGGTGGGTCCCCGTGCTCTGTGTGTGTGTCCCTGCTAGTCTCACCATGGTACAGACTTCACAAATTTTACCTGAGTGGATCGGGTCAAAAGCAGATCTCAGAAAGGCTAAAAAGTCGCTAAAACTGCCAAATTACGCCAAGTCGGATAAATCGGGTATAATTAAGAAATCTGGGGCAAATCTCAGGTTAACTGGTCTCAACAGCATCTAATTAGGTTACTCTAACCATCGCAACTATTACATTCTCAAAATTCCCATAATTTACCCCCAAAACTACCTCTAAACATACAATAAACACCAACTAAGCTAGATAACCATAATTTTAGCAATTTAATGTTATCTATCTAATTTTAACGACACTGCTAGGCTAAAACAGACTAATTAACACCTAAAAGAGTTCATTAAGCTACAAGCACTCTAATGTAACTAGATCTAACATCACGACATAATTCTAGCACTAAAACTCTATTAAAACACTAAACTAGCCAAACAAACACATAATCTAAGCAACATGGAGAGAGTTTAGGAATATACCCCTAAGGAACCTCTCAAACGAGGAGAAGGAGAAGAAGAGGAAGGAGAGTGCTGCAGTGCTGAAATGGTGCTGCTGCAGTTCCAAAGCTGATGCTGCAACTGCTGATGCTGAAGCAGGTTTGGGGTGTTTGTGTTGATGTTTTGTTGGGCTGAGGTGGTGTAGTGTTGGGCTGAAGTTGTGTAGCTGGTGTGTGTGGTTGATGGCTGAGGCTACTGCTGCATTCAGGGTGTTAGTTGCTGTTGCTTCTGTTGTTGTTTGGGTTGTGTTGGTGTTGTGGTGCTGGCGGCATGTAACTGGTGTGTATTGGCTGTTGTTTCACTTCTTCTCTTTTTTTTTGATGCAGTAGCAGCACCAGGGGTTATGTTTTTGGCTGTTTAGGGTGATGAAGTGGTGTGTGTTTGTATGGAAGGGTTATGTAAAGAGTTGGGACTGTTGTAGCAGCTGCTGCTGCTGATGTTTTGAAGAAGGCTGAAGCTGATGTAACAGCTTATGTACAGGCTGATGCACAGGGGCTGATGTGCTGCTCTTGGTGGCTGAAACAGCTGTTGTTTCAGCAACTGATGGGCTGATATGTGTGTGTGAGAGAGGGGTTTGAGGTTGGGGCTGTTATAATGATGTTAGGGGCTGAAGTGGCTGTTTGTGCAGCAGTTAATGTGCTGTTTTGTGAAGAGCTGAAGCTGAAGTGTGCTGAAATGAGCTGAGATTGGGCTGATGGTGAATCATCAGCTGCTGTAGCAGCAATAGGTGATGGCAGTTGTGTCTGATTTGATGAAATTTGGGCTGAAGTGCTGCTGATTTGGTGGCTAGGCTGATGTTTGTTGTGTGAGTGAGAGAGAGGTGAATTAGTTTTGAAATGAGGTGATGTGACTTAACCTTAAACCATCATGACAACATCACATCCCTCTCTCTCTCTCTCTCAAGCAAGTCAACGTTAAAACTCCCAAAACACCCATGGTCAAAGCCAACCATCCTCAATTAAACTAATTAGCTCAAAACAACACAATTATCTTAACCAAGGGCCTAACCCACCATGGTTAACTTAAACATGATTAACCCACAAGCTCAATTATATGGCAAACCTTTGTCTTAACCCTAGCTAACGTGCACAAGTATGTGTGGTCGAGATAAAATTCTACAAAAATAACCATAAAACCAGATAAATTACTAGAATCCCGTTTTGGTAAACTTTTTACCAAAAACCCCGCATTAACACATAGTTACCACTAACCCTAACCTCAGGTGTTACAACAACCCCATCCCGGTTGTGCGGCCATATAAATAATATTACATCAATTACAAATTACATGAATTGAAAGAAAAAGAAAACTCTCATCTCACAACCCCCCGGCTATTCATCCGCGACAATTTCATATACACATACCATCAACATTACAGATCACAGATATGTATAACCCCCACTAATCGACGTATAGAGATTAGCAGACGTTCAATACATATATCACATCACAGATATAACTCGTTAGCTTAAGTCTTTAGAAGTTCGATCAAAATACGGATTTTTAAGCCCCAAAAACAAATTTTGCTTTCTGGAAAATCTGGGCAGAAAAAAACATATTGTAAAAATCCCAAAACACCCCAGTAAACACACTGCAAGAAAATTCGCCCACGACCGAGTCGACTCGGCCGCGGATCCGCGGCGGGAGCATGCCTCTGCCGCGGTTCCGCGGCGGTTTGACCGAGTCCCTGGACCAATTTTCTACAGTGTGTTATAAAAAGCCTGAGCCGATTTTTAGTGTAAGATTTATTAATTTTTGAACAAAAAAAATCGGCAGAAACTATACTTTTCGGGCGTGTTTCGTGACTTTTTCTCCGATCGAACTTTTAGTTACTTTGCTAACATGTTAGATAGTGTTTAACTAGGCTCTGATTCCACTGTAAGTCTACGTTACCTCTCCCGGTACTTACGGGCTTGCGGAAATGATGAAAAACGATTTTTCTTTTGGTGGTAACATGGACTCAAAATATAGATCTTTGTTAAACAACTATCTAACAATCCTAACAAGAGTTTTACCTACTCGGTTAGGGGTTATACCTTAACTTGAATTCCTTCTCTTGGTCTCCTTATGGTGGTCGGATGGTTCTCTCCTCGTCGTCTCTCTTTGCCGAAGATGGATCCACCTGAAAGCTTCTACCTTTGGCTTCAACCTCAATCTTGAGGAAACTAGAACACTTGGTTTGCTAAACCTTGTGTACTAGGATGAGTAGAGGAGTGTGTTGGGTTTTATCTCTATGGTTCTTTCTTCTCAACACATGAGACAAGTAGAACCATGGACTAGAGAGAGAGCAAGAGGAAGAGGGAGAGCTTGAGGATGAGAGAGCTTTCAAGAGAGAGAAAGCAAATGAAAGAATGAGCAAGACTTTTGTCACCCTTCCTCTCATAATCCAAAATCATCATAACACATAATAATAATTGAGTATTATGTGATGGTTGTTATCATATCAAGTGGCCATATCATTTCTTGCATTAAATGCAATGTGTGAACAAATAAGCAAGCCAAGGTCAATGCCAAGAAATGATAGCCATTGTCATGATGATGGTCAACAAGTCCAACCTAGTCAACCGGTCAACTAAGTCAACAAGTCAACAAAGTCAACCATCAACAACCATGTCACAATAATACTTAATTAATATTATTGTTAACCATATTTCTTATTCTCATTAGGGTTTAGCAAAAGTCAACAGTCAACAACCCTAATGAGAATCCTCTGCCTCTGTCTCTCTGTCAACTGTGCATACACACCCGCATCCGCGTTCCGAGGAACACGAATACAAAAGAGATAAAACCAATCCCAAAACGTACACTAGGATCTGGCTTAAACCAAAGCCCGCTAGTGATAATTGCCCGGACACTAAACGTGCACAAGTGCACGGATGTGACCGAACCCTGTCGCAAAACCATGCGACCTCTACTCTTTTGCCTAAAGGCTAATAGCTCTCTGTATGGGACTCTAAAGACTCGACACTACGCTGGCAGTGGGTTTAACCACAGACCGCAAGCAGCACTAGCTGTGCGTAACGGCCCCCAGGTAGATGCCGATAAGAAGACTGACGAGGTGAAACCCATCTGAACTCCTACTGAGTCTGAATGTGACAATCTACGTACAGTCCGGTCTGTTCGTCTGAGAATATCGTATGGCGGGCCTAGGGGGCAGTAAACGTCAGTCCCCTAATAGCGGTACAAGTCGTGTCGGAGTGTAGCCCAGAACACCCTGAGATAACACTGGAAACCTACCAGTATATCTCGCTTGCCCTGGCCAGGGACTTTGTGTAATGGCTCTCCTATACACAGCGCGATATCAACCCCCAATACCGGGAAAGACGAATCCTGTCTAACCGTCACTGCCTCTAAGTGCTTCAGGACTGCACCCAACTACTACTTGTTTGCACGACTCCTTTGAGCCGTTGTAGGGTAGTAATCTAAGTACAGTGGGAACACACTCGAGGCGAAGTGACAGTGTCAAGTCAGCGGAATAAGCTGTACTCATGTCACTTGGGAACTGATAACTGACGATAGGTATAGTACTAACCAACAGTTTCCGACGAGTCCTGTCCAGTGTACTCGTAACCTAACGAGCACCCGCATACTTTCTCAAGTACGACGTACTGACGGCTGTGGGACAGACCGTCTCCCACACTTGGATGAGAAGCGCATACGCTAGTCTACTCCGGAGTATCGATGCCCTGTCTCGATAGTCCTACGACTAGGGACCTGCATAAGGATGTGCTTGTGGATTACCCAGCCCCCACGGGTGTGACTGCCATCACAACGCTGGTACTCAAGCAAAGATCCTAAGGGCTCCACTAATGTGTATAGGTGATATACTAAAATAAACACATATACACATTAAAGTAGAAACAAACCAACTAGCATACTACTATTTTGAGCAAGATTGTCTATACAAGGTGAATATCCCAAGCTTCCATTAAGTAATATACAAACTAGTATGATACAGTAATGGCCTCTAGGGCATATACACTAACTGTATCAACAACCATGATACAAAATAAAACACAATTAATATATATCACATATATATTAAGTGTGCACATGTGAGAATAATAAATGCTTAAGTGAGCTAATATTAGTTAATGTAAATTAGTATATCAAATATACAATTATACACTAAATTATCAATTCAACACTTGATTTAATATTCCGGCTATATCACATATAACCGACTAATATTAAATGTACCAACTTATCGAATCAACACTTGATTCGATAACCCGGCTATATCACATATAACCGTCCGATACAAATATCGCGAGAATAGAATACGGTATCACATACTCGCATTATTCTCGGTCCCACACATATCACATATGTGCTCCTATTTCGTTTTTCCTGAGCCAGTAAAACCTCTATGTAGGACTCTAAAGACTCGTCAATACGCCGACAGTAGGTGATGATCACATCAAGCACCCACAAGCCGTCAGCGGTACTAGCTGGACGCAACGGCTACCCGGGTATTGAGCGATCAGAAGATCAACAAGCAAGCCCGCTCTAGCTCCTGTAAAGCCTGTCAGTAACACTACCGTACAGTCCGTTCTCCTCGTTTGATATGTCGCATATCCAGTCTAGGGGTGGTAAACGTCAGACCCCAATAACCGATAAGTCATGCCGATATAAGGCTCATAACGGATTGAAAAACTACTGATAACACTTACCAGTAAATCTCTAAATCAACCCTGGCCAGGGACTTCACTGTTATGGCCAATCGAGCACAGCGCAACATCAACCCCCAATACCGGGAGAGACGAAACCCCTCCTATCGCTCATTGCCTTTATGTGACTCAGGACTATACCCAAAAACCACTGTTTTACACGTCCTCTTGAACGTGGTAAGGTGGAAATCAAAGCACAGTGGAAATCACATAAGACTCTATGACGATCTCGGGTCTACAGACTAACCTGTACCAGTGTCACCAGAGAACTGCTATCTGACGTGAGGTATAATACCATCTAGAAGTTCTCGGCGAGTTCGTCCAGTGTACCCAGTCTCCACTGAGCACCTGTATACCATCTCTAATATCAAACACCAATGGATATGAGATCATCCATCGCCCATCACATGGGTCGAGAGGCGTATACGCTAGTCTACTCTGGTATATCGATGCCCTGTCTCGAAAGACCAACGACTAGGAACATTAAAAGATGAACTTATGGACTACCATGGCCCCACTAGTATGATTTAATCATAATCCTGGTAGTCAAGTACACTTCCTAAGGGCTTTACCAACATGTAACCATAAGACAGTATCAAGAGACAAGTATACATGTTAAGATAAAGAGCAACCAGATAGCATACTATCATGTTGAGCAAGAAAATCCTCTCTATATATTTCCAAGCATCCAATATAATATACATCATATGTACAATAATGGCCTTTAGGGAATACATACAACTAACAATCTCCCACTTGCACTAGGGCCAGCTGTTGTAGTATCTCATACCCAACATCCCGAAGAGTCTCTCGAACTGTATCTGGGGAATGGCCTTCGTGAGTGGATCCGCTGTGTTGTTCTTCGTGTCAACTCTCCTGACCTCGATCTCCCGGCGATCAACTATCTCCCGGATCAGGTGATACCGCCTCAGAATATGTCTGGATCGCTGATGGGACCTGGGTTCCTTGGCCAAAGCCACCGCTCCATTATTATCACAATACAATGGTATTGGATACTCAATGGATGGAACCACTCCAAGTTCAGTTATGAACTTCTTCATCCAGACAGCCTCTTTGGCAGCATCATTGGCAGCGATGTATTCAGCCTCCATCGTCGAGTCCGCAACGGTTTCCTGCTTGGTACTCTTCCAGCAAACCGCCCCTCCATTGAGGGTAAAGACAAAACTCGAGTGTGACTTAGAGTCGTCCTTATCACTCTGGAAGCTCGAATCGGTAAAGGACTCCACTTGGAGCTCTCCGTTACCATACACCAAGAGCATCTCTTTAGTCCTTCTCAAGTACTTGAGAATGCTCTTCATAGCTGTCCAGTGACTCTCTCCAGGATCTTCTTGATATCTACTCACTACACTTAGTGAGTGTGCTACATCGGGTCTGGTATATAGCATCGCGTACATGATAGAGCCTACTGCCGAAGCATAGGGTATCCCTTGCATGCGACCTATCTCCTAATCAGTCTTAGGAGACATCTCTTTGGAGAGAGTGAGTCCTGAGATCGTGGGTAAAAACCCACGCTTGGATTCTTCCATGCTAAACCTCTTTAGTATGGTGTCAATGTACCTGGATTGGGACAATCCCAGTATCCGTTTAGATCAATCTCTATAGATCTTAATCCCCAAGATGTAGGAGGCATCACCTAGATCTTTCATTGAGAATCTTTGTGATAAGAAGAGCTTGACCGATTGCAGCATAGGAATGTCATTTCCTATCAAGAGTATGTCATCTACGTACAATACTGTTCCCTCATAAAATATCAGGGAAAACCCCAATGGGGCATCACGTGCCCACACGTGACCAGGGGTCATGTGCTACACGTGATGGTTTTCTGGGGACTTTGTTATAATAGAATTGAATTCTAATCAACAGGAGTCATGTGCCTACACGTGATGGGCCTTTAAACCCACTGAAAGGGATTAAAAGATATAATAAAATAGCAAGGAATACCCCAATGGGGCATCACGTGCCCACATGTGACCAGAGGTCACGTGCAGACACGTGACCAGAGGTCACGTGCATACACGTGATGGGTTCCTAAGAGCTCTGATTAATAGAATTAAATTCTAATTAAATAATCAATCAGTGGAGTCACGTGCCCACACGTGATGGGCCTTTAAACCCACTGAAAAGAATTAAAGGTATAATAAAATGACTAAGGAAAAACCCCAATGGGGCATCACGTGCCCACACGTGACCAAGGGTCATGTGCTGACACGTGATAATTCCTGAGTTCTTTAAAACAACAGAATTAAATTCTGGTTTAAAGCTTAATCAGTGGGTCACGTGCCACCACGTGATGGAGTCTTAAAACTCTCTGAGATAAAGGAAAGAAAACCCTAAACGAGGCATCACGTGCTCACACGTGACAGGGGGTCATGTGCCAACACGTGATGGGTTCCTAAATATCTCTGAACTAATATAATTAAATTCTAATTAAATGGTCAATTAGTGGGGTCACGTGCTAACACGTGATAGGATCTTAAACCTTCTGAACTAATAGAATTAAATTCTAATTAAAGGAAATCAAAAACCCTAATATTTCCCTAGATCTTTCCAAACAAAAAGATTGCGCTCTGTAAAGTGGAGCACCGTTGGATTAAAAATCCAATGATGATTAAAAAATCACCAATTTATAGAAAGATTCTATAACAGGGAGATATTTCTCTAAAATTTGCCAGGAATAACAGACAAAATATCTTTTGGATTAAAAATCCAATGGTGAATAAAATTCACTGAGTGATCTAAAAGATTATGTTGGCTACAAAATCAATTGAAATCTTTCAATGAAAGATTGACTAAACAAACTGATTCTTTTCTTCCTCCTATAAATAGGATCCAAGAAGAGAAGAGAAAAAAAGATACAACAACAACAGAGAGAAAAAAGAAGAGAATTTAATTCTCCAGAGAGAAAATAAGATTTCTTCAGAAAAGAAAGAAACCTGAGAAAGGGAAAGGGATCATAAGCTCCACAAAACAAAAAGAGAATTTAATTCTCAAACTAAGATTTTAACTCTTCTGAATAAGAACTTAGTTTTTCCTCTGGTCGAAGAACTGCAGAAGCAGATCTCCCCATAAGTTGAGAATTTAATTCTCATCAGGAAGATTTTGTCATGCAGATCTAAAACCTAATGGAGGACCTAAATTCAGAGAATTTTATTCTCCCAAAAAGCACATAGGAATTTAATTCCTCCAACAAAGATACGGTTTAACCCTTAATTCAAGAACTTAGTTTTTCTTCATGGTTGAAGATTTGCAGAAGCAGATCTCCCCATAAGTTGAGAATTTAATTCTCATCGGGGAGATTCTGCCATGCAGATCCAAAACATAGAGGGAGAGTTGGGTTTTAAGAATTTAATTCTTCCAAATACCCAGGAATTTAATTCCTCTAAATAAAATTAGGGCTTAACCCTACCAAGGAATTTAATTCTTAAACAAGGGACTTAAAACTCTCCATGCACGTAAAGAAGTCAGTATCCAACCTGATCACGTGGCAACACGTGACCTTCCCTTCAATGGTCAGAAAAGAATGAATGAGATGGGGGTCACGTGCTCCCACGTGAACCTTGGATAAATTCCTCAAAAAAGAGAGAACAAAGCAATGGCAGAACATACTTTGGGCGCCCTCACGTGTCCCCACGTGACCCCTGACAAACACCTCTTTAAAAAAGAGAAGATGGAAAGAACTAAAGGAGTAAAATCCAATGCATGGGCGCCCTCACGTGTCCCACGTGACCCCTAGCAAATCTTTTTAATATCCATTGCATGGATGCTCATCACGTGCTCACACATGATGGCCCTGAAGACTAAAAGTGTTTAACACTTATTCTGAGAATAAAATAGGGGAGGCTTGACCCCACGTGGGCGCCTCACGTGACCCCACGTGAGCGCTTCACTTTTAGTGTTTAACACTATTTTAAGCGTTTCATCCTTACTGTTTAACACTGTGCATCACGTGGGAACACGTGACCGCCAGATATATACTAGTGTTTAACACTATATGCAAAATAGTTTTAGCCCAAATTGGCTAAGTCTTCCAGAGGCATGACTCCCCTTTTGACTGAGCCTTAAATACACCCTTGTCTTCCAAGATTGATCATCTCATATGACATATGAGTGCTCAACACTCAATAAAAGACAAAATAGGGTCAAAACCCAGACACATGCTTAGCATTGCTAAATAATAGGGGGCTGAGCCCAGACAAATGTTCAACAGCCCAAACAAAGGTCCAACATTTTAAACCTAATTGGACTTAGCCTAAGTTGTCCATAAGTCCTCAATTCAGATTTAACTGAGCCCATGTGCTCATAATCTAATTAATTGATCTTAGTCCCAAATTGGACTACAGATTTCCCAATCAACATTGATTCAAGGGTACATCTCTTCACTCCTCTGATATTTGTTGTTGTAATCCTTCAACGTCTTCAGAGAGGTGACGGGTCCCGATAACCAATCATTCCATGGACTGTGGGGTCCTTAAACTCATGGACTATGATGTACTTAAACTTTATAGACTATGACGTCTTTAAACTACGGACTGTGGGGTCCTTAAGCCCATAGACTATGATGTCCTTAACCTCGGACTGTGGGGTCCTTAAGCCTATGGACTATGATGTCCTTAACCTTGGACCGTAATATCCTTAAACTAACCTTGGACTGCAATGTCCCTAAACTAAACAATAGAGCCCAAATGCTCTTTTGTCGGATCTAAACGATCCCGTTAAGTTGATCTTAATCTGAAATTAGACTAACGTATCCTTAACAAATGTTTAAGTTGATCTTAGTCTCAAATGAGACTAACGTATCCTTAAACCCTACCCCAAACCCAAATCTAAGAAGATACGGATTTGGACTAATCCACGCCTTACGGGCGACAACATAAATTAGTCTCCGTATACAATCCACGGGCAACCAAAAACAAAACAAACACACACGACACGAAGTGACCATCTGGAGAAGGAGAAAGTGGTTACCGCGATGCGGCAGCGTAATTAATTGCAGGGGCCTGCGCCTGCAGGGAAGAGCGTCCCCACAATCAAAACCCCCTCAAATGAGGGGGAATCTGACGAAGTCTGCTACATCGGACGCATTCGTTTAAACCTTCGATACATGGTGCCATAAATCAACTTGGCATTTTCGGAGAGGTGGACGGATAGCACCAATTAGTATCTGCCACCAAATTCAGGCAGGATGAACCTACGCGGTTCCGTCTCTGTATTCGGAGGAGAACAGATTCTGGCACACCCGGTGGGACCTCTTCCTCTTTCCACTCCACACTTCGTGTGTCGTGTTTGCGAACGAATCGCGGTTTAATATGGTTACCCTTAGGTTCGAGGTACTAAGATTTGGTTTTGCTCCCGTGCAGAAGAAAGAACAGCAATGGCCTCTAACTGCTCCAGCTGCAATTGCAACTGCTGTTGGAGATAGTGCCCTCAAAGTCAATTATTGGATCACAGGTACGTGATTGCAATGATTGAGGCAGGACCTATACCGATATGACAGTCTTGCTCGAGATGATAGTATGCTATCTGGTTTGTCTTTATCATCGTATACATGCTTTAGTTCACTATTGCATGATGATAGAGCCCATATGATTCTTGCTTGACTACCAGCAGTATGCTGGTGATCATATACGTGGGAGCTGGGGTCTGTAAGTGCATCCTTAAAGAGTCCCTAGTCGTAGGAGTTTCGAGACAGGGCATCGATACTCCAGAGTAGACTAGTGTATACACTCTGTAGGGTTCGTAGGCACACTAATGAGGTCTCACATGGCATCAACCATGCCAATTTATAATTTTACAAGTGCCGAGAAACCCTAATACGGATCGTTAACTAGAGTTTAGGCGAAACATGCAACTAGTTAACTACTTTAACTAAGAGTGAACGGAAATACAACCTTTGTAGATCCGGTCCTCCACCTCCATAGCTCCATGATGATGTCCCCTCGCTGCGATCATCGGATCCCGGGCTCTAGCGTCGGCTTCATCGGAGAAATAGGCGGGCTAGGTCGTCGACTTCGATGCCGAAGATGATCTACGTCGAGGCAACACAAGATCAAGCTCCAACTTCACCAAGGCATGAAACTTGTGAAGAAAACACCCTATACTACTTGGCAAGTGGTAGAGGATGAAGAAATAGGAAGTGGGTTCACTTTAGAATTGGATTTCTCACTCTTTTTCTTGCCATTGATGGAGGCAAGGTTTCTTCTTTGTTGAAGAAGAAGAAGAAGAAGAAAGAATATGATGAGGATTATTTTAAAATAGAAAACAAAATGATACTTATCATAATCTCAACCATGGTTTAGTGTAGAGAATTAACTAGGGTTTAGTTGAATGGTTAGGGTTAGGACATGAAGACAAAATGGTCACTTAGTCAAAGCTTCATGAAGCTTCAACAACAAAACAAACTAAGCCACCATTTCATTTTTGCCAAAATGAATTAATGAATAAATAAATAAATGAATAAGTAAGTAAATCAAAACCCTAACCATTAACATAACCATGGTTTAATTCTTTACACAAACCCAAGTTTGCATGTATCATCAAACATGATACAAACAAGTGCACAAAAGTATATCACATATACAACTTGTGTACATCAAGTGAGAAAATCCAATTTAAGTGAACCAATACTAGTTAATGCAAAGTAATAAATCAAATATATAATTATGCATTAAATCATTAAATCAATACTTGACTTAACGATCCGGTCATATCGCATATAACCGACTAATATCCAATGTATCGGCTTATCGAATCAATCCTTGATTCGATAACTAGGTTATATCGCATACAACCAATCGATACATTCATCGCGAGAATAGAATACGGTATCACATACACGCATTATTCTCGGTCCTGCACATATCTCATATGCGCTCCTATTTCGTTTCGCTTGAGCCAGGAAACCTCTGTGTAGGACTCTAAAGACTCGTCAATACGCCGGCAACAGGTGATGATCATATCAAACACCCACAAGCTGCAAGCGGTCTGCTAAACGTAACGGCCACCCGGGTATTGAGCGATCAGAAGATCGACGAGCAAGCCTGCTCACACTCCTGTGAATCCAACCAGTAACACTTACCGTACAGTCTGGTCAGTTCGTCTGATATGTCGCATATCTAGCCTAGGGGTGGTAAATGTCAGACCCCAATAGCTCGATAAGTCATGTCGATATGAGGTCTATAACAGTTCGAGAAACTACTGGTAACGCTTACCAGTAAATCTCAGCAACCCTGGCCAGGGATTTCCGGTTATAGCCAATCGAACACAGCGCAACATCAACTCCCTATACCGGGAGAGACGAATCCCCTCCTATCGCTCATTGCCTCCATGTGATTCGGGACTGTACCCAAAAGCCACCATTTTGCACGCCCTCTTGGACGTGGTAAGGTGGAAATCAAAGCATAGTGGGAATCACACAAGACTCTATGACGATCTCGGGTCTACAGACTAACCTGTACCAGTGTCACCAGAGAACTGCCATCTGACGTAAGGTATAATACCATCTGGGAGTTCTCGGCGAGTCCGTCCAGTGTACCCAGTCTCCACTGAGCACCCGTATGTCATCTCTGATGTCAAACACCAATGGATATGGGATCATCCATCGCCCATTTGTATGGGTCGAGAAGGTATACGCTAGTCTACTCTGGTATATCGATGCCCCATCTCAATACACCCACGACTAGGGACCTTGAAGGATGTACTTATAGACTACCATGTCCCCACTAGTATGATCCGCATCATAGTCCAGGTAGTCAAGTACACATCCTAAGGGCTTTACCAACATGTAATCAGAGAGACAATCAGTATACACGTTAAGGTAAAGAGTAACCAGATAGCATACTATCATGTCGAGCAAGAAAGTCCTCCCTATATATGTCCCAGCATCCACTACAATATACATCCTATGTACAGTAATGGCCTCTAGGGCATACATATAACTAACACAGTCGAGACCCCGACGAGGGGCGATGGCCGGTCTCACAAGCCATTGGTGTCAGTAGGATCACCTAAAATGTATACAGGTGCTCATTGGGTTATGAGTACACCGGACAGGACTCGCCGGGAACATACTAGTTGGTATTATACATATCGTCAGATAGCAGTTCCCTGGTGACATGTGTACAGGTTAGTTCATCGACCTAAGATCGTCATTTGTCTCGTGTGAGTTCCTACTGTGCTTAGATTACTACCCTACCACGCTCAAAGGAGTTGTGCAAACAGGTTTTAGTTGGGTACAGTCCCGAGCCACATTGGAAGCAAGTGAGCGGATAGGCAGGGGATTCGTCTCTCTCGGTATTGGGGGTAAGATCGCGCTGTGTCTAGGAGAGCCATTACACAAAGCCCTCAGCCGAGGCAGGAGATTTACTGGTAGGTACTCCAGTAGTATCTCAGGGTGTTCTGGGCTACTCTCTGACACGACTTATACCGCTATTGGGGGTCTGACGTTACTAGCCCCCTAGGCCTGATATGCGATACTCATAGACGAACGGACCGGACTGTATGTATATTGTCACTGTTAGGCTCAGTAGGGTTTAGAGATGAGTTCGCTCGTCTGCTTCCCTTCCAATCAATACATAGGCAAACCGTTACGTCTAGCTTGTACCTCTGACGTGCTAGAGGTTATACCCAGTGCCAGTGTATTGATGAGTTATTAGAGTCCCGCACAGACACTTTCCTAAGTTCGGGCGAAACGTTGTAGAGGCCATATGGGTTTATGGCAAGGTTTGGAAAATGCACGTGCGTTTTCGCACGTGTCATTTTTCGGGAAGATAATACTGGTCGGCTTTGGTTTAAGCCGGATCTGAGTATTATACTGTGTAGATATAATATCTTTGTCTCAGATGCATTTGTATTCAGCCGTAATACAAATGCGGGTATGTTTATACCATTACGGGGTTATCCTGAAATTCGTTTCAGGATCACTTTTGGAAGTTGCCAGTTTCCAGTTTTCTATCTGCCGTATTTTGACATTCGGTTAAGTATGGATTTATCTTTTCTTAGGATTTGTGTGGAAGCTTCTAGAAGAGGTGACTAGGATGGTGACTAGGATAGTGAGGTGGCTTTGTTCATTAATGGCGCATTAATGAGTTGATGACTATGGTTAATGAATCATCACTTTCATTAATGTGTTCACACTAGGTGTCATTAGTGAGTCATGATAAGCTTCTTTATTAGAGTCACCCTCCCTCTTCTACACTCACCTCCCCCCTCTATTTAGTGGCCGGCCACCTCCTTGAGAGGATGATATGGTTGCTAGAAAAAGATTGATATTATTTTGGACTCATGGAAATTAGATAAGCCTCATTTCTCATTTCACCCGATTCCAAAAGACAACTTCATTAACCGTTCGTCCATAGCCTTGGACGTAACGAGACAAAGTGTTCTACTCATTCTCTATTTCATCTTGGTCGTCTCTTTTAGTAAACTTGACGATCGAGTTGCCTCGGTTCAGAGGCGGGAGCCCGTTTAAAGATCCGTCGACGTGGTGCCACCTGGACGAGAAGACTGGAGATTCAGGAGATCGGAGCAGCCGCAACAAAGCGTGGGATGATGGTTGAAGACCGAAGGACTCGGATCGTTCGGTATAACATTTCTTCCCACTTTGTAGTTTGTTAGTTTAGCTTTAATGGCAGATCCGGGTTATAGTACGCGATAGCGCTAGTTGTAAAAAGTTTTTGTTCCGCATTTGGCGTCTGTTAGACGGCCGGGGCGCTACCGTGGACTTACTGTGGTATCAGAGCCTCACCATTAAGCTATACTAACTTGTGCTAACGCGTTTAAAAGATCGATCGAACGGAATTTCCGAAATCACAATTTTCAAGTGCTTAAGTTTCTGTCGATTTTAAACAGTGTCTAAAAATTATTTTGATCATCCCAGAAAATTAATCTGGTTTTTTTAAGCATACGGCAGAAAATTGGACACGTGATCCTACAGTAACGCCGCGGATCCGCGGTCAAAGCTTGGGTTTGACCGCGGAACCGCGGCCGTTATGTGGGAACAGTGATCCAGTTTTTTCCAGTGAGCTTGTTTTGGGAAATTGTGGGTTTTTGAATAGTTTTTTTTGGGCCCAGATTTTGTTACTGTACAGCAGATGTACGTGGGGACCACTTCGGGAAATTTGGTCGATCGAAATTTTAAATTTGTTAGTATGCAGTACTTACTTTATATCTCCGACCGGGAATGTCATTCGATCGGTAAACCACATCTAATTGCTATAGTTCTTTTAGACGGGTTTGCGGACGTGACATTCGCGTTGATGTTCTGTGTTGTGCTGTGATGTTGCGGATATGTCGTGGTGGATAGCAGGGTGCAATGATAGTGCAGTTTGGATTTATTTGTACATTTGATATTGCGGGGCGAGCGTCCAACATGTGGACTGCCGTCACTGCCTGTTGTATAATATTCTTTTAGGGCACGACCGGGTTGAGGTCGATGTACCCGTTGTATATATTTTATTTTCTGTACTAGGTTTATCCCGCGAAGGAGTGCACGGATATCCGGGTTATGGAAGGCAAAAGGTCCGTATCTCATGGCTTTGAGAGGCAAAGGGACCTCACTCTAGAATTGGCAGACTATTCGCCACACTCGTAGGGGGTACAGGTTGACCCAAGGAGGGGTGCTCATTTTACCGGATTCCGTGAAGTGCCGGGTGTTCCATTCACTATGCTGTGGGGACTACCTCGCTTCAGGTTTTGGCGGGTAACTTGCCGCACTCGTAGGGGTCTAGGTTTCATTGCATAGGCTATCCACACGACCAGGGGAACGTCGGGTTTCAGCAGCGGCTCTGTAAAACTCGGGGATCCCAGATTATCTGTATTGTTCTGTGATGCTTATTACTGTTCTGTGATGCTTATATACTATTAGATGTTGTATATGTTTTACACCCGCGCTAGTCCAGCCCCCGCTCTGTCGTTAGTTAAGTAACCTAACGGGTGATGACGGGACCCAGTGGCGAATGCGGATGGCATATACGTACATTATATTTTCGTTCTTTTCTGGTGTGATTGATTGATGGGACTGCATTGATTCTTATCAATGCAAGGATAAAACAAACCTATTTTTGATGTTGTTGGAACAAATTTAAAAAGTGTTATTACAAAGACGTTTCCTTTTGTCTTGCATAGTGATATTCAGTTTAGAATATCCCGCACCTCATTCGACGAGGCAAGGGCCGAGATCCCTTCACCGGGAGTGACCCCTTGGGCAGAAGTTTACGTCAGGGTAATAACTTCAATATAGTCGATTACAAGTTGCTTTGCATCGCTGTATTCAGTTGGAATATCCTGCACCTCATTCCACGAGGAAAGAGCCGAGATCCCTTCACCGGGAGTGATCTTTTTAGCAAAATGTTTTCGTCGCTATATTTTTATAAAAATCTATCAGGTTCCTTCAACGAGATCAAGTTCATTACGTTAAAGGTTTTTCGCTAAAAACCAGCCGTAGCCCTCCGTCATTTCTTTTGGATATTCAGTAGTATTCAAGCTATGTATTTTGGCCCTTAGTCAAGGCATAGTGCTTGGTAGCTGCTGGGTATTCATCTGTAGCATAGATAGATGAGTTGGTTTGGGACAGTCATTCTGTCATACTTGGCCCTTAGTCAAGGGCATGTGCGGGTGGGTTCAAATCAACCTGGATAATGACAGGAAGAACTTGACATGTGACTTATGATATTTTGGCCCTTAGTCAAGGTCATAAGAGCATGGGGCAAAAATCACATCGGGAGTTTCAAACATAAAGCAAACTTGCCAAGCATGCGCATACCTTCTGGAGTGTGATAACTTGAGTGGCTTCCATCAAGTTATCATGCGATGATAGTTGGATCCCGATTCTCACTGATGAGTTGGTTTACTCTTCGGGTGATCCCGACTAATTCTTCTTTCAGATTTGGAGGAGAATTTGAGATTACAGTGGGAGGTTTCCTGATTAGATAAATTGATAACCATTCTGATCTAGGTTAGAGTGCACGCAGAGTGTTTCCTTTCTCTCTCTCTCTTTGGTAGCGACCTTTGACCGACCCTAGACTATGACTCAGTGACCAAAGTTGACCGAACCTTCTTAAAATACTGGCTTTTGGATTGTCTAAAGTTGCATAAGTCATTGCCGCTACTTCTTTTACCTTTTGTATTTCTGAGAACACCCCGTATTATTACGGACATCCACTTCCATTGGATAGATCCATCGTATGGTTATATAAGAACTCGAAGAACTTCTTCGAGGATGTATCCAGGTTCAGGAGAAATAGAATTAGTTTATTCAGTTGTCTTTTATTATCACCTTCTCTTAGATTGCGAGGGCTCCTCAGTTTAGGAGAGTACACCTATTACGCTTATTGGATAGTCTTCTTCCAAACCATAGGCTGGTGCCGAAAGGTAGGGAATGAAAAAAAACCAATTAGCCTAAGTAGGGTGTACAGAAAGTAATATGTAAAGACAAAATAAAAGGGATTAGAAAGAGAGAAAAGTAAATTGCGACTGTTATCATTCACGACCAAACCGCGTACTTCATCGCTACTCCTATTTCACCTTTGCTTTTTCCCCATGTTCGGGAGAAATAGAATAAGGTATTATTCAGATTGTCTTTTATCATCACCTTCTCTCAAGTTGCGAGTACTCCTAGGATTATGAGGGTACACCTATTATGCTTACTAGATAGTCTTCTTCCAAACCATTGGATGGTGCCGAACGGTAGGGAAGGAAGAAAACCATTTAGCCTAACGATGGTGTACAGAAGGTAACGACTAAAGACAAATAAAGGGATTTGGAGAGATGACAAAGAAATATACGGTTACAGTCATGAATTAGATTATGGAAGAGGCATTACTAAGAATACCAGAATACCCCTACGAAACATTTTTATGTTTCAGTTTAACTGTGCATTGTTAATTGTAAACTGATTTCCCGATTACATACTTACTCCAGGGTATGTATTTACCAGGTTTCATTCTCATATCTGTATAGTTTTACAGATGATGAGCGGGAGTAAGTTATTGGGAATTAGGTGATCATCCTCATTATATCGGAATTCGTTGTAATTGATGATATTTGAGGAAATCTCCTGGGTACAATTTTTAACCCACGTTGCACAGGTTATGAGTTATTCAACTCAGCGGACTTATACAGAGTATTGTATGTTGTCCAGTGTCCGTCAGGACAAAGGGGAAGGTCCTCGTACTATATTCTGTTTACTTATAACTTCTCTAGTTTTTAGACAAGTGTTTCGAAGAAATGTAATGTCTAAGTTCTGAGAAGTTGTGGGTATATGAATAAAGTAGAGAACCAGGTATCGCATGTATCGGGATTCATCAAAGAGATTGAAGATATAGATTCTTGTGATTGGTATTCAGTTAAAAGTAATGGTTTTGAGAAACTTGTTTCTCTTTCAGGTTACTCATAATTGGATGGATTCCTAAGTTGAGTAATGCTGATTAGCCTTTTTCCATTAAGTTGATATGCACTGGAGACAGCTGCATAATTTGAATCTGGTTCCAGTTAAATTAGTGCCTCTATTTCTATATGGTATATAGAATGGTTCATATCTTAACGATGTTAAGGTACGGGGAGTTGTCCAGCTTATGCTTAAAACCAGACACTGGATAACTCAAGGCACGTTTCTGTAATGGCAGTTTGTGGGTTGACCCTGGCTTTGACAAGGGTTGATTTTCTACCATCTGGAAGATCAATAGTGATATTGTTCTTGACTCGCCACAGTTTTAGTAAAATAGATTTTTTCAGAAAACAGTAGTGGGAGTATGGTAGAACTGGAAATGATTCCAGAACCGCAAACGATTACGGAAAATTTAATAGGACTTATATATTCAATCAGGTTTGACATTCCAATAGCCACTCCGCAGATATGGTGGGTAACCCCAGACACCCGAGAGGTACTCCGGTAGCCTCAAGGACGGTGACAGGAAGGTTCTTGTTTACCCAGACTTGACACTACGGTTGTTCCAGGCTATGAGACCCAGCAAGAGGATAAGTATAACGTCGTTCTAAACAAGCTTTAGAAGTGTACGTAGATATTATTCTGCCAGAGGGTTGTCATAGTCAATGGGAGCAGCGGAAGCATAGTGGACAAGTAGCTTATGTCTATTTATAGGCTTGAGCAGATATAGCGGAGATAAGATCATCTATTTTTGATGTGAAAGTCATAGGTTTGACTTCATCAGAATAGGGGATGGATCTGTTGAGAAGGTAGTAGGGTGTGATGTCCTGGTATTTGGATGACATACACAGAGTAGGAAGTAAAATTCCTATACTACGATCGGTTGTATTTTGGTCGTCACACAGTTATTTCTTCACAAAGGATATGGATATAATATTAGACATTCTGGTTTCTAGATCTATGGTTTTAGATCAAGATTTGGATAGTTTCCCAATGTGGGTACTTTGATAGTATTCTAATAGTATTTAGAATAGATGACTCCTGGCATGGTGGTGTACCTGCAGGTGATGGAGTCACCCTCTCTAAAGGTGTCTTACAGACTAAAGGAGAGAGGGATGTGCATGATTGACAGATCACTTGCTTAGGCAATTGAGTCAATCATGAGATGTCAAGTACCACACCAAAGGTTGATTTTGCACTTGATGCGTTATGTTTATATTAATCCAATCCTGAAGAAATATAAGGAAGCAGTTTTAGAACATAAGTGCTTGTTCTACGGATTTGATGACGGCGGCCTCCTTCGGGAGACGGTTATCATTCCAGGCTTCAGAAGTGACATGGATGACAGAGTGATTGTCATAGTTATAGTTTTCCCTCTGACAAGGGACAATATTATGGATAGGTGGTCCAAGAGGATACTGTGGGAGGCATGGTGCTGGATACTGATTATGTTCTGTTATCGATACAGTCTAAGAAGTTTGGATTTGAAGTTCTTTCATGAACTAGGTCTCATCAGATATCCAGACATATTCTAAGACAGGTATTACTCGATTCGGGAGATGGCTATCTCCGCAAACTTAAGATTAAGAGAGATATAGAAAGAAACATCAGGGCGGATCCACTCACTGAGGCTATTTCTCGAACACAAGAGTTTTACAAACTAGATTTGTGAAACTGATTAGTAGAGGAGTTGGATGTTCGGTATCACACGGGCTGTGAGTATGCGACATCACAATAATTAGCCTTGTGTGCAAGTGGGAGATTGTTGGAGATAGTGCCCTCAAAGTCAATTATTGGATCACAGGTACGTGATTGCAATGATTGAGGCAGGACCTATACCGATATGACAGTCTTGCTCGAGATGATAGTATGCTATCTGGTTTGTCTTTATCATCGTATACATGCTTTAGTTCACTATTGCATGATGATAGAGCCCATAGGATTCTTGCTTGACTACCAGCAGTATGATGGCGATCATATACGTGGGAGCTGGGGTCTGTAAGCGCATCCTTAAAGAGTCCCTAGTCGTAGGAGTTTCGAGACAGGGCATCGATACTCCAGAGTAGACTAGTGTATACAGTCGAGACCCCGACGAGGGGTGATGGCGGTCTCACAAGCCATTGGTGTCGGTAGGATCACCTAAGATGTATACAGGTGCTCATTGGGTTATGAGTACACCTGACAGGACTCGCCGGGAACATGCTAGTTGGTATTATACATATCGTCAGATAGCAGTTCCCTGGTGACATGTGTACAGGTTAGTTCATCGACCTGAGATCGTCATTTGTCTCGTGTGAGTTCCCACTGTGCTTAGATTACTACCCTACTACGCTCAAAGGAGTTGTGCAAACAGGTTTTAGTTGGGACAGTCCCGAGCCACATTGGAGGCAAGTGAGCGGATCGGCAGGGGATTCGTCTCTCCCGGTATTGGGGGTGAGATCGCGCTGTGTCTAGGAGAGCCATTACATAAAGCCTTCGGCTGAGGCAGGGGATTTACTGGTAGGTACTCCAGTAGTATCTCAGGGTGTTCTGGGCTACTCTCTGACACGACTTACACCGCTATTGGGGGTCTGACGTTACTAGCCCCCTAGGCCAGATATGCGATACTCATAGACGAACGGACCGGACTGTATGTATATTGTCACTGTTAGGCTCAGTAGGGTTTAGAGATGAGTTCGCTCGTCTGCTTCCCTTCCAATCAATACATAGGCAAACCGTTACGTACAGCTTGTACCTCTGACGTGCTAGAGATTATACCCAGTGCCAGTGTATTGATGAGTCATTAGAGTCCCCCACAGACACTTTCCTAAGTTCGGGCGAAACGTTGTAGAGGCCATATGGGTTTATGGCAAGGTTTGGAAAATGCACGTGCGTTTTCGCACGTGTCATTTTTCGGGCAGATAATACTGGTCGGCTTTGGTTTAAGCCGGATCCGAGTATTATACTGTGTAAATATAATATCTTTGTCTCAGATGCATTTGTATTCAGTCGTAATACAAATGCGGGTATGTTTATACCATTACGGGGTTATCCTGAAATTCGTTTCAGGATCACTTTTGGAAGTTTCCAGTTTCCAGTTTTCTATCTGCCGTATTTTGACATTCGGTTAAATACGGATTTATCTTTTCTTAGGATTTGTGTGGAAGCTTCTAGAAGAGGTGACTAGGATGGTGACTAGGATAGTGAGGTGGCTTTGTTCATTAATGGTGCATTAATGAGTTGATGACTATGGTTAATGAATCATCACTTTCATTTATGTGTTCACACTAGGTGTCATTAGTGAGTCATGATAAGCTTCTTTGTTAGAGTCACCCTCCCTCTCCTACACTCACCTCCCCCCTCTATTTAGTGGCCGGCCACCTCCTTGAGAGGATGATATGGTTGCTAGAAAAAGATTGATATTATTTTGGACTCATGGAAATTAGATAAGCCTCATTTCTTATTTCACCCGATTCCAAAAGGCAACTTCATTAACCGTTCGTCCATAGCCTTGGACGTAACGAGACAAAGTGTTCTACTCATCCTCTACTTCATCTTGGTCGTCTCTTTTAGCAAACTTGACGATCGAGTTGCCTCGGTTCAGAGGCGGGAGCCCATTTAAAGATCCATCGACGTGGTGCCACCTGGACGAGAAGACTGGAGATTTAGGAGATCGGAGCAGCCGCAACAAAGCGTGGGATGATGGTTGAAGACCGAAGGACTCGGATCGTTCGGTATAACATTTCTTCCCACTTTGTAGTTTGTTAGTTTAGCTTTAATGGAAGATCCGGGTTATAGTACGCGATAGCGCCAGTTGTAAAAAGTTTTTGTTCCGCATTTGGCGTCTGTTAGACGGCCGGGGCGCTACCGTGGACTTACAACTGCAACTCCCGTTCCACCTCATCCGGAGGAGTAACCTACGGGCCCCAAGCGGCCTCCCTGTTCAAGATGACAGTGGAGCACGTAACTCAGGCCACCACTGGGCTATTCTTCGGGACTATGTTCCCACCGATGAGCTTCAACGCCCCTGTACCATTGCAAGAAGATCAGAAAAAGTCGGTCTTTGATCGGCTCACAACTAATGCGGCCCCTCTCAACGGGTCGTCCAGTTCCAACGCCTCAGTCTTTGACAGACTGGGCCAAAGCTCATTTGGGGCCATGAAGAAGCCCGCAATACCAGAAAGGGTTATCCCTAAGAGGATAGCCATTCCTGCTCCTGAAGTCGTCAAGGCGGCTTCTCCTGCAAAAGGGTCGGTCTTCACCAGACTGACTGTTTCAGCTCCTGTTCTAGGCAAAATCGTCAAGGCTGCTTCCCCTGTTCGGAAGTCTGCCTTCGATAGGTTGGCTATCCCCACTCAGCGGACATCAGTCTTCAATAGGCTGACAACGACAACTTCTGACCAACACATGGGGCATGAGGAAGTCACCCCTATAGCTGAGATAATCCCAACGGCTCGACACGGTCGACGTCGCCACTGGCGCCGAGTAAGGAAGACTGGGGGCAACTCCCCTTCTGGACTGACTTCGCCGGCTCCAACGGTGGAAATCGATGCTGCTGTTCTAACTGGGAACAGTTTTGAACCGCTAAGGAGGGTGGGCAAAAACTCTCCGACTGCCGTGCTGAAGAGATCTCCTCCACCCATGGAGAACACTACTAAGGTGATGCTAGAACAGCACCCTCAGCGGCTGTCCTATAAAATTTACAAAGTTTGGCGACGGGTCCAGGACTCCATGATAGATCAAGATTACTCTCGCCGACAGAAAAGGTGAAAGTTCAGCGAGAAGACTGTAAGACTACGGTAGCGCCCCGGCCGTCTTTCCGAGGCCAAAATGCGGAATGAAATTTTTTCTAAACTAGAAACCGGGGCTATCGTATGCTTAAATCCCGGATCGAACCATTAACCTACAACTAGCTATCAAGAGAGAGGGTTGGAAAGCTATACCGATCGATCTAAGTCCTTCGGTCTTTGGCCACCATCCCAAGCTCCTCGCGGCATCTCCGTTCTTGGTCTCCTCGTCGGAAAGGGCACCACATCTACGAGTCTTTTTACGGGCTCCCGCTTCATCCGAAGCAACTCGGGCACGAAGTGTGCTAGCCGACGTATCCAAGGTGTTGTAGAGAATGTTTGTGATCACTTTGTCTCTTGCATCCATTTCTTTGGATGGAGGTTAGAGATGAAGCCATTGATGGAGATAATGAGCTAGAGAAGAAAGAGGAAGAAGAAGAAGTTTCCTCTCTCTTTTCTTTTGTGATGTTAGAATGATTAAAATGAGAGAGTGAGAAACAATAATATGAGAGCTCACCCCACTCATGGCAGCCCCCCTCTCTCTCTTTTCATCATATCAACATAAATCAATCTCATAATGTGTCATTTACACACTTAAAGAGACCATGAGTCACCAATGTGTCCATGTCACATTTAATGCATGTCATGATGAATTCTAGCTTATAATTTCCATTAGAAAACATTAATCCAAATGTTTGCAACAATAAAAAGATACAGCAACATCTAAAGTAAACTCGTGACGGATCACAAGGATACCCCTCACCTGTATATACATTCCTGCATCCGCATTCCGACTGAATGCGAATGCGACGAGACTAAAGTAATCCAACAAATCTAATACTAGGATCCGGCTTAAACCAAAGCCCACTAGTATGATCCGCCCGATCATGATCCGTGCACTACTGCACGTATATGATCGGACCCTGCCATATATCATACGGCCTCTATAACGTTTCGCCCGAAAATTGAGAAACTGTCTATGGGGGACTTTAAAGACTCGTCAATACTTTGGCTGTGGATTTAACCACTAGCACGTCAGAGGTACTAGCCGTACGTAACGGGCTACCAGGTATTGACCAAAAGGGAGGTTGATGAGCAAACTCATCCTGACACCCTATTGAGCCGTCAGTGACAATATCCGTACATTCCAGTCCATTCATCTATAAGTATCGCATGGCGGGCCTAGGGGGTTGGTAAAAGTCAGACCCCCAAAAGCGGTACAAGTCGTGTCGGAGTGTAGCCCAGAACACCCTGAGATACTACTGGAATATCTACCAGTAAATCTCCTGCCTCGGCTGAGGGCTTTGTGTAATGGCTCTCCTAGACACAGCGCGATCTCACCCCCAATACCGGGAGAGACGAAACCCCTACCGATACGCTCACTTGCCTCCATGTGGCTCGGGACTGTACCCAACTAAAACCTGTTTGCACGACTCCTTTGAGCCGTGGTAGGGTAGTAATCAAAGTACAGTGGGAACTCACACAAGACAAATGACGATCTCGGGTCGATGAACTAACCTGTACACATGTCACCAGGGAACTGCTATCTGACGTCAGGTATAATACCAACTAGCATGTTCCCGGCGAGTCCTGTCCGGTGTACTCATAACCCAATGAGCACCTGTATACATCTTAGGTGAACCAACTGACACCAATGGCTTGTGAGACCGGCCACCGCCCCTCGTTGGGGTCTCGACTGTATACACTAGTCTACTAACGGAGTATCGATGCCCAGTCTCGAAACTCCCACGACTAGGGACCTTTTAAGGATGTGCTTATAGACCCCAGCTCCCACGTATATGATCGCCATCATACTGCTGGTCGTCAAGCAAGAATCCTAAGGGCTCTATCAACGTGCAATAGCGACCTGTAATGTCACCTAAAGCAGTACATGATAATAAAGATAAACCATGGTAGCATACTATTCTCCATTAACGTGTAATGGTGAACCACAATGTCACATGAAGTATGTACACGATGATAAAGACAAACCAGATAGTATACAAAGCTCTCGAGTAAGACTGTCCTACCGGTATAGGTCCTCCCTCAATCATTGCAATCACGTGCCTGCGATTCAATAATTGACTCTGAGGGCACTATATCCATCAATCTCCCACTTGCACTCAAGGCTAATTATTGCGATGTCGCATACTCACATCCAGTGTGATACCGAACACCCAACTCCTCTACTAATCAGTCTCACAAAACCCGTTTGCGAAACTATTGCGTTCGAGGAATAGCCTCAGTGAGTGGATCCGCCCTGATGTTTCTTTCTATGTCTCTCTTTATCTCAAGTTCGCGGAGAAAGCCATCTCCCGAAATGAGTAATACCTGTCTTAGAATATGTCTGGATATCTGATGGGACCTAGCTCATAAATGAACTTCAAATCCAAACTTCTTAGACTGCATCAACAACTGAACTTAATCAATATCCTAAGCCATGCCTCCTTCGGTATGCCCTTTAGACCACCTGTCCAAAATACTGCCCCTCGTCAGAGGGAAAACTATAACTCTGACAGCCACTCTATCATCCAGATCACCTTGGAAGCCTGGAATGATAACCGTCTCCCGAAGGAGGCTGTCGTTATCATATCCCTAGAACATCCACTTATGTTCTAAAACTGCTTCCGAACGTTTCTCCAGGATTGGATTAATATCATTTTACTGCATCTGGTGCAAAAACAATATCTGGTGTGGTACTTGACATCTCATGATTGACTCAATTGCCTAAGCAAGTGATCTGCCAATCATGCACTTCCCTCTCCTCTTTAGTCTGTAAGACACCTTTAGAGAGGGTGACTCCATCACCTGCAGGTACACTACCGTGCCAGGAGTCGTCCATTCTAAAACACTTTTAGAATGCTGTCTAAGTACCCTGATAGGGACACTTCCCAAATCTAGATCTAAAACCATAGATCTAGTAACCAGAATGTGTGATATTATATCTATATCCTATGTGGAGAAACCACTGTGTGACAACCAAAGTATAACCGATCGTAGTATAGGAATTTCACTTCGTACTCTGTGTATGTCATCCAGATACCAGGACATCACACCCTACTACCTTCTTAACAGATCCATCCCCTATTCTGATGAAGTCAAACCCATGACTGTCACATCAGAAATAGATGATATATCTCCGCTATATCTGCTTTAGTCCATAAATAGACATAAGCTACTTGTCCACTATGCTTCCGCTGCTCCCACTGACTACGACAATCCTCTGGCAGAGTCATATACTCGTGCACTTTCTAAGCTATTTTAGAACGACGCTATACTCATCCTCCTGCTGGGTCTCATAGCCTGGAACAACAGTAGTGTCAATGTCACGACCCGAAGGTACGGAACGTGACTGGCACTTAGATTACGAGACGTCTAAAGGCGTAACGTAACCTAAGTCAGCCAAAGCCCAGAAAAATCTAAACCAAAATCAAAAGCGAGTGAAGGAAAACCTCTAATAACAATCGTTTTTAAATCAATTAAGTTGCATAGAATCCAAAAAAAAACATCAAAAATTCCCAAAAATTTCGGCAGAGTCTCCCCTGCATTTTCTATCCCCCAAAATGGGTACAACAAGATAATAAACCTGTAATCATAAAATGGCATCCCCAAGCGGGAGCTAGCTCTTCGCCCAAGGCGGATCACAACCACATGCAATATAATAGCAATATCAAGAAAAGAGCATAAAAGAAATGCAAAATATCAGAAAAAACAACGCCGGCTCAAGTGAGCTCGACCCAAAAGAACCACAAATATACAAGTCTCTCAGTCTCATCACTAGGTCGCATATACAATATAAAGTGGTAGATGGAGAATACTAGATACAATGATAAAGCAAAAAGAAATAAAGTGTGCTCGCAACCCACCTACGGGCGATGTCGCGTGTCTGAGCAAAAGGAGCAGATGATAAGATAGCCCGCCGCTACAAGACTGACGGGTCCGACCTGCAAGACACTGTGGCACAACGGGGGTGAGTTGCCAGCTCGTGAGTAAATATAACATCTAATAAGGCAATCGTAAGAATGCACGCAATGCACCACAACACGCATGTCCATATGTGATATAATATCTCTAGTATGCATGCACAGGTATGCAATGTCATTATTAAGTCTTTAAGTGTTTTAAATGCTAAGGGTATTGAATTCTTAACTTTAAAAAATGAATATCTGTATAATAGCTAAGTACCATCAAGAAATCATCTGAAAACCCGTGTCAAGCATCGACACCAAATAGGAATCATATCTGTCTCAATATCGGGCTCCGTCAGTCTGGATCGGCCCATATCATAAATCTCACGACAACGGTCGGTATCCTCCGGATATCCGCTATGCCAGACATCACCGGTAGGTAGTCTTCCCCTGCCAGGCTCATCGTCTACAACTCGATCTTCTTGCCCCGGGGTACCATACCGGGCCCACCATGTACCCGAAACGGTTCATCCACTCCTCGAATCGGGTCTCGAAATCCAACAGAAAACATGAAAACTCATGGTGGACGACACATACATCACGAGAAAACCGCAACTTTGTTTTGAAAATGATAAATATAAGGTTTTGTTAAATTCTTGCGGTTTTCCCCAAAAATCCAGAAATCGCAGCAATACTGAAATCCTCAAGAAAATCATAATGTCCACATGTTATATATGATAAATGTCTATGATATCAATGCATACGATGTGAATTTTGCTAGAAATCTATATAAATATGATGATGATGCGAGGTATACGTATGCTATGCAAGTGGCGATATTATGATAAACAGGTTCTATAGTGCACGTGGCATGACAATTACCAAAGGCGTGCGTGTCACATGAATGGTGCTCGTGCAACAGATGCCAATGGTAATGGTGTTCGTGTCCTACAAAGTGATATCGCATAAGTATAGATGAATGTCCTTGCAATCTAATATACTGTTCGCTATAAGGGTATGCAGTGTACATGAATGGATAAACTAGCTAACAATATGAATCTTGCAAAAAGTAGGGTAATCCTAACTAGGGGGGGCGCCTCGCGCCATTCAGACGATTCCCCCATAGATGAATACATCTACTCACCTGAAATTCCCGCTAATCCGATCCGACCACCGCCTTGCCTTTACGCGCCGTGTCCGATGTTTCCCCGACCGATCCTATATTTGCACAACACCAAGCATAAGATTACAAAACTTAAAACGATGCAATTCATAATATACAATTATCGACGCTCTCGAATTAAACATAACATGCACTCGGTGCGCGGGAAAACGCACGAAAATCGCTAATCTTTAACTAGAATCGTCATTTCGGGGAAATCGACAAAACTACAACCCGACTAGACGAAACCCCGCGTTCGCGCACTCTAATAGTCCTATACGAAGCTAATTATATCGCTAACATAACGCAATTCGATCGCATTCTAATTTCTATAAAAATCTAGTAAGCAATTTGCTTACCGATTCGATACAAATATCGAAATTTTATCGATTTAGCGAGCGTATCATTACACAATTTACCACTCTAACCAATTAGAAAACCAAACCCTAACTTAATCCATCAACCATGCTTCAAACCCTAGTTCAAAATCAATTCTATTCTTGATTTTTTATGAACAATTAATTACAACTAAATTAATACTTCAAAATTGAATTTTAGCACACATAAACTACAACTTAACAAACTAGTTTAGGATTTACCTCACAAGTGGAACCCTAGCATGATCAAGTCACCAAGAAATCCTCCTTTCATCAAGTTTTTGAACTAATTTGGGTGAGGAGAGACTGGATTAGGGTTTAGCTTTGAATGGAGATGGAAATTTGTGAATTTTCATTGAATTTTAGCAAAGAAATGAAGCAAGAAATGAAGTGAGAAATGAAGGGGGAGCTGCTGAAATTCGACCAGCAGGAAGAGGAGGAGGGTGTGGGGAAATTTGGAGAAGTTTCTAGGTCAATAAACACCCCATGTTCTCATTTAATGCTTTCATATCAACAATTTACAAAAAAAACCTCATTTTACACCATTTTTCCATTAAATTTCCCACCCTAAAACCAAAAGTTTGCAAGTCATGATATAATTTTATTAACACCATATTTTAGCTTATAAAGACTCCTAATTATGAAATTTACCTAATTAAATTTGTATTTATCACTAATTTAATGTATTTAAAAAGGCTTAAAATAATAAAAAAAAAATTAATTACGAATTTTTTTTATTTAACTAGATAATTATAAGTGACATTTTAGTGACAAAATTATAGTAATATCTTATCTAAATTTTGTATAATTAGGTCTACAATGAAAAATACCAATTTTGACTTTTTACGGAAAAAAGCCGAAAAATTAGCCGATTACCGAAAAACTGCCTAAACGATTTTCGAAGGGTTACAATCTTCCCCCCCTTAAAGAAATTCGGTCCCCGAATTTAGAATTTAACTACGCGTACCTTCAAAAAGATGGGGATATCTCTTCCTCATCTCGACCTCGGTCTCCCAGGTGACCTCCTCGCTGTTCGGGCCACGCCAAAGGACCTTGACGGACGGTATGACCTTCGACCTCAATTTCTTCACCTGCCGATCCAAAATGACCACCGGCTGCTCAGTGAAAGAAAGATCACGCTCTAGCTGGATCGTCTGGTGCTGAATCGTCTGGGAAGGATCATGAAGGTACTTGCGGAGCATCGAGACATGGAATACGGGGTGAACATCGGGGATGCTGGGCGAAAGAGCTAACCGATAAGCGACTGGACCAACACGCTCTAGGATCTCGAAAGGACCAACATATCTAGGACTCAACTTCCCTTTCCGCCCAAATCTCATCACACCTTTCATCGGAGAGACCTTCAGGAAAACATGATCGCCAACAGCGAACTCGAGTCGGCGACGGCGCCTGTCAGCATAAGATTTCTGCCTGCTCTGTGCCGCTCTCATCCTGTCCCGAATCAGCTGTATCTTCTCGGTCGTCTCCTGTACGATCTGTGGCCCCAAAATACTGCTCTCCCTAAGCTCTGTCCAACATACAGGCGATCGACATCTCCTCCCATATAAAGCCTCAAAAGGTGCCATCTGAATCGTCTCCTGGAAGCTATTATTGTAGGAAAACTCGATCAAAGGCAAATGACGATCCCAGCTACCACCGAAATCTAAAACGCAAGCTCTGAGCATGTCCTCAAGAGTCTGAATAGTACGCTCTGACTGACCGTCAGTCTGAGGATGAAAGGCTGTGCTAAAACTCAATCGGGTGCCCAAAGCTTCCTGGAGTTTCTGCCACAATCGGCTGGTAAACTGGGTGCCACGGTCGGACACGATGCAAGTCGGAACACCATGCAGTCACACGATCTCATCAATATAAACCTGGGCGTACTGAGAAAATCTAAAAGTGGTCTTCACTGGCAGAAAGTGTGCCGCTTTCGTTAGTCGATCCATAATCACCCAAATAGAGTCATACCCTCGACTAGTCCTGGGTAGACCCACAATGAAGTCCATGGAGACCTGCTCCCACTTCCACTCAGGGATGGGCAAAGGCTGTAACTCGCCGGCTGGCCTCTGGTGCTCGGCCTTGACTTGCTGACAAGTTAGGCATCTCGACACAAAATCTGTAATTTCCTTCTTCATCCCGTCCCACCAGTAAACCTCTCTCAAATCACGGTACATCTTGGTAGAACCTGGATGCACGCTGTACACTGATCTATGTGCCTCCTCGAGAATATCACGCCTCAGTCCCTCTGAATCTGGCACGCACAGTCGAGTCCCAAATCGAAGTATCCTCTGATCATCAATCACGAACTCAGAAACTCTGCCCTGCCGAATCTGCTCAATAATCTCTAATATACGGGCATCGCCGGACTGTGCCTCGGGGATACGGTCAAGTAACTGTGGGCGTGCTCTGAAATGCGCCAGCTGTCCCCCTGTAGGAGTAAACTCGAACTGAACTCTGCTGTCACATAACACCTGCCAATCCGCCGTCGACTGCATCAGTACTGCGCTCATGCAAGATAAGCTACCTCCGGGCCTCCTACTCAAAGCATCTGCCACCACATTCGCCTTGCCCGGATGGTATAAAATCTCGCAGTCATAATCCTTCACCAACTCCATCCATCGGCGCTGTCTCAGGTTCAGATCCCGCTGCTGAAAAATATACTTCGAACTCTTGTGGTCAGTGAATATCTGGCACGACTCACCGTATAGGTAATGTCTCCAGATCTTAAGTGCAAATACCACTGCAGCCATCTCTAAATCATGGGTGGGGTAGTTCTGTTCGTGTTTCCTCAGCTGCCGAGAAGCATACGCAATAACTCTGTCGTGCTGCATCAATACACATCCCAGCCCCACTCTAGAAGCATCACAATATACCACGAACCCGCCTGATCCTGAAGGCAATGCTAACACTGGTGCAGTAGTCAGACGAGTCTTCAACTGCTGGAAACTATCTTCACATGCCTGGGTCCAATCAAAAGGAACCCCCTTCCGGGTCAACCCGGTCAAAGGTGCAGCAATGCGGGAGAAATCCTGGACAAAACGTCGATAATAGCCGGCCAGACCTAGAAAGCTGCGAACCTCTGTAACTGATACTGGTCTAGGCCAACGCTGAACTGCCTCGATCTTCCTCGGGTCCACACAAATACCATCTCTCGTCACCACATGACCCAAGAAGTCGACACTGTCTAACCAGAATGCGCACTTGGAGAATTTGGCGAACAGCTGATGCTCCCTCAAAGTCTGCAATGTGATACGTAAGTGCTGCTCATGCTCCTCCCGGCTCCGAGAATAAACCAAGATGTCGTCAATGAACACAATAATGAACTGATCGAGATACGGCCTGAATACACGGTTCATCAAATCCATAAATGCTGCCGGGGCATTGGTGAGCCCGAACGACATCACCAAGAACTCGTAATGACCATATCGAGTACGGAAGGCGGTCTTTGGAATATCCTCCTTCCGAACTCGCAACTGGTGATAACCTGACCATAAATCAACCTTCGAGAAAAACCCTGCACCCTGGAGCTGATTGAATAAGTCATCAATGCGGGGTAGGGGATACCTGTTCCGCACAGTAACCCGGTTCAGCTGACGATAATCAATGCATAAACGCATACTTCCGTCCTTCTTCTTAACAAACAAGACGGGAGCACCCCAAGGTGACACACTCGGTCGGATAAGCCCTTTGTCCAGCAAGTCCTGTAACTGATCCTTTAGCTTTCTCAGCTCCGCCGGGGCCATCCGATAAGACGGTATAGAGATAGGCCCCGTGCCGGGGATCAAGTCAATACAGAACTCAATCTCGGGCTCTGGTGGCAGACCAGGCAGCTCGTCAGGAAATACATCAGGAAACTCTCTCACAACAGGGACCTGGTCCAACGGAACCTCTGTGGAGCTAGTATCACAAACATAGGCTAAGAATCCCTGACACCCTTTCCTTAAGAGCTGACCAGCGCGAAGAGAAGAAATCAAGCTGGGAAGGGTAGCGCTACGATCTCCCTGAATAATAAGAACCGGCTCACCAGGAAAACTGAATCTGACTGCTTTTTCACGGCAGTCCACGGATGCATAACAGGTGGCTAGCCAGTCCATACCAAGAAGAACGTCAAAGTCTAGCATATCGAGGAGAATCAAATCAACTGAAGAATCTCTCTCCCCGATACGAACGGAACACGATCGGTACACAAAACGGGCAACAAAAGACTCGCCTACCGGGGTAATAACGACAAGCGGCTGATCTAACGGAGAAGACTCTCGGCCCAACCTTAGTGCAAAATACGTGGATACATAGGAATGTGTGGAGCCTGGATCAAATAATACCCGTGCATCAAAAGAACATACTGGCAGAGTACCTGTCACGATGGCATTGGATGCCTGTGCATCCTGAGGAGTCAATGGGAACACTCGGGCCTGTCCACCACTAATAGCTGGCTGTCCTCTGCCTCTACCCCGGCCTCTGCCTCTGCCTCTGTCGCCTCGTCCTCTCGGAACTGGACCGCCACGCCCACGGCCTCTAGAAGCATCTGACTGACGTGGAGCATCGTCAGGAGTAGGAAGTAAAGCTCTCTGATAAGGTGGTGAGGGTGGTAAAGTCACATGCGGGACTGTCGCCGCGCCCGGACGTCCCATGGTACAGTCTCTGACACGGAGGTACTGACTCCCGCACCGAAAACATCCTGGAGACGACTGCTGGGTCTGTGGATATGAACCAAATAACTGACCTCGTCTCAATCCTCTGCCTCCGCCATCTCCCGGAAATAATCTATCACGATGTCTGCCCATCTGCCGCTGAGCTGGCGTATCAGTACGGATCCTCTTCGGCCCAGAAACGACCGGAGTCTCAGAAATACGCTCCTCCAAAAGTAAGGCTGGATCCATCGCGGCTGCGTATGTATCAAAGTGCTGGGTGCCGATGGCAAGGAATAGCTGTGTATCAAGCCCTCGCACGAACCTCTTTATTCTCTTCTCTTCTGTGTCGACTAGGTACGGAGCATATCGAGACAACTGGGTAAACTGTATATCATACTCCGACACCGTCATCCCAGGAGTCTTGCGCAAAGACTCAAAACTACGGGCTCGAGCATCTCGGACACTCTCCGGAAGAAAACGGGTAAGAAATGCAGCTGTAAACTCATCCCAGGTCATAGAAGGCAGACCTGCAGCTCGGCCTCTCTCTACTGAGTCGTACCATGTCTGGGCAAGACCCTCCAGACGAAAACTCGCAAACTCCACCAATCTATCATCAAAACACCTCAACGAACGGCAAATCCGAGCCATCCTATCAAGAAATGCCTGTGGGTCCTCTGTCGCATCTGTACCGGTAAAAGCTGGAGGTCTCAATCTCATGAACTCCTGTAGTGAAACAGGGATAGTCTCCGTAGTAGCAGCAGGAGTGACCATCTGTGCAGCAGGTACGATCGTGGTCTGTGCGGTGGAAGGAACGTCCTCGGATCTCTGTGCCCGGCTGGACTCAACTAAAGATCCCATCATCTGCCGCAACTCTTGTATGCCGGCCTCTAATCTGGCAATACGGTCAGGATAAGGCGGATCAGTATGACCCTGAGGGACAGGCGTATCATCCCGCTCGATCCTCGCCTCAGACGGGCCCGCCCGAATCTCATCCCTAGCGGCAGCCCGCTGAGCTCTCATAGTCTTTGGCAGCATCGAAGCTGGAATAAGAAACGGGACTGATAAGAACATCGCAATTGGATCAAGGAATGCAAGGAATCAAGAAAGGAAATACAAGCAATTATGTCCTAAGGTCACTTAGGCGGAGTACCGTATCGTAAGTATGCCGCGGATCATACCAACGCTACGCCACTCTGCTTAAGTCACCTACTCCATCTACCAAGGTCGTCCTACACTCAGAAAGGTAAAACCTACGCTCTGATACCAACTTTGTCACGACCCGAAGGTACGGAACGTGACTGGTGTTAGTTATATGTATGCCCTAGAGGCCATTACTATACATAGGATGTATATTGTAGTGGATGCTGGGACATATATAGGGAGGACTTTCTTGCTCGACATGATAGTATGCTATCTGGTTGATCTTTACCTTAACGTGTACACTGATTGTCTCTCTGTTACATGTTGGTAAAGCCCTTAGGATGTGTACTTGACTACCTGGACTATGATGCGGATCATACTAGTGGGGACATGGTAGTCCATAAGTACATCCTTCAAAGTCCCTAGTCGTGGGTATATCGAGACGGGGCATCGATATACCAGAGTAGACTAGCGTATACCTTCTCGACCCATACAGATGGGCGATGGATGATACCATATCCATTGGTGTTTGACATCAGAGATGATATACGGGTGCTCAGTGGAGACTGGGTACACTGGACGGACTCGCCGAGAACTCCCAGATGGTATTATACCTTACGTCAGATGGCAGTTCTCAGGTGACACAGGTACAGAGTAGTCTGTTGACCCGAGATCGTCATAGAGTCTTGTGTGGTTCCCACTGTGCTCTGATACCACTGTAGGGTTCCTAGGCACTCTCAAGAGGTCTCACAAGGCATCAACCATGCCAATTTCAAAAATTACGGTGCCGAGAAACCCTAATACGGATCGTTGGCTAGAAATTTAGGCGACAAAAGCAACTAGTTTACAACTAAACTATAAGAACGGAAATACAACCTTTGTAGATCCATTTCTCCACCTCCATAGCTCCATGATGAAGTCCTCTCCGCTGTCTAAATCGAACCATGACTCTAGCATCGGCTTCATCGGAGAAAAAGCGGGCTAGGTCATCGACGACGATGCCGAAGATGATCTACGTCGAGGCATCACTAGATCAAGCTCCACCTTTACCAAGCCATGAAAACTTGTGAAGGAAACACCCTATACTACTTGGCAAGAGGTAGAGGATGAAGAAATAGGAAGTGGGTAGACTTTAGAATTGGATTTCTCACTCATTTCATCAATCCACCATTGATGAAGTCAAGCTTCTTCATCTTGAAGAAGAAGAAGAAGAAGAAGAAGAAGATAAAGTTATGATAAGAATTATCAAATAGAAAAGAAAAATCAATTCTTATCATATACAAACCATTGTTTAGTGTAGAGATTTAACTAAGGTTAGATGGAGTGGTTAGGGTTAAGCATGAGACAAAATGGTCACTTAGTCAAAGCTTCATGAAGCTTCAAGATGCGAACAAAGAAAGCCACCATTTTTCTCATTATGCTTTTTATTTTCCAAAAAGAATAAATAAATAAATGAATAAGAAAATAAAACCCTAACCATCCATATAACCATGGTTTAATCTTTACACAAACCCAAGTTATCATGCATCATCAAACATGATACAATCTTGTGCACAAAAATATATCACATATACAATGTGCACAAACAAGTGAGAAAAACCATTTAAAGTGAACCAATACTAGTTAATGCAAAGTAATATATCAAATATATATTTATGCATTAAATCATTAAATCAACACTTGATTCAATGATCCGGTCATGTCGCACACAACCGACTAGTATACAATGTATCGTTTTATCGAATCAATCCTTGATTCGATAACTAGGTTATATCGCATATAACCATTCGACACATTCATCGCGAGAATGAAATACGGTATCACATACACGCATTATTCTCGGTCCCGCACATATCTCATATGCGCTCCTATTTCGTTTTGCTTGAGCCAAGAAACCTCTGTGTAGGACTCTAAAGACTCGTCAATACGCCGGCAGCAGGTGATGATCATATCAAACACCCACAAGCCGCAAGCGGTCTGCTAAACGTAACGGCCACCCGGGTATTGAGCGATCAGAAGATCGACGAGCAAGCCCGCTCATACTCCTGTGAATCTAACCAGTAACACTTACCGTACAGTCCGATCTCGTCGTCTGATATGTCGCATATCTCGCCTAGGGGTAGTAAACGTCAGACCCCAATAGCTCGATAAGTCGTGTCGATATGAGGTCTATAACAGTTCGAGAAACTACTGGTAACACTTACCAGTAAATCTCAGCAACCCTGGCCAGGGATTTCCGGTTATAGCCAATCGAACACAGCGCAACATCAACTCCCTATACCGGGAGAGACGAATCCCCTCCTATCGCTCATTGCCTCCATATGACTCGGGACTGTACCCAAAAACCACCATTTTGCACGCCCTCTTGGACGTTAAATAATATACAAAGGGTGACATCTTCCGCACTAGGATAGACCTAAGGAGGGGAGCACAAGTAACTGGGTTCTGGAGTCCAGTGGGAGACCAACTCGAGGAGTCGAGTCCGGGTCTCCTAACTCCAGAATTGGTAGGGTTGCTTGCCGCTCTCGTAGGGGTCTAGGGGTGTGGGTTTGGCTATTCATCACGACCATGGAATCCGTGTTTTATACTGGCTCGTATTGAAAACACGGACGTCCTAGTATATCCAATATTTCATATGATTCTTCTGCTGCGATATCTGTGATGTGATCATGTGATGTTCTGTGATAGATGCTGTATATAGTATATATGATATATTATATAGGCGTTACTTATGTTTTACACCCACGCTAGCCCTGCCCCGCTCTGCCGTTAGTTACCTAACCTAACGGTGCACGAGGGGACATCGAGGCGAATGCGGATGGCATAAGTGTACGTCGTATTTATCTGTGATGTTTAGGTAATTTAAATGATGGGACTTCATTAATGTGATTAATGAAATAAAAGAAACCTAAGATGTTGTAGAATTGAATTTCAAAATAAAACAGGTAGCTACAGTTCTTGCTTTGCACAGCGGTATATATGATATATCCTGCACCTTATTCGATAAGGAAAGGACCGAGATCCCTTCGCCGGGAGTGACTCCTTTAGCAATAACTGGCAGATGCTACACACTCGGTTTGTCTTTTGATTGCTTTTAAGAGGTTTTGCTTTGCACCGCGATATATATGATATATCCAGCACCTCATTCGACGAGGAAAGGACCGACGATCCCTTCACCGGGAGTGACTCCTTCAGCAAAACTAGAAAAGCCTAAAAAACACTCCATTTTAAAATCATTTGATTCTACAACGATATCAAGTTCATTACGCAATAGGTTTTCAGAAAAACCTGACGTAGCCCTCCGTCATTTCAGATAAGTTGTATATAGTATTCGTGCTGCATTTGTTGGCTTTCGTCAAGGTGCAGTGTGCGGTAGCTATATGCTGCTTATCTGCTGCATACGATGCGTTTGGATTAGGGTAGTCGTGCGGCTTTGTTGGCTTTCGTCAAGGGTCGTGCGGGTGGGTTTAATTCAATCAAGAAATGTACGGGTTGAACTTGACTAGCGGGCTATGGTTTGTTGGCTTTCGTCAAGGTCATAGCACGTTAGGGGCAAAATATTATCGGGAATTTCAAGTGTTGAAATTTGCAATGAGATTGCATACCTTCTATAAGATAGTTGGATCCCGATACCCGCTGCGAGTAATTGTTACTCCTGGGAGAGTTTTACACATTACAATTAGCCGATCAAGTAGGTGTCTAGAAAGGTGTTAACGAGGTTACGCTTCTGGGAAAACGAGGTTTACATTAATTAGGTTCGTGCGAAAGCACGGGGGACCTCCCTCAAAGTACCGACACTGGCCTGGCTGAAAGATTGGCGAACTTGTAGTGTGTAATTAATCCCGGCTAGTCTTTCCTTTTAGGGTTTGAAGGAAGATTTGATAAAAAGCAGTGGGAGCCATCCTGATTAGATAAAATAATAACCAATCTATTCTTGCAAGAGCGCACGCTGAGTGTTTTCTTCTCTTTCTCTCCAGGTAGCGACCATATCACGCCTTAATCAAGATAATAATACGGATTATTGACCGAACCCGCTTGTTATACTGAGCTGGGGAACGTTGGTCCCGCTCCAACTTATAATTGTTATAAGACAGAGCAGGAAATAGGGGATTACCAGAATTCCCGTGCCACCCAAACGAAGACAGTGCATACTGATGCATCATCTTCGGGTGTGTTCATTATACAGAACTGTTTCTCAGTATTCTTTACGTCCTGGGTATGTGATACCAGATCAGGATCCCGCATATGTAATATGTTACATAGGGCTATAGAAAGATAGAGGACTGAGAACGGGTGATAAGTTTCATGAGGCAGAAAACGGGGCAAGTGTTGCAGCCAAGTCTGTTGGTCACTGTCACCCTGTATTCCAAATACATTGATTCTGAACGAATCTTATTAGATACCGAACCTAATATACAAAATCATATCTATCTCTTTATTAGTAAAGAAATGATAAAATTTTGTATAGTTGGATAATGTTTTGAACATTTCCTATATCAAAAGTTGATCGGTTCAGGCACGTTATCTAAAAGCATTAATGTTCTAAATCAAACTACAGTTCTTAGTATACAGAACACACACAAGAGGAAGAGTTCAGAAATGAATGAATTCTTCTTGGGGCATTGTAGACTAGGTCATATCAATGCGACCCGACTAGCTGATGTTACATGAAGATTCATATTTAAATCAGTTTGAATCTACATCTTGTGAAACTTGCCAGTCATGTCACAGAGATAAAATGACACTAGCTCTGTTTATTGGAAACAGAGAAAGAGTTAGTGAACTCTTGGGATGATACATGTTGATGTATGTAAGGTCCCCTGTCTACACATGCCAAGACCGGTTCCTTGTACTTCATTACATTCTCTGATGATCTCTCAAGATTCAGACATATGTTCCTGTTGAAACACAAGTTCGAACCTTTTGAGATATTCACAGAATATAAGCTAGAAGTAGAGAACCAAAATAAGGGTATAAGTATTATGTCCTTTGATGCGATCAGGGAGGAGAATACTTGAGCACGGAATTCTTGGACTTTTCTAAAGGAGAATGAGATTCTCTCTCAGCATTACTCCTCCGTATACACCATAGCATGATGGTATAACGGGGCGGAGCTATTGCACCCTATTTGATATGGTGTGCTCTATGATGAGTACTGCTGAGTTACCTTTTTCCTTTTGGGAGTTATGCACTTGAGAAGCTGCATACCTATTGAATAGGGTTCCAATCAAATCAGTTGCCTACCGCTTCATATGTGATATGGAAAGGGAAGAGCCCATATCTTAAGTTGGTTAAGATTTGGGGTTTTCCGGGCTATGTCTAAAAGCATAATCCGGACAAGCTCGAGGCAAATACTGTTATGTAGAACTGGAATGGTTCCATCCATACAAACTGCAGATAATGATTTGATAGAACCAAAGGATTCAATAGTAACCAACGAACCTCAGCGTCTCCGCCGATCTAGTAGGGTTCCGCACCCACCTGAGAGATACTTCGGTTTCTCGATAACAGTAGGAGCGAGGATTGCATCATGAGATGATGACCCTGTTAGTTATATGTATGCCCTAGAGGCCATTACTATACATAGGATGTATATTGTTGTTGTAAGTGCACGGCGGCGCCCCGGCCGTCATTCCGACGGCCAAAAGCGGAAGCGGTGATAAACTTTAAATTTTACTGAACTGGCAAACCGCCGCGCACTAATACCCCGAATCGTGCCATCAAACTAGTCCTAGCTATCTACAAGAAAGGGAATAGAGATATACCGACGATCCAAGTCCTCCGGTCTTCTCGTCATCGTCCCGATCTCCTGCGGAATGTCCCGTCTCCTCCTCGTCGCCGGAAGTGCACCACATCGCCTACTTCTTTTACGGGCTCCCACCTCAATGCCGAGGCAACTCGGGCACGAAGCCGGCTACTCGACGTGCCCAAGGTTCGCTGTAGAATATAGTGTGGATACTTGTGTCTCATTTGGGGTTGTGGAGCTTGCCATTGGTGGAGGGATGAAAACAAGAACAAATGTGGAGGAGCTTGGGGATATTTTGTGCATCAAATGAACAAAAAAAAACCCACTACAATTTTTGGACAGCCCATGAATAACATGGCCGGCCACCCCCTTAGGAGAGAGGAGAGAATGAGATTGAAGCCAAAAGAAAAATGAGTGGGAAAAAAACTCTATCATACAAGAGAGAGAAAGAGGAATAGCTATGATGCAAAAGCCATCATTAAAGAACATCATCACAATATCAAAACCACACTCAACACCACCATCATCACCTTACAATGTCCAACCATGATGAGAAAGAAAAAGTCAATGATGGTGCACATCATGAAAACCATCATGATGCTACAATAAGCAAAGACCCCCTCCACAAAAACCTATTTGCAACAATGCAAATAAACCCTCCTCCACCAAACATCGGCCAATGAACGATCAAAGGAAAATTGGCCGAAACAAAAAACAAACTGGCAACTCCAAAAACTGGTCCCGTAATAAATTACAGGAAAACCCCGATACTGTGCATACACACCCGCATTTGTATTCCGACCGAAATACAAATGCAATGAGACAAAATCTACACTGTACTATACTAGGATCCGGCTTAAACCAAAGCCGGCTAGTAATATCCGTTCGATCCTGATCCGTGCAATACCGCACGTATCTGATCAAACCCTGCCATATAACCATACGGCCTATAGTACAGACTGTCCGATCCTGATCCGTGCAATACCGCACGTATCTGATCGGACCTTGCCATATCTCCATACGGCCTCTACAACCTTTCGCCCGAAAGCTAAGTAACTGAAATGTGGGGGACTCTAAAGACTCATCAACACCTTGGTTGTGGATTTAACCACTAGCACGTTAGAGGTATAAGCCAATACATAACGGGCCACCAGGTATTGACCAAAAGGGACGTCTGTGAGCGAACTCAGCCTGACACCCTACTGAGCCTGTCAGTGACAATATCCGTACAGTCCGGTCCGTTCGTCTATGAGCATCGCATGGCGGGCCTAGAGGGTTGGTAAAAGTCAGACCCCCAAAAGCGGTACAAGTCGTGTCGGAGTGTAGCCCAGAACACCCTGAGATACTACTGGAATACCTACCAGTAAATCTCCTTGCCTCGGCCGAGGGCTTCGTGTAATGGCTCTCCTAGACACAGCACGACCTCACCCCCAATACCGGGAGAGACGAACCCCTGAAGATACGCTCACTGCCTCCATGTGGCTCGGGACTGTACCCAACTAAAACCTGTTTGCACGACTCCTTTGAGCCGTGGTAGGGTAGTAATCAAAGTACAGTGGGAACTCACACGAGACAAATGACGATCCCCAGGTCGATGAACTAACCTGCACACATGTCACCAGGGAACTGCCATCTGACGTCTGGTATATGACCAACTAGCATGTTCCCGGCGAGTCCTGTCCGGTGTACTCATAACCCAATGAGCACCTGTATACATCTTAGGTGATCCAACTGACACCAGTGGCTTGTGAGACCGGCCACCGCCCCTCGTCGGGGTCTCGACTGTATACACTAGTCTACTATGGAGAATCGATGCCCTGTCTCGAAACTCTCACGACTAGGGACCATTTAAGGATATGCTTGTAGACCCCCAGCTCCCACTTATATGATCGCCCTCATACTGCTGGTGGTCAAGCAAGAATCCTAGGGGCTCTATCAACGTGTAATAGCAACTTGTCAGGTCACCTAAAACAGTACACGATGATAAAGGTAAACCAGATAGCATACTATCATCTCGAGTAAGACTGTCCTACCGGGATAGGTCCTCCCTCAATCATTGCAATCACGTACCTGTGATCCAATAATTGACTCTGAGGGCACTATCTCCAACAATCTCCCACTTGCACTCAAGGCTAATTATTGCGATGTCGCATACTCACAGCCCGTGTGATACCGAACACCCAACTCCTCTACTAGTCAGTCTCACAAAGCTCGTTTGCGAAACTATTGCGTTCGAGGAATAGCCTCAGTGAGTGGATCCTCTTTGTTGTCCCTTTCTATGTCTCTCTATATCTCAAGTTCGCGGAGAAAGCCATCTCCCGAAATGAGCAATACCTGTCTTAGAATGTGTCTGGATGTCTGATGGGACATAGCTCATAAATGAACTCCAAATCCAAACTTCTTAGACTGTATCGTCAACTGAACTTAATCAGTATCCTGCGCCATGCCTCCCTAAGTATTGCCTTGGACTACCTGTCCAAAATACTGCCCCTCGTCAGAAGGAAAAACTATAACTCTGACAATCTCCCTGTCGTCCGGGTCACCTTGGAAGCCTGGAATGATAACTGTCTCCCGAATGAGGCTGTCGTTATCATATCCCTAGAACATCCACTTATGTTCTAAAACTGCTTCCGACTGTTTCTCCAGGATTGGATCAATATCAACTTATTGCATCTAGTGCAAGAACAATATCTGGTGTGGTACTTGACATCTCATGATTGACTCAATTGCCTGAGCAAGTGATCTGCCAATCATGCACATCCCTCTCCCCTTTAGTCTGTAAGACACCTTTAGAGAGGGTGACTCCATCACCTGCAGGTACGCAACCGTGCCAGGAGTCGTCCATCCTAAATACTCTTAGAATGCTGTCAAGTACCCTGATTAGGAAACCACCTAAATCTAGATCTAAAACCATAGATCCAGTAACCAGTATGTCTGATACAAAATCCATTTCCCATATGGAGAAAACACCGTGTGACGACCAAAGTATAACCGATCGTAGTATAGGAGTTTCCTTTCCTATTCTATGTGTGTCATCCAAATACCATGACATCACAATCTACTACCTTCTCAACAGATCCATCCCCTATTCTGATGAAGTCAAACCCATGACTGTCACATCAGAAATTGATGATCTATCTCCGCTATATCTGCTTTAGTCTATAAATAGACATAAGCTTCCTGTCCACCAATGCTTCCGCTGCTCCCACTGACTACGACAACCCTCTGGCAGAGTCATACAGACGTGCACTTCTAAAACTAGTTTAGAACGACTCTATACTCATCCTCCCGCCGAGTCTCGCAGCCTGGAACAACAGCAATGGTAATTGTGGGTAAACAAGAACTTCCCTGTCACCGTCCTTGAGGCTACCGTAGTACCTCTCGGGTGCCTGAAGTTACCCACCTTATCTGCGGAGTGGCCAATGGAATGTCAATCCAGATTGAATCTTTAGGTTCCTTATCAAATCTTCAGTAATCGTTTGTGGTTCTGGAATCACTTCCAGTTCTACCATACTCCCACTGCTGTTTTTCTGGAAAAATCCATTTTTAATAAAACTGTGGCGAGTCTAGAACAATATTGCTATTGTTCATCCAGATGGTAGAAAGTCAACCCTCGTCATAGCCTGGGTCAACCCACAAACAGCCATTACAGAAACGTGCCTTGAGTTGTCCAGTGTCTGGTTTTAATCATAAGCCGGACAACTCCCCGTACCTTAACACCGTTAAGATATGAACTGTTCTATATCCCATATAGAAACAGAGGCACTGATTTAATTGAACCAGATTCAAATCATGCAGCTGTCCCCAGTGCATGTCAACTAAATGGAAGGAGGCCGATCAGCGTTACTCAACTTAGGAGCATTTCCAATTATGAGTAACCTGAAAGAGAAGAAAGATCTCTTAATCATTACTATCAACTTAATACCATACACAAGCATCCACATCTTCGATCTCTTTGAAGAATCTCGATACTTGCTACAACTGGTTCTCTACTCTATTCAAATACCTATAACTTCTCAAAATTCGGACCCTGTGTTTCCTCGAATCACTTGTCTAAAAACTAGAGAAGTCATAAGTAAACCGAATATAGTACGAGGACCAACCCCTCTGTCCTGATGGACCCTGGACAACATACAATACTCTGTATAAGTCCCTTAAGTCTGAAAACTCATTCACCGTGTGTCGTAGGTTGAAAACTGTACTTATGGTTAAGAAGAATTACACCGCTGTTTAATGCTCCTTACCTAACCATCCACTGATATAGGTAAATGTCGTAGACATAATTTCAGAAAGGTATATCTCACTCTATGAAAATAGACGTACAGATATATCAATTTGAAATTCGTGCATAACTGCGGATATTCAAAACCAAATATTTGCCAACCGGCAAACAGCCCAGGTGATTTCCTCAAATATCACCGATTACAACGAATCCCGATATAATGAAGATGATCACCCAATTCCCAATAACTTACTCCCACTCATCATCTGTAAAACCATACAGATGTGAGAACCGTACCTGGTAAATACATACCCTGGAGTAAGGACTAATTGGGAAATCAGTTCTCTTTTAACATTACACAGTGAAACTGAAACATTGAAATGTTTCGATGGGGTATCTTGGTATTCCTAGTAATGCCTCTTCCAGATTCACGACTGTAACCGTATAATTCTTTGCCACCTCTCCAAATCCCTTCATATGTCTTTAGTCTTTACCTTCTGTACACCCCTTAGGCCAAATGGTTTTCTTCCTTCCCTACCGTTCGGCACCAGCCTATGGTTTGGAAGAAGACTATCCAATAAGCATAATGGGTGTACTGTCCCAATCCTAGGAACACTCGCAATGAGAGAGGGTGAAGATAAAAGACAACCGAATAAACCTTATTCCTATTTCTCCTGAACCAGAATCCATCCCCGAACTGGAACAAGTTCTTTTCGAGTTCGTATATAACCATACGATGGAATATCCAAATAAACTGTGGATCTTCGTAGTGATACGGAGTGTCCTGGAGAAATACAAAGGTGATTTGGGAGTGGTAACGAAATATTTGGTTTGGTCGTGAATATCTGTTGCAATTTACTTTGCCCTCTTACTAATCCCTTGCTTTGTCTGAACTTAATACCTTCTGTACACCATCGTTAGGCTAATTGGTTTTCTTCATTCCCTACCGGTCGGCACCAGCCTAAGGTTTGGAAGAAGACTATCCAACTTGCGTAATAGGTGTACTATCTCCTAAACCAAGGAGTACTCGCAACCTGAGAGAAGGTAAAAAGAAAAGACAACTGAATAATCCTATCCGTTTCCTCCAGAACCGGAAACCATCCTCGAATAAATTCTTTCGAGTTCGTATCTAACCATACGATGGTTTTGTCCAATGGAAGTGGACGTTCGTAGTAATACGGGGTGTCCTGGAGAAAAGGGTAAAAGTAGGAGTGGCAATGAGGTTCGCAACTCTGACAATCCAAAAGCCAGTGTTAAGAAGGTTCGGTCAACTTGGTCACTGAGTCATAGTCTTAGGGTAGGGTCAATGGTCGCTGCCAAAGAGAGAGAGAAAAGAAACACTCAGCGTGCACTCTAACCTAGATCAGAATGGTTACCAATTTATCTAATCTGGAATCCTCCCACTGTACCTCAAATTCTCCTCCAAACCTGAAAGAAGAATTAGTCGGGGTTACCCGAGGAGTAAACTAACTCATCAGTGGGAATCGGGATCCAACTCTCATCGCATGACAACGTGACGGAATCCGCTCACGGTATCACACTCCAGAAGGTATGCGCATATCTGGAAAGTTTCAGTACTTTTGAAACTCCCGATGTGATTTCTGCTCCATGCTCTTATGACCTTGGCGTGAGGTCAAAATATCATAAGTCACATGTCAAGTTCTGCCCGTCATTATCCAGGTTAATTTGAATCCACCCGTACATACCCTTGACGTAGGCCAAAATAATAGTACGACTGTCCCAAACCAACGCATCTATCTATGCAACAGATAAATACCCGGCAGCTACCAATCACTATGCCTTGGCGTGAGGTCAAAATACATAGCTTGAATACTACCGAATATTTAACTGAAATGACGGAGGGCTACGAATGGTTTCTGGCGAAAACCTTTAACGTAATGAACTTGATATCGTCGAAGGAACGGATAGCTTTTTAAAATATAGTGACGAAAACCGTTGCTAAAGAGGTCACTCCCGGTGAAGGGATCTCGGCTCTTTCCCCATAGAATGGGGTGCAGGATATTCCATCTGAATACCACGGTGCAAAGCAAAAGTAATCGGCTATAGTGAAGTTAATGCCCTGACGCAAACTTTTGTCCAAGGGGTCACTCCCGGTGAAGGGATCTCGGCCCTTGCCTCGTCGACTGAGGAGCAGGATATTCCAACTGAATACCACGATGCAAAACAAAAGTGAACGTCCTTGTAATAACAGCTTTTTGAAAAGTGTTCCAACAACATCAGATTAGGTTTGTTTTTAAACTTGCATTGATCCGAATCAATGCAGTCCCATCAATTGATCACACCAAAAAGAACGAAAATATACTGATGTACGTATATGCCATCCGCATTCGCCACTGGGTCCCGTCATTACCCGTTAGGTTAGCTAACTAACGACAGAGCGGGGACTGGACTAGCGCGGATGAAAAACATATACAACATCTACTAATATATATACCAATATATTATATTTCGCTCAAGGCGTGAAAAGAAATGCAACATCACAGAAATGTACAGCATCACAGAACAATACAGATATCTGGGATCCCCGGGTTTCACAGAGCCACTACTGAAACCCGACGTTCCCCTGGTCGTGTGGATAGCCTGTGCAATGAAATCCTAGACCCCTACGGGCGCGGCAAGTCATCCGCCAAAACCTGAAGCGAGGCAGCCCCCTTCAGCGACGTGAATGGACCACCCGGCACTCCACGGAATCCGGCAACTTGGGCACCCCTCCTGGGTCAACCTGTACCCCCTACGAGTGCGACGAATAGCCCTGCCAATCCTAGAGTGAAGCCCCCTCCGTCTCAATGCCATTAGATGCGGGCTTGTTGCCCTCTAGAACCCGGCTATCCGTGCACCCCTCCGCGGGGCAATCCTAGTACAGAAAGTAAAATATACATACAACGGGTACATCGACCGCAACCTGGCCGTGCCCCAAAATAATAATACAAACAGGCAGTGACGGCAGTCCACATGTCGGACGCTCGCCCCGCAATATCAAATGTACATAATACAACAAAACTGTACTAGCATTGCATCCAGGCTATCCCCCACGACCGATCCGCAACATCACAGCAAAAACAAAACATCAACGTGAAAGTCACGTTCGCAAATCCGTCTAACCGGGCTATAGCAGTTAGACCGGATTTACCGATCAAGTGACATTCACGGTCGCAGATATAATGTAAAAACTGTGAAATAATGTGTTTAAAATATCCGATCGATCGAACTTTAACAAGTGGGCCCCCAAACAATACTGTAGCACTCACAGAAATTATAGGCCCAAAATTAATATTCCAAAACCTATATTTTAAGCCCACAAAGACACTGTGGAAATTCAGTGCAGTGATCTGCACAGTGCGCGGCGGAACCGCGGCCCAAAGGGGGTTTTGGCCGCGGTTCCGCGCCTACACTGTCGACTGACCCTGTCGAATTTCTACAGTATTCTTGTAATCTCCAGTACATCAATTTTATACAACCTGAAAAATTTTTGGAGACTAAAAGATTTCAACAGAAAACTGTCACTTTGAAAAACATGGTTTTGGAACTTTTTCATCGATCGGAAATGCAAACACATTACACAAAGCTAGACTAAGTTAATGGCGAGGCTCTGATACCACTGTAAGTGCACGGCGGCGCCCCGGCCGTCATTCCGACGGCCAAAAGCGGAAGCGGTGATAAACTTTAAATTTTACTGAACTGGCAAACCGCCGCGCACTAATACCCCGAATCGTGCCATCAAACTAGTCCTAGCTATCTACAAGAAAGGGAATAGAGATATACCGACGATCCAAGTCCTCCGGTCTTCTCGTCATCGTCCCGATCTCCTGCGGAATGTCCCGTATCCTCCTCGTCGCCGGAAGTGCACCACATCGCCTACTTCTTTTACGGGCTCCCACCTCAATGCCGAGGCAACTCGGGCACGAAGCCGGCTACTCGACGTGCCCAAGGTTCGCTGTAGAATATAGTGTGGATACTTGTGTCTCATTTGGGGTAGTGGAGCTTGCCATTGGTGGAGGGATGAAAACAAGAACAAATGTGGAGGAGCTTGGGGATATTTTGTGTATCAAATGAACAACAAAAACCCCACTACAATTTTTGGACAGCCCATGAATAACATGGCCGGCCACCCCCTTAGGAGAGAGGAGAGAATGAGATTGAAGCCAAAAGAAAAATGAGTGGGAAAAAAACTCTATCATACAAGAGAGAGAAAGAGGAATAGCTATGATGCAAAAGCCATCATTAAAGAACATCATCACAATATCAAAACCACACTCAACACCACCATCATCACCTTACAATGTCCAACCATGATGAGAAAGAAAAAGTCAATGAAGGTGCACATCATGAAAACCATCATGATGCTACAATAAGCAAAGACCCCCTCCACAAAAACCTATTTGCAACAATGCAAATAAACCCTCCTCCACCAAACATCGGCCAATGAACGATCAAAGGAAAATTGGCCGAAACAAAAAACAAACTGGCAACTCCAAAAACTGGTCCCGTAATAAATTACAGGAAAACCCCGATACTGTGCATACACACCCGCATTTGTATTCCGACCGAAATACAAATGCAATGAGACAAAATCTACACTGTACTATACTAGGATCCGGCTTAAACCAAAGCCGGCTAGTAATATCCGTTCGATCCTGATCCGTGCAATACCGCACGTATCTGATCAAACCCTGCCATATAACCATACGGCCTATAGTACAGACTGTCCGATCCTGATCCGTGCAATACCGCACGTATCTGATCGGACCTTGCCATATCTCCATACGGCCTCTACAACCTTTCGCCCGAAAGCTAAGTAACTGAAATGTGGGGGACTCTAAAGACTCATCAACACCTTGGTTGTGGATTTAACCACTAGCACGTTAGAGGTATAAGCCAATACATAACGGGCCACCAGGTATTGACCAAAAGGGACGTCTGTGAGCGAACTCAGCCTGACACCCTACTGAGCCTGTCAGTGACAATATCCGTACAGTCCGGTCCGTTCGTCTATGAGCATCGCATGGCGGGCCTAGGGGGTTGGTAAAAGTCAGACCCCCAAAAGCGGTACAAGTCGTGTCGGAGTGTAGCCCAGAACACCCTGAGATACTACTGGAATACCTACCAGTAAATCTCCTTGCCTCGGCCGAGGGCTTCGTGTAATGGCTCTCCTAGACACAGCACGACCTCACCCCCAATACCGGGAGAGACGAACCCCTGAAGATACGCTCACTGCCTCCATGTGGCTCGGGACTGTACCCAACTAAAACCTGTTTGCACGACTCCTTTGAGCCGTGGTAGGGTAGTAATCAAAGTACAGTGGGAACTCACACGAGACAAATGACGATCCCCAGGTCGATGAACTAACCTGCACACATGTCACCAGGGAACTGCCATCTGACGTCTGGTATATGACCAACTAGCATGTTCCCGGCGAGTCCTGTCCGGTGTACTCATAACCCAATGAGCACCTGTATACATCTTAGGTGATCCAACTGACACCAGTGGCTTGTGAGACCGGCCACCGCCCCTCGTCGGGGTCTCGACTGTATACACTAGTCTACTATGGAGAATCGATGCCCTGTCTCGAAACTCTCACGACTAGGGACCATTTAAGGATATGCTTGTAGACCCCCAGCTCCCACTTATATGATCGCCCTCATACTGCTGGTGGTCAAGCAAGAATCCTAGGGGCTCTATCAACGTGTAATAGCAACTTGTCAGGTCACCTAAAACAGTACACGATGATAAAGGTAAACCAGATAGCATACTATCATCTCGAGTAAGACTGTCCTACCGGGATAGGTCCTCCCTCAATCATTGCAATCACGTACCTGTGATCCAATAATTGACTCTGAGGGCACTATCTCCAACAGTAGTGGATGCTGGGACATATATAGGGAGGACTTTCTTGCTCGACATGATAGTGTGCTATCTGGTTGCTCTTTACCTTAACGTGTACACTGATTGTCTCTCTGTTACATGTTGGTAAAGCCCTTAGGATGTGTACTTGACTACCTGGACTATGATGCGGATCATGCTAGTAGGGACATGGTAGTCCATAAGTACATCCTTCAAAGTCCCTAGTCGTGGGTGTATCGAGACGGGGCATCGATATACCAGAGTAGACTAGCGTATACCTTCTCGACCCATTCAGATGGGCGATGGATGATCCCATATCCATTGGTGTTTGACATCAGAGATGATATACGGGTGCTCAGTAGAGACTGGGTACACTGGACGGACTCGCCGAGAACTCCCAGATGGTATTATACCTTACGTCAGATGGCAGTACTCTGGTGACACTGGTACAGAGTAGTCTGTTGACCCGAGATCGTCATAGAGTCTTGTGTGGTTCCCACTATGCTTTGATTTCCATCTTACCACGTCCAAGAGGGCATGCAAAACGGTGGTTTTTGGGTACAGTCCCGAGTCACATGGAGGCAATGAGCGATAGGAGGGGATTCGTCTCTCCCGGTATAGGGAGTTGATGTTGCGCTGTGTTCGATTGGCTATAACCGGAAATCCCTGGCCAGGGTTGCTGAGATTTACTGGTAAGTGTTACCTGTAGTTTCTCGAATTGTTATAGAGCTCATATCGACATGACTTATCGAGCTATTGGGGTCTGACGTTTACCACCCCTAGGCGAGATATGCGACATATCAGACGAACAGACCGGACTGTACGGTAAGTGTTACTGGTTGGATTCACAGGAGTGTGAGCGGGCTTGCTCGTCGATCTTCTGATCGCTCAATACCCGGGTGGCCGTTACGTTTAGCAGACCGCTTGCGGCTTGTGGGTGTTTGATATGATCATCACCTGCTGCCGGCGTATTGACGAGTCTTTAGAGTCCTACACAGAGGTTTCCTGGCTCAAGCAAAACGAAATAGGAGCGCATATGAGATATGTGCGGGACCGAGAATAATGCGTGTATGTGATACCGTATTTAATTCTCGCGATGAATGTGTCGAATGGTTATATGCGATATAACCTAGTTATCGAATCAAGGATTGATTCGATAAAACGATACATTGTATACTAGTCGGTTGTGTGCGACATGACCGGATCATTAAATCAAGTGTTGATTTAATGATTTAATGCATAATTATATATTTGATATATCACTTTGCATTAACTAGTATTGGTTCACTTTAAATGGATTTTCTCACTTGTTTAGTGCACATTGTATATGTGATATACTTTTGTACACAAGTTTGTATCATGTTTGATGATACATGCATACTTGAGTATGTGTAAAGTTTAAACCATGGTTGTGTAATGGTTAGGGTTTTCCTTTTATTTATTTATTCATTTATTGATTTAATTCTCTATGGAAAAGATAATGAAAGAAAATGGTGGCTTATTTTGTTTGATTTTGAAGCTTCATGAAGCTTTGACTAAGTCACCATTTTGTCTCATGCTTAACCCTAACCATTTCACTTAACCATGATTCATTCTCTACACTTAACCATGGTTTGAATATGATAAGTATTCATTTTTCTTTTGGATTTAATAAAAACTTATCATATTCATTTTTCTTTCTTCTTCTTCTTCATGAGCAAGAAAGAAAAGCTTTCTACTTCAATGGCAACTTGAGAAAATTAGTGAGAAATCCAATTCTAAAGTGAACCCACTTCCTATTTCTTCATCCTCTACCTCTTGCCAAGTAGTATAAGGTGTTCTCTTCACAAGTTTCATGACTTGGTGAAGTGGGAGCTTGATCTAGTGATGCCTCGACGTAGATCATCTTCGGCACGAAGCCGATGACCTTGCCCGCCCATTTCTCCGATGAAGCCGACGCTAGAGCCCGGGTTTCCATTTAGACAGCGAGGAGACTTCATTGCGGAGCTATGGAGGTGGAGGACTGGATCTACAAAGGTTGTATTTCCGTTCTTTTAGTAAAGTAGTTTACTAGTTGCATCTTTCGCCTAGACATCTAGTTAACGATCCGTAGTCTAGGGTTTCTCGGCACCCCTAAAATTTGAAATTGGCATGGTTGATGCCTTGTGAGACCTCATTAGTGTGCCTAGGAACCCTACAGACCCAACTAGTTTCGAGCTGGCCATCAGGAGTGGGACTCTGTAAGAATGGCTGGATGCTTAGCTATCTGAGATGGAATCCTTATACACCAACAAAGTATGGACTTTGGTTGCTATATCTGAAGGGTTAAATCCCCATCAGGAGAAAGTATATCTTGAGAAGATTACTTGGTGTATATGGAAAAGTTGAGACTTTCAAAGCTAGACTTGTTAAAGCTTTTCGTCATCGACCAGGCGGGGATTATGATGAAACCTTTTCAAGTGGCTATGCTTAAGTCCATCCAGATCCTACTTGCCACGGTTACATACCATGACTACGATATCTGGCGGTTGGGTGTCATGACTACTTTTCTAAATAATGATTTAGAAGAGAACGTCTATAAGAACACAGCCAGAGGGCTTCGTAGACAGTGGGAGCAGCGGAAACATGTACAAGATGCTTTATAGGATAAAGCAGGTATCGCGGAGTTGGAACATCTGTTTTGATGTATTAGTCAAAGAGTTTGACATCATCAAAATGGGAGATGAACCTTGTATAAACAAAAAGGTAGTAGGGAGTATAGTAACGATCCTCGTAAAGTACGTGGATGACATACTCTAGATAGGGAAGGAGTTTCCTATGCTACGCTCTGTCAATCTCCTCTTATCACAATGATTCTCCATATAAGATCAAAATGATACCTCCTAAATCCTGGATTTTGGATCTATGAGATAGATCTAATTGGATGTTAGGATTCTCACTAGTTGTAGTGAGATGGTATCAATCGATCCTAGGGAGAATCACTGGAAATGTTCCAGGGTGATAAGGACGACTGAATGTCAGTCGCAGGCATTGTCTTTACCCTCAGTAAAAGGACGGTATGTTGGAAAAGTTCCAAGCTAGATACCGTGGCATACTAGACGATAAAGGCAGGATACATCGCTACTTAAAGATGCTACCAAGGAGGATGTTTGGGTGTATATTGGTTCATAAGATGAACTACGTTCCAACCAATGTGAGACAATGGAGTTGTGGCTTATGCCAAGGAACGTCCGTCCCATCAGTGATCCAGACATATTCTAAGGCAGTATCACCTGATCATGGAGATAGTTGATCTCCAGGGTGATCGAGGTTAGGAGAGTAGACTCTGAGGACAACACGGCGGATCCACTCATAAAGGCCTTTTCCCAGAGAGAGACTTTTATGGGATGGTTGAGTATGAGATACTGCAACCACTGCTATCAGATGGCCCTAGTGCAAGTGGGAGATTGTTAGTTATATGTATGCCCTAGAGGCCATTACTATACATAGGATGTATATTGTAGTGGATGCTGGGACATATATAGGGAGGACTTTCTTGCTCGACATGATAGTTTTCTATCTGGTTGATCTTTACCTTAACGTGTACACTGATTGTCTCTCTGTTACATGTTGGTAAAGACCTTAGGATGTGTACTTGACTACCTGGACTATGATGCGGATCATACTAGTGGGGACATGGTAGTCCATAAGTACATCCTTCAAAGTCCCTAGTCGTGGGTATATCGAGACGGGGCATCGATATACCAGAGTAGACTAGCGTATACCTTCTCGACCCATACAGATGGGCGATGGATGATACCATATCCATTGGTGTTTGACATCAGAGATGATATACGGGTGCTCAGTGGAGACTGGGTACACTGGACGGACCCGCCGAGAACTCCCAGATGGTATTATACCTTACGTCAGATGGCAGTTCTCAGGTGACACTGGTACAGAGTAGTCTGTTGACCCGAGATCATCATAGAGTCTAATGTGGTTCCCACTGTACTTTGATTTCCACCTTACCACGTCTAAGAGGGCGTGCAAAATGGTGGTTTTTGGGTACAGTCCCGAGTCACATGGAGGCAATGAGCGATAGAAGGGGATTCGTCTCTCCCGGTATAGGGAGTTGATGTTGCGCTGTGTTCGATTGGCTATAACCGGAAATCCCTGGCCAGGGTTGCTGAGATTTACTGGTAAGTGTTAACAGTAGTTTCTCGAACTGTTATAGACCTCATATCGACACGACTTATCGAGCTATTGGGGTCTGACGTTTACCACCCCTAGGCGAGATATGCGACATATCAGACGACGAGATCGGACTGTACGGTAAGTGTTACTGGTTGGATTCATAGGAGTATGAGCGGGCTTGCTCGTCGATCTTCTGATCGCTCAATACCCGGGTGGCCGTTACGTTTAGCAGACCGCTTGCGGCTTGTGGGTGTTTGATATGATCATCACCTGCTGCCGGCGTATTGACGAGTCTTTAGAGTCCTACACAGAGGTTTCCTGGCTCAAGCAAAACGAAATAGGAGCGCATATGAGATATGTGCGGGACCGAGAATAATGCGTGTATGTGATACCGTATTTCATTCTCGCGATGAATGTGTCGAATGGTTATATGCGATATAACCTAGTTATCGAATCAATGATTGATTCGATAAAACGATACATTGTATACTAGTCGGTTGTGTGCGACATGACCGGATCATTGAATCAAGTGTTGATTTAATGATTTAATGCATAAATATATATTTGATATATTACTTTGCATTAACTAGTATTGGTTCATTTTAAATGGTTTTTCTCACTTGTTTGTGCACATTGTATATGTGATATATTTTTGTGCACAAGATTGTATCATGTTTGATGATGCATGATAACTTGGGTTTGTGTAAAGATTAAACCATGGTTATATGGATGGTTAGTGTTTTATTTTCTTATTCATTTATTTATTCTTTTTGGAAAATAAAAAGCATAATGAGAAAAATGGTGGCTTTCTTTGTTTGCATCTTGAAGCTTCATGAAGCTTTGACTAAGTGACCATTTTGTCTCATGCTTAACCCTAACCACTCCATATAACCTTAGTTAAATCTCTACACTAAACCATGGTTTGTATATGATAAGAATTGATTTTTCTTTTCTATTTGATAATTCTTATCATAACTTTATCTTCTTCTTCTTCTTCTTCTTCAAGATGAAGAAGCTTGACTTCAACAATGGTGGATTGATGAAATGAGTGAGAAATCCAATTCTAAAGTCTACCCACTTCCTATTTCTTCATCCTCTACCTATTGCCAAGTAGTATAGGGTGTTTCCTTCACAAGTTTTCATGGCTTGGTGAAGGTGGAGCTTGATCTAGTGATGCCTCGACGTAGATCATCTTTGGCATCGTCGTCGATGACCTAGCCCGCTTTTTCTCCGATGAAGCCGATGCTAGAGTCATGGTTCGATTTGGACAGTGGAGAGGACTTCATCATGGAGCTATGGAGGTGGAGAAACGGATCTACAAAGGTTGTATTTCCGTTCTTATAGTTTAGTTGTAAACTAGTTGCTTTTGTTGCCTAAATTTCTAGCCAACGATCCGTATTAGGGTTTCTCGGCACCGTAATTTTTGAAATTGGCATGGTTGATGCCTTGTGAGACCTCTTGAGATTGCCTAGGAACCCTACAACCGGCACTTAGAGTACGAGACGTCTAAAGGCGTAACGTAACCTAAGTCAGCCAAAGCCCAGAAAAATCTAAACCAAAATCAAAAGCGAGTGAAGGAAAACCTCTAATAACAATGGTTTTTAAATCATTTAAGTTGCATAGAATCCAAAAAAAAACATCAAAAATTCCCAAAAATTTCGGCAGAGTCTCCCCTGTATTTTCTATCCCCCAAAATGGGTACAACAAGATAATAAACCTGTAATCATAAAATGGCATCCCCAAGCGGGAGCTAGCTCTTCGCCCAAGACGGATCACAACCACATGCAATATAATAGCAATATCAAGAAAAGAGCATAAAAGAAACGCAAAATATCAGAAAACACAACGCCGGCTCAAGTGAGCTCGACCCAAAAGAACCACAAATATACAAGTCTCTCAGTCTCATCACTAGGTCGCATATACAATATAAAGTGGTAGATGGAGAATACTAGATACAATGATAAAGCAAAAAGAAATAAAGTGTGCTCACAACCCACCTACGGGCGATGTCGCGAGTCTGAGCAAAAGGAGCTGATGATAAGATAGCCCGCCGTTACAAGACTGACGGGTCCGACCTGCAAGACACTGTGGCACAACGGGGGTGAGTTGCCAGCTCGTGAGTAAATATAACATCTAATAAGGTAATCGTAAGAATGCACGCAATGCACCACAACACGCATGTCCATATGTGATATAATATCTCTAGTATGCATGCACAGGTATGCAATGTCATTATTAAGTCTTTAAGTGTTTTAAATGCTAAGGGTATTGAATTCTTAACTTTAAAAAATGAATATCTGTATAATAGCTAAGTACCATCAAGAAATCATCTGAAAACCCGTGTCAAGCATCGACACCAAATAGGAATCATATCTGTCTCAATATCGGGCTCCGTCAGTCCGGATCGGCCCATATCATAAATCTCACGACAACAGTCGGTATCCTCTAGATATCCGCCGCGCCAGACATCACCGGTAGGTAGTCTTCCCCTGCCAGGCTCATCGTCTACAACTCGATCTTCTTGCCCCGGGGTACCATACCGGGCCCACCATGTACCCGAAACGGTTCATCCACTCCTCGAATCGGGTCTCGAAATCCAACAGAAAACATGAAAACTCATGGTGGACGACACATACATCACGAGAAAACCGCAACTTTGTTTTGAAAATGATAAATATAAGGTTTTGTTAAATTCTTGCGGTTTTCCCCAAAAATTCAGAAATTGCAGCAATACTGAAATCCTCAAGAAAATCATAATGTCCACATGTTATATATGATAAATGTCTATGATATCAATGCATACGATGTGAATTTTTCTAGAAATCTATATAAATATGATGATGATGCGAGGTATACGTATGCTATGCAAGTGGCGATATTATGATAAACAGGTTCTATAGTGCACGTGGCATGGAAATTACCAAAGGCGTGCGTGTCACATGAATGGTGCGCGTGCAACAGATGCCAATGGTAATGGTGTTCGTGTCCTACAAAGTGATATCGCATAAGTATAGATGAATGTCCATGCAATCTAATATACTGTTCGCTATAAGGGTATGCAGTGTACATGAATGGATAAGCTAGCTAACAATATGAATCTTGCAAAAAGTAGGGTAATCCTAACTAGGGGGGGCGCCTCGCGCCATTCAGACGATTCCCCCATAGATGAATACATCTACTCACCTGAAATTCCCGCTAATCCGATCCGACCACCGCCTTGCCTTTACGCGTCGTGTCCGATGTTTCCCCGACCGATCCTATATTTGCACAACACCAAGCATAAGATTACAAAACCTAAAACGATGCAAGTCATAATATACAATTATCGACGCTCTCGAATTAAACATAACATGCACTCGGTGCGCGGGAAAACGCACGAAAATCGCTAATCTTTAACTAGAATCGTCATTTCGGGGAAATCGACAAAACTACAACCCGACTAGACGAAACCCCGTGTTCGCGCACTCTAATAGTCCTATACGAAGCTAATTATATCGCTAACATAACGCAATTCGATCGCATTCTAATTTCTATAAAAATCTAGTAAGCAATTTGCTTACCGATTCGATACAAATATCGAAATTTTATCGATTTAGCGAGCGTATCATTACACAATTTACCACTCTAACCAATTAGAAAACCAAACCCTAACTTAATCCATCAACCATGCTTCAAACCCTAGTTCAAAATCAATTCTATTCTTGATTTTTTATGAACAATTAATTACAACTAAATTAATACGTCAAAATTGAATTTTAGCACACATAAACTACAACTTAACAAACTAGTTTAGGATTTACCTCACAAGTGGAACCCTAGCATGATCAAGTCACCAAGAAATCCTCCTTTCATCAAGTTTTTGAACTAATTTGGGTGAGGAGAGACTGGATTAGGGTTTAGCTTTGAATGGAGATGGAAATTTGTGAATTTTCATTGAATTTTAGCAAAGAAATGAAGCAAGAAATGAAGTGAGAAATGAAGGGGGAGCTGCTGAAATTCGACCAGCAGGAAGAGGAGGAGGGTGTGGGGAAATTTGGAGAAGTTTCTAGGTCAATAAACACCCCATGTTCTCATTTAATGCTTTCATATCAACAATTTACAAAAAAAACCTCATTTTACACCATTTTTCCATTAAATTTCCCACCCTAAAACCAAAAGTTTGCAAGTCATGATATAATTTTATTAACACCATATTTTAGCTTATAAAGACTCCTAATTATGAAATTTACCTAATTAAATTTGTATTTATCACTAATTTAATGTATTTAAAAAGGCTTAAAATAATAATAAAAAAAATTAATTACGAATTTTTTTTTATTTAACTAGATAATTATAAGTGACATTTTAGTGACAAAATTATAGTAATATCTTATCTAAATTTTGTATAATTAGGTCTACAATGAAAAATACCTATTTTGACTTTTTACGGAAAAAAGCCGAAAAATTAGCCGATTACCGAAAAACTGCCTAAACGATTTTCGAAGGGTTACAATCTTCCCCCCCTTAAAGAAATTCGGTCCCCGAATTTAGAATTTAACTACGCGTACCTTCAAAAAGATGGGGATATCTCTTCCTCATCTCGACCTCGGTCTCCCAGGTGACCTCCTCGCTGTTCGGGCCACGCCAAAGGACCTTGACGGACGGTATGACCTTCGACCTCAATTTCTTCACCTGCCGATCCAAAATGACCACCGGCTGCTCGGTGAAAGAAAGATCACGCTCTAGCTGGATCGTCTGGTGCTGAATCGCCTGGGAAGGATCATGAAGGTACTTGCGGAGCATCGAGACATGGAATACGGGGTGAACATCGGGGATGCTGGGCGAAAGAGCTAACCGATAAGCGACTGGACCAACACGCTCTAGGATCTCGAAAGGACCAACATATCTAGGACTCAGCTTCCCTTTCCGCCCAAATCTCATCACACCTTTCATCGGAGAGACCTTCAGGAAAACATGATCGCCAACAGCGAACTCGAGTCGGCGACGGCGCCTGTCAGCGTAAGATTTCTGCCTGCTCTGTGCCGCTCTCATCCTGTCCCGAATCAGCTGTATCTTCTCGGTCGTCTCCTGTACGATCTGTGGCCCCAAAATACTGCTCTCCCTAAGCTCTGTCCAACATACAGGCGATCGACATCTCCTCCCATATAAAGCCTCAAAAGGTGCCATCTGAATCGTCTCCTGGAAGCTATTATTGTAGGAAAACTCGATCAAAGGCAAATGACGATCCCAGCTACCACCGAAATCTAAAACGCAAGCTCTGAGCATGTCCTCAAGAGTCTGAATAGTACGCTCTGACTGACCGTCAGTCCGAGGATGAAAGGCTGTGCTAAAACTCAATCGGGTGCCCAAAGCTTCCTGGAGTTTCTGCCACAATCGGCTGGTAAACTGGGTGCCACGGTCGGACACGATGCAAGTCGGAACACCATGCAGTCACACGATCTCATCAATATAAACCTGGGCGTACTGAGAAAATCCAAAAGTGGTCTTCACTGGCAGAAAGTGTGCCGCTTTCGTTAGTCGATCCATAATCACCCAAATAGAGTCATACCCTCGACTAGTCCTGGGTAGACCCACAATGAAGTCCATGGAGACCTGCTCCCACTTCCACTCAGGGATGGGCAAAGGCTGTAACTCGCCGGCTGGCCTCTGGTGCTCGGCCTTGACTTGCTGACAAGTTAGGCATCTCGACACAAAATCTGTAATTTCCTTCTTCATCCCGTCCCACCAGTAAACCTCTCTCAAATCACGGTACATCTTGGTAGAACCTGGATGCACGCTGTACACTGATCTATGTGCCTCCTCGAGAATATCACGCCTCAGTCCCTCTGAATCTGGCACGCACAGTCGAGTCCCAAATCGAAGTATCCTCTGATCATCAATCACGAACTCAGAAACTCTGCCCTGCCGAATCTGCTCAATAATCTCTAATATACGGGTATCGCCGGACTGTGCCTCGGGGATACGGTCAAGTAACTGTGGGCGTGCTCTGAAATGCGCCAGCTGTCCCCCTGTAGGAGTAAACTCGAACTGAACTCTGCTGTCACATAACACCTGCCAATCCGCCGTCGACTGCATCAGTACTGCGCTCATGCAAGATAAGCTACCTCCGGGCCTCCTACTCAAAGCATCTGCCACCACATTCGCCTTGCCCGGATGGTATAAAATCTCGCAGTCATAATCCTTCACCAACTCCATCCATCGGCGCTGTCTCAGGTTCAGATCCCGCTGCTGAAAAATATACTTCGAACTCTTGTGGTCAGTGAATATCTGGCACGACTCACCGTATAGGTAATGTCTCCAGATCTTAAGTGCAAATACCACTGCAGCCATCTCTAAATCATGGGTGGGGTAGTTCTGTTCGTGTTTCCTCAGCTGCCGAGAAGCATACGCAATAACTCTGTCGTGCTGCATCAATACACATCCCAGCCCCACTCTAGAAGCATCACAATATACCACGAACCCGCCTGATCCTGAAGGCAATGCTAACACTGGTGCAGTAGTCAGACGAGTCTTCAACTGCTGGAAACTATCTTCACATGCCTGGGTCCAATCAAAAGGAAACCCCTTCCGGGTCAACCCGGTCAAAGGTGCAGCAATGCGGGAGAAATCCTGGACAAAACGTCGATAATAGCCGGCCAGACCTAGAAAGCTGCGAACCTCTGTAACTGATACTGGTCTAGGCCAACGCTGAACTGCCTCGATCTTCCTCGGGTCCACACAAATACCATCTCTCGTCACCACATGACCCAAGAAATCGACACTGTCTAACCAGAATGCGCACTTGGAGAATTTGGCGAACAGCTGATGCTCCCTCAAAGTCTGCAATGTGATACGTAAGTGCTGCTCATGCTCCTCCCGGCTCCGAGAATAAACCAAGATGTCGTCAATGAACACAATAATGAACTGATCGAGATACGGCCTGAATACACGGTTCATCAAATCCATAAATGCTGCCGGGGCATTGGTGAGCCCGAACGACATCACCAAGAACTCGTAATGACCATATCGAGTACGGAAGGCGGTCTTTGGAATATCCTCCTTCCGAACTCGCAACTGGTGATAACCTGACCATAAATCAACCTTCGAGAAAAACCCTGCACCCTGGAGCTGATTGAATAAGTCATCAATGCGGGGTAGGGGATACCTGTTCCGCACAGTAACCCGGTTCAGCTGACGATAATCAATGCATAAACGCATACTTCCGTCCTTCTTCTTAACAAACAAGACGGGAGCACCCCAAGGTGACACACTCGGTCGGATAAGCCCTTTGTCCAGCAAGTCCTGTAACTGATCCTTTAGCTTTCTCAGCTCCGCCGGGGCCATCCGATAAGGCGGTATAGAGATAGGCCCCGTGCCGGGGATCAAGTCAATACAGAACTCAATCTCGGGCTCTGGTGGCAGACCAGGCAGCTCGTCAGGAAATACATCAGGAAACTCTCTCACAACAGGGACCTGGTCCAACGGAACCTCTGTGGAGCTAGTATCACAAACATAGGCTAAGAATCCCTGACACCCTTTCCTTAAGAGCTGACCAGCGCGAAGAGAAGAAATCAAGCTGGGAAGGGTAGCGCTACGATCTCCCTGAATAATAAGAACCGGCTCACCAGGAAAACTGAATCTGACTGCTTTTTCACGGCAGTCCACGGATGCATAACAGGTGGCTAGCCAGTCCATACCAAGAAGAACGTCAAAGTCTAGCATATCGAGGAGAATCAAATCAACTGAAGAATCTCTCTCCCCGATACGAACGGAACACGATCGGTACACAAAACGGGCAACAAAAGACTCGCCTACCGGGGTAATAACGACAAGCGGCTGATCTAACGGAGAAGACTCTCGGCCCAACCTTGGTGCAAAATACGTGGATACATAGGAATGTGTGGAGCCTGGATCAAATAATACCCGTGCATCAAAAGAACATACTGGCAGAGTACCTGTCACGATGGCATTGGATGCCTGTGCATCCTGAGGAGTCAATGCGAACACTCGGGCCTGTCCACCACTAATAGCTGGCTGTCCTCTGCCTCTACCCCGGCCTCTGCCTCTGCCTCTGTCGCCTCGTCCTCTCGGAACTGGACCGCCACGCCCACGGCCTCTAGAAGCATCTGACTGACGTGGAGCATCGTCAGGAGTAGGAAGTAAAGCTCTCTGATAAGGTGGTGAGGGTGGTAAAGTCACATGCGGGACTGTCGCCGCGCCCGGACGTCCCATGGTACAGTCTCTGACACGGAGGTACTGACTCCCGCACCGAAAACATCCTGGAGACGACTGCTGGGTCTGTGGATATGAACCAAATAACTGACCTCGTCTCAATCCTCTGCCTCCGCCATCTCCCGGAAATAATCTATCACGATGTCTGCCCATCTGCCGCTGAGCTGGCGTATCAGTACGGATCCTCTTCGGCCCAGAAACGACCGGAGTCTCAGAAATACGCTCCTCCAAAAGTAAGGCTGGATCCATCGCGGCTGCGTATGTATCAAAGTGCTGGGTGCCGATGGCAAGGAATAGCTGTGTATCAAGCCCTCGCACGAACCTCTTTATTCTCTTCTCTTCTGTGTCGACTAGGTACGGAGCATATCGAGACAACTGGGTAAACTGTATATCATACTCCGACACCGTCATCCCAGGAGTCTTGCGCAAAGACTCAAAACTACGGGCTCGAGCATCTCGGACACTCTCCGGAAGAAAACGGGTAAGAAATGCAGCTGTAAACTCATCCCAGGTCATAGAAGGCAGACCTGCAGCTCGGCCTCTCTCTACTGAGTCGTACCATGTCTGGGCAAGACCCTCCAGACGAAAACTCGCAAACTCCACCAATCTATCATCAAAACACCTCAACGAACGGCAAATCCGAGCCATCCTATCAAGAAATGCCTGTGGGTCCTCTGTCGCATCTGTACCGGTAAAAGCTGGAGGTCTCAATCTCATGAACTCCTGTAGTGAAACAGGGATAGTCTCCGTAGTAGCAGCAGGAGTGACCATCTGTGCAGCAGGTACGATCGTGGTCTGTGCGGTGGAAGGAACGTCCTCGGATCTCTGTGCCCGGCTGGACTCAACTAAAGATCCCATCATCTGCCGCAACTCTTGCATGCCGGCCTCTAATCTGGCAATACGGTCAGGATAAGGCGGATCAGTATGACCCTGAGGGACAGGCGTATCATCCCGCTCGATCCTCGCCTCAGACGGGCCCGCCCGAATCTCATCCCTAGCGGCAGCCCGCTGAGCTCTCATAGTCTTTGGCAGCATCGAAGCTGGCATAAGAAACGGGACTGATAAGAACATCGCAATTGGATCAAGGAATGCAAGGAATCAAGAAAGGAAATACAAGCAATTATGTCCTAAGGTCACTTAGGCGGAGTACCGTATCGTAAGTATGCCGCGGATCATACCAACGCTACGCCACTCTGCTTAAGTCACCTACTCCATCTACCAAGGTCGTCCTACACTCAGAAAGGTAAAACCTACGCTCTGATACCAACTTTGTCACGACCCGAAGGTACGGAACGTGACTGGTGTTAGTTATATGTATGCCCTAGAGGCCATTACTATACATAGGATGTATATTGTAGTGGATGCTGGGACATATATAGGGAGGACTTTCTTGCTCGACATGATAGTATGCTATCTGGTTGATCTTTACCTTAACGTGTACACTGATTGTCTCTCTGTTACATGTTGGTAAAGCCCTTAGGATGTGTACTTGACTACCTGGACTATGATGCGGATCATACTAGTGGGGACATGGTAGTCCATAAGTACATCCTTCAAAGTCCCTAGTCGTGGGTATATCGAGAAGGGGCATCGATATACCAGAGTAGACTAGCGTATACCTTCTCGACCCATACAGATGGGCGATGGATGATACCATATCCATTGGTGTTTGACATCAGAGATGATATACGGGTGCTCAGTGGAGACTGGGTACACTGGACGGACTCGCCGAGAACTCCCAGATGGTATTATACCTTACGTCAGATGGCAGTTCTCAGGTGACACAGGTACAGAGTAGTCTGTTGACCCGAGATCGTCATAGAGTCTTGTGTGGTTCCCACTGTGCTTTGATACCACTGTAGGGTTCCTAGGCACTCTCAAGAGGTCTCACAAGGCATCAACCATGCCAATTTCAAAAATTACGGTGCCGAGAAACCCTAATACGGATCGTTGGCTAGAAATTTAGGCGACAAAAGCAACTAGTTTACAACTAAACTATAAGAACGGAAATACAACCTTTGTAGATCCATTTCTCCACCTCCATAGCTCCATGATGAAGTCCTCTCCGCTGTCTAAATCGAACCATGACTCTAGCATCGGCTTCATCGGAGAAAAAGCGGGCTAGGTCATCGACGACGATGCCGAAGATGATCTACGTCGAGGCATCACTAGATCAAGCTCCACCTTCACCAAGCCATGAAAACTTGTGAAGGAAACACCCTATACTACTTGGCAAGAGGTAGAGGATGAAGAAATAGGAAGTGGGTAGACTTTAGAATTGGATTTCTCACTCATTTCATCAATCCACCATTGATGAAGTCAAGCTTCTTCATCTTGAAGAAGAAGAAGAAGAAGAAGAAGAAGATAAAGTTATGATAAGAATTATCAAATAGAAAAGAAAAATCAATTCTTATCATATACAAACCATTGTTTAGTGTAGAGATTTAACTAAGGTTAGATGGAGTGGTTAGGGTTAAGCATGAGACAAAATGGTCACTTAGTCAAAGCTTCATGAAGCTTCAAGATGCGAACAAAGAAAGCCACCATTTTTCTCATTATGCTTTTTATTTTCCAAAAAGAATAAATAAATAAATGAATAAGAAAATAAAACCCTAACCATCCATATAACCATGGTTTAATCTTTACACAAACCCAAGTTATCATGCATCATCAAACATGATACAATCTTGTGCACAAAAATATATCACATATACAATGTGCACAAACAAGTGAGAAAAACCATTTAAAGTGAACCAATACTAGTTAATGCAAAGTAATATATCAAATATATATTTATGCATTAAATCATTAAATCAACACTTGATTCAATGATCCGGTCATGTCGCACACAACCGACTAGTATACAATGTATCGTTTTATCGAATCAATCCTTGATTCGATAACTAGGTTATATCGCATATAACCATTCGACACATTCATCGCGAGAATGAAATACGGTATCACATACACGCATTATTCTCGGTCCCGCACATATCTCATATGCGCTCCTATTTCGTTTTGCTTGAGCCAAGAAACCTCTGTGTAGGACTCTAAAGACTCGTCAATACGCCGGCAGCAGGTGATGATCATATCAAACACCCACAAGCCGCAAGCGGTCTGCTAAACGTAACGGCCACCCGGCTATTGAGCGATCAGAAGATCGACGAGCAAGCCCGCTCATACTCCTGTGAATCTAACCAGTAACACTTACCGTACAGTCCGATCTCGTCGTCTGATATGTCGCATATCTCGCCTAGGGGTGGTAAACGTCAGACCCCAATAGCTCGATAAGTCGTGTCGATATGAGGTCTATAACAGTTCGAGAAACTACTGGTAACACTTACCAGTAAATCTCAGCAACCCTGGCCAGGGATTTCCGGTTATAGCCAATCGAACACAGCGCAACATCAACTCCCTATACCGGGAGAGACGAATCCCCTCCTATCGCTCATTGCCTCCATATGACTCGGGACTGTACCCAAAAACCACCATTTTGCACGCCCTCTTGGACGTTAAATAATATACAAAGGGTGACATCTTCCGCACTAGGATAGACCTAAGGAGGGGAGCACAAGTAACTGGGTTCTGGAGTCCAGTGGGAGACCAACTCGAGGAGTCGAGTCCGGGTCTCCTAACTCCAGAATTGGTAGGGTTGCTTGCCGCTCTCGTAGGGGTCTAGGGGTGTGGGTTTGGCTATTCATCACGACCATAGAATCCGTGTTTTATACTGGCTCGTATTGAAAACACGGACGTCCTAGTATATCCAATATTTCATATGATTCTTCTGCTGCGATATCTGTGATGTGATCATGTGATGTTCTGTGATAGATGCTGTATATAGTATATATGATATATTATATAGGCGTTACTTATGTTTTACACCCACGCTAGCCCTGCCCCGCTCTGCCGTTAGTTACCTAACCTAACGGTGCACGAGGGGACATCGAGGCGAATGCGGATGGCATAAGTGTACGTCGTATTTATCTGTGATGTTTAGGTAATTTAAATGATGGGACTTCATTAATGTGATTAATGAAATAAAAGAAACCTAAGATGTTGTAGAATTGAATTTCAAAATAAAACAGGTAGCTACAGTTCTTGCTTTGCACAGCGGTATATATGATATATCCTGCACCTTATTCGATAAGGAAAGGACCGAGATTCCTTCGCCGGGAGTGACTCCTTTAGCAATAACTGGCAGATGCTACACACTCGGTTTGTCTTTTGATTGCTTTTAAGAGTTTTTGCTTTGCACCGCGATATATATGATATATCCAGCACCTCATTCGACGAGGAAAGGACCGACGATCCCTTCACCGGGAGTGACTCCTTTAGCAAAACTAGAAAAGCCTAAAAAACACTCCATTTTAAAATCATTTGATTCTACAACGATATCAAGTTCATTACGCAATAGGTTTTCAGAAAAACCTGACGTAGCCCTCCGTCATTTCAGATAAGTTGTATATAGTATTCGTGCTGCATTTGTTGGCTTTCGTCAAGGTGCAGTGTGCGGTAGCTATATGCTGCTTATCTGCTGCATACGATGCGTTTGGATTAGGGTAGTCGTGCGGCTTTGTTGGCTTTCGTCAAGGGTCGTGCGGGTGGGTTTAATTCAATCAAGAAATGTACGGGTTGAACTTGACTAGCGGGCTATGGTTTGTTGGCTTTCGTCAAGGTCATAGCACGTTAGGGGCAAAATATTATCGGGAATTTCAGTGTTGAAATTTGCAATGAGATTGCATACCTTCTATGAGATAGTTGGATCCCGATACCCGCTGCGAGTAATTGTTACTCCTGGGAGAGTTTTACACATTACAATTAGCCGATCAAGTAGGTGTCTAGAAAGGTGTTAACGAGGTTACGCTTCTGGGAAAACGAGGTTTACATTAATTAGGTTCGTGCGAAAGCACGGGGGACCTCCCTCAAAGTACCGACACTGGCCTGGCTGAAAGATTGGCGAACTTGTAGTGTGTAATTAATCCCGGCTAGTCTTTCCTTTTAGGGTTTGAAGGAAGATTTGATAAAAAGCAGTGGGAGCCATCCTGATTAGATAAAATAATAACCAATCTATTCTTGCAAGAGCGCACACTGAGTGTTTTCTTCTCTTTCTCTCCAGGTAGCGACCATATCACGCCTTAATCAAGATAATAATACGGATTATTGACCGAACCCGCTTGTTATACTGAGCTGGGGAACGTTGGTCCCACTCCAACTTATAATTGTTATAAGACAGAGCAGGAAATAGGGGATTACCAGATTTCCCGTGCCACCCAAACGAAGACAGTGCATACCGATGCATCATCTTCGGGTGTGTTCATTATACAGAACTGTTTCTCAGTATTCTTTACGTCCTGGGTATGCGATACCAGATCAGGATCGCGCATATGTAATATGTTACATAGGGCTATAGAAAGATAGAGGACTGAGAACGGGTGATAAGTTTCATGAGGCAGAAAACGGGGCAAGTGTTGCAGCCAAGTCTGTTGGTCACTGTCACCCTGTATTCCAAATACATTGATTCTGAACGAATCTTATTAGATACCGAACCTAATATACAAAATCATATCTATCTCTTTATTAGTAAAGAAATGATAAAATTTTGTATAGTTGGATAATGTTTTGAACATTTCCTATATCAAAAGTTGATCGGTTCAGGCACGTTATCTAAAAGCATTAATGTTCTAAATCAAACTACAGTTCTTAGTATACAGAACACACACAAGAGGAAGAGTTCAGAAATGAATGAATTCTTCTTGGGGCATTGTAGACTAGGTCATATCAATGCGACCCGACTAGCTGATGTTACATGAAGATTCATATTTAAATCAGTTTGAATCTACATCTTGTGAAACTTGCCAGTCATGTCACAGAGATAAAATGACACTAGCTCTGTTTATTGGAAACAGAGAAAGAGTTAGTGAACTCTTGGGATGATACATGTTGATGTATGTAAGGTCCCCTGTCTACACATGCCAAGACCGGTTCCTTGTACTTCATTACATTCTCTGATGATCTCTCAAGATTCAGACATATGTTCCTGTTGAAACACAAGTTCGAACCTTTTGAGATATTCACAGAATATAAGCTAGAAGTAGAGAACCAAAATAAGGGTATAAGTATTATGTCCTTTGATGCGATCAGGGAGGAGAATACTTGAGCACGGAATTCTTGGACTTTTCTAAAGGAGAATGAGATTCTCTCTCAGCATTACTCCTCCGTATACACCATAGCATGATGGTATAACGGGGCGGAGCTATTGCACCCTATTTGATATGGTGTGCTCTATGATGAGTACTGCTGAGTTACCTTTTTCCTTTTGGGAGTTATGCACTTGAGAAGCTGCATACCTATTGAATAGGGTTCCAATCAAATCAGTTGCCTACCGCTTCATATGTGATATGGAAAGGGAAGAGCCCATATCTTAAGTTGGTTAAGATTTGGGGTTTTCCGGGCTATGTCTAAAAGCATAATCCGGAAAAGCTCGAGGCAAATACTGTTATGTAGAACTGGAATGGTTCCAGCCATACAAACTGCAGATAATGATTTGATAGAACCAAAGGATTCAATAGTAACCAACGAACCTCAGCGTCTCCGCCGATCTAGTAGGGTTCCGCACCCACCTGAGAGATACTTCGGTTTCTCGATGACAGTAGGAGCGAGGATTGCATCATGAGATGATGACCCTGTTAGTTATATGTATGCCCTAGAGGCCATTACTATACATAGGATGTATATTGTAGTGGATGCTCGGACATATATAGGGAGGACTTTCTTGCTCGACATGATAGTGTGCTATCTGGTTGCTCTTTACCTTAACGTGTACACTGATTGTCTCTCTGTTACATGTTGGTAAAGCCCTTAGGATGTGTACTTGACTACCTGGACTATGATGCGGATCATACTAGTAGGGACATGGTAGTCCATAAGTACATCCTTCAAAGTCCCTGGTCGTGGGTGTATCGAGACGGGGCATCGATATACCAGAGTAGACTAGCGTATACCTTCTCGACCCATTCAGATGGGCGATGGATGATCCCATATCCATTGGTGTTTGACATCAGAGATGATATACGGGTGCTCAGTAGAGACTGGGTACACTGGACGGACTCGCCGAGAACTCCCAGATGGTATTATACCTTACGTCAGATGGCAGTTCTCTGGTGACACTGGTACAGAGTAGTCTGTTGACCCGAGATCGTCATAGAGTCTTGTGTGGTTCCCACTGTGCTTTGATTTCCATCTTACCACGTCCAAGAGGGCGTGCAAAACGGTGGTTTTTGGGTACAGTCCCGAGTCACATGAAGGCAATGAGCGATAGGAGGGGATTCGTCTTTCCCGGTATAGGGAGTTGATGTTGCGCTGTGTTCGATTGGCTATAACCGGAAATCCCTGGCCAGGGTTGCTGAGATTTACTGGTAAGTGTTACCTGTAGTTTCTCGAATTGTTATAGAGCTCATATCGACATGACTTATCGAGCTATTGGGGTCTGACGTTTACCACCCCTAGACGAGATATGCGACATATCAGACGAACAGACCGGACTGTACGGTAAGTGTTACTGGTTGGATTCACAGGAGTGTGAGCGGGCTTGCTCGTCGATCTTCTGATCGCTCAATACCCGGGTGGCCGTTACGTTTAGCAGACCGCTTGCGGCTTGTGGGTGTTTGATATGATCATCACCTGCTGCCGGCGTATTGACGAGTCTTTAGAGTCCTACACAGAGGTTTCCTGGCTCAAGCAAAACGAAATAGGAGCGCATATGAGATATGTGCGGGACCGAGAATAATGCGTGTATGTGATACCGTATTTAATTCTCGCGATGAATGTGTCGAATGGTTATATGCGATATAACCTAGTTATCGAATCAAGGATTGATTCGATAAAACGATACATTGTATACTAGTCGGTTGTGTGCGACATGACCGGATCATTAAATCAAGTGTTGATTTAATGATTTAATGCATAATTATATATTTGATATATCACTTTGCATTAAATAGTATTGGTTCACTTTAAATGGATTTTCTCACTTGTTTAGTGCACATTGTATATGTGATATACTTTTGTACACAAGTTTGTATCATGTTTGATGATACATGCATACTTGAGTATGTGTAAAGTTTAAACCATGGTTGTGTAATGGTTAGGGTTTTCCTTTTATTTATTTATTCATTTATTGATTTAATTCTTTATGGAAAAGATAATGAAAGAAAATGGTGGCTTATTTTGTTTGATTTTGAAGCTTCATGAAGCTTTGACTAAGTCACCATTTTGTCTCATGCTTAACCCTAACCATTTCACTTAACCATGATTCATTCTCTACACTTAACCATGGTTTGAATATGATAAGTATTCATTTTTCTTTTGGATTTAATAAAAACTTATCATATTCATTTTTCTTTCTTCTTCTTCTTCATGAGCAAGAAAGAAAAGCTTTCTACTTCAATGGCAACTTGAGAAAATTAGTGAGAAATCCAATTCTAAAGTGAACCCACTTCCTATTTCTTCATCCTCTACCTCTTGCCAAGTAGTATAGGGTGTTCTCTTCACAAGTTTCATGACTTGGTGAAGTGGAAGCTTGATCTAGTGATGCCTCGACGTAGATCATCTTCGGCACGAAGCCGACGACCTTGCCCGCCCATTTCTCCGATGAAGCCGACGCTAGAGCCCGGGTTTCCATTTAGACAGCGAGGAGACTTCATTGCGGAGCTATGGAGGTGGAGGACTGGATCTACAAAGGTTGTATTTCCGTTCTTTTAGTAAAGTAGTTTACTAGTTGCATCTTTCGCCTAGACATCTAGTTAACGATCCGTAGTCTAGGGTTTCTCGGCACCCCTAAAATTTGAAATTGGCATGGTTGATGCCTTGTGAGACCTCATTAGTGTGCCTAGGAACCCTACAGACCCAACTAGTTTCGAGCTGGCCATCAGGAGTGGGACTCTGTAAGAATGGCTGGATGCTTAGCTATCTGAGATGGAATCCTTATACACCAACAAAGTATGGACTTTGGTTGCTATATCTGAAGGGTTAAATCCCCATCAGAAGAAAGTATATCTTGAGAAGATTACTTGGTGTATATGGAAAAGTTAAGACTTTCAAAGCTAGACTTGTTAAAGCTTTTCGTCATCGACCAGGCGTGGATTATGATGAAACCTTTTCAAGTGGCTATGCTTAAGTCTATCCAGATCCTACTTGCCACGGTTACATACCATGACTACGATATCTGGCGGTTGGGTGCCATGACTACTTTTCTAAATAATGATTTAGAAGAGAACGTCTATAAGAACACAGCCAGAGGGCTTCGTAGACAGTGGGAGCAGCGGAAACGTGTACAAGATGCTTTATAGGATAAAGCAGGTATCGCGGAGTTGGAACATCTGTTTTGATGTATTAGTCAAAGAGTTTGACATCATCAAAATGGGAGATGAACCTTGTATAAACAAAAAGGTAGTAGGGAGTATAGTAACGATCCTCGTAAAGTACGTGGATGACATACTCTAGATAGGGAAGGAGTTTCCTATGCTACGCTCTGTCAATCTCCTCTTATCACAATGATTCTCCATATAAGATCAAAATGATACCTCCTAAATCCTGGATTTTGGATCTATGAGATAGATCTAATTGGATGTTAGGATTCTCACTAGTTGTAGTGAGATGGTATCAATCGATCCTAGGGAGAATCACTGGAAATGTTCCAGGGTGATAAGGACGACTGAATGTCAGTCGCAGGCATTGTCTTTACCCTCAGTAAAAGGACGGTATGTTGGAAAAGTTCCAAGCTAGATACCGTGGCATACTAGACGATAAAGGCAGGATACATCGCTACTTAAAGATGCTACCAAAGAGGATGTTTGGGTGTATATTGGTTCATGAGATGAACTACGTTCCAACCAATGTGAGACAATGGAGTTGTGGCTTATGCCAAGGAACGTCCGTCCCATCAGTGATCCAGACATATTCTAAGGCAGTATCACCTGATCATGGAGATAGTTGATCTCCAGGGTGATCGAGGTTAGGAGAGTAGACTCTGAGGACAACACGGCGGATCCACTCATAAAGGCCTTTTCCCAGAGAGAGACTTTTATGGGATGGTTGAGTATGAGATACTGCAACCACTGCTATCAGATGGCCCTAGTGCAAGTGGGAGATTGTTAGTTATATGTATGCCCTAGAGGCCATTACTATACATAGGATGTATATTGTAGTGGATGCTGGGACATATATAGGGAGGACTTTCTTGCTCGACATGATAGTTTGCTATCTGGTTGATCTTTACCTTAACGTGTACACTGATTGTCTCTCTGTTACATGTTGGTAAAGACCTTAGGATGTGTACTTGACTACCTGGACTATGATGCGGATCATACTAGTGGGGACATGGTAGTCCATAAGTACATCCTTCAAAGTCCCTAGTCGTGGGTATATCGAGACGGGGCATCGATATACCAGAGTAGACTAGCGTATACCTTCTCGACCCATACAGATGGGCGATGGATGATACCATATCCATTGGTGTTTGACATCAGAGATGATATACGGGTGCTCAGTGGAGACTGGGTACACTGGACGGACCCGCCGAGAACTCCCAGATGGTATTATACCTTACGTCAGATGGCAGTTCTCAGGTGACACTGGTACAGAGTAGTCTGTTGACCCGAGATCATCATAGAGTCTAATGTGGTTCCCACTGTACTTTGATTTCCACCTTACCACGTCTAAGAGGGCGTGCAAAATGGTGGTTTTTGGGTACAGTCCCGAGTCACATGGAGGCAATGAGCGATAGAAGGGGATTCGTCTCTCCCGGTATAGGGAGTTGATGTTGCGCTGTGTTCGATTGGCTATAACCGGAAATCCCTGGCCAGGGTTGCTGAGATTTACTGGTAAGTGTTACCAGTAGTTTCTCGAACTGTTATAGACCTCATATCGACACGACTTATCGAGCTATTGGGGTCTGACGTTTACCACCCCTAGGCGAGATATGCGACATATCAGACGACGAGATCGGACTGTACGGTAAGTGTTACTGGTTGGATTCATAGGAGTATGAGCGGGCTTGCTCGTCGATCTTCTGATCGCTCAATACCCGGGTGGCCGTTACGTTTAGCAGACCGCTTGCTGCTTGTGGGTGTTTGATATGATCATCACCTGCTGCCGGCGTATTGACGAGTCTTTAGAGTCCTACACAGAGGTTTCCTGGCTCAAGCAAAACGAAATAGGAGCGCATATGAGATATGTGCGGGACCGAGAATAATGCGTGTATGTGATACCGTATTTCATTCTCGCGATGAATGTGTCGAATGGTTATATGCGATATAACCTAGTTATCGAATCAAGGATTGATTCGATAAAACGATACATTGTATACTAGTCGGTTGTGTGCGACATGACCGGATCATTGAATCAAGTGTTGATTTAATGATTTAATGCATAAATATATATTTGATATATTACTTTGCATTAACTAGTATTGGTTCACTTTAAATGGTTTTTCTCACTTGTTTGTGCACATTGTATATGTGATATATTTTTGTGCACAAGATTGTATCATGTTTGATGATGCATGATAACTTGGGTTTGTGTAAAGATTAAACCATGGTTATATGGATGGTTAGTGTTTTATTTTCTTATTCATTTATTTATTTATTTATTCTTTTTGGAAAATAAAAAGCATAATGAGAAAAATGGTGGCTTTCTTTGTTTGCATCTTGAAGCTTCATGAAGCTTTGACTAAGTGACCATTTTGTCTCATGCTTAACCCTAACCACTCCATATAACCTTAGTTAAATCTCTACACTAAACCATGGTTTGTATATGATAAGAATTGATTTTTCTTTTCTATTTGATAATTCTTATCATAACTTTATCTTCTTCTTCTTCTTCTTCTTCAAGATGAAGAAGCTTGACTTCAACAATGGTGGATTGATGAAATGAGTGAGAAATCCAATTCTAAAGTCTACCCACTTCCTATTTCTTCATCCTCTACCTATTGCCAAGTAGTATAAGGTGTTTCCTTCACAAGTTTTCATGGCTTGGTGAAGGTGGAGCTTGATCTAGTGATGCCTCAACGTAGATCATCTTCGGCATCGTCGTCGATGACCTAGCCCGCTTTTTCTCCGATGAAGCCGATGCTAGAGTCATGGTTCGATTTGGACAGTGGAGAGGACTTCATCATGGAGCTATGGAGGTGGAGAAACGGATCTACAAAGGTTGTATTTCCGTTCCTATAGTTTAGTTGTAAACTAGTTGCTTTTGTTGCCTAAATTTCTAGCCAACGATCCGTATTAGGGTTTCTCGGCACCGTAATTTTTGAAATTGGCATGGTTGATTCCTTGTGAGACCTCTTGAGATTGCTTAGGAACCCTACAACCGGCACTTAGAGTACGAGACGTCTAAAGGCGTAACGTAACCTAAGTCAGCCAAAGCCCAGAAAAATCTAAACCAAAATCAAAAGCGAGTGAAGGAAAACCTCTAATAACAATGGTTTTTAAATCATTTAAGTTGCATAGAATCCAAAAAAAAACATCAAAAATTCCCAAAAATTTCGGCAGAGTCTCCCCTGTATTTTCTATCCCCCAAAATGGGTACAACAAGATAATAAACCTGTAATCATAAAATGGCATCCCCAAGCGGGAGCTAGCTCTTCGCCCAAGGCGGATCACAACCACATGCAATATAATAGCAATATCAAGAAAAGAGCATAAAAGAAACGCAAAATATCAGAAAACACAACGCCGGCTCAAGCGAGCTCGACCCAAAAGAACCACAAATATACAAGTCTCTCAGTCTCATCACTAGGTCGCATATACAATATAAAGTGGTAGATGGAGAATACTAGATACAATGATAAAGCAAAAAGAAATAAAGTGTTCTCGCAACCCACCTACGGGCGATGTCGCGAGTCTGAGCAAAAGGAGCTGATGATAAGATAGCCCGCCGCTACAAGACTGACGGGTCCGACCTGCAAGACACTGTGGCACAACGGGGGTGAGTTGCCAGCTCGTGAGTAAATATAACATCTAATAAGGTAATCGTAAGAATGCACGCAATGCACCACAACACGCATGTCCATATGTGATATAATATCTCTAGTATGCATGCACAGGTATGCAATGTCATTATTAAGTCTTTAAGTGTTTTAAATGCTAAGGGTATTGAATTCTTAACTTTAAAAAATGAATATCTGTATAATAGCTAAGTACCATCAAGAAATCATCTGAAAACCCGTGTCAAGCATCGACACCAAATAGGAATCATATCTGTCTCAATATCGGGCTCCGTCAGTCCGGATCGGCCCATATCATAAATCTCACGACAATAGTCGGTATCCTCTGGATATCCGCCGCGCCAGACATCACCGGTAGGTAGTCTTCCCCTGCCAGGCTCATCGTCTACAACTCGATCTTCTTGCCCCGGGGTACCATACCGGGCCCACCATGTACCCGAAACGGTTCATCCACTCCTCGAATCGGGTCTCGAAATCCAACAGAAAACATGAAAACTCATGGTGGACGACACATACATCACGAGAAAACCGCAACTTTGTTTTGAAAATGATAAATATAAGGTTTTGTTAAATTCTTGCGGTTTTCCCCAAAAATTCAGAAATTGCAGCAATACTGAAATCCTCAAGAAAATCATAATGTCCACATGTTATATATGATAAATGTCTATGATATCAATGCATACGATGTGAATTTTTCTAGAAATCTATATAAATATGATGATGATGCGAGGTATACGTATGCTATGCAAGTGGCGATATTATGATAAACAGGTTCTATAGTGCACGTGGCATGGAAATTACCAAAGGCGTGTGTGTCACATGAATGGTGCGCGTGCAACAGATGCCAATGGTAATGGTGTTCGTGTCCTACAAAGTGATATCGCATAAGTATAGATGAATGTCCATGCAATCTAATATACTGTTCACTATAAGGGTATGCAGTGTACATGAATGGATAAGCTAGCTAACAATATGAATCTTGCAAAAAGTAGGGTAATCCTAACTAGGGGGGGCGCCTCGCGCCATTCAGACGATTCCCCCATAGATGAATACATCTACTCACCTGAAATCCCCGCTAATCCGATCCGACCACCGCCTTGCCTTTACGCGCCGTGTCCGATGTTTCCCCGACCGATCCTATATTTGCACAACACCAAGCATAAGATTACAAAACCTAAAATGATGCAAGTCATAATATACAATTATCGACGCTCTCGAATTAAACATAACATGCACTTGGTGCGCGGGAAAACGCACGAAAATCGCTAATCTTTAACTAGAATCGTCATTTCGGGGAAATCGACAAAACTACAACCCGACTAGACGAAACCCCGCGTTGCGCACTCTAATAGTCCTATACGAAGCTAATTATATTGCTAACATAACGCAATTCGATCGCATTCTAATTTCTATAAAAATCTAGTAAGCAATTTGCTTACCGATTCGATACAAACATCGAAATTTTATCGATTTAGCGAGCATATCATTACACAATTTACCACTCTAACCAATTAGAAAACCAAACCCTAACTTAATCCATCAACCATGTTTCAAACCCTAGTTCAAAATCAATTCCATTCTTGATTTTTTATGAACAATTAATTACAACTAAATTAATACTTCAAAATTGAATTTTAGCACACATAAACTACAACTTAACAAACTAGTTTAGGATTTACCTCACAAGTGGAACCCTAGCATGATCAAGTCACCAAGAAAGCCTCCTTTCATCAAGTTTTTGAACTAATTTGGGTGAGGAGAGAGTGGATTAGGGTTTAGCTTTGAATGGAGATGGAAATTTGTGAATTTTCATTGAATTTTAGCAAAGAAATGAAGCAAGAAATGAAGTGGGAAATGAAGGGGGAGCTGCTGAAATTCGACCAGCAGGAAGAGGAGGAGGGTGTGGGAAAATTTGGAGAAGTTTCTAGGTCAATAAACACCCCATGTTCTCATTTAATGCTTTCATATCAACAATTTACAAAAAAAACCTCATTTTACACCATTTTTCCATTAAATTTCCCACCCTAAAACCAAAAGTTTGCAAGTCATGATATAATTTTATTAACACCATATTTTAGCTTATAAAGACTCCTAATTATGAAATTTACCTAATTAAATTTGTATTTATCACTAATTTAATGTATTTAAATTGGCTTAAAATAATAAAAAAAATAATTAATTACGATTTTTTTTTTATTTAACTAGATAATTATAAGTGACATTTTAGTGACAAAATTATAGTAATATCTTATCTAAATTTTGTATAATTAGGTCTACAATGAAAAATACCTATTTTGACTTTTTACGGAAAAAAGCCGAAAAATTAGCCGATTACCGAAAAACTGCCTAAACGATTTTCGAAGGGTTACAGTAAAATCTAGGTAAATAAGAACCTCCCTGTCACCGTCCTTGAGGCTACCGAAGTACCTCTCTGGTGCCTGAGGTTACCCACCATATCTGCGGAGTGGCCAATGGAATGTCAAACCAGATTGAATTTTTAGGTTCTTATCAAATTTTCAGTAATCGTTTGCGGTTCTGGAATCACTTCCAGTTCTACCATACTCCCACTACTGTTTTCTGAAAAAAATCCATTTTGCTAAAACTATTGTGAGTCAAGAACAATATCACTATTGATCTTCCAGATGGTAGAAAGTCACCCCCCGTCATAACCCGGGTCAACCCACAAACACCCATTACAGAAACGTGCGTTGAGTTATCCAGAGTCTGGTTTTAAGCATAAGCCGGACAACTCCCCATACCTTAACAATATCAAGATATGAACTGTTCTATATCCAATACAGAAACAGAGGCACTGATTTAATTGAACCAGATTCAAATCATGCAGCTGTCTCAAGTGCATGTCAACTAAATGGAGAGAGGCCGATCATCATTACTCAACTTATGAGTGCTTCTAATTATGAGTAACCTGAAAGAGAAGCAAGTTCTCTTAATCATTACTATCAACTAAATACCATACACAAGTAACTACATCTTCAATCACCTTGAAAAATCTTGATACTTGCAACACTTGGTTCTCTACTTTATTCTTATACCTATAACTTCTCAAAACTTAGACCTTGCATTTCCACGAAACACATGTCTAAGAACTAGAGAAATTACAAGTAAACAGAATATAGTACGAGTACCAACCCCTCTGTCCTCATGGACACTGGACAACATACAATACTCTGTATAAGTTCCTTGAGTCTAATAACTCATTCCCTGTGTGTCGTAGGTTGAAAACTGTACTTATGGTTAAGAAGAATTACACCGTCGTTTAATGCTCCTTACCTAACCATCCACTGATATAGGTAAATGTCATAGACATAATTTCAAAAAGTTATATCTCACTTTATAAAAATAAACGTACAGATATATCAATTTGAAATTGGTGCATAACAACGGATATTCAAAAACCAAATATTTGCCGTCTGGCAAACAACCCAGGTGATTTCCTCAAATATCACCAATTACAACGAATCTCGATATAATGAGGATAATCACCCAATTCCCAATAACTTAATCCCACTCATCATCTGTAAAACCATACAGATGTGAGAATCAAACCTGGTAAATACATACCCTGGAGCAAGGACTAATTGGGAAATCAGTTTTCTTTTTACAGTACGCAGCGAAACTGAAACATGTAAATGTTTCGAAGGGGTATCCGGGTATTCCTAGTAATGCCTCTTCCATTATCAGATTCACAACTATAACCGTATATTTCTTTGCCAACTTTCCAAATCCCTTTATATGTCTTTAGTCATTACCTTCTGCACACCACCTTTAGGCCAAATGGTTTTCTTCCTTCCCTACCGTTCGGCACCAGCCTATGGTTTGGAAGAAGACTCCAATAAGCATAATGGGTGTACTCTCCTAATCCTAGGAGTACTCGTAACCTGAGAGAAGGTGAAGATAAAAGACAACTGAATAAAACTTATTCCTATTTCTCCTGAACCAGAATCCATCCCCGAACTGGAACAACTTCTTTCGAGTTCGTATATAACCATACGATGGAGTATCTAAATAACTGTGGATCTTCGTAGTGATACGGAGTGTCCGGGAGAAATACAAAGGTGAAGTAGGAGTGACGATGAAATACTTGGTTTGGTTGTGAATGGCAGTCACAATTTACTTTGCTCTCTTACTAATCCCTTTATTTGTCTTTACTTAATACCTTCTGTACACCTTCGTTAGGCTAATTGGTTTTCTTCATTCCCCACCGTTCGGCACCTGCCTATGGTTTGGAAGAAGACTATCCTATAAGCATAATAGGTGTACTGTCCAAATCCAAGGAGCACCCGTAACCTGAGAGAAGGTAAAAGGAAAATACAACTGAATAGTCCTATTCGTTTTCACCAGAACCGGAAACCATCCTCGAATCTGGAATAAATTCCTTCGAGTTCGTATATAACCATACGATGGTTTTATCCAATGTAAGTGGATGTTCGTAGTAATACGGGGTGTTCTAGAGAAAAGGGTAAAAGTAGGAGTGACAATGAGGTATGCAACTTTGACAATCCAAAAGCCAGTGTTTTAAGAAGGTTCGGTTAACTTGGTCACTGAGTCACAGTTAAGGGTCGGGCCATGGTCGCTGCCAAAGAGAGAGAGAGAAAAGAAACACTCTGCGTGCACTCTAACCTAGATCAGAATGGTTATCAATTTATCCAATCAGGAAACCTCCCACTGTAATCTCAAATTCTCCTCCAAACCTGAAAGAAGAATTGGTCGGGATCACCCGAGGAGTAAACCAACTCATCAGTGGGAATCGGGATCCAACTATCATCGCATGATAACGTGACGGAATCCACTCACGTTATCACACTCCAGAAGGTATGTGCATGCTTGGCAAGTTTCAGTTTCTTTAGAAACTCCCGATATATGTTTTTACCCCAAGCGGCTTATGACCTTGACAGAGGTCAACATATCATAAGTCGCAAGTCAAGTTCAACCCGTCATTGTCCTTGATTAACTTAGACCCACCCGCACGTGCCCTTGAAAGAGGTCAAAATGACCGTGCGACTGTCCTAAATAATCCCATTTATGCAACAAACAAGCATTACCCAGCTACCAAGCACTGTGCCTTGACAGAGGTCAACATACACAGCATGAATACTAAGTAATACCTGTAAGAAACGACGGAGGGCTAAAGCTGGTTTTTGGCGAAAAACCTTTTAACGTAATGAACTTGATATCGTTGAAGGAACCGCATAGTTTTTTTTATAAAAATATAGTGGCGAAAACCTTTGCTAAAGAGGTCACTCCCGGTGAAGGGATCTCGGCTCTTTCCCCGTAGAATGAGGTACAGGATATTCCAGCTGAATACCACGATGCAAAGCAAAAAGTAATCGGCTATAGTGAAGTTATTGCCCTGACGCAAACTTCTGTCCAAGGGGTTACTCCCAGTGAAGGGATCTCGGCCCTTGCCTCGTCGACTGAGGTGCTGGATATTCATAACCGAATACCACTGTGCAAAACAAAAGAGAACGTCCTTCCAATAACAGCTTTTTGAAAAATGTTTCAACAACATCAGAATAGGTTTGTTTAGCTTGCATTGATCCTAATCAACGCAGTCCCATCAATTGATCACACCAATAAAGAACGAAAATATGATGTACGTATATGCCATCCGCATTCGCCACTGGGTCCCGTCATCACCCGTTAGGTTACTTAACTAACGACAGAGCGAGGACTGGACTAGCACGGGTGTAAAACATATACAACATCTACTAGTATATATATCAATATATAATATTCGCTCATGGCATGATAAAATGCAACATCACAGAAATGTAATAAGCATCATAGAACAATACAGATAATCTGGGATCCCCAGGTTTCATAGAGCCGCTACTGAAATCCGACGTTCCTCTAGTCGTGTGGATAGCCTGTGCAATGAAATCCTAGACCCCTACGGGCGCGGAAAGTTGCCCGCCAAAACCTGAAGCGAGGCAGCCCCCTTCAACAACGTGAATGGACCACCCAGCACTTCACGGAATCCGGTAACATGAGCACCCCTCCTTGGGTCAACCTGTACCCCCTACGAGTGCGGCGAATAGCCCGCCAATTCTAGAGTAAAGCCCCCTCCGTCTCAAAGCCATGAGATGCGGGCCCGTTGCCCTCTAGAACCCGGCTATCCGTGCACCCCACCGCGGGGTAATCCTAGTACAGAAAGTAAAATATACAACGGGTACATCGACCTCAGGCAGGTCGTGCCCCAAAAGAATAATATACAAACAGGCAGTGACGGCAGTCCACATGTCGGACGCTCGCCCCGCAATATCAAATGTACATATACAACCAAACTGTACTACCATTGCATCCAGGCTATCCACCATGACAAATTCTCAACGTCACAGCACAATACAGAACATCAACGTGAATGTCACGTTCGCACATCCGTCTAAAAGGGCTATAGTAATTAGACAGGATTTACCGATCAGATGACATTTACGGTCGCAGATATAATGTAAATACTGTGAACTAACATATTTAAATTTTCGACCGACAAAATTTCCCGAAGTGGGCCCCAAGCACAATACCCAATACTCAGACAAATCTGGGCCCAAAATAAAAATACCAGAAACCATAATTCCAAGTCAAAGATCACTGTACAAAATTTGGTGCACTGAAGAGACATAATGGCGGCGGAACCGCGGCCAAAGATGGGTAAGGCCGCGGTTCCACGGCGGAGCAGTAACATCATGATACAAAATTTGCGCAGTAATCTTAGAAAAGCCTACACGAATTTCTGCAATACACCAAATAATTTTTTGACAACAAAAAAATTTCAACAGAAACTGCACATTTTGAATTCGCGGTTTCGGAATTTTTGTTCGATCAAAGTTCTAAATACGTTAGAGCAAGCTAGTAAAGGTTAATGGCGTGGCTTTGATACCATATAAGACTACGGTAGCGCCCCGGCCGTCTTTCCGAGGCCAAAATGGGGAACGAAATTTTTTCTAAACTAGAAACCGGCGCTATCGTATGCTTAAATCCCGGATCGAACCATTAACCTACAACTAGCTATCAAGAGAGAGGGTTGGAAAGCTATACCGATCGATCCAAGTCCTTCGGTCTTTGGCCACCATCCCAAGCTCCTCGCAGCATCTCCGTTCTTGATCTCCTCGTCGGAAAGGGCACCACATCTACGAGTCTTTTTACGGGCTCCCGCTTCATCCGAAGCAACTCGGGCATGAAGTGTGCTAGCCGACGTGTCCAAGGTGTTGTAGAGAATGTTTGTGATCACTTTGTCTCTTGCATCCATTGATTTGGATGGAGGTTAGAGATGAAGCCATTGATGGAGATAATGAGCTAGAGAAGAAAGAGGAAGAAGAAGTTTCCTCTCTCTTTTCTTTTGTGATGTTAGAATGATAAAAATGAGAGAGTGATAAACAATAATATGAGAGCTCACCCCACTCATGGCAGCCCCTCTCTCTCTCTTCTCATCATATCAACATAAATCAATCTCATAATGTGACATTTACACACTAAAAAAAACCATGAGTCACCAATGTGTCCATGTCACATTTAATGCATGTCATGATGAATTCTAGCTCATAATTTCCATTAGCAAACATTAATCCAAATGTTTGCAACAATAAAAAGATACGGCAACATTTAAAGTAAACTCGTGACGGATCACAAGAATACTTCTCACCTGTATATACATACCTGCATTCGCATTCCGACTGAATGCGAATGCGACGAGACTAAAGTAATCCAACAAATCTAATACTAGGATCCGGCTTAAACCAAAGCCCACTAGTATGATCCGCCCGATCATGATCCGTGCACTATTGCACGTATATGATCGGACCCTGCCATATATGATACGGCCTCTACAACGTTTCGCCTGAAACTTGAGAAACTGTCTGTGGGGGACTTTAAAGACTCGTCAATACTTTGGCTGTGGAATTAACCACTAGCACGTCAGAGGTACTAGCCGTACGTAACGGGCTACCGGGTATTGACCAAAAGGGAGGTCGATGAGCGAACTCATCCTGACACCCTACTGAGCCTGTCAGTGACAATATCCATACAGTCCGGTCCGTTCGTCTATGAGCATCGCATGGCGGGCCTAGGGGGTTGGTAAAAGTCAGACAACCCAAAGCGGTACAAGTCGTGTCGGAGTGTAGCCCAGAACACCCTGAGATACTACTGGAATACCTACCTGTAAATCTCCTGCCTCGGCCGAGGGCTTTGTGTAATGGCTCTCCTAGACACAGCGCGATCTCACCCCCAATACCGGGAGAGACGAAACTCCTGCCGATACGCTCACTTGCCTCCATGTGGCTCGGGACTGTACCCCACTAAAACCTGTTTGCACGACTCCTTTGAGCCGTGGTAGGGTAGTAATCAAAGTACAGTGGGAACTCACACGAGACAAATGACGATCTCAGGTCGATGAACTAACCTGTACACATGTCACCAGGGAACTGCTATCTGACATCAGGTATAATACCAACTAGCATGTTCCCGGCGAGTCCTGTCCGGTGTACTCATAATCCAATGAGCACCTGTATACATCTTAGGTGAACCAACTGACACCAATGGCTTGTGAGACCGGCCACCGCCCCTCGTCGGGGTCTCGACTGTATACATTAGTCTACTAACATAGTATCGATGCCCAGTCTCGAAACTCCCATGACTAGGGACCTTTTAAGGATGTGCTTATAGACCCTAGCTCCCACGTATATGATCGCTATCATACTTCTAGTCGTCAAGAAAGAATCCTAAAGGCTCTATCAACGTGCAATAGCGACCTGTAATGTCACCTAAAGCAGTACACGATGATAAAGATAAACCATGGTAGCATACTATTCTCCATCAACGTGTAATGGTGAACCACAATGTCACCTGAAGCATGTACACGATGATAAAGACAAACCAGATAGTATACAAAGCTCTCGAGTAAGACTGTCCTACCGGTATAGGTCCTCCCTCAATCATTGCAATCACGTGCCTGCGATTCAATAATTGACTCTGAGGGCACTATATCCAACAAAGACGACCATCCTGTCAAGCCACAGAAGGCGACAGAGACTTGGGTGCCCATTGCAATGGCCCCCTCAACTTCGACCGCTCACAAGAGGAGAAAGCTGTAGAAAATCCCGGTGTCTGCGACAAATCGCAAGAACAATGAATCTAAACGCCCCAAGTCTGGGGGCATGGTGGTGCACACCATTTATATGGCATCCGAAAAAGAGGATAGCCTCATCTCCACAGGTCATTGACCGCTTACGCGATCAGTGACTAAAGCTTAGGAGCAACAACAATAAAACCTCCAACAAATGCTAACAGCTATGGCCGCACTTACGGGACCGAAAGCAATCCCGGAGACATCCTCGGAGCAGCGCCGTGAGCAGGAAACTGATGCTGAATTCCTTCGGAGAATGCTTGAGAAGAAGGACAAAGAGGCCACGGAACAAGCGGCCAATATAAAATAAATGGCCCTTCTATTCCAAGATATGGTGGGCATGATGATCCAGTTGGACCCTCCAGCCGAAGATCCTCCAGTAATTATTGAAGATGAAAGAGGAGAGACATCAAATCCTCTGCCGGCTCTATCAGCATCCATGGAGGAGACCATCTCTAAAGCCACGCTCGATGATTATATAGCTCAACAAATATGAGCTCATCAAGCGAATGAAGCGACTGGGAAAATTGTTAAAACTGTACGACCCTATCCGGGTTGGTACGACCAAATAAAGTACCCACCGGGATACACGATCCCCAAATTCCATGTATATAAGGGGACGGGAAATCCGCACTAGCACGTTGCTCAATTTAGGGCTCTGTGCGGCAACACCGGAGGTGACGACAAACTGCTGCTTCGCCAATTCGTTGTCAGCTTGTCGGAGACAACATTCAAGTGGTATTCCGAACTCCCAAATGACTCTGTCAAGACATTTGCAGAGATGGAGTTTCTATTCACCCAGCGTTTCGCAAGCGCTAGCGAACGAACCCTAATCACGGCACTGATCAATGCCAGGGTAAAGCCAGGTGAAACGTGGGTGCAATATGAAATACGATGGCGAAATCTGTGGTCGAAGTGCGAACAACACATCGAAGAAGCACTTGCGGTAGGCATGTTCGTGGGTACTCTCGACCCTCAGGTGACCATTTCACAATTCATGATGTTTTTCAAGCCGACCACTTTCCAGGCCTTGATTGACAAACTGGCCCAAATGGACCAGATGGGCCACAGACCATCTCCTTTAAAGCCGGAACTACGGAATGAAAAAGGGAAAGGGAAAGCAACCTTCGTCGCCAATGCTTAACAGCAGCCCAGTGGCCCAAAACTAACTGATCGCCTAGATGAGAGACGACGATTCTTTAATGAGAAAATGAAGCGTTCTTATTCGTTTCCCCAGGACAAAACGAGGAGATTGTTCGAGCTGGCGGTGCGCAACAGGCTCATCAACTTACCAGATCCAAAACGCCCATTGCAGTCCGGCGAGGCTACTTATCCCAATTATTGCCCCTATCACCAAGCGATAGGCCATCCAATCGAAGATTGCTTCATCTTCAAAGGGTGGATTGAGAATCAATACCAACAGGGAAAATTCGCACTGTCCGAGAATTGGAAAGTAAACCCGCCCCAGCCGCACGCTCTCAAAAAGGCGGACACACTGGGGGCATCATGCTCTTTTGTCAAAGAAGCTCCTTAGGAGGTCGCTCTTTCAACCAAAACGAAAAGAATGTTGAAGGATCTCCAAGCATGCCCGGTGATCAAATGGAAAAATCCGCTGGAACCCGAAGTCATCGAGGGAATGCTGAAGCCGCGCCCGACGCCAAAAATTGGTAGCGATAATCAAAACGCTCAGGCCCAGCCGTCAAAGTCTTTGAAGAAAAAGAAGAAGACCAAAAAGTCCGTGAAGCCTGGTGTCAAGCGCACGGACCTGCAAAAACATATCGACGCGCTGGAAGAATATAACCAGAAAGCGCGAACCCCGGTCACACTTCAAGAGTTTCTCAGCCACGTCCTTGAGGACGGAGATGATGACAATGGAGAAGACTCGTCGGATGAACCTGAGGATTATGTGGCAAGATGCCATGTGATCTCTCACTCGTCGATAGACGGTGAAGAAGCTCTTGATGCAGAGAAACTGGGGGCAGATTCCTAATCGGAGCTCCTAGGACCATCGGACGAGATGATTGACGTATTCCTGAACGAAGCTCGTCTGAAAAGAAAGGCTGATCGAGAGCGCGAAATGGCCATATTTGAAAAAGCCAAACGCTGGAGACTGGACGAAAATGTTAAAACACCCGAACCAGACCGAGGCATGCACGCGACTGACAAGTGCAGGCTTAAAACGAAGAAAAGGTTCGCTAAAGCCATATCGATGGGAATGAAGCTGCCACCCTCCGAAGGAAACACTTCTGAGGAGATACACCTTAATGAAGAAGATGTGCATCCTAACTACTGTCTATATCATCGAAGGATTGCGCACCCTACTGAAGAGTGCATAGCCTTTAAAAACTGGTGGCAGGGATATGTTGCCCACCGGCAGCATTTCAAGCGGATGAAGCACAAAACTCGTCGAGAGCAAAGAAGCGCGACAAACGAGTGTAAAAGAACTGCCTGCAACTGTCATATGGTTGTCTCTGAGGGATCGCAAGTTCTCACCTTCGGGAGCGACTCTGACGAAGAAATAGCCCTTGGCCCTCTCTTCAAAGAATCCACCTCAGGAAAAGAGGAAGAACCAAAGAGCTGTGAGAACATTCAGTTGCGCAATCGCACATTACCTGAAAAGAATATCGGACCCGTAAACAAGGGGACGGACAAAAAGGATAAGGGAAAAGAGAAGGTCCCTGAGGATATCACCCTCGGTGACCAAGCCGTCGAAGAACCGACAGCCAAGGATCCGCCCAAGAAAAGTAAGGTGGATTAGAACGTTCTGGCACACCTGAGGAAGATACCCTCGCAGCTCGGCATTCTCGACGCCTTCTGCTATCCAAAGAGGCGAGAGATTCGCAGATCAAGGTGCTACAATAGCCCGAACAATTTCAAGCTTTCCTCGCCGAAGAAAAGATGAAGGACGAGCCGGAAGAAGTGCACACAGCCGATATCACCTTCGGCGATGAAGATCTCCTCCTCGGGACGTGCGAGCATAACCATCCCCTTTATGTCTCCGGATACTGTCATGATATTAAGATAGGCAAGATCCTGGTTGACAATGGTTCTTCCGTCAATCTCCTCAATGCAAGAGTGTTGAAGGAAATCTGCATGAGCGTTCAGCACCTCGCTCGTGATAAAATCACCATCTCCGGGTTTGACTCCCAGTCATCACGGACACTCGGGTCTGTGATACTGACGTTACGCTTTGGGCTGCTCGTCACTGATATCAAGTTCCACGTCATTGATGCCAAGACTTGCTATAACGCTTTGCTCAGCCGGCCTTGGTTACACGAGAACAACATTATCCCTTCTACACAACATCAGTGTATGAAGTACTTCAAAGATGGTCTCGAGTACACTGTGACAGGGGAACTAAACCCATTCTCTGTGAACGAAGTCCGCAAATATGAAGATGCCAAGTACTTCCTGCCAGATTTCGAAGACACGGAAAGATGCCATAAACCGAAGAACAAAGCTATCACCACTATTCCAGTCTTCGGGAGTGACACCGAGGAGGAAGAAGAAATAGTTTATTCAGGGCCGCCCCAATACACCAAGCCGGGACCATCCACCCCTATTCTGGTCTTTGGCAGTGACTCTGAAGATGAGGTCAATGCTATATTTTCTATACGACCATCGATACAAGCCTTCGCTGGCGATGATCGGAGTTTGCAAATTGCCATAGTTCCGCAAGAGCATTACAAAGAGCTCGACGCACTTGGTACCTATAGTATGCAAGAACTGCAGACATTCCACGTCCCTCCCAGGAGAAAAGATGAAAAGGCGATCCTCTTTTATCAATCCACGGAAAGCAACGTGGAGAAAGAAGTTTGGCATGGTGCCGATTCGACACTTGACAGTCTCCAGCCCATCGATCTTCCCAGATACTACACAGAAGGATTAAAAAGGCTGTTGAAGCGTCAAGGTGTACCCTTCAAACAGACTGCTCGACAAGCTCAGTTCTACAACAGGATCTGGGACGTCCCCGGAACTCAGCGAAAATTGCCCAACGGGAGAATGTAAACGATCGGGCTTGGATACGTTCAATCTAAGAAACGGGAACGATTCCACGGCTGCTACGTTATATGTGACTTTGACGAAGAAGGAGATGTTCTGTTAAAAGACGCCAACCCTCAACTAAAACGAGGTCCCGCCATGAAAATGCCAAGTTCGTCGTTTGAAGAACAGATGGACAGGCTAATAAGGGAAGCGGGTCAGAAGGTCCGGGATGACCATAGCCGTGAATTGGCCATTTACGAGAAAGCCAGGACGCAGCGCCTCCTTCAGCAGGCCGTGGAGAATGACAATGCTCTTCGTCACCAGCCCGTCATACAAAAGACCTGGCGCAGTGGCAAAAATAAACCAAAGAACGGAAAAAACGTTCGACAGCGGCAAAGTGGATCTAAGAAGCCACGCGATCAAGAATCGAGCAGCCGGAATCCGTCTCTTATAAAGAAGATGGGTCGAGCATATTCTTTTCCCCAAGATAAGACAAGGAAGATATTCGACCTCGTCGTAAAATATTGGATGATTACGCTCCCGGAGTCCAAGCACCCCGAGAAAGCAGACAAGGTCTCTCACCCAGACTATTGCTCCTATCACCGAGCAATAGGACATCCTCTCGAAAACTGCTTCACCTTCAAGAACTGGGTTGAAGACCGTATCAACTCGGCAGATTCGCTCTATCTAACAGTTGGAGGGTAAGCCGGCCACAGAAGCGTGAACCGAAAGCGACGTGTATAGAGAGAGTAGAACCAGATCAACATCGGTCTTGGAAACGATCTTGTACCTGTCACGCGATAACGCTGTTAGAAGAAGAACCCGAGAATATGGATGACCTTTCTTGGTGCTTTGAAAACAATGAAGATGATTTGATCTCAGAATTTCCACCGGCGCTAAAAGAGCTGGAAGATGGGATACATACTACTGCAGATGACCTCAGAAAAATCGACTTGGGAACGGCAAACGACCCACGACCGACGTTCGTCAGTGAACTGTTGTCTGAAGAAAAGGAGGCTACGCTTAAAGACGTGCTCATGCAGTATAAAAATTGCTTCGCATGGAACTATTCCGAGATGCCGGGACTAGATCCGGAAATAGCCGTACACAGATTGGCGATATCTCCGGACATCAAGCCAGTCAAACAAGCACCAAGAAGAATGCAGCTCAAGCTTGAGATGAGAATCAACACCGAAGTCAAGAAGCTAATCGACTCCGGCTTCATCCAAGAGGTTCAGTATCCTGACTGGATCGCCAACATCGTCCCAGTGATGAAGAAAAATGGGACAGTGCGCATATGCGTGGACTTCCGGGATCTCAACAAAGCTTGCCCGAAGGACGACTTTCCAGTACCGGTCACTGAGCTGATGATAGATAATACGTCCACTCACGAAGTTTTCTCCTTTATGGACGGCTCATCAGGATACAATCAGATAAGGATGCATCCCGAGGACCAGAAGCATACCGCTTTACGGACCCCTTTGGGCATATTCAGCTACAAGGTGATGCTTTTCGGTCTGAAGAACGTCGGTGCCACCTATCAGAGGGCCATGACGAAGATTTTCGATGAACTCATACATGAAATCGTTGAATGCTATATCGACGACCTCGTAGTTAAAAGCAAATCATACGAGGAGCATTTATAGCATCTGAAGATCGTGTTTCAGCGCCTTCAGAAATACAAATTGAAGATGAACCCTCTCAAATGCGCGTTCGAAGTTTCCTCGGGCAAGTTCCTAGGATTCGTCATCCGACACCGAGGCATCGAGATAGACCCGTCGAAGATCAATGCGATCATGGAAATGCCTCCGCCAAGGACTCTCAAGCAACTGTGGTCTCTCCAAGGAAAGCTCGCATATATCCAGCGATTTATAGCCAATCTCTCCGGCAAGTGCAGTCCTTACAGTCACCTAATGAAGAAGGGAACCCCGTTCGTCTGGGATCGCAAATGCCAAAGCGCACTGAACGAAATCAAGCAATACCTGGAGAATCCGCCAGTACTGGCCGCTCCCATTAAAGGAAAACCTCTCGTCCTGTATACAACAGCCCTCAAAGGTTCTTTAGGCATGCTGTGGGCACAAGAGAACAACCAAGGGAAGGAGAGAGCCCTCTACTACTTGAGTCGAGCTCTCCTGGGGGCAGAAAGAAATTACTCCCCCATCGAAAAACACTGCCTGGCGTTGATCTTCGCGATAACGAAGCTCAGACACTATGAGTTGGCACATGAGGTCTATCTCATATCAAAGGTGGATCCACTCAAATATTTGATATCAAAAGACATACTAACAGGATGACTCGCTAAATGGGCCCCGCTCTTGATGGAGTTCTCGATAACTTATCGCCCGTCAAGGCAGTGAAAGGCCAGGCCATCGCCGACTTCCTCGCTGAGCATCCGATACCTGCCGACTCTCCTTTGAACTGTGAATTGCCAGACGAGCACGAGTTTGACACTATCGACGGGGAGAGAAGAGAGAATGATACCCGGTGGGAACTCTACTTCGATGGAGCATCTTCCATGAAGAAGAGCAAAAAAAGCACCCCCATAATCAAATCAGGGGTAAGCCTCATCTTCATGACTCTACAAGGAGGGATAATGCGCTTTGCCTTCTCTTTAACAGAGCCGAGGATGAACAATGAAGCTGAATATGAAGCTTTGATAGCAGGTCTTGAGATCGTTGTCGACATGGGAATCGAGAACCTCCTCATATACGGAGACTCCCAGCCGGTCGTTAGTCAAGTAAATGGAGACTATCAAACGTGCAAACCAGAGTTGGTGAAGTACGGTGAGAGAGTACTGCAACTGCTGACTCAAATCCCTGCCTATGCCCTGGAAAACATACAACGTGCAGAAAATAGCAAGGCGGATACACTAGCCAAGCTCGCTAAAGAATTGGCCGACGAGAACCTCGATGATGTGAGGATCGTTGTGCAAAGCCGTCGAGTTCTTGCGCCGGAAGAAATATCTCCACAGTCGCCCGAAGTAAAAGGAGCGACCGAGAAAACGTCCCTTCAAATAAAAGATCAGTAAAAAGCTAAGGATTGGAAAGAAGTCTTTATAGACTACTTCAAATCTCGTCGAACGCCCGAAGATGCGTCCTCAAGACATCAGCTCATGAAACGAGCTCTATCCTTCGCCTTCGTCAATGACACTCTATATAATAGATCATTTGATTCTCTATGGCTAAGATGCCTGGGACCTGAAGAGGAAAGGAGAGTCGTCCAAGAAACTTATGACGGACTCTGCGGTTCTCACCAAGCCGGTCCGAAGATGAAACTAAAGATTAAAAGGATGGGCTACTATTGGCCCGCGATGATCCAAGACTACCTAGAATACACGAAGCAGTGCCGCTCGTGCCAAATTCACGGGGATTTTATCCATCAGCATCCAAATCCACTACATCCAACGGTGGCTAGCTGGCCATTCGAAATGTGGGGAACCGACATAATCGGGCCTATCGAACCAGCATCGTCCAGAGGATATCGGTTCATATTGGCGACAACTGATTATTTCTCCAAGTGGGCGGAAATAATACCGCTAAGAGAAGTGAAGACGGAGAATATCCTCCATTTCTTCAAGACACACGTCATTTACCGGTTCGGCACTCCACGACGGATTATCTCCGATAACGGGGCAGCCTACAGAAGCCACAAAATCAGCCGCTTCGCACAACAGCATAATATAGACTGGAGATACTCTTCGGTCTATAATCCCCGAGCTAACGGTCTAGCTGAGGCTTTCAACAAGACCTTGACGTAGATCGTGAAAAAGACGGTGTCTCGAAATAAGATGGACTTGCACGAGAGACTGCATGAAGCTCTCTGGGCGTATCGAATTACGTTCAAAACGGCCACAAACACAACGCCGTACGCATTGGTATTCGGCACAGAAGCGGTACTCCCCCTCGAGATAGAGTTAACCTCTCTACGAGTAGCGGTTCACTACGAGCTAACAGACGAAGAAAATGCTCACCTTCGGCTTGAGGAGCTCGACGCCTTTGATGAAACTCGGCTCATGGCGCAACAAAACTCGGAGGCTTATAAAGCAAAGATGACGCGCTCATACGAAAGATTGACTAGGCCGAGAACATTCTGCCAAGGTGAACTTGTGCTAGTGGTCAAGAGACCCATGATCCCCAATCGTGCCAAGCGGGGGAAATTCGAGCCGAACTACGAAGGCCCGTATATCATAGACAAAGTTTACCAGGGTGGGGCCTATCTACTCATGGACATGCATGGTAAAGACCCTTCAGGCCAATAAACGACCGTTTCTTGAAGAAATACTACGCCTAACGAGTCACGGCCTAGGTCAGCGATAGATGACGACGCCTATGTCCGCTCGCTATCTTCCTAAGCCCAAACTCTATAAGTAAGCCGGCAAACGGACCGAAACGTCCTTAAACTAACAACGGACCGAAACGTCCTAAAACTAACAACGGACCGAAACGTCCTTAAACTAACGATGGACCACTATGTCCTAAAACTGGCAATTGACCGAAACGTCTATAAACTACTACGGACCACAACATCCCAAAGATGACACAAAAAAAAATAAAAAAGAAGAAGAAAGAAAACGGTATGTACAAAAGCAAAATGGGCACGGATGAAAACCCGAAAGGGCTCCGTGAGTAAATACAACAGGACTAACGGCGAGTTTTATGAAAACCCGAAAGGGCGCAATCTCGTTAAAAGACACTTGCAAGGTCCTCTCGACCCTGTAAGGAGAAATACCTGCATGAGATCCTTACGAATCACAAGGGAGCAATACACTTAGGGATCCCCACGATTCCTAAGGAGAAATTACACTTACGAGATCCTTAGGACTCGTAAGGAGAATTCCCTTTTGAGACCCTCACGGCTCACAGGGTTCAAAAGCCTTAAGCTACAGGGATCTGAACCTGTTCTTAAGCCATCACAATCTCCGATACTGCCCTACAAGCGGTTCAATGCTGACCCTTGTATACAATCCAAGGGTGCGAATAAACATTTCCTTAACGAAGTTCCACCCCCGCGACTAGGGATATGTTTACACAGTGGAAAACCCTTGTAAGTCCTCTCGACTTATAAGGAGAAAATACTCTTGTAAGATCCTTACGACTTATAAGAGAACACACAACTAGGAATCCTCACGATTCCTAAGGAGAAAACGCACCTACGAGATTCTCACGACTCGTAGGGAGAAATACCTTTATGAGACCCTTACGGCTCATGAAGTCAAAAGCCTTAGTTGACAGGATCCTAACCCTGTTTACTAAGACACCTTTGTTCGACATCGACAAAGGCAAATGATGATTCGCTCCTGGCAATATCCCAGTTGTAGCGATGCTGATGCCTAAATCGGTATCAAATCCCAAACTCGCAGCGAAAATTCAGCGAGCCATAAATGCATATGAAATAGCCGAAATGATGGGGCAACTTGCAACAAAATCAACAAGTAAAAATGTATGCATACAAAAACAGTCGAAATGGTTGGGCAACTCGCAATAAAAAGCAGCGAGTAAAAAGAAAAAATAGCCGAAATGATTGGGCACCACGAAAAATAGCCGAAATGATTGGGCAATCGCGATTTTCGCGATATAAAAGCTGAAATGATAGAGCATCGCGGAAAGAAAAATAAATAAAATGAAACTTTTTGCCCTACAGGTGAGATCACATAGATCCCTGTATACAATCCAAGGGCACAAACAAAGAAGGAACCATACCTTCCCACCAGGCTCTATCAGAAAAAGAAGCCAAATCTCGACGGTTCACAGATAGCCTGAAGATCATCTCAACATTCGTCTCATTACAACAGAAGCAACATCGGCAAATCGGAGCCGCAGCAAAGTTCCCAGTTCCATGACTCGGCGGTGCACAAACAACCGAGAGTCAACCCATCCTGGTCCTGTGGAACACGGCTAATGTCAATCCTGACCCCGTAGGAAGCGCCCGGAGCAAATCCTGGTCCCGTGGAACACGGCTAATGTCAATCCTGACCCCGTGGGAAACGCCCAGAGCACCTCCTGGTCCAGTGGAACAAGACTAATGTCAATCCTGACCCCGTGGGAAGCGCCCAAAGAAAATCCTGGTCCCGTGGAACACGGCTAATGTCAATCCTGACCCCGTGGGAAGCGCCCAGAGCAAATCCTGGTCCCGTGGAACACGGCTAATATGCTAATGTCAATCCTAACCCCGTGGGAAACGCCCAGAGCACCTCCTGGTCCTGTAGAACACGGCTAATGTCAATCCTGACCCCGTGGGAAATGTCCAGAGCAACCCTTGACTCCGTGAAATGCGGATAAAGTCAACCCCTGACTCCGTGAAATGCGGATAAAGTCAACCCCTGACCCCGTGAAATGCGGATAAAGTCAACCACTGACCCCGTGAAATGCGGATAAGGTCAACCCCTGACTCCGTGAAATGCAGATAAAGTCAAACCCTGACCCCATGAAATGCGGATAAAGTCAACCCCTGATCCCGTGAAATGTGGATAAAGTCAACCCCTGACCCCATGAAATACGGATAAAGTCAACCCCTTGACTCCGTGAAATGCGGATAAAGTCAACCCTCGACTTCCCCGTCAAAGCAATTCTTTGATTCGGGAGCAAGTCAACTCATCAATCACTTACGGGTCCTCTCGACTTGTAAGGAGAAAATTCTCTTGTGAGATCCTTACGACTCTCAAGAGAAAACACACTTAGGAATCCTCACGATTCCTAAGGAGAAAATACACCTACGGGATCCTCTCGACCGGTAGGGAGAAAATTCTTTATGAGACCCTCACGGCTCATAAAATTGAAAAGTCTTAGGTGGCATATCCTAACCCTGTCTCCCAAGCCATCGTTGCCTCACAGAGAGGTTAAGGCAGATTTTCTACGGGCCACACTCTCCGACAAGAAAGGAAACAATCACTTACGAGTCCTCTCGACTCGTAAGCAAGAAAAACTCTCTTGTGAGATTCTTACAACTCTCAAGAGAAAACACACTTAGGAATCCTCACGATTCTTAAGGAGAAATTACACTTACGAGATCCTCACGACTCGTAAGGAGAAATACCTTTATGAGACCCTCACGGCTCAAAAAAGTTGGAAAGCCTTAGGAGGCAGATCTGAACCTGACTCCTAAGCCATCGCTGTCCTACAAGGAGATCGAAATAGATTATCCACAAAATGCATTTACTAAAACGGACACACCACCATGAAGCAAAATATGTCTTTTATTCATGAATCAAAATGAATACAAAGTACAATTTATGAAAGAATAAAAAAAATTACTCTCTTTCAGGAGTATATACAAAAGAAGAATAAAAAGAAAAATATACAATTCTTCAAGCCGGCGGACGATTTAATAGATTTGCCAGTTCATCCTTTATCCGCTAGGCCCCGGCTTCATGATTCATTATCGCTAAGAGACGGGCCTCCACTTGAGACTGTTGGGCCTGGTACGAGGCAAGCCGACTTTCAAGGTCCTTTTCGGTAACTTTATGAGCTTCGACCATTTCGTGAGTAAAAATGACGGCTTTATCAATGGCTACCACCTCCCTGATAGCTTCTTAAAGCACCCGCCAAAGTTCATATGCCCGAGTGGTCTTGGCCGTAAGATTAACTTGAAGTTCCCCCACCGCAGTTGAAGCCAGCTTCCTCTCTGAAAATTTTCGGCTGAGCCTCTTATCCCATGACAGCATATTGGCGGCGCACCGTTCGATCAGCCCCCGCAAGCTCGCCTTTGCAGCCACAACCTCTGAAGGAAGACGCGAGCACTCAAGGCTATGTAAGAAAGCCTCCACCCGACGACAAAACTCAACCCAGACTTGCACCAATGTTTCTCTATGGTAAGCAGCAAGAAAGGGGAGAGAACTATTGGCTTCGGCGGCAAATTCTTCGACCGTGATCAAACTACCTGCACGAAGGTCTTCAATCAGAGCTGACAAAGAGTGAAGGCCTAGCTTTGGCATCCGTTCCGAGGTACGTAGAGCATAGGGGCCGGGCGGCATGACGATGCGAGATTCCAGCGTGGTAAGAACTGGCAAAGCTGTTAAGATTTATAAACAATCAGCGAGACTTGCAAGTAAAGTGCAGATGGAACAACGTCGAAACCTTACTTACCCACAGTCATGCAAGAAGGGTCTGAAGGATCCCCAAGCCCGTCAAGAATCTCAACTTCGTCATCGGCCTCCAGAACCGCAGAAGACATCAGTATCGTTATATAAAATAAGAATAATGCCGTGAGGAGAAGGAAAATAACACCAACCTTTCCCGGAAGAGAGGACGATGCGTTGAGGGGATATCGCCTGCGGAGCGGCCATCCTACCAAACGCTGAAAGGATTTTCTGGGAGACAGATCAGCGATAGACGCCGCCAACCAGCGCAATTCTGAAAAGACAGAAAGGTTCAGATAATGGAGAGATTATTGAAATAAAATATAGAAGGCTACCTTCGATGCTCCTCCCGCTCTGAACAGGAGGGATAGCAGCTTCGGCGGCCTCTTCTATACCCCCAAGCACATCATCGGGGACATGGGCCGGTATAACAACTTCCAATTGAGGAGCAGTGGCCACCGCTGCAAGCTCCAATGAATGGACGGTGGCCTCGACTACCTGTCCCGTAGCCTCCGGGCCGTCCCCAGAAATATCCATTGAATCCGTGGCCAATGAAGATGCCTCTTCCGGAGGAGCAAGCACCGGGTGAACGGAAATCACCAATGGAAGCTCCGTGGCAGGAAGAACAGCTGTATCGACCCCCTCCACACTTACTAGTGTCTCATCGGGGATATTTACAGAGTCTATAGTCAAGGCGTGACTCGAAATCAGATCCTCTGCCATTGCCGAAGTCCCTGCAAAGTTTTCACGGAGATAAGAATTTATATATATATATATATATAAGCAGTGCAAAATACTACAAAAAGATATATAAGTATACCAATGCGCAAAGGAACTTCTAGTATGGCTTTTTCAAGCCGGCGTTCCTTCTCAAGAATTCGTGCTCGCCGGAGTGCGAGGGTAGACTCGTGGCCACCAGTCCACAACGAAAGCGCATCTTCGGCATCGGCTGAGATAGGCTGCTTAAGGGCTATCTTGCTTCCCTCTTCCAAAGGACCTATAAATATCCGCCGTATCGATGGAGGATCTTCTTAGAAGATGACGGCAGGATAAGGCCTCTTCGGGACCCTTACATTCTCAGTTTCATCCTGGGAGCATCTTATGGCCTCAGCCAATTGTGTGGCTTCCTCGGCAGATGAACACGGGAAAAGAAGACCACCATCCGGCTCTTGCATAGCTAGTGGTTCATCTTGAATGATAGGCTCTGATTCCACTAAAAAGTCGAGCAGATTGGTGACCGTCTTCTTTCGCCTCTTGGACCCAGAACTAACACCGGAAGACGATTGCTTCTTTCCCCTCGGTGTTTTAGTGCGACGTTGACCCACTTCGCCTTCAATATCCTCTCTCGGCGGTGCTACAGATGGTGACACTGCCATTGCTGACGCCTCAGCTGATGAAACTGCTACTGGCGCCTTATCAGAAGCCCTTGCCTGAGCTCTAGTGCGCATCGGCATACCGACTGTCGGATTCAATTCCACATCCACCGCCCCAGGAATAAGCACGATACCAGTATCCCTTAAGGGAGGGCGAACTATTGTTCGCGGTCGCGGCGGGACTGCCGTGGCCTGGAGAGGGGCGGGAGCTTTAAGCCCTAAAAGTATCCTCCTCTCATCAGCAATGATTGGACTAACCCGGTGGCGATACCAACCCGTGAAAGCCCCCACACACCTCGGAATGTAGTCGGCCTCGGGGATCATGAAATGAGAACCGGTGTTCAGCCTCATGAAATGGTGGGTGGCGTCATGAACAGTTTCCAAAGAAGAGCTGGCTCCACTATGAACGCCTTGAAGGGGATACCTTAGTCATATCCCAGTTGCCGGGCAAAGCGGTGTGGATTGTACCGCATGAAAAGAGCCGCATCGTTTCGACGAAACACCAGATAACCGGGTCTGATCGAGTACAGGTGCATGGCTTCCTTAGGCTTCAAAGATGGTGCTCCCTCTTTCGATAAATCAAACAACTGTTGAACAGGTCCCGAGGGAGCAGAAAGGATTCGATCACTAAATACCATTCCGCTTTCGTTGGCTTACGGATTGAGCAGCACGTGAAGAGCCCCTAATTGAGTTGGGTCAGGAGCAGAAGAGTCCACCAACCTCATGAGCCGCGGAAAGGTATAAGCATCATAAAAGCTGGGTCTCTGGTGCACAGCAAATGCCCCTAGCACGTGCATCTCAATCCATGACGTAAAGTAATGAAGAGAGAAACTCACTACGTTCACGCCTGGGGTTGAGGTATTGGATGCAGAGCATAGCCAATGGTACAGATGCGACAGCCCCGCAATGCCCACGGCTAGTCGCGTCCCTTCGACAATGCGATGAGTAGGGTAAATGACCGAGGCTCTCATGAATCGACGTTGCGTTGGAACAACAAACCAACCGAGCCAGACGCTGATAAAACCCATGAAGAAAGTTTCTTCATCCATGCCAGGAGCTGCGATCGACTCGAAAGGTATAGCCGACAAGACTGGAATGTAAAACTAGGAAAAATCCTCTTCTCTAGCCGGTAGCCTATTTAAACCAAACCCGAAGGGGTCGTTGATATTCGCGAACTTCGGAGCCGCTTTTGATAGAACGTCTCCATGAAGGAAGCAGGCGATAAAGCTTTTAAACGCGACGCCCTGTTCTTCTGACTCCGTGAACAGCTTCTCAAAAATCCCCAGAGTCTTGATTAGACTCGGGTACTTGTGGCGGATGGCATTTTCAGTTGACAAGCCTTCAAGCGTAGCGGGCACCGTCTCGAAGGCATACTTGTCAGAGGGCAATAATTCTTCGTAAGGCACTCCTCTGATCGGTAAACCTGAGATCTCGCGAAACTCTTCCAAAGAGATCGAAACTTCGCGGTCCCCTAACAAGAAAGTGTTGGTGGGAAGATTCCATTGATAAAGGAAAACTTTAACCCACCATACATGAGGAGACTGATAATGGAAGAGAGACGCGTACACCGCCTGGTAAAGCCTGACCTTCTGCACTCGCGCATGATGAGCGGACAAGATGTAATGAGCCCATAGATGGTAGCCCGTGGGATGGCGAGGGGTAAGCCCTATCTTGTAAACTTTTCCCCAAGGCTGGGCTTCACCTTGGCAGATATAATGCCCCAAGATGTCTATGGACGGCACAGGCTGATTTGGTATCCCAGTTGTCGACGGTTCGAGCCGGCCGGTAGGGGTCCAATTTGCAATCTCTACAGTAAAAGCAGTCCATGGGCGGTCCATCGGCAAGAATGGGCGGATATGCTCTGTTGGTACCTCGCAAAGAAAGCTTCGCCGACCGCGGATGATATGACCGTACCAGGTCCCCCATAAAAGTAAATTGGTGCAATCACGGTCGTGAGCTTTAATCATCGCCATCACCTCTTCGTCAGACGGTGACTGAGGAAAAGCAGCCTCCGAGCGGGTGAAAGGGAAGTATGGAATAGAAGCCATTGTTCCTGAAATAAAGGAAGGGGAAACTGTTAGTGAAGCCCACACGTGTGTGTGTGTGTGTGTGTGTATCTATATCTATATATATATATATATATATATATATATAAAGACAGTGAAAGAAGGCGACAAGACGCTTATTTCATGGGACTATTGGTTACAAAACGCAAGGGCCCCACAAAATCAAGATGGTGGCTCACTGATGATGAGGCAGGGTAATCATTATGAGAACAAAAAGAAGATTCTCAATAAATGAACAGTGGATTTCAAAAAACTCTACACTTTCCCCCAAGGAGAAAACCCATTGCAGAAACTCTGTGCAAATCGAGAAGGATCTCTACTGAAATTTTTTGCAAGAACAACTCAGGATAAAAAATCCCAAAAAAGTCCTCTTTTAAAGAATTAAGTTCTATAGAAGAATTAAATTCCTTCTGAACAAGAGGAATTAAATTCCTAGAAAAAACTTTCAGAGCTAAGCTCTTGGAAATAGAATTAAATTCCAGAGAGAAACAGAGGCCGTCATCAAACCCCTAAGATCAGAAAAATGTCTAACCATGGGGTTTGCTACCCAGAGATTGTGCACTCCTAAAGATCAGAAAGATGGGTTCTTTGAAGGGAAAAACCCTTGTGGATTTAAAATCCAAAAAGAGTTCTTTTTATATATGAAAGTTCTTCGGTTGTTCAAAACCATTACTTGAAGAAAAGATTCTTTCTTGGACAGAGTTAAACTCTGAATTTTTTTAGAACAGAGAACTGAGCTCTGAGGAAGAGAATTAAATTCTCAGAGGAAAATGAGCAAGGAAGAAGATGAAAAAGTGGAGGCGCTTCTGAAAAGACCCCTGCATTTATAGGATATGATGGGAAACGGTTCATCTGCCCCCTTCCTTAGGTAGATCCAACGGCCACAAAAGATGACAGCGTTGCACTTACGTGCAAACACGTGAGAACAACGCTGTGGGGGCATTTGTTCCCTCATAAAATATTAGGGAAAATCCCAATGGGGCATCACGTGCCCACACGTGACCAGGGGTCACGTGCTGACACGTGATGGTTTCCTGGGGACTCTGTTATAATAGAATTGAATTCTAATCAACAGGAGTCACGTGCCCACACGTGATGGGCCTTTAAACCCACTGAAAGGGATTAAAAGATATAATAAAACAGCAAGGAATACCCCAATGGGGCATCACGTGCCCACACGTGACCAGAGGTCACGTGCAGACACGTGATGGGTTCCTAAGCTCTCTGAGTAATAGAATTAAATTCTAATTAAATAATCAATCAGTAGAGTCACGTGCCCACACGTGATGGTCCTTTAAACCCACTAAAAGAATTAAAGGTATAATAAAATGACTAAGGAAAACCCCCAATGGGGCATCACGTGCCCACACGTGACCAAGGGTCACGTGCTTACACGTAATAATTCCTGAGTTCTTTAAAACAGCAGAATTAAATTCTGGTTAAAAGCTTAATCAGTGGGTCACGTGCCACCATGTGATGGAGTCTTAAAACTTTCTGAGACAAAGGAAAGAAAACCCTAAATGGGGCATCACGTGCCTACACGTGACAGGGGGTCACGTGCCAACACGTGATGGGTTCCTAAATATCTCTGAACTAATAGAATTAAATTCTAATTAAATGGTCAATCAGTGGGGTCACGTGCTAACATGTGATAGGCTCTTAAACCTTCTGAACTAATAGAATTAAATTCTAATTAAAGAAATCAAAAACCCTAATATTTCCCTAGATCTTTCCAAACAAAAAGATTGCGCTCTGTAAAGTGGAGCGCCGTTGGATTAAAAATCCAATGGTGATTAAAAAATCACCAATTTATAGAAAGATTCTATAACAGGGAGATATTTCTCTAAAATTTTCCAGGAATAACAGAAAAAATATCTTTTGGATTAAAAATCCAATGGTGAATAAAATTCATTGAGTGATCTAAAAGATCATGTTGGTTACAAAATCAATTGAAATCTTTCAATGAAAGATTGACTAAACAAACCGATTCTTTTCTTCCTCCTATAAATAGGATCCAAGAAGAGAAGAGAAAAAAAGATACAACAACAACAGAGAGAAAAAAGAAGAGAATTTAATTCTCCAGAGAGAAAAAAAGATTTCTTCAGAAAAGAAAGAAACCCTAGGTGAGAAAGGGAAAGAGATCATAAGCTCCACAAAACAAAAAGAGAATTTAATTCTCAAACTAAGATTTTAACTCTTCTGAATAAGAACTTAGTTCTTCCTCTGGTTGAAGATCTGCAGAAGCAGATCTCCCCATAAGTTGAGAATTTAATTCTCATCGGGGAGATTCTGTCATGCAGATCTAAAACCTAAGGGAGGACCAAAGTTCAGAGAATTTTATTCTCCCAAAAAGCACGTAGTAATTTAAAATCCTCCAACAAAGATAGGGTTTAACCTTAAATTCAAGAACTTAGTTCTTCTTCATGGTTGAAGATTTGCAGAAGCAGATCTCCCCAAAAGTTGAGAATTTAATTCTCATCGGGGAGATTCTGCCATGCAGATCTAAAACTTAGAGGGAGAGTTGGGTTTTAAGAATTTAATTCTTCCAAATATATAGGAATTTAATTCCTCTAAATAAAATTAGGGTTTAACCCAACCAAAGAATTTAATTCTTAAAAAAGGGACTTAAAAACTCTCCATGCACGTAAAGAAGTCAGTATCCAACCTGATCACGTGGCAACACGTGACCTTCCTTTCAATGTTCAGAAAAGAATGAATGAGATGGGGTCACGTGCTCCCACGTGACCCTTGGATAAATTCCTCAAAAAAGAGAGAACAAAGTAAATGCAGAACAGACTTTGGGCGCCCTCACGTGTCCCCACGTGACCCCTGACAAACACCTCTTTAAAAATGAGAAGATGGAAAGAACTGAAGGATTAAAATCCAATGCATGGGCGCCCTCACGTGTCCCCACGTAACCCCAAGCAAATCTTTTTAATATCCAGTGCATGGATGCTCATCACGTGCTCACACGTGATGGCCCTGAAGACTAAAAGTGTTTAACACTTATTCTAAGAATAAAATAGGGGAAGCTTGACCCTACGTGGGCGCCTCACGTGACCCCACGTGGGCGCCTCACGTGACCCCACGTGAGCGCTTCACTTTTAGTGTTTAACACTATTTTAAGCGTTTCATCCTTAGTGTTTAACACTGTGCATCACGTGGGAACACGTGACCGCCAGATATATGCTAGTGTTTAACACTATATGCAAAATAGTCTTAGCCCAAATTGGCTAAGTCTTCCAGAGGCATGACTCCCCTTTTGACTGAGCCTCAAATACACCCTTGTCTTCCAAGATTGTTCATCTCATATGATGTCACGACCCAAAGTTCGGCCCGTGACCGGCACTTAACCACGCAACGCCTACAGGCGTAACCTGACTAAGTAAGCCGAACCCAGAAAACAAACCCATTAAAATTTGGAGTGTTAAAACATTTAGAAAACCTTAAGTTACTTAGTAGCAATCCTTTTTGGTTCAAGTTATTATTTAAATCATTTTAAATAACATTTCTTTTTCAAAAGTTTGTCCCGAAATCGGGTAAAAGGCGAGATATAATTAAAAGTAACATGTGAAATAAATAGAGCATCACAATAGGAGAATCGCGGCCGACGGCGGAGAAATCACCTCAATATAATATACGATGCCGAAGCGAAGAATGGGCAGTAAAGTGAAAACCAATATCATAAGAGGTAAAACTGCATGAATAAAGTCGGCTCACAACGAGCTCGACACCAGAGTACAAATAACATATATCGTCCTCACAACTGTCTCTAAGTCAATACATGAAAGTAGATGGAGAGTACTAGATACATCAAGATGCAACTGAAAAGTAAACAGATACCGTACAAAACCCACCTAATAGCAAAAGGGCTAACACGCCTCAGCAATGGTATCTGTGTCAAAAGGTGCGGTAAACAACCAGCTGCGACTACTCCCAAGGGTAACCTGCAAGCACTGTGGCACAACGGGGGTGAGTTGCCAACTCGTGAATAGTAGATAACATATAAAGGTAATCGCGAGTATGCACGTACTGCGATACTCTAACCTATGTCAACAGATAACATCTATATGATGAACTGATTACTCATATCAGGCAGCAATGTAATCTAAAATTCTCCCCATATAAGGTGCAAGGTATGCAATAATCGTGTCTGATATGGAATCTAACAACCCTATATAGCATGAGCAGGGTATATGATAATCATATATGGCATGTGTACTATATCAGGTACAATAGGTACAGAATGAGATGTCAATACTAAATGCTGAGTATGGGAATAAATAGTGTTTACACGGAATATCAACGTGGAAAAATGACCGGTGTCGATCAATACACCCAATTCCCAGTAAAACTCGGGCGCCATCATCCACATCGGCCCTCAAATCCTGTGAATCTCATACAATCGTGAGTGCCCAACATCGGCACCCAAATCTCATAAAATCAACTGTGTCCAGCATCGACACGCAAATACTCCAGTATGGGGCGTCCGTCCATCGGATCTGCCCACGGGCTCCGTCTGCGGAATCGGCCCTCGGCCCCCGGCAGTACGCGTCGTCCCGTATCCATCCATCGACTCTGGTCGGTATCCTCCGGATAATCGCCAGGTTTAACTAATCACCGGTAGGTAGTAGTCCCTCCGTCGGGCTCACCGTCTAACAATACGAGTCTTCTCGCCCCGGGGTACCTGAAAGGTTCCTAGGCACCCTATAGAGGTCTCACAAGGCATCGAACATGCCAATATAAAATTTTATGGGTGCCGAGAGACCCTAATACGGATCTTAGACTAGAAGTTTAGGCGAAAAGATAAACTAGTTGACTACTTAACTAAAAGTTAGATGCTACAACCTTTGTAGATTCGGATATCCACTTCCTTAGCTCCACGTAGTCGTCCTCTCGCTGTCCTTTTCGAATCCTAGACTCATTTGTCGGCTTCATCGGGAAAACGAGCAGAATAGGTCGTTGGCTTCGTGCCGAAGATGATCTACGTCGAGGTTGCACAAGTTCAAGCTCCAACTTCACCAAGTTGTGAAACTTGTGAAGAAAACACCCAAAACAACTAGGCAAGAGGTAGAGGGTGAAGAAATAGGAGATGGGTTCACTTTAGATTTGGATTTCTCACTTTGGATCTCAAGTTGCCATTGATGGCATCAAAGTTTCTTTCTTGAAGATGAAGAAGAAGAAGTAGATAGAATATGATAAGTATTGTGAAAAAGAATAATAAAATCAAATACTTATCATGTTCTAACCTAGGTTAAGTGTAGAGAATAAACCATGGTAAATGGGAATGGTTAGGGTTAAGCAAGAAGACAAATGGTCTCTTTAGTCAAAGCTTCATGAAGCTTCATCAAGCTTCATGACAAAAAGAAACCATTTTCTAATCTTTTATCTAATTAAATAAATATAGAAAGGATAAATAAATAGATGAATAATACAAAACCCTAACTATCATCATAACCATGGTTTAGTTCTTTGCACTTAACAAAATGATCAAGTATCATCAATCATGATACAAATGTGTGCACAAAAGTATATCACATATACTTCTTGCACATCAAGTGAGAAAAACCATATAAAGTGAACCAATACTAGTTAATGCAAAGTAATATATCAAATATATAATTATACATTAAATCATTAAATCAACATTTGATTCAATGATCCGGTCATGTCGCACACAACCGACTAGTATTCAATGTATCGATTTATCGAATCAATGATTCGATAACTAGGTCATATCGAATATAACCAATCGAAACATTTATCGCGAGAATGAAATGCGGTATCACATAGACACATTATTCTCGCTCCCGCACATATCTCATATGCGCTCCTATTTCGTTTCGCTTGAGCCAGGAAACCTCTGTGTAGGACTCTAAAGACTCGTCAATACGCCGGTAGCAGATGATGATCATATCAAGCACCCACAAGCCGCAAGCGGTCTGCTAAACGTAACGGCCATCCGGGTATTGAGCGATCAGAAGATCGACGAGCTATCCCGCTCACACTCCTGTGAATCCAACCAGTAACACTTACCGTACAGTCCGGTCTGTTCGTCTGATACGTCGCATATCAAGTCTAGGGGTGGTAAACGTCAGACCCCAATAACCGATAAGTCGTGCCGATGGGAGGCTCATAACGGGTCGAGAAACTACTGGTAACACTTACCAGCAAATCTCTGATCAGCCCTGGCCAGGGACTTCCCTGTTACGGCCAATCGAGCACAGCGCAACATCAACCCCCAATACCGGGAGAGACGAAACCCCTCCTATCGCTCATTGCCTCCATGTGACTCGGGACTATACCCAAAGACCACCGTTTTGCACACCCTCATGGACGTGGTAAGGTGGAGATCAAAGCATAGTGGGAATCACACAAGACTCTATGACGATCTCGGGTCTACAGACTAACCTGTACAAGTGTCACCTGAGAACTGCCATCTGACGTGAGATATAATACCATCTGGGAGTCCTCGGCGAGTCCATCCAGTGTACCCAGTCTCCACTGAGCACCCGTACACCATCTCTGATGTCAAACACCAATGGATATGGGATCATCCATCGCCCATCTCATGGGTCGAGAAGCGTATACGCTAGTCTACACTGGTATATCGATGCCCCGTCTCGATACACCCACGACTAGAGACCTTGAAGGATGTACTTATGGACTACCATGTCCCCACTAGTATGATCTGCATCATAGTCCAGGCAGTCAAGTACACATCCTAAGGGCTTTACCAACATGTAACTATAAGACAGTTTAAAGAGACAAGTGTACATGTTAAGATAAAGAGTAACCAGATAGCATACTATCATATCGAGAAAGAAAGTCATCTCTATATATGTCCAAGCATCCAATATAATATACATCATCTGTACAATACTGGCCTCTTGGGCATACATACAACTAACAATCTCCCACTTGCACTAGGGCTAGCTGCTGTAGTATCGCATACCGAGCATCCCGAAGAGTCTCTCAAACTGTGTCTGGGGAATGGCCTTCGTGAGTGGATCCGCCGTGTTGTTCTTCGTGTCAACCCTCCTGACCTCGATCTCCCGGGGATCAACTATCTCCCGGATCAGGTGATACCGCCTCAGAATATGCCTGGATCGCTGATGGGACCTGGGTTCCTTGGCCAAAGCCACCGCTCCATTGTTATCGCAATACAAAGGTATTGGATGCTCAATGGATGGAACCACTCCAAGTTCAGTAATGAACTTCTTGATCCAGACAGCCTCTTTGGCAGCATCGTTGGCAGCGATTTATTCAGCCTCCATCGTCGAGTCTGCCACGGTTTCCTGCTTGGAACTCTTCCAGCTAACCGCCCCTCCGTAAAGGGTAAAGACAAAGCCCGACCGCGACTTAGAGTCGTCCTTATCACTCTGGAAGCTCGAATCGGTAAAGGACTCCACTTGGAGTTCTCCGTTACCATACACCAAGAACATATCTCTAGTCCTTCGCAAGTACTTGAGAATGCTCTTCACAGCTGTCCAGTGAATCTCTCCAGGATCAGCTTGATACCTGCTCACTACACTTAGTGAGTATGCTACATCGGGTCTGGTACATAGCATCGCATACATGATAGAGCCTACTGCCGAAGCATAGGGTATCCCTTGCATGCGAGCTCTCTCCAAATCAGTCTTGGGAGACATCTCTTTGGAGAGAGTGACTCCAGAGATCGTGGGAAAGTTCCCACGCTTGGACTCTTCCATACTAAACCTCTTTAGTATGGTGTCAATGTACCTGGATTGGGACAATCCCAAAATCCGTTTGGATCTATCTCTATAGATCCTAATCCCCAATATGCAGGAGGCATCACCAAGATCTTTCATTGAGAATCTTTGTGATAAGAAGAGCTTGACCGATTGCAGCATAGGAATATCATTTCCTATCAAGAGTATGTCGTCCACGTACAATACGAGGAAGACAACCTTACTCTCTGCCACCTTCTTATAGATACAAGGTTCATCTGGATTTTTGACGAAATCAAACTCTTTGATAACGACGTCAAAGCAGATGTTCCAACTCCGTGATGCTTGCTTTAATCCATAAATGGATTTAAGCAGCTTGCACACCTTTCCGCTGCTCCCACTGTCTACGAAGCCCTCTGGCTGAGTCATGTACACGCACTCTTCTAAATCACCGTTTAGAAAGGCGGTCTTAACATCCATTTGCCAGATTTCGTAATCATGATATGCAGCGATGGCAAGCATGATCCGGATGGATTTAAGCATTGCTACTGGAGAAAAGGTCTCGTCATAGTCCACACCTGGTCTTTGACGAAAACCCTTTGCTACAAGTCTAACTTTGAAAGTCTCCACTTTCCCATCTACACCAAGTTTCTTCTTGAAGATCCACTTGCTCCCAACGGGTTTTACCCCTTCAGGAGCAACGTCCAAAGTCCATACTTTGTTGGTGTACATGGATTCCATCTCGGACCGCATAGCATCCAGCCATTTCACTGAGTCCCCACTCGTGATGGCCTGCTTGAAGATAGTTGGGTCATCATCCTCCATGATGCAATCCTCGCTCCCACCGTCCATGAGAAAACCGTAGTATCTCTCAGGTTGGCGAGGAACCCTACTAGATCGGCGGAGTGGGTGGGGTTCATCGGGAACTACGGAATCCTCTGGTTCCACCAGATCTTCTGTTGTAGCTTCTGCAGCTGGAACTTCTTCCAGTTCTACCTCGTGACCACTAATCTCTTTTTCAAGAAATTCCTTTTCTAAAAAGGTGGCATGCCGAGAAACAAACACTCTTTGTTCCTCAGGGTGGTAGAAGATATACCCTTGAGAATTCTTGGGATATCCTACAAATTTGCATAGAACAGACCGTGCCTCGAGTTTGTCCGGATTTTGTCGTTTGACATAGGCTGGACAAATCCATATCTTAACATAGTTAAGACATGGTCTCTTCCCTTTCCATATCTCATATGGAGTGGTAGGCACAGATTTGGTGGGGACCATATTCAATAGATGTATGGCTGTCTCAAGCGCATACCCCCAGAAGGAAATAGGTAACTCAGCTGTGCTCATCATAGAGCGCACCATATCTAATAGGGTGCGGTTCCTCCGTTCTGATACACCGTTGTGCTGTGGTGTATATGGAGGAGTCAGCTGAGAGAGAATCCCATTCTCTTTTAGGAAGTCCAGGAATTCATTGCTCAAGTATTCACCTCCTCGATCAGATCGAAGGATTTTAATACTTTTTCCGGTTTGGTTTTCGACTTCTTGTTTATATTCTCTAAATTTCTCAAAAGCTTCAGACTTGTGTCTTATCAAGTACACATGTCCGTATCTTGAGAGATCGTCAGTGAATGTAATGAAGTACGAAGAACCATCCCTGGCATGTGTAGACATGGGACTACATACATCACTATGTATTAGTCCCAAGAGTTCGGTAACTCTTTCTCCGTGTCCCGTAAACGGAGTTTTGGTCATCTTGCCTTTGAGACATGACTGGCAAGTGTCATAAGATGAAAATTCGAATGGTTTCAAATATCCATCCTTATGCAACTTAGCCAGTCGTGTCGCATTGATGTGACCCAGTCTACAATGCCATAAGAAGGATTCGTTCAGTTCTGAACTCTTCCTCTTGTGTGTGCTTGTTATGCTCAGAACTGTTGATTGATTTAGAACATAAATGCCATTGCACAACGTGCCTGATCCAACCAACTTTTGGTTACGGAAAATGTTCATAACATTATCCTGTAATACAAAATTATATCCCTCTTTGCTTAATAAAGAAACCGATATAATGTTGCATATCAGGTTCGGCATGTAATAGCATTCGTTCAGAACCAATGTATTACCAGTTGGTAATACAAGGTGATATTCCCCGACAGTCTTAGCTGCAACAATTGCACCATTTCCAACTCTAATGTCTTTATCACCTTCTCCAAGTTCTCTACCTTTCCTGAGCCCATGTAACTGATTACATATATGGGATCCTGACCCGGTATCTAATACCCAGGACGTAGAGCAAATGGAGAAACAGTTCTCAGTAACGAACACACCCGAAGAAAATGCATCAACATGTACTTTCTTCAATCGGGTGGCATGGGAATCCTGGTATTCCCCTATATCCTGTTCATTCCTATAACTCTTATAAGAAAGAACGGAACCAACGTTCCCCAGCACAGTATAACATGCGGGTTCGGTCAATACATCCATATTATTATCTTCATTAGGGCATGAAATGGTCGCTACCTAGAGAGAGAGAGAAGAAAACACTTTAGCGTATGCTCGTGCAAGATCAGATTGGTTATTATCTTATCTAATCAGGATGGCTCCCACTGCTTTTTATCAAATCTTCCTTCAAACCCTAAAAGAAAAGACTAGCCGGGATTAATTACACACTACAAGTTTGCCAATCTTTCAGCCAGGCCAGTGTCGGTACTTTGAGGGAGGTCCCCCGTGCTTTCGCACGAACCTAATTAATGTAAACCTCGTTTTCCCAGAGGCGTAACCCCGTTGACACCTTTCTAGACACCTACTTGATCAGCTAATTGCAATGTGTAAAACTCTCCCAGGAGTAACTCTTACTCGTAGTGGGTATCGGGATCCAACTATCTCATAGAAGGTATGCAATCTCATTGCAAATTTCAACACTTGAAATTCCCGATAATACTTTTGCCCCTAGCGTGCTATGACCTTGACGAAAGCCAACAAACCACAGCCCGCTAGTCAAGTTCAACCCGTACATTTCTTGACTGAATTAAACCCACCCGCACGACCCTTGACGAAAGCCAACAAAGCCGTACGACTACCCTAATCCAGTCGCATCATATGCAGCAGATAAACAGCACATAGCTACCGCACACTACACCTTGACGAAAGCCAACAAATGCAGCACGAATACTATATGTAACTTATCTGAAATGACGGAGGGCTACGCAGGTTTTTCTGAAAACCCATTGCGTAATGAACTTGATATCGTTGTAGAATCAAATGAAGTTTTGAAATGGAGTGATTTTGAGGCTTTTGTAGTTTTGCTAAAGGAGTCACTCCCGGTGAAGGGATCTCGGTCCTTTCCTCGTCGAATGAGGTGCGGGATATATCATATATATCGCTGTGTAAAACAAAAACTCTTAAAAGCAATCAAAAACAAACCGAGTGTGTAGCGTCTGCCAGTTATTGCTAAAGGAGTCACTCCCGGTGAAGGGATCTCGGTCCTTTCCTCATCGAATAAGGTGCGGGATATATCATATATATCGCTGTGCAAAGCAAGAACTGTAGCTACCCTTTTTATTTAAAATTTTGATTCTACAACATCTTAGGTTTCTTTTCTTTCATTAATCACATTAATGAAGTCCCATCATTTACGTACCTAAACATCACAGATAGATATGACGTACACTTATGCCATCCGCATTCGCCTCGATGTCCCCTCGTGCATCGTTAGGTTAGGTAACTAACGACAGAGCAGGGCAGGGCTAGCGCGGGTGTAAAACATAAGTAACGTCTATATAATATATCATATATACTATATACTATATCCATCACAGAATCACATCACAGATATCGCAGCAGAAGAAACATATGAAATATTGGATATTCTAGGACGTCCGTGTTTTCAATACGAACCAGTATAAAACACGGATTCCACGGTCGTGATGAATAGCCAATCCCACACCCTTAGACCCCTACGAGAGCGGCAAGCAACCCTGCCAATTCTAGGGTTAGGAGACCCGGACTCGACTCCTCGAGTTGGTCTCCCACTGGACCCCAGAACCCGGTTACTTGTGCTCCCCTCCTTGGGTCTATCCTAATGCAGAAAAGTAAATAATATACAAAGGGTGACATCTTCCGCTACCTGGAAGTGCCCCAAATAAAAGAATATTACATACAAGTTTTTACATGAATGAAAATGAAAAACACTCATCTCACATAAAAAACCCCCCGGCTATTCAAACCCGACGATCCAATATAACATATCCAGCAACACATAACATCACATGTCATCAACGTAAGTAAGTATGCATACCCCAATTGTCGTTGACGTATAGCAACGAAACCGGCGATATGAACATACTACACTTACGGTCACAGAAAAGAAAGTGTAAAACTACAACAGTTGGAATCCGCAACCTCTTTAGACATCACATGCCTAACAGATATAAATCCCGCATTTTAGTCTCATTATCGAAAACTCTTTTCAATATCATGTGGGACTAAACTGCTAGATTTATAACATTCATTCAGTTATCTCATAACTGTTTGTGAATTCCAATTATTGTATCACATTCCAGATAAACAGAAAATTATAAACTTTCCGATCGAACAGTCGAATACCCAAGTTTTCCCGATACAGCTCAACACATGAAATAAGTCTAACAACATTCAGTTCGTGCCTCAGTACCAACGGTCCAGCCGTAGAAGGGTCAAGCCAACGCCTCACATGTGGCACCTTGTACTGCCCCAAACCCGAAGGTTCAAAGGGCAGTTCAAGACGGTCACATAATCGAGTTAAGGTTTGTTGTCTTCTAGAGGGTCCATCGCGTTACTTGCACTACTTAGAACGTCGTTAAACTACGGAAAAATCCAACACTTGGAAATTTCCCGGCAGGGGAAAGTTGGGTATTTATATCCGGTCGAACTTTTTAACATATTCTAAAAATTATCCGGAAATACACAAAAGACGAAATTTGATAATCCGATCGAAATACCGAATCCCCAAAACAACCCAGAAAATTCAACGCTTGAAAAAATATTAAAAACACCCAGAGAACTCAGCACTGTTAAATAAGAATTACTGTGCAAAAAGATAGGGATGACGTCATCAAGCCGCCGCGGAACCGCCGCCTAAGCTGGCTTAGGCCGCGGTTCCGCCGCGCAGTTCACTGTTCATTGAATAAAAATTGCACCGTAATTCTTAGAATTCCCTGCTGAATTTTTTAAGCATTTTTAATATTGAAAAATCCCAGATTTTAGAAAAAGTACAGAGAGCATGTTTGGTTTAGGGTTTCGGGTTCGTTCGGGCTTCAAATTGCGTCTAGACTTTGCCTAAGGCTCTAGCTTGGCTCTGATACCAGTGAAAGGTTCCTAGGCACCCTATAGAGGTCTCACAAGGCATCGAACATGCCAATATAAAATTTTATGGGTGCCGAGAGACCCTAATACGGATCTTAGACTAGAAGTTTAGGCGAAAAGATAAACTAGTTAACTACTTAACTAAAAGTTAGATGCTACAACCTTTGTAGATCCGGATATCCACTTCCTTAGCTCCACGTAGTCGTCCTCTCGCTGTCCTTTTCGAATCCTAGACTCATTTGTCGGCTTCATCGGGAAAACGAGCGGAATAGGTCGTCGGCTTCGTGCCGAAGATGATCTACGTCGAGGTTGCACAAGTTCAAGCTCCAACTTCACCAAGTTGTGAAACTTGTGAAGAAAACACCCAAAAAAACTTGGCAAGAGGTAGAGGGTGAAGAAATAGGAGATGGGTTCACTTTAGAATTGGATTTCTCACTTTGGATCTCAAGTTGCCATTGATGGCATCAAAGTTTCTTTCTTGAAGATGAAGAAGAAGAAGTAGATAGAATATGATAAGTATTGTGAAAAAGAATAATAAAATCAAATACTTATCATGTTCTAACCTAGGTTAAGTGTAGAGAATAAACCATGGTAAATGGGAATGGTTAGGGTTAAGCAAGAAGACAAATGGTCTCTTTAGTCAAAGCTTCATGAAGCTTCATCAAGCTTCATGACAAAAAGAAACCATTTCTAATCTTTTATCTAATTAAATAAATATAGAAAGGATAAATAAATAGATGAATAATACAAAACCCTAACCATCATCATAACCATGGTTTAGTTCTTTGCACTTAACAAAATGATCAAGTATCATCAATCATGATACAAATGTGTGCACAAAAGTATATCACATATACTTCTTGCACATCAAGTGAGAAAAACCATATAAAGTGAAACAATACTAGTTAATGCAAAGTAATATATCAAATATATAATTATACATTAAATCATTAAATCAACATTTGATTCAATGATCCGGTCATGCCGCACACAACCGACTAGTATTCAATGTATCGATTTATCGAATCAATGATTCGATAACTAGGTCATATCGAATATAACCAATCGAAACATTTATCGCGAGAATGAAATGCGGTATCACATAGACGCATTATTCTCGCTCCCGCACATATCTCATATGCGCTCCTATTTCGTTTCGCTTGAGCCAGGAAACCTCTTTGTAGGACTCTAAAGACTCGTCAATACGCCGGTAGCAGATGATGATCATATCAAGCACCCACAAGCCGCAAGCGGTCTGCTAAACGTAACGGCCATCCGGGTATTGAGCGATCAGAAGATCGACGAGCTAGCCCGCTCACACTCCTGTGAATCCAACCAGTAACACTTACCGTACAGTCCGGTCTGTTCGTCTGATACGTCGCATATCAAGTCTAGGGGTGGTAAACGTCAGACCCCAATAACCGATAAGTCGTGCCGATGGGAGGCTCATAACGGGTCGAGAAACTACTGGTAACACTTACCAGCAAATCTCTGATCAACCCTGGCCAGGGACTTCCCTGTTACGACCAATCGAGCACAGCGCAACATCAACCCCCAATACCGGGAGAGACGAAACCCCTCCTATCGCTCATTGCCTCCATGTGACTCGGGACTGTACCCAAAGAACACCGTTTTGCACGCCCTCATGGACGTGGTAAGGTGGAGATCAAAGCACAGTGGGAATCACACAAGACTCTATGACGATCTCGGGTCTACAGACTAACCTGTACAAGTGTCACCTGAGAACTGCCATCTGACGTGAGGTATAATACCATCTGGGAGTCCTCGGCGAGTCCGTCCAGTGTACCCAGTCTCCACTGAGCACCCGTACACCATCTCTGATGTCAAACACCAATGGATATGGGATCATCCATCGCCCATCTCATGGGTCGAGAAGCGTATACGCTAGTCTACACTGGTATATCGATGCCCCGTCTCGATACACCCACGACTAGGGACCTTGAAGGATGTACTTATGGACTACCATGTCCCCACTAGTATGATCTGCATCATAGTCCAGGCAGTCAAGTACACATCCTAAGGGCTTTACCAACATATAACTATAAGACAGTTTAAAGAGACAAGTGTACATGTTAAGATAAAGAGTAACCAGATAGCATACTATCATATCGAGCAAGAAAGTCATCTCTATATATGTCTAAGCATCCAATATAATATACATCATCTGTACAATACTGGCCTCTAGGGCATACATACAACTAACAGTACCATACCGGGTCCACCATGTACCCGCAATCGGTGCCTACCTCTCCTCGAATCGGGTATACTCACACAAGCTCTCTGGAACCGTGAAAACTCATGGTGGACGCACTAAATATCATTTCAAGGGAAACCGGGTTTTTAAACAGTGCGTATTTTCTTAAATTAGTACTCCGGTTCCCAAATCCAGAAATCACATAATCAAATAAAATGCGTAATCCATGCAACATGTCATATGGCGCTAAGAGTAAAAGAAAGGGAAAACCGCTCTTTTGAAAGATCTAGTTTTGAGAATAACGCCTACGGTCCCTTAGTTTTTAAAACAAGTCTATATCGTCCATGTATGTAGCTTATGAATATGTGTATCGGTATGGATGTGTGCATGGATAAGTATGCAAAGTGGATATAGCAATGTACATGTGCACAACTGTAGACATATGATGCGTATGCGCCCAAGTAGGGTTATATCAATGAAGGTACTCACGAAAGTGCATATACAGTGTGCGTGGTATGAATGTCCATATGATAGTAGGTGGCAAATCATGACAACATCAAATAAGCAGAATCAAACATGAGGTTTATAGCAATCCTATAATGTGAGTGTCATGGCAATCACTAACGGTGTGAGTGTAGCATATAAATCGTGCTCGTGCAACTTGGACCGTTAGTGACAGTGCAGTGTTCTATACTACCAGTTATATATATATAAGACAGTATGCTACTCTAGTATGCCTGTATGAACACATAAAACTAACATCCTACTACGCCCTGACGCTTAACGCCATACGGGCGATTTCCCCGTGGATGTTAAATCTACTCACCTGGTCGCGTGCTAAGTATAGCCGACCACCTGCTTCCCTTTCCTGGCGGCGTCTGACGTACCCGCCTGCGAACCTGGAATTAACACAAGAATTCCAATATATCACAATCTCGTAAAACGCAATATCGGAACGAAACGAGAAACCCGCGTTGCGAAATAACGCGCGTGCGCACGATACGCTGGAACGTGTGTGTGTGTGTCCAGAACTCGATCCGATACGCCGCGATATGCTGAATCACAGAATCCACTCGCGTATCGCGCGTATCGCGCAGAATAAAATACCAGAAAATGACATACATTCCCAGATTTTACCCAGGTTTGAATATTACAAAACTATATATACCCTGGACCCACAAAATGTAGCAGACACCTGTACCAAAAACCCTAGCCTCTAACCCCCTAGTCTGGCCGCAAATTGCGGCCAGAACGGATATTTCGGCGGCCTCGGGTGGAAGTGGTGGGGTCGGGCTCTGGTGGTGGGGTCAGGGTGTCACCAGTAGGCTATGGTCCAATCAATTTTATTCTGAACCAACACGGGTAACAGCAGATCTCAAAAAGCCATGTTTTTGCTTAAAACGTCAAGTTTGGTCCAATCTGAAAACTGAAGGTATTTTAGTGTAATCTGGGGTTATCCTTGGTTAACCTGGCCTCAACAACACTTACTTAGGCTAGTCTACTCAACACCAACCTCACTTAACCACAATTTCACATAAAACACCTAAACAAGCACGAAACGCATAAATATTGCTAATCGAAGCTACTTCTACACAACTAAGAAAACAAGGAAGGAGTTTAGAAGTTATACCCCACTACGAACCTCACAAACAAGGAGAAGGAGGAGAAGAAGAGGGGTGGAGCTTGCTGGGGTGCTGCTGTTTCAGCCGAGCTCCTGCTGTCTCACCAGAAGCAGGGGTTGCTGTTCTGGCTGATGCATTTGCTGTTGTTTTTGTTGTGTTGTTGTGTTGTGTGGTGTTGTGTGGTGTTGTATAGAGTTGGGGCTGCTTGGAAATAGGGTATTGCTGCTGCTGATGCAGCTGAGGCTGATAATAAAATGGTTCTGATGTGCTTTGGAGCTGAACAAATCAGCTGATGCTGATGTTATGGTTCTGAATTGTTTTGGGTTGAGGTAGCAGCTATGCTGATGTAGGCTAAGTGAGAGGGTGAGTTTGAGAGTATGTGTGAGTGAGAGATGTGAGGGATGTGAGTGAGAGGGAGAGTGTGGAGGCTATGAAAAAGTTATGAAGTGAAGTGGGTGTGACCCTTTCTTAAGCCACCATTTTCTCTCTCTATCAAAGCTAACATGACACCTATCATTCTCTCTCTCTCTCCTCAACCCAAGTCAACCCCAAAAGAATATTAATCCCTTTATATATTTAGAAAATCAAATTCTTAATTTAAAACTAATTAGCCTAACAAGAGGGGTTAGGCCACCATGGTTGCCTAAACATGGTTTAACCAAATTTTAACCCTAGGTTACATGCACATGTTTGTGCAAGCTTAGGAAAATTCTAGAAAAATGCTTATTAATTTTGATAAAATATTTGGGAGTCAATTTGGTAAACTTTTATTAAAGAATTTCAATAATAAGAAAATAATTAGTTACTAATATAATCCTAGTTGTTACAGTTTTCCCCCCTTAAGAAAATTCGTTCTCGAATTTAAAATATAAGACTACGCGTACCTTCAAAGAGATGAGGGAATTTCTTCCGCATCTCCCCTTCGGCCTCCCAAGTGAACTCCTCACCGTTCGGGCTGCGCCAAAGAACCTTCACCGACGGCAGGATCGTAGATCGAAGTTTCTTCACTTGCCGATCCAATATCTCCACTGGTTGCACGGTGAATGAAAGGTCAGGCTCAAGCTATACTGTCGGATGCTGGATCGTGTGGGAAGGGTCATGAAGATATCTGCGTAGCATCGATACGTGGAAGATGGGGTGGACATCTGAAAGACTGGGTGGAAGAGCCAATCGATACGCTACTGCGCCGACACGCTCGAGGATCTCGAAGGGACCTATGAAACTGGGGCTAAGCTTCCCCTTCCGTCCAAACCTCATCACTCTCTTCATCGGAGAGACCCTCAGAAAAACGTGATCGCCAGCTGCGAACTCTAAACTGCGGTAGCGTCTGTCAGCATACGATTTCTGCCTGCTCTGAGCTGTCCTCATCCTGTCTCGAATCAGCTGTATCTTCTCGGTCGTCTCCTGTATGATCTGTGGCCCCAAAACACTGCTCTCGCTGAGCCCTGTACAACAGACGGGCGATCTACATCTCCTCCCATACAAAGCCTCGAAAGGTGCCATCTGTATAGTGTCCTGGAAGCTATTGTTGTAGGAGAACTCTATCAAAGGTAAATGATGATCCCAGCTACCACCAAAGTCTAACACGCAAGCTCGGAGCATGTCCTCGAGAGTCTGAATGGTCCGCTCTGACTGTCCGTCGGTCTGCGGATGAAATGCCGTGCTGAAACTCAAACGAGTGCCCAAAGCCTCCTGAAGCCTTTGCCATAATCTGCTGGTGAACTGGGGGCCTCGGTCTGACATAATGCACGTCGGAACCCCATGTAGTCGCACAATCTCGTCGATATAAATCTGGGCATACTGAGCAAACCCGAAAGTCGTCTTCACTGGTAGGAAGTGAGCCGCTTTCGTCAGACGATCCACGATCACCCAAATGGAGTCATACCCCCGCCTAGTCCTGGGTAGACCCACAACGAAATCCATCGAAATCTGTTCCCATTTCCACTCCGGAATGGGTAACGGCTGCAGCTCTCCCGCGGGCCTCTGGTGCTCGGCCTTGACTTGCTGACAAGTCAGGAATCTCGATACGAAATCAGCAATGTCCCTCTTCATTTCGTCCCACCAGTAGACTTCTCTCATATCATGGTACATCTTGGTGGAACCGGGATGTACACTGTACACTGATCGATGTGCCTCCTCGAGAATATCGCGCCGCAATCCCTCAGCATCTGGTACGCACAGTCTAGACCCGAATCGTAATATCCCCTGATCATCGACCACGAACTCGGAGAATCTGCCATGTCCAATCTGTGTCGCGATCTCTGAGCAATGGTCATCCCTGCGCTGTGCCTCATATATACGGTCAAGCAACTGTGGGCGTGCACGAACGTGCGCAAGCTGTCCCCCGATCTATGTGAACTCGAACTGTACTCGGCCGTCGCATAGTATCTGCCAATCTTCTGACGACTGCCTCTGCACTGCACTCAAGCACGAAAGACTACCCCCGGGCCTCCTGCTCAAAGCATCCGCAACTACATTAGCCTTGCCCGGGTGATACAAGATCTCGCAGTCGTAGTCCTTCACCAGTTCCATCCAACGGCGCTGTCGGGGATTCAGGTCTCGCTGCTGAAATATATACTTTAGGCTTTTGTGATCAGTGAATATCTGGCACGACTCGCCATAGAGGTAATGTCGCCAGATCTTATGTGCAAAGACCACTGCAGCCATCTCCAAATCGTGAGTGGGGTAGTTCTGCTCATGTTTCTTCAATTGGCGGGAAGCATATGCGATCACCTTGCCGTGCTGCATCAATACGCATCCTAGCCCCACTCGTGAAGCGTCACAATATACTACAAATCCGCCTGATCCTGAAGGCAAGGATAGCACTGGCGCCGTAGTCAAGCAAGTCCGTAGTCGCTGGAAACTGTGCTCGCACTCCTCCGTCCAAACAAAAAGGACCCCCTTCCGGGTCAAACCGGTCAAGGGTGCATCAATACGGGAGAAATCCTGCACAAAACGCCTGTAGTAGCCGGCCAGTCCTAGAAAGCTGCGTATCTCAGTAATGGATGTAGGTCTGGGCCAACTCCGCACGGCCTCGACCTTCCTCGGGTCTACACATATACCATCCCGTGTAATTACGTGACCCAAGAAGTCTACGCTGTCCAGCCAGAACGCGCACTTGGAGAATTTTGCATAGAGCCGGTGCTCCCTCAAGGTCTGCAGTGTAATCCGCAGGTGCTGCTCATGCTCCTCTCTGCTCCGGGAATACACCAATATATCATCAATGAATACGATGATGAACAAGTCAAGATACGGTCTGAATATACGGTTCATCATGTCCATGAAGGCTGCTGGCGCGTTGGTGAGTTCGAACGACATCACCAAAAACTCATAATGGCCATAACGCGTACGGAAAGCCGTCTTCGGAATGTCCTCCGGTCGAACTCTCAGCTGATGATAGCCTGATCGCAAATCGATCCTCGAAAAATAACCTGCACCCTGAAGCTGGTCGAACAATTCGTCGATGCGTGGCAACGGATATCTGTTCCGCACGGTCACCCGGTTCAGCTGCCGGTAGTCGATACACAGACGCAAACTGCCGTCCTTCTTCTTAACAAACAGGACCGGAGCACCCCAAGGAGAAACACTGGGTCGAACGAGTCCCTTGTCCAGCAAATCTTGCAACTGACTCTTCAACTCACTAAGCTCCGCCGGGGCCATCCGATAAGGCGGTATAGAAATAGGCCCCGTGCCGGGAATCAAATCAATACGGAAAACAACATCACGCTCAGGCGGCATCCCAGGAAGCTCGTCAGGGAATACGTCAGGGAACTCGCATACACTCGGAACCTGGTCCAGTGGAACATCCGTGGCCCTAATCTCAGCAACATAGGCTAGGAATCCCTGACATCCCTTCCTCAAAAGCTGTCCAGCGTGAAGAGAAGAAATCAAAAGGTGAGGGGTGGCACCACGGTCACCCTGCATAACAAAAGTCGTCCCGCCGGGAAAACAAAACCTAACAGTCTTCTCGCGGCAGTCCACAGACGCATAACACGTGGCCAACCAATCCATGCCCAAAAGAACGTCAAAGTCCAACATCTCCAGAAGGATCAAGTCGACAGGCAAATCTCTCTCGCCAATACGGACAACACAGGATCGGAACACGTGCCTAGCAACAAACGACTCTCCCACGGGAGTGGTCACTACAAGTGGCTGATCAAGAAACCCAGACTCTCTACCCAAACTCGGCACAAAATGTGTGGAAACGTACGAGTGCGTGGATCCGGGATCGAATAATATGTGTGCATCAATAGTACATACTGATAAGGTACCTGAGACCACCGCATTAGACGCCCGCGCGTCCTGATACATCAACGCGAAAACCCATGCCTGCTCTCCACCTGTAACTGGCGGTCCCCTGCTAGTAGCTGGCTGTACTGTGCCGGTAGCTGGCGGTCCTCTGCCTCGGCCGCCTTGCCCTCTAGGAACAAACCCTCCGCGACCATGGCCCCTCTGTGCATGAGTCTGACGCGGAGCGACTGTGGGTACAACAGGTAATGCCCTCTGGGGTAGAAAAGGTGGAAGTGTGACATGCGGTACGGCTGGCTCCCTCTGGCGTGCCTCGGTACTATCTCTAACGCGGTGATGAGGACTACCACATCCAAAGCATCCACGGGATGTCTGCTGACCCTCCTGGGGGTATGAGCTAAACATCTGACCTCGCCCCGAGTCTCTGTCACTGGTATGACGTCTATCACGGCGTCTGAACGGATGTCTCTGAGCTGCTGTGTCAGTACGTACCCTCTTCGGCCCTGGAACTACTGAAGTCTCGGCAAGGCGCTCCTCGACTAATAGGGCCGCGTCTACAGCTGCGGCATACGTCTCGTAATGCTGTGCGCTGATCGCAAGGAACAGTGGTGTAAGCAAGCCTCGGACAAATCTCTTGACTCGCAGTTCCTCAGTAGCCACTAGGTACGGAGCATAAACTGATAGCTCGGTGAATAGCACGTCGTACTCTGCCACGGTCATCTTTGGCGTCTGGCGTAAGGACTCAAATCTGCATGCTCGGGCATCCCTGACACTCTGGGGAAGGAAGCGGGCTATAAAGATCGTCACAAACTGTGTCCAGGTCATAGGAGGAAGACCTGCTGCCCTGCCCTTCTCGACCGATTCGCACCATTTCCGCGCAAGCCCTTCCAAGCGAAAGCTCGCGAACTCGACCCACCTCGTATCTGAGCATCTAAGGGAACGGCATATCCGGGCCATCCTATCAATAAAGGACTGCGGGTCCTCAGCTGTGTCGGTGCCTGTGAAAACCGGAGGCTTCAGCCTCATGAACTCTGCTAATGATACTGAAATCACCTCCGTGGCTGTAGGGGCAATTGCTGGTGCTGTAGATACCATCGCGGTCCCCGTGACTGGTGGAGCTACCTCTGGTCGCTGCGCTCGAAGCGTCTCAACTAGCGACCCTATCATCTGACGCATCTCCTGCATGCTGGATCCCACCGTCTGGCGCATCTCCTGCATACCAGCCCCTAGTGTGGCGATCTGATCTGTCATGGGAGGTGTAGTCTGCTCGGGTGCAACAGGTGCACTGCCCGGATCAGTCCTCGTCTCGGACGAGTCAACACGAGCCTCGGCTCTCGCAGCTGCTCTCTGTGCCCTCGTAGTCCTTGGCGGCATAGTGGCTGTAAAGGAAGGTAGGATTCGATAAGGATACAGAAATTGAATCGCAAGAATGTATATAGTCATGAAGGAATTTCAATCAATAAGCCCTAAGGTCGCTTAGGCGGGGTACCGTGTCATGAGTATGCCGCGGAACATACGCACGCCACGCTACCCTGCTGCAGCTACCTACTCCATCATACCAGGGTCAATCCTACACTCCGAAGGTAAAACCTACGCTCTGATACCAACTTTGTCACGACCCAAAGTTCGTCCCGTGACCGGCACTTAACCACGCAACGCCTACAGGCGTAACCTGACTAAGTAAGCCGAACCCAGAAAACAAAACCATTAAAATTTAGAGTGTTAAAACATTTAGAAAACTTTAAGTTATTTAGTAGCAATCCTTTTTGGTTCAAGTTATTATTTAAATCATTTTAAATAACATTTCCTTTTCAAAAGTTTGTCCCGAAATCGGGTAAAAGGCGGGATATAATTAAAAGTAACATGTGAAATAAATAGAGCATCACAATAGGAGAATCGTGCCCGACGGCGGAGAAATCACCTCAATATAATATACGACGCCGAAGCGAAGAATGGGCAGTAAAGTGAAAACCAATATCATAAGAGGTAAAACTGCATGAATAAAGTCGGCTGAAAACGAGCTCGACACCAGAGTACAAATAACATACATCGTCCTCACAAATGTTTCTAAGTCAATACATGAAAGTAGATGGAGAGTACTAGATACATCAAGATGCAACTGAAAAGTAAACAGATACCGTACAAAACCCACCTAATAGCAAAAGGGCTAACACGCCTCAGCAATGGTATCTGTGTCAAAAGGTGCGGTAAACAGCCAGCCGCGACTACTCCCAAGGGTAACCTGCAAGCACTGTGGCATAACGGGGGTGAGTTGCCAACTCGTGAATAGTAGATAACATATAAAGGTAATCGCGAGTATGCACGTACTGCGATACTCTAACCTATGTCAACAGATAACATCTATATGATGAACTGATTACTCATATCAGGCAGCAATGTAATCTAAAATTCTCCCCATATGAGGTGCAAGGTATGAAATAATCGTGTCTGATATGGAATCTAACAACCCTATATAGCATGAGCAGGGTATATGATAATCATGTATGGCATGTGTACTATATCAGGTACAATAGGTACAGGATGAGATGTCAATACTAAATGCTGAGTATGGGAATAAATAGTGTCTACACGGAATATCAACGTGGAAAACTGACCGGTGTCCATCAATACACCCAATTCCCAGTAAAAATCAGGCGCCGTCATCCACATCGGCCTTCAAATCCTGTGAATCTCATACAATCGTGAGTGCCCAACATCGGCACCCAAATCTCACAGTCCAGGTACATCGACACCATACTGAAAAGATTCAGTATGGAAGATTCCAAGCGCGGTAATTTACCGGCTTGTCACGGGATCACCCTCTCCAAAGAGATGTCTTCCAAGACTGATTTGGAAAGGGATCGCATGTCCATTATACCCTACGCTTCTGCGGTAGGCTCTATAATGTATGCGATGTTGTGTACCAGACCAGATGTGGCTTATGCACTGAGTGTGGTAAGCAGGTATCAGTCAAACCCTGGGGAGAAACAATGGATAGCGATAAAGAACATTCTTAAGTACCTGAGAAGAACAAAGGAGATGTTCTTCGTGTATGGCGGAAAAGACCTCCAGATTGAGGCCTTTGCTGACTCCAGTTTCCAGAGTTACAAGGATGATTCCAAGTCCATGTCGGGTTTTGTCTTTACCCTCAGTGGAGGGGAGGTGTGTTGGAAGAGTTCCAAAAAGGAAACCGTTGCTGACTCGACTATGGAAGCGGAATATATCGCTGCATCTGATGCCGCAAAAGAAGCTATCTGGATGAGGAAGTTCTTGAAAGAACTTCAGGTGGTTCCGTCCATTGTTGATCCAATACCTCTGTATTGCGACAACAACGGGGCTATAGCTTTAGCGAAGGAACCTAGGTCCCATCAGAAATCCAGACACATCTTGAGGCGGTATCACCTGATCTGGGAGATCATGGATCGCCAGGAGATCGAGGTTCGGAGGGTTGCTTCAGAAGATAACACTGCAGATCCATTCACGAAGGCCTTACCCTAGACTCAGTTCGAGCGGCTGATCGAGATGATAAGTCTTCGATACGCCAGTACATGGCCTTAGTGCAAGTGGGAGATTGTTAGTGTATATGCCCTAGAGGCCATTACTGTATCATACTAGTATGTATATTACTTGATGGAAGCTTGGGATATTCACAGTTTTATAGACAATCTTGCTCGAAATGGTAGTATGCTACTTGGTTTGTCTCTACTTTAATGTGTACATATGTTTCTTTTATTATATCACCTATACGCATTAGTGGAGCCCTTAGGATCTTTGCTTGATTACCAGCGTTGTGATGGCAGTCACACTCATGGGGGCTGGGTAATCTACAAGCACATCCTTATTTACACATCCCTGGTCGTGGGATTATCAAGACAGGGCATCGATACTCCGGAGTAGACTAGCGTATGCGCTTCTCATCCCAGCGCGGGAGACGGCCTGTCCCACAGCCGTCGGTACATCGTACTTGAGATAGTATGCGGGTGCTCGTTAGGTTACGAGTACACTGGACAGGACTTGTCGGGAACTGTTGGTTGGTATTATACCTATCGTCAGTTATCAGTTCCCAGGTGACATGAATATAGCTTAGTCCGCTAACTTGACACTGTCACTTCGCCTCGAGTGTGTTCCCACTGCACTTTGATTACTACCCTACCACGGCTCAAAGGAGTCGTGCAAATATGTAGTAGTTGGGTGCAGTCCCGAAGCACTTGGAGGCAGTGACGGTTAGACAGGATTCGTCTCTCCCGGTATTGGGGGTTGACATCGCGCTGTGTCCAGGAGAGCCATTACACAAGTAGTCCCTGGCCAGGGCATGCGAGATATACTGGTGGGTTTCCAGTGTTATCTCAAGGTGTTCTGGGCTACACTCCGACACGACTTGTACCGCTATTAGGGGACTGACGTTTACCGCCCCCCTAGGCCCGCCATGCGATGTATCAGACGAACAGACCGGACTATACGGAGACTGTCACATTCAGGCTCAGTAGGAGTTCAGATGGGTTCACCTCGTCAGTCTTCTTATCGGCATCTACCTGGGGACCGTTACCTACAGCTAGTGCCGCTTGCGGTCTGTGGTTAAACCCACTGCCAGCGTAGTGTCGAGTCTTTAGAGTCCCACACAGAGGGTTATTCGCCTTTAGGCAAAATGAGTAGAGGTCGCATGGTTTTGCGACAGGGTTCGTTCACATCCGCGCACTTGTGCACATTTGCTGTCCGGACAGCTTATACTAGCGGGCTTTGGTTTAAACCGGATCCTAGTATATGAGTTGGGATTGGTTTTATCTCATTGTATTCGTGTTCCTCGGATCACGGATATGGGTGCGTATGCACAGTTGACTGAGACAGAGGAAGAGGACTTTGATTAGGGTTGATGACCATTGTCATTTTCTTAACCCTAATGCTTATGTGTGAATTATGATTAATTGATATTAGTTAATTATAATTGTGCATGGTTAGGGTTGTTGACCATTTGACTATACTTGACTTGTTGACCTAGGTTGACATGTTGACCATAATCATTCCATATGAAAGATGCTCTTTGATCCTTGCAAATGACATTTAATGTGAAATGATAATGGTCAATTCTTGATTAACCATGACAATTATCTTAGCTAATTATCTAATTTCCATACTTCACTTATATGTGAGAATGATGGTTATTTTCTTCTCATTCTATCATTTAGATTCTCTCTCCTCCTCTTCCTTTCTCTCTAGCTCTCCCCTCTCATGAGTTGAGAATCCCTTGAGCTTGAGATAAACCCTTCTAAGATACTCTCTACTCTTTTCTAAGGTTCTAGGATTAGTACTCCAAGCATCTTAGTTACTTCTAGTTTGAAGTTGAAGCCAAAGGTTGAGGCTCTCGGGTGGATCCTTCTTCGACAAGAGAAGGCGACGAGGAGATCATCTTCTTTCACTCCAAGGAGCAAGGAGAGAAGGACTTAAAGCCCTAGGTATAACCTCTTTTCAAAGTAGCTAAACTCCTTTTCTCTTTTTAGTTAGTTTATGTTTAGCAAAGATCCTCCTTTTGATAGTCCATATTGCCTAGTGTGTTAAAAATCCGTTTTTTATACTGTTTCCGCCTCCCCGCAAGCACCGGGGTGGGCAACGTGGACTTACACCTACTAGATCGCGGAGAGGACGAGGTTCGTTGGGAGATATCGAATCCTCCGGTTCAACCAAATCTTCTGTGGTAGTTTGTGCTGCTGGAACCTCTTCCAGTTCTCCTCCTTGCCACTAATTCCACTAATTTCCTTTGCAAGAAATTCCTTTTCTAAAAAGGTGGCATGTCGAGAAACCAACACTTTTTGTTCCTCGGTGTGGTAGAAGATATACCCTTGTGAGTTTTCGGGATATCCTACAAACTTGCACAGAACAGACCTTGCCTCGAGTTTGTCCGGATTGTGCCTTTTGATATAGGCCGGACAACCCCATATCTTAACATAATTAAGACATGGTCTCTTCCCCTTCCATATCTCATATGGAGTGGTATGCACAGATTTGGTAGGGACCATATTAAATAAGTGTATGGCTGTCTCAAGCGCATACCCCCAAAAGGAAATAGGTAACTCAGTGGTGCTCATCATAGAGCGTACCATATCTAATAGGGTGCGATTCCTCCGTTCTGATACACCATTGTGCTGTAGTGTATACGGAAGAGTAGTTGAGAGAGAATCCCATTCTCTTTTAGAAAGTCCAGGAATTTCGTGCTCAAGTATTCACCTCCTCGATCAGATCGTAGGATTTTAATACTTTTACTCGTTTGGTTCTCGACTTCGGATTTATATTCCTTGAATTTCTCAAAAGCTTCAGACTTGTGTTTCATCAGGAACACATGTCCGTATCTTGAGAGATCGTCAGTCAATGTAATGAAGTATGAAGAACCATTCCTGGCATGTGTAGACATGGGACCACATACATCACTATGTATCAGTCCCAAGAGTTCCATAATTCTTTCTCCGTGTCCTGTAAATGGAGTTTTGGTCATCTTGCCTTTGAGACATGACTGGCAAGTGTCATAAGATGAAAATTCGAACGGATTCAAATATCCATCCTTATGCAACTTATCTAGCCGTGTCGCATTGATATGACCCAGTTTACAATGCCACAAGAAGGATTCGTTCATTTCTGAACTTTTCCTCTTGTGCGTGTTTTGTACATTAAGAACCGTAGTTTGATCTAGAAAGTATATGCCATTATTTAATGAGCCTGATCCAATCAACTTTTGATTCAGGAAGTTGTTCATAACATTATCCTGTATTACAAAATTATATCCTTCTTTACTTAGTAAAGAAACTGATATAAGATTGCATATCAGGGTCGGAATGTAATAGCATTCGTTCAGTATCAATGTATTACTATTTGGTAATACAAGGTGATATTCACCAACTGCTTTGGCTGCAACATTTGCCCCATTCCCTACTCTTACAGAATGATCACCCATTCCCAGTTCTCTACCTTTCCTTAGCTCATGTGACATATTACATATGTGGGATCCTGATCTGGTATCTAATACCCAGGACGTAGAGTGAACTGAGAAACAGTTCTCGATGACTAACACACCCGAAGAAGATGCATCAACATGTTTCTTCTTCGTTTGGGCGGTGTGGGAATCCAGACATTCTCCAATTTCCTGATCGGTCTTATAACAATTATAAGAAAGAACGGAACCAACGTTCCCCAGCACAGTATAACATGCGGGTTCGGTCAATACATCCATATTATTATCTTGATTAAGGCCTGACATGGTCGCTACCTGAAGAGAGAGAGAAGAAAACACTTTAGCGTATGATCTTGCAAGATCAGATTGGTTATTATTTTATCTAATCACGATGGCTCCTACTGTTTTTATCAAATCTTTTTTCAAACCCTAAAAGGAAAGACTAGCCGGGATTAATTACACCCTATAATTTCGTCAATCTTTCAGCCAGGCCAGTGCCGGTACTTTGAGGGAGGTTCCCTGTGCTTTCGCACGGACCTAATTAATATAAACCTCGTTTTCCCAGAGGCATAACCCCGTTGACACTTTTCTAGACACCTACTTGATCGGCTAATTGTCCTGTGTAAAATTCTCCCAGGAGCAACTCTTACTCGCAGTGGGTATCGGGATCCAGCTATCTCATAGAAGGTATGCAATCTCATTGCAAATTTCAACACTTGAAATTCCCGATAATATTTTGCCCCTAACGTGCTATGACCTTGACGAGAGCCAACAAACCATAGTCCGCTAGTCAAGTTCAACCCGTACATTTCTTGATTGAATTAAACCCACCCGCACGACCCTTGACGAAAGCCAACAAAGCCGTATGACTACCCTAATCCAATCGCATCATATGCAGCAGATAAGCAGTAAGTAGCTACCGCACACTACGCCTTGACGAAAGCCAACAAACGTAGCATGAATACTAAATATTACTTATCTGAAATGACGGAGGGCTATGACAGGTTTTTCAGAAAACCTATTGCGTAATGAACTTGATATCGTTGTAGAAACAAGTGATTTTTAAAAGGTGTGTTTTTGAGTCTTTTACTAGTTTCGCTAAAGAGGCCACTCCCGGTGAAGGGATCTCGGCTCTTTCCTTATCGAATAAGGTGCGGGATGTTTCATAAATACCGCTATGCAAAGCAAAAACTATAAAAGCAATCAAAAGACAAACCGAGTGTTGTAGCATCTGCTAGCTTTTGCTAAAGAGGTCACTCCCGGTGAAGGGATCTCAGCTCTTTCCATATCGAATAAGGTGCTGGATATTCTACAAGGAATACCGCTATGCAAAGCAAAAACTAGAGCTACCCTTTTTGGAAATTTGATTCTACAACATCTTTTAGGTTTCTTTTCTTTCATTAATCACATTAATGAAGTCCCATCATTTATGCTTCCTAAGCATCACAGAAGAAACGAAATACAACGTACGCTTATGCCCTCCGCATTCGCCACAGTGTCCCGTTATGCACCGTTAGGTTACTTAACTAACGGCATAGCGGGACGAGACTAGCGCGGGTGTAAAACATAAGCAAAGTCAACTATATATCTCATATATAATGTATATCCATTCGTCTCAGAATCCACAATGATCATATCACAGAGCAGCAGAAGAAACATATGAATTATTGGATATACTAGGAGGTCCGTGTTTTATTTTGAGCCTGTATAAAACACGAATTCCACGGTCGCGATGAATAGCAAACCCACATCCCTAGACCCCTACGAGAGCGGCAAGCAACCCTACCAATTCTAGAGTTAGGAGACCCGGACTTGACTCCTCGAGTTGGTCTTCCACTGGACTCTAGAACCCGGTTACTTGTGCTCCCTTCCTTCGGTCTATCCTAATGCGGAAAAGTAAATAATATAAAACAATGGTGACATCATCCTCAACCCGGAAGTGCCCCAATAAAAGAATATTAAATACATTGAATTTTACATGAATGAAAATAAAAACTCCCATCTCACATAAGACCCCCGGCTATTCAAAACATGACGATCCAATATAACATATACAACAACACATAACATCACATGTCATAAACGTAAGTAAATATGCGTATCCCAATTGTCGTTGACATATAGCAACGAAACCGGCGATACACCACATATTACACTTACGGTCGCAGAAAAGAAAATGTAAAACTACAACATTTGGAATCCACAATCACCTTAGACATCATAAATCCAAAATATCACATACTTCGCATTTCATGCCTTACTGTAGGAATTCCACATATTGTATCACATTCAGAAAAAGCTAGACGATGTTAAATATTCTGATCGAATCAACAAACACCCACAATTTCCTAATAAGCTCAACACTTGAGCGTAGTTTGTAAGTATCCATCACATGCCACAGTGCAATTGAACCAACCGTAGAAGGGCAAACCAATGCCTCACCTGTGGCACCGCTGAACTACCACAAACCCTAGGGTTCGTGGCGGTTCTGACGGTCAAAGAATCGAGTTAAGGTTTCATTCTTCTAGAGGGTTCATCGAATAACTTGCATGATATTTGAATGTTTCAAACTTGGGAAAAATCCAACTCTTGAATGAATTTCCAGCGAGGTTAAAGTGGGTATCTGATATCCGTTCGAACTTTTAAACACCGTCTAAATAACCCGAAAACAGTTAGAATTACGACTACGAAACACTTCGAGTTGCCTTTATAGTAAATTAACATCACATGAAAATTTAGCAAAAATAAACGACACCTGAAATACCAAAACCCAGTCACTGGAACATTGGAAAAATTTGAGGGGGGTGCTCGGTTATGGGCCGAGATGGGGGGTATGTGGCCGGCCAAAAATTCTCCAAATGGCCCCAAATTTCACCAGTGTTCTTGTCATATCACATATAACATTTTGCACTTGTTTGAAAAATTTTTAGAGCTCATTTAAAAATCGACAGAAACTTGGTTTTGATGCGTCAAGTTTCTGAGTTGTTTCGGTTTCGTAATCCTACACAATCCGTCTAATTCTCTAGCTAGGCTCTGATACCACTGTAGGGTTCCTATGAATGACAGCAAGGTTTCCAGAGGTATCGTCCATACCATTTTCAAAATTTTTCCGTTTTAAAGAACCCTAAACTAGAATCGATAACTAGAGAATCATACGAAACAATATGTAAACTACTTTACATCTAAGTGAACTAGGAATACAACCTTTGTAGACCTATCCTTCACTTCAATAGCTCCTTGTAGTGGTCCTTTCGCTGCAATCACAGAACTCCCGGACTCTAGCATGGCTTCTCAAGGTGAAATGAACGATCTTGCTTGAAGTCTTCGAGGCCGAAGATGATATACGTCGAGGAGATACTAACTCAAGCTACTACTTCACTAATGAGAGATTAGTGAAGCTAACACCCTATACTAAAGTGCTAATTTATTAGAGGATGATAAAGTAAGAAGTGGGCTCACTTTAGTTTTATTTTTCTCACAATATTTTCTCTCTTTAGAAAACCCTAGCAAGCTTTTTGCTCAAGGAAGAAGAAGATGAGCAAAAGAAATGAGAATGAACTAATGTGGTGAGAGAGTGAACCATGGGTGAGTTTGTATCATATACTAACTCATGTAGAGACATAACCATGGCTAAATTATAATGGTTAGGTTAATAAATATCTTAAGTAAAACAAAATTAGTGGACTAAGTCAATGCATCCACAAGCTTCATGAAGCTTCATGCATGTGAGCTATTATCTACTAATTTGGAATTACATTAAATACTAAAACCCAACATTATAATTAGTATGATGTAAGTCTGATACACCCATGTAGTATGTATCAACAACCATGAAACAAAATAAAACACAATTAATATATATCACATATATATTAAGTGTGCACATGTGAGAATAATAAATGCATAAGTGAGCTAATATTAGTTAATGTAAATTAGTATATCAAATATACAATTATACACTAAATTATCAAATCAACACTTGATTTAATAATCCGGCTATATCACATATAACCAACTAATATTAAATGTACCAACTTATCGAATCAACACTTGATTCGATAACCCGGCTATATCACATATAACCGTCCGATACAAATATCGCGAGAATAGAATACGGTATCATATACTCGCATTATTCTCGGTCCCGCACATATCACATATGTGCTCCTACTTCATTTTGCCTGAGCCAGTAAAACCTCTATGTAGGACTTTAAAGACTCGTCAATACGCCGGCAGTAGGTGATGATCACATCAAGCACCCACAAGCCGTCAGCGGTACTAGCTGGACGTAACGGCTACCCAGGTATTGAGCGATCAGAAGATCAACAACCAATCCCGCTCTGGCTCCTGTAAAGCCTGTCAGTAACACTACCGTACAGTCCGGTCTCCTCGTCTGATATGTCACATATCCAGTCTAGGGGTGGTAAACGTCAGACCCCAATAACCGATAAGTCATGCCGATATGAGGCTCATAACGGATCGAAAAACTACTGATAACACTTAACAGTAAATCTCTAAATCAGTGCTGGCCAGGGACTTCCCTGTTATGGCCAATCGAGCATAGCGCAACATCAACCCCGAATACCGGGAGAGACGAAACCCCTCCTATCGCTCATTGCCTCCAAATGACTCAGGACTGTACCCAAAAACCACCGTTTTGCACGTCCGCTTGAACGTGGTAAGGTGGAAATCAAAGCACAATGGGAATCACACAAGTCTCTATGACGATCTCGGGTCTACAGACTAACCTGTACCAGTGTCACCAAAGAACTGCTATCTGACGTGAGGTATAATACCATCTAGAAGTTCTCGGTGAGTCCGTCCAGTGTACCCAGTCTCCACTGAGCACCCGTATACCATCTCTGATATCAAACACCAATGGATATGGGATCATCCATCGCCCATCACATGGGTCGAGAAGCGTATACGCTAGTCTACTCTGGTATATCGATGCCCTGTCTCGAAACACCAACGACTAGGAACATTAAAGGATGAACTTATGGACTACCGTGGCCCCACTAGTATGATTTACATCATAATCCTGGTAGTCAAGTACACATCCTAAGGGCTTTACCAACATGTAACCATAAGACAATATCAAGAGACAAGTATACATGTTAAGATAAAGAGCAATCAGATAGCATACTATAATGTCGAGCAAGAAATTCCTCTCTCTATATGTCTAAGCATCCAATATAATATACAACATATGTACAATAATGGCCTCTAGGGCATACATACAACTAACAATCTCCCACTTGCATTAGGGCCAGCTGTTGTAGTATCTCATACCCAACATCCCGAAGAGTCTCTCGAACTGTATCTGGGGAATGACCTTCGTGAGTGGATCCGCTGTGTTGTTCTTCATGTCAAATCTCCTGACCTCGATCTCCTGGCGATCAACTATCTCCCGAATCAGGTGATACCGCCTCAGAATATGCCTGGATAGCTTATGGGACCTGGGTTCCTTGGCCAAAGCCACCGCTCCATTGTTATCACAATACAAAGGTATTGGATACTCAATGGATGGAACCACTCCAAGTTCAGTTATGAACTTCTTCATCCAGACAGCCTCTTTGGCAGCATCGTTGGTAGCGATGTATTTAGCCTCCATCGTCGAGTCCGCAACGGTTTCCTGCTTGGAACTCTTCCAGCAAACCGCCCCTCCATTGAGGGTAAAGACAAAACCCGAGTGCGACTTAGAGTCTTTCTTATCACTCTGGAAGCTCGAATCGGTAAAGGACTCCACTTGGAGCTATCCGTTACCATACACTAAGAGCATCTCTTTAGTCCTTTTCAAGTACTTGAGAATGCTCTTCACAGCTGTCCAGTGACTCTCTCCAGGATCTGCTTGATACCTACTCACTACACTTAGTGAGTGTGCTACATCGGGTCTTGTATATAGCATCACGTACATGATAGAGCCTACTGCCGAAGCATAGGGTATCCCTTGCATGCGAGCTCTCTCCAAATCAGTCTTGGGAGACATCTCTTTGGAGAGAGTTGTTGGAGTTAGTGCCCTCAGAGTCAATTATTGGATCACAGGCACGTGATTGCAATGATTGAGGGAGGACCTATCCCGGTAGGACAGTCTTACTCGAGATGATAGTATGCTATCTGGTTTATCTTTATCATCGTGTACTGCTTTAGGTGACCTGACATGTCGCTATTACACGTTGATAGAGCCCCTAGGATTCTTGCTTGACGACCAGCAGTATGATGGCAATCATATACGTGGGAGCTGGTAGTCTATAAGCACATCCTTAAAAGGTCCCTAGTCGTGGGAGTTTCGAGACTGGGCATCGATACTCCATTAGTAGGCTAGTGTATACAGTCGAGACCCCGACGAGGGGCGGTGGCCGGTCTCACAAGCCACTGGTGTCAGTTGGTTCACCTAAGATGTATACAGGTGCTCATTGGGTTATGAGTACACCGGACAGGACTCGCTGGGAACCTGCCAGTTGGTCTTATACCAGACGTCAGATAGCAGTTCCCTGGTGACATGTGTACAGGTTAGTTCATCGACCTGAGGATCGTCATTTGTCTCGTGTGAGTTCCCACTGTACTTTGATTACTACCCTACCACGGCTCAAAGGAGTCGTGCAAACAGGTTTTAGTTGGGTACAGTCCCGAGCCACATGGAGGCAGTGAGCGGATCTTCAGGGGTTCGTCTCTCCCGGTATTGGGGGTGAGGTCGCGCTGTGTCTAGGAGAGCCATTACGCAAAGCCCTCGGCCGAGGCAGGAGATTTACTGGTAGGTATTCCAGTAGTATCTCAGGGCGTTCTGGGCTACACTCCGACACGACTTGTACCGCTTTTGGGGGTCTGACTTTTACCAACCCCCTAGGCCCGCCATGCGATACTCATAGACGAACGGACCGGACTGTACGGATATTGTCACTGACAGGCTCAGTAGGGTGTCGGGGTGAGCTTCCTCATCGACGTCCCTTTTGGTCAATAGCTGGTGGCCCGTCACGTATTGGCTTATACCTCTGACGTGCCAGTGGTTAAATCCACAGCCATAGTATTGACGAGTCTTTAGAGTCCACCACACTTTCAGTTACTCAGCTTTCGGGCGAAACGCTGTAGAGGCCGTATGGAGATATGGCAGGGTCCGATCAGATACGTGCGGTATTGCACGGATCAGGATCGGACGGTTTGTACTAATCGCCGTATAGTTATATGGCAGGGTTCGATCAGATACGTGCGGTATTGCACGGATCAGGATCGAACGGTTTTATACTAGCCGGCTTTGTTTTAAGCCGGTACTAGTTTAGTACAGTGTAGATTTTGTCTCATTGCATTTGTATCCGGTCGGAATACAGATGCGGGTGTGTATGCACAGTATCGGGGTTTTCCTGTAATTTATTACGGGACCAGTTTTCTGGAGTTGCCAGTTTGCATTCCGTTCCGGCCGGTTTTCCTTTGTTCTTTCCCGGCCGGACTTTTCCGATGGAGGGGGTAATTTGCAGTTTTGCAAATTACATTTGTGGAGGGGTTTTCTTGCATAATGATTGATTATGATAGCTTTCTTATCTTTCAACCATGCTTGCTTTATTGTGATTTGAAGGGTTATGGAGTGAATAGGAGAAGAAGCATGGTTGAATGTTTTCTTGTCTAGGATGTGGTCACCTTTCTTTAGCTCCTACACTCACCTCCCTTTGGATTATGTTTTTCTTTCCTCCACCATTCTCATTCTCAAAAGAAGATGATAAGTTTCCATGAGAAAAGTGAGAAGAAGAAGAGAAGAAGAAAGAGAGCTTCATTCTTGAGAGTTTCCTTCTTGATCTTGCTTTCATGCAAGGAAAAATGAAAGCACCATATTTTCCTTGTCCTCATTCCTCCATCCAAAGGCAACAAACCCCAAAGTGAGACTATGATTCTACACTACACATTCTACAGCAATTCTTGGGCATGTCGAGTTGCCGGCTTCATGCCCGAGTTGCCTCGGTATTGAGGCGGGAGCCCGTAAAAGACGAAGGCGATGTGGTGCCCTTTCCGGCGAGGAGGCGACGATATGGAGACTACACTTTCCGCGGGAGATCAGGACGATGACGAGAAGACCGGAGGACTCGGATCACTCGGTATACATCTCTTCCCTATCTCTTGTTAGCTAGCGTAGGTTAATGGTTAACGATCCGGGTTTTCTTTGTCCGCGGTAGCGCCGGTTTCCGAGTAAGGAAAAATTTTTATTCCGCAATTTGGCCTCGAGTAAGACGGCCGGGGCGCTGCCGTGGCGCAACATGGTATCAGAGCCTAGCCATTAACCTTACCTAGCTTGTTCTAATGCGTTTTACTTATCCGATCGACCAAAATCTCAAAAAACCGTATTTTGTTCACATCAGTTTTCTGTTGGAATTTTTTGGTGTCTAAAAATTTTTCAGGTTACAGAAAAATAATGTGCACGAAATTCTAAGACCACTGTAAAAAGTCGACAGTGTCAGTCGTAGAGTGGAGCGCGGAAGCGCGGCCAAACCCCACTTTGGGCCGCGCTTCCGCCGCAGTCTACTGTGCTTACACTGTGAAAATTTTACAGTGGGCTTTTGGGCTAATTTTGTGGGTTTTGGAATATAAATTTAGGGCCCAGGTTTTCTGTGACTGCTACAGTATTGGTTTGGGGCCCGCTTGTTAATTGTTTGATCGATCGGATATTTTAAACACATTATTTCACAGTATTTACATTATATCTGCGACCGTGAATGTCACTCGATCGGTAAATCCAGTCTAACTGCTATAGCCCGGTTAGACGGATTTGCGAACGTGACTTTCACGTTGATGTTTTATGTATTTGCTGTGTTGTTGCGGATCGGTCGTGGGGGATAGCCTGGATGCAATGCTAGTACTGTTTTGTTGTATTATGTACATTTGATATTGCGGGGCGAGCGTCCGACATGTGGACTGCCGTCACTGCCTGTTTTGTATTATTCTTTTGGGGCACGACCTGGTTGCGGTCGATGTACCCGGTGTATGTATATTTTACTTTCTGTACTAGGTTGCCCCGCGGTGGGGTGCACGGATAGCCGGGTTCTGGAGGGCAACGGGCCCGCATCTCAGGGCATTGAGACGGAGGGGGCTTCAGTCCAGGATTGGCGGGCTATTCGCCGCACTCGTAGGGGGTACAGTTAACCCAGGAGGGGTGCCCAAGTTACCGGATTCCGTGAAGTGCTGGGTGGTCCATTCACGGTACTGAAGGGGGCTGCCTCGCTTCAGGTTTTGGCGGGTGACTTGCCGCGCCCGTAGGGGTCTAGGATTTCATTGCACAGGCTATCCACACGACCAGGGGAACGTCGGGTTTCAGCAGCGGCTCTGTGAAACCCGGGGCTTCCAGATATCTGTATTGTTCTGTGATGCTGTACATTTCTGTGATGTTGCCTTTTATTCACGCCTTGAGCGAAATACTATATATTGGTATATATATTAGTAGATGTTGTATATGTTTTACATCCGCGCTAGTCCAGTCCCCGCTCTGCCGTTAGTTAGCTAACCTAACGGGTGATGACGGGACCCAGTGGCGAATGCGGATGGCATATATGTACGTCAGTATATTTTCGTTCTTTGTGGTGTGATCAATTGATGGGACTGCATTGATTCGGATCAATGCAAGTCTAAACAAACCTAATCTGATGTTGTTGGAACATTTTTCAAAAAAAAAAAAAAAAAAAAAAAAAAAAGCTGTTATTGCAAGGACGTTCTCTTTTGTTTTGCATAGTGGTATTCATTTGGAATATCCTGCTCCTCAGTCGACGAGGCAAGGGCCGAGATCCCTTCACCGGGAGTGACCCCTTGGACAGAAGTTTGCGTCAGGGCAATAGCTTCACTATAGCCGATTACTTTTGCTTTGCATCGTGGTATTCAGTTGGAATATCCTGCACCTCATTCTACGGGGAAAGAGCCGAGATCCCTTCACCGGGAGTGACCTCTTTAGTAAAGGTTTTCGTCACTATATTTTCTAAAAAGTTGTCCAGTTCCTTCAACGATATCAAGTTCATTACGTTAAAGGTTTTTCGCCAAAAACCAGTCGTAGCCCTCCGTCATTTCAGATTAGTATTACTTAGTATTCGTGCTGCGTTTGTCGTGCATTGCCGTGGCGTAGTGTTCGGTAGCTATGTAATGCTTTTCTGTCACATGGATAAGTGGATTGGTTAGGACAGTCGTGCGGTCTTGTTGGCATTGTCAAGGACTCGTACGGGTGGGTTTAATGCAATCAAGATAATGACGGGTAGAACTTGACTAGGACTCTTTGATTTGTTGGCATTGTCAAGGTCACTTGGGTCCTAGGGGTAAAAACATATATCGGGAGTTTCAAAAGAACTGAATCTTGCCAAGCATGCGCATACCTTCTGGAGTGTGGTGACGTGAGTGGATTCCGTCACGTTATCATGCGATGAGAGTTGGATCCCGATTCCCACTGATGAGTTGGTTTACTCCTCGGGTGATCCCGACTAATTCTTCTTTCAGGTTTGGAGGAGAATTTGAGGTACAGTGGGAGGTTTCCTGATTAGATAAATTGGTAACCATTCTGATCTAGGTTAGAGTGCACGCTGAGTGTTTCTTCTCTCTCTCTTTGGCAGCGACCATTGACCCGACCCTGGACTATGACTCAGTGACCAAGTTGACCGAACCTTCTTAACACTGGCTTTTTGGATTGTCAGAGTTGCAGACCTCATTGCCACTCCTGCTTTTACCCTTTTCTCCAGGACACCCCGTATTACTGCGAACGTCCACTTCCATTGGACAAAACCATCGTATGGTTAGATACGAACTCGAAGGACTTCGAGGATGGTTTCTGGTTCTGGAGAAAACGGATAGGATTATTCAGTTGTCTTTTCTTTTTACCTTCTCTCAGGTTGCGAGTACTCCTTGGTTTAGGAGTAGTACACCTATTACGCAAATTGGATAGTCTTCTTCCAAACCTTAGGCTGGTGCCGAACGGTGGGGAATGAAGAAAACCAATTAGCATAACGATGGTGTACAGAAGGTATTAAGTTTAGACAAAGCCAGGGATTAGTAAGAGGGCAAAGTAAATTGCGACTGATATTCACGACCAAACCAAGTATTTCTTCGCCAATCCTAAATCACCTTTGTATTTCTCCAGGACACTCCGTATCACTACGAAGATCCCATTTTATTGGATACTCCATCGTATGGTTATATACGAACTCGAAAGGAACTAGTTCCAGTTCGGGGATGGATTCTGGTTCAGGAGAAATAGGAATAAAGTACATTCAGGTGTCTTTTATTTTCACCTTCTCTCGCGTTGCGAGTGCTCCTAGGATTAGGACAGTACACCCTTTATGCTTCTTGGATAGTCTTCTTCCAAACCATAGGCTGGTGCCGAACGGTAGGGAAGGAAGAAAACCATTTGGCCTAAAGGGGTGTACAGAAGGTAATGACTAAAGACACAGAAAGGGATTTAGAAAGATGGCAAAGAATTATACGGTTATAGTTGTGAATCTGGATAATGGTAGAGGCATTACTAGGAATACCAGAATACCCCACAGAAACATTTTTAATGTTTCAGTTTTACTGTGTAATGTTAAAAGAAAACTGATTTCCCGATTAGACACTTACTCCAGGGTATGTATTTACCAGGTTGGATTCTCACATTTGTATGGTTTTACAGATGATGAGTGGGAGTAAGTTATTGGGAATTTGGTGATCATCCTTATTATATCAGGATTCGTTGTAATCGGTGATATTTGAGGAAGTCACCTGGGTTGTTTGCCGGTCGGCAAATATTTGGTTATGAATATCCGCTGTTGTGCACCAATTTCAAATTGATATATCTGTACGTCTATTTTCATAGAGTGAGATATACCTTTTGATATTATGTCGATGACATTTACCTATATCAGTGGATGGTTAGGTAAGGAGCATTAAACAGCGGTGTAATTCTTCTTAACCATAAGTACAGTTTTCAACCTACGACACACAGTGAAAGAGTTGTTAGACTCAGCGGACTTATACAGAGTATTGTATGTTGTCCAGTGTCCATCAGGACAGAGGGGTTGGTCCTCGTACTATATTCGGTTTACTTATGACTTCTCTCGATTTTAGACAGCTGTTTCGTGGAAACACAGGGTCTAAGTTTTGAGGAGTTATAGGTATTTGAATAGAATAGAGAACCAGCTGTAGCAAGTATCGGGATTCTTCAAAGAGATCGAAGATGTAGATACTTGTGCATGGTATTCAGTTGATAGTAATGAGAACTTGCTTCTCTTTCAGGTTACTCATAATTGGAAGCATTCCTAAGTTGAGTAACGCTGATCGGCCTCCTTCCATTTAGTTGACATGCACTGGAGACAGCTGCATGATTTGAATCTGGTTCAATTAAATCAGTGCCTCTGGTTCTATATTGGAAATAGAACAGTTCATATCTTAACGATGTTAAGGTACGGGGAGTTGTCCGGCTTATGCTTAAAACCAGACTCCGGATAACTCAAGGCACGTTTCTGTAATGGCTGTTTGTGGGTTGACCCAGGCTATGACGAGGGTTGACTATCTACCATCTGGCAGATCAATAGAAATATTGTTCTAGACTCGCCACAGTTTTATTAAAAATGGATTTTTCAAAAACAGCAGTGGGAGTATGGTAGAACTGGAAGTGATTCCAGAACCGCAAACGATTACTGAAGATTTAATAAGGAACCTAAAGATTCAATCTGATTTGACATTCCATTGGCCACTCCGCAGATTAGGTGGGTAACTTCAGGCACCCGAGAGGTACTACGGTAGCCTCAAGGACGGTGACAGGGAAGTTCTTGTTTACCCACAATTACCATTGCTGTTGTTCCAGGCTGCGAGACCCAGCAGGAGGATGAGTATAGCGTCGTTCTAAACTAGCTTTAGAAGTGCACGTCTGTATGACTCTGCCAGAAGGTTGTCGGAGTCAGTGGGAGCAGCGGAAGCATTGGTGGACATCAGGCTTGTGTCTATTTATAGACTAAAGCAGATGTAGCGGAGTTAGATCATCTGTTTCTGATGTGACAGTCATGGGTTTGACGTCATCAGAATAGGGGATGGATCTGTTGAGAAGGTAGTAGGAAGTGATATTCCTATACTACGATCGGTTATACTTTGGTCGTCACACAGTGGTTTCTCCACAAAGGACTTGGATATTATATCAGACATACTGGTTACTAGATGTATGGTTTTAGATCTAGATTTGGGTGATTTCCCAATCTGGGTACTTTGACAGCATTCTAAGAGTATTTAGAATGGACGACTCCTGGCACGGTAGTGTACCTGCAGGTAATGGAGTCACCCTCTCTAAAGGTGTCTTACAGACTAAAGGGGAGAGGGATACGCATGATTGACAGATCACTTGCTTAGGCAATTGAGTCAATCATGAGATGTCAAGTACCACACCAGATGTTGTTCTTGCACTAGATGCAATAAGTTGATATTAATCCAATCCTAGAAAAACAGTAGGAAGCAGTTTTAGAACATAAGTGAATGTTCTAGGGATATGATAACGGCTGTCTCCTTTAGGAGACGGTTATCACTCCAGGCTTCCAAGGTGACATGGACGACAAGGAGGTTGTCAGAGTTATAGTTCTCCCTCTGACGAGGGGCAGTATTTTGGACAGGTGGTCCAAGGCAATACTGAGGGAGGCATGGCGCAGGATACTGATTAAGTTCAGTTAACGATACAGTCTAAGAAGTTTGGATTTGGAGTTCATTTATGAACTAGGTCCCATCAGACATCCAGACGTTCCAAGACAGGTATTGCTCATTTCGGGAGATGGTTTTCTCCGCGAACTTGAGATATAGAGAGACAAAGAAAGAAACATCATAGCGGATCCACTCACTGAGGCTATTCCTCGAACGCAATAGTTTCGCAAACGGGTTTTGTGAGACTGACTAGTAGAGGAGTTGGGTGTTCGGTATCACACGGGTTGTGAGTATGCGACATCGCAATAATTAGCCTTGAGTGCAAGTGGGAGATTGTTGGAGTTAGTGCCCTCAGAGTCAATTATTGGATCACAGGCACGTGATTGCAATGATTGAGGGAGGACCTATCCCGGTAGGACAGTCTTACTCGAGATGATAGTATGCTATCTGGTTTATCTTTATCATCGTGTACTGCTTTAGGTGACCTGACATGTCGCTATTACACGTTGATAGAGCCCCTAGGATTCTTGCTTGACGACCAGCAGTATGATGGCGATCATATACGTGGGAGCTGGTAGTCTATAAGCACATCCTTAAAAGGTCCCTAGTCGTGGGAGTTTCGAGACTGGGCATCGATACTCTATTAGTAGGCTAGTGTATACAGTCGAGACCCCGACGAGGGGCGGTGGCCGGTCTCACAAGCCACTGGTGTCAGTTGGTTCACCTAAGATGTATACAGGTGCTCATTGGGTTATGAGTACACCGGACAGGACTCGCTGGGAACCTGCCAGTTGGTCTTATACCAGACGTCAGATAGCAGTTCCCTGGTGACATGTGTACAGGTTAGTTCATCGACCTGAGGATCGTCATTTGTCTCGTGTGAGTTCCCACTGTACTTTGATTACTACCCTACCACGGCTCAAAGGAGTCGTGCAAACAGGTTTTAGTTGGGTACAGTCCCGAGCCACATGGAGGCAGTGAGCGGATCTTCAGGGGTTTGTCTCTCCCGGTATTGGGGGTGAGGTCGCGCTGTGTCTAGGAGAGCCATTACGCAAAGCCCTCGGCCGAGGCAGGAGATTTACTGGTAGGTATTCCAGTAGTATCTCAGGGCGTTCTGGGCTACACTCCGACACGACTTGTACCGCTTTTGGGGGTCTGACTTTTACCAACCCCCTAGGCCCGCCATGCGATACTCATAGACGAACGGACCGGACTGTACGGATATTGTCACTGACAGGCTCAGTAGGGTGTCGGGGTGAGCTTCCTCATCGACGTCCCTTTTGGTCAATAGCTGGTGGCCCGTCACGTATTGGCTTATACCTCTGACGTGCCAGTGGTTAAATCCACAGCCATAGTATTGACGAGTCTTTAGAGTCCACCACACTTTCAGTTACTCAGCTTTCGGGCGAAACGCTGTAGAGGCCGTATGGAGATATGGCAGGGTCCGATCAGATACGTGCGGTATTGCACGGATCAGGATCGGACGGTTTGTACTAATCGCCGTATAGTTATATGGCAGGGTTCGATCAGATACGTGCGGTATTGCACGGATCAGGATCGAACGGTTTTATACTAGCCGGCTTTGTTTTAAGCCGGTACTAGTTTAGTACAGTGTAGATTTTGTCTCATTGCATTTGTATCCGGTCGGAATACAGATGCGGGTGTGTATGCACAGTATCGGGGTTTTCCTGTAATTTATTACGGGACCAGTTTTCTGGAGTTGCCAGTTTGCATTCCGTTCCGGCCGGTTTTCCTTTGTTCTTTCCCGGCCGGACTTTTCCGATGGAGGGGGTAATTTGCAGTTTTGCAAATTACATTTGTGGAGGGGTTTTCTTGCATAATGATTGATTATGATAGCTTTCTTATCTTTCAACCATGCTTGCTTTATTGTGATTTGAAGGGTTATGGAGTGAATAGGAGAAGAAGCATGGTTGAATGTTTTCTTGTCTAGGATGTGGTCACCTTTCTTTAGCTCCTACACTCACCTCCCTTTGGATTATGTTTTTCTTTCCTCCACCATTCTCATTCTCAAAAGAAGATGATAAGTTTCCATGAGAAAAGTGAGAAGAAGAAGAGAAGAAGAAAGAGAGCTTCATTCTTGAGAGTTTCCTTCTTGATCTTGCTTTCATGCAAGGAAAAATGAAAGCACCATATTTTCCTTGTCCTCATTCCTCCATCCAAAGGCAACAAACCCCAAAGTGAGACTATGATTCTACACTACACATTCTACAGCAATTCTTGGGCATGTCGAGTTGCCGGCTTCATGCCCGAGTTGCCTCGGTATTGAGGCGGGAGCCCGTAAAAGACGAAGGCGATGTGGTGCCCTTTCCGGCGAGGAGGCGACGATATGGAGACTACACTTTCCGCGGGAGATCAGGACGATGACGAGAAGACCGGAGGACTCGGATCACTCGGTATACATCTCTTCCCTATCTCTTGTTAGCTAGCGTAGGTTAATGGTTAACGATCCGGGTTTTCTTTGTCCGCGGTAGCGCCGGTTTCCGAGTAAGGAAAAAATTTTATTCCGCAATTTGGCCTCGAGTAAGACGGCCGGGGCGCTGCCGTGGCGCAACAAGAGTGAGTCCTGAGATTGTGGGTAAAAACCCACGCTTGGATTCTTCTATACTAAACCTCTTTAGTATGGTGTCAATGTACCTGGATTGGGACAATCCCAGTTTCCGTTTAGATCTATCTCTATAGATCTTAATCTCCAAGATGTAGGAGGCATCACCTAGATCTTTTATTGAGAATCTTTGTGATAAGAAGAGCTTGACCGATTGCAGCATAGGAATGTCATTTTCTATCAAGAGTATGTCATTTATGTACAATACTGTTACCTCATAAAATATCAGGGAAAACCCCAATGGGGCTTCACGTGCCCACACATGACCAGGGGTCACATGCTGACACGTGATGGTTTCCTGGGGACTCTGTTATAATAGAATTGAATTCTAATCAACAAGAGTCATGTGCCCACACGTGATGGGCCTTTAAACCCACTGAAAGGGATTAAACGATATAATAAAATAGCAAGGAATGCCCCAATGGGGCATCACGTGCCCACACGTGACCAGAGGTCACGTGCAGACACGTGATGGGTTCCTAAGCTCTCTGATTAATAGATTAAATTCTAATTAAATAATTAATCAGTGGAGTCAAGTCCCCACACGTGATGGGCCTTTAAACCCACTGAAAAGAATTAAAGGTATAATAAAATGACTAAGGAAAAACCCCAATGGGGCATCACGTGCCCACATGTGACCAAGGGTCACGTGCTGACACGTGATAATTCCTGAGTTCTTTAAAACAACAGAATTAAATTCTGGTTAAAAGCTTAATCAGTGGGTTACGTGCCACCACATGATGGAGTCTTAAAACTCTCTGAGATAAAGGAAAGAAAACCCTAAACGGGGCATCACGTGCCCACACGTGACAGGGGGTCACGTGCCAACACGTGATGGGTTCCTAAATATCTCTGAACTAATAGAATTAAATTCTAATTAAATGGTCAATCAGTGGGGTCACGTGCTAACACGTGATAAGCTCTTAAACCTTCTGAACTAATAGAATTAAATTCTAATTAAAGGAAATCAAAAACCCTAATATTTCCCTAGATCTTTCCAAACAAAAAGATTGCGCTCTGTAAAGTGGAGCACCGTTGGATTAAAAATCCAATGATGATTAAAAAATCACCAATTTATAGAAAGATTCTATAACAGGGAGATATTTCTCTAAAATTTGTCAGGAATAACAGACAAAATATCTTTTGGATTAAAAATCCAATGGTGAATAAAATTCACTGAGTGATCTATAAGATCATGTTGGTTACAAAATCAATTGAAATCTTTCAATGAAAGATTGACTAAACAAACTGATTCTTTTCTTCCTCCTATAAATAGGATCTAAGAAGAGAAGAGAAAAAAAGATACAACAACAACAGAGAGAAAAAAAGAAGAGAATTTAATTCTCTAGAGAGAAAAGAAGATTTCTTCAGAAAAGAAAGAAACCCTAGGTGAGAAAAGGAAAGAGATCATAAGCTCCACAAAACAAAAAGAAAATTTAATTCTCAAACTAAGAGTTTAACTCTTCTGAATAAGAACTTAGTTCTTCCTCTGGTTGAAGATCTGCAGAAGCAGATCTCCCCATAAGTTGAGAATTTAATTCTCATCGGGGAGATTCTGTCATGCAGATCTAAAACCTAAGGGAGGAACTAAGTTCAGAGAATTTTATTCTCCCAAAAAGCACATAGGAATTTAATTCCTCCAACAAAGATAGGGTTTAACCCTTAATTCAAGAACTTAGTTTTTCTTCAATAGCTCCTTGTAGTGGTCCCTTCGCTGCGATCACGGAACTCCTGGACTCTAGCATGGCTTCTCAAGGTGAAATGAACGATCTTGCTTGAAGTATTCGAGGCCGAAGATGATCTACGTCGAGGAGACACTAACTCAAGCTACTACTTCACTAATGAGAGATTAGTGAAGCTAACACCCTATACTAAAGTGATAATCTAGTAGAGGATGATAAAGTAGGAAGTGAGCTCACTTTAGTTTTATTTTTCTCACAATATTTTCTCTCTTTACAAGCTTTTTGCTCAAGGAAGAAGAATATGAGCAAAAGAAATGAGAATGAACTAATGAGGTGAGAGAGTGAACCATGGGTGAGTTTGTATCATATACTAACTCATGTAGAGATATAACCATGGCTAAATTATAATGGTTAGGTTAATAAATATCTTAAGTAAAACAAAATTAGTGGACTAAGTCAATGCATCCAAAAGCTTCATGAAGCTTCATGCATGTGAGCTATTATCCACTAATTTAGAATTACTTTAAATACTAAAACCCAACATTATAATTAGTATGGTGTAAGTTTCATACACCCGTGTAATGTGTATCAACAATCATGATACAAAATAAAACACAATTAATATATATCATATATATATTAAGTGTGCACATGTGAGAATAATAAATGCTTAAGTGAGCTAATATTAGTTAATGTAAATTAGTATATCAAATATACAATTATACACTAAATTATCAAATCAACAATTGATTTAATAATCCGGCTATATCACATATAACCGACTAATATTAAATGTACCAACTTATCCAATCAACACTTGATTTGATAACCCGGCTATATCACATATAACCGTCCGATACATTTATCGCGAGAATAGAATACGATATCACATACTCGCATTATTCTCGGTCCCGCACATATCACATATGTGCTCCTACTTCATTTTTCCTGAGCCAGTAAAACCTCTATGTAGGACTCCAAAGACTCGTCAATATGCCTGGAGTAGGTGATGATCACATCAAGCACCCACAAGCCGTCAGCGGTACTAGCTGGACGTAACGGCTACCCGGGTATTGAGCGATCAGAAGATCAACAAGCAATCCCACTCTGGCTCCTGTAAAGCCTGTCAGTAACACTACCGTACAGTCCGGTCTCCTCGTCTGATATGTCGCATATCAAGTCTAGGGGTGGTAAACGTCAGACCCCAATAACCGATAAGTCATGCCGATATGAGGCTCATAACGGATCGAAAAACTACTGATAACACTTACCAGTAAATCTCTTGTTGGAGATAGTGCCCTAAGAGTCAGTTATTGGATCACAGGCACGTGATTGCAATGATTGAGGGAGGACCTGTCCCAGTAGGACAGTCTTACTCAAGATGATAGTATGCTATCTGGTTTATCTTTATCATCGTGTACTGCTTTAGGTGACCTTACGAGTCGCTATTACACGTTGATAGAGCCCCTAGGATTCTTGCTTGACTGCCAGCAGTATGAGGGCGATCATATACGTGGGAGGTGGGGTCTATAAGCACATCCTTAAAAGGTCCCTAGTCGTGGGAGTTTCGAGACAGGGCATCGATACTCCAGAGTAGACTAGTGTATACAGTCGAGACCCCGACAAGGGGCGGTGGCCGGTCTCATAAGCCACTGGTGTCATTTGGTTCACCTAAGATGTATACAGGTGCTCATTGGGTTATGAGTACACCGGACAGGACTCGCCGGGAACCTGCTAGTTGGTATTATACCTGACGTCAGATAGCAGTTCCCTGGTGACATGTGTACAGGTTAGTTCATCGACCTGAGATCGTCATTTGTCTTGTGTGAGTTCCCACTGTGCTTTGATTATTACCCTACCACGCTCAAAGGAGACGTGCAAACAGGTTTTAGTTGGGTACAGTCTCGAGCCATATGGAGGCAGTGAGCGGATCTACAAGGGTTCGTCTCTACCGGTATTGGGGGTGAGGTCGCGCTGTGTCTAGGAGAGCCAGTACATGAAAAGTCCTTGGCCAAGGCAGGAGATTTACCGGTAGGTATTCCAGTAGTATCTTAGGGTGTTCTGGGCTACACTCCGACACGACTTGTACCGCTTTTGGGGGTCTGACTTTTACCAACCCCTAGGCCCGCCATGCGATGCTAATAGACGAACGGACCGGACTGTACGGATATTGTCACTGACTGGCTCAGTAGGGTGTCAGGATGAGTTCGCTCATCGACGTCCCTTTTGGTCAATAGCTTGTAGCCCGTCACGTATGGCTAATACCTCTGACGTGCTAGTTGTTAAATCCACAGCCATAGTATTGACGAGTCTTTAGAGTCCACCACACACACAGTTACTTAAGTTTCGGGCGAAACGCTGTAGAGGCCGTATGGAGATATGGCAGGGTTTGATCAGATACGTGCGGTATTGCACGGATCGTGATCGGACGGTTTTTAGTAGCCGGCTTTGGCTTAAGCTGGATCCTAGTATTAGACAGTGTAGATTTTGTCTCTTTGCATTTGTGTTCAGTGGGAATACAAATGCAGGCATGTATGTGCAGTCATGGGGTTTTCCTGTAATTTATTACGGGATCAGTTTTCTGAAGTTGCCAGTTTGCATTCCGTTCTGGCTGGTTTTCCTTTGTTCCTTCACGGCCGGACTTTCTGATGGAGGGGGTTATTTGCAAGTTTGCAAATAACTTATGGGTGTCTTGCATTTGTGGGATTATGATATGACCATCATCATTATATTCTTTTTCCATCACATTGCTAGCATTAATTATGATGAGTTGTTGAAAAGATGTGAGGTTGATCTTGTGATGATCTTTTTTCTTTTCTATCATATATTTTCCCACTTGGAATTATTCTTGTGGATGGCTCCACCATTTATTCATGGCCGGCCACTAGAGAGGGGAGTGAGGATGAGGTTTCATTTTTTGGTGTGAAAAATTAATCTCATTTCTCATGTAGTATCAAAGTTCATAGCTCCATTTTAAAACCTTTCTCCAAAGTTCTTCTCTCCTCCATCACCAAGGCAACTTCTATAACCCCAAGAGACAACCATTCTACACTAGTCTACAGCAAACCTTGGACGCGTCGGCTAGCCAACTTCGCGCCCGAGTTGCCTCGGTCCAGAGGTGGGAGCCCGTAAAAGAACCCGGCGATGTGGTGCCCGTTTCGACGAGGAGGCGACGACCGGAGATTCCGCGAGGAGATCGGAGTGGAGACGAAGACCGAAGGACACGGATCGCTCGGTATATTTCTCTATCCATCTTTTAGTTTGCTAGTAGTTAGGTTAATGGCCCGATCCGGGATTTTTGTGCGCGGTGGTGCCGGTTTACTGGTTTGTAATGTTTTTCGTTTCCGCATTCCGGCGTCAGATTGACGGCCCGGGCGCCGCCGTGCACTTACATTGGTATCAGAGCCATGCTATTAACCTTTCCTAGCTTGCTCTAGTATGTTTAAAGACTTGATCGAACAAAAATCCCAAAAACCATATTTCGTGTGCATCAGGTTTCTGTCGAAATTTTTTGGGCTCTAAAAATTTTTCAGGCTGTTTCAGAAACATATGCAGGAAATTCTAAGCATACTGGGAAAATACGATGCAATGATTCCTCACTACGACCGCGGAAACGCGGCCAAACCCCTGGTTTGGCCCCGGTTCCGCGGTGGGTAAGTGTAATCGTTGCACCAGATTTTCACAGTAGGCTTCTGAATATGAAATAGGGTTTATGGAATGTTCTTTTTGGGCCCAGATTTTCAGTGAGAGCTACAGTACTGCTTGGGGCCCACTTCGATAAATTCGATCGATCGAAAAGTTTAAACATGTTAGTTCACAGTATTTACATTATATCTGCGACCGTGAATGTCATTTGATCGGTAAATCCTGTCTAACTGCTATAGCCCTTTTAGACGGATTTGCAAACGTGACATTCACGTTGATGTTCTGTGTTGTGCTGTGATGTTGCGGATTGGTCGTGGAGGATAGCCTGGATGCAATGTTAGTACAGTTTTGTTTTATATGTACATTTGATATTGCGGGGCGAGCGTCCGACATGTGGACTGCCGTCATTGCCTGTTTGTATTATTCTTTTAGGGCACGACCGGGTCGAGGTCGATGTACCCGTTGTATGTATATTTTACTTTCTGTACTAGGTTTACCCCGCGGAGGGGTGCACGGGTAGCCGGGTTCTAGAGGGCAACGACCCGCATCTCATGGCATTGAGATGGAGGGGGCTTTACTCCAGAATTGGCGGGCTATTTGCCGCACTCATAGGGGGTACAGGTTGACCCAAGGAGGGGTGCCCAAGTTACCGGATTCCGTGAAGTTCTGGGTGGTCCATTCACGTTGCTGAAAGGGGCTGCCTCGCTTCAGGTTTTGGCGGGTAACTTGCCGTGCCCGTAGGGGTCTAGGATTTTCATTGCACAGGCTATCCACACGACCAAGGGAACGTCGGGTTTCAGTAGCGGCTCTGTGAAACCCGGGGATCCCAGATATCTGTATTGTTCTGTGATGCTGTACATTTCTGTGATGTTGCATTTTATCACGCCTTGAGCGAAATATTATATTTTGATATATATACTAGTAGATGTTGTATATGTTTTGCATCCGCGCTAGTCCAGTCCCCGCTCTGTCATTAGTTAAGTAACCTAACGGGTGATGACGGGACCCATTGGTGAATGCGGATGGCATATACGTACATCATTATTTTCGTTCTTTATTGGTGTGATCAATTGATGGGACTGCGTTGATTCGGATCAATGCAAGCTAAACAAACCTATTCTGATGTTGTTGGAACATTTTTTGAAAAGCTGTTATTGCAAGGACGTTCACTTTTGTTTTGCACAGTGGTATTCAGTTGGAATATCCTGCTCCTCAGTCGACGAGGCAAGGGCCAAGATCCCTTCACCGGGAGTGACCCCTTGGACAAAAGTTTGTGTCAGGGAAATAACTTCACTATAGCCGATCACTTTTGCTTTGCATCGTGGTATTCAGTTGGAATATCCTGCACCTCATTCTACGGGGAAAGAGCCGAGATCCCTTCACCGGGAATGACCTCTTTAGCAAAGGTTTTCGTCACTATATTTTTCTAAAAAGCTATCCGGTTCCTTCAACGATATCAAGTTTATTACGTTAAAGGTTTTCGCCAGAAACCATTCGTAGCCCTCCGTCATTTCAGACGGGTAGCACGTAGTATTCATGCTATGTTTGTTGGCCTTCGTCAAGGCATAGTGTATGGTAGCTGCTTGTTGCCTTTCTGCTGCATAGATAGATGCGTTGGTTTGGGACAGTCGTATAGCCTTGTTAGCCTTCGTCAAGGGCTTGTACGGGTGGGTTCAAATCAACCTGGAGAATGACGGGTAGAACTTGACATGTGACTTATGATTTGTTGGCCTTCGTCAAGGTCATAAGAGCATGGGGCAAAAATCCACATCGGGAGTTTCTAAAGAAACTGAAACTTGCCAGATATGCTCATACCTTCTGGAGTGTGATAGCGTGAGCGGATTCCGTCACGTTATCATGCGATGATAGTTGGATCCCGATTCCCACTAATGAGTTGGTTTACTCCTCGGGTGATCCCGACTAATTCTTCTTTCGGGTTTGGAGAAGAATTTGAGGTTACAGTGGGAGGTTTCCAGATTAGATAAAGTGATAACCATTCTGATCTAGGTTAGAGTGCACGCTGAGTGTTTCTTTTCTCTCTCTCTTTGGCAGCGACCATTGACCCGACCCTAGACCATGACTCAGTGACCAAGTTGACCGAACCTTCTTAACACTGGCTTTTGGATTGTCAGAGTTGCAAACCTCATTGCCACTCCTACTTTTACCCTTTTCTTCAGGACACCCCGTATTACTACGAACGTCCACTTCCATTGGACAAAACCATCGTATGGTTATATACAAACTCGAAGGAGTTTATTCGAGGATGGTTTCCGGTACTGGAGAAAACGAATATGACTATTCAGTTGTCTTTTCCTTTTACCTTCTCTCAGGTTGCGAGTACTCCTTGGTTTAGGAGATAGTACACTTATTACGCAAATTGGATAGTCTTCTTCCAAACCTTAGGCTGGTGCCGAACGGTGGAGAATGAAGAAAACCAATTAGCATAACGATGGTGTACAGAAGGTATTAAGTTAAGACAAAGAAAGGGATTAGTAAGTGGGCAAAGTAAATTGCGACTGCTATTCACGACCAAACCAAATATTTCTTCGCCAATCCTAAATCACCTTTGTATTTCTCCAGGACACTCCGTATTACTACGAAGATCCACAGTTTATTTGGATACTCCATCGTATGGTTATATACGAAGTCGAAAGGAACTTGTTCCAGTTCGGGGATGGATTCCGGTTCAGGAGAAATAGGAATAAGGTTTTATTCGGTTGTCTTTTATCTTCACCTTCTCTCGCATTGCGAGTGCTCCTAGGATTAGGACAGTACACCCATTATGCTTATTGGATAGTCTTCTTCCAAACCATAGGCTGGTGCCGAACGGTAGGGAAGGAAGAAAACCATTTGGACTAAAGGGGTGTACAGAAGGTAATGACTAAAGACATATAAAGGGATTTGGAGAGATGGCAATGAATTATACGGTTACAGTTGTGAATTTGGATAATGGAAGAGGCATTACTAGGAATACCGGGATACCCCATCGAAACATTTCAATGTTTCAGTTTCACTGTGTACTGTTAAAAGAAAACTGATTTCCCAATTAGACACTTGCTCCAGGGTATGTATTTACCAGGTATGATTCTCACATCTGTATGGTTTTACAGATGATGAGTGGGAGTAAGTTATTGGGAATTAGGTGATCATCCTCATTATATCAGGATTCATTGTAATTGGTGATATTTGAGGAAGTCACCTGGGTTGTTTGCCGGACGGCAAATATTTGGTTTTGAATATCCGTTGTTATGCACCAATTTGAAATTGATATATTTGTACGTCTATTTTTATAGAGTGAGATATACCTTTTTGAAATTATGTCTATGACATTTACCTATATCAGTGGATGGTTAGGTAAGGAGCATTGAACAACGGTGTAATTCTTCTTAACCATGAGCACAGTCTTCAACCTACGACACACAGTGAATGAGTCACTATACTCAGGGGACTTATACAGAGTATTGTATATTGTCCAGTGTCCATTAGGACAGAGGGGTTGGTCCTCATACTATATTCTGTTTACTTATGACTTCTCTAGTTCTCAGACATGTATTTCGTAGAAATGCAAGGTCTAAGTTTTGAGGAGTTATAGGTATAAGAATAAAGTAGAGAACCAGATGTTGCAAGTATCAGAATTCTTCAAGGTGATCGAAGATGTAGATACTTGTGTATGGTATTCAGTTGATAGTAATGATTAAGAGAACTAGCTTCTCTTTCAGGTTACTCATAATTGGAAGTATTCCTAAGTTGAGTAATGCTGATCGGCCTCCTTCCATTTAGTTGACATGCACTGGAGACAGCTGCATGATTTGAATCTGGTTCAATTAAATCAGTGCCTCTGTTTCTATATTGGATATTGAACAGTTCATATCTTAACGATGTTAAGGTACGGGGAGTTGTCCGGCTTATGGTTAAAACCAGACTCTGGATAACTCAAGGCACGTTTCTGTAATGGTTGATTTTCTACCATCTGGAAGATCAATAGTGATATTGTTCTTGACTCGCCACAGTTTTAATAAAAATGGATTTTTTTTTTCAGAAAACAGTAGTGGGAGTATGGTAGAACTGGAAGTGATTCCAGAACCGCAAACGATTACTGAAGATTTGATAAGAACCTAAAGATTCAATCTGGTTTGACATTCCATTGGCCACTCCGCAGATATGGTGGGTAACCTCAGGCACCCGAGAGGTACTTCGGTATGCTTAAGGACGGTGGCAGGGAGGTTCTTGTTTACCCAGACTTGCCATTGCTGTTGTTCCAGACTGTGAGACCCGGCAGAAGGATGAGTATAGCATCGTTCTAAACTGGTTTTAGAAGTGTACGTCTATATGACTCTGCCAGAGGATTGTCGTGGTCAGTGGGAGCAGCGGAAGCATGGTGGACAAGTGGCTTATGTCTATTTATGGACTAAAGCTGATATAGCGGAGATAGATCATCTATTTCTGATATGACAATCATAGGTTTGACTTCATCAGAATAAGGGATGGATCTGTTAAGAAGGTAGTAGGGCATGATGTCCTGATATTTGGATGACATACACAGAGTAGGAAGTAATATTCCTATACTACGATCGGTTATACTTTGGTCGTCACACAGTGGTTTCTCCACACAGGACTTGGATATTATATCAGACATTCAGGTTACTAGATCTATGGTTTTAGATCTAGATTTGGGTGATTTCCCAATCAGGGTACTTAGACAACATTCTAAAAGTATTTAGAATGGACGACTCCCGGCATGGTGGTGTACCTGCAGGTAATGGAGTCACCCTCTCTAAAGGTGTCTTACAGACTAAAGGGGAGAGGGATGTGCATGATTGGCAGATCACTTGCTTAGGCAATTGAGTCAATCATGAGATGTCAAGTACCACACCAGATGTTGTTTTTGCAGTAGGTGCAATAAGTTGATATTAATCCAATTCTGGAGAAACAATCGGAAGAAGTTTTAGAACATAAGTGGATGTTCTAGGGATATGATAACAGCATTCTCCTTCGGGAGACAGTTATCATTCCAGGCTTCCAAGGAGACCTGGATGACAGAGAGGTTGTCAGAGTTATAGTTTTCCCTCTGACGAGGGGCAGTATTTTGGATAGATGGTCCAGGAGGATACTGAGGGGAGGCATGGCGCAGGTTACTGATTAAGTTCAGTTGACGATACAGTCTAAAAAGTTTGGATTTGGAGTTCACTTATGAGCTAGGTCCCATCAGATATCCAGACACATTCTAAGACAGGTATTGCTCATTTCAGGAGATGGCTTTCTCCGCGAACTTGAGATAAAGAGAGACATAGAAAGAAACACCACAGCGGATCCACTCACTGAGGCTATTCCTCGAACGCGATAGTTTCACAAACGAGTTTTTTGAGACTGGCTAGTAGAGGAGTTGGGTGTTCGGTATCACACGGGCTGTGAGTTTGCGACATCGCAATAATTAGCTTTGAGTGCAAGTGGGAGATTGTTGGAGATAGTGCCCTCAGAGTCAATTAATGGATCACAGGCACGTGATTGCAATGATTGAGGGAGGACCTATCCCAGTAGGACAGTCTTACTCAAGATGATAGTATGCTATCTGGTTTATCTTTATCATCGTGTACTGCTTTAGGTGACCATACGAGTCGCTATTACACGTTGATAGAGCCCCTAGGATTCTTGCTTGGCGACCAGCAGTATGAGGGCGATCATATACGTGGGAGCTGGGGTCTATAAGCACATCCTTAAAAGGTCCCTAGTCGTGGGTGTTTCGAGACAGGGCATCGATACTCCAGAGTAGACTAGTGTATACAGTCGAGACCCCGACGAGGGGCGGTGGCCGGTCTCATAAGCCACTGGTGTCAGTTGGTTCACCTAAGATGTATACAGGTGCTCATTGGGTTATGAGTACACCGGACAGGACTCGCCGGGAACCTGCTAGTTGGTATTATACCTGACGTCAGATAGCAGTTCCCTGGTGACATATGTACATGTTAGTTCATCGACCTGAGATCGTCATTTGTCTCGTGTGAGTTCCCACTGTGCTTTGATTACTACCCTAACACGCTTAAAGGAGACGTGCAAACAGGTTTTAGTTGGGTACAGTCCCGAGCCACAAGGAGGCAGTGAGCGGATCTGCAGGGGTTCGTCTTTCCCGGTATTGGGGGTGAGGTCGCGCTTTGTCTAGGAGAGCCAGTACATGAAAAGTCCTTGGCCAAGGCAGGAGATTTACTGGTTGGTATTCCAATAGTATCTCAAGGTGTTCTGGGCTACACTCCGACATGACTTGTACCGCTTTTGGGGGTCTGACTTTTACCAACCCCCTAGGCCCGCCATGCGATGCTCATAGACGAACGGACCGGACTGTACGGATATTGTCACTGACTGGCTCAGTAGGGTGTCAGGATGAGTTCGCTCATCGACGTCCCTTTTTGTCAATAGCTGGTAGCCCGTCACGTATGGCTAATACCTCTGACGTGCTAGTGGTTAAATCCACAGCCATAGTATTGACGAGTCTTTAGAGTCCACCACACACACAGTTACTCAAGTTTTGGGCGAAACGCTGTAGAGTCCGTATGGAGATATGGCAGGGTTCGATCAGATACGTGCGGTATTGCACGGATCGTGATCGGACGGTTTTTACTAGCCGGCTTTGGCTTAAGCCGGATCCTAGTATTAGACAGTGTAGATTTTGTCTCCTTGCATTTGTGTTCAGTGGGAATACAAATGCGGTCATGTATGTGCAGTCGCGGGGTTTTCCTGTAATTTATTACGGGATCAGTTTTCTGAAGTTGCCAGTTTGCATTCCGTTCCGGCCGGTTTTCCTTTGTTCCTTCACGGCCGGACTTTCTGATGGAGGGGGTTATTTGCAAGTTTACAAATAACTTATTGTGGAGGGGGTGTCTTGCATTTGTGGGATTATGATATGACCATCATCATTATATTCTTTTTCCATCACATTGCTAGCATTAATTATGATGAGTTGTTGAAAGGATGTGAGGTTGATCTTGTGATGATCTTTTTTCTTTTCTATCATATATTTTCCCACTTGGAATTATTCTTATGGATGGCTCCACCATTTATTCATGGCCGGCCACTAGAGAGGGGAGTGAGGATGAGGTTTCATTTTTTGGTGTGAAAAATTAATCTCATTTCTCATGTAGTATCAAAGTTCATAGCCCCATTTTAAAACCTTTCTCCAAAGTTCTTCTCTCCTCCATCACCAAGGCAACTTCTATAACCCCAAGAGACAACCATTCTATACTAGTCTACAGCAAACCTTGGACGCGTCGGCTAGCCAACTTCGCGCCCGAGTTGCCTCGGTCCAGAGGTGGGAGCCCGTAAATGAACCCGGCGATGCGGTGCCCGGTTCGACGAGGAGGTGACGACCGGAGATTCCGCGAGGAGATTGGAGTGAAGATGAAGACCGCAGGACACGGATCGCTCGGTATATTTCTCTATCCATCTTTTAGTTTGCTAGTAGTTAGGTTAATGGCCCGATCCGGGATTTTTGTGCGCGGTGGTGCCGGTTTACTGGTTTGTAAAGTTTTTCGTTTTCGCATTCCGGCGTCGGATTGACGGCCGGGGCGCCGCCATGCACTTACATCTCTAAATCAGCCCTGGCCAGGGACTTCCATGTTATGGCCAATCGAGCACAGTGCAATATCAACCCCCAACATCGGGAGAGACGAAACCCCTCCTATCGCACATTGCCTCCATGTGACTCGGGACTGTACCTAAAAACCACCGTTTTGCACGTCCTCTTGAACGTGGTAAGGTAGAAATCAAAGCACAGTGGGAATCACACAAGACTCTATGATGATCTCGGGTCTACAGATTAACCTGTACCAGTGTCACCAAAGAACTGCTATCTGACGTAAGGTATAATACCATCTAGGAGTTCTCGGCGTGTCCGTCCAATGTACCCAGTCTCCACTGAGCACCCGTATACCATCTCTGATGTCAAACACCAATGGATATGGAATCATCCATCGCCTATCACATGGGTCGAGAAGCATATACGCTAGTCTACTCTGGTATGTCGATGCCCTGTCTCGATACACCCACGACTAGGAACAAACTTATGGACTACCATGGCCCCACTAGTATGATCTACAGCATAATCCTGGTAGTCAAGTACACATCCTAGGGGCTTTACCAACATGTAACCATAAGACAGTATCAAGAGACAAGTATACATGTTAAGATAAAGAGCAACCAGATAGCATACTATCATGTCGAGCAAGAAAGTCCTCTCTATATATGTCCAAGCATCCAATATAATATACATCATATGTACAATAATGGCCTCTAGGGCATACATACAACTAACACCTGCGACTATGATAATTGCCTTGAGGGCACTATAGCCAACAATCTCCTACTTGCACTTAAGGCTAATTATTGCGATGATACCGAACACCCAACTCCTCTACTAATCAGTTTCACAAAGCTCGTTTTTGAAACTATTGCGTTCAAGAAATAGCCTCAGTGAGTGGATCCGCTCTAATGTTTCTTTCTGTATCTCTCTATATCTTAACATCACGGAGAAAGCTATCTCCCGAAATGAGCAATACCTGTCTTGGAATACTTCTGGATATCTGATGGGACCCGGTTCACAAATGAACTCCAAATCCATCAAACTTCTTAGACTGTATTGTCCACTGAATTTAATCAGTATCCTGCACCATGCCTTCCTCAGTATCCGCTTGGACCACCTGTCCAAACTACTGCCCCTCAAAAGAGGGAAAACTAAAACACTAATAGCCGCTCTGTCATCGAGGTCACCTTGGAAGCTTGGAATGATAACCGTCTCCCGAAGGAGGCTGCCGTTATCATATCCCTAGAACATCCATTTATGTTCATAAACCGCTTCCGAACATTTCTCCACGATTGGATTAATATAAACTTATTGCAACTAGTGCAAAAACAATATCTGGTGTGGTACTTGACATCTCATGATTGACTCAATTGCCTAAGCAAGTGATATGACAATCATGCACATCCCTCTCCTCTTTAGTCTGTAAGACACCTTTAGAGAGGGTGATTCCATCACCTGCAGGTACACCACCATGTGTAACAACCGAGTCCAGTTCTACAAATTTCTATCACCGTATGTGTGGTGTGGTACTTACTTCATTGATCATGCTTTGACTGTTACTAGTTATAATTTACCTCGATAATTCATATTCTTGCATATAACAATTTAAGTCATCTAAAATAACTTAGAAATAATTGACATGGCCCGCTTGACACCCCTAACCCTGTGGTAGCGTCCTTGCATCATGTTCTTGTCTCGTTCAGTGAAACGGACGTGTTTGGATGGCTACGCGCACGTACGTGCGTCCGTTCTTGGGGGTATGCTTTTTAATTATAAAAATCCTTCATTTTAATTTTTGGAACCTGCCAATAAATTTCATATTTCAAATTCAAATTTTTGGACCCGACCCGGGCGCAATTCTGAAATATTTTGTATTTCCGCCAAATACTATTTTCTAAATTTTTTATCAACCAAATAAATATTTTTTCAACCGATCATAAATTTTTAAACCATCAAGATCATGGTTATCATCTAGAAATCCTTAGAAAATCTTTTCATTTTTTTATCCAGCCAATCACAATCCTTCTTTGTTTAACACCGGGCCCCACAAATTCTTTTAATTTTCCTTGCCTCTCTCGTTCACCAATCAGAAAATCTCTTTTTCTTCTCCTTCTTATTTTTTTATTCGCTATTAGCCAATCGCAAGCCTGCATTTCCCAGACCCCACACGCCTTTCTCTCCCTCTCTCCTTTCTCCTTCTTTTTCTCTCTCTTCTCTCTCTCTCTGGCGCTAAAAGACAAATTTCTTTCTCCTCCCCGTTTTCTCTCTCCTCTCGATCTCTCTCTTCCTCTCTATCTCTCTCCTCTTCTCTCTCCTCTCGCAAATCTCTCTCTCTCTTTCCCCGCGTCTCTATCTCTCTCTCTCTTTTCTTCTTCTTTATATTATTATTTCATTCCTCCTTCTTTTTCTTCAGCGACAAAACCCACATCCTGATAAACCTTAGTTGCCTTTCTCCTCTCGCCGTGGCCCTAGCGCCGACGCCATCGTCGCCGTTCATCGCCGCTGCTCACCCTCGTCACCTCTACATTCTCTCCTTCCTCCTTCCATCTCTCCCCAGCACCCTGCAACTAGCAGCCACGCCCCCTGCACGCATCAGCACCGCCAGAAGCCGCCGCCGGTGACCTCGTCCCCATGCCCTAGACTTGGTACACCCCAGTGAGCCTTATCTCTACACTTTCTTCCTTCTTCTTTCTTCTTCTCCCATTCTTTATATTCTCGGTTGGTTTTTCTTTAACTGTCGGGTCTCTGCAGGGTCGTTCGCCGGAGCTCCGTCAACGCAGTCGACGATCACAACCCCTCTACAGATCAACGTGAGCACCCCCTCCTCAATCCTCCTTCTCTTCTTTCTTCTTATTCTTCTCTTCTTTTTCTTTCATGCATTCTTGTATTTTAATGTTCACTGTTTTTGTTTGTTCGCCGGGATCCGGTCGGCCATCGACGATCACGACGACCCAGCGAGGACCTTTGACCCGTACGATTCCATTGTTCGTCGTTTGGGTTCATTCCGTGTACCGTGCGCGCGTCGCGACTTTTCCCCGCCGACGCGTAACGTTCCGTTTTCCGTATCGCGACCCGTCGAGGCAAGTGAAACTTACTATATGCTATTTAAACTATTCTTATGCTAATTTATTCATTTCCTATTAAATCTCTAAATAGAATCGAAAGTATTGGATTTCAAGTTAACCGTATAAAGTTCCATTACATATTTTATGATCTCGAACTTGAAACTTAATTGTTGCATCTAATTATTTATACCTAGTAATCACCTGTAAATGTTAGACCACATGTTCACAATTGTTTTATAGCCATGATACCTTTTTCTCTAGTATTAACCTATCGGACATCCGTGTGCATCTTAAACCGGTTTAATTACAATTGCATCCATATTATACATGTCGTCGCATCCCTAGATTACTCAATACTTATTAACCTAGTTTTTAGCATTCACATCTGTTATACGGTATTCATATAATGCTGACACCATCTCTTAAACACACACTGATAACCGTACGGCTGAATTAATTAAACCTGCATTCATTGCTTAACCTATCACATGTGCCAATTTATTGTGTTGTTGATACCCATGCTTGATTATTTATAACCATGATTATGCTAGCTGATTATGAGCACACACATAATATCTTTTACACCCTGACATAACTTGCTACACACATATTACTTGACCCGACATGGTACCGTACACTACTTGACCTGACCTGATGTACCATGGCTTGACCTGTTACCTGATCTTGTGTCTAATGACAACAAACCTGACATGTAGTCCTCACGGACCATTCCTGTTGTCTATCCAGACAAACCTGCTCTTACCTGATCCTGTGTTGGCATTAGTTCTTGATTACTGAATACCTGACTTGACATACATAACTTGGGGGTATGGGGAAATCAATGATGAGATCCTGACTTGTAACTCGACAGTTGCTTGCTTTTACTAATCAGTTTTAGAGGCTAGGCCCGCCTCGTGATGATGCTGCTGACATCGTTGGTCTGTACCCTTTTCCTGTTAGTGCCTAGCGGCACGTCTCGGTTTCAGCCCGAGAGTCTTAGACCGTGGTCCCGGGCATGTACGGGATACTATTGAGTTACATCGATGATTCATCAAATTGATTTCAAAGACTTGAGAGTATAAAACCCAATAGAACAGTTTAGTTTACTCACTGTACACCACCCTTCACTGCCCTGATTTATATTACTGTTACACCTGCTTTTCATTCATGTTTATATTTGCATTGCATGTTACCCTGTTTATATTTTATTACTTGATGACATGACGCGCTGACGTCTGGGTTTTGCATGGCCCAGATTCTGTACCTTTGCTGCAGTCCGAGCAGGGGTACTTCAGCCAGCAGGCTGAGCAGTGAGGTTTCAGTGGTAGTTAGTCCTTTTATTTTCTGCATTTTTCCTGATGTGAGCCCGCATTATGGGACATACATTCCAGTTGTTTTGTATTGGATCTTTGCTTCCGCACTTTTATTATTCTTGACTCATGTTATCTTGGCTTATGGACATGTATTAGATAGTTATATTTTGATTCTTGATATCTCTACAACCGTAATGCGACTGTGGATGGATGCTTCCTACCCACAGGTAGCATGGTTGGCAATGTCACGTGCCCAATTTAGCGTACTCTGGGAAGCGGGGCGTGACACCATGCCAGGAGTCGTCTATTCTAAAACACATTTAGAATAGTGTCAAAGTACCCAGATTGGGAAACTACCTAAATCTAGATCTAAAACCATAGATCTACTTACTAGAATGCCTGATATATTATCCATATCCAATGTGGAGAAACCACTGTGTGACAACCACAATATAACCGATCGTAGTATAGGAATTTCACTTCCTATAAAGTGCATGTCATTCAAATACCAGGACATCACACCCTACTACCTTCTTAACGATCCATCTCCTATTCTGATGAAGTCAAAGCCTATGACTGTCATATCAAAAATAGATGATCTATCTCTGCTATACCCACTTTAGTCTATAAATAGACACAAGCTACTTGTCCACTAAGCTTCCGCTGCTCCTACTGACTATAACAACCCTCTGGCAGAGTCATATACACATGCACTTCTAAAGCTAGATTAGAATGACGCTATACTCATCCTCCTTCCGGGTCTCATAGTCTAGAACAGTAGTAATGACAAGTCTGGGTAAACAAGAACCTCCCTGTCACCGTCTTTGAGGATACCGAAGTACCTCTCGGGCGGCTGAGATTACCCACCATATCTGCGGAGTGGCTAATGGAATGTCAAACCCGATCGAATATTTAGGTTCTATTAAATTTTCATTAATCGTTTGTGGTTCTGGAATCACTTCCAGTTCTACCATACTCCCACTACTGTTTTCTGAAAAAGTCCATTTTGCTAAAACTGTGGCGAGTCAAGAACAATATCACTATTGATCTTCCAGATGGTAGAAAGTTATCCCTCGTCATAGCCCAGGATAACCCACAAACTGCCATTACTGAAACGTGCCTTGAGTATGTCCAGAGTCTGGTTTTAAGCATAAGCCGGACAACTCCATATACCTTAACATCGTTAAGATATGAACCATTCTATATACAATATAGAAACAGATGCACTAATTTAATTGGAAGCAGATTCAAATCATGCAGCTGTCTCTAGTGCATGTCAACTATATGGATAGAGGCCGATCAGCATTACTCAACTAGGAGTGCATCCAGATATGAGTAACCTGAAAGAGAAGCAAGTTCTCAAAACCATTACTATCAACAGAATACCTAGCAAAAGTATCTACATCTTCGATCACCTTGATGAATCCTGATACTTTTGTAACGTTTTGAAAATCGTTTAGGTGAAATTTCGGAGAATCGGTAAAATAACGGGTATTTTCCGTAAAAATCAAGATATTATTATCTTTCATCATAAAATCAAATATACCTATTCTAGCTATGTAATTGCTAGTATTTGGTGTTTATTGAGTTACTTGCAAAATTTCTAGTTGACTGAATTTTTTCCCGAAATTAATTATTTTAATATTATTTTAAGCCGTCACTAATACATTTAATTAGTGATAATTACAGATTAGAATGGGTTAATACAAGTTTTGTGCATCATGACACATTAAACTAGAATGTAACATGTGTTTTTTTTAAAAAAAATTGTCAAACGGTTTTAGAAAATATGATAGAAAAATGCTTAAATAGCGAAATTAATGTAAATGGAAATTGGGGTATAATATTTATCTTTTTTTCCCTCACCCACACTCACCCACACCCTCTCTCCTACCCCTCTACTGCAGGTCGCCCTTGGCTGCCCCTCCCAATTTTTCCCCACTTGATGAGGCTTTAAAAGAAAAGAAAACAAAGGAAAAGAAAGAATAAGAAAATGAGCTATGGGTTTGGGTTGACATGGACTTTTCTTGAGTTGGCATTCCTTCAGTTCACTCTCTCACCTCTTCCTCCCATCATAGACGACCAAACCAACAGCAGCAGCCCCTCCGCCAAAATCCCACACAATTTTGCTTCAAAAATCTATAAAAATGCTTCAAAATCGATACAAATTCAAAGCTAATTCCAAATCAAAGCTTTACCCATTATTCTTTAGCTAATCTAGCATGGATCTTGGTGCAAAGTTGGCAATTTGGAGGTCAAGTTTCATGTTTGATCTCAAACATGTGAGGTATAATCTCAACCTTTTGTTAAATTGTTGTTTATTTGCTTTAATCAAAACTTATTTAGTAAGAATTATGGTTCCAATTTCAAGTTTTAGAAATTCAAGTGAGGGTTTTGTTTTGGAGCTAGGGTTTGATCACTTGAGGTTTGTTGTGATGTGTAGTTTCACATATTAAGCATGCTAAAACCTAACCTAATTGCTAAATTTCAAATTGTTACAATTAATTTGTCCAAATTGTGTCTTTTTGCAAACTAGATTTTTATAATTGATATAAAGAGGTGAGATAAAATTATGGTAATGGTTTGTATGACTTGGTTAAGATGTTTAATGAGTATTATGGCTATTAGAATTGTTAAAATATTTAGATTGGTTAAAACATCAAGTTTTGAACTAAAATGGAAATTTGTGCTAACTAGGTTTTTGGATTATGGTATTTAGCGAGATTAAAAATTTAGTAAATGTTTATGTGGCTTAGTTATGATACTTAGTGAATATTGTGGCCACTAGTTTTGTTTAAACATCAAGTTTTGAGGTAAAACGGTAAATGAACACGTTTTAGGTTTTTGGGAAATAAAACGATTTGATTAATTTTAAGGTTTTGATGATTTAAACCCTATTTCATATATAATTAGTGAGTTTTGAAACCACGATTGGTACCTTTGGGTTTTTCTCGATCAATCGGCGTTTGTACGCCGATGTCGAGGGCTTTTTGGTTCTTTTGCTTGAGCGGATCCTAGGTTTAACCTATGTGAAATTCGTATGCCGTTTTGGGCTTTTATCCGCGATTTTGATTTACGATACTATATGTTTACATGTAGGCACCCCCATGTGGATTTCAAGACGACGAGGAGAGCGTGACGTCATCGACTCAAGCATGTGAAGAGTAGGTGAGTAGATATATATATCTACGGGGGAAGTCTGGTGGATGGCGTATAGCACCCCCGCAATTCAAAGTGTAGTATAATATATATACGATATATATATATATATATATATAATTATGTGTTATGTGATACATGGATAGATAACAAGATTGATTTAGGAGATCATGGGTTAAATTTAGTGTAATTGTTTTATAGTGTCGTTAGATAGTTGTAGTCGCGAACCCTAGATTAAGGTTTACTTTCACGCACACACACTTGCATATTTTTATTACTTGCACGTATATGGGGATATGTATATATACATAAAAACACATAGGTATGGGACTATGTATATATATATATATATATACGTATACATATACTTGGATGATGAGGATAGTACATGATATTTGGAGATGAGTCGTTGAGATTGGGCATGATGCCATGAGATCGATGATGTGACATGGCTCATATTTGAGATATGACATGATATTATAGTGGGTCCTTAGGGCGATGTGTTTTCATACACACGCATTTATATATATGTAGATGGTATCAGTATAGTACTAGACTTAGATCAGTACCCCAGTTCACGATATGTGATGATAAGGATACCGGATAAATGATGAGATACATATGATATTCGACCCGTACCCAGATTTGGGATGCCGTACGATGGATGTACCGTACGAGCTATATTGATGATATATCCACACTCATGACTCGAGGATGTCATATTGTATATTGTATCATACGCGATACTATTGAGGAGGGATCACCGACTATTATATATATATATATATATATATATATATATATCGACTCAGATTTATGTGGTTTCCTTACTTTTTCGATTAGCCTGTTAGTTTAGTCTTGTAGATTACTAGTAGATGTTAGACTAGACTCGAGTCATACCTATTTCAAAACTAACGAATCGTGAGTATTTTAAAGACAGGACAAGAGATTCTACGGATATTTCAAAGGACGTAACTTTTCTTAAAAACACCGTAGCCCTATTTTTCTAAATACATGATTCGGGTTATTTCAAATGGCAAAACTGTATGACTCATATTTATATAAATGCAGATTCCTTATTGTTGCGTCATTATTCATGTTCTGCATATTCATGTTGTTCGCATCGCATTAAACGCTTATATTGTGCTTTTCGTTAGTTATTATCAAATCATGCTGTCAGGACACCAGCACCTTTACCGATGATGCGTATGCTCCACGTATACCTACTTGCCGGGTCACACACATCATCATCGGTAATTGCCATGTCACACACACTTTAGAGAATATTGATTCATTGATATCGCTTGTTAGCTGATAGTTTCGACATGATACTAGTGAGCCTTGTTGGCTATAGTGCCCTCAAGGAAATTATCATAGTCGCGGACTTGTGATTATGATGATTGAGTGAGGACCTATACCGATAAAACAGTCTTACTCAAAATGATAGTATGCTATCTGGTTTGTCTCTATCATCATATACGTGTTGATAGAGCCCATAGGATTCTTGCTTGACTACCAGCATTGTGATGGCGATCATATACGTGGGAGCTGGGGGTTTATAAGCACATCCTTAAATGTCCTTAGTCGTGGGAGTATCGAGACCGGGCATCGATACTCCAGTGTAAACTAGTGTATACTGATCGAGACCCCGACGAGGGGCGGTGGCCTGGTCTCATAAGCCATTGGTGTTAGTTTGTTCACCTAAGATATTATACATGTGCTCATTGGGTTACGAGTACACTAGACGGACTCGCCGGGAACCTGCTAGTTATTATTATACCTATTGTCAGATAGCAGTTCCTAGGTGACATGTGTACAGGTTAGTCTGTCGACCTGAGATCATCATTTGTCTCGTGTGAGTTCCCACTGTGCTTTGATTACTACCCTACCATGGCTCAAAGGAGTCGTGCAAACAGGTTTTAGTTGGGTACAGTCCCGAGCCACATGGCGGCAGTGATTAGATCGTCAGGGATTCGTCTCTCCCGATATTGGGGGTTGATGTCGTGTTGTGTACGGATGGCCATCACCATAAATCCGTGGCCACGGTGAACCAGAATTATCAATCCAGGATCGATAGTTTCTCAGGTGGTGATAGGGTTTCATACAGACACTAAATATCGCGTTGTTGGGGGTCTGATTTTATCCACCCCCTAGACTCGATATGCGATACTCTTAGACGAACAGATCGGACTGTACGTATATTGTCACTGTCAGGCTCAGTAGGGGTTCAGGATGAGTTTGCTCGTCGGCCTTCCTTTCGCTCAATACCTGGGTAGCCGTTACGTACAGCTAGTGCCGCTGACGTGCTTGTAGTTAAACCCACTGCCAGCGTATTGACGAGTCTTTAGATTCCCACACAGAGGGATTTTCACGGTTCAGGCGATATGGTGTACATGGCGTATGTTGGTGCATACAGGTGTCCGATTAAATATGTGCATGCTGCTCAGACTTTAATCGGACGGTTGATAATACTAGCAGCTTAGGATTAAGCCAGATAATTAAATCAGGATTTGATTTAATATTTTACATATGTATTTATATATATGTATTCTAGTATTATTGTTCGCTATTTATTTTCTCTCTTGGCTATTCGTATTTTTGTACGAATACGCGTATATGTATTTCGATACATGTACCGGGAAATATTCCGTATTTTATACGGAATAGCTTCTAGAAGATTTGTCACCTCATTATTGATTTTCTTTTTTAGAAAAATCATTTGTTTTAATAATGAGGTGGAGGGTGTGAGGTGGCATGAACATGGACATGGCATGGGTTTTAGGTATGGTGCATTTGTTTAATGAAATTAAAAAAAGAAAATGATTTCTTTTTTGGAAATGAGAGAGGGAGAGGGGCCGACCACTATGGGGTGGGGTGGGGGTTCATTTCATTTTGGGGATTACACTTTATTTACACTATCTCTCTCTCTCTCTCACTCTCTCATGCTTCAAAGAAGCTTAGCCAATGTTGTTGTTCATGCCAAGTCATCATCACCTCCTTCTTCATCTTCTATGGTTGCTCCATGAGCACTTTGGGTAGAGAGAAAAATGTAGTGACACTTCCATACACCTCGACTCTCCATCGCTAGCGACTTTAGAGCGTCGGTTGCCTCGATAGACGAGGCTGGAGCTTGCGTCGTTTCCTTCAGGTGGATCATCGGAGATGGAGGAAGACCGGCAACCAAACATCATCAAAGGATCACTAGGAGCTTGGAATGAAGACCGAAGGACACGGATCAACTCGGTATAACGATTCTAACTCTTAGTTAGTTTGCTAGTTTAGGGTTTCAGGTCGATCCGGGATTCAGGTAACGGTAGCGCCAGTTTAGAAATTTTTGTTCCGCATTTTGGCCGCGTTTCGATGGACGGGGTGCTGCCGCAACCCTACATGGTATCAGAGCCACCCTTTAATCCCCTTACTAGCTTGTTTAAACATGCTTGAAAGATCGATCGACGGAAATTTCCAAAATCACGATTCCATTTTTCTGTTCTCTGCCGATTTTCAAAAGTGTTCAAAAAATATTTTCCAGTGGCTTAAAAATCCGTGCAGGCGATTTAATGGGTACAAAAAAAATTTGGGCTTCTGATCCCTCTAAAGCGCCGCGGAACCGCCTTACTTACCCCCTATTGGCGGCGGATCTGCGGCCTTTTAGTGGCGACGGGCTTCGAAATTTTTCCTGTAGCCCCTGAGTTGGAATTGTGATTTTCGTAATATCCTGTTTTGGCCCAAGTTTCTGTGAAGTGTTGGTTTTGCTATTGGGGCCAATGTGGAACTTAGTCGATCGATATTTTAAGTTTGCGTTTAACAGTACATACATTTCTATCTGCGACCGTGAATGTTATTTGATCGGTAAACCCGTCTAACTGCTATATGTTCTTTTAGACGGGTTTGCGAACGTGACATTCATGTTGATATTCTGTGTTGTGCTGTGATGTTGGTTGGATCGTCGTGGTGGATAGCTGTGGTGCAATGTTAGTACGGTTTTATTTCATTTGTACATTTGATATTGCGGGGCGAGCGTTCGACATGTTGACTGCCGTCACTGCCAGTTTGTATATTATTCTTTTAGGGCACGACCGGGATGAGGTCGATGTCACCCTTGTATATTATTTTATTTTCTGTACTAGGATTATCCCGAGGTGGAGTGCACGAATAGCCGGGTTCTAGAGGGCAACGGGTCCGCATCTCATGGCGTTGGGACGGAGGGGACCTTACTCTAGAATTGGCGGGCTATTCGCCGCATTCGTAGGGGGTATAGGTTGACCCAGGAGGGGTGCTCAAGTTACCGGATTCCGTGAAGTGCTGGGTGGTCCATTCACGTTGCTGAAGGGGGATGCCTCGCTTCTGGTTTTGCGGGTAACTTGCCGTGCTCGTAGGGGTCTAGGTTTTCATTGCACAGGCTATCCACACGACAGGGAACGTCGGGTCTCACTTGCGGCTCAAGTGAAACCCGGGGCTACAGATTATCCACCATTCTGTGTTTCTTCTGTGGTGTTTCTGTGATGTTGCTTTATATCATGCCTGGGAAGAATGTTATATATATATTTATATATATTATTAGATGTTGTATATGTTTTGTACCCGCGCTAGACCAGCCTCCGCTCTGTCATTAGTTAAGTAACCTAATGGGTGATGACGGGGCCCAGTGGCGAATGCGGATGGCATATACGTACATTTTATTTTCTTTCTTTTCTGGTATGATTAATTGATGGGACTGCATTGATTTTTATCAATGCAAGGATAAAACAAACCTATATATGATGTTGTTGAAACCAAGTTTTTTAAAAAAAAACTGACATTACAGACGTTCTCTTTTGCTTTGCACAGTGGTATTCAGTTTGGAATATCCCGCACCTCATTCGACGAGGCAAGGGCTGAGATCCCTTCATCGGGAGTGACCCCTTGAGTAAAAGTTTGCGTCAACGTAATAACTTCACTATAGTCGTTTCCTTTTGCTTTGCATCGTGGTATTCAGTTTGGAATATCCTGCACCTCATTCTACGAGGAAAGAGCCGAGATCCCTTCACCGGGAGTGACCTCTTTAGCAAAAGTTTTCGCCACTATATATTTGTAAAACCACTCAGTTCCTTCAACGATATCAAGTTCATTACGTTAAAAGTTTTTCGCCAAAAACCAGCCGTAGCCCTCCGTCATTTCAGATTAGTATTGCTTAGTATTCGTACTACGTATGTCGTGCATTGCCGAGGCATAGTGTTCGGTAGCTCTGTAATGCTTTTCTGTCGCATGGATATGTGGATTGGTTAGGACAGTCGTACGGTTATGTTGGCATTGTCAAGGACTCATATAGGTGGGTTTAACGCAATCAAGATAATGACGGGTTGAACTTGACTAGAACTCTTTGATATGTTGGCATTGTCAAGGTCACTTGGGTCCTAGGGGTAAAAAATCATATCGGGAGTTTCAAACATACAGGAAACTTGCCAGGCATGCGCATACCTTCTGGAGTGTGGTGACTTGAGTGGCTTCCATCAAGTTATCATGCGATGATAGTTGGATCCAGATTCCTACTGATGATTAGGATTACTCCTCGGGTGATTCCGACTAATTCTCCTTTTGGGTTTGGAGGAGAATTCGAGGAAACAGTGGGAGCTATCCTGATTAGATAAAATGATTAACCATTCTGATCTAGGTTAGAGTGCACGATGAGTGTTTCTTTTCTCTCTCTCTGGCTGCGATTATGACCCGACCTTTGACTAAAACTCATGAACCCAATTAACCGAACCTTCTTAAAACATTTTAGCTTTTGGAATGTCACGGTGTCGCATATGTCATTGCCACTTCTATATCACCTTTTCATTTCTTTAGAACACCTCGTATCACTACGAACGTCCACTTCCATTGGATAAATCCATCGTATGGTTATATACGAACTCGAAGGAACTTTTTCGAGGATGGATTCTGGTTCTGGAGAGATTGAATAGGATTATTCGGTTGTCTTTTCCCTTTACCTTCTCTCAGGTTGTGAGGGCTCCTAGGATTAGGAGAGGGTACACCTATTGAGCCTATTAGATAGTCTTCTTCCAAACCATAGGTAGGTGCCGAACGGTAGGGAAGGAAGAAAACCAATTAAGCTTAAGTATGGTGTACAAAAGGTAATAAGTAAAGACATATAAAGGGATTAGAATAATGACAAAGGAAATTGCGATCACCATCATTCACGACAAAGACCGTGTATACCCCTGCCACTCCTACATCCACTTTGCTTTTCTCTAGAACACTCTATCACTACGGATATCCACTTCCATTGGATATGCCATCGTATAGTTACATACGAACTCGAAGGAATTCGTTCCAGATTCGAGGATGGTTTCCGGTATAGGATTATTCAGATGTCTTTTCTCTTTACCTTCTCTCAGATTGCGAGGGCTCTTAGGATTAGGAGAGTACACCTATTGCACTTATTGGATAGTCTTCTTCAAAACCTTAGGCTGGTGCCGAAGGGTAGGGAATGAAGAAAACCAATTAGCGTAAAGGAGGTGTACAGAAGGTAATAAGTAACGACATAATAAAGGGATTGCAGTGAGGGCAGGTAAGTATATGGTTACTGTCATGATTCAGGATAATGGAAGAGGCATTACTAGGAATACCAGTTAACCCTTTTAAAACATTTTCATGTTTCAGTTTCACTGTGCGATGTTAATTGAAAACTGTTTTCCCAGTTGGAATCTAACTCCAGGGTATGTATTTACCAGATCAGTTTCTCACATCTGTATGTTATTACAAATGGTGATTGGGAGTAAGATATTGGGAATTGGGTGATTAGATCCTCATCATATCGGGATTCATTGTAATTGGTGATATTTGAGGAAATCATCTGGTTTTTGCCGGACGGCAAATATTTGGTTTTGAATATCCATTGTTATACACCAATTTCAAACTGATATATCTGTACATTTATTTTATAAAGTGAGATATAACTTTTTGATATTATTTCTGTGACGTTTACCTATATCAGCTGGTGATTCGGTAAGGTGCATTAAATATCGGTGTAATTCTTCTTAACCATAGTACAATTTTTCAACCTATGACGCACAGGGTTTGAGTTATTGAACTCAGGGGACTTGTACAAAGTATTGTATGTTGTCCAGTGTCCATTAGGACAATGGGGTTGGTACTCGTACTATATTCTGTTTACTCATAACTTCTCTAGTTCTAGACAAGTATTTTGTTGAAATACAAGGTTCAGATTTTGAGAAGTTATAGGTATAAGAATAAAATGGAGAACCATTTGTTGGAAGTATCAGGATTTTTCGAGGAAGTCGAAGATGTAGATACTTGTGTTTGGTATTCCGTGGATAGAAATGGTTTTGAGAACTTACTTCTCTTTCAGGTTACTCATATATGGATTCACTCCTAGATGAGTAAAGCTGATTAACCTCTTTCCATTTGGTTGATATGCACTGGAGACAGCTGCATGATTTTGAATCTGGTTCCAATTAGATTAGTGCTTTTGTTTCTATATTAGATATATACAGAATCAATTTATATCTTAACGATGTTAAGGTATAGGGAGTTGTCCGGCTGATGCTTAAAACTAGAATCCGGATAAACTCAAGGCACGTTTTAGTAATGGCTGTTTGTGGGTTATCCCGGGCTTTGACGGGGGTTAACTTTCTACTATCAGGAAGATCAATATTTATATTATTCTTGACTCGCCACAGTTTTAATAAAATGGATTTTTTCAGAAAAACATAAGTGGGAGTATGGTAGAACTGGAAGTAATTCCAGAACCATAAACGATCACTGAAGATTTAATAGAACCTAAGGATTCAATTAATTTCGACATTCCATTAACCACTCCGCAGTTTTGGAGGGTAACCTCAGTCACCCGAGAGGTACTTCGGTCTTCTCAGAGACAGTGACAGGGAGGTTCTTGTTTACCCAGACATGCCATTGCTGTTATTCTAGACTATACGACCTAGCAGGAGGATGAGTGTAGCGTCGTTCTAAACTAATTTTAGAAGTGCACGTGTATATGACTCTGCCAGAGGGTTGTTGTAGCCAGTGGGAGCAGCGGAAGCATAGTAGGCAAGTAGCTTATGTCTATTTACGGACTAAAACAGGTATAGCGGAAATAGACCATCTATTTTTTGATGTGACAGTCATAGGCTTTGACTTCATCAGACTAGGAGATGATCTGTTAAGAAGGTAGTAGAGAGTGATGTCCAGGTATTGGGATGACATGCACTTGATAGGAAGAGATATTCCTATACTACGATCGGTTATACTGTGGTTGTCACAAAGTTGTTTCTCCACATAGGATATGGATATAATATGAGGTATTCTCGATACTAGATCTATGGTTTTAGATCTAGATTTGGGAAGTATCCTAATCTGGGTACTTTGACATTATTCTAAACGAATTTTAGAATGGACGACTCCTGGCATGGTGGTGTACCTGCAGGTGATGGAGTCACTCTCTCTAAAGGTGTCTTACAGACTAAAAGGGAGAGGGATCTGCATGAATAGCATATCGCTTGCTTAGGCAATTGAGTTAATCATGAAATGTTAAATGTTAATGTATATGCCTTAGAGCCCATTACTGTATCATACTAGTTTGTATATTACTTAATGGAAGCTTGGGATATTCACAGTTGTATAGACAATCTTGCTTAAAATGGTAGTATGCTACTTGGTTTGTTTCTACTTTAATGTGTATATGTGTTTTCTTTTAGTATATCACCTATACACATTAGTGGAGCCTTTAGGATCTTTGCTTGATTACCAGCGTTGTGATGGCAGTGACACTTATGGGGGCTGGGTAATCCATAAGCACATCCTTATGCAGGTCCCTAGTCGTAGGACTATCGAGACAGGGCATCGATACTCCGGAGTAGACTAGCATATGCGCTTCTCATCCCAGCATGGGAGACGGTCTGTCCCACAGCCGTCAGTACGTCGTACTTGAGATAGTATGCGGGTGCTCATTAGGTTACGAGTACACTGGACAGGACTCGTCGGGAACTGTTGGTTGGTACTATACCTATCGTCAGTTATCAGTTCCCAGGTGACATGAGTACAGCTTAGTCCGCTGACTTGACACTGTCACTTCGCCTCGAGTGTGTTCCCACTGTACTTTGATTACTACCCTACCACGGCTCAAAGGAGTCATGCAAACAGGTAGTAGTTGGGTGCAGTCCCGAAGCCCTTCGAGGCAGTGACGGTTAGACATGATTCGTCTCTCCCGGTATTGGGGGTTGATATCGCGCTGTGTCTAGGAGAGCCATTACACAAAGTCCCTGGCCAGGGCAAGCGAGATATACTGGTAGGTTTCCAGTGTTATCTCAGGGTGTTTTGGGCTACACTCCGACACGACTTGTACCGCTATTAGAGGACTGACGTTTACCGCCCCCTAGGCCCGCCATGCGATATTCTCAAGCGAACAGACCGGACTGTACGCAGATTGTTACATTCAGGCTCAGTAGGAGTTCAGATGGGTTTCACCTCGTCCGTCTTCTTATCGGCATCTACCTGGGGGCCGTTACGCTCAGTTAGTGCCGCTTGCGATCTGTGGTTAGACCCACTGCCAGCGTAGTGTCGAGTCTTTAGAGTCCCACATATAGAGCTATTCGCCTTTAGGCAAAAGAGTAGAGGTCGCATGGTTTTGCGACAGGGTTCGGTCACATCCGTGCACTTGTGCACGTTTAGTGTCCGGGCAAATATCACTAGCGGGCTTTGGTTTAAGCCATATCCTAGTGTACGTTTTGGGATTGGTTTTATCTCGTTTGTATTCGTGTTCCTCGGAACGCGGATGCGGGTGTGTATGCAGGTTGACAGAGACAGAGACATAGACAGAGGATTCTCATTAGGGTTGTTGACTGTTGACTTTTGCTAAACCCTAATGAGAATAAGAAATATGATTAATGATAATATTAATTAAGTATTATTTTGCCATGGTTGGGTTGAAAGGTTGACTTTGTTGACTTGTTGACTTAGTTGACCGGTTGACTAGGATGGTCCTGTTGACCATCATCATGACAATGGCTATCATTTCTTGGCATTGACCTTTGCTTGCTTGTTAGTTCACAAATTGCATTTAATGCATGAAATGATATGGCCATTTGATATGATAACAACCATCACATAATACTCAATTATTATTATTGGTTATGATTATTTTGGATTATGAGAGCAAGGGTGAGAAAAGTCTTGCTCATTCTATCATTCTCATTCTCTTTCATCCTCAAGCTCTCCCTCTTCCTCTTGCTCTCTCTCTAGTTCATGGTTCAATTGTCTCATGTGTTGAGAAGAAAGAACCATAGAGATAAAACCCAAAACACTTCTCTACTCATCCTAGTATACAAGGTCTAGCAAACCAAGTGTTCTAGTTTTCTCAAGATTGAGGTTGGAGCCAAAGGTAGAAGCTTTCAGGTGGATCCATCTTCGGCACAAGGAGACGACGAGGAGAGAACCATCCGACCACCACAAGGAGTCGAAGAGAAGGAGTTCAAGTTAAGGTATAACCCCCTAACCGAGGAGGTAAAACTCATAGTTAGGTTGTTAGATAGTTGTTTAACAAAGATCCGTATTTTGAGTCCATGTTACCACCAAAGAAAAATCGTTTTTCACCATTTCCGCAACCCCAAAGAACGGAGGACGGGTAACGTGGACTTACAGTAGTATCAAACCCAGGTTAAACACTATCTAACATGTTAGCAAAGTAACTAGAAGTTCGATTGGAGAAAAAGTCACGAAACATGCCCGGAACACAAACTTTCTGCCGATTTTGTTTTCTGTTGAAAAAATAATAAATCATGTACTAAAAATTAGCTCAGGGTTTTTCAAGAACAAGAAAGAAAAATGGTCCACTAACTCGGTCAAGGCGCCGCGGAATCGCGGCAGGAGCATGCTCCCGCCGCGGATCCACGGCCGAGTTGACTCGGGCGTGGCACAATTAGCTCAGGGCAGAAAAAACATATTGTAAAAATCCCAAAACACCCCCAGAGCTAATTTTGGGATCAACTCGGCCACGCCCGAGTCAACTCGGCCGAGTTAGGTTGTTAGATAGTTGTTTAACAAAGATCCGTATTTTGAGTCCATGTTACCACCAAAGAAAAATCGTTTTTCACCATTTCCGCAACCCCAAAGAACGGAGGACGGGTAACGTGGACTTACAGTAGTATCAAAGCCAGGTTAAACACTATCTAACATGTTAGCAAAGTAACTAGAAGTTCGATTGGAGAAAAAGTCACGAAACATGCCCGGAACACAAACTTTCTGCCGATTTTGTTTTCTGTTGAAAAAATAATAAATCATGTACTAAAAATTAGCTCAGGGTTTTTAAAGAACAAGAAAGAAAAATGGTCCACTAACTCGGTCAAGGCGCCGCGGAACCGCGGCAGGAGCATGCTCCCGCCGCGGATCCACGGCCGAGTTGACTCGGGCGTGGCACAATTTTCCTACATTGTTTTTCTGGGGGTGTTTTGGGATTTTTACAATATGTTTTTTCTGCCCTGATTTTACAGAAAGAAAAATTTGTTTTTGGGGTTGAAAAATCCGTATTTTGATTGAACTTCTAAAGACTTAAGCTAACGGGTTATATCTGTGATGTGAAATATGTATTGAACGTCTGCTAATCGCTATACGTCGATTAGTGGGGCTTATACATATCTGTGATCTGTAATGTTGATGGTATGTGTATATGAATTCATTGGATTGTCGCGGATGAATAGCCGGGGGGTTGTGGGATGAGAGTTTTCTTTTTCTTTCAATTCATGTAATTTGTAATTGATATAATATTATTTATATGGCCGCACAACCGGGATAGGGTTGTAGCCGTCATTGTATAATTTCTTTTACTGTTTTTGCTCCTAGGATAGACCCAAGGTGGGGTGCACAAACTACCGGGTATTTCGAAGTGCCGAGTGGCCTACTCACGGTGTTGAGGGAGGTTGCTTTATTTCGGGTACTTGGCGGGTAGTTTGCCGCACCCGTAAGGGTCTAGGGTGGGGTCTTGGCTATTCATCGTGACCGTGTATTTCGCTCTTCGTTACAGGCTCATACGGAATGCGGATTCCTAGTATATCCAATGTATTCATCTGTGATCTGGAATGGCTATCATTGCATGTGACGAATGTGTATATCTATATATGATATCTATTTAGGCGTTGCTTATATTTTGCATCCGCGCTAGTCCAGCCCCCGCTCTGTCGTTAGTTAAGTAACCTAACGGGTAATGACGGGGCCCCGTGGCGAATGCGGATGGCATAAGCGTACGTCATATTTTCGTTGTTTTCTGCAATGGTAGGATTAAATGATGGGACGCATTAAATTAATGCAAGAAAATAAACCATAGTTGAGTTGTTGGAACACTTTCAAAACCACTCGGTTTCTTTTCAAAAACAACTTTTAAACGCGGAGCTTAAGCCACTCCTTTTAAAAGCTATCTCGTTCCATCGATTATATCAAGTTCACTACGTTCACGGTTTCGCCAAAACCATTCGTAGCCCTCCGTCGTTTCACATGGATAGTCAATAGTATTCAAGCTATGTTTGTTGGCCAAAGTCAAGGCATAGTGATTGGTAGCTATTGGGTATTCATGTGTAGCATAGATAGATGTGTTGGTTTGGGACAGTCGTACTGCCTTGTTGGCCAAAGTCAAGGGTAGGTATGGGTGGGTTAAAATTAACCTGGAGAATGACGGGTAGAACTTGACATGTGACTTATGATTTGTTGGCCAAAGTCAAGGTCATAAGAGCATGGGGCAAAAATCCACATCGGGAGTTTCAAAAGAAACTGAAACTTGCTAGCGTTGCATACCATTTGGAGTGTGATGATTCTGGTAAGATTCCTTCAATTTTGTCACGCGATGATATTTGGATCCCGATCCTACTGTGAGTATGTCACGACCCGAAAGTACGGAACATGACCGGCACTTAAACTACGAACGTCTCGAGGCGTACGTAATCTAAGTAAACCGAAAACCCAGAAATCCAAACCAAGAAGAGTAGTAGAGAGTAGGAAAAACCAATTTAAATCAAGTAGTTTTAATAGCAAAAGCCGAATTATACGGGTTTCTAAAAACATCAAAAATTCACTGAAAATTTCGGCAGAGTCTCCTTTGTAAATACTGGCTCCCAAACGGGATACAACATGAATAGTATACGAAATCAATAAAAGGCATCCCCAAGCGGGAGCTAGCTCTTCGTCGATCGACGGTCACAACCACACAAGCAATATAATATACAACGCCAACGGCGAGGATCAAAAACTCAAAAGGGAACTCAAAACCACCAGAAATATAACGAGCGACTCTAAGGTCGAAAGAATAAACAACACTGGTCTCTATCTCAATAGATACATGTTTGGTTGATGGAATTTACTAGATACAACTGAATAATATCATACAAGATAATATGATGGGTACGATACAAGAAAAACCCACCTACTAGCAAGTCACCCGAATGAAACTGAGCCCGCAAGCCGTAATGAAACCTGTACGGCAAACCTGCAAGAAACTGGGGCACAACGGGGGTGAGTTGCCAACTCGTGAATAGAAAAACATCTACGCACAGAAATCGCATAAATAATGCAACCTAGGTCAATGATCATAATATATCCTCAAATATAAGTATAACAGGCAGCCTATAACAATGGCTAGGGTAATATCTAACCCGAGTATAATTTCATGTGCCCGTATCAGTGCCTCAAGTAGCAATATATCATATGAATGAGGTATGAATGCATGAAACAGAATACATGTAAATGAAGAAACTGTTTTTCATAAATTAGTGAGATTTCCTTCGTATTTTTAAACTGAGGTATCATAAATGAAATCAGCATCAACAGTGTCTAGCATCGACACAAAACATAAATCTCACTGTCTCGAAATTTCAATGTCTCAATCTCAATATCTAGGGCGCCGTCAGTCCAGACCGGCCCCTACCATCCATCTCAAGACCACGACGGTATCCTCCGGATATCCGACGCGTCGGGTAATATCACCGGTAGGTAGTGCTCCCCAGCCACGCTCAACGTCAACACCACATTCCTCTTGCCCCGGGGTACCATACCGGGCCCACCATGTACCCGTGACGGTTCCTCCACTCATCGAAACGGATCTCCAAAACCACAGCAAACTCATGGTGGACGACACTTTACATCACTAGAAAACCGCAACATTTTATATTTTAAAAGATCATAAGTTGTAAATTTTACGGCTTTCCCCGAAATCCAGAAATATCATAAATCTCAAGAAATCATCACAAGTGCATATGTCAATGATAATGAACTAGGCATGAACAACTGAATAACAGTATGCATGAAGTGGTAGGTAATAACTACAATGTCTAATATGACATATAAGGGAAGTACACTAATATCATGTCAACACTACTAGCTAACAATCTAAGTCAAGCAATTATATTCTCTAAAGTGTACGTGACATGGCAATTACCGATGAAGATGTGTGTGAGCCGGCAAGTAGGTGTACGTGGTACATACGCATCATCGGTAATGGTGCTGGTGTCCTAACAGCATGATATCAATAATGGAATATGCAGCAAAATAAATATGCGAGGCAGAGCGAACAACAATAATGTGCGGGAGCTGAATACTAGACACAACGATAACTAATCTGCAATAATCTAATATAAGTCCTACAAATGGTGCCTTTTGAAATAACACGAATAATGGGGTTTTGAAAATAGGGGCTACGGTGTTTTTATGAAAAGATACGTCGTTTTTGAAATATCCGTAGATTCCCTTGAGCTGTCTTTAAAAATGCCCACGATTCGTTAGTTTTTGAAATAGGTAAGAAGTCTAATCTAATCTAACAACTACACTAAACTATACGGCTGAACTAACAAGCTGAACTACAGGTAAGGAAACCGCCTATCATCCGAGTCGATACATATACATACCTGTATATGTATAGTCGGTGATCCCGCCTCAATAATGTCATATCCGATACCATATCTATAATCAGGCATCCCAAGTCAAGAGTGCGGATCAATCATCAATATAGCTCGTACGTAAATCCGTCGTACGGCATCCCAATCTGGGTACGGTTCAATATCACATTCATCATACTGTTCACCTGGTATCCTCTTTATCAAATATCATGATCGGGGTACTGATCTACGTCTAGTACCATACTGATACCGCCTACGTATGCATGGACGTGTGTGAAACACTACGTCAAGGACCCGCTACAACGTCATGTCGTATCTAAGATACGAACCCTGCTATATCACCGATCTCACGGCCTCAAATCAAATCTCATCGACTCAGCTCAATCCCAAGTATCATCCTCAATCCGTATGTGAACACATAGTCCCATACCCATGTGAACACATAACTATAAAGAATCCCATGAGCACATATCAATAGGAATGTATGCAAGTATGTATGTGTGTATGTGTGTGTGTAACACTACCCTAGGGTTCGCAACACTAAAGTAATCCAACACACCAATATCCATCCTAAGCATCGTTATTAATCCCAAATAACATATAATAATTGTTGGTGTGTATACGCATCCGTATACACCACCACGGACTGCGGGGGTGCTATACGCCATCCACCCGACTTCTCCCCGTAGATATAAATCTACTCACCTGGTCCTCGCTAGCCGGTGCCGACGTCGCCACGCGCTTGCTTGTCGTCTCGAAGTCCACGTGGGGGTACCTACATATCATAACGCACCGTATCGCATTAAAATCCGACTCATGACCAAATCGACACACGAATCTCACATAGGTCAAAACCTATGGTTTGCTTTCACAAATCAACCCAAAAACCCTCGACATCGGCGTACAAACGCCGATTGATCGAGAAAAACACCAAACGTATCAAATCATGGTTTTACAATTCACTAAAATATATAAAATACGATGCAATTCATCAAAACCAATAAATTGATTAAATCGATTTATTACAAGAAACCTAGTAAGCATCAATTAGCCGTTTCACTTTAAAACTCGATGTTTAAACGAAACTAATGGCCACAATATCCACCAATTATCATAACCAAGTTATAGAAACCATATCAATAATTTATTCTCATCAACTTGTATAAATTCCAAAATTCTAGTTTTGCAAAAATATCCAATTTAACACTTTTTAACGCAAAATTTCACGATTTAACAATTTATCTTGACTTTGCATATTTTAAATGGTTAAACCACTCATGGAAACCTTAATGATATGCTAAAAACCCTAACTAGATTTTAATCCCACATTTTAATAAAATTTCTAAAACCTAGTTAGCAAATTAGCATAATTATCACAATTTGGGCAAATTAAATATAACAATATGCAAATTAGCTACAAGATTTGGTTTTGCATAACTTAAGATGCTAAAATACATCACACTACCATGAACAAATTAACACAACCATAACTTTAATTTAACCCTTCTCTTGAATTTAAACTTGCAATTTAAAACCTAAATTAAACACCTAATTAAGTTGATTTAAAGTATCTAACATAAATTAAGCAAAAGGGTTAGAGTTATACCTTCACAAACCATGAGATCAAATATGGAACTTGACCTCCAAATTGAGATCTTTGCATCAAGATCCATGCTATAAGGGCTAAGGAAAAATGGGTAGGGAATGGATTTGGGATTTGTGAGGTTTTGTGTTGATTTGTGAGGCAATTTTGATGAGTTTTTTGAAGAGAAATGTGATGAGAAAAGAGGAGGGGCTGTTGTGTGCAGGAAATGGGGAGGGTCGGCCACTAGTGGGTGATTGGAGAGAGAGTGAGGTGAGGAAAGTAGCAAGTAAAGAAGTCCAAGTCAACACAAGGTCAAAGTCCAACACAATTATCCATTTTCTTTTCTTTTCTTTCATTTCCTTTCCTTTGAAAATTCAAGTGGGAAAAATATGGTGGCTGCTGAATTCAGCCATGGGGAGGGGTAAGTGGGGGTGTGTGGGTGTGGGTACGGGTGTGGGGTGATGAAAAATCATAAATACAATACCCCAAACATCCATTTACGCTAAAAAAAGCCTTTTTTTCAATAATTTCTAAACCGTTTTGGCAAATGATTTCGTTCCAAAAACCACATGATAAATTTTTATTTAATGTTTTATGATGCACAAAATTTGTTTCAACTCATTCCAATATGTAATTTTCCCTAATTAAATGTATTAGTGACGGCTTAAATAATAATAAAATAATATTTTTTTCAGAAAATTTGAAATTTCACCAGCGGCTCAATAAACACCAAATAATAGCAATCACATAGCTAGAATATGTATATTTAATTTTTATAATAAGATATTTGTATTTTGACTTTTTACAGAAAACCCCCTCATTTTACCGATTTTCCGAAATTTCACCGAAACGATTTTCAAAATGCTACAGAGTATATGCTACTCCTCTGGAACTTTCTCACTTAACGATCAATGCTATAAACCAAGTAGGTGTCTAGAAAGGTGTTAGCGGGGCTACGCCCACAGGGAAAAGAGGTTATTTAATTAAGGAACTTCGCGAAAGCGTTGGAAAACCTCCCTCGATGTACCAACACTGGCCTGGCTGAACGGTTAAGCAAGTATTGTACGGTGAGATTGATCCCGAATAATTCTTCCTTTTTGGTTTGAGGAGGGATTCGAGAGACAGTGGGAGCCATCCTGTTTACACAAACTAAAAACCACACTAAACTTGCAAGAGCATCATGCTAAAGTGTTTCTTCTCTCTCTCCTAATTGCAGCGACCAAACATCATGACTGGACTTAAGTTACTACTTTTGGAGATAGTGCCCTCAGAGTCAATTATTGGATCACAGGCACGTGATTGCAATGATTGAGGGAGGACCTGTCCCAGTAGGACAGTCTTACTCAAGATGATAGTATGCTATCTGGTTTATCTTTATCATCGTGTACTGCTTTAGGTGACCTTACGAGTCGCTATTACACGTTGATAGAGCCCCTAGGATTCTTGCTTGACTGCCAGCAGTATGAGGGCGATCATATACGTGGGAGCTGGGGTCTATAAGCACATCCTTAAAAGGTCCCTAGTCGTGGGAGTTTCGAGACAGGGCATCAATACTCCAGAGCAGACTAGTGTATATAGTCGAGACCCCGATGAGGGGCGGTGGCCGGTTTCACAAGCCACTGGTGTCAGTTGGTTCACCTAAGATGTATACATGTGCTCATTGGGTTATGAGTACACCGGATAGGATTCGCCGGGAACCTGCTAGTTGGTATTATACCTGACGTCAGATAGCAGTTCCCTGGTGACATGTGTACAGGTTAATTCATCGACCTGAGATCGTCATTTGTCTCGTGTGAGTTCCCACTGTGCTTTGATTACTACCCTACCACGCTCAAAGGAGACATGCAAACAGGTTTTAGTTGGGTACAGTCCCGAGCCACATGGAGGCAGTGAGCGGATCTGCAGGGGTTCGTCTCTCCCGGTATTGGGGGTGAGGTCGCGCTGTGTCTAGGAGAGCCAGAACATGAAAAGTCCTTGGCCAAGGCAGGAGATTTGCTGGTAGGTATTCCAGTAGTATCTCAGGGTGTTCTGGGCTACACTCCGACACGACTTGTTCCGCTATTGGGGGTCTGACTTTTACCAACCCCCTAGGCCCGCCATGCGATGCTCATAAACGAACGGACCGGACTGTACGGATATTATCACTGACAGGCTCAGTAGGGTGTCAGGATGAGTTCGCTCATCGACGTCCCTTTTGGTCAATAGCTGATGGCCCGTCACGTATGGCTAATACCTCTGACGTGCTAGTGGTTAAATCCACAGCCATAGTATTGACGAGTCTTTAGAGTCCACCACACACAGTTACTCAAGTTTCGGGCGAAACGCTGTAGAGGCCGTATGGAGATATGGTAGGATTCGATCAGATACGTGCGGTATTGTACGGATCGTGATCGGACGGATTTTACTAGCCGGCTTTTGTTTAAGCCGGATCCTAGTATTAGATAGTGTAGATATTGTCTCTTTGCATTTGTGTTCAGTGGGAATACAAATGCGGGCATGTATTTGCAGTAACGGGGTTTTCCTGTAATTTATTACGGGATCAGTTTTCTGAAGTTGCCAGTTTGCATTCCGTTCCGGCCGGTTTTCCTTTGTTCCTTCACGGCCGGACTTTCTGATGGAGGGGGTTATTTGCAAGTTTGCAAATAACTTATTGTGGAGGGTTTTCTTGCATATTTGTGGCTTCATGATTGTTCTCTCATCATGAGATTCCTTTTGGGTCATTCCATTGCATTTATGAGAATGGAAATGAAAAGATTGAGATTAGGAGTGGGTGTGACCTTTTATCTTGCATTATCTTTTCTTTTCTTTTTTTGGTTATTCAATCATCCTTTTTCCTACCCACCACAAGAGGGGCCGGCCATAAGAAGAGAGTAGAGAGGGAAGTTCATTATGTGAGGAAAAATTGATTCATCTCTTTTTTCATGCTACCAAAATTCCTAAGCACATTTTTCCTTAGTTGCTTTTCTTCACCTCCACAACATTATGGCAACTTCTCTACCCAAAGAGACAATGGTTTCTACACTAGCCTACAGCAAACCTTGGACGCGTCGGCTAGCCAACTTCGCGCCCGAGTTGCCTCGGTCCAGAGGTGGGAGCCCGTAAAATTCTTCGGCGATGTGGTGCCCGTTTCGACGAGGAAGTGACGGATGGAGTTTCCGCAGGAGATCGGAGTGGAGACGAAGACTGAAGGACACAGATCGCTTGGTATACTTCTCTACCCATCTTGTTGTTTGCTAGTAGCTAGGTTAATGGCCCGATCCGGGTTAAAAGTGCGCGGTGGTGCCGGTTCGCTAGTTTGCAAAGTTTTTTTTCGTTTCCTCGTTTCCAACGTCGGATCGACGGCCGGGGCGCCGCCGTGCACTTACAGTGGTAGAGAAGTCGGCTAAGCATTACTGTAGCAGTTAAAGAAATTCTGGGCCCAAAAATAATATTCCAAAAACCCTATTTCCAACTGTTAGTGTATATGCCCTAGGGGCCATTATTGTATCATACTAGTTTGTATATTACTTAATGGAAGCTTGGGATATTCACATGTATATAACAGTCTTGCTAAACATGGTGGTATGCTACTTGGTTTTTCTATCTTAATATGTGAGTATACGTATTGATAGAGCTCTTAGGATCTTGCTTGACTACCGGCGTTGTGATGGCAGTCACACTAGTGGGGGCTGGGTAGTCTACAAGCACATCCTTATTCAGATCCCTAGTCGTTGGATTATCGAGACAGGGCATCGATACTCCGGAGTAGACTAGTGTGTACGCTTCTCATCCCAGTTGGGGAGATGGTCTGTCCTACAGCCGTCAGTATGTCGTACTGGAGATAGTATGCAGGTGCTCGTTGGGTTACGGGTACATCGGACATGACTCACAGGGAACTGTTGGATGGTTTTATACCAGTCGTCAGTGAACAGTTCCCAGGTGACATGAGTACAGCATAGTCCGCAGACTTGACACTGCTGCTTCGCCTCGAGTGTGTCCCGCTGTTCTTAGATTGCTACCCTACCATGGCTCAAAGGAGTCGTGCAAACATGTAGCAGTTGGGTGCAGTCCCGAGCACTTGGAGGCAGTGGCGGTTAGACAGGATTTGTCTCTCCCGGTATTAGGGGTTGATATCGCGCTGTGTCAGAGAGCCATTACGCAAAGTCCCTGGCCAGGGCAAGCGAGATTTACTGGTAGGTTCCAGTAGTTTCTCAGGGTGTAATGGGCTTCGCTCCGACACGACTTATACCGCTATTAGGGGACTGACGCTTGCCGCCCCCCTAGGCCCGATATGCTATAGTCTTAGACGAACGGACCGGACTGTACGGAGATTGTCACATCAGACTCAGTAGGAGTTCGGATGGGTTTCCTCATCGGCCTTCTTATCGACATCTACCTGGGGACCGTTACGTACAGCTGGTGCCGCTTGCGGTCTGTGGTTAAACCCACTGCCAGCGTAGTAGTCGAGTCTCTAGACTCCCACACAGAGAGTTTCCCTACTCCAGGCGAAACGATATAGAGGTCGTATGGTTTTACGACAAGAGTTCGGACGCATACGTGTGTTTACACACGTACGACTTTCGGACAGTTTTTACCAGTCGGATTTGGTTTAAGCCAGTTACTGGTATCCGGTTATTGGATTTATACAGTCTAAAGTATTTCCGTATTTTTGCGGAAAGGAGGGGCGTTCTCGTAATTGCGCGAGAAGCTTCTAGAAGATGGTGACTAAGGAGGTTTAGGTGGCATATACAATGAATGTGATTAGTGAGTCATATGGATGATTCATCCATGTCATTAATGCATCATAAATGCTTAATGACTCATGGAGATGAATCATCACTAGATATTATCAAGCATGGTTGTTAAATTGTTTTATTTTCTTTTCTTGATAAAAGAAATGCTTGATATATATTATCATAACTCATTATTCTCACTTCATTATTATCTTCACCTTCTCTCTCCTAAAGCTCTCTCTCTTCAAACCCTAATCCTCCCCTCTCATGTGTTGAGTACAAGGATTAGTTAGACTAATTAAACCATAACCCTCACTCTATATCACCTAGCTTCTTTGATTAGCACTTAAAGAAAGTTAGTTGCCTCAAGTTTAGAGGCTAAGCTTGGAGTAAAGCTCTCGGGTGGATCGTCTACTACTTCGAGAAGGCCGAGGAGGAGGTGGAGTTCGTAAAGACGAAGGACACGGTTCTTTAGGTATAATCCCTTTACATAGTAGTTGTTAACTTCTATGTTTGATGTTAGTTATCGTTTAGCTTCAATTCATGCGGTTAGTCGATGTTTAAGCAAAGAACAAGATCGTTTTTCATATTTCCGCCTCCCCGCAAGTCGTGGTGTGTTGTACATCGACTTACAGTGGTATCAGAGCCTCGCTAAACAATAAATAACTTACTTGCAAATTTGTATGAATTTCGAACGGAAAAAACGAAACCGGAAAAGCCCGAAATCACTAGTTTCTATCGATTTTTAAATGAAGTCCAAAAATTTTTCAGGGATGTTCAGAAAGCTTGAAAAGACAGTAGAAGAACACCCAAGAAAATTGGGCCCCTGAATCGCCTAAAGCGCCGCGGAACCGCGGCGGATCCCACCGATCCGCCGCGATTCCGCCGCCGTGTTTGGCGATTCAGGAACCCAATTTTCCTGTGTTGCTTCTCTGTGATATTTGGTATTTTCTGGAATATTATATTTTTGCTCTGGTTTCAAATTTACAGAGAAGTATTGGAGCAAAATTAAAAGTGTTTAATCGATCGAAATTATACAGTATTTGCTTGTTGGATTATATCTGTGTTTGTATAATGTGTTCGTAAACCTCCCCTAACTGCTAGTATGTCGGTTGGCAGGGGGTTGCACATTTCTGTAATGGTTTTTACTGTTTGTGGATATGAACTGTGTTGGACTGTTGTGATGTATAGCCGGGGTTATGTGATAGGTTATTATTTAATTCATTTGATGTAAATGTAATTTGTTGTAATATTATTTTGCGGGGCACATCCAGGTTGACCGTTGTATTATTTCTTTTTACTGTTTTTTGCTCCTAGGACAGACCCAAGGTGGGGTGCACAAACTGCCGGGCGGGTAGTTTGCCATACCCGTTGGGGTCTAGGTTGGGGTAATGGCTATTCATCACAACTGTGTAATCCGTCTTTTGTTGCAGGCTCAAAACAAACACGGATTGCTTGCAAATCCAATAAAGTTCATCTGTGATCTGGAATGCCTATTATTGCGTCTGAAGAATGTACAATATCTATATATGATAGCTATTTAGACGTCACTTATGTTTTACACCCGCGCTGGCCCAGCCCCCGCTCTGTCGTTAGTTAAGTAACTTAACGGGTGATGACGGGACCCCGTGGCGAATGCGGATGGCATAAGAGGACGTTGTATTTTCGTTGTTTTCTGCAATGATAGGTTAATGATGGGATGCATTATTTATAATGCAAAGAAAATAAACCAAAAGTTAATCGTTGGAACAATTTAAAAGAAACCACTCGGTTAATTTTAAAAACAGATATTTTTAAATGCGGAGCTTTAACCACTCCTTTTAAAAGCTATCAGGTTCCTTCGGTTATATCAAGTTCACTACATTCACGGTTTCGCCAAAACCATTCGTAGCCCTCCGTCATTTCATTTGGGTATTCAGTAGTATTCAAGCTATGCATTTTGGCCAAAGTTAAGGCATAGTGTTTGGTAGCTGCTGGGTTTTCATTTGTTGCATAAGATAGATGAGTTGGTTTGGGACAGTCGTATTATCATTTGACCAAAGTCAGGGGTATATACGGATGGGTTTAAATTGACAAGATAATGACGGGTAGAACTTGACATGTGACTTATGACATTTTGACCAAAGCCAAGGTCATAAGAGCATGGGGCAAAAACTTATATCGGGAATTTCTAAAGAAACTGAAATTTGCAAAGTGATGCATACCATTTGGAGTTTGATGAATGTTGGTAGCATTCCTTCAACATTATCATACGATGATATTTGGATCCCGTTCCTACTGTGAGTAAATGCTACTTATCAGGAGATTCGTCACTTAACGATCAATGCTATAAACCAAGTAGGTGTCCAGAAAGGTGTCAGCGGGGTTACGCCCCCAGAGAAAAGAGGTTATTTAATTAAGGAACTTCGCGAAAGCGTTGGAAAACCTCCCTCGAAGTATCGACACTAGCCTGGCTGAACGGTTAAGCAAGAATTGTACAGTGAGAATAGTCCTGGCTAATTCTTCTTTTATGGTTTGAGGAAGGATTCGAGAAACAGTGGGAGCCATCCAGTTTAGATAAACTAAAAACCACTCTAAACTTGCAAGAGCATCATGCTAAAGAGTTTTCTTCTCTCTCTCCTAATTGCAGCGACCCTGAAAATGACTGGACTTAAGTTACTTTTAGAGAAAAATATACTGACAGGGCCAAACTATAAAGATTGGCTGCGGAATGTCAAAATGGCTTTGACCTATGACAAATTGGGGTACGTCCTCACCGCTACGGCACCTGCTGTCCCTGGTCCCAAATCCAGCAATGCGGATAAGGAAATCCGCAAAACCTGGGATTTAGATTGCACGAAAGCCAAGTGCATCGTGCTTGCCTCAATGAACAATGAACATCAGAGGAGGCACGAGGATATGGACCTTGATGGCATATTTCTCTATACAAAGGAACTTTATGGAGAGCAATCTCGTATAGCAAGATACGAGACCTCTAAGAACTTGTTTCGAGCGAGGTTGGCTGTCGGGTCATCGGTAGGAGAACATGTCCTAAAGATGATCGGCTATATTGAAGAGCTCGCAGACCTTGGGACGACTTTAGATAATGAACTCTATACAGACCTTATTCTCCAGTCCCTTCCTCACACCTACGCCCAGTTTATCCTGAACTTCAACATTCAAAGAAAAGAAGTTGAACTTCCGGAACTCCTGAACATGTTAAGGAGTGCAGAGGGCACCTTGCAGAAGACAAGGGAAACACCCGCTATGTTTGTTAGCGGTACATCTTCTTCTGGGTCCAAGGCAAGGGCCAAAGGAAGGAAGAAGAAGGCCGCCACCAAACCTAGAGGAGGTGTTAGTAAGGTGGGAGGGAAGGGAAAGAAAAAGTTTGCGGTACCGGTAGTAGGCCAGGATGAGTGCTTCCATTGTCACAGGAAAGGGCACTGGAAAAAGGATTGCAAGGCGTGGAACGCCAAGAACCAGGAACCGAAGCAAGCTGTGGCTTCGACTTCAGGTGTGTTTGTAATTGAGAATTGTCTGTCGATCAACTCTACTTCCTGGGTATTGGATACCGGATCAGGATCTCATATTTGCAATTCATTGCAGGCACTGAGAAACCGTAGATTGCTGAAGGAAGGTGATATGACCCTAAAGATTGCTAACGGAGCTAGCGTGGGAGCTGCGTCCGTCGGGGATTATCACCTAGGATTGACGAGTGGACACATTTTGGTTTTACATAACTGTTTTTTTGTACCAAGCTTAACGTGTAATATCATATCAGTTTCCTTGTTATCAAATAAAGGTTATGATTTCACGTTTGTAAGAGATGTTGTTAACATCCACCTTAATCATGGTTTGATTGGGTCGGGTACACTAAATAACGGTATATATGTTTTAAACCAACTCCAAATTTTCAATGTCTAGAACACACTAAAAAGAAAGTCTCCAGATTTAAATAAAGCTTTCTTATGGCATTGTAGACTGGGTCACATCAATGAGAGAAGGTTGACTAAGTTGCATAGAGAAGGATATTTAGACTCGTTCGAATATCAAACTTATGAAACTTGTCAATCTTGTCTCAAAGGAAAGATGACAAAGACTCCATTCACTGGACAAGGAGTAAGAGCGAGCGAGCTCTTAGGACTCATACACAGCGATGTATGTGGTCCATTGTCTACACATGCAAGAGATGGTTTTTCCTATTTCATTACTTTCACGGATGATTACTCAAGATACGGATTCATTTATCTGATGAAACATAAATCCGAGGCTTTTGAGAAATTCCAAGAGTATAAGAATGAAGTAGAAAACCAAACCGGCAAAAGTATCAAGACACTTAGATCTGATCGAGGTGGTGAATACTTGAGTGCCGAGTTCCTAGGTTACCTAAAAGAGAAAGGAATTCTCTCTCAGCTTACTCCTCCATACACTCCACAGCATAACGGTGTATCGGAGAGACGGAATCGAACCCTATTGGATATGGTACGATCCATGATGAGTAATGCTGAGTTACCACGATCTTTCTGGGGTTATGCGCTTGAATCAGCAGCATGTCTTCTGAACAGGGCTCCTACCAAGACTGTGCCTACCACTCCATATTAGATGTGGACTGGGAAGAAACCCCATCTTCAGCATATGAAGATTTGGGGATGTCCAGCTTTTGTTAAAAAGCAGCATGTGGACAAGCTCGAGGCACGATCAGTGAAATGTATGTTTGTGGGATATCCAAAGAACTCCAAGGGATATTATTTCTATTACGCAGAGGAACAAAAGGTTTTTGCTTCTCGTAATGCCCATTTTCTAGAACATCAGTTTTTAGGAAAGGAAATAAGTGGGAGCGAAATAGAACTGGAAGAAATTCCAGAACCACAAGCTGCTACTGAAAGTTTGGTAGAACCGGAAGTTCAAGAAGAACAGGACATTCCCGCACCTCTCCGCAGAAGTAGTAGGCCGTCTCATCCGCCTGAGAGATACTACGGTTTTCTCATAGATGGGGATAGAGAGGATTGCATCATAGGTGATGATGAACCTACTGACTTCCAGCAGGCCATCCAGAGCGGCGACTCGGTACGATGGCTAGATGCAATGCGGACCAAAATGGAGTCCATGTACACCAACAAAGTATGGACTTTGGACTTTGCTCCAGATGGGGTAAAACCCATAGGATGCAAATGGATCTTCAAGAAAAAGATTGGTGTAGATGGACAGGTGGAAACCTATAAGGCTAGACTTGTTGCAAAGGGTTTTCGTCAAAGACCTGGTTTGGACTATGACGAAACTTTTTCTCCAGTGGCTATGCTCAAATCCATTCGGGTCCTTCTTGCTATTGCTGCCTTCCATGATTATGAAATCTGGCAGATGGACGTAAAGACGGCTTTTCTGAATGGAAATTTAGAAGAGTGCGTCTATATGGATCAGCCAGAGGGTTTCAATCAGAGTGGGAGCAGCGGGAAAGTATGCAAGCTGCTTAAGTCCATTTATGGACTAAAGCAGGCATCGTGGAGTTGGAACATCTGTTTTGATGAAACAGTCAAAGAATATGACTTTATCAAAAATCCAGATGAACCGTGCATATATAGTAAAGTTGTAGCCAGAAGTGTCGTATTCCTCGTCTTGTACGTGGATGACATTCTATTGATAGGAAATGACATTCCTATGCTACAATCTGTCAAAGGATTCTTGTCACACAGGTTCTCCATGAAAGACCTGGGTGATGCCTCTTACATTCTGGGGATCCGGATTTATCGTGATAGATCCAAGAGGATGTTGGGACTTTCGCAGTCCAGGTATATCGACACTGTACTGAAAAGATTCAGTATGGAAGATTCTAAGCGCGGTAATCTACCGGCTTGTCACGGAATCACCCTCTCCAAAGAGATGTCTCCTAAGACTGATTTGGAAAGGGAACGCATGTCTATTATACCCTACGCTTCTGCGGTAGGCTCTATAATGTATGCGATGTTGTGCACCAGACCAGATGTAGCTTACGCACTGAGCGTGGTAAGTCGGTATCAGTCAGACCCAGGGGAGAAGCACTGGATAGCAGTAAAGAACATTCTCAAGTACCTGAGAAGGACTAAGGAGATGTTCTTGGTTTACGGCGGAAAAGACCTCAGGTTGGAGGCCTTTGCTGATTCCGGCTTCCAGAGTGATAAGGACGATTCCAAGTCCATGTCGGGTTATGTCTTTACCCTCAATGGAGGGGCGGTGTGCTGGAAGAGCTCCAAGCAGGACACCGTTGCTGAATTGACGATGGAAGCGGAGTATATAGCTGCTTGCGATGCCGCAAAAGAAGCAGTCTGGATGAAGAAGTTCAGGTGGTTCCTACCATAGTTGATCCAATACCTCTGTATTGCGACAACAACGGAGCTATAGCTTTAGTAAAGGAACCAAGGTCCCATCAGAAGTCCAGACACATCTTAAGGCGGTATCACCTGATCAGGGAGATCATTGATCGTCAGGAGATCGAGGTACGGAGAGTTGCTTCTGAAGAGAACATTGCTGATCCATTCACGAAGGCCCTACCTCAGATTCAGTTCGAGAGGCTACTCGAGATCATCGGTCTTCGATATGCCAGTACATGGCCCTAGTGCAAGTGGGAGATTGTTAGTGTATATGCCCTATGGGCCATTATTGTATCATACTAGTTTGTATATTACTTAATGGAAGCTTGGGATATTCACATGTATATAACAGTCTTGCTAAACATAGTAGTATGCTACTTGGTTTTTCTATCTTAATATGTGAGTATACGTATTGATAGAGCTCTTAGGATCTTGCTTGACTACCGGCGTTGTGATGGCAGTCACATTAGTGGGGGCTGGGTAGTCTACAAGCACATCCTTATTCAGGTCCCTAGTCGTTGGATTATCGAGACAGGGCATCGATACTCCGGAGTAGACTAGTGTGTACGCTTCTCATCCCAGTTGGGGAGATGGTCTGTCCCACAGCCGTCAGTACGTCGTACTGGAGATAGTATGCAGGTGCTCGTTGGGTTACGGGTACACCGGACAGGACTCACAGGGAACTGTTGGATGGTTTTATACCAGTCGTCAGTGAACAGTTCCCAGGTGACATGAGTACAGCATAGTCCGCAGACTTGACACTGCTGCTTCGCCTCGAGTGTGTCCCGCTGTTCTTAGATTGCTACCCTACCACGGCTCAAAGGAGTCGTGCAAATAGGTAGCAGTTGGGTGCAGTCCCGAGCACTTGGAGGCAGTGGCGGTTAGACAGGATTCGTCTCTCCCGGTATTGGGGGTTGATATCGCGCTGTGTCAGAGAGACATTACGCAAAGTCCCTGGCCAGGGCAAGCGAGATTTACTGGTAGGTTCCAGTAGTTTCTCAGGGTGTAATGGGCTTCGCTCCGACACGACTTATACCGCTATTAGGGGACTGACGCTTGCCGCCCCCCTAGGCCCGATATGCGATAGTCTTAGACGAACGGACCGGACTGTACGGAGATTGTCACATCAGACTCAGTAGGAGTTCGGATGGGTTTCCTCATCGGCCTTCTTATCGACATCTACCTGGGGACCGTTACGTACAGCTGGTGCCGCTTGCGGTCTGTGGTTAAAACCACTGCCAGCGTAGTAGTCGAGTCTCTAGACTCCCACACAGAGAGTTTCCCTACTCCAGGCGAAACGATATAGAGGTCGTATGGTTTTACGACAAGGGTTCGAACGCATACGTGTGTTTACACACGTACGACTTTCGGACAGTTTTTACCAGTCGGCTTTGGTTTAAGCCAGTTATTGGTATCTGGTTATTGGATTTATACAGTCTAAAGTTTTTCCGTATTTTTGCTGAAAGGAGGGGCGTTCTCGTAATTGCGCGAGAAGCTTCTAGAAGATGGTGACTAAGGAGGTTTAGGTGGCATATACAATGAATGTGATTAGTGAGTCATATGGATGATTCATCCATGTCATTAATGCATCATAAATGCTTAATGACTCATGGAGATGAAACATCACTAGATATTATCAAGCATGGTTGTTAAATTGTTTTATTTTCTTTTCTTGATAAATGAAATGCTTGATATATATTATCATAACTCATTATTCTCACTTCATTATTATCTTCACCTTCTCTCTCCTCAAGCTCTCCCTCTTCAAACCCTAATCCTCCCCTCTCATGTGTTGAGTACAAGGATTAGTTAGACTAATTAAACCATAACCCTCACTCTATATCACCTAGCTTCTTTGATTAGCACTTAAAGAAAGTTAGTTGCCTCAAGTTTAGAGGCTAAGCTTGGAGTAAAGCTCTCGGGTAGATCGTCTACTACTTCGAGAAGGCCGAGGAGGAGGTAGAGTTCGTAAAGACGAAGGACTCGGTTCTTTAGGTATAATCCCTTTACATAGTAGTTGTTAACTTCTATGTTTGATATTAGTTATCGTTTAGCTTCGATTCATGCGGTTAGTCAATGTTTAAGCAAAGAACAAGATTGTTTTTCATATTTCCGCCTCCCCGCAAGTCGTGGGGTGTTGTACATCGACTTACACCAACCCAAAAGCCCACTGTTAAAATTTGATAGATCGGATATTTTAGACATGCTAGTTCACAGTATTTACATTATATCTGCGACCGTGAATGTCATTTGATCGGTAAATCCTGTCTAATTGCTATACCCCTTTTAGACGGATTTATGAACGTGACATTCACGTTGATGTTCTGTGTTGTGCTGTGATGTTGCGGATTGGTCGTGGGGGATAGTCTGGATGCAATGATAGTACAGTTTTGTTTTGTATGTACATTTGATATTGCGGGGCGAGCGTCCGACATGTGGACTGCTGTCACTGCCTGTTTGTATTATTCTTTTGGGACACGACCGGGTCGAGGTCGATGTACCAGTTGTATAATTTTACTTTCTGTACTAGGATTACCCCGCGGAGGGGTGCACGGATAGCCGGGTTCTAGAGGGCAACGAGCCCGCATCTCATGGCTTTGAGACGGAGGGGGATTCACTCTAGAATTGGCGGGCTATTCGCCGCACTCGTAGGGGGTACAGGTTGACCCAAGGAGGGGTGCCCAAGTTACCGGATTCCGTGAAGTGCTGGGTGGTCCATTCATGTTGCTGAAGGGGGTTGCCTCGCTTCGGGTTTTGGCGGGTAACTTGCCGCGCCCGTAGGGGTCTAGGATTTTCATTGCACAGGCTATCCACACGACCAGGGGAGCGTCGGGTTTCAGTAGCGGCTCTATGAAACCCGGGGATCCCAGATATCTGTATTATTCTGTGATGCTGTACATTTCTGTGATGTTGCATTTTATCACGCCTTGAGCGAAATATTATATATTGATATATATACTAGTAGATGTTGTATATGTTTTGCATCCGCGCTAGTCCAGTCCCCGCTCTGTCGTTAGTTAAGTAACCTAACGGGTGATGATGGGACCCAGTGGCGAATGCGGATGGCATATACGTACATCATTATTTTCGTTATTTTGTGGTGTGATCAATTGATTGGACTGCGTTGATTCGGATCAATGCAAGATAAAAAAACCTATTCTGATGTTGTTGGAACACTTTTTCAAAAAGTTGTTATTGCAAGGACGTTCTCTTTTGTTTTGCATCGTGGTATTCAGTTGGAATATCCTGCTCCTCAGTCGACGAGGCAAGGGCCGAGATCCCTTCACCGGGAGTGACCCCTTGGACAGAAGTTTGCGTCAGGGCAATAACTTCACTATAGCCGATTACTTTTGCTTTGCATCGTGGTATTCAGTTGGAATATCCTGCACCTCATTCTACGGGGAAAGAGCCGAGATCCCTTCACCGGGAGTGACTTCTTTAGCAAAGGTTTTCGCCACTATATTTTTAAAAGCTATCCGGTTCCTTCAACGATATCAAGTTCATTACGTTAAAGGTTTTCGCCAGAAACCATTCGTAGCCCTCCGTCGTTTCATACGGGTAGCACGTAGTATTCATGCTATGTTTGTTGGCCTTCATCAAGGCATAGTGTATGGTAGCTGCTTGTTGCCTTTCTGCTGCATAGATAGATGCGTTGGTTTGGGACAGTCGTATAGCCTTGTTGGCCTTCGTCAAGGGCTTGTACGGGTGGGTTCAAATCAACCTGGAGAATGACGGGTAGAACTTGACATGTGACTTATGATTTGTTGGCCTTCGTCAAGGTCATAAGAGCATGGGGCAAAAATCCACATCGGGAGTTTCTAAAGAAACTGAAACTTGCCAGATATGCTCATACCTTCTGGAGTGTGATAGCGTGAGCGGATTCCGTCACGTTATCATGCGATGATAGTTGGATCCCGATTCCCACTGATGAGTTGGCTTACTCCTCGGGTCATCCCGACTAATTCTTCTTTCAGGTTTGGAGAAGAATTTGACGTTACAGTGGGAGGTTTCCAGATTAGATAAAGTGATAACCATTCTGATCTAGGTTAGAGTGCACGCTGAGTGTTTCTTTTCTCTCTCTCTTTGGCAGCGACCATTGACCCGACCCTAGACAATGACTCAGTGACCAAGTTGACCGAACCTTCTTAACACTGGCTTTTGGATTGTCAGAGTTGCAAACCTCTTTGCCACTCCTACTTTTACCCTTTTCTCCAGGACACCCCGTATTACTACGAACGTCCACTTCCATTGGACAAAACCATCGTATAGTTATATACGAACTCGAAGGAATTCGAGGATGGTTTCTGTTTCTGGAGAAAACGAATAGGACTATTCAGTTGTCTTTTCCTTTTACCTTCTCTCTCAGATTGCGAGTACTCCTTGGCTTAGGAGATAGTACACCTATTACGCAAATTGGATATTCTTCTTCCAAACCTTAGGCTGGTGCCGACCGGTAGGGAATGAAGAAAACCAATTAGCCTAACGGTGGTGTACAGAAGGTATTGTGTAAAGACAAAGAAAGGGATTAGTAAGAGGGCAAAGTAAATTGCGACTGCTATTCACGACCAAACCAAGTATTTCTTCGCCAATCCTAAATCACCTTTGTATTTCTCCAGGACACTCCGTATCACTATGAAGATCCCAAGTTTATTGGATAATCCATCGTATGGTTATATACGAACTCGAAAGGAACTTGTTCCAGTTCGGGGATGGATCCTGGTTCAGGAGAAATAGGAATAAGGTTCATTCAGTTGTCTTTTATCTTCACCTTCTCTCGCATTGCGAGTGCTCCTAGGACTAGGACAGTACACCCATTATGCTTATTGGATAGTCTTCTTCCATACCATAGGCTGGTGCCGAACGGTAGGGAAGGAAGAAAACCATTTTGCCTAAAGGGGTGTGCAGAAGGTAACGACTAAAGACAAATAAAGGGATTTGGAGAGGTGGCAAAGAATTATACGGTTATAGTTATGAATCTGGATAATGGAAGAGGCATTACTGGGAATACCCGGATACCCCAACGAAACATTTCAATGTTTCAGTTTCACTGTGTACTGTTAAAAGAAAACTGATTTCCCAATTAGACAATTGCTCCAGGGTATGTACTTACCAGGTATGATTCTCATATCTGTATGGTTTTACAGATGATGAGTAGGAGTAAGTTATTGGGAATTGGGTGATTGTCCTCATTATATCGGGATTCGTTGTAATTGGTGATATTTAAGGAAATCGCCTGGGTTGTTTGCCGGACGGCAAATATTTGGTTTTGAATATCCGTTGTTATGCACCAATTTCAAATTGATATATCTGTACGTCTATTTTTATAGAGTGAGATATACCTTTTTGAAATTATGTCTATGACATTTACCTATTTTAGTGGATGGTTAGGTAATGAGCATTGAACAGCGGTGTAATTCTTCTTAACCATAAGTACAGTTTTCAACCTACGATACACAGTGAATGAGTCATTTGACTCAAGGGACTTATACAGAGTATTGTATATTGTCCAGTGTCCATTAGGACAGAGGGGTAGGTCCTCGTACTATATTCTGTTTACTCGTGACTTCTCTAGTTCTTAGACAGGTGTTTCGTAGAAACACAGGGTCTGAGTTTTGAGAAGTTATAGGTATATGAATAAAGTAAAGAACCAGGTATTGCAAGTATCGGGATTCTTCAAGGTGATCGAAGATGTAGATACTTGTGTGTGGTATTCAGTTGATAGTAATGATTAAGAGAACTTGTTTCTCTTTCAGGTTACTCATAATTGGAAGTACTCCTAAGTTGAGTAACGCTGATCGGCCTCCTTCCATTTAGTTGACATGCATTGGAGACAACAGCATGATTTGAATCTGGTTCAATTAAATCAGTGCCTCTGTTTCTATATTGGATATGGAACAGTTCATATCTTGACATTGTTAAGGTATGGGGAGTTGTCCAGCTTATGCTTAAAACCAGACTCTGGATAACTCAAGGCACGTTTCTGTAATGGCTGTTTGTGGGTTGACCCGGGCTATGACGAGGGTTGATTTTCTACCATCTGGAAGATCAATAGTGATATTGTTCTAGACTTGCCACAGTTTTAACAAAAATGGATTTTTTCAGAAAACAGTAGTGGGAGTATGGTAGAACTGGAAGTGATTCCAGAACCGCAAACGATTACTGAAGATTTGATAAGAACCTAAAGATTCAATCTGGTTTGACATTCCATTGGCCACTCCGTAGGTATGGTGGGTAACCTCAGGCACTCGAGAGGTACTTCGGTATGCTCAAGGACGGTGGCAGGGAGGTTCTTGTTTACCCAGACTTTCCATTGCTGTTGTTCCAGACTATGAGACCCGGCAGGAGGATGAGTATAGCGTCGTTCTAAACTGGCTTTAGAAGTGTACGTGTATATGACTCTGCCAGAGGGTTGTCGTAGTCAGTGGGAGCAGCGGAAGCATAGGTGGATATCAGGCTTATGTCTATTTGTAGACTAAAGCACATATAGCGGAGATAGATCATCTATTTCTGATGTGAGAGTTATAGGTTTGACTTCATCAGAATAGGGGATGGATCTGTTAAGAAGGTAGTAGGGTGTGATGTCCTGGTATTTGGATGACATACACAGAGTAGGAAGTGAAATTCCTATACTACGGTCGATTATACTTTGGTTGTCACACAGTAGTTTCTCCACACAGGACTTGGATATTATATCAGACATTCTGGTTACTAGATCTATGGTTTTAGATCTAGATTTGGGTGGTTTCCCAATCAGGGTACTTAGACAGCATTCTAAGAGTATTTAGAATGGACGACTCCTGGCATGGTGGTGTACCTGCAGGTAATGGAGTCACCCTCTCTAAAGGTGTCTTACAGACTAAAGGGGAGAGGGATGTTCATGATTGGCAGATCACTTGCTAAGGCAATTGAGTCAATCATGAGATGTCAAGTACCACACCAGATGTTGTTCTTGCAGTAGATGCAATAAGTTGATATTGATCCAATCCAGGGGAAACATTAGGAAGCATTTTTAGAACATAGGTTGATGTTCTAGGGATATGATAACAGCATTCTTCTTCGGGAGACAGTTATCATTCCAGGCTTCCAAGGTGACCTGGATGGTAGAGTGGCTGTCAGAGTCATAGTTTTCCCTCTGATGAGAGGCAATATTTTGGACACGTGGTCCAGGAGGATACTGAGGGATGGCATGGCGCATGATACTGATTAAGTTCAGTTGACAATACAGTCTAAGAAGTTTGGATTTGGAGTTCACTTATGAGCTAGGTCCCATCAGACGTCCAGACATATTCTAAGACAGGTATTGCTCATTTCGGGAGATGGCTTTCTCCGCGAACTTGACATAAAGAGAGACATAGAAAGAAACATTACAGCGGATCCACTCATTGAGGCTATTCCTCGAACGCAATAGTTTCGCAAACTAGCTTTGTGAGACTGACTAGTAGAGGAGTTGGGTGTTCGGTATCATACGGGCTGTGAGTATGCGACATCGCAATAATTAGCCTTGAGTGCAAGTGGGAGATTGTTGGAGATAGTGCCCTCAGATTCAATTATTAGATCACATGCACGTGATTGCAATGATTGTGGGAGGACCTGTCCCAGTAGGACAGTCTTACTCAAGATGGTAGTATGCTATCTGGTTTATCTTTATCATCGTGTACTGCTTTAGGTGACCATACAAGTCGCTATTACACATTGATAGAGCCCCTAGGATTCTTGCTTGACTGCCAGCAGTATGAGGGCGATCATATACGTGGGAGCTGGGGTCTATAAGCACATCCATAAAAGGTCCCTAGTCGTGGGAGTTTCGAGACAGGGTATCGATACTCCAGAGTAGACTAGTGTATACAGTCGAGACCCTGACGAGGGGCGGTGGCCGGTCTCACAAGCCACTGGTGTCAGTTGGTTCACCTAAGATGTATACATGTGCTCATTAGGTTATGAGTACACCGGATAGGACTCGCCGGGAACCTATTAGTTGGTATTATACCTGACGTCAGATAGCAGTTCCCTGGTGACATGTGTACAGGTTAGTTCATCGACCTGAGATCGTCATTTTTCTCGTGTGAGTTCCCACTGTGCTTTGATTACTACCCTACCACGCTCAAAGGAGACGTGCAAACAGGTTTTAGTTGGGTGCAGTCCCGAGCCACATGGAGGCAGTGAGCGGATCTGCAGGAGATTTGCTGGTAGGTATTCCAGTAGTATTTCAGGGTGTTCTGGGCTACACTCCGACACGACTTGTACCGCTATTGGGGGTCTGACTTTTACCAACCCCCTAGGCCCGCCATGCGATGCTCATAGACGAACGGACCGGACTGTACGGATATTTTCACTGACAGGCTCAGTAGGGTGTCAGGATGAGTTTGCTCATCGACGTCCCTTTTGGTCAATAGCTGGTGGCCCGTCACGTATGGCTAATACCTCTGACGTGCTAGTGGTTAAATCCACAACCATAGTATTGACGAGTCTTTAGAGTCCACCACACACAGTTACTCAAGTTTCGGGCGAAACGCTGTAGAGGCCGTATGGAGATATGGCAGGGTTTGATCAGATACGTGCGGTATTGCACGGATCGTGATCGGACGGATTTTACTAGCCGGCTTTTGCTTAAGCCGGATCCTAGTATTAGATAGTGTAGATATTGTCTCTTTGCATTTGTGTTCAGTGGGAATACAAATGCGGGCATGTATTTGCAGTAGCGGGGTTTTCCTGTAATTTATTACGGGATCAGTTTTCTAAAGTTGCCAGTTTGCATTCCGTTCCGGCCGGTTTTCCTTTGTTCCTTCATGGCCGGACTTTCTGATGGAGGGGGTTATTTGCAAGTTTGCAAATAACTTATTGTGGAGGGTTTTCTTGCATATTTGTGGCTTCATGATTGTTCTCTCATCATGAGATTCCTTTTGGGTCATTCTATTGCATTTATGAGAATGGAAATGAAAAGATTGAGATTAGGAGTGGGTGTGACCTTCTATCTTGCATTATCTTTTCTTTTCTTTTTTTGGTTATTCAATCATCCTTTTTCCAACCCACCACAAAAGGGGCCGGCCACAAGAAGAGAGTAGAGAGGGAAGTTCATTATGTGAGGAAAAATTGATTCATCTCTTTTTTCATGCTACCAAAATTCCTAAGCACATTTTTCCTTAGTTGCTTTTCTTCACCTCCACAACATTATGGCAACTTCTCTACCCAAAGAGACAATGGTTTCTACACTAGCCTACAGCAAACCTTGGACGCGTCGGCTAGCCAACTTCGCGCCCGAGTTGCCTCTGTCCAGAGGTGGGAGCCCGTAAAAGTCTTCGGCGATGTGGTGCCCGTTTCGACGAGGAGGTGACGGACGGAGTTTCCACGGGAGATCGGAGTGGAGACGAAGATCGAAGGACACGGATCGCTTGGTATACTTCTCTACCCATCTTGTTGTTTGCTAGTAGCTAGGTTAATGGCCCAATCTGGGTTAAAAGTGCGCGGTGGTGCCGGGTTGCTAGTTTGCAAAGTTTTTTTTTGTTTCCGCGTTTCCGGCGTCGGATCGACGGCCGGGGCGCCGCCGTGCACTTACAACTACTAGATAAAAACATACTGACAGGGCCAAACTATAAAGATTGGCTCCGGAATGTCAAAATGGCAATCACTTATGACAAGTTGGGGTATCTCCTTACCACCAAAGCTCCCTCTGTCCTAGGTCCCAAAACCAGCGTCGCGGATAAGGAAATCCGTAAGACCTGGGAAATCGACTGCGCGAAGGCCAAGTGTCTCGTGCTTGCTTCTATGGACAATGAACATCAGAGGAGGCACGAGAATATGGACCTTGAATCCATATTTCTCCATAGAAAAGAACTTTATGGAGAGAAATCCCGTATCGCCAGATACGAAGTCTCGAAAAAGCTGTTTTCGGCAAGATTGGCCATCGGATCATCGGTAGCGGAACACGTGCTTAAGATGATTGGCTTCATTGAGGAGTTCGCGGACCTTGGGACCATGTTAGAGAACGAGCTCTACATGGACTTGATTCTCCAGTCCCTTCCTTCCACTTACGCCCAGTTTATCCTGAACTTCAACTTGCAAGAAAAAGAAGTTGAACTTTCAGAACTCCCCAACATGCTGAGGAGTGCAGAGGGCACCCTACAGAAAGGTAGGGAAACATCCACTTTGTTTGTAGGAGGATCTTCCTCTTCTAGGTCCAAGGCGAAAGCCAAGGGAAAGAAGAAGAAAGCCCCCGCCAAACCAAGGGGCGATGTTAGTAAAGTGGATACGAAGGGAAAGACAAAGGCAACAAAGGTAGCGAGAAAGCTTGTGGGAAAGGAAGAATGCTTTTACTGTCACAAGAGTGGACACTGGAAAAAAGGTTGTAGGGCTTGGAAGGCCAGAAACCAGGATCTGAAGCAAGTTGCGGCTTCAGCTTCAGGTGTGTATGTTATTGAAAACTGTCTATCAATAAACTTTACATCCTGGGTATTGGATACCGGATCAGGATCTCCTATCTGTAATTCTTTACAGATACTGAGAAGGCGTAGGGTTTTGAAGGCAGGTGATATGACCCTCAGAGTTGAAAACGGAGTTGGCATGGATGCTGAGTCCGTGGAGGACTATCACCTGGGAATGTCAGATGGACATGTTTTGGTTTTGCGTGATTGTTATTTTGTACCCAATGCAACCTGTAATATTTTATCTGTATCTTTATTATCTAAAGAAGGTTATGAATTTGCATTTGTAAGCAATGTTGTAAACATTCACCTTAATCAAGTTTTGATTGGGCCAGGTACATTTAGCAATGGTATATACGTAATAAACCAACCACAGATTTTCAATGTCCAGAATACACACAAAAGAAAGTCTCCGGAAATAAATCAGGCTTTCTTATGGTATTGTAGACTGGGTCACATCAATGAGAGAAGGTTGACGAAGTTACATACAGAAGGATATTTGGATCCGTTCGAATATCAATCATATGCAACTTGTCAATCCTGTCTCAAAGGAAAGATGGCAAAGACTCCGTTCACTGGACACGGAGTAAGAGCGAGTGAGCTCTTGGGACTCGTACACAGCGACGTGTGCGGTCCAATGTCTACACATGCGCGAAGCGGTTATTCTTACTTCATTACTTTTACGGATGACTTTTCAAGGTACGGATATGTCTTCTTAATGAAACATAAATTCGAAGCCTTTGGAAAATTCCAGGAATATAAGAATGAAGTAGAAAAAGAAACCTGCAAAAGTATCAAGACACTGAGATCTGATCGAGGCGGTGAATACTTGAGTGCCGAGTTCCTGGATTACCTAAAAGAGAATGGAATTCTCTCTCAGCTTACTCCTCCATACACTCCGCAACATAACGGTGTATCGGAGAGACGGAACCGGACCCAATTGGATATGGTACGTTCCATGATGAGTAACGCTGAGTTACCGCGATCATTCTGGGGATATGCACTAGAATCAGCTGCATACCTTTTGAACCGAGTTCCAACTAAGACTGTGCCTACCACACCATATCAGATGTGGTGTGGGAAGAAACCCTATCTTAAGCACATTAAGACATGGGGATGTCCAGCTTTTGTCAAAAAGCAGCATGCGGACAAACTCGAGGCACGCTCAGTAGAGTGCAAGTTTGTGGGATATCCAAAGAACTCCAAGGGATATTTCTTCTATTGCGAAGTGGAACAAAAGGTTTTTGTTTCTCGTCATGCCCACTTCTTGAAAACCGGGTTTTTGGAAAATCAGATAAGTAGGAGCGCAATAGAACTGGAAGAAATTCCAGAACCACGAGCTATTACTGAAAGCTTAGTAGAACCAGAGGGTTCGAAAGATCAGGACATTCCTGCACCGCTCCGCAGAAGTAGTAGGCAGTCTCATCCGCCCGAGAAATACTACGGTTTTCTCATAGACGGGGATAGAGAGGATTGAATCATTGATAGTGATGAGCCGACTAGCTTCCAACAGGCTATTCAGAGCGTTGACTCGGTAAAATGGCTGGATGCAATGCGGAACGAAATGGAGTCCATGTACACCAACAAAGTATGGACGTTGGACGTTGCTCCAGATGGGGTAAAACCCGTAGGATGCAAGTGGATCTTCAAAAGGAAGATTGGTGTAGATGGACAGGTTGAGACCTATAAGGCTAGACTTGTTGCAAAGGGTTTTCGTCAAAGACCTGGTTTGGACTATGACGAAACCTTTTCTCCAGTGGCTATGCTGAAATCCATTCGGATCCTTCTTGCCATTGCTGCCTTCCACGATTATGAGATTTGGCAGACGGACGTAAAGACCGCTTTTCTAAATGGAAATTTAGTGGAGTGTATCTATATGGACCAGCCAGAGGGTTTCATTCAGAGTGGGAGCAGCGGAAAGGTGCGCAAGTAGCTTAAGTCAACTTATGGACTAAAGCAGGCATCGCGGAGTTGGAACATCTGTTTTGATGAGACGGTCAAAGAATTTGGCTTTATCAAAAATCCAGATGAACCATGCATCTATAGTAGATTTGTAGCAAGAACTGTCGTATTCCTCATTTTATACGTGGATGACATTCTCTTAATAGGAAATGACATTCCTATGCTACAATCTTTCAAAGGGTTCTTGTCACACAGGTTCTCCATGAAAGACCTGGATGATGCCTCTTACATTTTGGGGATCCGGATCTATCGTGACAGATCCAAGAGGATATTAGGACTTTCTTAGTCCAGGTACATCGACACCATACTGAAAAGATTCAGTATGGAAGATTCCAAGCGCGGTAATCTGCTGGCTTGTCACGGGATCACCCTCTCCAAAGAGATGTCTCCCAAGACTGATTTGGAAAGGGATCGCATGTCTATTATACCCTACGCTTCTGCGGTAGGCTCTATAAAGTATGCGATGTTGTGTACCAGACCAGATGTTGCTTATGCACTAAGTGTGGTAAGTCGGTATCAGTCAAACCCTGGGGAGAAGCACTGGATAGCGGTAAAGAACATTCTCAAGTACCTGAGAAGGAATAAGGAGATGTTCTTGGTGTATGGCGGAAAAGACCTCCAGATCGAGGCCTTTGCTGACTCCAGCTTCCAGAGTGACAAGGATGATTCCATGTCCATGTCGGGTTATTTCTTTACCCTCAATGGAGTTGCGGTGTGTTGGAAGAGTTCCAAACAGGAAACCGTTGCTGACTCGACGATGGAAGCGGAATATATCGCTGCTGCAGATGCCGCAAAAGAAGCCGTCTGGATAAGGAAGTTCTTGACAGAACTTCAGGTGGTTCCGTCCATTGTTGATCCAATACCTCTGTATTGCGACAACAACGGGGCTATAGATTTAGCGAAGGAACCCAGGTCCCATCAGAAGTCCAGACACATCTTGAGGCGGTATCACCTGATCAGGGAGATCGTGGGTCGCCAGGAGATCGAGGTTCGGAGAGTTGCTACGGAAGATAACACTGCTGATCCACTCACCAAGGCCTTACCCCAGACTCAGTTCGAGCGGCTGATCGAGATGATAGGTCTTCGATACGCCAGTACATGGCCTTAGTGCAAGTGGGAGATTGTTAGTGTATATGCCCTAGAGGCCGTTACTGTATCATACTAGTATGTATATTACTTAATTGAAGCTTGGGATATTCACAGTTGTATAGACAATCTTCCTCAAATTGGTAGTATGCTACTTGGTTTGTTTCTACTTTAATGTGTACATGTGTTTTCTTTTAGTATATCACCTATACACATTAGTAGAGCTCTTAGGATTTTTGCTTGATTACCAGCGTTGTGATGGCAGTCACACTCGTGGGGGCTGGGTAATCCATAAGCACATCCTTATGTAGGTCCCTAATCATAGGACTATCGAGACAGGGCATCGATACTCCGGAGTAGACTAGCATATGCGCTTCTCATCCCAGCATGGGAGACGGTCTGTCCCACAGCCGTCAGTACGTCGTACTTGAGATAGTATGCGGGTGCTCGTTAGGTTACGAGTACACTGGACAGGACTCGTCGGGAACTGTTGGTTGGTACTATACCTATCGTCAGTTATCAGTTTCCAGTTGACATGAGTACAGCTTAGTCCGCTGACTTGACACTGTCACTTCGCCTCTAGTGTGTTCCCACTGTACTTTGATTATTCCCCTACCACGGCTCAAAGGAGTCGTGCAAACAGGTAGTAGTTGGGTGCAGTCCCGAAGCACTTGGAGGCAGTGACGGTTAGACAGGATTCGTCTCTCCCGGTATTGGGGGTTGATATCGCGCTGTGTCTAGGAGAGCCATTACACAAAGTGCCTGGCCAGGGCAAGCGAGATATACTGGTAGGTTTCCAGTGTTATCTCAGGGTGTTCTGGGCTACACTCCTATATGAATTGTACCGCTATTAGGGGACTGACGTTTACTGCCCCCTAGCCCGCCATGCGATATTCTCAGACGAAAAGACCAGACTGTACGCAGATTGTCACATTCAGGCTCAGTAGGAGTTCAGATGGGTTTCACCTCGTCCGTCTTCTTATCGGCATCTACCTGGGGGCCGTTACGCACAGCTAGTGCCGCTTGCGGTCTGTGGTTAGACCCACTGCCAGCGCAGTGTCGAGTCTTTAGAGTCCCACACAGAGAGCTATTCGCTTTTCGGCAAAAGAGTAGAGGTCGCATGGTTTTGCGACAGGGTTCGGTCACATCCGTGCACTTGTGCACGTTTAGTGTCCGGACAGTTATCACTAGCGGGCTTTCGTTTAAACCATATCCTAGTGTACTTTTTGGGATTGGTTTTATCTCGTTTGTATTCGTGTTCCTCGGAACGCGGATGCGGGTGTGTATGCACGGTTGACAGAGACAGAGACAGAGGATTCTCATTAGGGTTGTTGACTGTTGACTTTCGCTAAACCCTAATAAGAATAAGAAATATGATTAATGATAATATTAATTAAGTATTATTGTGCCATGGTTGGGTTGAAAGGTTGACTTTGTTGACCTGTTGACCTGTTGACTTAGTTGACCGGTTGACTAGGATGGACTTGTTGACTATCATCATGACAATGGCTATCATTTCTTGGCATTGACCTTTGCTTGCTTGTTAGTTCACAAATTGCATTTAATGCATGAAATGATATGGCCATTTGTAAACATAACAACCATCACATAATACTCAATTATTATTATTGGTTATGATTATTTTGGATTATGAGAGCAAGGGTGAGAAAAGTCTTGCTCATTCTATCATTCTCATTCTCTCTCATCCTCAAGCTCTCCCTCTTCCTCTTGCTCTCTCTCTAGTTCATGGTTCTATTGTCTCATGTGTTGAGAAGCAAGAAACATAGAGATAAAACCCAAAACACTTCTCTACTCATCCTAGTATACAAGGTCTAGCAAACCAAGTGTTCTAGTTTCCTCAAGATTGAGGTTGGAGCCAAATGTAGAAGCTTTCAGGTGGATCCATCTTCAGCACAAGGAGACGACGAGGAGAGAACCATCCGAACACCACAAGGAGTCGAAGAGAAGGAGTTCAAGTTAAGGTATAACCCCCTAACCGAGTAGGTAAAACTCCTAGTTAGGTTGTTAGATAGTTGTTTAACATAGATCCTTATTTTGAGTCCATGTTACCACCAAAGAAAAATCGTTTTTCACCATTTCCGCAACCCCAAAGAACCGGGGACGGGTAACGTGGACTTACATCAAATACCACACCAGATGTTGTTTTTGCACTAGCTGTAATAAACATATCCAATCCTGGAGAAACATTGGGAAGCAGTTATTGAACATAAATGGATGTTCTAGGGATATGATAACGGCAGCCTCCTTCAGGAGACTGCTATCATTTCAGGCTTCCAAGGTGATCTGGATGACAGAGTGACTGTCAGAGTTATAGTTTTCCCACTTTTGAGGGACAACATGTTGGACAGGTGGTCCAAGCGGATACTGTGGAAGGCATGGCGCATGTTACTGATTAAATTCAGTGGACGATACAGTCTAAGTGTTTTGCTGGATTTGGAGTTCATTTGTGAACTGGGTCCCATCAGATATCCAGACAAATTCTAAGATAGGTATTGCTAATTTTGGGAGATAGTTTTCTCCGCGAAGTTGAGATATAGAGAGATATAGAAAGAAACATTGGAGTGGATCCACTCACTGAGGCTATTTCTCGAACGCAATCATTTTCGCAAACGGGCTTTGCGAAACTGATTAGTAGAGAAGTTGGGTGTTCGGTATTACACGGGCTGTGAATATGTGACATCGCAATAATTGGCCTTAAGTGCAAGTGGGAGATTGTTGGCTATAGTGCCCTCAAGGCAATTATCATAGTCGTGGACTTGTGATTATGATGATTGAGTGAGGACCTATACCGATAAAACAGTCTTACTCAAAATGATAGTATGCTATCTGGTTTGTTTTTATCATCATATACGTGTTGATAAAGCCCATAGGATTTTCGCTTGACTACCAGCATTGTGATGGCGATCATATACGTGGGAGCTGGGGGTCTATAAGCACATCCTTAAATGTCCCTAGTCGTGGGAGTATCGAGACCGGGCATCGATACTCCAGTGTAGGCTAGTGTATACTGATCGAGACCCCGACGAGGGGCGGTGTCCTGGTCTCACAAGCCATTGGTGTTAGTTTGTTTACCTAAGATAGTATACAGGTGCTCATTGGATTATGAGTACACTGGACAGACTTGCCGGGAACCTGCTAGTTGGTATTATACCTATTGTCAGATAGCAGTTCCCAGGTGACATGTGTACAGGTTAGTCTGTCGACCTGAGATCGTCATTTGTCTCGTGTGAGTTCCCACTGAGCTTTGATTACTACCTTACCACGGCTCAAAGGAGTCGTGCAAACAGGTTTTAGTTGGGTACAGTCCCGAGCCACATGGAGGCAGTGATCGGATCGTCGGGGATTTGTCTCTCCCGGTATTGGGGGTTGATGTCGCGTTGTATACGGATGGCCATCACCATAAATCCATGGCCACGATGAACCAGAATTATCGATCTAGGATCGATAGTTTCTCAGGTGGTGATGGGGTTTCATACCGACACTAAATATCGCGTTGTTGGGGGTCTGACTTTATCTATCCCCTAGACTCGATATGCGATACTCTTAGACGAACAGATCGGACTGTACGGATATTGTCACTGTCAGGCTCAGTAGGGGTTCAGGATGAGTTTGCTCGTCGGCCTCCCTTTCGCTCAATACCTGGGTAGCCGTTACGTACAGCTAGTGTCGCTGACGTGCTTGTGGTTAAACCCACTGCCAGTGTATTGACGAGTCTTTAGAGTCCCACACAGAGGGTTTTTCACGGTTCAGGCGATATGGTATACATGGCGTATGTTGGTGCATACAGGTGTCCGATTAAATATGTGCATGCTGCGCAGACTTTAATCGGACGGTTGATAATACTAGTGGCTTAGGATTAAGCCAGATAATTAAATCAGGATTTGATTTAATATTTTACATATGTATTTATATATATGTATTCTAGTATTATTTTTCGCTATTTATTTTCTCTCTTGGCTATTCGTATTTTTGTACGAATACGTGTATATGTATTTTGATACATGTACAGGGAAATATTCCGTATTTTATACGAAATAGCTTCTAGAAGATTTGCCACCTCATTATTGATTTTCCTTTTTAGAAAAATCATTTGTTTTAATAATGAGGTGGAGGGTGTGAGGTGGCATGAACATGGACATGGCATGGGTTTTAGGTATGGTGCATTTGTTTAATGAAATTAAAAAAAGAAAATGATTTCTTTTTTGGAAATGAGAGAAGGAGAGGGGCCGGCCACTATGGGGTGGGGGTGGGGGTACATTTCATTTTGGGGATTACACTTCATTTACACTATCTCTCTCTCTCACTCTCTCATGCTTCAAAGAAACTTAGCCAATGTTGTTGTTCATGCCAAGTCTTCATCACCTCCTTCTTCATCATCTATGGTTGCTCCATGAGCACTTTGGGTAGAGAGAAAAATGTAGTGACACTTCCATACACCTCGACTCTCCATCGCTAGCGACTTTGGAGCGTCGGTTGCCTCGTTCGACGAGGCTGGAGCTTGCGTCGTTTCCCTCAGGTGGATCATCGGAGATGGAGTAAGACCGGCAACCAAACATCATCAAAGGATCACTAGGAGCTTGGAATGAAGACCGAAGGACATGGATCAACTCGGTATAACGATTCTAACTCTTAGTTAGTTTTCTAGTTTAGGGTTTAAGGTCGATCCGGGATTCGGGTAACGGTAGCGCCAGTTTAGAAATTTTTGTTCCGCATTTTGGCCGCGTTTCGATGGCCGGGGCGCTGCCGCAACCCAACAAGCCTGTCATCATATGATAGCTTAGACATTGCATTTATTTACTGCGTTATATCATGCATATACATTCATATATTCATTTCCATGCAATAATTTGGGTCAGTCCGGGTTGCCGGAGCCCAGTATTCATTATTTATCCACATCGTGATTTATGATTTCGGATTTCCATGATATTTATGGATTTAGAGAAACCGCAAACATTTATAAACTGATTATCACTTTCAAAAGATAAAAGTGCGGTTTTCTCATGATATGATTTGAGATATGTTCACCACGAGTTTTCTCGGCTCTTGAGCGATATCATAGACCCGATTCGAGGAGGAGGAGGAACCGTCTGTTGGTGCTTGGTGGACCCGGTGCGGTACCCCGTGGCAAGATTGTCGCAGATGATGGCGTTGAGCCTGAAACAGGGGAGCATTGCTGACTAGTGATTTTATTGTGACTCGACGGATATCCGGAGGATACCGATCGTAGTACAGGCCAGTCCGGATAGCCGGAGCCTGAGTTTTGAGATTTGATGCTATGGGCCAGTCCGGATAGCCGGAGCCCTAGATATTGAGATTCGAGGATACAGGCCAGTCCGGATTGCTGGAGCATGAGATATTGGGAGATTGAGATTTATGTTTTGTGTCGATACTTGACACTGATTTCATGTTGATTTCATTGATGATACCTCGATTATAATTATACAGAAATCTCACTTTATTATGAAAACAGTATCCACATTAGATGCATTCTGTTTTCATGCATTCATACCTCATATTATGATTTGTTGCTACCTGAGGCACTGACACGAGCGATTGGTATTACACTTATGTATAGATGTTTACCCTTGCCACCTTATCATGCTTCAGACTTTATCATTTTGAGGATATATATATTATTGATCGTATTGACCTAGGATTGAGTCACACATACGATTTCTGCTCTGTGATGTTTTCTACTCACGAGTTGGCAACTTACCCTCATTGTGCCATAGTTCTTGCAGGTTTTGCCGTACAGGTTTCTTTGCGGCTTTCTGGCACACTGCTTCCATTTCGGGAGATTGCTTGGTAGGTGGGTTCACTTGCATCTTGACCACCATTATACCTTTTATTATATTTCAGTTGTATCTAGCAACCCCATCAACAAGACTTGTATATTTATTAGACATAGAAGACCAGTTGTATATTATTTCGACCGTAGAGTCGCGCTTGTATTATTATGGTTTTTCTTGTTGTTTTGAGTTTCCTTTGAGTTTTTATCCTCGCCCTTCGACGTTGTATATTATATTGCTTGCGTGGTTGTGTCCGTCAATTGACGAAGAGCTAGCTCCCACTTAGGGATGCCTTTATTCATTATATATGCTTTATCAGGTTTTGTACCCATTTGGGGTCAGTTTTTACAAAGGAGACTCTGCCGAAATTTTCGGAAAAGACTTGGTGTTTTAATATGTTTACTACGACTTTCAAAGTGAATACATGCAAACTTTAAAACAAGTTTTCCTTCTTTTAAATGGTTTAGATTTCAGGGATTTTTTTGGCTTACTTGAATTAGATGGGGTCCTATAGACTTCATATGATTCAAGTGCCAGTCACGTGCTATTTCGGGTCGTAACAAAGTTGGTATTAGAGTGCTAGGTTAACCTTGGTTCGAGTCTAGGTTTGACTATGCGGAGCCTAGGGCATTTGTATATATACGGAATCTAGGCTTGACCTTACGGAACTTAGACTTAGTTGAGGGGGTATTAGACCCGAACTTTCGTCGTATAGGTTGACCTTGGTTGATGGAGTAAGTGACTTAAGGAGAGTGACGTACCGTGTGTATGTTCCTCGGCATACTTACGATACGCTACTCCGCTTAAGAAGCCTTAGGATGTACATTTCCTTGCACAGTGTTATATTCATTCCTATGATCTATCCTTATCTATATTGGTTTATGGTTTTGCTGCCATGATTACACGGGCAAAGAGAGCTACGGCTAGAGTTGCGTCAGCATGAGCTCGTCACGGACGGGGACTGACTAGGGCGTGATTCCAGGGACATACGAATTGCATAGATGCGTCGTTATTGTGTTTTCATGCCATGAGCGTTTGATGGATCGCTTTTACGAGATTTCTCGGATGTGCAGATCAGCACCAGAGGATCAGGCTACTGCTAGAGGCCAGCCAGAATGTGATGACCGTCGATGCACCGATTATTTGATGATTGAGGCACTGTTCAGCGTGTGGACAGATGAGTCAGTTGTTGCTGCGAATGACGAGATATCGTCCCAGATGTTTGGAGCTAATATCGCACGAGTTATACTTCCAGATATGATAGAAGATCGCTGGTCACCAAAGATGAAAGACTAGGGCATATGATGCATTGCCTACCCCGATGCGAGGTCATCATATTGATTGATTCCAGTTAGAGACGACTTCACGCAGGTACGTTGAGATTCGATAGAGACGATCAAATGTCAGGAACCCATTTTCCAAGTTTAAAGTATTCGGAAAACAATGCAAGTAATTATACGGACCCACTAGAAGAATAAAACCCTAACTCGATATAATGACCATGAGAACGCTTCAAAACCTTAGGGTTTACAGCAGTTCAGCGGTACCATTAATGAGGCTTGGGTTTGCCCTTCTACGGTTGGTCCATAGGTGCTGTGGCATATATTCGATACTATTAAACTGTACTCAAGATTTTGAGCTCTTGGGGGATTATGGAACCTTAAAGAATCGATCGAAAAGTCCAACATCATTCGGATATCATGTGATGGGATACATTTCTTGGGAGACTCCAGATACGAGTATAGCCGTTGGAGCGTAGTCCATGCAGCCACGAAGAGACGAGTCCGAAGCAATCGACATTATAGAAAAGTGGAGTAAGAGGTTCGTACGAGATCTTGATGAGATGACGTTCCACTCCGCTGACATCAGAGATGTGATACGCATGCAGAGGCGTTGTACATGGATATATCTTCTAGAAGGAGTCATTATGGGTATGCAGCCGTTCCGGAACAAGAAACAGATTTAGAAAAAGGATGATAGCTTCCGGGCATTTCAGCAGAAACGAGATCGGGAGAGACCCGACAAAACCTTTCTGGAATACTATACGAGAAGATTTGGACCCAGGAGCGGTCATATGACGCACACCCAGTAGGCCAGAGTTCGGCATCATCGACGAGACATGTTATGAGTGACCATGATAGTTGACCAGAGATCTTTAGAGGATGTGCTAGAGCGGGACTATTTCCGTCATCTTTGATTTCGGTATTTTGGACGATTTATTCACATGATTGAGATTTTGTGCACCACAGTTGCACTTGACTTCGATTTGATATCATTTGAGATATTGATTTTTTGAATTCATGCCTGATATTTTGGGTGATTTATTTGCATGATAGAGATTTTATGCACCATAGTTGCACTTGACTTCGATTTGATGTCATTCGAGATGTTGATTTTGATTTCATGCCTATGGTATTCATGTGATTTGACTTATGCTTTCGGCATAGTTTTCATGCACTTTTAGCATTTTGATTTGATTTTGTGCACTCTGATGCACATGGTTGTGAGATTATATACCACGGTATACCTGATATGGATTTTGATTGAAATGTGTTGTATACCGTCGATTTCGATTGTGATATTCGATATTGTTTTCGTGCACCTTGTGCACTGGATTTGGATTCTTACGCATACTTGGGCGCTTGATGCGATTTTGATGCACACCAGATACACTAAATCGAGATTCTTCGTGCATATCAGATGCACCTGATATTGCTGTCAGGCACACCCGTTGCCCTTGACAGGTGTTTCGTGCACGCCCGTTGCACTTAGATTTTGTTTCCGTGCACATGTATGGCACATTCATGGATTTCAATTTCCGTGCGCACCAGACGCAAGTGGCATTCTTATATACAGTTTGGGATTGATTTGAGCAGTATGTTATTATGATATTTACTATCTCTTTTAGTAGCTGAGCAGGACTAGTCAGAGGACAGTACTTGAACATATTTTTGCATGCATTGATAGTTATCGAAGGGAATTCCAAGAAAGAGCTATAGTCTCAGTATTTACCTACGTGTCCGGGATGACACGAAACATTTTATAAAGGGAACCCTTCTAAATTAATTTCAAAACGGTGGGACGCGTATGTTAAACAAAGGATATATATATATAGTTATTTTATCACAATAAACGTCCGCTACTGTGCTGTGTTACGCGCTTCGCGCAGCAATTTGAAAAAGGTTTGGCATGCATTTCTTCAGTTGTGTCACGACCCAAAATTTGGCCCGTAACCCGCACTTAAACTACGTAACGTCTACAGGCGTACGCAACTTAAGTAAACCGAAACCCAGAAATCTAAACCACCCAGAACTGGATAAGCGGAGAAAAACATAGTTTGAAACATTCGGAAAATCTCAAGTAAAATCTTTATGTTTAGTTTTCTTTCTTGAAAATTTCGGCAGCACCTCCTTTGTAAAAACCAACCCCGAAAACGGGTACAACATAAAATAAAAATAAAGCATCCCAAACGGGAGCAAATCACGCCCAACGGCGGAGACAACCACCACAAGCATATATACGACGCTGTAGCGATGAAATATAAATGAAAACAGTAAAGGGAGGTAAAAACTTTATAACAAGACCGGCTCCCACGAGCACGGCACCCAAAGTCACCAAAAATATATACAACACCGAATCCTCACAACTCGTCTCTAAGTTAAATACAAGAAGTGGTAGATGGAGAATACTAGATCCAACAAAAAGATATAAAATGTACAAAACGGATAACCGCGAACCCACCTAATAGCAAAGGCCTCACAGCCAACCGTAGTGGTATCCGCAAAAGTAGAGATGATAAGCCGCCCTGCCGCGACTATTCTGAGGGTAAGCCCTGCAAAACACTGTGGCACAACGGGGGTGAGTTGCCAACTCTTGAATAGTAAATAACATCATACTGTAATCGCAAGTATACACGGACATCGATAAATCTATCACATGTAATCTTATAGCATAAGTATGGCAATATGAATATGCAACAATCATGTAAAGGTACATCATCAGGGTACTACAACTACATGAAGCAATGCATATCAAAATAAATCCTGAGTGTGGGATGATATAAATAATCTCATGCACAAATCATAAGCATGGAAAACCTTGTGTAAATCAACAACACCCTAAATCCCAAAATCTTCAGATCATCCCTGTAAATCTCATGTAACCTGAATGTCAAATATTGACACCCGAAATATCATGAAAACTGGTGCCCAGCATCGGCACATAAATACTCGTATCCATACGTTCCTCGAAACCTAAGTGCCCAATATCGACACTTATGATCCACCTATCGGTCCTCTGATATCCATACGTTCCTCGAAACCCAAGTGTCCAATATCGACACCTGTGATCCACGTATCAGTTGCTCTGATATACATACGTTCCTCGAAACCCAAGTGTCCAATCTCTACACTTGTGTTCCACTATCGGTGTCTAAAATCCATAAATCTCTCGGAATATAAGTGCCTAACATCGACACTTGAAATCCCCAAATCGCATGAAAACATATCTCAAATGCATGAATCCATGTAATATAGCATATGCAATATAAAACACAATATGAGCATATCACGGGAAAAGTCTGCTATTTAAATGCATCAAGTCATTAAATATATCACGCGGTTCCCCAGTATCCCAAATCTCATAAACATATATAACAGCGTCCCATACCACCGATATATATATATATATATATATATATATATATATATTGTATAAAACTGAACATGTAACAATAGCAAAGTATATGTATGAGCATGTAGGTATAGCAAGGTATATGTGTAAGCATGTAGGTGTACAGGTATGCTATATGTCATATACGCCATCGCACAAGAATAAGTGCCTCTATGTCGCTAACCAATAGCAAGGTATATCATATGAATATCTGTGTTGTGTGTATCATGGCAATTACCGACAGTGTGTGTGTAGCATACAATAGGTGCTCGTGCAACATGGACTGTCAATAATAGTGCAGTGTACAATAGGTACAGGTTCAGGCACAACAAGTAACAATATTCAATGAAGTTCATATGCAATCAACTCATATGAGAATAATCATGCAGCTATCATATCAATAATCCAGCCCTGAAGCATAATGGCATACGGGTGATTTCCCCGTAGATGTTAAATCTACTCACCGATGGTCTCGAGCTATGAAAATCCGACCACCTGCTTCCCCTTGTTCGCAGCGTCCGAAGTCCCCGCTTGCGACCCTAAAATTTCACAAACACAATACATAAGCTAAATATCCTACGTCGACGCAAAGATAACGAAACGCAAGGATAACGCCAAGAAAATTACACTGCGCACCTAGCGCACAAAACGCGCACGACATCGGCAAAAACCCTAACTATGGTCGCTAAACTACGCAACACCAAGTCTAGATTCTGATCGTCCCGATCGCGCAAACACAACACAATAAAATACGAGGAATATAATAGATATAACCTCGCAACGACCAATTGAACCCACGTCGAAAATACACCGAAACCTAGTAAGCAACTTATCGCATAATTTGCACAAGTCTAAAGCTAACACAATTCTAGCGATTCCAAACATCTTAAAATAGTTTAACTAAGTTATCGAAACTACCTTCATATTTATAAACTCGCCCAAATAAGTTTCAGTAAAACCTAGTAAGCTAAAACTTCATTAGTCAAATTAGGAATTAATAACAATTATCATATTCCCACTAGGTTAAGTTTTCCTAATCTTCAATTAACCTTTAACCCATTCATCAAGATTAAACACTAACTTGAACTTCTTTAAATTTATAATGAATGAATTAAACAAGAGTTTAAAGCTATATTAACTAATTAATTAGCTAACTTAATAATTTTAGCATAAAAAATAAGGATTAGGGTTTGAAATTATACCTCTCAAGAACAAAATCTAGAAACTAGATTCATCAACTTTTTCCTCCAAAGATCAAGTTTTTCTTGAAGATCCAAGCTAGATTAGTGAAGGGAAATGATGGGTTAAGTTTTATTTTTGAATTTGTGGATTTATTTTAGGAATTTTTGAAGAATTTTGAGAGCTTGGAATGAAGAAATGAGCTAAGGAAAAGATTGGGGCAGACTTGGGGGGGCTCGGCCAAATAGTGGAGGGGGGTATTTTGTGTAAATTGTGAAGAAAGTTCTAGCAAAATTCAATTAATGCTCACTTAATGCAAATGCCACATTTACTTTCTTTTATTTTCTTTTAAAATTTAAATCCTTTTGCCACAAATATCTAGATATTTGATGGATGGTTTTGATTAACAAAATATCTAGTGATTAGTTTAGCAAAGTATTAAATTAGAAGTATTTAACCCAAAAATGTAATTACCACTAATTAAGTGCGTAAATAACACATTAAAATAATATTTAATTAGGGAAAAATTCTATGTGAACCAAAACTTCCCATTGACCCCCAAAACCCGCGCACTAGCTTCATTCTAGCTAAACTAGGTGCCGTCAAGTCTATACAGAAGTTTGATCACAATCGGGTTAAAACGGAAAACACCGACTATTTTACCCTAAAACGGAAAAAATTTGCATAACGATTTCTTAAACGTTACAAGTTGTTTTGACGAGTTTACGATGATGCGTACTATGTACATGTCCTAGTTTTGATGTATATCATGTTGATTTTCATATTGGATTTTGATATTGGTGTCTTCACCATAACTCCGATGATTGTGGGATGCTTGACGGAGTTTTGATTTTTGAGTTATACACTCTATTTCATGCGCATGCATTGCGCTACGATATGTTTTATGTATTTATGATTTCGGAGCCCCGACGACTTGATTGTTTTGCTAAAATGTTTTAGTATTTAAGGGAATTTTAATTTAAATTCGGGGACCGAATTTCTTTAAGGGGGGAAGATTGTAACGTTTTGAAAATCGTTTAGGTGAAATTTCGGAGAATTGGTAAAATAACGGGTGTTTTCCGTAAAAATCAAGATATAATTATCTTTCATCATAAAATCAAATATACCTATTCTAGCTATGTAATTGCTAGTATTTGGTGTTTATTGAGTCACTTGCAAAATTTCTAGTTGACTGAAATTTTTTCCGAAATTAATTATTTTAATATTATTTTAAGCCGTCACTAATACATTTAATTAGTGATAGTTACAGATTAGAATGAGTTAATACAAGTTTTTTGTATCATGACACATTAAACTAGAATGTAGCATGTGGTTTTTAAAAAAAAATGTCAAACGGTTTTAGAAAATATGATAGAAAAAGGCTTAAATAGTGAAATTAATGTAAATGGAAATTGGGGTATAATATTTATCTTTTTTTTCCCTCACTCACACTCACCCACACCCTCTCTCCTCCCCCTCTACTGCTGGCTGAGCCCCTTGGCTGCCCCTCCCAATTTTTCCCCACTTGATGAGGCTTTGAAAGAAAAGAAAACAAAGGAAAATAAAGAATAAGAAAATGAGGTATGGGTTTGGGTTGACTGGACTTTTCTTGAGTTGGCATTCCCTCACCTCACTCTCTCACCTCTTCCTCCCATCATGGCCGACCCAACCAACAGTAGCAGCCCCTCCCCCAAAATCCCACACAATTTTGCATCAAAAATCCATAAAAATGCTTCAAAATCCATACAAATTCAAAGCTAATTCCAAATCCAAGCTTTACCCATTATTCTTTAGCTAATCTAGCATGGATCTTGGTGAAAAGTTAGCAATTTGGAGGTCAAGTTCCATGTTTGATCTCAAACATGTGAGGTATAATCTCAACCTTTTGTTAAATTGTTGTTTATTTGCTTTAATCAAAACTTATTTAGTAAGAATTATGGTTACAATTTCATGTTTTCGAAATTCAAGTGAGGGTTTTGTTTTGGAGCTAGGGTTTGATCTCTTGAGGTTGGTTGTGATGTGTAGTTTCACATATTAAACATGCTAAAACCTAACCTAATTGCTAAATTTCAAATTGTTACAATTAATTTGCCCAAATTGTGTCTTTTTGCAAACTAGATTTTATAATTGATACAAAGAGGTGAGATAAAATTATGGTAATGGTTTGTATGACTTAGTTAAGATGTTTAATGAGTATTATGGCCATTAGAATTGTTAAAATATTTAGATTGGTTAAAACATCAAGTTTTGAACTAAAATGGAAATTTGTTCTAACTAGGTTTTTGGATTATGGTATTTAGCGAGATTAAAAATCTAGTAAATGTTTATGTGGCTTAGTTATGATACTTAGTGAATATTGTGGCCACTAGTTTTGTTTAATCATCAAGTTTTGAGGTAAAACGGTAAATGAACACGTTCTAGGTTTTTGGGAAATAAAACGATTTGATTAATTTTAAGATTTTGATGATTTAAACCCTATTTCATATATAATTAGTGAGTTATGAAACCACTATTGGTACCTTTGGGTTTTTCTCAATCAATCGACGTTTGTACGCCGATGTTGAGGGTTTTTTGGTTCTTTTGCTTGAGCGGATCCTAGGTTTAACCTATGTGAAATTCGTATGCCGTTTTGGGCTTTTATCCGCGATTTCGGTTTACGATACTATATGTTTACATGTAGGCACCCCCACGTGGATTTCAAGACGACGAGGAGAGCGTGACATCATCGACTCCAGCAAGCGAAGATCGGGTGAGTAGATATATATCTACGGGGGAAGTCGGGTAGATGGCATATAACACCTTCGCAGTTCGAAGTGTAGTATAATATATATGCGATATATATATATATATATATATATATATATAATTATGTGTTATGTGATACATGGATAGATAGCAAGTAAGATTTAGGAGATCATGGGTTAAATTTAGTGTAATTATTTTATAGCGTCGTTAGATAGTTGTAGTCGCGAACCCTAGATTAAGGTTTACTTTCACGCACACACACTTGCATATTTTTATTACTTGCGCGTATATGGGGATATATATATATACATAAAAACACATAGGTATGGGACTACGTATATATATATATATACGTATACATATACTTGGATGATGATGATAGTACATGATATTTGGAGATGAGTCGATGAGATTGGGCATGATGCCATGAGATCGGTGATGTGACGTGGCTCGTATTTGAGATACAACATGATATTATAGCGGGTCCTTAGGGCGATGTGTTTTCATACACATGCATTTATATATATGTAGATGGTATCAGTATAGTACTAGACTTAGATAAGTACCCCCAGTTCACGATATGTGATGATAATGATACTAGATAAATGATGAGATAAATGTGATATTCGACCTGTACCCAGTTTTGGGATGCCCTACGATGGATGTACCGTATGAGCTATATTGATGTTAAATCCGCACTCATGACTCGAAGATGTCATATTGTATATTGTATCGTACGCGATACTATTGAGGCGGGATCACCGACTATTATATATATATATATATATGTATATATATATATATCGACTCAGATTTAGGTGGTTTCCTTACCTTTTCGATTAGCCTATTAGTTTAGTCCTGTATTATTTATAGATGTTAGACTAGACTCAAGTCATACCTATTTCAAAACTAATGAATCGTGAGTATTTTAAAGACAGGACAAGGGATTCTACGGATATTTCAAAGGACGTACCTTTTCTTAATAACTCCGTAGCCCTATTTTTCTAAATACACGATTCGGGTTATTTCAAATGGAAAAACTGTATGACTCATATTTATATAAATGCAGATTCCTTATTGTTGTGTCATTATTCATGTTCTGCATATTCATGTTGTTCGCATCGCATTACATGCTTATATTGTGCTTTTCGTTAGTTATTATCAAATCATGCTGTCAGGAGACCAACACCTTTACCGATGATGCGTATGCTCCACGTACACCTGCTTTCCGGCTCACACACATTATAATCGGTAATTGCCATTTCACGCACACTTTAGAGATTATTGATTCATTGATATCGCTTGTTAGCTGATAGTTTCGACATGATACTAGTGAGCCTGCCATTATATGATAGCTTAGACATTGCATTTATTTACTGCGTTATATCATGCATATACATTCATATATTCATTGCCATGCAATAATTTGGGTCAGCCCGGATTGCCGGAGCCCAGTATTCATTATTTATCCATATCGTGATTTATGATTTCGGATTTCCATGAGATTTATGGATTTAGAGAAACCGCAAAGATTTATAAACTGATTATCACTTTCAAAAGATAAAAGTGCGGTTTTCTCATGATATGATTTGAGATATGTCCACCATGAGTTTTCTCGGCTCTTGAGCGATATCATACACCCAATTCGAGGAGGAGGAGGAACCGTCTGTGGGTGCATGGTGGATCCGGTGCGGTACCCCGGGGCAAGATGGTCGCGGATGATGGCGTTGAGCCTGAGACAAGGGAGCATTGCTGACCGATGATTTTATTGTGACTCGACGGATATCCGGAGGATACCGATCGTAGTACAGGCCAGTCCGGATAGCCGGAGCCTGAGTTTTGAGATTTGATGATATAGGCCAGTCCGGATAGCTGGAGCCCTAGAGGCCATTGTTGTACATATGATGTATATTATAATGGATGCTTGGATATATATAGAGAGGACTTTCTTGCTCGTCATGATAGTATGCTATTTGGTTTCACTTTATCTTAACATGTTGACTTGTATTAGTTTACTGTCTTGCTCTCACATGTTGTTAAAGCCCTTAGGATATGTACTCGACTACTGGGACTGTGATGAGATCACACTAGTGGGGCCAGGGTAGTCAAAGAGTACATCCTATAATTGTTCCTAGTCGAGGGTGTGTCGAGACAGGGCATCAATACACCAGTGTAAACTAGCGTATACGCATCTTGACCCATATGATGGGCGATGGATGATCCCATATCCATCGGTGTTTGACATCAAAGATGGTGTACGGGTGCTCAGTGGAGACTGGGTACACTAAACGGACTCGCCGAGAACTCCTAGATGGTATTATACCTATCGTAAAATAGCAGTTCTCCGGTGACACTGGTACAGGTTAGTCTGTAGACCCGAGATCGTCATAGAGTCTTGTGTCATTCCCACTGTGCTTTGATTTCCATCATACCACGTCCAAGAGGGCGTGCAAAACGGTGGCTTTTGGGTACAGTCCCGAATGACATGGAGGAAATGAGCGAAAGGAGGGGTTTCGTCTCTTCCGGTATTGGGAGTTGATGTTGTGCAGTGTTGGATTGGCTATAACTGGAAGTCCCTGGCCAGGGTTGATATGGAGTGCTGCTGGTAAGAGTTATCAGTAGTTTCTCGACCCGTTATGAGCCTTATATCGACACGACTTATCGGTTACTGGGGTCTGACGTATACCACTCCTAGACCAGATATGCAACATATCAGATGAAGAGATCGGACTGTACGGGAGTGTTACTGATTGGATTCACAGGAGAATGTACAGGCTTGCTTGTTGATCTTCTAATCGCTCAATACCTGGGTGGCTGTTACGTTTAGCTGACTGCTTGCAGCTTGTGGGTGTTTGATATGATCATCACCTACTGCCGGCGTATTGACGATTCTTTAGAGTCCTACACAGAGGTTTCCTGGCTCAGGCAAAATGGAGTAGGAGCACATATGTGATATATGAGGGACCGAGAATAATACGATATGAGATACCGTATTCTATTCTCGCTATATGAGATATCGGCCGGGTATATGTGATATAACCGGGTCATCGGATCAAGTGTTGATTCGATGAATAGGTACATGTTATATTAGTCGGTTATATGTAATATAGCCGGGTTATCGGATCAAGTGTTGATTCGATAATTTAATGTATAATTATATATGTGATATATTACGTTACGTTAACAAATATAAGCTCGCTTTATTGATTCATCTTCTCACGGGATAATACATTGATATATATGCGATATATGTTAATTGTATTATTTTTTATTGTTACAAAATATATTGTATATGTGATATATAATATTGTAACAGGTTAGGGTTACAAATTTAACAATGGTTTAGGGTTTAAACTTGGTTAGGCTTTGGATTAGGGTTAGCTTTTGCATGAAGCTTCCTTGAAGCTTCATGAAGCTTTGACTTTGTCTTTGGCTTGATATTTTTTGAAGATATTATGTTAACCCAATCCAAACCATTAACGCAAGTTAATTCTCTACAAGGGTTAACTTCTTCATGCTTAACCCTTGGTTAGATTTGTAACCACTACAATAATTCATTATTCATCACAAAAGGAATTATCCATTCATTCTTCTTCTTCTTCAACCTTGAGCTTTGAGAAAGCTTTTTAGGTTTTCATTTTGTGGTGAATAATAGTGAGAATTTGAAAACAAAAGAGAGCAATATTCCTACTCCATCATCCTCATCTAATCTAGCCAATTAGATTAGGGTGTTCACCTCATTAGAAAGAGATCTTTTGTTATAGAAACTTCGAGGTAGATCATCGGAGAAAAGGAAGACTACAAGCTAGCATGGATCGTTCGAGTTGTGGAGCCTCTCTTGAGTCCGGGAGATCATGGATCGCGGCGAAGGGACTTCTACTCGGAGCTTATGAAGCGAAGGAGCGGACTACAAAGGTTGTAATCCCTCACTTTTAGTAGTAAAGATGTTTACCTGCATGTGAAACCCTAATTATCTAGCAAAGTTCCCGTTTTTGGGTTGTTCGGCACGTCTAAATTTTTATTCGGGCATGGTTGATGCCTTCTTAACCCTTGTAAGAGTGCCTAGGAACCCTACAGCAGTATCAGAGCCTAGCTAGAGCATTAGGCAACGTGTATACGAAGTTAAAACTCCGATCGAACCACGATACGACGAAATAGACCCCCTCTCTGGAAATTTTGTAAAGATGTGATTTTTTCTGCATTAAAAATACTCAAAAAATCAGCAGGGAATTCTAAGGGTTACCATAAAATACGGGCCCCTAAGGCTCTCATATAGCCGCGGAACCGCGGCAAGAACCTACTTGTCGCGGCGGTTCCGCGGCATGAACAGTGCATTGGGGACAGATTTTTATACAGTAATGTCCGTAATTAACTACTTAACTAAAGGAAAGATGCTACAACCTTTGTAGATCCGGTTCTCCACTTCCTTAGCTCCACGTAGAAGTCCTCTCGCTGTCCGTCTCGAATCCCGGACTCAAGCATCGGCTTCATCGGAGAAATGGGCGGGCAAGGTCGTCGGCTTTGTGCCGAAGATGATCTACGTCGAGGTTACACAAGATCAAGCTCCAACTTCACCAAGTTATGAAACTTGTGAAGTAAACACCCTATACTACTTGGCAAGAGGTAGAGGATGAAGAAATAGGAGGTGGGTTCACTTTAGAATTGGATTTCTCACTCATTTGCTCAAGTTGCCATTGATGAAAGCAAGGTTTTTCTTGAAGAAGAAGAAGGAGAAGATGAAGAATATGATAAGTCTTTTTAAAATGAAAAAGAAAATGAATACTTATCATAATGTAAACCATGGTTAGGTGTAGAGAATTGACTAAGGTTAGATGAATGGTTAGGGTTAAGCATGAAGACAAAATGGTCACTTTGGTCAAAGCTTCATGAAGCTTCAACAAGCTTCAAGAATGAAAGCAACCCTTTTGTTTTCTTTTGCCATTTCTTTTTAATCCAAATTAAAAAGATAAAAGAATAAATAAATAAAAACCCTAATCATTTACTTAACCAAGGTTTAATTCTTTACACTTAACCAAATGAGCAAGCATCATCAAACATGATACAAACATGTGCATAAAAGTATATCACATATACAACTTGCACATCAAGTGAGAAAATCCATTTAAAGTGAACCAATACTAGTTAATGCAAAGTAATATATCAAATATATAATTATACATTAAATCATTAAATCAACACTTGATTCAATGATCCGGTCATGTCGCACATAACCGACTAGTATACAATGTATCGATTTATCGAATCAATGATTCGATAACTAGGTTATATCGCATACAACCAATCGAAACATTCATCGTGAGAATGGAATACGGTATCAAATACACGCATTATTCTCGGTCCTGCACATATCTCATATGCGCTCCTATTTCGTTTCGCTTGAGCCAGGTAACCTCTGTGTAGGACTCTAAAGACTCGTCAATACGCCGGCAGCAGATGATGATCATATCAAGCACCCACAAGCCGCAAGCGGTTTGCTAAACGTAACGGCCATCCGGGTATTGAGCGATCAGAAGATCGATGAGCTAGCCTGCTCATACTCCTGTGAATCCAACCAGTAACACTTACCGTACAGTCCGGTCTGTTCGTCTGATATGTCGCATATCAAGTCTAGGGGTGGTAAACGTCAGACCCCAATAACCGATAAGTCGTGCCGATATGAGGCCCATAACGGGTCGAGAAACTACTGGTAACACTTACCAGCAAATCTCTGATCAGCTCTGGCCAGGGACTTCCCTGTTACGGCCAATCGAGCACAGCGCAACATCAACCCCCAATACCGGGAGAGACGAAACCCCTCCTATCGCTCATTGCCTCCATGTGACTCGGGACTATACCCAAAGACCACCGTTTTGCATGCCCTCATGGACGTGGTAAGGTGGGGATCAAAGCACAGTGGGAATCACACAAGACTCTATGACGATCTCGGGTCTACAGACTAACCTGTACTAGTGTCACCTGAGAACTGCCATCTGACGTGAGGTATAATACCATCTGGGAGTTCTCGGCGAGTCCTTCTAGTGTACCCAGTCTCCACTGAGCACCCGTACACCATCTCTGATGTCAAACACCAATGGATATGGGATCATCCATCGCCCATCTCATGGGTCGAGAAGCGTATACGCTAGTCTACTCTGGTATATCGATGCCCCGTCTCGATACACCCACGACTAGGGACTTTGAAGGATGTACCTATGGACTACCATGTCCCCACTAGTATGATCTGCATCATAGTCCAGGTAGTCAAGTACACATCCTAAGGGCTTTACTAACATGTAACTATAAGACAGTTTAAAGAGACAAGTGTACATGTTAAGATAAAGAGTAACCAGATAGCATACTATCATATCGAGCAAGAAAGTCATCTCTATATATATGTCCAAGCATCCAATATAATATACATCATCTGTACAATACTGGCCTCTAGGGCATACACACAACTAACAATCTCCCACTTGCACTAGGGCCAGCTGCTGTAGTATCGCATACCGAGCATCCCGAAGAGTCTCTCAAACTGTATCTGGGGAATGGCCTTCGTGAGTGGATCCGCCGTGTTGTTCTTCGTGTCAACTCTCCTGACCTCGATCTCCTGGCAATCAACTATCTCCCGGATCAGGTGATACCGCCTCAGAATATGCCTGGATCGCTGATGGGACCTGGGTTCCTTGGCCAAAGCCACCGCTCCATTGTTATCGCAATACAAAGGTATTGGATGCTCAATGGATGGAACCACTCCAAGTTCAGTAATGAACTTCTTGATCCAGACAGCCTCTTTAGCAGCATCGTTGGCAGCTATGTATTCAGCCTCCATCGTCGAGTCTGCCACGGTTTCCTGCTTGGAACTCTTCCAGCTAACCGCCCCTCCGTAAAGGGTAAAGACAAAGCCCGACTGCGACTTAGAGTCATCCTTATCACTCTGGAAGCTCGAATCGGTAAAGGACTCCACTTGGAGTTCTCCGTTACCATACACCAAGAGCATCTCTTTAGTCCTTCGCAAGTACTTGAGAATGCTCTTCACAGCTGTCCAGTGATTCTCTCCAGGATCAGCTTGATACCTGCTCACTACACTTAGTGAGTATGCAACATCGGGTCTGGTACATAGCATCGCGTACATGATAGAGCCTGCAGCTGAAGCATAGGGTATCCCTTGCATGCGAGCTCTCTCCAAATCAGTCTTGGGAGACATCTCTTTGGAGAGAGTGACTCCAGAGATCGTGGGCAAGTTCCTACGCTTGGATTCTTCCATACTAAATCTTTTTAGTATGGTGTCAATGTACCTGGATTGGGACAATCCCAATATCCGTTTGGATCTATCTCTATAGATCCTAATTCCCAATATGCAGGAGGCATCACCAAGATCTTTTATTGAGAATCTTTGTGATAAGAAGAGCTTGGCCGATTGCAGCATAGGAATATCATTTCCTATCAAGAGTATATCGTCCACGTACAATACGAGGAAGACAACCTTACTCTCTGCCACCTTCTTGTAAATACAAGGTTCATCTTGGTTTTTGACGAAATCAAACTCTTTGATAACGACGTCAAAGCAGATGTTCCAACTCCGCGATGCTTGTTTTAATCCATAAATGGATTTAAGCAGCTTGCACACCTTCCCGCTGCTCCCACTGTCTACGAAGCCCTCTGGCTGAGTCATGTACACGCACTCTTCTAAATCACCATTTAGAAAGGCGGTCTTAACATCCATTTGCCAGATTTCGTAATCATGATATGCAGCGATGGCAAGCATGATCCGGATGGATTTAAGCATAGCCACTGGAGAAAAGGTTTCGTCATAGTCCACACCTGGTCTTTGACGAAAACCCTTTGCTACAAGTCTAGCTTTGAAAGTCTCCACTTTCCCATCTACACCAAGTTTTTTCTTGAAGATCCACTTGCTCCCGATGGGTTTTACCCCTTCAGGAGCAACATCCAAAGTCCATACTTTGTTGGTGTACATGGATTCCATCTCGGACCGCATTGCATCCAGCCATTTCACTGAGTCCCTACTCGTCATGGCCTGCTCGAAGCTAGTTGGGTCATCATCCTCCATGATGCAATCCTCGCTCCCACCATCCATGAGAAAACCGTAGTATCTCTCAGGTTGGCGAGGAACCCTACTAGATCGGCGGAGTGGCTGAGGTTCATTGGGAGCTACTGAATCCTCTGGTTCCACTAAATCTTCTGTTGTGTTTTGTTCAGCTGGAACCTCTTCCAGTTCTACCTCAGAGCCACTAATCTCTTTTGCAAGAAATTCCTTTTCTAAAAAGGTGGCATGTTGAGCAACAAATACTCTTTGTTCCTCACTGTGGTAGAAGATATACCCTCGCGAATGTTTGGGATATCCAACAAATTTACACAAAACAGACCTTGCCTCGAGTTTTTCCGGTTTTTGTCTTTTGACATAGGCCGGGCAACCCCATATCTTAATAAAATTAAGATATGGTCTTTTCCCTTCCCATATCTCATATGGTGTGGTAGGCACAAATTTGGTGGGAACCCTATTCAGTAGGTATGCTGCTGTTTCCGGTGCATATCCCCAGAAGGAAACAGGTAACTCAGCTACACTCATCATAGAGCGCACCATATCCAATAGGGTGCGGTTCCTCCGTTCTGATACGCCGTTGTGCTGTGGTGTATATGGTGGAGTTAGCTGAGAGAGAATCCCATTCTCTTTTAGGAAGTCCAGGAATTCAATGCTCAAGTATTCACCTCCTCGATCAGATCGTAGGATTTTAATACTTTTTCCGGTTTGGTTCTCGACTTCTTGTTTATATTCTATAAATTTCTCAAAAGCTTCTGATTTGTGTTTCATCAGGAACACATATCCGAATCTAGAGAGATCGTCAGTGAATGTAATGAAGTACGAAGAACCATCCCTGGCATGTGTAGACATAGGACCGCATACATTACTATGTATCAGTCCTAAGAGTTCAGTAACTCTTTCTCCGTGTCCCGTAAACGGAGTTTTGGTCATCTTGCCTTTGAGACATGACTGGCAAGTGTCATAAGATGAAAATTCAAACGGATTCAAATATCCATCCTTATGCAACTTAGCCAGTCGTGTCGCATTGATGTGACCCAGTCTACAATGCCACAAGAAAGATTCGTTCAGTTCAGAATTCTTCCTCTTGTGTGTGTTTGTTATGCTCAGAACTGTTGATTGATTTAGAACATAAATGCCATTGCACAACGTGCCTGATCCAACCAACTTTTGGTTACGGAAAATGTTCATAACATTGTCCTGTAATACAAAATTATATCCCTCTTTACTCAATAAAGAAACCGATATAATGTTGCATATCAGGTTCGGCATGTAATAACATTCGTTCAGAACCAATGTATTACCAGTTGGTAATACAAGGTGATATTCCCCGACAGTCTTAGCTGCAACAATTGCACCATTTCCAACTCTAATGTCTTTATCACCTTCTCCAAGTTCTCTACCTTTTCTAAGCCCATGTAACTGATTACATATATGGGATCCAGACCCGGTATCTAATACCCAGGACGTAGAGCAAATGGAGAAACAGTTCTCTGTAACGAACACACCCGAAGAAAATGCCTCATCATGTACTTTCTTCATTCGTGTGGCATGGGAATCCTGGTATTCCCCTATATCCTGTTCAGTCCTATAACTCTTATAGGAAAGAACGGAACCAACGTTCCCTAGCACAGTATAACATGCGGGTTCGGTCAATACATCCATATTATTATCTTTTTTAGGGCATGACATGGTCGCTACCTGGAGAGAGAGAGAAGAAAACACTTTAGCGTATGCTCTTGCAAGATCAGATTGGTTATTATCTTATCTAATCAGGATGGCTCCCACTGGTTTTTATCAAATCTTCCTTCAAACCATAAAAGGAAAGACTAGCCGGGATTAATTACACCCTACAACTTCGTCGATCTTTCAGCCAGGCCAGTGTCGGTACTTTGAGGGAGGTTCCCCGTGCTTTCGCATGAACCTAATTAATGTAAACCTCGTTTTCCCAGAGGCGTAACCCCGTTGACACCTTTCTAGACACCTACTTGATCGGCTAATTGTAATGTGCAAAACTCTCCCAGGAGTAACTCTTACTCGCAGTGGGTAACGGGATCCAACTATCTCATAGAAGGTATGCAATCTCATTGCAAATTTCAACACTTGAAATTCCCGATAATATTTTGCCCCAAGCATCCTATGACCTTGACGGAGGTCAACAAACCACAGGGTGCAAGTCAAGTTCAACCCGTCATTTCTTGATTGAATCAAACCCACCCGCACGACCCTTGACGGAGGTCAACAAGGTCGTACGACTACCCGAATCCAATCTGCATCACATGCATAAGCAGATAAATACTAGTTAGCTAGCGCACACTACGCCTTGACGGAGGTCAACAAACGTAGCACGAATACTAAGTAGGATTTATCTAAAATGACGGAGGGCTACGACAGGTTTTTCTGAAAACCTATTGCGTAATGAACTTGATATCGTTGTAGAATCAAATGAAGTTTTGAAATGGAGCGATTTTGAGGCTTTTCTAGTTTTGCTAAAGGGGTCACCCCCGGTGAAGGGATCGTCGGCCCTTTCCTCGTCGAATGAGGTGCGGGATATATCATATATATCACTGTGCAAAGCAGAAACTATAGAAGCAATCAAAAACAAACCGATCGTGCAGCATCTGCCAGTTATTGCTAAAGGAGTCACTCCCGGTGAAGGGATCTCGGTCTTTTCCTCATCGAATAAGGTGCAGGGTATATCATATATACCGCTATGGAAAGCAAGAACTGTAGCTACCTGTTTTGTTTAAAATTTGATTGTACAACATCTTTTGGTTTCTTTTATTTCATTAATCACATTAATGAAGTCCCATCATTTAAATACCTAAACATCACAGATAAATACGACGTACACTTATGCCATCCGCATTCGCCTCGATGTCCCCTCGTGCACCGTTAGGTTAGGTAACTAACGGCAGAGCGGGGCAGGGCTAGCGCGGGTGTAAAAGATAAGTAACGCCTATATAATATATCATATATACTATATACTGTATCTATCACAGAACATCACATGATCACATCACAGATATCGCAGCAGAAGAAACATATGAAACATTGGATATACTAGGACGTCCGTGTTTTCAATACGAGCCAGTATAAAACACGGATTCCACGGTCGTGATGAACAGCCAAACCCACACCCCTAGACCCCTACGAGAGCGGCAAACAACCCTACCAATTCTAGGGTTAGGAGACCCGGACTCGACTCCTCGAGATGGTCTCCCACTGGACCCTAGAACCCGGTTACTTGTGCTCCCCTCCTTGGGTCTATCCTAATGCGGAAAAGTAAATAATATACAAAAGGTGACAACTTCCGCAACTTGGAAGTGCCCCAATAAAAGAATATTACATACAAGTTTTTACATGAATGAAAATGAAAAACACTCATCTCACATAAAAACCCTCGGTTATTCAAACACGACAATCCAATATAACATATCCAGCAACACATAACATCACATGTCATCAACGTAAGTAAATATGCGCATCCCAATTGTCGTTGACATATAGCAACGAAACCGGCGATATCACATATTACACTTACGGTCATAGAAAAGAAAGTGTAAAACTACAACAATTGGAATCCGCAACCTCATTAGACATCGCATGCCTAATCAAATGAAATACTTAGACATCACATGCCTAACAATTATAAACCCCGCATTTTAGTCTCATTTCCGAAAACTCTTTTCAATATCAAGTAAGACTAAACCGCTAGATTTATAACATTCATTCAGTTATCTCATAACTGTTTGTGAATTCCAATTATTGTATCCCATTCCGGATAAATAGAAAATATTAAACTTTCCGATCGAACATTCGAACACCCAAGTTTTCCCGAAACCGTTCAACACATGAAATAAGTTTAAAGACGTTCACTTCATGCCTCAGTACCAACGGTCCAGCCGTAGAAGGGTCAAGCCAACGCCTCACATGTGGCACGCCGTACTGCCCCAAACCCTAAGGTTCAAAGGGCAGTTCAAGACGGTCACATAATCGAGTTAAGGTTTGTTGTCTTCTAGAGGGACCATCGCGTTACTTGCACTACTCAAAACGTCCTTAAACCACAGAAAAATCCAACACTTGGAAATTTTCCGGCAGGGGAAAAGTTGGGTATTTATATCCGGTCGAACTTTTTAACATATTCCAAATACCCCGAAAACACATTGACGACGTTTGAAATTACCGGTCGAAACATCGAAGCTCTAAAACACCTCAGAAAACTCAACTCTTTAGTGCATATTAAAAATTCCCAGAAAACTCAGCTGCTGAAATGATGAATTACTGTGCAAATATTACAGGAAAATCCTATTAGTTGGCCGCGGAACCGCCGCAGAAGCCAAGCTTATGCCGCGGTTCCGCCGCACCTTTGACTGTTCATGAGGTAAATTTTGCACCGTAGTTCTTAGAATTCCCTGCCGAATTTTTTAAGCATTTTTAATCTAGAAAAATCCCAGCTTTTGGAAAAAGTCCAGAGAGCATGATGTGTTAGGGTTTCGATGTGTATTCGGGTTTCAAACGTCGTCTAGACTTCGCCTAAGGCTCTAGCTAGGATCTGATACCACTGTTGGGTTCCTAGGCACTCTCAAGAGGTCTCGCAAGGCATCAACCATGCCAATTTCAAATTTTACGGTGCCGAGAAACCCTAGATTAGATCGCTAACTAGAATTTTAGGCGACAAAGTGATACTAGTTAACTACTTAACTAAAGGAAAGATGCTACAACCTTTGTAGATCCGGTTCTCCACTTCCTTAGCTCTACGTAGAAGTCCTCTCGCTGTCCGTCTCGAATCCCGGACTCAAGCATCGGCTTCATCGGAGAAATGGGCGGGCAAGGTCGTCGGCTTTGTGCCGAAGATGATCTACGTCGAGGTTACACAAGATCAAGCTCCAACTTCACCAAGTTGTGAAACTTGGGAAGTAAACACCCTATACTACTTGGCAAGAGGTAGAGGATGAAGAAATAGGAGGTGGGTTCACTTTAGAATTGGATTTCTAACTCATTTGCTCAAGTTGCCATTGATGAAGGCAAGGTTTTTCTTGAAGAAGAAGAAGGAGAAGATGAAGAGTATGATAAGTCTTTTTAAAATGAAAAAGAAAATGAATACTTATCATAATGTAAACCATGGTTAGGTGTAGAGAATTGACTAAGGTTAGATGAATGGTTAGGGTTAAGCATGAAGACAAAATGGTCACTTTGGTCAAAGCTTCATGAAGCTTCAACAAGCTTCAAGAATGAAAGCAACCCTTTTGTTTTCTTTTGCCATTTCTTTTTAATCCAAATTAAAAAGATAAAAGAATAAATAAATAAAAACCCTAATCATTTACTTAACCAAGGTTTAATTCTTTACACTTAACCAAATGAGCAAGCATCATCAAACATGATACAAACATGTGCACAAAAGTATATCACATATACAACTTGCACATCAAGTGAGAAAATCCATTTAAAGTGAACCAATACTAGTTAATGCAAAGTAATATATCAAATATATAATTATACATAAAATCATTAAATCAACACTTGATTCAATGATCCGGTCATGTCGCACATAACCGACTAGTATACAATGTATCGATTTATCGAATCAATGATTCGATAACTAGGTTATATCGCATACAACCAATCGAAACATTCATCACGAGAATGGAATACGGTATCACATACACGCATTATTCTCGGTCCTGCACATATCTCATATGCGCTCCTATTTCGTTTCGCTTGAGCCAGGAAACCTCTGTGTAGGACTCTAAAGACTCGTCAATACGCCGGCAGCAGATGATGATCATATCAAGCACCCACAAGCCACAAGCGGTCTGCTAAACGTAACGGCCATCCGGGTATTGAGCGATCAGAAGATCGACGAGCTAGCCCGCTCATACTCCTGTGAATCCAACCAGTAACACTTACCGTACAGTCCGGTCTGTTCATCTGATATGTCGCATATCAAGTCTAGGGGTGGTAAACGTCAGACCCCAATAACCGATAAGTCATGCAGATATGAGGCCCATAACGGGTCGAGAAACTACTGGTAACACTTACCAGCAAATCTCTGATCAGCCCTGGCCAGGGACTTCCCTGTTACGGCCAATCGAGCACAGCGCAACATCAACCCCCAATACCGGGAGAGACGAAACCCCTCCTATCGCTCATTGCCTCCATGTGACTCGGGACTGTACCCAAAGACCACCGTTTTGCACGCCCTCATGGACGTGGTAAGGTGGAGATCAAAGCACAGTGGGAATCACACAAGACTCTATGACGATCTCGGGTCTACAGACTAACCTGTACTAGTGTCACCTGAGAACTGCCATCTGACGTGAGGTATAATACCATCTGGGAGTTCTCGGTGAGTCCGTCCAGTGTACCCAGTCTCCACTGAGCACCCGTACACCATCTCTGATGTCAAACACCAATGGATATGGGATCATCCATCGCCCATCTCATGGGTCGAGAAGCGTATACGCTAGTCTACTCTGGTGTATCGATGCCCCGTCTTGATACACCCATGACTAGGGACTTTGAAGGATGTACCTATGGACTACCATGTCCCCACTAGTATGATCTGCATCATAGTCCAGGTAGTCAAGTACACATCCTAAGGGCTTTACCAGCATGTAACTATAAGACAGTTTAAAGAGACAAGTGTACATGTTAAGATAAAGAGTAACCAGATAGCATACTATCATATCGAGCAAGAAAGTCATCTCTATATATATGTCCAAGCATCCAATATAATATACATCATCTGTACAATACTGGCCTCTAGGGCATACACACAACTAACAGTTCCTGCATATTTCTGGGTATTTTTAATCTGACTCAAGTGTTGAGTATTCTGGGGATTATTTTGAATTCGTTGTTTCGATCGAAAAGTTTAATTTCGTTATGTTTTCCGGATAATTTAGAAACTATTAAAATGTTCGAACGGATATCATTAACTCACTTTTTCCCGACACGAAAAACTTTCAAGTGTTGAATTTTTCATGAGTTTAAATCTTTCGGAAAAATGTGCAAGTAACGCGGTGGACCCTTTAGAAGAACACAAACCTTAACTCGATTATGTGACTGTCTGAACTGCCTCTAAACCTTAGGGTTTGGGGAAGTACGGCGTGCCACATGTGAGGCGTTGGCTTAACCCTTCTACGGCTGGACCATTGCTAATGTGACATATTCTGGGATTATTTGAACTCCGCTCAAGTGTTGAGCTATCTAGGAAATCTTGGGTATTTGAATATTCAATCGAAAAGTTTAATATTGTCTATTTATATGGAATGTGATACAATATGTGGAATTCATATAGTTAGACATGAAATGCGATGTATGTGAAATTTCGGATTTACGATGTCTAAAGTGAATGTGGATTCCAAATGTTGTAGTTTTACATTTTCTTTTCTCTGACCGTAAGCGTAGTATGTGGGGTATCGCCGGCTTCGTTTCTATACATCAACGACAATCGGGATACGCATACTTGCTTACATTGATGATATGAGATATTATGTGTTGTTGTGATATTTTGTATTGGATCGTCGTGTTCTGAATAGCCGGGGGTTTTATGTGAGATGAGAGTTTTTATTTTCATTCATGTAAAATTCATTTGTATGTAATATTATTTTATTGGGGCACTTCCGGGATGAGGTTGATGTCACCATTGTATATTATTTACTTTTCCGCATTAGGTAGACCCAAGGAGGGGAGCACAAGTAACCGGGTTCTAGGGTCCAATGGGAGGCCATCTCGAGGAGTCGAGACCGGGTCTCCTAACCCTAAAATTGGCAGTGTTGCTTGCCGCTCTTGTAGGGGTCTAGGGATGTGGGTTTGGCTATTCATCGCGGCCGTGGAATCCGTGTTTTATACAGGCTCGTATTAAAAAAACGAACATCTTAGTATATCCAATATTTCATATATATTCTTCTGCTGCAATGTTCTGTGATGAGATCATATTACTGCCTGAGACGAATGCTTATACTATATATATATGCTGATATATAAATATTACTGCTTTCGTTTCTTCAATGATGCTTAGGAAGCATAAGCTGATGGGATATATTAATGAGATTAATAAAAAGAAAAGAAACCTAAAAGATGTTGTAGAATCAAAACTTTATAAAAAAGGGTAGCTACAGTTTTACTTTGTATAGCGGTATATATGATATACCCTGCACCTTATTTGATGAGGAAAGAGCCGAGATCCCTTCACCGGGAGTGACCTCTTTAGCTAAACTGCCAGATGCTACAAGCACGCGGTTTAGTTTTTGATAGCTTATATAGTTATTGCTTTGCACAACGGTATATATGATATACCCTGCACCTTATTCGATGGGGAAAGAGCCGAGATCCCTTCACGTGGAGTGACCTCTTTAGCAAAACTAGAAAAGCCTCAAAAACACTCCTTTTTCAAAATCACTTGTTTCTACAACGATATCAAGTTCATTACGCTCATGGTTTTCTGAGAAACCTGCGGAACCCTCCGTCGTTTCAGATAAGTAATATTTAGTATTCGTGCTGCGGTAGTTTGGCATGCGTCAAGGTGTAGTGTACGGTAGCTGATTATTTCTTATCTTTAGCATGAGATGCGATTGGATTAGGGTATTCGTACGGCGTTGTTTGGCATGCGTCAAGGGTCGTACGGGTGGGTTTAATTCAATCACGAAATGTACGGGTTGAACTTGACTAGCGCACTATGGGTTGTTTGGCATGCGTCAAGGTCATAGCACGCTAGGGGTAAAAGTATTATTGGGAATTTCAAGTGTTGAAATTTGCAATGAGATTGCATACCTCCTATGAGATAGTTGGATCCCGATACCCACTGCGAGTAAAAGTTACTCCTGGGAGAATTTTACACAGGACAATTAGTCGATCAAGTAGGTGTCTAGAAAGGTGTTAACGGGGTTATGCCTCTGGGAAAATGAGGTTTATTTTAATTAGGTCCGTGCGAAAGCACGGGGAACCTCCCTCAAGTACCGACACTGATCTGGCTGAAAGATTGACGAAATTGTAGGGTGTAATTAATCCCGGCTAATCTTACCTTTTAGGGTTTGAAGGAAGATTTGATAAAAACAGTGGGAGACATCCTGATTAGATAAGATAATAACCAATCTAATCTTGCAAAAGCATACGCTAAAGTGTTTTCTTCTCTCTCTCTCTCCAGGTAGCGACCCTGTCAGGCCTTAATCAAGATAATAATATGGATGTATTGACTGAACCCACTTATTATACTGAGTAGGGGAACGTTGGTCCCGTTCTTTCTTATAAGAGTTATAAGACTGAACAGGGAATAGGAGAATATCTGGATTCTCACGCCGCCCAGACGAAGAACAAGCATGATGATGCATCTTCTTCAGGTGTGTTAGTTATTTAGAACTGTTTCTCAGTTCACTCTACGTCCTGGGTATTAGATACCGGATCGGGATCCCATATATGTAATATATTACATGGACTATGTAAATGTAGAGAACTGGGAAAGGGTGATCATTCCGTACAAGTAGGGAATGGTTCAAGTATTGCAGCCAAAGCAGTTGGCGAATATTACCTTGTATTACCAAGTAGTAATACACTGATTCTGAATGAGTGCTATTATATACCGAATATGATGTGCGACATTATATCAGTTTCTTTATTAAGTAAAGAAGGATATAATTTTGTAATAAAGGATAATGGTATGAACATCTTCCTAGATCAAAAGTTGATTGGATCAGGCTCGTTACATAATGGCATATTCATTCTCAATCAAAATATAGTCCTTAATGTACAAAACACACACAAGATGAAGAGTTCAGAAATGAACGAATCCTTCTTGTGGCATTGTAGACTTGATCATATCAATGCGACACGGCTAGCTAAGTTACATAAGGATGGATATTTGAATTCGTTTGAATTATCATCTTATGATACTTGCCATTCATGTCTCAAAGGAAAAATGACCAAGACTCCGTTTAGTGGACACGGAGAAAGAGTTACGGAACTCTTAGGACTGGTACATAGTGATGTATGCGGTCCCATGTCTACAACGCCAGGAACGGTTCTTCCTACTTCATTACATTCACTGACGATATCTCTAGATACGGACATGTGTTCCTGATGAAATACAAGTCTGAAGCTTTTGAGAAATTCAGAGAATATAAGCACGAAGTAGAGAACCAAACGGGAAAAAGTATTAAGATCCTTCGATCTGATCGAGGAGGAGAATACTTGAGCAATGAGTTTCTAGATTATCTAAAAGAGAATAGGATTCTCTCTCAGCTTACTCCTCCTTATACACCACAGCACAACGGTGTGTCGGAGCGGAGGAATCACACCCTATTAGATATGGTGCGCTCTATGATGAGCACTGCTGAGTTGCCTATTTCCTTTTGGGGGTATGCGCTTGAGACAGCCATAGACCTATTGAATAGGGTTCCCACCAAATCTGTGCCTACCACTTCGTATGAGATATGGAAAGGAAAGAGACCACATCTTAATTACATTAAGATATGGGGTTGTCCGGCATATGTGAAAACACAACATCCGGACAAGCTCGAGGCAAGATCAGTTCTATGCAAGTTTATTGGATATCCCAAGCATTCGCAAGGGTATATCTTCTATCACTCCGAGGAACAAAAAGTGTTTGTTTCTCGACATGCCACCTTCTTAGAAAAAGGGTTTTCTTATGAAACAAGATAGTGGCAATGAGGTAGAACTAGAAGAAGTTCCAGCAACACAAACTGCAACTGAAGATTTAGTAGAACCAGAGGATTCGGAAATACCCGACGAACCCCAGCCTCTCCGACATTCTAGTAGGGTTTCTCATCCACTTAAGAGATACTACGATTTTCTCATTGATGGTGGAAGCGAGGATTGCATCATGGAAGATGATGACCCGACTAGTTTCGAGCAGGCCATCATGAGTGGTGACTCTGTGAAATGGCTGGATGCAATGCGATCTGAGATGGAATCCATGTACACCAACAATGTATGGACTTTGGAAGTTACTCCTGAAGGGGTAAAACCCATTGGGAGGAAGTGGATCTTTAAGAAGAAACTTGGTGTTGATGGAAAAGTGGAGACTTTCAAAGCTAGACTTGTTGCAAAGAGTTTTCGTCAACGACCAGCTGTGGATTATGACGAAACCTTTTCTCCAGTGGCTATGCTTAAGTCCATCCGGATCTTACTTGCCATTGCTGCATACCATGACTACGAAATCTGGAAAATGGATGTTAAGACCGCCTTTCTAAATGGTGATTTAGAGGAGTGCGTGTACATGAATCAGCCAGAGGGCTTCGTAGATAGTGGGAGCAGCGGAAAGGTGTGCAAGCTGCTTAAATCCATCTACGGGTTAGAACATGCATCGCGGAGTTGGAACATCTGTTTTGATGTGGTAGTCAAAGAGTTTGACTTCATCAAGAACATAGATGAACCTTATATTTACAAGAAGGTTGCAGAGAGTAAGGTTTTCTTCCTCGTATTGTACGTGGATGACATACTCTTGATAAGAAATGATGTTCCTATGCTGCACTCGGTCAAGCCCTTCTTATCACATAGATTCTCAATGAAAGATCTAGGTGATGTCTCCTACATTTTGGGGATTAGGATCTACAGAGATAGATCCAAGAGGATACTGGGATTGTCCCAATCCAGGTATATTGACACCATACTAAAGAGGTTTAGTATGGAAGAATCCAAGCTTGGGAACCAACCCACGATCTCTGGACTCACTCTCTCCAAAGAGATGTCTCCTAAGACTGATTTGGAGAGAGCTCGCATGCAAGGGATACCCTATGCTTCGGCAGTAGGCTCTATCATGTACGCGATGCTATGTACCAGACCCGATGTGGCATACTCACTAAGTGTAGTGAGTAGGTATCAAGCAGATCCAGGAGAGAATCACTGGACAGCTGTGAAGAACATTCTCAAGTACTTGAGAAGAACTAAGGAGATGTTCTTAGTGTATGGTAACGGAGATCTCCAGGTGGAGTCCTTTACCGATTCCAGCTTCCAAAGTGATAAGGACGACTCTAAGTCGCAATCGGGATTTTTCTTTACCCTAAATAGAGGGGCGGTTTGTTGGAAGAGTTCCAAGCAAGAAACCGTGGCAGACTCGACGATGGAGGCTGAATACATCGCTACCAATGATGCTGCAAAAGAAGCTGTCTGGATGAAGAAGTTCATCACTGAACTTGGTGTGGTTCCTTCCATTGAGCATCCAATACCTTTGTATTGTGATAACAATGGAGCTGTGGCTTTGGCCAAGGAACCCAGGTCCCATCAAAAATCCAGACATATTCTGAGGCAGTATCACCTGATCCGGGAGATAGTTGATCGCCGCGAGATAGAGGTCAGGAGAGTTGACACGTAGGACAACACTGCGGATCCACTCACGAAGGCCATTCCCCAGATACAGTTTGAGAGATTATTCGGGATGCTGGGTATGAGATACTACAACAGCCGGCCTTACTGCAAGTGGGAGATTGTTAGTTATGTATATACCCTAGAGGCCATTGTTTTACATATGATGTATATTATAATGGATGCTTAGATATATATAGAGAGGACTTTCTTGCTCGTCATGATAGTATGCTATTTGGTTTCACTTTATCTTAACATGTTGACTTGTATTAGTTTACTGTCTTGCTCTCACATGTTGATAAAGCCCTTAGGATATGTACTCGACTACTGGGACTGTGATGAGATCACACTAGTGGGACAGGGTAGTCAAAGAGTACATCCTATAATTATTTCTAGTCGAGGGTGTGTCGAGACCGGGCATCGATACACCAGTGTAGACTAGCGTATACGCATCTTGACCCATATGATGGGCGATGGATGATCCCATATCCATCGTTGTTTGACATCTAAGATGGTGTACGGGTGCTCAGTGGAGACTAGGTACACTGAACGGACTCGCCGAGAACTCCTAGATGGTATTATACTTATCGTCAGATAGCAGTTCTCCGGTGACACTGGTACAGGTTAGTCTGTAGACCCGAGATCGTCATAGAGTCATGTGTCATTCCCACTGTGCTTTTATTTCCATCATACCACGTCCAAGAGGGCGTGCAAAATGGTGGCTTTTGGGTACAGTCCCGAATGACATGGAGGCAATGAGCGATAGGAGGGGTTTCGTCTCTCCCGGTATTGGGAGTTGATGTTGTGCAGTGTTCGATTGGCTATAACTGGAAGTCCCTGGCCAGGGCTGATATGGAGTGCTGCTGGTAAGAGTTATCAGTAGTTTCTCGACCCGTTTTGAGCCTTATATCGACACGACATATCGGTAACAGGGGTCTGACGTATACCACCCCTAGACCAGATATGCAACATATCAGACGAAGAGACCGGACTGTACGTGAGTGTTACCGATTGGATTCACAGGAGAATGTACAGACTTGCTTGTTGATATTCTGATCGCTCAATACCTGGGTGGCTGTTACGTTTAGCTGACTGCTTGCAGCTTGTGGGTGTTTGATATGATCATCACCTACTGCCGGCGTATTGACGATTCTTTAGAGTCCTACACAGAGGTTTCCTGGCTCAGGCAAAGCGGAGTAGGAGCACATATGTGGTATGTGCGGGACCGAGAATAATATGATATGAGATACCGTATTCTATTCTCGCGATATGAGATATCGGCCGGGTATATGTGATATAACCGGGTCATCGGATCAAGTGTTGATTCGAGGAATAGGTACATGTTATATTAGTCGGTTATATGTAATAGAGCCGGGTTATCGGATCAGGTGTTGATTCGATAATTTAATGTATAATTATATATGTGATATATTACGTTACGTTAACTAATATAAGCTCGCTTTATTGATTCATCTTCTCACGGGATAATACATTGATATATATGCGATATATGTTAATTGTATTATTTTCTATTGTCACAAAATATATTGTATATGTGATATATAATATTGTAACAGGTTAGGGTTACAAATTTAACAATGGTTTAGGGTTTAAACTTGGTTAGGGTTTGGATTAGGGTTAGCTTTTTCATGAAGCTTCATGAAGCTTTGACTTTGTCTTTGGCTTGATATTTTTGTGAAGATATTATGTTAACCCAATCCAGACCATTAACTCAAGTTAATTCTCTACAAGGGTTAACTCCTTCATGCTTAACCCTTGGTTAGATTTGTAACCACTACAATAATTCATTATTCATCACAAAAGGAATTATCCATTCATTCTTCTTCTTCTTCAACCTTGAGCTTTGAGAAAGCTTTCTAGGTTTTCATTTTGTGGTGAATAATAGTGAGAATTTAAAAAAAAAAGAGAGCAATATTCCTATTCCATCATCCTCATCTAATCTAGCCAATTAGATTAGGGTGTTCACCTCATTAGAGAGAGAGCTTGAGTTATAGAAACTTCGAGGTAGATCATCGGAGAACAGGAAGACTACAAGATAGCATGGATCGTTCGAGTTGTGGAGCCTCTCTTGAGTCCGGGAGATCATGGATCGCGGCGAAGGGACTTCTACTCGGAGCTTATGAAGCGAAGGAGCGGACTACAAAGGTTGTAATCCCTCACTTTTAGTAGTAAAGATGTTTACTTGCATGTGAAACCCTAATTATCTAGCAAAGATCCCGGCTTTGGGTTGTTCGACACGTCTAAATTTTTATTCGGGCATGGTTGATGCCTTCTTAACCCTTGTAAGAGTGCCTAGGAACCCTACAATATTGAGATTCGAGGATACATGCCAGTCCGGATTGCCGGAGCCTGAGATATTGGGATATTGAGATTTATGTTTTGTGTCGATACTTAACACTGATTTCATGTTGATTTCATTGATGATACCTCGATTATAATTATACAGAAATCTCACATTATTATGAAAACAATTTCCACATTAGATGCTTTCTGTTTTCATGCATTCATACCTTATATTATGATTTGTTGCTACCTGAGGCACTGACACGAGCGCTTGGTATTACACTTATGTATAGATGTTTACCCTTGCCACCTTATCATGCTTCAGACTTTATCATATTGAGGATATATATATTATTGATCGTATTGACCTAGGATTGAGTCACACATACAATTTCTGCTCTGTGATGTTTTCTACTCACGAGTTGGCAACTCACCCTCATTGTGCCATAGTTCTTGCAGGTTTTGCCGTACATGTTTATTTGCGGCTTTCTGGCACACTGCTTCCATTTCGGGTGATTGCTTGGTAGGTGGGTTCACTTGCATCGTGACCGCCATTGTACCTTTTATTATATTTCAATTGTATCTAGCAACCCCATCAACCAGACTTGTATATTTATTAGACTTAGAAGACCAGTTGTATATTATTTCGACCGCAGAGTCGCGCTTGTATTATTATGGGTTTTCTTGTTGTTTTGAGTTTCCTTTGAGTTTTTATCCTCGCCCTTCGGCGTTGTATATTATATTTCTTGCGTGGTTGTGACCGTCAATTGACAAAGAGCTAGCTCTCGCTTAGGGATGCCTTTATTCATTATATATGCTTTATCAGGTTTTGTACCCGTTTGGGGTCAGTTTTTACAAAGGAGACTCTGCCGAAATTTTCGGAAAAGATTTGGTGTTTTAAAATGTTTACTACGACTTTCAAAGTGAATACATGCAAACTTTAAAACAAGTTTTCCTTCTTCTAAATGGTTTAGATTTCTGGGATTTTTTTGGCTTACTTGAATTAGATGGGGTCCTATAGACTTCATATGATTCAAGTGCCAGTCACGTGGTATTTCGGGTCGTGACAACTTTGCAACATATGGTTCTCTACTTTATTCATATACTTACAACTTATCAAAATTTAGACCTTGTATTTCAACGAAATACTTGTCTAAAAACTAGAGAAGTCACAAGTAAACAGAATATAGTACGGGCACCAACCCTTTAATCCTAATGGACACTGGACGACATACAATACTTTGTATAAGTCTTCTGAGTTTAATAACTGATACCCTGTGTGTTGTAGGTTGAAAACTGTACTATGGTTAAGAAGAATTACACCGTTGTTGAATGCTCCTTACGTAACCATCAACTGATATAGGTAAATGTCAGAGACATAATTTCAAAAAGTTATATCTCACTTTATAAAATAAACGTACAGATATATCAGTTTGAAACTGGTGCATAACTACGGATATTCAAAACCAAATATTTGTCGTCCTGCAAAAACCCAGGTGATTTCCTCAAATATCACCAGTTACAACGAATTCCGATATAATGAGGATATAATCACATAATTCCCAATATCTTACTCCCACTGACCATCTGTAACACCTTACAGATATGAGAATCATGCCTGGTAAATACATACCCTGGAGTAAGAATCTAATTGGGAAATTAGTTTTCAATTAACAACTCACAGTGAAACTGAAACATGAAAATGTTTCGAAGGGGTATCCGCGTATTCCTAGTAATGCCTCTTCCACTATCCAAATTCATGACTGTAACCGTATATTTCCTTGCCATTTATCCAATCCCTTTATTTGTCTTTACTTATTACCTTCTGCACACCGTTCTTAGGCTAAATGGTTTTCTTCCTTCCCTACCTTTTGGCACCAGCCTAAAGTTTGGAAGAAGATTATCCAATAAGCGTAATAGGTGTACCCTCATAATACTAGGAGCCCACGCAACCTGAGAGAAGGTAAAGGGAAAAGATAACTGAATAATCTTTATTCTATTTCTCCTGAACCAGAAACCATCCTCGAACTGGAACAAGTTCCTTCGAGTTCGTATGTAACTATACGATGGCCTATCCAATAAATGTGGATCTTCGTAGTGATACGGAATGTTCCAGAGAAATGCAAAGGTGAAGTAGGTATGGCGATGATATACGCGGTTTCGTCGTGAATGACAGCAGTCGTATTTTACTTTGCCCTCTTTCTAATCCTATTATTTGTCTTTATTCATTACCTTCTGTACACCACACTTAGGCTAATTGATTTTCTTCCTTCCCCATCCTTCGGCAACAGCCTAAGGTTTGGAAGAAGACTATCCAATAAGCGCAATAGGTGTACCCTCTCCTAATCCTAGGAGCCCTCACAACCCGAGAGAAGGTAAAAGGAAAAGATAACTGAATAGTCCTATTCAATTTCTCCAGAACCGAAAACCATTCTCGGATCTGAAACAAGTTTCTTCTAGTTCGTATGTAACTATACGATGGTCATATCTAATAAATGTGGATCTTCGTAGTGATACGGAATGTTCCGGAGAAAAGCAAAGGGTAAAAGTAGGAGTGGCAATGAAGTATGCAACTCTGACAATCCAAAAGCCATTGCGTTTTAAGAAGGTTCAGTTAACTTGGTTTATGAGTTCTAGTCTAGGGTCGGGCCATGGTCGTTGCCAAAGAGAGAGAGAAAAGAAACACTCAGTGTGCACTCTAACCTAGATCAGAATGGTTAATCACTTTATCTAATCAGGATGTCTCCCACTGTATCCTCAAATTCTCCTCCAAACCCAAAAGAAGAATTAGTCGGGATCATCTAAAATCACCCGAGGAGTAAACCAACTCATCAGTGGGAATCGGGATCCGACTATCATCGCATGATAACCTGATGGAATCCACTCAAGTTATCACACTCCAGAAGGTATGCGCATTCCTGGAAAGTTTCCTGTATGTTTGAAACTCCAGATGTGATTATTACCCCATGCTCTTATGACTTTGACGAAGGCCAACAAATCATAAGTCACATGTCAAGTTCTACCCGTCATTGTCCAGGTTAATTTGAACCCACCCGTACTCGCCCTTGACGAAGGCCAATAAGGCTGTACGACTGTTCCAAACCAACGCATCTATCTATGCAACAGAAAAGTAACAAATAGCTACCATACACTATGCCTCGACGAAGGCCAACAAACATAGCATGAATACTAAGTGCTACCCGTCTGAAATGACGGAAGGCTACGAATGTTTTTAGCGAAAAACCTTTAATGTAATGAACTTGATATCGTTGAAGGAACCGGATGGCTTTACAAATATATAGTGGCGAAAACTTTTGCTAAAGAGGTCACTCTCGGTGAAGGGATCTCAGCTCTTTCCTCGTCTAATGAGGTGCAGGATATTCCTAACTGAATATCTCGATTCAAAGCAAAAAATAATCAACTATAGTGAACTTATTACCCTGACGCAAACTTCTGCCGAAGGGGTCACTCTCGATGAAGGGATCTCGGCCCTTGCCTCATCGAATGAGGTGAAGGATATTCCCAACTGAATATCTCGATGCAAAGCAAAAAAGTAATCGACTATAGTGAAGTTATTACCCTGACGCAAATTTCTGCCCAAGAGATCACTCCCAGTGAAGGGATCTCGGCTCTTGCCTCGTCGAATGAGGCGCTGGATATTCATAACCGAATACCGCTGTGCAAAACAAAAGAAAACGTGCTTGTAATAACAACTTTTGAAAATTGTTTCAACAACATCATATAGGTCTGTTTTCCTTGCATTAATGAGAATCAACGCAGTCCCATCAATTAATCACACCAGAAAAGAACGAAAATATGAGGTACGTATATGCCATCCGCATCCGTCACTGGGCCTCGTCATCACCTGTTAGGTTACTTAACTAACGACAAAGCGGGGGCTGGACTAGCACGGGTGCAAAACATATACAACCTCTACTAGTATATATTTAACAATATATAATAATCGTTCTAGGAATGATATATGCAACATCACAGATAAGCGATAAGCATCGCAGAACAATACTGATTATCTGGGAGCCCTGAGTTTCCTTTGAGCCGCAAATGAAACCTGACGTTCCACTGGTCGTGTGGATAGCCTGTGTAATGAAAACCTAGATCCCTACGAGTGCGGCAAGTTACCCGCCAAAACCAGAAGTGAGGCAACCCCCTTCATCAAAGTGAATGGGCCACCCGGCACTTCACGGAATCCGGTAACTTGAGCACCCCTCCTTGGGTCAACCTGTACCCCTTACGAGTGCGGCGAATAGCCCACCAATTCTAGAGTGAGGCCCCCTCCTTCTCAACGCTATGAGATGCGGGCCCGTTGCTCTTTAGAACCCGGCTATTCGTGCACTCCACTGCGGGGTAATCCTAGTACAGAAAAGAAAATAAGTACAAGGGTGAAATCGACCTCAATCCGGTCGTGCCCCAAACAAATAATATACAAACTAGTAGTGACGGCAGTACATATGTCGGATGCTCGCCCCGCAACCACGACAATCCAACCACAACCACATCACAACACAGAACATCAACGTGAATGTTACGTTCGCAAACCCATCTAAAAGTCATATAGCAATTAGAAGAGTTGTACTGCTCTAATGAAAATCACGGTTGCAGATAGTAATATATGTACTAAAAACTACGACATTAGAATTACGCACTCAGTTAGCAAACTAAACCAATTTCCAAACCCATGAAAAAAACAGTGAGCTAAAGTTCCAAAAACCGATCGTTTTAATCCAATTCGGAAGTCCGAATCAAAACGAAACACGCCCAAACCTTCGCAGGAGTTAGAGCACGAAATTAACTTCGAGTCGGGGGGCCTAGAGGGGGTACCCTACCCCTGAGGCCACCCCGAGGTGGCCAGGGGGTGAGGCAGACCTGAAACTATCCCCACCGCCAAGAACACCTTGTGGTGGTCTTGGGGAGTGGGCCCAGCCATTCATTCCCCCTCGGGGATTCCCCAGGGTGCCCATGCACCACCCCGCGGCTTTTCAGTTCAAACCGTGAGCTCGCGAGGTGTGCAAACATCTCAAACTTTCAGTTTTTGGAACTATTTTTGTTGGCAGTTTTTGCACGACAAAAACGGCGGATTTCTAATGTCGCAATGAGTTAACTAAGGCTTTTGGAGTGGCTTTGATACCATGCTGGGTTATGCAAGCGCCCCGTCCATCAATCCGTGGCCTAATGCGGAACAAAAATTTTCAAAAACCGGCGCTAACACAACCTTATAACCCAGATGGACCCATAAGCCCTAGATAACAAAACATGCAAAGGAGTTAGAATGGTTATACCGAATAGATCCGTGTCCTTCGGTCTTCAACCATCATCCCAAGCTCCTAGGGGCTTCCTTGATCAAGCTTGATCTCCGGTCTCCCTCCATCGAAGATGATCCACCCGAGAGTCTATGTAACGAGCTCCAACCTCATATCCGAGGCAACTAAGGCACCTAGATTGCTACTCTAGATACCGTTGATGAAGTAGAGAGTGATGAAGGATTAATTTGTCTCAAGACACCCTAGGTTTCTCAACTCATAAGAGGGTTAGGGTGGAGGAAGAAGAAGATGCCATGAGGATGAGGTGTTGAGAGCAACTCAAGAGAGAGAAAGAAAATGAATAATGGCTTGTTTTTTTGTTTGTTGTGTGAGTGTGATAAGAAATAATGGAGCCATCACATAAATTTCCATATCTCCAAAATATCTCAGTCAACAAAAAATATCTCAAGTCAACATAATCTCACAACAAACAAAAACCCTAAGCATGCTAGAATAGTTACCATGGGTCACTAATTAGCCATGCCACAAAAATGTAATAAACACCTCATCCTACACCTCAATAACCTTTTAATCCAAAAAGGTCTAAACCATGATGAGGTGTAATCTTCTAAAAGTAATCTTGTAATAAATTACAAGAATACCCCTCAACCGTATATATATACCCGCATCCGTATTCCGAAGAATACGAATACAAAGAGACGAAAATAATCCAACATATATAATACTAGGATCCGGCTTAAACCAAAACCCACTAGTATTATCCGTCCGATCATCATCCGTGCACAAGTACACGTATGTGATCGAACCCTGCCGTAAAACCATACAGACTCCACATCGTTTCGCCCAAAGCAGGGAAACCCTCTGTGTGGGACTCTAAAGACTCGTCAATACGCTGGCAGTGGGTTTAACCACAAGCACGTCAGCCGCACTAGCTGTACGTAACGTCTACCCAGGTATTGAGCGAAAGGGAGGCCGACGAGCAAACTCATCCTGAAACCCCTACTGAGCCTGACAGTGACAATATCCGTACAGTTCGGTCCGTTCATATATGAGTATCGCATATCGAGTCTAGGGGGTGGATAAAGTCAAACCCCTTAATAACACGACATTTAGTGTCGGTATGAAGCTCATCACCACCTAAGAAACTACCGATCGTAGATCAGTAATTCTCGACTACCTTGGCCAAGGATTTCTGTTGATGGCCACCCGTGCACAACCTTGACATCAACCCCCAATACCGGGAGAGACGAATCCCACGACGATCCGCTCACTGCCTCGATGTGGCTCGGGACTGTACCCAACTAAAACCTGTTTGCACGACTCCTTTGAACCGTGGTAGGGTAGTAATCAAATCCCAGTGGGAACTCACACAAGAAAAATGACGATCTCAGGTCGATAGACTAACCTGTATACATGTCACCAAGGAACTGCTATCTGACAATAGATATAATACCAACTAGCATGTTCCCGTCCAGTCCGTCCAGTGTACTCATAACCCAATGAGCACCTGTATACATCTTAGGTGAACAAACTAACACCAATGGCTTGTGAGACCGGCCACCGCCTCTCGTCGGGGTCTCGATCAGTATATAATAGTCTACTCTGGAGTATCGATGCCCAGTCTCGAAACTCCTCGACTAGGGACATTTAAGGATGTACTTATAAACCACCCAGCTCCTACGTATATGATCGCCATCATACTGCTGGTAGTCAAGAAAGAATCCTATGGGCTCTATCAACATGTAATAGTAATATGTAATGCCACCTAATGCTATACATGATGATAAAGACAAACCAGATAGTATACTATCATCTCGAGTAAGACTGTTCTACTGGTATAGGTCCTCCCTCAATCATCATAATCACCTTCCTGTGACTATGATAATTTCCTTGAGGGCACTATAGCCAACATCAGGGTCACCCGACTGAGAACTGCAAACAAGTCCATGACTACATCGAGGAGTTGTTCCGCTCCGGCCACCTAGCGAAATACTTACGGGACAAGTGGCAGGAGGAGAGGGAGCAAAAGGACCAAACCCCTCCCGGGGAATTAACGATTGGGCAAATCATGGTCGTTACCTCGGATCAAGCTCGAGTAAACGGGGAAAACCATTGCCTCCTCCCAGTCTAAGGTGTAAGCGATCCGCCCCGTAAGAGGTGCAGGAAGGACGAACCGATCGTCTTCACCGATGAAGACCTCCATGGCATATCGCTTCTTTACAATGACCCTCTCGCGATAACGGCCTGAGAACACTGTTACGAGGTCCAGAGAATTTTGGTCGATTCAGAAAGCTCGGCGGATATCTTGTTCCACGACCGTTTCCAACGTATGGGGCTAGGACCATCCGACCTTCGGCCGACCTCCTATGTCCTCTCTGGGTTCACAAACCACTCTGTCCCGGCCGAGAGGTTGGTCACCCTCCTCCTCAATATTGGGAAAGTGGGCAATACGCGAACCATACCGGTGAACTTCCTCGTCGCTAAGGTCCCTTCGTCCTATAACATTCTCTTGGGACGCCCCACCTTGAATGCCCTCCGGGCTCAAATTTCGACTTATCACTTTGCGATCAAATTCCCTTTGGATTAAGGGGGATAGGCCGGGCCTACGGGAACCAGCAAACCGACAAGATTTGCCTCACCTCGACATCCCCCGTCGAAGAGCAGGGCGACGATTTTGAGGACGCGCATAATTTCCAGGGGTCCTTAGATACACGCAACGACCAAAGGGAAATTCGTGACGCCCCGGTGGAAGAATTGACGGAAGTCCCTCTCGTAGAAGGAGTCGATGGATGGACAGTCCAGATCGGCTCCCTCTTAAAAGGGGACCACCGTGAAGACTTGATCTGTTTCCTCCGAGGAAACTCAGACGTATTCACTTGGATGCCAGCGGACATGCTCGGGATCGAACCTAATGTGATCTCCCACAAGCTCGGGGTCGACTCGAAAGCCCGACCCGTCCGACAAAAGAAGAGAAGCTTTACGCCAGTTAATCAAAAAGCGATAGAAGACGAGGTGGATCGATTGCTCGTAGCCAACTTCATCAGGAACTTGGACTACTCAGATTGGCTGGCGAACGTTGTCATGGTCAAAAAGGCAAATGGGAAATGGCACATGTGCGTTGATTTCACGGAATTGACCAAAGCTTGCCCCAAAGACAACTATCCACTTTCTCGGATAGACCAGCTAGTGGATAGTTCGGCCGACCATGAACTACCGAGCTTTATGGACGCTTTCTTCGGTTACAATCAGATCCGGATGAACCCGGCCGACGAAGAACTTACATCCTTCACCACGGATCGGGGGGTATACCGCTACAAAGTTATGCCCTTCGGACTCAAGAACGCTGGGACCACATATCAACGCCTGGTCAACAAACTGTTCAAACTACAGATTGGGAAAAACATGGAAGTTTACGTCGACGACATGCTCGTAAAATTCGTCCCCTCAGTCGGGCACACTGAAGACCTCGGCGAAACATTCGACGTCCTGCGCAAGTACAAAATGAAGCTGAATCCAGCTAAGTGTGCGTTCGGATTTACCAGTAGGAAGTTTCTCGGGTTCATGGTTACCCATCAAGGAATCGAAGCAAACCCAGAAAAGATCAGCGCCATCCTCAACATGGTAACGCCCAAGAGCAATGTAGACATCATGCGCCTCACGGGGAGGGTGGATGCCCTAAGTCTCTTTACGTCCAGATTCGGAGAGAAGTGCCTCCCGTTCTTCAAGGCCCTAAGAAAAATTCATAAGTTCGAATGGTCTGAGGAATGACGGAACGCTTTCGAACAACTCAAAGCACACCTAGCGACTCCCCCGCTACTCACCCGACCGGTCGATGGCGATGAGCTATTATTATATCTATCCATCTCCGACCAAGCTGCAGGTTCGGTGCTTGTCAAAGAATGCGAAGGCATACAAAGGCCGGTCTACTACGTGAGCCATGTTTTCGAGGATGCAGAAACAAGATACCCGGCCATAAAGAAATTAGTCCTGGCACTTGTCGTCGCCTCCAGAAAACTTCGACACTATTTCCAAGCGCACGCAATCCTCGTCCTCACCGAGTGACCTTTAGGGACTATTCTTGCCTTCCCCGAGTCCTCAGGTCGTCGGGAGAAATGGAGGTGGGAATTGTACCAATTCGATATCAAATACCGTCCCAGACAAGCCATCAAAGTGCAGGTCTTGGCAGATTTCGTTGTCGAATGCACTATTCCCTCTAAGGAAGGAATGGCAGTGCAGGGCCCCAAACCACGTCCCTCGGTCGAAGAGGTACCCGACCCCATCCTAGACTCGGTGCTCTACGTGGACGGATCCTCTACCGAGGAGGGGAGCGGGGCTGGCCTAATTATCCACGGCCCGGACGAAGCGGAAATGGAATACTCTTTAAAGCTCGGGTTCAGAGCATCGAACAATGCCGTGGAATACGAGGTCTTGTTGGCAGGACTGCGAATCGCCTTCGTGGTAGGACAAAAGACCATCAGAGTTCGCAGCGACTCCATACTGGTCGTCGTCCAAGTAACCAGTCGTATCGAAGCCCGAGAGCTGTTGGGTTATGCAAGCGCCCCGGCCATCAAAACATGGCCAAATGCGGAACAAAATTTTTCAAAAACCGGAGCTAACACAACCCTATAACCCGGATCGACCCATAAGCCCTAGATAACAAAGCATGCAAAGGAGTTAGAATTGTTATACCTAATGAACCAAGTCATTCGGTCTTCTACCATCTCTCAAGCTCCATGAAGTCACTGATCGAATTTGGTTGCCAGTCTTCCTCCATCTGCGATGATCCACCTGAGGGAAACGACGCAAGCTCCAGCCTCGCCAAGCGAGGCAACCGATGCTCCAAGGTTGCTAGAAATGGAGAGTGGATGTGTAGGAATGTCTCACTATAATTTTCTCTCATCACTAATGCTCAAAAGAGCAACCGTAGAAGATGAAGAGGAGGTGAGGAAAACAAGTGGCATGAGCAACCAAGGAAAAATGGCCAAGTCTCAAGAAAGAGAGTGAATCAATCAAATGAAGAAAAGAACTAGCATGGCATGTAAAGAATCGTGGCTACCCATTTCAATCATGCAATGAAAAATATCTCTTTTCATTTATCAAATAAACTAATGTGGTGCCATACCTCTCTACATGCCATCAAGCCATGCTTATGCCAACACACCCCTCCACCTCATTTGTAAAACAAATGAATTTCCAAAATGAAAATCATATAAATGAGGTGTCCATCTCCTAGAAACTATTCCGTATAAATACGGAATGCAACCTGGTATATGTATCGAAATACACATACGTGTATTCGTACAAAAATATGAATAGCTAAGAGAGAATGAATAGCGAACAATAATACTAGAAAACATATATATAAATACATATATATAAATTATTAAATCAAAACCCGATTTAACAATCCGGCTTAATCCTAAGCCGCCAGTATTATCAACCGTTTGATTAAAGTCTGTGTAGCATTTGTACACATATTTAATCGGACACCTGTATGTACCAACATACGTCATCTACACCATATCACTTGAACCGTGAAAACCCTCTGCGTGGGACTCTAAAGACTCGTTAATACGCTGGCAGCGGGTTTAACTACAAGCACGTCGGCGGCACTAGCTGTACGTAACGGCTACCCAGGTATTGAGCGAAAGGAAGGCCGAAGAGCAAACTCATCCGTACCCCTACTGAGCCTGACAGTGACAATATCTGTACAGTCCGGTCTGTTCGTATATGAGTATAACATATCGAGTCTAGGGGGTGGATAAAGTCAGACCCCTAATAATGCGACATTTAGTGTCGGTATGAAGCCCCTCACCCACTGAGAAACTACTGATCTGAATCAGTGATTCTCGATTACCATGGCCAAGGATTTCTGGTGATGGACACTTATGCACAATGCGACATCAACCCCCAATACCGGTAGAGACGAATCCCTCGACGATCCGCTCACTGCCTCCCTATGGCTCGGGACTGTACCCAACTAAAACCTGTTTGCATGACTCCTTTGAGCCGTGGTAGGGTAGTAATCAAAGCACAGTGGGAACTCACACGAGACAAATGATGATCTCAGGTCGATAGACTAACCTGTACACATGTCACCTGGGATTTGCTATCTGACAATAGGTATAAAACCAACTAGCATGTTCCCGGCGAGTCCGTCCGGTGTACTCATAACCCAATGAGCACTTGTATACATCTTAGGTGAACAAACTGACACCAATGGCTTGTGAGACCGGCCACCGCCCCTCGTCGGGGTCTCGATCAGTATACACTAGTCTACTGTGGAGTATCAATGCCCAATCTCGAAACTCCCACGACTAGGGACATTTAAGGATGTGCTTATAGACTACCCAGCTCCCACGTATATGATCTCTATCATAATGCTGGTAGTCAAGCAAGAATCCTATGGGCTCTATCAATATGTAATAGTGATCTGTAATGCCACCTAATGCTGTATATGATGATAAAGAAAAACCAGATAGCATACTATCATCTCGAGTAAGACTGTTCTACCGGTATAGGTCCTCCGTCAATCATAATAATCACCTGCCTGCGACTATGATAATTGCCTTGAGGGCACTGTAGCCAACAATCTCCTACTTGCACTTAAGGCTAATTATTGCGATGTCGCATACTCACAGCCCGTGTGATACCGTACACCCAACTCCTCTACTAATCAGTCTCGCAAAGCTCGTTTGCAAAACTATTGTGTTCGAGAAATAGACTCAGTGAGTGGATCCGCTCCAAGGTTTCTATCTGTATCTCTTTATATCTCAACTTCGCAGAGAAAGCTATCTCCCGAAATGAGCAATACCCGTCTTAGAATATGTCTGGATATCTAATAGGACTCAGTTCACAAATGAACTCCAAATCCAGCAAACTTCTTAGACTGTATGGTCCACTGAATTTAATCAGTATCCTGCGCCATGCCTTCCTCAGTATCTTCTTAGACCACCTGTCCAACATACTGTGCCTCAAAAGAGGGAATACTAAAACTCTGACAGTCACTCTATCATCCAGGTCACCTTAGAAGCCTGAAATGATAACCGTCTCCCGAAGGAGACTGCTATTACCATATCTCAAGAACATCCACTTATGTTCTTAACTGCTTCCCAATGTTTCTCCAGGATTGGATTAATATATATGCTTATTGCAGCTAGTGCAAAAACAACATATGGTGTGGTACTTGACATTATATGATTGACTCAATTGCCTAAGCAAGTGATATGCCAATCTTACAAATCCCTCTCCCATTTAGTCTGAAAGACATCCTTTAGAGAGGGTGACTCCATCACCTGCAGGTACACCACCATGCTAGGAGTCAACCATTCTTAAATACCTTTAGAATAATGTCAAAGTATCCAGATTAGGGCACTTCCCAAATCTAGATCTAAAACCTATGTGGAGAAACAACTTTATGACAACCACAGTATAACCGATCGTAGTATAGGAATTTCACTTCCTATAAAGTGCATGTTATCCAAATACCAGGACATCACACCCTACTACCTTCTTACCAGATCCATCTCCTATTCTAATGAGGTCAAAGCCTATGACCGTCACATCAAAAATAGATGATTTGTTTCCGCTATATTTTCTTTAGTCTATAAATAGACACAAGCTACTTTTCCACTATGCTTCCACTTCTCCCACTGACTACAACAATCCTCTGGCAGAGTCATATACACGTGTACTTATAAAGCTAGTTTAGAAGGATGCTATACTCATCCTCCTGCCGGGTCTCATAGTCTAGAACAGCAGCAATGGTAAGTCTGGGTAAACAAGAACCTCCCTGTCACCTTCTCTGAGAAGACTGAAGTACTTCTCGGGTGCCCGAGGTTACCCACCATATCTGCGGAGTGGCTAATGGAATGTTAAAACTAGTTGAATCTTTAGTTTCTATTAAATTTTCAGTAATCGTTTGCGGTTCTGGAATCACTTCCAATTCTACCATACTCCCACTAATGTTTTCTGAAAAGATTCCATTTTACTAAAACTGTGGCGAGTCAAGAACAATATATCTATTGATCTTCCAAATGGTAGAAAGTTAACACTCGACATAGCCCGGGATAACCCACAAACAGCTATTACTGAAACGTGCCTTGAGTTTATCCAGAGTCTGGTTTTAAGCATAAGCCGGACAACTCCATATACCTTAACTTCGTTAAGATATGAACCATTCTATATACAATATAGAAACAGAGACACTAATTTAATTGAAACCAGATTCAAATCATGCAGCTGTCTCCAGTGCATGCCAATTAAGTGGAATGAGGCCAAGCAGCATTACTCATCTAGGAGTGCATCTGTTGGCTATAGTGCCCTCAAGTCAATTATTGGATCGCAGGCACGCGATTGCAATGATTGAGGAAGGACCAATACTGGTAGAACGGTCTTACTCGAGATGATAGTATGCTATCTGGTTTTTCTTTATCATCGTGTACATGCTTCAGGTGACATTATAGATAACTATTACTTGTTGATAAAACCCATAGGATTCTTGCTTGACTACCAGCAGTATGATGGCGATCATATACGTGAGAGTTGGGTAGTCTATAAGCACATCCTTAAAGTGTCCCTAGTCGTAGGAGTTTCAAGACTGAGCATCGATACTCCGAGAGTAGACTAGTGTATACGGATCGAGACCCCGATGAGGGGCGGTGGCCGGTCTCACAAGCCATTGGTGTCAATTGGTTCACCTAAGATGTATACAGGTGCTCATTGGGTTATGAGTACACCAGACGGACTCACCGGTAATATGCTAGTTGGTATTAAACCTATTGTCAGATAGCAGTTCCTTGGTGACATGTGTACAGGTTAGTCTATCGACCTGAGATCGTCATTTGTCTTATGTGAGTTCCTACCGTGCTTTGATTACTACCCTACCATGGCTCAAAGGAGTCATGCAAACATGTTTTTGTTGGGTACAGTCCCGATCCACATGGAGGCAGTGAGCGGATCGTTAGGGGATTTGTCTCTCCCGGTATTGGGGGTTGATGTCGTGGAGTGCACGGGTGGCCATCACTAGAAATCCTTGGCCAAGGTAGTCAAGAATTACTGATCTAGGATCGGTAGTTTCTCAAGTGGTGATAGGCTTCATACTACAATAAATGTCGCGTTATTAGGTGTCGAGACCTGAAGGTACGGAACGCGACTGACACTTAAATTACGAAATGTCTAGAGACGTAACGTAATCTAAGTAAGCCAAAGCCCAGAAATCTAAACCATTTTTAATGAAAAGAGTGAAGGAAAACTTGTTTTAAAGCAACATCATATTTTCCCGAAAATTTCAGCAGAGTCTCTTTGTAAACATAGGCCCCCAAACGGGTACAACATATGGAATACATATATAATGAATAAAGGCATCCCCAAGAGGGAGCTAGCTCTTCGCCAAATGGGCGGAAACATCCACGCAAGTAATATAATATACAACGCCGAAGGGCGAGAATCAAAACTCAGAAAGAAAACCAACATGCTCAAGAAAACCAGAGAAGAACCCCAATAATACAAGCGCGCGACTCTAAGGTCGAAATAATACACGGCTGGTTTTCTAAGTCTATCAAAATATAGAAGTCTGGTTGATGGAGTTTACTAGATACAACTGAAATAAATAGATTGTACAACGGTGGTCACGATGCAAGTGAACCCACCTACCAAAGCAATCACCCGGAAGGAAGCAGTGTGCCGACAAGCCGCGATGAAACCTGTACGGCCAAACCTGCAAGAAACTGTGGCACAACGGGGGTGAGTTTCCAACTCATGAGTAGAAAACATCACCGAGAAGAAATCGCATGTATGACTCTCTCTAAGGTCATACAATAAAATATACAATTCTACAACAAGGGTGACAGTATATCATAAGTGTGATATCACAGTACTCGTGTCTGTGTCATGAGTAATAATATATCGATGCATGACATGCACTAATGCATCATCGAACGTGTGTCCAGCAACGACACACAAATCATGATAAAACCCGAGTGCCCAGCATCGGCACTCAAAACATCTTGAAAATCCGTGTCTGACAGCGACACATAATACTCAAATCTCGGGCTCTACATAGTCAGGATTGGCCCATATCCATCTCTTTCATAACTCCGAACGGTATCCTCCAGATATCCGTCGAGTTTCCATACAATCACCGGCAGGTAGTGCTCCCCTGCCAGGCTCATCGTCATCCCCACAAAACCATTCTCGCCCCGGTGTACCTCACCGGGTCCACCATGTACCCGTAGACGGTTCATACTCCTCCTCGAATCGGGTCTCGAAAACCAACTCAGAACCGAGAAAACATCATGGTGGACGCTGCTCATCATATCAAGGAAAACCACATCTTTCTCTTTTAAAATTATCATAAGTTTATAAACATTCATATGCGGTTTCCCAAAACCAGAAATCTCATGAAAGATCCGAAATCTCAAAATAACTAGTCAGTGAACAGTGAATATCGGCATAAAGCCCCACGACATTGCATAACAGAATGAATGCATGAATGCATGAAGTATCTAAGTAAGAAATGCAATATGAAAACTAGCATATGAAGGCAAGCGTACTAGTACTATGTTGAAACTACCAGCTAGAAATTTATACAAATGAAGTAATATTTTCTAATGTGTACGTGACATGGAAATTACCGATAATGATGTGTGTGAGCCGGCAAGCAAGTGTACGTGGAGCATATGCATCATCGGTAATGGTGCTGGTGTCCTGACAACAGGGGTTCATAATAACTAAAGAAACACATTTAAGCATGTAATGCGATGAGAGCAGCATGAAAATACATAAAAGATGTAGTAATCACAACATTTAAGAATATACCTTTCCATATGCGAGTCATACAGTTCTTGGTGTTTGAAATAGCACAAATCGTGGTTTTAGAAAAATAGGGGCTACGGGGTCTTTGAGAAAAAATACGTCTTTTGAAAAATCCGTAGTATCCCTCGGTCTGTTTTTAAAATAATCACGATTCATTAGTTTTGAAAATAAGTATGACTCGAGCCCAGTCTAAAGGGTAAAGAAAATCCGCCTAGAGTACGAGTCGATATATCTAGTAGTCGGCGATCCCGCCTCAATAGCGTCACGTACGGTAAAATACATAGTATGACATTCTCGAGTCAAGAGTGCGGATCAATCACCATATCTATATCTCGTACGGTAAAATCCATCGTACGTCATCCCAAAATCAGGGTACGGTTCAAATATCACATATACTTCAAAATTCAAATGGTTTCAATATCGTAAAATCATGAATTAGGGGTACCATTCTAAATCTAGTACAACCCAATATCATCAAACATATATCCTCGCGTGTATGAAAACGCGTCGACCAACGATCTGCTATAATATCATATCATATCATATCACGACCCAATCACATATCACGATCTCACAGGATCATGCCCGATCATATCGGCTCACCTCCAAATACCATATACTGGGCTCACCATCCGTGTATACGTATATGTATATATATATATATAAATATACATATACCAACTCATCTACATATATATACATATAACATATACACCCAATATCATATCATGTGTGTTCATGTATGTTTGTGTGTCGACCTTTACTCTAGGGTTTCACGACTAAGAAACTAACCCCAAAACACTTTCCTCCAATTACCCTAAATCCAACCCGTGGTCTCCTAAAGCCTTTCTTGCTAGGAATACACGTCTCACAATAACATATATGTATATATATCAACACTCATCATATCCTACGAAATTGCGGGGGTGCTATACGCCATCCACCCGACTTCCCCCGTAGATATACATCTACTCACCTGGACGCCAAGGCTAATCTGATCCGATCTCCGCCTTTTCTTTTTTCGCGCCACATCCGACGCCTCTGCACCTGATCCTAGAATCGCACACAAGCAATTAAAAGGATAAATAAATGATAGTCGCGGAAACAAACGATACAAGATAACCATGCGCACTAACTTGACGCGCACACATATGGTGCACGAAACGCGCCGCGACAACGCCATAAACTTCAACTAGGGTCACTATATGTGAAAATCCCCAAAATTAAATCCCAAACGTACCAATCATGGGCTCACAACAAACTAAATATAATATGGAAAAGGTTGTAAATCACCAAAATCTCAAACTTAGTTCAAACGATTAAATCCAAAAACCTAGTAAGCGACCCATTACCTTTTTAGCACAAATCTAAATGTTTTAACAATTTTAGTGGCCATAATGTTCACTTAATAGTTTAATTAGGTCACACAACCATTTACTAGATTTTAATCTCACTTATTTTCATTAATCCCAAAATTCTAGTTTGCAAAATTATGTAGTTAGGACAAATTAAATATAACAATTTGCAATTTATCAACTACATTTGGTTTAGCAAGTCTTAACATGTTAAACCACACATTTACACCATGATCAAAAGATAAAAACCCTAACTTGTTCCAAAACCTAATCTTGAATTTCAAACTTGCAATTAAAATCATAGTTAAGCATCTAATTAGCTTATATTGAAGTAATAATCCAACAAGTAATCATTGGTTTAGGATTTATACCTCACAAATCCAGAAATCAACCTTGAAACTTAGCCTCCAAAGATGGCTTCTTGCATCAAGATCTAAGCTAGATAGGTCAAGTAATAAAGGGTTAAGGTTTAATTAGGTGTTTGTGAGGTTTTTTTTATTGATTTTTGAGGCAAAATTGATGGATTTTTTGAAGAGAAGTGAGATGGTGAAATGGGGAGCTGCTGCTGTGGGGGGCTCGGCCAATTGATGAGGAGAGGGGAGAGAGAGTGAGGTGGTGTTTGTGAAGTAAAGAAAATATCCCATACCCCATTTATTAAAACCATACCTCTTTGTTTATTCTTTTCCTTTTTTATTACTTTTCTTTTCTATCTAATCTTTTCAAGTGGGGAACTTTGGGAAGAGGGCTGCTGAATTTAGCCACATTAGGGGAGAGGGTGAGGGTGTGCGTGTGTATGTGAGGAATACCAAGTAACATGCAACCATACCCCAAGTCAACAAGCCCAAACCTCAATTCTATTTAATTTATTATCACAATTTTAGCCTTTTTATTTTATATTTTTTAAAACCATTTTGACAACTTTTTATTTCAAAAACAACATGTTACATTTTGGTTTAATGTGTCATGATGCACAAAACTTGTATTAAACCATTCTAATTTGTAAATATCACTAATTAAATGTATTGGTGAAGGCTTGAAATAATATTTAAAATAATTAATTACAGAAAATATTTTAGTAAACTAGCAAATTAATAAGTGACCAACTAAAAATCAAATACTAGCAATTCCATAGCTAGAATAGGTATATTTAAGTTTATGTGGAAAAATAATTATTTCTTGTTTTTTTTTTACGGAAAACACCCGTTATTTTACCGATAATCGGAAATTTCACCTAAACGATTTTCAAAACGTTACAGTCTTCCCCCTTAAAGAAATTCGGTCCCCGAATTTAAATTTAATCCCCCCAAATACTAAAACATTTCAGCAAAGCAATCAAGTTGGCGGGGCTCCGAAATCTTAAATACTTAAGACATATCTTAGCGCAATGCATGCACATAAAAAAGAAAAAAAAAACTAGTATATAACTCAAAATCAAAACCCCGTCAAGTATCACGCAATCATCGGAGTCTTGGTGAAGATACCAATGTCAAACTCCAATATGAAAACCAACATGATATACTCAAAACTATAATATGTACATAGTACGCATCGTTGTAAACTCATCAAAACATCTGAAAGAAATGCATGCCAAACCTTTTTCAAGTCGCTGTGCGATGCGTGTATCACAGCACAAGTAGCGGCCGTTTATTATAGAAAAATAACTATATATATACATATATATATCCTTTGTTTATCACACACGTCCCGCCGTTTTAAAATAATTTAGAAGGGTTTCCTTTGTAATAGTTTCGTTTCATCTCGGACATATAGGAAAATACTGAGAGTATAGCTCCTTTTTGGAAATCCTTTCGGTAATTATCGATGCATGCCAAAACATATTCATGTACTGTCCTCAGACTAGTCCTGCTCAGCTACTATACCCAATAGTAAATATCATAAAACATACTGCTCCAAAAGAAATCAATCCCAAAGTGTGTATAAGAATGCCACGTCGTCTGGTGCGCACGGAAATTGAAATCAATGAATGTGCCATACATGTGCACAGAAACAAAATCTAAGTGCAACGGGTGTGTACGAAAACACCTGTCAAGAGCAATGGGTGTGCCTGACAACAATATCAGATGCATCTGCTATGCACGAAAAATCCCGATTTAGTGCATCTGGTGTGCACCAAAATCGCATCAAGCGTGCCAAGTATGCGCAAAAATCCAAATCAAGTGCACAAGGTGCACAAAAACAAATATCGAATATCACGATCGAAATCGACGGTATACAACATACATTAATCCAAATCAGGTATACCGTCGTATATAATCTCACAACCACGTGTATCAGCGTGCACAAAATCGAATCAAAGTGCTAAAAGTGCATGAAAACTACACCGATGGCATAAGTCAAATTACATACATACCATAGGCATGAAATTAAAATCAAACATCTCGAATGACATCACATCGAAGTCGAGTGCAACTGTGGTGCACAAAATCTCAATCATGTAAATAAACCGCCCAAAATACCGAAATCCAAAATGACGGATACGTGATATTCGAATCACCAAATCGCAAATCGTAAACACCGTCGTCGATATGTCCTTCTTTCAAAGTCGAGAAGGTGTCGGTGCATCCAAAGCTAGCAGAGCAAGATATCTACTTGCTTCCTGTTTATGGTCTGGCGCCTTATGCCCTTAGGCTCTCATCTTTCACTACGAATTTCCACTTACATAACTCCTCGGCTCAACGGCCCAGTATGGAATGATGAAGGCAACAGTGCCGTTCTGGCACATCCTCTAAAAGATCTCCGGCCAACTATCGTGGTCACTCATAGCATGTCTCGTTGATGACGCCAAACTCTGGCCTGCTGGGTGTGCGTGAGACGACCAATCCTGGGTCCATGTCTTCTCGTGTAGTATTCCGTAAAGATTCTGTCGGGTATCTCCCAAATCTCATTTCTGCCGAACTTCCCGGAAGTTATCACCCTTTACTAAGTCCATTTCTTGTTCCGGAACAGATGCATACTCATCACGACTTCTTCTAAAAGATAGATCCATATTCAATGCCTTTGCATGCGTGTCACATCTCTGATGTCTACGGAGTGGAACGTCATCTCGTCAAAATCTCGTACGAACTGTAAGTACACGGCGGCGCCCCGGCCGTCAATCCGAGGCCAAATTGCAGAAACGATAATTTACTTTAACTTTTAAACCGGCACCACCGTGCACATTAAACCCGGATCGGGCCATTAACATAGTCCTAGCTAACAAGAGAAAGGGTAGAGAGATATACCGAGAAATCCGTGTCCTTCGGTCTTCTCGTCGTCGTCCCGATCTCCCCGCGGAATCTCCGGTCTCCATCACGTCGCCGGAAGGGCACCACTTCGCCGGCTTCTTTTACAGGCTCCCACCTCTAGACCGAGGCAACTCGGGCACGAAGTTGGCGAGCCGACATGCCCAAGAGTGCTGTAGGTTAACCATAGAACTCTATATCTCTTTGGGGTTGTGGAAGTTGCCATTTTGATGGAGGAAATGAACTACTCTTTTTGGAGATGAACTTTGGGATTTTGCAAACATGAAGAGAACCAAAATTCCACCACTAACAATTTGGACAGCCCCTCCCCATTTGGCCGGCCTTGGCTTGGTGAAGAGAGTGAGAATGAGGGGGAGAGCCACAATAATGCAAGGGAGAAGAATGATATGTGATCATGAGAAGAAAAAATGATCACCAACAAATCCAACACTCCATCATCTAATCATCATACCCAAAGTCAAGCAATCATGAAGTCATGGAGTCAATGTGATGGTGGAACCATCATGACATAACAACATGCAAATAACACACTCCACAATGCTAATTTGCACATTTTCAAATTAGCCCTCCTCCACCAATTTTTCAGCCAAGGATAGATACAAAGGAAAATGGCCGAAACGGAAAGCAAACTGGCAACTTCATAAAACTGATCCCGTAATAAATTACAGGAAACCCCGCTACTGTATATACATACCCGCATTTGTATTCCGACCGAATACAAATGCAATGAGACAAAATCTACATTGTGTAATACTAGGATCCGGCTTAAACCAAAGCCCGCTAGTATTATCCGTCCGATCATGATCCGTGCAATACCGCACGTATCTGATCGAACCCTGCCATATCTCCATACGGCCTCTTCAGCGTTTCGCCCGAAACTTGATAAACTGGTCTGTGGGGGACTTTAAAGACTCGTCAACACCTTAGTTGTGGATTTAACCACTAGCACGTCAGAGGTATTAGCCAATACGTAACGGGTTACCAGGTACTGACCAAAATGGACGTCGATGAGCGAACTCATCCTGACACCCTACTGAGCCTGTCAGTGACAATATCCGTACAGTCCGGTCCGTTCGTCTATGAGCATCGCATGGCGGGCCTAGGGGGTTGGTAAAAGTCAGACCCCCAAAAGCGGTACAAGTCGTGTCGGAGTGTAGCCCAGAACACCCTGAGATACTACTGGAATACCTACCAGTAAATCTCTTGCCTTGGCCAAGGACTTCGTGTAAGGGCTCTCCTAGACACAGCGCGACCTCACCCCAAATACCGGGAGAGATGAACCCCTGCAGATCCGCTCACTACCTCCATGTGGCTCGGGACTGTACCCAACTAAAACCTGTTTGCACGTCTCCTTTGAGCGTGGTAGGGTAGTAATCAAAGTACAGTGGGAACTCACACGAGAAAATGACGATCTCAGGTCGATAAACTAACCTGTACACATGTCACCATGGAACTGCTATCTGACGTCAGGTATAAGACCAACTAGCATGTTCCCTGCGAGTCCTGTCCGGTGTACTCATAACCTAATGAGCACCTGTATACATCTTAGGTGATCCAATTGACACCAGTGGCTTGTGAGACCGGCCACCGCCCCTCGTCGGGGTCTCGACTGTATACACTAGTCTACTCTGGAGTATCGATGCCCTGTCTCGAAACTCCTACGACTAGGGACCATTTAAGGATGTGCTTATAGACTACCAGCTCCCACGTATACGATCGCCCTCATACTGCTGGCAGTCAAGCAAGAATCCTAGGGGCTCTATCAACGCGCAATAGTGACCTGTAAGGTCACCTAAAGCAGTACACGATGATCAAGATAAACCAGATAGCATACCATCATCTTGAGTAAGACTGTCCTACCGAAATAGGTCCTCCCTCAATCATTGCAATCACGTGCCTGTGATCCAATAATTAACTGTGAGGGCACTATCTCCAACAATCTCCCACTTGCACTCAAGGCTAATTATTGCGATGTCGCATACTCACAGCCCATGTGATACCGAACACCCAATTCCTCTACTAGTCAGTCTCACAAAACCCGTTTGCGAAACTATTGCGTTCGAGGAATAGCCTCAGTGAGTGGATCCGCCTTGATTTTTCTTTCTATATCTCTCTATATCTCAAATTCGCGGAGAATGCCATCTCCTGAAATGAGCAATACCTGTCTTAGAATATGTCTGGATGTCTGATGGGACTTAGCTCATAAATGAACTCCAAATCCAAACTTCTTAGACTGTATCGTCAACTGAACTTAATCAGTATCCTGCACCATCCTTCCCTCAGTATCCACCTGGACCATCTGTCCAAAATACTGCCCCTCGTCAGAAGGAAAATTTTAACTCTGACAACCTCTCTGTCATCCAGGTCACCTTGGAAGCCTGGAATGATAACCGTCTCCCGAATGGGGCTGTCGTTATCATATCCCTAGAACATCCACTTATGTTCTAAAACTGCTTCCGACCGTTTCTCCAGGATTGGATCAATATCAACTTATTGCATCTGCTGCAAAAACAACATCTGGTGTGGTACTTGACATCTCATGATTGACTCAATTGCCTAAGCAAGTGATCTGCCAATCATGCACATCCCTCTCCCCTTTAGTCTATAAGACAGCTTTAGAGAGGGGTGACTCCATTACCTGCAGGTATACTACCGTGCCAGGTGTCGTCCATTCTAAATACCTTTAGAATGTTGTCTAAGTACCCAGATTGGGAAACTACCCAAATCTAGATTTAAAACCATAGATCCAGTAACCAGAATGTCTGATATAATATCCAAGTCCCATGTGGAGAAACCACTGTGTGACAACCAAAGTATAACCGATCGTAGTATAGGAATATCACTTCCTACTCTGTGTATGTCATCCAAATACCAGGACATCACACCCTACTACCTTCTTAACAGATCTATCCCCTATTCTGATGAAGTCAAACCTATGACTGTCACATCAGAAATAGATGATCTATCTCCGCTATATCTGCTTTAGTCTATAAATAGACATAAGCCACTTATCCACCAATACTTCCGCTGCTCTCACTGACTACGATAACCCTCTGGCAGAGTCATATACACGTACACTTCTAAAGCTAGTTTAGAACGACGCTATACTCATCCTCCTGCCGGGTCTCGCAGCCTGGAACAACAGCAATGGCCAGTCTTGGTAAACAAGAACCTCCCTGTCACCGTCCTTGAGGCTACCGGAGTACCTCTCGGGTGCATGAGGTTACCCACCAAATCTGCGGAGTGGCCAATGGAATGTTAAACCAAATTGAATCTTTAGGTTCTTATCAAATTTTCAGTAATCGTTTGCGGTTCTGGAATCACTTCCAGTTCTACCATACTCCCACTACTGTTTTCTAAAAAAATCCATTTTTGTTAAAACTGTGGTGAGTCAAGAACAATATCGCTATTAATCTTTCAGATGGTAGAAAGTCAACCCTCGTCATCGCCTGGGTCAACCCACAAACAGCCATTACAGAAATGTGCCTTGAGTTATCCAGAGTCTGGTTTTAAGAATAAGCTGGACAACTCCCCGTACCTTAACATCGTTAAGATATGAACTGTTCTATATCCAATATAGAACCAGAGGCACTGATTTAATTGAACCAGATTCAAATCATGCAGCTGTCTCCAGTGCATGTTAACTAAATGGAGAGAGGCCGATCAGCATTACTCAACTTAGGAGTGCTTCCAATTATGAGTAATCTCAAAGAGAAGCAAGTTCATTAATCATTACTATCAACTGAATACCCTACACAAGTATCTACATCTTTGATGACCTTGAAGAATCCCGATACTTGCAACACCTGGTTCTCTACTTTATTCATATACCTAAAACTTCTCAAAACTCAGACCTTGTGTTTCTACGAAACACTTGTCTAAGAACTAGAGAAGTCATAAGTAAACCGAATATAGTATGAGGACCAACCCCACTGTCCTAATGGACACTGGACAACATACAATACTCTGTATAAGTCCTTTGAGTCTAATAACTCAAACTCTGTGTGTCGTAGGTTGAAAACTGTACTTATGGTTAAGAAGAATTACACCACTGTTTAATGCTCCTTACTTAACCATCCACTGATATAGGTAAATGTCATCGACATAATTTCAAAAAGGTATATCTCACTCTATAAAAATAGACGTATAGATATATCAATTTGAAATTGGTGCATGACAGCGGATATTCAAAACCAAATATTTGTCGTCCGGCAAACGATCCAGGTGACTTCCTCAAATATCACCGATTACAACGAATCCCGATATAATGAGGATGATCACCTAATTCCCAATAACTTACTCCCACTCATCATCTGTAAAACCATACAGATGTGAGAATCATTCCTGGTAAATTCATACCCTGGAGCAAGATATGATTGGGAAATCAGTTTTCTTTTAACAGTACACAGCGAAATTGAAACATTGAAATGTTTCGATGGGGTATTCCGGTATTCCTAGTAATGCCTCTTCCATTATCCAGATTCACAACTGTAACCGTGTAATTCTTTGCCATCTTCCTAAATCCCTTTATATGTCTTTAGTCATTACCTTCTGCACACCCTCTTAGGCTAAATGGTTTTCTTCCTTCCCTACCGTTCGGCACCAGCCTATGGTTTAGAAGAAGACTATCCAATAAGCATAATGGGTGTACTGTCCTAATCCTAGGAGCACTCGCGATGCGAGAGAAGGTGAAGATAAAAGACAACCGAATAAACCTTATTCCTATTTCTCCTGAACCAGAATCCATCCCCGAACTGGAACAAGTTCCTTTCGAGTTCGTATATAACCATACGATGGAGTATCCAATAAACTGTTGGATATATATGCCCTAGAGGCCTTCATTGTATAGGATACTGAGATATGTATGTACATAACAGTCTTGCTTAATATAATAGTACGCTATTTGGTTTGTCTTTATCTTAATATCTGATATATTTTGGGTAGTATTCATATATATATATATACATGTTGATAAAGCCCTTAGGATGTTTGCCTGACTACCAGTGTTGTGATGGCAGTCATACTAGTGGGAGCTGGATAGTCAATAGGCACATCCTTAGATGTCCCTGGTCGCAGGAGTATCGAGACTGGGCATCGATACTCCAGAGTAGACTGGTGTATACATATCTAGACCCTGAGGAAGGGCGATGGATTGGTCCCAAAGCCATTGGTGGAGTGCACCTAAGATTGTATACAGATGCTCACTGGGTGTGAGTACACCGGACAGGACTCGCCGAGAACTGACTGGATGGTATTTATACCTTACGTTAGATAGCAGTTCTCAGGTCATGTGTGTGCAGATAGTCCGTTGACTTAAAGTCGTCATTTGTCTCGTGTGAGTTCCCACTGTGCTTTGATTACTACCCTACCACGGTTCAAAGGAGTCGTGCAAACAGGTTTTAGTTGGGCACAGTCCCGAGCCACGTGGAGGCAGTGAGTGACTGTTAGGGATTCGTCTCTCCCGGTATAGGGAGTTGATATCGCACATGTTGGAGATAGTGCCCTCAGAGTCAATTATTGGGTCACAGGCACGTGATTGCAATGATTGAGGGGAGGACCTATCCCGGTAGGACAGTCTTACTCGAGATGATAGTATGCTATCTGGTTTATCTTTATCATCGTGTACTGCTTTAGGTGACCTTTCGAGTCGCTATTACACGTTGATAAAGCCCCTAGGATCCTTGCTTGACTTCCAGCAGTATGAGGGCGATCATATAAGTGGGAGCTGGGGTCTACAAGCACATCCTTAAAAGGTCCCTAGTCGTGGGAGATTCGAGACAGGGCATCGTTTCTCCAGAGTAGACTAGTGTATACAGTCGAGACCCCGACGAGGGGCGGTGGCCGGTCTCACAAGCCACTGGTGTCAGTTGGTTCACCTAAGATGTATACAGGTGCTCATTGGGTTATGAGTACACCGGACAGGACTCGCCGGGAACCTGCTAGTTGGGATATACCAGACGTCAGATAGCAGTTCCCAGGTGACATGTGTACAGGTTAGTTCATCGACATGGGATCGTCATTTGTCTCGTGTGAGTTCCCACTGTACTTTGATTACTACCCTACCACGGCTCAAAGGAGTCGTGCAAACAGGTTTTAGTTGGGTACAGTCCCGAGCCACATGGAGGCAGTGAGCGGATCTGCAGGGGTTCGTCTCTCCCGGTATTGGGGGTGAGGTCGTGCTGTGTCTAGGAGAGCCAGAACATGAAAAGTCCTTGGCCAAGGCAGGAGATTTGCTGGTAGGTATTCCAGTAGTATCTCAGGGTGTTCTGGGCTACACTCCGACACGACTTGTACCGCTTTTGGGGGTCTGACTTTTACCAACCCCCTAGGCCCGCCATGCGATGCTCATAGACGAACGGACCGGACTGTACGGATATTGTCACTGACAGGCTCAGTAGGGTGTCAGGATGAGTTCGCTCATCGACGTCCCTTTTGGTCAATACCTGGTGGCCCGTCACGTATTGGCTTATACCTCTGACGTGCTAGTGGTTAAATCCACAGCCACAGTATTGACGAGTCTTTAGAGTCCACCACACAGACAGTTACTCAAGTTTCGGGCGAAACGCTGTAGAGGCCGTATGGAGATATGGCAGGGTTCGATCAGATACGTGCGGTATTGCACGGATCGTGATCGGACGGTTTTTACTAGCCGGCTTTGGCTTAAGCCGGATTCTAGTTTTAGATAGTGTAGTTTTGTCTCTTTGCATTTGTGTTCAGTGGGAATACAAATGCGGGCATGTATTTGCAGTAGTGGGGTTTTCCTGTAATTTATTACGGGATCGGTTTTCTGAAGTTGCCAGTTTGCATTCCGTTCCGGCCGGTTTTCCTTCATTCCTTCTCGGTCGGACTTTCTTGTTGGAAAGTGTTAATTGCAAGTTTGCAATTAACATTTAGTGGAGGGTTTTCTTGCATATGTTGCTTATGATGAGACTTGCTTCATGATGATATTCCTTTCTTATCCATTTGATGGCTTTTCACTTGATGGTTTGATTAGTGAAATGAGTTTGACCATTTTCCATTTGTTGATATATTCTTTCTTTCTTGTATTTTTCTCTCTCCAATCTCATTCTTGAGATGGAGGGGCCGACCACTAGAGAGGGAAGGAGAGGGGATTTCACTTTGAGTGAGGAAAAATGTTTCATATCATTTTTATGCTACCAAGTTCATAAGCACTTTTTGAGTTGCTTTCTTTACCTCCACCATTTCAAGGCAACTTCCATAAACCCTAAAGAGACAACTCACTACACTATTCTATAGCAAGCCTTGGACGCGTCGGCTAGCCAACTTCGCGCCCGAGTTGCCTCGGTCAAGAGGCGGGAGCCCGTAAAAGATTCCGGCTACGTGGTGCCTTTCCGATGAGCGAGGAGGTGACGGAGATTCCGCAAGAGATCGGAGTGGAGATGAAGACCGGAGGACTCGGATCGCTTGGTATAGCATCTCTACTCTTTTCATTTTTGCTAGCTAGCTAGGTTAATGGCCCGATCCGGGTAAAAAGTCCGCGGTGGTGCCGTTTTGCAAAGTTCGCAAAGTTTTTGTTTTCCGCGTTTCCGGCGTCGGATCGACGGCCGGGGCGCCCCCGCGGGCTTACAATGGTATCAGAGCCACGCCGTTAACCTACCTAGCTTGCTCTAGTATGTTTAGTACTCGATCGAACGAAAATCCCCAAAAAGCGTATTTTCCCATGCTTCTAGTTTCTGTCGTTTTTATTTTGTCTCAGAAAATTTTTCAGAACATTGCAGAAACATGAGAATGAAATTCTAAGGACTCTGGAAAAATTTGGTTTTGCGATGCTTCAGTTCGACCGCGGAAGGGCGGCCAAACCCCTGGTTTGGCCGCGCTTCCGCGGTGGAAAGAAGTCCTTGCTGTGTGAAATTTTTCCAGTGGGCTTTTGTCTTGGAAATAGGGGTTTTGGGATATTCAATTTGGGCCCAGGTTTTCTGTAAGTGCTACAGTTCTTTTTGGGGGCCCACTTTGATAAATTTGCTCGATCGGATATTTTAAACATGCTAGTTCACAGTTTTTACATTATATCTGCGACCGTGAATGTCACTTGATCGGTAAATCCCGTCTAACTGCTATAGCCCGGTTAGACGGATTTGCGAACGTGACTTTCACGTTGATGTTCTGTGATTGTACTGTGTTGTTGCGGATCGGTCGTGGAGGATAGCCTGAATGCAATGCTAGTACAGTTGTGGTTGTATTATGTACATTTGATATTGCGGGGCGAGCGTCCGACATGTGGACTGCCGTCACTGCCCGTTTGTATTATTATTTTGGGGCACGACCTGGTTGCGGTCGATGTACCCGTTGTATGTATATTTTACTTTCTGTACTAGGATTACCCCGCGGAGGGGTGCACGTGTAGCCGGGTTCTGGAGGGCAACAAGCCCGCATCTCATAGCGTTGAGACGGAGGGGGCTTCACTCTAGAATTGGCGGGCTATTCGCCGCACTCGTAGGGGGTACAGGGTTGACCCAGGAGGGGTGCCCAAGTTACCGGATTCCGTGAAGTGCTGGGTGGTCCATTCACGTCGTTGAAGGGGGCTGCCTCGCTTCAGGTTTTGGCGGGTGACTTGCCGCGCCCGTAGGGGTCTAGGGTTTTCATTGCACAGGCTATCCACACGACCAGGGGAACGTCGGGTTTCAGCGGCTCTGTGAAACCCGGGGATCCCAGATATCTGTATTGATCTGTGTTGCTATACATTTCTGTGTTGCTGCATTTTTATCACGCCTTGAGCGAATGCTATATATTGATATATATATATTAGTAGATGTTGTATATGTTTTTCATCCGCGCTAGTCCAGTCCCCGCTCTGTCGTTAGTTAGCTAACCTAACGGGTGATGACGGGACCCAATGGCGAATGCGGATGGCATATACGTACATCAGTATATTTTCGTTCATTGTGGTGTGATCAATTGATGGGACTGCATTGATTCGGATCAATGCAAGTTAAACAAACCTAATCTGATGTTGTTGGAACACTTTTTCAAAAAGCTGTTATTGCAAGGGCGTTCTCTTTTGTTTTGCACAGTGGTATTCAGTTGGAATATCCTGCTCCTCAGTCGACGAGGCAAGGGCCGAGATCCCTTCACCGGGAGTGACCCCTTGGACAAAAGTTTGCGTCAGGGCATTAACTTCACTATAGCCGATTACTTTTGCTTTGCACCGTGGTATTCATTTGGAATATCCTGCACCTCATTCTACGGGGAAAGAGCCGAGATCCCTTCACCGGGAGTGACCTCTTTAGCAAAGGTTGTCGTCACTATATTTTTATAAAGCTATCAGTTCCTTCAACGATATCAAGTTCATTACGTTAAAGGTTTTCGCCAGAAACCATTCGTAGCCCTCCGTCGTTTCATATGGATGGTCAATAGTATTCAAGCTGTGTATGTTGGCCAAAGTCAAGGCACAGTGTTTGGTAGCTGTTGGGTATTCATATGCAGCATAGATAGATGCGTTGATTTGGGACAGTCGTACTGCCATTTTGGCCAAAGTCAAGGGTAGGTACGGGTGGGTTCAAATTAACCAGGAAAATGACGGGTAGAACTTGACATGTGACTTATGATATGTTGGCCAAAGTCAAGGTCATAAGAGCATGGGGCAGAAATCACATCGGGAGTTTCAAAAGAAGTGAAACTTGCCAGATATGCGCATACCTTCTGGAGTGTGATAACGTGAGCGGATTCCGTCACGTTATCATGCGATGAGAGTTGGATCCCGATTCCCACTGATGAGTTGGTTTACTCCTCGGGTTATCCCGGCTAATTCTTCTTTCAGGTTTGGGGAAGAATTTGACGTTACAGTGGGAGGTTTCCAGATTAGATAAATTGGTAACCATTCTGATCTAGGTTAGAGTGCACGCTGAGTGTTTCTTTTCTCTCTCTCTCTGGCAGCGACCATTGACCCGACCCTAGACTATGACTCAGTGACCAAGTTGACCGAACCTTCTTAACACTGGCTTTTGGATTGTCAGAGTTGCAGACCTCTTTGCCACTCCTACTTTTACTCTTTTCTCCGGGACACCCCGTATTACTACGAACGTCCACTTCCATTGGACAAAACCATCGTATGGTTATATACGAACTCGAAGGACTTCGAGGATGGTTTCCGGTTCTGGAGAAAACGAATAGGACTATTCAGTTGTCTTTACCTTTTACCTTCTCTCAGGTTGCGAGTACTCCTTGGTTTAGGAGATAGTACACCTATTACGCAAATTGGATAGTCTTCTTCCAAACCTTAGGCTGGTGCCGAACGGTGGGGAATGAAGAAAGCCAATTAGCCTAAACGGTGTACAGAAGGTATTAAGTTCAGACAAAGCAAGGGATTAGTAAGAGGGCAAAGTAAATTGCGACTGATATTCACGACCAAACCATGTACTTCTTTGTCAATCCTAAATCACCTATGAATTAAGTTCATTCGGTTGTCTTTTATCCTCACCTTCTCTCGCATTGCGAGTGCTCCTAGGACTAGGACGGTACACCCATTATGCTTATTGGATAGTCTTCTTCCAAACCATAGGCTGGTGCCGAACGGTAGGGAAGGAAGAAAACCATTTGGCCTAAAGGGGTGTACAGAAGGTAATGACTAAAAAACATGTAAAGGGATTTGGAGAGGTGGCAAAGAATTATACAGTTATAGTTGTGAATCTGGATAATGGAAGAGGTATTACTAGGAATACCAGGATACCCCATCGAAACATTTCAATGTTTCAGTTTCACTGTGTACAGTTAAAAGAAAACTGATTTCCCAATTAGACACTTACTCCAGGGTATGTATTTACCAGGTTGGATTCTCACATCTGTATGGTTTTACAGATGATGAGTGGGAGTAAGTTATTGGGAATTAGGTGACCATCCTCATTATATCGGGATTCGTTGTAATCGATGATATTTGAGGAAGTCACCTGGGTTGTTTGCCGGTCGGCAAATATTTGGTTTTGAATATCCGTTGTTATGCACCAATTTCAAATTGATATATCTGTACGTCTATTTTTATAGAGTGAGACATACCTTTTTGAAATTATGTCTATGACATTTACCTATACCAGTGGATGGTTAGGTAAGGAGCATTGAACAGCGGTGCAATTCTTCTTAACCAAAAGTACAGTTTTCAACCTACGACACACAGTGAATGAGTTGTTAGACTCAGCGGACTTATACAGAGTATTGTATATTGTCCAGTGTCCATTAGGACAGAGGGGTTGGTCCTCGTACTATATTCTGTTTACTTTTAACTTCTCTAGTTCTTAGACATGTGTTTCGTAGAAACACAGGGTCTAAGTTTAGAGGAGTTATAGGTATAAGAATACAGTAGAGAACCAGGTATCGCAAGTATCGGGATTCTTCAAGGTGATCGAAGATGTAGATACTTATGAATGGTATTCAGTTGATAGTAATGGTTAAGAGAACTAACTTCTCTTTCAGGTTACTCATAATTGGAAGTGCTCCTAAGTTGAGTAACGCTGATCGGCCTCTCTCCATTTACTTGACATGCACTGGAGACAGCTGCATGATTTGGATCTGGTTCAATTAAATCAGTGCCTCTGTTTCTTAGATATAGAACAGTTCATATCTTGACATTGTTAAGATACGGGGAGTTGTCCGGCTTATGCTTAAAACCAGACTCTGGACAACTCAAGGCACGTTTCTGTAATGGCTGTTTGTGGGTTGACCCGGGCTATGACGAGGGTTGACTTTCTACCATCTGGAAGATCAATAGTGATATTGTTCTTGACTCGCCACAGTTTTATTAAAAATGGATTTTTTTCAGAAAAACAGGAGTGGGAGTATGGTAGAACTGGAAGTGATTCCAGAACCACAAACGATTACTGAAGATTTCATAAGATCCTAAAGATTCAATCTGGTTTGACATTCCATTGGCCACTCCGCAGATACGGTGGGTAACCTCAGGCACCCGAGAGGTACTTCGGTATGCTCAAGGACGGTGACAGGGAGGTTCTTGTTTACCCAGACTTGCCATTGCTGTTGTTCCAGGCTGCGAGACCCGGCGGAAGGATGAGTATAGCGTCGTTCTAAACTTGCTTTAGAAGCGTACGTGTATATGACTCTGCCAGAGGGTTGTCGTAGTCAGTGGGAGCAGCGGAAGCATTGGTGGATATCAGGCTTATGTCTATTTATAGACTTAAGCAGATATAGCGGAGATAGATCATCTATTTCTGATGTGACAGTCAGAGGTTTGACTTCATCAAAATAAGGGATGGATCTGTTAAGAAGGTAGTAGGGTGTGATGTCCTGGTATTTGATGACATACACAGAGTAGGAAGTGATATTCCTATACTACGATTGGTTATACTTTGGTCGTCACACGGTGGTTTCTCCACATAGGACTTGGATATTATATCAGACATTCTGGTTACTAGATCTATGGTTTTAGATCTAGATTTGGGTGGTTTCCCAATCTGGGTACTTTGACCGCATTCTATGAGTATTTAGAATGGACGACTCCTGGCACGGTAGTGTACCTGCAGGTAATGGAGTCACCCTCTCTAAAGGTGTCTTACAGACTAAAGGGGAGAGGGACACGCATGATTGACAGATCACTTGCTTAGGCAACTGAGTCAATCATGAGATGTCAAGTACCACACCAGATATTGTTCTTGCAGTAGGTGCAAAAAGTTGATATTAATCCAATCTTGGAGAAACAGTCGGAAGCAGTTTTAGAACATAAGTTGATGTTCTAAGGAATTGATAACGGCAGCCTCCTTTAGGAGACGGTTATCATTCCAGGCTTCCAAGGTGACCTGGATGGCAGAGTGGCTGTCAGAGTTATAGTTTTCCCTCTGACGAGGGGCAGTATTTTGGACAGATGATCCAAGTGGATACTGAGGGAAGGCATGGCGCACGACACTGATTAAGTTCAGTTGTCGATACAGTCTAAGAAGTTTGGATTTGGAGTTCATTTATGAGCTAGGTCCCATCAGACATCCAGACATTCTAGGACAGGTATTGCTCATTTCGGGAGATAGTTTTCTCTGCGAACATGAGATATAGAGAGACATAGAAAGAAACACCATAGCGGATCCACTCACCGAGGCTATTCCTCGAACGCAATAGTTTCGCAAACGAGCTTTGTGAGACTGACTAGTAGAGGAGTTGGGTGTTCGGTATCACACGGGCTGTGAGTATGCGACATCGCAATAATTAGCCTCGAGTGCAAGTGGGAGATTGTTGGAGATAGTGCCCTCAGAGTCAATTATTGGGTCACAGGCACGTGATTGCAATGATTGAGGGGAGGACCTATCCCGGTAGGACAGTCTTACTCGAGATGATAGTATGCTATCTGGTTTATCTTTATCATCGTGTACTGCTTTAGGTGACCTTTCGAGTCGCTATTACACGTTGATAAAGCCCCTAGGATCCTTGCTTGACTTCCAGCAGTATGAGGGCGATCATATAAGTGGGAGCTGGGGTCTACAAGCACATCCTTAAAAGGTCCCTAGTCGTGGGAGATTCGAGACAGGGCATCGTTTCTCCAGAGTAGACTAGTGTATACAGTCGAGACCCCGACGAGGGGTGGTGGCCGGTCTCACAAGCCACTGGTGTCAGTTGGTTCACCTAAGATGTATACAGGTGCTCATTGGGTTATGAGTACACCGGACAGGACTCGCCGGGAACCTGCTAGTTGGGATATACCAGACGTCAGATAGCAGTTCCCAGGTGACATGTGTACAGGTTAGTTCATCGACATGGGATCGTCATTTGTCTCGTGTGAGTTCCCACTGTACTTTGATTACTACCCTACCACGGCTCAAAGGAGTCGTGCAAACAGGTTTTAGTTGGGTACAGTCCCGAGCCACATGGAGGCAGTGAGCGGATCTGCAGGGGTTCGTCTCTCCCGGTATTGGGGGTGAGGTCGTGCTGTGTCTAGGAGAGCCAGAACATGAAAAGTCCTTGGCCAAGGCAGGAGATTTGCTGGTAGGTATTCCAGTAGTATCTCAGGGTGTTCTGGGCTACACTCCGACACGACTTGTACCGCTTTTGGGGGTCTGACTTTTACCAACCCCCTAGGCCCGCCATGCGATGCTCATAGACGAACGGACCGGACTGTACGGATATTGTCACTGACAGGCTCAGTAGGGTGTCAGGATGAGTTCGCTCATCGACGTCCCTTTTGGTCAATACCTGGTGGCCCGTCACGTATTGGCTTATACCTCTGACGTGCTAGTGGTTAAATCCACAGCCACAGTATTGACGAGTCTTTAGAGTCCACCACACAGACAGTTACTCAAGTTTCGGGCGAAACGCTGTAGAGGCCGTATGGAGATATGGCAGGGTTCGATCAGATACGTGCGGTATTGCACGGATCGTGATCGGACGGTTTTTACTAGCCGGCTTTGGCTTAAGCCGGATTCTAGTTTTAGATAGTGTAGTTTTGTCTCTTTGCATTTGTGTTCAGTGGGAATACAAATGCGGGCATGTATTTGCAGTAGTGGGGTTTTCCTGTAATTTATTACGGGATCGGTTTTCTGAAGTTGCCAGTTTGCATTCCGTTCCGGCCGGTTTTCCTTCATTCCTTCTCGGTCGGACTTTCTTGTTGGAAAGTGTTAATTGCAAGTTTGCAATTAACATTTAGTGGAGGGTTTTCTTGCATATGTTGCTTATGATGAGACTTGCTTCATGATGATATTCCTTTCTTATCCATTTGATGGCTTTTCACTTGATGGTTTGATTAGTGAAATGAGTTTGACCATTTTCCATTTGTTGATATATTCTTTCTTTCTTGTATTTTTCTCTCTCCAATCTCATTCTTGAGATGGAGGGGCCGGCCACTAGAGAGGGAAGGAGAGGGGATTTCACTTTGAGTGAGGAAAAATGTTTCATATCATTTTTATGCTACCAAGTTCATAAGCACTTTTTGAGTTGCTTTCTTTACCTCCACCATTTCAAGGCAACTTCCATAAACCCTAAAGAGACAACTCACTACACTATTCTATAGCAAGCCTTGGACGCGTCGGCTAGCCAACTTCGCGCCCGAGTTGCCTCGGTCAAGAGGCGGGAGCCCGTAAAAGATTCCGGCTACGTGGTGCCTTTCCGACGAGCGAGGAGGTGACGGAGATTCCGCAAGAGATCGGAGTGGAGATGAAGACCGGAGGACTCGGATCGCTTGGTATAGCATCTCTACTCTTTTCATTTTTGCTAGCTAGCTAGGTTAATGGCCCGATCCGGGTAAAAAGTCCGCGGTGGTGCCGTTTTGCAAAGTTCGCAAAGTTTTTGTTTTCCGCGTTTCCGGCGTCGGATCGACGGCCGGGGCGCCCCCGCGGGCTTACAGCACAGTGATCGGTTGGTCATTACCATAAGTCCCTGACCAGGGCTGATTGAGAATTACAGATATATTGATCAGTAGATTCTTGGATGGTGATAGAGCCATACCGACACGACTTGTACGGTTATTAAGGGTCTGACGTTTACCACCTCCCTAGACCATACATGCAATACTCTTAGACGAACAGACCGGATTGCACGGATATTGTCACGCACAGGCTCAGTAGGAGTTCGGATGGGTATCCCCACCGGCCTTCTTATCGACATCTACCTGGGGACCGTTACGTACAGCTAGTGCCGCTTGCGGTCTGTGGTTAAACCCACTGCCAGTGTAGTAGTCGAGTCTTTAGAGTCCCACACAGAGTTTTCCCAACTCCAGGCGAAATGATATAGAGGTCGTACGGTTTACGACAAAAGGTTCGGACGCATACGTGTTTAAAATGCACGTACGACATTCGGACAGTTTTTACTAGCCTGCTTTGGTTTAAGCCAGATTCTAGTATCGGGTTATTGGATTTATACAGTCTACAGTTTTTCCATGTTTTCACGGATGCGAGGGGCGTTCTCGTAATTATCCGAGAAGCTTCTAGAAGGAGGGTGTCTAAGGAGGTTAAGGTGGCATTTTCATTAATTGCTTAAGTAACTCATTCATATGATTCATCATATCATTAAATGCATCATTAATGATCTAGTGACTCACATGATGAATCACTCTTCTTGAATAAATGAAGCATGGTGAATAATCATTTAATTGATATTATTTGATAATTCATTATGTTTGATATATTCAAGTGAGAAGCTTTTCTCTTCTCATTATCATCTCCACCTTCTCTCTCCTCAAGTGTACTCCTTCTTCAAACCCTAATCCTACCACTCATGAGTTGAGACCATGGATTAGGATAGACTAAACACTCCACAACCTAACTCTACATCATCTTAGTTACTTTGGTTAGCAACTAGAGAAACAAAGTTACCTCAAGTCTTGAGGTGTAGCTTGGATTAGGGTACTCGGGTGGATCATCTATCACGGATAGGAGGCCGAGGAGGACTTAGAGATCATAAAGACGAAGGACTAGAATCATTTGGTATAATCTCTTTACATAGTAGCTTAGAACTCTATGCTTATTGTTAATTATCGTTTAGAAAAGATCTTCGGTTAGTTGATGTATGCTACAAAACAAGATCGTTTTTCATATTTCCGCCTCGCCGCAACTTGTGGGGTGTTGCACATCAACTTAAACTATCAACACGCAATAGTGACCTGTAAGGTCACCTAAAGCAGTACACGATGATAAAGATAAACCAGATAGCATACTATCATCTTGAGTAAGACTTTCCTACCGGAATAGGTCCTCCCTCAATCAATTCAATCACGTGCCTGTGATCCAATAATTGACTCTGAGGGCACTATCTCCAACACGAACCTTTTACTCCACTTTTCTCTAATGTGGACTGATTCGGACTCGTCTCTTCGTAGCTGTATAGACTGCGCTACAAACGGCTATACTCATATCTGGAGTCTCCTTTCTGAAACTACGAACTCGACAACTCAATATCTTGTGGTAGGTATCTGGCCAACTATGCCCTCGGAAACTCTTCCAAATCGTCGGAGGAATACTCTTCATTCGTCCGTTTTTTTATCGACTCTCAACGTGCCTGTGTGAAGTCTTCTCTAGCTGAAATCAATCAATCTGATGACCTCGCATCGGGGTATGCAAACGAACCACATGCCCTAGTTATTCATCCATGGTCACTAGCGATCTTCTATCATATCCCTAAGTACAACTCGTGCTGCAATAGCTTCAACATCTGGGGCGATACCTTGTCAGTCGCAGCAATAACTGGCTCTTTCGTCCGCACGCTAAACAATGCCTCAATCCTCAAGAATAGACGATACATTAACGGTCATCACATTCTAGCTGGCCTGTAGCAGTGGCCAAATCCTCTGGTGCTAATCTGAACGTTCGAGAAATCTTAGTAAAAAAAATCCATCAAAACGCTCATATCACGAAAAACACAATAAAACGACACATCTATACAATTGTGTGTCACCGGAATTACGCCCTGGTCAGTCCTCGTCCAAGACGAGCTCATGCTGACCGCAACTCTCTCTGCCCGTGCAACCGTAGTAATAAGAACCACCAACCGATATCGATGAGGATATATCATAGGATCGAATAGAATACGGTGTAAAGAAATGTACATCCTAAGTCTTCTTAAGCGGAGTAGCGTATCGTAAGAATGTCGCGGAACATACACACGGTATGCCACTCTACTTAAGTCACCACTCCATCAACCAAGGTCAACCAACGTGACAAAAGTTCGGGTCTAATACCCCTCCCTCGACCAAGTCTATGTTCCGAATATAAATATACGCCTCAGACTCTGCATAATCAAACCTAGACTCGAACAAAGGTTAATCCTAGCGCTCTGATACCAACTTTGTCACGACCCAAAGGTACGGAACGCGACTGACACTTAAATTACGAAACGTCTAGAGGCGTAACGTAATCTAAGTAAGCCAAAGCCCAGAAATCTAAACCATTTTTAATGAAAAGAGTGAAGGAAAACTTGTTTTAAAGCAACATCATATTTTCCCGAAAATTTCGGCAGAGTCTCCTTTGTAAATACAGGCCCACAAACGGGTACAACATATGAAATACATATATAATGAATAAAGGCATCCCTAAGCAGGAGCTAGCTCTTTGCCAAATGGGCAGAAACAACCACACAAGCAATATAATATACAACGCCGAAGGGCGAGAATCAAAACTAAGAAAGAAAACCAACATCCTCAAGAAAACCAGAGAAGAACCCCAATAATACAAGCGCGCGATTCTAATGTCGAAATAATACACAACTGGTTTTCTAAGTCTATCAAAATATACAAGTCTGGTTGATAGAGTTTACTAGATCCAACTGAAATAAATAGAGTTTACAACGGTGGTCACGATTCAAGTGAACCCACCTACCAAAGCAATCACCCGGAAGGAAGGAGTGTGCCAGCAAGCCGCAATGAAGCCTGTACGACCTAACCTTCAAGAAACTGTGGCACAACGGGGGTGAGTTGCCAACTCGTGAGTAGAAAACATCAACGAGAAGAAATCGCATGTATGACTCTCTCCAAGGTCATACAATAAAATATACAATTCTACAACAAGGGTGACAGTATATCATTAGTATGATATCACAGTACTCGTGTCCGTGTCATGAGTAATAATATATCGATGCATGACATGTACTAATGCATCATCCAACGTGTGTACAGCACCGACACACAAATCATGATAAAATCCAAGTGCCCGCATCGGCACTCAAAACATCTCGAAAATCTGTGTCCGACAGCGACAAATAATACTCAAATCTCGGGCTCCGCATAGTCAGGATCGGCCTATATCCATCTCTCTCATAACTTCGAACGGTATCCTCCGGATATCTGTCGAGTTTCCATACAATCACCGGTAGGTAGTGCTCCCCTGCCAGGCTCATCGTCATCCCCACAAAACCACTCTCGCCCCGGGGTACCTTACCGGGTCCACCATGTACCCGCAGACGGTTCATCCTCCTCCTCGAATCGGGTCTCGAAAACTAACTCAGAACAGAGAAAACATCATGGTGGACGCTGCTAATCATATCAAGGAAAACCACATCTTTCTCTTTTAAAATTATCATAAGTTTATAAACATTCACATGCGGTTTCCCAAAACCAGAAATCTCATGAAAGATCCGAAATCTCAAAATCACTAGTCAGTGAACAGTGAATATCGGCATAAAGCCCCACGATATTGCATAACAAAATGAATGCATGAATGCATGAAGTATCTGAGTAAGAAATGCAATATCAAAACTAGCATATGAAGGAAAGCGTACTAGTACTATGTTGAAACTACTAGCTAGCAATTTATACAAATGAAGTAATGTTTTCTAATGTGTACGTGACATGGAAATTACCGATAATGATGTGTGTGAGCCGACAAGCAAGTGTACGTGGAGCATACGCATGATCAGTAATGGTGCTGGTGTCCTGACAACAGGGGTTCATAATAACTAAAGAAACACATTTAAGCATGTAATGCGATGAGAACAACATGAAAATACAGAAAAGATGTAGTAATCGCAACATTTAAGAATATACCTTTCCAAATGCGAGTCATACAGTTCTTGGTGTTTGAAATAGTACGAATCGTGGTTTTAGAAAAATAGGGGCTACGGGGTCTTTGAGAAAAGATATGTCTTTTGAAAAATCCGTAGTATCCCTCGGTCTGTTTTTAAAATAATCATGATTCGTTAGTTTTGAAAATAAGTATGACTCGAGCCCAGTCTAAAGGGTAAAGAAAATCGATCCCGCCTCAATTGCGTCATGTACGGTAAAATACATAGTACGACATCCTCGAGTCAAGAGTGCGGATCAATCATCATATCTATATCTCGTACGGTAAAATCCATCGTACGTCATCCCAAAATCGGGGTACGGGTCAAATATCACATATACCTCAAAATTCAAATGATATCAATATCGTAAAATCATGAATTAGGGGTACCGTTCTAAAATCTAGTACAATCCAATATCATCAAACATATATCCTCGCGTGTATGAAAACGCATCGACCAACGATCTGCTATAATATCATGTCGTATCACATCATGACCCAATCACGTATCACGATCTCACGGCATCATGCTCGATCATATCGGCTCACCTCCAAATATCATATACCCGGCTCACCATCCGTGCATACGTATATGTATATATATATATATATATATATATATAAACATATACCAACTCATCTATATATATATATATATACATATAACATATACACCCAATATCATATCACGTGTGTTCATGTGTGTGTTTGTCGACCATTACTATAGGGTTTCGCGACTAAGAAACTAACCCAAAAACACTTTCCTCCAATTACCCTAAATCCAACCCGTGGCCTCCTAAAGCCTTTCTTGCCAGGTATACACGTCTCACAATAACATATATGTATATATATCAAAACACATCATATCCTACGAAATTGCGGGGGTGCTATACGTCATCCACCTGACTTCCCCCGTAGATATACATTAACTCACCTGGACGCCTCGGCTAATCTGATCCGATCTCCTCCTTTTCTTTTTCTGCGCCACATCCGACGCCTCTGCACCCGATCCTAGAATCGCACACAAGCAATTAAAAGGATAAATAAATGATAGTCACTGAAACAAACGATACAGATAACCACGCGCACTAACTTTACGCGCACACACATGGTGCACGAAACGCACCGCGACAACGCCACAAACTTCAACTAGGGTTACTATACGTGAAAATCCCCAAACTTAAAACCCAAATGTACCAATCATAGGCTCACAACACACTAAATATAATATGGAAAATGTTGAAAATCACCTAAATCTCAAACTTAGTTCAAACGATTAAATCCAAAAACCTAGTAAGCGACCCATTACCTTTTTAGCACAAATCTAAATGTTTTAACAATTTTAGTGGCCACAATGATCACTTAATAGTTTAATTAGGTCACACAACCATTTACTAGATTTTAATCTCACTTAATTTCATTAATCCCAAAATTCTAGTTTGCAAAATTATGTAGTTAGGACAAATTAAATGTAACAATTTGCAATTTAGCAACTAGATTAGGTTTAACAAGTCTTAACATGTTAAACCACACATTTAAACCATGATCAAAAGATAAAAACCCTAACTTGATCCAAACCCTAATATTGAATTTCAAACTTGCAATTAAAATCATAATTAAGCTTCTAATTAGCTTATATTGAAGTAATAATCCAACAAGTAATCATTTGTTTAGGATTTATACCTCACAAATCAAGAGATCAACCTTGAAACTTAGCCTCCAAAGATAGCTTCTTGCATCAAGATCCAAGCTAGATAGGTCAAGTAATAAAGGGTTAAGGTTTAATTAGGTGTTTGTAAGGTTTTTTTTTATTGATTTTTGAGGCAAAATTGATGGATTTTTTGAAGAGAAGCGAGATGGGGAAATGTGGAGCTGCTGCTGTGGGGGGGGGGGGGTCGGCCAATTGATGAGGAGAGGGGAGAGAGTGAGGTGGTGTTTGTGAAGTAAATAAAATATCCCATACCCTATTTATTAAACCCATATCTCTTTGTTTATTCTTTTCCTTTTTTATTTCTTTTTCTTTTCTATCTAATCTTTTCAAGTGGGGAACTTTGGGGAGGGGGCTGCTTTAGGGGAGAGGGTGAGGGTGTGTGTGTGTATGTGAGGAATACCAAGTAACATGCAACCATACCCCAAGTCAACAAGCCCAAACCTCAATTCTATTTAATTTATTTTCACAATTTAAGCCTTTTTATTTTATATTTTCTAAAACTATCTTGACAACTTCTTTTTATTTCAAAAACAATATGTTACATTTTGGTTTAATGTGTCATGATGCACAAAACTTGTATTAACCTATTCTAATTTGTAAATATCACTAATTAAATGTATTAGTGAAGGCTTAAAATAATATTTAAAATAATTAATTACGGAATATATTTTAGTAAACTAGCAAATTAATAAGTGACCAACTAAAAATCAAATACTAGCAATTCCATAGCTAGAATAGGTATATTTAAGTTTATGTGGAAAAATAATTATTTCCTGTTTTTTTTAATGGAAAACACCAGTTATTTTACCGATAATCGGAAATTTCACCTAAACGATTTTCAAAACGTTACATTTGGGGTCTGAATTTATCCACCCCCCTAGACTCGATATGCAATACTCATAGACGAACGGACCGGACTGTACGGATATTGTCACTGTCAGGCTCAGTAGGGTTTCAGGATGAGTTTGCTCGTCGGACTCCCTTTCGCTCAATACCTGGGTAGCCGTTACGTACAGCTAGTGCCACTGACGTACTTGTGGTTAAACCCACTGCCAGCGTATTGATGAGTCTTTAGAGTCCCACACAGAGGGTTTTCCTAGGGAGAAACGTTGTACAGGCCGTATGGTTTTATGGCAGGGTTCGATCATATACGTGCACTAGTGCACAGATCATGATCGGACGGATAATACTAGTGGGCTTTGGTTTAAGCCGGATCCAAGTATTATATTGTTGGATTACTTTCGTCTCGTACTATTCGTATTCAGTCGGAATACGGATGCGGGTATGTATATAAGGATGAGGGGTATTCTTGTAATTCGTTACAAGATAACTTTAGAAGATGCCATTTCTTTTCTTTATTTTGTATTAAACATTTAGGGTTTTGGTTTAAATGTTTAATATTGTGTTGAGGTGTAAAGTGTGAGTGCAAGTTTTGGCATGGTGGATTGATTGTGGCATAGTGACTCATGGTGTGTTTTCTTGTGCCATGCTTAATTCTTTATTAGTTTTAGTTGTGAGATATTTGTGGGGGGGCTGCCCTTTACCTTGATGGTGCTGGGAATTTCTTTGTGAGCCCAACACAATACTTCACAACTAAAGAAAAAGAACAGAGCATATTTTTCTCCACTTGTTTTTCTTTTCATGCCAAGTCTTGTGCTCACAACTTCTTCATCTCATGGCTTCTTCTTCACCTCCACCTTATCCCTCTCATGTGTTGAGAATCCTACGGTGTATTGAGACAAAGTATTCACACACTATCTCTACTTCATCTTAGGCATCTAGGTTAGCAAACTTGATGTCCGAGTTGCTTCGGTTTAGAGGCGGGAGCCCGTATAAAGAACCCTCAACGTGGATCTTCTTAGACGAAGGGAGACCGGAGACCAAACATCATCGAGGCAGCCGTGAGGAGCTTGGACAGAGGTTGAAGACCGAAGGACACTGATCGATCGGTATAACCTCTCTAAACATTTTACAGTTAACTAATATAGGGTTAATGGTACGATCCGTCGTTTAGGGTTCCGTTAGCGCCAAGTTTTAAAAGTTTTTGTTCCGCGTTTGACCACGGTTTGATGGCCGGGGCACTGGCGTAGCCTTACAGCTTCCACATATGAGTAACCTGAAAGAGAAGAAAGTTCTTAAAACCATTACTATCAACGGAATACCTAGCACAAGTATCTACATCTTCGATCATCTTGAAAAATCCTGATACTTGCAACATGTGGTTCTCTACTTTATTCATATACCTATAACTTCTCAAAATTTGGACCTTGTATTTCAGTGAAACAGATATCTAAAAACCAGAGAAGTCACAAGTAAACAGAATATAGTACGGGTACCAACCCCTTTGTCCTAATGGACACTGCACAACATACAATACATTGTATAAGTCCCATGAGTTAAATAACTCAAACCCTGTGCATCATAGGTTGAAAACCGTACTATGGTTAAGAAGAATTACACCGTTGTTGAATGCTCCTTATCCAATCATCAACTGATACAGGTAAATGTCATAGACATAATTTCAAAAAGTTATATCTCACTTTAAAAAATAAACGTACAGATATATCAGTTTGAAATTGGTGCATAACAACGGATATTCAAAACCAAATATCTGCCGTCCGGCAAAAACCCAGGTGATTTCCTCAAATATCACCAATTACAAAGAATTCCGATATAATGAGGATATAATCACCTAATTCCCAATATCTTACTCCTACTCATCATCCGTAATACCATACAGATGTGAGAATCATGTGTGGTAAATACATACCCTGGAGTTAGAATCTAATTGGGAAATTAATTTTCAATTAACAACGCACAGTGAAACTGAAACATGAAAATGTTTCGGAAGGGTTTCCGGGTATTCCTAGTAATGCCTCATCTACTATCCAGATTCATGACTGCAACTGTATATTTCCTTGCCATCTCTCCAATCCCTTTATATGTCTTTACTTATTACCTTCTGTACACCATCTTTAGGCTAAATGGTTTTCTTCCTTACCTACCTTTCGGCACCAGCCTATGGTTTGGAAGAAGACTATCCAGTAAGCTTAATAGGTGTACCCTCCTAAATACCAGGAACCCTCGCAACCTGAGAGAAGGTAATGGGAAAAGACAACTGAATAATCCTTATTTTATTTCTCTATAACCAGAAACCATCCTCGAACTGGAACACGTTGCTTCGAGTTCGTATGTAACTATACGATGGTGTATCCAAGAAATGTGGATCTTCGTAGTGATACAGAATGTTTAGAAGAAATTCAAAGGTGAAGTAGGAGTGGCGATGATATACGCGGCTTTGTCGTGAATGATATCGGTCGCAATTTACTTTTCCATCTTTCTAATCCCTTTATTTGTCTTTACTTATTACCTTTTGTACACAACATTTAGGCTAATTGGTTTTATTCCTTACCTACCGTTCGGCACCAGCCTATGGTTTGGAAGAAGACTATCCAATAAGCGTAATAGGTGTACTCTCCTAAATACTAGGAGCACTCGCAGATAAGATAAAGGGAAAAGACAACTGAATAATCCTATTCAAATTCTCCAGAACCAGAAACCATCCTCGAATCTGAAACAAGTTTCTTTGAGTCGTATGTAACTATACGATGGTTATATCCAATAAATGTTGATCTTCGTAGTAATACAGAATGTTCCGGAGAAATGCAAAGGGTAAATGTAGGAGTGGAAATGATATATGCAACTATGACAATCCAAAAGCCAATGTGATTTAAGAAGGTTCGGTTAACTTGGTTCATGAGTTTTAGTCTAGGGTCGGGCTATGGTCGCTGCCAGAGAGAGAGAGAGAGAGAGAAGAAACACTCAGCGTGTACTCTAACCTAGATCAGAATGGTTAATCACTTTATCTAATCAGGATGGCTTCCACTGTTTCCTCGAATTCTCCTCCAAACCCAAAAGAAGAATTAATCGGGATCATCTAAAATCACCCGAGGAGTAAACCAACTCATCAGTGGGAATCGGGATCCAGCTATCATCGTATGATAACTTGATGGAAGCCACTCAAGTTATCACACTCCAGAAGGTATGCGCATGCATGGAAAGTTTCAGTTTCTTTAGAAACTCCCGATGTGGATTTTTTCCCCATGCTCTTATGACCTTGACGAAGGCCAACAAATCATAAGTCACATGTAAAGTTCTACCCGTCATTGTCCAGATTAATCGAAACCCACCCGTACTCGCTCATGATGAAGGCCAACAAAGCTGTACGACTTTCCTAGATTAATGCAAATCCATGCAACAGAAAAGTAACATATATCTACCATACACTATACCTTGACGAAGGACAACAAACATAACATGAACACTAAGCGCTACCCGTCTGAAATGACGGAGGGCTACGGCTGGTTTCTGACAAAAAACCTTGAACGTAATGAACTTGATATCGCTGAAGGAAATCAAGTGGTTTTACAAAAGTATAGTGGTGAAAATTTTTGCTAAAGAGGTCACTCCCGGTGAAGGGATCTCGGCTCTTTCCTCGTCGAATGAGGTGAAGCATATTCCAAACCGAATAACACGATACAAAGCAAAAATAATCGACAATAGTGAAGTTATTACGCTGACGCAAACTTCTGCCCAAGGGGTCACTCCCGATGAATGGATCTCGGCCCTTTCCTCGTCGAATGAGGTGCTGGATATTCATAACCGAATACCACTTTGCAAAGCAAAAGAGAACGTCTGTAATGTCTGTTTTTCAAAAAACATGGTTCCAACAACATCAAATAGGTTTTTATTATCCTTGCATTGATCAGAATCAACGCAGTCCTATCAATTAAACATATCATACCACAGAAAAGGAACGAAAATAAAATGTACGTATATGCCATCCGCATTCGCCACTGGGCCCCATCATCACCCGTTAGGTTACTTAACTAATGACAGAGCGGGGGCTGGACTAGCACGGATGCAAAACATATACAAAATCTTCTAGTATATATATAAATATATATAACAATCGTCCAAGGCATGATATAAAGAAACATTGCAGAATCTCAGTCAAGCAACACAGAGTGGTGGATAATCCTGGAGGCTCGGGTTTCACTTGAGCCGCAAATGAGACCCGACGTTCCTTGTCGTGTGGATAGCCTGTGCAATGAAAACCTAGAGCCCTACAAGCGCAACAAGTTACCCGCCAATACCAGAAGCGAGGCAACCCCAATCAACAACGTGAATAGGACATCCAACACTCCACGGAATCCGATAACTTGAGCACCCTTCCTTGGGTCAATCTATACCCCCTACGAGTGCGGCGAATAGCCCACCAATTCTAGAATGAGGCCCCCTTTGTCTCACCGCTATGAGATGCGGGCTCGTTGCCCTCTAGAACCCGGCTATTCGTGCACTCTACCGTGGGATAATCCTAGTACAGAAAAGAAAATAAGTATAAGGGTGACATCGACCTCAACCTGGTCGTGCCCCAAACAAATAATATACAAACGAGCAGTGACGGCAGTCCACATGTTTGACGCTTACCCCGAAATATCAAATGTAAAAATGAAACTAAATTGTACTACCATTGCACCTAAGCTATCCACCACGACGATCCAACCACAACCATAACACAACATAACACAGAACATCAACGTGAATGCCACGTTCGCAAACCCGTCTAAAAGTCATATAGCAATTAGACGAGTTGTATCGCTCTAATGACATTCACGGTCGCAGATAGTAATGTATGTACTGAAAACTACGACATTAGAATTCCGCACGGAATTAGCAAACTAAACCAATTTCCAAAACCATGAAAAAACAGTGAGCTAAAGTTACAAAAACCGACCGTTTAAAACCAATTCGGAAGTCCGAATCAAAACAAAACGCGCACGAACCTTCATGGGGAGTTAGAGCACAAAATTAACTTCGAGTCGGGGGACCTAGAGGGGGTACCCAACCCCCGAGGCCACCACGAGGTGGCCAGGGGTGAGGCAGACCCGAAACTGCCCAAGATGGGACAGTTTTGGGTGTTTACTGCCAAGAACACCTTGTGGTGGTCTTGCGGAGTGAGCCCAGCCATTAGGTACCCCCCGGGGATTCCCCGGGGTGCCCATGCACTACCCCACGGCTTCTCAGTTCAAACCGTGAGCCCACGGGGTGTGCAAACATCTCAAACTTTCAGTTTTTGGAACTGTTTTTGTCGACAGTTTTTGCACGACAAAAACGACGGATTTCTATTGTCGCAATGAGTTAACTAAGGCTTATGGAGTGGCTCTGATACCATGTTGAGTTATGCAAGCGCCCCGGCCATCAAACCGTGGCAAAATGCGGAACAAAATTTTTCAAAAACCGGCGCTAACACAACCCTATAACCCGGATCGACCTATAAGCCCTAGATAACAAAACATGAAAAGGAGTTAGAATGGTTATACCTAATGAACCAGGTCCTTCGGTCTTCTACCATCTTCTAAGCTCTATGAAGTCGCGGATCGAATTTGGTTGCCGGTCTTCCTCCATCTGCGATGATCCATCCGAAGGAAACGACGCAAGCTCCAGCCTCGCCAAGCGAGGCAACCGACGCTCCAAGGTTGCTAGCAATGGATAGTGGAGGTGTAGGAATGTCTTACTATAATTTTCTCTCATCACTAATGCTCAAAAGAGCAACTATAGAAGATGAAGAGGAAGTGAGGAAAACAAGTGGCATGAGCAACCAAGGAAAAATGGCTAAGTCTCAAGAAAGAGAGTGAATCAATCAAGTGAAGAAAAGAACTAGCATGGCATGTAATGAATTGTGGCTGCCCATTTCAATCATGCAATGAAAAATATCTCTTTTCATTTATCAAATAAACTAATGTGGTGCCATACCTCTCTACATGCCATCAAACCATGCTTATGCCAACTCACCCCTCTACCTCATTTGAAAAACAAATGAATTTCCAAAATGAAAATCATACAAATGAGGTGTCCATCTTCTAGAAACCATTCCGTATAAATACGGAATACAACCTGGTATATGTATCGAAATACACATACGCGTATTCGTACAAAAATACGAATAGCCAAGAGAGAAAATGAATATTGAACAATAATACTAGAATACAAATATATAAATACACATATATACCTAATTTAATAATCCGGCTTAATCCTAAGCCGCTAGTATTATCAACCGTCCGATTAAAGTCTGTGTAGCCTGTACACATATTTAATCGGATACCTGTATGTGCCAACATACGCCATATACACCATATCGTCTGAACCGTGAAAACACTTTGTTTAGCATACACGTCCCGTCGTTTTGAAAAAAAAATTAGAAGGGTTTCCTTTGTTAAGTGTTTCGTGTCATCTCGGATACGTAGGTAAATACTGAGACTATATCTCCTTTTTGGAAATCCCTTCGATAACTATCAATGCATGCAAAAATATATTCAGGTACTGTCCTCGGACTAGTCCTGCTCAGCTACTATACCATATAGTAAGTATCATAAAACATACTGCTCCAAAAGAAATCATTCAAAAAATGTGTATACAAATGCCACGTGCGTCTGGTGTGCACGGAAATCGAAATCCATGAATGTGTCATATATGTGCACAGAAACACAAACTAAGTGCAACGGGTGTGCACGAAACACTAATCAAAGGCAACGGGTGTGCCTGACAGCAATATCAGGTGCATCTGATATGCATGAAGAATTCCGATTTAGTGCATCTGGCGTGCACCAAAATCCCATCAAGCGCATCAAGTATGTGCAAGAATCCAAATCAAATGCCCAAGGTGCACGAAAACTGTCACGACCCGATATAGCCCGTGACTGGCACTTGAATCATATGAAGCCTATTGGACCCCATCTAATTCAAGTTAGCCAAAAGCCCAGAAATCTAAAACCATTTTAAGGAGAAAACAAGGAAAACTAGTTTTTAAGAAGTAAGAAAACATGTTTTAAAAACATGGTTTTCAAGTAAGTAGCCGAATATGCATTTATAAAATCCTCAATGTCTTTTCTGAAAATTTCGGCAGAGTTTCCTTTGTAAATACTGGCCCCGAACGGGGTACAACATGAATAATATATATATATATATATGCACAATGAAAAGGCATCCCCAAACGGGAGATAGTTCTTCGTCAATCGACGGTCACAACCACACAAGCAATATGATATACAACGCCGAAGGGCGAGGATCAAAACTCAAAAAGATACTCAAATCAACATGAAAACCTTAATACTACAACGCGCGACTCTAAGGTCGAAATAATACATAACTGGTTTTCTAAGTCTGAAACAATATACAAGTTTTGTTGATGGAATTACTAGATACAACTGAATAATACATGTATAATGGCGGTTCTGATGCAAAAGAACCCACCTACCAAGCAAATCACCCGTAAGGGAAGCAATGTGCCAGAAGAGCCGCAATGAAACATGTACGACAAGACCTGCAAGAACTGTGGCACAACGGGGGTGAGTTGCCAACTAGTGAATAGAAAACATCACAGAGCAGAAATCGTATGTATGACACAATCCTAGGCCAATACGATCAGATATATATATAAACCTCAAATGAATAAGTCTGAATCAAGATAAGGTGGCAATGTAACATCTATACATGAGTGTAGTGCCAAGTGTGTAGGGTTACTAGGCACTCTCATCGGCTTCATCGGATAAATGAGCGGACTAGTCGTCGGCTTCGATGCCGAAGATGATCTACGTCGAGGCTACACTAGATCAAGCTCCGACTTCACCTAGTTGTGAAACTTGTGAAGAAAACTCCCAAAACCACTTGGCAAGAGGTAGAGGATGAAGAAATAGGAGGTGGGTTCACTTTAGAATTGGATTTCTCACTTTAGAACTCAAGATGCCATTGATGGAGTCTAGTTTTCTTTCTTGAAGAAGGAGAAGAAGAAGATAGAATATGAAAAAGTATTTTCATAATAGAAAAGAAATCAATACTTATCATATCCTAACTAAGGTCAAGTGTAGAGAATAGACCATGGTAAGTGGGAATGGTTAGGGTTAAGCATGAAGACAAAGTGGTCTCTTTAGTCAAAGCTTCATGAAGCTTCAACAAGCTTCATGATAAAAAGAAACCATTTTGTTTTCTTTTATCTATTTAAATAAATAAAGAATGGATAAATAAATGAGTGAGTAAATCAAAACCCTAACCATGGTACAATTCTTTACACAAAGCCAATATTCATGCATCATCAAACATGATACAATCAAGTGCACAAAAGTATATCACATATACAACTTGTGAACTTCAAGTGAGAAAATCCATTTAAAGTGAACCAATACTAGTTAATGCAAAGTAATATATCAAATATATAATTATACACTAGATCATTAAATCAACATTTGATTCAATGATCCGGTCATGTCGCACATAACCGACTAGTATCCAATGTATCGATTTATCGAATCAATGATTCGATAACTAGGTCACATCACATACAACCAATCGAAACATTCATCGCGAGAATGAAATGCGGTATCACATACACGCATTATTCTCGGTCCCGCACATATCTCATATGCGCTCCTATTTCGTTTCGCTTGAGCCAGGAAACCTCTATGTAGGACTCTAAAGACTCGTCAATACGCCGGTAGCAGATGATGATCATATCAAGCACCCACAAGCCGCAAGCGGTCTGCTAAACGTAACGGCCACCCGGGTATTAAGCGATCAGAAGATCGACGAGCTAGCCCGCTCACACTCCTGTGAATCCAACCAGTAACACTTACCGTACAGTCCGGTCTGTTCGTCTGATATGTCGCATATCAAGTCTAGGGGTGGTAAACGTCAGACCCCAATAACCGATAAGTCGCGCCGATGTGAGGCTCATAACGGGTCGAGAAACTACTGGTAACACTTACCAGCAAATCTCTAATCAGCCCTGGCCAGGGACTTCCCTGTTACGGCCAATCGAGCACAGCGCAACATCAACCCCCAATACCGGGAGAGACGAAACCCCTCCTATCGCTCATTGTCTCCATGTGACTCGGGACTGTACCCAAAGACCACCGTTTTGCACGCCCTCATGGACGTGGTAAGGTGGAGATCAAAGCACAGTGGGAATCACACAAGACTCTATGACGATCTCGGGTCTACAGACTAACCTGTACAAGTGTCACCTGAGAACTGCCATCTGACGTTAGGTATAATACCATCTGGGAGTTCTCGGCGAGTCCGTCCAGTGTACCCAGTCTCCACTGAGCACCCGTACACCATCTCTGATGTCAAACACCAATGGATATGGGATCATCCATCGCCCATCTCATGGGTCGAGAAGCGTATACGCTAGTCTACACTGGTATATCGATGCCCCGTCTCGATACACCCACGACTAGGGACCTTGAAGGATGTACTTATGGACTACCATGTCCCCACTAGTATGATCTGCATCATAGTCCAGGTAGTCAAGTACACATCCTAAGGGCTTTACCAACATGTAATTATAAGACAGTTTAAAGAGACAAGTGTACATGTTAAGATAAAGAGCAACCAGATAGCATACTATCATATCGAGCAAGAAAGTCATCTCTATATATGTCCAAGCATCCAATATAATATACATCATCTGTACAATACTGGCCTCTAGGGCACACATACAACTAACAATCTCCCACTTGCACTAGGGCCAGCTGCTGTAGTATCGCATACCGAGCATCCCGAAGAGTCTCTCAAACTGTATCTGGGGAATGGCCTTCGTGAGTGGATCCGCCGTGTTGTTCTTCGTGTCAACCCTCCTGACCTCGATCTCCCGGCGATCAACTATCTCCCGGATCAGGTGATACCGCCTCAGAATATGCCTGGATCGCTGATGGGACCTGGGTTCCTTGGCTAAAGCCACCGCTCCATTGTTATCGCAATACAAAGGTATTGGATGCTCAATGGATGGAACGACTCCAAGTTCAGTAATGAACTTCTTGATCCAGACAGCCTCTTTAGCAGCATCGTTGGCAGCGATGTATTCAGCCTCCATCGTCGAGTCTGCCACGGTTTCCTGCTTGGAACTCTTCCAGCTAACCGCCCCTCCGTAAAGGGTAAAGACAAATCCCGACTGCGACTTAGAGTCGTCCTTATCACTCTGGAAGATCGAATCGGTAAAGCACTCCACTTGGAGTTCTCCATTACCATACACCAAGAGCATCTCTTTAGTCCTTCGTAAGTACTTGAGAATGCTCTTCACAGCTTTCCAGTGACTCTCTCCAGGATCAGCTTGATACCTGCTCACTATACTTAGTGAGTATGCTACATCGGGTCTGGTACATAGCATCGCATACATGATAGAGCCTACAGCCGAAGCATAGGGTATCCCTTGCATGCGAGCTCTCTCCAAATCAGTCTTGGGAGACATCTCTTTGGAGAGAGTGACTCCAGAAATCGTGGGTAAATTCCCATGCTTGGATTCTTCCATACTAAACCTCTTTAGTATGGTGTCAATGTACCTGGATTGGGACAATCCCAATATCCGTTTGGATCTATCTCTATAGATCCTAATTCCCAATATGCAGGAGGCATCACCAAGATCTTTCATCGAGAATCTTTGTGATAAGAAGAGCTTGACCGATTGCAGCATAGGAATATCATTTCCTATCAAGAGTATGTCGTCCACGTACAATACGAGGAAGACAACCTTACTATCTGCTACCTTCTTGTAGATACAAGGTTCATCTGGGTTTTTGACGAAATCAAACTCTTTGACAACGACGTCAAAGCAGATGTTCCAACTCCGCGATGCTTGTTTTAATCCATAAATGGATTTAAGCAGCTTGCACACCTTCCCGCTGCTCCCACTGTCTACGAAGCCCTCTGGCTGAGTCATGTACACGCACTCTTCTAAATCACCATTTAGAAAGGCGGTCTTAACATCCATTTGCCAGATTTCGTAATCATGATATGCAGCGATGGCAAGCATGATCCGGATGGATTTAAGCATAGCCACTGGAGAAAAGGTTTCGTCATAGTCCACACCTGCTCTTTAACGAAAACCCTTTTCTACAAGTCTAGCTTTGAAAGTCTCCACTTTCCCATCTACACCAAGTTTTTTCTTGAAGATCCACTTGCTCCCGATGGGTTTTACCCCTTCAGGAGCAACATCCAAAGTCCATACTTTGTTGGTGTACATGGATTCCATCTCGGACCGCATTGCATCCAGCCATTTCACTGAGTCCCTACTCGTGATGGCCTGCTCGAAGCTAGTTGGGTCATCATCCTCCATGATGCAATCCTCGCTCCCACCATCCATGAGAAAACCGTAGTATCTCTCAGGTGGGCGAGGAACCCTACTAGATCGGCGGAGAGGCTGAGGTTCGTCGGGAGCTTGTGAATCTTCTGGTTCCACTAAATCTTCAGTTTGAGTTTGTGTAACCGGAATTTCTTCCAGTTCTACCTTATCCCCACTAATTTCTTTTGCAAGAAATTCCTTTTCCAAAAAGGTGGCATGTCGAGAAACAAACACTTTTTGTTCCACTGTATGGTAGAAAAGATATCCATGTGAATGTTTGGGATATCCCACAAACTTACATAGAATTGACCGCGCCTCGAGTTTGTCCGGATTTTGCCTTTTTACATAGGCCGGGCAACCCCATATCTTAACTCTTTTAAGACATGGTCTCTTCCCACTCCATATCTCATATGGTGTGGTAGGTACAGATTTAGTTGGAACTTGATTCAATAGGTATGCTGCTGTTTCCAGCGCATATCCCCAGAAGGAAATAGGTAACTCAGCTGTGCTCATCATAGAGCGCACCATATCTAATAGGGTGCGGTTCCTCCGTTCTGATACACCGTTGTGTTGTGGTGTATATGGAGGAGTCAGCTGAGAGAGAATCCCATTCTCTTTTAGGAAGTCCAGGAATTCATTGCTCAAGTATTCACCTCCTCGATCAGATCGAAGGATTTTAATACTTTTTCCGGTTTGGTTCTCGACTTCTTGTTTATATTCTCTAAATTTCTCAAAAGCTTTTGATTTGTGTTTCATCAGGAACACATATTCGAATCTAGAGAGATCATCAGTGAATGTAATGAAGTACGAAGAACCATCCCTGGCATGTGTAGACATAGGACCGCATACATCACTATGTATCAGTCCCAAGAGTTCGGTAACTCTTTCTCCGTGTCCCGTAAACGGAGTTTTGGTCATCTTGCCTTTGAGACATGACTGGCAAGTGTCATAAGATGAAAATTCAAACGGATTTAAATATCCATCCTTATGCAACTTAGCTAGTCGTGTCGCATTGATGTGACCTAGTCTACAATGCCACAAGAAGGATTCGTTCAGTTCAGAACTCTTTCTCTTGTGTGTGTTTGTTATGCTCAGAACTGTTGATTGATTTAGAACATAAATGCCATTGCACAGCGTGCCTGATCCAACCAACTTTTGGTTAAGGAAAATGTTCATAACATTGTCCTGTAATACAAAATTATATCCCTCTTTACTTAATAAAGAAACCGATATAATGTTGCATATCAGGTTCGGCATGTAATAGCATTCGTTCAGAACCAATGTATTACCATTTGGTAATACAAGATGATATTCCCCGACAGTCTTAGCTGCAACAATTGCACCATTTCCAACTCTAATGTCTTTATCACCTTCTCCAAGTTCTCTACCTTTCCTAAGCCCATGTAACTGATTACATATATGGGATCCTGACCCGGTATTTAATACCCAGGACGTAGAGCAAATGGAGAAACAGTTCTCTGTAACGAACACACCCGAAGAAAATGCATCATCATGTACTTTCTTCATTCGGGTGGCATGGGAATCCTGGTATTCCCCTATATCCTGTTCAGTCCTATAACTCTTATAGGAAAGAACGGAACCAACGTTCCCCAGCACAGTATAACATGCGGGTTCGGTCAATACATCCATATTATTATCTTTATTAGGGCATGACATGGTCGCTACCTGGAGAGAGAGAGAAGAAAACACTTTAGCGTATGCTCGTGCAAGATCAGATTGGTTATTATCTTCTCTAATCAGGATGGCTCCCACTGGTTTTTATCAAATCTTCCTTCAAACCTTAAAAGGAAAGACTAGCCGGGATTAATTACACACTACAAGTTCGCCAATCTTTCAGCCAGGCCAGTGTCGGTACTTTGAGGGAGGTCCCCCGTGCTTTCGCATGAACCTAATTAATGTAAACCTCGTTTTCCCAGAGGCGTAACCCCGTTGACACCTTTCTAGACATCTAATTGATCGGCTAATTGTAATGTGTAAAACTCTCCCAGGAGTAACTCTTACTCGTAGTGGGTATCGGGATCCAACTATCTCATAGAAGGTATGCAATCTCATTGCAAATTTCAACACTTGAAATTCCCGATAATATTTTGCCCCTAGCGTCCTATGACCTTGACAAGGGCCAACAAATCATAGTCTGCTAGTCAAGTTCAACCCGTCATTTCTTGATTGAATCAAACCCACCCGCACGGCCCTTGATAGAGGCCAACAAGGTCGTACGACTACCCTGAAACAATCTGCATCACATGCACAAACAGATAAGCACTATTCAGCTACCGCACACTACGCCTTGACAAAGGCCAACAAACGCAGCACGAATACTAAACAGTTCTTATCTGAAATGACGGAGGGCTACGACAGGTTTTTCTGAAAACCTATTGCGTAATGAACTTGATATCGTTGTAGGATCAAATGAAGTTTTAAAATGGAGTGATTTTGAGGCTTTTCTAGTTTTGCTAAAGGGGTCACTCCCGGTGAAGGGATCATCGGCCCTTTCCTCGTCGAATGAGGTGCGGGATATATCATATATATCACTGTGCAAAGCAGAAACTATAGAAGCAATCAAAAGTCAAACCGAGTGTGTAGCATCTGCCAGTTATTGCTAAAGGAGTCACTCCCGGTGAAGGGATCTCGGTCCTTTCCTCATCGAATAAGGTGCAGGGTATATCATATATACCGCTATGCAAAGCAAGAACTGTAGCTACCTGTTTTGTTTAAAATTTGATTCTACAACATTTTAGGTTTCTTTTCTTTCATTAATCACATTAATGAAGTCCCATCATTTAAATACCTAAACATCACAGATAAATACGACGTACACTTATGCCATCTGCATTCACCTCGATGTCCCCTCGTGCACCGTTAGGTTAGGTAACTAACGACAGAGCAGGGCAGGGCTAGTGCGGGTGCAAAACATAAGTAACGTCTATATAATATATCATATATACTATATAAAGTATCTATCACAGAACATCACATGATCACATCACAGATATCGCAGCAGAAGAAACATACGAAACATTGGATATACTAGGACGTCCGTGTTTTCAATACGAGCCAGTATAAAACACGGATTCCACGGTCGTGATGAATAGCCAATCCCACACCCCTAGACCCCTACGAGAGCGGAAAGTAACCCTACCAATTCTAGAGTTAGGAGACCCGGACTCGACTCCTCGAGATGGTCTCCCACTGGACCCTAGAACCAGGTTACTTGTGCTCCCCTCCTTGGGTCTACCCTAATGCGGAAAAGTAAATAATATACAAAGGGTGACAGCTTCCGCTACCTGGAAGTGCCCCAATAAAAGAATATTACATACAAGTTTTTACATGAATGAAAATGAAAAACACTCATCTCACATAAAAACCCCCGGCCATTCAAACACGACAATCCAATATAACATATCCAGCAACACATAACATCACATGTCAACAACGTAAGTAAATACGCGCATCCCAATTGTCGTTGACATATAGCAACGAAACCGGAGATATCACATATTACACTTACGGTCACAGAAAAGAAAGTGTAAAACTACAACAGTTGGAATCCGCAACCTCTTTAGACATCGCATGCCTAACACTTATAAACCCTGCATTTTAGTCCCATTATCGAAAACTCTTTTCAATATGAAGTGAGACTAAACCGCTAGATTTATAACATACTCTCAGTTATCTCATAACTGTGTGTGAATTCCAATTATTGTATCCCATTCCGGATAAATAGAAAATATTAAACTTTCCGATCGAACATTCGAACACCCAAGTTTTCCCGAAACCGTTCAACACATGAAATAGGTTCAAAGACATTCACTTCATGCCTCAGTACCAACGGTCCAGCCGTAGAAGGGTCAAGCCAACGCCTCACATGTAGCACGCCGTACTGCCCCAAACCCGAAGGTTCAAAGGGCAGTTCAAGACGGTCACATAATCGAGTTAAGGTTTGTTGTCTTCTAGAGGGACCATCGCGTTACTTGCACTACTTAGAACGTCTTTAAACCACGGAAAAATCCAACACTTGGAAATTTTCCGGCAGGGGAAAAGTTGGGTATTTATATCCGGTCGAACTTTTTAACATATTCGAAAATTATCCGGAAAACCACACAGACAAAATTTGAAAATCCGATCGAATCTTTGATTCCCAATACAACCCCAGAATACTCATCTGTAGAGTCACAATAAAAATACCCAGAAAATATAGCATTAAATTATATGAGTTACTGTGCAGAAATCATCAGACAAGGGGACAGAACGGCCGCGGAACCGTCGCACATTCCTAGCTCGTGCCGCGGTTCCACGGTGGAAAAATCGATTTAGGCCCTCGTATTTCACAGTAATTCAAATAAGACCCTGCTTATTTTTCTGCATATTTTTAATTGACAAAAATCCAAATTTTCAGAAAATTTCCAGAGAGCATTTTGGTATTGTGGGTTTCGGTTCGATCGGGTTTCAAATATCGTCTAGACTTCGCCTAAGGCTCTAGCTAGGCTCTGATACCACTGTAGGGTTACTAGGCACTCTCATCGGCTTCATCGGATAAATGAGTGGACTAGTCGTCGGCTTCGATGCCGAAGATGATCTACGTCGAGGCTACACTGGATCAAGCTCCGACTTCACCTAGTTGTGAAACTTGTGAAGAAAACTCCCAAAACCACTTGGCAAGAGGTAGAGGATGAAGAAATAGGAGGTGGGTTCACTTTAGAATTGGATTTCTCACTTTAGAACTCAAGATGCCATTGATGGAGTATAGTTTTCTTTCTTGAAGAAGAATGAGAAGAAGAAGATAGAATATGAAAAAGTATTTTCATAATAGAAAAGAAATCAATACTTATCATATCCTAACTAAGGTCAAGTGTAGAGAATAGACCATGGTAAGTGGGAATGGTTAGGGTTAAGCATGAAGACAAAGTGGTCTCTTTAGTCAAAGCTTCATGAAGCTTCAACAAGCTTCATGATAAAAAGAAACCATTTTGTTTTCTTTTATCTATTTAAATAAATAAAGAATGGATAAATAAATGAGTGAATAAATCAAAACCCTAACCATTATCATAACCATGGTACAATTCTTTACACAAAGCCAATATTCATGCATCATCAAACATGATACAATCAAGTGCACAAAAGTATATCACATATACAACTTGTGAACTTCAAGTGAGAAAATCCATTTAAAGTGAACCAATACTAGTAAATGCAAAGTAATATATCAAATATATAATTATACACTAGATCATTAAATCAACATTTGATTCAATGATCCGGTCATGTCGCACATAACCGACTAGTATCCAATGTATCGATTTATCGAATCAATGATTCGATAACTAGGTCACATCACATACAACCAATCGAAACATTCATCGCGAGAATGAAATACGGTATCACATACACGCATTATTCTCGGTCCCGCACATATCTCATATGCGCTCCTATTTCGTTTCGCTTGAGCCAGGAAACCTCTATGTAGGACTCTAAAGACTCATCAATACGCCGGTAGCGGATGATGATCATATCAAGCACTCACAAGCCGCAAGCGGTCTGCTAAACGTAACGGCCACCCGGGTATTAAGCGATCAGAAGATCGACGAGCTAGCCCGCTCACACTCCTGTGAATCCAACCAGTAACACTTACCGTACAGTCCGGTCTGTTCGTCTGATATGTCGCATATCAAGTCTAGGGGTGGTAAACGTCAGACCCCAATAACCGATAAGTCGTGCCGATGCAAGGCTCATAACGGGTCGAGAAACTACTGGTAACACTTACCAGCAAATCTCTAATCAGCCCTGGCCAGGGACTTCCCTGTTACGGCCAATCGAGCACAGCGCAACATCAACCCCCAATACCGGGAGAGACGAAACCCCTCCTATCGCTCATTGTCTCCATGTGACTCGGGACTGTACCCAAAGACCACCATTTTGCACGCCCTCATGGACGTGGTAATGTGGAGATCAAAGCATAGTGGGAATCACACAAGACTCTATGACGATCTCGGGTCTACAGACTAACCTGTACAAGTGTCACCTGAGAACTGCCATCTGACGTTAGGTATAATACCATCTGGGAGTTCTCGGCGAGTCCGTCCAGTGTACCCAGTCTCTACTGAGCACCCGTACACCATCTCTGATGTCAAACACCAATGGATATGGGATCATCCATCGCCCATCTCATGGGTCGAGAAGCGTATATGCTAGTCTACACTGGTATATCGATGCCCCGTCTCGATACACCCACGACTAGGGACCTTGAAGGATGTACTTATGGACTACCATGTCCCCACTAGTATGATCTGCATCATAGTCCAGGTAGTCAAGTACACATCCTAAGGGCTTTACCAACATGTAACTATAAGATAGTTTAAAGAGACAAGTGTATATGTTAAGATAAAGAGCAACCAGATAGCATACTATCATATCGAGCAAGAAAGTCATCTCTATATATGTCCAAGCATCCAATATAATATACATCATCTGTACAATACTGGCCTCTAGGGCACACATACAACTAACAAAGTGCTCATGCCAGTGCCTCAGGTAATAGCATATCATAAATATGAGCTATGATCAATGTCGACTATATCATGAAGTCTATGAATATGTGGATATCATCCAACTGTGTGATCAATGTCTGTATGTATGTGGATCTCGTCCACGTGTCACCCAATGACAATAAGCATCATGAATGTAAATATCATAAAGCATATGCATGGAAATATGAGGATATAAATCAACATGTGTCGCTCGCGACATATCAAAATAATGGAACCTGAGTGTCAAACATAGATACTCGAAAACATCATGAAACCTGTGCCTAGCATCGGCACGTAAATCCTCATATATCGGGCTCCGTCAGTGCGGATCGGCCCACATCATCTCTCGACTCTGGTCGGTATCCTCCGGATATCGACCGAGCTCAAATACAATCATCAGTAGGTAGTGGTCCCTCTGCCAGGCTCACTGTCTAGCTACACAGCAGATCCGTTCTCGCCCCGGGGTACCATACCGGGTCCACCATGTACCCGCAATCAGCCTCGTCCGCTCCTCGAATCGGGTTTCACCTGTCGCTCCCAGCACCGAGAAAACACATGGTGGACGCACTGAAATATCATACCAAGGGTAACTGGTTTTTAAAACAATTACATACTCTTTTTTTTGAAATATCCATGGTTCCCAAATCCAGAAATATCATGGAAACAACATATCTCAATGCGTATAATCAAAAGCATGATGTCTGTGACATGTAAATGAAATGTAAGCATATCAGTATATCATGGAATATGGAATAGTAATATGCACATATTGAGGGAGACCGCTCTTTTAAAATGAATCAGTTTTAAAGAGTATCTTGCGGTTCCCAAATCTCCAAATCCAACGAGAGTCATCTATATATGTGCGAATATGTATGTATGCACGTATGGGTGTACAATAGGTATGTATTTAAGTATGCCATGCAAGGGATCATATCCTGAATGTAACAGTACTACAGTGTAGTGACATTGCAATTATCGATGATGAAGTGTGTGAGCCGGCAAGCAGGTGTACGTGGAACATATGCATCATCGATAATGGTGCTGGTGTCCTAACATCATGAGTTTAATATAACAATAACCATTTGCACATACAATGCGATGCAAATTAAAAGAATATGCAGAAATCGACTAATAACGCAATAGTGACGCATCTGCATCAGTATAAAAAGTCATACAGTTTGCCTATTGAAATACGACGAATCGGGGTTTTTAGTAAAATAAGGGCTACTGTATTTTTAAGAAAAGATGCGTCTTTTGAATATATCCGTAGAATCCCTTGCCTGTCTTTAAAATACTCCCGATTCGTTAGTTTTTGAAATAGGCATGACATCAACCTAGCCTAACTTCTACTAGCAAAACTACAGCTCTAACTAACAAGTCAATCAGGAGGGGTATGGAAACCACCTAAATCTGAGTCGATAAATATATATATATATATATAATAGTCGGTGATCCTGCCTCAAAGGTACCGCGTACGACACAATATCATAAGACATCCTCGAGTCATGAGTGCGGATCTATCATCAATATAAAGCTCATATGGTAAATTATCGTACGACATCCCAAAAGCTGGGTACGGGTCAATATCACATTCCTCTCATCAAATATCATGTATCATTATCATCATATCACATGATCGGGGGTACTGATCTAAGTCTAGAACAAATCAACACCATCTATATAAATATAAATGCGTGTGTGGAACACACATCCAATGACCCGCTAAATCTCATGTTGTATCCCAAATACGAATCACAATATATCACCGATCTCATGGCACTATGCCCAATCTCATCGACTCATCTCCAAACATCATACACTATCCTCCTCATCTCGGTATATGTATAACAAATATGCATGTGTGTGCGTGTGGGTGTAAACATATTCTATGGTTCGCAACTAGGAACTATACTAGTTTACTTCTACGCCCTAATCTAACCATAGTACATCCAATCTCATCTCAAATATCCACGACACACTATAAGCTATCATAAATAGATATATATACTATACTAAATATCGAACTGCGGGGGTGCTATACTCCATCCACCCGACTTCCCCCGTAGATATAATCTACTCACTTTGCGTCTTTCTTATCGATATTGATGTCGCCATCATCTTCTTCATCGTGTCGAATCGTCGTAGGGGTACCTACATGTCACAAGTAGCGCATTGCATTAAAACCAAATCGAAACCAAAACGACACACGAAAACCTAAACGACACGCTTAAAGCTTATAGGTTAGAACCTATGGCTAGCTCTTGCAAATCAACCGATGTCACTCGTTATAGGCGTACAAACGTCAAGTGATCGAGATAAAACACAACACTCGAAATCCAGAATTCAAAATACGAGAAACGAAATACGAATCCAAAACAGCAACTAAGGAAAAAGGTCCAAGATTCTACCCTAGGTCAAATCAGACAATTTTGCATATACCCAGGGTCTATTTTACTGATGAGGGGACCACAGAACTAAATAGAGACAATTCTACCCTGTTCTGGCCACAATTTGCAGCCAGAAAGATTAAATTTGCGGCCTACATTGGGAGCTAGGGGCTAGGGTTTTGGTGGTAGCTTCCTAGATGCCTGCATGTATCACTGTGTTTGCAAAATAATTTTCAGAGTCTCGGGGTGATAGTAGATTCCAATTTCCCTACACAATTCTCATAATTTTCCGTATCTGCAGAATTCAAAGTTCGCAACCTGGGGTTTGTCTAAGGTTTTAATCCAAAATAACATCCCCACAAGGGTTGTATAGCCTCTAGTAACCCTAATTTCACTTTTGATTTCAACTAAAACCCTAATCATCAACTCAAGTTTTCGAACTCCCCAAAACCACACAATATCGGTTACAACTTTAACATGGATGTGAAAGAAATGGAAAAACTAAGCTAGTGGTTCAGAAAATACCTCATTTGGCAACTCAAGAAAATTCTTGAGTTGCCCTAAGTGTCCAAAATGCAAGCTTTCTTGGTCCAATGTGTTGCTTGTGAGCTTGTGCATCATTTTAATGAAGTGGGGATGATGTTTTGATGAAGGAATGAGGGTGTTTGTGAGGGTGTATAGGAGGAGGGAGAGAGGGCAACATCTTGAGAGGGAGAGGAGAAGAGAAATGAAGAAGATGATGAAGGGAGACCAAGTCAAGAGAACCCCTCACCTCACTCTCTCTCATGCCCATACCCATTTGTTTACTATATCCCTTTTCTTTTCTTTTCTTTTCTCATTAAATCATCAACCATGATAAAACATGTAGGAAAGCCATGAAAAAATATGTAACAAGCACAAAAAAAAAGATATGTAGCGTGTTTTGCACAAATATGCTAAAAATCCGATTAGTGATTTTTAATCGCGATTAGCACTAAATTAGTATCAAACTAATCATAAAAACTTAAAATTTGCATAATTCACATAAAACACTCTCTTTTAGTAATTTCTATAATTTTCAAAAAATTTCGCCAATTTATCGGTATTTAATTACACCGAAATATTAAAATATTCATTAAAATAATATTAAATTATAAAAATTCCCAAAAATAATATTTTATTTTTTTGAAATGTTACAATCTTCCCCCTTTAAAGAAATTCGGTCCCCGAATTTAAATTTAAACCCCTCAAATACTAAAACATTTCAATAGAAAGTCCAAGTCGTCGGGGCTCCGAAATCATCAATACATAAAACACATCATAGCGCAATGCATGCACATGAACAATGAGCAGATAACTCAAAATCAAATCTCCGTCAAGCATCCCGCAATCATCGGAGTCATGGTAAAGACACAAATGTCAAATCCAAAATAAAACCAATATGATATAAATCAGAACTATACATGTAGACATCAAATCTATACATGTAAATAGCTGATGTAAATGCATGCCAAATCTTTTTAAGTCGCTGTGCGATGCGCATAACATTGCACAGTGGCGGACGTCTATTATAAGAAAATAACCATATATGTATATATCTTTTGTTTAATATGTACGTTCTGCCGTTTTGAAAACAATTTAGAAAGGTTTCATTGTTTTAAACGTTTCGTGTCATATCAGACACGTAGGTAAATATCGAGACTATAGCTCTCTTTTTGGAAATCCTTTCGATAACTACCAATGCATGAAAAGTATATTCGGGCACTGTCCTCTGACTAGTCCTTCTCGGTACGAAAACAAATAGCAAATATCATAAAAACGTACTGGTCCATAAGGAATAAATCCCAAAAATGTATATAAGAATACCCTGTGCGTCTGGTGCACACGGAAATAAAAATCCATATATGTGCCATACATGTGCACAGAAACATCATCTAGGTGCAACGGGTGTGCATGAAACATCTGCCAAGGGCAACGGGCGTGCCTGACAGCAAAATCAAGTGCATCTGACATGTACAAGGAATCCCGATTTTGTGCATCTGGTGTGCACCAAAATCGTATCTCAAAAACATGCGCTCAACACGCGTGAAAATCCAAATAAAATGCATGGAGTGCAAGAAATCAACCTCAAAAACAGAATCAAAATCGACGGTATGCTATACAGCTCAATCCAAATCAGGTATACCGCTGTGTATAAGCTCACAATCATGTGCATCAGCGTGCACAAATCAAATCAAAACACTAAAAGTGCATGAAAACTATGCAGGAAGCGTAAATCAAATCACCGGCATAAAATAGGCATGAAATCACAATCAATACCTCAAGCGTAATAACTATGCGCAAAATATTAATACCCAGTAGGTGCAACCATGGTGTACAAAAACAGAAATCATGGAACTCAGCCATCAAGACCAAATCATGTGAACAGATCTCCCAAAATACCGAAATCTAAGGTGATGGATACGTGATAATCGAATCACAAAATCACAAATCATAAATACCGTCGTCGGTGTATCCTCCTTCAAAGTCGGGAAGGTTCCGGTGCATCCAATGCTAGCAGCGCAAGATATCTACTTGTCTCTTGCTCACGGTCTGGCGTCCTCTGTCTCTGGGTCCTTATCTTCTCTGCGGGTTACCTATCTCTCAACCAATCGGCTCATCGGCCCTGTCAGGTGTGCTAACAGGGGTGATTCCGTCCTGGCACTTCTCTGGTCATCTGCGTCTTCGGCACAGCAGTTCCTCGGAAACTGGTCGCATCCCAACGCCTCTGTAGACATATCCGACCTTTAATCTTAACGCGGAGTAACAACAGCTTGTCGGCATCCCGCACGAACCTCTTGTCCCACTTTGTTCCAATGTCGACTGATTCGGACTCGTCTTCTCGTGGCTGCGTGGACTGCGCTCCAACGGCTTTACTCGTATCTGGAGTCTCCCAAGCAATGTATCCTATCATATGGCATCCAAAAGATGTCGAACCTTTTGATCGATTCGTCAAAACCTCATTATCCCCCAAGAGATCAACATCTTGGGTACAGCTTAATAGTATCGAGTACATACCTCAGCATCGGTGGACCAGCCGTAGAAGAGCAAACCCAAGCCTCACTAATGGCGCCGCGGAACTGCCGCAAACCTTAAGGTTCAAAGGCTTTCACACGGTCATTATGTCGAGTTAGGATTTCATTCTTCTAGAGGGTCCATAGAATCGCAAGTATGTCTTTCCGAATACTTTAAACTTGGAATATGGGTTTCTGACATTCGATCACCTCCATCGACTACCAACGAACCTGCGTGAAGTCGTCTCTAGCTGGAATCAATCAATCTGATGACCTCGCATCGGGGTAAGCGAACGAACCATATGTCATAGTCATTCATCCTCGGGTGACTAGCTACCTTCCATTATATCTGTGAGTATATACCCATGCTGCAGTAGCTCCAACGTCTGGGCGATATCTCTTCATTTGCAGCAGCAACTGGCTCATTCGTCTGTACACTGAACATCGCCTCAATCATCATGAATAAGCGATATATCAATGGTCATCACACTCTGGCTGGCCTCTAGCAGTAGCCTGATCCTCTGGTGCCGATCAGCACATCCGGAAAATCTCGTAACAGCGATCTGTCAAACGCTCATGGCGCGAAAACACAAAAATACGACGCCTCCATATGCAATCGTATGTCTCTGGAATCACGCCCTGGTCAGTCCTCGTCCGTGACGAGCTCAAGCTGACGCAACTCTAGCCGTAGCTCTCTCTGCCCGTGTAATCGTGGCAGCAAAATCATAACCAGTATTGATGAGGATAGATCATATGAATGAATATAATACTGTGCAAGAAAAAGTACATCATAAGGTTTCTTAAGCGGAGTAGCGTATCGTAAATATGACGCGGAACATACGTATGGTACATCACTCGACTCAAGCTACCAACTCCATCAATTAAGGGTCATCCTACGCGACGAAAGTTCGGGTATAATACCCCCTCGACGAAGTCTAAGTTCCATAAGGTCAAGCCTAAGTTTCGTATATATATAAACGCTCTAGGCTCTACATAGTCAAACTTAGACTTGAACCAAGGTTAACCTAGCGCTCTGATGCCAACTTTGTCACGACCCGAAATAGCCCGTGACTGGCACTTGAATCATATGAAGCCTATAGGACCCCATCTAATTCAAGTAAGCCAAAAGCCCAGAAATCTAAAACCATTTTAAGGAGTAAACAAGGAAAACTAGTTTTTTAAGAAGTAAGAAAACATGTTTTAAAAACAAGGTTTTCAAGTAAGTAGCCGAATATGCATTTGTAAAATCCTCAATGTCTTTTCTGAAAATTTCGGCAGAGTTTCCTTTGTAAATACTGGCCCCGAACGGGGTACAACATGAATAATATATATATGCATAATGAAAAGGCATCCCCAAGCGGGAGCTAGCTCTTCGTCAATTGACGGTTACAACCACACAAGCAATATGATATACAACGCCGAAGGGCGGAGATCAAAACTCAAAATGAAACTCAAATCAACATGAAAACCATAATACTACAATGCGCGACTCTAAGGTTGAAATAATACATAACTGGTTTTCTAAGTCTAAAACAATATACAAGTTTTGTTGATGGAATTACTAGATACAACTGAATAATACATGTACAATGGCAATTCTGATGCAAAAGAACCCACTTACCAAGCAAATCACCCGTAACGGAAGCAGTGTGCCAGAAAAGCCGCAATGAAACCTGTACGGCAAAACCTGCAAGAACTGTGGCACAACGGGGGTGAGTTGCCAACTCGTGAATAGAAAACATCACAGAGCAGAAATCGTATGTATGACACAATCCTAGGTCAATACGATCAGATATATATATATAAACCTCAAATGAATAATTCTGAAGCAAGATAAGGTGGCAATGTAACATCTATACATAAGTGTAGTGCCAAGTTCTCGTGCCAGTGCCTCAGGTAATAGCATATCATAAATATGAGGTATGATCAATGTCGACTATATCATGAAGTCTATGAATATGTGGATATCATCCAACTGTGTGATCAATGTCTGTATGTATATGGATTTCGTCCATGTGTCACCCAATGACAATAAGCATCATGCATGTAAATATCATAAAGCATATGCATGGAAATATGAGGATATAAATCAACATGTGTCGCTCGCGACATATCAAAATCATGGAACCTGAGTGTCAAGCATCGACACTCGAAAACATCATGAAACCTGTGCCTAGCATCGGCACGTAAATCCTCATATATCGGGCTCCGTCAGTGCGGATCGGCCCACATCATCTCTCGACTCCGGTCGGTATCCTCCGGATATCCTCGGAGCTCAAATACATCACCGGTAGGTAGTGGTCCCTCTACCAGGCTCTCCGTCTAGCTACACAGCAGATCCGTTCTCGTCCCGGGGTACCATATCGGGTCCACCATGTACCCACAATCGGCCTCGTCCGCTCCTCGAATCGGGTTTCTCCTGTCGCTCTCAGCACCGAGAAAACACATGGTGGACGCACTGAAATATCATACCAAGGGTAACCCGGTTTTAAAACAATTACATACTCTTTTTTTTTGAAATGTCCACGGTTCCCAAATCCAGAAATATCATGGAAACAACATATCTCAATGCGTATAATCAAAAGCATGATGTATGCGACATGTAAAAGAAATGTAAGCATATAAGTATATCATGCAATATGGAATAGTAATATGCACATATTGAGAGAGACCGCTCTTTTAAAATGAATCAGTTTTAAAGAGTATCTTGTGGTTCCCAAATCTCCAAATCCAACGAGAGTTATCAATGTATGTGCGAATATATATGTATGCACGTATGGGTGTACAATAGGTATGTACATAAGTATGCCATGCAAGGGATCATATCCTGAATGTAACAGTATTACAGTGTAGTGACATGGCAATTATCGATGATGAAGTGTGTGAGCCGGCAAGCAGGTGTACGTGGAACATATGCATCATCGATAATGGTGCTGGTGTCCTAACATCATGAGTTTAATATAACAATAACCATTTGCACATACAATGCGATGCAAATAACAAGAATATGCAGAAATCGACTAATAATGCAATAGTGACGCATCTGCATCGGTATAAAAAGTCATACAGTTTGCCTTTTGAAATACGACGAATCGGGGTTTTTAGTAAAATAAGGGCTACGGTGTTTTTAAGAAAAAATGCGTCTTTTGAAGATATCCGTAGAATCCCTTGCCTGTCTTTAAAATACTCCCGATTCGTTAGTTTTTGAAATAGGCATGACATCAACCTAGCCTAGCATCTACTAGCAAAACTACAGCTCTAACTAACAAGTCAATCAGGAGGGGTATGGAAACCACCTAAATCTGAGTCGATACATATATATATATATAATAGTCGATGATCTTGCCTCAAAGGTACCGCGTACGACACAATATCATAAGACATCCTCGAGTCATGAGTGCGGATCTATCATCAATATAAAGCTCATATGGTAAATTATCGTACGACATCCCAAAAGCTGGGTACGGGTCAATATCACATTCCTCTCATCAAATATCAGGTATCATTATCATCATATCACATGATCGGGGGTACTGATCTAAGTCTAGAACAAATCGACACCATCTATATAAATATAAATGCGTGTGTGAAACACACGTCCAAAGACCCACTATATCTCATGTCGTATCCCAAATACGAATCACAATATATCACCGATCTCATGGCACTATGCCCAATCTCATCGACTCATCTCCAAACATCATACACTATCCTCGTCATCAAGGTATATGTATAACAAATATGCATGTGTGTGCATGTGGGTGTAAACCTATCCTATGGTTCGCAACTAGGAACTATACTAGTTTACTTCTATGCCCTAATCTAACCATAGTACACCTAATCTCATCTCAAATATCCACGACACTGTCACGACCCGAATGTACGGAATGTGACCGGCACTTAGATTACGAAGCGTCTGGAGGCGCCACGTAACCTAAGTAAGCCGAAGCCCAGAATCTAAACCGTAAAAGAAGAAGAAGAAAAAAAGAAAACAAGTCAAAAAAAACATCAGCAAATTTTACCAAAAATTTCGGCAGAGCCTCCTCTATAAAAACTGGCCCCCAAACGGGTACCACAAGTATAATATACATAAACAATAAAAAAACATCCCCAAACGGGTGCTAGCTCAACGCCAACAGGCGGAAACAACCACAACAAGCACAATAATATACAACGCCAAAAGGAAAGGCTCAAAACTCAAAGAAAACAAAACCACCAGATCAGAATAATACATCCGCGACTCTAAGGTCGAAATAAAAGACTGGTCCAATAAACTTATCAAGTAATACAAATATGGTTGATGGAGCTTACTAGATACAAAAGAATGAATAAAAATACAATGGTGGTTCGGATACAAGTGAACCAACCTACCGTGCAAATCACCCTGAAAGAATAGATGTGCCAGCAAGCTGCCAGGGAAACCTGTACATCGAACCTGTAATAAAATTTTGCACAACGGGGGTGAGTTGCCAACTCGTGAGTAGAAGACATCTACAAAAAGAAATCGAATGCACGACGCTATCCTAGGTCATAATAATGCACTACTAATCTCAATCCTTAGTAATAGCAGGGTAATACTACGTGTAAGTGCAGATACTCTGTGCTCGTGTCAGTGCCTCATATAGTACTATGTTATATGAATGGATATGCATGCACCATGAATGTAAAATAAGCAATCCTGAAATCCAGGTATATCTGTATAAGAAATCTTTGGCTGTTATCATAGTAAAATGTGTATAAGAATCTGAAATCTCAACAATGAAATCCATGGAAATCCGTGTCAAGCATCGACACAAACATGTAAATCTCAAGTCTCATAGTCTCAATACTTCGGGCTCCGTCAGTCCGGATCGGCCCATATCATCAAATCTCACGACAACGGTCGGTATCCTCCGGATATCCGCCGCGCCAGACATCACCGGTAGGTAGCCTTCCCCTGCCAGGCTCATCGTCTACAACTCGATCTTCTTGCCCCGGGGTACCATACCGGGCCCACCATGTACCCGAGACGGTTCATCCACTCCTCGAATCGGGTTTCGAAATCCAACAGAAAACATGAAATACTCATGGTGGACGACACATACATCACGAGAAAACCGCATCTTATTTTAGAAAGAGAAGAGGAGAGATAGAGAAGTTTTTATATATTTTTGCGGTTTTCCCCAAAAATCCAGAAATCTCATAGAAATCCAAATCTCAAAATCATAAGTAAGTATATGATAAGTGTCGGCATATGCCCATACTACTGTGCGATAACATGAAAATATGAATGCATGGATGTCTAAGTAATAAATATCATGTCTTATACTAACATTAGAGAGTAATCACAATATTATATCGGTTTAGTTGTTAACTGATTCTATCAATAAAAGATAATATGATCTAAAGTGTACGTGACATAGCAATTACCGATGATGATGTGTGTGAGCTGGCAAATAAGTGTGCGTGGAATATACGCATCATCGGTAATGGTGCTGGTGTCCTAACAGGTAAGGTTTATATTGATTATAGCAACATATGTAAGAACATGCACCATGATGATTACAGTATGAATGTAAATACAGATGTGCATTATCCACTCCTCTGCGAAATATGAGTACAACTACCACTATGTGAGTCGAACCTAAACTAGTGTCCATCTAACATCCTAAGGAACTAAACCTAATAGACTAGTCAGTAAGAAACTAGAGTCTACCTAAGATCTGAATCAATATCTCTAATAGTCGGCGATCCCGCCTCAATAGCGTCATGTACGTAGTACGGCTTCCTCGAATCAAGAGTGCGGATCAATCATCAAATCTAAGCCTCGTACGGTAAAATCCATCGTACGGCATCCCAATATCGGGGTACGGTCAAGTATCTCCTAGGTATCTCCTCATTCGTATAATGTCAACATCAACACATCTCATGATCAAGGTGCTAAACTGTGATCGCATACATCAATCATATATCATTGCCATCATGATAAGCATCATTAGTTTATCCTCAGAAATATCATGTCATATGTATCATATTGTGATTAAGTCATACCGATATCTTATCGTCATCAAGTCACAAGCTACAGCCCAGGTACTATTTTAGCGTCCCATGTACCTCAATATCACCACCACCCTTCATAATTTATATATTGATGTTCATTATCTCTTTCTCTAATGATCCGCTAACACTTTAATACGACTGTATAGTCAAGAATCACGGCATCAAGCCCAGTTATACTGTTTCATCATACCTCAGATATCATATCACATCAACGAATCCCATATATGTGTTGGGTATATATATACACCTATACCTAGTTTTATATATATACACACATATACGTATACGCCATGTCAAGTTTTAGTGTGTGCGTGTGTGTTTCTATCAGAAACCTACGAACCTCTCCCAAAGTATTCATCCTCAGGTATGGTTTTCCTAAATCAGTCTAGTCCCGCCTAGGGTCATTACTAGGGTCCTGCTCAGTAAGAATCTAGGGTCACATCGGGTTTCCTAATGTCAATAAGTACTATTCCTATTCTACGTTGCGGGGGTGCTAAACGCCATCCACCCGACTTCCCCCCGTAGATATGCATCTACTCACCTGGTCCATGTCTGCCGACGACGGTGTCGCCATCCTCCTCTTCATCGCCCGCAGTCCACTTGAAGGGTACCTAAACGCAAACATATAAATAGCATCGTAAACCGAATCACATACAAAAGTCAAACGATACAAGGAACAAGCATAGGTTAAAACCTATGTCCCGTCCACGCAAAAGAACCAAATACCGCTCGATATCGGCGTACAAACTCCGATGGATCGAGATAAACATCAACAAACAGCTTGTAGTTTAGAAAACTCGTTACTTATAATATAAAACATGATTTAATCCATCAAAACCCTAAAATGAATCAAATCGTCCATTTTCGAAAAACCCGAAAATGCCAATTTACCGTTTTTCATCAAAACTTGACATTTAAATGAAACCAATGGTCATAAAACTCATTAAATAGTATCACTAGACTATACAAACCATTACACAATTTTGTATAAATTTGAAATTTCTAGTTTGCACCCTTTAACAATTTTCAACATTTTTCAAGCAAAATACCACAATTCCACCACAAAACATGATTTTGCATAAATTAATGACTTAAACCACAATTCATGATGATAATGATATAATGAAACCATAATTATATTTTTAATCTCATTTATATAGGAATTTCTAAAATCTAGTTTACAAAATTAGCAATTTTTATCACAATTTATCAATTAACCATAGAAACTAGCAATCAAACTAAGTTTTTCTTTCCATTAACATGCTAATATTTCCACTAAAACTATAATCCAATGATAACAACCCAAATTAGAATTTTATATTAACCACAACCACATTTTGCAAAAACCTAGTTAACTAAATTCCTAATTTAAAACAATTTTTTGAATAACAATTTGTTAAACAATAACCATGCAAGATTTCCTAATACTAAAAGTGTTAAACTAACTACTATAACCCTAATTAATTATTAAAAATCATAACTTAAATTTAGAACCCTAGCTTGCATTTTAAAAAAAAGAACATAGAATTAATTCATTAAATCTAATTAAGCTTAATATAAACATCTAATAACAATAAATCAAAAGAAAGAAAATTATACCTTCAAAATGTGAAATCCAAACAAGAATTGAGCCTCCAAAATGTATGCTTTCCATCTCCAAATTTCATATAAAAATGAGGTGGAAAATGGGGGGGCAGCCATGGGGGGGTTTGTGGCCGGCCCTAGAGAGGTGAGGGAGAGAAAGAAGAGAGTGGGAAAAGTGTGTAGAAGTTTCAAGAGAAAAAACATCAATAAAAGTCTTTTCATGCTTTATTTATTTATTTCTTTACTATAGCAACTCAAGAAAGCTCTAGAAAATAGGAAAAATTTGCAAATAATTTTGCATGATACATACTAAATTCTAACATGCCATGGTTCATTTTTACAAATTAAAACCATTTAAATTTGTAATTTACACTAATTTAGTGTAAAAATAAAGCTTATGTTAATATTTAAAATAATTAATTTAGGAAAAATATTTTATTAAACTAAAAATTTATAAGTGGCTAAATAAACACCATTTACTAGTAATTTCATAATTAAAATAGATATTTTTAAAATTATAATGAAAAACAATCACGGTTTGGTTTTACGAAAAATACATTTTACTTTACCGAAAATCCTAAAATTCACTTAAACACTTTTATTCATTTAATTATTTATTTAATCATTTTTAAAACGTTACAATCTTCCCCCCTTTAAGAAATTCGGTCCCCGAATTTAAATTAAAACTCCCCCTCCAAATACTAAAACGTTCAGCAAAATATTCAAATCGTCGGGGCTCCGAAATCATCAATACATAACTAAAATCAACTCCGTCAAGCATAACGCAATCATCGGAGTTATGGCGAGAATAAAATATCATAACCCAATGTTAAAACCATCATAATATACATCAATCTATAACTTATATATATTTCGCATCCTAGTAAAATCGCCTAAGCCTCATAATAAAGAAGCATACAAAAACCCCTCTTGAAAATTCGCCGTGCAATGCACGTGTCACGGTATAAGTAGCGGACGTTTAATTTAAAAAAATAACTATATATATATATCTTTTATTTAACATACACGTCCCTCGTGGTTACTAAATCAAATAATAATGACTATGAAAACATACTGCTCAAACTGAAATCAATCCCAATCACATCATAAAAATATCATGTGCATTCGGTGCGCACTGAAATCGAAACCAACTAAAGATACCATGAATACACACAAAAACAAAACTAAGTGCAACAGGTGTGCACCAAAAACATCTGTCAAGTGCAACGGGCGTGCACGACTCAATATCAGGTGCATCTAATCTGCACAAAACCCCGATTTAGTGCATCTGGTGTGCACAAAATCGCATCAAGTGGGCCAAGTATGCGCAAGAATCCTAATCAGGTGCACATGGTGCACGAAAACATACATCGAATATCAAAATCAAAATCACAGTACAAAAATGCCTGAAAACTAGGTCGAAACATATGTCAAAATCATGTGTAACCCCTATGCACGAAATCAAATCAAAAATCTCAAAATATATAAAACCAAATCAAGTGTACTGGGTGTGTACTAAACAACATCAATACAACTGATATATGAAACACAGATAGAATAAAGGTACACACATGAAATACCAATCGTAGAACAAAGTCCTCAAAATACAAAAATCCAATCAACGAAAATATGAAATTCAAATCACTAAATCACAATCGTAAACACTATCGTCAATGTGCGCCTCTTTCCTCTAATGTCGACTGCTTCGAACTCATTCTTTAATAGGTGTGCTGACTGCGCTACCAACGGCAATACTCATGTCTAGAGTCTCCCACATAGTCGATCCCTTCACTTGATATCTGGACTACATTAAACTTTTCGATCGATCCATCAAATTCCATAATTCCCCGAGAGCTCAACACTCAAGTACAGTTTAAAAATATCCGGTACATACCCCGGCATCGATGATCCAGCCGTAGAAGGGCAAACCCAAGCCTCACTAATGGCACCGCGGAACTGCCGTAAACCCTAAGGTTCAAGGGCGTTCTCGGGGTCATTATGTCGAGTTAGGGTTTCATTCTTCTAGAGGGTCCATCGAAATACCTGCATGTTCTTCCGAATACCTTAAACTTGGGAAAATGGTTTTCTGATAATCGTTCGAACCCTTTAACTTCATCCGGACGGCATGTGAATACCCTTCGTCCGCACGCTAAGCAATGCTTCAATCCTCAAGAATAACCAATACTCTAATGGTTATCGCATTCGAGCCGCAGCTCCCTCTGCCAGTGCGCCCCGTGGTAACAGGAACCACCCTCCGACATCGACGAAGATAGATCAAAGGAACGAATGAAATACAGTGCAAACAAATGTACATCAAAGGAACGAATGAAATACAGTGCAAACGAATGAAATACAGTGCAAACAAATGTACACGCAGATACCGTCAATTTGGATTGAGCTGCGGCTAGAAATGCCGAGTATCATAATCGAAATCGACGGTATCTGCGTGTACAACACATCTCAATCCAAATCAGGTATACCGTGGTATATAATCTGGCAACCACGTGCATCAGCGTGTACAAAAATTGAATCCAAATACTGAAAGTGCATGAAAACTATGCCGAAAGCACAAGTCAAATCACATGCATACCATAGGCATGAAATCTAAATCAACATCTCAAATGACATCAAATCGCAGTCAAGTACAACTGTGGTGCACAAAATCTCAATCATGCAAATAAATCACCCAAATTACCGAAATCAAAGATGGCGGAAACAGTTCCGCTCTGGCACATCCTCTAAAGATCTCCGGCCAACTATCATGGTCACTCATAACATGTCTCGTCGACGAAGCCGAACTCTGGCCTACTGGGTGTGCACAATACGACTAATCCTGGGTCCAGGTCCTATCGTTTAGTATTTCCAGAAAGATCTTGTCGGGGTCTCTCCTAATCTCGTTTCTGCTGAACTGCCCAGAAGTTATCATCCTCTACTAAATCTATTTCTTGTTCCGGAACGGCTGCATACTCATCATGACTCTTTCTGGAAGATATTTCCATATACAACGCCTCTGCATGCGTATCACATCTATGATATTAACTGAGTGGGACGTCATCTCGTCAAAAGCTCGTACGAACCTCTTACTCCACTTTTTTCTAATGTCGACTGATTCGGACTCGTCTCTTCGTGGCTGCATGGACTGCGCTCCAATAGCTATACTCATATCTAGAGTCTCTCAAGCAATGTATCCCATCACATGATATCCGAACGACGTCGAACCTTTCGATCGATTCGTCAAAATCCCATAATTCCCCGAGAGCTCAACTCTTAAGTACATTTTAATAATATCCAGTACATGCCACAGTACCTATGGACCAGCCGTAGAAGGGCAAACCCAAGCCTCATTAATGGCACCGCGGAACTGCCGCAAACCCTAAGGTTCCAAAGCGTTCCCATGGTCATTATATCATGTTAGGGTTTTATTCTTCTAGAGGGTCCACAAAATTACTTGCATGTTTTTCCGAATACCTTAAACTTGGAAAAATGGGTTTCTGATATTCGATCGTCTTCTATCGACTCTCAACGTACCTGCGTGAAGTCTTCTATAGCTGGAATCAATCAATCTGATGACCTGGCATCGGGGTATGCAACGAACCACATGTCCTAGTCATTCCTCCTTAGGTGACCAGCGATCTTCTATCATATCTTTAAGTATAAACTCATGCTGCAATAGCTTCAAACATCTGGGGCGATATCTTTTCATTCGCAGCAACAGCTGAATCATTCATCCGCACGCTGAACAGTGCCTCAATCATCAAGAATAATCGGTGCATTGATGGTCATCACATTCTGGCTGGCCTCTATCAGTGGCCCAATCCTCTGGTGCTGATCGGCAAGTTCGAGAAATTTTGTAAAAGTAATCCATCAAATGTTCATGGCGTAAAAACACAATAGAACGGTACATCTATGCAATCGTGTGTTCCTGGAATCACGCCCTGGTCAGTACTCGTCCGTGACGAGCTTATGCTGACCGCAACTCTAGCCGCAGCTCTCTCTGCCCGTGTAATCGTGGCAGCAAAACCATAAACCGATATCGATGAGGATAGATCATAGGAATGAATATAATGTTTTGCAAGGAAATGTACACCCTAAGGCTTCTTAACCGGAGTAGTGTATCGTAAGTAAGCCGCGGAACATACCCACAGTACGTGACTCTACTTAATTCACCTACTCTATCAACCAAGGTCAACCTACGCGATGAAAGTTCGGGTCTAATACCCCCTCGACCAAGTCTAAGTTCCGTAAGGTCAAGCCTAGGTTCAGAATAAATATACGCCTTAGACTGCGCATAGTCAAACATAGACTCGAACCAAGGTCAAACCTAGCACTCTGATACCAACTTTGTCACGACCCGAAATGCACGTGACTGGCACTTGAATCATATGAAGTCTATAGGACCCCATCTAATTCGAGTAAACCAAAAATCCCAGAAATCTAAACCATTTAAAAGAAGAAAGTGAAGGAAAACTTGTTTAAAGGTTTGCGTATAAATCACTTTGAAAGTCGTAGTAAACATTTTTAAAACATCAAGTCTTAAAAGGCATCACCAAGCGGGTACATCATTTTTAAAATTTTGGCAGAATCTCCTTTGTAAATATTGACCCCAAACGGGTACAACATGAATAATATGCATAAATGATAAAAGGCATCACTAAGCGGGTGCTAGCTCTTCGCCAATTGGCGGACATAACCACGCAATGCAATATAATATACAACGCCGAAGGGCGAGGATCAAAACTCATCAAGAAAAAACAATATCATCAAGAAAACCATAATAATACAAGCGCGACTCTAAATCCGAAAGAATATACACAGGTCTTCTAAGTCTATAAAATAATACAGTCTGGTTGATGGAGTTACAAGATACAACTGAAATAAATAAATGTACGATGGTGGTCACGATACAAGTGAATCCACCTACCAAAGCAATCACCCGGAAGGAAGCAGTGTGCCAGCAAAGCCGCCAAGAAAACCTGTACGGCAAAACCTGCAAGAAACTGTGGCACAACGGGGGTGAGTTTCCAACTCGTGAGTAGAAAACATCACCGAGCAGAAATCGCATGTATTACTCCATCCTAGGTGATACGATAATATATATCCTCAATATAAAAACCTGTACCATCTACACATGAGTGTAATATCAAGTGCTCATGTCAGTGCCTCAGGTAGCAACATAATATATATATGATGTATGGATGCATTAAAATGAAAACAGAATATATCATGAAAGAGAAACTGTTTTCTGTATTTAGTGAGATTTCTGTATATAAAAATCGAAGCATTATCGATGAAATCATCAGAGAATCAGTGTCAAGCATCGACAACAAATATATAACCCAATATCTCAATATCTCAGGCTCCGGCAATCCGGACTGGCCCGTATCATCAAATTTCAATATCTAGGGCTCCGGCAATCCCGACTGGCCCATATCATCAAATCTCAAGACCACGTTGGTATCCTCCGGATATCTAGCGCGTCATAATAAAATCATCGGTCGGTAGTGTTCCCCTGCCAGGCTCAACGCCATCATCTGCGACCATCTTGCCCCGGGGTACCGCACCGGGTCCACCATACACCCACAAACGGTTCCTCCTTCTCCTCGAATCGGGTGTATGATATTGCTCAAGAGCCGAGAAAACTCATGGTGGACATATCTCAAATCATATCATGAGAAAACCACAATTTTCTCTTTAGAAATGATAATCAGTTATAAAATCCTTGCGGTTTCTCTAAATCGATAAATCTCAAGGAAATCCGAAATCTCAAAATCACGATGTCAATAGACAGTGAATACTGGCATAAAGCTCCATAATATTTCATGACAAACGAATGCATAAATGCATGAAGTATCTCAGTAATAAATGCAATATCTAATCTAGCACAATAATGATATATCGGAACTAGCGATATCAATGAATTAATATTCTCTAAAGTGTACGCGACATGGCAATTACCGATGATGATGTGTGTGAGCCGGCAAGCAAGTGTTCATAGACAAACGCATCATCGGTAATGGTGCTGGTGTCCTGATAACATGGGTTCCATATAACAATAAAAACACATTTAAACATGCAATGCGATGAGAATAGCAAGAAAATGCGGAAAATGAACAATAAACGCAACAATAAAGAATCTACATTAATATACACGAGTCATACAGTTTGACATTGAAATAGCACGAATCGTGGTGTTTAGAAAATAAGGGCTACGGTGTTTTTAAGAAAAGGTACGTCCTTCGAAATATTCGTAGTATCCCTTGGCCTGTCTTTAAAATACTCACGATTCGTTAGTTTTGGAAGTAAGTATGACTCGAGCCCAGTCTAACATCTACTAAGTAAGCTACAGGACTAAACTAACAGACTAATCTAAAAGGTACGGAAAACCACCTAAGTCTGAGTCGATATTTATATCTAGTAGTCGGTGATCCCGCCTCAATAATGTCACGTACAATACAATATATAGTATGACATCCTCGAGTCAAGAGTGCGGATTAATCATCATAATTATATCACGTACGGTAAATCCATCGTGCATCATCCCAAATCTGGGTACGGGTCGAATATCACATATAACACAACATCCATATGGTATCATCGTCACATATCATGAACTGGGAGTACTGATCTAAAGTCTAGTACATACTGATACCATCAACATATATATACATATGCGTGTGTATGAGAACACGTCGCCTAAAGACCCGCTCTAATCTCAAGTCATATCTCATAATACGAACCAAGTCACATCACCGATCTCGTGGCATCATGCCCAATCTCATCGACTCATCTCCAAGTACCATATACTATCCTCTTCATCCATATATATGTATACATATATATATATACATACTCACATACATATATGTATATATATATATTCCCATATGCGTGTGTGTGTGGGCGTGTACCTTATTCTAGGGTTTCGCGACTAAAAACTAGCTAACGACACTATCATCGAATTATACTAGAATTAACCCATGATCTTCTAAGATCTTACTTGCTAACTATCCAGGTTTCACAAACACATATTTATATATAACTATAATATATCATAGGCTACACTACGAACTGCGGGAGTGCTATACGCCATCCATCCGACTTCCCCCGTAGATATATATCTACTCACCTTGATTCTTGGTTGCCAAAGTCGATGTCGCCATCCTCTTTTTCATCATCCGAAATCCACGTGGGGGGGATACCTAAATGTCATAACATATCATGTCGCATTAAAATCCAATTCAAAACCAAAACGACACACGAATCGTACATAGGTTAAAACCTATGGTCTACGCTTGCAAGAAAGGCCCAACAATCCTTGATGTCGATGTATAAACGTCAAACCATCGAGTTAAATACCAAATACCAAAACTCAAGCTAAAACAAAGTCGCAAAACAAAGCAGCAACTCAAGAAAACACCCCCCAGATTTTACCCTAGGTTTAATTAGCCAATTTTGCACATGTGGAGGGTCTAGTTTACTGAAAATAAAGCCATGGACCAAACACGAATCATTTCCACACTACCCAGGCCGCAATTTGCGGACAATGGGAATAAATCTGCGGCCTGGTGAGGGAGATGGGGTCTAGAATCTTTAGGGCAGCTTCTAGGTCACCTGCACGCATCTCTGTAATCGCTATAAATTTTTCAGGTGCCCCGGGTCATAGAAGATCTCCAAAACACATCACCAAAGTCAATAAAATCCGATATCGGGGTTTCTAAGTTTGGGGTTTGGGGTTCTAGTCTCTGGTTTAGTTCACAATACTAACACCACAGGGGTTGTATGGCCTGTACTAACCTCAATTGCACCATAACAATCCAAATCAAGCCCTAACCTCAACTTGAAATTTTCAAACCTCACTAAACTACACTTTAACGCTTCTAAACTATAATGGATGTTAAAGGAATTGAAATACTACACTAAAGATAAAAGAGTTATCTTATTTGGCAACTCAAGAAATTTCTTGAGTTGCCCCAAGTGCTCAAAATCCAATTTTTCTTGATCTCCCATGCTTGTAGTGAGCTTGTGCATGTTTTGTGTGAAGGGAAAGAGGTGTTTTGATGAGGGAATTGGGGTTAAGTGAACAGGTGGAGGTGGTGGAGGGAGAGGGCAGCCAAGGTCGAGGAGAGGGACAGGAAAAGATGAAGATAATGAAGGAAGAAACAAATGGGGCCAAGGTCAAAGAACCCCTCACCTCTCTCTCTCTCTTCTCTCTCTTACCTATACCCAATTGTTTATTCCCTTTTCTTTTCTTTTCTTTTCTTTTCCTTTTCTTTTAAAACCCTAAAAAAATAAACCATATACATAAAAAGAACAAGATTCCATGGTTAAAAATGAAATAAGTTTTGTTGCATGTCGTGATGCAAAATTCACGCTTAATGCAAGATTAGCGAAAATTAATCATTTTTAGCATTAACATAGAATATAATTAATTTTAAAAAATTATAATTTACCTAAATCACATAAATCCCTCCAAAAATCACCATTCAATTTAATTTTCCAATATTTCCCAATTTATCGGTATATAATTATACCGCATCATTAAAATATTCATAATATTTATTATTTAAATTATATAATTTCCCAAAAATAATATTTTATTTTTCTGAAATGTTACAATCTTCCCCCCTTAAATAATTTCGGTCCCCGAATTTAAATTCAAATCCCTCAAATACTAAAACATTTCAGTAAAAAGATCAAGTCGTCGGGGCCCCGAAATCATTATTACATAAAACGTATCGTAGCGCAATGCGTGCGCATGAAGAACGAGTATATAAACCAAAATCAAAACTCCGTCAGGCATCCCGCAATCATCGGAGTAATGGTGAAGACACCATTTTCAAAGCCCAATACGAAAACCAACATGATATACATCAAACTATACATGTACACATCGTTAAAACATCTGAAAGAAATGCATGCCAAACTTTTTCAAGTCGCTGTGCGATGCGCGTATCACGACACAGTGGCGGACGTCTATTGTAAGAAAATAACTATATATATACACCCTTTGTTTAACATACACGTCCCACCGTTTTGAAAAAAAAGAATCGTTTCCTTTGTTAAGTGTTTCGTGTAATTTCGACACGTAGGTAAATACTGAGACTATAGCTCCTTTTTGGAAATCCCTTCGATAACTATCAATGCATGCAAAAATATATTCAGGTACTGTCCTCGGACTAGTCCTGCTCAGCTACTATACCATATAATAAGTATCATAAAACATACTGCTCCAAAAGAAATCAATCCCAAAATGTGTATACGAATGCCACGTGCGTCTGGTGCGCACGGAAATCGAAATCCATGAATGTTCCATACATGTGCACAGAAACACAAACTAAGTACAACGGGTGTGCACGAAACACCTGTCAAAGGCAACGGGTGTGCCTGACAGCAATATCAGGTGCATCTGATATGCACGAAGAATCCCGATTTAGTGCATCTGGCGTGCACCAAAATCGCATCAAGCGCATCAAGTATGCGCAAGAATCCAAATCAAGTGCACAAGGTGCACGAAAACAAATACCGAGTATCACAATCGAAATCGACGGTATACAACACATCTCAATCCAAATCAGGTATACCGTGGTATATAATCTGGCAACCATGTGCATCAGCGTGAATAAAAATCGAATCAAAATACTGAAAGTGCATGAAAACTATGCCGAAAGCACAAGTCAAATCACATGCATACCATAGGCATGAAATCCAAATCAACATCTCGAATGACATCAAATCGCAGTCAAGTGCAACTGTGGTGCACAAAATCTCAATCATGCAAATAAATCGCCCAAATTACCGAAATCAAAGATGGCTGAAACAGTTCCGCTCTGGCACATCCTCTAAAGATCTCTGGCCAACTATCATGGTCTCTCAAAACATGTCTCATCGACGATACCGAACTCTGGCCTACTGGGTGTGCACAATACGACTGATCCTGGGTCCAGGTCCTCTCGTTTAGTATTTCCAGAAAGATCTTGTCGGGGTCTCCCATAATCTCGTTTCTGCTGAATTTCTTGGAAGTTATCATCCTCTACTAAATCTATTTCTTGTTCCGGAACGGCTGCATACTCATCATGACTCCTTCTAGAAGATATATCCATTTACAACGCCTCTGTATGCGTATCACATCTCTGATGTCAACTGAGTGGGACGTCATCTCGTCGAAAGCTCGTACGAACCTCTTACTCCGCTTTTCTTTAATGTCGACCGATTCGGACTCGTCTCTTCGTGGCTGCATGGACTGCGCTCCAACAACTATACTCATATCTGGAGTCTCCCAAGCAATGTATCCCATCACATGATATCCGAACGACGCGAACCTTTCGATCGATTCGTCAAAGTCCCATAATTCCCCGAGAGCTCAACTCTTAAGTACAGTTTAATAATATCCAGTACATGCCACAATAACTATAGACCAGCCGTTGAAGGGTAAACCCAAGCCTCATTAATGGCACCGCGGAACTGCCGCAAACCCGAAGGATCCAAAGAGTTCCCATGGTCATTATATCGTATTAGGGTTTTATTCTTCTAGAGGGTCCACAGAAATATTTGCATGTTTTTCCGAATACCATAAACTTGGAAAAATGGGTTTCTGACATTCGATCGTCTTCTATCGACTCTCAACGTACCTGCGTGAAGTCTTCTATAGCTGGAATCAATCAATCTGATGACCTGGCATCGGGGTATGCAACGGACCACATGTCCTAGTCATTCCTCCTTGGGTGACTAGCGATCTTCTATCATATCTCTAAGTATAAACTCATGCTGCAATAGCTTCAAACATCTGGGACGATATCTTGTCATTCGCAGCAACAGCTAAATCATTCCTCCGCAAGCTGAACAGTGCCTCAATCATCAAGAATAATCGGTGCATTGACGGTCATCACATTTTAGCTGGCCTCTATCAGTGGCCCAATCCTCTGGTGTTGATCTGCACGTTCGAGAAATTTTGTAAAAGCAATCTATCAAACGCTCATGGCGCAAAAACACAATAGAACGATACATCTATGTAATCGTATGTCCCTGGAATCACGCCCTGGTCAGTCCTCGTCCGTGACGAGCTCGTGCTGACCACAACTCTAGCCGCATCTCTCTCTGCCCGTGTAATCGTGGCAGCAAAACCATAAACCGATATCGATGATGATAGGTCATAGGAATGAATATAATGCTGTGCAAGAAAATGTACATCCTAAGACTTCTTAAGCGGAGTAGTGTATCGTAAGTATGCCGCGGAATATACCCACAGTACGCCACTCTACTTAAGTCACCTACTCCATCAACCAAGGTCAATCTACGCGATGAAAGTTCGGGTCTAATACCTTCTCGACCAAGTCTAAGTTCCGTAAGGTCAAGCTTAGGTTCCGAATAAATATACGCCCTAGACTCTGCATAGTCAAACATAGACTTAAACCTAGCGCTCTGATACCAAATTTGTCATGACCCGAAATGGCATGTGACTGGCATTTGAATCATATGAAGTATATAGGATCCCATATAATTCAAGTAATCTAAAATTCCCAGAAATCTAAACCATTTAAAAGAAGAAAGTGAAGGAAAACTTGTTTAAATGTTTGCGTATAAATCACTTTGAAAGTCGTAATAAATATTTTTAAAACATCAAGTCTTTTCCGAAAATTTCGGCAGAGTCTCCTTTGTAAATACTGACCCCAAACGAGTACAACATGAATAATATGCATAAATGATAAAAGTTGTCCCCAAGCGGGAGCTAGCTCTTCGCCAATTGGCGGACACAACCATGCAATGCAATATAATATACAACGCCGAAGGGCGAGGATCAAAACTCATCAAGAAAAAATAATATCATCAAGAAAACCATAATAATACAAGCGCGACTCTAAGGTCGAAAGAATATACACTGGTCTTCTAAGTCTATAAAATAATACAGTCTGGTTGATGGAGTTACTAGATACAACTGAAATAAATAAATGTACAATGGTGGTCACGATACGAGTGAACCCACCTACCAAAGCAATCACCCGGAAGGAAGCAGTGTGCCAGCAAAGCCGCCAAGAAAACCTGTACGGTAAAAGCTGCAAGAAACTGTGGAACAACGGGGGTGAGTTGCCAACTCGTGAGTAGAAAACATCATCGAGCAGAAATCGCACGTATGACTCAATCCTAAGTCATACGATAATACATATCCTCAATATAAAAACCTGTACCATCTACACATAAGTGTAATATCAAGTGCTTTTGTCAATGCCTCAGGTAGCAACATAATACATATATGACGTATGAATGCATTAAAATGAAAACAGAATACATCATGAAAGAGAAACTGTTTTATGCATTTAGTGAGATTTCTGTATATAAAAATCGAAGCATTATCGATGAAATCATCAGAGAATCAGTGTCAAGCATCGACACAAAATAAATATCCCAATATCTCAATATCTCAGGCTCCGGCAATCCGGACTGGCCTGTATCATCAAATCTCAATATCTAGGGCTCCGGCAATCCAGACTGGCCCATATCATCAAATCTCAAGACCACGTCGGTATCCTCCGGATATCCGGCGCGTCACAATAAAATCATCGGTCGGTAGTGTTCCCCTGCCAGGCTCAACGCCATCATCTGCGACCATCTTGCCCCTGGGTACCGCACCGGGTCCACCATGCACCCACAGACGGTTCCTCCTCCTCGAATCGGGTGTATGATATTGCTCAAGAGCCGAGAAAACTCATGGTGGACATATCTCAAATCAAATCATGAGAAAACCGCAATTTTATCTTTAGAAATGATAATCAGTTATAAAATCCTTGCGGTTTCTCCAAATCCATAAATCTCATGGAAATCTGAAATCTCAAAATCACGATGTCAATAGACAGTGAATACTGGCATAAAGCTCCATAATATTTCATGGCAAACGAATATATAAATGCATGAAGTATCTCAGTAATAAATGCAGTATCTAATCTATCACAATAATGATATATCGGAACTATCAGCTAGCAAGCGATATCAATGAATTAATATTCTCTAAAATGTACGCGACATGGCAATTACCGATGATGATGTGTGTGAGACGGCAAGCAAGTGTTCGTAGACATATGCATCATCGATAATGGTGCTGGTGTCCTGATAACATGGGTTCAATATAACAATAAAAACACATTTAAACATGCAATGCGATGTGAATAGCAAGAAAATACGGAAAATGAACAATAAACGCAACAATAAAGAATCTACATTAATATACACGAGTCATACAGTTTGGCATTGAAATAGCACGAATCGTGGTGTTTAGAAAATAGGGGCTACGGTGTTTTTAAGAAAATGTACGTCCTTCGAAATATCCGTAGTATCCCTTGGCCTGTCTTTAAAATACTCATGATTCGTTAGTTTTGGAAGTAAGTATGACTCGAGCCCAGTCTAACATCTACTAAGTAAGCTACAGGACTAAACTAACAGACTAATCGAAAGGGTAAGGAAAACCACCTAAGTCTGAGTCGATATTTATATCTAGTAGTCGGTGATCCCGCCTCAATAGTGTCACGCACAATACAATATATAGTATGACATCCTCGAGTCAAGAGTGCGGATCAATCATCATAATTATATCACGTATGGTAAATCCATCGTACGGCATCCCAAATCTGGGTACGGGTCGAATATCACATATAACACAACATCCATATCGTATCATCGTCGCATATCATGAACTGGGGATATTGATCTAAAGTCTAGTACATATTGATACCATCAACATATATATACATATGCGTGTGTATGAGAACACATCGCCTAAAGTCCCGCTATAATCTCAAGTCGTATCTCATAATACGAAACAAGTCACATCACCGATCTCGTGGCATCAAGCCCAATCTCATCGACTCATCTCCAAGTACCATATACTATCCTCATCATCCATGTATATGTATACATATATATATATATATACATACTCACATACATATATGTATATATATATATATCCCCATATACGCACAAGAAAGTAAAATGCATGCGTGTGTGCGCGCGCGCGCGTGTACCTTATTCTAGAGTTTCGCGACTAAAAACTTGCTAACGACACTATCATCCAATTATACTAGAATTAACCCATGATCTTCTAAGATCATACTTGCTAACTATCCAAGTTTCACAGACACATATTTATATATAACTATAATATATCATAGGCTACACTACGAACTGCGGGGGTGCTATACGCCATCCACCCGACTTCCCCTGTAGATATATATCTACTCACCTTGATCCTTGCTTGTCGAAGTTGATGTCGCCATCCTCTTTTTCATCATCCGAAGTCTACATGGGGGGGAGGGTACCTACATGTCATAACATATCGTGTCGCATTAAAATCCAATTCAAAACCAAAACGACACACGAATCGTACATAGGTCAAAACCTATGGTCTACGCATGCAAGAAAGGCCCAACAATCCTCGATGTCGATGTACAATCGTCAAACCATCGAGTTAAAAACCAAATACCAAAACTCAAGCTAAAACGAAGTCGCAAAACAAAGCAGCAACTCAAGAAAACACCCTCCAGATTTTACCCTAGGTTGAATTAGCCAATTTTGCACATGTGGAGGGTCTAGTTTACTGAAGATAAAGCCATGGACCAAACACGAATCATTTCCACACTACCCAGGCCACAATTTGCGGACAATAGGAATAAATCTGCGGCCTGGTGAGGGAGATGGGGTCTCGGGTCTTCAGGGCAGCTTCTAAGTCACCTGCACACATCTCTGTAATCGCTATAAATTTTTCAGGTGCCCCGGGTCATAGCAGATCTCCAAAACACATCACCAAAGTCAATAAAATCTGATATCGGGGTTTCTAAGTTTGGGGTTTGGGGTTCTAGTCTCTGGTTTATTTCACAATACTAACACCACATGGGTTTTATGGCCTGTACTAACCTCAATTGCACCATAACAATCTAAATCAAGCCCTAATCTCAACTTGAAATTTTCAAACCTCACTAAACTACACTTTAACGCTTCTAAACTATAATGGATCTTAAAGGAATTGAAATACTACACTAGAGATAAAAGAATTACCTCTTTTGGCAACTCAAGAAATTTCTTGAGTTGCCCCAAGTGCTCAAAATCCAATTTTTCTTGATCTCTCATGCTTGTAGTGAGCTTGTGCATGTTTTGTGTGAAGGGAAAGAGGTGTTTTGATGAGGGAATGGAGGTGAAGTGAAGTGGTGGAGGTGTTGGAGGGAGAGGGCAGCCAAGGTTGAGGAGAGGGAGAGGAAAAGATGAAGATAATGAAGGAAGAAACAAATGGGGCCAAGGTCAAAGAACCACTCACCTCTCTTTCTCTCTTCTCTCTCATACCCATACCCAATTGTTTGTTCCCTTCTCTTTTCTTTTCTTTTCTTTTCCTTTTCTTTTAAAACCCAAAACAAATAAACCATATACATAAAAAGAACAAGATGCCATGGTTAAAAATGAAACATGTTTTGTTGCATGCCGTGATGCAAAATTCACGCTTAATGCAAGATTAGCGAAAATTAATCGTTTTTAGTATTAACATTTAATATAATTAATTTTAAAAAATTATAATTTTCCTAAATCACATAAATCCCTCCAAAAATCACCATTCAATTTAATTTTCCAATATTTCCCAATTTATCGGTATATAATCATACCGCATCATTAAAATATTCATAATATTTATTATTTAAATTATATAATTTCCCAAAAATAATATTTTATTTTTCTGAAATGTTACACAACTGTTGTTCCAGACTATGGGACCCGACAGGTGGATGAGTATAGCATCGTTCTAAACTAGATTTAGAAGTGCACGTGTATATGACTCTGCCAAAGGGTTATTGTAGTCGGTGGGAGCAACGGAAGCATAGTGGACAAGTTGCTTATGTCTATTTATAGACAAAAGAAGGTATAGCGGTGAAAGATCATCTATTTTTAATGTGACAGTCATAGGTTTTGACTTCATCAGAATAGGAGATGGATCTGTTAAGAAGGTAGTAGGGTGTGATGTCCTGGTGTTTGGATGACATGCACTTTGTAGGAAGTAAAATTCCTATACTACGATCGGTTATACTATGGTTGTCACACAGTGGTTTCTCCATATAGGATTTGGATATTATATCTGGCATTCTGGTTACTAGATCTATGTTTTTAGATCTAGATTTGGGTAGTTTTCCAATCTGGGTACTTAGACAGTATTCTAAAGGTGTTTTAGAATGGACGACTCCTGACATGGTGGTGTACCTACAGGTGATGGAGTCACCATCTCTAAAGGTGTTTTACAGACTAAATGGGAGAGAGATGTGCATGATTGGTATATCACTTGCTTAGGCAATTGAGTCAATCATGAGTTGTCAAGTACCACACCAGATATTGTTTTTGCACTAGGTGCAATAAGTTGATATATTAATCCAATCCTTGAGAAACGTTCGGAAGCAATTTATGAACATAAATGGACATTCTAGGGATTTGATAACGACAGCCTCCTTCGGGAGACGGTTATCATTCCAGGCTTCAAAAGTGACCTGGATGACAGAGTGACCGTCAGAGTTATATTTTTCCCTCTTGACGAGGGGCAGTAGTTTGGACAGATGGTCCAAGAGGATACCGAGGGAAGCATGGCGCAGGATAATGATTAAATTCAGTTGACGATACAGTCTTAGAAGTAAACTGGATTTGGAGTTCATTTGTGAACTGGGTCCCATCAGATATCCAGATATATTCTATGACAGGTATTGCTCATTTCGGGAGATGGCTTTCTCTGCGAACTTGAGATAAAGAGAGGCATAGAAAGAAACATTGGAGCGGATCCACTCACTGAGGCTATTTCTCGAAAGCAATATTTTCGCAAACGAGCTTTGTGAAACTGATTAGTAGAGGAGTTGGGTGTTCGGTATCACACGGGCTGTGAGTATGCGACATCGCAATAATTAGCCTTAAGTGCAAGTGGGGGATTGTTGGCTATAATGCCCTCAAGTCAATTTTTGGATCGCAGGCACGTGATTGCAATGATTGAGGAAGGACCTATACTGGTAGAACAGTCTTACTCGAGATGACAGTATAGTATCTGGTTTATCTTTATCATCGTGTACATGCTTCAGGTGACATTACAGATCACTATTACATGTTGATAGAGCCGAGAGGATTCTTGCTTGACTACCAGCAGTATGATGGCGATCATATACGTGAGAGTTGGGTAGTCTATAAGCACATCCTTAAAGTGTGCCTAGTTGTGGGAGTTTCGAGACTGGGCATCGATACTCCGAGAGTAGACTAGTGTATACGGATTGAGACCCCGACGAGGGGCGGTGGCCGGTCTCACAAGCCATTAGTGTCAGTTGGTTCACCTAAGATGTATACAGGTGCTCATTGGGTTATGAGTACACCGGACGAACACGCCGGGAACATGCTAGTTGGTATTATACCTATTGTCAGATAGCAGTTCCCTGGTGACATGTGTACAGGTTAGTCTATCGACCTGAGATCATCATTTGTCTCGTGTGAGTTCCCACTGTTCTTTGATTACTACCCTACCACGGCTCAAAGGAGTCATGCAAACAGGTTTTAGTTGGGTACAGTCCTGAGCCACATGGAGGCAGTGAGCGGATCGTCAGGGGATTCGTCTCTCCCGGTATTGGGGGTTGATGTCGCGGAGAGCACGGGTGGCCATCACCAGAAATCCTTGGCCAAGGTAGTCGAGAATTACCGATCTAGGATCGGTAGTTTCTCAGGTGGTGATAGGCTTCATACCGACACTAAATGTCGCGTTATTAGGGGTCTGACTTTATCCACCCCCTAGACTTGATATGCGATACTCATAGATGAACGAACTGGACTGTACGGATATTGTCACTGTCAGGCTCAGTAAGGTTTCAGGATGAGTTTGCTCGTCGGCCTCCCTTTCGCTCAATACCTGGGTAGCCGTTACGTACAGCTAGTGCCACTGACGTGCTTGTGGTTAAACCCACTGCCAGCGTATTGACGAGTCTTTAGAGTCCCACACAGAGGGTGTTCCTAGTTCGGGCGAAACGTTGCAACGGCCGTATGGTTTTATGGCAGGGTTCGATCATATACGTGCACTAATGCACGGATTATGATCGGACGGATAATACTAGTGGGCTTTGGTTTAAGCCGGATCCTAGTATTATATTGTTGGATTACTTTCGTCTCATAGTATTCGTATTCAGTCGGAATACGGATGAGGGTATATATATACGGATGAGGGGTATTCTTGTAATTCATTTGTATTAAACATTTAGGGTTTTGGTTTAAATGTTTAATATTGTGTTGAGGTGTAAAGTGTGAGTGCAAGTTTTGGCATGGTGCATTGATTGTGGCATAGTGACTCATGGTGTCTTTTCTTGTGCCATGCTTAATTCTTTATTAGTTTTAGTTGTGAGATATTTGTGAGGGGGCTGCCCTTTATCTTGATGGTGTTGGGAATTTCTTTGTGAGCCCAACACAATACTTCATAACTAAAGGAAAAGAATAGAGCATATTTTTCTCCACTTGTTTTTCTTTTCATGCCAAGTCTTGTGCTCACAACTTCTTCATCTCATGGCTTCTTCTTCATCTCCACCCTATCCCTCTCATGTGTTGAGAATCCTAGGGTGTATTGAGACAAAGTATTCATACACTATCTCTACTTCATCTTGGGCATCTAGGCTAGCAAACTTGATATCCGAGTTGTTCGGTTTAGAGGCGGGAGCCCGTATAAAGAACCCTCGACGTGGATCTTCTTCGACGAAGGGAGACCGGAGACCAAACATCATCGAGGCAGCCGTGAGGAGCTTGGACAGAGGTTGAAGACCGAAGGATACGGATCGATCGGTATAACCTCTCTAAACACTTTACAGTTAACTAGTATAGGGTTAATGGTACGATCCGTCGTTTAAGGTTCCGTTAGCGCCAAGTTTTAAAAGTTTTTGTTCCGCGTTTGGCTACGGTTTGATGGCCGGGGTGCTGGCGTAGCCTTACAACATCCACATATGAGTAATCTGAAAGAGAAGAAAGTTCTTAAAACCATTACTATCAACGGAATACCTAGCACAAGTATCTACATCTTCGATCATCTTGAAGAATCCTGATACTTGCAACATGTGGTTCTCTACTTTATTCATATACCTATAACTTCTCAAAATTTGGATCTTGTATTTCAGTGAAACACATATCTAAGAACAAGAGAAGTCACAAGTAAACAGAATATAGTACAAGTACCAACCCCTTTGTCCTAGTGGACACTGCACAACATACAATACATTGTATAAGTCCCTTGAGTTAAATAACTCAAACCCTGTGCGTCGTAGGTTGAAAACTGTACTATGGTTAAGAAGAATTACACCGTTGTTGAATGCTCCTTATCCAATCATCAACTGATACAGGTAAATGTCATAGAAATAATTTCAAAAATTTATATCTCACTTTAAAAAATAAACGTACAGATATATCAGTTTGAAATTGGTGCATAACAACGGATATTCAAAACCAAATATTTGCCGTCCGGCAAAAACCCAGGCGATTTCCTCAAATATCACCAATTACAAAGAATTCCGATATAATGAGGATATAATCACATAATTCCCAATATCTTACTCCCACTCATCATCCATAATACCATACAGATGTGAGAATCAAGTGTGGTAAATACATACCCTGGAGTTAGAATCTAATTCGGAAATTAATTTTCAATTAACAACGCACGGTGAAACTGAAACATGAAAATGTTTCGGAGGGGTTTTCGGGTATTCCTTGTAATGCCTCTTCCACTATCCAGATTCATGACTGTAACTATATATTTCCTTGCCATCTCTCTAATCCCTTTACTTATTACCTTCTGTACACCATCTTTAGGCTAAATGGCTTTCTTCCTTCCCTACCTTTCGGCACCAGCCTATGGTTTGGAAGAAGACTATCCAATAAGCGTAATAGGTGTACCCTCCTAAATACCAGGAGCCCTCGCAACCTGAGAGAAGGTAAATGGAAAAGACAACTGAATAATCCTTATTCTTTTTCTCTAGAACCAGAAACCATCCTCGAACTGGAACACATTCCTTCGAGTTCGTATGTAACTATATGATGGCGTATCCAAGAAATTTGGATCTTCGTAGTGATACGGAATGTTCATAAGAAATTCAAAGGTGAAGTAGGAGTGGCGATGATAAACGCAGCTTTGTCGTGAATGATATCGGTCGCAATTTACTTTGCCCTCTTTCTAATCCCGTTATTTGTCTTTACTTATTACCTTCTGTACACAACATTTAGGCTAATCGGTTTTCTTTCTTCCCTACCGTTCGACACCAGCCTATGGTTTGGAAGAAGACTATCCAATAAGCGTAATGGTGTACTCTCCTAAATACTAGAAGCTCTCTCAGCCTGAGAGAAGGTAAAGGGAAAAGACAACTGAATAATCCTATTCAATTTCTCCAGAACCGGAAACCATCCTTGAATCTGAAACAATTTTCTTTGAGTCGTATGTAACTATACGATGGTCATATCCAATAAATGATGATCTTCGTAGTGATACAGAATGTTCCGTAGAAATGCAAAGGGTAAATGTAGGAGTGGAAATGATATATGCAACTATGACAATCCAAAAGCCAATGTGATTTAAGAAGGTTCGGTTAACTTGGTTCATGAGTTTTAGTCTAGGGTCGGGCCATGGTCGCTGCCAGAGAGAGAGAGAGAGAGAAAAGAAACACTCAGCGTGCACTCTAACCTAGATCGGAATGGTTAATCAGTTTATCTAATCAGGATGGCACCCACTGTTTCCTCGAATTCTCCTCCAAACCCAAAAGAAGAATTAGTCGGGATCATCTAAAATCACCCGAGAAGTAAACCAACTCATCAATGGGAATCTGGATCCAACTATCATCGTATGATAACTTGATGGAAGTCACTCAAGTTATCACACTCCAGAAGGTATGTGCATGCCTGGAAAGTTTCAGTTTCTTTAGAAACTCCCGATGTGGATTTTTGCCACATGCTCTTATGACCTTGACGAAGGCCAACAAATCATAAGTCACAGGCAAGTTCTACCCGTCATTGTCCAGATTAATCGAAACCCACCCGTACTCGCTCTTGACGAAATCCAACAAAGCTGTACGAATGTCCTAGATTAATGCAAATCCATGCAACAGAAAAGTAACACATAACTACCATACACTATGCCTTGAGGAAGGCCAACAAATATAACATGAATACTAAGCGCTACCCGTCTGAAATGACAGAGCGCTATGGCTGGTTTTTGGTGAAAAACCTTTAACATAATGAACTTGATATCGCTGAAGGAATTCTAGTGGTTTTACAAAAGTATAGTAGCGAAAACTTTTGCTAAAGAGGTCACTCCCGGTGAAGGGATCTCGGCTCTTTCCCGGTCGAATGAGGTGTAGGATATTCTAAACCGAATACCACGATGCAAGGCAAAAATAATCGACTGTAGTGAAGTTATTACGCCGACGCAAACTTCTGCCGAAGGGGTCACTCCCGATGAAGGGATCTCGGCCCTTGCCTCGTCGAATGAAGTGCTGGATATTCATAACCAAATACCACCATGCAAAGAAAAAGAGAACGTCTGTAATGTCTGTTTTTCAAAAAACATGGTTCCAAAAACATCAAATAGGTTCTTTTATCCTTGCATTGATCAGAATCAACGCAGTCCTATCAATTAAATATATCATACCATAGAAAAGGAACGAAAATAAAATGTACGTATATGCCATCCACATTCTCCACTGGGCCCCGTCATCACCCGTTATGTTACTTAACTAACGACAGAGTGGGGGCTGGACTAGCGCGGATGCAAAACATATACAAAATCTACTAGTATATATATAAATATATATAACAACCGCCCCAGGCATGATATAAAGAAACATCACAGAATCTCAGTCAAGCAACACAGAGTGGTAGAAAATCCTGGAGCCTCGGGTTTCACTTGAGCTGAAAATGAGACCCGACGTTCTTTGTCGTGTGGATAGCCTGTGCAATGAAAACCTAGACCCCTACAAGGGAGACATGTTACCCTCCAATCCCAAAAGTGAGGCAACCCCAATCAACAACGTGAATGGGCCACCCAACACTCCATGGAATCTGATAACTTGAGCACCTCTCCTTGGGTCAATCTATACCCCCTACGAGTGCGGCGAATAGCCCGTCAATTCTAGAATGAGGCCCCCTCCGTCTCACCGCTATGAGATGCGGGCCCGTTTCCCTATAGAACCCGGCTATTCGTGCACTCTACCGTGGGGTAATCCTAGTACAGAAAAGAAAATAAGTACAAGGGTGACATCGACCTCAACCCGGTCGTGTCCCAAACAAATAATATACAAACGAGCAGTGACGGCAGTCCACATGTCAGACGCTCGTCCCGCAATATCAAATGTACAAATGAAACTAAACTGTACTACCATTGCACCCATGCTATCCACCACGACGATCCAACCACAACCACAACACAACACAGAACATCAACGTGAATGTCACATTCGCAAACCCTTCTAAAAGTCATATAGAAATTAGACGAGTTGTACCGCTCTAATGAAATTCACGGTCACAGATAGTAATGTATGTACTGAAAACTACGACATTAGAATTCCACACGTAATTAGCAAACTAAACCAATTTCCAAAACCATGAAAAAACAGTGAGCTAAAGTTCCAAAAATCGACCGTTTAAAACTAATTCGGAAGTCCAAATCAAAACGAAACGCACCCGAACCTTCACGGGGAGTTAGAGAACGAAATTAATATCGAGTCGGGGGACCTATAGGTGGTACCCTACCCCCGAGACCACCACGAGGTGGCCAGGGGGTGAGTCAGACCCGAAACTGCCCAAGATGGGGCAGTTTCGGGTCCCCACCGTCAAGACTACCTTGTGGTGGTCTTGCCGAGTGGGCCCAGCCATTCGGTCCCCCCGGGGTTCGCCGGGGTGCTCATGCACCACCCCGCGGCTTTTCAGTTCAAACCGTGAGCCCGCGGGGTGTGCAAACATCTCAAACTTTCAGTTTTTGGAACTGTTTTTGTCGACAGTTTTTGCACGACAAAAACGGCGGATTTCTAATATCGTAATGAGTTAACTAAGGCTTATGGAGTGACTCTGATACCATATTGGGTTATGCAAGCGCCCCGGCCATCAAACCGTGGCAAAATGCGGAACAATTTTTTTTAAAAACCGGCGCTAACGCAACCCTATAACCCGGATCGACCCATAAGCCCTAGATAACAAAACATGCAAAGGAGTTAGATTGATTATACCTAATGAACTAAGTCCTTCGGTCTTCTACCATCTCCCAAGCTCTATGAAGTCGCGGATCGAATTTGGTTGCTGGTCTTCCTCCATCTGCGATGATCCCTCCGAGGGAAACGACGCAAGCTCCAGCCTCGCCAAGCGAGGCAACCGACACTCCGAGGTTGCTAGCAATGGAGAGTGGAGGTGTAGGAATGTCCCACTATAATTTTCTCTCATCACTAATGCTCAAAAGAGCAACAATAGAAGATGAAGAGGAGGTGAGGAAAACAAGTGGCATGAGAAATCAAGGATAAATGGCTAAGTCTCAAGAAAGAGAGTGAATCAATCAAGTGAAGAAAAGAACAAGCATGGCATGTAAAGAATTGTGGCTCCCATTTCAATCATGCAATGAAAAATATCTCTTTTCATTTATCAAATAAACTAATGTACTGCCATACCTCTCTACATGCCATCAAGCCATGCTTATGCCAACTCACCCCTCCACCTCATTTGTAAAACAAATGAATTTCCAAAATGAAAATCATACAAATGAGGTGTCCATCTTCTAGAAACTATTCCGTATAAATACGGAATACAACCAGGTATATGTATCGAAATACACATACGCGTATTCGTACAAAAATACGAATAGCCAAGAGAGAAAATGAATAGTGAACAATAATACTAGAATACATATATATAAATACATATATATAAATTATTAAATTAAAACCTGATTTAACAATCCGGCTTAATCCTAAGCCGCTAGTATTATCAACCGTCCGATTAAAGCCTGTGTAGCCTGTACACATATTTAATCGGATACATGTATGTACCAACATACGCCATCTACACCATATCGCCTGAACCATGAAAACCCTCTATGTGGGACTCTAAAAACTCGTCAATACGCTGGAAGCGGGTTTAACCACAAGCACGCCAGCGGCACTAGCTGTACGTAACGGCTACCCAGGTATTGAGCGAAAAGAAGACCGACGAGCAAACTCATCCGTACCCCTACTGAGCCTAACAGTGACAATATCCGTACAGTCCGGTCCGTTCGTCTATGAGTATCCCATATCGAGTCTATGGGATGGATAAAGTCAGACCCCTAATAACGCGAAATTTAGTGTCGGTATGAAGCCCATCACCCACTGAGAAACTACTGATCCGAATCAGTAGTTCTCAACTACCTTGGCCAAGGATTTCTGGTGATGGCCACCCGTGCACAACGCGACATAAACCCCCAATACCGGGAGAGACAAATCCCTGACGATCCGCTCACCGCCTCCATGTGGCTCGGGACTGTACCCAACTAAAAACTGTTTGCACGAATCCTTTGAGCCGTGGTAGGGTAGTAATAAAACTACAGTGGGAACTCACACGAGACAAATGATGATCTCAGGTCGATAGACTAATATTTACACATGTCACCTGGGAACTGCTATCTGAAAATAAGTATGTTCCCGGCGAGTCCGTCCGGTGTACTCATAACCTAATGAGCACCTGTATACATCTTAGGCGAACAAACTGACACCAATGGCTTGTGAGACCGGTCACCGCCCCTCGTCGGGGTCTCTATCAGTATACACTAGTCTACTCTGGAGTATCGATGCCCAGTCTCAAAACTCCCATGACTAGGGACATTTAAGGATGTGCTTATAGACTACCTAGCTCCCACGTATACGATCGCCATCATAATGCTTGTAGTCAAGCAAGAATCCTATAGGCTCTATCAACATGTAATAGTGATCTGTAATACCACCTAATGCCGTACATGATGATAAAGACAAACCGGATAGCATACTATCATCTCGAGTAAGACTGTTCTACAGGTATAGGTCCTCTCTCAATCATCATAATCACCTGCCTGCGACTATGATAATTGCCTTGAGGGCACTGTAGCCAATAGGAGCCACTCATGATAAAATACCTGGCCGAAGTAAAAAAGCTTCGAAAAAATTTCGACGAGGTCCAAGTGGAGCAGATTCCCAGGAACTTGAACCCAAGCCGACGCCTTGAGCAAGCTCGTTTCTTCCTATTTGGCCAACCTTAAAAGAAATATCCTCTACGAAGTCTTGCTACAACCCAGCGTGGAAGACAGAGAGGAAATACTCTAGATCTACACAATTCAGGAAGAAGGCCGGGATTGGAGAAAGCCCCTCATGGAGTTCCTAAAGGACGGTGTACTTTCCGAAGACCGAGGAGAAGCTCACCAGCTTCGGGCCAAAGCACACCATTTCTTTTAGAGCAACGGAAACCTGTATCAGAAATCATACACTCAGCCTCTGCTCTGGTGCATCGACTCCCATGAGGATGACTACGTTCTGCGAGAGATACATGAAGGGGTCGGGGGAGCACATCAAGGGGCCCGAACCCTGGTCCAAAAGGCACCACTGCAAGGGTACTATTGGCTGAGAATACACCAGGATGCTGAGAAGTTGGTCAGAAGATGCAAGAACTGCCAACTATTCAGCAGCATACCTTGTCTCCCCGCCACCGAACTAAGTGCACTGAGTTCCCCTTGGCCGTTTGCACAATAGGGGATAGATATGGTAAGCCAACTCTTCACCGGCACGAGCGGGCACAGATACATCCTTGTCGCTGTGGACTAATTCACGAAAAGGATAGAGGCCATACCCATCAGGAAACCGGACACCACCTCTACGATAAAGTTCCTGCAGAACAACATAATTTCTCGATTTGGGATCCCGAGTTGCATAGTTATCGACCATGGGACCAACTTCGAAAACGATAAAATCAAAGAGTTTTGCAGCGACTACCACATATTGATGAAGTTTGCCACGGTCGCACATCCTTAATGCAACGAGCAGGCCGAGGTAGAGAACTGAGGCGTCATCTGCGGTCTCAGAGCCCATTTGGAAGGAAGGCAAGGAAGCTGGGTCGAGGAGCTGTGATTGATTCCATTTCCGGTGTGTATGTAAAGAAATGTATAGAAATCACAACCAAAAATATTTTGACCGCAATCAATAACGGTGTCGGATGTAGCACGTTAGCGAGTGCGGATCGTCTACAGGGAAAGTGAGATCCGTTCGTATTTCGAATTAGATGAATTGAAAATTTAAAGAAAAGAGAAAAGACAATTCAATTCAAGATTTGTAAAATGAAGTTCAAGAATTATCTAGATCTAAATCTAAAATCAAGAAAAACATTAAAAATTCAAGAATCAAGAAGTGATGATATCCAATCCAAGAATCAAGAATCGAAATGAGGCTCGTGGGAATCTATTGGATCTATAGATGTGATGATATTTATTGATTACATATTCTTATCCATCGATGAATTGATACTAGATCGATGATGATCAACGAGAATTATGGATTTCTTGCGGAAACTAAAGTTTCATCTTCTATCCCTTATCCTTTCGTCGATATCATTCACATTCTAGCCTCTAGTAAATTCAAGAATCGATCGTGGATCCCTAATTTCGAGAAAACACAATCAAGAAAGTATCGCATCAAAACTAGGTCATCGATTCTTCAATTTGCTAGGGTTTACAAACTCGTAGGACTTAAGAATTGTACAAGAATCTAATCATCATCATCTATTGATCGTCTCGACTCCTTCACGAGCGGAGTTTTACTCAAACATCACAACAAGACACACAATCACAAATTGAGATCGAATCATGATGCAAGAATGTAAAAAAAAGCAAGATATAGAAATTTCACCTTTATTTATCAACAATTTGTTACAATTCACTCGATCTACAAGAGAAAAGAACTTGATCGTTGATTTCGGCTTCGCTCGTCTCCTTGAGTCGCGGATCTCCTTGGATCACTTGCTCCGATGAAGTCCGGCGTCGCTTTCTAAAGGATCGAAGGCTTCATGCTTGATTTGGTACTCGGAGTTCTTGATTTTGGCTTTGGAATTTGAATTTGGGGATTAGGGTTTACAAGTCGTGTCACTCAACTTGTGTTGGGGATTGAAGATTCAATTAATGAACAACCTTTTGAAGTGAAGCCTGTTGGAGTTAGTGCCCTCAGAGTCAATTATTGGATCACAGGCACGTGATTGCAATGATTGAGGGAGGACCTATCCCGGTAGGACAGTCTTACTCGAGATGATAGTATGCTATCTGGTTTATCTTTATCATCGTGTACTGCTTTAGGTGACCTGACATGTCGCTATTACACGTTGATAGAGCCCCCAGGATTCTTGCTTGACGACCAGCAGTATGATGGCGATCATATACGTGGGAGCTGGTAGTCTATAAGCACATCCTTAAAAGGTCCCTAGTCGTGGGAGTTTCGAGACTGGGCATCGATACTCTATTAGTAGGCTAGTGTATACAGTCGAGACCCCGACGAGGGGCGGTGGCCGGTCTCACAAGCCACTGGTGTCAGTTGGTTCACCTAAGATGTATACAGGTGCTCATTGGGTTATGGGTACACCGGACAGGACTCGCCGGGAACATGCTAGTTGGTCTTATACCAGACGTCAGATAGCAGTTCCCTGGTGACATGTGTACAGGTTAGTTCATCGACCTGAGGATCGTCATTTGTCTCGTGTGAGTTCCCACTGTGCTTTGATTACTACCCTACCACGGCTCAAAGGAGTCGTGCAAACAGGTTTTAGTTGGGTACAGTCCCGAGCCACATGGAGGCAGTGAGCGGATCTTCAGGGGTTCGTCTCTCCCGGTATTGGGGGTGAGGTCGCGCTGTGTCTAGGAGAGCCATTACGCAAAGCCCTCGGCCGAGGCAGGAGATTTACTGGTAGGTATTCCAGTAGTATCTCAGGGCGTTCTGGGCTACGCTCCGACACGACTTGTACCGCTTTTGGGGGTCTGACTTTTACCAACCCCCTAGGCCCGCCATGCGATACTCATAGACGAACGGACCGGACTGTACGGATATTGTCACTGACAGGCTCAGTAGGGTGTCGGGGTGAGCTTCCTCATCGACGTCCCTTTTGGTCAATAGCTGGTGGCCCGTCACGTATTGGCTTATACCTCTGACGTGCCAGTGGTTAAATCCACAGCCATAGTATTGACGAGTCTTTAGAGTCCACCACACTTTCAGTTACTCAGCTTTCGGGCGAAACGCTGTAGAGGCCGTATGGAGATATGGCAGGGTCCGATCAGATACGTGCGGTATTGTACGGATCAGGATCGGACAGCTTTGTACTAGTAGCCGTATAGGTATATGGCAGGGTTCAATCAGATACGTGCGGTATTGCACGGATCAGGATCGAACGGTTTTTACTAGCCGGCTTTGGTTTAAGCCGGTACTAGTTTAGTACAGTGTAGATTTTGTCTCATTGCATTTGTATCCGGTCGGAATACAGATGCGGGTGTGTATGCACAGTGTCGGGGTTTTCCTGTAATTTATTACGGGACCAGTTTTCTGGAGTTGCCAGTTTGCATTCCGTTCCGGCCGGTTTTCCTTTGTTCTTTCCCGGCCGGACTTTTCCGATGGAGGGAGTAATTTGCAGTTTTGCAAATTACACTTTGAAAGGGGGTTTCTTGCATAAAGATTGATTATGATGGCTTCTTTTTCTTTGCTCCATACTTGCTTTTATGTGATGGGAAAGGGTATGGAGAAAAAGCATGGTTGTTGTTTTCATTGACCTTGGATGTGGTCACCTCTTCATTTGATCCTACACTCACTCTCCTTCATAGTTTTTAGTATGGTTGATTTCTTTTTCCCCACCATTCATTCTCATCTCTTTTTTGGCCGGCCACTCTTTTGGAGGAGAGAAAAAATGAGAGTGTTGCTTTTTGATCATCTCATTTTTGCTTGCTAAAATTGATAGCATCATTTCTCTCAAAGTTTCATTCTTCCTTCACCTCCTCAATGGCAACAACATAACCCCAAATGAGACATATCATCTATACTATATTCTACAGCAATTCTTGGGCATGTCGAGTTGCCGGCTTCATGCTCGAGTTGCCTCGGTATTGAGGCGGGAGCCCGTAAAAGAAGAAGGCGACGTGGTGCCCTTTCCGGCGAGGAGGCGACGATATGGAGACTACACTTTTCCGCGGGAGATCGGGATGATGAAGAGAAGACCGGAGGACTCGGATCACTCGTGGTATACTTCTTTTCCCATCTCTTGTTAGCTAGCGTAGGTTAATGGTTAACGATCCGGGTTTTCTTTGTCCGCGGTAGCGCCGGTTTCCGAGTAAGGAAAAATTTTGATTCCGCAATTTGGCCTCGAGTAAGACGGCCGGGGCGCTGCCGTGGCGCAACATGGTATCAGAGCCACGCCATTAACCTTACCTAGCTTCGTTTGATGTGTTTGCGTTTCCGATCGACCGAAATTTCCAAAAACCGTATTTTTATTTCACATCAGTTTCTGTCGAAATTTTTTGGAGTCTAAAAATTTTTCAGGTGGTCTCAGAATGATGTGCAGGGAGTTCTAAGAACTCTGGGAAAATTCGAGACAGTGATCACTCTACAGGAGCGCGGAAGCGCCGCAAAAACCCTATTTGTGCCGCTCTTCCGCCGCAGGTTGGTGGGGTCACTGCTTCGATTTTCTCCAGTGGGCTTCTGGGCTATAATTAGGGGTTTTGGAATATTAAAATTGGGCCAGTTTTTTCTGTGAGTGCTACAGTTTTCTTTTGGGGCCCACTTGTTAATTATTTGATCGATCGGATATTTTAAACACATTATTTCACAGTATTTACATTATTTCTGCGACCGTGAATGTCACTCGATCGGTAAATCCGGTCTAACTGCTATAGCCCGGTTAGACGGATTTGCGAACGTGATTTTCACGTTGATGTTCTATGTTTATGCTGTGTTGTTGCGGATCGGTCGTGGGGGATAGCCTGGATGCAATGCTAGTACAGTTTTGTTGTATTATGTACATTTGTTATTGCGGGGCGAGCGTCCGACATGTGGACTGCCGTCACTGCCTGTTTGTATTATTCTTTTGGGGCACGACCTGGTTGCGGTCGATGTACCCGGTGTATGTATATTTTACTTTCTGTACTAGGTTTGCCCCGCGGTGGGGTGCACGGATAGCCGGGTTCTGGAGGGCAACGGGCCCGCATCTCAGGGCATTGAGACGGAGGGGGCTTCAGTCCAGGATTGGCGGGCTATTCGCCGCACTCGTAGGGGGTACAGGTTGACCCAGGAGGGGTGCCCAAGTTACCGGATTCCGTGAAGTGCTGGGTGGTCCATTCACGGTACTGAAGGGGGCTGCCTCGCTTCAGGTTTTGGCGGGTGACTTGCCGCGCCCGTAGGGGCCTAGGATTTCATTGCACAGGCTATCCACACGACCAGGGGAACGTCGGGTTTCAGCAGCGGCTCTGTGAAACCCGGGGCTTCCAGATATCTGTATTGTTCTGTGATGCTGTTCATTTCTGTGATGTTGCCTTTTATTCACGCCTTGAGCGAAATACTATATATTGGTATATATATATTAGTAGATGTTGTATATGTTTTACATCCGCGCTAGTCCAGTCCCCGCTCTGCCGTTAGTTAGCTAACCTAACGGGTGATGACGGGACCCAGTGGCGAATGCGGATGGCATATACGTACGTCAGTATATTTTCGTTCTTTGTGGTGTGATCAATTGATGGGACTGTATTGATTCGGATCAATGCAAGATAAACAAACCTAATTCTGATGTTGTTGGAACATTTTTCAAAAAGCTGTTATTGCAAGGACGTTCACTTTTGTTTTGCATCGTGGTATTCATTTGGAATATCCTGCTCCTCAGTCGACGAGGCAAGGGCCGAGATCCCTTCACCGGGAGTGACCCCTTGGACAGAAGTTTGCGTCAGGGCATTAACTTCACTATAGCCGATTACTTTTGCTTTGCATCGTGGTATTCAGTTGGAATATCCTGCACCTCATTCTACGGGGAAAGAGCCGAGATCCCTTCACCGGGAGTGACCTCTTTAGTAAAGGTTTTCGTCACTATATTCTAAAAAGGCTATGCAGTTCCTTCAACGATATCAAGTTCATTACGTTAAAGGTTTTTCGCCAAAAACCAGCCGTAGCCCTCCGTCATTTCCTACAGGTATTATTTGGTATTCGTGCTGCGTTTGTTGACCTAGTCAAGACGTAGTGTTCGGTAGCTAAGTGGTACTTGTTTGTTGCATAAGTGGGATTGGTTAAGACAGTCGTGCGGCCTTGTTGACCTAGTCAAGGGCACGTACGGGTGGGTTTAATGCAATCCAGAATAATGACGGGTTGAACTTGACTGGCGGTTTATGGTTTGTTGACCTAGTCAAGGTCATAAACCGCTTGGGGTAAAAATCATATCGGGAGTTTCAAAAGAACTGAAACTTGCCAAGCATGCGCATACCTTCTGGAGTGTGGTGACTTGAGTGGATTCCGTCAAGTTATCATGCGATGATAGTTGGATCCCGATTCCCACTGATGAGTTGGTTTACTCCTCGGGTGATCCCGACTAATTCTTCTTTCAGGTTTGGAGGAGAATTTGAGGTACAGTGGGAGGTTTCCAGATTAGACAAAGTGGTAACCATTCTGATCTAGGTTAGAGTGCACGCTGAGTGTTTCTTTTCTCTCTCTCTGGCAGCGACCATTGACCCGACCCTGGACTATGACTCAGTGACCAAGTTGACCGAACCTTCTTAACACAGGCTTTTGGATTGTCAGAGTTGCAAACCTCATTGCCACTCCTACTTTTACCCTTTTCTCCAGGACACCCCGTATTACTACGAACGTCCACTTCCATTGGACAAAACCATCGTATGGTTAGATACGAACTCGAAGGACTTCGAGGATGGTTTCTGGTTCTGGAGAAAACGAATAGGATTATTCAGTTGTCTTTTCTTTTCACCTTCTCTCGTTGCGAGTACTCCTTGGTTTAGGAGTAGTACACCTATTACGTAAATTGGGTAGTCTTCTTCCAAACCATAGGCTGGTGCCGACCGGTAGGGAATGAAGAAAACCAGTTAACCTAAACGGTGTACAGAAGGTATTAAGTTCAGACAAAGCAAGGGATTAGTAAGAGGGCAAAGTAAATTGCGACTGATATTCACGACCAAACCAAGTATTTCTTCGCCAATCCTAAATCACCTTTGTATTTCTCCAGGACACTCCGTATCACTACGAAGATCCCATTTTATTGGATACTCCATCGTATGGTTATATACGAACTCGAAAGGAACTTGTTCCAGTTCGGGGATGGATTCTGGTTCAGGAGAAATAGGAATAAAGTACATTCAGGTGTCTTTTATCTTCACCTTCTCTCGCATTGCGAGTGTTCCTAGGATTAGGACAGTACACCCTTTATGCCTTTTGGATAGTCTTCTTCCAAACCATAGGCTGGTGCCGAACGGTAGGGAAGGAAGAAAACCATTTGGCCTAAAGGGGTGTACAGAAGGTAATGACTAAAGACACAGAAAGGGATTTAGAAAGATGGCAAAGAATTATACGGTTACAGTTGTGAATCTGGATAATGGTAGAGGCATTACTAGGAATACCAGGATTCCCCACAGAAACATTTCAATGTTTCAGTTTCACTGTGTAATGTTAAAAGAAAACTGATTTCCCAATTAGACACTTGCTCCAGGGTATGTATTTACCAGGTATGATTCTCACATCTGTATGGTTTTACAGATGCTGAGTGGGAGTAAGTTATTGGGAATAGGGTGATCATCCTCATTATATCGGGATTCGTTGTAATCGGTGATATTTGAGGAAGCCACCTGGGTTGTTTGCCGGTCGGCAGATATTTGGTTTTGAATATCCGCTGTTATGCACCAATTTCAAATTGATATATCTGTACGTCTATTTTCATAGAGTGAGATATACCTTTTGATATTATGTCGATGACATTTACCTATATCAGTGGATGGTTAGGTAAGGAGCATTAAACAGCGGTGTAATTCTTCTTAACCATAAGTACAGTTTTCAACCTACGACACACAGTGAAAGAGTTGTTAGACTCAGCGGACTTATACAGAGTATTGTATGTTGTCCAGTGTCCATTAGGACAGAGGGGTTGGTCCTCATACTATATTCTGTTTACTTTTAACTTCTCCAGTTCTTAGACATGTGCTTCGTGGAAACACAAGGTCTGAGTTTTGAGGAGTTATTGGTATAAGAATAGAGTAGAGAACCAGGTATTGCAAGTATCGGGATTCTTCAAAGAGATCGAAGATGTAGATACTTGTGTATGATATTCAGTTGATAGTAATGATGAAGACAGATTGCTTCTCTTTCAGGTTACTCATAATTGGAAGCATTCCTAAGTTGAGTAACGCTGATCGACCTCCTTCCATTTAGTTGACATGCACTGGAGATAGTTGCATGATTTGAATCTGGTTCAATTGAATCAGTGCCTCTGGTTCTATATTGGATATAGAACAGTTCATATCTTAACGATGTTAAGGTACGGGGAGTTGTCCAGCTTATGATTAAAACCAGACACTGGACAACTCAAGGCACGTTTCTGTAATGGCTGTTTGTGGGTTGACCCAGGCGATGACTAGGGTTGACTTTCTACCATCTGGATGAACAATAGCAATATTGTTCTAGACTCGCCACAGTTTTTATTAAAAATGGATTTTTTCAGAAAAGTAGTGGGAGTATGGTAGAACTGGAAGTGATTCCAGAACCACAAACGATTACTGAAGATTTGATAAGGAACCTAAACATTCAATCTGATTTGACATTCCATTGGCCACTCCGCAGATAAGGTGTGTAACTTCAGGCACCCGAGAGGTACTCCGGTAGCCTCAAGGACGGTGACAGGGAAGTTCTTGTTTACCCACACTTGCCATTGTTGTTGTTCCAGGCTGCGAGACCCGGCAGGAAGATGAGTATAGCGTCGTTCTAAACTAGCTTTAGAAGTGCACGTCTATATGACTCTGGCAGAGGGTTGTCGTAGTCAGTGGGAGCAGCGGAAGCATTGGTGGACTTCATGCTTATGTCTATCTATAGACTAAAGCAGATATAGCGGAGATAGATCATCTATTTCTGATGTGACAGTCATGGGTTTGACGTCATCAGAATAGGGGATGGATCTGTTGAAAAGGTAGTAGGAAGTGATATTCCTATACTACGATCGGTTATACTTTGGTCGTCACACAGTGTTTTCTCCACATGGGACTTGGACATTATATCAGACATATTGGTTACTAGATCTATGGTTTTAGATCTAGATTTGGGTGGTTTCCCAATCAGGGTACTTTGACTGCATTCTAAGAGTATTTAGAATGGACGACTCCTGGCATGGTAGTGTACCTGCAGGTAATGGAGTCACCCTCTCTAAAGGTGTCTTATAGACTAAAGGGGAGAGGGATACGCATGATTGACAGATCACTTGCTTAGGCAATTGAGTCAATCATGAGATGTCAAGTACCACACCAGATGTTGTTCTTGCAGTAGATGCAATAAGTTGATATTGATCCAATCCTGGAGGAACAGTCGGAAGCAGTTTTAGAACATAAGTGATTGTTCTAGGGATATGATAACGGCTGTCTCCTTTAGGAGACGGTTATCACAACAGGCTTCCAAGGTGACATGGATGACAAGGAGGTTGTCAGAGTTATAGTTCTCCCTCTGACGAGGGGCGGTATTTTGGACAGGTGGTCCAAGGCAATACTGAGGGAGGCTTGGCGCAGGATACTGATTAAGTTCAGTTGATGATACAGTCTAAGAAGTTTGGATTTGGAGTTCATTTATGAACAAGGTCCCATCAGACATCCAGACATTCTAAGACAGGTATTGCTCATTTCGGGAGATGGCTTTCTCCGCGAACTTGAGATATAGAGAGACATAGAAAGAAACATCACAGCGGATCCACTCACTGAGGCTATTCCTCGAACGCAATAGTTTCGCAAACGAGTTTTGTGAGACTGACTAGTAGAGGAGTTGGGTGTTCGGTATCACACGGGATGTGAGTATGCGACATCGCAATAATTAGCCTTGAGTGCAAGTGGGAGATTGTTGGAGTTAGTGCCCTCAGAGTCAATTATTGGATCACAGGCACGTGATTGCAATGATTGAGGGAGGACCTATCCCGGTAGGACAGTCTTACTCGAGATGATAGTATGCTATCTGGTTTATCTTTATCATCGTGTACTGCTTTAGGTGACCTGACATGTCGCTATTACACGTTGATAGAGCCCCCAGGATTCTTGCTTGACGACCAGCAGTATGATGGCGATCATATACGTGGGAGCTGGTAGTCTATAAGCACATCCTTAAAAGGTCCCTAGTCGTGGGAGTTTCGAGACTGGGCATCGATACTCCATTAGTAGGCTAGTGTATACAGTCGAGACCCCGACGAGGGGCGGTGGCCGGTCTCACAAGCCACTGGTGTCAGTTGGTTCACCTAAGATGTATACAGGTGCTCATTGGGTTATGGGTACACCGGACAGGACTCGCCGGGAACATGCTAGTTGGTCTTATACCAGACGTCAGATAGCAGTTCCCTGGTGACATGTGTACAGGTTAGTTCATCGACCTGAGGATCGTCATTTGTCTCGTGTGAGTTCCCACTGTGCTTTGATTACTACCCTACCACGGCTCAAAGGAGTCGTGCAAACAGGTTTTAGTTGGGTACAGTCCCGAGCCACATGGAGGCAGTGAGCGGATCTTCAGGGGTTCGTCTCTCCCGGTATTGGGGGTGAGGTCGCGCTGTGTCTAGGAGAGCCATTACGCAAAGCCCTCGGCCGAGGCAGGAGATTTACTGGTAGGTATTCCAGTAGTATCTCAGGGCGTTCTGGGCTACGCTCCGACACGACTTGTACCGCTTTTGGGGGTCTGACTTTTACCAACCCCCTAGGCCCGCCATGCGATACTCATAGACGAACGGACCGGACTGTACGGATATTGTCACTGACAGGCTCAGTAGGGTGTCGGGGTGAGCTTCCTCATCGACGTCCCTTTTGGTCAATAGCTGGTGGCCCGTCACGTATTGGCTTATACCTCTGACGTGCCAGTGGTTAAATCCACAGCCATAGTATTGACGAGTCTTTAGAGTCCACCACACTTTCAGTTACTCAGCTTTCGGGCGAAACGCTGTAGAGGCCGTATGGAGATATGGCAGGGTCCGATCAGATACGTGCGGTATTGTACGGATCAGGATCGGACAGCTTTGTACTAGTAGCCGTATAGGTATATGGCAGGGTTCAATCAGATACGTGCGGTATTGCACGGATCAGGATCGAACGGTTTTTACTAGCCGGCTTTGGTTTAAGCCGGTACTAGTTTAGTACAGTGTAGATTTTGTCTCATTGCATTTGTATCCGGTCGGAATACAGATGCGGGTGTGTATGCACAGTGTCGGGGTTTTCCTGTAATTTATTACGGGACCAGTTTTCTGGAGTTGCCAGTTTGCATTCCGTTCCGGCCGGTTTTCCTTTGTTCTTTCCCGGCCGGACTTTTCCGATGGAGGGAGTAATTTGCAGTTTTGCAAATTACACTTTGAAAGGGGGTTTCTTGCATAAAGATTGATTATGATGGCTTCTTTTTCTTTGCTCCATACTTGCTTTTATGTGATGGGAAAGGGTATGGAGAAAAAGCATGGTTGTTGTTTTCATTGACCTTGGATGTGGTCACCTCTTCATTTGATCCTACACTCACTCTCCTTCATAGTTTTTAGTATGGTTGATTTCTTTTTCCCCACCATTCATTCTCATCTCTTTTTTGGCCGGCCACTCTTTTGGAGGAGAGAAAAAATGAGAGTGTTGCTTTTTGATCATCTCATTTTTGCTTGCTAAAATTGATAGCATCATTTCTCTCAAAGTTTCATTCTTCCTTCACCTCCTCAATGGCAACAACATAACCCCAAATGAGACATATCATCTATACTATATTCTACAGCAATTCTTGGGCATGTCGAGTTGCCGGCTTCATGCTCGAGTTGCCTCGGTATTGAGGCGGGAGCCCGTAAAAGAAGAAGGCGACGTGGTGCCCTTTCCGGCGAGGAGGCGACGATATGGAGACTACACTTTTCCGCGGGAGATCGGGATGATGAAGAGAAGACCGGAGGACTCGGATCACTCGTGGTATACTTCTTTTCCCATCTCTTGTTAGCTAGCGTAGGTTAATGGTTAACGATCCGGGTTTTCTTTGTCCGCGGTAGCGCCGGTTTCCGAGTAAGGAAAAATTTTGATTCCGCAATTTGGCCTCGAGTAAGACGGCCGGGGCGCTGCCGTGGCGCAACAAAGCCTAGGGTTCCTTTTATAGCCTTAAGAATGATTAGCTTCCTTTGTAAGCTTGGTTTAGGTTAGCTTCCCTTGTAAGCTAGGTAGTCAGGTAGAAGCCTCTAGAAGTAGTTAGTTAGGCATTAGCTTCCTTCTTAAGCTTGGAGGTTAGGGAGAAGCTTTTAGGTTTAGTTTGTTAAGTGAGAAGCTTGCTTTGGAAGCTTGGAAGTTTAGCTTGAACAAGGAGCTTGCTGATCTGGCAGAAGACTCTGGAGATTTCTGGAGTTTTGAGTGGCTGAAATGAGTGTACACCTTGAGATAAGAATACTGCAGAAGAAATGAGCTGACGTCATCACTAGGTGGCCGCGGATTCGCCGTGCATGCCATGCTCCGGCCGTGGATCCGCCGCCGTTCTGGTGCCTTGGTGCATCGATTTTCTTGCACTTCTTTCTGTTGGCTTTAGGTATATTTCCTGATATGTTGAATCTCAAAATGCTTTCTAGATTACTACCAGATCACAGGTCTTGGAGTTGGCGTATTTTTATCAGCACTTTTTCTCAAATTTGGCTTTTCTCCTGGAATTTCCTGCACAGATTCTCGAAACAATTGTTGCGCTATACAAAGATGATGTGATGCCTTGATAAACACTCAATTTCCCTTAAAATGCCGGTTTTAGTATACAACACAGGCAATCAGTTATTTTACGACTGTTTTGCTAATATGTGCTATACTTAACCTGAATACCTTTATATGAATGCAAATGATAGGGAAATTGACGTGTTAAAAATACATTATTTTCGACTGATCAAATTCCCCTAAACTTATTTTCGGTCGTCTCGAGCGAATTGGTTTATTAAAAAGAGAAGGAGAAAATAAAGAAAGAGAAAAACTAACTAGCACACTTTCGTACGCAACACGATTGCACTGAGCACGTGCAACAAGACTTTAAACCTCTAGGTGTCCCTAGTAGGAGGAGTGTTGTCTCCTGAGGGTTTTCAGCGGATTGCACCCACAAAATCCAATAATAAAAGGAAAACCGTGAATATTACATTTAAAGACAAGAATTGTAAAAGAAAGACTTTGAAAATTATGGTTTCCAACTATGCTAGCTTTTTGGTTGTCATGAGCACTATCTTAATAGTCATGAAAAGATGTCAGAAATCACATCATCCTTCAATAAAACATCGTCCTTATTCTTCATTCTTATCTTTCTTCCAAACATCGATCATATAACCCTACGTGTGTGTAATATACATCCCTATACCCGGAGAATTCAATTCAAGCTATCATACTCTTGTCCATCTGCCTCAGTACTTTTTAAATAATGAATATTTAGATGAGATTGCTCACACACTTTCATGCGACCGTTAATACTTCTTGAGGTACTAACCGACCGATTACTCATGTGCTAGCTTATTAGGTGTTTTTTCCTCGTCTTGCCCCACCTAAGGCTTAGCAGTGACTCCCAGACCAGTTGGTCTAAGGCACTAGGTGAAGAGGCACCCTCGCGATATTTTTTTATTGCTGCCTTGGCGATAACAAAACCAGTGTTCATTTTTCTCGCCATTTTATATTTTCTTCATTTCTTTTTTATTTCCTTCATACTTTTGGCTTTTAGACAAGAGCATTTCAAGGTATCCTCTACTATCCCGAGCTTCAAGACGTGTGTAAGTGCATATAGTAGGGTATCAACGTTCAAAATGTTTGGCTTCCAGAATAGGAACTATTTTTCAGACTTGTTTTTATCCTCAGATTAGTGACTTCCTTCATCTTACTAACCCTTGGGACAACGGCTCATAAATACTTATTACTAGTTCGTTTAAGAAAACTTCTAATTTTCTTGGTTTTCTTAAATTTTTCCAATCTTTTGGATGTAATTTTTCACTATCTAATCTTTTATTATCTTATTTATGTACACAATTAAATATTAAATATTTTTATCTTTTGAAATTTTTTAAATTTTTATAGGTTTTAAAAAAATGTTTTGTGCTTATGCAAAGTATGATGCAAATGATGCGAAAATAAGCACAAACCTCCCCCAAACTTGTTTTCAATAGTGTCCTCACTGTCGCCTTCCGCTATATCTACAAAAACCTGTAAGCCTGAGAGGAAATTTATTAAATGGGGGCAAAATATATATGTGAAAATCCTCCCCCAAACTTATTCTTTTAACTCACCTCCATTCAAAGGATAATACAGTAATTTACAGGACATGGAGGTGAGACGGAGGAATTTTAATCAAGATAAAATGGCTCATGTAAGAACAGGAGCTCCTCCGTGGGGTCAGTGGAAAAATACGGCTTTAGTCTATGTCCATTCACTTTGAAAAATGTGTCGTTTTGAACATTTTCTACCTCAACTGCCCCGTGCGGGTATACAGACCGCACAATAAAAGGTCCCTATAACCGAGATCGTAGCTTACCCGCATGAAGGTGTAGTCGTGAATCATAAAGAAGGACTTGTTGACCAGGTGTGAACGTTTTCCTCAAAATGTTTTTATCATGAAATACTGTAGTCCGATTCTTTACGATTACAGCGTTATCATAAGCTTCATCGCGGAGTTCGCTTAGCTCATTTAATTGCAGCTTCCGAAAGTTATAGGCTTGATTCAAGTCAAAGTTGATTTCTTTAATAGCCCACATTGCTTTGTGCTCAATCTCGACTGGCAAGTGACAAGCCTTCCCAAATACTAACCTATATGGAGACATCCCTAGATCGGTTTTATATGCAGTTTGGAATGCCCAAAGAGCAGCCGTCAATTTGGTCGACCAATCTTTTCTATTCTTAGCAACAATTTTCTCTAAGATTTGTTTGATCTGTCTATTCGAAATCTCAGCCTGCCCGCTCGTTTTGGGATGATAGGGTGTAGAAAGTTTGTGGTTGATTGCGTATTTCTGCATCAAAGTCTCGAAAGACCTGTTGCAGAAATGTGTCCCGTTATCGCTAATGATTGCGCGTGGGTGTCCAAATCGCGAAAAGATATTTTCTTTTAAAAACTTAATGACAAACTTATTGTCATTAGTGCGACATGGAATAGCTTCAACCCACTTTGAGACGTAATCAACCGCAAGCAGTATGTACAGATTCTCAAAGGAGTTGTGAAAGGGACCCATAAAATCAATGCCCCAAACATCAAAAATTTCAACCACTAAGATGGGTTGCTGTGGCATCTCATTTCTCCGGGAAATCCTACCCGTGTGTTGACACTGTGTATAGGTTTTGCAATGATCAAATGCGTCTTCGAACAAGGTCGGCCAATAAAAACCGCATTGCAAAACCTTCTCCGCCGTCTTTTTAGGACCGAAGTGACCCCCACATGCCTGATCATGACTAAAAGATAGAACACTCTTGAATTCCTCATTCGGGACACACCGGCGAATGATCTGGTCAGGACAATACTTAAATAGATAGGGTTCATCCCAGTAAAATTGTTTTACTTGGGATAGAAAATGATGTTTGTCCTATTTTGACCAATCACTGGGTATAAGTCCCGTGACAAGATAGTTCACAATATCCCTGAACCAAGGTTCATCGGATACGTTCAAGAGTTGTTCGTCCGGAAAAGAATCATTGATCGGCAGGGTCACTGGTGAAGAAGAGATGCGTGACAGATGGTCGGCTACAACGTTTTCACATCCTTTCTTATCTTTGATAAAAAGATCAAATTCTTGTAATAGAAGGATCCAACGTATTAGCCTACCTTTAGCATCCTTCTTCGCCAAAAGATGTTTCAAGGCGGAGTGATCAGTGTACACAACTATTTGTGAGCCAATCAAGTAAAGCCTGAATTTTTCTAATGCAAATACAACCGCCAAAAGTTCTTTTTCGGTAGTTGTATAGTTAATTTGAGCATCGTTCAGGGTCTTACTTGCGTAATAGATCACGTGTGGCATCTTTTCAATGTGCTGTCCTAAGACGGCACCAACTACAAAATCTGATGCATCACACGTAAGCTCAAAAGGGTGGTCCCAATCTGGAGACGATAGAACGGGGGCTGTAGTGAGGGAGTGTTTGAGTGAGTCGAATGCTGCCTCACAATCCGAGTCAAAGTGGAAGGTCGTATCCTTGGCCAAGAGAAGAGTTAAAGGTCGAGCAATTTTGCTAAAATCCTTAATGAATCTCCTGTAAAAGCCTGCATGGCCAAGAAATGATCGGATATCCTTGACGCTTTTGGGATGATGAAGGTTATGAATGATAGCTATCTTAGCTCTGTCAACCTCAATGCCTTTCCGTGAAATAACATGTCCAAGTACAATTCCCTCTTGGACCATGAAATGGCATTTTTCCCAATTCAAGGTTAAGTTCTTCTCTTTGCAACGAGTAAGAACTGCATCAAGATTCGATAGGCAGTCAGAAAAAGAGTCTCTGAAAATCGAGAAATCGTCCATGAAAATCTCCAAAAAATTCTCGACCATGTCCGAGAATATCACCATCATGTTAGTGTATATGCCCTAGAGGCCATTACTGTATCAGACTAGTTTGTATATTACTTAATGGAACCTTGGGATATTCACCTTGTATAAACAATCTTGCTCAATATAGTAGTATGCTACTTGGTTTGTTTCTACTTCAATGTGTACATGTGTTTATTTTAGTATATCACCTATACACATTAGTGGAGCCCTTAGGATCTTTGCTTGATTACCAGAGTTGTGATGGCAGTCATACTAGTGGGGGCTGGGTAATCTATAAGCACATCCTTATGCAGGTCCCTAGTCGCAGGACTATCAAGACATGGCATCGATACTCCGGAGTAGACTAGCGTATGCGCTTCTCATCCCAGTATGGGAGATGGTCTGTCCCACAGCCATCAGTACGTCGTACTGGAGATAGTATGCGGGTGCTCGTTGGGTTACGAGTACACTAGACAGGACTCGTCGGGAACTGTTGTAGGGTTCCTAGGCACTCTCAAGAGGTCTCACAAGGCATCAACCATGCCAATTTCAAATTTTACGGTGCCGAGAAACCCTAGACTAGATCGTTGACTAGAAATTTAGGCGAATCAGTAAACTAGTTAACATCTTAACTAAAGGAGAGAGGATACAACCTTTGTAGATCCAGTTCTCCACTTCCTTAGCTCTACGTAGGCGTCCTCTCGCTGTCCATCTCGAATCCCGAACTCAAACGTCGGCTTCATCGGAGAATTGAGCGGATTAGGTCGTCGGCTTCGTGCCGAAGATGATCTACGTCGAGGCATCACAAGTTCAAGCTCCAACTTCACCAAGTTGTGAAACTTGTGAAGAAGACACCCTATACTACTTGGCAAGAGGTAGAGGGTGAAGAAATAGGAGGTGGGTTCACTATAGAATTGGATTTCTCTCACTTTTGCTCAAGTTGCCATTGATGAAGGCAAGGTTTTTCTTGAAGAAGAAGAAAGAATATGATAAGTTCCTTATTTTAAAAATGAAACTAATATGAATACTTATCATATCCTAACCATAGTCAAGTGTAGAGAGTAAACTAGGGTTAGTAGAAATGGTTAGGGTTAAGGATGAGATAAGAATGGTGGACTTTTTCAAAGCTTCAAGAAGCTTCAACATATACAACCAAAATAAGCCACCATTCTCATTTATTTTCCAAAATGAATAAATAAATAAATAAATAAGTAAATAAACAAAGCCCTAACCATTCATATAACCATGGTTTAATCTTCACACAAACCCAAGTGAGCAAGTATCATCAAACATGATACAAACAAGTGCACAAAAATATATCACATATACAATGTGCTTCAAGTGAGAAAATCCATTTAAAATGAACCAATACTAGTTAATGCAAAGTAATATATCAAATATATAATTATACATTAAATCATTAAATCAACACTTGATTTAACGATCCGGTCATATCTCATATAACCGACTAGTATCCTATGTATCGGCTTATCGAATCAATCCTTGATTCGATATCTAGGTTATATCGAATATAACCAATCGATACATCCATCGCGAGAATGAAATACGGTATCACATACACGCATTATTCTCGCTTCCGCACATATCTCATATGCGCTCCTATTTCGTTTCGCTTGAGCCAGGAAACCTCTGTGTAGGACTCTAAAGACTCGTCAATACGCCGGTAGCAGATGATGATCATATCAAGCACCCACAAGCCGTAAGCGGTCTGCTAAACGTAACGGCCACCCGGGTATTAAGCGATCAGAAGATTGACGAGCTAGCCCGCTCACACTCCCGTGAATCCAACCAGTAACACTTACCGTACAGTCCGGTCTGTTCGTCTGATATGTCGCATATCAAGTCTAGGGGTGGTAAATGTCAGACCCCAATAACCGATAAGTCGTGCCGATGTGAGGCTCATAACGGGTCGAGAAACTACTGGTAACACTTACCAGCAAATCTCTGATCAGCCCTGGCCACGGACTTCCCTGTTACGGCCAATCGAGCACTGCGCAACATCAACCCCCAATACCGGGAGAGACGAAACCCTTCCTATCGCTCATTGCCTCCATGTGACTCGGGACTGTACCCAAAGACCACCGTTTTGCACGCCCTCATGGACGTGGTAAGGTGGAGATCAAAGCACAGTGGGAATCACACAAGACTCTATGACGATCTCGGGTCTACAGACTAACCTGTACAAGTGTCACCTGAGAACTGCCATCTGACGTGAGGTATAATACCATCTGGGAGTTCTCGGCGAGTCCGTCCAGTGTACCCAGTCTCCACTGAGCACCCGTATACCATCTCTGATGTCAAACACCAATGGATATGGGATCATCCATCGCCCATCTCATGGGTCGAGAAGCGTATACGCTAGTCTACACTGGTATATCGATGCCCCGTCTCGATACACCCATGACTAGGGACCTTGAAGGATGTACCTATGGACTACCATGTCCCTACTAGTATGATCTGCATCATAGTCCAGGTAGTCAAGTACACATCCTAAGGGCTTTACCAACATGTAACTATAAGACAGTTTAAAGAGACAAGTGTACATGTTAAGATAAAGAGTAACCAGATAGCATACTATCATATCGAGCAAGAAAGTCATCTCTATATATGTCCAAGCATCCAATATAATATACATCATCTGTACAATACTGGCCTCTAGGGCATATATACAACTAACAATCTCCCACTTGCACTAGGGCCAGCTGCTGTAGTATCGCATACCGAGCATCCCGAAGAGTCTCTCAAACTGTATCTGGGGAATGGCCTTCGTGAGTGGATCCGCCGTGTTGTTCTTCGTGTCAACTCTCCTGACCTCGATCTCCCGGCGATCAACTATCTCCCGGATCAGGTGATACCGCCTTAGAATATGCCTGGATCGCTGATGGGACCTGGGTTCCTTGGCCAAAGCCACCGCTCCATTGTTATCGCAATACAAAGGTATTGGATGCTCAATGGATGGAACCACTCCAAGTTCAGTAATGAACTTCTTGACCCAGACAGCCTCTTTGGCAGCATCGTTGGCAGCGATGTATTCAGCCTCCATCGTCGAGTCTGCCACGGTTTCCTGCTTGGATCTTTTCCAGCTAACCGCCCCTCCGTAAAGGGTAAAGACAAAGTCCGACTGCGACTTAGAGTCGTCATTATCACTCTGGAAGCTCGAATCGGTAAAGGACTCGACTTGGAGTTCTCCGTTACCATACACCAAGAGCATCTCTTTAGTCCTTCGCAAGTACTTGAGAATGCTCTTCACAGCTGTCCAGTGATTCTCTCCAGGATCGGCTTGATACCTGCTCACTACACTTACTGAGTATGCTACATCGGGTCTGGTACATAGCATCGCGTACATGATAGAGCCTACTGCCGAAGCATAGGGTATCCCTTGCATGAGAGCTCTCTCCAAATCAGTCTTGGGAGACATCTCTTTGGAGAGAGTGACTCCAGAGATCGTGGGCAAGTTCCCACGCTTGGATTCTTCCATACTAAACCTCTTTAGTATGGTGTCAATGTACCTGGATTGGGACAATCCCAGTATCCGTTTGGATCTATCTCTATAGATCCTGATCCCCAATATGCAGGAGGCATCACCAAGATCTTTCGTTGAGAATCTTTGTGATAAGAAGAGCTTGACCGATTGCCGCATAGGAATATCATTTCCTATCAAGAGTATGTCGTCCACGTACAATACGAGGAAGACAACCTTACTCCCTGCCACCTTCTTGTAAATACAAGGTTCATCTGGGTTTTTGACGAAATCAAACTCTTTGATAACGACGTCAAAGCAGATGTTCCAACTCCGCGATGCTTGCTTTAATCCATAAATGGAATTAAGCAGCTTGCACACCTTCCCGCTGCTCCCACTGTCTACGAAGCCCTCTGGCTGAGTCATGTACACGCACTCTTCTAAATCACCATTTAGAAAGGCGGTCTTAATATCCATTTGCCAGATTTCGTAATCATGATATGCAGCGATGGAAAGCATGATCCGGATGGATTTAAGCATAGCCACTGGAGAAAAGGTTTCGTCATAGTCCACACCTGGTCTTTGGCGAAAACCTTTTGCAACAAGTCTAGCTTTGAAAGTCTCCACTTTCCCATCTACACCAAGTTTCTTCTTGAAGATCCACTTGCTCCCAGTGGGTTTTACCCCTTCAGGAGCAACTTCCAAAGTCTATACTTTGTTGGTGTACATGGATTCCATCTCGGATCGCATAGCATCCAGCCATTTCACTGAGTCCCTACTCGTGATGGCCTGCTCGAAGCTAGTTGGGTCATCATCCTCCATGATGCAATCCTCGCTCCCTCCATCCATGAGAAAACCGTAGTATCTCTCAGGTTGGCGAGGAACCCTACTAGATCGGCGGAGTGGCTGGGGTTCATCGGGAACTACGGAATCCTCTGGTTCCACCAGATCTTCTGTTGTAGCTTCTGCAGTTGGAACCTCTTCCAGTTCTACCTTATGACCACTAATCTCTTTTTCAAGAAATTCCTTTTCTAAAAAGGTGGCATGCCGAGAAACAAACACTCTTTGTTCCTCAGGGTGGTAGAAGATATACCCTTGAGAATTCTTGGGATATCCTACAAATTTGCATAGAACAGACCGTGCCTCGAGTTTTTCCGGATTTTGTCGTTTGACATAGGCTGGACAACCCCATATCTTAACATAGTTAAGACTTGGTCTCTTTCCTTTCCATATCTCATATGGAGTGGTAGGCACAGATTTGGTTGGGACCATATTCAATAGATGTATGGCTGTCTCAAGTGCATACCCCCAGAAGGAAATAGGTAACTCAGCTGTGCTCATCATAGAGCGCACCATATCTAATAGGGTGCGGTTCCTCCGTTCTGATACACCGTTGTGCTGTGGTGTATATGAAGGAGTCAGCTGAGAGAGAATCCCATTCTCTTTTAGGAAGTCCAGGAATTCATTGCTCAAGTATTCACCTCCTCGATCAGATCGAAGGATTTTAATACTTTTTCCGGTTTGGTTCTCGACTTCTTGTTTATATTCTCTAAATTTCTCAAAAGCTTCAGACTTGTGTCTTATTAAGTACACATGTCCGTATCTTGAGAGATCGTCAGTGAATGTAATGAAGTACGAAGAACCATCCCTGGCATGTGTAGACATTGGACCGCATACATCACTATTCCTAAGAGTTCAGTAACTCTTTCTCCGTGTCCCGTAAACGGAGTTTTGGTCATCTTGCCTTTGAGACATGACTGGCAAGTGTCATAAGATGAAAATTCGAATGGTTTCAAATATCCATCCTTATGCAACTTAGCCAGTCGTGTCGCATTGATGTGACCCAGTCTACAATGCCACAAGAAGGATTCGTTCAGTTCTGAACTCTTCCTCTTGTGTGTGTTTGTTATGCTCAGAACTGTTGATTGATTTAGAACATAAATGCCATTGCACAACGTGCCTGATCCAACCAACTTTTGGTTACGGAAAATGTTCATAACATTGTCCTGTAATACAAAATTATATCCCTCTTTACTTAATAAAGAAACTGATATAATGTTGCATATCAGGTTCGGCATGTAATAGCATTCGTTCAGAACCAATGTATTACCAGTTGGTAACACAAGGTGATATTCCCCGACAGTCTTAGCTGCAACAATTGCACCATTTTCAACTCTAATGTCTTTATCACCTTCTCCAAGTTCTCTACCTTTTCTAAGCCCATGTAACTGATTACATATATGGGATCCTGACCCGGTATCTAATACCCAGGACGTAGAGCAAATGGAGAAACAGTTCTCTGTAACGAACACACCCGAAGAAAATGCATCATCATGTACTTTCTTCATTCGGGTGGCATGGGAATCCTGGTATTCCCCTATATCCTGTTCATTCCTATAACTCTTATAGGAAAGAACGGAACCAACGTTCCCCAGCACAGTATAACATGCGGGTTTGGTCAATACATCCATATTATTATCTTTGTTAGGGCATGAAATGGTCGCTACCTGGAGAGAGAGAGAAGAAAACACTTTAGCGTATGCTCTTGCAAGATCAGATTGGTTATTATCTTATCTAATCAGGATGGCTCCCACTGGTTTTTATCAAATCTTCCTTCAAACCCTAAAAGGAAAGACTAGCCGGGATTAATTACACCCTACAACTTCGTCGATCTTTCAGCCAGGCCAGTGTCGGTACTTTGAGGGAGGTTCCCCGTGCTTTCGCACGGACCTAATTAATGTAAACCTCGTTTTCCCAGAGGCGTAACCCCGTTGAAACCTTTCTAGACACCTACTTGATCGGCTAATTATAGTGTGTAAAACTCTCCCAGGAGTAACTCTTACTCGCAGTGTGTTTCGGGATCCAACTATCTCATAGAAGGTATGCAATCTCATTGCAAATTTCAACACTTGAAATTCCCGATAATGTTTTTTCCCCTAGCGTGCTATGACCTTGACGAAAGCCAACAAACCACAGCCCACTAGTCAAGTTCAACCCGTACATTTCTTTACTGAATTAAACCCACCCGCACGACCCTTGACGAAAGCCAACAAAGCCGTACGACTACCCTAATCCAGTCGCATCACATGCAGCAGATAAACAGCACATAGCTACCGCACACTACACCTTGACGAAAGCCAACAAATGTAGCACGAATACTATATGTAACTTATCTGAAATGACGGAGGGCTACGACAGGTTTTTCTGAAAACCTATTGCGTAATGAACTTGATATCGTTGTAGAATCAAATGAAGTTTTGAAATGGAGTGATTTCGAGGCTTTTCTAGTTTTGCTAAAGGGGTCACTCCCGGTGAAGGGATCGTCGGCCTTTTCCTCGTCGAATGAGGTGCGGGATATATCATATATATCACTGTGCAAAGCAGAAACTATAGAAGCAATCAAAAACAAACCGAGTGTGTAGCATCTGCCAGTTATTGCTAAAGGAGTCACTCCCGGTGAAGGGATCTCGGTCCTTTCCTCATCGAATAAGGTGCAGGGCATATCATATATACCGCTATGCAAAGCAAGAACTGTAGCTACCTGTTTTATTTAAAATTTGATTCTACAACATCATTTGGTTTCTTTTCTTTCATTAATCACATTAATGAAGTCCCATCATTTAAATACCTAAACATCACAGATAAATACGACGTACACTTATGCCATCCGCATTCGCCTCGATGTCCCCTCGTGCATCGTTAGGTTAGGTAACTAATGACAGAGCAGGGCAGGGCTAGTGCGGGTGCAAAACATAAGTAACGTCTATATAATATATCATATATACTATATACTATATCTATCACAGAACATCACATGATCACATCACAGATATCGCAGCAGAAAATATTATATGAAATATTGGATATACTAGGACGTCCGTGTTTTTATTACGAGCCAGTATAAAACACGGATTCCACGGTCGTGATGAATAGCCAATCCCACACCCCTAGACCCCTACGAGAGCGGCAAGCAACCCTACCAATTCTAGGGTTAGGAGACCCGGACTCGACTCCTCGAGATGGTCTCCCACTGGACCCTAGAACCTGGTTACTTGTGCTCCCCTCCTTGGGTCTATCCTAGTGCAGAAAAGTAAATAATATACAAAGGGTGACAGCTTCCGCAACCTGGAAGTGCCCCAATAAAAGAATATTACATACAAGTTTTTACATGAATGAAAAAGAAAAACACTCGTCTCACATAAAAAAAACCCGGCTATTCAAACACGACAATCCAATATAACATATCCAGCAACACATAACATCACATGTCATCAACGTAAGTAAACATGCGTATCCCAATTGTCGTTGACATATAGCAACGAAACCGGCGATATCACATATTACACTTACGGTCACAGAAAAGAAAGTGTAAAACTACAACAGTTGGAATCCGCAACCTCTTTGGACATCACATGCCTAATCAAATGAAATACTTAGACATCACATGCCTAACAGTTATAAACCCCGCATTTTAGTCCCATTATCGAAAACTCTTTTCAATATCAAGTGAGACTAAACCGCTAGATTTATAACATTCATTCGGTTATCTCATAACTTTTTGTGAATTCCAATTATTGTATCCCATTCCAGATAAATAGAAAATATTAAACTTTCCGATCGAACATTCGAACACCCAAGTTTTCCCGAAACCGTCCAACACATGAAATAGGTTCAAGGACATTCACTTCATGCCTCAGTACCAACGGTCCAGCCGTAGAAGGGTCAAGCCAACGCCTCACATGTGGCACGCCGTACTGCCCCAAACCCGAAGGTTCAAAGGGCAGTTCAAGACGGTCACATAATCGAGTTAAGGTTTGTTGTCTTCTAGAGGGACCATCGCGTTACTTGCACTACTCAGAACGTCTTTAAACCACGGAAAGATCCAACACTTGGAAATTTCCCGACAGGGGAAAAAGTGGGTATTTATATCCGGTCGAACTTTTTAACATATTCAAAAATATCCGGAAAACACATAGACAAAGTTTGATAATCCGATTGAAATATCGAGTCCCTAATACAACCCAGAAAACTCAACTCTTGAGTGATATTTAAAAATTCCCAGAAAATCCAGCATCAGAAAAGAGGAATTACTGTGCAAAAATTATAGGGCATTGTGACCATACGGCCACGGAACCGCCGCAGAAGGCATGCTTCTGCCGCGGTTCCGCGGTGGGTTGATGGAATTGGGTTGTCGAATTTCACAGTAACTCTTAGAAATTCCTGCTGATTTTTCTGCATATTTTAATTCACAAAATTCCCAGATTTTCAAAAATATACAGAGAGCATGTTTTGTTTTAGGGTTTCGGTTCGATCGGACTTCTAACTCCATCTACACATCGCCTAAGGCTCTAGCTAGGCTCTGATACCACTGTAGGGTTCCTAGGCACTCTCAAGAGGTCTCACAAGGTATCAACCATGCCAATTTCAAATTTTACGGTGCCGAGAAACCCTAGACTAGATCGTTGACTAGAAATTTAGGCGAATCAGTAAACTAGTTAACATCTTAACTAAAGGAGAGATGCTACAACCTTTGTAGATCCGGTTCTCCACTTCCTTAGCTCCACGTAGGCGTCCTCTCGCTGTCCATCTCGAATCCCGAACTCAAACGTCGGCTTCATCGGAGAATTGAGCGGACTAGGTCGTCGGCTTCGTGCCGAAGATGATCTACGTCGAGGCATCACAAGTTCAAGCTCCAACTTCACCAAGTTGTGAAACTTGTGAAGAAAACACCCTATACTACTTGGAAAGAGGTAGAGGGTGAAGAAATAAGAGGTGGGTTCACTTTAGAATTGGATTTCTCTCACTTTTGCTCAAGTGCCATTGATGAAGGCAAGGTTTTTCTTGAAGAAGAAGATGAAGAAGAAGAAAGAATATGATAAGTTCCTTATTTTAAAAATGAAACTAATATGAATACTTATCATATCCTAACCATAGTCAAGTGTAGAGAGTAAACTAGGATTAGTAGGAATGGTTAGGGTTAAGGATGAGATAAAAATGGTGGACTTTTTCAAAGCTTCAAGAAGCTTCAACATATACAAACAAAATAAGCCACCATTCTCATTTATTTTCCAAATTGAATAAATAAATAAATAAATAAGTAAATAAACAAAGCTCTAACCATTCATATAACCATGGTTTAATCTTCACACTAACCCAAGTGAGCAAGTATCATCAAACATGATACAAACAAGTGCACAAAAATATATCACATATACAATGTGCATCAAGTGAGAAAATCCATTTAAAATGAACCAATACTAGTTAATGCAAAGTAATATATCAAATATATAATTATACATTAAATCATTAAATCAACACTTGATTTAACGATCCGGTCATATCTCATATAACCGACTAGTATCCTATGTATCGGCTTATCGAATCAATCCTTGATTCGATATCTAGGTTATATCGAATATAACCAATCGATACATCCATCGCGAGAATGAAATACGGTATCACATACACGCATTATTCTCGCTTCCGCACATATCTCATATGCGCTCCTATTTCGTTTCGCTTGAGCCAGGAAACCTCTGTGTAGGACTCTAAAGACTCGTCAATACGCCGGTAGCAGATGATGATCATATCAAGCACCCACAAGCCGCAAGCGGTCAGCTAAACATAACGGCCACCCGGGTATTGAGCGATCAGAAGATCGACGAGCTAGCCCGCTCACACTCCTGTGAATCCAACCAGTAACACTTACCGTACAGTCCGGTCTGTTCGTCTGATATGTCGCATATCAAGTCTAGGGGTGGTAAATGTCAGACCCCAATAACCGATAAGTCATGCCGATGTGAGGCTCATAACGGGTCGAGAAACTACTGGTAACACTTACCAGCAAATCTCTGATCAGCCCTGGCCAGGGACTTCCCTGTTACGGCCAATCGAGCACTGCGCAACATCAACCCCCAATAACGGGAGAGACGAAACCCTTCCTATCGCTCATTGCCTGCATGTGACTCGGGACTGTACCCAAAGACCACCGTTTTGCACGCCCTCATGGACGTGGTAAGGTGGAGATCAAAGCACAGTGGGAATCACACAAGACTCTATGACGATCTCAGGTCTACAGACTAACCTGTACAAGTGTCACCTGAGAACTGCCATCTGACGTGAGGTATAATACTATCTGGGAGTTCTCGGCGAGTCCGTCCAGTGTAACCAGTCTCCACTGAGCACCCGTATACCATCTCTGATGTCAAACACCAATGGATATGGGATCATCCATCGCCCATCTCATGGGTCGAGAAGCGTATACGCTAGTCTACACTGGTATATCGATGCCCCGTCTCGATACACCCACGACTAGGGACCTTGAAGGATGTACCTATAGAATACCATGTCCCCACTAGTATGATCTGCATCATAGTCCAGGTAGTCAAGTACACATCCTAAGGGCTTTACCAACATATAACTATAAGACAGTTTAAAGAGACAAGTGTACATGTTAAGATAAAGAGTAACCAGATAGCATACTATCATATCGAGCAAGAAAGTCATCTCTATATATGTCCAAGCATCCAATATAATATACATCATCTGTACAATACTGGCCTCTAGGGCATACATACAACTAACAACTGTTGGTTGGTACTATACCTATCGTCAGTTATCAGTTCCCAGGTGAAATGAGGACAGCTTAGTCCGCTGACTTGACACTGTCACTTCGCCTCGAGTGTGTTCCCACTGTACTTAGATTACTATCCTACCACGGCTCAAAGGAGTCGTGCAAACAGGTAGTAGTTGGGTGCAGTCCCGAAGCACTTGGAGGCAGTGACGGTTAGACAGGATTCGTCTCTCCCGGTATTGGGGGTTGACATCGCGCTGTGTCTAGGAGAGCCATTACACGAGTAGTCCCTGGCCAGGGCAAGCGAGATATACTGGTAGGTTTCCAGTGTTATCTCAGGTTGTTCTGGGCTTCACTCCAACACGACTTGTACCGCTATTAGGGGACTAACGTTTACCGCCCATAGGCCTGCCATGCGATGTATCAGACGAACAGACCGGACTGTATGGAGACTGTCACAGTCAGACTCAGTAGGAGTTCAGATGGGTTTCACCTCGTCAGTCTTCTTGTCGGCATCTACCTGGGGACCGTTACGCACAGCTAGTGCCGCTTGCGGTCTGTGGTTAAACCCACTGCCAGCGTAGTGTCGAGTCTTTAGAGTCCCACACAGAAAGCTATTCTCCTTTAGGCAAAAGAGTAGAGGTCGCATGGTTTTGCGACAGGGTTCGGTCACATCCGTGCACTTGTGCACGTACAGTGTCCGGACAGTTAACACTAGCGGGATTTGGTTTAAGCCAGATCCTAGTATACGTTTTGGGATTGGTTTTATCTCGTTTGTATTCGTGTTCCTCGGAACGCGGATGCGGGTGTGTTTGCACAGTTGACGGAGAGACAGAGGCAGAGGATTCTCATTAGGGTTGTTGACTGTTGACTGTTGACTGTTGACTTTTTGCTCAACCCTAATGAGAATATGATATATGATTAACATTAATATTAATTAAGTATTATAGTGACATGGTTGTTGAGGGGTTGACTTTGTTGACTTGTTGACTTTGTTGACCGGTTGACTAGGTTGGACTAGTTGACCATCATCATGACAATGGCTATCATTTCATGGCAAAGACTTTTGCTTGCTTGTTTCTCTTGTGCAAAATGAGTGCATGAAATGATATGGCCATTTTGACTTAAACCATCACATAATACTTGATTGCTATTATTTGTTATGATGGCTTTGGATTATGAGAGCCAAGAGGGAAAAAGTCTTGCTCATTCTCTCATTTTCCTTTCTCTCTCTTGTTTGAGCTCTCACCCTCTTCCTCTTGCTCTCCCTCTCTCAAGTCTATGGTTCACTTGTCTCATGTGTTGAGAAGCAAGAACCATGGAGAAAAATCCCAACACACTCTCCTCTACTCACTCTAGTTCACAAGGTTTAGCAAACCGAGTGAACTAGTTTCTTCAAAGTTCGAAGAAGAAGCCAAAGGTAGAAGCTTTCGGGTGAATCGATCTTCGGCGCAAGGAGACGATAGGGTGAAGCCGATCCGTACACCATCGAGAGTTGAAGACGAAGGAGTTCAAGAAAGAAAGGTATAACCCCCTAACCGAGTAGTTAACAACTCCTAGTTAGGTTGTTAGGTAGATAGTTTAACAAAGATCCGTTTTGAGTCCATGTTACCTCCTCTAGAAAAATCGTTTTTCGTCATTTCCGTATGCCCGTAAGTACCGGGAGCGGTAGCATCGGCTTACAGTGGTATCAGAGCCTAGTTAAACACTACCTAACATGTTAGCATAGTAACCAGAAATTCGATGGGAAAAAAGGTCGCGAAAAACACCCGGATTATTAACTTTCTGTCGAATTTTTCCACTGTTCAAAAAATGATAAATCATGCTTTAAAATTCGGCTCAGGGTTTTTAGAAGAAACTGCAAAAAATTGGTCCACTGATCCGATCAAAGCGCCGCGGAAGCGCGGCGGGAGCGTGCTCCCGCCGCGGATCCGCGGCCGAGTTGACTCGGCCGTGGGGAATTTTGGTTGCAGTTTGTTCTATGGGGTATTTTGGGATTTTTGGTATATGTTTTTTCAGCCCAGGTTTTCCAGAAAGAAAAATTTGTTTTGGGCGCTTTAAAAACCGTATTTTGATCGAACTTCTAAAGAGTAAGGCTGACGGGTTTATATCTGTGATGTGATATTTGTATTGAACTTCTGCTAATCGCTATATGTCGATTAGTGGGGGTTATACAAATCTGTGATCTGTAATGTTGATGGTATGTGTATATGAATTCTTTGGATTGTCGCGGATGAATAGCCGGGGGTTGTGAGATGAGAGTTTTTCCTTTTATCTTTCAATTCATGTAATATGTAAATTGATGTAATATTATTTTTGGCCGCACAACCGGATCGGGGTTGTAGCCGTCATTGTATAATTTCTTTTTACTGTTTTTGCTCCTAGGATAGACCCAAGGTGGGGTGCACAAACTACCGGGTATCTCGAAGTGCCGAGTGGCCTACTCACGTCGTTGAGGGAGGTTGCTCCACTTCGGATATTTGGCGGGTAGTTTGCCGCACCCGTAGGGCTCTAGGGTGGGGTATTGGTTATTCATCGCGACCGTGTAATCCGCTTTTCGTTACAGGCTCGTACGAATTGCGGATTCCTAGTATATCCAATGTTTTCATCTGTGATCTGAAATGGCTATCATTGCAATATATCTATATATGATATTATTTAGGCGTTGCTTATGTTTTGCAGCCGCGCTAGCCCAGCCCCCACTCTGTCGTTAGTTAAGTAACCTAACGGGTAATGATGGGGCCCCGTGGCGAATGCGAATGGCATAAGCGTACGTCATATTTTGGTTGTTTTCTGCAATGGTAGGATTAAATGATGGGACGCGTTAAAAGAACTAATGCAAGAAAAACACGCATTAAAAGAACTAATGCAAGAAAATAAACCAAGTAAAAGTCGTTGAAACAGTTTCAAAAACCACTCGGTTTCTTTTCAAAATAACTTTTAAACGCGGAGCTTAAGCCACTCCTTTTAAAAGCTATCTCGTTCCATCGATTATATCAAGTTCACTACGTTCACGGTTTCGCCAAAACCATTCGTAGCCCTCCGTCGTTTCACATGGATGGTCAATAGTATTCAAGCTATGTATGTTGGCCAAAGTCAAGGCATAGTGATTGGTAGCTATTGGGTATTCATGTGCAGCATAGATAGATGTGTTAGTTTGGGGCAGTCGTTCTACCATTTTGGCCAAAGTCAAGGGTATGTGCGGATGGGCTCAAATTAACCTGGAGAATGACGGGTAGAACTTGACATGTGACTTATGATATTTTGGCCAAAGTCAGGGTCATAAGAGCATGGGGCAAAAATCCACATCGGGAGTTTCAAAAGAACTGAAACTTGCTAGTGTTGCATACCATTTGGAGTGTGATGATTCTGGTAGGATTCTTTCAGTTTCGTCACGCGATGATATTTGGATCCCGATCCTACTGTGAGTATATGCTACTCCTTGGGAAATTTCTCACTTAACGATCAATGCTATAAACCAAGTAGGTGTCTAGAAAGGTGTTAGCGGGGCTACGCCCCCAGGGAAAAGAGGTTCTTAAATTAAGGAACTTCGCGAAAGCGTTGGAAAAACTCCCTCGAAGTACTGACACCAGCCTGGCCGAACGGTTAAGCAAGTATTGTACGGTGAGATTGATCCTGACTAATTCTTCCTTTATGGTTTGAGGAGGGATTCGAGAGACAGTGGGAGCCATCCTGTTTAGACAAACTAAAAACAACTCTAAACTTGCAAGAGCATCATGCAGAGTGTTTCTTCTCTCTCTCTCTCCTAATTGTAGCGACCAATCGACATGACTGGACTTAAGTTGCTCCTAAATAAAAACATACTGACAGGGCCAAACTACAAAGATTGGCTCAGGAATGTCAAAATGGCAATCACTTATGACAAGTTGGGGTATCTCCTTACCACCAAAGCTCCCCCTGTCCCAGGTCCCACCTCCAGCGTCGCGGATAAGGAAATCCGTAAGACTTGGGAGATCGATTGCGCGAAGGCCAGGTGCCTCGTGCTTGCCTCTATGGACAACAAACATCAGAGGAGGCACGAGAATATGGACCTCGAATCCATATTTCTCCATACAAAAGAACTGTATGGAGAGCAATCTCGTATCGCAAGATACGAAGTGTCGAAGAAGTTATTTTCGGCAAGGTTGGCCATCGGATCATCGGTAGCGGAACACGTGCTTAAGATGATTGGCTTCATTGAGGAGCTCACGGAACTTGGGACCACGTTAGAGAACGAGCTCTATACGGACTTGATTCTCCAGTCCCTTCCTTCCACTTACGCCCAGTTTATCCTGAACTTCAACTTACAAGAAAAAGAAGTTGAACTTTCAGAACTCCTCAACATGCTGAGGAGTGCAGAGGGCACCCTACAGAAAGGTAGGGAAACATCCACTTTGTTTGTAGGAGGATCTTCATCTCCTAGGTCCAAGGCGAAAGCCAAGGGAAAGAAGAAGAAAGCCTCCGCCAAACCAAGGGGCGGTGTTAGTAAAGCGGATACGAAGGGAAAAGCAAAAGCAACAAAGATAGCGGGGAAGCTTATTGGGAAGGAAGAGTGCTTTTTCTGTCATAAGAGTAGTCACTGGAAGAAAGATTGCAGGGCTTGGAAAGCCAGGACACAGGAACTGAAGCAAGTTGCGGCTTCAGCTTCAGGTGTGTATGTTATTGAAAACTGTCTATCAATAAACTCTACTTCCTGGGTATTGGATACCGGATCAGGATCTCATATCTGTAATTCTTTACAGGCGTTGAGAAACCGTAGGGTTTTGAAGGCAGGTGACATGACCCTCAAAGTTGCAAACGGAGCTAGCATGAATGCTAAGGCCGTGGGGGACTATCACCTGGGGTTGTCAGATGGACACGTTTTGGTTTTGCGTAATTGTTTTTTTGTACCCAACGCAACTTGTAATATCATTTCTGTATCTTTGATTTCTAAAGAAGGTTATGAATTTGCGTTTGTAAGTAATGTTGTAAACTTTCACCTTAATCAAGTTCTGATTGGGTCAGGTACATTAAGCAATGGTATATACGTATTAAACCAACCACAGATTTTCAATGTCCAGAATACACACAAAAGAAAGTCTCCGGAAATAAATCGGACTTTCTTATGGCATTGTAGACTGGGTCACATCAATGAGAGAAGGTTGACGAAGTTACATACAGAAGGATATTTGGATCTGTTCGAATATCGATCGTATGCCACTTGTCAATCCTGTCTCAAAGGAAAGATGACAAAGACTCCGTTCACTGGACACGGAGTAAGAACGAGCGAGCTCTTGGGACTCGTACACAGCGACGTGTGCGGTCCAATGTCTACATGTAACGTTTTAAAAATAATTAAATAAATAATTAAATGAATAAAATTGTTTAGGTGAATTTTATGATTTTCGGTAAAGTAAAATGTATTTTTCGTAAAACCAAACCGTGATTGTTTTTCATTATAATTTCAAAAATACATATTTTAATTATGTAATTACTAGTAAATGGTGTTTATTTAGCCACTTATAAATTTTTAGTTTAATTAAATATTTTTCCTAAATTAATTATTTTAAATATTAACATAAGCTTTATTTTTACACTAAATTAGTGTAAATTACAAATTTAAATGGTTTTAATTTGTAAAAATGAACCACGGCATATTAGAATTTAGTGTGTATCATGCAAAATTTATTTGCAAATTTTTCCATTTTTCTAGAGTTTTCTTGGTTGTTTTAGTAAAGAAATGAAAGAAAATGAAGAAATTCATGAAAAGACATTAAGTGAGATATTATTTGATGAAGTTTCTACACAACTCATGAAACTCTTTTCTCTTTCTCCCTCTCTCCCTTGCTTCGCCGGCCACACCCTCATGGCAGCCCCCCCATTTCCCACTTCATTTTTATTACAAAAATTCATCAAAAATACATCAAAAAATTCAATAAAAATCCACAAAATCCTATTTATTTCATACCCTTTATTCCTTGCTCATTTTTATATGGAATTTGGAGATGGAAAGCATGCATTTTGGAGGCTCATTTTCTTGTTTGAATTTCATATTTTGGAGGTATAAATTTCCTTCTTTTGTTTATTTGTTATTAGATGTTTAGATTTAATGAATTAATTCTATGTTCAATTTTTAAAATTCAAGTTAGGGTTTGTAAATTCAAGTTATGATTTTTATTAATTAATTAGGGTTATAATATTTAATTTAACACTTTTAGAATTGAAAAATCTTGCATGATTGTTGAATTGTAAATTTTCTTTTAAAATTGTATAAATTAGGAATTTTACTAACTAGGTTTCTATAAAATACAATTTTTGGTGAAATAAAATTCAATTAATATTTGTAATACTAGATTGTGGTCTTAATAAGGGTATTAACTTGTTGGTGGAATGGAAACTTAAATTGATTGCTAGTTTCTATTAATAATTGATAAATTGTGATAAAAATTGCTATTTTGTAAACTAGATTTTAGAAATTCCTAAATAAATGAGATTAAAAATATAATTTATGGTTTCATTAAATCATTATCATCATGAATTGTGGTTTAATACATTAATTCATGCAAAATCACGTTTTGTGGTGGAATTATGGTATTTTGCTTGAAAAATGTTGAAAATTGTTAAAGGTTGCAAACTAGAAATTTCAAATTAATACAAATTTGTGTAATAAAAATATAGTAATGGTTTGTATAGTCTAGTTATGCTATTTAATGAGTTTTATGACCATTGGTTTCATTTAAATGTCATGTTTTGATGAAAAACGGTAAATTGGCATTTTCTGGTTTTACGAAATTGGACGGTTTGATCGATTTTTAGGGTTTCGATAGATTTAATCATGTTATATATTATAAGTAACGAGTTTTAAAATTATGAGTTATTTGTTGATGTTATCTCGATCCATCGGCGTTTGTACGCCGATATCGAGCGATATTTGGTGCTTTTGCATGGACGGGACATAGGTTTTAACCTATGCTTGTTCCTTGCGTCGTTTTGACTTTTGTATGTGATTCAGTTTACGATGCTATTTGTATGTTTGCGTTTAGGTACCCCTCACGTGGACTGCGGGCGATGAAGAGGAGGATGGCGACACCGTCTTCGGCAGACATGGACCAGGTGAGTAGATGCATATCTACGGGGGGAAGTCGGGTGGATGGCGTTTAGCACCCCCGCAACGTAGAATAGGAATAGTACTTATTGACATTAGGAAACAAGATGTGACCCTAGATTCTTAATGAGTAGGACCCTAGTAATGACCCTAGGCTGGACTAGACTGATTTAGGAAAACCATATCAGAGGATGAGGTCCTTGGAAGAGGTTCATAGGTTTCAGATAGAAACACACACGCACACACTGAAACTCGACATGGTGTATACGTATATGTGTATGTATATATAGGATTAGGTATAGTTATATATATATACAACACGTATATGGGATTCATTGATGTGATATGATATCTGAGGTGTGATGAAACAGTATAACTGGGCTTGATGCTGTGATTCTTGACTATATAGTCGTATTAAAGTGTTAGCGGATCATTAGAGAATGAGATAACGAACATGGATACATAAATTATAATGGGTGGTGATGATATTGAGATACATGGGACTCTAAAATAGTACCTGGACTGTAGCTTGTGACTGATCACGATATGGGATACGTATGACTTGATTACGACATCATATAGGTGTGACCTGATGTCGATATCATATAGGTGTGACCTGATGTCGATATCATATAGGTGTAACCTGATGTCGATATCATATAGGTGTGACCTGATGTTGATATCATATAGGTGTGACTTGATGACGATATGATATCAGTATGACTTAATCACAATATAATACATATGACATGATATTTCTGAGGATAAACTAATGATCCATATTATGAGGGCAATGATATATGATTGATGTAGGCGATTACAGTTTAGCACCTTGATCATGAGATGTGTTGGTGATGACATTATACGAATGATGAGACACCTAGGAGATACTTGACCCGTACCCCGATATTGGGATGCCGTACGATGGATTTTACCGTACGAGGCATAAATATGATGATTGATCCGCACTCTTGATTCGAGGAAGCCGTACTACGTACGTGACGCTATTGAGGCCGGATCGCCGACTATTCGAGATATTGATTCAGACCTTAGGTAGACTCTTGATTCTTATTGACTAGTTTCTTAGGTTTTGTTCCTTAGGAGGTTAGATGGTCACTAGGTTAGGTTCGAGTCATATAGTGGTAGTGGTAATGGTATATCAAATGAGTGGATAACACACATCCGTCTTTACTTTCACACTGGAATCATAATGATGCATGTTCTTACATATGCTGCTATAATCAGTATAAACTTTACCTGTTAGGACACCAGCACCATTACCGATGATGCGCATATTCCACGCACACTTATTTGCCGGCTCACACACATCATCATCGGTAATTGCTATGTCACGTACACTTTAGATTATATTATCTTTTATTGATAGAATCAGTTAACAACTTGACCGATATAATATTGTGATTACTCTCTGATGTTAGTATAGACATGATATTTATTACTTAGACATTCATGCATTCATATTTTCATGTTATCATGCAGTATTATGGGCATATGCCGACACTTATCATATACTTACTCATGATTTTGAGATTTGGGTTTCTATGAGATTTCTGGATTTTTGGGGAAAACCGCAAGAATATATAAAAACTTCTCTCTCTCTCCTCCTCTCTTTTTAAAACATAAGATGCGGTTTTCTCGTGATGTATGTGTCGTCCACCATGAGATTTCATGTTTTCTGATGGATTTCGAGACCCGATTCGAGGAGTGGATGAACCGTCTCGGGTACATGGTGGGCCCGGTATGGTACCCCGGGGCAAGAAGAACGAGTTGTAGACGATGAGCCTGGCAGGGGAAGGCTACCTACCGGTGATGTCTGGCGCGGCGGATATCCGGAGGATACCGACCGTTGTCGTGAGATTTGATGATATGGGCCGATCCGGATTGACGGAGCCCGAGATATTGAGACTTGAGATTACATGTGTTGTGTCGATGCTTGACACAGATTTCCATGGATTTCATTGTTGAGATTTCAGATTCTTATACACATTTTACTATGATAACAGCTAAAGATTTCTTATACAGATATATCTGGATTTCAGGATTTGTTACTTTACATTCATGGTGCATGCATTTCATTTCATATGACATAGTATTATATGAGGCACTGACCCGAGCACGGAGTATCTGCACTTACACGTAGTATTACCCTGCTATTACTAGATGATTGGGATATAGTAGTGTATTATTATGACCTAGGATAGCGTCGTGCATTCGATTTCTTTTCGTAGATGTCTTCTACTCACGAGTTGGCAACTCACCCCCGTTGTGCCAAATTTTATTACAGGTTCGATATACAGGTTTCCCTGGCAGCTTGCTGGCACATCTTTTCTTCAGGGTGATTTGCACGGTAGGTTGGTTCACTTGTATCTGAACCACCATTGTATTTTTATTCTTTCATTTGTATCTAGTAAGCTCCATCAACCATACTTGTATTACTTGATAAGTTTATTGGACCAGTATTTTTTTATTTCGACTTTAGAGTCGCGCATGTATTATTCTGATATGGTGGTTTTGTTTTCTTTGAGTTTTGAGCCTCGCCCTTTGGCGTTGTATATTATTGTGCTTATTGTGGTTGTTTCCGCCTGTTGGCGTTGAGCTAGCTCCCGTTGGGGATGCTTTTTATTGTTTATGTATATTATACTTGTTGTACCCGTTTGGGGGCCAGTTTTTATAGAGGAGACTCTACCGAAATTTTTGAGAAAATTTGCTGATGTTTTAAACTTGTTCCTTCATGTTTTCTTTTACTGCTTCTTCTTCTTTTTCATGGTTTAGATTTCTGGGCTTCGGCTTACTTAGGTTACGTTGCGCCTCTAGACGTTTCGTAATCTAAGTGCCGGTCACGTTCAGTACTTTCGGGTCGTGACACTACACATCCGTGAAGCGGTTATTCTTACTTCATTACTTTTACGGATGACTTTTCAAGGTACGGTTATGTCTTCTTAATGAAACATAAGTCCGAAACCTTTGGAAAATTCCAGGAATATAAGAATGAAGTAGAAAAACAAACCGGCAAAAGTATCAAGATTCTAAGATCGGATCGAGGTGGTGAATACTTGAGTGCCGAGTTCCTGGACTATTTAAAAGAGAACGGAATTCTCTATCAGTTTACTCCTCCATACACTCCGCAACATAACGGTGTATCGGAGAGACGGAACCGAACCCTATTGGATATGGTACGGTCCATGATGAGTAACGCTGAGTTACAGTGATCATTCTGGGGATATGCACTAAAATCAGCTGCATACCTTTTGAACCGAGTTCCAACTAAGACTGTGCCTACTACACCATATGAGATGTGGTGTGGGAAGAGACCCTATCTTAATCACATTAAGACATGGGGAAGTCCAGCTTTTGTCAAAAAGCAGCATGCGGACAAGCTCGAGGCACGCTCAGTACAGTGCAAGTTTGTGGGATATCCAAAGAACTCCAAGGGATATCTCTTCTATTACGCAGAGGAACAAAAGATCATTGTTTCTCGTAATGCCCATTTTCTAGAACACCAGTTCTTAGAAAAGGAAACAAGTGGGAGCGAAATAGAACTGGAAGAAATTCCAGAACCACAGACTATTACTGAAAGCTTAGTGGAACCAGAGGGTTCAAAAGAAAATGACATTCTTATGCCGCTCCGCAGGAGTAGTAGGCAGTCTCATCCGCCCGAGAGATACTACGGTTTTCTCATAGACGGGGATAGAGAGGATTGCATCATAGATTATGATGAGCCGACAAGCTTCCAGCAGGCCATTCAGAGCGTTGACTCGGTAAAATGGCTGGATGCAATGCGGACCGAAATGGAGTCCATGTAAACCTACAAAGTATGGACGTTGGACGTTGCTCCAGATGGGGTAAAACCCGTAGGATGCAAGTGGATCTTCAAAAGGAAGATTGGTGTAGATGGACAGGTTGAGACCTATAAAGCTAGACTGGTTGCAAAGGGTTTTCGTCAAACACCTGGTTTGGACTATGACGAGACCTTTTCTCCAGTAGCTATGCTGAAATCCATTCGGATCCTTCTTGCCGTTGCTGCCTTCCACGATTATGAGATTTGGCAGATGGACGTAAAGACCGCTTTTCTAAATGGAAATTTAGAGGAGTGTGTTTATATGGACCAGCCAGAGGGCTTCATTCAGAGTGGGAGCAGCGGAATGGTGTGCAAGTTGCTTAAGTCCATCTATGGACTAAAGCAGGCATCGCGGAGTTGGAACATCTGTTTTGATGAGACGGTCAAGGAATTTGGCTTTATCAAAAATCCAGATGAGCCATGCATCTATAGTGGATTTGTAGCGAGAACTGTAGTATTCCTCGTTTTATACGTGGATGATATTCTCTTAATAGGAAATGACATTCCTATGCTACAATCTGTCAAGGGGTTCTTGTCACACAGGTTCTCCATGAAAGACCTGGGTGATGCCTCATACATTCTGGGGATCCGGATCTATCGTGAAAGATCCAAGAGGATATTGGGACTCTCACAGTCCCGGTACATCGACACCATACAGAAAAAATTCAGTATGGAAGATTCCAAGCGCGGTAATCTACCGGCTTGTCACTGTTGGGGTAAAAATTTACACCCCGTTGACCGAGTCAAAGTCAAGGTCAACCCCAAGCCAGGTGGGCCCAAGCCCAGTTCAAGCGGGCCCATGCCCAAGTCGAGCCCGCGGCCAGCCTCCCCATGCCAACAACAAAATCATGTAATAAATAATTTTTATGTAATTTTTTATACATGAATGTATGCAAAATGGGCATAAAGCCAAATTTTTGTAAGCCAATGGCTTATGTGCAAAAATGAAATGGCACATGAGCCATGGGATAGGCAAAATGCCATTTTTGTGAAGCCTAAGGGGCTATATGCAAATACGTAAGCCTATAAAAGGCAACATGATGAATAAAAAAAACATATACTTTTCATTCCCCAAAAAAAAACTAGGGTTCTTTGTGCCTCCTGTCCCTTCTCCAAGGTTCTAAACCTTCTCATTTCTTTTGAATTAAATCAAGAGTTTTACTCTTTCTTTTCCAAAACTAAGTAGTTTTCCACCACAAAACCCGCAAAGGGAAACTCAGATCTCCCATCAGATCTCAAAAAGGAGAGATTTTGAGATCTCATATCTCTTGATCTTCAAGATCCGGCCAAACAACAGGAGGAAGAAGAAGAACCCCCTTTCATCAGCTTCAAAACATCTTAGGAGTTTAACTCCATACATATATACATAATAAATATTTCCTTTCTGAAGCATAGCTTCTGTTTCTTAGGCTAAAAGCCTCCTTTTCTTGCCGGCGCTCATGCGCAGAGCGCCCGTGTGCCGACACGTGGCGCGCTTGCGCTCAAGCGCTCAGCGCTCGAGCGCACAGCGCCCACGTGTCGACACGTGGCGCGCTTACGCTCAAGCGCAAGCGCTCGAGCGCAAGTCGCCCGGTGCCGACACGTGGCGCGCTTGCGCTCAAGCGCAAGCGCTCGAGCACAAGTCGCCCCGTGCCGACACATGGCGCGCTTGCGCTCCAGCGCAAGCGCTCGAGCGCAAGTCGCCCCGTGCCGACACGTGGCGCGCTTGCGCTCAAGCGTAGAGCGCCCACGTGCCGACACGTGGCACTCTAGCGCCTGAGCGCACAGCACCTAGGCGCACAGCGCCCAAGGTGCTGCCCCACGCAACCTTTGGATGTCTTTTCCCTTTTTATATATATACATGTATATCTATACATATGTATACATATGTACATACACACATACTCCACGACACTGTCCCTGTTAGAAAAAAATTTCTAACGGGGCGCTGCCCCGCACCTCGCAAGAGGGCTGCTAGCCCACTTGACCCCCAGCCCGCTATCCGGGTAGCGGGACCCCCGTAAAAACTCTGCGTGGCTCCCAATCTATCCAAAACCCCCCTTTCAAAACACAACACACGCATACTGCACATTGAGTTTGCATGACCAGTTTAACCCGTTAATCGGAGGTTCCCTCGCCCCAAAGGCGAGGGGTAATTAATGGCAGCTTAGTCCGCGGCTGCCGGAGATTCGGATCCCCACAATCATTAAACCCCGGCCTACCCTAGACAGGGGGAATCTGTAGTACGCCTGACAAGCGCATGCGTATTCCCATCTCAATGGAGTGACGAAAAACACCCTACAGATTCTGGCACTCCCGGTGGGACAAATCTCTCCTCCCATATTTCGGGTTAAATGTTAATGCGAACTCAATCAATATACATGTCTATATTTATACTAAAATAATGCTTTTTCATGCAGGTCTTCAAGCAATCACTTCTCAACGATGTCTCCAAAGATGAACACAGCTCCCATCTCGTACACGATGAAGATGGACTCCAGGACTGTCCTTCCGGCCAGTCTTGGGCGACAATGGGAGGAGGAGCCGCTACCATTTGGCTCTATTATGTTCGTGTCGGCTAACGCCGTCCCAGCTCCTCAAGCTCCGATAACAGACAAACCGGTCTCAAAGGGGAAAAGGCCGAACGTCATGGTCGCGAGGGCACCTCAGCCTAAGCGCAAGTCCGTTTCCGAACGACTCTCCATGGCCCCAGCTGGGAGCAAGGCCATCAACGCCAACAAAGCAGCAGGGCGTCTCGTGCAAGCTCCGGCGGTGCCCCTGACAACTGCTCGATCGGGTGTCTTCTCTAAGCTCCCCACTAATCAACTCACAATGGCTTCCCGGATAACGGATACTTGCCAAGCCTTTAAAATCGAGAAGCTGAGGGAGAAAAGGCTCAGATATAGAGCCAACAAAAGGGCTAGGGCTCCTGCTAGGCTGGACCTCATGGGGTTCGAAGAACAGGGTTACCCTGCCGAAGATGGGGAAATGGCTGGATATGTGGTCCACACTGTCTACATGGTGGGCACGCGCAGCAAGAGCAAGGACGGGGCCACCACATCTCAAATCCAATCTGGCTTGAATGTGGTTGCCGCTTCCCAAGAACAGCCGCCTCCGCTGGGTGATGAAAACCCTCTCGATGAGGATGATAGGCGGAAAGACCCTTCGGTCCATGAGGATTCGGGCTCGGAAAGCGAAGAAGAGCCAACTTTCCGCCCCAGGACCGCGGAGCAAGAGCTGCTTCAAGAGCTCCGAAAGCAGCTCAGAAACAAAGACAAGGAGATGGCCAAACTTTACTCCAAAATTGACGACTTGACGAACGTCGTCTTGCAGCTCACGGCCCGACTTGCCTCCCAGCCGCCCAATCAAGCGCAAGGCTCTGCTCGTGAACCGGGAAACGGTCTCCCAACGCAGCCAGCGCCTATTCCCTCAAATCCAAAAGTGGGCGAACCGCATGAAAGTCAGTCGCATCCTATCTCAGGAAATGTCTTGGCTACCGATGACAGTAGCCCGCTAACTCAAAATCAAATCATGGATTTGGTTGCCAGCAATGTGAAAACACTGGTAGCCGAAGCTGAAGCACAAAAAGATGTTAGCAGTAGCGGGAGACCATATCCCGCTCAATATGATCTGGTAGAATTTCCTAGCGGCTATATCATCCCCAAATTTGGAAGATTCGATGGGACAGGAAATGCGAATCAGCACATCGCCCACTTCAAAGCCTCATGCGGGAATACTGGGGGCAACGATGCGCTTCTCCTCCGCCAGTTCGTTAATAGCTTGACCGATGTTGCTTTCGACTGGTACGCGAGCATACCGGATGGCTCCGTTACTACTTTCGTCCAAATGGAATCTTTGTTTCGACAAAGGTTCATGAGCGTCAGCGATAAGATCACCATTGCCGAGCTCGTAAGGACTAAGCCCAAGAACAACGAAAGCAGCACGGATTTTATAACCCGATGGCGCAATCTCTCCGTCAAATGCGAACCGCCGATAGAGCAGGACCAATCTGTCAGTCTCCTCGTCGGAAATCTCAATAATTGGATGGCCCCGTTTCTATGCACCGCGGGTCTCAAAACATTCCAAGAGCTGACCAGGAAAGTTCAGATGCTGGAGCGCTCAAAGCAGGAGTCCTCCTCGGATTCCCAAAATAACAATAGGTCCTGGAGAAACCGAAAGGACGATAATCGCAAAGGCGGAAACTCCAATGATTCTGAATCTTTCAACACTTCGGCTAACCGAAATAAGCAAGGGATGAGCGGGCCTAGCGCCAACCAGCCTCGGAAGCCAATGTTTGGAGAGGGAGGAGAATCTCCACTGAAAGTGAAGCTGGATAAAGTCTATTCCTTCAGAAGGGACAAAATCCGTAAAATATTCAAAGACGCCCTGAAGAACGGTCTACAACTGGCAGAGTCAAAAAGACCGCAGGAAGCGAATAGGACCGACGACCCCAAATACTGCCCCTATCATAGAGTGATAGGTCATGCCATTGAGGACTGCTTCGTCTTCAAAGATTGGGTCGAAAAACAATACAAGGCAGGAGAGATAGAATTGTCTAAAGGCGTGTTAACAAACAGTCCAGCTGCGACCGCCAATTTCATACAAACGGAGAACGAAGTTCTTCATGAAATTGATTCTCTCAGATATCCGCCTCTCTCTGAAAACAATCGACCACTATGTCATTAAACTAGGAACAATCGACCTCTAAGTCGTTAAACAGGAAATGTAAAAAAAATGTAAATAAACGAAAAATGTGTAAATAAAAGAAAAATAAAGAAAAGCCGAAATGATGGGGCAACTAGCAATAAAAACCAGCGAGTAAAAATGAGAATGAAAATAAAGCCGAAATGATGGGGCAACTCGCAATAAAAATCAGCGAGTAAAAATGAGAATGAAAATAAAGCCGAAATGATGGGGCAACCGCGAATAAATAGCCAAAATGATAGGGCAATCGCGACCTTCGCAATAAGAAAAGCTGAAATGATAGAGCAATCGCGGTAAAATAAAAACAAAAAAAAATAAACAAAACAACGGCGAATGATGAGTCGCTCCTGGTACCATATTCCAGTGCAGCGATACAGAAGCCAACCAAAATCCAATTTCCAAAATTCTCCCAGCCCTACGGCCAGTCCCCAAATTGACTACCGTATACAATCCACGGGCTCAAATAATTCTCATCAAACCCATATCCCACCGCAATCACCAGTTACGCGGCTAGTCTCCGCCTTTGGAATTATGCTCCATTAAGAAGACCCACTCATGTGTCCTCACGATACATGAGGAGAACAAACCTTTGTGGGATCTTTACGACTCATAAAAAAAACACACTTATGAGTCCTCACGACTCCTAAGGAGAAAATACACCTGCGGGATTCTTACGACTCGTAGGGAGAAAATGCTTTTATGGGACCCTCACAGCCCATAAAATTGAAAAGTCATAGGTGGTAGGGATCTAAACCTGTCTCCTAAGCCATCGCTCCTTAATCCCCAAGTGGCGAATGATGAGTCGCTCCTGGTACCATATTCCAGTGCAGCGATGCAGACGCCAACCAAATTCCAAATCCCATACCCCAATGGCGAATGATGAGTCGCTCCTTGTACCATATTCCAGTGCAGCGATGCAGACGCCAACCAAATTCCAAATCCCAATCCCCAAGTGGCGAATGATGAGTTGCTCCTGGTACCATATTCCAGTGCAGCGATGCAGACGCCAACCAAATCCCAAATCCCGACGCCAACCAAATCCTAAATCCCAACCCCCAAGTGGCGAATGATGAGTCGCTTCTGGTACCATATTCCAGTGCAGCGATGCAGACGCCAACCAAATTCCAAATCCCATACCCTAATGGCGAATGATGAGTCGCTCCTGGTACCATATTCCAGTGCAGCGATGCAGACGCCAACAAAGTCCCAAAATGTTTTTGGCCCTACGGTCTGGATCATACATCCTACAAAACCGTATACAATCCACGGGCGCAAAACAATCCCAATCTCTCCAAAAATAATAAAATAAAAATAAAAAAAGGTTTGTCCACAACCAAAATGGGCACGGATGAAAACCCGAAATGGCTCCGTGAGTAAAAGCAGCAGGACTGCCGGCGAGTTTGTGAAAACCCGAAAGGGCGCAAACTCGTGAAAAAGAGATGAAATGCACTCACAAGGTCCTCTCGACTTTGTGAGGAGAAAATTCCCGCGTGAGATCCTTACGACTCACAAAGGAGCAACACACTTGGGAGTCCCCACGACACCCAAGGAGAAAATACACTTACGGGATCCTTAAGACCCGTAGGGAGAAAATGCTTTGTGAGACCCTTACGGCTCACAAAATTGAAAAGTCTTAGGTGATAGGGACCTAAAACCTATCTCCTAAGCCATCGTTTCCTAATAAGCAAACGCAAATGATGATTCGCTCCTGGTACCATATTCCAGTGTAGCGATACTGATGCCAAGCAAAAACCAATTTCTAAGCCCTCCCAGGGCAAATGATGAGTTGCTCCTGGCATTATTCCAGTGCAGCAATGCAGATGCCAAACCAAAGCCAAATCCTCAAATCTATTCATGGCAAATGATGATTCACTCCTGGTACCATATTCCAGTGTAGCGATGCTGATGTCAACCCAAATCAAATCAAACCAACAACCTCTGCGGCGGAATCATGCTTCGTCCCAGAATTTACCCCGTGTAGAAATCTTGCTTCGCCTCGGGATATATACCTTCCCTGCCGGAATTATGCTCCGCCTCGGAATCAAGTCAACCAGCAAGCTCTGCGTAGGAATCATGCTCCATCCCAGAATTTACCCCGTGTCGAAATCAAGCTTCGCCTCGGTGTATCTGCCTTCCCTGTCGGAATTATGCTTCGGCTCGGAAACAACCAGCGACCTCCTCGTCGGAATTAAGCCCCGCCTCGGAATCAGGTCGACCAGCAAGCTCTGCGTTGGAATCATGCTCTGTCTCAGAATGTACCCCGTGTCGAAATCACGCTTCGCCTCGGTGTATCTGCCTTCCCTGTCGGAATTATGCTTCGGCTCGGAAACAACCTCTGCATCGAAATTATGCTTCGGTCAGAATGTCTGCCGCTCATCGGAATGATGCTCCGATCTCTGGAACCATGCTCCGCTCTTCGGAATGATGCTCCGAACCCTGGAATCATGCTCCGCTCATCGGAATGATGCTCCGATCCCTGGAATCATGCTCTGCCCTTCGGAATGATGCTCCGATCCTTGGAATTATGCTCCGCAAATTGGAATGATGCTCCACCCTTCGGAATGATGCTCCGATCCCTGGAATCATGCTCCGCCCTTCGGAATGATGCTCCGATTCCCTGGAATCATGCTCCGCTCATTGGAATCATGCTCCGATCCCTGGAATCATGCTCCGCCCTTCGGAATGATGCTCTGATCCCTGGAATGATGCTCCGCTCATCGGAATGATGCTCCGATCCTTGGAATTATGCTCCGCAAATCGGAATGATGCTCCGCTCATCGGAATGATGCTCCGATCCTTGGAATTATGCTCCGCAAATTTGAATGACGCTCCGCTCATCGGAATGATGCTCCGATCCCTGGAATCATGCTCCGCCCTTCGGAATGATGCTCCGATCCCCTGGAATCATGCTCCGCTCATCGGAATGATGCTCCGCAAATCAGAATGATGCTCCGATCCCGGGAATCATGCTCCGTCCTTCGGAATGATGCTCCGATCCCCTGGAATCATGCTCCGCTCATCGGAATGATGCTCCGATCCTTGGAATTATGCTCCGCAAATTGGAATGATGCTCCACCCTTCGGAATGATTCTCCGATCCCTGGAATCATACTCCGCTCATCGGAATGATGCTCCGATCCCCCGGAATTATGCTCCGCGAATCAGAATGATACTCCGATCCCCGGGAATCATGCTCCCCGGGATGATGCTTCGCCCACCGGAATGATGTTCCACCTCGAAGTTCAACTTCAAGATCCATCAATTTCATGTATACAACTCAAATGTGCGGTGTGCATTTATTGATGGGGGCACTTTGTTGGGGTAAAAATTTACACCCCGTTGACCGAGTCAAAGTCAAGGTCAACCCCAAGCCAGGTGGGCCCAAGCCCAGTTCAAGCGGGCCCATGACCAAGTCGAGCCCGCAGCCATCCTCTCCACGCCAACAACAAAATCATGTAATAAATAATTTTTATGTAATTTTTTATACATGAATGTATGCAAAATGGGCATAAAGCCAAATTTTTGTAAGCCCATGGCTTATGTGCAAAAATAAAATGGCACATGAGCCATGGGATAGGCAAAATGCCATTTTTGTGAAGCCCAAGGGGCTATATGAAAATATGTAAGCCTATAAAAGGCAACATGATGAATAAAAAAACATATACTTTTCATTCCCCAAAAAAAACTAGGGTTCTTTGTGCCTCCTGCCCCTTCTCCAAGGTTCTAAACCTTCTTATTTCTTTTGAATTAAATCAAGAGTTTTACTCTTTCTTTTCCAAAACTAAGTAGTTTTCCACCACAAAACCCGCAAAGGGAAACTCAGATCTCCCATCAGATCTCAAAAAGGAGAGATTTTGAGATCTCACATCTCTTGATCTTCAAGATCCGGCCAAACAACAGGAGGAAGAAGAAGAACCCCCTTTCATCAGCTTCAAAACATCTTAGGAGTTTAACTCCATACATATATACATAATAAATATTTCCTTTCTGAAGCATAGCTTCTGTTCTTAGGCTAAAAGCCTCCTTTTCTCGCCGGCGCTCAAGCGCAGAGCGCCCGCGTGCCGACACGTGGCGCGCTTGCGCTCAAGCGCAAGCGCTCGAGCGCAAGTCGGCCCGGTGTCGACACGTGGCGCGCTTGCGCTCCAGCGCAAGCGCTCGAGCGCAAGTCGCCCCGGTGTCGACACGTGGCGTGCTTGCCCTCAAGCGCAAGCGCTCGAGCACAAGTCGCCCCGTGCCGACACGTGGCGCGCTTGCGCTCCAGCGTAAGCGCTCAGCGCAAGTCGCCCCCGTGCCGACACGTGGCATGCTTGCGCTCAAGCGCCCAGCGCTCAAGCGCAGAGCGCCCAAGCGCAGAGCGCCCACGTGCCGACACGTGGCACTCTAGCGCCTGAGCGCACAGCACCTAGGCGCACAGCGCCCAAGGTGCTGCCCCACGCATCCTTTGGATGTCTTTTCCCCTTTTTATATATATACATGTATATCTATACATATGTATACATATGTACATACACACATACTCCACGACACTGTCCCTGTTAGAAAAAAAATTCTAACGGGGCGCTGCCCCGCAACCCGCAAGGGGGCTGCTAGCCCACTTGACCCCCAGCCCGCTATCCGGGTAGCGGGACCCCCGTAAAAACTCTGCGTGGCGCCCAATCTATCTAAAACCCCCCTTTCAAAACACAACACACGCACACTGCACATTGAGTTTGCATGACCAGTTTAACCCGTTAATCGGAGGTTCCCTCGCCCCAAAGGCGAGGGGTAATTAACGGCAGCTTAGTCCGCGGCTGCCGGAGATTCGGATCCCCACAATCATTAAACCCCGGCCTACCCTAGACAGGAGGAATCTGTAGTATGCCTGACAAGCGCGTGCGTATTCCCATCTCAATGGAGTGACGAAAAACACCCTACAGTCACGGGATCACCCTCTACAAAGAGATGTCTCCCAAGACTGATTTGGAAAGTGATCGCATGTCTATTATACCCTACGCTTCTGCGGTAGGCTCTATAATGTATGCGATGTTGTGTACCAGACCAGATGTAGCTTATGCACTGAGTGTGGTAAGCCGGTATCAGTCAAACCCTGGGGAGAAATATTGGATAGCAGTAAAGAACATTCTCAAGTACCTAAGAAGGACTAAGGAGATGTTCTTGGTGTATGGCGGAAAAGACCTCCAGATCGAGGCCTTTGCTGACTCCAGCTTCCAAAGTGACAAAGATGATTCCAAGTCCATGTCGGGTTATGTCTTTACTCTCAATGGAGGGGCGGTGTGTTGGAAGAGTTCCAAACAGGAAACCGTTGCTGACTCGACGATGGAAGCGGAATATATCGCTGCTGCAGATGCCGCAAAAGAAGCTGTCTGGATAAGGAAGTTCTTAACTGAACTTCAGGTGGTTCCGTCCATTGTTGATCCAATACCTCTGTATTGCGACAACAACGGGGCTATAGCTTTAGCGAAGGAACCAAGGTCCCATCAGAAGTCCAGACACATCTTGAGGCGGTATCACCTGATCAGGGAGATCGTGGGTCGTCAGGAGATCGAGGTTCGGAGAGTTTCTACGGAAGATAACACTGCTGATCCACTCACAAAGGCCTTACCCCAGACTCAGTTCGAGCGGCTGATCAAGATGATAGGTCTTCGATACGCCAGTACATGGCCTTAGTGCAAGTGGGAGATTGTTAGTGTATATGCCCTAGAGGCCATTACTGTATCATACTAGTTTGTATATTACTTAATGGAAGCTTGGGATATTCACCTTGTATAAACAATCTTGCTCAATCTAGTAATATGCTACTTGGTTTGTTTCTACTTCAATGTGTACATGTGTTTATTTTAGTATATCACCTATACACATTAGTGGAGCCCTTAGGATCTTTACTTGATTACCAGCGTTGTGATGGCAGTCACACTAGTGGGGGCTGGGTAATCTATAAGCACATCCTTATGTAGGTCCCTAGTCGCAGGACTATCAAGACAGGGCATCGATACTCCGGAGTAGACTAGCGTATGCGCTTCTCATCCCAGTGTGGGAGATGGTCTGTCCCACAGCCATCAGTACGTCGTACTGGAGATAGTATGCGGGTGCTCGTTGGGTTATGAGTACACTGGACAGGACTCGTTGGGAACTGTTGGTTGGTACTATACCTATTGTCAGTTATCAGTTCCCAGGTGATATGAGTACAGCTTAGTCCGCTGACTTGACACTGTCACTTCACCTCGAGTGTGTTCCTACTGTACTTAGATTACTACCCTACCACGGCTCAAAGGAGTCGTGCAAATAGGTAGTAGTTGGGTGCAGTCCCGAAGCACTTGGAGGCAGTAACGGTTAGACAGGATTCGTCTCTCCCGGTATTGGGGGTTGACATCGCGCTGTGTCTAGGAGAGCCATTACACGAGTAGTCCCTGGCCAGGGCAAGCGAGATATACTGGTAGGTTTCCAGTATTATCTCAGGGTGTTCTGGGCTTCACTCCGACACGACTTGTACCGCTATTAGGGGACTGACGTTTACCGCCCTCTAGGCCCGCCATGCGATGTATCAGACGAACAGACCGGACTGTATGGAGACTGTCACAGTCAGACTCAGTAGGAGTTCAGATGGGTTTCACCTCGTCAGTCTTCTTGTCGGCATCTACCTAGGGACCGTTACGTACAGCTAGTGCCGCTTGCGATCTGTGGTTAAACCCACTGCCAGCGTAGTGTCGAGTCTTTAGAGTCCCACACAGAAAGCTATTCGCCTTTAGGCAAAAGAGTAGAGGTCGCATGGTTTTGCGACAGGTCGCATGGTTTTGCGACAGGGTTCGGTCACATCCGTGCACTTGTGCACGTATAATGTCCGGACAGTTAACACTAGCGGGCTTTGGTTTAAGCCAGATCCTAGTATACGTTTTGGGATTGGTTTTATCTCGTTTGTATTCGTGTTCCTCGGAACGCGGATGCGGGTGTGTATGCACAGTTGACGGAGAGACAGAGGCAGAGGATTCTCATTAGGGTTGTTGACTGTTGACTGTTAACTTTTTGCTCAACCCTAATGAGAATATGATATATGATTAACATTAATTTTAATTAAGTATTATAGTGACATGGTTGTTGAGGGGTTGACTTTGTTGACTTGTTGACTTTGTTGACCGGTGACTAGGTTGGACTAGTTGACCATCATCATGACAATGGCTATCATTTCATGGCAAAGACTTTTGCTTGCTTGTTTCTCTTGTGCAAAATGAGTGCATGAAATGATATGGCTATTTTGACTTAAACCATCACATAATACTTGATTGCTATTATTTGTTATGATGGCTTTGGATTATGAGAGCCAAGAAGGAAAAAGTCTTGCTCATTCTCTCATTTTCCTTTCTCTCTCTTGTTTTAGCTCTCACCCTCTTCCTCTTGCTCTCCCTCTCTCTAGTCTATGGTTCACTTGTCTCATGTGTTGAGAAGCAAGAACCATAGAGAAAAATCCCAACACACTCTCCTCTACTCACTCTAGTTCACAAGGTTTAGCAAACCGAGTGAACTAGTTTCTTCAAAGTTCGAAGAAGAAGCCAAAGGTAGAAGCTTTCGGGTGGATCGATCTTCGGCGCAAGGAGACGACGGGGTGAAGCCGATCCGTACACCATCGAGAGTTGAAGACGAAGGAGTTCAAGAAAGAAAGGTATAACCCCCTAACCGAGTAGTTAACAACTCCTAGTTAGGTTGTTAGGTAGATAGTTTAACAAAGATCCGTTTTGAGTCCATGTTACCTCCTCTAGAAAAATCATTTTTCGTCATTTCCGCAAGCACGTAAGTACCGGGAGCGGTAGCATGGACTTACACATCATACACCGCTGAAATATAGCGGGAGCATTGCATTACCCAAAGGGCATGCAACTATAAGAAAATGTACCAAAAGGACAAGTAAATGTGGTTTTATCTTGATCCTGTTTGGTAATGGGGACCTGATTATAGCCAGTGTATCCATCCATAAAGCAATAATACTCACGTCCAGCTAAGCGTTCAGCATCTGATCAATGAAAGGTAGAGGAAAGTGGTATTTCCTCGTTGCGGCATTGAGTTTTCTATAATCAATACATACACGCCACCCAGTTTGGGTGCGTGTCTGAATTAACTCATTTGCCTCATTGGTAATACCAGTGATGCCATATTTCTTAGGGACAACATGAATTGGACTCACCCATTAGCTATCGGAGATTGGGTAAATAATACCATTGTCAAGGCATTTGACGATCTCTTTCTTCACCGCATCCTTCATGACGGGATTCAACCGTCTCTGTGGTTCTCGGGTCGGTTTGGCATCATCCATCAAGTGTATATGATGTTCTACAATCAAGGGACTAATCCCTTTGATGTCCGCCATGGTCCAACCAAACGCCTGCCTATTAGATCTCAATACCGTCAAAAGTGCATTCTCTTGCTCTGATGCTAGAGAAGCAGATATGATAACCGGTAAAGACTCATTCTCACCTAAATATGCATATTTAAGATGAGAAGGTAAAAGTTTGAGATCTAATGCTGACGGAGAAATAATAGAAGGCGGAATCATCGAATGATTTTCGGAGTCACAAAGAAGCTCAAAGCCTGTATAAGATACAGACTCGGATGGTGATGAGTCAGGAGTGTCGGACTCAAGCGTGAAAAATGTGTCCTCACTAAGATGTGCAAGATCAAACATTGATGTGGTAGTGTCGTCGAGATCTTCAAAGCAAAGTTCATCAACTTCGTAACTTTCGGGAGCAATCTTGTGGACAGAGCACACATCAAGGATATGAGCAGAGGGTTCAGATGGCTGACTTCTAATTTTGTAGATGTTCAGTTCAATTGTCATATTTCCAAATGTTAAGTTCATTGAACCGTTTCTACAGTTAATGACAGCATTGGAAGTGGCAAGGAATGGTCGACCCAAAATCACCGGAATTTGACTCCGTGGGTTTGCTACAGGTTGTGTATCGAGAACAATGAAGTCCACAGGGAATACAAATTCCCCGACTTTTATCAACACATCCTCTAGTTCACCCCTAGTTTTGGTGATTGAACGGTCTGCCATTTGGAGAGTGCAGTGAGCTGGTTTCAACTCTCCAATTCCTAGCTGCTCATAAACAGAATATGGAAGCAGGTTAACACTTGCGCCTAGGTCTAAAAGAGCACGGTTGATGTTTTTACCCCCAATAGAAATCGATATCGTAGGACATCCTGGGTCTTTACGTTTCTTTGGTAGCTGTGGGATAAAAGCAGTGCTAATATTATTTGACATGAAGACCTTCTTTGGCACTTGAGTCTTGCTCTTGTGCACAAGTCTTTAAGAATTTTCGCATAAGCGGGGACTTGTTGAATAGCATCTAGGAGAGGGATGTTGATGTTAACCTGTTTGAACATTTCCATAATCTTCTCCATATGTGGACTCGATTTGTTACCCCTTAACCAATTCGGATAAGGAGCTTTAGCAATAAGCGCTGGGTCCATCATAGGAGAAGGTAGTGTGTGTAGACGTGATCCCAGAATAGGAGTGGGGATCGTCTGTGGACTAGAAGAGGGTTGCTGAGGTAACGAGCCTTGTGGGAAACGGAGAATAGGCTCGTGAGAAGGCGGTGGGGTAGAAGAATAAGGATCAGAAGTAGAAGTGTGTGTGTGAGGAAAGGTCTCTGCCGGGGTGTTATTGATAGATCTCTCAGTATCATCAATCTCTTCCCCAACATGATTATTCAGCACTCTTCCTGATCTCAACGTTGTGATGGCATTTACATTGTAATACCCAGGATTCGGTAGGGGTTGAGACAGAAGTTTCCCTTTTTCTCTCATACTCATTTCGGCTTTTAGTCGTGCAATTTCTGCTTCCATCGATTTTAAACTCTGAGCCTGGAGGTCAGAGTTTTTCTTAAATTTATCGAGGGAAGACTTAACTTCAGCCGACATTCGTTTCATGTACGTTTCAAAAGTCCGTTCGAGTGAAGCAGAGAGATCAGTACCAGTCAACTGTGCAGGTGCATGTGTGTTGACTGGATCTTGAAAATTTTGTGATTGGTAGGGGTGCTGAGTCAGATGAAATGGTTGCTGTTGTAGTGGAAGAGCCCTTTGAAAATTGTTTTGGTTTGGAACCGTGTTTTGATTGTGTTGTTGGTTCCAAGCAAAATTAGGGTGATTCCTCCAACCCTGATTATATGTGGAAGAATAAGGATTGTTTCTAGGTCTTTGAAATGCGGCATTGGTATGCTCATGACCTTGAAACAGACATTCTTCCGTCAAGTGAGAAGGATCAGAACAGCATCCACATACAGTTTTGAAGAGTGACATTTGATTTAGGGCGGCAGCTAAAAATTTGTTTTCCATAGTCTCGAGTTTCTTGTGTATAGCTGAAATGTCAGCTCTAACTCCTATGGAAACATCCGATTAGTTATTGCCACCCCTAAACGATGGACACTCCCACTGTAGAGATTTTTCAGCGAAATCTTCTAAGTATTTCCAAGCTTCCCCATCGTCTTTGGTCATAAAATTGCCTTGACACATGTTTTCAAGGCTCTGTTTAGTGGTAGGGTTACTGCCCTCATATATGATTCGGCACAGTTCCCATCTAGGGATTCCGTGATGTGGACATTGAACCAACAGATCCTTGAAGCGGTCAAGACATTTTGAAAATGGTTCATTTGGAAGCTGGGTGAATTGATTTATTTCGCTACGGACTCGAGCTGTCTTGTGATTAGGGTAGAATTTCTTAAGGAATGCTGCAACGAATTCTTCCCAATTCGTAATGGAATGTGCGGTAGTGTTATACAGCCACTTCTCGGCTATATCGCACAAGGTAAATGGAAGAAGACGTAGACGCATAGCATCCACAGAAAGCTGTGAGGTACCCATCATTGTGCATACATTTTCAAATTTGGTGATAAAGACATATGTTTCTTCAGTCTCGAGACCGTGATATTTGGGTAGAAGGTTGATGTATTGGCGTTTAATCTCAAAATTATCCCCGTTGGCTGGTGGAATGGATAAGCAGGTCGAAAGAGGACCTCGCATAGGATAGCACCTCTCTTGGAGAGAGATGCGGGGTGGATTCTGCGCACCAACGGACGGTGGCAGATTAGTGGTAAAGAAGTTCGATGTAGAAGGATCCATCGATGTGGGTGTGGTGGTGGGTAAAGAAGAAGTAAATGCAGAAATACCGACTTCGGAGTCGATCGGGGGAACGCGGACTAAACGGGCTCTAGAATCCCGTGTTCAGCCTATCTTGCACTAAAAAGGGTTTAGTACAAGTGGCAGCGTTGATATAATTAGGGGAAATGAATGAATGTGATTGGTGTTTGTTTTGAAAAGTATACGGATTTTTGAAACAATGATGCAAATCACAACAAATGCAACAAGCAACCCTAAGTCTAATGGTCACCTAGGTCAAGGCTCTAGACCGCTCCTAACTGCCAAAAGACAAGTCGCAGGATCAATCCTCCACTGTCTCTTTGTCTCTCCTGTGGCCAGATAAGTGCCAGGTAAGTGGGAGGTTCTCCACTACATAAGTAGTGGGCCTAATTAAGTAACCACTTGACTTAGACACCACAAAAGAAACGCGGATAAGCAATTAATTACCCACGGCCTTCTTCTGTCCTAAGTGAGCGCGACGGTCCTTAGAGTCATGTCTAGATATTTTTTAGTTAATGAGGGTAATACGGATGCAAGTTTTTGATTTTCGAGGCTTAAGAAGGGTAATGAACTCCCCACCTAATCTGAATTTGGCCGTGCCCCTTAAATTCCGTATTAATATGCAAACAACCAAAAATCAAAAACACGCACAATTTTTATTACTTTTTGCGGCGCTGCAAATTTTGCAAAGAAACCTGCAGCAAATTATTTATTGGAGCAGATTGAGAAGGAGATAAGAAAGTAAGAATTCACCTGAGAAAAAATGGTACAGAGAGGCTACAGTTCAACCGCGGTTCCGCTGCAACAACAAGCTTAAACCGCGGATCCGCGGCGCTTTTCACTATTCACTGCACAAAAATTTCACAGCAAGCCTCTGTTCACTCCCTCAGCTCTCTGGAATTTTCCAAATATTTTTCCACTTGCTCAGCAGACTCCAGATTTCCTTGCACAAATCACAACGAATTGTTTAGTGTTTTGGGCGAATTTTGATCTAAAAATTATAATAGAATAAACTTTTCAACTCAAATTTCAAAAAACGAACGAATTAGCGCACTATCCCCGGCAACGGCGCCATTTGATTGATTCCTTTTCCGGTGTGTATGTAAAGAAATGTATATAAATCACAACCAAAAATATTTTGACCGTAATCAATAACGGTGTCGGATGTAGCGCGTTAGCGAGTGCGGATCGTCCACAGGGAAAGTGAGATCCGTTCGTATTTCGAATTAGATGAATTGAAAATTTAAAGAAAAGAGAAAAGACAATTCAATTCAATTCAAGATTTGTAAAATGAAGTTCAAGAATTATCTAGATCTAAATCTAAAATCAAGAAAAACATTAAAAATTCAAGAATCAAGAAGTGATGATATCCAATCCAAGAATCAAGAATCGAAATGAGGCTCGTGGGAATCGATCGGATCTATAGATGTGATGATATTTATTGATTACATATTCTTATCCATCGATGAATTGATACTAGATCGATGATGATCAACGAGAATTAGGGACTTCTTACGGAAACTAAAGTTTCATCTTCTATCCCTTGTCCTTTCGTCGATATCATTCACATTCTAGCTTCTAGTAAATTCAAGAATCGATCGTGGATCCCTAATTTCGAGCGAACACAATCAAGAAAGCATCGCATCGAAACTAGGTCATCGATTCTTCAATTTGCTAGGGTTTACAAACTCGTAGGACTTAAGAATTGTACAAGAATCTAATCATCACCATCTATTGATCGTCTCGACTCCTTCACGAGCGGAGTTTTACTCAAACATCACAACAAGACACACAATCACAAATTGAGATCGAATCATGATGCAAGAATGTAAAGAAAGCAAGATATAGAAATTTCACCTTTATTTATCAACAATTTGTTACAATTCACTCGATCTACAAGAGAAAAGAACTTGATCGTCGATTTCGGCTTCGCTCGTCTCCTTGAGTCGTGGATCTCCTTGGATCACTTGCTCCGATGAAGTCCGGCATCGCTTTCTAAAGGATCAAAGGCTTCATGCTTGATTTGGTACTCGGAGTTCTTGATTTTGGCTTTGGAATTTGAGTTTGGGGATTAGGGTTTACAAGTCGTGTCACTCAACTTGTGTTGGGGATTGAAGATTCAATTAATGAACAACCTTTTGAAGTGAAGCCTAGGGTTCCTTTTATAGCCTTAAGAATGATTAGCTTCCTTTGTAAGCTTGGTTTAGGTTAGCTTCCCTTGTAAGCTAGGTAGTTAGGTAGAAGCCTCTAGAAGCAGTTAGTTAGGCTTTAGCTTCCTTCTTAAGCTTGGAGGTCAGGGAGAAGCTTCTAGGTTTAGTTTGTTAAGTGAGAAGCTTGCTTTGGAAGCTTGGAAGTTTAGCTTGAACAAGGAGCTTGCTGATCTGGCAGAAGACTCTGGATATTTCTGGAGTTTTGAGTAGCTGAAATGAGTGTACACCTTGAGATAAGAATACTGCAGAAGAAATGAGCCGACGTCATCACTAGGTGGCCGCGGATCCTCCGCGCATGCCTTGCTCCGGCCGCGGATCCGTGGCCGTTCTGGTGCCTTGGTGCATCGATTTTCTTGCACTTCTTTCTGTTGGCTTTAGGTATATTTCCTGATATGTTGAATCTCAAAATGCTTTCTAGATTACTACCAGATCACAGGTCTTGGAGTTGGCATATTTTTATCAACACTTTTTCATAAATTTGGCTTTTTTCCTGGAATTTCCTTCACAGATTCTCGAAACAAGTGTTGCGCTATACAAAGATGATGCGATGCCATGATAAACACTCAATTTCCCTTAAAATGCCGGTTTTAGTATACAACACAGGTAATCAGGTATTTTACGACTGTTTTGCTAATATGTGCTATACTTAACCTGGATACCTTTAGATGAATGCAAATGATAGGGAAATTGACGTGTTAAAAATACATTATTTTCGACTGATCAAACTGCCATGGGTTATATGGGCATTGCAGACGTCGAAGAAAACACCCACGGGAGAAACCCCATTCAGCCTCTGCTACGGTACCGAGGGGATGGTTCCCATGGAGATTGGACTGCCCAGTTATAGGGTCGAACACCTCGGCGCTCCGAAGCAACTTGGACGTCTTATTAAAAAAGCGGGATCGAGTGCAAATCAGAGCGGCCACCTATCAGCAGCTAACCGCTCGCTACTACAATTCCCGAGTTAAACATTGGGACTTCAAGTTGGGAGATCTGGTCTTACGAAGAAACGAGTTTGTAGACTAAAGGAGACAATATAAGTTCTCCCCGAAGTGGGATGGACCATTCCTCTTAACAGAAGCATTGCCCGGTGGAGTATACCGCCTGCAGGACGCCGGGAGGGGCGTAATTTTCTTCGGCCATATAATGCCGAAAAACTTAAGTTGTATAAATAAACATGTACCCTCTTTTGGAATAATGTAATTCCTATTTTGCATTTAATTAAGCCTCCTGAGCTAGGTCCTCTCAAAGAAGAGACCTTTTTACACCGCCATGGGGCTCCAGCCCTTTGTTTCCTTTCTCGGTTCCGAGACTCCAAGGTTTTTTAAAGAAAAAGTATAAAATGTACCAAGGAGATAAAAAGAGACAGTGCACCTCAACAAAATTTATTCATTAAGAGGTATTATGGGCTCCCCATCCTTACAACAATTACAACTAAGGAGGGCGAGAATTAAGGAAACAATTTCGGTGATACACCGAAGAAAGCTCCTTTAGCGAGCCCAAGCAGCGTCGACCCGCACCCTCCGACGGCACTCAAGTACCCTAGAAGCCACGGACTCCCCGGGGACCCCATTTTTAGGAATATGTATGCCCTACAGGCCATTATTGTATATTATAGTGGATGCTTGGACATATATATAGAGGACTTTCTTGCTCGACATAATAGTATGCTATCTGGTTGCATTTTATCTTAACATGTACACTTGTATTATTATACTGTCTCTCTGATACATGTTGATAAAGCCCTTAGGATGTTAGCTTGATTACTAGGACTATGATGCAGATCATATTAGTGGGGCTTGTGTAGTCCAAAAGAACATCCTTTAACAGTCCCTAGTAGAGGGAATATCGAGATAGGGCATCGGTATTCCAGAGTATACTAGTGTGTACGTTTCTTGACCCTGTATGGGGCGATGGTTGATCCCACATCCATTGGTGTTTGACATCAAAGATTGTACACATGTGCTCATTAGAGAATGTGTATACCGAACAGGACTCGCCGAGAACTCCTAGATGGTACCATACCTATCGTTAGATAGAAGTTCTCTAGTGACACAGGTACATGTTAGTCTGTAGACCCGAGATCATCATAGTGTCTTGTGTGGTTCCTACTGTGCTTTGATTTCCTCCTTACCACGGTTCAAAGGAGTTGTGCAAACTGGTGGATTTTGGGTACAAACCCGAGTCACATGGAAGCAGTGAGCAATAGGAGGGGTTTCGTCTCTCCCGGTATAGGGAGTTGATGTTGCGCTATGCTCGATTGGCTATAACAGCAAGTCCCTGTCCAGGACTGATGAGATTTACTTGTAAGTGTTGTCAGTAGTTTCTCGAACGGTTATAAGCCACACATCGGAATGAATTATCAAGTTATTGGGGTCTGACGATTCCACCCCTAGACTCGATATGCAACATATCAAACGAAGTGACAGGACTGTACGGTAAGTATTGCTTATAGGCTTTGCGGAAGTTTGGACAAGCTAGCTTGTTGATCTTCTATTCGCTCAATACCTGGGTTGCCGTTACGTTCAGCAAGTACCACTGACGGCTTGTGGGTGACTGATGTGATCATTACCTATTGCTGGCATATTTACGAGTCTTTAGAGTCCTACACAGAGATTTCCTAGCTCAAGCGAAACAAAGTAGGGCACATATAGTGATATGTGCGGGAGCTTGATTAAATAAGAGTATGTGATACCGTATTCTAATCTCGCGATATTTGATATCGGTTAGGTTATATATGATATAACCGGATTGTTGAATCAAGTGTTGATTCAATGATATGTTATATGTATATATATATTTGATACTGGTCGGTTATATATGATATGAGCAGATTATTGAATCAAGTGTTGATTTAATGTAGTATTGAATAGTTTTCGGTTATATGTGATATGACCGGGTTATCGAATCAAGTGTTGATTTGATGATATGATATACATATAAATGATATTAGTCGATTATATATGATAAGACCGGATTATTGAATCAAGTGTTGATTTAATAATTTGATATATATTAATATATTTGATATATTAATATATATTAACAAATATTAGCTCACTAATGAATTTCTTCTCTTGTATATATATATATATATATATATATATATATATATATAAATATATATAATTTTCTATTGTGTCATGGTGGATGATACATAGAACATGAAAGTCTACCCTAGCACCACCATGAAGTTTTAGCAGCATCAAGCATGCCAAATTTTAATATTTTTAGGAGCTAAGTTAGATTAACAAGATCTTTAACAAGAATATTAGGGTTTAAAACTATGATGATATGAAAACTAAAGAGAAGGAAGATGGTTATACCCTCGTAGATCAAGTCCTTCTCTTCTATAGCTCCGGGTTAAAGTCCACGAGACTCCACTAGGCTCCACTTTGAGTTGAATGAACCTCCTCGTAGATCTTCGCGCCGAAGATGGTCCACCCGAAGTCCCTCTGGTTCAGGCTACCTCTTCACTAAACTACTTTTAGTGAAGGCAACACACTACACCAAATTGCTAGTCTAGTGTGGAATGGTGAAGTAAGGGTTTTGAAAGCTCACTTGGATTCCCACAAGCTCAATGATTCACATCATATATGAGGGTTTTGAGCTTGGAGGTGAGATGAAGAAAGTGTAGAGAGCAAGAGAGAGAAAGAGCTCAAGAAGAATGGCTAAGGCTCAAAAGAATGGATGAATGAATGGCTCTACATGAAAACCCCTCACTTATTCAAGCATTCATTTTTTTCCAATTGAAAAATAGAGCCATGCTTGAATAGTGAGTCAAGAGGAAATAAAATATAGTAAAAAGCCATACTCATCCATACTCTCCATGTCTTCTCCTTTTACACCTCATTTTTCCATTTTCCAAAAATAGAAAAACTACCATGCTTCATTTAATAATATATATATATATATATTTAAATATCAAATATATATTAATATATATATATATTAATAAAGAAATTAGTTAGCTAATAATATTAGTTAATATATAATTATATCAAATATAATTTATATCAAATTATCAAATCAACACTTGATTTAATAATCAGGTTATATCACATATCACCGACTAATATCATTTATCTGTGTATCACATTATCAAATCAACACTTGATTCGATAATCTGGTTATATCACATATAACCTAACTTGATAATAGATAACTGCCAGATTACAATACGGTATCACATACTCGTATTTAATCTGGCCCTCGCACATATCAGCATATGTGTCCTACTCCGTTTCGCTTAAACCAGGAAACTTCTGTGTGGGACTCTAAAGACTCGTCAATACTCCAGCAGTAGGTGATGATCACATGAGTCACCTACAAGCCGTCAGCGGTACTAACTGGACGTAACGGCTACCCGGGTATTGAGCGATATGAAGATCAACAAGCAAGCTCGTCCATACTCTCCATGAAGCCTAACAGTTACACTACCGTACAGCCCGGTCTCTTCGTCTGATATGTCGAATATTGTTCAGTCGAAAATATTGCATTCTTAACACATCAATTTCCCTACTTTTCTTAATCTTCTATGGGTGTTTATTGTAAATATAACACGGATTATTGATTCATCCAAAAAATACCAAATACCACGTGTTATATATATAATCGATACTTTGGAGGGAATGTGTGTGTTTATTACTTCACGCATGATATTGTACATCTCCACACTTTTCATCAAGATTTTGTGCAGAAAAATCTTCAGGTTAAAGGACTGGAATCGCAAAGTTGCCAATAAAACGCAGCAAGTCAAAGAAATAAAATCTGGCAGAGATTCAGAAAAGATAATAAGATTCCATATGTCACATGAAGACCCAAATACCAACACCAGAAGACCCCATGAAATTGATGCAACAATCTCATCAAACGGCCGCGGAACCGCGGCCGATCCTGCCCGATCCGTCGCGGATCCGCGGCCGAGTTGGCTCGTTGGCGGTCAAAACTTTTCCCGAGGATCCCTTATAACTTCCAAGCTTCCTCAAGACGCTTCGAACTCCCTAGCTTTCTCCAGAAGCTTCCCTACAACAGCCAAGCTTCTTATGCAAGCTTCATAACAACCTAGCTTCTAGTGGAAGATAAACCTAGCTTCTAGTGGAAGATTGGGAGAACTATAAAAGGAGACCTAGGACTTCATTGTAAAGGTTGTTGGTTGTTGTTCAATAATTTCACACACAAGTTGAGTGACACAACTTGTGATCCAAACCCAAATCCAATCAAATCAAGATCCATTGAGAGAAAATCAAGCAAGTAATCAAAGATCCATTATCGCGACGCCGGTCTTCATCAAGAGCACGAGATCCATGACAGGTCCAAGCCTCACGAAGATCGATGCGAAGCGAATTTCGACGGAACTAGTTACCTCTTCAAAAGGAGCGATCGAGAGCAACTCTTGTAACCTCGAATTGAGGGAATGTGTAATTAGTCGTCGATTAATAAAGGTGATAATTGTAATTCTCGCTTTCTTTACATTCTTGCTGTAGGGTTCCTAGGCACACTAGTGAGGTCTCGCAAGGCATCGAACATGCCCATTTCAAATTTTAACGTGCCGAGAAACCCTAAACTACGGATCGTTTGCTAGATTTCTAGGCGAAAAGTAAACTAGTTAACACTTAACTAATGGGTTATCGGAAATACAACCTTTATAGATCCGGTCCTCCACCTCCACGGCTCCGCAACGAGGTCGTCTCCGCTGTCCAAATCAAATCCGGGCTCTAGGATCGGCTTCGTCGGAGAATGGGCAAGCTAGGTCGTCGATGTCCATGCCGAAGATGATCTACGTCGAGGAATCGGTAGATCAAGCTCACAACTTCACCAAGTCATGAAACTTGTGAAGTAAACACACACTACTACTTGGCAAGAGGTAGAGGATGAAGAAATAGGAGTTGGGTTAACTTTAGAATTGGATTTCTCACTTGTTTGCTCAATTCACCATTGATGGAGGTGAAGCTTTTCTTCTTGAAGTCAAGGAAGAAGAAGAAGAAGCTTATGATAAGTTAATTAGAAAAAGAAAAGAAATAATCAAAACTTATCATAACTAAACCATGGTAAAGTGTAGAGATTGAACTAGGGTTAAAACAAATGGTCAGGTTAAGCATGAGATAAGAATGGTGGACAAAGTCAAAGGTTCATGAATCTTCAACTACAATCCAAAACAAGCCACCATTCTTCTCATTTCATTTTCCAAAAAGAAAATAAATAAATAAATAAATAAATAGATATGAAAAACAAAACCCTAACCATTTGAATAACCATGGTTTAATCTTTACACAAACTCAAGTTAGCATGCATCATCAAACATGATACATACAAGTGCACAAAAACATATCGCATATGCAATGCGCACGAACCAAGTGAGAAAATCCGTCTAAAGTGAACCGATACTAGTTAATGCAAAGTAATATATCAAATATATAATTATACATTAAATCATTAAATCAACACTTGATTCAATGATCCGGTCATGCGCACATAACCGACTGGTATCATTAGTAACATCTTATCGAATCAACACTTGATCCGATAACCCGGCTATATCGCATATAACCGATCAATGTCACATCGCGAGAATCGAATACAGTATCACATACTCGTATTATTCTCGGTCCCGCACATATCTCATATGCGCTCCTATTTCGTTTCGCTTGAGCCAGGAAACCTCTGTGTAGGACTCTAAAGACTCGTCAATACGCCGGCAGCGGATGATGATCATATCAAACATCCACAAGCCGCAAGCGGTCTGCTAAACGTAACGGCCACCCGGGTATTGAGCGATCTGAAGATCGACGAGCAAGCCCGCTCACACTCCAGTGAATCCGACCAGTAACACTACCGTACAGTCCGGTCTGATCGTCTGATCTGTCGCATATCTCGCCTAGGGGTGGTAAACGTCAGACCCCAATAGCTCGATAAGTCGTGTCGATATGAGGTCTATAACTGTTCGAGAAACTACTGGTAACACTTACCAGTAAATCTCAGCAACCCTGGCCAGGGATTTCCTGTTATAGCCAATCGAACACAGCGCAACATCAACCCCCTATACCGGGAGAGACGAATCCCCTCCTATCGCTCATTGCCTCCATGTGACTCGGGACTGTACCCAAAAACCACCGTTTTGCACGCCCTCTTGGACGTGGTAAGATGGAAATCAAAGCACAGTGGGAACCACACAAGACTCTATGACGATCTCGGGTCAACAGACTACTCTGTACCAGTGTCACCAGAGAACTGCCATCTGACGTGAGGTATAATACCATCTGGGAGTTCTCGGCGAGTCCGTCCAGTGTACCCAGTCTCTACTGAGCACCCGTATATCATCTCTGATGTCAAACACCGATGGATATGGGATCATCCATCGCTCATCTGTATGGGTCGAGAAGGTACACGCTAGTCTACTCTGGTATATCGATGCCTCGTCTCGATACACCCACGACTAGGGACTTTGAAGGATGTACTTATGGACTACCATGTCCCCACTAGTATGATCCGCATCATAGTCCAGGTAGTCAAGTACAGATCCTAAGGGCTTTACCAACATGTAACAGAGAGACAATCAGCATACACGTTAAGGTAAAGAGAAACCAGATAGCATACTATCATGTCGAGCAAGAAAGTCCTCCCTATATATGTCCCAGCATCCACTACAATATACATCCTATGTACAGTAATGGCCTCTAGGGCATACATATAACTAACAATCTCCCACTTGCACTAGGGCCATCTGTAGCAGTGGTTGCAGTATCTCATACTCAACCATCCCATAAAAGTCTCTCTCTGGGAACAGGCCTTTGTGAGTGGATCCGCTGTGTTGTCCTCTGAATCTACTCTCCTAACCTCGATCTCCCTGGAGATCAACCATCTCCATGATCAAGTGATACTGCCTTAGAATATGTCTGGATCACTGATGGGACCGGCGCTCCTTGGCATAAGCCACAACTCCATTGTCTCACAATGGTAGGAACATAGTTCATCTCATGAACCAATATACACCCAAACAGCTTCTAGGGTAGCATCATAAGTAGCGATATATCGTGCCTTTATCGTCTAGTATGTCACGGTATCAAGCTTGGAACTCTTCCATCATACCGTCCCTTTACTGAGGGTAAAGACAATGCCTGCGACTGACATTCAGTCGTCTTTATCACCCTGGAACCTTTCCAGTGATTCTCCTCAGGATCGATTGACACCATCTCACTACATCTAGTGAGTATCCTAACATCCATTTAGATCTATCTCATAGATCCAAAATCCAGGATTTAGTAGGTATCACTTTAATCCTATATGGAGAATCTTTGTGATAAGCGGAGATTGACCGAGCGTAGCGTAGGAAACTTCTTCCCTATCAAGAGTATGTCATCCACGTACTCTACGAGGATCGTCACCATACTCCCTACTACCTTTTTGTATATACAAGGTTCATCTACCATTTTGATGATGTCAAACTCTTTGACTAATTCATCAAAACAGATGTTCCAACTCCGCGATGCCTGCTTTATCATATAAAACATCTTGCACACGTTTCCGCTGCTCCCACTGTCTACGAGGCCCTCTGGCTGTGTACTTATAGACGCACTCTTCTAAAACACCATTTAGAAAAGCAGTCATGGCACCCAACCACCAGATATCGTAGTCATGGTATGTAGCCGTGGCAAGTAGGATCTGGATGGACTTAAGCATAGTCACTTGAAAAGGTTTCATCATGATCCACGCCTGGTCGATGACGAAAAGCATTAACAAGTCTAGCTTTGAAAGTCTCATCTTTTCCATCTACACCAAGTAATCTTCTCAAGATATACTTGCTCCTGATGGGGATTTAACCCTTCAGATATTGCAACCAAAGTCCATACTTTGTTGGTGTACATGGATTCCATCTCAGATCGCTAAACATCCAGCCATTCTTACAGAGTCTTACTCTCGATGGCCAGCTCGAAGCTAGTTGGGTCATCATCTCATGATGTAATCCTCGCTCCCACTGTCATAGAGAAACCGAAGTATCTCTCAGGTCGGTGAGGAACCCTACTAGATCGGCGGAGAGGCTGAGGTTCATTGGAATCTACTGAATCCCTTGGCTCTATCAAATCATCTGCTGTAGTTTGTTGTATAGCTGGAACCTTTCCAGTTGTACATAACAGATCTTGCCTCGAGTTTGTCCGGATTTTGCTTTTAGACATAGGCCGGACAACCCCAAATCTTAACTAGCTTAAGACATGGGCTCTTCCCATACCATATCATATATGAGGTGGTAGGCAACTGATTTGATTCGACCCCTATTCAATAGGTATGCAGCTTCTCAAGCGCATAACTCCCAAAAGGAAACAGGTAACTCAGTAGTACTAATCATAGAGCACACCTTATCATATAGGGTGTATCTGCTCCTCCCCGATATACCATCGTGCTATGGTGTATACGGAGGAGTAATGCTGAGAGAGAATCTCATTCTCCTTTAGAATAGTCCAGGAATTTCGTGCTCAAGTATTCTCCTCCCTGATCTCATCATAGGACATAATACTTATACCCGTATTCTGGTTCTCTACTTCTAACTTATATTCTGTGAATATCTCAAAAGGTTCGGATTTTGTGTTTCAACAGGAACATAGGTCTGAATCTTGAGAGATTATCAAAGAATGTAATGAAGTAAAAAGAGCCGGTCTTGGCATGTGTAGACAAGGGACCTACATACATCAACATGTATCATCCCAAGAGTTTACTAACTCTTTCTCTGTTTCCAGTAAACGGAGCTATGGTCATCTTATCTTTGTGACATGACTGGCGAGTTTCACAAGATGTAAATTCAAACTGATTTAAATATACATCTATATGTAACTCTAGCCAGTCGGGTCGCATTGATCTGACCTAGTCTACAATACCTCAAGAAGGATTCGTTCATTTCTGAACTCTTCCTCTTGTGCATGTTCCGTATATTAAGAACTGTAGTTTGATTTAGAACATTAATGCTTTTAGATAACGTGCCTGAACCGATCAACTTTTGATATAGGAAATGTTCAAAACATTATCCAACAATACAAAATTATATCCTTTCTTTACTAATAAAGAGACTGATATGATTTTGTATATCAGGTTCGGTATCTAATAACATTCGTTCAGAATCAATGTATTGTTAATACAGGGTGACAGTGACCAACAGACTTGGCTGCAACACTTGCCCCGTTTTCTGCCTCATGAAACTTATCACCCGTTCTCAGTTCTCTACCTATCTGTAGCCCTATGTAACAGATTACATATCTGGGATCCTGATCTGGTATCATATACCCAGGACGTAAAAGATACTAAGAAACAGTTCAGTATAATGAACACACCCGAAGATGATGCATCATCATGCACTCTCCTCGTTTGGGCGGTACGGGAAATCTGGTATTCCCCAATTTCCTGCTCTGTCTTATAACTATTATAAGTTGGAGCGGGACCAACGTTCCCCAGCTCAGTATAACAAGCGGGTTCGGTCAATAATCCGTATTATTATCTTGATTAAGGCGTGATATGGTCGCTACCAGGAGAGAGAGAGAAGAAAACACTCAGCGTGCGCTCTGTCAAGAATAGATTGGTTATTATTTTATCTAATCAGGATGGCTCCCACTGCTTTTTATCAAATCTTCCTTCAAACCCTAAAAGGAAAGACTAGCCGGGATTAATTACACACTACAAGTTCGCCAATCTTTCAGCCAGGCCAGTGTCGGTACTTTGAGGGAGGTCCCCCGTGCTTTCGCACGAACCTAATTAATGTAAACCTCGTTTTCCCAGAGGCGTAACCTCGTTGACACCTTTCTAGACACCTACTTGATCGGCTAATTGTAATGTATAAAACTCTCCCAGGAGTAACTCTTACTTGCAGCGGGTATCGGGATCCAACTATCTCATAGAAGGTATGCAATCTCATTGCAAATTTCAACACTTGAAATTCCCGATAATATTTTGCCCCTAGCTCGCTATGACCTTGACGGAGGCCAAACAACCCATAGTCCGCTAGTCAAGTTCAACCCGTCATTTTCTGATTGAATTAAACCCACCCGCACGACCCTTGACGGAGGCCAAACAACGCCGTACGAATACCCTAATCCAATCGCATCATATGCTAACAGATAAGCACTAGTTAGCTACCGTACACTACGCCTTGACGGAGGCCAAACAACCGCAGCACGAATACTAACTAGTACGTATCTGAAATGACGGAGGGCTACGACAGGTTTTTCTGAAAACCTATTGCGTAATGAACTTGATATCGCTGTAGAATCAAATGATTTTAAAATGGAGTGCTTTTGAGGCTTTTCTAGTTTTGCTAAAGGAGTCACTCCCGGTGAAGGGATCGTCGGTCCTTTCCTCGTCGAATGAGGTGCGGGATATATCATATATATCGCTGTGCAAAGCAAAAACTCTTAAAAGCAATCAAAAGACAAACCGAGTGTGTAGCATCTGCCAGTTATTGCTAAAGGAGTCACTCCCGGTGAAGGGATCGTCGGTCCTTTCGTCGTCGAATGAGGTGCGGGATATATCACATATATCGCTATGCAAAGCAAGAACTGTAGCTACCTGTTTTATTTTGAAATTCGATTCTACAACATCTTAGGTTTCTTTTATTTCATTAATCACATTAATGAAGTCCCATCATTTAAGTACCTAATCATCACAGATAAATACGACGTACACTTATGCCATCCGCATTCGCCTCGATGTCCCCTCGTGCACCGTTAGGTTAGGTAACTAACGGCAGAGCGGGGCAGGGCTAGCGCGGGTGTAAAACATAAGTAACGCCTATATAATATATCATATGTACTATATACTGTATCTATCACAGAACATCACATGATCACATCACAGATATCGCAGCAGAAGAATCATATGAAATATTGGATATACTAGGACGTCCGTGTTTTCAATACGAGCCAGTATAAAACACGGATTCCACGGTCGTGATGAATAGCCAAACCCACACCCCTAGACCCCTACGAGAGCGGCAAGCAACCCTGCCAATTCTAGGGTTAGGAGACCCGGACTCGACTCCTCGAGTTGGTCTCCCACTGGACCCCAGAACCCGGTTACTTGTGCTCCCCTCCTTGGGTCTATCCTAGTGCAGAAAAGTAAATAATATACAAAGGGTGACAACTTCCGCAACCTGGAAGCGCCCCAATAAAAGAATATTACATACAAGTTTTTACATGAATGAAAATGAAAAACACTCATCTCACATAAAAACCCCCGGCTATTCAAACACGACAATCCAATATAACATATCCAGCAACACATAACATCACATGTCATCAACGTAAGTAAATATGCGCATCCCAATTGTCGTTGACATATAGCAACGAAACCGGCGATATCACATATTACACTTACGGTCACAGAAAAGAAAGTGTAAAACTACAACAGTTGGAATCCGCAACCACCTCAGACATCACATGCCTGACCAAATGAATTACTTAGACATCGCATGCCTAACAATTATAAACCCCGCATTTTAGTCTCAAAATCGAAAACACTTTTCAATATTAAGTCGGGCAATTCAACAGGATTCCCGACAGTCTGATCGAATACTCGTCGCAAACTTCAGTAGACGGTCGCACCCCCGATACCGTCGACGAAGTGCACCAAGGCGGAACACCGCTACCGCGAGCACCCGGACGGATGCTTTCGGCGACGGGGTTCTCCTACAGTCACTTGGTCTGGGCTATGGAGTGAGGCTGTCTATTAAGTTTACCCGGCGAGTATCCGCGTACGCTACGTGATTGCGACGGACTTTTGATCACATCAAAATTCCGTGGCAACCGATCAAGTGAGACTAAATTGCTAGATTTACAACATTCATTTAGTTATCACATAACTGTTTGTGAATTCCAATTATTGTATCACATTCCAGATAAATAGAAAATGTTAAACTTTCCGATCGAACAATCGAACACCCAAGTTTTCCCGATACAGATCAACACATGAAATAAGTCTAAAAACATTCAGTTCGTACCTCAGTACCGACGGTCCAGCCGTAGAAGGGTCAAGCCAACGCCTCACATGTGGCACGCCGTACTGCCCCAAACCCGAAGGTTCAAAGGGCAGTTCAAGACGGTCACATAATCGAGTTAAGGTTTGTGTCTTCTAGAGGGACCATCGCGTTACTTGCACTACTTAGAACGTCGTTAAACTACGGAAAAATCCAACACTTGGAAATTTCCCGACAGGGGAAAAATTGGGTATTTATATCCGGTCGAACTTTTTAACATATTCAAAAATTTATCCGGAAAGCCAAACAGACAAAATTTGATACCCCGATCGAAACACCGAATCCCCAAAATAAACCCAGAAAATACAACTCTGGAATTAATTTTAAAAATACCCAGAAAATCCAGCATCAGACAAAATGAATTACTGTACAAAAAGTAGATGATGACGTCACATTATTGCCGCTCATCCGCCGCATAGTCCAAGCTTATGCCGCGGATCCGCGCAAAGATGTAATGTTCATCAGAAAATTTTTGTGCCGAAATTCTTATATTTCTCTGCTGGTTTTTCTACATATTTTTAATATGAAAAAATCCACGTTTTCTGAAATCGTCCAGAGAGCATATTTTGGGGTCGTGTTTTGGTTCGATCGGACTTCAAAATCCGTCTAGACTTCGCCTAAGGCTCTAGCCTGGCTCTGATACCACTGTAGGGTTCCTAGGCACACTAGTGAGGTCTCGCAAGGCATCGAACATGCCCATTTCAAATTTTAACGTGCCGAGAAACCCTAAACTACGGATCGTTTGCTAGATTTCTAGGCGAAAAGTAAACTAGTTAACACTTAACTAATGGGTTATCGGAAATACAACCTTTGTAGATCCGGTCCTCCACCTCCACGGCTCCGCAACGAGGTCGTCTCCGCTGTCCAAATCAAATCCGGGCTCTAGGATCGGCTTCGTCGGAGAATGGGCAAGCTAGGTCGTCGATGTCCATGCCGAAGATGATCTACGTCGAGGCATCGCTAGATCAAGCTCACAACTTCACCAAGTCATGAAACTTGTGAAGTAAACACACTCTACTACTTGGCAAGAGGTAGAGGATGAAGAAATAGGAGTTGGGTTAACTTTAGAATTGGATTTCTCACTTGTTTGCTCAATTCACCATTGATGGAGGTGAAGCTTTTCTTCTTGAAGTCAAGGAAGAAGAAGAAGAAGCTTATGATAAGTTAATTAGAAAAAGAAAAGAAATAATCAAAACTTATCATAACTAAACCATGGTAAAGTGTAGAGATTGAACTAGGGTTAAAACAAATGGTTAGGTTAAGCATGAGATAAGAATGGTGGACAAAGTCAAAGGTTCATGAATCTTCAACTACAATCCAAAACAAGCCACCATTCTTCTCATTTCATTTTCCAAAAAGAAAATAAATAAATAAATAAATAAATAGATATGAAAAACAAAACCCTAACCATTTGAATAACCATGGTTTAATCTTTACACAAACTCAAGTTAGCATGCATCATCAAACATGATACATACAAGTGCACAAAAACATATCGCATATGCAATGCGCACGAACCAAGTGAGAAAATCCGTCTAAAGTGAACCGATACTAGTTAATGCAAAGTAATATATCAAATATATAATTATACATTAAATCATTAAATCAACACTTGATTCAATGATCCGGTCATGCGCACATAACCGACTGGTATCATTAGTAACATCTTATCGAATCAACACTTGATCCGATAACCCGGCTATATCGCATATAATCGATCAATGTCACATCGCGAGAATCGAATACAGTATCACATACTCGTATTATTCTCGGTCCCGCACATATCTCATATGCGCTCCTATTTCGTTTCGCTTGAGCCAGGAAACCTCTGTGTAGGACTCTAAAGACTCGTCAATACGCCGGCAGCGGATGATGATCATATCAAACATCCACAAGCCGCAAGCGGTCTGCTAAACGTAACGGCCACCCGGGTATTGAGCGATCTGAAGATCGACGAGCAAGCCCGCTCACACTCCAGTGAATCCGACCAGTAACACTACCGTACAGTCCGGTCTGATCGTCTGATCTGTCGCATATCTCGCCTAGGGGTGGTAAACGTCAGACCCCAATAGCTCGATAAGTCGTGTCGATATGAGGTCTATAACTATTCGAGAAACTACTGGTAACACTTACCAGTAAATCTCAGCAACCCTGGCCAGAGATTTCCTGTTATACCCAATCGAACACAGCGCAACATCAACCCCCTATACCGGGAGAGACGAATCCCCTCCTATCGCTCATTGCCTCCATGTGACTCGGGACTGTACCCAAAAACCACCATTTTGCACGCCCTCTTGGACGTGGTAAGATGGAAATCAAAGCACAGTGGGAACCACACAAGACTCTATGACGATCTCGGGTCAACAGACTACTCTATACCAGTGTCACCAGAGAACTGCCATCTGACGTGAGGTATAATACCATCTGGGAGTTCTCGGCGAGTCCGTCCAGTGTACCCAGTCTCTACTGAGCACCCGTATATCATCTCTGATGTCAAACACCGATGGATATGGGATCATCCATCGCTCATCTGTATGGGTCGAGAAGGTACACGCTAGTCTACTCTGGTATATCGATGCCCCGTCTCGATACACCCACGACTAGGGACTTTGAAGGATGTACTTATGGACTACCATGTCCCCACTAGTATGATCCGCATCATAGTCCAGGTAGTCAAGTACAGATCCTAAGGGCTTTACCAACATGTAACAGAGAGACAATCAGCATACACGTTAAGGTAAAGAGAAACCAGATAGCATACTATCATGTCGAGCAAGAAAGTCCTCCCTATATATGTCCCAGCATCCACTACAATATACATCCTATGTACAGTAATGGCCTCTAGGGCATACATATAACTAACACTTGCATTATGAAAATTCTTGATTCTTGATTCTTTTATTTTCATGATGCGTGAATGAAATCTCCGCTTGTCACGGAATCGAGAGAATCGGTAGATCTAATGATGGTGAGATCCTAAACTAATCTTAAGTCTTATGAGGATTGTGAACGTTAGGAAAAAGAATATCGATGACCTAATTTGGAGCGAGATCACATTCTTGATAATTTCTTTGTAAATTAGGAATCAAATGATTGATGATTTTCTTTGCTAACGGCTAGAATTGAATGATGATTAATGAAAAGACAAGGGATGGTGAAGGAGAAACCCTAGTTTCTTCAATAGATCCCTATTCTTCATTCATCGTCATCGATCTAGCTACAATTCATCAATAGATAAGATTCGTAAATTTTAGTATTCATCATTGCTACTAATTCGATCGATTCCTACAAGCTATTCTACAAATTTTTGATAACTAAATTGATTTGGACATCTTCTTGATTCTTGATATTTTCTTGATGTTTCTTGAAATCAATTCTCACAAATCTTAAATCAACTTTCTTGAATTCTCTTTTATATTTCCTTTTCGACTCAACTTAAGCATAATCGAACAAGTACACACATCTCAGTGGACGATCCGTATTCATTAACAAAACTACCTCGATACCGTTAATTGATTGCGGTATAAATTCTTTGATTGTAATTACTTTTGAAAACACAACTTAGAAGATCAATCACGTGGCGCCGTTGCCGGGGATGTGTGCTATTTTGTTCGTTTTTGCAATTTGTGTTGAAAATTTTATTATTCCATCAGAATTTTTTAGATCAAAATCGCATCAGGTGCTTAACGATTTATTGTGATTTTTGCAAGGGAATCTGGAATCTCTGCAGCAAAGGGAAAAATATTCAGATCATCGCAGGGAGGCCAAAGAACTGAAGGGAGCAGCTGAAGAAATTTTCATGCAGCGATCACATCAGAAGACCACGGAACCGCGGCCATAACAGCAATTCTGCAGCGGAACCATGGCGTGATAGAAGCTTCAGTGTTCCAAATTTCTCAGGTATATCTATGACTTTCTTATCTCCTCTCTGCTATTGTCCAATAATCATTTTCTGCAGGATTCTTTGCAAAATTCGCAGCGCCGCTAAAAGAAAAAAATTGTTGCATGTTTTGATCTTGGTTGTTTGCATATTTTTAATATGGAAATTAAGGGGCACGACCAAATTCAGATTAGGTGGGGAGTTCACTACCCTTCCTAAGCCCCGGAAATCAAAAAACAAGCATCCGCATCACTCTCATTAATTAAAAAATATCTAGACAAGACTCTAAGGACCGTCGCGCTCATTTAGGACAGAAGGAGGTCATGGGTAATCTATTACTTATCCGCGTTTCTTTTGTGGTTTCTAAGGAAAGTGGTTACTTAATTAGGCCCGCTACTTACGTAGCAGAGAACCTCCCACTTACCTTGCACTTACCTGGCCACAGAAGTGATAAAGAGGCAGTAGAGGATCTATCTTGCGACTTGTCTTCTTGAAGTCTAGGAGCGGTCTAGTGACTTGACCAAGGTGACCATTAGATCTAGGGTTGCTTATGCATTTTTTGTATGACTTTTCAAAATCCGTCTTTTCCAAACCAAACACCAATCCAACTTTTCTCTAATTATCACAACGCTGCTACTTGTGCTAAACCATTTAGTGCATGCTCGGCTGGACACGGGATTCTAGTGCCCGTTTTGTCCGCGTTCCTCCTATCGACTCCGAAGTCGGTATTTCTACATCTACTTTTTCTTCACCCACTACTACACCCACTTCGATGGACGAATCTCCATCGAACTTCTTTAACACCACTCTGCCACCGTCCGCAGGTGCGCAGAATCCGCCCCGCATCTCTCTCCAAGAAAGATGCTACCCTATTCGAGGTCCTCTTTCGACCTGTCTTACTATTCCACCAGCCAATGGGGACAATTTCGAAATAAAACCTCAATACATCAATCTTTTTCCAAAATATCACAGTCTCGAGTTTGAAGACGCATACGTTTTTATTACCAAATTTGAAAACGTATGTGCTATGATGGGTACTTCACAGCTTTCTGTGGATGCTATGAGATTACGTCTTCTCCCATTCACTTTGTGCGATATAGCCGAGAAGTGGCTTTATAACACAGCCGCACATTCTATTTCAAACTGGGGTGAATTCGTCATAGCTTTCCTAAAGAAATTCTACCCTAATCATAAGACTGCCCGAGTCCGTAGCGAAATAAATCAATTTACCAGCTTCCCAATGAACCATTTTCAAAGTGTTTTGAACGCTTCAAGGATTTGTTAGTTCAATGTCCTCATCAAGGAATCCACCGATGGGATCTGTGCAGAATAATAAATGAGGGCATTAATCCTACAACAAAACAGATACATGAATCCATGTGTCAAGGCACCTTCATGTCTAAAGATGATGGTGATGTAAGTCCATATTGCGACCCCCGGTTCTTACGGGGAGGCGGAAACGGTATAAAAAACGAATTTTTATCGCAAGAGGCAACATGGACTAAACTATGGTCGGGATCGTTGTCTAAACTAAAACTAGCAAACTATGCTAAAGAGAGTTAGCTACTCGGATGAAGATGGTTATACCTAAACTTGAACTCCTTCTCTTCAAGCTCCGATGGTGGTTCGATGGCTCCTTCTCGTTGTCTCCGTACGCCGAAGATAGATCCACTTGAAAGCTCCAACCTTTAGCTCCTTCTTCGTTCTTTGAAGAAACTAGTTCACTTGGTTTGCTAAACCTAGTGAACTAGAATGAGTAGAGATGATTTAGAATGGGATTTTATCTATGGTTCTTGATTCTCAACTCATGAGACAAGAGAACCATAGATCAAGAGAGGGAGCAAGAGGTTGAGGATGAGAGCAAGAGGAGAGCTCAAGAACAAGAGAGAGAATGAGTAAGAAAGAATGAGGCTCTCTTTTTCCTTTCACCCTCTCATAATCCAAAGTGATCATAACTCATCATATCAAAAAAAAGTCTTTTGGTAATGGTTAGAAGCAACCATAAGGTTATCATATCATGCACTCATTTTACTCAAAAAAGCAAGCAAGAAAAAAGTCTTTGGCATGAAATGATAACCATGGTCATCATGATGGTCAACTAGTCAAGCCTAGTCAACCGGTCAACAAGTCAACAAAAGTCAACAAGTCACCAAAGTCAACAAGTCAACAAAAGTCAACAAGTCAACAACCATATCACCATAATACTTAATTAATATAATAGTTAATCACAAATCATATTCTCATTAGGGTTGAGCAAAAAGTCAAAAGTCAACGGTCAACTGTCAACAACCCTAATGAGAATCCGCTGCCTCTGCCTCCCTGTCAACTGTGCATACACACCCGCATCCGCGTTCCGAGGAACACGAATGCAAACTGGATAAATCCAATCCCATAAGGTACACTAGGATCTGGCTTAAACCAAAGCCCGCTAGTGTAAACTGTCCGGACACTGTACGTGCACAAGTGCACGGATGTGACCGAACCCTGTCGCAAAACCATGCGACCTGTCGCAATACCATGCGACCTCTACTCTTTTGCCTAAAGGCAAAAAGCTTTCTGTGTGGGCCTCTAAAGACTCAACACTACGCTGGCAGTGGGTTTAACCACAGACCGCAAGCGGCACTAGCTGTGCGTAACGGTCCCCAGGTAATGCCGACAAGAAGACCGACGAGGCGAAACCCATCTGAACTCCTACTGAGCCTGAGCGTGACATTCTCCGTACAGTCCGGTCTGTTCGTCTGATACATCGCATGGCGGGCCTAGGGGGCGGTAAACGTCAGTCCCCCAATAGCGGTACAAGTCGTGCCGGAGTGAAGCCCAATACACCCTGAGATAACACTGGAAACCTACCAGTATATCTCGTTTGCCCTGGCCAGGGACTACTCGTGTAATGGCTCTCTTAGACACAGCGCGATGTCAACCCCCAATACCGGGAGAGACGAATCCTGTCTAACCGTTACTGCCTCCAAGTGCTTCGGGACTGCACCCAACTACCACCTGTTTGCACGACTCCTTTGAGCCGTGGTAGGGTAGTGATCAAAGTACAGTGGGAACACACCCGAGGCGAAGTGACAGTGTCAAGTCAGCGGACTAAGCTGTACTCATGTCACCTGGGAACTGATAACTGACGATAGGTATAATACCAACTAGTCAGTTCCCGACGAGTCCTGTCCAGTGTACCCGTAACCTAACGAGCACCCGCATACTATCTCAAGTACGACGTACTGACGGCTGTGGGACAGACCGTCTCCCACACTGGGATGAGAAGCGCATGCGCTGGTCTACTCCGGAGTATCGATGCCCTGTCTCGATAGTCCTGCGACCAGGGACCTGAATAAGGATGTGCTTATAGATTACCCAGCCCCCACTGGTGTGACTGCCATCACAACGCTGGTAATCAAGCAAAGATCCTAAGGGCTCCACTAATGCGTATAAGTGATATACTGAAATAAACACAAGTACACATTGAAGTAGAAACAAACCAAGTAGCATACTACTATTTTGAGCAAGATTGTATATACAAGGTGAATATCCCAAGCATCCATTAAGTAATATACAAACTAGTATGATACAGTAATGGCCTCTAGGGCATATACACTAACAATCTCCCACTTGCACTAAGGCCATGTACTGGCGTATCGAAGACCTATCATCTCGATCAGCCGCTCGAACTGAGTCTGGGGCAGGGCCTTGGTGAATGGATCAGCAGTGTTATCTTCTGAAGCGACTCTCCGAACCTCGATCTCCTGGCGATCTACGATCTCCCTGATCAGGTGATACCGCCTCAAGATGTGCCTGGATCTCTGATGGGACCTGGGTTCCTTCGCTAATGCTATAGCCCCGTTGTTGTCGCAATACAGAGGTATTGGATCAACAATGGACGGAACCACCTGAAGTTCTTTCAAGAACTTCCTCATCCAGACAGCTTCTTTTGCGGCATCAGATGCAGCGATGTATTCCGCTTCCATCGTCGAGTCTGCAACGGTTTCTTGTTTGGAACTCTTCCAACACACCGCCCCTCCATTGAGGGTAAAGACAAAACCCGACATGGACTTGGAATCATCCTTGTCACTCTGGAAGCTGGAGTCAGCAAAGGCCTCGATCTGGAGGTCTTTTCCGCCATACACCAAGAACATCTCCTTAGTCCTTCTCAGGTACTTGAGAATGTTCTTTACCGCTATCCAGTGTTTCTCCCCAGGGTTTGACTGATACCGGCTTACCACACTCAGTGCATAAGCTACATCCGGTCTGGTACACAACATCGCATACATTATAGAGCCTACCGCAGAAGCGTAGGGTATAATAGACATGCGATCCCTCTCCAAATCAGTCTTGGGAGACATCTCTTTAGAGAGGGTGATCCCGTGACAAGCCGGTAGGTTACCACGCTTGGAATCTTCCATACTGAATCTTTTCAGTACGGTGTCGATGTACCTGGACTGAGAAAGTCCCAATATCCTCTTGGATCTATCACGATGGATCCGGATCCCCAGGATGTATGAGGCATCACCCAGGTCTTTCATGGAGAACCTTTGTGACAAGAACCCCTTGACAGATTGTAGCATAGGAATATCATTTCCTATTAAGAGAATGTCATCCACGTATAAAACGAGGAATACTACAATTCTCGCTACAAATCTACTATAGATGCATGGTTCATCTGGATTTTTGATAAAGCCAAATTCCTTGACCGTCTCATCAAAACAGATGTTCCAACTCCGCGATGCCTGCTTTAGTCCATAGATGGACTTAAGCAACTTGCACACCTTTCCGCTGCTCCCACTCTGAATGAAACCCTCTGGCTGATCCATATAGACACACTCCTCTAAATTTCCATTTAGAAAAGCGGTTTTTACGTCCATCAGCCAAATCTCATAATCGTGGAAGGCAGCAATGGCAAGAAGGATCCGAATGGATTTCAGCATGGCTACTGGAGAAAAGGTTTCGTCGTAGTCCAAGCCAGGTCTTTGACGAAAACCCTTTGCTACCAGCCTAGCTTTATAGGTCTCAACCTGTCCATCTACACCAATCTTCCTTTTGAAGATCCACTTGCATCCTACGGGTTTTACCCCGTCTGGAGCAATGTCCAACGTCCATACCTTGTTGGTGTACATGGACTCCATTCCGGTCCGCATTGCATCCAGCCATTTCACTGAGTCAACGCTCTGAACGGCCTGCTGGAAGCTAGTAGGCTCATCATAATCTATGATGCAATCCTCTCTATCCCCGTCTATGAGAAAACCGCAGTATCTCTCGGGCGGATGAGAATGCCTACTACTCCTGCGGAGCGGCGTAGGAATGTCCTGTTCTGTTGAACCCTCTGGTTCCACTAAGCTTTCAGTAACAGTCTGTGGTTCTGGAATTTCTTCCAGTTCTATTGTGTTCCCACTTATCTGGGTTTCCAAAAACTCAGTTTCCAAGAAGCGGGCATGCTGAGAAACAAAAACCTTTTGTTCCTCAGCGGAATAGAAAAGATACCCCCTGGAGTTCCTTGGGTATCCCACAAACTTACACTGTACTGAACGTGCCTCAAGCTTGTCCGCATGCTGCTTTTTTACAAAAGCTGGACATCCCCATACCTTAAGATAATTAAGACAGGGTTTCTTCCCAGTCCACATCTCATATGGGGTGGTGGGCACAGTCTTGGTAGGAGCCTTGTTCAAGAGATACGCAGCTGCTTCTAGTGCATATCCCCAGAATGATCGCGGTAACTCAGCGTTACTCATCATGGACCGAACCATATCCAATAGGGTTCGGTTCCGTCTCTCCGATACACCGTTATGTTGCGGAGTGTATGGAGGAGTAAGCTGAGAGAGAATACCATTCTCTTTTAAGTAATTCAGGAATTCGGCACTTAAGTATTCTCCACCTCGATCCGATCTTAGAATCTTAATACTTTTGCCGGTCTGTTTCTCTACTTCATTCTTATACTCCTGGAATTTTCCAAAGGCCTCGGACTTATGTTTCATTAAGAAGACATAACCGTACCTTGAGAAGTCATCCGTAAAAGTAATGAAGTAAGAATGTCCGCTTCGGGCATGTGTAGACATTGGACCGCACACGTCACTGTGTACGAGTCCTAAGAGCTCGCTCGCTCTTACTCCTTGTCCAGTAAACGGAGTCTTTGTCATCTTTCCTTTGAGACAAGATTGACAAGTGGCATACGATTGATATTCGAACGCATTCAAATATCCTTCTGTATGTAACTTAGTCAACCTTCTCTCATTGATGTGACCCAATCTACAATGCCATAAGAAAGTCTGATTCATTTCCAGAGACTTTCTTTTGTGTGTATTCTGGACGTTGAAAATCTGTGGTTGGTTTAACACGTATATACCATTACTCAATGTACCTGACCCAATCAAAACTTGATTAAGGTGAATGTTTACAACATTACTTACAAACGCAAATTCATAACCTTCTTTAGAAACTAAAGATACAGAAATGATATTACAAGTTGCGTTGGGTACAAAAAAGCAATTACGCAAAACCAAAACATGTCCATCTGACATTCCCAGGTGATAGTCCCCCACGGCTTTAGCATCCATGCTAGCTCCGTTCGCAACTTTGAGGGTCATGTCACCTGCCTTCAAAACACTACGGTTTCTCAACGCCTGCAAAGAATTACAGATATGAGATCCTGATCCGGTATCCAATACCCAGGAAGTAGAGTTTATTGAAAGACAGTTTTCAATAACATACACACCTGAAGCTGAAGCTGCAACCTGCTTCAATTCCTGTGTTCTGGCCTTCCAGGCCCTGCAATCATTCTTCCAGTGTCCTTTCTTATGACAATAGAAGCATTCTTCCTTATCCACAAGCTTCCCCGCTATCTTTGTTGCTTTGCCTTTTCCCTTCGTATCCACTTTACCAACACCGCCCCTTGGTTTGGCGGGGGCCTTCTTCTTCTTTCCCTTGGCTTTCGCCTTGGACCTAGAAGAAGATGATCCTCCTACAAACAAAGTGGATGTTTCCCTACCTTTCTGTAGGGTGCCCTCTGCGCTCCTCAGCATGTTGAGGAGCTCTGATAGTTCAACCTCTTTTTCTTGTAGGTTGAAGTTCAGTATAAACTGGGCGTAAGTGGAAGGAAGGGACTGGAGAACTATATCCGTATATAGCTCACTCTCCAATGTGATCCCTAGGTCAGCGAGCTCCTCAATGAAGCCGATCATCTTTAGCACATGCTCGGCTACTGATGATCCGACGGCCATTCTTGTCGAAAATAACTTTTTCGACGCTTCGTATCTTGCGATACGTGATTGCTCTCCATACAGTTCTTTTGTATGGAGCAATATGGACTCCATGTCCATATTCTCATGCCTCCTCTGATGTTCGTTGTCCATCGAGGCAAGCAGGAGGCACTTGGCCTTCGCGCTATCAATCTCCCAAGTCTTGCGGATTTCCTTATCCGCGACACTGGAAGTTGGACCAGGGACAGGGGGAGCTTTGGTGGTAAGAAGATACCCCAGCTTGTCATAAGTGATTGCTATCGTGACATTCCTGAGCCAATCTTTGTAGTTTGGCCCTGTCAGTTTGTTTTTATCTAGGAGTAACTTAAGTCCAGTCATGTTGATTGGTCGCTGCAATTAGGAGAGAGAAGAAGAAACACTCAGCATGATGCTCTTGCAAGTTTAGAGTGGTTTTTAGTTTGTCTAAACAGGATGGCTCCCACTGTTTCTCGAATCCCTCCTCAAACCATAAAGGAAGAATTAGTCAGGATCAATCCCACCGTACAATACTTGCTTAACCGTTCAGCCGGGCCGGTGTCGGTACTTCGAGGGAGGTTTTCCAACGCTTTCGCGAAGTTCCTTAATTAGAGAACCTCTTTTCCCTGGGGGCGTTGCCCCGCTAACACCTTTCTAGGCACCTACTAGGTTTATAGCATTGATCGTTAAGTGAGAAATTTCCCGAGGAGTAGCATATACTCACAGCAGGATCGGGATCCAAATATCATCGCGTGACGAAACTGAAGGAATCCTACCAGAATCATCACACTACAAATGGTATGCAAATCTAGCAAGTTTCAGTACTTATGAAACTCCCGATGTGGATTTTTGCCCCATGCTCTTATGACCTTGACGAAGGTCAACAAATCATAAGTCACATGTCAAGTTCTGCCCGTCATTATCCAGGTTAATTTGAATCCACCCGTATGTACCCTTGACGAAGGTCAACAAGGTAATGCGAATGTCCCAAACCAACGCATCTATCTATGCTACATATGAATACCCAATAGCTACCAATCACTATGCTTTGACGAAGGTCAACAAACACAGCTTGAATACTTATTGAATATTCATACGAAACGACGGAGGGCTACGAATGGTTTTGGCGAAACCGTGAACGTAGTGAACTTGATTTAATCGATGGAACGAGATAGCTTTTAGAAGGAGTGGCTCAAGCTCCGCATTTAAAAGTTATTTTGAAAAGAACCGAGTGGTTTTTCGAAAGTGTTCCAACGACTTTAACTTGGTTTATTATCTTGCATTAGTTCTTTTAATGCGTGATATTCTTGCATTAGTACTTTTAATGCGTCCCATCATTTAACCCTACCATTGCAGAAAACAACCAAAATATGACGTACGCTTATGCCATTCGCATTCGCCACTGGGCCCCGTCATTACCCGTTAGGTTACTTAACTAACGACAGAGCGGGGGCTGGGCTAGCGCGTCCGTAAAACATAAGCAACGCCTAAATAGTAAGCAATGATAGACATTACAGATCACAGATGAATGCATTGGATATACTAGCAATCCGCAATCCTTTCGAGCCTGAAACGAAAAGCGGATAACACGGTCGCGGTGAATAGCCAAATACCCCACCCAAGACCCCTACGGGTGCGGCAAACTACCCGCCAAGTACTCGGTAGTTTGTGCACCCCTCCATGGGTCTATCCTAGGAGCAAAAACAGTAAAAAGAATTATACAATGACGGCTACAACCCCGACCCGGTTGTGCGGCCAAACAAATAATATTATTACATCAATTTACATTTACAATGAATGAAAGAAAAACAAAAGCTCATCTCACATCCACCCCGGCTATTCACCCGCGACAGTCCAACACATTCATATACACATTCCAGCACATTACAGATCATGTATAACCCCGACTAATCGACTTATAGCGATTAGCCGACGTTCAATACATGCAAGCATCACAGATATAACCATCATAGTCAAAGTGCAGTGAAGTTCGGAAAAAATACGGAATTATAGGACCCCAAAAGGAAATTTCTTTTCTGGACAATCTGGGCACATATAATATATTTTAAAAATCCCAAAACCAACACACAAACACACTGCACGAAAAACGATGCAGAGAAGACAACAACTCGCGGCGGTTCCGCGGCGGCTAAGAAGGCTCACGCGGCGGAAGGGCGGCAGTTTAGACGAGTCACTGTATCGTTTTTCTTGGGTGTTCACACAAAACCCTGAGCCGAATTTACAAGTATAAAGTTTTTCATTTTGACCAGAAAATATTTCAACAGAAACTCAGGTTTTTGTAAAGTTTGGTTTTTGGATTTTTCCGGTTCCGAACTTCGTTACACTTCACTACCAAGCTAGTTTAAGTTTAGTTAGGCTCTGATACCACTGTAAGTCCATATTGCGACCCCCGGTTCTTACGGGGAGGCGGAAACGGTATAAAAAACGAATTTTTATCGCAAGAGGCAACATGGACTAAACTATGGTCGGGATCGTTGTCTAAACTAAAACTAGCAAACTATGCTAAAGAGAGTTAGCTACTCGGATGAAGATGGTTATACCTAAACTTGAACTCCTTCTCTTCAAGCTCCGATGGTGGTTCGATGGCTCCTTCTCGTTGTCTCCGTACGCCGAAGATAGATCCACTTGAAAGCTCCAACCTTTAGCTCCTTCTTCGTTCTTTGAAGAAACTAGTTCACTTGGTTTGCTAAACCTAGTGAACTAGAATGAGTAGAGATGATTTAGAATGGGATTTTATCTATGGTTCTTGATTCTCAACTCATGAGACAAGAGAACCATAGATCAAGAGAGGGAGCAAGAGGTTGAGGATGAGAGCAAGAGGAGAGCTCAAGAACAAGAGAGAGAATGAGCAAGAAAGAATGAGGCTCTCTTTTTCCTTTCACCCTCTCATAATCCAAAGTGATCATAACTCATCATATCAAAAAAAAGTCTTTTGGTAATGGTTAGAAGCAACCATAAGGTTATCATATCATGCACTCATTTTACTCAAAAAAGCAAGCAAGAAAAAAGTCTTTGGCATGAAATGATAACCATGGTCATCATGATGGTCAACTAGTCAAGCCTAGTCAACCGGTCAACAAGTCAACAAAAGTCAACAAGTCACCAAAGTCAACAAGTCAACAAAAGTCAACAAGTCAACAACCATATCACCATAATACTTAATTAATATAATAGTTAATCACAAATCATATTCTCATTAGGGTTGAGCAAAAAGTCAAAAGTCAACGGTCAACTGTCAACAACCCTAATGAGAATCCGCTGCCTCTGCCTCCCTGTCAACTGTGCATACACACCCGCATCCGCGTTCCGAGGAACACGAATGCAAACTGGATAAATCCAATCCCATAAGGTACACTAGGATCTGGCTTAAACCAAAGCCCGCTAGTGTAAACTGTCCGGACACTGTACGTGCACAAGTGCACGGATGTGACCGAACCCTGTCGCAAAACCATGCGACCTGTCGCAATACCATGCGACCTCTACTCTTTTGCCTAAAGGCGAAAAGCTTTCTGTGTGGGACTCTAAAGACTCAACACTACGCTGGCAGTGGGTTTAACCACAGACCGCAAGCGGCACTAGCTGTGCGTAACGGTCCCCAGGTAATGCCGACAAGAAGACCGACGAGGCGAAACCCATCTGAACTCCTACTGAGCCTGAGCGTGACATTCTCCGTACAGTCCGGTCTGTTCGTCTGATACATCGCATGGCGGGCCTAGGGGGCGGTAAACGTCAGTCCCCCAATAGCGGTACAAGTCGTGCCGGAGTGAAGCCCAATACACCCTGAGATAACACTGGAAACCTACCAGTATATCTCGTTTGCCCTGGCCAGGGACTACTCGTGTAATGGCTCTCCTAGACACAGCGCGATGTCAACCCCCAATACCGGGAGAGACGAATCCTGTCTAACCGTCACTGCCTCCAAGTGCTTCGGGACTGCACCCAACTACCACCTGTTTGCACGACTCCTTTGAGCCGTGGTAGGGTAGTGATCAAAGTACAGTGGGAACACACCCGAGGCGAAGTGACAGTGTCAAGTCAGCGGACTAAGCTGTACTCATGTCACCTGGGAACTGATAACTGACGATAGGTATAATACCAACTAGTCAGTTCCCGACGAGTCCTGTCCAGTGTACCCGTAACCTAACGAGCACCCGCATACTATCTCAAGTACGACGTACTGACGGCTGTGGGACAGACCGTCTCCCACACTGGGATGAGAAGCGCATGCGCTGGTCTACTCCGGAGTATCGATGCCCTGTCTCGATAGTCCTGCGACCAGGGACCTGAATAAGGATGTGCTTATAGATTACCCAGCCCCCACTGGTGTGACTGCCATCACAACGCTGGTAATCAAGCAAAGATCCTAAGGGCTCCACTAATGCGTATAAGTGATATACTGAAATAAACACAAGTACACATTGAAGTAGAAACAAACCAAGTAGCATACTACTATTTTGAGCAAGATTGTATATACAAGGTGAATATCCCAAGCATCCATTAAGTAATATACAAACTAGTATGATACAGTAATGGCCTCTAGGGCATATACACTAACAGGTGAAGCCTGTAGATTTTTAGAAGATTTCCCTGAAAAAACTTTACAGTGGGAGAGTGTAAACCAACCATCGTCTAGGGGTGGTATTCATCAACTCGATATTTCTATAGGAGTTAGAGCTGAAATGGCAGCAATGCAAAAGAAACTCGAAGCTATGGAACACAAATTTTTATTAGCCTCCCTAAATCAGATGACATTCCCTAATACTGTTTGTGGATCCTGTTCTGATCCATCACATCTTATGGAAGAATTTCCTTTAAATTCTCCGTTTCAAGGTCAAGAGCACACTAATGCTGCTTTCCAGCAAAGACCTAGAAACGATCCGTATTCTTCCACTTATAATTAGGGTTGGAGGAATCACCCTAATTTTGCTCGGAACCAATCACAAACTCAAAACACGGTTCCAAACCAAAACAACTTTCAAAGGGGACCTCCACCTCAACAACAACCACTACAACTGAGTCAGCACCCCTATCAATCACAAAATTTTCAAAATGCGGTCAACACTTCTGCACCGTATAATAATTCTTTGCAATTGACCGGTAATGATAACTCCTCTTCACTCGAACAAACCATGAACTTGCTTCTGAAAAATTTCATGCAAGTTTCGGCTGAGATAAAGACTTCTGTAAATGATATAAAGAAAAACTCTGACTCACACGTTGAGAGTATTAAATCGATGGAAGCACAAATTGCACGAATAAATGCCGAAATGAGTGCTATAGAGAAAGGGAAACTTCCGTCTCAACCCCTACCGAATCCTGGACATTCAAAACACTACAATGTGAATGCCATTACAACGTTGAGATCCGGAAGAGTGCTGAATAATCAAGTCGGTGATGAGATTGATGATAATGATAAATCTATCAATAACACCCCGGCTTTCACTTACACTTTTCCTTCTACTTCTACATCTAATTCTGACCCTTGTTCGTCTCCCCCACCACCTTCTTGCGAGCCTATTCTTCGTTTTCCTCAAGGCTCGAACCCTCAGCACATTTATTCTAGTCCAAAAAAGATGATCCCCACTCCTATTCTGGGATCAGTTCCACACACACCACCTTCTCCAATGTTGGACCCGGTTATCATTGCTAAAGCTCCTTATCCGAATCGGTTAAGGGGAAACAAATCGAGTCCACATATGGAGAAGATTATGGAAATGTTTAAACAGGTTAACATCAACATCCCTCTCTTAGATGTTATCCAACAAGTTCCAGCTTATGCGAAAATTCTTAAGGAATTGTGCACTAGAAAGAGGAAGACTAAAGTGCCCAAAAAGGTAATCATGACAAATAATGTTAGCACTGCTTTTACCCTACAATTACCAAAGAAACGTAAGGACCCTGAATGTCCTAAAATATCGATTTCTATTGGGGGTAAAAACATTAACCGTGCTTTACTTGACCTTGGCGCAAGTGTTAACCTGCTTCCATATTCTGTCTACGAGCAGTTAGGGATTGGAGAGTTGAAACCAGCTAATTGTACTCTCCAAATGGCAGACCGATCAATCATCAAACCTAGGGGTGAACTAGAGGATGTGTTGATTAAAGTCGGGGAATTTATATTCCCTGTGGACTTTATTTTTCTCGATACACAACCTGTAGCGAACCCATGGAACCAAATTCCGGTGATTCTTGGTCGACCATTCCTTACCACTTCCAATGCTGTCATTAATTGTCGAAACGGTTCTATGAACTTATCTTTTGGAAAAATGACAATTGAGCTGAACATCTAGAAAATTGGAAGTCAGCCGTCTGAACCCTCTGCTCACATTCTTGATGTCTGTTCTGTCCACGAGATAGCTCCCGAAAGCTGCGAGGTTGATGAACTTTGCTTTGATAATCTCGACGACATTAGCAAATCAATGTTTGATCTTACACATCTTAGTGCGGACACTTTCGATGAGCCCATTCCTAAGTTTGAAACTTTGGACTCATCACTTTCCGAGTCGGTATCCTTTGCAGGCTACGAGCTTCTTCATGAATCTGAATGTCATTCGCTTACCCCACCTTCTATTGTTTCTCCGCCGATATTATATCTCAAATTGTTACCTTCTCATCTTAAATATGCATATTTAGGTGAGAATGAGTCTTTACCTGTGATCATATCAGCTTCTCTAGCCTTAGAGAAAGAGAACGCTCTTTTGACGGTATAGAGATCTAATAGGCAGGCTTTTGGTTGGACAATGGCTGACATCAAAGGGATTAGTCCCTTGATTGTTGAACATCATATACATCTGATGGATGAAGCCAAGCCAACACGAGAACCATAGAGACGGTTAAACCCCATAATGAAGGATGCGGTAAAGAAAGAAATCGTCAACTGCCTTGACAGTGGTATCATTTACCCAATCTCTGATAGCCAATGGGTAAGTCCAATTCATGTAGTCCCTAAGAAATCTGGCATCACGGTCATAACAAATGAGGCTAATGAGTTAATCCAGACACGCACTCAAACTGGGTGGCGTGTATGTATTGATTATAGAAAACTCAATGCCGCAACGAGGAAAGACCACTTCCCTCTACCTTTTATTGACCAGATGTTAGAACGCTTAGATGGATGTGAATATTATTGCTTCATGGACGGATACTCTGGCTATAACCAGGTCCCTATTGCCAAAAAGGATCAAGAAAAAACCACATTTACTTGTCCTTTCGGTATTTTTGCTTATAGACGCATGCCCTTTGGGTTATGCAATGCTCCCGCTATATTTCAGCGGTGTATGATGGGGATAATCTCGGACATGGTCGAGAATTTTCTGGAGATTTTCATGGACGATTTCTTGATATTCGGAGATTCTTTTGATGACTTCCTATCCCATCTTGACGCTGTTCTTACTCGTTGTAAAGATAAGAACTTAACTTTGAATTGGGAAAAATGCCATTTCATGGTCTAAGAGGGAATTGCGCTTGGACATGTCATTTCACGGAAAGGCATTAAGGTTGACAGAGATAAAATAGATGTCATTCATAACCTTCCTCATCCTAAATGAGTCAAAGATATACGATCTTTTCTTGGCAATGCAAGATTTTACAGGAGATACATTAAGGATTTTATCAAAATTGTTAGACCCTTAACTCTTCTCTTGGCCAAGGACACAACATTTCACTTTGATTCTGATTGTGAGGCTGCATTTGACTCACTTAAAAATTCTCTCACTACAGCCCCCATTCTATCATCTCCTGATTGGAACCACCCGTTTGAGCTTATGTGTGATGCATCAGATTTCGCTGTAGGTGCAGTCTTAGGACAACACATTGAGAAGATGCCACATGTGATTTATTATGCAAGTAAGACCCTAAATGATGCTCAAATTAACTATACAACTACCGAAAAAGAACTTTTGGTAGTTGTATTTGCATTATAAAAATTCAGGCTTTACTTGATTGGCTCACCAATTGTTGTGTATACTGAGCACTCCGCCTTAAAACATCTTTTGGCGAAGAAAGATGCTAAAGGTAGGCTAATACGTTGGATCCTTCTATTATAAGAATTTGATCTTGTTATTCGAGATAAGAAAGGATGTGAAAACGTAATAGCCGACCATCTTTCGCGCATCTCTTCTTCACCTGTGACCCTACCAATTAATGACTCTTTTCCGGATGAACAACTCTTGAATGTATCCACCGAACCTTGGTTCGGGGATATTGTGAATTATCTTGCAACAAGACCTATTCCCAGCGAATGGTCTAAACAGGACAAACATTGATTTCTATCCCAAGTAAAACACTTTTACTAGGATGAACCATATTTGTTTAAATATTTTCCTGACCAAATCATTCGCAGATGTGCCCATAATGACGAATTCAAGAGCGTTCTATCTTTTTGTCATAATCAAGCATGTGGATTGGTCCTCGAAAAACGGCGGAGAAGGTTTTGCAATGCGGTTTTTACTGGCCGACTTTATTCAAAGATGCATTTGATCATTGCAAAACCCGTACACAGTGTCAACACAAGGGCATGATTTCTCGGAGAAATGAGATGCCTCTTCAACCGATCTTGGTGGTTGAAATTTTCGACGTTTGGGGTATTGACTTCATGGGTCCTTTTCCTAACGCCTTTGGGAATTTGTACATATTGCTTTCGGTTGATTACGTCTCGAAATGGGTGGAAGCTATTCCTTGTCGCACTAATGACAACAAGGTTGTTATTAAGTTCCAGAAAATATCTTCTCACGATTTGGACCCCCTCACGCTATTATTAGCGACAACGTGACGCATTTCTGTAATTGGTCTTTCGATACTTTGATGCGGAAATATGCAATCAACCACAAACTTTCCACACCCTATCATCCCCAAACGAGCTGGCAAGCTGAGGTTTCTAACAGACAAATCAAACAAATTTTGGAGAAAACAGTTTCTAAAAATCGGAAAGATTGGTCAACCAAATTGACGGATGCTCTTTGGGCATTCCGTACTGCACATAAAACTGATCTCGGTATGTCTCCTTATCATCTTGTGTTTGGTAAGGCTTTCCACCTTCCTGTCGAGATTGAACACAAAGCATTGTTGGCCATTAAAGAACTGAACTTTGACTTAAATCAAGCCTGCAACTTTCGGAAGCTGCAATTAAACGAGCTAAGCGAACTCCGCGATGAAGCTTACGATAATGCTGTAATTATAAAGAATCAGACTAAGGTATTTCATGATAAAAACATTTTGAGAAAAACTTTTTCACCTGGTCAGAAAGTCCTACTTTATGATTAACGTCTCCATCTACATGCGGGTAAGCTAAAATCTCGGTGGAAATGACCTTTTGTTGTGCGGTATGTATACCCGCATGGGGCAGTTGAGGTTGAAAATGTTGAAAACGGTACAATTTTTAAAGTGAATGGACATAGACTAAAGCCGTATTTTTCCACTGACCCCACGGAGGATCTCCTGTTTTTACAGGAGCCGCTTTATCTTGACTAAAAATCCTCTGTCTCGTCTTCATGTCTTGAAACATACTGTATCATCCTTAGAATGGAGGTGAGAGGAAAAGAATAAGTTTGGGGGAGATTTTTACGATCATATTTTATGTCCACATTAATAAATTTTTCCTCCCAAGTTTACAGGTTTTTGAGATTTAACAGATGGTAACAGTGAGGACACTGTTGTAAATAAGTTAGGGGGAGATTTGTGCTTATTTACGCATCACTTTGCATCATACTTTGCATAAGCACAAAACATACATAAAAAAATTAATATTTAATCTTTTATAATAAAAGATTAGAAAGTGAAAAATTGCAACCAAAAGATTGGAAAAATTTAAGAAAACCAAGAAATTTAGATGTTTTCTTAAACGAAACTAGTAATAAGTAGTTATGAGCCGTTGTCCCAAGGGTTAGTAAGATGAAAGAAGTCACTAATCTGCGGATAAAAATAAGGCTGAAAAATAGTTTCTATTCTGGAAGCCAAACATTTGAATGTTTATACCTTACTATACGCACTTACACACATCTTGAAACTCGGGATAATAGAGGATACCTTGAAATACTCTTGTCTAAAAGCCAAAGTATGAAGGAAATTCTAAAATATAAAATGGTGTAGAAAAATGAACACTGGTTTTGTAATCACCAAGGCAACAATAAAAAATATAGCAAGGGTGCTTCATCACCTAATGCCTTAGACCAACTGGTTTGTGAGTCACTACTAAGTCTTAGGTGTTGCAAGACGAGGAAAATACTAATTACGCCTAATTTGCAAACACATGAGTAATCGGTCGGTTAGTACCTCAAGAAGTATTAACGGTCGCATGAAAAATGTATGAGAAATTCCATCTAAATATTCATCGATTAAAAAGTACTGAGGTAAATGGACAAGAGTATGATAGCTTGAATTGAATTCTCCGAGTGTAGGGATGTCCTTTACATACACGTAGGGGTATATGATCAATGTTTGGACGAAACGTAGGAATGAAGGATAAAGACGATGTTTTATTGAGGGATGATGTGATTTCTAACATCTTTTCATGACTATTAAGATAGGGCTCATGACAACAGAAAAGCTAGTGTAGTTGGAAACTCTGATTTTCAAAATCTTTCTTTTACAATTCCTATCTTTATATGTAACTTTCACAACCTTCCTTGTATTATAGGAATTTATGGGTGCAATCCGCTGAAAACCCTCAGGAGACAACACTCCTCCTACTAGGGACACCTAGAGGTTTAAAGGCTTGTTGCACGTGCTCAGTGCAATCGTGTTGCCTACTAAAGTGTGCTACTTAGTTTTCTTTTTCTTTTTTTTTTTCCTTCACCTGAATAAAAGATGTTTACTCGAGACGATCAAAATTAAGTATGGGGGAATTTATTCGGTTGAAAATATTGCATTCTTAACACATCAATTTCCCTACTCTTCTTAATCATCTAAGGGTGTTTATTGTAAATATAACACGGATTATAGATTCATCCGGAAAATACCAAATACCACGTGTTATATATATAATCGATACTCTGGAGGGAATTTGTGCGTTTATTACTTCACGCATGATATTGTACATCTCTACACTTTTTATCAAGATTTTGTGCAGAAAAATCTTCAGGCCAAAGAACTGGAATCGCAAAGTTGCCGATAAAACACAGCAAGTCAAAGAAATAAAATCTGGCAGAGATTCAGAAAAGATAATAAGATTCCATATGTCACATGAAGACCCAAATACCAACACCAGAAGACCCCATGAAATTGATGCAACAATCTCATCAAACGGCCGCGGAACCGCGGCCGATCCAGCCCGATCCGCCGTGGATCCGTGGCCGACTTGGCTCATTGGCGGTCGAAACTTTTCCCGAGAATCCCTTATAACTTCCAAGCTTACTCAAGCCGCTTCGAACTCCCTAGCTTTCTCCAGAAACTTCCCTACAACAGCCAAGCTTCTCATGCAAGCTTCATAACAACCTAGCTTCTAGTGGAAGATAAACCTAGCTTCTAGTAGAAGATTGGGAGAACTATAAAAGGAGGCTTAGGGCTTCGTTGTAAAGGTTGTTGGTTGTTGTTCAATAATTTCACACATAAGTTGAGTGACACAACTTGTGATCCAAACCCAAATCCAATCAAATCAAGATCCATTGAGAGCAAATCAAGCGAGCAATCAAAGATCCATTATCGCGATGCCGCTCTTCATCAAGAGCACGAGATCCACGACAGGTCCAAGCCTCACGAAGATCGATGCGAAGCGAATTTCGACGGAACTAGTTACCTCTTCAAAGGGAGCGATCGAGAGCAACTCTTGTAACCTCGAATTGAGGGAATGTGTAATTAGTCGTCGATTAATAAAGGTGATAACTGTAATTCTCGCTTTCTTTACATTCCTGCATTATAAAAATTCTTGATTCTTGATTCTTTTATTTTCATGATGCGTGAGTGAAATCTCCACTTGTCACGGAATCGAGAGAATCGGTTGATCTAATGATGATGAGATCCTAAACTAATCTTAAGTCTTATGAGGATTGTGAACGTTAGGAAAAAGAATCATCGATGACCTAATTTGGAGCGAGATCATTTTCTTGATAATTTCGTTGTAAATTAAGGATCAAATGATTGATGATTTTCTTTGCTAACGGCTAGAATTGAATGATGATTAATGAAAAGACAAGGGATGGTGAAGGAGAAACCTTAGTTTCTTCAATAGATCCCTAATCTTCATTCATCGTCATCGATCTAGGTACAATTCTTCAATAGATAACATTCGTAAATTTTAGTATTCATCATTGCTACTAATTCGATCGATTCTTACAAGCTATTCTACAAATTCTTGATATCTAAATTGATTTGGACATCTTCTTGATTCCTGATATTTTCTTGGTGTTTCTTGAAATCAATTCTCACAAATCTTGAATCACCTTTCTTGAATTCTCTTTTATATTTCCTTTTCGACTCAACTAAAGCATAATCGAACAAGTACACACATCTCAGTGGACGATCCGTATTCATTAACAAAACTACCTCGATACCGTTAATTGATTGCGGTATAAATTCTTTGATTGTGATTACTTTTCAAAACACAACTTTGACAATCAATCACATATCATGTCTAGGGATGCTAAATGTCAGACCCCTGTAACATGATAAGTCATGCCAATGTCTGGCCTATAACGGTTCGAGAAACTACTGATAACTCTTATCAGTAAATCTCAGCAGCAGCCTTGGCCAGAGACTTCCAGTTATAAGCAATCGAGCATAGCATAACATCAACCCCCAATACCAGGAGAGACGAAACCCCTCCCATCGCTCATTGCCTCCATGCGACTCGGGACTGTACCCAAAATCCACCTGTTTGCACGTCTCCTTTTAGCATGGTAGGGAGGAAATCAAAGTACAGTGGGAGCCACACAAGACTCTATGACGATCTCGGGTCTACAGACTAACCTGTACTAGTGTCACTAGAGGACTGCTATCTGACGGTAGGTATACTACCACATAGGAGTCCTCGGCGAGTTCTGTTCAGTGTACCCAGTGAGCACCTGTGTACAATCTTTTATGTCACACACCAATGGTTGTGGGATCAACCACTGCCCTCTAAGGGATAAGAAACGTACACACTAGTCTACTCTGGAATATCGATGCCCTAGTCTCGATATCCCCTCGACTAGGAACTAATTAAAGGATGTACTTTTGGACCACCCTAGCCCTCTAGTATGATCTCATCATAATCCTGGTAGTCAAGTACATATCCTAAGGGCTTTATCAACATGTGAGAGAAAGACAGTAAAGAATACCAGTCAACATTTTAAGATAAAGAGTAGTCAGATAGCAAACTATCATGTCGAGCAAGAAAGTCCTCTATATATATGTCCAAGCATCCACTATGATATACATCAATGTACAATAATGGCCTCTAGGGCATACATATTCCCAACAATCTCCCACTTGCACTAAGGCCATGTGTTGTAGTATCTTATACCCAACATCCTAAAAAGTCTCTCAAACTGTATCTTGGGGAGGGCATTCGTGAGTGGATCCGCTACGTTGTCCTTCGTGTCAACTCTCCTGGCCTTGATCTCTCGGCGATCTACTATCTCCCGGATCAGGTGATACCGCTTAAGAATATGTCTGGATGTCTGATGGGACCTGGGTTCCTTGGCCAAAGCCACAGATCCATTTTTATCGCAATACACAGGCATTAGATGCTCAATGGATGGAACCACACCAAGCTCATCAATGAAATTCTTCATCCAGACAGCCCTTTTGGCAGTATCGTTGGCAGCGATGTATTCAGCCTCCATCGTCGAGTTTGCTACGGTGTCTTGCTTGGAGCTATTCCAACACACCGCCCCTTCGTTGAGGGTAAAGACATACCCGAGACCGACTTACTGTCTTCCTTATCACTCTGGAAGCTCGAATCGGTAAAGTACTCCACCTGGAGTTCACCGTTACCATACACTAAGAACATTTCTTTAGTTCTTCTCAAGTACTTAAGAATGTTCTTCACAGCTGTCCAGTGTTTCTCCCAAGGATCTGATATACCTGCTCACTACACCTAGCGAGTAAGCTACATCCGGTCTGGTACACAACATCGCATACATGATTGACCCGACTGCTGAAGTATAGGCTACACTTTCATGCAAGCCCTCTACAAATCAGTCTTGGGAGACATCTCTTTGGAGAGAGTGATTCCTGAGCATGCGGGTAAATTACCTCGCTTGGAATCTTCCATACTAAACCTCTTTAGTATGGTGTCTATATACCTAGTTTGGGACAATCCCAATATCCATTTAGATCTATCTCTATAGATCTTTATCCCAAGGATATAGGAGGCATCACCTAGATCTTTCATAGAGAACTTATATGATAAAAAGAGCTTGACCGAGTGTAGCATATGAACATCATTTCCTATCAAGAGTATGTCATCCATGTATTATACGAGGAAGACCACCTTACTCTCTACAGCCTTCTTATATATACATGGTTCATCTACATTTTTGACGAAGTCAAACTCTCTGATAGCTTCTTCAAAATAGATGTTCCAGCTCTGCGATGCCTGCTTTAATCCGTAGATCGATTTAAGCATCTTGCACACCTTTCCGCTGCTCCCACTATCTACGAAGACCTCTGGCTATGTCATGTACATGCTCTCTTCTAAATCACCATTTAGAAAAGTGGTCTTGACGTCTATCTGCCAGATTTCGTAGTCATAGTATGCAGCAATAGCAAGTAGGATCCTGATGGACTTAAGCATAGCGACATGAGAAAATGTTTCATCATAATCGATGCCAGGTTGTTGACGAAAACCTTTTGCTACAAGTCTAGCTTTGAAAGTCTCAACTTTTCCATATACACCAATCTTCTTTTTGAAGATCCACTTGCTGCTAATGGGTTTTACCCCTTCAGGAGCAACTTCCAAAGTCCATACTTTGTTGGCGTACATGGATTCCATCTCAGATCGCATAGCATCCAGCCATTTCACAGAGTCTCCACTTGTGATGGCCTGCTCGAAACTAGTTGGGTCATCATCTTCCATGATGCAATCCTCGCTCTCACCGTCTGCGAGAAAACCGTAGTATCTCTTAGGTGGATGAGGAACCCTACTAGATCTGCGGAGTGGCTGGGGTTCGTTGGGTACTATTGGATCCTTCGGTTCCACTAAATTGTCAGTTGTAGTTTGTGCTGCTGGAACTTCTTCCGGTTCTACCTCATTGCTACTAATTTCTTTTACAAGAAATTCCTTTTCTAAAAAGGTGGCGTATCGAGAAACAAATTCTTTTTGTTCCTCAGTGTGGTAGAAGTATATCCATGTGGATTATTTGGATATCCTACAAACTTACATAGAACTGATCTTGCCTCGAGCTTGTCCGGATTTTGTGTTTTCATATATGCCGAAAAACCCTATATCTTAACACAATTAAAACTTGGTCTCTTCCCTTTCCATATCTCATATGGAGTGGTAGGTACAGATTTGGTAGGAACCATATTCAATAGGTGTGCGGCTGTCTCAAGCGCATAACCCCAAAAAGAAATAAGCAACTCAGCAGTACTCATCATAGAGCGCACCATATCTAATAGGGTGCGATTCCTCCGCTCCTATACACCGTTGTGCTGTGGTGTATACGGAGGAGTAAGCTGAGAGAGAATCCCATTCTCTTTTAAATAATCCCGGAATTCCGTGCTTAAGTATTCTCCTTCCCGATTAGATCGAAGGATTTTAATACTTCTACCCATTTGGTTTTCTACTTCGCACTTATATTCCTTCAGTTTCTCAAAAGCTTCAGACTTTTGCTTCAACAGGAACACATGTCCGTATCTTGTGAGATCATCGGTGAATGTAATAAAGTACGAGAAACCGTTTCTGGCATGTGTAGACATATGACTGCATACATCACTATGTATCAGCTCCAAGAGTTCAGTAGCTCTTTCTCCGTGTCTAGTAAACGAAGTTTTGGTCATCTTTCCTTTGAGACATGCTTGGCAAGTTTCATAAGATGAAAATTCGAACGGATTCAAATATCCATCTTTATGGAACTTAGCCAGTCTTTTGGCATTGATATGACCTAGTCTACAGTGTCACAAGAAGGCTTCGTTCATTTCTGAACATTTCCTCTTGTTTGTATTCTGTATGTTGATTGATTCTGTGAAAGTGTTTGTAGTTAACCGCAATCAATAACGGTGTCGCATGTAGCTAGCCGAGATGAGTATGGGTCTTCCTCAGGGATATGTGGAACTTTTAATCTTGCTTTAGACGAGTTGATTAGAATAAAAGAATAGGGGTGAATAGATTCTAGATCTATGTTAAACACGGATATAGAATATATAAAAAGAAGACTTGTAGGGTTCGTTAGGATTTAGTAGTCATGGATGACTAATAAAGATTACTCCTTTTATCTATTGATAAATTTAAAACTAGATTGATAGTGACGAATGAGGATTAGGGTTCTTGGAAGAAACTAGGGTTTCCACACTATTGACCCTTGTCCTTTCATTGAACTCTATTCATGTCTAGCCCTTAACAAAACAATTGTTAATCTGATCTCAAATCGCGGTCGAGACTAGAAATAAATTGGTAGCGCGCCCGATAAGTATGTTAACGATTCTTTTGCTAAAGTTTATAAACTTCATAAGACTTAAAAGAAGTTATAGTATTTTCTCATCCATTGTTCTACCCTAATCCTGCGAACCCTATCATGCGGAGAATTACTCACACATGATGGAGATAGAAGAAGAAGAACGGATAGAGATCATAATGTAAATACAGAAAATAAAATTAATCTAATGATCTACCTTTATTAATCAACTTCACAATTACAAAACCTTCGAGTTTAGATTACAAGAGGAAGATGAAGTTGCTCTCGATCTATGCCTCGTAGGAAGTAGATGTTCCGTCGAATCTCACGTTGCCTTATTACGTCGAATCACGGACCTGTCATGGATCACTTGTTCTTTGACGGTGATTTGCTTCGTGTAAAAGGTGATGATGTCTAGCTTTAGCCCTCGGTCCTATTTATAGTCACAGAAGATACAAACCCTAGATTCCAAGTATTAAGGTTTTTTGAGAAGATCCTACCCACAAAATCCCACACTCTAACTCTTATTAACGGCGGCGGATCCGCCGCATATTGCATGGTTTGGACGCGGAACCGCGGTGCTTTGGTGGGATCTTTTGATGAAAATTCTTTTGTACCCTCATATTAACACATGGAGATTGTTGTGATATCTGGAATCTTCATATCTTCTCTGAGTCCCTGCCAGTATTGATTTTATGATTTAATTAAACTTCATCGGCAGATTTTTGATTCGCGATATCTCGATATCCCGATATCCCGATCTCCTGACCTGAGCCAAATTTTGCACAATATCTCCATGAATAATATTAGTAATATTTGTTATAGAGATATTATTCTAACCATTTGTATGATGATATTTCTTTTAAAGAATCTTGGTTAGAATATTTGATATGATATGCAAAATAAAAAATATTATATAAATATTATATGCATATATTTTCCTTCATAATATTAATTATCATATATAAACATATGGTAAATAGTATTTTGCAGATAAACCCAAATATGTTCTATATTTATAATAAACACCTTTAGATATTTAAGAAAAGTAAGGAAAATGTTTTATCAAATGTGCGATATTTTCGACTGAACATATGTTCAGAACTGTACTTTGATTGAGTATATACCATTACATAACGTGCCAAATCCAATCAACAATTGATTTTGGAAAATGTTCATAACATTATCCTTTAATATGAAATTATATCCTTCTTTAGATAGCAAAGAAACCGATATAATATTACACATCATTTTTGGTACGTAATAACAGTCGTTCAGAACCAATGTATTACCAGTTGGTAATACAAGGTGATATTCGCCAACTGCCTTGGCTGCAACAATTGCACCATTCCCTACTGTTAGAGAGTTATCACATTTTCCCAGTTCTCTACATTTCTTTAGCCCATGTAACAAATTACATATGTGGGATCCTGATCCGGTATCCAATACCCAGGACGTAAAACAAACTGAGAAACAGTTCTCGGTAACGAACACACTCGAAGAAGATGCATCAATATGTTGTTTCTTTGAATGGGTAGCGCGGGAATCCTGATATTCCCCTATTCCTATGGAACCAACGTTCCCCAACTTAGTATAATAAGCGGGTTCGATCAATACATCCATATTATTATCTTGATTAAGGCGTGACATTGGTTGCTTCCTCGAGAGAGAGAGAGAAGGAATCACATTAGCATGTTCTCTTTGCAAGATTAGATTGGTTATTATCTTATCTAATCAGGATGGCTCCCACTGTTTTTATCAAATCTTCCTTCAAACCATAAAAAGTAAGATTAGCCAGGATTAATTACACCCTACAGGTTCGCCAATCATTCGGCCAGGCAGGTATCGGTACTCCGAGGGAGGTTCCCCGTGGTTTCGTACGGACCTAATTAAAATGAACCTCGTTTCCCTAGAGGCATAACCCCGTTGACATCTTTCTGGAAACCTACTGGATTAGCTAATTGTAAAGTGAAAAACTCTCCCAGGAGTAACTCTTACTCGCAGTGGGTATCGGGATCCAACTATCATATAGAAGGTATGCAATCTCATTGCAAATTTCAACACTTGAAATTCCCGATAATTGTTTTAACCCTAGCGTCCTATGACCTTGATGAAGGCCAACAAATCATAGGGCGCTAGTCAAGTTCAACCCGTTCATTTTTTGATTGAATTAAACCCACCCGCACGACCCTTGACGAAGGCCAACAAAGTCGCACGACTACCCTAATCTAATCGCATCACATGCTGCAGATAAGCACTAATCAGCTACCGCACACTACGCCTTGATGAAGACCAACAAACGTAGCACGAATACTAAATAGTACTTATTTGAAATGACGGAGGGCTACACGGATTTTTATGAAAACCATGAGTGTAATGAACTTGACATCGTTGTAGAATCTAGTGATTTTGAAAAGGAGTGTTTTTGAGTCTTTTACTAGTTTCGCTAAAGAGGTCACTCCCGGTGAAGGGATCTCGGCTCTTTCCTCATCGAATAAGGTGCTGGATATTCATGAATACCACTATGCAAAGCAAGAACTAGAGAAGCTATCAAAAACAAAACCGAGTGGGTTGTAGCATTTCCTAGTTTCGCTAAAGAGGCCACTCCCGGTGAAGGGATCTCAGCTCTTTCCTCATCGAATGAGGTGCTGGATATTCATCAAGGAATACCACTATGCAAAGCAAGAACTAGAGCTACCTTTTTTGAAAATTTGATTCTACAACATCTTTAGGTTTCTTTCTTTTCATTAATCTCATTAATGAAGTCCCATCATTTAATGTTTCCTAAACATCACAGAAAATTGAAAACGAAAATAGAACGTACGCTTATGCCATCCGCATTCGCCACGGGGCGCCGTCTTCGCCGTTAGGTTACTTAACTAATGGCAGAGCAGGGGGCTAGACTAGCACGGGTGCAAAACATAAGCAACGTTTATTATATATATCATATATATATAGCATTCGTCTCACGCAGTTATATGATCACATCACAAAACCAAGCAGCAGAAGCAATATATGAAATATTGGATATACTAGGATGTCCGTGTTTTAAATTCATATAGTAATGTAAAACACGGATTCCACGGTCGTGATGAATAGCCAAACCCACATCCCTAGACCCCTACGAGAGCGGCAAGTAACCCTACCAATTCTAGAGTTAGGAGACCCGGTCTCAACTCCTTGAGATGGTCTTCCACTGGACTCTAGAACCCGGTTACTTGTGCTCCCCGTCTTGGGTCTATCCTAATGCGGAAAAGTAAATAATATACATCAATGGTGACATCATCCTCAACCCGGAAGTGCCCCAATAAAAGAATATTACATATAGATTTTACATGAATGAAAATAAAAACTCTCATCTCACATAAAACCCCCGGCTATTTATTCATGACGATCCAATAAATCATATCACGAGCAACACATAACATCTCATGTCATCAACGAAGTAAATATGCGTATCCCGAAACTCCGTTGACATATAGCAACGTGATCGGGATACCCCACATATTACACTTACGGTCGCAGAAAATAAATGGAAAACTACAATAATTAGAATCCGTATATCCTTAGAAATCATAAAACCAGACTATCTCATATTCCGGATTTCATGCCTAACCTATAAACCTTGTATTTTAGTCTCAAATTGAAAACACTTTTCAATTACATTATTCGGGTAATTCAACAGGATTCCCGACTACATTATCGAATACTCGTTGGAAACTTTAGCAGATGGCCGTACCCCCGATACCGTCGACGAAGTGCACTAAGGAGGAACACCGTGGCCGCAAGCACCCGAGTGGGTTCTTTTGGCAACGGGGTTTTCCTACAGTTACTTGGCCGCAGCTATAGGGTGTGGCTGTCTACTAGAGTTACCCGGCGAGTGTTCGCGTACAATGCGCGATTGTGAGGGAGTTTTGATCCGAATCAAAATTCCGTGGCAACCGATTAACCGAGACTAAAACACTAGATTTACAATATACTAACTAGTTTACACAAAACTAATTGTTTCGAATTCTAAATATTGTTTCGCATATCATCAAAATCTAAACGACATTAAACATTTCGATCGGTTTACCAATGTAACATTTTGGAAAAATTATAAATATTAATTTATAATTTTAAATATGAATATAATAAGTTTACAAAGAATGATATCGGTTAAAAAATTGGGTGTCGGAATTATATCCGTAAAAATGTAATTATTTTGGTAAATATGAAGAAAAGTGTGTGATATCATAAAAATGATATATTAATTATTTTAACATGACATGATATTTTATTTTAAGATAATGATATTTAGGTGTTAGAATAAGTATTTCATTTCTTTTTTAACATGGATTTAGATTTGTAATATGAAAGGTTATTAATTGTTGTATTTCTTTTAAATGATGGTTGGTATATGATATGCAAGGTTTGAACCCTCACAATACCCTCACCTCTTGCACACCTCACCCATGCTCACATCCCTCCACCTCATGCTTCAAACACTTACACTACCACCTCACAATCCTCCACCTCCTCCTTCTCCCTTGACACCTCCTCCTTTCTCTACCTATCTCCCTCACCCAATTTACACATACTCTTCTTCTTTCTCCAACTGAAACAAACAAGTCCTTCAAACTCCAACACTAAAATTCCCACGTATTCATCATATCAAAAGAGAAAGTCATGAATTCCTTCATCAATTTTGTTCACACCATCAACGTAGAAGCTACTACAATCCCTAAGAGCCTCCATCATACAATTCTTCAGCTGGTGTTCTCTTGTGAATCATCTCCATAGGTATATTTCTTTCTTTCTTTTCAATATCAAATCTGTTCTATATCTGTTTTTATGTGCAGTATCAAAAACATGAACTTTTGTGACATTTGTTAGTGTTTAATTGAATCTGAAACCACTAGGTGTAACCACTAGGAAAACTAACAAGACCATAGTATCATGAGACCACTAGAAGGCTTCACCTAAAGCTCGAGCCCCTATCTCCTAGATCCGACCGGCGAAATCTTCTTTTTGACCGGTATCGCCGGGTCTTTGGTGGAGTTTGGTGGTGGTTTTTCTTCTGTAGCTTTATTTGGATATTTTATAAGTTACTGTATTGTTTCAGTTGTCCCAATATGCATACAGAGAAATCTGGGAATATTTAGTTTGGGTTTTGTTAAAGTTTCCGATATTCCGATACGGGTTTTCGTATTTCTGTGCCGTAACTGATTTGTTGACGTTTGTACGTTAACAACAGGGTTATCTTTTTGTTTTGTGAGTAAATGAGCTGTAGGTTCTAACCTATGGGTGCTTAGCTCGTTGCTTGGTTTTTGATATGATATTTATATCGATGTGATTTAATTACGATTATAGGTACAGTTGCGAAGGTTTCCGAGACGGAGATGACGGACATAGCAATCATGGATTCGACGAGCTCGACAAGTTGGTGAGTAGATTTACATCTACGGGAGAAGTAGGATGGATGGCGTATAGCACCCCCGCAACCATATAAATAGGATAGTTAAGCTATCTAGTTAGTTCTTAGTATTAATTCAAGTTAATGGTATTAGTATTATGTCGCATCTAGTATGTTATTCATGTGCATATAGTTTTATTCATGGTTTGGTGGATTTGTACGAGGGATCATGCCGTACTTGAGATAATTTGGATATTGTGATAATGTGGATATTGTATGAGGAATCAAACCGTACTTATGATGATGAGATTAGCAAGCCGAATAACGGCCAAGTTGTTAGTTATATGTATGCCCTAGAGGCCATTACTGTACATATGATGTATATTGTAGTAGATGCTTGGACATATATAGGGAGGACTTTCTTGCTCGACATGATAGTACGCTATCTGGTTGCTCTTTATCTTAACATGTACTCTGAATGTCTCTATGTTACATGTTGATAAAGCCCTTAGGATAAGTACTTGACTACCAGGACTATGATGCAGATCATACTAGTGGGGACAGTGTAGTCGCCAAGTACATCCTTCAAATGTTCCTAGTCGTGGGAGTACCGAGACAGGGCATCGATACTCCAGAGTAGACTAGCGTATGCGCTTCTTGACCTATATGATGGGTGATGGATGATCCCATATCCATTGGTGTTTGACATCAGAGAAGGTATACGGGTGCTCAGTAGAGACTGGGTATACTGGACAGACTCTTCGAGAACTCCCAGATGGTATTATACCTCACGTCAGATGGCAGTTCTCTGGTGACACTGGTACAGGTTAGTCTGTAGACCCGAGATCGTCATAGATTCTTGTGTGATTCCCACTGTGCTTTAATTTCCATCATACCACGTCCAATGGGGCATGCAAAACGGTGGCTTTTGGGTACTGTCCCGAATCACATGAAGACAATGAGCGATAGGAGGGGATTCGTCTCTCCCGGTATAGGGAGTTGATGTTGTGCTGTTTTCGATTGGCTATAACTGGAAGTCCCTGGCCAGGGCTGATATAGAGATTTACTGGTAAGTGTTACCGGTACTTTCTCGACCTGTTATGAGCCTCACATCGACACGACTTATCGGTTACTGGGGTCTGACATATACCACCCCTAGACTAGATATGCAACATATCAGACGAAGAGACCGAACTGTACGGGAGTGTTACTGATTGGATTCGCTGGAGAAAGTACAGGCTTTCTTGTTGATCTTATGATCGCTCGATACCCGGGTGGCCGTTACGTTTGGCAGACTACTTGCGGCTTGTGGGTGTTTGATATGATCATCACCTACTGCCGGCGTATTAACGAGTCTTTAGAGTCCTACACAGAGGTTTCCTGGCTTAAGCGAAACGGAGTAGGAGCGCATATGTGATATGTACGGGAACGAGATTAATACGAGTATGTGATACCGCATTATATTCTCGTGATGTGTGACATGATAGGTTATATGTGATATAGCCGAGTTATCGGATCGAGCGTTGATTCGATAAGATGTTGCATTTGATATTAGTCGGTTATATGTGATATAGCCGGATTATTAAATCAAGAGTTGATTTGATAATTTATTGTATAATTATATATTTGATATATTATAATACATTAACTAATATTTAGCTCACTATTGTTTTCTTTTCTCACATGATGTGCACATTGTATATATATACGCGATATGTACATTTGTGTACATGGATTGTGTCATGTTTGATGATACATATAAGATGGGTGTATGAGATTAACACAATGCTAGGGTTAAGTTAGGGTTTCTATTTATGTTAAGCTAATTCAAAAGAGATTGAGTTTGTTATGCTAAAGCTTGCACAAAAGCTTATGGATAAGCTTTGACAAAGTCAACCCTTTTGTCTAGTTTAAGATATTTATCAAACCCAACCTTTAACCAAAGCCATGAGTTAATTCTCTACATGTGTTAGCCATGAGGTCTTAACTCAACCAAGGGTGCAATAATTCATTTGGATGAATTATTCACAAGTCTTCTTCTTCTTCTTCAAGCTCCATGAAAAAGCTTGCTAGCTCTAATGGAGTTTTGAGATAAAGTGTGAGAAAATCAATTCTAAAGTGAGCCCACCTCCTACTTCTTCATCCTCTACCACTTGCCATGTAGTATAGTGTGTTCTCTTCGCAAAGTTCATGACCTAGTGAAGGAATAGCTTGATTCAGTGTCTCCTCGACGTAGATCATCTTCGGCCTCGAAGTCATCGATGCAAGCACGTTCGTTTCTTCATAGAGCCTCTCTAGAGTCCGGGGTTTGCGATCGCAGCGAAGGGGACTACTACTCGGAGCTATTTGAAGTGAAGGACCGGACTACAAAGGTTGTAATCCCAAACTCTTAGAAGTAAAGTTGTTTACTTGCTTATTGTTTTCGCATAATCTCTAGTATACGATCTTGGTTAGGGTTGTTCGGCACGTCTAAATTTTGAATCGGGCATGGTTGATGCCTTGTAGAACCTTGTGAGAGTGCCTAGTAACCCTACAGAAGTTTCCTTTAGACTCGTGGAGTCATGTTTTATTTTGTTTTAGAACGTAATACTTGAGTATGCTATACTCTTTTAAAAACTAACGATTCGTTTCCCTTTTAAAGAATAAATAACAAGGATGCGATGCCAATTTCCAAATCAAATATCTATTTTTAATCTAAGGCAGCTTCCTTATTTCAAAACCAACATTTCGTTCTATTTTCAAAGATAATGGTATAGCTCATAGCAAGTAGTTACATTTAATAGTTATGCTTTGACTTACTATACATGTTCGCGATACATTTATCAATGTTATACGTTTCCGTGATACGAACACAATGATAGAACACTGCACAACTACCAATGAGTACTATGTTGCACAAGCACATACGCACATGTTATACTACACCTCATTGGTACTGCCATGTCACTGTAGGACCGCTATACTACCTAATGCGTATGTAGATATCGATACAAGTATGCTTTATACACTCATAGAACGCTAGCACAAATACTAATGATTGCCATGATGCACGAGCTTAGATGCGTATGCTACACTACAAATCATTAGTATTGCCATGACACAGTAGAACGTTACGTTTATTTCTTGTATGACGTTATTTACGTACTTTACCTGTATTACCTGTTAAGCATTGCGAATACCAGTACCATGGGTATTCGTATTTAATTCTTATGAGTTTTCAGGATGTTTTACTTTGATGATATATATCAGTGGTATGGGATGCTGTTATATATGTATATATAATATATCATCAGAATGATTTATGCAAGTATTCTTATTCTTTACTTGATATTTCAGGATATGATGAGTTGACGTCCACCATGAGCTTGATGTTTTCTGATTGTTTTATTCCGAACCGAGTGGGGGAGTTATACGGTTACGGACTTGCTACTTATCTTGGCTGAGTGGGGGAGTATACAGTCGGATATATGGTGGACCCGGTCGAGACCGAGGGGAAGGATAGCCTAAGTAGATGCGGGGAGCCTAGCGAGGATACTCGATACCGGAGATAGAGATGAGCACGACAGATATCCAGGGGATACTGACCAGGGCTCGATTTAGGCATGGCGGATATCCAGGGGATACCAACCGGGGCCAGGGATATCAGGTGGCGATCATCTGTTGAGATAGTGTCGACGATATTTGCATTTGCGTATCGGTGATGGACACGAGGGATTTATGATTTCGGATGTCGATGCTGGACATCCAGATGTTGATATGTTGCTATCATATGAGGTATACAGTTATATTATGAGTTATTGTAACCGATCAGGACTGATCCGGGGACAGTATATGCATACCTTTTTACGAGTATTTGCGTATAAAAAGGAATTCAAAAATCGAGCTATAGCCTCATTATTTTGACGTGTCTGGTATGACAATGGAATCTTTTAAATTATAAACCTTTTAACACTCTTCACTAAAACAGCAGAACGTATATCTTAAATAAGATACCTATTATATTTCATACTATCACGTCTGCTTTTATGCCATGACATACGTATTCCGCGGCTATTTTAAAGAAGAGGTTTTACATATATATTTTCGGCTACTTATGGGCTTATACCTAAATACATGTCAATTGCATTGATATATTCTATTTTGGGTTCATGTGATGGATAGAGTTACATTTATGATACATATGAATATCATATATTATATTAGTGTAGGATATGATAATATTATATTTATGACCTAGGTATCGTTGTGCATTTCGATTTCTACCTTGTGATGTACTTTTATTCACTGAGTTAGCAACTCAACCCAGTTGTGCCACAGTTTCTTGCAGGTTTTACCGCTTGGATTATCAGCGGCTTGGGGCACACATTCCTTTCGGTGTTTGCTTTGGTAGGTGGGTTATTGTTGTATTGTACTCACACTCGTTTATTCATATATTCTTGTATCTAGTAAAACTCCAACAACTTAGAAAGGGTATCTTATGGACTTAGAAGCGAGACTTAGAGTTGTGTGTTATGATGTCGCACTCATTGAAGTCGACCATTTTATATTGTTGATATTGTTTCACTTTTCTTTTCTTCGCCATTGTGCGTCGTATATTGTTTGCTTAGTTGCTCAGCCGTTTGGGCGTGGAAGCTAGCTCCCGTTGGGATGCTATTTTTATTGTTATGTTTGTATCGGGTTTTATTCAAATTTTACAAAGGAGGTGCTGTCGAATTTTAAAACGTCATAGATGTTTTTCAAAGATACTTAGTTAAACTTAAATGTTTATTTTAAACTGATCCCATCTGATGACTATTTTAAACCTCACCTCTAATATTTTCAAAAAAAGGTTTAGATTCCGGGTTTCAGCTTACTTGGACAGCGTCGACATCTTTAGACGTCACGTGATTTAAGTGCCGGTCGCGTTTTACATTCGGGTCGTGACAAACAAACACCCACAAATTCCAGAGACCTTAACAACTTGAGAATCATCGAAAACACCCAGAAAGTGCTAAATGAAACCATAAAGCAGAACAAGAAAAATAGACCCACAACTCCCCAAAACGGCGGCGCAACCGCGGCCAAAGAAGGGTTTTGGTGGCAGTTCCGCGGCGCTTTAGAGGATTTGGGGCTCCATAGAAAACACTGCACGATTTTTTAGATAGTTTTAATCATGAAATTTCCAACGTTTGAAAAATTCGACAGAAAGTAGTAAAATTTGCGGGTTTCGAAACCGATCGAACACTTTAATAACGTAAAGACCTACCCAAATATTCTAGCTTGGCTCTGATACCATGAAAGTCTACCTTAGCACCACCATGAGGTTTTAGTAGCATCAAGCATGCCAAATTTTAAAAATCTTAGATGCTAAGTTAGATTAACAAGATCTTTAACTAGAATATTGGGGTTTAAAACTATGATGATATGAAAACTAAAGAGAAGGAAGATGGTTATACCCTCTTAGATCAAGTCCTTCTCTTCTTTAGCTCCGGGTTATAGTCCACGGGACTCCACTAGGCTCCACTTCGAATTGAATGAACCTTCTCGTAGATCTTCGCGTAGAAGACGATCCACCCGAAGTCTCTCTAGCTCAAGCTACCTCTTCACTAAACAACCTTTAGTGAAGGCAACACACCACACCAAATTGCTAGTCTAGTGTGGGATGGTGAAGTAGGGGTTTTGAAAGCTAACTTGGATTCTCACAAGCTCAATGATTCACATCACATATGAGTGTTTTGAGCTTGGAGGTGAGATGAAGAAAGTGTAGAGATCAAGAGAGAGCAAAAGCTCAAGAAGAATGGCTAAGGCTCAAAAGAATGGATGGATGAATGGCTCAACATGAAAAACCCTCACTTATTCAAGTATCCATTATTTTCCAATTGAAAAATAGAGCCATGCTTGAATAGTGAGTCAAGAGGAAATAAAATATAGTATAAAACCATACTCATCCATACTCTCCACGTCTTCTCTTTTTCCACCTCATTTTTCCATTTTCCAAAAATAAAAAAACAACCATGCTTCATTTAATAATATATATATATATATATATATTTATATATCAAATATATATTAATATATATATATATATTAATAAAGCAATTAGTGAGCTAATAATATTAGTTAATATATAATTATATCAAATATAATTTATATCAAATTATCAAATCAACACTTGATTTAATAATTCGATTATATCACATATGACCAACTAAGATCATTTATCTGTGTATCACATTATCAAATCAACACTTGATTCGATAATCTGGTTATATCACATATAACCTAACTTGATAACGGATAACTGCCAGATTACAATACGGTATCACATACTCGTATTTAAGCTGGCCCTCGCACATATCAGCATATGTGCCCTACTCCATTTCGCTTGAACCAGGAAACTTCTGTGTGGGACTCTAAAGACTCGTCAATACGCCAGCAGTAGGTGATGATCACATCAGTCACCTACAAGCCGTCAGCGGTACTAGCTGGACGTAACGGATACCCGGGTATTGAGCGATAAGAAGATCAACAAGCAAGCTCGTCCATACTCTCCATGAAGCCTATCAGTAACACTACCGTACAGTCCGGTCTCTTCGTCTAATATGTCGCATATCATGTCTAGGGGTGGTAAACGTCAGATCCCAGTAACGTGATAACTCATGCTGATATTTGGCCTATAACGGTTCAAGAAACTACTGATAACTCTTATCTGTAAATCTCAGAAGCAGCCCTGGTCAGGGACTTCCAGTTATAACCAATCGAGCATAGCGCAACATCAACCCCCATTACTGGAAGAGATGAAACCCCTCCTACCGCTCATTGCCTCCATGCGATTCGGGACTGTACCCAAAATCCACCTGTTTGCACGTCTCCTTTGAGCATGGTAGGGAGGAAATCAAAGCATAGTGGGAGCCACACAAGACTCTATGATGATCTTGGGTCTACAGACTAACCTGTACCAGTGTCACCAGAGGACTGCTATCTGACGATAGGTATACTATCAACTAGGAGATCTCGACGAGTCATGTTCGGTGTACCCATTCTCCAATAAGCACCTGTGTACAATCTTTGATGTCACACTAGTATGATCTCATCATAATCCTGGTAGTCAAGTACATATCCAAAGGGCTTTATCTACATATGAAAGAAATACAGTAAATAATACCAGTCAACATGTTAAGATAAAGAGTAGCCAGATAGCTTACTATCATGTCGAGCAAGAAAGTCCTCTATATATATGTCCAAGCATCCACTGTGATATACATCAATGTACAATAATGGCCTCTAGGGCATACATATTCCTAACAGAACATGGGTGTATGAGACTCACACCGAGACTAAAGATATTTAGGCTGTTTATTTATTAAGAGTAAATAAAAAATGAGGTGGAAATGAGCATGGCTTAGATGCTTATGGAAGCATGTAGAAGCCATGACTCATCTCACCAATTTTGTTTTACTCTAGATATTTTATAACCCAACCATTATCTTTAGCCCATGGTTAACTCTTTAATACATCACTTGAGATATTTCTTCACCCAAGTTTATCTTCATCCTCTCTAGGTTTTCTTGAGTTGGAAAAGAAAAAGAGAAAAGAATTTCTAAAGTGAGCTAAATTCCTACTTCATCAACCTACTCTCATCTAGCCCATAAAATTATGTTGTTTGCTTCACTAATTCTTTGATTAGTGAAGAGATAACTTGAGTTAGAGAAACTTCAAGGTGGATCATTTTCGGCCTCGAAGACGACGTAGCAATCTCGATCTTTTCTTCAAGTGGAACTAAGAAGAGTTCTAGGGACCACTACTTGGAGCTTAGGGACTACTACTTGGAGCTATTGAAGTGAATGACTTGGTCTAAAAGGTTGTAACCCTCTTCACTTAGTGTAAAACTTGTTTACATGCCCAGAAAACCCTAATTCTCTAGTTAGATTCTAGGTCAGTGTAGCTTAGCACTCTAGATTTTTTAAAATTGCATACTTTATGCTTGTCTAAACCTAGTGGTAATGCTAAGACACACTTTCATGGTATCAAAGCCAAGATAGAGCATTAGGCGAGGTCTTGACGACATTAAAGTGTTCGATCGAAGTTTAAAAACCCGCATTTTTTATGTTTCTGTCCATTTTTTCAAAAGTTGATATTTTGCAGATTAAAAATATTCAGAAAATCATGCAGGGTATTTAATAGAGCCCTAAAAAATACGAGGGCCCAATTCTACCAAGTGGCCGCGTAACCGCGGCATAACCTAGGGTTTAGCCGCGGTTCCGCGGCAACATAGGTGAGTTTGGGACTCATGTTTCTTGTCCTGCTCCATTGTCATATTTGACACTTTCTGGGTGTTTTTAGTGATGCTCTAGTTGTTGAGACCTTTGTGATTTGTGGGTGTTTGATATATCGATCGAAAAGTTTAACATCGTCTAGATTATTTATGATATGTGATACAATTTTTGGAATTCACATTAATTAGTTTTGTGAAAACTAGTTAGTGTTTGGTAAATCTATCATTTTAGTCTCGGTTCATCGATTGCCACGGAGTTTCGATTCGGATCAAAACTCTGTCGCAATCGCGTATTGTACGTGAACACTCGTCAGGAAACACTACTAGATAGCCATGCCCTATAGCCCCGACCAAGTGACAATAGGAGAACACCGTAGCCAAAAGCATCCACTCGGATGCTCGCGGCTGCGGTGTTCCGCCTAAGTGCACTTCGTTGACGGCATCGGGGGTGCGGCAATCTATTAAAGTTTTCGACGAGCATTCGATTATTTATCTGGAATCCTGTTGAATTACCCGTCCGGTTATTGAAAAGTGTTTTTAATTCGAGACTAAAAGGCAAGGTTTATTGTGTTAGGCATGAAATCCGAGATATGGATATTCTGGGTTTATGATGTCTAAGGTTTGAAGTGGATTCTAATTATTGTATTTTCTTTTCTTTTCTGCGACCGTAAGTGTAATATGTGGTGTATCCCCAATCTCGTTGCTATATGTTAACGACATTCGGGATACCCATATTTACTTACGTTAATGACATGCGATGTTATGTGTTGCTTGTGATATGTTATATTAGATCGCCGTGATTGAATAGCCGGGGTTTTCTCTCTCCGTAAGATGAGAGTTTTTATATTTTCATTCATGTAATAAATTGTAAGTAATATTCTTTTATTGGGACACTTCCGGGTTGAGGATGATGTCACCATTGATGTATATTATTTATTTTCCGTATTAGGATAGACCCAAGACGGGGAGCACAAGTGACCGAGTTCTAGAGTCCAGAGGGAGACCATCTCGAGGAGTCGAGACCGGGTCTCATAACTCTAGAATTGGAAGGGTCACTTACCGCTCTTGTAGGGGTCTAGGGATGTGGGTTTGACTATTCATCACGACCGTGGAATTCGTGTTTTTCATTACTGGCTTAATTTAAAACACGGACCTCTTAGTATATCCTATATTTCATATGTTTGTTTCTGCTTCCTGTGTTCTGTGATGTGATTATATAACTGCGTGAGACGAATGCTATATATGAAAGGGTATCCTAGCACCACCATAAGGTTTCAACCGGCATCAAGCATGCAATTGTAAAAATTTCGGGGTGCTATGCTACACTAACCTAGAATCTAACTAGATGATTAGGGTTTAAGCTATGGTATAAAAAAAACTATACCAAGTGAAAGAAAATACTACCTTTGAAGATCGTGTCCTTCACTTCTAAAGCTCCGGGTAGTAGTCGCTATAACTCCTCGTAGCTCCACTTGAGATTGGATTGAGCTTCCTTCGTGACCTTCGTGCCAAAGATAATCCACCCGAAACTTCTCTAATACAAGCTACCTCTTCACTAATCTTTCTTTAGTGAAGGACCCTAAACTCAAGTGCTAATCAAGTGTAGGATGGTAAAGTAGGGGTTCTAAGCTCACTTAGGATTTATCCAAAACCTTTTGTTTCACATCATATGTGAGGGTTAGTGCTTGGAGGAGGAGGAGGAAGAAGAAGGAAAATGGAGAGTGAAAGAGCTAAGGAAATGAACTCAAAAAAAAATCAAGTGAAGAATGGATCTATCATTCTCTACACTTATTGAAGCATGGATTATAATAACATTATTAAAATCCAACCATGCTTCAATAGTATGGACAAATGAATAAACAAATAGAAAGGCCATGCCTCACCCATTCCACAAATATCTCCCCATTTTCCACCTCTTTTTCTATTTTCTAAAAATAGAAAATCCAAGCCATGCTTCATAATATATATATGGTATATGTGTGTATATATATTAATATATATATATATATTAAGAAAAGAAAATAATTAGTGAGCAATAATATTAGTTAATATATAATTATGTCAAATATAAATATATATATATCATATTATTAAATCAACACTTGATTCAATAATCCGGCTATATCACATATAACCTGACTGATAACAAATGTCGCCAGATTAGAATACGATATCACATATTCGTATTTAATCAGGCTCCCTTACATATCAGCATATGTGCCCTACTTCGTTTCGTTTGAACTATGAAATTTCTGTGTGGGACTCTAAAGACTCGTAAATACGCCAGCAGTAGGTAATGATCACATCAGTTACCCACAAGCCGTCAGCGGTACTAGCTGGACGTAACGGCTAACCAGGTATTGAGCGAATAGAAGATCAATAAGCAAGCTTGTCCAAACTCCCTTGAAGCCTATAAGTAACACTTACTATACAGTTCGGTCTCTTTGTCTGATATGTCGCATATCGAGTTTAGGGGTAGAATCGTCAGACCTCGGTAATTTGATAAGTCATGCTGATGTGTGGCTCATAACGGTTTGAGAAAATACTGATAACACTTAACAATCAATCTCATCAGTCATGGCCAGGAACTTACTGTTATAGCCAATCGAGCATAGCGCAACATCAACCCTATATACCGGGAGAGACGAAACCCCTCATATCGCTCACTGCCTCCATGTGACTCGGGACTGTACCCAAAATCCACCTGTTTGCACGACTCATTTGAGCTGTGGTAGGGAGGAAATCAAAGCACAGTAGGAACCACACAAGACACTATGATGATCTTGGGTCTAAAGACTAACATGTACCAGTGTCACCAGAGAACTGCTATCTGACGATAGGTATACTACCACATAGGAGTCCTCGGCGAGTCCTGTTCGGTGTACCCATTCTCTAATGAGCACCTATGTACAATTTTTGATGTCAAACACCAATGGTTATGGGATCAACCATCGCCCCATACAGGGTCGAGAAACGTACACACTAGTCTACTCTGGAATACCGATGCCCTGTCTCAATATTCCCTTTGACTAGGGACTGTTAAAGGATGTTCTTGTGGACTACACAAGCCTCACTAATATGATCTGCATCATAGTCCTAGTAATCAAGCTAACATCCTAAGGGCTTTATCAACATGTATCAGAGAGACAGTATAATAATACAAGTGTACATGTTAAGATAAAGAGCAACCAGATAACATACTATCATGTCGAGCAAGAAAGTCCGATATATATATGTCCAAGCAACTACTATATCATACAATAATGATCTCTAGAGCATACATATTCCTAACAATCTCCCACTTGCACTAAGGCCAATTGTTGTAGTATCCCATACCCAACATCCTAAAAAGTCTCTCAAACTGCGTCTGGGGGAGGGCCTTCGTGAGTGGATCCGCTACGTTGTCCTTCATGTCAACTCTCTTGACCTCGATCTCCCGTCGATCTACTATCTCCCGGATCAGGTGATAGCCCCCAAGAATATGTCTGGATCACTGATGGGACCGAGGTTTCTTGGCCAAAGCTACAGCTCCATTGTTATCACAATATAGGATGCTCAATGGATGGAACCATACCAAGGTTATCTATGAACTTCTTCATCCAGACGGCCTCTTTGGCAGCATCGTTGGCAGTGATGTATTCAGCCTCCATCGTCGAGTCTGCTACGGTATCTTGCTTGGAACTCTTCCAACATACCGCCCCTTCATTGAGGGTAAAGACAAAACTCGAGACTGACTTACTGTCATCCTTATCACTCTGGAAGCTCGAATCAGTAAAGGACTCCACCTGGAGTTCTCCGTTACCATAAACCAAGAATATTTCTTTAGTCCTTCTCAAGTACTTAAGAATGTTCTTTACAGCTGTCCAGTGCTTCTCACCAGGATCTTATTGATACCTACTTACTACACCTAGTGAGTAAGTTATATTTGGTCTGGTACATAACATCGTATACATGATACACCCGATTGCCGAACCATAGGGTATCCCTTGCATGCGAGACCTCTCCAAATCAGTCTTGGGAGACATCTCTTTGGAGAGAGTGATTCCTGAACAAGCGGGTAAATTACCATGCTTAGAATCTTCCATACTAAACCTCTTTAGTATGGTGTCAATGTACCTAGATTGGGACAATCCCAACATCCGCTTAGATCTATCTCTATAGATCTTAATCCCCAAGATGTAGGAGGCATCACCCAGATTTTTCATGGAGAACTTGTGTGATAAGAAGAGCTTGACCGAGTGTAGCATAGGAACATCATTTCCTATCAAGAGTATGTCATCCACGCACAATACAAGGAAGACAACCTTACTCTCTACAACCTTCTTGTATATACATGGTTCATCTATATTTTTGGTGAAGTCAAACTCTTTGATAGCTTCATCAAAACAGATGTTCTAGCTCCGTGATGCCTGCATTAATCCGTAGATGGTTTTAAGCAGCTTACACACGCTTCCGCTGCTCCCACTATCTATGAAGCCCTCTGGCTGTGTCATTTACATGCTCTCTTCTAAATCACCATTTAGAAAAGCGGTCTTGACGTCCATCTGCCAGATTTCGTAGTCATGGTATGCGGAAATGGCAAGTAAGATCCTGATAGACTTAAGCATAGCCACTGGAAAAAAGGTTTCATCATAGTCGACACCTGGTCGTTGACGAAAACCTTTTGCTATAAATCTAGCTTTGAAAGTCTCAACTTTTCCATCTACACCAATTTTCTTCTTAAAGATCCACTTGCTCCCGATGGGTTTTACCCCTTCAGGAGAAACTTCCAAAGTCCATACTTTGTTGGTGTACATGGATTCCATCTCAGATCTCATAACATCCGGCCATTTCACAGAGTCCCTACTTGTGATGGCCTACTCGAAATTAGTTGGGTCATCATCTTCCATGATGCAATCCTCGCTCCCACAGTCTATGAGAAAACCGTAGTATCTCTCAGGTGGATGAGGAAGCCTACTAGATCTACGGAGTGGCTGTAGTTCGTCGGGGACTATTGAATCCCCCGGTTCTACCAAATTGTCAGTTATAGTTTGTGTAGATGGAACTTCTTCCAGTTCTACCTCATCACCACAAATTTCTTTCACAAGAAATTCCTTTTCTAAAAAGGTGGCGTATTGAGAAACAAATGCTTTTTGTTCCTCAGTGTGGTAAAAGATATATCCATATGAATCTTTTGGATATCCCACAAACTTGAACAAAACAGACCTTGCCTCGAGCTTGTCCGGATTTTGCTTTTTAACATATACCGAACAACCCCATATCTTAACTCGTTTAAGTGATGGTATCTTCTCATTTCATATCTCATATGGAGTGGTAGGCACGGTTTTGGTCGGAACCCTATTCAATAGGTATGCAGCTGTCTCAAGTGCATAACCCCAAAAGGAAATAGGTAACTCAACAACACTCATCATAGAGCGCACCATATCTAATAGGGTGCGATTTTTCCGCTCCAAAACTCCATTGTGCTGTGGTGTATACGGAGGAGTAAGCTGAGAGAGAATCCCATTCTCTTTTGAGTAGTCTCTAAATTCTGTGCTCAAGTATTCTCCTCCCCGATCAAATCGTATGATTTTAATACTTTTACCTTTCTGGTTTTCTACTTCGTACTTATATTCCTTAAATTTCTCAAAAGCTTTAGATTTGTGTTTCAACAAGAACACATGTCCGAATCTTGAGAGATCATCAGTGAATGTAATAAAGTATGAGGAACCATTCCCGGCATGTGTAGATATAGGACCACATACATCACTATGTATTAGTCCCAAGAGTTCAGTAGCACTTTCTCCATATCAAGTAAACGGAGTTTTGGTCATTTTATCATTGAGAAATGACTGGCAAGTTTCATAAGATGTAAATTCAAACGGATTTAAATATCCATCTTTATGCAACATGGCTAGTCTTGTCGTATTGATATGACCCAGTCTACAATGCCACAAGAAGGCTTCGTTCATTTCTGAACTTTTCCTCTTGTGTGTGTTTTGTACGCTTAAAACTGTCATTTGATTTAGAACGTATATACCATTACACAACGTACCAAACCCAATCAACACTTGATTTTGGATAATGTTCATAACATTATCCTCCAATACAAAGTTATATCTTTCTTTATGAAACAAAGAAACCGATATAATATTGCACATCATGTTTGGTACGTAATAACAGTCGTTCAGAATCATTGTATTACCATTTGGTAATACCAGATGATATTCGCCAACTGCTTTGGCTGCAACAATTGCTCCATTCCCTACTTTTAGAGACATATCACCCTTTCCCAGTTTTCTACCTATCCTTAGCCCATGTAAGAAATTACAGATGTGGGATCCTGATCCAGTATCCAATACCCATGATGTAGAGCAAACTGAGAATCAGTTCTCGTTAACGAACACACCCGAATAAGATGCATCATCATGCTCTTTCTTCGTTCGGGTTGCGTAGGAATCCTGATATTTCCCTATTCCTAGCTCAGAGTTATGACAATCATAAGAAAAAGCGGAACCTGTTAGTTGTATGTATGCCCTAGAGGCCATTATTTACATATGATGTATATTATATTGGATGCTTGGACATATATAGAGAGGACTTTCTTGCTCGACATGATAGTATATTATCTGGTTGCTCTTTATCTTAACATGTATACTTGTCTCTTGATACTGTCTTATGGTTACATGTTGGTAAAGCCCTTAGGATGTGTACTTGACTACCAGGATTGTGATGCAGATCATACTAGTGGGGCTTAGGTAGTCCATAAATTCATCCTTTAATGTTCCTAGTCGTGGGTGTATCGAGACAGGGCATCGATATACCAAAGTAGACTAGCGTATACGCTTCTCGACCCATGAGATGGGCGATGGATGATCACATATCCATTGGTGTTTGACATCAGAGATGGTATGCGGGTGCTCAGTGGAGACTGGGTACACTGGTCAGACTCGCCGAGAACTCCTAGATGGTATTATACCTCATCACAGATAGCAGTTCTCAGGTGACACCGGTACAGGTTAGTCTGCAGACCCGAGATCGTCATAGAGTCTTGTGTGATTCCCACTGCGCTTTGATTTCCACCTTACCACGTTCAAGAGGATGTGCAAAATGGTGGTTTTTGGGTACAGTCCCGAGTCACATGGAGGCAATGAGCGATAGGAGGGGTTTCGTCTCTCCCGGTATTGGGGGTTGATCTTGCGCTATGCTCGATTGGCCATAACAGGGAAGTCCCTAGCCAGGGCTGATTTAGAGATTTACTGGTAAGTGTTATCAGTAGTTTCACGACCCGTTTTGAGCCTCGTATCGGCATGACTTATCGGTTACTGGGGTCTGATGTTTACCACCCCAAGACTGGATATGCGACATATCTGACGAGGAGACCGGACTGTACGGTAGTGTTACTAACATGCTTTTGCAGGAGTTAGAGCGGGCTTGCTTGTTGATCTTCTGATCGTTCAATACCCGGGTAGCCGGTACGTCCAGCTAGTACCGCTGACGGCTTGTGGGTGTTTGATGTGATCATCACCTACTGCCGGCGTATTGACGAGTCTTTAGAGTCCTACATAGAGGTTTTACTGGCTCAGGAAAAACGAAGTAGGAGCACATATGTGATATGTGCGAACCGAGAATAATACGAGTATATGATACCATTTTATATTCTCGTGATTTATTCGTACCGGTCGGTTATATGTGATATAGACGGGTTATTGAATCAAGTGTTGATTCGATAAGTTGGTACATTTAATATTAGTCGGTTGTATGTGATATAGCCGGATTATTAAATCAAGTGTTGATTTGATAATTTAATGTATAATTGTATATATGATATACTAGATTACATTAACTAATATTAGCCCACTTAAGCATTTATTTTTCTCACTTGTGTGCATGTGATATATATGTGATATATATTAATGTACATTTTTTGTATCATGGTTGTTGATACACACTACATGGGTGTATGAGACTTACACCATTCTAATTATAATGTAGGGTTTAAGTATTTAAAGTAAATCCAAATTAGAGTATAAATGATCACATGCATGAAGCTTGTAGAAGCTTATGGATGCATTGACTTAGTCTACTCATTTTGTTTTACTTAAGATATTTATTAACCTAACCATTATAATTTAGCCATGGTTATGTCTCTACATGAGTTAGTTATATGATACAAACTCACCCATGGTTGATTCTCTCACTTCATTAGTTCATTCTCATCTATTGAGCTCATCTTCTTCATCCTTGAAAAAGCTTGCTAGGTTTTTGCAAAGTGAGAAAATATTGTGAGAAAAATAAAAATAAAGTGAGCCCACTTCCTACTTCATCATCCTCTACTAGATTAGCAATTTAGTATAGGGTGTTAGCTTCATTAATCTCTCAGTTAGTGAAGTAGTAGCTTGAGTTAGTGTCTCCTCGACGTAGATCATCTTCGGCCTCGAAGACTTCAAGCAAGATCGTTCTTTTCACCTTGAGAAGACATGCAAGAGCCCGGGAGTACCATGATCGCAGCGAAGGGACCACTACAATGAGCTATTGAAGTGAAGGACCGGTCTGTAAAGGTTGTATTCCGTTATCACTTAGATTTACTTTCATGTTTGCTCCTAAAACTCTAGTTAGATCCTAGGTTAGGGTTGTTCGGCACACTAAATTTTAAAATACGGTATGTTTGATGCCTTGTGGAACCTTGTGGTTGTGCCTAATAACCCTACAGTGGTATCAGAGCGTTTCTAGAGCATTAGGAGTTGTCTAGGTGAAGTTAAAAGTCTGAACGAACTCCGAATAACCGGATTTACCCACTTTCTGGAAATTTTTTCAAAAGTTGAAAATTTTCACATTAAAAATATTCAGAAAATCATGCAGGTAATTCTATGGACACACCTGAAGAACGAAACCCTAACTTGTCTAAGTGACCGCGGATCAGCGGCCAAAACATGGTTTTGGCGGCGGATCCACGGCGCCACTTGAGAGGCTTGGGTCGGGCCCTTCAGCTGTTGGTCTGTAGGTACTGGGGCATGCTTCTGTGCATTTTTAATTCTGCTCATGTGTTGAGCTTTCTGGGGAAATTTTGGGAATTCGTTGATTCGATTGAAAGGTCTAACATCGTCTAGCTCTTTCTGTAATGTGATACAATATGTGGAATTCATATAGTTAGGCATGAAATCCGTAATATGTGATATTTCGGGTTTATGATGTCTAAGATGATTGTGGATTCCAAATGTTATAGTTTGACATTTTTTTCTGCGACCGTAAGTGTAATATGTAGTGTATCGCCGGTTTCGTTGCTATATGTCAACGACAATTGGGATACGCATATTTACTTACGTTGATGACATGCGATGTTATGTGTTGCTATGATATGTTATATTGGATCGTCGCGTTTTGAATAGCCCGGGGTTTTATGTGAGATGAGAGTTTTTATTTTCATTCATGTAAAATTAATTGTATGTAATATTCTTTTATTGGGGCACTTCCGGGTTGAGGATGATGTCACCATTGTTTTATATTATTAACTTTTTCGTATTAGGATAGACCCAAGGAGGGGATCACAAGTAACCGGGTTCTAAAGTCCAGTGGGAGACCAACTCAAGGGGTCGAGTCCGGGTCTCCTAACTCTAGAATTGGTAGGGCTGCATGCCACTCTCGTAGGGGTCTAGGGATGTGGGTTTGTCTATTCATCGCGACCGTGGAATCCGTGTTTCATACAGGCTCGAAATGAAACACGGACCTCCTAGTGTATCAAATATTTCATATGTTTCTTCTGCTGCTCTGTGATGTGATCACTGTGGATTCTGAGACGAATGGATATACATTATATATGAGATATATAGTAGACGTTGCTTATGTTTTACACCCAGGCTAGTCCCGCCCCGCTATGCCGTTAGTTAAGTAACCTAACGGTGCATAACGGGACACTGTAGCGAATGCGGATGGCATAAGCGTACGTTGTATTTTCGTTTCTTCTGTGATGCTTAGGAAGCATAAAATGATGGGACTTCATTAATGTGATTAATGAAAGAAATGAAACCTAAAAGATGTTGTAAGAATCAAATTTTCAAAAAGGGTAGCTCTAGTTTTTTGCTTTGCATAGCGGTAATCCTTGTAGAATTTCCAGCACCTTAATCGATAAGGAAAGAGCCGAGATCTCTTCACCGGGAGTGACCTCTTTAGAGAAACTAGAAAATGCTACAAAACTCGGTTTGTCTTTTGATTGCTTTTATAGTTTTTGCTTTGCATAGCGGTATTTGAGAAATATCCTGCACCTTATTCGATAAGGAAAGAGCCGAGATGCCTTCACCGGGAGTGTTCTCTTTAGCAAAACTAGTGAAAGCCTAAAAAACACTCCTTTTCAAAATTCACTTGATTCTACAACGATATCAAGTTCATTACGCAAAAGGTTCTCTGAAGAACCTATCGCAGCCCTCCGTCATTTCAGATAAGTCCTACTTAGTATTCGTGTTGCGTTTGTTGGCCTTTGTCAAGGCGTAGTGTGCGGTAGCTAAATAGTGCTTATCACCTTATGCATGTGATGTAGATTGGATTAGGGTAGTCGTACGACCTTGTTGGCCTTTGTCAAGGGTCATGCGGGTGGGTTTAATTCAATCAGGAAATGACGGGTTGAACCTTACTAGCATCCTATGATTTGTTAGCCTTTGGCAAGGCCATAGGGGGTTATGGGCAAAACATTATCGGGAATTTCAAGTGTTGAAATTTCCAATGAGATTGCATACCTTCTATGAGATAGTTGGATCCCGATACCCACTGCGAGTAAGTGTTACTCCTGGGAGAGTTTTACACAGGACAATTAGCCGATCAAGTAGGTGTCTAGAAAGGTGTCAACGAGGTTATGCCTCTGGGAAAATGAGGTTTATTTTAATTAGGTCCGTGCGAAAGAACGGGGAACCTCCCTCAAAATACCGGCACTGGCCTGGCTGAAAGATTGGAGAAATTGTAGGGTGTAATTAATCCCGGCTAGTCTTTCCTTTTAGGGTTTGAAGGAAGATTTGATAAAAACAGTGGGAGCCATCCTGATTATATAAAAAAATAACCAATCTGATCTTGCAAGAGCATACGCTAAAGTGTTTTTTTCTCTCTCTCTCCAGGTAGCGACCATGTCAGGCCTTAATCAAGATAATAATATGAATGTTTTGACCGAACCCGCTTGTTATACTGAGCAGGAGAACGTTGGTTCCGTTCTTTCATATAATTGTTATAAGACTGATCAGGAAATTGGGGAATGTCCGGATTCCCACGCCGCCCAAACGAAGAAGAAACATGTTGATGCATCTTCTTCGGGTGTGTTAGTCATCGAAAACTGTTTCACAGTTCACTCTACGTCCTGGGTATTAGATACCGGATAAGGATCCCACATATGTAATATGTTACATGGGCTAAAGAAAGGTAGAGAACTGGGAATGGGTGATCATTTCGTAAGAGTAGGGAATGGGGTAAATGTTGCAGCCAAAGCTGTTGTCACGACCCAAAATTTGGCCCGTAACCGGCACTTAAACTACGTAACGTCTACAGGCGTACGCAACTCAAGTAAGCCGAAACCCAGAAATCTAAACCACCCAAAACCGGATCAACGGAGAAAACATAGTTTTAAACATTCGGAAATTTTCAAGTAAAAATCTTTAAGTTTAGTTTTCGTTCTTAAAAATTTCGGCAGCACCTCCTTTGTAAAAACCAGCCCCAAAAACGGGTACAACATAGATAATAATAAAAGCATTCCAAACGGGAGCAAATCACGCCCAACGGCGGAGACAACCACCAAAAACATATATACGACGCCGAAGCGAAGAAATATAAAAGAAAACTGCATAAAGAAGTAACCTTTTCACAAAACCGGCTCCTACGAGCATGGTACCCAAAGTCACCACAAAATATAACACTGAAACCTCACAAGTCTTCTCTAAGTCATATACAACATAGTGGTAGATGGAGAATACTAGATCCAACAAAAGATATACAATGTATAAACAGATAACCGCAAACCCACCTAAAAGCAAGGTCTCACAGCCAACCGTAGCGGTATACGCAAACGTAGAGATGATAAGACGCCCTGCCGTGACTAATCTGAGGGTAAGTCCTGCAAAACACTGTGGCACAACGGGGGTGAGTATTTGTTCATATCATAATATTGCATTATTATATTCCCCATTCTTATGCATTTTACAAATAAAGAGGTGCTTTTGACCCATGTCTGCTACATAGTACAGGTTACAGGTTCTCGGAACGAAAACAGTGAAAAAGATAAAAGATGATGCAAAAGCGGTACTACGACCAACGAATAGAAGGATCTTGATCAAGCCTACACGAAGATCAGTTCACAAAGTACAAAGCATCACAAGGTTCAAGTCTTTGTCACGAAGCAACGGTAAAAGTCCACTACATTATTCACTGGGAGATCTGGAAGGAACCTAGAAGCCAATCTGAAGAACCAACCAAAGAAATAGGAAGCCAAACAAGACCAGAGCCAGCACAACAAGTTTCATCACTGGATCTCTTCTTTTGGCCGCGGAACCGCGGCTAAACCATGTAAGTCCATGCTACCCTTCCCCAGTTCTTACGGGGTTGCGGAAGTGGTGAAAAACGATTTTCAAGAGGGTGGTAACACGGTGTACGGATCGGCCTCACCTCGTCGTCTCCTTGCGCCGAAGATGGATCCACCCGAAAGCTTCTACCTTTGTCTTCTTCTTCGAACTTTGAAGAAACTAGAACACTTGGCTTGCTAGGCCATGTGAACTAGAAAGAGTAGAGGATTGTTTTGGTGTCTTTTTATCTCTAAGGCAATGAGTCTCATCACATGAGAATGGTTTGCCTTGAGCTAGAGAGAGCAATAGGAAGAGGGAGAGCTTGAGAATGAGAGAGCTCAAGAGAGAGAAATGAAATGAGAGAATGAGAAAATCTTTTGCCAACCTCTCTCCCATAATCCAAAAAGAATAATAATAATAATAATAATAATTGAGTATTATGTGATGGTTCATATCATATCAAGTGGCATTATCATTTCATGCACTCATATTGCAAAGCAAAACAAGCAAGCAAAAGTCTTTGCCATGAAATGATAGCCATTGCAATGATGATGGTCAACTAGTCCAACCTAGTCAACCGGTCAACAAAGTCAACAAGTCAACAAAGTCAACCCTTCATCTCAACCATGACACAATAATACTTAATTAATATTATCATTAATCATATTTCTTATTCTCATTAGGGTTTAGCCAAAAGTCAACAGTCAACAGTCAACAACCCCAATGAGAATCCTCTTCCTCTGTCTCTCTGTCAACTGTGCATACACACCCGCATCCGCGTTCCGAGGAAAATGAATACAAACGAGATAAAACCAATCCCAAAACGTACACTAGGATCTGGCTTAAACCAAAGCCCGCTAGTGTTTACTGTCCGGACACTGTACGTGCACAAGTGCACGGATGTGACCGAACCCTGTCGCAAAACCATGCGACCTGTCGCAAAACAATGCGACCTCTACTCTTTTGCCTAAAGGCGATTAGCTTTCTGTGTGGGACTCTAAAGACTCGACACTACGCTGGCAGTGGGTTTAACCACAGGCCGCAAGCGGCACTAGCTGTGCGTAACGGTCCCCAGGTAGATGCCGACAAGAAGACTGACGAGGTGAAACCCATCTGAACTCCTACTGAGTCTGAATGTGACAATCTCCATACAGTCCGGTCTGTTTCTCTTATACATCGCATGGCGGGCCTAGGGGGCGGTAAACGTCAGTCCCCTAATAGCGGTACAAGTCGTGTCGGAGTGAAGCCCAGAACACCCTGAGATAATACTGGAAACCTACAAGTATATCTCGCTTGCCCTGGCCAGGGACTACTCGTGTAATGGCTCTCCTGGACACAGCACGATCTCAACCCCCAATACCGGGAGAGACGAATCCTGTCTAACCGTCACTGCCTCCAAGTGGTTCGGGACTGCACCCAACTACTACCTGTTTGCACGACTCCTTTGAGCCGTGGTAGGGTAGTAATCTAAGTACAGTGGGAACACACTCGAGGCGAAGTGACAGTGTCAAGTCAGCGGACTAAGCTGAACTCATGTCACCTGGGAACTGATAACTGACGATAGGTATAGTACCAACCAACAGTTCCCGACGAGTCCTGTCCAGTGTACTCGTAACCCAACGAGCACCCACATACTATCTCAAGTACGATGTACTGACGGCTGTGGGACAGACCGTCTCCCACACTGGGATGAGAAACGCATACGCTATTCTACTCCGGAGTATCGATGCCCTGTCTCGATAGTCCTGCGACTAGGGACCTGCATAAGGATGTGCTTATAGATTACCCAGCCCCCACTAGTGTGACTGACATCACAACGCTGGTAATCAAGCAAAGATCCTAAGGGCTCCACTAATGTGTATAGGTGATATACTAAAATAAATACATGTACACATTGAAGTAGAAACAAACCAAGTAGCATACTACTATATTGAGCAAGATTGTCTCTACAAGGTGAATATCCCAAGCTTCCATTAAGTAATATACAAACTAGTATGATACAATAATGGCCTCTAGGGCATATACACTAACAATCTCCCACTTGCAGTAAGGCCATGTACTGGCGTATCGAAGACCTATCATCTCGATCAGCCGCTCGAACTGAGTCTGGGGTAAGGCCTTTGTGAGTGGTGTTAGTTATATGTATGCCCTAGAGGCCATTACTATACATAGGATGTATATTGTAGTGGATGCTTGGACATATATAGGGAGGACTTTCTTGCTCGACATGATAGTATGCTATCTGGTTACTCTTTACCTTAACGTGTATACTGATTGTCTCTCTGTTACATGTTGGTAAAGCCCTTAGGATGTGTACTTGACTACCTGGACTATGATGCGGATCATACTAGTGGGGACATGGTAGTCCATAAGTACATCCTTCAAAGTCCCTAGTCGTGGGTATATCGAGACGGGGCATCGATATACCAGAGTAGACTAGCGTATACCTTCTCGACCCATACAGATGGGCGATGGATGATCCCATATCCATTGGTGTTTGACATCAGAGATGATATACGGGTGCTCAGTGGAGACTGGGTACACTGGACGGACTCGCCGAGAACTCCTAGATGGTATTATACCTTACGTCAGATGGTAGTTCTCTGGTGACACTGGTACAGAGTAGTCTGTTGACCCGAGATCGTCATAGAGTCTTGTGTGGTTCCCACTGTGCTTTGATTTCCATCTTACCACATCCAAGAGGGCATGCAAAACGGTGGTTTTTGGGTACAGTCCCGAGTCACATGGAGGCAATGAGCGATAGGAGGGGATTCGTCTCTCCCGGTATAGGGGGTTGATGTTGCGCTGTGTTCGATTGGCTATAACAGGAAATCCCTGGCCAAGGTTGCTGAGATTTACTGGTAAGTGTTACTAGTAGTTTCTCGAATTGTTATAGACCTCATATCGACACGACTTATCGAGCTATTGGGGTCTGACGTTTACCACCCCTAGGCGAGATATGCGACATATCAGACGATCAGACCGGACTGTACGGTAGAGTTTCTGGTTGGATTCACTGGAGTGTGAGCGGGCTTGCTCGTCGATCTTCTGATCGCTCAATACCTGGGTGGCCGTTACGTTTAGCAGACCGCTTGCGGCTTGTGGGTGTTTGATATGATCATCACCTGCTGCCGGCGTATTGACGAGTTTTTAGAGTCCTACACAGAGGTTTCCTGGCTCAAGCGAAACGAAATAGGAGCGCATATGAGATATGTGCGGGACCGAGAATAATGCGTGTATGTGATACCGTATTCTATTCTCACGATGAATGTATCGAATGGTTATATGCGATATAACCTAGTTATCGAATCGAGGGTTGATTCGATAAGCCGATACATTGGATATTAGTCGGTTATATGTGATATGACCGGATCGTTAAATCAAGTGTTGATTTAATGATTTAATCTATAATTATATATTTGATATATTACTTTGCATTAACTAGTATGGTTCACTTTAAATGGATTTTCTCACTCGGATGTGCACATTGTATATGTGATATACTTTTTGTGCACTTGATTGTATCATGTTTGATGATACATGCTCTCTAGGGTTTGTGTAAAGATTAAACCATGGTTGTGTAATGGTTAGGGTTTTCTTTTTCATTTATTTATTTATTTCATTTATTTTATTTTGGAAAAGAAATGGCAAAAGAAAAGAAAATGGTTGCTAGTTTTGTTTTACATTGAAAGTTCATGAAGCTTTGACTAAGTGACCATTTTGTCTTCATGCTTAACCCTAACCATTCCATTTAACCATGATTTATTCTCTACACTTGACCATGGTTGCAACATGATAAGAATTCAATTTATTTTCTATTTTGAATTAACTTATCATATTCATCATCTTCTTCTTCTTCTTCATCTTCAAAGAAGAAAGCTTACTTCATCAATGGTGATTGATGAAAAAGAGTGAGAAATCCAATTCTAAAGTCTACCCACTTCCTATTTCTTCATCCTCTACCTCTTGCCAAGTAGTAGAGTGTGTTTCCTTCACAAGTTTCATCACTTGGTGAAGTTGGAGCTTGATCTAGCGATGCCTCGACGTAGATCATCTTCGGCACGTCGTCGATGACCTAGCCCGCTCTTTCTCCGATGAAGCCGACGCTAAAGCCCGGGATTTGATATGGACAACGAGAAGAATTCATTGCGGAGCTATGGAGGTGGAGGACCGGATCTACAAAGGTTGTATTTCCGTATTCTTGTAGTTAAGTGTTAACTAGTTTGCTTTGTCGCCTAAAATTCTAGCCAACGATCTTGTTAGGGTTTCTCGGCACCGTTGAAATTTGAAATTGGCATGGTTGATGCCTTGTGAGACATCTTGAGAGTGCCGAGGAACCCTACAGTGGTATCAGAGCCTAGCTAGAGCCTTAGGCGAAGACTAGACGGAGTTTGAAGTCCGAACGAACCCGAAAACCCATTCTCAAAATGCTCTCTGTCCAATTTTTAAAAATCTGGATTTTTCAATATTAAAAATATGCAGAAAAATAAGCAGGGTCTTATTTGAATTACTGTGAAATACGAGGGTCTAATTCAAATATTCCACCGCGGAACCGCGGCATAAGCCCTCACATGCGGCGGTTCCGCGGCCGTACAGTCCCTTTGACCAATGTTTTCTGCACAGTAATTCATATAATTGAATGCTATATTTTCTGGTTATTTTTAATGTGACTCTACAGCTGAGTATTCTGGGGTTGTTTTGTGGATTCGGTGTTTCGATCGGGGTATCAGATTTTGTCTATGTGGCTTTCCGGATAATTTTTGAATTTGTTAAAAAGTTCGACCGGATATAAATACCCAACTTTTCCCCTGTCGGAAAATTTCCAAGTGTTGGATTTTTCCGTGGTTTAAAGATGTTCTAAGTAGTGCAAGTAACGCGATGGTCCCTCTAGAAGACAACAAATCTTAACTCGATTATGTGACCGTCTTGAACTGCCCTTTGAACCTTCTGGTTTGGGGCAGTACGGCGTGCCACATGTGAGGCGTTGGCTTGACCCTTCTACGGCTGGACCGTTGGTACTGAGGCTTGAAGTGAATGTCTTTGAACTTATTTCATGAGTTGATATCTATCGGGAAAACTTGGGTGTTTGAATGTTCGATCGAAAAGTTTAACATTTTCTATTTATCTGGAATGGGATACAATGATTGGAATTCACAAGTAGTTATGAGATAACTGAATGAATGTTATAAACATAGCAGTTTAGTCTCACTTGATCGGTTGCCACGGAATTTTGATGCGATCAAAAGTCCGTCGCAATCACGTAGCGTACGCGGATACTCGCCGGGTAAACTTAATAGACAGCCTCACTCCATAGCCCCGACCAAGTGACTGTAGGAGAACCCCGTCGCCGAAAGCGTCCGTTCGGGTGCTTGCGGCAGCGGTGTTCCGCCTTGGTGCACTTCGTCGACGGTATCGGGGGTGCGGCCGTCTACTAAAGTTTGCGACGAGCATTCGATCAGGATGTCGGGAATCTTGTTGAATTGCCCGACTAGGTATTGAAAAGTGTTTTCGATTTTGAGACTAAAATGCAGGGTTTATAATTGTTAGGCATGTGATGTCTAAGGTATTCATTTGATTAGGCATGCGATGTCTATGCAGGTTGCGGATTCCAACTGTTGTAGTTTCACACTTTCTTTTCTGTGACCGTAAGTGTAATATGTGATATCGCCGGTTTCGTTGCTATATGTCAACGACAATTGGGATGGACATATTTACTTACGTTGATGACATGTGATGTTATGTGTTGCTGGATATGTTATATTGGATCGTCGTGTTTGAATAGCCGGGGGGTTTTTATGTGAGATGAGTGTTTTACATTTTCATTCATGTAAAAAATTGTATGTAATATTCTTTTATTGGGGCACTTCCAGGTTGCGGAAGTTGTCACCTTTTGTATATTATTTACTTTTCTGCACTAGGATAGACCCAAGAAGGAGGGCACAAGTAACCGGGTTCTGGAGTCCAGTGGGAGACCAACTCGAGGAGTCGAGTCCGGGTCTCCTAACTCTAGAATTGGTAGGGTTGCTTGCCGCTCTCGTAGGGGTCTAGGGGTGTGGGTTTGGCTATTCATCGCGACCGTGGAATCCGTGTTTTATACTGGCTCGTATTGAAAACACGGACGTCCTAGTATATCCAATATTTCATATGATTCTTCTGCTGCGATATCTGTGATGTGATCATGTGATGTTCTGTGATAGATACTGTATATAGTATATATGATATATTATATAGGCGTTACTTATGTTTTACACCCGCGCTAGCCCTGCCCCGCTCTGCCGTTAGTTACCTAACCTAACGGTACAAGAGGGGACATCGAGGCGAATGTGGATGGCATAAGTGTACGTCGTATTTATCTGTGATGTTTAGGTAATTTAAATGATGGGACTTCATTAATGAGATTAATGAAATAAAAGAAACCTAATGATGTTGTAGAATCGAATTTCAAAATAAAAGGGGTAGCTACAGTTCTTGCTTTGCACAGTGATATATATGATATATCCCGCACCTCATTCGACGAGGAAAGGACCGAGATCCCTTCACCGGGAGTGACTCCTTTAGCAATAACTGGCAGATGCTACACACTCGGTTTGTCTTTTGATTGCTTTTAAGTGTTTTTGCTTTGCACAGTGATATATATGATATATCCCGCACCTCATTCGACGAGGAAAGGACCGACGATCCCTTCACCGGGAGTGACTCCTTTAGCAAAACTAGAAAAGCCTCAAAAGCACTCCATTTTAAAATCATTTGATTCTACAACGATATCAAGTTCATTACGCAATAGGTTTTCAGAAAAACCTGTCGTAGCCTTCCGTCATTTCAGATAAATCCTGTTTAGTATTCGTGCTGCGTTTGTTGACCTTGTCAAGGCGCAGTGTGCGGTAGCTAACCAGTATTTATCTGCTTATGCATATGATGCAGATTGGGTTAGGGTAGTCGTGCGGCCTTGTTGACCTTGTCAAGGGTCGTGCGGGTGGGTTTGATTCAATCAAGAAATGACGGGTTGAACTTGACTTGCGGTCTATGGTTTGTTGACCTTGTCAAGGTCATAGATCGTTCGGGGCAAAATATTATCGGGAATTTCAAGTGTTGAAATTTGCAATGAGATTGCATACCTTCTATGAGATAGTTGGATCCCGATACCCGCTGCGAGTAAGAGTTACTCCTGGGAGAGTTTTACACATTACAATTAGCCGATTAAGTAGGTGTCTAGAAAGGTGTTAACGAGGTTACGCCTCTGGGAAAACGAGGTTTACATTAATTAGGTTCGTGCGAAAGCACGGGGGACCTCCCTCAAAGTACCGACACTGGCCTGGCTGAAAGATTGGCGAACTTATAGTGTGTAATTAATCCCAGCTAGTCTTTCCTTTTAGGGTTTGAAGGAAGATTTGATAAAAAGCAGTGGGAGCCATCCTGATTAGATAAAATAATAACCAATCTATTCTTGCAAGAGCGCACGCTGAGTGTTTTCTTCTCTCTCTCTCCAGGTAGCGACCATATCACGCCTTAATCAAGATAATAATACGGAATATTGACCGAACCCGCTTGTTATACTGAGCTGGGGAACGTTGGTCCCGCTCCAACTTATAATTGTTATAAGACAGAGCAGGAAATTGGGGATTACCAGAATTCCCGTGCCGCCCAAACGAGGAGAGTGCATGATGATGCATCATCTTCGGGTGTGTTCATTACAGAGAACTGTTTCTCAGTAACCTTTACGTCCTGGGTATGTGATACCAGATCAGGATCCCAGATATGTAATCTGTTACATAGGGCTACAGAAAGGTAGAGGACTGAGAACGGGTGATAAGTTTCATGAGGCAGAAAACGGGGCAAGTGTTGTAGCCAAGTCTGTTGGTCACTGTCACCCTGTATTACCAATACATTGATTCTGAACGAATGTTATTAGATACCGAACCTGATATACAAAATCATATCAGTCTCTTTATTAGTAAAGAAATGATAAAATTTTGTATTGTTGGATAATGTTTTGAACATTTCCTATATCAAAAGTTGATCGGTTCAGGCACGTTATCTAAAAGCATATATGTTCTAAATCAAACTACAGTTCTTTAGTATACGGAACACACACAAGAGCAATAGTTCAGAAATGAACGAATCCTTCTTGATGTATTGTAGACTAGGTCATATCAATGCGACCCGACTAGCTAGAGTTACATAAAGATGCATATTTAAATTAGTTTGAACTTACATCTTGTGAAACTCGCCAGTCATGTCACAAAGATAAGATGACCATAGCTCCGTTTACTGGAAACAGAGAAAGAGTTAGTGAACTCTTGGGATGATACATGTTGATGTATGTAGGTCCCCAGTCTACAAATGCCAGGACTGATTCTTAATACTTCATTACGTTCTATGATAATCTCTCAAGATTCAGACATATGTTCCTGTTGAAACACAAGTCTGAACCTTTTGAGATATTCACAGAATATAAGTTTGAAGTAGAGAACGAATACGGGTAAAAGTATTATGTCCTTTGATGAGATCAAGGAGGAGAATACTTGAGCACGGAAATCCTGGACTATTCTAAAGGAGAATGAGATTCTCTCTCAACATTACTCCTCCGAATACACCATAGCACGATGGTATATCGGGGCGGAGCAATCGCACCCTATATGATAAGGTGTGCTCTATGATGAGTACTACTGAGTTACCTATTTCCTTTTGGGAGTTATGCACTTGAGAAGCTGCATACCTATTGAATAGGGTTCCAATCAAATCAGTTGCCTACCACTCCATATGAGATATGATATGGAAAGAGCCCATGTCTTAAGCTAGTTAAAATTTGGGGTTGTTCGGACTATGTCTAAAAAAAAATCCGGACAAGCTCGAGGCAAGGTCTGTAATGTAGAACTGGAAAGGTTCCAGCTATACAAACTACAGCAGATGATTTGATAGAGCCAAAGGATTCAGTAGATTCCAATGAACCTCAGCCTCTCCGCCGATCTAGTAGGGTTCCTCACCCACCTGAGAGATACTTCGGTTTCTCTATGACAGTGGGAGCGAGGACTGCATCATGAGATGATGACCCAACTAGTTTCGAGCTGGCCATCAGGAGTGAGACTCTGTAAGAATGGCTGGATGCTTAGCCATCTGAGATGGAATCCATATACACCAACAAAGTATGGACTTTGGTTGCTATATCTGAAGGGTTAAATCCCCATCAGGAGCAAGTATATCTTGAGAAGATTACTTGGTGTATATGGAAGAGTTGAGACTTTCAAAGCTAGACTTGTTAAAGGTTTTCGTCATCGACCAGGCGTGGATAATGATGAAACCTTTTCTAGTACCTATGCTTAAGTCCATCCAGATCCTACTTGTCACGGCTACATACCATGACTACGATATCTGGTGGTTGGGTGTCATGACTGCTTTTCTAAATGATGTTTTAGAAGAGAGCGTCTGCAAGTACACAGCCTGAGGGCTTCGTAAACAGTGGGAGCAGCGGAAACGTGTACAAGATGCTTTATAGGATAAAGCAGGCATCGCGGAGTTGGAACGTCGGTTTTGATGAATTAGTCAAAAAGTTTGACATCATCGAAATGGTAGATGAACCTTGTATAAACAAAAAGGTAGTAGGGAGTATGGTGACGATCCTCGTAGAGTACGTGGATGACATACTCTTGATAAGGAAAGAGTTTCCTATGCTACGATCGATCAATCTCCGTTTATCACAATTGTCACGACCCAAGTTTGGATGTGACCGGCACTTAGATTGTATCACATCTAAAGATATGCACAAGTCCAAGTAAGCCGAAAACCAAGATCAATTACCTTATTTCGGAATTATTTATGAAAATTAGTTTTTAAGTAAAAATCTCAATTTATGACGTTAATTTATTAAACAAATAATGACGGTTAGCTTAGTTGCATTCCTAGTTGGAATCAACAATATTAACAATAAACATGAATATACACATATAGAACATCACTGAATCTCATAAAGAAAGAACTATAATACTGATCGACTGATCTCAACTGTACATATATATACTATCTCTCATTTCTAAGTCAAAATACAGGTTTGATGGAGACTTCTAGATACAAAATACATAACTCAAAAGGAAGGTTACTACACATGTAACCTACCAATCAAAAGATGGAGTACAACTGCAAAAGTATCTCCGCCTCGCAGCTACCCGTCCACTCTATCCCTGCAAGGAACTGTGGCACAACGGGGATGAGTTGCCAACTCAGTGAATACGACTAAGATATAACGGCGAATAAAGTAAATATGACAATCATGTTACTGAATATGAATCAATATGGTATATGGGTATATGTGAAATTCAACAATAAATCTCATTTTACTTCGAAAATCACAACCCAAGTAAATCATTTCTCGGTGTCCATCAACGACACAAAACTTTCATTTCTTATAGGCATCATTCCCCGAATGATCCTATACCCATAATATCGGTCGTTATCCTTTAGATACACGCCGTACATTTACTACCAACTCCGGTATCGAGTAACCTCGCTAGGCTCCCCCGTCTCAATACGGCTATCCTGCCCCTCGGTCTCGACCGGGTCCACCATGTATCTAACTGTATATCTCCCCCACTCAGTATGGATAACGTAAATCCGCGACCGTATATCTCCCCCACTCGGTCCGGAATAAAACCAAAACAGAAATCATCTCATGGTGGACTTGACACATCAATCATGAAAATACTGGATTTATGTAATAGTATTCAAAACTCAAAACCATAAATCCTCAATTCTGTATCTACCTCTTATACAACATAGAAATACGCATAAATCAACATGGTGTCAATGATGCAATCTACCATTATATTAGATATGTAAAATACGATATAATCCATGTTAACAAGTATGATATTTAAGTGTATGTGACATGACAATATCGACGAGGTGTGTGTAGCATATAAGATGTGCACGTGGCATGACTCGTCGATAATTGTGAAGTGTTCTAACAACTAAGCAACGTATAGTTATTTGTAGTGAATGCAATTTAACATTTAAGCAAAATGATATACACATCAAGTCTAATAAAACCACGGGCGAAATACGCCATCTTTACAAAATTCCCCGGTAGATGTTTAGTCTACTCACCGGAAAAGTCGAATCTACTCCGGAATCGCTAATCCTTTCCCTTTCCTCGCGGTTTCCGTACTTCTCGTATTAGAGTCTAATCATGCAAAATAACTTATATAAGCAAAACGGCTATTCCGATATAACGGAAATAGAAACACGTTATTCTACTTACTAGTTATCTACTATTTGATTATATCAAGTTATTAAACACCTAATCTTGCTGGATTTCAACTTCAATCTGTACTGTTGCAGAATTTTAAAACGCGACGCGATTTAGTCGTGTCGTATTTAGTGTTTTACGATACCCTTTCCGATATATCATCCCAGATTTTAACTACAGTAAAACTAAGTTAAATAAACAGTACCAAAATAGCCTAAATTGTATACTGTAGACTACCCAAAAGAGAAAACCCCCAAAGTCCCCAACATGGCCGGCGACGCCGGCCAATTCCTTGTTGTCGCCGGCCCAAAACCGGCCCCCTGGTGCCGTTTTCTTGTGGTGTGTTCTAATTGATTCCTACATCATTTTAGCTCTGTTTAATTTATTTAATTATGTTCCAGATTAAAGCAGATTCTAACAGACACTAATTTTACCTAGAATACGATATTATGTGACATGTTCAATCGATTTTAACTAATCTACAGAGCTTAATTTACCTACTGTGATTAAGAATTTACCCTCTTAATTTGCTGTAGGAATAACCCCCCAAAGATTGACAAGCTCCTCCTAGCTTGATGATGGACAACACTCAAGAACAAGCTCCATTCTTCCTCTTCTTCCTCTTGTTTTCTTTTCTCTTTTACTTTTCTTTTCCTTTGGATTTTCTTTTAAGTTTCGATCTGAGTTTAAACTGAAATGAGCTATTTGTATGAGAGGAGGAAGGGATAGGGTTAAGGAGGTGGTGTCAAGTGTTGAAGTGTGTGTGTTTCATGCAAGGAGGAGGTGGAGATTGAAGGTTGCATGAAGCATGAGGTGTTTTTAATTTATCTTCTATTTTCTTTTGATTTATTTTGAATTTGAATTCAGAACTGAAATGATTTCATTTATTCACTTAAACCCTTGACAATACCCTATTTGCATAAAAACTTAACTTTACAATTTAACCCCTCACAACTTAACTTATTATAAAACACATCTTTTGTTAAAATGAAGCTAAAATATTTTTTCATTAAAACCCTTATAACTTATTTAAATTACATTCAAAATTTCTAATTTAATTTGTATTACATATAACTTATGAAGATTGACATATTTGATTTTAACCGTTTTGTGATTTATCACCTTATTCTTAAGTTAATTAATTTTATTTATTTCTAACTTTTCCTAAATGTTACAACAATGACTCTCCACAAAGGATCAAAGTGATACCTACTAAATCCTGGATTTTGGATCTATGAGATAGATCTAAATGGATGTTAGGCTACTCACTAGTTGTAGTGAGATGGCATCAGTTGATCCTGGGGAGAATCACTGGAAGGGTTCCAGGGTGATAAAGACGACTGAATGTCAGTCACAGGCATTGTCTTTACCCTCGGTAGAGGGACAGTATGTTGGAAGAGTTCCAAGCTAGATACCGTGGCATACTAGAAGATAAAGGCAGGATACATCGCTATTTAAGATGCTACCAAAGAGGCTGTTTGGGTGTATATTGGTTCATGAGATGAACTACGTTCCAACCATTGTGAGACAATGGAGTTGTGGCTTAAGCCAAGGAACGCCGGTCCCATCAGTGATCCAGACATATTCTAAGGCAGTGTCACCTGATCATGGAGATGCTTGATCTCCAAGGGATCGAGGTTAGGAGAGTAGACTCAGAGGACAACACAGCGGATCCACTCACAAAGGCCTGTTCCCAGAGACAGATTTTTATGGGATGGTTGAGTATGAGATACTACAACCACTGCTATCAGATGGCCCTAGTGCAAGTGGGAGATTGTTAGTTATATGTATGCCCTAGAGGCCATTACTATACATAGGATGTATATTGTAGTGGATGCTTGGACATATATAGGGAGGACTTTCTTGCTCGACATGATAGTATGCTATCTGGTTACTCTTTACCTTAACGTGTATACTGATTGTCTCTCTGTTACATGTTGGTAAAGCCCTTAGGATGTGTACTTGACTACCTGGACTATGATGCGGATCATACTAGTGGGGACATGGTAGTCCATAAGTACATCCTTCAAAGTCCCTAGTCGTGGGTATATCGAGACGGGGCATCGATATACCAGAGTAGACTAGCGTATACCTTCTCGACCCATACAGATGGGCGATGGATGATCCCATATCCATTGGTGCTTGACATCAGAGATGATATACGGGTGCTCAGTAGAGACTGGGTACACTGGACGGACTCGCCGAGAACTCCCAGATGGTATTATACCTTACGTCAGATGGCAGTTCTCTGGTGACACTGGTACAGAGTAGTCTGTTGACCCGAGATTGTCATAGAGTCTTGTGTGGTTCCCACTGTGCTTTGATTTCCATCTTACCACGTCCAAGAGGGCATGCAAAACGGTGGTTTTTGGGTACAGTCCCGAGTCACATGGAGGCAATGAGCGATAGGAGGGGATTCGTCTCTCCCGGTATAGGGGGTTGATGTTGCGCTGTGTTCGATTGGCTATAACAGGAAATCCCTGGCCAGGGTTGCTAAGATTTACTAGTATGTGTTACTAGTAGTTTCTCGAATTGTTATAGACCTCATATCGACACGACTTATCGAGCTATTTGGGTCTGACGTTTACCACCCCTAGGCGAGATATGCGACATATCAGACGATCAGACCGGACTGTACGGTAGTGTTACTGGTTGGATTCACTGGAGTGTGAGTGGGCTTGCTCGTCGATCTTCTGATCGCTCAATACCCGGGTGGCCGTTACGTTTAGCAGACCGCTTGCGGCTTGTGGGTGTTTGATATGATCATCACCTGCTGCCGGTGTATTGACGAGTCTTTAGAGTCCTACACAGAGGTTTCCTGGCTCAAGCGAAACGAAATAGGAGCGCATATGAGATATGTGCGGGACCGAGAATAATGCGTGTATGTGATACCGTATTCTATTCTCGCGATGAATGTATCGAATGGTTATATGCGATATAACCTAGTTATCGAATCGAGGGTTGATTCGATAAGCCGATACATTGGATATTAGTCGGTTATATGTGATATGACCGGATCGTTAAATCAAGTGTTGATTTAATGATTTAATGTATAATTATATATTTGATATATTACTTTGCATTAACTAGTATCGGTTCACTTTAAATGGATTTTCTCACTCGGATGTGCACATTGTATATGTGATATACTTTTTGTGCACTTGATTGTATCATGTTTGATGATACATGCTCTCTAGGGTTTGTGTAAAGATTAAACCATGGTTGTGTAATGGTTAGGGTTTTCTTTTTTATTTATTTATTTATTTCATTTATTTTATTTTGGAAAAGAAATGGCAAAAGAAAAGAAAATGGTTGCTAGTTTTGTTTTACATTGAAAGTTCATGAAGCTTTGACTAAGTGACCATTTTGTCTTCATGCTTAACCCTAACCATTCCATTTAACCATGATTTATTCTCTACACTTGACCATGGTTGCAACATGATAAGAATTCAATTTATTTTCTATTTTGAATTAACTTATCATAGTCATCATCTTCTTCTTCTTCTTCATCTTCAAAGAAGAAAGCTTACTTCATCAATGGTGATTGATGAAAAAGAGTGAGAAATCCAATTCTAAAGTCTACCCACTTCCTATTTCTTCATCCTCTACCTCTTGCCAAGTAGTAGAGTGTGTTTCCTTCACAAGTTTCATCACTTGGTGAAGTTGGAGCTTGATCTAGCGATGCCTCGACGTAGATCATCTTCGGCACGTCGTCGATGACCTAGCCCGCTCTTTCTCCGATGAAGCCGACGCTAAAGCCCGGGATTTGATATGGACAGCGAGAAGACTTCATTGCGGAGCTATGGAGGTGGAGGACCGGATCTACAAAGGTTGTATTTCCGTATTCTTGTAGTTAAGTGTTAACTAGTTTGCTTTGTCGCCTAAAATTCTAGCCAACGATCTTGTTAGGGTTTCTCGGCACCGTTGAAATTTGAAATTGGCATGGTTGATGCCTTGTGAGACATCTTGAGAGTGCCGAGGAACCCTATAAGTGGATCAGCAGTGTTATCTTCCGTAGAAACTCTCCGAACCTCGATCTCCTGGTGACCCACGATCTCCCTGATCAGGTGATACCGCCTCAAGATGTGTCTGGACTTCTGATGGGACCTGGGTTCCTTTGCTAAAGCTATAGCCCCATTGTTGTCTCAATACAGAGGTATTGGATCAACAATGGACGGAACCACCTGAAGTTTAGTTAAGAACTTCCTTATCCAGACAGCTTCTTTTGCGGCATCTGCAGCAGCGATATATTCCGCTTCCATCGTCGAGTCAGCAACGGTTTCCTGTTTGGAACTCTTTCAACACACTGCCCCTCCATTGAGGGTAAAGACATAACCCGACATGGACTTGGAATCATCCTTGTCACTCTGGAAGCTGGAGTCAGGAAAGGCCTCGATCTGGAGGTCTTTTCCGCCATATACCAAGAACATCTCCTTAGTCCTTCTCAGGTACTTGAGAATGTTCTTTACTGCTATCCAATATTTCTCCCCAGGGTTTGACTGATACCGGCTTACCACACTCAGTGCATAAGCTACATCTGGTCTGGTACACAACATCGCATACATTATAGAGCCTACCGCAGAAGCGTAGGGTATAATAGATATGCGATCCCTTTCCAAATCACTCTTGGGAGACATCTCTTTGGAGAGGGTGATCCCGTGACAAGCCGGTAGATTACCGCGCTTGGAATCTTCCATACTGAATCTTTTCAGTATGGTGTCGATGTACCTGGACTGTGAGAGTCCTAGTATCCTCTTGGATCTGTCACGATAGATCCGGATCCCCAGAATGTATGAGGCATCACCCAGGTCTTTCATGGAGAACCTGTGTGACAAGAACCCCTTGACAGATTGTAGTATAGGAATGTCATTTCCTATTAAGAGAATGTCATCCACGTATAAAACGAGGAATACTACAGTTCTCGCTACAAATCTACTATAGATGCATGGTTCATCTGGATTTTTGATAAAGCCAAATTCCTTGACCGTCTCATCAAAACAGATGTTCCAACTCCGCGATACCTGCTTCAGTCCATAGATGGACTTAAGCAACTTGCACACCTTTCCGCTGCTCCCGCTCTAAATGAAACCCTCTGGCTGGTCCATATAGACACACTCCTCTAAATTTCCATTTAGAAAAGCGGTCTTTACGTCCATCTGCCAGATCTCATAATCGTGGAAGGCATCAATGGCAAGAAGGATCCGAATGGATTTCAGCATAGCTACTGGAGAAATGGTCTCGTCATAGTCCAAACCAGGTCTTTGATGAAAACCCTTTGCAACCAGTCTAGCTTTATAGGTCTCAACCTGTCCATCTACACCAATCTTCCTTTTGAAGATCCACTTGCATCCTACGGGTTTTACCCCTTCTGGAGCAACGTCCAAAGTCCATACTTTGTTGGTGTACATGGACTCCATTTCGGTCCGCATTGCATCCAGCCATTTTACCGAGTCAACGCTCTGAATGGCCTGCTGGAAGCTAGTTGGCTCATCATAATCTATGATGCAATCCTCTCTATCCCCGTCTATGAGAAAACCGTAGTATCTCTCGGGCGGATGAGACTGCCTACTACTCCTGCGGAGCGGCGTAGGAATGTCATGATCTTTCGAACCCTCTGGTTCTACTAAGCTTTCAGTAATAGCTCTTGGCTCTGGAATTTCTTCCAGTTCTATTGCGCTCCCACTTATCTGATTCTCCAAAAACTGAGTTTCTAAGAAGTGGGCATGCCGAGAAACAAAAACCTTTTGTTCCTCTTCGCAATAGAAGAAATATCCCTTGGAGTTCTTTGGATATCCCACAAACTTGCACTGTACTGAACGTGCCTCGAGCTTGTCCGCATGCTGCTTTTTGACAAAAGCAGGACTTCCCCATGTCTTAATGTGATTAAGATAGGGTCTCTTCCCACACCACATCTCATATGGTGTAGTTGGAACTCGGTTCAAAAGGTATGCAGCTGATTCTAGTGCATATCCCCAGAATGATTGCGGTAACTCACCGTTACTCATCATGGACCGTACCATATCCAATAGGGTTCGGCTCCGTCTCTCCGATACACCGTTATGTTGCGGAGTGTATGGAGGAGTAAGCTGAGAGAGAATTCCATTCTCTTTTAAGTAACCTAGGAACTCGGCACTTAAGTATTCACCACCTCGATCCGATCTCAGTGTCTTGATACTTTTGCCGGTTTGTTTTTCTACTTCATTCTTATATTCCTGGAATTTTCCAAAGGCTTCGGACTTATGTTTCATTAAGAAGACATAACCGTACCTTGAAAAGTCATCCGTAAAAGTAATGAAGTAAGAATAACCGCTTCGTGCATGTGTAGACATTGGACCGCACACGTCGCTGTGTACGAGTCCCAAGAGCTCGCTCGCTCTTACTCCGTGTCCAGTGAACGGAGTCTTTGTCATCTTTCCTTTGAGACAGGATTGACAAGTGGCATACGATTGATATTCGAACGGATCCAAATATCCTTCTGTATGTAACTTCGTCAACCTTCTCTCATTGATGTGACCCAGTCTACGATGCCATAAGTAAGTCTGATTTATTTCCGGAGACTTTCTTTTGTGTGTATTCTGGACATTGAAAATATGTGGTTGGTTTAGTACGTATATACCATTGCTTAATGTACCTGACCCAATCAGAACTTGATTAAGGTGAATGTTTACAACATTACTTACAAACGCAAATTCATAACCTTTTTTAGAAATCAAAGATACAGAAATGATATTACAAGTTGCGTTGGGTACAAAAAAGCAATTACGTAAAACCAAAACATGTCCATCTGACATTCCCAGGTGATAGTCCCCCACGGCCTTAGCATCCATGCTAGCTCCGTCTGCAACTTTGAGGGTCATGTCACTTGCCTTCAAAAACCTACGGTTTCTCAACGCCTGCAAAGAATTACAGATATGAGATCCTGATCCGGTATCCAATACCCAGGAAGTAGAGTTTATTGATAGACAGTTTTCAATAACATACACACCTGAAGCTGAAGCCGCAACTTTTTTCAGATCCTGTGTCTTGGCTTTCCAAGCCCTGTAATCTTTCTTCCAGTGACCACTCTTATGACAGAAAAAGCACTCTTCCTTCCCTATAAGCTTCCCCGCTATCTTTGTTGCTTTTGCTTTTCCCTTCGTATCCACTTTACTAACACCGCCCCTTGGTTTGGCGGAGGCTTTCTTCTTCTTTCCCTTGGCTTTCGCCTTGGACCTAAAAGATGAAGATCCTCCTACAAACAAAGTGGATGTTTCCCTAACTTTCTGTAGGGTGCCCTCTGCACTCCTCAGCATTTTGAGGAGTTCTGAAAGTTCAACTTCTTTTTCTTGTAAGTTGAAGTTCAGGATAAACTGGGCGTAAGTGGAAGGAAGGGACTAGAGAATCAAGTCCGTATAGGGCTCGTTCTCTAACGTGGTCCCAAGTTCCGTGAGCTCCTCAATGAAGCCAGTCATCTTAAGCACGTGTTCCGCTACCGATGATCCGATGGCCAACCTTGCCGAAAATAGCTTCTTCGACACTTCGTATCTTGCGATACGAGATTGCTCTCCATACAGTTCTTTTGTATGGAGAAATATGGATTCGAGGTCCATATTCTCGTGCCTCCTCTGATGTTCGTTGTCCATAGAGGCAAGCACGAGGCACTTGGCCTTCGCGCTATCGATCTCCCAAGTCTTACGGATTTCCTTATCCGCGACGTTGGAGGTGGGACCTGGGATAGGGGGAGCTTTGGTGGTAAGGAGATACCCCAACTTGTCATAAGTGATTGCCATTTTGACATTCCTGAGCCAATCTTTGTAGTTTGGCCCTGTCAGTATGTTTTTATCTAGTAATAACTTAAGTCCGGTCATGATGTTTGGTCGCTGCAATTAGGAGAGAGAGAAGAAACACTTTAGCATGATGCTCTTGCAAGTTTAGAGTGGTTTATAATTTGTCTAAACAGGATGGCTCCCACTGTCTCTCGAATCCCTCCTCAAACCAAAAAGGAAGAATTAGTCAGGATCAATCTCACCGTACAATACTTGCTTAACCGTTCGGCCAGGCTGGTATCGGTACTTCGAGGGAGGTTTTCCAACGCTTTCGTGAAATTCCTTAATTTAAGAACCTCTTTTCCCTCGGGGCGTAGCCCCGCTAACACCTTTCCAGACACCTACTAGGTTTATAGCATTGATCGTTTAGTGAGAAATTTCCCGAGGAGTAGCATATACTCACAGTAGGATCGGGATCCAAATATCATTGCGTGACAAAACTGAAGGAATCCTACCAGAATCATCACACTCCAAATGGTATGTAGCGCTAGCAAGTTTCAGTTCTTTTGAAACTCCCGATGTGGATTTTTGCCCCATGCTCTTATGACCTTGACTTTGGCCAAAATATCATAAGTCACATGTCAAGTTTTACCCGTCATTCTCCAGGTTAATTTGAGCCCATCCGCACATACCCTTGACTTTGGCCAAAATGGTAGTACGACTGCCCCAAACCAACACATATATCTATGCTGCACATGAATACCCAATAGCTACCAATCACTATGCCTTGACTTTGGCCAACATACATAGCTTGAATACTATTGACCATCCATGTTAAACGACAGAGGGCTACGAATGGTTTTGGCGAAACCGTGAACGTAGTGAACTTGATATAATCGATGGAACGAAATAGCTTTTAAAAGGAGTGGCTTAAGCTCCGCGTTTAAAAGTTATTTTTGAAAAGAAACCGAATGGGTTTTTTGAAAGTGTTCCAATGACTTTTACTTGGTTTATTTTTCTTGCATTAGTTCTTTTAATGCGTCCCATCATTTAATCCTACCATTGCAGAAAATAACCAAAATATGACGTACGCTTATGCCATTCGCATTCGCCACGGGGCCCCGTCATTACCCGTTAGGTTACTTAACTAACGACATAGCAGGGGCTGGGCTAGCGCGGCTGCAAAACATAAGCAACGCCTAAATAATATCATACATAGATATATTGCAATGATAGCCATTTCAGATCACAGATGAATACATTGGATATACTAGGAATCCTCAATTTGTACGAGCCTGTAACGAAAAGCGGATTACACAGTCGCGATGAATAGCCAATACCCTACCCTAGACCCCTACGGGTGCGGCAAACTACCCGCCAAATATCCGAAGTGGAGCAACCTCCCTCAACGACGTGAGTAGGCCACTCGGCACTTCGAGATACCCGGTAGTTTGTGCACCCCACCTTGGGTCTATCCTAGAAGCAAAAACAGTAAAAAGAAATTATACAATGACGGCTACAACCCCGACCCAGTTGTGCGGCCAAAAATAATATTACATCAATTTGCATATTACATGAATTGAAAGATAAAAGGAAAAACTCTCATCTCACAACCCCCGGCTATTCATCCGCGACAATCCAAAGAATTCATATACACATACCATTAATCATTACAGATCACAGATATGTATAACCCCCACTAATCGACGTATAGCGATTAGCGGACGTTGAATACATATAACACATCACAGATATATACCCGTTAGCCTTAGTCTTTAGAAGTTCGATAAAAAATACGGATTTTCAAGCCCCAAAAACAAATTTTTCTTTATGGAAAATCTGGGCTGAAAAAACATGCTCCAAAAATCCCAAAATACCCCACAGAGTATACTGCAATGAAAACGGTCCACGGCCGAGTCAACTCGGCCGCGGATCCGCGGCAAGAAGTTGTTCTTGCCGCGGAACCGCGGTGAGTTGGACTGCTCTGTGGATCGTTTTTCTGCAGTATACTATAAAAACCCTGAGTCAATTTTTGGTATATGTCAAATAATTTTTACAGCACTTTGAAAATCGACAGAAAGTTTGAGTTCCGGGTGTATTTCGCGACTTTTTTTCCGATCGAACTTCTACTTACATTACTAACATGTTAGATAGTGTTTAACCTGGCTTTGATACCACTGTAAGTCCATGCTACCCTTCCCCGGTTCTTACGGGGTTGAGGAAGTGGTGAAAAATGATTTTCAAGAGGGTGGTAACATGGACTACAAATACGGATCTTTGTTAAACGACTAACTAACAACCTAACTTGAGTTTACCAACTCGGTTAGGGGGCTATACCTTTCTTGAACTCCTTCGTCTTCAACTCCTCCCGGTGTACAGATTGGCCTCACCTCGTCATCTCCTTGCGCCGAAGATGGATCCACCCGAAAGCTTCTACCTTTGGCTTCTTCTTCGAACTTTGAAGAAACTAGAACACTTGGCTTGCTAGGCCTTGTGAACTAGAATGAGTAGAGGATTGTTTTGGTGTCTTTTTATCTCTATGGCAACGAGTCTCAACACATGAGAATGGTTTGCCTTGAGCTAGAGAGAGCAAGAGGAAGAGGGAGAGCTTGAGAATGAGAGAGCTCAAGAGAGAGAAATGAAATGAGAGAATAAGAAAATCTTTTGCCAACCTCTCTCCCATAATCCAAAAAGAATAATAATAATAATAATAATAATAATTGAGTATTATGTGATGGTTCATATCATATCAAGTGGCATTATCATTTCATGCACTCATATTGCAAAGCAAAACAAGCAAGAAAAAGTCTTTGCCATGAAATGATAGCGAATGCAATGATGATGGTCAACTAGTCCAACCTAGTCAACCGGTCAACAAAGTCAACAAGTCAACAAAGTCAACCCCTCATCTCAACCATGACACAATAATACTTAATTAATATTATCATTATTCATATTTCTCATTCTCATTAGGGTTTAGCCAAAAGTCAACAGTCAACAGTCAACAACCCCAATGAGAATACTCTTCCTCTGTCTCTCTGTCAACTGTGCATACACACCCGCATCCGCGTTCCGAGGAACACGAATACAAACGATATAAAACCAATCCCAAAACGTACACTAGGATCTGGCTTAAACCAAAGCCCGCTATTGTTTACTGTCCGGACACTGTACGTGCACAAGTGCACGTATGTGACCGAACCCTGTCGCAAAACCATGCGACCTGTCGCAAAACCATGCGACCTCTACTCTTTTGCCTAAAGGCGAATAGCTTTCTGTGTGGGACTCTAAAGACTCGACACTACGCTGGCAGTGGGTTTAACCACAGACCGTAAGCGGTACTAGCTGTGCGTAAAGGTCCCCAGGTAGATGCCGACAAGAAGACTGACGAGGTGAAACCCATCTGAACTCCTACTGAGTCTGAATGTGACAATCTCCATACTGTCCGGTCTGTTCTTATGATACATCGCATGGCGGGCCTAGGGGGCGGTAAACGTCAGTCCCCTAATAGCGGTACAAGTCGTGTCGGAGTGAAGCCCAGAACACCCTAAGATAATACTGGAAACCTACCAGTATATCTCGCTTGCCCTGGCCAGGGACTACTCGTGTAATGGCTCTCCTGGACACAGCGCGATGTCAACCCCCAATACCGGGAGAGATGAATCCTGTCTAACCGTCACTGCCTCTAAGTGCTTCGGGACTGCACCCAACTACTACCTGTTTGCATAACTCCTTTGAGCCGTGGTAGGGTAGTAATCTAAGTACAGTGGGAACACACTCGAGGCGAAGTGACAGTGTCAAGTCAGCGGACTAAGCTGTACTCATGTCACCTGGGAACTGATAACTGACGATAGGTATAGTACCAACCAACAGTTCCCGACGAGTCCTGTCCAGTGTACTCGTAACCCAACGAGCACCCGCATACTATCTCAAGTACAGCGTACTGACGGCTGTGGGACAGACCTCTCCTACACTGGGACGAGAAGCGCATACGCTTGTCTACTCCGGAGTATCGATGCCCTGTCTCGATAGTCCTGCGACTAGGGACCTGCATAAGGATGTGCTTATAGATTACCCAGCCCCCACTAGTATGACTGCCATCACAACGCTGGTAATCAAGCAAAGATCCTAAGGGCTCCACTAATGTGTACAGGTGATATACTAAAATAAACACATGTACACATTGAAGTAGAAACAAACCAAGTAGCATACTACTATATTGAGCAAGATTGTCTCTACAAGGTGAATATCCCAAGCTTCCATTAAGTAATATACAAACTAGTATGATACAGTAATGGCCTCTAGGGCATATACACTAACAAACCAGGGCTGCGGCCGCGGTTCCGCGGCCGTGTGATGCCCGTAGTGGTGCGAAATTTTACCAAAATAAATGGCGGCGCTGACTAGTCTTCCTAGGGGCATTTTTGTAATATCAGACATGCGGCAATTGTAAACCTAGGGTTTTCTATGTCCTATAAATAGAGACCCAAATTCTTGTATCAGGTCATGCCTCTTTTTCATCAATAAAATTCAGAATTCTTCTAAAGTTTGGAGAGCATCAATTTGTAAGTAGATTTTTTTTATGCCTTAGTTCGTAGTTTTATTTTCTGCCCTAGATAGATAAATTCTTATTTGCCTTAGTTTAATCTAGAATAGAATTTTTTAATCTGCAGTAGTTAATTAATCTCTTAACCCTAAAACAAAATAAAAATCATGCTTTTCGTAGATCCCTTAATGAGCAAGTAGTTTTCTCGCTTGTTTGGGTTAGTAATAGGGAAGGGTTTGAGAGACAAAGATCTCTCACCCCTTTCTTGCCCAATCACTTATGAATAATTAAGACTCCATGCATGCTTTCATATTCCGCTCCCTACGGCACCCTATCCATGAGGTAACGGTGATACCGTAGTATAAAAGACCGGATATGAATGTTTTCCATGGAGGTTAGGGTAAGGATTAAGAAAGGAAGGACAAGGATCTAGAGGAAGAAACATAGCTTCTTCCCGATCATCATCCTAATCCCCTTTATTAATAATTACCATAAATCCTAAAAAGATTTAATTTAGGGCATTGAAAGAGGTGGAGATCTTTATTTTACCAAACTTAACCTAAACCTAATCCTAGCAAGTTTCCTAATCCTAGTATAACTCAAATTAGTTTTTGTGATAAAAGATCCAACACCCTTTGGAATTAGCTCGTAAGAACATTTAGGAAATTAACACCATCCCTGTGGACCTACCCGTACTCACCGGCTAGCTACCAAGCGACGCCGTTCTTGATTGCGGTAACACATATTTTTGATCTATAAAATCCAACTTTAATCAAATGGCGCCGTTGCCGGGGATGGCGTAAAATTTCCTTTTTGCAATTTCGGGTTAATATAAAATATAAAAATCATAAAAAACTGAAAAAAAAAATATAAAAAATATAAAAATTCTATCATCTTTTATTGTTTGAAGGGTTTCTTGTTTGAATCTTTGCAGGATCGACGGATCTGGTAAAATCCAGAGTTCGTAACAGAAAACTGGAGATCAGAACAGATGGGGATTTCAACAACAGAATAACACAATTTTTCTCGGGACCTGCGCCGCTGCTTCCGCCGCTAAACCGCCGCCGAAACACCCTTGCGACCGCGGATCCGTGGTTCCCGTGTGACGTCAGCGCGCTAAATTTACTCTGTTCGTTTCCTCTTTCTCTCTTCTGCAAATCCTCATATATCCTTTGCCAAATCTTCTGCAGGATTCTTTGCGCTTAAAAATCTTCTCCCTTCCAATAATTGATTTTCTGCAGGATTCATTGCGCCGCGCTTAAAAGAAAATTGATTGCAAGTGATTTTTACTATTTTGCATATTTTTAATCGGACTTTAAGGGGCTTGAGACCAATTCAGATTGGGTGGGGATTTCATCACCCTTCCCAGGACCCAGAAATCACATAAGGCATTTGCATTGACCAATCTTTAATTAAAACAATACTAGACTCAGCCCTCAGGACGTCGCGCTCAATAGGACAGAGGACTAGTTGTAGGCATCGGCCGTTGATCTTAACCTGACTTTGCGGTGCCTAGGCAAGTGTGTCTAAGGCGAGTGGTTACTTAATTAGGGCCACTACTTGTAGTGGAGAGCCTCCCACTCACCTGGCACTTACCTGGCCGCAATTGGCGGTGAAGAGGCGGTTTGAGGTCCTATTTCTAGCCCTTTGGAACAGTTAGGAGCTGTCTAGCTGACCTAGGTGACCCTAGATCTAGGCCTGATCGTGCATTTGTAGTTGATTGCATTTGTGTCAAAGTCTCTTATTGAAAATATTTTTGCAAAAAGCTCCACATAAAAAAAGGATTAAAAAAAGAAAAATCTTTTTCAAAAACTTGCAACTTGTCGCTAAAGAAATCCTTGCACTCCACTTACACCAATTTCTTCTCATTGACGTTTCCTTACCTCCACATTCTGTCTTTCACGTTTTTGACTACACTACCTTTTTAGTGTATGTCCGGTTGGACAAGGGACACTAGCGCCCAATTAGTCCGTGTTTCGTTGGTACCGACCGACGAACCTTTCGACTCCGAAGTCGAAATCCTTTCCACTTCTTCACTTTCACCTTCAAATTCTTCTTCCGAAGGTATGTCGTGATATAATCCTAACAACACCTTACCGACGGGACTGATTCCACCTCCGTTAGGTGCGAATAACCCGAATCACCCGCCTGTTGAAGCGCCCTAATGAATCGCGCTCCAGGATCTTTTCTACCCAATCCGCACCGCCCTACCTACTTGTCTTTCCCTCCCACCGGCAAATGGGGACAATTTCGAGATCAAAGCACACTTCATCAATATGCTGCCTAAGTTTCACGGATTGGAATCCGAAGATGCTTATATCTTTATCAACAAATTCCAAAACGTTTGCGCTATGATGAAAACGACCCAATTATCAGACGATGCTATAAGTCTAAGGATCATTCCTTTCACCTTATGTGACTTAGCCGAGAAGTGGTTATACAGCACAGCGTCGCATTCAATTAAGAATTGGGAAGAGTTTGTGAAAGCTTTTCTTAAAAAGTTCTATCCTCATCACAAGACTGCTAGAATACGTAATGAGATTATACAATTTTCCCAGCTTCCTTCCGAACCATTTTGGAAGCGTTTTGAAAGATTCAAAGACCTACTCGTTCAATGCCCTCACGATGGGATCGAAAATTGGCAACTTTGCCAAACATTAGACGAGGGATTGAACCCGGCAACGAAGCAGTTGCTAGAAACCATTTGTCAAGGTCACTTTCTAACCAAATCTAGTGAGGAAGCATGACAGTTTCTCGAGGATCTTAGTGAACAAACAATTCAGTGGGAGAGCACCAAGACCACTTCATCTTCTTCTATTGGTCAGTCTAGTGCAGGCATACATCAATTAGATATGTCGATTGCTATGAAGGCCGAGATGGCCGCACTTACGAAAAAGCTAGAAGCGATTAAGACCAAAATCTCATCGCCTTCTCCTGCCCCTGTTGTGCCCCCACGAACTGTTTGTGCTTGTTGTTCGGATCCATCACATCTCACCGAAGAGTGTCCTTACAATCTATCTGCTCAAGGACATGATCAAGTCAATGCTGCCTTTCAGCAACGACAAAGAAATGATCCATACTCTTTGACATATAATCCGGGTTGGAGGAGTCACCCAAATTTCGCTTAGAACCAAAATCAACAATTCCAAGGAAACAACAATTTTCAAAGGCCTCCTCCTCCACAACAACATGCACCTCCACAAACTCAATTCCAGCAACCTTTCCAACAGCAACCTTACCCTAACCAAAAGAAAAATTCTGTGCTAAACAATTCTTACCCTCAAAACAATTTTGTTCAACCTCATAATGATAAGGTTAACTCGCTAGAAAGAAGTCTAGATGCGTTCCTAAAGTAATCTACACAATCCGCAGCACGGTTGGAGACTTCTATTCAATCTTTGGTTCAAAACAGTGCCTCACACGTTCAAAGCATCAAATCTATCGAGGCACAAATTGCACAACTCAATGCTGCGTTGAGCGAGCGAGAAAAAGGGAAAGCTTCCATCTTAACCACTGCCAAATCCCGGTCACGTACATGTTGCATATGAACAGCAAAATCATAACGTAAATGCTGTGACCACGTTGAGATCCGGAAGAGTGTTGCACAATAATGTGGGTATTAACAATGACACCCCTGCCGGTGGTCCTTCTTCTTCTTCTTCACCTTCTTCTTCTTCTTCGTTAGAGCCTATTCTTCATCCTTCACAAGGCTCTACTTCTTCTAGCTCGAACGGACCCACTTCTCACAACACGAACACATCTACACGGGGATCCGTTCCAACTCCACAATCTGATCCATAAAAATTAGACTCAACAAATTTTCAAAATGTTCATTTTCCAAACCGGTTGAGATCCAATAAACCAACTCCACAAATAGAGAAGATTGTAGAGTTGTTCAAACAGGTTAGCATAAATATCCCTCTCTTGGATGCAATCCAACAAGTTCCTTCATATGTAAAAATCTTAAAGGACTTATGCACCAAGAAGAGGAAGTCACAAGTACCAAAGAAAGTTTTCGTGGCTAGTGTTGTTAGCGATGCTCTTGTCCAATCTTTACCCCAAAAGCACAAGGACTCCGGTTGTCCTACTATTTCGATAACAATTGGGGACAAGAACATCAATAGAGCACTATTAGATCTTGGTGCTAGTGTCAATTTGCTACCTTATTCTGTGTTCGAGCAATTAGGCGTTGGAGAGCTTAAGCCCACTTATTGTACTCTCTAAATGGCCGACCGATCCATCACCCATCCTAGGGGAGAGTTGGAGGATGTGTTAATTAGAGTAGGGGATTTCATTTTCCCCGTTGACTTTATTGTTATGGATACACAACCTGTAGCTAACCCCCGGAGTCAAATTCCGGTGATACTTGGTCGACCATTCCTTGCGACTTCTAATGCGGTAATCAATTGTCGTAATGGTTCAATGAATCTATCTTTTGGCAATATGACAATCGAACTCAACATTTTTAAGTTGGGAAATTAGTCTTCCGAGCCTAATTCTAGCGTACTTGATGTTTGCTCGATCAATGAGATCGCGGAGGAGGACTGTGAGTTCGAAAATTTTATGTTCGATCACAGCAGTGTTGACGCCTCTAGTGCGTTCCTCCTAGAATCCGACACAACTTTCACGGCGGACAACGATTATGAGTGTTTCACCTTTGTAGATGATTTTAAAGACTCACCACCCGAGTTTGAGTCTTTTGCTTTTTCGGATGAGTTAGTTGAACCATCCGACTCGGTTGCGTACACTCGATTTGAACCTTTGATGGAATCCTTCGAGTTTGAAACAGTTACACCATTGTTACCATCAATTGTTTCACCTCCTAAACTCGAACTAAAGCTTTTTCCGTCGCACCTTAAATATGCTTATCTAGGTGAGAATGAGACCCTTCCCGTTATCATATCAGCCTCTCTAGCTCTCGAGCAAGAGAAGGCCCTTTTAATGGTCTTACAAAATAATCGGCAAGCTTTTGACTGGTCTATGGCGGACATCAAGGGGATTAGTCCCCTCATAGTTGAACATCATATACACTTGATGGATGATGCCAAGCCGGTAAGGGATCCTCAAAGACGCCTCAACCCCATAATGAAAGAGGCTGTCAAGAAGGAGATTGTTAAATATCTTGATAGTGGTATCATTTACCCTATCTCGGATAGCCAGTGGGTTAGCCCCATTCATGTCGTGCCAAAGAAATCGGGCATTACAGTCATAACCAATGAGGCAAATGAGTTAATACCTACTCGCACCCAAATAGGATGGCTCGACTATAGAAAACTCAATGCCGCGACAAGGAAAGACCACTTTCCTTTACCTTTCATTGACCAAATGCTAGAACGATTGGCTGGGCACGAGTTCTATTGCTTTTTGGATGGCTATTCCGGCTATAACCAAGTCCCCATCACCAAAGAGGATCAATACAAGACCACATTTACTTGTCCTTTTGGCACTTTTGCTTATCGTCGCATGCCCTTTGGGTTATGCAATGCACCCGCTACATTTCAGCGGTGTATGATGGAGATCTTTTCAGAAACGGTTGAAAAGTTTTTTGAGATCTTTATGGATGATTTCTCCATTTTTGGTGACTCCTTCGACGAGTGTTTGCTACACCTTGACGCAGTTCTTACCCGCTGTAGGGATAAGAACCTAACTTTAAATTGGGAGAAGTGCCACTTTATGGTACGAGAAGGCATTGTCTTAGGATATGTCATCTCGCAAAACGGCATAGAGGTTGACAAAGCAAAAATTGAGGTCGTTTCTAATCTTCTTCCTCCTAAATGCGTCAAAGACATCCGAGCTTTCCTTGGCTACGCGGGTTTTTATAGACGGTTCATCAAGGATTTTAGCAAGATTGCTAGACCCTTGATTCTCTTACTGGCCAAGGACACAACATTTGATTTTGACTCAACTTGCATATAAGCGTTCGAGTCATTGAAACACTCTCTCATTTCTGCGCCCATTCTTTCATCTCCAGACTGGACGCATCCCTTCGAAATTATGTGCGACGTATCAGATTTTGCCATTGGTGTTGTTCTTGGACATCACATTAATAAGATGCCGCACGTGATTTATTATGCTAGCCGAACACTAAATGAGGCCCAACTGAACTACACAACAACAGAAAAAGAATTTTTAGCCGTTGTGTTTGCACTTGAAAAATTCCGGCGTTATTTAATCGGCTCTCCAGTTATTGTGTATACGGACCATTCAGCTCTTCGCCACCTTTTTGTGAAGAAGGATGCTAAATCGAGGCTAATACGTTGGATCCTCTTGCTACAAGTGTTTGACCTTGTCATAAGGGACAAAAGAGGATGTGAAAACGTAGTGGCCGATCACCTTTCACGACTTCCGTCTTTGCCTACACTTGAAATTCCAATCAAAGATGTTTTTCCCGATGAGCAACTCTTAACCGTGTCTTGCGAACCATGGTTCGCTGATATCGTAAACTACTTAGCCACCGGCTTGATACCTAAAGATTGGTCGAAACAGGATAAACTCCGATTCATGTCCCAAGTAAAGCATTTTTACTGGGATGAACCTTATCTTTTTAAATACTGTCCGACTAAATCATTCGTCGGTGTGTACCTGAAATTGAGTTTACGAGTGTGCTGTCCTTTTGCCACGATCAAGCGTGTGCCGGGCACTTTGGCCCGAAGAAGACGGCCGAGAAAATCTTGCAGTGTGGTTTCTATTGGCCACGACTCTTTAAGGATGCATATGAATACTGCAACACATGCTTCCGGTGCCAACACTTGGGCCGGATATCGCGGAGAAACAAAATTCCGCTCTAACCAATTTTGGTTGTGGATATTTTTGATGTTTGGGGTATAGACTTCATGGGACCATTTCCCAATTCCTTTGGGAATGTATATATTCTTTTGGCTGTTGACTATGTGTCAAAGTGGGTCGAGGCTGTGCCTAGCCGAACGAATGATAACAAGGTTGTCGTTCGATTTCTTAAACAACATATCTTTTCTCGGTTTGGGCACCCTCGAGCGATTATAAGTGATAATGGATCTCACTTTTGCAGTAGGACTTTTGAGTCCTTAATGCGCAAATATTCCATTACTCACAAGCTGTCAACGCCATACCATCCCCAAACATGTGGGCAAGCCAAGGTTTCGAATCGGCAAATTAAGCAAATCTTGGAGAAAACGGTTTCTAAAAACCGTAAAGATTGGTCACTCAAACTGATCGATGCACTATGGGCTTTCCGTACTGCATACAAGACCGATCTTGGTATGTCTCCATACCGGCTTGTTTATGGGAAGGCTTGCCATCTCCCAGTTGAGATTGAGCACAAGGCATTTTGGGCAATCAAAGAGCTGAATTTATCATTAGGAGATGCGGTCAGCAATCGAAAGCTGCAATTAAATGAACTAGAAGAGCTGTGGAATGAGGCTTACGATAATGCCGTAATTGTTAAAAACCGAACTAAGGTGTTCCATGATAAACACCTTTTGCGAAAAACGTTTAAACCTGGTCAACAGGTTTTACTCTATGACACTCAGTTACATTATCACCCCGGCAAGCTTAGTTATAGGTGGAAAGGGCCATTTGTAGTTCGCACCGTTTATCCGCACGGTGCGGTCGATTTTGAAAATCCTGAGGACGGTACTTTATTTAAAGTAAACAGACATCGATTGAAACCGTTCCTCACAGCGGACCCATCGGAGGAGCTCCTGTTTTAGCAGGAGCCGATTTACACCGATTGATTTTCCTCCATTTTACCCCTAAATTTTTGATATTTTTTTTTCAAAACATTATTTCAAATAAGTTTGGGGGTGTGTATCATTTGTAAATATGATTACAATATAAAAATAAAAAAAGCAGGAAATTGCCGACAATTTTGACCCTTTTGGTGCAGCCTGACAGTGAGGACACTGTCCAGTTTAAGTTTGGGGGTATGCACGGTATGTTTTCTTCCTTCGCATTCATATGTATATTTTTGCATTTGCATCCTTATATAAAAATCATAAAAATTGAAAAAAAAATTGAAAAAAAAAATAGAAAAAGAAAAACCCATAAAAATTGAAAATTTCATAAAAATTAAAGTATTCAATTTTGGCCTTATTTGACTTGAGTTTGACAAATAGGTTAACTAGCTAGGAACAACTAAATCTTAGACTTAGTAAATTAAAAACCCTACAAATAACCTTTCTTTTAGTTTAACGGTAGAAAGTATATGTCTTTGTAGTTTATTTAGAAATAGGCAAATTTTGAGTTCACTTCTTAGGCTAAGTCAAAACAAGGGAAAAGTATTGATATTTTTATTAGAGTATAAGTTTGAAAAATAATTCCTAAGCTTAAGTCTAAGTTCTGAAAATATACACCCTACAAATTGCACAAACACGAACCTTGAAACTTGGAATAGTAGAAGAGACCTTGAAATGCTCTTGTCTAAAGTCCTTAGTATGATGAAAAATAAAAAAACACAAGTGTGAATAAAGAGATAATAAAAAAAGGAACACTGCTTTTTGAGATTACTTAAGGCTGCAAAAATAGAAAAAATATTTAGCAAGGGTGTTTCATCACATAGTGCCTTAGACCAACTGGTTTGGGAGTCACTGCTAAAGCCTTAGGTGTTGCAAGGCTAGGAATTACGCTTTAATGTGCAAACACATCTTGTAATCGGTTGTTGGTACCTCAAGAAGTATTAACGGTCGCATGAAGGATGTGTAAGCAAAATTCATTTAAAAATTCACCAATTAAGAAGTGCTTTGGACAATGGACAAGATTATGATTGCTTGATTTGAATTTCCAAGTGTAGGGGTGATATATACACTCACGTAGGGGTATGTGATTGGGGTTTAGATAAGAGATAGGAATGAAGAATAGGACTTATATCTTTAATAGGGATGCTAAAAATTCCTAAGTTGAGATAGAACCCTAGAAGGAAAACTTAAGAGATGCCAAAAGCTAAGTAGGTCTGCAGAACATATATAATCTTAAGTTAAATGATAAGGAAGTGTGAAGAATATGGGTGGATAATTTACGAGTCGACGATAATAAAATTCCTTGTTATAAAACCTAATTGGAGAATAAAAGTCGATAAGCCAAATTGATAGGATTTTGTGGGTAGTATCCGCTGAAAACCCTTAGGAGACAACACTCCTCCTACTAGGAACACCTAGAGGTTTAACAGCTTGTTGCACGAGCACAGTGCAATCGCGTTTCCCTGTGAAAGCGAGGTTAGGTTTTTGTCGAGAATAAAACTAGGTTTGCTCGAGGACGAGCAAAAGATAAGTTTGGGGGTATTTGTTCATATCATAATATTGCATTATTATATTCCCCATTCTTATGCATTTTACAAATAAATAGGTGCTTTTGACCCATGTCTGCTATATAGTACAGGTTACAGGTTCTCGGAACGAAAACAGTGAAAAAGATAAAAGATGATGCAAAAGTGGGACTACGACCAACGAATAGAAAGATCTTGATCAAGCCTACACGAAGATCAGTTCACAAAATACAAGGCATCGCAAGGTTCAAGTCTTCGTCACGAAGCAACGGTAAAAGTCCACTACATTATTCACTGGGAGATCTGGAAGGAACCTAGAAGCCAATCTGAAGAACCAACCAAAGAAATAGGAAGCCAAACAAGACCAGAGCCAGCACAACAAGTTTCATCACTGGATCTCTTCTTCTGGCCGCGGAACCGCGGCCAAACCAGGGCTGCGGCCGCGGTTCCGCGGCCGTGTGATGCCCGTTGTGGTGCGAAATTTTACCAAAATAAATGGCGGCGCTGACTAGTCTTCCTAGGGGCATTTTTGTAATCTCAGACATGCGGCAATTGTAAACCTAGGGTTTTCTATGTCCTATAAATAGAGACCTAAATTCTTGTATCAGGTCATGCCTCTTTTTCATCAATAAAATTCAGAATTCTTCTGAAGTTTGGAGAGCATCAATTTGTAAGTAGGTTTTATTTTCTGCCTTAGTTCGTAGTTTTATTTTCTGCCCTAGATAGTTAAATTCTTATTTGCCTTAGTTTAATCTAGAATAGAATTTTTTAATCTGCAGTAGTTAATTAATCTCTTAACCCTAAAACAAAATAAAAATCATGTTTTTCGTAGATCCCTTAATGAGCGAGTAGTTTCCTCGCTTGTTAGGGTTAGGAATAGGGAGGGGTTTGAGAGACGAAGATCTCTCACCCCTTTCTTGCCCAATCACTTATGAATAATTAGGACTCCATGCATACTTTCATATCTCGCTCCCTACGGCACCCTACCCATAAGGTAACGGTGATACCGTAGTATAAAAGGCCGGATATGAATGTTTTCCATGGAGGTTAGGGTAAGGATTAAGAAAGGACGGACAAGGATCTAGAGGAAGAAATATAGTTTCTTCCCGATCATCCTAATCCCCTTTATTAATAATTACCATAACTCCTAAAAAGATTTAATTTAGGGCATTGAAAGAGGTGGCGATCTTTATTTTACCAAACTTAACCTAAACCTAATCCTAGCAAGTTTCCTAATCCTAGTATAACTCAAATTAGTTTTTGTGATAAAAGATCCAACACCCTTTGGAATTAGCTAGTAAGAACATTTAGGAAATTAACACCATCCCTGTGGACCGACCCGTACTCACCGGCTAGCTACCAAGCGACGCCGTTCTTGATTGCGGTAACACATATTTTTGATCTATAAAATCCAACTTTAATTATTTGCCATCTCATTAATAGTAAATAACATCATACTGTAATTGCAAGTATGCACGAACAGCGATCTATCTATCACATGTAATCCGGTAGCATAAGTATGATAAGTGAATATGCAACAATCATGTAAAGGTACATCATTAGGGTACTACAACTACATGAAGCAATGCATATCAACATAATCCTGAGTGTGGGATGATATAATATAAAATCTCATGCAAAATCATCAGCATGGAAATGTTGCGCCACGGCAGCGCCCCGGCCGTCTATCCGAGGCCAAAATGCGGAATCAAAATTTTCTTATCTTTTAAACTGGCGCTACCGCGGACAATATACCCGGATCGAAACCATTAACCGATACTAGCAAACTAGAGATGGGGTGAGAGATGTACCGAGTGATCCGAGTCCTCCGGTCTTCTCGTCGTCGTCCCGATCTCCCGCGGAAACTCCGGTCGTTGCATCCTTGCCGGAAGGGCACCACATCGTCTGTATCTTTTACGGGCTCCCACCTCAATACCGAGGCAACTCGGGCATGAAGCTGGCTAGTCGACGTGCCCAAGATATGCTGTAGAATGTAGTGTAGATGATGCTTGTCTCATTTGGGGTTTATAGTTGCCTTGATGGAGGAATAAGGTTATGGAAAAATGGTGCTTTCATTTTTCCCAAAACTAGAAGAATGAGATGATGAATTTTTGTGCTACTACAAAATGGATTTTTTTTTCTTTCTTTCTTAATGTGGCCGGCCATCATTCAAGGAAAATGGTGGAGGGAAAAGAACAAATGCAAGAAGGAAGGTGAGTGTAGGAAAAGGTGGAGAGTGACCATATCCAAACATACACCATACTTAAAACCCATACCCCTTCTAATCTCATTTAATGCAAAAACCATCATGAAAAAGCAAGTGATGATGATGGTCATATCATAATGAAAACATATGCAAGAAAATCCCTCCACAAAAGTTATTTGCAAAACTGCAAATAACCCCCTCCATCGGAAAAGTCCGGCCGGGAAAGAACAAAGGAAAACCGGCCGGAACGGAATGCAAACTGGCAACTCCAGAAAACTGGTCCCGTAATAAATTACAGGAAAACCCCAATACTGTGCATACACACCCGCATCTGTATTCCGTCCGGATACAAATGCAATGAGACAAAATTTACACTGTACTAAACTAGGATCCGGCTTAAACCAAAGCCGGCTAGTAATGTCCGTTCGATCCTGATCCGTGCAATACCGCACGTATCTGATCGAACCCTGCCATATATCCATACGGCCACTAGTACAAACCGTCCGATCCTGATCCGTGCAATACCGCACGTATCTGATCGGACCCTGCCATATCTCCATACGACCTCTACAGCGTTTCGCCCGAAAGCTGAGTAACTGAAAGTGTGGTGGACTCTAAAGACTCGTCAATACTATGGCTGTGGATTTAACCACTATCACGTCAGAGGTATAAGCCAATACGTGACGGGCCACCAGCTATTGACCAAAAGGGACGTCGATGAGCGAACCCATCCTGACACCCTACTGAGCCTGTCAGTGACAATATCCGTACAGTCCGGTCCGTTCGTCTATGAGCATCGCATGGCGGGCCTAGGGGGTTGGTAAAAGTCAGACCCCCAAAAGCGGTACAAGTCGTGTCGGAGTGTAGCCCAGAACGCCCTGAGATACTACTGGAATACCTACCAGTAAATCTCCTGCCTCGGCCGAGGGCTTTTCGTAATGGCTCTCCTAGACACAGCGCGACCTCACCCCCAATACCGGGAGAGACGAACCCTGCAGATCCGCTCACTGCCTCCATGTGGCTCGGGACTGTACCCAACTAAAACCTGTTTGCACGACTCCTTTGAGCCGTGGTAGGGTAGTAATCAAAGCACAGTGGGAACTCACACGAGACAAATGACGATCTCAGGTCGATGAACTAACCTGTACACATGTCACCTGGGAACTGCTATCTGACGTCTGGTATAATCCCAACTAGCAGGTTCCCGGCGAGTCCTGTCCGGTGTACTCATAACCCAATGAGCACCTGTATACATCATAGGTGAACCAACTGACACCAGTGGCTTGTGAGACCGGCCACCGCCCCTCGTCGGGGTCTCGACTGTATACACTAGTCTACTAATGGAGTATCGATGCCCTGTCTCGAAACTCCTACGACTAGGGACCTTTTAAGGATGTGCTTATAGACCCCAGCTCCCACGTATATGATCGCCATCATACTGCTGGTCGTCAAGCAAGAATCCTAGGGGCTCTATCAACGTGTAATAGCGACCTGTCAGGTCACCTAAAGCAGTACACGATGATAAAGATAAACCAGATAGCATACTATCATCTCGAGTAAGACTGTTCTACCGGGATAGGTCCTCCCTCAATCATTGCAATCACGTGCCTGTGATCCAATAATTGACTCTGAGGGCACTATCTCCAACAATCTCCCACTTGCACTCAAGGCTAATTATTGCGATGTCGCATACTCACAGTCCGTGTGATACCGAACACCCAACTCCTCTACTAGTCAGTCGCACAAAGCCTGTTTGCGAAACTATTGCGTTCGAGGAAAAGCCTCACTGAGTGGATCCGCCTTGGATGTTTCTTTCTATGTCTCTCTAAATCTCAAGTTCGCGGAGAATGCCATCTCCCGAAATGAGCAATACCTGTCTTGGAATGTCTGGATGTCTGATGGGACCTAGTTCATAAATGAACTCCAAATCCAAACTTCTTAGACTGTATCGTCAACTGAACTTAATCAGTATCCTGCGCCATGCCTCCCTCAGTATCTGCCTTGGATCACCTGTCCAAAATACTGCCCCTCGTCAGAGGGAAAACTATAACTCTGACAACCTCCTTGTCGTCCATGTCACCTTGGAAGCCTGGAATGATAATTGTCTCCTAAAAGAGGCTGTCGTTATCACATCCCTAGAACATCAACTTATGTTCTAAAACTGCTTCCGACTGTTTCTCCAGGATTGGATTAATATCAACTTATTGCATCTACTGCAAGAACAACATCTGGTGTGGTACTTGACATCTCATGATTGACTCAATTGCCTAAGCAAGTGATCTGTCAATCATGCGTATCCCTCTCCCCTTTAGTCTGTAAGACACCTTTAGAGAGGGTGACTCCATTACCTGCAGGTGTACTACCGTGCCAGGAGTCGTCCATTCTAAATACTCATAGAATGCTGTCAAGGTACCCAGATTAGGAAACCACCCAAATCTAGATCTAAAACCATAGATCTAGTAACCAGAATGTCTGATATAATATCCAAGTCCTGTGTGGAGAAAACACTGTGTGACAACCAAAGTATAACCGATCGTAGTATAGGAATATCACTTCCTACTCTGTGTATGTCATCCAAAACCAGGACATCACACCCTACTACCTTCTTAACAGATCCATCCCCTATTCTGATGACGTCAAACCTATGACAGTCACATCAGAAATAGATGATCTATCTCCGCTATATCTGCTTTAGTCTATAGACATAAGCCTGATGTCCACCAATGCTTCCGCTGCTCCCACTGACTACGACAACCCTCTGGCAGAGTCATATAGACGTGCACTTCTAAAGCTAGTTTAGAACGACGCTATACTCATCCTCCTGCCGGGTCTCGCAGCCTGGAACAACAACAATGGCAAGTGTGGGTAAACAAGAACTTCCCTGTCACCGTCCTTGAGGCTACCGGAGTACCTCTCGGGTGCCTGAAGTTACCCACCTTATCTGCGGAGTGGCCAATGGAATGTCAAATCAGATTGAATCTTTAGGTTCCTAATCAAATCTTCAGTAATCGTTTGCGGTTCTGGAATCGCTTCCAGTTCTACCATACTCCCACTACTGTTTTTGAAAAATCCATTTTTAATAAAACTGTGGCGAGTCTAGAACAATATCACTATTGATCTTCCAGATGGTAGAAAGTCAACCCACGTCATAGCCTGGGTCAACCCACAAACAGCCATTACAGAAACAAGCCTTGAGTTGTCCAGTGTCTGGTTTTAATCATAAGCCGGACAACTCCCCGTACCTTAACATCGTTAAGATATGAACTGTTCTATATCCAATATAGAACCAGAGGCACTGATTTAAATGAACCAGATTCAAATCATGCAGCTGTCTCCAGTGCATGTGTACTAAATGGAAGAAGGCCGATCAGCGTTACTCAACTTAGGAATGCTTCCAATTATGAGTAACCTGAAAGAGAAGCAATTTCTCTTTATCATTACTATCAACTGAATACCATACACAAGTATCTACATCTTCGATCACTTTGAAGAATCCCGATACTTGCAATACTTGGTTCTCTACTCTATTCAAATACCTATAACTCCTCAAAACTTAGACCCTGTGTTTCTACGAAACACATGTCTAAGAACTAGAGAAGTTAAAAGTAAACAGAATATAGTATGAGGACCAACCCCTCTGTCCTAATGGACACTGGACAACATACAATACTCTGTATAAGTCCGCTGAGTCTAACAATTCTTTCACTGTGTGTCGTAGGTTGAAAACTGTACTTATGGTTAAGAAGAATTACACCGCTGTTTAATGCTCCTTACCTAACCATCCACTGATATAGGTAAATGTGATCGACATAATATCAAAAGGTATATCTCACTCTATGAAAATAGACGTACAGATATATCAATTTGAAATTGGTGCACAACAGCGGATATTCAAAACCAAATATTTGCCGACCGGCAAACAGCCCAGATGATCTCCTCAAATATCACCGATTACAACGAATCCCGATATAATGAGGATGATCACCCAATTCCCAATAACTTACTCCCACTCATCATCTGTAAAACCATACAGATGTGAGAATCAAACCTGGTAAATACATACCCTGGAGCAAGTGTCTAATCGGGAAATCAGTTTTCTTTTAACAGTACACAGTTGAAACTGAAACATTAAAATGTTTCGATAGGGTATCCTGGTATTCCTAGTAATGCCTCTACCATTATCCAGATTCACAACTGTAACCATATATCTCTTTGCCATCTGTCCAAATCCCTTTATATGTCTTTAGTCATTACCGTCTGCACACCCCTTTAGGCCAAATGGTTTTCTTCCTTCCCTACCGTTCGGCACCAGCCTATGGTTTGGAAGAAGACTATCCAATAAGCATAATGGGTGTACTGTCCTAATCCTAGGAGCACTCGCAATGCGAGAGAAGATGAAGATAAAAGACAACCGAATAAACCTTATTCATATTTCTCCTGAACCAGAATCCATCCCCGAACTGGAACAAATTCCTTTCGAGTTCGTATATAACCATACGATGGATTATCCAATAAACGTGGGATCTTCGTAGTGATACGGAGTGTCCTGGAGAAATACAAAGGTGATTTAGTATTGGCGAAGAAATACTTGGTTCGGTCGTGAATAGCAGTCACAATTTACTTTGCCCTCTCACTAATCCCTTGCTTTGTCTTAAATTAATACCTTCTGCACACCATCGTTATGCTAATTGGTTTTCTTCATTCCCCACCGTTCGGCACCAGCCTAAGGTTTGGAAGAAGACTATCCAATTTGCATAATAGGTGTACTATCTCCTAAACCAAGGAGTACTCACAATGAGAGAAGATGAAAAGAAAAGACAACTGAATAATCCTATTTGTTTTCTCCAGAACCAGAAACCATCCTCGAAGTCCTTCGAGTTCGTATATAACCATACGATGGTTTTGTCCAATGGAAGTGGACGTTCGTAGTAATACGGGGTGTCCTGGAGAAAAGGGTAAAAGTAGGAGTGGCAATGAGGTTTGCAACTCTGACAATCCAAAAGCCAGTGTTAAGAAGGTTCGGTCAACTTGGTCATTGAGTCATAGTCTAGGGTCGGGTCAAAGGTCGCTGCCAGAGAGAGAGAAAAGAAACACTCAGCGTGCACTCTAACCTAGATCAGAATGGTTATCACTTTGTCTAATCAGGAAACCTCCCACTGTATCGTCAAATTCTCCTCCAAACCTGAAAGAAGAATTAGTCGGGATCACCCAAGGAGTAAACCAACTCATCAGTGGGAATCGGGATCCAACTATCATCGCATGATAACTTGACGGAATCCACTCAAGTCACCACACTCCAGAAGGTATGCGCATCTCTGGCAAGTTCCAGTTCTTTTGAAACTCCCGATGTGATTTTTACCCCTAGGACCCAAGTGACCTTGACACAGTCAACAAATCAAAGAGTCCTAGTCAAGTTCAACCCGTCATTATCCTGGATTGCATTAAACCCACCCGTACGAGCCCTTGACACAGTCAACAAGGCCGCACGACTGTCCTAACCAATCCCATTAATATGCTGCAAACAAACACTACTTAGCTACCGCACACTACGCCTTGACACAGTCAACAAACGCAGCACGAATACTAAGTAATACTTGTAAGAAATGACGGAGGGCTACGACTGGTTTTTGGCGAAAAACCTTTAACGTAATGAACTTGATATCGTTGAAGGAACTGCATAGCCTTTTTAGAAAATATAGTGACGAAAACCTTTACTAAAGAGGTCACTCCCGGTGAAGGGATCTCGGCTCTTTCCCCGTAGAATGAGGTGCAGGATATTCCAACTGAATACCACGATGCAAAGCAAAAGTAATCGGCTATAGTGAAGTTAATGCCCTGACGCAAACTTCTGTCCAAGGGGTCACTCCCGGTGAAGGGATCTCGGCCCTTGCCTCGTCGACTGAGGAGCAGGATATTCCAAATGAATACCACTATGCAAAACAAAAGAGAACGTCCTTGCAATAACAGCTTTTTGAAAAATGTTCCAACAACATCAGAATAGGTTTGTTTATCTTGCATTGATCCGAATCAACGCAGTCCCATCAATTGATCACACCACAAAGAACGAAAATATACTGATGTACGTATATGCCATCCGCATTCGCCACTGGGTCCCGTCATCACCCGTTAGGTTAGCTAACTAACGGCAGAGCGGGGACTGGACTAGCGCGGATGAAAAACATATACAACATCTACTAATATATATACCAATATATAGTATTTCGCTCAAGGCGTGATAAAATGCAACATCACAGAAATGTACAGCATCACAGAACAATACAGATATCTGGAAGCCCCGGGTTTCACAGAGCCGCTGCTGAAACCCGACGTTCCCCTGGTCGTGTGGATAGCCTGTGCAATGAAAACCTAGACCCCTACGGATGCGGCAAGTCACCCGCCAAAACCTGAAGCGAGGCAGCCCCCTTCATCAACGTGAATGGACCACCCAGCACTTCACGGAATCCGGTAACTCGGGCACCCCTCCTGGGTCAACCAGTACCCCCTACGAGTGCAGCGAATAGCCCGCCAATTCCAGACTGAAGCCCCCTCCGTCTCAATGCCCTGAGATGCGGGCCCGTTGCCCTCTAGAACCCGGCTATCCGTGCACCCCTCCGTGGGGTAACCCTAGTACAGAAAGTAAAAATATACATACAACGGGTACATCGACCGCAACCAGGTCGTGCCCCAAAAGAATAATACAAACAGGCAGTGACGGCAGTCCACATGTCGGACGCTCGCCCCGCAATATCAAATGTACATAATACAACCACACTGTACTAGCATTGCATCCAGGCTATCCCCCACGACCGATCCGCAACAACACAGCATAAACATAGAACATCAACGTGAAAATCACGTTCGCAAATCCGTCTAACCGGGCTATAGCAGTTAGACAGGATTTACCGATCAAGTGATATTCACGGTCGCAGATATAATGTAAATACTGTGAAATAATGTGTTTAAAATATCCAATCGATCAAAAATTAACAAGTGGGCCCCCAAGTAATACTGTAGCACTCACAGAAAATCTGGGCCCAATTTTAATATTCCAAAACCCCTATTTTTAGCTCACAAGCCCACTGCAGAAAAACGACGACATGATGCCTCATTACTGCGGCGGATCCGCGGCCTGATAAAGGTTAATGGCCGCGGATCCGCGCTCTTACTGAGGGATTACATTGTCGAATTTTCCCAGTGTTCTTAGAACTCCCTGCACATCATTCTGAGACAACCTGAAAAATTTCTGGAGACCAAAAAATTTCAACAGAAACTGATGTGAAGGTAAATACGGTTTTTGGGATTTTGGTCGATCGGATAAGTAAAACGCATTAGAACAAACTAGACAAGGTTAATGGCGTGGCTCTGATACCATGTTGCGCCACGGCAGCGCCCCGGCCGTCTATCCGAGGCCAAAATGCGGAATCAAAATTTTCTTATCTTTTAAACTGGCGCTACCGCGGACAATATACCCGGATCGAAACCATTAACCGATACTAGCAAACTAGAGATGGGGTGAGAGATGTACCGAGTGATCCGAGTCCTCCGGTCTTCTCGTCGTCGTCCCGATCTCCCGCGGAAACTCCGGTCGTTTCATCCTTGCCGGAAGGGCACCACATCGTCTGTATCTTTTACGGGCTCCCACCTCAATACCGAGGCAACTCGGGCACGAAGCTGGCTAGTCGACGTGCCCAAGATATGCTGTAGAATGTAGTGTAGATGATGCTTGTCTCATTTGGGGTTTATAGTTGCCTTGATGGAGGAATAAGGTTATGGAAAAATGGTGCTTTCATTTTTCCCAAAACTAGAAGAATGAGATGATGAATTTTTGTGCTACTACAAAATGGAATTTTTTTTCTTTCTTTCTTAGTGTGGCCGGCCATCATTCAAGGAAAATGGTGGAGGGAAAAGAACAAATGCAAGAAGGAAGGTGAGTGTAGGAAAAGGTGGAGAGTGACCATATCCAAACATACACCATACTTAAAACCCATACCCCTTCTAATCTCATTTAATGCAAAAACCATCATGAAAAAGCAAGTGATGATGATGGTCATATCATAATGAAAACATATGCAAGAAAATCCCTCCACAAAAGTTATTTGCAAAACTGCAAATAACCCCCTCCATCGGAAAAGTCCGGCCGGGAAAGAACAAAGGAAAACCGGCCGGAACGGAATGCAAACTGGCAACTCCAGAAAACTGGTCCCGTAATAAATTACAGGAAAACCCCAATACTGTGCATACACACCCGCATCTGTATTCCGTCCGGATACAAATGTAATGAGACAAAATTTACACTGTACTAAACTAGGATCCGGCTTAAACCAAAGCCGGCTAGAAATGTCCGTTCGATCCTGATCCGTGCAATACCGCACGTATCTGATCGAACCCTGCCATATATCCATACGGCCACTAGTACAAACCGTCCGATCCTGATCCGTGCAATACCGCACGTATCTGATCGGACCCTGCCATATCTCCATACGGCCTCTACAGCGTTTCGCCCGAAAGCTGAGTAACTGAAAGTGTGGTGGACTCTAAAGACTCGTCAATACTATGGCTGTAGATTTAACCACTAGCACGCCAGAGGTATAGGCCAATACGTGACGGGCCACCAGCTATTGACCAAAAGGGACGTCGATGAGCGAACTCATCCTGACACCCTACTGAGCCTGTCAGTGACAATATCCGTACAGTCCGGTCCGTTCGTCTATGAGCATCGCATGGCGGGCCTAGGGGGTTGGTAAAAGTCAGACCCCCAAAAGCGGTACAAGTCGTGTCGGAGTGTAGCCCAGAACGCCCTGAGATACTACTGGAATACCTACCAGTAAATCTCCTGCCTCGGCCGAGGGCTTTGCGTAATGGCTCTCCTAGACACAGCGCGACCTCACCCCCAATACCGGGAGAGACGAACCCCTGCAGATCCGCTCACTGCCTCCATGTGGCTCGGGACTGTACCTAACTAAAACCTGTTTGCACGACTCCTTTGAGCCGTGGTAGGGTAGTAATCAAAGCACAGTGGGAACTTACACGAGACAAATGACGATCTCAGGTCGATGAACTAACCTGTACACATGTCACCTGGGAACTGCTATCTGACGTCTGGTATAATCCCAACTAGCAGGTTCCCGGCGAGTCCTGTCCGGTGTACTCATAACCCAATAAGCACCTGTATACATCTTAGGTGAACCAACTGACACCAGTGGCTTATGAGACCGGCCACCGCCCCTCGTCGGGGTCTCGACTGTATACACTAGTCTACTAATGGAGTATCGATGCCCTGTCTCGAAACTCCTACGACTAGGGACCTTTTAAGGATGTGCTTATAGACCCCAACTCCCACGTATATGATCGCCATCATACTGCTGGTCGTCAAGCAAGAATCCTAGGGGCTCTATCAACGTGTAATAGCGACCTGTCAGGTCACCTAAAGCAGTACACGATGATAAAGATAAACCAGATAGCATACTATCATCTCGAGTAAGACTGTTCTACCGGGATAGGTCCTCCCTCAATCATTGCAATCACGTGCCTGTGATCCAACAATTGACTCTGAGGGCACTATCTCCAACAGGAAAAACACCAGTGTCCCTCACTGACACATCAAATCCCAAATCCTTAGGCACCGCATCCTCAGATCGGCCCTCACATCCTGTAAGTCTCATGGAACCTGAGGGTCTACCATCGACACCCGAAACATCATGAAAACCCGTGTCTAGCATCGACACGTAAATCCTCATAACTCAGGCGCTGACACCATGACTGGCCCTGACGATATGTCATACATCACTCCGGTCGGTATCCTCACGATAACTGCCGATTCCAATTACTATCACCGGTAGGTAGTGGTCCCACCGCCAGGCTTATCTTCTACACCACGAAATCACCACTCGCCCCGGGGTACCATATCGGGTCCACCATGTACCCACAGACAGTGCCTCCCGCTCCTCGAATCGGGTATCACAAGTCAAATCTCAGAACCGAGAAATCACATGGTGGACGCACTGAAATATCATATCAAGATAAACCGGGTTTTCAAACAATACATAGTTTTCTTGAAATACCCCTACGGTTCTCAAATCCATAAATCATATGAAATCCATATCTCAATGCGTAAAACCATGAAAACTGATATATGCAACATAAAAAAATAATATGAACATATCAAGGGAAATTCGCTCTTTTAAATGAATCCATCTTTAAAATATATCTTGCGATCCCCAAAATCCTCCGAAAAACAAGTGCAGCATCATATGAGGTGTACGTGTAAGTGTAGCAAGGTTTAAGTATCTACATGTAAGCCAGTATGAATGATGCATTTCATAAACGCAATGATCAACAACTCAATATCACATATCAAAACAATACCACTTAGGGTACATACAACTATAGCGAAAATATGCGGGTGTACATGTCAATATGTGTGCATGATGTACATGTAGCTGTAATAGACTATGTGGGTGTACATGTCAATATGTATTCAAGATGTACAAGTAGCTATAGTAAGGTATACGTGAAATGGATTAAGAGTTACTATCTTAACTATCCATGTCAAACACAATAACACGTATGTAGGTGGTTTGTGCGTGTCATGGCAATTACTGATGATGTGGGTGTAGCATACAATTTAGTGCTCGTGCAACATGAACCGTCAGTAATGTGTTATATCTAAAGTACAACAGATACTATTATGCAATGACATTCATATGAAATTAACTAATATGCAATAACATGCGGCTAACAAATCATATCAGCCCCGACGCATAACGCCATACGGGCGATTTCTCCGTAGATGTTAAATCTACTCACCGATGGTCTCGGGCTATGAAATTCCGACCACCTGCTTACCCTTGTCCGCAGCACCCGAAGTCCCTGCTTGCGAAATTAAAATTTCACAAATACAACACATAAGCTAAATATCCTATAATGACGAAAAGACAACGAAACGCGATGAAAACTCTCGGAAAATTACACTGCGCGCTTAGCGCATCTATCGCGCACGACATCGGGCAAAAACCCTAACTGGGGTCGCTAAACTACAAAACACCATGTCTAGACCCCGATCGTCCCGATCGCGCAACACAACACAAACAATTACGAGTAATACAATAGATATAATCTCACAATGACCAATCGAACCCACGTCGGAAAAACCCCGAAACCTAGTAAGCAACCTATCGCAATATTTCGCACTAGTTTCAAACTAACGCATATATAGCGATTACAAACACCTTATAATAGCTTAACTAAGCTATCTAAACCATTCCTATATTTTTAACACTTGCTAATTAAGTTTTAGCAAAAACATAGTAAGCAAATTGCATAATTAAACAAAGTGCTCATTAGCAAAAATTAACATTCTCTACTAGGTTAATCTTTTTCAAATCACAAATTAACACTTTAAATGAACATTAATTACTTAAACAAACATTAACCCTAACATGAATTTCTTAAAACAAATATAAATGAATTAATCATGATTTAAAAGCTATACTAAACACATAATTAGCTAACTTAAATAGCTAGATTAAGATAAAAACAACTAATTATGGATTAAGGTAAGAAATTATACCTCCCCAAGAACACCAAAATGAAACTTAATCTCTCATCATAGCATCAAAAAAACCATGTTTTGTTGAAGATCCAAGAAGGATTAGTGAAGGAAAAGATGGTTTTATTTTATTTTAGGATTTAGTGGATTCTTTTAGGAATTTTTCTTGAAGAATTTTGAAGAAATAATGAAGAAAAGAGATTAGGAAAATTTTTGGGCAGAAATTGAGGAGGGCTCGGCCAAGGTGGGATGGGGGGTAATTTTGTAAATTTTGGGTGAAGAAATTGCTAGGAAATTAGCTAATAAATGCTAATAAATGCTATATGCCACCTTTACACCATTTTCTTTTCTTTTAAAAATAAATCCTTTTGCACTCCAAAAATATCTAGATATTTAAAAAAGAAGTTTCCAAAATATTCTAGTGACAAAAATTAATTTATTCACAAGAGAAAAAATTCCCGATTTGCATGCACAAAATACCGCTTAAAATAATATTTTATTTGGGAAAAATTTTATCTGAACCAAAATATCCCAAATACCCCCAAAGTTCGCGCACTAGCTTTATTTTAGCTAAATTAGTTGCCGACAAGCTTATAAGGACGTTTGATCGAAATCGGGTTAAAACGAGAAAAACCGACAATTTTGCCCTAAAACAGGAAAATTCGCAAAACGATTTCTAAATCATTACAATCTCCCCCTTATAGAAATTCGGTCCCCGAATTAAAATTTAACTACATGTACCTTCAAAGAGATGAGGGAATTTCTTCCGCATCTCGCTCTCGGCTTCCCAAGTGATCTCCTCACTAGTCGGGTTACGCCAAAGAACCTTCACAGATGGCAAGACCTTTGACTGAAATTTCTTTACCTGCCGATCCAAAATAACTACCGTCTGGTCGGTGAACGAAAAATCGCGCTCAAGCTGAACGGTCTCGTGCTGAATCATGTGAGAAGGATCATGAAGGTATCTACGAAGCATCGACACATGGAAAATGGGGTGCACATCCGAAAAACTAGGCGGGGCGCCAAACGATAAGCAACAGAACCCACTCGCTCAAGGATCTCGAAAGGACCAACAAATCTGAGACTGAGTTTCCCTCTCTTCCCAAATCGCATAACGCCCTTCATCAGAGAAATCCTCAGGAATACATGATCCCCCACTGCGAACTCAAGTCTGCGACGACGACGGTCGGCATAAGACTTCTGCCTGCACTGGGTTGCTCTCATCCTGTCCTGAATCAGCTGGATCTTCTCCGTAGTCTCCTGAACTAGCTGGGGTCCCAAAACCAAACTCTCACTAAGTTCGGTCCAACAGACTGGGGATCGACACTTCCTACCATACAAAGCCTCAAAAGGTGCCATCTGAATAGTCTCCTGAAAGCTGTTGTTGTAGGAGAACTCAATCAACGGCAAGTGACGATCCCAACTGCCACCAAAATCAAGCACACATGCACGTAGCATATCCTCCAGAGTCTGTATAGTCCGCTCCGACTGGCCATCGGTCTGTGGATAAAAAGCGGTACTAAAACTCATCCGGGTACCCAAAGCTTCCTGAAGCTTCTGCCAAAGACGGCTAGTAAACTGGCTGCCTCTGTCGGATACTATGCATGTGGGAACACCATGCAAACGTACAATCTCATCTATGTACAGCTGAGCATACTGAGCATAACCGAAAGTAGTTTTCACTGGAAGGAAGTGAACTGCTTTCGTCAACCGGTCAACAATAACCCAAATGGAGTCATACTCTCGACTGGTCCTGGGTAGACCCACAATGAAGTCCATGGAAATCTGCTCCCATTTCCAATCCGGAACGGGTAAAGGCTACAACTCTCCAGCCGGTCTCTGATGCTAAGCCTTGACTTGCTGACAAGTCAGGCACCTCGAAACGAAGTCTGATATATCACGCTTCATCCATTCCCACCAGTAGAAGTCCCTCAAGTCACGGTATATCTTGGTGGAACCTGGATGAATGCTAAAGTCGGACTGATGTGCCTGCTCTAGGATCTCGCGTCTTAACCCATCATCATCTGGTACACACAAGCGAGTCCCGCATCGTAGCACACCCTGGTTATCAATCATGAACTCCGAAACTCTTCCATGCCAAACAAGCTCAAGAATTTCAGTCAAACGGGCATCACTGGGCTGCGCCTCACGGATACGATCAAGTAGTAGTGGATGGACGCGGACATGAGCAAGCTGTCCCCCAGCAGAAGTGAACTCGAACTGCACTCTACCATCACACAAGAGCGGCCAATCTGCAGAAGACTGACGCTGAACTGCGCTCAACTGGGACAAGCTACCCCCGGGCCTACGACTCAAAGCATCAGCTACCACATTCGCCCTGCCCGGGTGATAAAGGATCTCACAATCATAATCCTTCAGTAGCTCCATCCAACGGCGCTGTCTCAGATTCAGATCCCGCTGCTGGAAGATATGTTGGATATAGTGCCCTCTGAGTCAATTATTGGATCACAGGCACATGATTGCAATGATTGAGGGAGGACCTATGCCGGTAGGACAATCTTACTCGAGATGATAGTATGCTATCTGGTTTATCTTTATCATCGTGTACTGCTTTAGGTGACCTTACGAGTCGCTATTACACGTTGATAGAGCCCCTAGGATTCTTGCTTGACTTCCAGCAGTATGAGGGCGATCATATAAGTGGGAGCTGGGGTCTATAAGCAAATCCTTAAAAGGTCCCTAGTCGTGGGAGTTTCGAGACAGGGCATCGATTCTCCAGTATAGACTAGTGTATACAATCGAGACCTCGACGAGGGGTGGTGGCCGGTCTCACAAGCCACTGGTGTCAGTTGGTTCACCTAAGATGTATACAGTTGCTCATTGGGTTATGAGTACATCGGACAGGACTCGCCGGGAACATGCTAGTTGGGATTATACCAGACGTCAGATAGCAGTTCCCTGGTGACATGTGTACAGGTTAGTTCATCGACCTGAGATCGTCATTTGTCTCGTATGAGTTCCCACTGTACTTTGATTACTACCCTACCACGGCTCAAAGGAGTCGTGCAAACAGCTTTTAGTTGGGTACAGTCCCGAGCCATATGGAGGCAGTGAGCGGATCTGCAGGGGTTCGTCTCTCCCGGTATTGGGGGTGAGGTCGCGCTGTGTCTAGGAGAGCTAGAACATGAAAAGTCCTTGGCCAAGGCAGGAGATTTGCTGGTAGGTATTCCAGTAGTATCTCAGGGTGTTCTGGGCTACACTCCGACACGAGTTGTACCGCTTTTGGGGGTCTGACCTTTACCAACCCCCTAGGCCCGCCATGCGACGCTCATAGACGAACGGACCGGACTGTACGGATATTGTCACTGACAGGCTCAGTAGGGTGTCAGGATGAGTTCGCTCATCAACGTCCCTTTTGGTCAGTACCTGGTAGCCCGTTACGTATTGGCTGATACCTCTGATGTGCTAGTGGTTAAATCCACAGCCATAGTATTGACGAGTCTTTAGAGTCCACCACACACACAGTTACTCAAGTTTCAGGCGAAACGCTGTAGAGGCCGTATGGAGATATGGCAGGGTTCGATCAGATACGTGCGGTATTGCACGGATCGTGATCGGACGGTTTTTACTAGCCGGCTTTGGCTTAAGCCGGATCCTAGTATTAGATAGTGTAGATTTCGTCTCTTTACATTTGTGTTCAGTGGGAATACAAATGCGGGCATGTATATGCAGTAGTGGGGTTTTTCTGTAATTTATTACGGGATCAGTTTTCTGAGGTTGCCAGTTTGTATTCCGTTCCGGCCAGTTTTCCTTTGTTCTTTCCCGGCCGGACTTTTCCGGTCGAGGGGGTTATTTGCAAGTTTGCAAATAACTCTTTGTGGATGTGTTATTTGTGAAATGGGAGATTATGAAAGCATCTTTTGATACCATTCTTTTCTATCATCATTTCTTGCTTTTTTGGGATGAGAAAAGATTTGAGGTTGATTTGATAATGTTATCATTGCCTTTTTGGATGTGGTCACCTCTTTTATATCCTACACTCACCTTCCTTCTTGTATTCTCTCCACCATTTTTTCCTAATAGGGGCCGGCCACAATTTCGGTGAAAGGGGGGTTTCATTTTTGAATGAGGGAAAAATTTGTTCATCTCTTTTTCATGCTACAAAATTCTAGCTCCACTTGAAAGTTCATTTCATTCTCTCCTCCATCCATGGCAACTTCACTACCCCAAAGAGACTACGATTCTACACTAGTCTACAGCAAATCTTGGACGCGTCGGCTAGCCAACTTCGCGCCCGAGTTGCCTCGGTCCAGAGGTGGGAGCCCGTAAAAGAATCCGGCTACGTGGTGCCCTTTCCGACGAGGAGGTGACGGACGGAGATTCCGCGGGAGATCGGAGTGGAGACGAAGACCGAAGGACACGGATCGCTTGGTATACTTCTCTACCCATCTTGTTGTATGCTAGTAGCTAGGTTAATGGCCCGATCCGGGTTAAAAGTGCGCGGTGGTGCCGGTTTGCTAGTTTGCAAAGTTTTTCGCTTCCGCATTCCGGCGTCGGATTGACGGCCGGGGCGCCGCCGTGCACTTACATTGGTATCAGAGCCACGCCATTAACCATGCCTAGCTTGCTCTAGTATGTTTAAAACCCGATCGAACAAAAAAAATTGCAAAAACTGTATTTTCACATGCTCAGTTTCTGTCGAATTTTTTTTGGCTCCAAAATTTTTTCAGGTTGTTGAAGAATACTGTGCATGGAAATCTAAGCAATCTATGAAAATTTAGTCGCGAGATCTCACCATAACGCCGCGGAACCGCGACCAAACCCATGCTTGGGCCGCGGTTCCGCCGCTCTTCGAAATGTTCAGCATGCCAAATTTTTCCAGAGGGCTTTAGGCTTGGAAATAGGGGTTTTGGGATATTATCTTTGGGCCTAGATTTTCTGTAAGTGCTACAGTAGTGCTTGGGGCCCACTTCGATAAATTTGTTCGATCGGATATTTTAAACATGCTGGTTCACAGTATTTACATTATATCTGCGACCGTGAATATCACTTGATCGGTAAATCCTGTCTAACTGCTATAACCCGGTTAGACGGATTTGCGAACGTGACATTCACGTTGATGTTCTGTGTATTGCTGTGATGTTCCGGATTGGTCGTGGGGGATAGCCTGGATGCAATGTTAGTACAGTTTTGTTTTATATGTACATTTGATATTGCTAGGCGAGCGTCCGACATGTGGACTTCCGTCACTGCCTGTTTGTATTATTCTTTTGGGGCACGACCGGGTCGAGGTCGATGTACCCGTTGTATGTATATTTTACTTTCTGTACTAGGATTACCCAGCGGAGGGGTGCACGGATAGCCGGGTTCTAGAGGGCAACGGGCCCGCATCTCATGGCATTGAGACGGAGGGAGCTTTACTCTAGAATTGGCAGGGCCATTCGCCGCACTCGTAGGGGGTACAGGTTGACCCAGGAGGGGTGCCTAAGTTACCGGATTCCGTGAAGTGCTGGGTGGTCCATTCACGTTGCTGAAGGGGGCTGCCTCGCTTCAGGTTTTGGCGGGTAACTTGCCGCGCCCGTAGGGGTCTAGGATTTCATTGCACAGGCTATCCACACGACCAGGGGAACGTCGGGTTTCAGTAGCGGCTCTGTGAAACCCGGGGATCCCAGATATCTGTATTGTTCTGTGATGCTGATTACATTTCTGTGATGTTGCATTTTATCACGCCTTGAGCGAAAATTATATATTATATATATACTAGTAGATGTTGTATATGTTTTGCATCCGCGCTAGTCCAGTCCCCGCTCTGTCGTTAGTTAAGTAACCTAACGGGTAATGACGGGACCCAGCGGCGAATACGGATGGCATATACGTACATCAGTATATTTTCGTTCTTTGTGGTGTGATCAATTGATGGGACTGCATTGATTCGGATCAATACAAGTTAAACAAACCTAATCTGATGTTGTTGGAACATTTTTCAAAAAGCTGTTATTGCAAGGACGTTCACTTTTGTTTTGCATCGTGGTATTCAGTTGGAATATCCTGCTCCTCAGTCGACGAGGCAAGGGCCGAGATCCCTTCACCGGGAGTGACCCCTTGGACAAAAAGTTTGCGTCAGGGCATTAACTTCACTATAGCCTATTACTTTTGCTTTGCATCGTGGTATTCAGTTGGAATATCCTACACCTCATTCTGCGGGGAAAGAGCCGAGATCCCTTCACCGGGAGTGACCTCTTTAGCAAAGGTTTTCGTCACTATATTTTTATAAAGCTATCCAGTTCCTTCAACGATATCAAGTTCATTACGTTAAAGGTTTTCGCCAGAAACCATTCGTAGCCCTCCATCATTTCAGTTAAATATTCGGTAGTATTCAAGCTATGTATTTTGACCTCATGCCAAAGCATAGTGATTGGTAGCTGCCGGATATTTATCTGTTGCATAGATAGATGCGTTGGTTTGGGACAGTCGTACTACTATTTTGGCCTACGTCAAGGGTATGTACGAGTGGGTTCAAATTAACCTGGACAATGATGGGTAGAACTTGACATGTGACTTATGACATTTTGACCTCACGCCAAGGTGATAAGAGCATGGGGCAAAAATCACATCGGGAGTTTCTAAAGAAACTGAAACTTGCTAGATATGCGCATACCTTCTGGAGTATGATAGCGTGAGCGGATTCCGTCACGTTATCATGCGGTGATAGTTGGATCCCGATTCCCACTGATGAGTTGGTTTACTCCTCGAGACATCCCGACTAATTTTTCTTTTAGGTTTGGAGGAGAATTTGACGGTACAGTGGGAGGTTTCCAGATTAGATAAATTGGTAACCATTCTGATATAAGATAGAGTGCTCGCTGAGTGTTTCTTTTCTCTCTCTCATTGGCAGCGGCCATTGACCCGACCCTAGACTATGACTCGATGACCAAGTTGACCGAACCTTCTTAACACTAGCTTTTGGATTGTCAGAGTTGCAAACCTCATTGCCACACCTACTTTTACCCTTTTCTCCAGGACACCCCGCATTATTACGACCGTCCACTTCCATTGGAAAAAACCATCGTATGGTTATATACGAACTCGAAGGAATTCGAGGATGGTTTCCGGTTCTGGAGAAAACGGATAGGACTATTCAGTTGTCTTTTCCTTTTACCTTCTCTCAGGATGCGAGTACTCCTTGGTTTAGGAGATAGTACACCTATTACGCAAATTGGATAGTCTTCTTCCAAACCTTAGGCTAGTGCCGAACGGTAGGGAATGAAGAAAACCAATTAGCATAACGAAGGTGTACAGAAGGTATTAAGTAAAGACATATCAAGGGATTAGTAAGAGGGCAAAGTAAACTGCGACTGCTATTCACGACCAAACCAAGTATTTCATTACCACTCCCACTTTACCTTTGTATTTCTCCAGGACACTCTGTATCACTACGAAGATCCACAGTTTATTGGATATTCCATCGTATGGTTATATACGAACTCGAAAGGAACTTGTTCCAGTTCGGGGATGGATTCTGGTTCAGGAGAAATAGGAATAAGGTTTATTCAGTTGTCTTTTATCTTCACCTTCTCTCGCATTGCGAGTGCTCCTAGGATTAGGACAGTACACATTATGCTTATTGGATAGTCTTCTTCCAAACCATAGGCTGGTGCCGAACGGTAAGAAAGGGAGAAAACCATTTGGCCTAAAGGGGTAAACAGAAGGTAATGACTAAAAACATAGAAAGGGATTTGGAAAGATGGAAAAGAATTACACGGTTACATTTGTGAATATGGATAATAGAAGAGGCATTACTAGGAATACCGGGATACCCCATCCAAACATTTCAATGTTTCAGTTTCACTGTGTACTGTTAAAGGAAAACTGATTTCCCAGTTAGACGCTTGCACCAGGGTATGTATTTACCAGGTATGATTCTCACATCTGTATGGCTTTACAGATGATGAGTGGGAGTAAGTTATTGGGAATTAGGTGATCATCCTCATTATATCGGAATTAGTTGTAATTGGTGATATTTGAGGAAGTCACCTGGGATGTTTGCCGGATGGCAAATATTTGGTTTTGAATATCCGCCGTTATGCACCAATTTCAAATTGATGTATCTGTACGTCTATTTTTATAGAGTGAGATATACCTTTTTGAAATTATGTCAATGACATTTACCTATACCAGTGGATGGTTAGGTAAGGAGCATTAAACAGCGGTGTAATTCTTCTTAACCATAAGTACAGTTTTCAACCTACGACACACAGTGAGTGAGTTATTAGACTCAGGGGACTTATACAGAGTATTGTATATTGTCCAGTGTTCATTAGGACAGAGGGGTTGGTACTCGTACTATATTCTATTTACTTTTGACTTCTCTAGTTCTTAGACATGTGTTTCGTAGAAACACGGGGTCTGAGTTTTGAGAAGTTATAGGTATATGAATAAAGTAGAGAACCAGGTATTTCAAGTATCAGGATTCTTCAAAGTGATCGAAGATGTAGATATTTGTATATGGTATTCAGATGATAGTAATGGTTAAGAGAACTAGCTTCCCTTTCAGGTTACTCATAATTGGAAGCATTCCTAAGTTGAGTAACGCTGATCGGCCTTCTTCCATTTAGTTGACATGCACTGGTGAAAGCTGCATGATTTGAATCTGGTTCAATTAAATCAGTGCCTCTGTTTCTATATTGGATATAGAATAGTTCATATCTTGACATTGTTAAGATACGGGGAGTTGTCCGGCTTATGCTTAAAACCAGACACTGGACAACTCAAGGGACGTTTCTGTAATGGCTGTTTGTGGGTTGACCCGGGCTATGACGAGGGTTAACTTTCTACCATCTGGAAGATCAATAGTGATATTTTTCTTGACTCGCCACAGTTTTAATAAAAAATGATTTTTTCAGAAAACAGTAGTGGGAGTATGGTAGAACTGGAAGTGATTCCAGAACCGCAAACGATTACTGAAGATTTGATAATAACCTAAAGATTCAATCTGGTTTGACATTCCATTGGCCACTCCACAGATATGGTGGGTAACCTCAGGCGCTCGAGAGGTACTTCGATATGCTCAAGGACAGTGGCAGGGAGGTTCTTGTTTGCCCAGACTTGCCATTGCTGTTGTTCCAGACTGTGAGACCAGGCAGGAGGATGAGTATAGCGTCGTTCTAAACTAGCTTTAGAAGTGTACGTTTATATGACTCTGCCAGAGGGTTGTTGTAGTCAGTGGTGTTAGTGTATATGCCCTAGGGGCCATTATTGTATCATACTAGTTTGTATATTACTTAATGGAAGCTTGGGATATTCACATGTATATAACAGTCTTGCTAAACATGGTAGTATGCTACTTGGTTTTTCTATCTTAATATGTGAGTATACGTATTGATAGAGCTCTTAGGATCTTGCTTGACTACCAGCGTTGTGATGGCAGTCACACTAGTGGTGGCTGGGTAGTCTACAAGCACATCCTATTCAGGTCCCTAGTCATTGGATTATCGAGACAGGGCATCGATACTCCAGAGTAGACTAGTGTGTACGCTTCTCATCCTAGTTGGGGAGATGGTCTGTCCCACAGCCGTCAGTACGTTGTACTAGAGATAGTATGCAGGTGCTCGTTGGGTTACGGGTACACCGGACAGGACTCACAGGGAACTGTTGGATGGTTTTATACCAGTCGTCAGTGAACAGTTCCCAGGTGACATGAGTACAGCATAGTCCGCAGACTTGACACTGCTACTTCGCCTTGAGTGTGTCCCACTGTTCTTAGATTGCTACCCTACCACGGCTCAAAGGAGTCGTGCAAACAGGTAGCAGTTTGGTGCAGTCTCGAGCACTTGGAGGCAGTGGCGGTTAGACAGGATTCGTCTCTCCCGGTATTGGGGGTTGATATCGCGCTATGTCAGAGAGCCATTACGCAAAGTCCCTGGCCAGGGCAAGCGAGATTTGCTGGTAGGTTCCAGTAGTTTCTCAGGGTGTAATGGGCTTCGCTCCGACACGACTTATACAGCTATTAGGGGACTGATGCTTGCCGCCCCCTAGGCCCGATATGCGATAGTCTTAGACGAACGGACCGGACTGTACGGAGATTGTCACATCAGACTCAGTAGGAGTTCGGATGGGTTTCCTCATCGGCCTTCTTATCGACATCTATCTGGGGACCGTTACGTACAGCTAGTGCCGCTTGCGGTCTGTTGTTAAACCCACTGCCAGCGTAGTAGTCGAGTCTCTAGAGTCCCACGCAGAGAGTTTCCTTACTCCAGGCGAAACCATATAGAGGTCGTATGGTTTTACGACAAGGGTTCGGACGCATACGTGTGTTTACGCACGTACGACTTTCGGACAGTTTTTACTAGTCAGCTTTGGTTTAAGCTAGTTACTAGTATCCGGTTATTGGATTTATACAGTCTAAAGTTTTTCCGTGTTTTCACGGATAGGAGGGGCGTTCTCGTAATTGCGCGAGAAGCTTCTAGAAGATGGTGACTAAGGAGGTTTAGGTGGCATATACATTGAATGAGATTAGTGAGTCATATGGATGATTCATCCATGTCATTAATGCTTCATAATTGCTTAATGACTCATGGAGATGAATCACCACAAGATATTTATCAAGCATGGTTGTAAATCATTTTCTTTTCTTTTCTTGATAAAATAAAATGCTTGATATATATTATGATAACTCATTTTCTCTTCTCATTATTATGTTCATCTTCTCTCTCTCTTCAAACCCTAATCCTCCCGTCTCATGTGTTAAGTACAAGGATTAGTTAGACTACTTAATCCATAACCATACTCTATTTCATCTCGGTACTTTGATTAGCACTTAAAGATACCTAGTTGCCTCAAGTTTAGAGGCAAAGCTTGGAGTTAAGCTCTCGTGGTGGATCGTCTACTACTTGGAGAAGGCCGAGGAGGAGGTGGAGTTCGTAAAGACGAAGGACACGGTTCTTTAGGTATAATCCCTTTACATAGTAGTTTAGAACTTCTATGTTTGATGTTAGTTATCGTTTAGCTTCGATTCATGCGATTAGTCGATGTTTAAGCAAAGAACAAGATCGTTTTTCATATTTCCGCCTCCCCGCAAGTCGTGGGGTGTTGTACATCGACTTACAGTGGTATCAGAGCCTCGCTAAACAATAAATAACTCACTTGCAAAATTGTATGAATTTCGAACGGAAAAAACGAAACCGGAAAAACCCCGATATCATGAGTTTCTATCGATTTTTAAATGAAGTCCAAAAATTTTTCAGGGAGGTTCAGAAAGCTCTAAATGACAGTAGTAGAACACCCAAGAAAATTAGGCCCATGAATCGGCTAAAGCGCCGCGGAACCGCTGCGGATCCTACCGATCCGCCGCGCTTCCGCCGCCGAGTTGCCTATTCATGAACCCAATTTTCCTGTGTTGGTTCTCTGTGATATTTGGTATTTTCTGGAATTTTTTATTTTTGCTCAGGTTTCAGATTTACAGAGAAGTATTGGAGCAAAATTAAATGTGTTTAATCGATCGAAATTATACGGTATTTGCTTGTTGGATTATATATGTGTTTGTATAATGTGTTCGTAAACCTCTCCTAACTGCTAGTATGTCGGTTGGCAGGGGGTTGCACATTTCTGTAATGGATTTTATCTGTTTATGTATATGAACTGTGTTGGACTGTTGTGATGTATAGCCGGGGTTATGTGATGGGTTATTATTTAATTCATTTGATGTAAATGTAATTTTTTGTAATATTATTTTGCGGGGCACATCCAGGTTGCGGTTGTAGCCACCGTTCCATTATTTCATTTTGCTGTTTTTGCTCCTAGGACAGACCCAAGGTGGGGTGCACAAACTGCCGGGCGGGTAGTTTGCCGTACCCGTTGGGGTCTTGGGTGGGGTAATGGCTATTCATCACAACTGTGTAATCCGCCTTTTGTTGCAGGCACAAAACAAACACGGATTACTTGCAAATCCAATAAAGTTCATCTGTGATCTGGAATGCCTATTATTGCGTCTGACGAATGTACAATATCTATATATGATAGCTATTTAGACGTCACTTATGTTTTACACCCGCGCTAGACCAGCCCCCGTTCTATCGTTAGTTAAGTAACCTAACGGGTGATGACGGGACCCCGTGGCGAATGCGGATGGCATAAGAGAACGTTGTATTTTCGTTGTTTTCTGTAATGATAGGTTAATGATGGGACGCATTATTTATAATGCAAAGAAAATAAACCAAAAAGTTTAATCGTTGGAACAATTTAAAAGAAACCACTCGGTTAATTTAAAAAAAAAACAGATAGTTTTAAATGCGGAGCTTTAACCACTCCTTTTAAAAGCTATCAGGTTCCTTCGGTTATATCAAGTTCACTACGTTCACGGTTTCGCCAAAACCATTCGTAGCCCTCCGTCATTTCATCTGGGTATTCAGTAGTATTCAAGCTATGTATTTTGACCTAACGCCAAGGCATAGTGTTTGGTAGCTACTGGGTATTCATTTGTTGCATAAATAGATGAGTTAGTTTGGGACAGTCGTATTATCATTTTGGCCGAACATCAAGGATATATACGGATGGGTTCAAATTGACAAGATAATGATGGGTAGAACTTGACATGTGACTTATGACATTTTGACTTAACGCCAAGGTCATAAGAGCATGGGGCAAAAATATATATCGGGAATTTCTAAAGAAACTGAAATTTGCAAAGAGTTGCATACCATTTGGAGTTTGATGAATGTTGGTAGGATTCCTTCAACATTATCATACAATGATATTTGGATCCCGATCCTACTGTGAGTATATGCTACTTATCAGGATATTCGTCACTTAACGATCAATGCTATAAACCAAGTAGGTGTCAAGAAAGGTGTCAGCGGGGTTACGCCCCCAGAGAAAAGAGGTTATTTAATTAAGGAACTTCGCGAAAGCGTTGGAAAACCTCCCTCGAAGTATCGACACTAGCCTGGCTGAACGGTTAAGCAAGTATTGTACGGTGAGAATAGTCCTGGCTAATTCTTCTTTTATGGTTTGAGGAAGGATTCGAGAAACAGTGGGAGCCATCCAGTTTAGATAAACTAAAAACCACTCTAAACATGCAAGAGCATCATGCTAAAGAGTTTTCTTCTCTCTCTCCTATTTGCAGCGACCCTGAAAATGACTGTACTTAAGTTACTTTTAGAAAAAAATATACTGACAGGGCCAAACTATAAAGATTGGCTGCGGAATGTCAAAATGGCTTTGACCTATGACAAATTGGGGTACGTCCTCACCGCTACGGCACCTGCTGTCCCTGGTCCCAAATCCAGTAATGCGGATAAGGAAATCCGCAAAACCTGGGATTTCGATTGCGCGAAAGCCAAGTGCATCGTGCTTGCCTCGATGAACAATGAACATCAGAGGAGGCATGAGGATATGGAACTAGATGGCATATTTCTCCATACAAAGGAACTTTATGGAGAGCAATCTCGTATTGCAAGATACGAGACCTCTAAGAACTTGTTTCGAGCGAGGTTTGTTGTCGGGTCATCGGTAGGAGAACATGTCCTAAAGATGATCGGCTATATAGAAGAGCTCGCAGACCTTGGGACGACTTTGGATAATGAGCTCTATACAGACCTTATTCTCCAGTCCCTTCCTCACACCTACGCGCAGTTTATCCTGAACTTCAACATTCAAAGAAAAGAAGTTGAACTTCCGGAACTCCTGAACATGTTAAGGAGTGCAGAGGGCACCTTGCAGAAGACAAGGGAAACACCCGCTATGTTTGTTGGCGGTGCATCTTCTTCCGGGTCCAAGGCTAAGGCCAAAGGAAGGAAGAAGAAGGCCGCCACCAAACCTAGAGGAGGTGTTAGTAAGGTGGGAGGGAAGGGAAAGAAAAAGTTTGCGGTACCGGTAGTGGGCCAGGATGAGTGCTTCCATTGTCACAGGAAAAGGCACTGGAAGAAAGATTGCAAGGCGTGGAACGCCAAGAACCAGGAACCGAAGCAAGCTGTGGCTTCGACTTCAGGTGTGTTTGTAATTGAGAATTGTCTGTCAATTAACTCTACTTCCTGGGTATTGGATACCGGATCAGGATCTCATATTTGCAATTCATTGCAGGCACTGAGAAACCGTAGAGTGCTGAAGGAAGGTGATATGACCCTAAAGGTTGCTAACGGAGCTAGCGTGGGAGCTGCGTCCGTCGGTGATTATCACCTAGGATTGACGAGTGGACACATTTTGGTTTTACATAACTGTTTTTTTGTACCAAGCTTAACGTGTAATATCATATCAGTTTCCTTGTTATCAAATAAAAGTTATGATTTCACGTTTGTAAGAGATGTTGTTAACATCCACCTTAATCATGGTTTGATTGGGTCCGGTACACTAAATAACGGTATATATGTTTTAAACCAACTCCAAATTTTCAATGTCCAGAACACACTAAAAAGAAAGTCTCCAGATTTAAATAAAGCTTTCTTATGGCATTGTAGACTGGGTCACATCAATAAGAGAAGGTTGACTAAGTTGCATAGAGAAGGATATTTGGACTCGTTCGAATATCAAACTTATGACACTTGTCAATCTTGTCTCAAAGGAAAGATGACAAAGACTCCATTTACTGGACATGGAGTAAGAGCGAGCGAGCTTTTAGGACTCATACACAGCGATGTATGTGGTCCAATGTCTACACATGCAAGAGGTAGTTTTTCTTATTTCATTACTTTCACGGATGATTACTCAAGATACGGATTCATTTATCTGATGAAACATAAATCCGAGGCTTTTGAGAAATTCCAAGAGTATAAGAATGAAGTAGAAAACCAAACCGGCAAAAGTATCAAGACACTTAGATCTGATCGAGGTGGTGAATACTTAAGTGCCGAGTTCCTAGGTTACCTAAAAGAGAAAGGTATTCTCTCTCAGCTTACTCCTCCATACACTCCACAGCATAATGGTGTATCGGAGAGACGGAATCGAACCCTATTGGATATGGTATGATCCAAGATGAGTAATGCTGAGTTACCGCGATCTTTCTGGGGTTATGCGCTAGAATCAGCGGCATATCTTTTGAACATGGTTCCTACCAAGACTGTGCCTACCACTCCATATCAGATGTGGAGCGGGAAGAAACCCCATCTACAGTATATAAAGATTTGGGGATGTCCAGCTTTTGTTAAAAAGCAGCATGTGGACAAGCTCGAGGCGCGATCAGTAAAGTGTAAGTTTGTGGGATATCCAAAGAACTCCAGGGGATATCTATTCTATTACGCAGAGGAACAAAAGGTATTTGTTTCTCGTAATGCCCATTTTCTAGAACATCAGTTTTTAGAAAAGGAATCAAGTAGGAGCGAAATAGAACTGGAAGAAATTCCAGAACCACAAACTAATACTGAAAGCTTGGTAGAAGCGGTAGTTCAAGAAGAACAGGACATTCCCGCACCCCTCCACAGGAGTAGTAGGCCGTCTCATCCGCCTGAGAGATACTACGGTTTTCTCATAGATGGGGATAGAAAGGATTGCATCATAGATGATGATGAACCTACTGACTTCCAGCAGGCCATCCAGAGCGGCGACTCGGTACGATGGCTAGATGCAATGCGGACCGAAATGGAGTCCATGTACACCAACAAAGTATGGACTTTGGACTTTGCTCCAGATGGGGTAAAACCCATAGGATGCAAATGGATTTTCAAGAAAAAGATTGGTATAGATGGACAGGTGGAAACCTATAAGGCTAAACTTGTTGCAAAGGGTTTTCGTCAAAGACCTGGTTTGGACTATGACGAAACTTTTTCTCCAGTGGCTATGCTCAAATCCATTCGGGTCTTTCTTGCTATTGCTGCCTTCCATGATTATGAAATCTGGCAGATGGACGTAAAGACGGCTTTTCTGAATGGAAATTTAGAAGAGTGCGTCTATATGGATCAGCCAGAGGGATTCAATCAGAGTGGGAGCAGCGGGAAAGTATGCAAGCTGCTTAAATCCATTTATGGACTAAAGAAGGCATCGCGGAGTTGGAACATCTGTTTTGATGAAACAGTCAAAGAATATGACTTTATCAAAAATCCAAATGAACCATACATATATAGTAAAGTTGTAGCCAGAAGTGTCGTATTCCTCGTCTTGTACGTGGATGACATTCTATTGATAGGAAATGACATTCCTATGCTACAATCTGTCAAAGGATTCTTGTCACACAGGTTCTCCATGAAAGACCTGGGTGATGCCTCTTACATTCTGGGGATCCGGATCTATCGTGATAGATCCAAGAGGATGTTGGGACTTTCGCAGTCCAGGTATATCGACACTGTACTGAAAAGATTCAGTATGGATGATTCTAAGCGCGGTAATCTACCGGCTTGTCACGGAATCACCCTCTCCAAAGAGATGTCTCCCAAGACTGATTTGGAAAGGGAACGCATGTCTATTATACCCTACGCTTCTGCGGTAGGCTCTATAATGTATGCGATGTTGTGCACCAGACCAGATGTAGCTTACGCACTGAGTGTGGTAAGCCGGTATCAGTCAGACCCAGGGGAGAAGCACTGGATAGCAGTAAAGAACATTCTCAAGTACCTGAGAAGGACTAAGGAGATGTTCTTGGTTTACGGCGGAAATGACCTCAGGTTGGAGGCCTTTGCTGATTCCGGCTTCCAGAGTGATAAGGACGATTCCAAGTCCATGTCGGGTTATGTCTTTACCCTCAATGGAGGGGCGGTATGCTGGAAGAGCTCCAAGCAGGACACCGTTGCTGACTTGACGATGGAAGCGGAGTATATAGCTGCTTGCGATGCCGTAAAAGAAGCAGTCTGGATGAAGAAGTTCCTAACAGAATTTCAGGTGGTTCCTATCATAGTTGATCCAATACCTCTGTATTTCGACAACAACGGAACTATAGCTTTAGCGAAGGAACCAAGGTCCCATCAGAAGTCCAGACACATCTTAAAGCGGTATCACCTGATCAGGGAGATCATTGATCGTCGGGAGATCGAGGTTCGGAGAGTTGCTTCTGAAGAGAACATTGCTGATCCATTCACAAAGGCCCTACCTCAGATTCAGTTCGAGAGGCTACTCGAGATCATCGGTCTTCGATATGCTAGTACATGGCCCTAGTGCAAGTGGGAGATTGTTAGTGTATATGACCTAGGGGCCATTATTGTATCATACTAGTTTGTATATTACTTAATGGAAGCTTGGGATATTCACATGTATATAACAGTCTTGCTAAACATGGTAGTATGCTACTTGGTTTTTCTATCTTAATATGTGAGTATACGTATTGATAGAGCTCTTAGGATCTTGCTTGACTACCAGCGTTGTGATGGCAGTCACACTAGTGGGGGCTGGGTAGTCTACAAGCACATCCTTATTCAGGTCCCTAGTCATTGGATTATCGAGACAGGGCATCGATACTCCGGAGTAGACTAGTGTGTACGCTTCTCATCCCAGTTGGGGAGATGGTCTGTCCCACAGCCGTCAGTACGTCGTACTAGAGATAGTATGCAGGTGCTCGTTGGGTTACGGGTACACCGGACAGGACTCACAGGGAACTGTTGGATGGTTTTATACCAGTCGTCAGTGAACAGTTCCCAGATGACATGAGTACAGCATAGTCCGCAGACTTGACACTGCTACTTCGCCTCGAGTGTGTCCCACTGTTCTTAGATTGCTACCCTACCACGGCTCAAAGGAGTCGTGCAAACAGGTAGCAGTTGGGTGCAGTCCCGAGCACTTGGAGGCAGTGGCGGTTAGACATGATTCGTCTCTCCCGGTATTGGGGGTTGATATCGCGCTGTGTCAGAGCGCCATTACGCAAAGTCCCTGGCCAGGGCAAGCGAGATTTGCTGGTAGGTTCCAGTAGTTTCTCAGGGTGTAATGGGCTTCGCTCCAACACGACTTATACAGCTATTAGGGGACTGACGCTTGCCGCCCCCCTAGGCCCGATATGCGATAGTCTTAGACGAACAGACCGGACTGTACGGAGATTGTCACATCAGACTCAGTAGGAGTTCGGATGGGTTTCCTCATCGGCCTTCTTATCGTCATCTACCTGGGGACCGTTACGTACAGCTAGTGCCGATTGCGGTCTGTGGTTAAACCCACTGCCAGCGTAGTAGTCGAGTCTCTAGAGTCCCACGCAGAGAGTTTCCCTACTCCAGGCGAAACGATATAGAGGTCGTATGGTTTTACGACAAGGGTTCGGACGCATACGTGTGTTTACGCACGTACGACTTTCGGACAGTTTTTACTAGTCGGTTTTGGTTTAAGCCAGTTACTAGTATCCGGTTATTGGATTTATACAGTCTAAAGTTTTTCCGTGTTTTCACGGATAGGAGGGGCGTTCTCGTAATTGCGCGAGAAGCTTCTAGAAGATGGTGACTAAGGAGGTTTAGGTGGCATATACATTGAATGAGATTAGTGAGTCATATGGATGATTCATCCATGTCATTAATGCTTCATAATTGCTTAATGACTCATGGAGATGAATCACCACAAGATATTTATCAAGCATGGTTGTAAATCATTTTCTTGATAAAATAAAATGCTTGATATATATTATGATAACTCATTTTCTCTTCTCATTATTATGTTCATCTTCTCTCTCCTCAAGATCTCTCTCTTCAAACCCTAATCCTCCCCTCTCATGTGTTGAGTACAAGGATTAGTTAGACTACTTAATCCATAACCATACTCTATTTCATCTTGGTACTTTGATTAGCACTTAAAGATACCTAGTTGCCTCAAGTTTAGAGGCAAAGCTTGGAGTTAAGCTCTCGTGGTGGATCGTCTACTACTTGGAGAAGGCCGAGGAGGAGGTGGAGTTCGTAAAGACGAAGGATACGGTTCTTTAGGTATAATCCCTTTACATAGTAGTTTAGAACTTCTATGTTTGATGTTAGTTATCGTTTAGCTTCGATTCATGCGGTTAGTCGATGTTTAAGCAAAGAACACGATCGTTTTTCATATTTCCGCCTCCCCGCAAGTCGTGGTGTGTTGTACATCGACTTACAAGTGGGAGCAGCGGAAGCATTGGTGGACAGTTGGCTTATGTCTATTTATAGACTAAAGCAGATATAGCGGAGATAGATCATATATTTCTGATGTGACAGTCATAGGTTTGACTTCATCAGAATAGGGATGAATCAGTTAAGAAGGTAGTAGGGTATGATGTCCTGGTATTTGATGACATACACAGAGTAGGAAGTGATATTCCTATACTACGATCGGTTATACTTTGGTTGTCACACAGTAGTTTCTCTACATAGGAATTGGATCTTATATCGTACATTCTGGTTACTAGATCTATGGTTTTAGATCTAGATTTGGGTGGTTTCCCAATCTGGGTACTTAGACAGCATTCTATGAGTATTTAGAATGGACGACTCCTGGCATGGTGGTGTACCTGCAGGTAATGGAGTCACCCTCTCTAAAGGTGTCTTATAGACTAAAGGGGAGAGGGATGCGCATGATTGGCAGATCACTTGCTTACGCAATTGGGTCAATCATGAGATGTGAAGCACCATACCAGATGTTGTTCTTGCAATAGATGCAATAAGTTGATATTGATCCAATCCTGGAGAAACAGTCGGAAGCAGTCTTAGAGCATAAGTTGATGTTCTAGGGATATGATAACAGCATTCTCCTTCGGGAGACAGTTATCATTCCAGGCTTCCAAGGTGACCTGGATGGCAGAGTGGCTGTCAGAGTTATAGTTTTCCCTCTGACGAGGGGAAGTATTTTGGACAGGTGGTCCAGGTGGATACTGAGGGAAGGCATGGCGCAGGATACTGATTAAGTTCAGTTGACGATACAGTCTAAGAAGTTTGGATTTGGAGTTCATTTATGAGCTAGGTCTCGTCAGATATCCAGACATATTCTAAGACAGGTATTGCTCATTTCGGGAGATGGCTTTCTCCGCGAACTTGAGATATAGAGAGACATAGAAAGAAACACCAGAGCAGATCCACTCACTGAGGCTATTCCTCGAACGCAATAGTTCCGCAAACGAGTTGTGAGACTGACTAGTAGAGGAGTTGAGTGTTCGATATCACATGGGCTTTGAGTATGCGACATCGCAATAATTAGCCTTGAGTGCAAGTGGGAGATTGTTGGATATAGTGCCCTCAGAGTCAATTATTTGATCACAGGCACGTGATTGCAATGATTGAGGGAGGACCTATGCCGGTAGGACAGTCTTACTCGCGATGATAGTATGCTATCTGGTTTATCTTTATCATCGTATACTGCTTTAGGTGACCTTACGAGTTGCTATTACACGTTGATAGAGCCCCTAGGATTCTTGCTTGACTTCCAGCAGTATGAGGGCGATCATATAAGTGGGAGCTGGGGTCTATAAGCAAATCCTTAAAAGGTCCCTAGTCGTGGGAGTTTCGAGACAGGGCATCGATTCTCCAGTGTAGACTAGTGTATACAATCGAGACCCCGACGAGGGGCGGTGGCCGGTCTCACAAGCCACTGGTGTCATTTGGTTCACCTAAGATGTATACAGGTGCTCATTAGGTTATGAGTACACCGGACAGGACTCGCCGGGAACATGCTAGTTGGGATTATACCAGATGTCATATAGCAGTTCCCTGGTGACATGTGTACATGTTAGTTCATCGACCTGAGATCGTCATTTGTCTCGTGTGAGTTCCCACTGTACTTTGATTACTACCCTACCACGGCTCAAAGGAGTCGTGCAAACAGGTTTTAGTTGGGTACAGTCCCGAGCCACATGGAGGCAGTGAGCGGATCTGCAGGGGTTCGTCTCTCCCGGTATTGAGGGTGAGGTCGCGCTGTGTCTAGGAGAGCCAGAACATGAAAAGTCCTTGGCCAAGGCAGGAGATTTGCTGGTAGGTATTCCAGTAGTATCTCAGGGTGTTCTGGGCTACACTCCGACACGACTTGTACCGCTTTTGGGGGTCTGACTTTTTACCAACCCCCTAGGCCCGCCATGCGATGCTCATAGACGAACGGACCGGACGGTACGGATATTGTCACTGACAGGCTCAGTAGGGTGTCAGGATGAGTTCGCTCATCGACGTCCCATTTGGTCAGTACCTGGTAGCCCGTTACGTATTGGCTGATACCTCTGACGTGCTAGTGGTTAAATCCACAGCCATAGTATTGACGAGTCTTTAGAGTCCACCACACACACAGTTACTCAAGTTTCGGGCAAAACGCTGTAGAGGCCGTATGGAGATATGGCAGGGTTCGATCAGATACGTGCGGTATTGCACAGATCGTGATCGGACGGTTTTTACTAGCCGGCTTTGGCTTAAGCCGGATCCTAGTATTAGATAGTGTAGATTTTGTCTCTTTGCATTTGTATTCAGTGGGAATACAAATGCGGACATGTATATGCAGTAGTGGGGTTTTCCTGTAATTTATTACGGGATCAGTTTTCTGAGGTTGCCAGTTTGTATTCCGTTCCGGCCAGTTTTCCTTTGTTCTTTCCCGGCCGGACTTTTCCGGTGGAGGGGGTTATTTGCAAGTTTGCAAATAACTCTTTGTGGATGTGTTATTTGTGAAATGGAAGATTATGAAAGCATCTTTTGATACCATTCTTTTCTATCATCATTTCTTGCTTTTTTGAGATGAGAAAGGATTTGAGGTTGATTTGATAATGTTATCATTGCCTTTTTGGATGTGGTCACCTCTTTTATATCCTACACTCACCTCCCTTCTCGTATTCTCTCCACCATTTTTTCCTAATAGGGGCCGGCCACAATTTCGGTGAAAGGGGGGTTTCATTTTTGAATGAGGGAAAAATTTGTTCATCTCTTTTTCATGCTACAAAATTCTAGCTCCACTTGAAAGTTCATTTCATTCTCTTCTCCATCCATGGCAACTTCACTACCCCCAATAGACTACGATTCTACACTAGTCTATAGCAAATCTTGGACGTGTCGGCTAGCCAACTTCGCGCCCGAGTTGCCTCGGTCCAGAGGTGGGAGCCCGTAAAAGAATCCGGCTACGTGGTGCCCTTTCCGACGAGGAGGTGACGGACGGAGATTCCGCGGGAGATCGGAGTGGAGACGAAGACCGAAGGACACGGATTGCTTGGTATACTTCTCTACCCATCTTGTTGTATGCTAGTAGCTAGGTTAATGGCCCGATCCGGGTTAAAAGTGCGCGGTGGTGCTGGTTTGCTAGTTTGCAAAGCTTTTCGCTTCCGTATTCCGGCGTCGGATTGACGGCCGGGGCGCCGCCGTGCACTTACAAGATATACTTCAAGCTCTTGTGATCTGTGAAGATCTGACACGACTCCCCGTACAAGTAGTGTATCCAAATCTTCAACGCAATGACCACTGCGGCCATCTCAAGATCGTGAGTGGGGTAATTCTGCTCGTGCTTCTTCAGCTACCTAGAAGCTTAAGCAATCACTCTATCATGCTGCATCAATACACAGCCGATCCCCACTCGAAAAGCATCATAATAAACAACATAGTCGCCTGATCCAGAAAGTAAAGATAGAACTGGTGCCGTCGTCAACCGAGTCTTCAACTGCTGAAATCTCTGCTCGTACGCATCAGTCCAAAGAAAAGGAACTCTCTTCCGGGTCAGTCCAGTCAGCGGTGCAGCGATACTTAAGAAATCCTGCACAAAACGGCGATAATAACCAGCTAAGCCCAAAAAGCTGCGGACCTCAGTCACCGATACAGGTCTGGGCCAGAGCTGTACAGCCTCGATCTTCCTCGGGTCCACTAGAATACCATCACTAGTCACCACATGACCCAGGAAGTCAACACTATCAAGCCAAAATGCGCACTTTGAGAATTTAGCATACAGCTGGTGCTCTCTCAATATCTGCAAAGCAATTCTCAAGTGCTGCTCATGCTCCTCACGACTCCTAGAGTACACTAGTATGTCATCAATAAACACAATAATAAATTGGTCGAGAAACGGCCTGAAAATCCGGTTCATCAGATCCATGAATGCTGCTGGCGCATTGGTGAGTCCGAACGACATCACCAAAAACTCATAATGCCCATAGCGCGTACGAAAATCAGTCTTCGGAATGTCATCATTCCGAACACGCAACTGATGATAACCCGAACGTAAATTAATCTTAGAAAAATGTTTCGCACCCTGGAGCTGATCAAATAAATCGTCAATGTGAGTTAAAGGATACCTGTTCCGCACCGTAACTCGGTTCAATTGACGATAATCCACACACAGCCTCAAACTGCCGTCCTTCTTCTTGACGAACAGAACAGGAGCTCCCCACGGCGAAACACTCGGACGCACAAGTCCCAAATCGAGCAACTCTTGCAATTGATCTTTAATCTCTCTAAGCTCTGCCGGAGCCATCCGATAAGGCGGTATGGAAATAGGCTCCGTGCCAGGAATCAGATCAATGCAGAACTCAATATCGCGCTCTGACGGCAACCCAGGTAACTTATCGGGAAAGACATCGGGAAACTCTCGCACGGTAAAAACCTGGTCCAACAACTCCACTGTGGCTCCAGTATCATGAATGAAAGCCATGAATCCCCGACATCCCCTCCTCAAAAGCCGACTAGCACACAGGACAGAAATCAAACTGCGAGGGGCAGCACCACGGTCCCCCTGCACAATAAACACTGACTCGCCGGGATAACAAAATCTAACTGTCTTCTCGCGGAAGTCCACGGATGCATAGCAAGTATCTAGCCAGTCCATGCCCAACAGAACGTTGAAGTCCAACATCTCGAGAAGGATCAAGTCGACGGACAGATCTCTGTCACCAATACGGACAACACAAGACCGGAACACGTGTCGTGCAACAAACGACTCTCCCACTGGAGTAGTCACGACAAGCGGCTGATCTAGAAAACACGACTCTCGGCCTGACCTCGGCATGAAGTGTGTAGAAACATACGAATGCGTAGATCCCGGATCGAAAAGAACATGTGCATCATAAGAACATACAGAAAGGGTACCTGAAACCACAACATTGGACGCCTGAGCGTCCTGGTGAGTCAAGGCAAAAACCCGTGCCTGCCCTCTGTTAGTTATATGTATGCGCTAGAGGCTATTACTGTACATACGATGTATATTGTAGTGGATGCTAGGACATATATAGCGAGGACTTTCTTGCTCGACATGATAGTACGCTATCTGGTTGTACTTTATCTTAACATGTACTATGATTGTCTCTATGTTACATGTTGATAAAGCCCTTAGGATATGTACTTGACTACTGGGACTATGATGAGATCATACTAGTGGGGCCACGGTAGTCGACGAGTACATCCTATAACTGTTCCTAGTCGAGGGTGTATCGAGACAGGGCATCGATGCACCAGAGTAGACTAGCGTATACGCATCATGACCCATATGATGGGCGATGGATGATCCTATATCCATCGGTGTTTGACATCAAGGATGGTGTACGGGTGCTCAGTGGAGACTGGGTACACTGGACGGACTCGCCGAGAACTCCCAGATGGTATTATACCTCACGTCAGATGGCAGTTCTCCGGTGACACTGGTACAGAGTAGTCTGTTGACCCGAGATCGTCATGGAGTCTTGTGTGATTCCCACTGTGCTTTGATTTCCATCATACCACGTCCAAGAAGGTGTGCAAAAAGGTGGCTTTTAGGTACAATCCCGAATCACATGGAGGCAATGAGCGATAGGAGGGGATTCGTCTCTCCCGATATAGGGAGTTGATGTTGTGCTGTGTTCGATTGGCTATAACCGGAAATCCCTGGCCAGGGTTGCTGAGATTTACTGGTAAGTGTTATCAGTAGTTTCTCGAACTGTTATAGACCTCATATCGACACGACTTATCGAGCAACCGGGGTCTGACATTTACCACCCCTATGCGAGATATGCGACATATCAGACGACGAGACCGGACTGTACGGGAGTGTTACTGATTGGATTCGCAAGAGAATATACAGGCTTGCTTGTTGATCTTCTGATCGCTCAATACCCGGGTGGCCGTTACGTTTAGCAGACCGCTTGCGGCTTGTGGGTCTTTGATATGATCATCACCTACTGCCGGCGTATTGACGAGTTTTTAGAGTCCTACACAGGGGTTTCCTGGCTCAAGCGAAACGGAGTAGGAGCACATATGTGATATGTGTGGGACCGAGATTAATACGATATGAGATACCGTATTCTATTCTCGCGATTCGTGACATTGATCGGTTGTATGCGATATAGCCGGGTTATCGGATCAAGTGTTGATTCGATAAGTTGTTACACATGATATTTGTCGGTTATAGCCGGGTTATTAAATCAAGAGTTGATTTAATAATTTAATGTATAATTATATATTTGATATATTACATTACATTAATTAGTATTATCTCACTTATGATTTATTTTCTCACTAGATTGTGCATAAATGTATATGTGATATATATTTGTGTACATATGATTGTGTCATGCTTGATGATACATCAAAGATGGGTGTATGAGACTTATACCAAGATTAGGGTTTTGTTTATATCTTAAGAATAACAAAAGAGAAAGACTTTGTCAAAGTTCTCAAGCTTTCATGAAGCTTGTGGAAACATTGACAAAGTCAACTCTTTTGTCATTCTTAAGGATATTTAGTTAACCCAACCCTTAACCATATACCTTGGTCAATTCTCTACAAGAGTTAAGCATGATAGCTTAACTCACCCATGGTTACATTATTGAGAAGGATTAATTCATATGATGATATTATTCTTTCTTCATCTTCTTCTTCATTAAGGTCCTTGAAAAGCTTTCAAGCTCTAATGGTGTTATGAGGAAAAATGTGAGAAAATCAATTCTAAAGTGAGCCCACCTCCTACTTCTTCATCCTCTACCACTTGCCATGTAGTAGAGTGTGTTCTCTTCACAAAGTTCATGACCTAGTGAAAGAATAGCTTGAGTTAGTGTTTCCCCGACGTAGATCATCTTCGGCCTCGAAGTCATCGAAGCAAGCACGTTCGTTCTTCTTGTGGAGCTTCTCTAGAGTCCGGAGTTCACGATCGCAGCAAAGGGGACATCTACACGGAGCTATTGAAGTGAAGGACCGGATCTACAAAGGTTGTAATCCCTCTCACTTAGTGTTAAACTGTTTAACATGTTAGTTTTCGCCTAAACTCTAGTTTAAAGATCCGGCTTTGGGTTCTTCGGCACGGCTAAAATTTTAATCGGGTATGGTTGATGTTAGGTCCACGTTACCGCTCCCGGTACTTTCGGGGTTGCGGAAACGGTAAAACAAAAATTTTTCTGAACATGGTAACATGGACCATAAAAGCCGGATCTTTGCTAAACAATACACTAGCATCCTAACTAGAGATTTGTCTACTCGGTTAGGGGTTATACCTCAACTTGAACTCCTTCTCTTCTTGTTGTTCTTCTCCTTGCTTGCTCCGTGGCTTGATCCGGACTTAGGTCACCTCCGCGGCCTCCTTGAGTCGAAGACGATCCATCCGAGAGATGTACACCGAGCTCCACCTCGAGCCGAGGTAACTAGGGCAAAGAGATTGCTAATCTAGAAGCCCTAGGTTGTGTTTAAGTGATAGATGAATGCTTTTGTCTTTGTGGGATCTTTATCTCACAACACATGAGATCAAAAGATGAATCAAGAGGAGGAAGAAGGAGGAGCTAGCTAACAACCATGGAGCTTCTCATTTCAAGAGAGAGAATGAGAATGAGCAAATGAAAAACTTAACCAAGAGAAAAACCAACCATGGTTGCAATAATGCAAAACATTATCATTACTAATCCCATCAAGATAAAGTTGATGGCTACAAATGACATGACCATTATCATAACAAAAAGAAAAAGAAAACCAAAGAATACTTTAGATCTTTCAAGAAGATCCTAGTCAACTTTGGTCAAACGGTCAACAAAGTCAAGAAGGTCAAATGGTCAATGTAATTAGCCATAACATAATTATCAATGAAAGGATTAGTAAATAATGTCCCCGGCTCATAATGGTTTTGACCAAAACGAACTGTCAAAACCCTAATGAGTCCGCCTCAAAATGGTTTTGACCGAATCAACTGTCAAAACCCTAATGAGCCTGCCACATAACGGTTTTGGCCGAACCAACTGCCAAAACCCTAATGAGGCACCTCCTCCTTCATCGCTCCGGAAAACTGTTCATACACACCTGCATCCGTATTCCGTAGAATGCGGATGCACAGAAGACAAAACAAATCCATCCGTGCAATACTAGGATCCGGCTTAAACCAATGCCCACTAGTATTGCCTTCCCGAACACCACACGCACACAAGTGTACGTAAGTGATCGCAGCCCTGCCGTAAAACCATGCGGCTTCTACACGTTTCGCTCAGTGCAGGGAAACTCTCTGTGTGGGACTCTAAAAACTCGACACTACGGTGGCAGTGGGTTTAACCACAGACCGCAAGCGGCACTAGCTGTACGTAACGGTCCCCAGGTAGATGTCGATAAGAAGGCCGATGAGGTAAACCCATCCGAACTCCTACTGAGTCTGTATGTGACAATCTCCGTACAGTCCGGTCTGTTCGTCTGATACATCGCATGGCGGGCCTAGGGGGGCGGTAAACGTCAGTCCCCTAATAGCGGTACAAGTCGTGTCGGAGTGAAGCCCAGAACACCCTGAGATAACACTGGAAACCTACCAGTATATCTCGCTTGCCCTGGCCAGGGACTACTTGTGTAATGGCTCTCCTAGACACAGCGCGATATCAACCCCCAATACCGGGAGAGACGAATCATGTCTAACCGTCACTGCCTCCAAGTGCTTCGGGACTGCTCCCAACTACTACCTGTTTGCATGACTCAGTAGAGCCGTGATAGGGTAGTAATCAAAGAACAGTGGGAACACACTCGAGGCGAAGTGACAGTGTCAAGTCAGCGGACTAAGCTGTACTCATGTCACCTGGGAACTGATAACTGACGATAGGTATAATACCAACCATCAGTTCCCGACGAGTCCTGTCCAGTGTACTCGTAACCTAACGAGCACCCGCATACTATCTCAAGTACGGCGTACTGACGGCTGTGGGACAGACCGTCTCCCGTGCTGGGATGAGAAGCGCATACGCTAGTCTACTCCGGAGTATCGATGCCCTATCTCGATACTCCCACGACTAGGGACGTGTATAAGGATGTGCTTGTGGATTACCCAGCCCCCACGAGTGTGATCGCCATCACAACGCCGGTAATCAAGCAAAGATCCTAAGGGCTCTAATAATGCGTATAGGTGATATAATGAATAAACACACATATACACATTAAAGCAGAGACAAACCAAGTAGCATACTACTATATAGAGCAAGATTGTCTGTACAACTGTGAATATCCCAAGCTTCCATCAAGTAATATACATACTAGTATGATACAGTAATGGCCTCTAGGGCATATACACTACCAATCTCTCACTTGCACTAAGGCCATGTACTGGCGTATCGAAGACCTATCATCTCGATCAGCCGCTCGAACTGAGTCTGGGGTAAGGCCTTCGTGAATGGGTCCGCTGTGTTGTCCTTTGTGTCCACTCTCCGCACCTCGATCTCCTGGCGATCAATGATCTCCCTAATCAGGTGATACCACCTTAAGATGTGCCTGGATTTCTGATGGGACCTTGGTTCCTTCGCTAAAGCTATAGCCCCATTGTTATCGCAATACAAAGGTATTGGGTCAACAATGGACGAAACCACCTGAAGTTCACTAATGAACTTCTTTGTCCAGACCGCCTCTTTTGCGGCATCGCTTGCAGCAATGTATTCAGCCTCCATCGTCGAGTCTGCAACGGTATCCTGTTTGGAACTCCTCCAACATACCGCCCCTCCGTTGAGGGTAAACACAAAACCCGAGACAGACTTGCTGTCATCTTTGTCACCCTGGAAGCTTGAATCGGTAAAGGACTCGACCCGGAGGTCTCCATTACCGTAAACCAGGAACATCTCCTTAGTCCTTCTCAGGTACTTGAGAATGTTCTTCACTGCTGTCCAGTGGTCCTCACCTGGGTCTGACTGATACCGGCTTACCGCGCTCAGCGCTACATCTGGTCTTGTACATAGCATCGCATACATTATAGATCCTACCGCCAAAGCGTAGGGTATAGTGCTCATGCGAACCCTCTCCTCGTCAGTCTTGGGAGACATCTTCTTGGAGAGGGTAATTCCGTGCAATGCGGGTATGTTACCGCGCTTGGAATCCTCCATACTAAATCTCTTTAGTACGGTCTCTATGTACCTGGACTGCGAAAGTCCCAGTAGTCTCTTGGATCTATCTCTATAGATCTTGATCCCCAAAATGTACGAGGCATCACCCAGGTACTTCATGGAGAACCGTTGTGAAAAAAATAGCTTGACCGATTGTAGCATAGGAATGTCATTTCCTATCAAGAGAATGCCGTCCACGTACAAGACTAGGAATACGACAGTTCGTCCTACAATCTTCTTATAGACACAAGGTTCATCTTCGTTCTTGATGAAATCAAATTCCTTGATTGCCTCATCAAAACAGATGTTCCAGCTCCGCGATGCCTGCTTTAATCCATAAATGGATTTAAGCAACTTGCACACCTTCCCGCTGCTCCCACTGTCTATGAAACCTTCTGGTTGATCCATGTAAACGCACTCTTCCAAACAACCGTTTAGGAAAGCCATTTTAACATCCATCTGCCAGATTTCATAGTCATGGAAGGCAGCAATGGCAAGTAAGATCCGAATGGATTTGAGCATAGCCACCGGAGAAAACGTTTCGTCATAGTCCAAACCAGGTCTTTGACGAAAACCTTTTGCAACGAGTCTAGCTTTATAGGTTTCCACCTGCCCATCTACACCAAGTTTCCTTTTGTAGATCCATTTGCATCCAACGGGTTTTACCCCAGGTGGAGCAATATCCAAGGTCCACACTTTATTGGCGTACATGGACTCCATTTCGGATTGCATTACTTCCTGCCACTTATCAGAGTCCCTACTGATAATGGCCTGCCTGAAACTGGTAGGGTCATCTTCTTCCAAGATGCAATCCTCTCGATCCCCGTCAATGAGAAAACTGTAGTATCTCTCGGGCGGATGAGAAATCTTACCAGATCTGCGGAGTGGCTGAGGTTCATTTGGGGTTATTGATTCTAGCGGTTCCTCCAAATTTTCTGTCAAAGCTTGTGTTTCTGGAATTTCATCCAGTTCTACCGTGCTGCCACTAATGTTTTTAACAAGAAATTCTTTTTCTAAAATTGTGGCATTTCTTGAAACAATTATCTTCTGTTCCTCTGCATGGTAGAATAGATACCCACTTGAATCTTTTGGGTATCCCACAAACTTACACAAAATTGCCCGTGCCTCAAGTTTGTCTGGGTTCTGCTTTTTGACATAAGCTGGGCAACCCCAAATCTTAATACGTTTAAGATACAAACTTTTACCACTCCATATTTCATACGGAGTCTTAGGCACGGATTTGGAAGGAACTTGATTCAATAGATGTGCTGCAGTTTGAAGTGCATATCCCCAGAATGATAGAGGTAACTCAGCACTACTCATCATGGAGCGAACCATATCCAACAGGGTACGATTCCTCCGCTCCGAAACACCGCTGTGATGTGGTGTATAAGGAGGAGTAAGCTGAGAGAGAATACCATTCTCTTTTAAGTAATCTAGGAATTCCGTGCTTAAGTACTCCCCTCCTCTATCAGACCGGAGGATCTTGATACTTTTGCCAATCTGGTTCTCTACTTCCTTTCTGAATTCCTTGAATTTCTCAAAAGCTTCAGATTTGTGTTTCATCAGATACACATATCCGAACCTAGAGAGATCGTCAGTGAATGTGATGAAGTAGGAGAACCCACCCCTTGCATGTGTAGACATTGGACCACATACATCACTGTGTATGAGTCCCAAGAGCTCTGTTGCTCTTTCTCCATGTCCGGTGAACGGAGATTTGGTCATTTTCCCTTTGAGACAGGACTGACAAGTTTCATAAGATGAAAACTAGAACGCATTCAAGAGTCCATCTTTATGTAACTTACTCAGTCTTTTCTCTCCGATATGACCAAGTCTACAATGCCACAAGTAGGATTCATTCGTATCTGAATTTTTCCTCTTGCGTGTGTTTTGTATATTGAGAACAGTATTCTGATTTAGAACGTAGATACCATTACACAGTGTACCCTCTGCAACCAGTACCTTATGAAGGTAAATGTTCATGATATTCTTGTCAAGAACAAAGTTATATCCATCTTTATCGAGTAAAGAAACTGATATGATGTTGCAAACCATGGAGGGTACATAGTAGCAATCGTTCAAAATCATAGTCTTGCCATTTGGCAATACTAGGTGATATTCACCGACGGCTGCCGCATTTACTTGTGCTCCGTTCGCTACTCTGAGCGACATATCACCCGGTGCAACTTTCCTACTTTTTCTCAGTCCCTGCAATAAATTACAGATATGAGATCCTGATCCGGTATCAAGTACCCAGGAGGTAGGGCTGACCGTAAAACAGTTCTCAATTATAAGAACACCTGAAGTAGATGCAAAACCATGCATCTTCTTCAACTGGGTATCCTGGAAATCCATACAATCCCCTTTCCCTTTCTCATACTTATGACTGTTGTCACAAGTTAGAGCTGAACCAACGTTCCCCATCCCCGAATAAGAATTCGGATCGGTCAAGCGATACATTTTATTATCTTGATTATGGCGTGAAAAGGCTGCTACCTGGAGAGAGAGAAAAGAAACACTCAGCGGGCGCTCTTGCAAGATTAGATTGGTTTATTAGTTTATCTAACCAGGATGTCTCCCACTGTTTCCTCAAATTCTTCTTAAAACCTTTTAAAAGAAGAACTAGTCGGGATTTAATTCACGTCACAATACTTGCTTAACCTTTCAGCCAGACTAGTGTCGGTATTTCGAGGGAGGTTTTCCAACGCTTTCGCGAAGTTCCTTAATTTAAGAACCTCTTTTCCCTGGGGGCGTAGCCCCGCTAACACCTTTCTAGGCACCTACTAGGTTTATAGCATTGATCGTTAAGTGAAAGTAATCTCCCGAGAGTAATCCAACTCATCAGTGGGATCGGGATCCAACTGTCATTGTGTGATAACCTAGATGGAATCCACTCTAGCTACCACACTCCAGAAGGTATGCGAAATCTGCAAGTTTCAGTTCTTTTGAAACTCCCGATGCGGTTTTTGCCCCTAGGACCCAAGTGATCTTGACACAGTCAACAAATCAAAAAGTCCTAGTCAAGTTCATCCCGTCATTATCTTGATTGCATTAAACCCACCTGCATAACCCTTGACACAGTCAACAAGGTTCTACAAATGTCCTAACCAATCATATTGTATCCAGCAAATAAGCTACACTTAGCTACCGTTCACTGCGCCTTGACACAGTCAACAAACGGAGCACGAATACTAAGTATAACTTATAAGAAATGACGGAGGGCTACGGCTGGGTTTTTGGCAAAAAACCCGTTAACGTAATGAACTTAATATCGTTGAAGGAACGTGATACATCTTTTTGAAAACATACTGGCGAAAACTTTTGCTAAAGAGGTCACTCCCTGTGAAGGGATCTCGGCTCTTTCCTCGTCGAGTGAGGTGCTGGGCATTCGTAAGATGAATACCTCGATGCAAAGCAAGAATAATCGACTATGGTGAAGTTATTACCCTGACGCAAACCTTTTGTCCAAGGGGTCACTCCCGATGAGGGGATCTCGGCCCTTGCCTCGTCGATTGAGGTGCTGGGCATTCATAACCGAATACCTCGATGCAAAACAAAAAGATGAACGTCCTTGTAATAACAGCTTTTTGAAAAACTTGTTCCAACAACGTCTTTTAGGTTTATTTTCTTGCATTAGTTCTTTTAATGCATCCCATCATTTAAATCCTACCATTACAGAAAACAACCAAAATATGACGTACGCTTATGCCATTCGCATTCGCCACGGGGCCCCGTCATCACCCGTTAGGTTTCTTAACTAACGACAGAGTGGGGGCTGGGCTAGCGCGGCTGTAAAACATAAGCAACGTCTAAATAGTTATTATATATAGTTATACAGCAATGATAGCCAATCCAGATCACAGATGAACACTTTGGATATACTAGGAACCCGCGATTCGTTCGAGCCTGCAACGAAAAGCGGATTACACGGTCGCGATGAATAGCCAATACCCCACCCAAGACCCCTACGGGTGCGGCAAACTACCCGCCAGTACCCGAAGCGAAGCAACCTCCCTCAACGCCGTGAGTAGGCCACTCGGCACTTCGAGATACCCGGTAGTTTGTGCACCCCCTCCATGGGTCTATCCTAGGAGCAAAAACAGTAAAAAGAATTATACAATGACGGCTACAACCCTGACCCGGTTGTGCGGCCATACAAATAATATTACATCAATTTACAAATTTATTACATGAATGAAAGAAAAAGAAACACTCATCTCACATCCACCCCGGCTATTCATCCGCGACAATCCAACGAGTTCATATACACAAACCATCAACAACACAGATCACAGATGTGTATAACCCCCACTAATCGGCGTATAGCGATTAGTAGACGTTCAATACACATATAACATTACAGATATAACCATTAGCCAAAGTCTACAGAACATCGACAAAAAATACGGACTTTTAAGCCCCAAAAACAAATTTTGCTTTCTGGAAAATCTGGGCAGAAAAGTCATATACCAAAAATCCCAAAATACCCAAATATGAAAACTGCAAGAAAAAGATTCCCCAACAGAGCCAAGGGAGCCGCGGTTCCGCGGCATAAGCAAGCTTATGCCGCGGAAACGCGGCGCTTTGGATGAGTTGGGGGATGAAATTTTTCCAGTTTTCAAATAAAAGCCTGAGCCGATTTTTAGTGTATAAATTTTTAATTTTGGAACAGTTCTAAAATTCGGCAGAAACTGAATTTTCCGGGGTAATTTTGCGGGTTTTCGTCCGGTCGATATTCTTAATACTTTGCTAACATGCTAGGGTGTGTTTTGTTAGGCTCTGATACCACTGTTAGGTCCACGTTACCGCTCCCGGTACTTTCGGGGTTGCGGAAACGGTAAAACAAAATTTTTTCTGAACATGGTAACATGGACCATAAAAGCCGGATCTTTGCTAAACAATACACTAGCATCCTAACTAGAGATTTGTCTACTCGGTTAGGGGTTATACCTCAACTTGAACTCCTTCTCTTCTTGTTGTTCTTCTCCTTGCTTGCTCCGTGGCTTGATCCGGACTTAGGTCACCTCCGCGGCCTCCTTGAGTCGAAGAAGATCCACCCGAGAGATGTACACCGAGCTCCACCTCGAGCCGAGGTAACTAGGGCAAAGAGATTGCTAATCTAGAAGCCCTAGGTTGTGTTTAAGTGATAGATGAATGCTTTTGTCTTTGTGGGATCTTTATCTCTCAACACATGAGATCAAAAGATGAATCAAGAGGAGGAAGAAGGAGGAGCTAGCTAACAACCATGGAGCTTCTCATTTCAAGAGAGAGAATGAGAATGAGCAAATGAAAAACTTAACCAAGAGAAAAACCAACCATGGTTGCAATAATGCAAAACATTATCATTACTAATCCCATCAAGATAAAGTTGATGACTACAAATGACATGACCATTATCATAACAAAAAGAAAAAGAAAACCAAAGAATACTTTAGATCTTTCAAGAAAATCCTAGTCAACTTTGGTCAAACGGTCAACAAAGTCAAGAAGGTCAAATGGTCAATGTAATTAGCCATAACATAATTATCAATGAAAGGATTAGTAAATAATGTCCCCGGCTCATAATGGTTTTGACCAAAACGAACTGTCAAAACCCTAATGAGTCCGCCTCAAAATGGTTTTGACCGAATCAACTGTCAAAACCCTAATGAGCCTGCCACATAACGGTTTTGGCCGAACCAACTGCCAAAACCCTAATGAGGCACCTCCTCCTTCATCGCTCCGGAAAACTGTGCATACACACCTGCATCCGTATTCCGTAGAATGCGGATGCACAGAAGACAAAACAAATCCATCCGTGCAATACTAGGATCCGGCTTAAACCAAAGTCCACTAGTATTTCCTGCCCGAACACCACACGCACACAAGTGTACGTAAGTGATCGCAGCCCTGCCGTAAAACCATGCGGCTTCTACACGTTTCGCTCAGTGCAGTGAAACTCTCTGTGTGGGACTCTAAAGACTCGACACTACGCTGGCAGTGGGTTTAACCACAGACCGCAAGCGGCACTAGCTGTACGTAACGGTCCCTAGGTAGATGTCGATAAGAAGGCCGATGAGGTAAACCCATCCGAACTCCTACTGAGTCTGTATGTGACAATCTCCGTACAGTCCGGTCTGTTCGTCTGATACATCGCATGGCGGGCCTAGGGGGGCGGTAAACGTCAGTCCCCTAATAGCGGTACAAGTCGTGTCGGAGTGAAGCCCAGAACACCCTGAGATAACACTGGAAACCTACCAGTATATCTCGCTTGCCCTGGCCAGGGACTACTTGTGTAATGGCTATCTTAGACACAGCGCGATGTCAACCCCCAATACCGGGAGAGACGAATCCTGTCTAACCGTCACTGCCTCCAAGTGCTTCGGGACTGCTCCCAACTACTACCTGTTTGCACGACTCAGTAGAGCCGTGGTAGGGTAGTAATCAAAGCACAGTGGGAACACACTCGAGGCGAAGTGACAGTGTCAAGTCAGCGGACTAAGCTGTACTCATGTCACCTGGGAACTGATAACTGACGATAGGTATAATACCAACCATCAGTTCCCGACGAGTCCTGTCCAGTGTACTCGTAACCTAACGAGCACCCGCATACTATCTCAAGTACGGCGTACTGACGGCTGTGGGACAGACCGTCTCCCGTGCTGGGATGAGAAGCGCATACGCTAGTCTACTCCGGAGTATCGATGCCCTATCTCGATACTCCCACGACTAGGTACGTGTATAAGGATGTGCTTGTGGATTACCCAGCCCCCATGGGTGTGATCGCCATCACAACACCGGTAATCAAGCAAAGATCCTAAGGGCTCTACTAATGCGTATAGGTGATATAATGAATAAACACACATATACACATTAAAGCAGAGACAAACCAAGTAGCATACTACTATATAGAGCAAGATTGTCTGTACAACTATGAATATCCTAAGCTTCCATCATGTAATATATATACTAGTATGATACAGTAATGGCCTCTAGGGCATATACACTAACAGTTGATGCCTCGTAGATCCTTGTGAGCGTGCCTAATAACCCTACACCCTCTACCGGCTACTGGCTGTCCTCTTCCTCCGCCACCTCGACCTCTCGGCACAAAACCCCCGCGAACACGACCTCTCTGAACAGGAGTCTGACGCGGCGCAATAACAGGAACAAGAGGCAACGCTCTCTGAGGAGGAGAAGGTGGTAAGGTAACCTGGGGTACTGCTGGCCCTCTCTGACACACCACGGTGCAATCCCGAACAAGTTGATGTAGACTGCCACACCGAAAGCACCCATAAGTGTCACGACCCAAAATTTGGCCCGTAACCGGCATTTAAACTACGTAACGTCTACAGGCGTACGCAACTCAAGTATGCCGAAACCCAGAAATCTAAACCACCCAAATCTGGATCAACGGAGAAAAACATAGTTTTTAACATTTGGAAAATCACAAGTAAAATCTCTAACTCTAGTTTTCTTTCTTGAAAATTTCGGCAGCACCTCCTTTGTAAAAAATAGCCCTAAAAACGGGTACAACAAAGATAATATATAAAAACATCCCAAACGGGAGTAAATCACGCCCAACGGCGGAGACAACCACCACAAGATATAAATATGACGCCGAAGTGAAGAATATAAAGGAAACTGCATAAAAAGGTAAAACTTTTCAACACAGCCGGCTCCCACGAGCACGGCACCCAAAATCACCAATAATACAACACAGAATCCTCACAAGTCGTCTCTAAGTCATAAACAAACAGTGGTAGATGGAGAATACTAGATCCAACAAAAAGGATATACAATGTACAAATGATAACCGCAAACCCACCTAAAATACAGGCCTCACAGCCAAACGTAGCGGATCCGCAAAAGTAGAGATGATAAGACGCCCTGCCGCGACTACTCTGAGGGTAAGCCCTGCAAAACACTGTGGCACAACGGGGGTGAGTTGCCAACTCGTGAATAGTAAATAACATCATACTGTAATCACAGGTTTGCACGAACAGCGATCTATCTATCACATGTAATCCGATAGCATAAGTATGATAAGTGAATATGCAACAATCATGTAAACGTACATCATCAGGGTACTACAACTACATGAAACAATGCATAACAACAATAATCCTGAATGTGTGGGATGATACAATAAAATCTCATGCAAAATTATCAGCATGGAAAAACACCAGTGTCCCTCAGCGACACATCAAATCACAAATCCTCATATCGGCCCTCACATCTTGTAAGTCACATGGAACCTGAGTGTCTATCATCGACACCCGAAACATCATGAAAACATATACCTGTAAGTATATATATATAAGGATATCAACCACGTATGTCCACCGACGATACATAAAAATCATGGAAACCTGAGTGTCTAACACCGACACTCGAAACATCATGAAACCCGTTTCTAGCATCGACACGTAAATCCTCATAACTCAGGCGCTATCATCATGACTTGCCCTGACGATATGTCGTACATCACTCCGGTCGGTATCCCCATGATAAGCACCGAGTCCAAATACAATCACCGGTAGGTAGTGGTCCCAGCGTCAGGCTTATCGTCTACACCACGAAATCACCACTCGCTCCGAGATACCATACCGGGTCCACCATGTACCCGCAGACGGTGCCTCCCGCTCCTCGAATCGGGTATCACAATCCAAATCTCATAACCGAGAAATCACATGGTGGACGCACTGAAATATCATATCAAGAGAAACCGGGTTTTCAAACAATATATAGTTTTCTTGAAATACCCCCATGGTTCTCAAATTCATAAATCATATGAAATCCATATCTCAATGCGTAAAACCATGAAAACCGATATATGAAACATAAGGCATCAATATGAGCATATCAAGGAAAAACCGCTCTTTAAATTGAATCTAGCTTTAAAACATATCATGTGGTTCCCAAATCCTCCGAAAACAAATGCAGCATCATATAATGTGTACATGTAATTGTAGCAAGGTCTAAGTATCTACATGTAAGCAAGTGGGTATGATGCATTTCATAAGCGCAATGATCAACAACTCAATATCACATATAAAAACAATACCTCTTAGGGTATATACAACTATAGCAAGCATATGCGGTATACATGTCAGTATGTGTGCATGATGTACATATAGCTGTAATAGACTATGTGGGTATACATATCAATATGTATGCATGATGTACAGTAACTGAAATCGAGTATGTGGTGTAAATGTCAATATGTATGCATGATGTACAAGTAACTGAAATCGATTATGTGGTGTACATGTCAATATGTTTGCATGATGTACAAGTAACTGAAATCGAGTATGTGGTGTACATGTCAATATGTATGCATGATGTACAAGTAACTATAGTAAGATATACGTAAAGTGGAATAAGGGTCACTACCTCAACTATTCTTGCCCAATGCAATATCACGTATGTATGTGCCCACAATATTTCATATGCACAATGGAATAAGAGTTACTACTCCAATCATTCCTATCCACTACCATATCACGTATGTAGGGTTTGTGTGTGTCATGGCAATTACAGACGGTGTGGGTGTAGCATACAATTTAGTGCTCGTGCAACAAAAACCGTCAGTAATGTGTTATATCTAAAGGTATGAGTCAAGTACAACAGATAATGCTATGCAATGACATTCATATGAAAGTACCTAATATGCAAATACCATGCAGCTAACATATCATATTCACCCCGATGCATAACGCCATACGGGCGATTTCCCCGTAGATGTTAAATCTACTCACCAAAGGTCTCCAGCTACGAAAATCCGACCACCTACTTCCCCTTGTTCGCACCGTCCGAAGTCCCCGCTTGCGACGCTATATTTTCACAAACACAAGAAATAGTGCAAACACTCAGAATTTGACCAATATAACGTAAAACTACGTATTAAATAACGCACAAACACACTAAACTAACTCGCGAGTGTACGTCTAGTGGCTAACGTGCGTAACAATACCACAAACCAAACTGAGTACAGCGGCTGCACAAGATCACGATTCATGTCGCAACACGTAACACGCGGACTCAAAACACTAGATTATAGGTAATCGATCCCAGATTTTGTATACTGAAATTACTAAAAAAGTAAACAGTACCAAACACCCCTAACCAACAGCAGACAACTACCCACAAAAACCCAACACCCAACTCTTCTCTACAGCCCACGTCGCCGAATCGCGCTATAGGGGTCGCCGGCCCCGGCCGGTGGGGTGGTCCTCGTGTCTCAGGTAGTGCTCCAGGGTCACTAGTACAACACTACAATTTTGTTTGGTCACTCACTAAAATTTCCAGATCATAGCAGATCCAAAGGCTCTAAAAAGACATTAAAAACCCAATATTGCACTAATCGATATAAAAAGCGTTCTACGCCAAAATCAACGAGCAATACAACATAAGAACTTCTAAATAACAGTGTAGGGATTATACCTAACAATCTTGCTCACAAGATCCAAGCTTTCCCTAGCTCCAAGTGAATCAAGAAGGCAAAAACCAGACTTGGTGTATATTTTGTGATATATTTTGGAATTTTGAGGATTTATTGTGCAAGAATTGATGCAAAAAGGAAGGGAAAAGATCTAGAGCAGTAGAGGGAGAGAGGGATTCGGCCAAGGGGAGGAAGAGAGAGGAATTGTGTAGGGTTTTCTAGCAATTTCCACATTAAATGCAAAGTTAATGCATTCACACACACATATGCACACATGCATGCACCTTGAATTCTTTTAATTTCTTATTCTGTAACCTAAATTCTAATTCCTAAAAAATATCTAGATAATGTGAGAAGGTTTTGGTTTAACTCAAACTTAATTGATGAGAAGTTCACTTAACAGAAATTTCCCAAAATGCAAATACCGCATTAAAATAACATTAAAATTGGGAAAATTCAAATTGAACCAAAACGTCCCATATACCCCCAAAGCTTGCGCACTAGCTTTATTTTAGCTAGACTAGGTGCTGGCAAGTCTATATGGTCGTTTGATCACAGTCGGGTTAAAACGGGAAAAACCGACAATTTTACCCTAAAACGGAAAAATTCGCATAACGATTTCTGAAACGTTACAATAAGACGGTCGCTGGCCCTCCTGAGAGTAAGAACTGAATAACTAGCCCCGTCTCATATCTCTGCTACTCCCCGAGTCTGAAGGAACTCTGCCTCTGCGTGCAAACCTCGGTCTCCGTGCTGGTACATCCGTACGAGTCCTCTTCGGTTCCGGAACAACCGATGACTCAGCTAGACGCTCCTCCACCAATAGGGCTGTATCCACAGCTGCTGCATACGTGTCGCAATGTTGAATGCTGATGGTTAGGAACAACTGGGTAAGCAGGCCTCGAACAAACCTCTTCACCCTCATCTCCTCAGTCGCCACCAAATACAGAGCATACACTGACAGCTCAGTAAACAGTACATCATACTTAGACACCGTCATCCCCGGAGTCTGACGTAATGACTCAAATTTGCACGCTCGCGCATCCCTGACACTCGGTGGAAGAAAACGGGTGAGAAACACAGTCAGAAACTCAGCCCAGGTCATAGGAGCAAGAACAGCAGTTCTGCCCCTCTCCAACGACTCACACCACTTCTGGGCCAGACCCTCCAGCCGGAAACTCGCGAACTCCACCCACCTCTCGTCGGAGCATCGGAGCGAACGACAAATCTTGGCCATCCGGTCGATAAACGACTGTGGATCCTCAGTAGCATCTGTGCCAGTAAACACCGGAGGCTTCAGCCTCATGAACTCTGTCAGTGACACGGTAATAACCTCTGGAGCTGTAACTGCGACTGCCGGAACTGTAGGTACCATCATGGTCCCTGCAACGGGTGGAACAACAGCCTGCCCCTGTGCTCGAATGGCCTCTACTAAAGTCCCCACAATCTGGCGCAGGTCCTGCATACCGGCCCCAATCATAGCAATATGCTCCGGTACAACAGGCATACCGCCCTGGTCAGTCCTCGCCTCAGATGAGTCCACTCTGACCTCGGCCCTTGCGGCCGCTCTTTGTGCCCTCGTAGTCTTCGGCGGCATATAGGCTGGAAATTGAAACAAGATTCGATAAGGAAACGGAAATCGAATCACAAAGATGTATATCAATCACGGAAGAAATTTCAATCAATAAGTCCTAAGGTCACTTAGGCGGAGAACCGTGTCGTAAGTATGCAGCGGAACATACACACGCTACGTTACTCTGCTTAAGCTACCTACTCCATCATACCAAGGTCATCCTACACTCCAAAAGGTAAAACCTTGCGCTTTGATACCAACTTTGTCACGACCTAAAATTTATCCCGTAACCGGCACTTAAACTACGTAACGTCTATAGGCGTACGCAACTCAAGTAAGCCGAAACCCAGAAATCTAAACCACCCAAAACTGGATCAACGGAGAAAACATAGTTTTAAACATTCGGAAATTTTCAAGTAAAAATCTTTAAGTTTAGCTTTCGTTCTTAAAAATTTCGGCAGCACCTCCTTTGTAAAAACCAGCCCCGAAAACGCGTAGAACATAGATAATAACAAAAGCATCCCAAACGGGATCAAATCACACCCAACGGCGGAGCCAACCACCAAAAACATATATACGACGCCGAAGCGAAGAAATATAAAAGAAAACTGCATAAAGAAGTAACCTTTTCACAAAACCGGCTCCTACGAGCACGACACCCAAAGTCACCACAAAATATAACACTGAAACCTCACAAGTCTTCTCTAAGTCATATACAACATAGTGGTAGATGGAGAATACTAGATCCAACAAAAGATATACAATGTACAAACAGATAACCTCAAACCCACCTAAAAGCAAGGCCTCACAGCCAACCGTAGCGGTATCCGCAAAAGTAGATATGATAAGACGCCCTGTCGCGACTACTCTGAGGGTAAGTCCTGCAAAACACTGTGGCACAACGGGGGTGAGTTGCCAACTCGTGAATAGTAAATAACATCATACTGTAATCGCAAGTATGTAGGGTTACTAGGCACTCTAATAAGGTTCTACAATGCATCAACCATGCCCGTTTAAAAACTTAGCCGTGCCGAATAACCCTAAACAAGATCGTTGCTAGAAAATTAGGGTTTCATATACTAGTAAACTACATTTACTACTTAGGGAATACGAAATACAACCTTTGTAGATCAGTCCTTCACTTCTAAAGCTCCTTGTCATAGTCCCTTCGCTGCGATCATGGGTTTCCCGGTGTCACGCCCCGCTTCCCAAAATACGGAATACGAGGGGTAAACAAGGCCAGCCATGCTCCTACGGTCAAGGAAATGTCCTGCCGTAGTCACACTTCGGCTTCTAGTTTTTCATGGTAAACAGTAATTGATGCACAGGTAATGAGAAATGCAGTAACTGGAATAAAATAGTAATAGAAACTAACCTGATGGGAAACAAATGAATGTAACTCTGAATAGCAAGTCAAGAAGTCTGTGATGCACGTCTAGTTCTGGTCCAGGCTAAATCTTCTCCTCACACTGAGCATGCATACTCAGGTCGTCAGAGCGACACAATAGCAATATAATATATATAAAATCATGTGACAATTCTAACAGTGGTAACAGATATGTGAAACAGTAAATTAATGACAGCATGAATATGAATGTGCAGTAATCAATGCAGCGGTACAGTAAAGCAGTAAAACGATATGTCACGTATCTCAACACAGTATATATAAGGTATATAAATGCCAGTATCTCTATCAGTCTCTAAGTCTCACTGTACAGGTCACTAAGTCTATCGTCAGTCCAAGTGTGAGAGTCAACCACTCGCGAGTGTCCTCCACCCAAGGGTAGAACCCAAGGGCAAGGGACCACGGGCCCAACATGTAAAATGTATATCACGGTGTATATCACATACCCTGTAAATCTCCATATATCTCCCTAAATATATAAGCCGGCATGGGACTCCCGAGATTCTGTTGAACTCACACTTAAACTACCTCACACTCCGTGGTCTACATCAAACGCCAACTATAACCCTAAATACCAATCGGTCTGTGACAAGTCTACGCAAGAGCTGGAGGCAGGACCTCCATCAAGCACATCCCAACTAATACCTAAGATAAATGGCAGTGTCGGATGCCTTATCTGTGACACCCGTGCAAGCGCTTCCATAAGTGTCCCATACCACTTATAGTCACACGTACACGCATCCCACAGACGTCGACAATGCAATAAAATAATAGGGTCACTAATTGTGTACAAGTACGTATCACTTTCACTTATTCACGGATACACGAACACTGACGTACTTGCCACAATCATCACTAGAATCTAACACTGGGTAAATGCACGATGTCACTAGGTTATCACTGCAACGATATGGGTATGATATGTTACGTAAACAGTATATGAAGCATGATTAAGGTTTCACAAAAATAGCATTCTATCACTTGCACGATTTATCATGAAACGTACGTGTATAGTTTAGCGAAACAATAAACAGGTAATAATTAGTATGTTGAGTTATCTATCCATCGAATTTAATTTCAAGCCAATCGGGTTCCAGGATCATTAATTATAACCATTTCATTTTAAGCGCTCGCGGCTGGAAATCCGGTTTCAGAATCAGAAGTCCGTTTCGCAACGCATTTTAATCCCAGTTGGGATCAGATTTTAGCGACGCTACAGTTGGATTAAATCTAGGGTTTTCAATAAGGTTTTCAACGCAATATACGGATCTTCAATCGGGTCTGTACATCAGGAGATATACATTATTCAATACCAATATGTCAGTTCTGATTCTACTGGGACTGTTATGCATCCCGATCTATTAAATTTTAGATTAAATATCAAACGGTAACGAAACAGAATGAAACCAATTGTGTTGTCTAGCTAACAGATTCACCTACAATAAAAAGCAGAGTTCCGCAACATACGAGTCATGGAAATTTTGTGGCACCCAATACGGGATAGCAACCAACAATTGGAGTCGCTCTGGACTGCAGTCCAGAGTCGCACTCCGATCCAATTATCGTCACAGTTTAAGTTTAGGAATATCTGGAGACTAGTATAGGGTTAATTTTCGTCGAGTTGGCTTCGATTTGAGCCCTCGAACTCACCATTCCAGTATGTATATGATTTATGGTGAATTTAATAGTTTTCAGGTACAAGAAAATTCCAGTTTTACGGTTAAATTTGGGGGTAGTTGTTTTAGTCGTTAACGGTCATTTTATCCAGCGAAACTTGCACACCGTATTCATCACAGCGAGGGCCAATGCAAGTAATCCAGTTCCGTCAATTCAGAAGAATATTTTTATTGGGAACACACGTCGAATATGTATGACACATAATTAATCTAAAAGTGTAACACTATGATCTATGCAATTAACGATTGTAACTAGGATATATAGCATGTAAGCAAGTAAAATACTTGCCTGGAATTGTCTCGGGGTTGCACGGAAGCAGTGGCGTCACGAACACGCGACACACGCGCGGCACGGCGCAGCACAGTTCAGCCTTTTGGAAACAGACAATCGTATCCACTCCAGTTACTCTCCGTGCGACCGGTATCACCACCGCCCGAGTTGCTTTTGGTGTTGATTTGCGAGAGGAAGAGAGAGAAATTTCTGAGAACAGGAGGAACTAGAGAGAGTTAGAGAGAGAATAAGAGGGAGAGAGAGAGAGTTGTAGAGTGAGAGAGAGACAGAGATCAGAGAGGGGGCACAGAGGGGGAGAGAGAGAGAGGGTGAGAAAACTGAGAGATAGAGAGTGAAGGAGAGAAACAGAGAGATAGGAGAAGGGAGAGAGAGAGACTGCAGCGAGAGAGAGAGAGAGCAGAGTGAGAAAGAGAGAGAGTAGGCACAGACAGAGAGTGAGAGAGTGTAGAGGGAAAGGGATGGTGAGGAGGATGACGACGACGACGATGATGTTGATGATGATGATGCCGCAGGGGAAAAGTCGACGAGACTTAGAGAGGTGCTCGCCGGCGAGGGACGCAGGGAAGTGGGAGAAAGGAAGTGGGGTGCTCGTGATCGAGGGTGGAGGTGAGGGCGACGACATTGATGGTGGCGTCGAGATCGAGAACGTGGGGGTCGGAGTTGAAGGTGAAGCGGAGGGGATCGACTTGAGCTCGAGAGAGAGGGGGTCGAGACAGGGAAAGAGAGAGGGGACCAGGGAGTTTGAGTGATGGGAGTGAGGAAGAGATCAAGAGAGAGAGAGTCGAGGATGGTGGCGACGGTGACGATGATGATGGTGATGGGGTCGACGAGAAGCAGCGGGACGCCGTCGAGAGGTTGCATGGATGGAGCTCGGGTGCGATTCGTGAGTGAGTAGGGGTGCTTGGATGACGACGAGGAGGGTGCGGCTGTGGTGGTCGCAAGGTTGGGAGGAGGCGGATGAAGAGATGAAGTGGTCGGTGATGGGTGCAGGGAGGAGGAAGGTGAGGGAGCTCGGTCTTAGGAGGGACGAGGGAGAAGCGAAGAGAGAGAGAGGTGACGAGGTTAGAGAGGGGAGTGCGTGACGTGGGGGTAACTGCAGGAGCGGGGGCGTAAGCGTGGGCGTGAGGCGCGGCGGGGAAAGGGATCGCGCGCGCGAAATGGGGAAGTTACCGTTAGAGGAGGAGAGAAGATGAACAGTAGTGGGGTCGGGTCGGGTCGAGCGTGTGCGGGCGTGGGCTGAAGGAGAAAGGGCCGGGCCGAGAAAAATAAAAAGAAAAGAATTTAAATAGGGGAAAACGGAGCGGGCCGGGCCAATAAAAGAAATGAGGCGGTGGGCTCGGGTTGCAAGGCTGAGGAATGAAGGGAAAAATGGTGGAAAGAAAAGAGGGCCGGGCCGGGTTTATAGAAGAGAGGATTAAATTAAAAATGAATGGGCTGGGCTTTTAAATTAGTAAGGGAGATTGGTTTAATTAGAAGAGAAATAGGATTTGGGGTTTAAAGAAGAGATTATAATAAATAAATAATTTTCTAAATAAAATAAATGGAATTCTAAAGTAACAAAATACGGACTTGGTATAAAAAGGGGCCGGGTGTTACATCATACCACCCTTACAAAAATTTCGTTCTCGAAATTTAAAATAAGCGATAAATAATACAACATAGGCGAAAGCTATTATATTGCACACTAACACAAAAGATTTATTAGCAGTACGTGGACGAAGAAATTTGAAAATATAAATTTTTAAGTAAGAACGACATACAGAAATGTAGGTCTAAAACATTTTAGGATAATGTATCGATAAACTGGGTTAAAAATAATTTAGAAAACTTGTATATTGAAATTAAGAAACATGTAACGAAAGCATGCGCGGTGTAAGGTTGCGCTGTCGAAAATAATGGGAAAAGCTAGTAGCGAGTACATGAAATGCGTAAAACGGGGATAGTCAATAAAACGCGCCTTTCGATAAATACAAAATAATGAAAACCAAATTTTCAAATGATAAGGTCCCTGAACATATATATATATAGGGTAATAGGAAGACACATAAAAATGTATAGAGCTTGTTGCGCCATGGCAGCGCCCCGGCCGTCTATCCGAGGCCAAAATGCGGAATCAAAATTTTTCCTTGCTTGGAAACCGGCGCTACCGCGGACAATAAAACCCGGATCGTTAACCATTAACCTATACTAGCAAACAAGAGATGGGAAGAGAAGTATACCGAGTGATCCGAGTCCTCCGGTCTTCTCGTCATCGTCCCGATCTCCCACGGAAAGTCTTGTCTCCACATCGTCGCCTCCTCACCGGGAGGGCACCACATCGCCTGCGTCTTTTACGGGCTTCCGCCTCAATACCGAGGCAACTCGGGCATGAAGCCGGCAACTCGACATGCTCAAGATATGCTGTAGAATGTGTAGTGTAGAGGCTATGTCTCATTTGGGGTTTGTTGCCTTTGAAGATGATGGAGGAATCAAGATTAGAAAAATGGTGCTTGCATTTTTCTAGCATGAAAATAAGATCAAGAATGAAACTCTCAAAATGAAGCTCTCATCTTCTTTTCTCTCAAAATGTCTTCAAAACATTTTGTAATGAGAATGGTGGAGGAAAGAATACAAAAACCACAACCTTAGAAGGAAGGTAATGGTAGTAAAAGCAAGTGGTGACCATAGCCAAAAACATCATGATAACAAAACTCATGTCAAACTCTAAATCACATCTAATCAACAAAAAGCAAGTGATGAGAATGGTATCAAAAGATACTTTCATAATAAATACATTTGCAAGAAAACCCTCCACAATGTGTTATTTGCAAACTTGCAAATAACACCCTCCATCGGAAAAGTCCGGCCGGGAAAGAACAAAGGAAAACCGGCCGGAACGGAATGCAAACTGGCAACTCCAGAAAACTGGTCCCGTAATAAATTACAGGAAAACCCCGATACTGTGCATACACACCCGCATCTGTATTCCGTCCGGATACAAATGCAATGAGACAAAATCTACACTGTACTAAACTAGGACCGGCTTAAGCCAAAGCCGGCTAGAAATATCCGTTCGATCCTGATCCGTGCAATACCGCACGTATCTGATCAAACCCTGCCATATATCCATACGGCCACTAGTACAAACCGTCCAATCCTGATCCGTGCAATACCGCACGTATCTGATCAGACCCTGCCATATCTCCATATGGCCTCTACAGCGTTTCGCCCGAAAGCTGAGTAACTGAAAGTGTGGTGGACTCTAAAGACTCGTCAATACTATGGCTGTGGATTTAACCACTAGCACGTCAGAGGTATTAGCCAATACGTGACGGGCCACCAGCAATTGACCAAAAGGGACGTCGATGAGCGAACTCATCCTGACACCCTACTGAGCCTGTCAGTGACAATATCCATACAGTCCGGTCCGTTCGTCTATGAGTATCGCATGGCGGGCCTAAGGGGTTGGTAAAAGTCAGACCCCCAAAAGCGGTACAAGTCGTGTCGGAGCGTAGCCCAGAACGCCCTGAGATACTACTGGAATACCTACCAGTAAATCTCCTGCCTCGGCCGAGGGCTTTGCGTATGGCTCTCCTAGACACAGCGCGACCTCACCCCCAATACCGGGAGAGACGAACCCCTGAAGATCCGCTCACTGCCTCCATGTGGCTCGGGACTGTACCCAACTAAAACCTGTTTGCACGACTCCTTTGAGCCGTGGTAGGGTAGTAATCATAGCACAGTGGGAACTCACACGAGACAAATGACGATCTCAGGTCGATGAACTAACCTGTACACATGTCATCAGGGAACTGCTATCTGACATCTGGTATAAGACCAACTAGCAGGTTCCCGGCGAGTCCTGTCCGGTGTACTCATAACCCAATGAGCACCTGTATACATCTTAGGTGAACCAACTGACACCAGTGGCTTGTGAGACCGGTCACCGCCCCTCGTCGGGGTCTCGACTGTATACACTAGTCTACTAATGGAGTATCGATGCCCTGTCTCGAAACTCCTACGACTAGGGACCTTTTAAGGATGTGCTTATAGACTACAGCTCTCACTTATATGATCGCCCTCATACTGCTGGCCGTCAAGCAAGAATCCTATGGGCTCTATCAACGTGTAATAGTGACATGTAAGGTCACCTGAAGCAGTACACGATGATAAAGGTAAACTAGATAGCATACTATCATCTCGAGTAAGACTGTTCTACCGGGATAGGTCCTCCCTCAATCATTGCAATCACGTGCCTGTGATCCAATAATTGACTCTGAGGGCACTATCTCCAACAATCTCCCACTTGCACTCAAGGCTAATTATTGCGATGTCGCATACTCACAGCCCGTGTGATACCGAACACCCAACTCCTCTACTAGTCAGTCGCACAAAGCCTGTTTGCGAAACTATTGCGTTCGAGGAATAGCCTCAGTGAATGGATCCGCCTAGATGTTTCTTTCTATGTCTCTCTATATCTCAAGTTCGTGGAGAAAACCATCTCCCGAAATGAGCAATACCTGTCTTGGAATGTCTGGATGTCTGATGGGACCTAGTTCATAAATGAACTCCAAATCCAAACTTCTTAGACTGTATCGTCAACTGAACTTAATCAGTATCCTGCGCCATGCCTCCCTCAGTATTGCCTTGGACCACCTGTCCAAAATACTTCCCCTCGTCAGAAGGAGAAACTATAACTCTGACAACCTCCTTGTCGTCCATGTCACCTTGGAAGCCTGGAATGATAACTGTCTCCCGAAAGAGAAAGCTGCTATCATATCCCTAGAACATCAACTTATGTTCTAGAACTGCTTCCGACTGTTTCTCCAGGATTGGATTAATATCAACTTATCACGTCTACTGCAAGAACAACATCTGGTGTGGTACTTGACATCTCATGACTGACTCAATTGCCTAAGCAAGTGATCTGTCAATCATGCGTATCCCTCTCCCCTTTAGTCTGTAAGACACCTTTAGAGAGGGTGACTCCATTACCTGCAGGTGTACTACCGTGCCAGGAGTCGTCCATTCTAAATACTCATAGAATGCTGTCAAGGTACCCAGATTAGGAAACCACCAAAATCTAGATCTAAAACCATAGATCTAGTAACCAGAATGTCTGATATAATATACAAGTCCTGTGTGGAGAAAACACTGTGTGACAACCAAAGTATAACCGATCGTAGTATAGGAGTATCACTTCCTACTCTGTGTATGTCATCCAAAACCAGGACATTACACCCTACTACCTTCTTAACAGATCCATCCCCTATTCTGATGACGTCAAACCTATGACTGTCACATCAGAAATAGATGATCTATCTCCGCTATATCTGCTTTAGTCTATAGACATAAGCCTGATGTCCACCAATGCTTCCGCTGCTCCCACTGACTACGACAACCTACTGGCAGAGTCATATAGACGTGCACTTCTAAAACTAGTTTAGAATGACGCTATATTCATCCTCCTGCCGGGTCTCGGAGCCTGGAACAATAGCAATGGCAAGTGTGGGTAATCAAGAACTTCCCTGTCACCATCCTTGAGGCTACCGGAGTACCTCTCGGGTGCCTGAAGTTACCCACCGTATCTGCGGAGTGGCCAATGGAATGTCAAACCAGATTGAATCTTTAGGTTCCTTATCAAATCTTCAGTAATCGTTTGTGGTTCTGGAATCGCTTCCAGTTCTACCATACTCCCACTTCTGTTTTTTTGAAAAATAACCATTTCCTTTTAAAATGTGGCGAGTTAAGAACAATATCACTATTGATCTTCCAGATGGTAGAAAGTCAACCCTCGTCATAGCCTGGGTCAACCCACAAACAGCCATTACAGAAACGTGCCTTGAGTTGTCCAGTGTCTGGTTTTAATCATAAGCCGGACAACTCCCCGTACCTTAACATCGTTAAGATATGAACTGTTCTATATCCAATATAGAACCAGAGGCACTGATTTAAATGAACCAGATTCAAATCATGCAGCTATCTCCAGTACATGTCAACTAAATGGAAGGAGGCCGATCAGCGTTACTCAACTTAGGAATGCTTCTAATTATGAGTAACCTGAAAGAGAAGCAATTTCTCTTTATCATTACTATCAACTGAATACCATACACAAGTATCTACATCTTCAATCACTTTGAAGAATCCCGATACTTGCTACACCTGGTTCTCTACTCTATTCAAATACCTATAACTTCTCAAAATTCGGACCCTGTGTTTCCACGAAACACCTGTCTAAAAACTAGAGAAGTCATAAGTAAACCGAATATAGTACGAGGACCAACCCCTCTGTCCTGATGGACACTGGACAACATACAATACTCTGTATAAGTCCGCTGAGTCTAACAACTCTTTCACTGTGCGTCGTAGGTTGAAAACTGTACTTATGGTTAAGAAGAATTACACCGCTGTTCAATGCTCCTTACCTAACCATCCACTGATATAGGTAAATGTCATCGACATAATATCAAAAGGTATATCTCACTCTATGAAAATAGACGTACAGATATATCAATTTGAAATTGGTGCACAACAGCGGATATTCAAAACCAAATATTTGCCGACCGGCAAACAACCCAGGTGGCTTCCTCAAATATCACCAATTACAACGAATCCCGATATAATGAGGATGGTCACCTAATTCCCAATAACTTACTCCCACTCATCATCTGTAAAACCATACAGATGTGAGAATCATACCTGGTAAATACATACCCTGGAGTAAGTATCTAATCGGGAAATCAGTTTTCTTTTAACAGTACACAGTTAAACTGAAACATTGAAATGTTTCGATGGGTTATCCTGGCATTCTTAGTAATGCCTCTTCCATTATCCAGATTCACAACTATAACCGTATAATTCTTTGTCACCTCTCCAAATCCCTTTATATGTCTTTAGTCATTACCTTCTGTACACCCCTTTAGGCCAATTGGTTTTCTTCCCTCCCTACCGTTCGGCACCAGCCTATGGTTTGGAAGAAGACTATCCAATAAGCATAAAAGGTGTACTGTCCTAATCCTAGGAGCACTCGCAACACGAGAGAAGGTGAAGATAAAAGACACCTGAATGTACTTTATTCCTATTTCTCCTGAACTAGGATCCATCCCCGAACTGGAACAAGTTCCTTTCGAGTTCGTATATAACTATACGATGGATTATCCAATAAACTGGGATCTTCGTAGTAATACGGAGTGTCCTGGAGAAATACAAAGGTGATTTAGGATTGGCGAAGAAATACTTGGTTTGGTCGTGAATATCAGTCGCAATTTACTTTGCCCTCTTATTAATCCCTTGCTTTGTCTTAATCTTAATACCTTCTGCACACCATCGTTACGCTAATTGGTTTTCTTCATTCCCCACCGTTCGGCACCAGCCTAAGGTTTGGAAGAAGACTATCCAATTTGCATAATAGGTGTACTATCTCCTAAACCAAGGAGTACTCGTAATGAGAGAAGGTGAAAAGAAAAGACAACTGAATAATCCTATTCGTTTTCTCCAGAACCAGAAACCATCCTCGAAGTCCTTCGAGTTCGTATCTAACCATACGATGGTTTTGTCCAATGGAAGTGGACGTTCGTAGTAATACGGGGTGTCCTGGAGAAAAGGGTAAAAGTAGGAGTGGCAATGAGGTCTGCAACTCTGACAATCCAAAAGCCAGTGTTAAGAAGGTTCGGTCAACTTGGTCACTGAGTCATAGTCCAGGGTCGGGTCAATGGTCGCTGCCAAAGAGAGAGAGAAAAGAAACACTCAGCGTGCACTCTAACCTAGATCAGAATGGTTATCACTTTGTCTAATCTGGAAACCTCCCACTGTACCTCAAATTCTCCTCCAAACCTGAAAGAAGAATTAGTCGGGATCACCCGAGGAGTAAACCAACTCATCAGTGGGAATCGGGATCCAACTATCATTGCATGACAACGTGACGGAATCCACTCACATTATCACACTCCAGAAGGTATGCGCATGTCTGGCAAGTTTCAGTTCTTTTGAAACTCCCGATGTGATTCTTACCCCTAGGACCCATGTGACCTTGACACAGTCAACAAATCAAAGAGTCCTAGTCAAGTTCAACCCGTCATTATCCTGGATTGCATTAAACCCACCCGTACGAGCCCTTGACACAGTCAATAAGGCCGCACGACTGTCCTAACCAATCCCATTAATATGCTCCAAACAAACACTACTTAGCTACCGCACACTACGCCTTGACACAGTCAACAAACGCAGCACGAATACTAAGTAATACTTGTAAGAAATGACGGAGGGCTACGAATGGTTTTTGGCGAAAAACCTTTAACGTAATGAACTTGATATCGTTGAAGGAACTGCATAGCCTTTTATAAAAATATAGTGACGAAAACTTTTACTAAAGAGGTCACTCCCGGTGAAGGGATCTCGGCTCTTTCCCCGTAGAATGAGGTGCAGGATATTCCAACTGAATACCACGATGCAAAGCAAAAGTAATCGGCTATAGTGAAGTTAATGCCCTGACGCAAACTTCTGTCCAAGGGGTCACTCCCGGTGAAGGGATCTCGGCCCTTGCCTCGTCGACTGAGGAGCAGGATATTCAAAATGAATACCACGATGCAAAACAAAAGTGAACGTCCTTGCAATAACAGCTTTTTGAAAAGTGTTCCAACAACATCAGAATAGGTTTGTTTATCTTGCATTGATCCGAATCAATGCAGTCCCATCAATTGATCACACCACAAAGAACGAAAATATACTGACGTACGTATATGCCTTCCGCATTCGCCACTGGGTCCCGTCATCACCCGTTAGGTTAGCTAACTAACGGCAGAGCGGGGACTGGACTAGCGCGGATGAAAAACATATACAACATCTACTAATATATATACCAATATATTATATTTCGCTCAAGGCGTGAATAAAATGCAACATCACAGAAATGTACAGCATCACAGAACAATACAGATATCTGGAAGCCTCGGGTTTCACAGAGCCGCTGCTGAAACCCGACGTTTCCCTGGTCGTGTGGATAGCCTGTGCAATGAAAACCTAGACCCCTACGGGCGCGGCAAGTCACCCGCCAAAACCTGAAGCGAGGCAGCCCCCTTCAGCAACGTGAATGGACCACCCAGCACTTCACGGAATCCGGTAACTCGGGCACCCCTCCTGGGTCAACCTGTACCCCCTACGAGTGCGGCGAATAGCCCGCCAATCCTAGAGTGAAGCCCCCTCCGTCCCAATGCCATGAGATGTGGGCTTGTTGCCCTCCAGAACCCGGCTATCCGCGCACCCCACCGCGGGGCAATCCTAGTACAGAAAGTAAAATATACATACACCGGGTACATCGACCGCAACCAGGTCGTGCCCCAAAAGAATAATACAAACAGGCAGTGACGGCAGTCCACATGTCGGACGCTCGCCCCGTAATATCAAATGTACATAATAAAACAAAACTGTACTAGTATTGCATCCAGGCTATCCCCACCGACCGATCCGCAACAACACAGCATAAACATAGAACATCAACGTGAAAATCACGTTCGCAAATCCGTCTAACCGGGCTATAGCAGTTAGACAGGATTTACCGATCAAGTGATATTCACGGTCGCAGATATAATGTAAATACTGTGAAATAATGTGTTTAAAATATCCGATCGATCAAAAAATAACAAGTGGGCCCCCAAGCAATACTGTAGCACTCACAGAAATTCTGGGCCCAAGTTTAATATTCCAAAACCCCCAAAAATAGTCCACAAGCCCACTGGAAAATTTCGACCCATTGATCCCTTAAACCTGCGGCGGATCAGCGGCAACAAGGGGGATTTTGCGGCGGATCCGCGCTATTCCTGAGAGATCAATGTCTCGAATTTTCCCATATCTCTTAGAACTTCTAGTACATCAATTTTCTACAACCAGAAAAAAATTTCGAGCAAGAAAAAAAACAACAGAAAACTGATGTACACAAAAACGCGGTTTTTGGAATTTTGGTCGATCGGATAAGAAAAACGCATTAGAAAAAGCTAGGCAAGGTTAATGGCGTGGCTCTGATACCATGTTGCGCCACGGCAGCGCCCCGGCCGTCTATCCGAGGCCAAAATGCGGAATCAAAATTTTTCCTTGCTTGGAAACCGGCGCTACCGCGGACAATAAAACCCGGATCGTTAACCATTAACCTATACTAGCAAACAAGAGATGGGAAGAGAAGTATACCGAGTGATCCGAGTCCTCCTGTCTTCTCGTCATCGTCCCGATCTCCCGCGGAAAGTCTTGTCTCCACATCGTCGCCTCCTCGCCGGGAGGGCACCACATCGCCTGCGTCTTTTACGGGCTCCCGCCTCAATACCGAGGCAACTCGGGCATGAAGCCGGCAACTCGACATGCTCAAGATATGCTGTAGAATGTGTAGTGTAGAGGCTATGTCTCATTTGGGGTTTGTTGCCTTTGAAGATGATGGAGGAATCAAGATTAGAAAAATGGTGCTTGCATTTTTCTAGCATGAAAATGAGATCAAGAATGAAACTCTCAAGATGAAGCTCTCATCTTCTTTTCTCTCAAAATGTCTTCAAAACATTTTGTAATGAGAATGGTGGAGGAAAGAATACAAAAACCACAACCTTAGAAGGAAGGTAATGGTAGTAAAAGAAAGTGGTGACCATAGCCAAAAACATCATGATAACAAAACTCATGTCAAACTCTAAATCACATCTAATCAACAAAAAGCAAGTGATGAGAATGGTATCAAAAGATGCTTTCATAATAAATACATTTGCAAGAAAACCCTCCACAATGTGTTATTTGCAAACTTGCAAATAACACCCTCCATCGGAAAAGTCCGGCCGGGAAAGAACAAAGGAAAACCGGCCGGAACGGAATGCAAACTGGCAACTCCAGAAAACTGGTCCCGTAATAAATTACAGGAAAACCCCGATACTGTGCATACACACCCGCATCTGTATTCCGTCCGGATACAAATGCAATGAGACAAAATCTACACTGTACTAAACTAGGACCGGCTTAAGCCAAAGCCGGCTAGTAATATCCGTTCGATCCTGATCCGTGCAATACCGCACGTATCTGATCGAACCCTGCCATATATCCATACGGCCACTAGTACAAACCGTCCGATCCTGATCCGTGCAATACCGCACGTATCTGATCAGACCCTGCCATATCTCCATATGGCCTCTACAGCGTTTCGCCCGAAAGCTGAGTAACTGAAAGTGTGGTGGACTCTAAAGACTCGTCAATACTATGGCTGTGGATTTAACCACTAGCACGTCAGAGGTATTAGCCAATACGTGACGGGCCACCAGCAATTGACCAAAAGGGACGTCGATGAGCGAACTCATCCTGACACCCTACTGAGCCTGTCAGTGACAATATCCGTACAGTCCGGTCCGTTCGTCTATGAGTATCGCATGGCGGGCCTAAGGGGTTGGTAAAAGTCAGACCCCCAAAAGCGGTACAAGTCGTGTCGGAGCGTAGCCCAGAACGCCCTGAGATACTACTGGAATACCTACCAGTAAATCTCCTGCCTCGGCCGAGGGCTTTGCGTAATGGCTCTCCTAGACACAACGCGACCTCACCCCCAATACCGGGAGAGACGAACCCCTGAAGATCCGCTCACTGCCTCCATGTGGCTCGGGACTGTACCCAACTAAAACCTGTTTGCACGACTCCTTTGAGCCGTGGTAGGGTAGTAATCAAAGCACAGTGGGAACTCACACGAGACAAATGACGATCTCAGGTCGATGAACTAACCTGTACACATGTCACCAGGGAACTGCTATCTGACATCTGGTATAAGACCAACTAGCAGGTTCCCGGCGAGTCCTGTCCGGTGTACTCATAACCCAATGAGCACCTGTATACATCTTAGGTGAACCAACTGACACCAGTGGCTTGTGAGACCGGCCACCGCCCCTCGTCGGGGTCTCGACTGTATACACTAGTCTACTAATGGAGTATCGATGCCCTGTCTCGAAACTCCTACGACTAGGGACCTTTTAAGGATGTGCTTATAGACTACAGCTCTCACTTATATGATCGCCCTCATACTGCTGGCCGTCAAGCAAGAATCCTATGGGCTCTATCAACGTGTAATAGTGACATGTAAGGTCACCTGAAGCAGTACACGATGATAAAGGTAAACTAGATAGCATACTATCATCTCGAGTAAGACTGTTCTACCGGGATAGGTCCTCCCTCAATCATTGCAATCACGTGCCTGTGATCCAATAATTGACTCTGAGGGCACTATCTCCAACAATCTCCCACTTGCACTCAGTGTACGAAGTATAAGAAAATATGCGGTGGCAGGAATTGAAGAATATCCGGATAGCAATGCTGTGATGATGAATAGTATAAATAAGGAGAAAGCAAGAGAATGATTCAAACATTACGATTCAAAGTTTTTATTTCATTCAATTAAAAGTTCGACGGATATAAGATTTCAAACGGAAAGAAATACTTATAAGAGGGTGATAACATTATTACTGAAATTAGAAAACATGAAAATTCTTCTTTGATTGCTCGGCCGCTGCATCCTCGTCACTCGAATTGAAACCTGTGTTGGGTCCGCCTTATCCTCGAAATTCGAACTACGCAGTAATCCTCACTTGGCAGAAGTAGGGAGAGTGGACGAGTCTCCTCCCTGTAGTTCTTTCCTTTCTGGGCAACCGTTTATGAGATGTTTGTTGGACCCGCATATCAGACATTTCCCTTGGGCGCGGCAACAATACCTCTGAAGAGTCCTGGCCTCTTACAATATCCACAGCATGGGGTCTTCTGTTGCTTCTGTCGCGGGGAAACAAATTGACGCTTCATCTTCTTCTCTTTTCCTCGTCTAACGGGGATTCCTTTATGATTGGAGACTCCCGCTGGTGCCTGATTCACCTGCCTTCTCAGTCCTTCAGCTAACAAGTCGTTCGTTCGCTCCTGGGCTTCCTTCAATCCTTGCAGTACACTCAGGATCTCAACGGTCTGATTTTAGGGAGTGGAGATAAAGGAAGAGTTGCTGGAAGACAAGATCCTGAAACAATAATTTTGAGGATGATATAAGGCACAAGCTATAAGGATATAATATGGATTGGACAAAGATTCAAGAATATCAGATGTGATGAAATTTATTACAAGCGGAAAATCAACTGTGTGACTCCAAGTCACTTAAACTGAGTATGGTAGTGTAATCGTGAGGTAGTTCACAATTACAACCACGAAACTTTGCCAAGTCACCCGAAACCCTAGCGAATGGATAGCAGAACACTCAATGTGAATATGGATCAAGGATATCAAGTTTACAATCTGGACTGAGGGATGTCATAGATTGTCAAGCTCTACACGGAAAATTGCAATCCCAATCGAAGCAAAACCTGGCTCTGATACCAACTAAACCATGTCACGTCCCGCTTCCCAAAATACGGAATACGAGGGGTAAACAAGGCCAGCCATGCTCCTACGGTCAAGGAAATGTCCTGCCGTAGTCACACTTCGGCTTCTAGTTTTTCATGGTAAACAGTAATTGATGCACAGGTAATGAGAAATGCAGTAACTGGAATAAAATAGTAATAGAAACTAACCTGATGGGAAACAAATGAATGTAACTCTGAACAGCAAGTCAAGAAGTCTGTGATGCACGTCTAGTTCTGGTCCAGGCTAAATCTTCTCCTCACACTGAGCATGCATACTCAGGTCGTCAGCGCGACACAATAGCAATATAATATATATAAAATCATGTGACAATTCTAACAGTGGTAACAGATATGTGAAACAGAAAATTAATGACAGCATGAATATGAATGTGCAGTAATCAATGCAGCGGTACAGTAAAGCAGTAAAACGATATGTCGTGTATCTCAACACAGTATATATAAGGTATATAAATGCCAGTATCCCTATCAGTCTCTAAGTCTCACTGTACAGGTCACTAAGCCTATCGTCAGTCCAAGTGTGAGAGTCAACCACTCGCGAGTGTCCTCCACCCAAGGGTAGAACCCAAGGGCAAGGGACCAAGGGCCCAACATGTAACATGTATATCACGGTGAATATCACATACCCTGTAAATCTCCATATATCTCCCTAAATATATAAGCCGGCATGGGACTCCCGAGATTCTGTTGAACTCATACTTAAACTACCCCACACCCCGTGGTCTACATCAAACGCCAACCATAACCCTAAATACCAATCGGTCTGTGACAAGTCTGCGCAAGAGCTGGAGGCAGGACCTCCATCAAGCACATCCCAACTAATACCTAAGATAAATGGCAGTGTTGGATGCCTTATCTGTGACACCCGTGCAAGCACTTCCATAAGTGTCCCATACCACTTATAGTCACACGTACACGCATCCCACAGACGTCGACAATGCAATAAAATAATATGGTCGCTGATTGTGTACAAGTACGTATCACTTTCACTTATTCACGGATACACGAACACTGACGTACTTGCCACAATCATCACTAGAATCTAACACTGGGTAAATGCACGATTTCACTAGGTTATCACTGCAACGATATGGGTATGATATGTTACGTAAACAGTATATGAAGCATGATTAAGGTGTCACAAAAATAGCATTCTATCACTTGCACAATTTATCATGAAACGTACGTGTATAGTTTAGGGAAACGATAAACAGGTAATAATTAGTATGTTGAGTTATCTATCCATCGAATTTAGTTTCAATCCAATCGGGTTCCAGGATCATTAATTATAACCATTTCATTTTAAGCGCTCGCGGCTGGAAATCCGGTTTCAGAATCAGAAGTCCGTTTCGGAACGCATTTTAATCCCAGTTGGGATCATATTTTAGCGATGCTACAGTTGGATGAAATCTAGGGTTTTCAATAAGGTTTTCAACGCAACATAAGGATCTTCAATCGCGTCTGTACGTCAGGAGATATACATTATTCAATACCAATATGTCAGTTCTGATTCTACTGGGACTGTTATGCATCCCGATCTATTAAATTTCAGATTAAATATCAAACGGTAACGAAACAGAATGAAACCAATTGTGTTGTCTATCTAACAGATTCACCTACAATAAACAGCGGAGTTCCGCAACCTACGAGTCATGGAAATCTTGTGGCACCCAATACGGAATAGCAACCAACAATTGGAGTCGCTCTGGACTGCAGTCCAGAGTCGCACTCTGATCCAATTATCGTCACAGTTTAAGTTTAGGAATATCTGGAGACCAGTATAGGGTTAAATTTCGTCGAGTTGGCTTCGATTTGAGCCTTCGAACGAACCATTCCAGTATGTATATGATTTATGGTGAATTTAATAGTTTTCAGGTACAAGAAAATTCCAGTTTTACGGTTAAATTTGGGGGTAGTTGTTTTAGTCGTTAACGGTCATTTTAAACAGCGAAACTTGCACACGGTATTCATCACAGCGAGGGCCATTGCAAGTAATCCAGTTCCGTCAATTCAGAAGAATATTTTCATTGGGAACACACGTCGAACATGTATGACACATAATTAATCTAAAAGTGTAACACTATGATCTATGCAATTAACGATTGTAACTAGGATATATAGCATGTAAGCAAGTAAAATACTTGCCTGGAATTGTCTCGGGGTTGCACGGCAGCAGTGGCGTCATGAACACGCGACACACGCGCGGCATGGCGCAGCACAGTTCAGCCTTTTGGAAACAGACAATCGTATCCACTCCAGTTACTCTCCGTGCGACCGGTATCACCACCGCCCGAGTTGCTTTTGGTGTTGATTTGCGAGAGGAAGAGAGAGAAATTTCTGAGAACAGGAGGAACTAGAGAGAGTTAGAGAGAGAATAAAAGGGAGAGAGAGAGAGAGTTGTAGAGTGAGAGAGAGACAGAGATCAGAGAGGGGGCACAGAGGGAGAGAGAGAGAGAGGATGAGAAAACTGAGGGATAGAGAGTGAAGGAGAGAAACAGAGAGATAGGAGCATGGAGAGAGAGAGACTGCAGCGAGAGAGAGAGAGAGAGCAGAGTGAGAAAGAGAGAGAGTAGGCACAGATAGAGAGTGAGAGAGTATAGAGGGAAAAGGATGGTGAGGAGGATGACGACGACGACGATGATGTTGATGATGATGATGCCGCGGGGGAAAAGTCGACGAGACTTAGAGAGGTGCTCGCCGGCGAGGGACGCAGGGAAGTGGGAGAGAGGAAGTGGGGTGCTCGTGATCGAGGGTGGAGGTGAGGGCGACGACGTTGATGGTGGCGTCGAGATCGAGAACGTGGGGGTCGGAGTTGAAGGTGAAGCGGAGGGGATCGACTTGAGCTCGAGAGAGAGGGGGTCGAGACAGGGAAAGAGAGAGGGGACCAGGGAGTTTGAGTGATGGGAGTGAGGAAGAGATCAAGAGAGAGAGAGAGAGTAGAGGATGGTGGCGACGGTGATGATGATGATGGTGATGGGGTCGACGAGAAGAAGAAGGCCGCCGTCGAGAGGTTGCAGGGATGGAGCTCGGGTGCGATTCGTGAGTGAGTGGGGGTGCTTGGATGACGACGAGGAGGGTGCGGCTGTGGTGGTCGCGAGGTTGGGAGGAGGCGGATGAAGAGATGGAGTGATCGGTGATGGGTGCAGGGAGGAGGAAGGCGAAGGAGCTCGGTCTCAGGAGGGACGAGGGAGAAGCGAAGAGAGGGAGAGAGGTGACAAGGTTAGAGAGGGGAGTGCGTGACGTGGGGGTAATGGAAGGAGCACGGGCGTAAGCGTGAGCGTGAGGCGCGGCGGGGAAAAGGGATCGCGCGCGCGAAATGGGGAAGTTACCGTTAGAAAAGGAGAGAAGATGAACAGTAGTGGGGTCGGGTCAGGTCGAGCGTGTGCGGGCGTGGGCTGAAGGAGAAAGGGCCGGGCCGAGAAAAATAAAAAGAAAAGAATTTAAATGGGGGAAAACGGAGCGGGCCGGGCCAATAAAAGAAATGAGGAGGTGGGCTCGGGTTGCAAGGCTGAGGAATGAAGGGAAAAAATGGTGGAAAGAAAAGAGGGCCGGGCCGGGTTTATAGAAGAGAGGATTAAATTAAAAATGAATGGGCTGGGCTTTTAAATTAGTAAGGGAGATTGGTTTAATTAGAAGAGAAATAGGGTTTGGGGTTTAAAGAAGAGGTTATAATAAATAAATAATTTTATAAATAAAACACATAAAATTATAAATAAAATAAATGGAATTCTAAAGTAACAAAATACGGACTTGGTATAAAAAGGGGCCGGGTGTTACACCCGGGCTTTTGCATGGCTTCACGAGGCGAAAGATGCGTCCTTGCTTGAAGTCTTCGAGGCCGAAGATGATCTACGTCGAGGGAATAACGACTCAAGCTACTACTTCACTAACTAGAGAATTAGTGAAGCAAACACCCTAAACTACAGTGCTAGTCTAGTAGAGGATAGAGAAATAGGAAGTGGGTTCTCTTTAGAATTTTATTTCTCACAATCTTTCTCACTTTGGATCAAACCCTAGCAAGCTTTTCTTTTTGAACAAATGAAGAAGAAGAAGAAGAAGATGAACAAAAGAAAGAGATGAGGATAATGATCAAGTGAGAAGTCTAACCATGGCGAGTGAGTATCATATACTAACACATGTAGAGACATAACCATGGCTAATCCTTTATGGTTGGGTTAACAAATATCCATAGTAAAAACAAACTTAGTGGACTTAGTCAATGCATCCACAAGCTTCCACAAGCTTCATGCATTTTGCTAATCCTCCACTAATTTTGTAATTACTTTAAATATTAAAACCCAACATAAATAAATAGCATGGTGTAAGTCTCATACACCCAAGTCATGTGTATCATCAACCATGATACAAAAAGAAAACACAATTTTAATATATATCACATATATATTAAAGTTGTGCACTTGTGAGAAAAATCCTTATGTGAACAAGTGTTAGTTAATGTAAAATAGTATATCTAATATACAATTATACACTAAATTATTAAATCAACACTTGACTTAATAATCCGGTCATATCTCATATAACCGACTGACATCAAATGTCTCCACTTATAGAATCAACACTTGATTCGATAACCTGGCTATATCACATATAACCTCGCGATACAATAAGTCGCGAGAATAGAATACGGTATCACATATACGCATCATTCTCGGTCCCGCACATATCACATATGCGCTCCTATTTCGTTTTTCCTGAGCCAGTAAACCCTCTATGTAGGACTCTAAAGACTCGTCAATACGCCGGCAGTAGGTGATGATCACATCAAGCACCCATAAGCCGTCAGCGGTACTAGCTGGACGTAACTGTAAGTCGATGTACAACACCCCACGACTTGCGGGGAGGCGGAATAATGAAAAACGATCTTGTTTTAGGCGTAAACATCGACTAACCGAGAATCTTTGCATGAACAATAACTAACAGGAAACTATAGAAGAGTTAACTACTATGATAAGTGATTATACCTAAAGAACCGAGTCCTTCGTCTTGTCGTACTCCACGTCCTCTCCGGCCTTCTCTATGTAGTAGAAGATCCACCCGAGAGCTTTACTACAAGCTTCACCTCTAACTTGAGGTAACTAGGTTTCTTAAATCGCTAATCTAAGTAACCTAGGTGATATAGAGAATAGTTAAGGATTAAGTAGTCTAATCTAATCCTTGTACTCAACACATGAGAGGGGAGGATTAGGGTTTGAAGAGGGAGAGCTTGAGGAGAGAGAAAGTGAGCAAGAGAATGAAATGAGATAATGATCTCTCATAATATATATGAAGCATAAAAAAATCAAGATAAATCAAATAAATGATTTAACAACCATGCTCCATAAATATCTAATGGGTGATTCATCTCCATGAGTCATTAAGCATTTATGATGCATTAATGACATGGATGAATCACTCAAATGAGTCACTAATCTCATTTAATGCATATGCCACCTTAACCCCTAAGTCACCATCTTCTAGAAGCTTCTCGCGCAATTACGAGAACGCCCCTCCTATCCGTGAAAACACGGAAAAACTATAGACTGTATAAATCCAATAACCGGACACTAGAAACTGGCTTAAACTAAAGACGACTAGTAAAAACTGTCCGGATGTCGTACGTGCGTAAACACACGTATGCGTCCGAACCCTTGTCGTAAAACCATACGACCTCTATATCGTTTCGCCTGGAGTAGGGAAACTCTCTGTGTGGGACTCTAGAGACTCGACTCCTACGCTGGCAGTGGGTTTAACCACAGACCGCAAGCGGCACTAACTGTACGTAACGGTCCCCAGGTAGATGTCGATAAGAAGGACGATGAGGAAACTCATCCGAACTCCTACTGAGTCTGATGTGACAATCTCCGTACAGTCCGGTCTGTTCGTCTAAGACTATCGCATATCGGGCCTAGGGGGCGGCAAGCTTCAGTCCCCTAATAGAGGTATAAGTCGTGTCGGAGTGAAGCCCATTACACCCTGAGAAACTGATACCTGTTTGCATGACTCCTTTGAGCCGTGGTAGGGTAGCAATCTAAGAACAGTGGGACACACTCGAGGCGAAGCAGCAGTGTCAAGTCTGCGGACTATGCTGTACTCATGTCACCTGGGAACTGTTCACTGACAACTGGTATAAAACCAACCGACAGTTCCCTGTGAGTCCTGTCCGGTGTACCCGTAACCTAACGAGCACCTGCATACTATCTCCAGTACGACGTACTGACGGCTGTGGGACAGACCATCTCCCCAACTGGGATGAGAAGCGTACACACTAGTCTACTCCGGAGTATCGATGCCCTGTCTCGATAATCCTACGACTAGGGACCTGAATAAGGATATGCTTATAGACTCCCAGCCCCCACTAGTGTGACTGCCATCACAATGCTGGTAGTCAAGCAAGATCCTAAGAGCTCTATCAGTACGTATACTCACATATTAAGATGGAAAAACCAAGTAGCATACTACCATGTTTAGCAAGACTGTTATATACTTGTGAATATCCCAAGCTTCCATTAAGTAATATACAAACTAGTATGATACAATAATGGCCCCTAGGGCATATACACTAACAATCTCCCACTTGCACTAGGGCCATGTACTGGCATATCGAAGACCGATGTTCTCGAATAGCCTTTCGAACTGAATCTGGGGTAGGGCCTTTGTGAATGGATCAGCAATGTTCTCTTCAGTAGCAACTCTCCGAACCTCGATCTCCCGACGATCAATGATCTCTCTGATCAGGTGATACCGCCTTAAGATGTGTCTGGACTTCTGATGGGACCTTGGTTCCTTCGCTAAAGTTATAGCTCCGTTGTTGTCGCAATACAGAGGTATTGGATCAACAATGGTAGGAACCACCTGAAGTTCTGTTAGGAACTTCTTCATCCAGACTGCTTCTTTTGCGGCATCGCAAGCAGCTATATACTCCGCTTCCATCGTCGAGTCAGCAACGGTGTCCTGCTTGGAGCTCTTCCAGCACACCGCCCCTCCATTGAGGGTAAAGACATAACCTGACATGGACTTGGAATCGTCCTTATCACTCTGGAACCCGGAATCAGCATAGGCCTCCATCCTGAGGTCTTTTCCGCCGTAAACCAAGAACATCTCCTTAGTCCTCCTCAGGTACTTGAGAATGTTCTTCACTGCTATCCAGTGCTTCTCCCCTGGGTCTGCCTCATACCGGCTTACCACGCTCAGTGCGTAAGCTACATCTGGTCTGGTGCACAACAATGCATACATTATAGAGCCTACCGCAGAAGCGTAGGGTATAATAGACATGCGTTCCCTTTCCAAATCAGTCTTGGGAGACATCTCTTTGGATAGGGTGATTCCGTGACAAGCCGGTAGATTACCGCGCTTAGAATCTTCCATACTGAATCTTTTCAGTACAGTATCGATATACCTGGACTGCGAAAGTCCCAACATCCTCTTGGATCTATCACGATAGATCCGGATCCCCAGAATGTAAGAGGCATCACCCAGGTCTTTCATGGAGAACCTTTGTGATAAGAATCCTTTGACAGATTGTAGCATAGGAATGTCATTTCCTATCAATAGAATGTCATCCACGTACAAGACGAGGAATACGACAATTCTTGCTACAACTTTACTATATATGGTTCATCTGGATTTTTGATAAAGTCATATTCTTTGACTGTTTCATCAAATCAGATGTTCCAACTCCGCGATGCCTGCTTTAGTCCATAAATGGACTTAAGCAACTTGCATACTTTCCCGCTGCTCCCACTCTGATTGAAACTCTCTGGCTGATCCATATAGACGCACTCATCTAAATTTCCATTCAGAAAAGCCGTCTTTACGTCCATCTGCCAGATTTCATAACCATGGAAGGCAGCAATATCAAGAAGGATCCGAATGGATTTGAGCATAGCCATTGGAGAAAAAGTTTTGTCATAGTCCAAACCAGGTCTTTAAGGAAAACCCTTTGCAACAAGTCTAGCCTTATAGGTTTCCACCTGTCCATCTACACCAATCTTTTTCTTGAAGATCCATTTGCATCCTATGGGTTTTACCCTATCTGGAGCAAAGTCCAAAGTCCATACTTTGTTGGTGTACATGAACTCCATTTCGGTCCGCATTGCATCTAGCCATCGTACCGAGTCGCCGCTCTGGATGGCCTGCTGGAAGCCAGTAGGTTCATCATCATCTATGATGCAATCCTCTCTATCCCCATCTATGAGAAAACCATAGTATCTCTCAGGCGGATGAGACGGCCTATTACTCATGCGTAGGGGTGCGGGAATGTCCTGTTCTTCTTGAACTACTTGTTCTACCAAACTTTCAGTATTAGTTTGTGGTTCTGGAATTTATTCCATTTCTATTTCGCTCCCATTTATTTCCTTTTCTAAAAACCGATATTCTAGAAAATGGGCATTACGAGAAACAAACACCTTTTGTTCCTCTGCGTAATAGAATAGATACCCCTTGGAGTTCTTTGGATATCCCACAAACTTACACTTTACTGATCGTGCCTCGAGCTTGTCAACATGCTGCTTTTTAACAAAAGCTGGACTTCCCCATATTTTCAGATACTGAAGATAGGGTTTCTTCCCACTCCACATCTGATATAGCGTGGTAGGCACAGTCTTGGTAGGCACCATGTTCAAAAGATATGCCGCTGATTCTAGCGCATAACCCCAAAAAGATCGCGGTAACTCAGCATTACTCATCATGGATCGTACCATATCCAATAGGGTTCGATTCCGTCTCTCCGATACACCGTTATGCTGTGGAGTGTATGGAGGAGTAAGCTGAGAGAGAATTCCTTTCTCTTTTAGGTAACCTAGGAACTCGGCACTCAAGTATTTGTAGGGTTCCTAGGCACACTAAGGAGGTCACACAAGGCATCAACCATGCCAAATTCAAATTTTTTCGGTGCCGAGAAACCCTAATGCGATCGTTGACTAGAGTTTTAGGCGATAACTATAACTAGTTAACAACTTAACTGCTAAGTGAAAGAGACTACAACCTTTGTAGATCCGGTCCTCCACTTCCTTGGCTCCGTGATGACGTCCCTCCGCTGTACCCATCGGAATCCTAGACTCTCGCGGTGGTTTCATCGGAGAAAAGATCGGGCTAGGTCGTCGACTTCGATGCCGAAGATGATCTACGTCGAGGCAACTCAAGATCAAGCTCCAACTTCACCAAGTCATGAAACTTGTGAAGAAAACACCCTATACTACTTGGCAAGTGGTAGAGGATGAATAAATAGGATGTGGGTTCACTTTGGATTTGGATTTCTCACTCTTTATCTCAAGTCACCATTGAAGCTAGCAAGCTTCTTTCTTCTTGAAGAAGAGGAAGAAGAAGAAAAAGAATATGATAAGAATCATTAATAAAAGGAAATAAAGTCATTCTTATCATATTAGCAACCATGGTTAAGTTAACAAGTGTAGAGAATAAACTATGGTTCAAGTGAATGGTTAGGGTTAAGGAAAGAAACAAAATGGTTAAACTATTCAAAGCTTCATGAAGCTTCAAAGAAAATCCAAAATTAGCCACCATTTTATTTCTTTCTCAAATGAAAAAATAAATAAATGAATAAGCAAATAAAGCAAATGAAACCCTAACCATTAACTAACCATGGTTTAATACAAACATACACCCAAGTTAGCATATATTATCAAACATGTTACAAACTTGTGCACAAAAATATATCACATATACAATGTGCACAAACAAGTGAGAAAAACATCTTAAGTGAACCAATATTAGTTAATGTAAAGTAATATATCAAATATATAATTATACATTAAATCATTAAATCAACAGTTGATTTAACGATCCGGTCATATCGGATATGACCGACTAATATCCAATGTATCAGCTTATCGAATCAATCCTTGATTCGATAACTAGGTTATATCGCATACAACTAATCGATACATTCATCGCGAGAATAGAATACGGTATCACATACACGCATTATTCTTGGTCCCGCACATATCTCATATGCACTTCTATTTCGTTTCGCTTGAGCCTGGAAACCTCTGTATAGGACTCTAAAGACTCGTCAATACGCCGGCAGCAGGTGATGATCATATCAAACACCCACAAGCCGCAAGCGGTCAGCTAAAGGTAACGGCCACCCGGGTATTGAGCGATCAGAAGATCAACGAGCAAGCCCGCTCACACTCCTGTGAATCCAACAAGTAACACTTACCGTACAGTCCGGTCTGTTCGTCTGATATGTCGCATATCTTGCCTAGGGGTGGTAAACGTCAGACCCCAGTAGCTCGATAAGTCGTGTCGATATGAGGTCTACAACAGTTCGAGATACTACTGATAACACTTACCAGTAAATCTCAGCAACCCTGGCCAGGGATTTCCGGTTATAGCCAATCGAACACAGCGCAACATCAACTCCCTATACCGGGAGAGACGAATCCCCTCCTATTGCTCATTGCCTCCATGTGATTCGGGACTGTACCCAAAAACCACCGTTTTGCACGCCCTCTTGGACGTGGTAAGGTGGAAATCAAAGCACAGTGGTAATCACACAAGGCTCTATGATGATCTCGGGTCTACAGACTAACCTGTACCAGTGTCACCAGAGAACTGCCATCTGACGTAAGGTATAATACCATCTGGGAGTTCTCGGCAAGTACGTCCAGTGTACCCAGTCTCCATTGAGCACCCGTATATAATCTCTGATGTCAAACACCAATGGATATGGGATCATCCATCGCCCATCTGTATGGGTCGAGAAGGTATACGCTAGTCTACTCTGGTATATCGATGCCCCGTCTCGATACACCCTCGACTAGGGACCATGAAGGATGTACTTATGGACTACCATGTCCCCACTAGTATGATCCGCATCATAATCCAAGTAGTCGAGTACACATCTTAAGGGCTTTACCAACATGTAACAGAGAGACAATCAGTGTACACGTTAAGATAAAGAGTAACCAGATAGCATACTATCATGTCGAGCAAGAAAGTCCTCCCTATATATGTCCCAGCATCCACTACAATATACATCCTATGTACAGTAATAGCCTCTAGGGCATACATATAACTAACAATCTCCCACTTGCACTAGGGCCATCTGTAGCAGTGGTTGCAGTATCTCATACTCAACCATCCCATAAAAGTCTCTCTCTAGGAAAAGGCCTTTGTGAGTGGATCAGCCGTGTTGTCCTCTGAGTCTACTCTCCTAACCTCGATCCCCTGGAGATCAACCTTCTCCACGATCAGGTGACACTGCCTTAGAATATTTCTGGATCACTGATGGGACGGGCGTTCCTTGGCATAAGCCACAACTCCATTTTCACACAATGGGAGGAACGAAGTTCATCTCATGAACTAATATACATCCAGACTGCCTCTTTGGTAGTATCTTTAATAGCGATGTTACCAGCCTTTATCATCTAGTTTGCCACGGTATCTAGCTTGGAACTGTTCCAACATACCGTCCCTTTACTGAGGGTAAAGACAATGCCTGTGACTGACATTCAGTCATCCTTATCACCCTGGAACCTTTCCAGTGATTCTCCCCAGGATCAACTGATACCATCTCACTACAACTAGTGAGTATCCTAACATCCATTTAGATCTATCTCATAGATCCAAAACCCAGGATTTAGGAGGTATCGCTTTGATCCTATATGGATAATCGTAGTGATAAGCGGAGATTGACCGAGCGTAGCATAGGAAACTCCTTCCCTATCAAGAGTATGTCATCCACGTGCTCTACGAGGATCATCACCATACTCCCTACTACCCTTTTGTATATACAAAGTTCATCTACCATTTTGATGATGTCAAACTCTTTGACTAACGCCTCAAAATAGACGTTCCATCTCCGCGATGCCTGCTTTAATCTGTAAAGCAACTTGCACACGTTTCTGCTGCTCCCACTTTTTACGAAGCCCTCTGGCTGTATACTTATAGACGTTCTCTTCTAAATCAATATTTAAAAAAGCAGTCATGTCACCCAACCGCCAGATATCGTAGTCATGGTATGTAGCCGTGGCAAGTAGGATCTGGATGGACTTAAGCTTAGTTACTTGAAAAAGGTTTCATCATAATCCAAGCCTTGTCAATGATGAAAATCTTTAACAAGTCTAGCTTTGAAAGTCTCCACTTTTCCATCTACACCAAGTAATCTTCTCAAGATATATTTGCTCCTGATGGGGATTTAACCCTTCAGATATAGCAGCCAAAGTCCATACTTTGTTGGTGTACATAGATTCCATCTCAGATCGCTAAGCATCCAGCCATTCTTACAGAGTCCCACTCCTGATGGCCAGCTCGAAACTAGTTGGGTCATCATCTCATGATGCAATTGTAAGTGCACGGCGGTGCCCCGGCCGTCAATCCGACGCCGGAATGCGGAAGCGGTGAATAACTTTAATTTTTGCGGACTTAGCAAACCGGCACCACCACGCACTATAACCCGGATCGAACCATTAACTAGTCTAAGCTAACTAGAAGATGGGTTAGAGATATACCGACGATCCAAGTCCTCCGGTCTTCTCGTCATGGTCCCGATCTCCTGCGGAAAAGTCCTGTCTCCTCCTCGTCGCCGGAAGTGCACCACATCGCCTACTTTGTTTACGGGCTCCCACCTCAATGCCGAGGCAACTCGGGCACGAAGCCGGCTACTCGACGTGCCCAAGATTCGCTGTAGAATATGTAGTGAGCTTGTGTCTCTTTTTGGGATTGTAGAGTTGCCTTTTGTGGTGGAGGAAAAACAACTTGGAGAGAGGTGAGGAAGAAGTAGCATACAAAAGAAAAAATGAATGTATCATATTTTCTCCACCCATGAAAATGAATCCCCATTCCTCCTCTTAGGAATGGCCGGCCCCCCCCCCACCATGTGTGATTGGAGAGAGAAAGAGTAAGGTCAAGAGAGTGGGTGGAAGCAATGATGAAAAGAGGTGATGAAAGAATCCAATGATCACAACCATAACCCACTCTCCAAAACAAGTAATCAACAACCATGATGGTTACTAAAAGTCAAGCCATCAAGAAGATATGAAGTCAAATGATGGGACAAGTATCATGACATGATAATATGTAAAGACCCCCTCCGCAAATGCCTATTTGCAACAATGCAAATAAACCCTCCTCCACCAATCTTCGGCCAATGAACGGAACAAAGGAAATCGGCCGAAACTAAAAGCAAACTGGCAACTCCAGAAAACTGGTCCCGTAATAAATTACAGGAAAACCCCGATACTGTGCATACACACCCGCATCTGTATTTCGACTGAAATACAAATGCAATGAGACAAAATCTACACTGTACTATACTAGGATCCGGCTTATACCAAAGCCGGCCAGTAATATCCGTTCGATCCTGATCCGTGCAATACCGCACGTATGTGATCGAACCCTGCCATATAACCATACGGCCTATAGTACAAACTGTCCGATCGTGATCCGTGCAATACCGCACGTATCTGATCGGACCTTGCCATATCTCCATACGGCCTCTACAACCTTTCGCCCGAAAGCTGAGTAACTGTAAATGTGGTGGACTCTAAAGACTCGTCAATACTATGGCTGTGGATTTAACCACTAGCACGTCAGAGGTATATGCCAATACGTGACGGGCCACCAGCTATTGACCAAAAGGGACGTCGATGAGGAAGCTCACCCCGACACCCAACTGAGCCTGTCAGTGACAATATCCGTGCAGTCCGGTCCGTTCGTCTATGAGCATCGCATGGCGGGCCTAGGGGGTTGGTAAAAGTCAGACCCCCAAAAGCGGTACAAGTCGTGTCGGAGTGTAGCCCAGAACACCCTGAGATACTACTGGAATACCTACCAGTAAATCTCCTTGCCTTGGCCAAGGACTTTGTGTAATGGCTCTCCTAGACACAGCACGACCTCACCCCCAATACCGGGAGAGACGAACCCCTGAAGATACGCTCACTGCCTCCATGTGGCTCGGGACTGTACCCAACTAAAACCTGTTTGCACGACTCCTTTGAGCCGTGGTAGGGTAGTAATCAAAGTACAGTGGGAACTCACACGAGACAAATGACGATCCCCAGGTCGATGAACTAACCTGCACACATGTCACCAGGGAACTGCCATCTGACGTCTGGTATATGACCAACTAGCATGTTCCCGGCGAGTCCTGTCCGGTGTACTCATAACCCAATGAGCACCTGTATACATCTTAGGTGATCCAACTGACACCAGTGGCTTGTGAGACCGGCCACCGCCCCTCGTCGGGGTCTCGACTGTATACACTAGTCTACTAATGGAGTATCGATGCCCAGTCTCGAAACTCCCACGACTAGGGACCTTTTAAGGATATGCTTGTAGACCCCCAGCTCCCACTTATATGATCGCCTTCATACTGCTGGTGGTCAAGCAAGAATCCTAGGGGCTCTATCAACGTGTAATAGCGACGTGTCAGGTCACCTAAAACAGTACACGATGATAAAGGTAAACCAGATAGCATACTATCATCTCGAGTAAGACTGTCCTACCGGGATAGGTCCTCCCTCAATCATTACAATCACGTACCTGTGACCTAATAATTGACTCTGAGGGCACTACCTCCAACAATCTCCCACTTGCACTCAAGGCTAATTATTGCGATGTCGCATACTCACAGCCCGTGTGATACCGAACATCCAACTCCTCTACTAGTCAGTCTCACAAAGCTCGTTTGCGGAACTATTGCGTTCGAGGAATAGCCTCAGTGAGTGGATCCGCTTTGTTGTTTCTTTCTATGTCTCTCTATATCTCAAGTTCGTGGAGAAAGCCATCTCCCGAAAAGAGCAATACCTGTCTCAGAATATGTCTGGATGTCTGATGGGACCTAGCTCATAAATGAACTCCAAATCCAAACTTCATAGACTGTATCGTCAACTGAACTTAATCAGTATCCTGCGCGCCATGCCTCCCTCAGTATTGCCTTGGACCACCTGTCCAAAATACTGCCCCTCATCAGAAGGAAAACTATAACTCTGACAACCTTCTTGTCGTCCATGTCACCTTGGAAGCCTGGAATGATAACTGTCTCCTGAATGAGGCTGTCGTTATCATCTCCCTAGAACATCCACTTATGTTCTAAAACTGCTTCCGACTGTTTCTCCAGGATTGGATTAATGTCAACTTATTGTATCTAGTGCAAGAACAACATCTGGTGTGGTACTTGACATCTCACGATTGACTCAATTGCCTGAGCAAGTGATCTGCCAATCATGCCCGTCCCTCTCCCCTTTAGTCTGTAAGACACCTTTGGAGAGGGTGACTCCATTACCTGCAGGTACACTACCGTGCCAGGAGTCGTCCATCCTAAATACTCTTAGAACGCTGTCAAGTACCCTGATTGGGAAACCACCCAAATCTAGATCTAAGACCATAGATCTAGTAACCAGTATGTCTGATATAAAATCCATTTCCTTTGTGGAGAAACCACTGTGTGACGACCAAAGTATAACCGATCGTAGTGTAGGAGTTTCTTTTCCTACTCTGTGTATATCATCCAAATACCAGGATATCACACCCTACTACCTTCTCAACAGATCCATCCCCTATTCTGATGAAGTCAAACCCATGACTGTCACGTCAGAAATAGATGATCTATCTCCGCTACATCTGCTCTAGTCTATAAATAGACATAAGCAACCTGTCCACCAATGCTTCCGCTGCTCCCACTGACTACGACAACCCTCTGGCAGAGTCATATAGACGTACACTTCTAAAACTAGTTTAGAACGACGCTATACTCATCCTCCCGCCGGGTCTCGCACCCTGGAACAACAGCAATGGTAATTGTGGGTAAACAAGAACTTCCCTGTCACCGTCCTTGAGGCTACCGTAGTGCCTCTCGGGTGCCTGAAGTTACCCACCTTATCTGCGGAGTGGCCAATGGAATGTCAATCCAGATTGAATCTTTAGGTTCCTTATCAAATCTTCAGTAATCGTTTGTGGTTCTGGAATCATTTCCAGTTCTACCATACTCCCACTGCTGTTTTCCTGAAAACATCCATTTTTAATTAAACTGTGGCGAGTCTAGAACAATATCGCTATTGTTCATCCAGATGGTAGAAAGTCAACCCGCGTCATGGCCTGGGTCAACCCACAAACAGCCATTACAGAAACGTGCCTTGAGTTGTCCAGTGTCTGGTTTTAAGCATAAACCGGACAACTCCCCGTACCTTAACAACGTTAAGATACGAACTGTTCTATATCCCATATAGGACCAGAGGCACTGATTTAATTGAACCAGATTCAAATCATGCAGCTGTCCCCAGCGCATGTCAACTAAATGGAAGGAGGCTGATCAGCGTTACTCAACTTAGGAATGCTTCCAATTATGAGTAACCTGAAAGAGAAGCAATTTCTCTTAATCACTACTATCAACTGAATACCACATACAAGTATCTACATCTTCGATCACTTTGAAGAATCCCGATACTTGCTACACCTGGTTCTCTACTGTATTCAAATACCTATAACTTCTCCAAATTCGGACCCTGTGTTTCCACGAAACACTTGTCTAAAAACTAGAGGAGTCATAAGTAAACCGAATATAGTACGAGGACCAACCCCTCTGTCCTGATGGACCCTGGACAACATACAATACTCTGTATAAGTCCCTTTGAGTCTAATAACTCATTCACTGTGTGTCGTAGGTTGAAAACTGTACTTATGGTTAAGAAGAATTACACCGCTGTTTAATGCTCCTTACCTAACCATCCACTGATATAGGTAAATGTCATCGACATAATATCAAAAGGTATATCTCACTCTATGAAAATAGACGTACAGATATATCAATTTGAAATTGGTGCACAACAGCGGATATTCAAAACCAAATATTTGCCGACCGGCAAATAGCCCAGGTGATCTCCTCAAATATCACCGATTACAACGAATCCCGATATAATGAGGATGATCACCCAATTCCCAATAACTTACTCCCACTCATCATCTGTAAAACCATACAGATGTGAGAATCGTACCTGGTAAATACATACCCTGGAGTAAGTATCTAATCGGGAAATCAGTTTTCCTTTAACATTACACAGTGAAACTGAAACATTGAAATGTTCCGATGGGGTATTCTGGTATTCCTAGTAATGCCTCTTCCAGATTCACGACTGTAACCGTATAGTTCTTTGCCACCTCTCCAAATCCCTTCATATGTCTTTAGTCTTTACCTTCTGTACACCCCTTTAGGCCAAATGGTTTTCTTCCTTCCCCACCGTTCGGCACCAGCCTATGGTTTGGAAGAAGACTATCCAATAAGCATAATGGGTGTACTGTCCTAATCCTAGGAACACTCGCAATGCGAGAGAAGGTGAGGATAAAAGACAACCGAATGAACTTAATTCTTATTTCTCCTGAACCAGAATCCATCCCCGAACTGGAACAAGTTCCTTTCGAGTTCGTATATAACCATACGATGGAGTATCCAATAAACTGTGGATCTTCGTAGTGATACGGAGTGTCCTGGAGAAATACAAAGGTGATGTGGGAGTGGTAACGAAATATTTGGTTTGGTCGTGAATATCTGTTGCAATTTACTTTGCCCTCTTACTAATCCCTCGCTTTGTCTGAACTTAATACCTTCTGCACACCATCGTTATGCTAATTGGTTTTCTTCATTCCCTACCGGTCGGCACCAGCCTAAGGTTTGGAAGAAGACAATCCAATTTGCGTAATAGGTGTACTACCCCTAAACCAAGGAGTACTCATAACCTGAGAGAGGGTAAAAGGAAAAGACAACTGAATAATCCTATCCGTTTTCTCCAAAACCGGAAACCATCCTCGAATAAATTCTTTCGAGTTCGTATCTAACCATACGATGGTTTTGTCCAATGGAAGTGGACGTTCGTAGTAAAACGGGGTGTCCTGGAGAAAAGGGTAAAAGTAGGAGTGGCAATGAGGTTTGCAATTCTGACAATCCAAAAGTCAGTGTTTAAGAAGGTTCGGTCAACTTGGTCACTGAGTCATAGTCTTAGGGTCGGGTCAATGGTCGCTGCCAAAGAGAGAGAGAAAAGAAAACACTCAGCGTGCACTCTAACCTAGATCAGAATGGTCACCAATTTATCTAATCTGGAATCCTCCCACTGTACCTCAAATTCTCCTCCAAACCTGAAAGAAGAATTAGTCGGGGTCACCCGAGGAGTAAACTAACTCATCAGTGGGAATCGGGATCCAACTCTCATCGCATGATAACGTGACGGAATCCGCTCACGTCATCACACTCCAGAAGGTATGCGCATATCTGGCATGTTTCAGTTCTTTTGAAACTCCCGATGTGATTTCTGCCCCATGCTCTTATGACCTTGGCGTGAGGTCAAAATATCATAAGTCACATGTCAAGTTCTGCCCGTCATTATCCAGGTTAATCTGAACCCACCCGTACATACCCTTGACGTAGGCCAAAATAGTAGTACGACTGTCCCAAACCAACACATCTATCTATGCAACAGATAAATACCCGGCAGCTACCAATCACTATGCCTTGGCGTGAGGTCAAAATACATAGCTTGAATACTACCGAATATTTAACTGAAATGACGGAGGGCTACGAATGGTTTCTGGCGAAAACCTTTAACGTAATGAACTTGATATCGTCGAAGGAACGGATAGCTTTTAAAAATATAGTGACGAAAACCTTCGCTAAAGAGGTCACTCCCGGTGAAGGGATCTCGGCTCTTTCCCCGTAGAATGGGGTGCAGGATATTCCAAATGAATACCGCGATGCAAAGCAAAAGTAATCGGCTATAGTGAAGTTAATGCCCAGACGCAAACTTCTGTCCAAGGGGTCACTCCCGGTGAAGGGATCTCGGCCCTTGCCTCGTCGACTGAGGAGCAAGATATTCTAACTGAATACCACGATGCAAAACAAAAGTAAACGTCCTTGCAATAACAGCTTTTTGAAAAAGTGTTCCAACAACATCAGATTAGGTTTGTTTTTAACTTTGCATTGATCCGAATCAATGCAGTCCCATCAATTGATCACACCAAAAAGAACGAAAATATACTGATGTACGTATATGCCATCCGCATTCGCCACTGGGTCCCGTCATTACCCGTTAGGTTAGCTTACTAACGACAGAGCGGGGACTGGACTAGCGCGGATGCAAAACATATACAACATCTACTAATATATATACCAATATATTGTATTCGCTCAAGGCGTGAATAAAATGCAACATCACAGAGAATGAACAGCATCACAGAAACAATACAGATATCTGGGATCCCCGGGTTTCACAGAGCCGCTGAAACCCGACGTTCCCCTGGTCGTGTGGATAGCCTGTGCAATGAAATCCTAGACCCCTACGGGCGCGGCAAGTCACCCGCCAAAACCTGAAGCGAGGCAGCCCCCTTCAGCGCCGTGAATGGACCACCCAGCACTTCACGGAATCCGGTAACTTGGGCACCCCTCCTGGGTCAAACCTGTACCCCCTACGAGTGCGGCGAATAGCCCGCCAATCCTAGAGTGAAGCCCCCTCCGTCCCAATGCCATGAGATGCGGGCTTGCTGCCCTCTAGAACCCGGCTATCCGTGCACCCCTCCGCGGGGTAATCCTAGTACAGAAAGTAAAATATACATACAACGGGTACATCGACCGCAACCAGGTCGTGCCCCAAAATAATAATACAATCCAGCAGTGACGGCAGTCCACAAGTCGGACGCTCGCCCCGCAATATCAAATGTACATAATACAACAAAACTGTACTAGCATTGCATCCAGGCTATCCCCACGACCGATCCGCAACATCACAGCAAAAACAAAAACATCAACGTGAAAGTCACGTTCGCAAATCCGTCTAACCGGGCTATAGCAGTTAGACCGGATTTACCGATCGAGTGACATTCACGGTCGCAGATATAATGTAAATACTGTGAAAAATGTGTTTAAAATTTTCCGATTGACCAAAAATTAACAAGTGGGCCCCAAACCAATACTGCAGCACTCACAGAAATAATTGGCCCAATTTTAATATTCCAAAACCCCTAAAAACACCCTTGAAGCCCACTGGAAAAAGATGGCCCACTGAACTCTCAAGACTGCGGCGGAACCGCGGCCCAATAGAAGGGTGGGGCCGCGGATCTGCGCTCTGTGTGAGAGATCAGAGTGTCGAATTTTCCCAGAGTTCTTAGAATCTCCTGCACATCATTCTGAGACCACCTAAAAAATTTTTAGACACCAAAAATTCTCAACAGAAAACTGATGTGAGGTAAAATGAGTTTTTGGAATTTTGGTCGATCGGAACCGCAAAACACATCAAACGAAAGCTAGACGAAGTTAATGGCGAGGCTCTGATACCACTGTAAGTGCACGGCGGCGCCCCGGCCGTCAATCCGACGCCGGAATGCGGAAGCGGTGAATAACTTTAATTTTTGCGGACTTAGCAAACCGGCACCACCGCGCACTATAACCCGGATCGAACGATTAACTAGTCTAAGCTAACTAGAAGATGGGTTAGAGATATACCGACGATCCAAGTCCTCCGGTCTTCTCGTCATGGTCCCGATCTCCTGCGGAAAAGTCCTGTCTCCTCCTCGTCGCCGGAAGTGCACCACATCGCCTACTTTGTTTACGGGCTCCCACCTCAATGCCGAGGCAACTCGGGCACGAAGCCGGCTACTCGACGTGCCCAAGATTCGCTGTAGAATATGTAGTGAGCTTGTGTCTCTTTTTGGGATTGTAGAGTTGCCTTTTGTGGTGGAGGAAAAACAACTTGGAGAGAGGTGAGGAAGAAGTAGCATACAAAAGAAAAAATGAATGTATCATATTTTCTCCACCCATGAAAATGAATCCCCATTCCTCCTCTTAGGAATGGCCGCCCCCCCCCCCACCATGTGTGATTGGAGAGAGAAAGAGTAAGGTCAAGAGAGTGGGTGGAAGCAATGATGAAAAGAGATGATGAAAGAATCCAATGATCACAACCATAACCCACTCTCCAAAACAAGTAATCAACAACCATGATGGTTACTAAAAGTCAAGCCATCAAGAAGATATGAAGTCAAATGATGGGACAAGTATCATGACATGATAATATGTAAAGACCCCCTCCGCAAATGCCTATTTGCAACAATGCAAATAAACCCTCCTCCACCAATCTTCGGCCAATGAACGGAACAAAGGAAATCGGCCGAAACTAAAAGCAAACTGGCAACTCCAGAAAACTGGTCCCGTAATAAATTACAGGAAAACCCCGATACTGTGCATACACACCCGCATCTGTATTTCGACTGAAATACAAATGCAATGAGACAAAATCTACACTGTACTATACTAGGATCCGGCTTATACCAAAGCCGGCCAGTAATATCCGTTCGATCCTGATCCGTGCAATACCGCACGTATGTGATCGAACCCTGCCATATAACCATACGGCCTATAGTACAAACTGTCTGATCGTGATCCGTGCAATACCGCACGTATCTGATCGGACCTTGCCATATCTCCATACGGCCTCTACAACCTTTCGCCCGAAAGCTGAGTAACTGTAAATGTGGTGGACTCTAAAGACTCGTCAATACTATGGCTGTGGATTTAACCACTAGCACGTCAGAGGTATATGCCAATACGTGACGGGCCACCAGCTATTGACCAAAAGGGACGTCGATGAGGAAGCTCACCCCGACACCCAACTGAGCCTGTCAGTGACAATATCCGTGCAGTCCGGTCCGTTCGTCTATGAGCATCGCATGGCGGGCCTAGGGGGTTGGTAAAAGTCAGACCCCCAAAAGCGGTACAAGTCGTGTCGGAGTGTAGCCCAGAACACCCTGAGATACTACTGGAATACCTACCAGTAAATCTCCTTGCCTTGGCCAAGGACTTTGTGTAATGGCTCTCCTAGACACAGCACGACCTCACCCCCAATACCGGGAGAGACGAACCCCTGAAGATACGCTCACTGCCTCCATGTGGCTCGGGACTGTACCCAACTAAAACCTGTTTGCACGACTCCTTTGAGCCGTGGTAGGGTAGTAATCAAAGTACAGTGGGAACTCACACGAGACAAATGACGATCCCCAGGTCGATGAACTAACCTGCACACATGTCACCAGGGAACTGCCATCTGACGTCTGGTATATGACCAACTAGCATGTTCCCGGCGAGTCCTGTCCGGTGTACTCATAACCCAATGAGCACCTGTATACATCTTAGGTGATCCAACTGACACCAGTGGCTTGTGAGACCGGCCACCGCCCCTCGTCGGGGTCTCGACTGTATACACTAGTCTACTAATGGAGTATCGATGCCCAGTCTCGAAACTCCCACGACTAGGGACCTTTTAAGGATATGCTTGTAGACCCCCAGCTCCCACTTATATGATCGCCTTCATACTGCTGGTAGTCAAGCAAGAATCCTAGGGGCTCTATCAACGTGTAATAGCGACGTGTCAGGTCACCTAAAACAGTACACGATGATAAAGGTAAACCAGATAGCATACTATCATCTCGAGTAAGACTGTCCTACCGGAATAGGTCCTCCCTCAATCATTACAATCACGTACCTGTGACCTAATAATTGACTCTGAGGGCACTACCTCCAACAGCAATCCTTGCTCCCACTATCATAGAGAAACCGAAGTATCTCTCAGGTGGGTGAGGAACCCTACTATATCGGCGGAGAGGCTGAGGTTCGTTAGAATCTATTGAATCCTATGGTTCTATCAAATCATCAGCTGCAGTTTGAATAGCTGGAACCTTTCCAGTTCTATAGAACTGACCTTGCCTCGATCTTGTCCGGATTTTGCTTTTGACATAGGACGGACAATCCCAAATCTTAACTTACTTAAGAGATAGGCTCTTCCCATACCATATCTCATATGGAGTGGTAGGCACTGATTTGATTGGAACCCTATTCAATAGGTATGCAGCTTCTTAAGTGCATAACTCCCAAAAGGAAATAGGAAACTCATTAATACTCATCATAGAGCACACCATATCCAATATGGTGCGATTGCTCCACCCCGATACACCGTTGTGCTGTGGTGTATTCGGATGAGTAACACTGAGAGAGAATCTCATTCTCCTTTAGAATAATCCAGGAATTCTATGCACAAGTACTCTCCTCCCTGATCACATCAAAGGACATAATACTTATACCCATATTGGTTCTCTACTTCTAGCTTATATTCTGTGAATATCTCAAAAGGTTCGGACTTGTGTTTCAACAGGAACATATGTCTGAATCTTGAGAGATTATCAGAGAATGTAATGAAGTACAAAGAACCGGTCTTGGCATGTGTAAACAGGGGACCTAACATACATCATCATGTATCAGTCCCAAGAGTTTATTAACTCTTTCTCTGTTTCCAATAAACAGAGCTATGGTCATCTTATCTTTGTGACATGACTGGCAAGTTTCACAAGATGTAAATTCAAACTGATTTAAATATGCATCTAAATGTAACTTCAGCCAGTCGGGTCGCATTGATATGACCTAGTCTACAATGCCTCAAGAAGGATTCGTTTATTTCTGAACTCTTCCTCTTGTGTGTGTTCTGTATACTAGGAACTGTAGTTTGATTTAGAACGTCAATGCTTTTAGATAACGTGCCTGAACCGATCAACTTTTGATATAGGAAATGTTCAAAACATTATCCAACAATATAAAATTATATCCTTTCTTTACTAATAAAGAGACTGATATGATTTTGTATACCAGGTTCGGTATCTACTAGTATTTGTTCAGAATCAATGTATTGGTAATACAGGGTAACAGTGACCAACAGACTTGGTTGCAACACTTGCACCGTTTTCTGCCTCATGAAACTTATCACCCGTTCTCAGTTCTCTACCTTTCTGTAGCCCTATGTAACAGATTACATCTCTGGGATCCTGATCTGGTATCAAATACCCAGGACGTAGAGGATACAGAGAAACAGTTCTTTGTAATGAACACACCCGAAGGAGATGCATCATATGCACTTTCTTCGTTTGGGCGGCATAGGAATACTGGTATTCCCCTATTTCCTACTCTGTCTTATAACATTTATAAGTTGGAGCGGGACCAACGTTCCCCAGCTCAGTATAACAAGCGGGTTCGGTCAATACCCGTATTATTATCTTGATTAAGCCGTGACATGGTCGCTACCAGGAGAGAGAGAGAAGAAAACACTCTGCGTGCGCTCTTGCAAGATCAGATTGGTTATTATTTTATCTAATCATGATGGCTCCCACTGTTTTTATCAAATCTTCCTTCAAACCCTAAAAGGAAAGACTAGCCGGGATTAATTACACGCTACAAGTTCGCCAATCTTTCAGCCAGGCCAGTGTCGGTACTTTGAGGGAGGTCCCCCGTGCTTTCGTACGAACCTAATTACTGTAAACCTCGTTTTTCCAGAGGCGTAACCCCGTTGACACCTTTCTAGACACCTACTTGATCGGTTAATTGTAATGTGTAAAACTCTCCCAGGAGTAACAATTACTCGTAGTGGGTATCGGGATCCAACTATCTCATAGAAGGTATGCAATCTCATTGCAAATTTTAACACTTGAAATTCCCGATAATATTTTGCCCCTAGTGTTCTATGACCTTGACGAATGCCAAACAACCCATAGTCCACTAGTCAAGTTCAACCCGTACATTTCTTGATTGAATTAAACCTACCCGCACGACCCTTGACGAATGCCAAACAATGCCGTACGAATACCCTAATCCAATCTGCATCATATGCATAAGCAGATAAATACTAGTTAGGTACCGTACACTACGCCTTGACGAATGCCAAACTACCGCAGCACGAATACTAAGTAGTACTTATCTGAAATGACGGAGGGCTACGACAGGTTTTTCTGAAAACTACCTATTGCGTAATGAACTTGATATCGTTGTAGGATCGAATGAATTTTGAAATGAAGTGTTTTTGAGGCTTTTCTAGTTTTGCTAAAGGGGTCACTCCCGGTGAAGGGATCGTCGGCCCTTTCCTCGTCGAATGAGGTGCGGGATATATCATATATATCACTGTGCAAAGCAGAAACTATAGAAGCAATCAAAAACAAACCGAGTGTGTAGCATCTGCCAGTTATTGCTAAAGGGGTCATTCCCGGTGAAGGGATCTCGGCCCTTTCCTCATCGAATAAGTTGCTGGATGTTCTGCAAGCAACACCGCGATGCAAAGCAAGAACTGTAGCTACCTGTTTTTGAAAATTCAATTCCACAACATCTTAGGTTTCTTTTATTTTCATTAATCACATTAATGAAGTCCCATCATTTAAATCACCTAAACATCACAGATAAATACGACGTACACTTATGCCATCTGCATTCGCCTCAATGTCCCCTCGTGCACCGTTAGGTTAGGTAACTAACGGCAGAGCAGGGCAGGGCTAGCACGGGTGTAAAACATAAGTAACGTCTATATAATATATCATATATACTATATATAGTATCTATCACAGAATATCAAATGATCACATCACAGATATCGCAGCAGAAGAATCATATGAAATATTGGATATACTAGGACGTCCGTGTTTTCAATACGAGCCAGTATAAAACACGGATTCCACGGTCGCGATGAATAGCCAAACCCACCCCCCTAGACCCCTACGAGAGAGGCAAGCAACCCTACCAATTCTAGAGTTAGGAGACCAGGACTCGACTCCTCGAGTTGGTCTCCCACTGGACTCTAGAACCCGGTTACTTGTGCCCTCCTCCTCGGGTCTATCCTAGTGCAGAAAATGAAATAATATACGAAGGTGACATCTTCCGCATCCTGGAAGTTCCCCAATAAAAGAATATTACATACAAGTTTTTTCATTAATGAAAATGAAAAACACTCATCTCACATAAAAAAAACCCGGCTATTCAAACACGACGATCCAATATAACATATCCAGCAACACATAACATCACATGTCATCAACGTAAGTAAACATGCGTATCCCAATTGTCGTTGACATATAGCAACGAAACCGGCGATATCACATATTACACTTACGGTCACAGAAAAGAAAGTGTAAAACTACAACAGTTGGAATCCGCAACCTCCTTAGACATCGCATGCCTAAACAAATGAATTCCTTAGACATCACATGCCCAACAATTATAAACTCCGCATTTTAGTCTCAAAATCGAAAACACTTTTCAATACTAAGTCAGGCAATTCAACAAGATTCCCGACATCCTGATCGAATGCTCGTCGCAAACTTCAGTAGACGGCCGCACCCCTAATACCGTCGACGAAGTGCACCAAGGCGGAACACCGCTGCCGCGAGCACCCGAACAGATGCTTTCGGCGACGGGGTTCTCCTACAGTCACTTGGTCGGGGCTATGGGGTGTAGCTGTCTATTAAGTTTACCCGGCGAGTATCCGCGTACGCTACGTGATTCGGACGGACTTTTGATCACATCAAAATTCCGTGGCAACCGATCAAGTGAGACTAAACTGCTATGTTTATAACATTCAAATCAGTTATCTCATAACTACATGTGGATTCCAAATATTGTATCACATTCCAGATAAATAGAAAATGTTAAACATTCCGATTGAACATTCAAACACCCAAGTTTTCCCGAAACAGCTCAACACATGAAATAAGTTTAAAAACATCCAGTTCATGCCTCAGTACCAACGGTCCAGCCATAGAAGGGTCAAGCCAACGCCTCACACGTGGCACGCCGTACTGCCCCAAACCCTAAGGTTCAAATGGCAGTTCAAGACGGTCACATAATCGAGTTAAGGTTTGTTGTCTTCTAGAGGGACCATCGCGTTACTTGCACTACTTAGAACGTCATTAAACTACGGAAAGATCCAACACTTGGAAATTTCCCAACAGGGGAAAAATTGGGTATTTATATCCGGTCGAACTTTTCAACATATTCAAAAAATCATCCGGAAAACACATAGACAAAATTAGACATCCCGATCGAAACACTGAGTCCCCAATACAACCCAGAAAACTCAACTCTTGAGTAAACATTAAAAATTCCCAGAAAAGTCAGGAAACTATAATGGACATTACTGTGCAAAATTGGATGACAGAGGCGACCATACGGCCGCGGAACCGCCGCAAGAGCCATGCTTTTGCCGCGGTTCGCGGCGACTTGGTCGATTTAGAAGTTCATTTTGCACAGTAACACCTAGAAAACCCTGCTGATTTTTCTGCATATTTTTAATATAGAAAAATCCACATTTTCAAAAATTAGACAGAGAGGGGTATGAATTAGGGTTTCGTGTTTCGTTCGGATTTCTAACATCGTCTACACTTCGCCTAAGGCTCTAGCTAGGCTCTGATACCACTGTAGGGTTCTTAAGAACACTAAGGAGGTCTCACAAGGCATCAACCATGCCAAATTCAAATTTTTTCGGTGCCGAGAAACCCTAATGCGATCGTTGACTAGAGTTTTAGAAGATAACTATAACTAGTTAACAACTTAACTGCTAAGTGAAAGAGACTACAACCTTTGTAGATCCGGTCCTCCACTTCCTTGGCTCCGTGATGACGTCTCTCCACTGTACCCATCGGAATCCTAGACTCTCGCGGTGGTTTCATCGGAGAAAAGATCGGGCTAGGTCGTCGACTTCGATGCCGAAGATGATCTACGTCGAGGCAACTCAAGATCAAGCTCCAACTTCACCAAGTCATGAAACTTGTGAAGAAAATACCCTATACTACTTGGCAAGTGGTAGAGGATGAAGAAATAGGAAGTGGGTTCACTTTGGATTTGGATTTCTCACTCTTTATCTCAAGTCACCATTGAAGCTAGCAAGCTTCTTTCTTCTTGAAGAAGAGGAAGAAGAAGAAAAAGAATATGATAAGAATCATTAATAAAAGGAAATAAAGTCATTCTTATCATATTAGCAACCATGGTTAAGTTAACAAGTGTAGAGAATAAACTATGGTTCAAGTGAATGGTTAGGGTTAAGGAAAGAAACAAAATGGTTAAACTATTCAAAGCTTCATGAAGCTTCAAAGAAAATCCAAAGTTAGCCACCATTTTATTTCTTTCTCAAATGAATAAATAAATAAATGAATAAGCAAATAAAGCAAATGAAACCCTAACCATTAACTAACCATGGTTTAATACAAACATACACCCAAGTTAGCATGTATCATCAAACATGATACAAACTTGTGCACAAAAATATATCACATATACATTGTGCACAAACAAGTGAGAAAAAACATCTTAAGTGAACCAATATTAGTTAATGTAAAGTAATATATCAAATATATAATTATACATTAAATCATTAAATCAACAGTTGATTTAACGATCCGGTCATATCGGATATGACCGACTAATATCCAATGTATCGGCTTATCGAATCAATCCTTGATTCGATAACTAGGTTATATCGCATACAACCAATCGATACATTCATCGCGAGAATAGAATACGGTATCACATACACGCATTATTCTCGGTCCCGCACATATCTCATATGCGCTCCTATTTCGTTTCGCTTGAGCCAGGAAACCTCTGTGTAGGACTCTAAAGACTCGTCAATACGCCGGCAGCAGGTGATGATCATATCAAACACCCACAAGCCGCAAGCGGTCTGCTAAACGTAACGGCCACCCGGGTATTGAGCCATCAGAAGATCAACAAGCAAGCCCGCTCACACTCCTGTGAATCCAACCAGTAACACTTACCGTACAGTCCGGTCTGTTCGTCTGATATGTCGCATATCTTGCCTAGTGGTGGTAAACGTCAGACCCCAGTAACTCGATAAGTCGTGTCGATATGAGGTCTATAACAGTTCGAGATACTACTGATAACACTTACCAGTAAATCTCAGCAACCCTGGCCAAGGATTTCCTGTTATAGCCAATCGAACACAGCGCAATATTAACTCCCTATACCGGGATAGACGAATCCCCTCCTATCGCTCATTGCCTCCATGTGATTCGGGACTGTACCCAAAAACCACCGTTATGCACGCCCTCTTGGACGTGGTATGGTGGAAATCAAAGCATAGTGGGAATGACACAAGGCTCTATGACGATCTCGGGTCTACAGACTAACCTGTACCAGTGTCACCAGAGAACTGCTATCTGACGTAAGGTATAATACCATCTGGGAGTTCTCGGCGAGTCCGTCCAGTGTACCTAGTCTCCACTGAGCACCCGTATATAATCTCTGATGTCAAACACTAATGGATATGGGATCATCCATCGCCCATCTGTATGGGTCGAGAAGGTATACGCTAGTCTACTCTAGTATATCGATGCCCCGTCTCGATACACCCTCGACTAGGGACCTTGAAGGATGTACTTATGGACTACCATGTCCCCACTAGTATGATCCGCATCATAATCTAGGTAGTCAAGTACACATCCAAAGGGCTTTACCAACATGTAACAGAGAGACAATCAGTGTACACGTTAAGATAAAGAGTAACCAGATAGCATACTATCATGTCGAGCAAGAAAGTCCTCCCTATATATGTCCCAGCATCCACTACAATATACATCCTATGTACAGTAATGGCCTCTAGGGCATACATATAACTAACAGTATTCACCACCTTGATCAGATCTTAGTGTCTTGATACTTTTGCCGGTTTGGTTTTCTACTTCATTCTTATACTCTTGGAATTTCTTAAAAGCCTCGGATTTATGTTTCATCGGATAAATGAATCCATACCTTGAGTAATCATCCCTGAAAGTAATGAAATAGGAAAAACCACCTCTTTCATGTGTAGACATTGGACCACATACATCGCTGTGTATGAGTCCTAAGAGCTCGCTCGCTCTTACTCCATGTCCAGTAAATGGAGTCTTTGTCATCTTTCCTTTGAGACAAGATTGACAAGTGTCATAAGTTTGATATTCGAACGAGTCCAAATATCCTTCTCTATGCAACTTAGTCAACCTTCTCTCATTGATGTGACCCAGTCTACAATGCCATAAGAAAGCTTGATTTAAATCTGGAGACTTTCTTTTTAGTGTGTTCTGGACATTGAAAATTTGGAGTTGGTTTAACACATATATACCGTTATCCAGTGTACCGGACCCAATCAAACCATGATTAAGGTGGATGTTAACAACACCACTTCCAAACGTGAAATCATAACCTTTATTTGATAACAAGGAAACAGATATGATATTACACGTTAAGCTGGGTACACAAAAACAGTTATGTAAAACCAAAATGTGTCCACTTGTCAATCCCAGGTGATAATCCCCTACGGACACAGCTCCCACGCTAGCCCCGTTAGCAACCATCAGGGTCATATCACCTTCCTTCAGCACTCTACGGTTTCTCAGTGCCTGCAATGAATTGCTAATATGAGATCCTGATCCGGTATCCAATACCCAGGAAGTAGAGTTGATTGACAGACAATTCTCAATTACAAACACACCTGAAGTCGAAGCCACAGCTTGCTTCGGTTCCTGGTTCTTGGCGTTCCACGCCTTGCAATCCTTCTTCCAGTGCCCTTTTCTGTGACAATGGAAGCATTCATCCTGGCCCACTACCGGTACCGCAAAATTTTTCTTTCCCTTCCTTCCCACCTTACTTACACCTCCTCTAGGTCTGGGGGCGGCCTTCTTTTTCCTTCCTTTGGCCCTAGCCTTAAACCCGGAAGAAGAAGCACCGCTAACAAACATAGCGGGTGTTTCCCTTGCCTTCTGCAAGGTGCCCTCTGCACTCCTTAACATATTCAGGAGTTCCGGAAGTTCAACTTCTTTTCTTTGAATGTTGAAGTTCAGGATAAACTGGGCGTAGGTGGAAGGAAGGGACTGGAGAATAAGGTCTGTATAGAGCTCATTATCCAAAGTTGTCCCAAGGTCTGCGAGCTCTTCTATATAGCCGATCATCTTTAGGACATGTTCTCCTACCGATGACCCGATAGCCAACCTCACTCGAAACAAGTTCTTAGAGGTCTCGTATGTTGCTATACGAGATTGCTCTCCATAAAGTTCCTTTGTATGGAGAAATATGGCATCAAGTTCCATATCCTCGTGCCTCCTTTGATGTTCATTGTTCATCGAGGCAAGCACGATGCACTTGGTTTTCGCGTAATCGAAATCCCAGGTTTTGCGGATTTCCTTATCTGCATTACTGGATTTGGGACCAGGGACAGCAAGTGCCTTAGCGTTGAGGACGTACCCCAATTTGTCATAGGTCAAAGCCATTTTGACATTCCGCAGCCAATCTTTATAGTTTGGCCCTGTCAGTATATTTTTCTCTAAAAGTAACTTAAGTCCAGTCATTTTAAGGGTCGCTGCAATTAGGAGAGAGAGAAGAAAACTCTTTAGCATGATGCTCTTGCAAGTTTAGAATGGTTTTTAATTTATCTAAACTGGATGGCTCCCACTGTTTCTCGAATCCTTCCTCAAACCATAAAAGAAGAATTAGCCAGGACTATTCTCACTGTACAATACTTGCTTAACCGTTCAGCCAGGCTGGTGTCGGTACTTCGAGGGAGGTTTTCCAATGCTTTCGCGAAGTTCCTTAATTAAATAACCTCTTTTCTCTGGGGGCGTAACCCCGCTGACACCTTTCTTGACACCTACTTGGTTTATAGCATTGATCGTTAAGTGACGAATATCCTGATGAGTAGCATATACTCACAGTAGGATCGGGATCCAAATATCATCGTATGATAATGTTGAAGGAATCCTACCAACATTCATCAAACTCCAAATGGTATGCAACTCTTTGCAAATTTCAGTTTCTTTAGAAATTCCAGATATTTATTTTTTTTGCCCCATGCTCTTATGACCTTGGCGTTGGTCAAAATATCATGAGTCACATGTCAAGTTCTACCCATCATTCTCTTGTTAATTTGAACCCATCCGTACATATCCTTGACGTTGGCCAAAATGATAATACGACTGTCCCAAACCAACTCATCTATCTATGCAACAAATGAATACCCAGCAGCTACCAAACACTATGCCTTGGCGTTGGTAAAAATACATAGCTTGAATACTACTGAATACCCAAATGAAATGACGGAGGGCTACAAATGGTTTTGGCGAAACCGTGAATGTAGTGAACTTGATATGACCGAAGGAACCTGATAGCTTTTTAGAAGGAGTGGTTAAAGCTCCGCAATTAAAAAATATCATCTGTTTTAAAATAACCGAGTGGTTTCTTTTAAATTGTTCCAACGATTCATCTTTTGGTTTATTTTCTTTGCATTATAAATAATGCGTCCCATCATTAACCTATCATTGCAGAAAACAACGAAAATACAACGTCCTCTTATGCCATCCGCATTCGCCACGGCGTCACGTCATCACCCGTTAGGTTACTTAACTAACGGCAGAGCGGGGGCTGGGCTAGCGCGGGTGTAAAACATAAGTGACGTCTAAATAGCTATCATATATAGATATTGTACATTCGTCAGACGCAATAATAGGTATTCCAGATCTCATATGAACTTTATTGGATTTGCAAGCAATCCGTATTTGTTTAGAGCCTGCAACAAAAGGCGGATTACACAGTTGTGATGAATAGCCATTACCCCACCCTAGACCCCTACGGGTACGGAAAACTACCCGCCTAATACCCGAAGTGAAGCGGTCTCCCTCAACAAAGTGAGTAGGCCCCTAAACACTTCAAAGTACCCGGTAGTTTGTGCACCCCATCTTGGGTCTATCCTAGGAGCAAAAACAGTAAAATGAAATAATACAACGGTGGCTACAACCGCAACCTGATGCGCCCCGCAAAATAATATTACAACATATTACAGTTACATCGACTGAATGAATATAACAACCCATCTCAAACCCCGGCTAATCATCACAACAGTCCAATACAGTTCACAACCACAAACAGTAAAAACCATTACAGAAATGTGAAACCCCCTGCCAACCGACATACTAGCAGTTAGGGGAGGTTTACGAACACATTATACAATCACAGATATAATCATATTAGCAAACATCATAAAATTTCGATCGAGCAAAACAGTTTAGATTCTACTCCAAAACTTCTCTGTGCACCTGAGATCTTAGCAGAAAATAAAACATCCCAGAAACATCCCTGTTAACACCTAGGAGTTACTGAAGAAATTGGGGCTGACTCGGCCCCAACTCGGCCGAATCCGCGGCGGATCGCATGGATCCGCCGCGGTTCCGCGGTGAGTTTGCCGAGTCATGAGTCCAAATTTCTTCAGTAGCCCTAATATTCTCTGCTTGTAATTCTGCAGGTCCCTGAAAAATTTTTAGGGCCTGTTTCAAATTCGACAGAAAATGTGATAAAGCGATGATGTTTCTGGTTCCTTTTGCGTTCGAAATTCTTACGACTTTGCTAATGAGTTAATTATTGTTTAGCGAGGCTCTAATACCACTGTAAGTCGATGTACAACACCCCACGACTTGCGGGGAGGCGGAATAATGAAAAACGATCTTGTTTTAGACGTAAACATCGACTAACCGAGAATCTTTGCATAAACAATAACTAACAAGAAACCATAGAAGAGTTAACTACTATGATAAGTGATTATACCTAAAGAATCGAGTCCTTCGTCTTGTCGTACTCCACGTCCTCTTCGGCCTTCTCTATGTAGTAGAAGATCCACCCGAAAGCTTTACTACAAGCTTCACCTCTAACTTGAGGTAACTAGGTTTCTTAAATCGCTAATCTAAGTAACCTAGGTGATATAGAGAATAGTTAAGGATTAAGTAGTCTAATCTAATCCTTGTACTCAACACATGAGAGGTGAGGATTAGGGATTGAAGAGGGAGAGCTTGAGGATTGAGAAAGTGAGCAAGAGAATGAAATGAGATAATGATCTCTCATAATATATATGAAGCATAAAAAAAATCAAGATAAATCAAATAAATGATTTAACAACCATGCTCCATAAATATATAATGGATGATTCATCTCCATGAGTCATTAAGCATTTATGATGCATTAATGACATGGATGAATCACTCAAATGAGTCACTAATATCATTTAATGCATATGCCACCTTAACCCCCAAGTCACCATCTTCTAGAAGCTTCTCACGCAATTACGAGAACGCCCCTCCTATCTGTGAAAACACGGAAAACTTTGGACTGTATAAATCCAATAACCGGATAATAGAAACTGGCTTAAACCAAAGCCGACTAGTAAAAACTGTCCGGATGTCGTACGTGCGTAAACACACGTATGCGTCCGAACCCTTGTCGTAAAACCATACGACCTCTATATCGTTTCGTCTGGAGTAGGGAAACTCTCTGTGTGGGACTCTAGAGACTCGACTCCTACGCTGGCAGTGGGTTTAACCAGAGACTGCAAGCGGCACTAGCTGTACGTAACGGTCCCCAGGTAGATGTCAATAAGAAGGCCGATAAGGAAACTCATCCGAACTCCTACTGAGTCTGATGTGACAATCTCCGTACAGTCCGGTCTGTTCGTCTAAGACTATCGCATATCGGGCCTAAGGGGGCGGCAAGCGTCAGTCCCCTAATAGCGGTTTAAGTCGTGTCGGAGTGAAGCCCATTACACCCTGAGAAACTACTGGAACCTACCAACAAATCTCGCTTGCCCTGGCCAGGGACTTTGCGTAATGGCTCTCTGACACAGCGCGATATCAACCCCCAATACCAGAAAAGACGAATCCTGTCTAACCGCCACTGCCTCCAAATGCTCGGGACTGCACCCAACTGCTACCTGTTTGCATGACTCCTTTGAGCCGTGGTAGGGTAGCAATCTAAGAACAGTGGGACACACTCGAGGCGAAGCAGCAGTGTCAAGTCTGCGGACTATGCTGTACTCATGTCACCTGGGAACTGTTCACTGACGACTGGTATAAAACCAACCGACAGTTCCCTGTGAGTCCTGTCCGGTGTACCCGTAACCTAACGAGCACCTGCATACTATCTCCAGTACGACGTACTGACGGATGTGGGACAGACCATCTCCCCAACTGGGATGAGAAGCGTACACACTAGTCTACTCCGGAGTATCGATGCCCTGTCTCGATAATCCTATGACTAGGGACCTGAATAAGGATGTGCTTGTAGACTACCCAGCCCCCACTAGTGTGACTGCCATCACAACACTGGTAGTCAAGCAAGATCCTAAGAGCTCTATCAATACGTATACTCACATATTAAGATAGAAAAACCAAGTAGCATACTACCATGTTTAGCAAGACTTTTATATACATGTGAATATCCCATGTTTCATTAAGTAATATACAAACTAGTATGATACAATAATGGCCCCTAGGTTATATACACTAACAGTAACGGCTACTCGGGTATTGAGCGATCAGAAGATCAGCAAGCAAGCCCGCTCCAACTCTTGTAAAACCCTGCCGGTAACACTTCCCGTACAGTCCGATCTCCTCGTCTGATATGTCGCATATCAAGTCTAGGGGTGGTAAACGTCAGACCCCAATAAACGATAAGTCGTGCCGATATTAGGCTCATAACAGGTCGAGAAACTACCGGTAACACTTATCAGTAAATCACTAAATCAGCCCTGGCCAGGGACTTCCCTGTTACGGCCAATCGAGCACAGCGCAACATTAACCCCCAATACCGGGAGAGACGAAACCCCTCCTATCACTCATTGCCTCCATGTGACTCGGGACTGTACCCAAAAACCACCATTTTGCACGCCCTCTTGGACGTGGTAAGGTGGAAATCAAAGTACAGTGGGAATCATACAAGACTCTATGACGATCTCAGGTCTACAGACTAACCTGCACAAGTGTCACCAGAGAACTGCCATCTGACGTGAGGTATAATACCATCTGGGAGTTCTCGGCGAGTCCGTCCAGTATACCCAGTCTCCACTGAGCACCCGTATATCATCTCTGATGTCAAACACCAATGGATATGGGATCATCCATCGCCCATCACATGGGTCGAGAAGCGTATACGCTAGTCTACTCTGGTATATCGATGCCCTGTCTCGATACACCTATGACTAGGAACATTAAAGGATGTACTTATGGACTACCATAGCCCCACTAGTATGATCTTCATCATAGTCCAGGTAGTCAAGTACACATCCTAAGGGATTTACCAACATGTAACTATAAGACAGTATCAAGAGACAAGTATACTTGTTAAGATAAAGAGCAACCAGATAGCATACTATCATATCGAGCAAGAAAGTCCTCTCTATATATGTCCAAGCATCCAATATAATATACATCATCTGTACAACACTGGCCTCTAGGGCATACATACAACTAACAATCTCCCACTTGCACTAGGGCCAGCTGCTGTAGTATCTCATACCAAGCATCCCGAAGAGTCTCTAAAACTGTATCTGGGGAATGGCCTTCGTGAGTGGATCTGCAATGTTGTTCTTCGTGTCAACCCTCCTGACCTCGATCTCCCGGCGATCAACTATCTCCCGGATCAGGTGATACCGCCTCAGAATATGCCTGGATCACTGATGGGACCTGGGTTCCGTGGCCAAAGCTGTTGGATATATGTATGCCCTAGAGGCCATTATATGGTAGTGGATGTATTTGTACATGTATATATATTCAGTATACATTCTTGCTCGACATGATAGTACGCTATCTGGTTCTTCTTTATCTGACATGTTAATTTGATCATGCTTTTATTCATTCATACATGCTGATAAAGCCCTGAGGATATCGGCTTGACTACTGTGATTTTGATGGAGATCATACTAGTGGGACATATGTAGTCTATAAGCATATCCTAAAAAGTCCCTAGTCGTAGGTATATCGAGACGGGACATTGATATACCAGAGTAGACTAGCGTATATGATACTAGACCCATACGATGGGTGATGAATGTTCCCACATTCATCGATGTTTAACATCAAGATCATATACGGGTGCTCAGTGGTGACTGGGTACACTGGACGGACTCACCGAGAACTCCTATATGGAATTATATCTATCGTCGGATAGCAGTTCTCTGGTGCCACTGGTACAGGTTAGTCTGTAGACCCGAGATCGTCATAGAGTCTTGTGTGTTCTCCCACTGTACTTTGATTGCCACCCTACCACGGCTCTACTGAGTCATGCAAACAGGTGGCCGTTGGGTACAGTCCCGAGACACACGAAGGCAATGAGCGATAGAAGGGGTTTCGTCTCTCCCGGTATTGGGAGTTGATGGTGTGCTGTGCCCGACTGGTTATATCAGTAAGTCCCTGGCCAGGGCTGCTGAGATTTGCTGATAAGTGTTATCAGTAGTTTCTCGATCTGTTATAGACCATTCACCGGCACGACTTATTGAGTTATTGGGGTCGACGTGACCATCCCTAAGCTCGATATGCAGCATATCTGACGAAGAGACCGGACTGTACGGTAGTGTTGCCGGTTGGCTCGACGGGAGTTGTAGCAGGTTCGCATGTTTTCTTCTGATCGCTCAATACCCGGGTGGCCATTACGTTTAGCTGACCGCTTGCGGCTTGGGGGTGCTTGATATGATCATCACCCACTGCCGGCGTATTGACGAGTCTTAGAGTCCCACAAAGGAGTTACCTAGTCCAGGAGAAATGTTGTGGTGCGCGTATGCGATATGCGCATGGACCCGATTAAAATGCGCGTATAGGATACCGAACATTGATCGGGTGGCTTGCTTTTGGTGGGGTCATATGTAATATGGCCGGATTGATAAATCAAGTGTTAATTTATCATTTAACCATTAGTTTTCTCACTTAAAACCTTTTCTTGTAAATCATGGATGTATGCATGCATGTATGTTTTTCTATCTTTCTTTTAGTTTCATGCACATATGGATGTGCACACATACATACATACATACACCATCTATCATGGTTGATTACACATGGAAAATGGTGGCAATATAAGACTCACACCATGGTTAAATGAATGGATTATTATTTGATTTTTGCTTAAAACAAAAGGAATAAAGAAATGGATAATTCTTGCTTTGCTTCTACACTCTTCTTTAAACCTAATCATGCTCACCTACTTCTAACCATGAGTTATCCTTCTCTTTGTGTTTTAAACTCAAGTTAAATATTGTCTCCATCATCTAACCATGGTTTGAGATGAGGATTAGAAAATATATATACATATATTTTCTTTTTACTTCACATGAGTTATCATTTTTACTCTTGTTAAAAAAGAAAGCCATCATCTTCCTCCTCCTTCTTCCTTTGCTCTCTAGTTTCTTCTAGTGAGTAAAACAGACACAAAGAAAGGTTTTTGAAGTGAGAATCATAACCGCAACATCATTCTACACAAGTTTAGCCAACTTGTTTAGAGTGTTCTCTTCATTTCTCATCTTGAAAAGTGAAGTTGCAAGCTTGGACTAGGAACTTCGGGTGGATCGTCGTGGACGCGAGAGGACTTCAAGAGGACCTTCATCCAACACCCAAGAGGCCAAAGAGTCTAGCGAAGGGAGCTACAAAGGTTGTACTCTCGAAACCCTAGCCTTTGTCACTTGTAAAATCATAAACCCTAATTTTCTAGGATAAGATCCTTTTTATGCTTGCTTAGCACCATCAAAATTTATACTTTGTGACATGTGATGCTTCCAAACTCTATCAAGGGTGCTAGGTAATCCTAACATTGGTATCAGAGCCGACCTAGAACATTAGGCGACACTTTTACGAAGTAAAAATCCCGATCGGATCAAAATACGACTTTTCGAAGCCTTCTCTGGAACTTTTTTAAAATATGACATTTTTCAGAATTAAAAATACTTAAAAAATAGAGCAGGAAAATATATGAAATACTGTAAAAAACGAACCAATGATCCGTACAAATGGCCGCGGAACCGCGGCAACTACTTGCTTAGGTCGCGATTCCGCGGCCGTACAGAGAGTTCAATGCTTCATTTTTCCACAGTAATTGATAATACTGCTTGTATATTGTTTTAGGTATGTTTAATCTGAATTTAGTATTGTAAATTCTGGAGATGGTTTTGGACTCGTCGGTTCGAACGGAATTTTCATTTCGTTACTTTTCCGGGTAAATTAGTAAGTATTGAAGTGTTTGAACGAGTATCATTTGCTCACTATTCATGGGGTTTAAATATTTTGGAGGTACGTGCAAGTCTTTTTGTGGTGGACCCTCTAGAAGACAACAAACCTTAACTCGATTATGTGACCGTCTTGAACTGCCCTTTGAACCTTAGGGTTTGGGGCAGTACGGCGTGCCACATGTGAGACGTTGGCTTGACCCTTCTACGGCTGGACCGCTACTACTGTGTCACACTCCGGGTTTTTGAACTCTGCTCAAGTGTTGAGCTTTAGTGAATCTTGGGTACTTGATCGTTCATTCGAAAACTTTAACACTGTCTGTTTATCTGGAATGTGATGCAATGTGTGGAATTCATATTACGATACATGAAATACGAAGTATGTGATATTTCGCATTTACGATGTCTAAAGAGAATGTGGATCCCAGATATTGCAGTTTTACACTTTCTTTTCTGTGACCGTAAGTGTAGTATGTTCGATATCGCCGGTTTCGTTGCTATACATCAACGACAATCGGGGTACGCATACTTACTTACGTTGATGATATGAGATATTATGTGTTGCTGAGATATGATGTGCAGGATTGTCGCGATCGAATAGCCGGGGGGTTTTATGTGAGATGAGAGTTTTATATTTTCATTCATGTAAATTCAAATGTAATGTAATATTCTTTTATTTGGGGCACTTCCGGGTTGAGGTTGTGTCACCAGTGGTGTATATTATTTACTTTTCCGCATTAGGATAGACCCAAGGAGGGGAGCACAAGTGACCGGGTTCTGGGGTTCTGTGGGAGGCCATCTCGAGGAGTCGAGACCGGGTCTTCTAAACTCCAGGATTGGTAGGGTCGCTTGCCGCTCTCGTAGGGGTCTAGGGGTGTGGGCTTGGCTATTCATCGCGACTGTGGAATCCGTATTTTCTATTCTGGCTAAATACTAAATACGGACGTCCTAGTATATCCCACATTATATCTATGTTTCTGCTGCCTGTGTTCTGTAATATCTGAGACGAATGACATATTATATATATGATATATAGTAGACGTTGCTTATGTTTTACACCCGCGCTAGTCTCGTCCCGCTATACCGTTAGTTAAGTAACCTAACGGTGCATAACGGAACATTGCGGCGAATGCGGATGGCATAAGCGTACGTGTTATTTTCGTTTCTTTTCTGTGATTGGCTTAAGGACTTAAATGATGGGATTACATTAATATGATTAATGTAAAGAAAATAAACCTAAAAAGATGTTGTAGAATCAGATTTGAAAACCACTCGGCTCTTTATGAAAAAGCTATATTTCAAAACTGCGGAGCACAAGCCACTCCTTTTGAAAACCGTTTGATTCTACAACGATATTAAGTTCAAAGCGTTAAAGATTTTCTTAAAAATCATCCGCAACCCTCCGTCATTTTAGGAAGTAGAGTACTTAGTATTCGTGCTACGTTTGTTGACTTTAGTTAAGGCGTAGTATACGGTAGCTAAGTGATGTCTTCCTACGCTGCATATGATGCAGATTGATTAGGACATTCATGCGACTTTGTTGACCTTAGTTAAGGGTCATATGGGTGGGTTTAATTGATCAAGAAATGACGGGTAGAACTTGACTGGTACTTATGATTTGTTGACCATAGTTAAGGTCATCAGTACTAGGGTAAAAATCACATCAGGAATTTCAAGTGTTGAGATTTGCAATGAGATTGCATACCTTCCATATGATGGTTGGATCCCGATCCCATCGTGGGCAATGGTTGCTCCTAGGAGAGTTTTACAATTTACAATTAGCTAACTCATTAGGTGTCTAGAAAGGTGTTAACGGGGCTACGCCTCTGGGAAAACGAGGTTTACTTTAATTAGGTCCGTGCGAAAGCACGGGGAACCTCCCTCAAGTACCGACACTGGCCTGGCTGAACGGTTAGCGAAGTTGTAGACTGTAATTAATCCTGGCTAGTTTTCTTTTTAAGGTTTGAAAGAAAAACTTGATTAAAGCAGTGGGAGACATCGATTAGACAAGATAATAACCAATCTGATATATGCAAGAGCTTTCGCTGAGTGTATTCTTTTCTCTCTCTTAATGGCAGATACCCATGACTGGACTCAAGCTTCTACTAGATGAAAACAAACTGAATGGGACCAATTATAAAGACTGGCTGAGGAATCTGAAAATCACCTTGACTTATGATAAAGTATCATATGTCCTCACGGCTTCAGCCCCGCCCGTCCCAGGTCCAAAATCCTCAGTTGCGGACGTTGAAGTCCGCAAGACATGGGACGCTGACTGTGCCATGGCCAAATGCCTCGCGCTTGCATCTATGAATAACACACATCAAAAGCAGCATGAGGACATGGACATTCACGGTATATTGCTCCATACAAAGGAGTTGTATGGAGAGCAATCCCGCGTATTACGATACGAAGCATCAAAGAAATTGTTTCAGATGCGAATGGCCTCTGGCACATCAGTAGGAGACCATGTTCTGAAAATGATAGCTCTTATAGAAGAGCTTGAGGACCTTGGATGGATGATGGACAATGAACAATATATAGATATTATTCTGCAGTCCCTCCCCTCCACCTTTGCTCAGTTCATAGTGAACTTCAACATGCATGGCATGGAGAAGGAACTCCCTGAACTCCTTAACATGTTAAGGAGTGCAGAGAGCACTATGAAGTCAGCAAAAACTCCCGTTATGACTATTGGACAGTCTTCCTCTTCTCGCCTAAAAGCTAAGACCAAGGGAAAGAAAATGAAGAATCCCACCAATCCTAAGGTGGAGTTAAAAAGGTGAAGGGAAAGGAAAAGTCCAAAGCTGGAGACACGGGAAAGGGCGAATGTTTTCATTGCCACAAGACAGGACATTGGAAGCGCAACTGCACGGAGTACTTAAGTCTCGAGAAGAAGCATGGTGATGATTCTGCTTCAGGTGCGTTTGTAACAGAAAACTGTTTTTTAATAAACTCTGCTTCCTGGGTATTGGATACCGGTTCAGGTTCTCACATTTGCAATTCTATGCAGGGGCTGAGAAATAGCAAAGTTTTGAAGACAGGTGACCATACTCTCCGCGTTGGAAATGGTTCCAATGTACATACAGTCGTAGTGGGAGAGTATCACTTGGGGTTGCCATTTGGATGTATTTTGGTTTTGAATCCTTGTTATTTTGTTCCCAGTATGCTTTGTAATATAATATCCGTTTCTTTGTTAGACAATGAAGGATATAATTTTGTATTGCAGAACAATGTTATGAACATTCACCTGAATCAAATGTTGGTTGGGTATGGTATGCTTAATAACGGAATATATGTCCTAAATCAACACACAGTTTTCAGTATACAAAACACTAATAAAAGAAAGCTTTCAGAATTAAATGAAGCTTTTCTTTGGCACTGTAGACTTGGTCATATTAACGAAACATAACTAAACAAGTTACACAAAGATGGATATTTAAACTCTTTTGAATATAAATCTTATGCGACTTGCCAGTCTTGTATCAAGGGTAAAATGACCAAAACTCCGTTTACCGGAAACGGAGAAAGGGCTACTGAGCTCCTAGGCCTCATACATAGTGATGTATGTGGGCCAATGTCTACACAGGCTAGAGGCGGTTTTTCATACTTCATTACGTTCACTGACGATTTCTCAAGATTCGGTCATGTATTTTTATTAAAGCACAAGTCCGAAGCTTTCGAGAAATTCATTGAATATAAACAAGAAGTAGAAAAACAAACCGGCTTGAGTATCAAGATGCTTCGATCAGATCGAGGTGGTGAGTATCTCAGTACAGAATTTGCAAACTTCCTAAAAGAGAATGGGATTCTCTCTCAGCTCACTCCTCCTTACACACCACAGCACAACGGTGTGTCAGAATGACGGAATAGGACCCTATTAGATATGGTCCGGTCCATGTTGAGTGACGCTGAGTTACCAGTCTTGTTTTGGGGGCATGCATTGGAGACTGCAGCGTTTCTACTAAACAGGGTTCCAACCAAAACCGTGTCTACCACGCCATATGAGATATGGCATGGGAAGAGACCATCTCTTAAGAGATTTAAGATTTGCCGTTGCCCGGCCTATGTTAAAAAGCAGAATCCGGACAAACTCGAGACACGGTCAGTCATGTGTAACTTTATGGGATATCCAAAGAATTCTTATGGATATCTATTCTACCACAAAGAGGAATAAAAAGTGTTTGTTTCTCAGTATGCCACATTCTTAGAAAAAGAGTTTTTCACGGATAAAGATGATGGCAAGGTGGTGGATCTAGAAGAGGTTCTAGAAACACAAACTACTAATGACGATTTGGTTGAACCGGCTGTTGCAATAGAAACTGAGGAACCTCGGCCACTCCGTAGGTCTGGTAGGACTTCTCGCCCACCGGAGAGGTACTACGGTTTCCTCATTGATGGTAACGGAGAAGATTGCATCATGGATGATGATGATCCTACCAGTTTTCAGCAAGCTATCACGAGTGGAGACTCTGTGAAGTGGCTGGATGCCATAAGATCCGAAATGGAGTCTTTGTACACCAACAAAGTATGGAATTTGGACATTGTACCCCCTGGGGTAAAACATGTGGGATGCAAATGGATCTTTAAAAGAAAGATTGGTGTAGATGGGCAGGTAGAGACCTATAAGGCAAGACTTGTGGCGAAAGGTTTTCGTCAAAGACCAGGTTTGGACTATGACGAAACTTTTTCGCCCGTAGCCATGCTTAAATCCATTCGGATCCTACTTGCTATTGCTGCTCACTACGACTATGAAATCTGGCAGATGGACGTTAAAACAGCATTTCTAAATGGAGATTTAGAAGAATGCGTTTATATGGATCAGCCAGAGGGCTTCATTGACAGTGGGAGCAGCAGGAAAGCATGTAGACTGCTTAAATCCATATATGGGTTAAAGCAGGCATCTCGGAGTTGGAACATCTGTTTCGATGATGTTATCAAAGAGTTTGATTTCATCAAAAATCCAGATGAACCTTGTGTTTATAAGAAGGCTGTAGGAAGAGCTGTCACATTCCTCGTATTGTACGTGGATGACATTCTTCTGATAGGAAATGATATTCCTTTGCTACAGTCGGTCAAATCATTCTTATCACTAAGGTTCTCCATGAAGGACCTGGGTGATGCCACATACATCCTGGGCATAAGGATCTATAGGGATAGATCCAAAAAGTTATTGGGATTGTCCCAAACCAGGTACATCAACACCAACCTAAAAAGGTTTAGTATGGAAGACTCCAAGCGGGGTGCCTTACCCACTTGCCATGGAGTCACTTTCTCCAAAGATTCTTGTCCAAAGACCGATGAAGAGAGAGCTCGCATGAGCATTATACCCTATGCTTCGGCAGTAGGATCTATAATGTATGCGATGTTATGTACACGCCCAGATGTAGCTTATGCACTTAGTGTTGTAAGCAGGTATCAATCCAACCCAGGGGAGAACCACTGGACAGCTGTGAAGAACATTCTTAAGTACTTACGAAGGACTAAAGAATTGTTCTTGGTGTATGGTAATACGGATCTCCAAATGGAGGCCTTTACCGATTCGAGCGTCCAGAGCGATAAGGATGACAGCAAATCTATCTCAGGGTTTGTATTTACCCTCAATGGAGGGGCGGTGAGTTGGAAGAGTTCCAAACAAGATACCGTTGCAGACTCTACGATGGAAGCTGAGTACATTGCTGCAAATGATGCCGCCAAGGAAGCCGTCTGGATGAAGAAGTTCGTCTCGGAGCTAGGAGTAGTTCCAACCATTATTGATCCAATACCTTTGTATTGTGATAATAATGGGGCTATGGCGTTATCCAAGGAGCCCAGATCCCATCAGCGGTCCAGACACATCCTGAGGCGTTTTCCTTTGATCCGGGGGATTGTAGATCGCCGCGAGATCGAGATTAGGAGAGTAGACACAAAGAATAACCCCGCGGATCCATTCACCAAGGCCCTACCTCAGCCGCAGCATGAGCAACTTTTTGAGATGTTGGGTATGAGATACGCCAATAACTGGCCTTAGTGCAAGTGGGAGATTGTTGGATATATGTATGCCCTAGAGGCCATTATATGATAGTGGATGTATTTGTACATGTATATATATTCAGTATACATTCTTGCTCGACATGATAGTATGCTATCTGGTTCTTCTTTATCTGACATGTTGATTTGATCATGCTTTTATTCATTCATACATGCTGATAAAGCCCTGAGGATATCGGCTTGACTACTGTGATTATGATGGAGATCATACTAGTGGGACATCTGTAGTCTATAAGCATATCCTGAAAAGTCCCTAGTCGTAGGTATATCGAGACGGGGCATTGATATTCAAGAGTAGACTAGCGTATATGATACTAGACCCATACGATGGGCGATGAATGTTCCCACATTCATCGATGTTTGACATCAAGATCATATACGGGTGCTCAGTGGTGACTGAGTACACTGGACGGACTCACCGAGAACTCCTATATGGAATTATATCTATCGTCGGATAGCAGTTCTCTGGTGACACTGGTACAGGTTAGTCTGTAGACCCAAGATCGTCATAGAGTCTTGTGTGTTCTCCCACTGTACTTTGATTGCTACCCTACCACGGCTCTACTGAGTCGTGCAAACAGGTGGCCGTTGGGTACAGTCCCGAGACACACGAAGGAAATGAGCGATAGGAGGGGTTTCGTCTCTCCCGGTATTGGGAGTTGATGCTGTGCTGTGCCCGACTGGTTATATCAGTAAGTCCCTGGCCAGGGCTGCTGAGATTTGCTTATAAGTGTTATCAGTAGTTTCTCGATCTGTTATAGACCATTCACCGGCACGACTTATTGAGTTATTGGGGTCGACGTGACCATTGATTGGTAGAGATTCTGCGTGTTCAAGTTTAGTTAATTACCGCAATCAAAACGGTTTCGCTTGTAGCTAGCCGGTTGAGTACGGGTCGTCCGCAGGGAGATGGGAATCTTTTTCTATGTGCTTTAACGAGTTAAGTCCGTAAGTCCAGATTTGTTTGTGATTATCTAAGTGTTAAAATGATATGTAAAGAGAGCTTGTTAGGGTTAGGATTAGGTTAGTTTGAGTTAGGAATCGCTCACTTCTTTCGTTGCCACTCTTAATATCGGTGTTACGGTAATCGGCAACAACGGGGATTAGCACGACTAGGAAGGAACTTGCGAGTATAAGCTAAGCTTTCCAACGCTTAAGTTCTTCCTTTTGGTGCTTGTCCGTCCGTTCTTGGCTCTTAGCCATAACCTCCGGTTAATTCAACCACAACAGGTCTCACTACGGAATCACCGCTATCATGTAGGATAAGGTGCCATAGGGAGCGGATTGTGGTTCAATTAACGGGAGTCGATTTAAGATGTTGGGCAAGGAAAGAGTGAGAGAGATTTCCTTCTCTCAAACTTCCCTTATTCTACCCTAACAAGTATGGAAACTACTCACACATCATAATGAAAAGAAAACAAAAAAAAGAGGAAGATAGAAAGGAAGAGATTAGAAGATAACAACTAGCTATTTGCAACCTCACCTCGGCAAGGATCAAGCGTAAGCATCATGGTTGTTTTAAGGATAAAGAAAAAGAGAAAGAAAGAAACAACAAGAAATAACAACAACTAAGTTAACAAATAAAAATTACAAGCATTCAACATAAGAGCAAGACAAGTATCATAATAAAATGAACTTCTTTATTCATCATTTTTCACTCACAAAAGCTCACTATAGGTTTTTCAATGGAGAAGAGATGAGAAGAGGAAGAAGATCAAGTATTCTAAAACATAGAAAAAATACAAGATTAAGCACCCTTGGCTTCACAAGGTTCTGGGCTATTTATAGGCTTGAAAATGAAAACCTAGGGCAACAAACAGAACTAACATGGAATGACCAATCTGCCCCTGAAGATTGGTCGGCTGATGCCACCGTACGGCCGCGGAACCGCGGCCTATACCCCCTATTGGCCGCGGTTCCGCCGCCCTATAGGGGAGTTGGGCTGTCGGCTTTTGTGTGCTGCCCTGGTCTGCTGTCCCCTTTTGTCTGGTACATGTTTTTTCTGATAATCTTTCCACATTTCTTCCAGAATTCTAGTGGATCAAAAGGTGATTGGACATGGATCTTTTAAATGATTTTCTCGAGCTCCGTGTAGATTTCTTGGATCTTGTATTGCCATTGAGCCTTGTGCATGAAAATGACATTGATTTGCCATTTTGTCTCTTAAACTGGTGTGTGGCAACAGACGGATAAAGAGCGGAGATCCGTGTTTTATCTGTGGTTGGCAGGAACCCGGGTTTTTGTCGTGTTTTTCCATGAATTTCACCGTTTAGAGCCGAGAACCTGTATCCTGCAATTGACTAGCAAACACGGCTCAAGAGTACCTACTGATATGCAATGTGATAAAAATTGGGCGGTATGAAAATGCAAAAATCTGATATGAACAAATACCCCCAAACTTATCATTTGCTCGTCCCGAGCAAAGCCAATTTATTCACAAAAAATTTCCTAACCTTACTTTCACAGGGAACGCGATTGCACTGAGCTTGTGCAACAAGCCGTTAAACCTCTAGGTGTCCCTAGTAGGAGGAGTGTTGTCTCGTGAGGGTTTTCAGCGGATACTACCCACAAAATCCGGTCAAGCTAGTTTTGTAAAATAACTAAGATTCAAACCCTAAAGTTTTGTTTCAGAAAATAACAATTCTATGATCCCAAGTCTAGACTTTCAAACCTTTATTTTTCATACCTCGCTTCTTATTTAACTACAGATTTTATATGTCTTTACGTGCAGTGCAAATAGTGTCGTTAAGTTTCCAGAAGGATCGATTTACGTCATCATGTCATACAATAAAGCCCAGATAAAAATTTTGAAAGGATCACATAAGTTTTATAAAGAGTTAAGCATTTTTCAAGTTTCGTTTTCCAGTAAATTTTCAACTTTAGAATTTCTATCTTCCTTAACAGGAAACTAGGTCTTATTTTTCACTCCACCTTTTTCTTGTTTTCATTTCATACACACCTCTGTGAACGTGCAATAGTCTTTATCATAGAATAAAACCTTCATATCTCCGCTAAATTTTTTATAAAATCCTGTCTTTTATCAAGATTATTCTCACACAAAGAACCGTTAGGAATTTTAACTCGGAGAGAACACTTGCTTGACTTTGTTTTAATCTGGACTTTCTAGGCTTCTTAGCGAGCTTTGGGCCAATGCACCCAAACCCGTTGGCTTTAGGGCATTAGGTGTAAAAACACCCAGCGGACTTAATTACTCAAGTTACCTAGGTCCAAAAACAAAAGACAGTTTGGCGTGAAAATCATGATGATTCAATACGAACGGAGACATAACCGGCAGTTCCATTATTTTTTTTGGATAAAAGACGTATTTAGTGGGTTCGGTGTGTAATCATTCCAATCAAGTTTCAGATGGGTTATTTTTCAGACTTAGTTCCAATTAAGGCATCAACAATATCCCTTCATATTCACTTCACTTCATAAACTATTCTTGATATTACTTATTTCAGAACAAACCTATTTGATCCTCAGAAAATCATTTATCCATTTAAAAGTTTTTAGACAGAAAAAGACTTGTCATCTAATTTCCAAAACTCACGACACGTGTAGTGTGATATAAAGACGTATATCAGCTATAGTTAACTTCAAAGGAGAGTTATCTTTCAGGTTTTCAAAATCTAAAAATAAGATTTAGTTATTTTTATTTTATCAAACAAAACCGTCAAAATGTTGAATCAGAGTCCTCCCACTAGCTAACTTGACAGAAAAGTTTTTATATTTTTAGAAAAATTTTAGATTTTTATGGATTTTATGGATTTTAATATGCAGATGCAAAATATACATATGAATGCGAAGGTTAGAAATGCGTACCGAGCGTACCCCCAAACTTAAACTGGACAGTGTCCTCACTGTCAGTGCATGAAGAGATCATTTGAAGGGTCAAAAATTGTCGGTTAGTGATACACCATTTTTTATTTTTATTTTTTTTTAAAGAAAAGAACAAAGAAAAAGAATATCCACAAATATATACAAAATGGTATATACATACCCCCAAACTTATTTGGAACAGTGTCCACTGTTCTTGGCTGGATAACCGAAGTTTGGTGGTAGGCAGAGGAAGATTATGCAGGGTAAACCGGCTCCTGTAAGAACAGGAGCTCCTCTTTTGGTTCGGCGCTAAGGTGCGGTTTAAGGCGGTGTCCGTTCACTTTGAAAAATGAACCGTCCTTTGGATTTTCCAAATCCACAGCGCCATGCGGATACACATTCCGCACAAAATACGGCCCTTTCCAGCGAGATCTGAGCTTTCCTGAATGGAAGTGAAGTCGGGTGTCGTAAAGCAGTACTTGCTGACCAGGTACGAAAGTTTTGCGCAAAAGGTGTTTATCGTGAAACACCTTCGTTCGATTCTTAACGACAACCGCGTTATCGTAAGCCTCATCCCTAAGCTCGCTCAATTCATTCAACTGCAGCTTCCGATGGCTGCCCGCATCCTCGAGAGACAGATTCAGCTCCTTTATCGCCCAAAATGCGCGATGCTCTATTTCGACAGGTAGGTGGCAAGCCTTTCCGTACACAAGCCGATAGGGAGACATGCCAAGATCGGTCTTATAAGCGGTTCGAAATGCCCAAAGGGCATCAGTGAGTTTCAGCGACCAATCCTTACGGTTCTTGGAAACCGTCTTCTCCAGTATCTGCTTGATTTTCCGATTTGAAACTTCGGCCTGCCCGCAGGTTTGGGGGTGGTAGGGCGTAGAGAGCTTATGATTAATGGAATATTTCCGCATCAAAGCCTCGAAAGTCTTGTTGCAGAAATGGCTTCCATTGTCGCTAATGATCGCTCGGGGGTGCCCAAAACGGGAGAAAATGTTTTCTTTAAGAAACCTAACGACAACCTTGTTGTCGTTAATCCGGCTGGGCATAGCCTCGACCCATTTAGAGACGTAATCAACAGCGAGAAGGATGTACAAGTTCCCAAAAGAGCTGGGAAACGGCCCCATGAAATCTATCCCCCAAACATCGAAAATCTCCACAACCAAGATCGGTTGGAGCGGCATCTCGTTCCTCCGGGATATCCGGCCCAAGTGTTGGCACCGGGAGCAAGTCTTGCAATAGTCATGAGTGTCTTTGAAAAGTTGTGGCCAGCTGAAACCACATTGCAAGATCTTCTCAGCTGTCTTTCTGGGGCCAAAATGCCCGCCACATACTTGATCGTGGCAAAACGACAGCACACTCTTGAATTCCTCGTCAGGGACACACCGACGAATAATCTGGTCGGGACAGTACTTGAACAGATAGGGTTCGTCCCAGTAAAAGTGTTTTACTTGGGATAAGAAGCGAAGTCTGTCCTGACTTGAGCATTCAGTCGGTAGTAATCCCGTGGCCAAATAGTTCACAATATCTGCGAACCAGGGTTCGCAAGATACTGTCAAGAGCTGTTCATCCGGGAAAACGTCGTTGATCGGAATTGGAAGCGAAGGCGAAGAAGGAAGTCGTGAGAGATGGTCGGCAACTACGTTTTCACATTCTCGTTTGTCCTTAATGACAAGGTCAAACTCTTGAAGTAAGAGGATCCAACGTATTAACCGAGATTTTGCATCTTTCTTCGCAAAAAGATGGCGCAGAGCAGAATGGTCAGTGTATACAATGACTGGAGAGCCGATGAGGTAGGGCCTGAACTTCTCTAAAGCAAATACAACAGCTAAGAATTCCTTCTCAGTTGTTGTATAATTGAGTTGTGCGTCGTTCAGGGTTCGGCTCGCATAATAGATTACGTGCGGCATCTTGTTGATGTGTTGTCCAAGGACAGCACCAATGGTAAAGTCGGATGCATCGCACATAATCTCAAATGGGTGCGTCCAGTCAGGTGAAGAAAGAACGGGAGCAGAAGTGAGTGAGCGTTTCAATGACTCGAATGCAGTCACACAACTCGAGTTGAAGTCGAATGGCGTATCCTTGGCCAGCAAAAGAGTCAAGGGCCTAGCAATCTTGCTAAAGTCCTTGATGAACCGTCTATAGAAACCGGCATGGCCAAGGAAGGCTCGGATATCTCTGACGCATCGGGGAGGAGGGAGATTGGAAATGACCTCAATCTTTGCTTTGTCAACCTCTATGCCATTTTGCGAGATGATATGTCCTAAGACAATACCTTCGCGCACCATGAAGTGGCACTTCTCCCAATTCAAAGTGAGATTCTTGTCCTTACATCGGGTAAGGACAGCGTCAAGATGCAGCAAACACTCGTTGAAGGAATCGCCGAAGATGGAGAAATCATCTATGAAGATCTCCAGAAATTTTTCCACCATGTCTGAGAAGATTCCCATCATACACCGCTGGAAGGTAGCGGGCGCATTGCATAACCCAAAGGGCATGCGACGATATGCAAACGTGCCGAAAGGACAAGTGAATGTGGTCTTGTCCTGGTCTTTTTCGGCGATGGGAATCTGATTATAGCCGGAGTAGCCATCAAGAAAGCAGTAGTACTCGTGTCCGGCCAATCGTTCAAGCATCTGGTCAATGAAAGGTAGCGGAAAGTGGTCATTCCGCGTTGCGGCGTTGAGTTTTCTGTAATCGATGCATACTCGCCACCCAGTTTGGGTGCGAGTAGGGATTAACTCGTTCGCCTCGTTGGTTATGACCGTGATGCCCGACTTCTTGGGGACAACATGAATGGGGTTAACCCACTGGCTATCAGAGATAGGGTAAATGATACCACTATCTACACATTTTACGATCTCTTTCTTCACAGCCTCTTTCATGACTGGATTGAGCCGTCTTTGTGGATCCCGGGCTGGTTTGGCATCATCCATCAGATGAATGTGATGTTCAACGATCAGGGGACTAATCCCCTTGATGTCCGCCATGGACCAGCCAAAAGCTTGCCTGTTGCTGTGCAAGACCGCGAGAAGGGCTTTCTCTTGCTCTGGAGCTAGAGAAGCCAAGATGATGACAGGGAGGGTCTCGTTCTCACCTAAGTAAGCGTACTTAAGGTGAGACGGCAAAGGCTTGAGTTCGAGCGTTGGAGGTGAAACGATTGAAGGCAAGATTAGGGCAGAGGTCTCGAACTCAAAGGACTCCAGCAAAGGTTCAAAATGAGTGTAGGCGACCGAGTTGGATGGTTCAGGTAACTCATCCGGAAATTCGAAGGATTCAAACTCGGGTGGTGAGCGGCTAAGATCGTTGGAGAACGTGAAACACTTGTAGTCGTTGTCGGGCGCAGAAGCAGCAGCAGGTTCGAAGAGGAACGCACTAGTGGCGTTAAGGTTATCGTGATCAAACAGAAACTCCTCGAATTCACACTCTTCTGGGGTGATCTCCTGGATCGAGCAGATGTCCAGTATATGAGCGTTAGGTTCGGAGGGCTGATTCCCCAACCTAAAAATGTTGAGTTCAATTGTCATGTTTCCAAAAGAGAGGTTCATCGAACCATTGCGACAATTGATCACAGCATTTGAGGTTGCAAGGAATGGGCGACCGAGTATCACCGGAATTTGATTCCGGGGGTTAGCTACAGGCTGTGTGTCTAATACAATGAAGTCAACGGGGAATATGAAGTCCCCGACTTTGATTAACACATCCTCTAGCTCACCCTTAGGATGGGTGATCGATCGGGCGGCCATTTGGAGAGTGCAGTGTGTGGGTTTCAGCTCTCCGATGCCTAATTGCTCGTATACTGAGTACGAAAGCAGGTTAACACTGGCACCAAGATCTAATAGTGCGCGGTTGATGTTCTTATCCCCAATGGTAATAGAAATCGTAGGACAGCCAGGGTCCTTCCGTTTTTGTGGTAAAGATTGGGTAAGGGCATCACTCACAGCACTAGCTAAGAAAACTTTCTTGGGTACCTGAGACTTCCTCTTTTTCGTGCACAAGTCTTTTAAGATTTTTGCGTAGGACGAGACTTGTTGGACAGCATCTAAAAGAGGAATGTTAATGTTAACCTGCTTAAATAACTCCAGAATCTTCTCCATTTGAGGATTTTGTTTATTAGACCTCAACCGGTTTGGAAATGGGACATTTTTAAAATTGGTTGAGTCTAATGCTTGTGGAGGAGATTGTGGAGTTGGAACGGATCCCAGAACAGGTGTTTTCGTGGAGTGAGAAGTGGGTCCGTTCAGAGCAGAAGAAGAGGAAGGAGAGCCTTGTGAAGAACGGAGAATAGGCTCAGAAGACGAAGAAGCAAGAGAAGAAGAAGAAGAAGAAGTAGAAGAAGAAGCGGCTGGGGTGTCATCGTTGATCCGTGTGCCGATGTTGTTTTGCAGCATCCTTCCCGATCTCAATGTGGTCACGGCACTCACATTATGGTTCTGTTGTTCAAGAGCAACATGTACATTATGTGGGTGACCGGGATTTGGGAGTGGCTGGGACGGGAGCTTCCCCTTTTCTCGCTCGCTTAAAGCCGCATTCAGTTGTGCAATCTGGGCTTCGATGGTCTTAATGCTTTGCCCGTGAGCGGCAGTGTGTTGCACTAAGGACTGAATGGAAGACTGGATGTTGGCGGTGGATTGTGTCGATTGTTTAACGAACGCCTCCAGACTTCGTTCGAGCGAGGAAACCTTATCGTTGTTTGACGGAACAAAGTTGTTTGGTGGAAAAGAATTGTTGGGTGCAAAGTTGTTCGTCTGATTTTGGAAAGGTTGGAGTTGGAAGGGTTGCTGAAACTGCTGTTGAGTTTGTTGTTGCGCTTGTTGCGGCGGAGGGGCCCTTTGGAAATTGTTGCCTTGGAATTGATTCTGATTCTGATTCCAGGCGAAATTGGGGTGGTTCCTCCAACCGGGATTGTAGGTGGAAGAGTATGGATCATTCCTCGGTCTTGGCTGGAATGCAGCATTAACCGGATCCTGTCCTTGCGATGGTGGATTGTAAGGACACTCTTCGGTCAAGTGAGAAGGATCGAAACAACAAGCGCAAATGGTACGAAGGGGGAGAACAGGGGCAGGAGCAGGAGAAGAAAATTTGCTCTCTATCGCTTCAAGCTTTCTCATTATTGCAGCCATTTCAGCTTTCATCGCAATAGAGACATCAAGTTGGTGAATTCCAACCCTAGACTGAACGGTAGAAGTGGAGGTAGAAGAAGAAGAAGTCGGTCTGGTGCTCTCCCATTGTAGCGTTTTCTCCGCAAGGTCGTCAAAGAACTGCCACGCTTCCTCGTCAGATTTCGATAGGAAGTGGCCCTGACAGATGGTTTCCAACAACTGCTTCGTTGCTGGGTTCAGACCCTCGTATAAGGTTTGGCAAAGTTGCCATTTCTCTATACCGTGGTGAGGACACTGAACAAGGTCTTTGTACTGGTCAAAGCACTTCCAGAAGGGTTCAGAAGGAAGCTGAGAGAATTGGTTGATTTCATTGCGGATCCTTGCAGTTTTATGATTCGGGTAGAATTTTTTTAGAAACGCTTTAACAAACTCGTCCCAACTGGTTATGGAGTGGGAAGCGGTGCTATACAGCCATTTTTCAGCAAGATCGCATAAAGTGAACGGAATGACCCGTAGACGTATAGCATCGTCCGACAGTTGGGTGGTTTTCATCATGGCACAAACGTTTTGAAATTTATTGATGAAGATATAGGCATCTTCAGATTCAAGCCCATGAAATCGTGGAAGCATGTTGATGAAGTGGGGCTTAATTTCAAAATTATCCCCATTGGCCGGTGGAAGAGAGAGGCAGGTGGGAAGTGCAGAACGGGTGGAATAGAAACGATCCTGGAGCGCGATTCGCTGCGGCACTACAAAGGCGGTGGTGGTGGGTTATTGGTCTCCGTAGGAGGTGGAGCCAATCCAGGGGTAGTCAAAGAGATGTTCGGATTAAGTCCTAACATCGCGGAAGAAGAGGTTGGTGATGGTGAAGGTGAAGATGTATGAACAGAATTCCGGTCAACGTCGGAGTTGGCCGGCAAAGGTAAGGGTGAAAGAGGAGTGGACGGAGTTTTGACGTCTGAGTCGATCGCGTAGTCGGTAGCGACTAACGTAACGTGGACTAGACGGGCGCTAGTGTCCCGAGTCCAAGCGGACATACACTAAACGAGTTTAGTATAGTCAAAGCGGAGACGATGGGGGTAAGAAAAAGTCAATGGAGAAATACGAAGGGTGGTGAGTGAAAAATGGATTTGGCGACAAAGGGCAAGTTTTTATAAAAGTTTTTGATTTTTTCCTTTTCGGTTTTTTTTTTTTAGAAAGAGCTTTACAGAAATATGTACGGACTTACGGCTTTAAGCAATCACAAACAAGATATGCACAAACACACCTAGATCTAGGGTCACCTAGGTCTGCTAGACAGCTCCTAACTGTTCCAGAGGGCTAGAAATAGGACCTCAAACCGCCTCTTCTCCGTCAAATGCGGCCAGATAAGTTCCAGGTAAGTGGGAGGTTGTCCAACGCTTTCGCGAAGTTCCTTAATTAAATAACCACTTGCCTTCGTCACACTTGCCTAGGCACCGCAAAAGTCAGATAGGATAAACGGCCGATGCCTGTAACTAGTCCTCTGTCCTATTGAGCGCGAAGTCCTTAGGGCTGAGTCTAGTATTTTTTAATTTAACAATGGTCAATGCATATGCTTTTTGTGATTTTTGGAGTCCTGGGAAGGGTGATGAAATCCCCACCCAATCTGAATTGGTTTCAAGCCCCTTAAGTCCGTATTAATGAATGCAAAGCGATAACAAATCAACTGCAAACAATTTTTATTTTTAGCGCGGCGCAAAGAATCCTGCACAAGAACAGTTTATTGGAAGGGGGAAGAGAATTTGCGCAAAGAATGCTGCAGAAAACATTGTTTATTGGAGTTCAGAGGAGTGGGAAAGAGAAAAGGAGGACTTACAGAGATTTTTGCACACTGACTCCACCAAGTGGCCGCGGTTCCACGGCCTAAGCCAGCTTATGCCGCGGTTCCGCGGCGAGGTAGTGGAGTTGGGGCTCTGAAATTTTGGGGTGTGCTGTGGTGGTTGTCCTCTTCTTGTCTGAATTTGCTGAATCTTGATTTTCTCACTGTAGCTGCTCTAGATTTTTACAGTAGACCGTTTGCTTCGTTTTGATCCGTCGCGGTGTAGCCGCGAAATGTGGGTCTATCTACCCATGTCTTTTGCACTGAACTTGAATTTCCAATATCCCACGTCTTTGGCACTGAACTCGAATTCCGTATTATCCTGCACACTTGCACAAAAACTAATCAAAAATAACAAAATGATTTTTTACAAAGTATATATTTTTTTGTTTTGTTTTTCGGTTATATTTATATTCACAAGTTAACCCGAAAATACACAAGGAAATAAACTACCGTCTCCCCGGCAACGGCCCCATTTGATTGGTAGAGATTCTGCGTGTTCAAGTTTAGTTAATTACCGCAATCAAAACGGTTTCGCTTGTAGCTAGCCGGTTGAGTACGGGTCGTCCGCAGGGAGATGGGAATCTTTTTCTATGTGCTTTAACGAGTTAAGTCCGTAAGTCCAGATTTGTTTGTGATTATCTAAGTGTTAAAATGATATGTAAAGAGAGCTTGTTAGGGTTAGGATTAGGTTAGTTTAAGTTAGGAATCGCTCACTTCTTTCGTTGCCACTCTTAATATCGGCGTTACGGTAATCGGCAACAACGGGGATTACCACGACTAGGAAGGAACTTGCGAGTATAAGCTAGGCTTTCCAACGCTTAAGTTCTTCCTTTTGGTGCTTGTCCGTCCGTTCTTGGCTCTTGGCCATAACCTCCGGTTAATTCAACCACAACCGGTCTCACTACGGAATCACCGCTATCATGTAGGATAGGGTGCCATAGGGAGCGGATTGTGGTTCAATTAACGGGAGTCGATTTAAGATGTTGGGCAAGGAAAGAGTGAGAGAGATTTCCTTCTCTCAAACTTTCCTTATCCTACCCTAACAAGTATGGAAACTACTCACACATCATAATGAAAAGAAAACAAAACAAAGAGGAAGATAGAAAGGAAGAGATTAGAAGATAACAACTAGCTATTTGCGACCTCACCTCGGCAAGGATCAAGCGTAAGCATCATGGTTGTTTTAAGGATAAAGAAAAAGAGAAAGAAAGAAACAACAAGAAATAACAACAACTAAGTTAACAAATAAAAATTACAAGCATTCAACATAAGAGCAAGACAAGTATGATAATAAAATGAACTTCTTTATTCATCATTCTTCACTCACAAAAGCTCACTACAAGTTTTTCAATGGAGAAGAGATGAGAAGAGGAAGAAGATCAAGTATTCTAAAACCTAGAAAAAATATAAGATTAAGCACCCTTGGCTTCACAAGGTTCTGGGCTATTTATAGGCTTGAAAATGAAAACCTAGGGCAACAAACAGAACTAACATGGAATGACCAATCTACCCCTGAAGATTGGTCGGCTGATGCCACCATACGGCCGCGGAACCGCGGCCTATACCCCCTATTGGCCGCGGTTCCGCCGCCCTATAAGGGAGTTGGGCTGTCGGCTTTTGTGTGCTGCCCTGGTCTGCTGTCCCCCTTTGTCTGGTACATGTTTTTTCTGATAATCTTTTTACATTTCTTCCAGAATTCTAGTGGATCAAAAGGTGATTGGACATGGATCTTTTGTAATGATTTTCTCGAGCTCCGTGTAGATTTCTTGGATCTTGTGTTGCCATTGAGCCTTGTGCATGAAAATGACATTGATTTGCCATTTTGTCTCTTAAACTGGTGTGTGGCAACAGACGGATAAAGAGCGGAGATCTGTGTTTTATCTGTGGTTGGCAGGAACCCGGGTTTTTGTCGTGTTTTTCCATGAATTTCACCGTTTAGAGCCGAGAACCTGTATCCTGCAATTGACTAGCAAACACGGATCAAGAGTACCTACCGATATGCAATGTGATAAAAATTGGGCGGTATGAAAATGCAAAAATCTGATATGAACAACCATCCCTAGGCTCGGTATGCAGCATATCTGACGAAGAGACCGGACTGTACGGTAGTGTTGCCGGTTGGCTCGACGGGAGTTGTAGCAGGTTCGCTTGTTTTCTTCTGATCGCTCAATACCCGGGTGGCCGTTACGTTTAGCTGACTGCTTGCGGCTTGGGGGTGCTTGATATGATCATCACCCACTGCCAGCGTATTGACGAGTCTTAGAGTCCCACAAAGGAGTTACCTAGTCCAGGCGAAACGTTGTGGTGCGTGTATGCGATATGCGCATGGACCCGATTAAAATGCGCGTATAGGATACCGAACATTGATCAGGTGGCTTGCTTTTGGTGGGGTCATATGTGATATGGCCGGATTGATAAATCAAGTGTTGATTTATCATTTAACCATTAGTTTTATCACTTAAAACCTTTTCTTGTATATGATGGATGTATGCATGCATGTATGTTTTTCTATCTTTCTTTTAGTTTCATGGACGTATGGATGTGCACACATACATACATACACACACCATCTATCATGGTTGATTACACATGGAAAATGGTGGCAATATAAGACTCACACCATGGTTAAATGAATGGATTATTATTTGATTTTTGCTTAAAACAAAAGGAATAAAGAAAAGGATAATTCTTGCTTTGCTTCTACACTCTTCTTTAAACCTAACCATGCTCACCTACTTCTAACCATGAGTTATCCTTCTCTTTGTGTTTTAAACTCAAGTTAAATAATGTCTCCATCATCTAACCATGGTTTGAGATGAGGATTAGAAAATATATATACATATATTTTCTTTTTACTTCACATGAGTTATCATTTTTACTCTTGTTAAAAAAGAAAGCCATCATCTTCCTCCTCCTTCTTCCTTTGCTCTCTAGTTTCTTCTAGTGAGTAAAACACACATAAAGAAAGGTTTTTGAAGTGAGAATCATAACCACAACATCATTCTACACAAGTTTAGCCAACTTGTTTAGAGTGTTCTCTTCATTTCTCATCTTGAAAAGTGAAGTTGCAAACTTGGACTAGGAACTTCGGGTGGATCGTCGTGGACGCAAGAGGACTTCAAGAGGACCTTCATCCAATACCCAAGAGGCCAAAGTGTCTAGCGAAGGGAGCTATAAAGGTTTTACTCTCGAAACCCTAGCCTTTGTCACTTGTAAAATCATAAACCCTGATTTTCTAGGATAATATCCTTTGTATGCTTGCTTAGCACCATCAAAATTTAAACTTTGTAACATGTGATGCTTCCAAACTCTATCAAGGGTGCTAGGTAATCCTAACAAAAGCCACCGCTCCATTGTTATCGCAATACAAAGGTATTGGATGCTCAATGGATGGAACCACTCCAAGTTCAGTAATGAACTTCTTGATCCAGACAGCCTCTTTGGCAGCATCGTTGGCAGCGATGTATTCATCCTCCATCGTCGAGTCTGCCACGGTTTCCTGCTTGGAACTCTTCCAGCTAACCGCCCCTCCGTAAAGGGTAAAGACAAATCCCGAGTGCGACTTAGAGTCGTCCTTATCACTCTGGAAGCTCGAATCGGTAAAGGACTCCACTTGAAGTTCTCCGTTACCATACACCAAGAGCATCTCTTTAGTCCTTCGCAAGTACTTGAGAATGCTCTTCACAGCTGTCCAGTGACTCTCTCCAGGATCATCTTGATATCTACTCACTACACTTAGTGAGTATGCTACATCAGGTCTGGTACATAGCATTGCGTACATGATAGAGCCTACTGCCGAAGCATAGGGTATCCCTTACATGCGAGATCTTTCCAAATAAGTCTTGGGAGACATCTCTTTGGAGAGAGTGAATCCAGAGATCATGGGTAGGTTCCCACACTTGGATTCTTCCATACTAAACCTCTTTAGTATGGTGTCCATGTACCTGGATTGGGACAATCCCAGTATCCTTTTGGATCTATCTCTATAGATCATAATTCCCAGTATGCAGGAGGCATCATCTAGATCTTTCATTGATAATCTTTGTGATAAGAAGAGATTGACCAATTGCAGCATACGAATGTTATTTCCTATCAAGAGTATGTCGTCTACGTACAATACGAGGAAGACAACCTTACTCTCTGCCACCTTCTTATAGATACAAGGTTCATCTACGTTTTTGACGAAATCAAACTCTTTGATAACGACGTCAAAGCAGATGTTCCAACTCCGCGATGCTTGCTTTAATCCATAAATAGATTTAAGCAGCTTGCACACCTTCCCGCTACTCCCACTATCTATGAAGCCCTCTGGCTGAGTCATGTACACGCACTCTTCTAAATCACCGTTTAGAAAGGCGGTCTTAACATCCATTTGCCAGATTTCGTAGTCATGATATGCAGCAATGACAAGCATGATCCGGATGGATTTAAGCATAGCCACTGAAGAAAAGGTTTCGTCATAGTCCACACCTGGTCTTTGACGAAAACCCTTTGCAACAAGTCTAGCTTTGAAAGTCTCCACTTTCCCATCTACACCAAGTTTTTTCTTGAAGATCCACTTACTGTTAGTTGTATGTATGCCCTGGAGGCCAGTATTGTACAGATTATGTATATTATATTGGATGCTTGGACATATATAGAGATGACTTTCTTGCTCGACATGATAGTATGCTATCTGGTTGCCATTTATCTTAACATGTACACTAGTCTCTTTATACTGTCTTATAGTTACATGTTGGTAAAGCCCTTAGGATTTGTACTTGACTACATGGACTATGATGCAGATCATACTAGTGGGGACATGGTAGTTCATAAGTACATCCTTCAAGGTCCCTAGTCGTGGGTGTATCGAGACGGGGCATCGATATACCAGAGTAGACTAGCGTATACGCTTCTCGACCCATGTGATGGGCGATGGATGATCCCATATCCATTGGTGTTTGACATCAGAGATGGTATACGGGTGCTCAGTGGAGACTGGGTACACTGGACGGACTCGCCGAGAACTCCCAGATGGTATTATACCTCACGTCAGATGGCAGTTCTCAGGTGACACTTGTACAGATTAGTCTGTAGACCCGAGATCGTCATAGAGTCTTGTGTGATTCCCACTGTGCTTTGATCTCCACCTTACCACGTCCATGAGGGCGTGCAAAACGGTGGTCTTTGGGTACAGTCCCGAGTCACATGGAGGCAATGAGCGATAGGAGGGGTTTCGTCTCTCCCGGTATTGGGAGTTGATGTTGCGCTGTGCTCGATTGGCCGTAACAGGGAAGTCCCTGGCCAGGGCTGATCAGAGATTTGCTGGTAAGTGTTACCAGTAGTTTCTCGACCCGTTACGAGCCTCACATCAGCACGACTTATCGGGTTATTGGGGTCTGACGTATACCACCCCTAGACTTGATATGCGACATATCAGACGAAGAGACTGGACTGTATGGTAAGTGTTACTGGTCGGATTCGCAGGAGTGTGAGCGGGCTAGCTCGTCGATCTTCTGATCGCTCAATACCCGGGTGGCCGTTACGTTTAGCAGACCGCTTGCGGCTTGTGGGTGCTTGATATGATCATCATCTGCTACCGGCGTATTGACGAGTCTTTAGAGTCCTACACAGAGGTTTCCTGGCTCAAGCGAAACGAAATAGGAGCGCATATAAGATATGTGCGGGACCGAGAATAATGCGTGTATGTGATACCGCATTTCATTCTCGCGATATATGTTTCGATTGGTTATATTCGATATGACCTAGTTATCGAATCATTGATTCGATAAATCGATACATTACTTACTAGTCGGTTGTATGCGATATAACCGGATCATTGAATCAAGTGTTGATTTAATGATTTAATGTATAATTATATATTTGATATATTACTTTGCATTAACTAGTATTGGTTCACTTTAAACGGATTTTTCTCACTTGATGCACATTGTATATGTGATATGCTTTCGTGCACTTTTTTGTATCATGTTTGATGATACTTGATCATTTCGTTAAGTGTATAGAATTAATCCATGGTTAATATGATAATTAGGGTTTTGTATATTCATTTATTTATTTATTTGTTTGTTTATTTATTTAAAATGGATTATGATGAGAATGGTGGCTCTTTTTGTTTTAAGTTGAAGCTTCATGAAGCTTTGACTTTGCTAACCATCCTTATCTTCATGCTTAACCCTAACCCATCCAAGTGACCATGGTTAATTCTCTACACTTAACCCTAGTTCAAGTTATGATAAGTATTTGATTTAAAATTTATTTTATCACAAGACTTATCATATTCTTTTCTTGAGCTCATCTTCTTCTTCTTCTTCAAGCTTGCTACAAAAATGGCAACTTGAGTTAAAGTGAGATAAATCCAATTATAAAGTGTACCCACCTCCTATTTCTTCACCCTCTACCTCTTGCCAAGTTGTTTTGGGTGTTTACTTCACAAGTTTCACAAGTTTGTGAAGTCGGAGCTTGAGTTTGTGCAACCTCGACGTAGATCGTCTTTGACACAAAGCCGACGACCTATTCCGCACGTTTCTCCGATGAAGCCGTCACGAGAGTCCAAGCTTCAAGATGGACAGCGAGAAGACTTCGTTGCGGAGCCGTGGAGGTGGATATCCGGATCTACAAAGGTTGTAATTTCCGTATCCTAGTAGTTAAGTGTTAACTAGTTTCCTTTTTCGCCTAAACTTCTAGCAACGATCCGTAGTCTAGGGTTTCTCGGCACCAAAAAATTTTAAATTGGCATGTTCGATGCCTTGTGAGACCTTACTAGAGTGCCTAGGAACCTTTCACTGGTATCAGAGCCTAGCTAGAGCCTTAGGCGAAGTCCAGACGGAGTTTGAAGTCCGAACGAACCCGAAAACCCATTACAAACATGCTCTCTGTACTTTTTCCAAAAACGTGGATTTTTCCATATTAAAAATTGCCAAAAAATTCAGCAGGGAATATAGTGACTTACTGTGAAACACGTGCTGATAACTCCCCAACACAAGCGCGGATCCGCGGCCTCCACTATACAAAACGCGGCGCTTCCGCGGCCAGTGTATTGATTTACATCACGTGTCTTGCACATTAATTCATGTTTTGTAGTGCTGAGTCTTCTGGAAATTTTTAATATTTTTTCCAGAGTTGATTTTTTCTGGGTTGTTTTGGGATTTCATGGACTCGATCGGATTATCAAATTTTGTCTATTTGGCTTTCCGGATAAATTTTAGAATATGTTAAAAAGTTCGACCGGATATAAATACCCAATTTTTCCCCTGTCGGGAAATTTCCAAGTGTTGGATTTTTCCGTAGTTTAACGACGTTCTAAGTAGTGCAAGTAACTCGATGGTCCCTCTAGAAGACAACAAACCTTAACTCGATTATGTGACCGTCTTGAACTGCCCTTTGAACCTTCGGGTTTGGGGCAGTACGGCGTGCCACATGTGAGGCGTTGGCTTGACCCTTCTACGGCTGGACCGTTGGTACTGAGGTACGAACTGAATGTTGTTAGACTTATTTCATGTGTTGATCTGTATTGGGAAAACTTGGGTGTTCGATTGTTCGATCGGAAAGTTTAACATTTTCTGTTTATCTGGAATGTGATACAATAATTGGAATTCACAAGTAGTTATGAGATAACTGAATGAATGTTATAAATCTAGCAATTTAGTCCCATATGATATTGAAAAGAGTTTTCGATAATGAGACTAAAATGCGGGATTTATATCTGATTAGGCATGTGATGTCTAAAGCAGTTGCGGATTCCAATTGTTGTAGTTTTACACTTTCTTTTCTGTGACCGTAAGTGTAGTATGTTCATATCGCCGGTTTCGTTGCTATACATCAACGACAATTGGGGTATGCATACTTACTTACGTTGATGACATGTGATGTTATGTGTTGCTGGATATGTTATATTGGATCGTCGTGTTCGAATAGCCGGGGGTTTTTATGTGAGATGAGTGTTTTTCATTTTCATTCATGTAAAAACTTGTATGTAATATTCTTTTATTTGGGGCACTTCCAGGTAGCGGAAGTAGTCACCGTTTGTATATTATTTATTTTTTCTGCACTAGAATAGACCTAAGGAGGAGAGCACAAGTAACCGGGTTCTGGGGTCCAGTGGGAGACCAACTCGAGGAGTCGAGTCCGGGTCTCCTAACCCTAGAATTGGCAGGGTTGCTTGCCTCTCTCGTAGGGGTCTAGGGGTGTGGGATTGGCTATTCATCACGACCGTGGAATCCGTGTTTTATACTGGCTCGTATTGAAAACACGGACGTCCTAGTATATCCAATATTTCATATGTTTCTTCTGCTGCGATATCTGTGTTGTGATTCTGTGATGGATATAGTATATAGTATATATGATATATTATATAGACGTTACTTATGTTTTACACCCGCGCTAGCCCTGCCCTGCTCTGTCGTTAGTTACCTAACCTAACGGTGCACGAGGGGACATCGAGGCGAATGCGGATGGCATAAGTGTACGTCATATCTATCTGTGATGTTTAGGTTTTTAAATGATGGGACTTCATTAATGTGATTAATGAAAGATAAGAAACCTAAGATGTTGTAGAATCAGATTTTAAAATAAAACAGGTAGCTACAGTTCTTGCTTTGCACAGCGGTATATATGATATACCCCGCACCTTATTCGATGAGGAAAGGACCGAGATCCCTTCACCGGGAGTGACTCCTTTAGCAATAACTGGCAGATGCTACACACTCGGTTTGCTTTTGACTGCTTTTGCGTTTTTGCTTTGCACAGCGATATATATGATATATCCCGCACCTCATTCGACGAGGAAAGGACCGAGATCCCTTCACCGGGAGTGACTCCTTTAGCAAAACTAGAAAAGCCTCAAAATCACTCCATTTCAAAACTTCATTTGATTCTACAACGATATCAAGTTCATTACGCTCTAGGTTTTCAGAAAAACCTGCGTAGCCCTCCGTCATTTCAGATAGAGACTAGTTAGTATCCGTGCTGCGTTTGTTGACCTTAGCCAAGGCGTGGTGTACGGTAGCTAATTAGTATTTATCTGCTAAAACATAAGATGTGATTGAGTTAGGGCAGTCGTGCGACTTTGTTGACCTTAGCCAAGGGTCGTACGGGTGGGTTTGATTCAATCAGGAAATGACGGGTTGAACTTGACTAGCGCTTATGATTTGTTGACCTTAGCCAAGGTCATAAGTTGCTAGGGGCAAAATATTATCGGGAATTTCAAGTGTTGAAATTTGCAATGAGATTGCATACCTTCTATGAGATAGTTGGATCCCGATACCCACTGCGAGTAAGAGTTACTCCTGGGAGAGTTTTATACATTACAATTAGCCGATCAAGTAGGTGTCTAGAAAGGTGTTAACGAGGTTACGCCTCTGGGAAAACGAGGTTTACAGTAATTAGGTTCGTGCGAAAGCACGGGGGACCTCCCTCAAAGTACCGACACTGGCCTGGCTGAAAGATTGGCGAACTTGTAGTGTGTAATTAATCCCGGCTAGTCTTTCCTTTTAGGGTTTGGAGGAAGATTTGATAAAAAGCAGTGGGAGCCATCCTGATTAGATAAGATAATAACCAATCTGATCTTGCACGAGCATACGCTAAAGTGTTTTCTTCTCTCTCTCTCCAGGTAGCGACCATTTCATGCCCTAATAAAGATAATAATATGGATGTATTGACCGAACCCGCATGTTATACTGTGCTGGGGAACGTTGGTTCCGTTCTTTCCTATAAGAGTTATAGGACTGAACAGGATATAGGGGAATACCAGGATTCCCATGCCACCCGAATGAAGAAAGTACATGATGATGCATTTTCTTCGGATGTGTTCGTTACTGAGAACTGTTTCTCCATTTGCTCTACGTCCTGGGTATTGGATACCGGGTCAGGATCCCATATATGTAATCAGTTACATGGGCTTAGGAAAGGTAGAGAACTTGGAGAAGGTGATAAAAACATTAGAGTCGGAAATGGTGCAATTGTTGCAGCTAAGACAGTCGGGGAATATCACCTTGTATTACCAACTGGTAATACATTGGTTCTGAACGAATGCTATTACATGCCAAACCTGATATGCAACATTATATCGGTTTCTTTATTAAGTAAAGAGGGATATAATTTTGTATTACAGGACAATGTTATGAACATTTTCCTTAACCAAAAGTTGGTTGGATCAGGCACGTTATGCAATGGCATTTATGTTCTAAATCAATCAACAGTTCTGAGCATAACAAACACACACAAGAGGAAGAGTTCTGAACTCAATGAATCCTTCTTGTGGCATTGTAGATTGGGTCACATCAATACGACACGACTAGCTAAGTTGCATAAAGATGGATATTTAAATCCGTTTGAATTTTCATCCTATGACACTTGCCAGTCATGTCTCAAAGGCAAGATGACCAAGACTCCGTTTACGGGACACGGAGAAAGAGTTACCGAACTCTTAGGACTGATACATAGTGATGTATGCGGTCCCATGTCTACACATGCCAGGGATGGTTCTTCGTACTTCATTACATTCACTGACGATCTCTCTAGATTCGGATATGTGTTCCTGATGAAACACAAATCAGAAGCTTTTGAGAAATTTAGAGAATATAAACAAGAAGTCGAGAACCAAACCGGAAAAAGTATTAAAATCCTACGATCTGATCGAGGAGGGGAATACTTGAGCAATGAATTCCTGGACTTCCTAAAAGAGAATGGGATTCTCTCTTAGCTAACTCCTCCATATACACCACAGCACAACGGTGTATCGGAGCGGAGGAACCGCACCCTATTAGATATGGTGCGCTCTATGATGAGCACAGCTGAGTTACCTATTTCCTTCTGGGGATATGCGCTGGAGACAGCCATATACCTATTGAATAGAGTTCCAACTAAATCTGTGCCTACCACTCCATATGAGATATGGAATGGAAAGAGACCATCTCTTAAAAGAGTTAAGATATGGGGTTGTCCGGCTTATGTTAAAAAGCAAAAGCCGGACAAACTCGAGGCACGATCAGTTCTTTGTAAGTTTGTAGGATATCCAAGTAATTCGTATGGATATCTATTCTACCACAGTGAACAACAAAAGGTGTTTGTTGCTCAACATGCCACCTTTTTAGAAAAGGAATTTCTTGCAAAAGAGATTAGTGGCTCTGAGGTAGAACTGGAAGAAGTTCCAGAAACACAAACTATAACTGAAGATTTAGTGGAACCAGAGGATTCAGTAGCTCCCAATGAACCTCAGCCTCTCCGCCGATCTAGTAGGGTTCCTCGCCAACCTGAGAGATACTACGGTTTTCTCATGGACGGTGGGAGCGAGGATTGAATCATGGAGGATGATGACCCAACTAGCTTCGAGCAGGCCATCACGAGTAGGGACTCAGTGAAATGGCTGGATGCTATGCGGTCCGAGATGGAATCCATGTACACCAACAAAGTATGGACTTTGGAAGTTGCTCCTGAAGGGGTAAAACCCATTGGGAGCAAGTGGATCTTCAAGAAGAAACTTGGTGTAGATGGGAAAGTGGAGACTTTCAAAGCTAGACTTGTAGCAAAGGGTTTTCGTCAAAGACCAGGTGTGGACTATGACGAGACCTTTTCTCCAGTGGCTATGCTTAAATCCATCCGAATCATGCTTGCCATTGCTGCCTTTCATGACTACGAAATCTGGCAAATGGATGTTAAGACCGCCTTTCTAAACGGTGATTTAGAAGAGTGCGTGTACATGACTCAGCCAGAGGGCTTCGTAGACAGTGGGAGCAGCGGGAAGGTATGCAAGCTGCTTAAATCCATTTATGGATTAAAGCAAGCATCGCGGAGTTGGAACATCTGCTTTGACGTCGTTATCAAAGAGTTTGATTTCGTCAAAAATCCAGATGAACCTTGTATCTACAAGAAGGTGGCAGAGAGTAAGGTTGTCTTCCTCGTATTGTACGTGGACGACATACTCTTGATAGGAAATGACATTCCTATGCTGCAATCGGTCAAGCTCTTCTTATCACAAAGATTCTCAATGAAAGATCTTGGTGATGCCTCCTGCATATTGGGAATTAGGATCTATAGAGATAGATCCAAAAGGATTTTGGGATTGTCCCAATCCAGGTATATTGACACCATACTAAAGAGGTTTAGAATGGAAGAGTCCAAGCGTGGGAACTTGCCCACGATCTCTGGAGTCACTCTCTCCAAAGAGATGTCTCCCAAGACTGATTTGGAGAGAGCTCGCATGCAAGGGATACCCTATGCTTCGGCAGTAGGCTCTATCATGTATGCGATGCTATGTATCAGACCCGATGTAGCATACTCACTAAGTGTAGTGAGCAGGTATCAAGCTGATCCTGGAGAGAGTCACTAGACAGCTGTGATGAGCATTCTCAAGTACTTGCGAAGGACTAGAGATATGTTCTTGGTGTATGGTAACGGAGAACTCCAAGTGGAGTCCTTTACCGATTCGAGCTTCCAGAGTGATAAGGACGACTCTAAGTCGCAGTCGGGCTTTGTCTTTACCCTTTACGGAGGGGCGGTTAGCTGGAAGAGTTCCAAGCAGGAAACCGTGGCAGACTCGACGATGGAGGCTGAATACATCGCTGCCAACAATGCTGCTAAAGAAGCTGTCTGGGTCAAGAAGTTCATTACTGAACTTGGAGTGGTTCCATCCATTGAGCATCCAATACCTTTGTATTGCGATAACAATGGAGCGGTGGCTTTGGCCAAGGAACCCAGGTCCCATCAGCGATCCAGGCATATTCTGAGGCGGTATCACCTGATCCGGGAGATAGTTGATCGCCGGGAGATCGAGGTCAGGAGAGTTGACACGAAGAACAACACGGCGGATCCACTCACGAAGGCCATTCCCCAGATACAGTTTAAGAGACTCTTCGGGATGCTCGGTATGAGATACTACAGCAGCTGGCCCTAGTGCAAGTGGGAGATTGTTAGTTGTATGTATGCCCTAGAGGCCAGTATTGTACAGATTATGTATATTATATTGGATGCTTGGACATATATAGAGATGACTTTCTTGCTCGACATGATAGTATGCTATCTGGTTGCCATTTATCTTAACATGTACACTAGTCTCTTTATACTGTCTTATAGTTACATGTTGGTAAAGCCCTTAGGATTTGTACTTGACTACATGGACTATGATGCAGATCATACTAGTGGGGACATGGTAGTTCATAAGTACATCCTTCAAGGTCCCTAGTCGTGGGTGTATCGAGACGGGGCATCGATATACCAGAGTAGACTAGCGTATACGCTTCTCGACCCATGTGATGGGCGATGGATGATCCCATATCCATTGGTGTTTGACATCAGAGATGGTATACGGGTGCTCAGTGGAGACTGGGTACACTGGACGGACTCGCCGAGAACTCCCAGATGGTATTATACCTCACGTCAGATGGCAGTTCTCAGGTGACACTTGTACAGATTAGTCTGTAGACCCGAGATCGTCATAGAGTCTTGTGTGATTCCCACTGTGCTTTGATCTCCACCTTACCACGTCCATGAGGGCGTGCAAAACGGTGGTCTTTGGGTACAGTCCCGAGTCATATGGAGGCAATGAGCGATAGGAGGGGTTTCGTCTCTCCCGGTATTGGGGGTTGATGTTGCGCTGTGCTCGATTGGCCGTAACAGGGAAGTCCCTGGCCAGGGCTGATCAGAGATTTGCTGGTAAGTGTTACCAGTAGTTTCTCAACCCGTTACGAGCCTCACATCAGCACGACTTATCGGGTTATTGGGGTCTGACGTATACCACCCCTAGACTTGATATGCGACATATCAGACGAAGAGACTGGACTGTATGGTAAGTGTTACTGGTCGGATTCGCAGGAGTGTGAGCGGGCTAGCTCGTCGATCTTCTGATCGCTCAATACCCGGGTGGCCGTTACGTTTAGCAGACCGCTTGCGGCTTGTGGGTGCTTGATATGATCATCATCTGCTACCGGCGTATTGACGAGTCTTTAGAGTCCTACACAGAGGTTTCCTGGCTCAAGCGAAACGAAATAGGAGCGCATATGAGATATGTGCGGGACCGAGAATAATGCGTGTATGTGATACCGCATTTCATTCTCGCGATATATGTTTCGATTGGTTATATTCGATATGACCTAGTTATCGAATCATTGATTCGATAAATCGATACATTACATACTAGTCGGTTGTATGCGATATAACCGGATCATTGAATCAAGTGTTGATTTAATGATTTAATGTATAATTATATATTTGATATATTACTTTGCATTAACTAGTATTGGTTCACTTTAAACGGATTTTTCTCACTTGATGCACATTGTATATGTGATATGCTTTCGTGCACTTTTTTGTATCATGTTTGATGATACTTGATCATTTCGTTAAGTGTATAGAATTAATCCATGGTTAATATGATAATTAGGGTTTTGTATATTCATTTATTTATTTGTTTGTTTGTTTATTTATTTAAAATGGATTATGATGAGAATGGTGGCTCTTTTTGTTTTAAGTTGAAGCTTCATGAAGCTTTGACTTTGCTAACCATCCTTATCTTCATGCTTAACCCTAACCCATCCAAGTGACCATGGTTAATTCTCTACACTTAACCCTAGTTCAAGTTATGATAAGTATTTGATTTAAAATTTATTTTATCACAAGACTTATCATATTCTTTTCTTGAGCTCATCTTCTTCTTCTTCTTCAAGCTTGCTACAAAAATGGCAACTTGAGTTAAAGTGAGATAAATCCAATTCTAAAGTGTACCCACCTCCTATTTCTTCACCCTCTACCTCTTGCCAAGTTGTTTTGGGTGTTTACTTCACAAGTTTCACAAGTTTGTGAAGTCGGAGCTTGAGTTTGTGCAACCTCGACGTAGATCGTCTTTGACACAAAGCCGACGACCTATTCCGCACGTTTCTCCGATGAAGCCGTCACGAGAGTCCAAGCTTCAAGATGGACAGCGAGAAGACTTCGTTGCGGAGCCGTGGAGGTGGATATCCGGATCTACAAAGGTTGTAATTTCCGTATCCTAGTAGTTAAGTGTTAACCAGTTTCCTTTTTCGCCTAAACTTCTAGCAACGATCCGTAGTCTAGGGTTTCTCGGCACCAAAAAATTTTAAATTGGCATGTTCGATGCCTTGTGAGACCTTACTAGAGTGCCTAGGAACCTTTCACTTACTCCCAATAGGTTTTACCCCTTCAGGAGCATCTTCCAAAGTCCACACTTTGTTGGTGTACATGGATTCCATCTCGGACCGCATTGCATCCAGCCATTTCACTGAGTCCCCACTCGTGATGGCCTGCTCGAAGCTAGTTGGGTCATCATCAACCATGAAGCAATCCTCGCTTCCACCATCCATGAGAAAACCATAGTATCTCTCAGGTGGGTGAGGAACCCTACTAGATCGGCGGAGAGGCTGAGGTTCGTTGGGAACTACCGAATCCTCCGGTTCAACCAAATCTTATGTCGTAGTCTGTATTGCTGGAACCTCTTCCAGTTCTACCTCCATGCCACTAATCTCTTTTTCAAGAAATTCCTTTTCTAAAAAGGTGGCATGTCGAGAAACAAACACCTTTTGTTCCTCGGTTTGGTAGAAGATATACCCGCGTGAATGTTTGGGATATCCAATAAACTTACACAGAATGGACCTTGCCGCGAGTTTGTCCGGATTTTGTGTTTTTACATATGCCGGACAACCCCATATCTTAACATAATTAAGATATGGTCTCTTTCCTTTCCATAACTCAAATGGAGTGGTTGGCACAGATTTGGTGGGAACCATATTCAATAGGTCTGCAGCTGTTTCCAGTGCATACCCCCAGAAGGAAATAGGTAACTCAGCTGTGCTCATCATAGAGCGCACCATATCTAATAGGGTGCGATTCCTCCGATCCGATACACCGTTGTGCTGTGGTGTATATGGAGGAGTTAGCTGAGAGAGAATACCATTCTCTTTTAGGAAGTCCAGGAATTCATTGCTCAAGTATTCACCTCCTCGATCAGATGGAAGGATTTTAATACTTTTCCCGGTTTGGTTCTCGACTTCTTGTTTATATTCTCTAAATTTCTCAAAAGCTTCTGATTTGTGTTCCATCAGGAACACATACCCGAATCTAGAAAGATCGTCAGTGAATGTAATGACGTACGCAGAACCATTCCTGGCATGTGTAGACATGGGGCCGCATACATCACTATGTACCAGTCCCAAGAGTTCCGTAACTCTTTCTCCGTGTCCTGTAAATGGAGTTTTGGTCATCTTTCCTTTGAGACATGACTGGCAAGTGTCATAAGATGAAAATTCAAACGGATTCAAATATCCATCCTTATGCAACTTAGCTAGTCGTGTCGCATTGATGTGACCCAGTCTACAATGCCACAAGAAGGATTCGTTCATTTCTGAACTCTTCCTCTTGTGTGTATTTGTTATGCTCAGAACTGTTGATTGATTTAGAACATAAATGCCATTGCACAACGTGCCTGATCCAACCAACTTTTGGTTTAGGAAAATGTTCATAACATTATACTGTAATACAAAATTATATCCCTCTTTACTCAACAAAGAAACCGATATAATGTTGCATATCAGGTTCGGCATGTAATAGCATTCGTTCAGAATCAATGTATTACCAGTTGGCAATACAAGGTGATATTCCCCGACGGTTCTAGCTTCAACAATTGCACCATTTCCAACCCTTATGTCTTTATCACATTCTCCAAGTTCTCTACCTTTCCTAAGCCCACGTAACTGATTACATATATGGGATCCTGACCCGGTATCTAATACCCAGGACGTAGAGGAAATGGAGAAACAGTTCTCTGTAACGAACACACCCGAAGAAAATGCATCAACATGTACTTTCTTCATTCGGGTGGCATGGGAATCCTGGTATTCCCCTATATCCTGTTCAGTCTTATAACTTTTATAAGAAAGAACGGAACCAACGTTCCCCGGCACAGTATAACATGCGGGTTCGGTCAATACATCCATATTATTATCTTTATTAAGGCATGATATGGTCGCTACCTGGAGAGAGAGAGAAGAAAACACTTTAGCGTATGCTCTTGCAAGATCAGATTGGTTATTATTTTATCTAATCAGGATGGCTCCCACTGTTTTTATCAAATCTTCCTTCAAACCCTAAAAGGAAAGACTAGCCAGGATTAATTACACCCTACAACTTCGCCAATATTTCAGCCAGACCAGTGTCGGTACTTTGAGGGAGGTTCCCCGTGCTTTCGCACGGACCTAATTAAAGTAAACCTCGTCTTCCCAGAAGCGTAACCCCGTTGACACCTTTCTAGACACCTACTTGATCGGCTAATTGTCCTGTGTAAAACTCTCCCAGGAGTAACAATTACTCGCAGTGGGTAGCGGGATCCAACTATCTCATAGAAGGTATGCAATCTCATTGCAAATTTCAAAACATGAAATTCCCGATAATATTTTGCCCCTAACCCCTATGACATTGACAAAGGCCAACAAATCATAGGATGCTAGTCAAGTTCAACCCGTCATTTCTTGATTGAATCAAACCCACCCGCACGACCCTTGATAAAGGCCAACAAGGTCGTACGACTACCCCAAAACAATCTGCATCATATGCATAAGCAGATAAGCACCATTCAGCTACCCCACACTACGCCTTGACAAAGGCCAACAAACGCAGCACGAATACTAAACAGTTCCTATCTGAAATGACGGAGGGCTACGACAGGTTTTTCTGAAAACCTATTGCGTAATGAACTTGATATCGTTGTAGAATCGAGTGAATTTTTAAAATGGAGTGATTTTGAGGCTTTTATTAGTTTTGCTAAAGAGGTCACTACCGGTGAAGGGATCTCGGCTCTTTCCTTATAGAATAAGGTGCAGGATATATCATATATATCACTATGCAAAGCAAAACTCCAAAAGCAATCAAAAGCAAACCGAGTGTTGTAGCATCTGCCAGTTTTGCTAAAGAGGTCACTCCCGGTGAAGGGATCTCGGCTCTTTCCTCATCGAATAAGGTGCGGAATATATCATATATATCGCTATGCAAAGCAAAAACTGTAGATACCTTTTTATTTGAAAATTTGATTCTATAACATCTTTTAGGTTTCTTTTCTTTCATTAATCACATTAATGAATTCCCATCATTTAAGTCACCTAAACATCACAGATAAATACGACGTACACTTATGCCATCCGCATTCGCCTCGATGTCCCCTCGTGCACCGTTAGGTTGGGTAACTAACGGCAGAGCGGGGCAGGGCTAGCGCGGGTGTAAAACATAAGTAACATCTATATAATATATCATATATACTATATACGGTATCTATCATCACATATCAAATGATCACATCACAGATATAGCAGCAGAAGAAACATATGAAACATTGGATATACTAGGACGCCCGTGTTTTATTTTGAGGCTCTATAAAACACGGATTCCACGGTCGCGATGAATAGCCAAACCCACACCCCTAGACCCCTACGAGAGCGTCAAGCAACCCTACCAATTCTAGAGTTAGGAGACCCGGACTCGACACCTCGAGTTGGTCTCCCACTGGACTCTAGAACCCGGTTACTTGTGCTCTCCTCCTTGGGTCTATCCTAGTGCGGAAAAGTAAATAATATACAAATTGTGACATCAACCTCATCCCGGAAGTGCCCCAATAAAAGAATATTACATACAATTAATTTTACATGAATGAAAATAAAAAATCTCATCTCACATAAAACCCCCGGCTATTCATAACACGACGATCCAATATAACATATCCAGCAACACATAACAACACATGTCATCAACGTAAGTAAATATGCGCATCCTAATTGTCGTTGACATATAGCAACGAAACCGGCGATATCACATATTACACTTACGGTCGCAGAAAATAAAGTGTAAAACTAAAACATTTGGAATCCACAATCTCTTTAGACATCGTAAATCCGAAATATCACATACTTCGCATTTCATGCCTAACTTTATGAATTCCACATATTGTATCACATTCCAGATAAATAGACAGTATTAAACTTTCCAACCGAATACTTAAATATCCAAGATTTCCTTAATAGCTCAACACTTGAGCGGAGTTCAAAAATTCCAGAACACGTCACAGTAGCAATGGTCCAGCCGTAAAAGGGTCAAGCCAACGCCTCGCTTGTGGCACGCCGTACTGCCCCAAACCCTAAGGTTCAAAAGGCAGTTCAAGACGGTCACATAATCGAGTTAAGCTTTGTTGTCTTCTAGAGGGTCCATCGCATTACATGCATGTTTTTCCGAAATATTTAAACCTAAGAAAAATTCAACACTTGAAAGTTTTTCGTGCCGGGAAATAATGAGTTAATGATATCCGTTCGAACATTTTAACAGTTTCTAAATATCCGAAAAACAAAACAAAATTAAATATTCCGATCGAATCAACGATTACAAAATAAACCCCAGAACACTCAACACTTGAGTCAGAATAAAAATACCCATAAAATCTAAATCACAGAAACAAGTATTACTGAGCAAAACACATAACCTAATCTTCTAGCTAGGCTCTTGTAACATTTCAAAATAATAAAATATTATTTTTGGGAATTTTTATAATTTAATATTATTTTATTGATTATTTTAATATTAAATTTATAATTAAATATCGATAAATAGGAAAAATTTTGAAAAAATTATGGAAAATTCAAAAATAATGTATTCTATGGAATTTTGTCATTTTTAAGTTTTTATGAGCATTTATATACTAACTTAGTGCTAATCGCGATTAAAAATGGCTAATCTGATTTTTAGCATTTTGTGCAAAACATGCACATATCATTTTTGTTTTACACTTGTGCATTTCTACCATGTTACTTTGGGTTTACTATTGATGAGAGAAGGAAAATGGAATTTGAAAAGAAAAAGAAAAGGTTTTGGATTAGAATATTAGGTATGGTGAAGAGTGAGAAAGGTGAGGGTTTTGTTGACTTGGTCTTGAGCCATCCCTCTCCAATTATTTGCACATCACTCTTCTCTTCCTCCTCCATTGCTGCTGCTGCTGTTGCCCCTCTCTCCCTCATCATAAAATCCCCCAAAACACCTCAATAAACATCTCAAAACCCCACTCCCATTTCAAAAAAATTGTACACAAGCTCACAAGCATGCCTTTGGACCAAGAAAGTAGTCATTTTGGCGCTGTTGAGGATTCATGAGGGTATTATGAGGTAATTTCTTCACAATTAGAGTGTTATTGCTTGTGCTTAACCTTCAATTCAAGTTTCATATCGATATCGTGTAATTTGGTGTATTTTGGACCAACTTAGAAAGGGTTAGGGTAAAGTTGAGATGTGGCTTTGTAATTGGACTTAAATGGTGACCTTAGACCCCATATTGACCAAAACACTGGCCTAGCACAACCAGAAACCCAAAAATACGGAATTACGGAACTTTTCATGTCGGTTTATGTGATCTGTGAAGGTGTTCTGGAATCTGGAGCAACCTGGGGGCACCAAAAATAAAATTGAGCTGACAGTGAGTCGTGCAGGCACCTTAGAAGCTACCACCAAGACCCGAGCCCCTAACTCAAAACTACGGCCGCAAATTTAATCATTCTGGCCGCAATTTGCGGCCAGAGTAGGAGAGAATCGGTCAAGTTTTGTTCCAGGGCTCATTTTGCACTAAATTAGACCCCTCCTATATGCAGTTTTGGCTAATTGTCATCTGGGGAAAATCTGGGATCATTTTGGTGTGTTTTAGGCGATATTTTCCGTATTTTTAAATGCACTTTCTTGATATTTGGATTTGTATTTGGTTGTCAGGTGTTCGTACATCGACAACTGGGCTTGTTTATTGGATTTGCATGTTTGGGCCATAGGTTCCAACCTATGAGCACACTGTACGCTGTATCGGTTTTCTGCCTTGATTTTCATACGCATTGCTATGGTTGATCATTGTAGGTACCTTCACGTGGATTCCGAGGCGACGGAGCATGGCGTTATCGACACCGACACGCAGGATACAGGTGAGTAGATTTATATCTACGGGGAGAAGTCGGGTGGATGGCGTATAGCACCCCCGCAGTTCGTGGTGATGTATACGAATACGTATACACAAAGATATTGATTTTATGTTGTTGAGATTATTGATGATAAAGATAGATATTTGGTATTTTTGGATTGGTTTAATGTAGTTGCGAAACCCTAGAGTAGTGGTCACACTCACACACGCACGCACACACATACTTGCATACATTCGTTCTTTCATATGTGCGTATATGGGAATATATATATATATTTATGTGTTCACATAGATATGGGACTATGTGTTCATATACTGAATTTGAGAATAGTATTGGAATTTGAGATGAGTCGATGAGATTGGGCTTGAGGCCGGGAGATCGGCGATGTGATTTGGTTCGTATTGATATACGACATGATGTTTTAGCGGGTCTTTTGGCGTAGTGATTCTTACACCTGTATGCATACTTAGGCGGTATCAGTATTGTACTAGACGTAGATCAGTACCCCGATCATGATATTTGATAAAGAGGATACCAGATGAATAGTATGATGAATGTGATATTGACCCGTACTCAGATTTGGGATGCCGTACGACGGATTTACGTACGAGCTATATATTGATGATTGATCCGCACTCTTGACTTGGGGTGTCTGATTATAGATATGGTATCGGATATGATATTATTGAGGCGGGATCACCGACTAATATATATACAGGTATGTATATATATCGACTCAGATGTTAGGCGGTTTCCTTACCTGTAGTCCAGCTGGTTAGCTTAGCCCTTTAGTTTAGTTTAGTTGTTAGATTAGATTCGATTCTTACCTATTTCAAAAACTAACGAATCGTGGGTATTTTAAAAGACAGCCCAAGGGATCCTACGGAGATTTCAAAAGACGTGTCTTTTCATAAAAACACCGTAGCCCCTATTTTCAAAACCCTATGATTCGTGTTATTTCAAAAGGCACCATTTGTAGGACTTATATTAGATTAATGCAGATTAGTTATAGTTGCGTCTAGTATTCAGCTTCCGCTCATTATTGTGGTTCGCATCGCATGCTTATATTATGTTTCGTACTACATTATTGATATCATGCTGTTAGGACACCAGCACCATTACCGATGATGCGTATGTACCACGTACACTTACTTGCCGGCTCACACACATCTTCATCGGTAATTGCCATGCCACGTACACTTTAGAAATACTATTGCATTGACATAGGTTGTTAGCTAATAATTTAGACATGATATTAGTGTACTCGCCTTATACGCTAGATTAGACATTGTAGATATTACTTGTCGCTTCATGCATACTGTTATTCATTGTTATGCCGTGTTCATGGATTCTCATGCTTATATTCATGGTTTTACATCCTATTGATGATTCGGATTTCCATGATATTTTCTGGATTTGGAGGAAAACCGCAAAACATATATAAACTGCTTTCTCTCTTTTAAATAAAAATGCGTTTTTCCCATGATGTATGAGTCGTCCACCATGAGTTTGCTGATGGATTTCGAGACCCGATTCGAGGAGGCGGATGAACCGTTTCGGGTACATGGTGGACCCGGTAAGGTACCCGGGGCAAGAAGCGCGTGATGATGACGATGTGAGCCTGGCAGGGGAGCACTACCTACCGGTGATTTTACCCGACGCCTCAGATATCCGGAGGATACCGTCGTGGTCTTGAGATGGATGGTAGGGGCCGGTCTGGACTGACGGCGCCCTAGATATTGTGATTGAGACATTGAGATTTCGAGATATTGAGGTACAGAGACCGTGATACAGAGATATCGAGATATTGGGATTACGTTTTGTGCCGATGTTAGGCACTGTTTTATGCTGATTTCATTATGATACCTCATTTTAAAAATACAAAGGAAATCTCACTAAATTATGAAAACAGTTCTTCATTTACATGTATTCTGTTTTCATGCATTCATACCTCATTCATATGATATATTGCTACCTGAGGCACTGGCACGGGCACATGAGATTACACTCGGGTTAGATATTTACCCTAGCCTTGTTATAGGCTGCTTGTTATTTATAATTGAGGATATATTATGATCATTGACCTAGGATTGCGTTATTTATGCGATTTCTATTCGTAGATGTTTTTCTATTCACGAGTTGGCAACTCACCCCCGTTGTGCCCCAGTTTCTTGCAGGTTTTGCCGTACAGGTTACTTTACGGCTTTGCGGGCATAGTTCGTTCGGGTGACTTACTAGTAGGTGGGTTTATTTGTATCGTACCCATCATTATACATTGTATATTATTATTCAGTTGTATCTAGAAGTTCCATCAACCAAACATGTATTTATTTCAGAGATAGAGACCAGTGATGTTTATTCTTTCGACCTTAGAGTCGCGCGTTGTATTTCTATGGATTTCTTGCTGTTTTGAGTTTCCTTTTGAGTTTTGACCTCGCCCTTGGCGTTGTATATTATATTGCTTGTGTGGTTGTGATCGTCGATTGACGAAGAGCTAGCTCCCGCTTGGGGATGCCTTTTTTATTGATTCCGTATGCTATTCATGTTGTATCCCGTTTGGGGGCCTGTATTTACAAAGGAGACTCTGCCGAAATTTTCAGGAAATATTTGATGTTTTAAAAACGCATAATTCGGCTTATGCTATTAAAACTACTTGATTTAAATTGGTTTTCCTTCACTCTACTATTTTTCTTGGTTTGGATTTCTGGGTTTTCGGCTTACTTAGATTACGAACGCCTCGAGACGTTTCGTAGTTTAAGTGCCGGTCATGTTCCGTACTTTTCGGGTCGTGACAAAGTTGGTATCAAAGCCAGGTTTTACTTTCGGAGCGTAGGATGACCCTTGGTTGATGGAATAGGTGATTAAAGTAGAGTGACGTACCGTGGGTATGTTCCGCGGCATATTTACGACACGCCACTCCACTTAAGAAGCCTTAGGATTTACATTTCTTGTTCAGTATCATATTCATTCCTGATCTAGCCTCATCGGTACCAGTTTTGGTTTTGCTGCCACGATTACGGGCAGGGAGAGCTACGGCTAGAGTTGCGGTCAGCACGAGCTCGTCACGAACGAGGACTAACCAGGGCGTGATCCCGGCGACACACGATTGTAGAGATGTGTCTTTTGATTGTGTTTTGCGCCACGAGCGTTGGATGGATCGCTGTATGAGATTACTCGGACGTGCAAATCAGCACCAGAGGATTGAGCCGCTGACAGAGGCCAGCCAGATTTTGATGACCGTTGGTGTATTGCTTGTTCATGATGATTGAGGCACGGTTCAGCGAGAAGATGAGTGAGCCAGTCATTGCTGCGAACGACGAGATATCGCCCCAGATGTTGGAGCTATTGCAGTACGAGTTGTACTAAGAGATGATAGAAGTTCGCTAGTCACTAAGGATGAATGACTAGGACATGTGGTTCGTTCGTCTACCCCAATACGAGGTCATCAGGTAGATTGATTCCAGCTAGAGACGACTTCACGCCGAGACGTTGAGAGTCGACAGAGACGATCGAATGTCAGAAACCTACTATTCCAAGTTTAAAGTATTCGGAAAGACATGCAAGCAATTCTATGGTCCCTCTAGAAGAATGAAACCCTAACTCGACTTAATGACCGTGTAAAAGCCTTTGAACCTTAGGGTTTGCGGCAGTTCTACGGCGCCATTAGTGAGGCTTGGGTTTGCCCTTCTATGGCTGGACCACCGATGCTGTGGTATGTACTCGATACTATTATACTGTGTTAGTGTATATGCCCTAGAGGCCATTACTGTATCATACTAGTTTGTATATTACTTAATGGAAGCTTGGGATATTCACCTTGTATATACAATCTTGCTCAAAATAGTAGTATGCTACTTGGTTTGTTTCTACTTCAATGTGTACATGTGTTTATTTTTGTATATCGCCTATACAAATTAGTGGAGCCCTTAGGATCTTTGCTTGATTACCAGCGATGTGATGGCCGTCACACTAGTGGGGCTGGGTAATCTATAAGCACATCCTTATGCAGGTCCCTGGTCGCAGGACTATCGAGACAGGGCATCGATACTCCGGAGTAGACCAGCGCATGCGCTTCTCATCCGAGTGTGGGAGACGGTCTGTCCCACAGCCGTCAATACGTCATACTTGAGATAGTATGCGGGTGCTCGTTAGGTTACGGGTACACTGGACAGGACTCGTCGGGAACTGACTAGTTGGTATTATGCCTATCGTCAGTTATCAGTTCCCAGGTAACATGAGTACAGCTTAGTCCGCTGACTTGACACTGTCACTTCGCCTCGAGTGTGTTCCCACTGCACTTTGATTACTACCCTACCACGGCTCAAAGGAGTCGTGCAAACAGGTAGTAGTTGGGTGCAGTCCCGAAGCACTTGGAGGCAGTGACGGTTAGACAGGATTCGTCTCTCCCGGTATTGGGGGTTGACATCGCGCTGTGTCTAGGAGAGCCATTACACGAGTAGTCCCTGGCCAGGGAAAACGAGATATACTGGTAGGCTTCCAGTGTTATCTCAGGGTGTTTTGGGCTTCACTCCGACACGACTTATACCGCTATTGGGGGACTGACGTTTACCGCCCCCTAGGCCCGCCATGCGATGTATCAGACGAACAGACCGGACTTTACGGAGAATATCACATTCAGGCTCAGTAGGAGTTCAGATGGGTTTCGCCTCGTCGGTCTTCTTGTCGGCATTACCTGGGGACCGTTACGCACAGCTAGTGCCTCTTGCGGTCTGTGGTTAAACCCACTGCCAGCGTAGTGTCGAGTCTTTAGAGTCCCACACAGAAAGCTTTTCGCCTTTAGGCAAAAGAGTAGAGTCGCATGGTTTTGCGACAGGTCGCATGGTTTTGCGACAGAGTTCGGTCACATCCGTGCACTTGTGCACGTACAGTGTCCGGACAGTTTACACTAGCGGTCTTTGGTTTAAGCCAGATCCTAGTGTACCTTTTGGGATTGGATTTATCCAGTATGCATTCGTGTTCCTCGGAACGCGGATGCGGGTGTGTATGCACAGATGACGGGGAGACAGAGGCAGCGGATTCTCATTAGGGTTGTTGACAGTTGACCGTTGACTATTTGACTTTTTGCTCAACCCTAATGAGAATATGATATGTGATTAACTATTATATTAATTAAGTATTATGGTGACATGGTTGTTGACTTTTGTTGACTTTTTTGACTTTTTGACTTTTGTTGACTTGTTGACTTTGTGGACCGGTTGACTAGGCTTGACTAGTTGACCATCATGATAACCATAGCCATCATTTCATGGCAAAGACTTTTGCTTGCTTGCTCATTTGTGCAAAATGAGTGCATGAAATGATATGGTTATGGTTGCTTCAACCATCACATAACACTTGATTTGGTATAATGAGTTATGATGGTTTTGGATTATGAGAGGGTGAAAGACAAAAGACTTGCTCATTCTTTCTTGCTCATTCTCTCTCTTGTTCTTGAGCTCTCTTGCTCTTGTTTTCACCCTCTTCCTCTTGCTCCCTCTCTTGACTCTATGGTTCACATATCTCATGAGTTGAGAATCAAGAACCATAGATAAAATCCCATACAAACTCTTCTCTACTCATTCTAGTTCACAAGGTTTAGCAAACCGAGTGAACTAGTTTCTTCAAAGTTCGAAGAAGGAGCCAAAGGTTGGAGCTTTCAGGTGGATCTATCTTCGGCGTACGGAGACGAAGGGAAGAAGCCAATCCGGACCACCATCGGAGCTTGAAGACGAAGGAGTTCAAGGCAAGCAAGGTATAACCCCCTAACCGAGTAGTTAGAAACTCATAGTTAGGTTGTTAGTTAGATGTTTAACCAAGATCCGGGTTATAGGTCCATGTTACCACCTCTATAAAAATCGTTTTTTACCAAATTCCGCATGCCCGAAAGTACCGAGAGAGGTAGCATGGACTTACATACTGTACCCAAGATGTTGAGCTCTTGGGGGACTATGAGGATTCGGCGAATCGATCGGATGGCTCGACTTAATTTGGACGCTAGGTGGTGAGATGCATTTCTTGGGAGACTCCAGATACGAGGATAGCCGTTGGAGCTCAGTCCATGCAGCCACGACGAGACGAGTCCGAAACAGTCGACATTAGAGAAAAGTGGAGTAAGAGGTTCATACCAGGTCTGGACGAGATGACGTTCCACTCCGCCGACATCAGAGATGTGATACGCATGCCGAGGCATTTTACTTGGATATACCTTCTAGAAGGAGTCGCAGTGAGTATGCAGCTGTTCCGGAACAAGAAACAGATGTAGTAAAGGACGATGACTTCCGGACAGTTAGGCAGAAACGAGATTTGGAAGAGACCTTGAGCAGGATTCCTTCCAGGATACTGCTGCAATGATATTTGCACCCAGGATTAGATGTGTCACGTGCATTCAGAGAGCCAGAGGCCGACGCCAGTGACATGCTGCTTGACGAGTGGTCGTGAGGATTGACCGAGAGATGACCAGAGAAGTGCCAAAACGGAATAGTCCCCGTTAGCACACCTGACAAGGCCGATGATCCGGTGGACCATGAGATTGGTAATCCACAGAGAAGGCTTGGACCCAGGAGTGGTCATGTTACGCACACCAGTAGGCCAGAGTTCAGGATCGTCGATGAGACATGCTATGAGTGACCACGACAGTTGGCCCGAGATTCTTGGAGGATGCGGTTGAGCGGTACTATTCCGCCATTATTGATTTCGATGTTTTGGGCGATCTATTCGCATGACTGATTTGATGATTGGATTCATGATATTTGTTTTCATGCACCATGGTTGTACCTATCGGATATTTGCGATTTTGCACAGTTGTTGCACTTGATATTGTTTTTGTGCCTTGATTTCCCATATATATGATTTCATGGGTTTCATACATTTGAGTTGATTTTGTGCGTATGCACGCACACGATTTGGCTTTTGCACTCTGTATAGTTTACATATGCTTGCAGTGCAGTGATTCGCATTTTATGCACTTAGTTGCACTGGACTTCGATTTTGATAGTGATGTTCGATACTTGTTTTGTGCACCCTGTGCACCTGATTCGGATTTTTAGCGCATGTTGGGCGCCTGTTATGAGATGCGATTTGGTGCACACCAGATGCACTAAATCGAGATTCTTCGTGCATGAGATGCACCTGTTTTTGCTGTCAGGCACACACTTGGCCCATGACAGATGCTTCGTGCACACCCGATGCACTTAGATGTTGTTTCTGTGCACATGTATGGCACATTTATGGATATTGATTCCGTGCTCACCAGACGCATGTAGTATTCATATGTATTTTTTTTGGGATTGATTTCTTATGGAGCGGTACGTTTTTATGATGATTGCTATATGTTTTTATACTGACCAGGACTAGTCAGAGGACAGTACCTGAGTATATTTTGCATGCATTGATAGGTTTCAAAGGGATTTCCAAAAGCGAGCTATGGTCTCATTATTCACATACGTGTCCGATATGACACGAAACGTTTAAAAACAAGGAACCCTTCTAAATTGTTTTCAAAACGGCGGAACGTGCATATTAAACAAAAGGTATATACGTATATGGTTATTTTCTTATAAGAGACGTCCGCCACTGTGCAGTGTTATGCGCATTGCACAACGACTTTAAAAGATTTGGCATGCATTTCCTTTAGAAACTTACATGTATAGATTTGATATTTACATGTATAGTTCTGATTTATATCATATTGGTTTTGCTTTGGATTTGGCATTCATGTCCTTACCATAACTCCAATGATTGCGGGATACTTGACGGAGTTTTGTTTTCGAGTTATCTACTCGTTACTCATGCGCATGTATTGCGCTATGATGCTTTTTATGTATTGATGATTTCGGAGCCCCGTTGGTTGGGACATTTTATTGAAATGTTTTAGAAATTGGGGGTTTAAATTTAAATTCGGGGACCGAATTTCTTTAAGGGAGGAAGATTGTAACATTTCAAAATAATAAAATATTATTTTTGAGAATTTTTATAATTTAATATTATTTTATTGATTATTTTAATATTAAATTTATAATTAAATATCGATAAATAGGAAAAATTTTGAAAAAAATATGGAAAATTCAAAAATAATGTATTCTATGGAATTTTGTCATTTTTAAGTTTTTATGAGCATTTATATACTAAGTTAGTGCTAATCGCGATTAAAAATGGCTAATCGGATTTTTAGCATTTTGTGCAAAATATGCACATATCATTTTTGTTTTACACTTGTGCATTTCTACCATGTTACTTTGGGTTTACTATTGATGAGAGAAGGAAAATGGAATTTGAAAAGAAAAAGAAAAGGTTTTGGATTAGAATATTAGGTATGGTGAAAAGAGAGAAAGGTGAGGGTTTTGTTGACTTGGTCTTGAGCCATCCCTCTTCAATTATTTGCACATCTCTCTTCTCTTCCTCCTCCATTGCTGCTGCTGCTGTTGCCCCTCTCTCCCTCATCATAAAATCCCCCAAAACACATCAATAAACATCTCAAAACCCCACTCCCATTTCACAAAAATTGTACACAAGCTCACAAGCATGCCTTTGGACCAAGAAAGTAGTCATTTTGGCGCTGTTGAGGATTCATGAGGGTATTATGAGGTAATTTCTTCACAATTAGAGTGTTATTGCTTGTGCTTAACCTTCAATTCAAGTTTCATATCGATATCGTGTAATTTGGTGTATTTTGGACCAACTTAGAAAGGGTTAGGGTAAAGTTGAGATGTGGCTTTGTAATTGGACTTAAATGGTGACCTTAGACCCCATATTGACCAAAACACTGGCCTAGCACAACCAGAAACCCAAAAATACGGAATTACGGAACTTTTCATGTTGGTTTATGTGATCTGTGAAGGTGTTCTGGAATCTGGAGCAACCCGGGGGCACCAAAAATAAAATTGAGCTGACAGTGAGTCGTGCAGGCACCTGAGATGGTATCAATCGATCCTGGGGAGAATCACTGGAAATGTTCCAGGGTGATAAGGACGACTGAATGTCAGTCGCAGGCATTGTCTTTACCCTCAGTAAAGGGACGGCATGTTGGAAGAGTTCCAAGCTATATACCGTGACATACTAGACGATAAAGGCTGGATACATCGCTACTTAAGATGCTACCAAAGAGGCAGTCTGGGTGTATATTGGTTCATGAGATGAACTACGTTCCCACCATTGTGAGACAATGGAGTTGTGGCTTATGCCAAAGAACGCAGGTCCCATCAGTGATCCAGACATATTCTAAGGCAGTATCACCTGATCATGGAGATAGTTGATCTCCAGGGGGTCGAGGTCAGGAGAGTAGACTCAGAGGACAATACAGCGGATCCACTCACAAAGGCCTGTTCCCAGAGAGAGACTTTTATGGGATGGTTGAGTATGAGATACTACAACCACTGCTATAAGATGGCCCTAGTGCAAGTGGGAGATTGTTAGTTATATGTATGCCCTAGAGGCCATTACTATACATAGGATGTATATTGTAGTGGATGCTTGGACATATATAGAGAGGACTTTCTTGCTCGACATGATAGTATGCTATCTGGTTGATCTTTACCTTAACGTGTATACTGTTTGTCTCTCTGTTACATGTTGGTAAAGCCCTTAGGATGTGTACTTAACTACCTGGACTATGATGCGGATCATACTAGTAGGGACATGGTAGTCCATAAGGACATCCTTCAAAGTCCCTAGTCGTGGGTGTATCGAGACGTGGCATCGATATACCAGAGTAGACTAGCGTATACCTTCTCGACCCATACAGATGGGCGATGGATGATCCCATATCCATTGGTGTTTGACATCAGAGATGATATACGGGTGCTCAGTAGAGACTGGGTACACTGGACGGACTCGCCGAGAACTCCCAGATGGTATTATACCTTACGTCAGATGGCAGTTCTCTGGTGACACTGGTACAGAGTAGTCTGTTGACCCGAGATCGTCATAGAGTCTTGTGTGGTTCCCACTGTGCTTTGATTTCCATCTTACCACGTCCAAGAGGGCGTGCAAAACGGTGGTTTTTGGGTACAGTCCCGAATCACATGGAGGCAATGAGCGATAGGAGGGGATTCGTCTATCCCGGTATAGGGAGTTGATGTTGTGCTGTGTTCGATTGGCTATAACCGGAAATCCCTGGCCAGGGTTGCTGAGATTTACTGGTAAGTGTTACCAGTAGTTTCTCGAATTGTTATAGACCTCATATCGACACGACTTATCGAGCTATTGGGGTCTGACGTTTACCACCCCTAGGTGAGATATGCGACATATCAGACGATCAGACCGGACTGTACGGTAGTGTTATTGGTTGGATTCACTGGAGTGTGAGCGGGCTTGCTCGTCGATCTTCAGATCGCTCAATACCCGGGTGGCAGTTACGTTTAGCACAGCGCTTGCAGCTTGTGGGTGTTTGATATGATCATCGCCTGCTGCCGGCGTATTGACGAGTCTTTAGAGTCCTACATAGAGGTTTCCTGGCTCAAGCGAAATGAAATAGGAGCGCATATGAGATATGTGCGGGACCGAGAATAATGCGTGTATGTGATACCGTATTCTATTCTCGCGATGAATGTGTCGAATGGTTGTATGCGATATAACCTAGTTATCGAATCAAGGATTGAGTCGATAAATCGATACATTGGATATTAGTCGGTTATATGCGATATGACCGGATCGTTAAATCAAGTGTTGATTTAATGATTTAATGTATAATTATATATTTGATATATTACTTTGCATTAACTAATATTGGTTCACTTTAAATGGATTTTCTCGCTCGGATGTGCACATTGTATATTCGATATATTTTCGTGCACTTGATTGTATCATGTTTGATGATACATGTTTGCTAAGGTTTGTGTAAAGAATTAAACCTTGTTTAAATAAATGGTTAGGGTTTTTATTTGATTATTCATTCATTTATTTATTTGTTTTTGGATTAAAGATAAGAGAAAAGGAAAAACAAAAGGTTTCTTTCTTTCATGAAGCTTGTTGAAGCTTCATGAAGCTTTGACCAAAGAAACCCTTTTGTCTTCATCTAATTAACCCTAACCATTCATTTAACCTTAGTCAATTCTCTACACATTACCATGGTTAATATTATGATAAGAATGGATTTTTCTTTTCTATTCTAATAATGATATCATAATATTATCTTCTTCTTCTTCATCTTCCTCAAAGAAGAAACCTTGACTTCATCAATGGTGATTGATGAAAGTGAGTGAGAAATCCAATTCTAAAGTGAATCCACTTCCTATTTCTTCATCCTCTACCTCTTGCCAAGTAGTAGAGTGTGTTTTCTTCACAAGTTTCATGACTTGGTGAAGTGGGAGCTTGATCTTGTGATGCTTCGACGTAGATCATCTTCGGCACGAAGCCGACGACCTTGCCCGCCCATTTCTCCGATGAAGCCGACGCTAGAGCCCGGATTTTGATTTGGAAAGCGAAGAGGACTTCATCACGGAGCCGTGGAGGTGGAAGACCGGATCTACAAAGGTTGTATTTCCATTCTTTTAGTTTAGATGTAAACTAGTTTCTTTTTCGCCTAGACATCTAGCCAACGATCCGTATTAGGGTTTCTCGGCACCGTTAAAATTTGAAATTGGCATGGTTGATGCCTTGTGAGACCTCTTGGGAGTGCCTAGGAACCCTACAGTGGTATCAGAGCCTAGCTAGAGCCTTAGGCGAAGACTAGACAGAGTTTGAAGTCCGAACGAACCCGAAAACCCATTTCCAAATTGCTCTCTGTCCAATTTTTAAAATTCTGGATTTTTCGAAATTAAAAATATGCAGAAAATTAAGCAGGGTTTTGTAGGAATTACTGTAAATTTCGTGGACCTAATTCATCTAAAACGCCGCGGTTCCGCGGCATGAGCATGGCTCATGCGGCGGTTCCGCGGCCGTACGGTCGAGTCTCACAGTAAAAGTTTCACAGTAATTCCTCCTTAGTTGTGCTGTATTTTCTGGGATATTTTAATATTTATTATAGAGATAAGTGTTTTGGGGTTGTTTTGGGGATTCGGTGTTTCGATCGGAGCATCAGATTTTGTCTATGTGGCTTTCCGGATAATTTTTGAATATGTTAAAAAGTTCGACCGGATATAAATACCCAATTTTTCCCCTGTCAGGAAATTTCCAAGTGTTGGATTTTTCCGAGGTTTAAAGACGTTCTAAGTAGTGCAAGTACCGCGATGGTCCCTCTAGAAGACAACAAACCTTAACTCGATTATGTGACCGTCTTGAACTGCCCTTTGAAACTTCGGGTTTGGGGCAGTACGGCGTGCCACATGTGAGGCGTTGGCTTGACCCTTCTACGGCTGGACCGTTGGTACTGAGGCACGAACTGAATGTTTTTAGACTTATTTCATGTGTTGATCTGTATCGGGAAAACTTGGGTGTTTGATTGTTCTATCGAAAAGTTTAACATTTTCTATTTATCTGGAATGGGATACAATAATTGGAATTCACAATAAGTTATGAGATAACTGAATGAATATTATAAACATAGCAGTTTAGTCTCACTTGATCGGTTGCCACGGAATTTTGATGAGATCAAAAGTCCGTCGCAATCACGTAGCGTACGCGGATACTCGCCGGGTAAACTTAATAGACAGCCTCACTCCATAGCCCCGACCGAGTGACTGTAGGAGAACCCCGTCGCCGAAAGCATCCGTCCGGGTGCTCGCGGCAGCGGTGTTCCGCCTTTGTGCACTTCGTCGACGGCGTCGGGGGTGCGGCCGTCTACTAAAGTTTGCGACGAGCATTCGATCAGGATGTCGGGAATCTTGTTGAATTGCCCGACTAGGTATTGAAAAGTGTTTTCGATTTTGAGACTAAAATGCGGGGTTTATAATTGTTAGGCATGTGATGTCTAAGGAATTCATTGGTTTAGGCATACGATGTCTAAGGAGGTTGCGGATTCCAACTGTTGTAGTTTTACACTTTCTTTTCTGTGACCGTAAGTGTAATATGTGATATCGCCGGTTTCGTTGCTATATGTCAACGACAATTGGGATGGACATATTTACTTACGTTGATGACATGTGATGTTATGTGTTGCTGGATATGTTATATTGGATCGTCGTGTTTGAATAGCCGGGGGTTTTTATGTGAGATGAGTGTTTTTCATTTTCATTCATGTAAAAAACTTGTATGTAATATTCTTTTATTGGGGCACTTCCAGGTTGCGGAAGATGTCACCTTTTGTATATTATTTACTTTTCCGCACTAGGATAGACCCTAGGAGGGGAGCACAAGTAACCGGGTTCTGGAGTCCAGTGGGAGACCAACTCGAGGAGTCGGGTCCGGGTCTCCTAACTCTAGAATTGGTAGGGTTGCTTGCCGCTCTCGTAGGGGTCTGGGGGTGTGGGTTTGGCTGTTCATCATGACCGTGGAATCCGTGTTTTATACTGGCTCGTATTGAAAACACGGACGTCCTAGTATATCTAATATTTCATATGATTCTTCTGCTGCGATATCTGTGATGTGATCATGTGATATGTTCTGTGATGGATACTTTATATAGTATATATGATATATTATATAGGCGTTACTTATGTTTTACACCCGCGCTAGCCCTGCCCCGCTCTGCCGTTAGTTACCTAACCTAAAGGTGCACGAGGGGACATCGAGGCGAATGCGGATGGCATAAGTGTACGTCGTATTTATCTGTGATGTTTAGGTATATAAATGATGGGACTTCATTGATGAGATTAATGAAATAAAAGAAACCTAAAGATGTTGTAGAATCGAATTTCAAAATTAAAACAGGTAGCTACAGTTCTTGCTTTGCACAGAGGTATATGTGATATATCCTGCACCTTATTCGATAAGGAAAGGACCGAGATCCCTTCACCGGGAGTGACTCCTTTAGCAATAACTGGCAGATGCTACACACTCGGTTTGTCTTTTGATTGCTTTTAAGAGTTTTTGCTTTGCACAGTGATATATGTGATATATCCTGCACCTTATTCGACGAGGAAAGGACCGACGATCCCTTCACCGGGAGTGACTCCTTTAGCAAAACTAGAAAAGCCTAAAAAACACTCCATTTCAAAATTCATTCGATCCTACAACGATATCAAGTTCATTACGCAATAGGTTTTCAGAAAAACCTGTCGTAGCCCTCCGTCATTTCAGATAAGTAGTAGTTAGTATTCGTGCTGCGTTTGTTGGCCTTTGTCAAGGCGCAGTGTGCGGTAGCTAACTGGTGCTTATCTGCTTATGCATATGATGCAGATTGGGTTAGGGTAGTCGTGCGACCTTGTTGGCCTTTGTCAAGGGCCGTGCGGGTGGGTTTAATTCAATCAGGAAATGACGGGTTGAACTTGACTAGCATCCTATGGTTTGTTGGCCTTTGTCAAGGTCATAGGAGGTTAGGGGCAAAATATTATCGGGAATTTCAAGTGTTGAAATTTGCAATGAGATTGCATACCTTCTATGAGATAGTTGGATCCCGATACCCGCTGCGAGTAAAAGTTACTCCTGGGAGAGTTTTATACATTACAATTAGCCGATCAAGTAGGTGTCTAGAAAGGTGTCAACGGGGTTACACCTCTGGGAAAATGAGGTTTATATTAATTAGGTTCGTGCGAAAGCACGGGGGACCTCCCTCAAAGTACCGACACTGGCCTGGCTGAAAAATTGGCGAACTTGTAGTGTGTAATTAATCCCGGCTAGTCTTTCCTTTTAGGGTTTGAAGGAAGATTTGATAAAAAGCAGTGGGAGCCATCCTGATTAGATAAAATAATAACCAATCTATTCTTGTAAGAGTGCACGCTGAGTGTTTTCTTCTCTCTCTCCAGGTAGCGACCATATCACGCCTTAATCAAGATAATAATACGGATTATTGACCGAACCTGCTTGTTATACTGAGCTGGGGAACGTTGGTCCCGCTCCAACTTATAATTGTTATAAGACAGAGCAGGAAATTGGGGAATACCAGATTTCCCGTGCCGCCCAAACGAAGAGAGTGCATGCTGATGCATCATCTTCGGGTGTGTTCATTACACAGAACTGTTTCTCAGTATCCTCTACGTCCTGGGTCTGTGATACCAGATCAGGATCCCAGATATGTAATCTGTTACTTAGGGCTACAGAAAGGTAGAGAACTGAGAACGGGTGATAAGTTTCATGAGGCAGAAAACGGGGCAAGTGTTGCAGCCAAGTCTGTTGGTCACTGTCACCCTGTATTACCAATACATTGATTCTGAACGAATGTTATTAGATACCGAACCTGATATACAAAATCATATCACTCTCTTTATTAGTAAAGAAATGATAAAATTTTGTATTGTTGGATAATATTTTGAACATTTCCTATATCAAAAGTTGATCGGTTCAGGCACATTATCTAAAAGCGTTGATGTTCTAAATCAAACTACAGTTCTTAGTATACAGAACACACACAAGAGGAACAGTTTAGAAATGAACGGATCCTTCTTGAGGTATTGTAGACTGGGTCATATCAATGCGACCCGACTAGCTGAAGTTACATATAGATGCATATTTAAAATCTGTTTGAATTTACATCTTATGAAACTTGCCAGTCATGTCATAGAGATAAGATGACCATAGCTCTGTTTAATGGAAACAGAGAAAGAGTTAGTGAACTCTTCGGACTGATACATGATGATGTATGTAAGGTCTCCTGTCTACACATGCCAGGACCGGTTCTTTATACTTCATTACATTCTCTGATGATCTTTCAAGATTCAGAACTATGTTCCTGTTGAAACACAAGTCCGAACCTTTTGAGATATTCACAGAATATAAGTTAGAAGTAGAGAACCAATACAGGTAAAAGTATTATGTCCTATGATGAGATCAGGGAGGAGAATACTTGAGCACGGAAATCCTGGAATATTCTAAAAGAGAATGAGATTCTCTCTCGGCATTACTCCTCCGTATACACCATAGCACGATGGTATATCGGGGCGGAGCAATCACACCCTATATGATAAGGTGTGCTCTATGATGAGTAATACTGAGTTACCTATTTCCTTTTTGGGAGTTATGCACTTGAGAAGCTGCATAACTATTGAATAGGGTTCAAATCAAATCCATTGCCTACCACTTCATATTTGATATGATAAGGGAAGAGCCCATCTCTTAAGTTGGTTAAGATTTGGGGTTGTCCGGGCTATGTCTAAAAGAAACATCCGGACAAGCTCGAGGCAAGATCTGTTATGTAGAACTGGAAATGTTCCAGCTATACAAACTGCAGCTGATGATTTGATAGAACCAAAGGATTCAGTAGAGACCAACGAACCTCAGCCTCTCCGCCGATCTAGTAGGGTTTTCTCACCCACCTGAGAGATACTTCGGTTACTCTATGACAGTGGGAGCGAGGAATGCATCATGAGATGATGACCCAACTAGTTTCGAGCTGGCCATCAGGAGTAGGACTCTGTAAGAATGGCTGGATGCTTAGCGATCTGAGATGGAATCCATGTACACCAACAAAGTATGGACTTTGGTTGCTATATCTGAAGGGTTAAATCCCCATCAGGAGCAAGTATATCTTGAGAAGATTACTTGGTGTAGATGGAAAAGTTGAGACTTTCAAAGCTAGACTTGTTAAAGCTTTTCGTCATCGACCAGGCGTGGATAATGATGAAACCTTTTCAAGTAGCTATGCTTAAGTCCATCCAGATCCTACTTGCCACGGCTACATACCATGACTACGATATCTGGCGGTTGGGTGTCATGACTGCTTTTCTAAATATTGATTTAAAAGAGTGCGTCTGTAAGTACACAGCCAGAGGGCTTCGTAGACAGTAGGAGCAGCGGAAACGTGTACAAGATGCTCTATAAGATAAAGCAGGCATCGCGGAGTTGGAACATCTATTTTGAAGGATTAGTCAAAGAAGTTGGCATCATCAAAATGGTAGATGAACCTCGTATAAACAAAAAGGTAGTAGGAAGTATGGTGACGATCCTCGTAGAGTACGTGGATGACATACTCTTGATAAGAAAGGAGTTTCCTATGCTACGCTCGGTCAATCTCCGTTTATCACAATGATTCTCCATATAGGATAAAAATGATACCTCCTAAATCCTGGGTTTTGATCTATGAGATAGAAGTAAATGGATGTTAGGATTCTCACTAGTTGTAGTGAGATGGTATCAATCGATCCTGGGGAGAATCACTGGAAATGTTCCAGGGTGATAAGGACGACTGAATGTCAGTCGCAGGCATTGTCTTTACCCTCAGTAAAGGGACGGCATGTTGGAAGAGTTCCAAGCTATATACCGTGACATACTAGACGATAAAGGCTGGATACATCGCTACTTAAGATGCTACCAAAGAGGCAGTCTGGGTGTATATTGGTTCATGAGATGAACTACGTTCCCACCATTGTGAGACAATGGAGTTGTGGCTTATGCCAAGGAACGCAGGTCCCATCAGTGATCCAGACATATTCTAAGGCAGTATCACCTGATCATGGAGATAGTTGATCTCCAGGGGGTCAAGGTCAGGAGAGTAGACTCAGAGGACAATACAGCGGATCCACTCACAAAGGCCTGTTCCCAGAGAGAGACTTTTATGGGATGGTTGAGTATGAGATACTACAACCACTGCTATAAGATGGCCCTAGTGCAAGTGGGAGATTGTTAGTTATATGTATGCCCTAGAGGCCATTACTATACATAGGATGTATATTGTAGTGGATGCTTGGACATATATAGAGAGGACTTTCTTTCTCGACATGATAGTATGCTATCTGGTTGATCTTTACCTTAACGTGTATACTGTTTGTCTCTCTGTTACATGTTGGTAAAGCCCTTAGGATGTGTACTTGACTACCTGGACTATGATGCGGATCATACTAGTGGGGACATGGTAGTCCATAAGTACATCCTTCAAAGTCCCTAGTCGTGGGTGTATCGAGACGGGGCATCGATATACCAGAGTAGACTAGCGTATACCTTCTCGACCCATACAGATGGGCGATGGATGATCCCATATCCATTGGTGTTTGACATCAGAGATGATATACGGGTGCTCAGTAGAGACTGGGTACACTGGACGGACTCGCCGAGAACTCCCAGATGGTATTATACCTTACGTCAGATGGCAGTTCTCTGGTGACACTGGTACAGAGTAGTCTGTTGACCCGAGATCGTCATAGAGTCTTGTGTGGTTCCCACTGTGCTTTGATTTCCATCTTACCACGTCCAAGAGGGCGTGCAAAACGGTGGTTTTTGGGTACAGTCCCGAATCACATGGAGGCAATGAGCGATAGGAGGGGATTCGTCTCTCCCGGTATAGGGAGTTGATGTTGCAATGTGTTCGATTGGTTATAACCGGAAATCCCTGGCCAGGGTTGCTGAGATTTACTGGTAAGTGTTACCAGTAGTTTCTCGAATTGTTATAGACCTCATATCGACACGACTTATCGAGCTATTGGGGTCTGACGTTTACCACCCCTAGGCGAGATATGCGACATATCAGACGATCAGACCGGACTGTACGGTAGTGTTACTGGTTGGATTCACTGGAGTGTGAGCGGGCTTGCTCGTCGATCTTCAGATCGCTCAATACCCGGGTGGCCGTTATGTTTAGCACACCGCTTGCTGCTTGTGGGTGTTTGATATGATCATCGCCTGCTGCCGGCGTATTGACGAGTCTTTAGAGTCCTACACAGAGGTTTCCTGGCTCAAGCGAAACGAAATAGGAGCGCATATGAGATATGTGCGGGACCGAAAATAATGCGTGTATGTGATACTGTATTCTATTCTTGCGATGAATGTGTCGAATGGTTGTATGCGATATAACCTAGTTATCGAATCAAGGATTGATTCGATAAATCGATACATTGGATATTAGTCGGTTATATGCGATATGACCGGATCGTTAAATCAAGTGTTGATTTAATGATTTAATGTATAATTATATATTTGATATATTACTTTGCATTAACTAATATTGGTTCACTTTAAATGGATTTTCTCGCTCGGATGTGCACATTGTATATTCGATATATTTTCGTGCACTTGATTGTATCATGTTTGATGATACATGTTTGCTAGGGTTTGTGTAAAGAATTAAACCTTGTTTAAATAAATGGTTAGGGTTTTTATTTGATTATTCATTCATTTATTTATTTGTTTTTGGATTAAAGATAAGAGAAAAGGAAAAACAAAAGGTTTCTTTCTTTCATGAAGCTTGTTGAAGCTTCATGAAGCTTTGACCAAAGAAACCCTTTTGTCTTCATCTAATTAACCCTAACCATTCATTTAACCTTAGTCAATTCTCTACACATTACCATGGTTAATATTATGATAAGAATGGATTTTTCTTTTCTATTCTAATAATGATATCATAATATTATCTTCTTCTTCTTCATCTTCCTCAAAGAAGAAACCTTGACTTCATCAATGGTGATTGATGAAAGTGAGTGAGAAATCCAATTCTAAAGTGAACCCACTTCCTATTTCTTCATCCTCTACCTCTTGCCAAGTAGTAGAGTGTGTTTTCTTCACAAGTTTCATGACTTGGTGAAGTGGGAGCTTGATCTTGTGATGCTTCGACGTAGATCATCTTCGGCACGAAGCCGACGACCTTGCCCGCCCATTTCTCCGATGAAGCCGACGCTAGAGCCCGGATTTTGATTTGGACAGCGGAGAGGACTTCATCACGGAGCCGTGGAGGTGGAGGACCGGATCTACAAAGGTTGTATTTCCGTTCATTTAGTTTAGATGTAAACTAGTTTATTTTTCGCCTAGACATCTAGCCAACGATCCGTATTAGGGTTTCTCGGCACCGTTAAAATTTTAAATTAGCATGGTTGATGCCTTGTGAGACCTCTTGGGAGTGCCTAGGAACCCTACATTAATTACTTTAAATATTAAAACCCAACATAAATAAATAGCATGGTGTAAATCTCATACACCCAAGTCATGTGTATCATCAACCATGATACAAAAAGAAAACACAATTTTAATATATATCACATATATATTAAAGTTGTGCACTTGTGAGAAAAATCCTTATGTGAACAAGTGTTAGTTAATGTAAACTCGTATATCTAATATACAATTATACACTAAATTATTAAATCAACACTTGACTTAATAATCCGGTCATATCTCATATAACCGACTAACATCAAATGTATCCACTTATCGAATCAACACTTGATTCGATAACCCGGCTATATCACATATAACCTCGCGATACAATAAGTCGCGAGAATAGAATATGGTATCACATACAAGCATCATTCTCGGTCCCGCACATATCACATATGCGCTCCTATTTCGTTTTGCCTGAGCCAGTAAAACCTCTATGTAGGACTCTAAAGACTCGTCAATACGCCGGCAGTAGGTGATGATCACATAAAGCACCCACAAGCCGTCAGCGGTACTAGCTGGACGTAACGGCTACCCGGGTATTGAGCGATCAGAAGATCAGCAAGCAAGTCCGCTCCAACTCCTGAAAAACCCTGCCGGTAACACTTCCCGTACAGTCCGGTCTTCTCGTCTTATATGTCGCATATCAAGTCAAGGGGTGGTAAACGTCAGACCCCAATAACCGATAAGTCGTCCTGATATTAGGCTCATAACGGGTCGAGAATCTACCGGTAACACTTACCAGTAAATCTCTAAATCAGCCCTGGCCAGGGACTTCCCTGTTACGGCCAATCGAGCACAGCGCAACATCAACCCCCAATATCGGGAGAGACGAAACCCCTCCTATCGCTCATTGCCTCCATGTGACTCGGGACTGTACCCAAAAACCACCGTTTTGCATGCCCTCTTGGACGTGGTAAGGTGGAAATCAAAGTACAGTGGGAATCACACAAGACTCTATGACGATCTCGGGTCTACAGACTAACCTGCACAAGTGTCACCAGAGAACTGCCATCTGACGTGAGGTATAATACCATCTGGGAGTTCTCGGCGAGTCCTTCCATTGTACCCAGTCTCCACTGAGCACCCGTATATCATCTCTGATGTCAAACACCAATGGATATGGGATCATCCATCGCCCATCACATGGGTCGAGAAGAGTATACGCTAGTCTACTCTGGTATATCGATGCCCTGTCTCGATACACCTACGACTAGGAATATTAAAGGATGTACTTATGGACTACCATGGCCCCACTAGTATGATCTGCATCATAGTCCAGGTAGTCATGTACACATCCTAAGGGCTTTACCAACATGTAACTATAAGACAGTTTCAAGAGACAAGTATACATGTTAAGATAAAGAGCCACCAGATAGCATACTATCATATCGAGTAAGAAATTCCTCTCTATATATGTCCAAGCATCCAATATAATATACATCATCTGTACAACACTGGCCTCTAGGGCATACATACAACTAACAAAGTATGCACAAACAACGATCTATCTATCACATGTAATCCGATAGCATAAGTATGATAAGTGAATATGCAACAATCATGTAAAGGTACATCATCAAGGTACTACAACTACATGAAGCAATGCATATCAACATAATCCTGAGTGTAGGATGATATAATATAAAATCTCATGCAAAATCATCAGCATGGAAAAACACCAGTGTCCCTCACTGACACATCAAATCCCAAATCCTCAGGCACCGCATCCTCAGATCGGCCCTCACATCCTGTAAGTCTCATGGAACCTGAGTGTCTAACATCGACACCCGAAACATCATGAAAACCCGTGTCTAGCATCGACACGTAAATCCCCATAACTCAGGCGCTGTCACCATGACTGGCCCTGACGATATGTCATACATCACTCCGGTCGGTATCCTCACGATAACCGCCGAGTCTAATTACTATTCACGGTAGGTAGTTGTCCCACCGCCAGGCTTATCGTCTACACCATGAAATCAACACTCGCCCCGGGGTACCATACCGGGTCCACCATGTACCCGCAGACGGTGCCTCCCGCTCCTCGAATCGGGTATCACAAGTCAAATCTCAGAACCGAGAAATCACATGGTGGACGCACTGAAATATCATATTAAGAGAAACCGGTTTTTCAAACAATACATAGTTTTCTTGAAATACCCCCACGGTTCTCAATTCCATAAATCATATGAAATCCATATCTCAATGCGTAAAACCATGAAAACTGATATATACAACATAAAACAACAATATGAACATATCAAGGGAAATCCGCTCTTTTAAATGAATCCATCTTTAAAATATATCTTGCGATCCCCAAAATCCTCCGAAAAACAAGTGCAGCATCATATAAGGTGTACGTGTAAGTGTAGCAAGGTTTAAGTATCTGCATGTAAGCCAGTATGAATGATGCATTTCATAAACGCAATGATCAACAACTCAAAATCACATATCAAAACAATACCACTTAGGGTGCATACAACTATAGCGAAAATATGCGGGTGTACATGTCAATATGTGTGCATGATGTACATGTAGCTGTAATAGACTATGTGGGTGTACATGTCAATATGTATGTAAGATGTACAAGTAGCTATAGTAAGATATACGTGAAATGGATTAAGAGTTACTATCTTAACTATCCATGTCAAACACAATAACACGTATGTAGGTGGTTTGTGCGTGTCATGGCAATTACTGACGATGTGGCTGTAGCATACAATTTAGTGCTCGTGCAAAATGAACCGTCAGTAATGTGTTATATCTAAAGTACAATAGATACTATTATGCAATGACATTCATATGAAATTAACCATTATGCAATAACATGCAGCTAACATATCATATCAGCCCCGACGCATAACGCCATACGGGCGATTTCCCCATAGATGTTAAATCTACTCACCGATGGTCTCGGGCTATGAAAATCCGACCACCTGCTTCCCCTTGTCCGCAGCACCCGAAGTCCCTGCTTGCGAACCTAAAATTTCACAAATACAACACATAAGCTAAATATCTTATAATGACGAAAAGACAACGAAACGCTACGAAAACGCCCGGAAAATTACACTGCGCGCTTAGCGCATCTATCGCGCACGACATTAGCCAAAAACCCTAACTAGGGTCGCTAAACTACAAAACACCAAGTCTAGACCCTGATCGTCCCGATCGCGCAACACAACACAAACAATTACGAGGAATAAAATAGATATAACCTCGCAACGACCAATCGAACCCACGTCGGAAAAACCCCGAAACCTAGTAAGCAACCTATCGCAATATTTCGCACTAGTTTCAAACTAACGCATATCTAGCGATTACAAACACCTTATAATAGCTTAACTAAGCTATCTAAACCATTCCTATATTTTTAACACTTGCTAATTAAGTTTTAGCAAAAACCTAGTAAGCAAATTGCATAATTAAACAAAGTGCTCATTAGCAAAAATTAACATTCTCTACTAGGTTAATCTTTTCCAAATCACAAATTAACACTTTAAATGAACATTAATCACTTAAACAAACTTTAACCCTAACATGAATTTCTTAAAACTAATATAAATGAATTAATCATGATTTAAAAGCTATACTAAACACATAATTAGCTAACTTAAATAGCTAGATTAAGATAAAAACAACTAATTATGGATTAAGGTAAGAAATTATACCTCCCCAAGAACACCAAAATGAAACTTAATCCCTCATCATAGCATAAAAAAAACCATGTTTTGTTGAAGATCCAAGAAGGATTAGTGAAGGAAAAGATGGTTTTATTTTATTTTAGGATTTTGTGGATTATTTTAGGAATTTTTCTTGAAGAATTTTGAAGAAATAATGAAGAAAAGAGCTTGGGAAAATTTTTCGGCAGAAATTGAGGAGGGCTCGGCCAAGGAGGGATGGGGGGTAATTTTGTAAATTTTGGGTGAACAAATTGCTAGGAAATTAGCTAATAAATGCTATATGCCACCTTTACACCCTTTTCTTTTCTTTTAAAAATAAATCCTTTTGCACTCCAAAAATATCTAGATTTTTAAAAAAGAAGTTTCCAAAATATTCTAGTGACAAAAATTAATTTATTCACAAGAAAAAATTTACCGATTTACGTGCACAAAATACCGCTTAAAATAATATTTTATTTGGGAAAAATTCTATCTGAACCAAAACCTCCCAAATACCCCCAAAGTTCGCGCACTACTTTATTTTAGCTAAACTAGGTGCCGGCAAGTTTATACGGACGTTTGATCGAAATCGGGTTAAAACGGGAAAAACCGACAATTTTTCCCTAAAACGGGAAAATTCGCAAAACGATTTCTAAAACGTTACAGCTGTTGGCAAATACCACCTTGTATTACCAAATGGTAATACATTGATTCTGAACGAATGCTATTACATTCCGACCCTGATATGCAATCTTATATCAGTTTCTTTACTAAGTAAAGAAGGATATAATTTTGTAGTACAGGATAATGTTATGAACATCTTCCTGAATTAAAAGTTGATTGGATCAGGCTCGTTAAATAATGGCATATACATTCTAAATCAAACCACAGTTTTTAATGTACGAAATACACACAAGAGGAAGAGTTCAGAAATGAACGAATCCTTCTTGTGGCATTGTAGACTAGGTCATATCAATGCGACAAGACTGGCTAAGTTGCATAAGGATGGGTATTTGAATCCGTACGAATTTTCAACTTATGATACTTGCCAGTCATGTCTCAAAGGCAAAATGACCAAAACTCCGTTTACAGGACTCGGAGAAAGAGTTACGGAACTCTTAAGACTAATACATAGTGATGTATGTGGTCCCATGTCTACACATGCCAGGAATGGTTCTTCTTACTTCATTACATTCACTGACGATCTCTCAAGATTCGGACATGTGTTCCTGATGAAACACAAGTATGAAGCTTTTGAGAAATTCAAAGAATATAAATCCGAAGTCGAGAACCAAACGGGTAAAAGTATTAAAATCCTACGATTTGATCGAGGAGGTGAATACTTCAGCATGGAGTTCCTGGACTTTCTAAAAAAGAATGGGATTCTCTCTCAGCTTACTCCTCTGTATACACCACAGCACAACGGTGTATCAGAGCGGAGGAATCGCACCCTATTAGATATGGTGCGCTCTGAGATGAGCACCGCTGAGTTACCTATTTCCTTTTGAAGTTATGCGCTGGAAACGGCAGTATATCTATTGAATCAAGTTCCATCTAAATCTGTACCTACCACACCATATGAGATATGGAGTGAAAAGAGACCATGCCTTAAACGAGTTAAGATATGGGGTTGTCCGGCCTATGTCCAAAAGCAAAATCCGGACAAACTCGAGGCACGGTCAGTTCTATGCAAGTTTGTGGGATATCCCAAACATTCACATGGATATCTTTTTTACTATCGCGAGGAACAAAAAGTATTTGTTTCTCGACATGCCACCATTTTAGAAAAGGAATTTCTTGCAAAGGAAATTAGTGGCAACGAGGTAGAACTGGAAGAAATTCCGGCTCACAAATTAAAACTGAAGGTTTAGTGGAGCCAGAGGATTCGGTAGTTCCCAACGAACCTCAGCCTCTCCGCCGATCTAGTAGGGTTCCTCGCCCACCTGAGAGATACTACGGTTTTCTCATTGATGGTGGGAGCAAGGATTGCATCATGGAGTATGATGATCCAACTAGCTTCGAGCAGGCCATCACGAGTGGGGACTCAGTGAAGTGGCTGGATGCAATGCGATCTGAGATGTAATCCATGTACACCAACTAAGTATAGACTTTGGAAGTTGCTCCTGAAGGGGTAAAACCCACTGGGAGCAAATAGATCTTTAAGAAGAAACTTGGTGTAGATGGAAAAGTTGAGACTTTCAAAGCTAGACTTGTTGCAAAGGGTTTTCGTCAATGACCTGGTGTGGATTATGTTAGATATGTATGCCCTAGAGGCCATTATTGTATAGTACTAGTTTGTATAATACATTTTGGAAGCTTGATATATATATATATATATATATATATACGGGTTTACGACAGTCTTGCTCGATATAGTAGTATGCTACTTGGTTTTTTTCTATCTTAATATGTGTATATGTTTCTTTTAACATATCGCTAATACATATTGATGGAGCCCTTAGGATCTTTGCTTGACTACCGGCGTTGTGATAGCGATCACACTAGTAGGGGCTGGGTAGTCTTTAAGCACATCCTTATTTTGGTCCGTGGTCATAGGATTATCGAGACAGGGCATCGATACTCCAGAGTAGACTAGTGCATACGCTTCTTTTCCCAGCAGGGGAGATGGTCTGTCCCAGAGCCATCAGTACGTCGTGCTAGAGATAGTATGCAGGTGCTCGTTAGGTTACGAGTACACTGGAAAGGACTCGTCGGGAACTGTTGGTTGGTATTATACCTATCGTCAGTTAACCGTTCCCAGGTGACATGAGTACAGCTTAGTCCGCAAACTTGACACTGTCACTTCGCCTCGAGTGTGTTCCTATTGTTCTTAGATTACTACCCTACCACGGCTCTACTGAGTCGTGCAAACAGGTAGTAGTTGGGTGCAGTCCCGAAGCACTTGGAGGCAGTGACGGTTAGACAGGATTCGTCTCTCCCGGTATTGGGAGTTGATATCGCGCTGTGTCCAGGAGAGCCATTACACATAGTCGTCCCTGGCCAGGGCAAGCGAGATTTGCTGGTAGTGTTACCAGTAGTTTCTCAGGGTGTTTTGGGATACACTCCGACACGACTTGTACCGCTATTAGGGGACTGATGTTTACCACTCCCTAGGCCCGCCATGCGATACTCTCAGACGAACAGACCGGACTGTACGGAGATTGTTACATACAGGCTCAGTAGGAGTTCAGATGGGTTCACCTCATCAATCTTCTTATCGGCATCTACCTGGGGACCGTTACGTACAGCTAGTGCCGCTTGCGGTCTGTGGTTAAACCTACTGCCAGCGTAGTGTCGAGTCTTTAGAGTCCCACACAGAGGGTTATTCGCCTTTGGGCAAAACAGAGTATAGGTCGCATGGTTTTGCGATGGGGTTCGTTCACATCCGCGCACTTGTGCACGTTTGGTGTCCGGACAGTTATTACTAGTGGACTTTGGTTTAAGACAGATCCTAGTATATGTTTTGGGGTTAGTTTTATCTCTTTGTATTCGTGTTCCTCGGATCACGGATGCGGGTGTGTATGCATAGTTGACTGAGGCAGAGGCAGAGGATTCTCATTAGGGTTATGGTACGGGTGTGTATGCACAGTTGACTGTTGTCTTTTTCCAAACCCTAATGAGAATAGAAAATATGATTAATAATATTAGTTTACAATTATTGTGCCATGGTTGAGTTGAAGTCTTGACTTTTGTTGACTTAGTTGACCGGTTGACCAAAGTGGACTTGTTGACCATCATCATTTGTTTTCAAAGATGTTTCTTATTCTTTGCAAAAGCATTTAATGAATGAAATGATAATGGTCATTCATCAACTCACCATCACAAATTGTTAATTATTATTATTATTATCATTTTTCTAAATTATGAGAGCATGGTTGTAAAATGGTATCATTCTCACTTGCATCTTCTCTCTCATCCATTGCTCTCCTTCTTCCCCTAGCTCAAGGAAAATCCCTCTCATGAGTTGAGAACCATTATCCTTTGAGATAAAACACCAAGAATACTCTATACTATTTCTAGGGTTCTAGGTTTAGCAAACCATCCACCTTAGTTACCTCTAGGTTGAGGTAGGAGCTCAAGTTCGAACCCTCGGGTGGATCTATCTTCGACAAAAAGGAGACGACGAGGAGGAGCCGTACAAACTATTACAAGGAGCAAGTAAGGAGGAGAACAACAAGAAGAGAAGGAGTTCAAGACCTAGGTACAACCATTCTACATAGTAGTTAGAACTTGTAGTTCATTTGTTAGTTTTGTTTAGCAAAGATCCTTCATGAACGGTCCATGTTACCTATCGAGAAAAATTTTGATTTTTACCTGTTCTGCCTCCCCGAAAGAACCGGGGTGGGTAACGTGGACCTAACAGTGGTATCAGAGCCTGGCTAAACACAAACTAGCATGTTAGCAAAGTATCTAGAATTTCGATCGGAGAAAAAACCGCAAAACACGTACAAAATTGAACTTTCTGCCGATTTTCAAATCCGTTCAAAAAATATTTTAACATACACTAAAAATCGGCTCAGGGTTTTTAAAGAACACACAAGAAAAATGACCCACTGACTCGGTCAAAGAGCCGCGGAACCGCGGCAAGAACATGCTTCTTGCAGCGGATCCGCGGCCGAGTTGACTCGGCCGTGGATCGTTTTTCCTGCAGTGTTCTTAGAATGGTGTTTTGGGATTTTTAGAATATGTTGTTTCTGCCCAGATTTTCTAGAGAACAAATTTGTGTTTGGGGTGGTTGCAAATCCGTATTTTGATCGAAGTTCTGTAGACTTTGGCTAATGGGTTATATCTGTAATGTGATATATGCACTGAACGTCGGCTAATCGCTATACGTCGATTAGTGGGGTTGTGCATATCTGTGATCTGTAATGTTGATGGTTTGTGTATATGGATTCGTTGGATTGTCGCGGATGAATAGCCGGGGGGTTGTGAGATGAGAGTTTTATTTATCTTTCAATTCATGTAATATGTAAATTGATATAATATTATTTGTATGGCCGCACATCCGGGATGAGGTTGTAGCCTCTTTTGTATATTATTTCTTTTACTGTTTTTGCTCCTAGGATAGACCAAAGGTGGGGTGCACAAACTACCCGGTACGTTGAAGTGCTGAGTGGCCTACTCACGGTGTTGAGTGAGGCTGCTTCACTTCGGGTATTTGGCGGATAGTTTGCCACACCCGTAGGGGTCTAGGGTGGGGTTTTTGGCCATTCATCGCGACCGTGTGATCCGTATATCATTGCAGGCTCGAACGAAACGCGGATTCCTAGTATATCCAATATGTTCATCTGTGATCTGGAATGGCTATCATTGCATCTGACGAATGTGTATATATCTATATGATATCTATTTAGGCGTTGCTTATGTTTTGCATCCGCGCTAGTCCAGCCCCCGCTCTGTCGCTAGTTAAGTAACCTAACGGGTAATGACGGGACCCCGTGGCGAATGCGGATAGCATAAGCGTACGTCATATTTTCGTTGTTTTCTGCAATGGTAGGATTAATTGATGGGACGCATTAAATTAATGCAAGAAAAAAAATGTCGCGCCCCGCTTCCCGGTGTACGGCGAAGTGGACGCGACGAGGTCCGCTACGTATATACTTAGAAGTACATACGCTAAGCGTAACTAAGCAATATAAAAGTAAATCACAAGAGACAAGAGATATAGAAATAACAGCAACTTTATTAATAACATTCTTTTGTACAATGCATGAAAAGTAAATACAACTGAAATGAAAAGTGATGCCTAAACAATGGCATAACAGAAAATGAAAATACTGAATAGAACAAGGTACAATATCTAGAGCTCGGGGTCTTCGTGAAACTGCTCCAAGTCTTCACAGGTGGGCTCTATCTCTGCTGGGTCCCAAGCACCTGACGACATTCAAAGAAGAAAGAAATAGAATGTCGTCAGCGAACAGGTCGCTCGGTAAGTCCCAAAGATAAGAAAGAATTAGAAAGACAGAATAAGAGTATTTTCTAAAGTATTATGTTGTAGAATATTATGTTCACGCTGTTGTTTGTAGCTTGGTACAGAAGGATGCCGGTGTATACGAGAGGGGTCTCTATATGCTAGAGACCAGGGCAAACGGAATGTACAAGGAACCGTTAAGCCACGGTACAACAGCAACGGAATATGGTTAGGTGTCTTAATCTGACTACCTCGTGCCACCTTTAACACATTCTGTACCAATCTACCCCTTAAACCCCGTAGTGTTTTGATTGTATTGTGTAAGTTAGATGACCGACCAAAACCATGATATCAGTAAACATGTTGTAACTGCATAATCAGGTAAATGGAATAACGGAATAGTGGATGTATATCCATGGTTTGATTCAGTCAAGTTGTATAGATTGTTAACTGGATTCTGGGATTCATGTGTTCATATTTAGTTGGAATATTAAAGAATATAGATTGACTTGAATCATATTCAAGTCAGAAATAATCAGACTCAAACCCGAGTCAGACTAAAAGAAATGTAATTTGAAGTTCTATAATTGTTAGGGTCCTTATTGTAAATTATAAAACTTGAGGGGGTTTTATGTAAAAATACTTTTGTATAGTTTTCAAGATACACCTCAAGTATTTATTATTCGTCTTTACTGTTATAATGAGCGTGATTTTATTTTGTGGTATTTCTAGTGAATATATCCTAATAAAGGTATTAATTTGTAATATTGATTTATTTGAAATTCATGGTATTTTAATGTAACTTTTAGTCTTGTAATTTTTAGGAAAAGGTGGAAACTTTATCTTATAATAAAATAGGTGTTAAATGATAAATATATATATATGTTAATACAAGAATAATTTTTAATAAATATTTTATTTTCCAAAAATCTCATTTTTCATAAATGTCGTATTCTAAACCTTTCGAGACCGAATGCTCCTTGCGGAAGTCTGAATCTCGCACTACTAAGCCCGAGGGTGCACGATAAACCGTACAATCCCTAACGGGTTCCCCAAATATGGGTTGTAGTGGCGCTTTGCAAAGATTTTATAAATACTAATCATTTAGAAAACGGTTTTATAAAAATAAGGTATTTATTTGTAAAAGGGTGTAAATTTCCGTATTTTAGATTCTAGAGTTTCCTAAGCCAACTAGCCTATTTCTAAATAGTCTAAACGACACGTCATTAGAAGCCTCAAATCGCCTCTTCACCGCCAATTGCGGCCAGGTAAGTGCCAGGTGAGTGGGAGGCTCCCCACTACAAGTAGTGGTCCTAATTAAGTAACCACTCGCCTTAGACACACTTGTCTAGACACCACAAAGTCAGGTTTAAATAAACGATCGATGTCCATGACATATCGTATTTTCCTATTAAAAGATTTTGTTTTAAAATTGTATACAACTTAGAACTTTTAGAAAAGGTTTATAAAGAAAATGGTATTTTATTGTAAAATCCTGTATTATCGTATTCTAAGTTTTGATGATATCAATTAGGGTTGTATTTGCGTGTGTGTGGAGGTAGGTCATTACCTCATGATCTATTTTAAGGTATAGCAATGTTTAGGGGTTAAATGTGATAAACCAAATATGGTGGTATTTAAGTGATTAAATACGATATATTGCAAAAGCTATCATTTCATGTGTGAAAACTTGTTCAAATTGATTTTTAAGTGATTAGTAGTCAACATGAAGATGTTTAAGCATTATGGAATTAGTGACAAGTGAGTTTTGATAGAAAACCGAACCGGAAATCGGTTTTTTCCGATTTCCGTCTGGTTTTAAAAAGTCGTATTATTATGATGGAAAAGAAAGATAGGAAAGGGGACTTATGGGTTTGGACAACGCTAGAGAGTGAGAGGAAGGTAGTACGTTTGCCAGCGCGTCAAAACGTCGTGAAGAGGTCCTAGTACGATCGCCGAGATTCACCGTCGATTTCGGCAGCGTTTCGCCTTTCGCTCGTTTTCTAATGTACCGAGTTCTCTTGAAATTTTTAGAGAGTGGACTTAGGAATGTAGGATGAGAGGGTAGAGGGTAGGGGTGTTTATATAGGGTTAGGGTTTTAATTAAAAATATATAAAAATATATTAAAAAAACATTAAAAGTCATTAAATTTTGGAGTAAAAGTGATTTATGGAGAATTTGATAGCCGATCTGGGAATTTAGTGTATGCAGGTGAGAAGACCGGGTCAACACGGAGAAATTCCGTGTTGACGACTCGGTCATCCTGCCGAGTCCGGCCGGCGGTGTCCACTCCCGCGAATCGATGATTTATTCGATCAGTTAAGTGGATATTGTGTTTTCTCTAAACTAGATCTTCGTTCATGTTATCATCAAGTGAAGGTCAAGGAAGCTGATATTCGCAAAACAGCTTTCAGAACTCGCTATGGACATTACGAATTTCTAGTGATGCCATTCGGAGTGAACAACGCACCCACAATATTCATGAATCTTATGAATCAAGTTTTCCGGGAGTACTTAGACATGTTTGTTGTCATCATCATCGACGACATACTGGTGTATTCTAAGAGTCGAAAAGAACATGCAGAACATCTACGAATTGTTCTTGAAACTCTTCAACAACATCAGCTATATGCCAAGTACAACGAGTGCGAGTTTTGGCTAAATCAAGTTGGTTTTCTTGGACATATCGTATCAGGAGAAGGAATCTCTGTAGATCCATCGAAAGTTTCGGCAGTTAGCGAATGGCCTACACCAAAGTCAGTGAAGGATATTCGAAGTTTCTTGGGTTTAGCTGGATATTACAGAAGGTTTATTGAAGGCTTTTCGAAGATAGCAACGCCCCTGACCAAGCTCACACGTAAAGATGAAGAATTTGTGTGGTTAGAAGCATGCGAACAAGCTTTCGTAGAACTCAAGTCAAGGTTGACATCAGCACCTATTCTCGTCATACCGGATCAATCTGGAGGATTCGAAGTGCATTGCGATGCATCCGATAAGGGATTAAGATGTGTTCTACATCAGCACGGTAAGCTTGTGGCTTATGCTTCAAGACAGCTGAAGATTCACGAGCGCAATTATCCGACGCATGATTTGGAGTTGGCAGCCGTCATCTTTGCTCTCAAGATTTGGCGTCATTATCTACTTGGTGAACGAGTGAACATCTACACAGATCATAAGAGTCTAAAGTACGTGTTTACTCAGAAGGAGTTGAATATGCGGCAGAGAAGATGGTTAGAACTCATGGCGGACTTTGACATCAACTTGCAATATCACCCAGGGAAGGTGAATGTAGTACCTGATGCTCTTAGTCGCCAACCATTAGCAATGAATCTCACCGCTCAGTGGAAGCTTCAACAAGACTTGCATCAGATGGAGATTGAAGTAGTCATGCCAGGTAATGCTTCAAGTTTGATGAATTTACAAGTTCAATCAACCATTGTCAATCAGATCAAAGCAGCTCAAGCCAGCGATGCTAAGTTGCAAAAGATCAGAGAACAAGTGGAGAATGGACTCAGAACAAACTTCATCATCCATGAAGACGGATCTTTGAGATACGGCAGCAGATTGTGTGTACCAAAAGGGCCTGTTCGGGAAGAATTAATGAAAGAAGCTCACAGCTCTCCATATTCAGTATACCCTGGAGGTACCAAAATGTACAAAAATCTACGTCAGAATTATTGGTGGCATGGAATGAAGCGTGAAGTAGCCAGAAGCGTCGCAAAATGCTTGGTGTGTCAGCAAGTAAAGGCTGAACATCACAGGACTGCTGGATTACTTCAACCGTTACCAATCCCAGAATGGAAGTGGCAACATATCATGATGGACTTTGTGACTGCTCTTCCTCGCAGCACAAAGGGTAACGATGCCATATGGGTCATTGCGGATCGACTCACAAAGTCGGCTCACATCATCCCATTTCGAGTTGGCCAATCAACTGAGACACTAGCAAAGAAGTACATGGAGGTAATAATCTAATTTAGATTTAAAACTCTTCATAATGTACTACCTCTGATACCCATGAACTCATACAGGAAATTGTGAGACTTCATGGAGTACCGGTCTGCATTGTCTCCGATCGTGACACCAGATTCCGATCGCAATTTTGGCAGAGTCTGCAAGCAATTTTAGGAACAAGTCTGAACTTCAGCACGGCTTATCATCCACAAACAGATGGACAGTCGGAACGAACTATTCAGATCTTGGAGGATATGCTTAGAGCATGTATGCTAGACTTCAAGGGATCGTGGGAAGATCACCTACATCTTGTGGAGTTTTCGTACAACAACAGCTACCAAGCAAGCATAGGAATGGCATCTTTTGCAGCATTGTATGGAAGGAAGTGTCGATCGCCATTAAGTTGGGACGACATCGGAGATAGGGAACTTCTTGGACCGGAGATGATAGTAGCAACTGTTGATGTGGTTCGTACTATCAGGGAAAGGATGCGCATAGCCTAAGATCGACAGAAGCACTGGGCTGATGCAAAGAGACGACACTTGGAGTTCCATCTAGGAGATCACGTATTCCTGAAGATATCTCCAAACCACGGAGTGGTCCGATTTGGAAGACGGGGTAAGCTAAGTCCGAGATACATTGGACCGTTCAACATACTCGAACGAGTCGGTAAAGTGGCATACCGTTTAGCGCTTCCACCTTCATTGGAAGGAGTGCATAATGTGTTCCATATATCCCAACTCAGAAAGTATGTGAGTGACCCCAGTCATGTTCTCGATCATTCTGAGCTCACTATACAGCCCGACTTGTCTTGTGAGCAACAGCCCGTGGAGAACCTGGACAGGAAAGTGAAGACACTTCGGAACAAGGAAGTCAACTTGGTTCGAGTGATGTGGAAGAAAGACACTCCAGGAGAGTCCACTTGGGAAAGGGAGGATGAAATGTGTACTAGATATCCACACCACTTTGTATACTAGTCCTCAAATAAAAGTTGTAAATTTCGAGGACGAAATTTTTGTAAGGAGGGTAGACTGTAACAACTTCATTTTTAATGTACAAAGAATTGATTTAAATTCAATGTATACTTGAAGTATTTATTGCAGCTAATATCTCTTTAAGTATTTATCTCACTCCATAATTACAAGAAGGAGCTTGTAGCTCTTTGGTAATACCTTGCACTGCTGAACCAAGCCACCAGAGTTCAAATCCCATGCCCCACATTATTTTTTATATTTATTTTGTTTTAAATTTTTGGAAAGTCAACAGTCAAACCGTCATAACTCACAAAATTTATACTGAAAGCAAAAAGTTAAATACACCAAAAATCCCCACAGAAGATTGCTCACCCGACGAGCCCTCGACTCGGCCCGACTCGGCCGAGTCGGCCGGACGGCCGAGTCGTCAACACGGAATTTTTCCGTGTTGACCTGGTCTGCTCACCTGAAAACTTTATTTTCCCAGATCGGTTATCAAATTCTCCATAAATCACTTTAACTCCAAAATTTAATGATTTTTAATGTTTTTTTATATATTTTTATATATTTTTTAATTAAAACCCTAACCCTAGACTAACCCTATATAAACACCCCTACCCCCAACCCTCTACCCTCTCACCCTACATTCCTAAGCCCACTCTCTAAAAATTTCAAGAGAACTTGGTACGTTAGAAAACGAGCGAAAGGCGAAACGCTGCCAAAATCGACGGCGAAATCCCGGCGATCGTACTAGGATCTCTTCACGACGTTTCGACGCAGCGACAAACCCACTACCTTCCTAGCACTCTCTAGCGTTGTCCAAACCCGTAAGTCCCCTTTCCAACCCTTATTTTCCTTCATAATAATCCGACTTTTTAAAACCCGACGGAAATCGGAACAAACCGATTTCCGATTCGGTTTTTCTATCAAAACTCACTTGTCACTAATTCCATAATGCTTAAACATATTCATGTTGACTACTAATCACTTAAAAATGAATTTGGATAAAGTTTCTCACATGAAATGATAACTTTTGCAAAATACCGTATTTTTGCACTTAAATACCATAATGTTTAGTTTTCACATTTAACCCCGAAACTTTACTATACCTTAAAATAGATCACGAGGTAATGACCTACCTCCACACACACGCAAATACAACCCTAATTGATATCATCAAAAGTTAGAATACGATAATACAAGATTTTACATTAAAATACCATTTTCTTTATAAACCTTTTCTGAAAGTTCTAAATTGTAAACAATTTAAAAACAGAATCTTTTAATAGGAAAATACGATATGTCATAGACATCGATCGTTTATCTAAACCTGACTTTGTGGTGTCTAGGCAAGTGTGTCTAAGATGAGTGGTTACTTAATTAGGACCACTACTTGTAGTGGGGAGCCTCCCACTCACCTGACACTTACCTGGCCGCAATTGGCGGTGAAGAGGCGATTTGAGGCTTCTAATGACGTGTCGTTTAGACTATTTAGAAATAGGCTAGTTGGCTTAGAAAACTCTAGAATCTAAAATACGAAAATTTACACCCTTTTACAAATAAATACCTTATTTTTATAAAACCGTTTTCTAAATGATTAGTATTTATAAAATCTTTACAAAGCGCCACTACAACCCACATTTGGGGAACCCGTTAGGGATTGTACGGTTTATCGTGTACCCTCGGGATTAGTAGTGCGAGATTCAGACCTCCGCAAGGAGCATTCGGTCTCGAAAGGTTTAGAATACGATATTTAAGAAAAATGAGATTTTTTTGGAAAATTAAATATTTATTAAAAATTATTCTTGTATAAACATATGTATATTTATCATTTAAACACCTATTTTATTATAAAATAAAGTTTCCATCTTTTCCTAAAAATTACAAGATTAAAAGTTACGTTAAAATACCATGAATTTCAATTAAATCAATATTACAAAATTAATACTTTTATTTATGTAATTAGGATATGTTCACTAGAAATAACACAAATAAAATTTACACTCATTATAACTATAAAGACGAATAATAAATACTTGAGGTGTATCTTGAAAACTATGCAAAGGTATTTTTACATAAAACCCCCTCAAGTTTTATAATTTACAATAAGGACCCTGACAATTATAGAACTTCAAATTACATTTCTTTTAGTCTGACTCGGGTTTGAGTCTGATTATTTCTGACTTGAATATGATTCAAGTCAATCTATATTTTTTAATATTCCAATTCAATATGAACACATGAATTCCATAATCCAGTTAACAATCTATACAACTTGACTGAATCAAATTATGGATATACATCCGTTATTCCATTATTCCATTTACCTGATTATGCAGTTACAACATGTTTACTGATATCATGATTTTGGTCAGTCATCCAACTTACACAATACAATACAACAATACTATCAAAACACTACGGGGTTTAAGGGATAGATTGGTACGGAAGGTGTTAAAGGTGGCACGAGGTGGTCAGATTAAGACACCTAACCTATATTCCGTTGCTGTTGTACCGTGGCTTAACGGTTCCTTGTACATTCCATTTGCCCTGGTCTCTAGCATATAGAGACCCCTCTCGTATACACTGGCATCATTCTGTACCAAGCTACAAACAACAGCGTTAACACAATATTCTACAATATTTTACAATCTCTTTAGAAAATACCTCTTATTCTGTCTTTTCTAATTCTTCTTTATCTTTGGGACTTACCGAGCGACCTGTTCGCTAACGACATTCTATTTCTTTCTTCTTTGAATGTCGTCAGGTGCTTTGGACCCAGCAGAGATAGAGCCTACCGGTGAAGACTTGGAGCAGTTTCACGAAGACCCTGAGCTCTAGACATTGTACCTTGTTCTATTCAGTATTTTCATTTCCTGTTATGCCATTTTTTAGGCATCTCTTTTCATTTCAGTTGTATTTACTTTTCATGTATTGTATAAAAGAATGTTATTAATAAAGTTGATGTTATTTCTACATCTCTTGTGATTTACTTTATATTGCTTAGATACGCTTAGCGTATGTACTTATAAGTATATACGTAGCGGACATCGTCGCGTCCACTGCGCCGTACACCGGGAAGCGGGGCGTTACAGATTTTGTTGGTGGCCCATGCAGGTCTGAGCTGTATGAATCCCTATCATGCAGTTCTGGTCTGCGTGAACAACCTAACCAATATAACACAAGAACCAGCAACTAAAACATTCTTTACAATTCATGTTTCTTGAATCTTACAAATTTCTATTCCTTGAATCTTATCATTTCATGTATTTGAATCTGTCCTAACCCAAATTTTTCTTCAAGGTTATGGATTCCCCGAACAACACCAGCACCAACGTCAACAACACATCTCCAACACTTCCTCTCGTACCAGCTGTTCCTACACCAACCACCGAGCAAACAGTGCTACTGGAAGCGATCCGCAGCCTTCTCGAGGGACAACAACAACTTCTGAACCGTCCTGAGACCGACGCACCGGGAGTAAAGCAATTCAGGGCTTTACATCCCAAACAGTTCTTTGGAAAAGGAAGCCCTCTTGAAGCGGAAGAATAGGCACAAAGCATCGAAGACGATCTGGCAACAGCTCAAGTGCCAGACATCGCTTGGGTCCGTGTAGCAAAACTACAGCTCACGGATAATGCTCGCAACTGGTGGAAGGTGGAAGAAAGCCGTCTGGTACAGCCGATTGAATGGAAGACTTTTCGCGAGAAGTTCGACGTGAAATATTTCCCAGTGACTGCCAGGTTTGCAATGGAGCAACAGTTTATTCATCTACAACAGGGTTCAATGTGGGACAAATCAGTAGATGAATACGACGCTGAATTCACCATGCTAAGCCTGTAAGATATGTCACAATAGTTCAATTTTTAAATATCACATACTAGACAACTAACACAAACTTTAAACAGATTCGCGGCACACTTGATACCGACGGACGAGATCAGAGCCCGTCGCTTTCAACAAGGACTGGACACAGAGATTCAGGCTGCTCTAGCCACGGGAAAGTTTTTGACTCATGAGGATGCTCTAGAAGCTGCCCACAGCTATGAGGCAGTGATAAAAGCAAGGGGCAGACCTCAGTCTGCAAGAGTCAAACGCCCTGCCAATCAGATGGCAGGTGGAGCCTCGTCCAGGCCACCTTTCGTGCAAAGGTGACCTGGAGTACCAACCAATCGTCCCAGCCCAGCCTTTTGCACCTACTGCAAGAGAACTGGACATATGATGAAGGACTACCGTCGAGCCAACCGCCTTTGCTTAGTCTGCGGCTCAGCTACTCACGATATTGGGTCTTGTCCCCAATGACAGAACCCAATTGCTGCACCCAGGCCAGCAATTACTTATCCGCAGCGACCAGCTCTTCAGGCACCTGCTCCCAGACCTGCACTACCTGCACCACCCAGAGGACCACAAGCTGCACCACCTCCTCGTCAGTTCCATCAAGCTCAAAGGAACGTTCCGAGGAATGCTCCTCAGGCCAGGAGGAACGTACCAAGGCGCCAGGCTTTCACGATGTCCGTAGAAGAAGCTGAGGCCACTGGCCAAGTCATCACTGGTAAATTTTTTCTTTTCAAACTTTGTTTTTCTACTACTTAGTTACATATTTCCTATACCTAAAACAAATCCCACATACCTTAGGTACAATCTTAGTATCCTCAATCCCTGCACTTGCACTGTTTGATACTGGAGCATCACACTGCTTTATGTTGCAACGGTTTGTCCGAACCCATGCGATTCCAGTTTCACCGCTTGTATCCAGCTGGAATGTCAGTTCCGGAAATGGCGTTCTAAAGGCAACTATGGGATACAGCATGTGTCCAGTCGTCGTCTGCAGTCGAGAGTTTTATGCTAACTTCAAAGTACTGGACATACCGAACTTCGATGTGGTTCTAGGAATGGATTGGCTTGGAACTTTTTATGCTACCATAGACTGTCGTCAAAGGAGGGTAGTATTCGATATCCCAGACCATCCGGTCTTCTATTTCAAAAGCGGAGACCGTACACTGGGGCCAAGTACCTACAAAGCGAAGCCAAGAGAAGCAGTAGTTGCAGCAGCTCAAGCGGAGGAAGAATCAAGACCAGATGTGGTTCGAGAGTTCGACGATGTATTTCCTGACGATATATCAGGTTTGCCTCCCGATCGAGCTCTTGAATTCAGTATTGATTTAGTACCAGGAGCACAACCGGTGATCAAAGCACCCTATCGTTTAAGTCCGGAAGGTTTGAAGGAAGTGCGAACACAGTTGGACGAATTACTGGCAAAAGGATGGATTCGTCCCAGCACTTCAAGTTAGGGATCACCTGTATTACTTGTGAAGAAGAAGAAAGGTTCATACAGAATGTGCATCGATTACAGAGCCTTGAACGAAGTCACTATAAAGAACAAGTATCCACTCCCGCGCATCGATGATTTATTCGATCAGTTAAGTGGATCTTGTGTTTTCTCTAAACTAGATCTTCGTTCAGGTTATCATCAAGTGAAGGTCAAGGAAGCTGATATTCACAAAACAGCTTTCAGAACTCGCTATGGACATTACGAATTTCTAGTGATGCCATTCGGAGTGACCAACGCTGTTAGTTATATGTATGCCCTAGAGGCCATTACTGTACATTGGATGTATATTGTAGTGGATGCTGGGACATATATAGGTAGGACTTTCTTGCTCGACATGATAGTACGCTATCTGGTTGCTCTTTATCTTAACATGTATACTTTCTGTCTCTCTGTTACATGTTGATAAAGCCCTTAGGATGTGTACTCGACTTCCAGGACTATTATGCAGATCATACTAGTGGGGCCTGGGTAGTCCATGAGTACATCCTTCAATGTTCCTAGTCATGGGAATATCGAGACGGGGCATCGATATTCCACAGTAGACTAGCGTATATCTTCTTGACCCATGTGATGGGCGATGGATGATCCCATATCCATTGGTGTTTGACATTAGAGATGGTATGCGGGTGCTCAGTGGAGACTGGGTACACTGAACAGACTCGCCGAGAACTCCCAGATGGTATTATACCTCACGTCAGATAGCAGTTCTCTGGTGACACTGGTACAGCTTAGTCTGTTGACCCGAGATCGTCATAGAGTCTTGTGTATCTCCCACTGTGCTTTGATTTCCACCCTACCACGGCTCTACCGAGTCGTGCAAACAGGTGGTTTTTGGGTACAGTCCCAATTCACATGTAGGCAATGAGCGATAGGAAAGGATTCGTCTCTCCCGGTATTGGGGGTTGATGTTGCGCTATGCTCGACTGGCCATAACTGGAAATCCCTGGCCAGGGTTTTAGTGATATACTGGTAAGAGTTATCGGTAGTTTCATGAATGTTATGGACCTTACATCGGCATGACTTATCAAGCTACTGGGGTCTGACTTTTACCACCCCTAGGCAAGATATGCGACATATCAGACGAACAGACCGGACTGTACGGTAAGTGTTACTGGTTGGATTCACAGGAGTGTGAGCGGGCTTGCTCGTCGATCTTCTGATCGCTCAATACCCGGGTGGCCGTTACGTTTAGCATACCGCTTGCGGCTTGTGGGTGTTTGATATGATCATCACCTACTGCCGGCGTATTGACGAGTCTTTAGAGTCCTACACAGAGTTTTCCTGGCTCAAGCGAAACGAAATAGGAGCGCATATGAGATATGTGCGAGACCGAGAATAATGCGTGTATGTGATACCGTATTCTATTCTCACGATGAATGTATCGATTGGTTGTATCCGATATAACCTAGTTATCGAATCGAGGATTGATTCGATAAGTCGATACATCGGATATTAGCCGGTCATATGCTATATGACCGGATCATTAAATCAAGTGTTGATTTAATGATTTAATGTATAATTATATATTTGATATATTACTTTGCATTAACTAGTATTTGTTCAACTAAGATGGATTTTCTCATTTGATGTGCACGTTGTGTATATGATATAGTTTTGTGCACTAGTTTGTATCATGTTTGATGATACATGCAAACTTGGTTGTGTGTTTATGTTAAACCATATTTAGTTTAATGGTTAGGTTTTATATTTGTTTTATTTATTTTCTTTAATTCATTTTTGGAAGGATAAATGAAATGGTGGCTTGCTTTGTTCTTTTGTTGAAACTTCATGAAGCTTTGAAAGCTTGATCATTTTGTTTCTTTCCTAAACCTAACCATTCAACTAAACTATAGTTTATTCTCTACACTAAACCATGGTTGCTAAAATGATAAGAATCGCTTTATTTTCTTTTTCCATTTATCTTATCATATTCTTTTTCTTCTTCTTCTTCTTCTTCTTCAAGAAGAAGAAACCATTCAAGCTTCAATAGTGCCTTGAGAAAAAGAGTGAGAAATCCAATTCTAAAGTGAACCCACTTCCTATTTCTTCATCCTCTACCACTTGCCATGTAGTATAGGGTGTTTTCTTCACAAGTTTCATGACTTGGTGAAGTTGGAGCTTGATCTTGAGTTGCCTCGACGTAGATCATCTTCGACATCGAAGTCGACGACCTAGCCCGTCCATTTCTCCGATGAAGCCGACGCTAGAGTCCGGGATCCGATGATCGCAACGAGGGGACATCGTCATGGAGCTAAGGAACTGGAGGACCGGATCTACAAAGGTTGTAGTCACTTCCCTTTTTAGTTAAAGTTGTTAACTTGCAATCTTTATCGCCTTTACCTCTAGTTAACGATCTTGCATAGGATTCTTAGGCACATGAAAAATTTGATTTTGGCATGTTTGATCTGTTGTGGAGTAGCATGGGTGTGCCTCGGAACCCTACAGTGGTATCAGAGCCTAGCTAGAGCCTTAGGCGATGCGTAGACGATGTTAGAAGTCCGATCGAAACACGAAACCCTAATCCGACCCCTTCTCTGTACATTTTTTAAAACTGTGCATTTTTCCAAATTAAAAATATGCAGAAAAATCAGCAGGCTTTTCTAAGAAATACTGTGCAAAACGAGAACCTAACTCGATTAAACCGCCGCGGAACCGCGGCAGGAGCCTGCCTTATGCGGCGGTTCCGCGGCCGTACGGTCGGTTCTTCCAATAAAATTTGCATGGTAATTCCTATATTTTAGTGCTGTATTTTCTGGGATATTTTAATGTTTACTCAAGAGTTGAGTTTTCTGGGTTGTATTGGGAGTTCGTAGATTCGATCGAATTATCAAACTTTGTCTATATGTTTTTCCGGGTAATTTTAGAATATGTTAAAAAGTTTGACCGGATATAAATACCCAATTTTTCCCCTGCAGGGAAATTTCCAATTGTTGGATTTTTCCGTAGTTTAATGACGTTCTAAGTAGTGCAAGTAACGCGATGGTCCCTCTAGAAGACAATAAACCTTAACTCGATTATGTGACCGTCTTGAACTGCCCTTTGAACCTTAGGGTTTGAGGCAGTACGGCGTGCCACATGTGAGGCGTTGGCTTGACCCTTCTACGGCTGGACCGTTGGTACTGAGGCATGAAGTGAATGTTTTTAAACTTATTTCATGTGTTAAGCTGTTTCGGGAAAACTTGGGTGTTCGATTGTTCGATCGGAAAGTTTAACATTTTCTATTTATCCGGAATGTGATACAATAATTGGAATCCACAAGTAGTTATGAGATAACTGAATGATTGTTATAAACATAGCAGTTTAGTCTCAAATGATCGGCTGCCACGGAATTTTGATGCGATCAAAAGTCCGTCGCAATCACGTAGCGTACGCGGATACTCGCCGGGTAAACTTAATAGACAGCCTCACCCCATAGCCCCGACCAAGTGACTGTAGGAGAACCCCATCGCCGAAAGCATTCGTTCGGGTGCTCGCGGCAGCGGTGTTCCGCCTTGGTGCACTTCGTCGACGGCGTCGGGGGTGCAGCCGTCTACTAAAGTTTGCGACGAGCATTCGATCAGGATGTCGGGAATCTTGCTGAATTGCCCGACTTGATATTGAAAAGAGTTTTCGATAATGAGACTAAAATGCGGGGTTTATAATTGTTAGGCATGCGATGTCTAAGTATTTCATTTGATTAGGCATGCGATGTCTAAAGAGGTTGTGGATTCCAACTGTTGTAGTTTTACACTTTCTTTTCTGTGACCGTAAGTGTAGTATGTAGTGGTATTGCCGATTGTCGTTGCTATACGTCGACGACAATCGGTGTATGCATACTTACTTACGTTGATGACATGTGATGTTATGTGTTGCTGGATATGTTATATTGGATCGTCGTGTTTGAATAGCCGGGGGTTTTATGTGAGATGAGTGTTTTTCATTTTCATTCATGTAAAAACTTGTATGTAATATTCTTTTATTGGGGCACTTCCAGGTTGCGGATGATGTCACCATTTGTATATTATTTACTTTTCCGTATTAGGATAGACCCAAGGAGGGGAGCACAAGTAACCGGGTTCTAGGGTCCAATGGGAGACCATCTCGAGGAGTCGAGTCCGGGTCTCCTAACCCTAGAATTGGTAGGGTTTCTTGCCGCTCTCGTAGGGGTCTAGGGGTGTGGGATTGGATATTCATCACAACCGTGGAATCCGTATTTTATACTGGCCCGTATTAAAAACACGGACGTCCTAGTATATCCAATATTTCATATGATATTTTCTGCTGCGTTATCTGTGATGTGATCATGTGATTTGTTCAGATAGATATTATATATAGTATATATGATATATTATATAAACGTTGCTTATGTTTTACACCCGCGCTAGCCCTACCCCGCTCTGCCGTTAGTTACCTAACCTAACTGTGCAGACGGGACGTCGAGGCGAATACGGATGGCATAAGCGTACGTTATATTTATCTGTGATGTTTAGGTGGACTTAAATGATGGGATATTCATTAATGAGATTAATGAAAGAAAATAAACCTAAAAGATGTTGTGGAATCGAATTTTAAAATAAAACAGGTAGCTACAGTTCTTGCTTTGCATCGCGGTGTTCCTTGTAGAACATCCTGCACCTTATTCGATAAGGAAAGGACCGAGATCCCTTCACCGGGAGTGACTCCTTTAGCAATAACTGGCAGATGCTACAACTCTCGGTTTGTCTTTTGATTGCTTCTATAGTTTCTGCTTTGCACAGAGGTATATATGATATATCCTGCACCTTATTCGATGAGGAAAGGGCCGACGATCCCTTCACCTGGAGTGATCCCTTTAGCAAAACTAGAAAAACTTCAAAAACACTCCATTTAAAAACCATTTGATTCCGCAACGAGATCAAGTTCAAAGCGTTAAAGGTTTTCTTAAAAACCATCCGCTACCCTCCGTCATTTTAGGAAGTAGAGTACTTGGTATTCGTGCTGTGTTTGTTGACTATAGTCAAGGCACAGTGTACGGTAGCTAAGTGATGTCTTCCTACACCGCATATGATGCGATTAGTTAGGACAGTCGCTTGACTTTGTTGACCTTAGTTAAGGGTCATGTGGGTGTGTCTAATTAATCACGAAATGACGGGTAGAACTTGACTAGTACTTGTGATTTGTTGACCATAGTTAAGGTCATAAGTACTAGGGGTAAAAACCTTTATCGGGAGTTTCAAGTATTGAAATTTGCAATGAGATTGCATACCTTCTATATGATAGTTGGATCCTGATACCCACTAGGAGTAATTGTTACTCCTGGGAGAGTTTTGCACTTTATAATTAGCCGATCAAGTAGGTGTCTAGAAAAGTGTCAACGGGGTTACGCCTATGGGAAAATGAGGTTTACTGTAATTAGGTCCGTGCGAAAGCACGGGGAACCTCCCTCAAAGTACCGACACTGGCCTGGCTGAAAGATTGGCGAACTTGTAGAGTGTAATTAATCCCAGCTAGTCTTTTCTTTTAGGGTTTGAAGGAAGATTTGATAAAAACAGTGGGAGCCATCCTGATTAGATAAAATATATAACCAATCTAATCTTGCAAGAGCGCACGCAGAGTGTTTTCTTCTCTCTCTCTCCAGGTAGCGACCATATCACGACTTAATCAAGATAATAATATGGATGTATTGACCGAACCCGCTTGTTATACTGAGCTGGGGAATGTTGGTCCCGCTCCAACTTATAATTGTTATAAGACCGAGCAGGAAATAGGGGAATACCAGGATTCCCATGCCGCCCAAACGAAGAAAGTGCATGAGATGCATCTCCTTCGGGTGTGTTCATTATAAAGAACTGTTTCTCAGTATCCTCTGCATCCTGGGTATTTGATACCGGATCAGGATCCTAGATATGTAATCTGTTACATAGGGCTATATGAAGGCAGAGAACTGAGAACGGGTGATAAGTTTCATGAGACAGAAAACGGGGCAAGTGTTGCAGCCAAGTCTGTTGGTCACTGTCACCCTGTATTACCAGTACATTGATTCTGAACAAATGCTATTAGATACCGAACCTGATATACAAAATCATATCAGTCTCTTTATTAGTAAAGAAGGATATAATTTTGTATTGTTGGATATTGTTTTGAACATTTCCTATATCAAAAGTTGATCGGTTCAGGCACGTTATCTAATAGTATTGATGTTCTAAATCAAACTACAGTTCCTAGTATACAGAACACACAAGAGGAAGAGTTCAGAAATGAACGAATCCTTCTTGAGGCATTGTAGACTAGGTCATATCAATGCGACCCGACTAGCTGAAGTTACATTTAGATGCATATTTAAATCAGTTTGAATTTACATCTTGTGAAACTTGCCAGTCATGTCACAAAGATTAGATGACCATAGCTCTGTTTATTGGAAACAGAGAAAGAGTTAGTAAACCCTTGGGATTGATACATGATGATGTATGTAAGATCCCCGGTCTACACATGCCAAGACCGGTTCTTTGTATTTCATTACATTCTCTGATAATCTCTCAAGATTCAGACATATGTTCCTATTGAAACACAAGTCCGAACCTTTTGAGATATTCACAGAATATAAGTTAGAAATAGAGAACCAAAAACTGGGTATAAGTATTATGTCCTATGATAAGATCAGGGAGGAGGATACTTGTGCATAGAATTCCTGGATTATTCTAAAGGAGAATGAGATTATCTCTCGGTATTACTCCTCTGATTATACCACAGCACAACGATGTATCAGGGCGGAGAAATAGCACCCTATATGATATGGTGTGCTCTATGATGAGTATTACTGAGTTACCTGTTTCTTTTAGGGAGTTATGCACTTATGAAGTTGCATACCTATTGAATAGGGTTCGATTCAAATCAGTGCCTACCACTCCATATAAGATATGGTATGGGAAGAACCCATCTCTTAAGCAAGTTAAGATTTGGTATTGTCCGGCCTATGTCGAAAGAAAAATCCGGACAAGATCGAGGCAAGGTCAGTTCTGTAGAACTGGAAAGGTTCCAGCTATACAAAACTGCAGCTGATGATTTGACAGAACCAAAGGATTCAATAGTCCCCAACGAACCTCAGCCTCTCCGCCGATCTGGTAGGGTTCCTCACCTGCCTGAGAGATACTTCGGTTTCTCGATGACAGTGGGAGCGAGGATTGCATCATGAGATGATGACCCAACTAGATTCGAGCAGGTCATCGAAAGTAGGGACTCTGTAAGAATGGCTGGATGCTTAGCGATCTGAGATGGAATCCATCTACACCAACAAAGTATGGACTTTGGTTGCGATATCTGAAGGGTTAAATCCCCATCAGGAGCAAGTATATCTTGAGAAGATTACTTGGTGTAGATGGAAAAGTTAAGACTTTCAAAGCTAGACTTGTTAAAGGTTTTCGTCATCAACCAAGCGTGGATAATGATGAAACCTTTTCCAGGGACTATGCTTAAGTCCATCCAGATCCTACTTACCATTGCTATATACCATGACTACGATATCTGGTGGTTGGGTGCCATGACTACTTTTCTAAATAATGATTTAGAAGAGAACGTCTATAAGAACACAGCCAGAGGGCTTCGTAAACAGTGGGAGCAGCGGAAACGTGTGCAAGTTGCTTTGAAGGATAAAGCAGGCATCGCGGAGTTGGAACATCTGTTTTGATGTGGTAGTCAAAGAGTTTGACTTCATCAAAATGATAGATGAACCTTGTATGTACAAAAGGGTAGTATGGAGTATGGTAATGATCCTCGTAGAGTACGAGGATGACATACTCTTGATAGGAAAGGAGTTTCCTATGCTACGATCGGTCGATCTCCTCTTATCACATAGATGCTCCATATAGGATCAAAGTGATACCTCCTAAATCCTGGGTTTTGGATCTATGAGATAGATCTAAATTGATGTTAGGATTCTCACTAGTTGTACTGAGATGGTATCAGTTGATCCTGGGGAGAATCACTGGAAAGGTTCCAGGGTGATAAGGACGACTGAATGTCAGTCGCAGGCATTGTCTTTACCCTCAGTGGAGGGACGGTATGTTGGAAGAGTTCCAAGCTAGATACCGTGGCAAACTAGACGATAAAGGCTGGTAACATCACTATTAAAGATGCTACCAAAGAGACAGTTTGGGTGTATATTGGTTCATAAGATGACTAGGTTCCCACCATTGTGTGACAATGGAAGTGTGGCTTTGGCCCAGGAACCCTGGTCCCATCAGTGACCCAGACATAATCTGAGGCAGCATCACCTGATCATGGAGATAGTTGATCTCCAAGGTGATCGAGGTTGGGAGAGTAGACTCAGAGGACAACACGGCGGATCCACTCACAAAGGCATTTTCCTAAAGAGAGACTTTTATGGGATGGTTGAGTATGTGATACTGCAACCACTGCTACAGATGGCCCTAGTGCAAGTGGGAGATTGTTAGTTATATGTATGCACTAGAGGCCATTACTGTACATTGGATGTATATTGTAGTGGATGCTGGGACATACATAGGTAGGACTTTCTTGCTCGACATGATAGTACGCTATCTGGTTGCTCTTTATCTTAACATGTATACTTTCTGTCTCTCTGTTACATGTTGATAAAGCCCTTAGGATGTGTACTCGACTTCCAGGACTATGATGCAGATCATACTAGTGGGGCCTGGGTAGTCCATGAGTACATCCTTCAATGTTCCTAGTCGTGGGAATATCGAGACGGGGCATCGATATTCCAGAGAAGACTAGCGTATATCTTCTCTGTAGGGTTCCTAGGCACACTAATGAAGTCTCACAAGGCATCAACCATGCCAATTTAAAATTTTACGAGTGCCGAGAAACCCTAATACGGATCGTTAACTAGAATTTTAGGCGAAAAGATAAGCTAGTTAACAACTTAACTAAAGGTAGGAAGCTACAACCTTTGTAGATCCGGTTATCCACTTCCTTAGCTCCACGTAGTCGTCCCCTCGCTGTCCATCTCGAATCCCGGACTCTTGTATCGGCTTCATCGGAGAAATGAGCGGACTAGTCGTCGGCTACGATGCCGAAGATGATCTACGTCGAGGTTACACAAGATCGAGCTCCAACTTCACCAAGTTGTGAAACTTGTGAAGAAAACACCCTATACTACTTGGCAAGAGGTAGAGGGTGAAGAAATAGGAGGTGGGTTCACTTTAGAATTGGATTTCTCACACTTTTGCTCAAGATGCCATTAATGGTGGCAAGCTTTTTCTTGAAGAAGAAGATGATGAAGAAGATAGAATATGATAAGTTCTTCTTGAAAAGAATAATAAAATGAATACTTATCATATTCTAACCTTGGTTAGGTGTAGAGAATAGACCATGGTTAGTAGGAATGGTTAGGGTTAAGGATGAAGAAAAAATGGTCACTTTAGTCAAAGCTTCATGAAGCTTCAACAAGCTTCATGAAAGAAAGAAACCATTTTGTTTTTCTTTTATCTATTTCTCATAAAAGAATGGATAAATAAATAAGTAAATAACTCAAAACCCTAACCATTATCATAACCATGGTTTAATTCTTTGCACAAAGCCAAGTAAGTATGTATCATCAAACATGATACAATCAAGTGCACACAAAATATATCACATATACAATGTGCACTTCAAGTGAGAAAATCCTTTTAAAATGAACCAATACTAGTTAATGCAAAGTAATATATCAAATATATAATTATACATTAAATCATTAAATCAACACTTGATTCAATGATCCGGTCATGTCGCACATAACCGACTAGTATCCAATTTATCGACTTATCGAATCAATCCTTGATTCGATATCTAGGTTATATCGCATATAACCAATCGATACATTCATCGCGAGAATGGAATACGGTATCACATACACGCATTATTCTCGGTCCTGCACACATCTGATATGCGCTCCTATTTCGTTTCGCTTGAGCCAGGAAATCTCTGTGTAGGACTCTAAAGACTCGTCAATACGCCGGCAGCAGATGATGATCATATCAAGCACCCACAAGCCGCAAGCAGTCTGCTAAACGTAACGGCCACCCGGGTATTGAGCGATCAGAAGATCGACGAGCTAGCCCGCTCACACTCCTGTGAATCCAACCAGTAACACTTACCGTACAGTCCGGTCTGTTCGTCTGATATGTCGCATATCAAGTCTAGGGGTGGTAAACGTCAGACCCCAATAACCGATAAGTCGTGCCGATGTGAGGCTCATAACGGGTCGAGAAACTACTGGTAACACTTACCAGCAAATCTCTGATCAGCCCTGGCCAGGGACTTCCCTGTTACGGCCAATCGTGCACAGCGCAACATCATCCCCTAATACCGGGAGAGACGAAACCCCTCCTATCGCTCATTGCCTCCATGTGACTCGGGACTGTACCCAAAGACCACCGTTTTGCACGCCCTCATGGACGTGGTAAGGTGGAGATCAAAGCACAGTAGGAATCACACAAGACTCTATGACGATCTCGGGTCTACAGACTAACCTGCACAAGTGTCACCTGAGAACTGCCATCTGACGTGAGGTATAATACCATCTGGGAGTTCTCGGCGAGTCCGTCCAGTGTACCCAGTCTCCACTGAGCACCCGTATATCATCTCTGATGTCAAACACCAATGGATATGGGATCATCCATCGCCCATCTCATGGGTCGAGAAGCGTATACGCTAGTCTACACTGGTATATCGATGCCCCGTCTCGATACACCCACGACTAGGGACCTTGAAGGATGTACCTATAGACTACCATGTCCCCACTAGTATATGATCTGCATCATAGTCCAGGTAGTCAAGTACACATCCTAAGGGCTTTACCAACATGTAACTATAAGACAGTTTAAAGAGACAAGTGTACATGTTAAGATAAAGAGCAACCAGATAGCATACTATCATATCGAGCAAGAAAGTCATCTCTATATATGTCCAAGCATCCAATATAATATACATCATCTGTACAATACTGGCCTCTAGGGCATACATACGACTAACAATCTCCCACTTGCACTAGGGCCAGCTGCTGTAGTATCGCATACCGAGCATCCTGAAGAGTCTCTCAAACTGTATCTGGGGAATGGCCTTCGTGAGTGGATCCGCCGTGTTGTTCTTCGTGTCAACCCTCCTAACCTCGATCTCCCGGCGATCAACTATCTCCCGGATCAGGTGATACCGCCTCAGAATATGCCTGGATCGCTGATGGGACCTGGGTTCCTTGGCCAAAGCCACCGCTCCATTGTTATCGCAATACAAAGGTATTGGATGCTCAATGGATGGAACCACTCCAAGTTCAGTAATGAACTTCTTGATCCAGACAGCCTCTTTAGCAGCATCGTTGGCAGCGATGTATTCAGCCTCCATCGTCGAGTCTGCCACGGTTTCTTGCTTGGAACTCTTCCAGTTAACCGCCCCTCCGTAAAGGGTAAAGACAAATCCCGACTGCGACTTAGAGTCGTCCTTATCACTCTGGAAGCTCGAATCGGTAAAGGACTCCACTTGGAGTTCTCCATTACCATACACCAAGAGCATCTCTTTAGTCCTTCGTAAGTACTTGAGAATGCTCTTCACAGCTGTCCAGTGACTCTCTCCAGGATCAGCTTGATACCTGCTCACTATACTTAGTGAGTATGCTACATCGGGTCTGGTACATAGCATCGCATACATGATAGAGCCTACAGCCGAAGCATAGGGTATCCCTTGCATGCGAGCTCTCTCCAAATCTGTCTTGGGAGACATCTCTTTGGAGAGAGTGACTCCAGAAATCGTGGGTAAATTCCCACTCTTGGATTCTTCCATACTAAACCTCTTTAGTATGGTGTCAATGTACCTGGATTGGGACAATCCCAATATCCGTTTGGATCTATCTCTATAGATCCTTATTCCCAATATGCAGGAGGCATCACCAAGATCTTTCATTGAGAATCTTTGTGATAAGAAGAGCTTGACCGATTGCAGCATAGGAATATCATTTCCTATCAAGAGTATGTCGTCCACGTACAATACGTGGAAGACCACCTTACTCTCTGCTACCTTCTTGTAGATACAAGGTTCATCTGGGTTTTTGACGAAATCAAACTCTTTGATAACGACGTCAAAGCAGATGTTCCAACTCCGCGATGGTTGCTTTAATTCATAAATGGATTTAAGCAGCTTGCACACCTTCCCGCTGCTCCCACTGTCTACGAAGCCCTCTGGCTGAGTCATGTACACGCACTCTTCTAAATCACCATTTAGAAAGGCGGTCTTAATATCCATTTGCCAGATTTCGTAATCATGATATGCAGCGATGGCAAGCATGATCCGGATGGATTTAAGCATAGCCACTGGAGAAAAGGTTTCGTCATAGTCCACACCTGGTCTTTGACGAAAACCCTTTGCTACAAGTCTAGCTTTGAAAGTCTCCACTTTCCCATCTACACCAAGTTTTTTCTTGAAGATCCACTTGCTCCCGATGGGTTTTACCCCTTCAGGAGCAACATCCAAAGTCCATACTTTGTTGGTGTACATGGATTCCATCTCGGACCACATAGCATCCAGCCATTTCACTGAGTCCCTACTCGTGATGGCCTGCTCGAAGCTAGTTGGGTCATCATCCTCCATGATGCAATCCTCGCTCCCACCATCCATGAGAAAACCGTAGTATCTCTCAGGTTGGCGAGGAACCCTACTAGATCGGCGGAGTGGCTGAGGTTCATCGGGAGTTACTGAATCCTCTGGTTCCACTAAATCTTCAGTTTGAGTTTGTGTAGCCGGAATTTCTTCCAGTTCTACCTTATCCCCACTAATTTCTTTTGCAAGAAATTCCTTTTCCAAAAAGGTGGCATGTCGAGAAACAAACACTTTTTGTTCCTCTGCATGGTAGAAAAGATATCCATGTGAATGTTTGGGATATCCCACAAACTTGCATAGAACTGACCGTGCCTCGAGTTTGTCCAGATTTTGCCTTTTGACATAGGCCGGGCAACCCCATATCTTAACTCGTTTAAGACATGGTTTCTTCCCACTCCATATCTCATATGGTGTGGTAGGTACAGATTTAGTTGGAACTTGATTCAATAGGTATGCTGCTGTTTCCAGCGCATATCCCCAGAAGGAAATAGGTAACTCAGCTGTGCTCATCATAGAGCGCACCATATCTAATAGGGTGCGGTTCCTCCGTTCTGATACACCGTTGTGCTGTGGTGTATATGGAGGAGTTAGCTGAGAGAGAATCCCATTTTCTTTTAGGAATTCCAGGAATTCATTGCTCAAGTATTCACCTCCTCGATCAGATCGAAGGATTTTAATACTTTTTCCGGTTTGGTTTTCGACTTCTTGTTTATATTCTCTAAATTTCTCAAAAGCTTCTGATTTGTGTTTCATCAGGAATACATATCCGAATCTAGAGAGATCGTCAGTGAATGTAATGAAATACGAAGAACCATCCCTGGCATGTGTAGACATGGGACCGCATACATCACTATGTATTAGTCCCAAGAGTTCTGTAACTCTTTCTCCGTGTCCCGTAAACGGAGTTTTGGTCATCTTGCCTTTGAGACATGACTGGCAAGTGTCATAAGATGAAAATTCAAATGGATTTAAATATCCATCCTTATGTAACTTAGCCAGTCGTGTCGCATTGAGGTGACCCAGTCTACAATGCCACAAGAAGGATTCGTTCAGTTCAGAACTCTTCCTCTTGTGTGTGTTTGTTATACTTAGAACTGTGGATTGATTTAGAACATAAATGCCATTGCACAACGTGCCTGATCCAACCAACTTTTGGTTACGGAAAATGTTCATAACATTATCCTGTAATACAAAATTATATCCCTCTTTACTCAATAAAGAAACTGATATAATGTTGCATATCAGGTTCGGCATGTAATAGCATTCGTTCAGAACCAATGTATTACCAGTTGGTAATGCAAGGTGATATTCCCCGACAGTCTTAGCTGCAACAATTGTACCATTTCCAACTCTAATGTCTTTATCACCTTCTCCAAGTTTTCTACCTTTCCTTAGCCCATGTAACTGATTACATATATGGGATCCTGACCCAGTATCTAATACCCAGGACGTAGAGCAAATGGAGAAACAGTTCTCAGTAACGAACACACCCGAAGAAAATGCATCAACATGTACTTTCTTCATTCGGGTGGCATGGGAATCCTGGTATTCCCCTATGTCCTGTTCATTCCTATAACTCTTATAAGAAAGAACGGAACCAACGTTCCCCAGCACAGTATAACATGCGGGTTCGGTCAATACATCCATATTATTATCTTTATTAGGGCATGAAATGGTCGCTACCTGGAGAGAGAGAGAAGAAAACACTTTAGCGTATGCTCTTGCAAGATCAGATTGGTTATTATCTTATCTAATCAGGACGGCTCCCACTGGTTTTTATCAAATCTTCCTTCAAACCCTAAAAGGAAAGACTAGCCGGGATTAATTACACACTACAAGTTCGCCAATCTTTCAGCCAGGCCAGTGTCGGTACTTTGAGGGAGGTCCCCCGTGCTTTCGGACGAACCTAATTAATGTAAACCTCATTTTCCCAGAGGCGTAACCCCGTTGACACCTTTCTAGACACCTACTTGATCGGCTAATTGTAATGTGTAAAACTCTCCCAGGAGTAACTCATACTCCCAGTGGGTATCGGGATCCAACTATCTCATAGAAGGTATGCAATCTCATTGCAAATTTCAACACTTGAAATTCCCGATAATATTTTTCCCCTAGCGTCCTATGACCTTGACAAAGGCCAACAAATCATAGTCTGCTAGTCAAGTTCAACCCGTCATTTCTTGATTGAATCAAACCCACCCGCACGGCCCTTGACAAAGGCCAACAAGGTCGTACGACTACCCTGAAACAATGTGCATCACATGCACAAGCAGATAAGTACTATTCAGCTACCGCACACTACGCCTTGACAAAGGCCAACAAACGCAGCACGAATACTAAACAGTTCTTATCTGAAATGACGGAGGGCTACGACAGGTTTTTCTGAAAACCTATTGCGTAATGAACTTGATGTCGTTGTAGGATCAAATGAAGTTTTGAAATGGAGTGATTTTGAGGCTTTTCTAGTTTTGCTAAAGGGGTCACTCCCGGTGAAGGGATCGTCGGCCCTTTCCTCGTCGAATGAGGTGCGGGATATATCATATATATCACTGTGCAAAGCAGAAACTATAGAAGCAATCAAAAGCAGACCGAGTATGTAGCATCTGCCAGTTATTGCTAAAGGAGTCATTCCCGGTGAAGGGATCTCGGTCCTTTCCTCATCGAATAAGGTGCAGGGTATATCATATATACCGCTATGCAAAGCAAGAACTGTAGCTACCTGTTTTATTTTGAAATTCGATTCTACAACATCTTTAGGTTTCTTTTATTTCATTAATCACATTAATGAAGTCCCATCATTTAAATACCTAAACATCACAGATAAATACGACGTACACTTATGCCATCCGCATTCGCCTCGATGTCCCCTCGTGCACCGTTAGGTTAGGTAACTAACGGCAGAGCGGGGCAGGGGCTAGCGCGGGTGTAAAACATAAGTAACGTCTATATAATATATCATATATACTATATAAAGTATCCATCACAGAACATATCACATGATCACATCACAGATATCGCAGCAGAAGAAACATATGAAACATTGGATATACTAGGACGTCCGTGTTTTGAATACGAGCCAGTATAAAATACGGATTCCACGGTCGTGATGAATAGCCAATCCCACACCCCTAGACCCCTACGAGAGCGGCAAGCAACCCTACCAATTCTAGGGTTAGGAGACCCGGACTCGACTCCTCGAGATGGTCTCCCACTGGACCCTAGAACCCGGTTACTTGTGCTCCCCTTCTTGGGTCTATCCTAATGCGGAAAAGAAAATAATATACAAAGGGTGACAGCTTCCGCAACCTGGAAGTGCCCCAATAAAAGAATATTACATACAAGTTTTTACATGAATGAAAATGAAAAACACTCATCTCACATAAAAACCCCCGGCTATTCAAACACGACGATCCAATATAACATATCCAGCAACACATAACAACACATGTCATCAACGTAAGTAAATATGCGCATCCCAATTGTCGTTGACATATAGCAACGAAACCGGCGATATCACATATTACACTTACGGTCACAGAAAAGAAAGTGTAAAACTACAACAATTGGAATCCGCAACCTCTATAGACATCGCATGCCTGATCAAATGAAATACTTAGACATCACATGCCTAACAATTATAAACCCCGCAATTTAGTCTCATTACCGAAAACTCTTTTTAATATCAAGTGAGACTAAAGCGCTAGATTTATAACATTCATTCAGTTATCTCATAACTGTTTGTGAATTCCAGTTATTTTATCCCGTTCCGGATAAATAGAAAATATTAAACTTTCCGATCGAACATCCAAACACCCAAGTTTTCCCGAAACCGTTCAACACATGAAATAAGTTCAAAGACGTTCATTTCATCCCTCAGTACCAACGGTCCAGCCGTAGAAGGGTCAAGCCAACGCCTCACATGTGGCACGCCGTACTGCCCCAAACCCGAAGGTTCAAAGGGCAGTTCAAGACGGTCACATAATCGAGTTAACGTTTGTTGTCTTTTAGAGGGACCATCGCGTTACTTGCACTACTTAGAACGTCATTAAACAACGGAAAAGTCCAACAATTGGAAATTTCGTGGCAGGGGAAAAATTTGGTATTTACATCCGGTCAAACTTTTTAACATATTCTAAAATTATCCGGAAAACACATAGACAAAATTTGATAATCCGATCGAATAATCGAAGCTCCTAAACACCCCAGAAAATTCAACTCTTGAATAAATATTAAAAATTCCCATAAAACTCAGCACTGTAAATTAGGAATTACTGTGCAAATTTGGAGGGCTGACGTCATTTCTTCGCCGCGGAACCGCCGCATAAGCTAGGCTTCTGCCGCGGTTCCGCCGCAGGTTGGAGGCATCATTTGTCCAATTTTGCACCGTAATTCTTATAACTTCCTGCTGAATTTTTTAAGCATTTTTAATATGGAAAAAACCCAGTTTTTAGAAAAAGTCCAGAGAGCGATTTGGTTTTAGGGTTTCGGTTTCGATCGGGTTTCAAACATCGTCTAAGCATCGCCTAAGGCTCTAGCTAGGCTCTGATACCACTGTAGGGTTCCTAGGCACGCTAATGAAGTCTCACAAGGCATCAACCATGTCAATTTCAAATTTTACGAGTGCCGAGAAACCCTAATACGGATCGTTAACTAGAATTTTAGGCGAAAAGAAAAGCTAGTTAACAACTTAACTAAAGGTAAGAAGCTACAACCTTTGTAGATCCGGTTATCCACTTCTTTAGCTCCACGTAGTCGTCCCCTCGCTGTCCATCTCGAATCCCGAACTCTTGCATCGGCTTCATCGGAGAAATGAGCGGACTAGTCGTCGGCTACGATGCCGAAGATGATCTACGTCGAGGTTACACAAGATCGAGCTCCAACTTCACCAAGTTGTGAAACTTGTGAAGAAAACACCCTATACTACTTGGCAAGAGGTAGAGGGTGAAGAAATAGGAGGTGGGTTCACTTTAGAATTGGATTTCTCACACTTTTGCTCAAGATGCCATTAATGGTGGCAAGCTTTTTCTTGAAGAAGAAGATGATGAAGAAGATAGAATATGATAAGTTCTTCTTGAAGAGAATAATAAAATGAATACTTATCATCTTCTAACCTTGGTTAGGTGTAGAGAATAGACCATGGTTAGTAGGAATGGTTAGGGTTAAGGATGAAGACAAAATGGTCACTTTAGTCAAAGCTTCATGAAGCTTCAACAAGCTTCATGAAAGAAAGAAACCATTTTGTTTTTCTTTTATCTATTTCTCATAAAAGAATGGATAAATAAATAAGTAAATAACTCAAAACCCTAACCATTATCATAACCATGGTTTAATTCTTTGCACAAAGCCAAGTAAGTATGTATCATCAAACATGATACAATCAAGTGCATACAAAATATATCACATATACAATGTGCACTTCAAGTGAGAAAATCCTTTTAAAATGAACCAATACTAGTTAATGCAAAGTAATATATCAAATGTATAATTATACATTAAATCATTAAATCAACACTTGATTCAATGATCCGGTCATGTCGCACATAACCGACTAGTATCCAATGTATCGACTTATCGAATCAATCCTTGATTCGATATCTAGGTTATATCGCATATAACCAATCGATACATTCATCGCGAGAATGGAATACGGTATCACATAGATGCATTATTCTCGGTCCTGCACATATCTCATATGCGCTCCTATTTCGTTTCGCTTGAGCCAGGAAACCTCTGTGTAGGACTCTAAAGACTCGTCAATACGCCGGCAGCAGATGATGATCATATCAAGCACCCACAAGCCCCAAGCGGTCTGCTAAACGTAACGGCCACCCGGGTATTGAGCGATCAGAAGATCGACGAGCTAGCCCGCTCACACTCCTGTGAATCTAACCAGTAACACTTACCGTACAGTCCGGTCTGTTCGTCTGATATGTCGCATATCAAGTCTAGGGGTGGTAAACGTCAGACCCCAATAACCGATAAGTCGTGCCGATGTGAGGCTCATAACGGGTCGAGAAACTACTGGTAACACTTACCAGCAAATCTCTGATCAGCCCTGGCCAGGGACTTCCCTGTTACGGCCAATCGTGCACAGCGCAACATCAACCCCCAATACCGGGAGAGACGAAACCCCTCCTATCGCTCATTGCCTCCATGTGACTCGGGACTGTACCCAAAGACCACCGTTTTGCACGCCCTCATGGACGTGGTAAGGTGGAGATCAAAGCACAGTGGGAATCACACAAGACTCTATGACGATCTCGGGTCTACAGACTAACCTGCACAAGTGTCACCTGAGAACTGCCATCTGACGTGAGGTATAATACCATCTGGGAGTTCTCGGCGAGTCCGTCCAGTGTACCCAGTCTCCACTGAGCACCCGTATATCATCTCTGATGTCAAACACCAATGGATATGGGATCATCCATCGCCCATCTCATGGGTCGAGAAGCGTATACGCTAGTCTACACTGGTATATCGATGCCCCGTCTCGATACACCCATGACTAGGGACCTTGAAGGATGTACCTATGGACTACCATGTCCCCACTAGTATGATCTGCATCATAGTCCAGGTAGTCAAGTACTCATCCTAAGGGCTTTACCAACATGTAACTATAAGACAGTTTAAAGAGACAAGTGTACATGTTAAGATAAAGAGCAACCAGATAGCATACTATCATATCGAGCAAGAAAGTCATCTCTATATATGTCCAAGCATCCAATATAATATACATCATCTGTACAATACTGGCCTCTAAGGCATACATACAACTAACATTCTCGACCCATGTGATGGGCGATGGATGATCCCATATCCATTGGTGTTTGACATCAGAGATGGTATGCGGGTGCTCATGGAGACTGGGTACACTGAACGGACTCGCCGAGAACTTCCAGATGGTATTATACCTCACGTCAGATGGCAGTTCTCTGGTGACACTGGTACAGCTTAGTCTGTTGACCCGAGATCGTCATAGAGTCTTGTGTGTTTCCCACTGTGCTTTGATTTCCACCCTACCTCGGCTCTACTGAGTCATGCAAACAGGTGGTTTTTGGGTACAGTCCCGATTCACTTGGAGGCAATGAGCGATAGGAGGGGATTCGTCTCTCCCGGTATTGAGGGTTAATGTTGCGCTATGCTCGACTGGCCATAACTGGAAATCCCTGGCCAGGGTTGTAGTGATATACTGGTAAGAGTTATCAGTAGTTTCACGAATGTTATGGACCTTACATCGGCATGACTTATCAAGCTACTGGGGTCTGACGTTTACCACCCTTAGGCAAGATATGCGACATATCAGACGAACAGACAGGACTGTACGGTAAGTGTTACTGGTTGGATTCACAGGAGTGTGAGCGGGCTTGCTTGTCGATCTTCTGATCGCTCAATACCCGGGTGGCCGTTACGTTTAGCAGACCGCTTGCGGCTTGTGGGTGTTTGATATGATCATCACCTACTTCCGGCGTATTGACGAGTCTTTAGAGTCCTACACAGAGGTTTCCTGGCTCAAGAGAAACGAAATAGGAATGCATATGAGATATGTGCCGGACCGAGAATAATGCGTGTATGTGATACCGTATTCTATTCTCGCGATGAATGTATCGATTGGTTGTATGTGATATAACCCAGTTATCGAATCGAGGATTGATTCGATAAGTCGATACATCGGATATTAGCCGTTCATATGCGATATGACCGGATCGTTAAATCAAGTGTTGATTTAATGATTTAATGTATAATTATATATTTGATATATTACTTTGCATTAACTAGTATTTGTTCACTTAAGATGGATTTTCTCACTTGATGTGCACATTGTTTATATGATATAGTTTTGTGCACTAGTTTGTATCATGTTTGATGATACATGCAAACTTGGGTGTGTGTTTATGTTAAACCATATTTAGTTTAATGGTTAGGTTTTATATTTGTTTTATTTATTTTCTTTAATTCATTTTTGGAAGGATAAATGAAATGGTGGCTTGCTTTGTTCTTTTGTTGAAACTTCATGAAGCTTTGAAAGCTTGACCATTTTGTTTCTTTCCTAAACCTAACCATTCAACTAAACTATAGTTTATTCTCTACACTAAACCATGGTTGCTAAAATGATAAGAATCACTTTATTTTCTTTTTCCATTTATCTTATCATATTCTTTTTCTTCTTCTTCTTCTTCTTCTTCAAGAAGAAGAAACCATTCAAGCTTCAATGGTGCCTTGAGAAAAAGAGTGAGAAATCCAATTCTAAAGTGAACCCACTTCCTATTTCTTCATCCTCTACCACTTGCCATGTAGTATAGGGTGTTTTCTTCACAAGTTTCATGACTTGGTGAAGTTGGAGCTTGATCTTGAGTTGCCTCGACGTAGATCATCTTCGGCATCGAAGTCGACGACCTAGCCTGCCCATTTCTCCGATGAAGCCGACGCTAGAGTCCGGGATCCGATGATCGCAGCGAGGGGACATCGTCACGGAGCTAAGGAAGTGGAGGACCGGATCTACAAAGGTTGTAGTCACTTCCCTTTTTAGTTAAAGTTGTTAACTTGCAATCTTTATCGCCTTTACCTCTAGTTAACGATCTTCCAAAGGATTCTTAGGCACATGAAAAATTTGATTTTGGCATGTTTGATCTGTTGTGGAGTAGCATGGGTGTGCCTAGGAAACCTACAGACGCGCCCGCAATATTCATGAATCTTATGAATCAAGTTTTCCGGGAGTACTTAGACAGGTTTGTTGTCATCTTCATCGACGACATCCTGATGTATTCTAAGAGTCGGAAAGAACATGCAGAACATCTACGAATTGTCATGGAAACTCTTCAACAACATCAGCTTTATGCCAAGTACAACAAGTGCGAGTTTTGGCTAAATCAAGTTGGTTTTCTTGGACATATCATATCAGGAGAAGGAATCTCTGTAGATCCAGCGAAAGTTTCGGCAGTTAGCGAATGGCCTACACCAAAGTCAGTGAAGGATATTCAAAGTTTCTTGGGTTTAGCTGGATATTACAGAAGGTTTATTGAAGGCTTTTCGAAGATAGCAACGTCCCTAACCAAGCTCACACTTAAAGATGAAGAATTTGTGTGGTCAAAAGCATGCGAACAAGATTTCGTAGAACTCAAGTCAAGGTTGACATCAGCACCTATTCTCGTCATACCGGATCAATCTGGAGGATTCGAAGTTCATTGCGATGCATCCGGTAAGGGATTAGGATGTGTTCTACATCAGCACGGTAAGATTGTGGCTTATGCTTCAAGACAGCTGAAGATTCACGAGCGCAATTAGCCGATGCATGATTTGGAGTTGGCAACCATCATCTTTTCTCTCAAGATTTGGCGTCATTATCTACTTGGTGAACGAGTGAACATCTACACAGATCATAAGAGCTTGAAGTACGTGTTTACTCAGAAGGAGTTGAATATGCGGCAGAGAAGATGGTTAGAACTCATGGCGGACTTTGACATCAACTTGCAATATCACCCAGGGAAGGTGAATGTAGTACCTGATGCTCTTTGTCGCCAACCATTAGCAATGAATCTCACCGCTCAGTGGAAGCTTCAACAAGACTTGCATCAGATGGAGATTGAAGTAGTCATGCCAGGTAATGCTTCAAGTTTGATGAATTTACAAGTTCAATCAACCATTGTCAATCAGATCAAAGCAGCTCAAGCCAGCGATGCTAAGTTGCAAAAGATCAGAGAACAAGTGGAGAATAGACTCAGAACAGACTTCATCATCCATGAAGACGGATCTTTGAGATACGGCAGCAGATTGTGTGTACCAAAAGGGCCTGTTCGGGAAGAGTTAATGAAAGAAGCTCACAGCTCTCCATATTCAGTACACCCTGGAGGTACCAAAATGTACAAAGATCTACGTCAGAATTATTGGTGGCATGGAATGAAGTGTGAAGTAGCCAGAAGCGTCGTAAAATGCTTGGTGTGTCAGCAAGTAAAGGCTGAACATCACAGGACTGCTGGATTACTTCAACCGTTACCAATCCCAGAATGGAAGTGGCAACATATCACGAAGGACTTTGTGACTGCTGTTCCTCGCAGCACAAAGGGTAACGATGCCATATGGGTCATTGTGGATCGACTCACAAAGTCGGCTCACTTCATTCCATTTCGAGTTGGCCAATCAACTGAGACACTAGCAAAGAAGTACATGGAGGTAATAATCTAATTTAGATTTAAAACTCTTCAGAATGTACTATCTCTGATGAGACTTCATGAAAAACCCCACCTTTAAGCGCCTTGACTCGGCCGGGATCGACCGAGTCGGCCGGCGGACCGGCCGACTCGGGCCGGCGCCGCCGAGTCACCTGAAGGAAAAAGTTCCTTCTTGACGTAGTCAACCCCCCTGCATACACTAATTTCCTAGATCGGTTACCGAATGCACAATAAATCCCTTTTTACTCCAAAATTTATTGATTTTTAATGTTTTTTTTTTATATTTATATTTTTTTTAACTAAAACCCTAACCCTAGCCTAACCCTATATAAACCCCCATAACCTCTACCCTCTCACCCTACATTCTTAAGTCCACTCTCTAAAAATTTTAAGAGAACTCGGTACATTTGAAAACGAGCGAAAGTCGAAGCGCAGCCGAAATCGACGGTGAATCCCGGCGATCGTACTAGGACCTATTCACGACGTTTCGACGCACCGACAAACATACTGCCTTCCTCTCACTCTCTAGCGTTGTCCAAACCCGTAAGTCCCCTTTGCTACCTTTCTTTTCCTTCCTAATAATATGACTTTTTGAAACCCGACGGAAATCGGAACAAACCGATTTCCGATTCGGTTTTCCTATCAAAACTCACTTGTCACAAATTCCATAATGCTTAAACATATTCATGTTGACTACTAATCACTTAAAAATCAATTTGAATACAGTTTCTCACACGAAATGATAACTTTTGCAAAATACCGTATTTTCGCACTTAAATACCACCATGTTTAGTTTATCTCATTTAACCCTTTAACATTGCTATACCTTAAAATAGATCACGAGGTAATGACCTACCTCCACACACACGCAAATACAACCCTAATTGATATCATCAAAACTTAGAATACGATAATACCAGATTTTACATTAAAATACCATTTTCTTTATAAACCTTTTCTGAAAGTTCTAAGTTGTATACAATTTTAAAAAAAACTCTTTTAATAAGAAAATACGATATGTCATGGACATCGATCGTTTATCTAAACCTGACTTTGTGGTGTCTAGGCAAGTGTGTCTAATGCGAGTGGTTACTTAATTAGGACCACTACTTGTAGTGGAGAGCCTCCTACTCACCTGGCACTTACCTGGCCGCAATTGGCGGTGAAGAGGCGATTTGAGGCTTCTAATGACGTGTCGTTTAGACCATTTAGAAATAGGCTAATTGGCTTAGGAAACCCTAGAATCTAAAATACGGAAATTTACATCCTTTTATAAATAAATACCTTATCTTTATAAAACCGTTTTTCTAAATGATTAGTATTTATAAAATCTTTGCAAAGCGCCACTACAACCCATGTTTGGGGAACCCGTTAGGGATTGTACGGTTTATCGTGCACCCTCGGGCTTAGTAGTGCGAGATTCAGACCTCCGGAAGGAGCATTCGGTCTCGAAAGGTTTAGAATACAACATTTATGAAAAATGAGATTTTTTGGAAAATAAAAAATTTATTAAAAATTATTCTTTTATAAACATATGTATATTTATCATTTAAACACCTATTTTATTATAAGATAAAGTTTCCACCTTTTCCTAAAAAATTACAAGATTAAAAGTTACATTAAAATACCATGAATTTCAATTAAACCAATATTACAAAATTAATACTTTCATTTATGTAATTAGGATATTCTCACTAGAAATAACACAAAAAAAATGTACACTCAATATAACTATAAAGACAAATAATAAATACTTGAGGTGTATCTTGAAAACTATACAATAGTATTTTTACATAAAACCCCCTCAAGTTTTATAATTTACAATACGGACCCTAACAATTATAGAACTTCAAATTACATTTCTTTTAGTCTGACTCGGGTTTGAGTCTGATTATTTCTGACTTGAATATGATTCAAGTCAATCTATATTCTTTAATATTCCAACTCAATATGAACACATGAATCCCAGAATCCAGTTAACAATCTATACAACTTGACTGAATCAAACTATGGATATACATCCATTATTCCGTTATTCCATTTACCTGATTATGCAGTTACAATCTGTTTACTGAAATCATGGTTTTGGTCAGTCATCCAACTTATACAATACCATACAACAATACAATCAAAACACTACGCGGTTTAAGGGGTAGATTGGTACGGAAGATGTTAAAAGTGGCACGAGACGGTCAGATTTAAGACACCTAACTTATATTCCGTTGCTGTTGTACCATGGCTTAACGGTTCCTTGTACATTCCGTTTGCCCTGGTCTCTAGCATATAGAGACCCCTCTCGTATACACTGGCATCCTTCTGTACCAAGCTACAAACAACAGCGTTAACAAAATATTGTACAATATTTTACAATCTCTTTAGAAAATACCTCTTATTCTGTCTTTTCTAATTCTTCTTTATCTTTGGGACTTACCGAGCGGCCTGTTCGCTGACGACATTCTATTTCTTTCTTCTTTGAATGTCGTCAGGTGCTTTGGACCCAGCAGAGATAGAGCCCACCGGTGAAGACTTGGAGCAGTTTCACGAAGACCCTGAGCTCTAGACATTGTACCTTGTTCTATTCAGTATTTTCATTTCCTGTTATGCCATTGTTTAGGCATCGCTTTTCATTTCAGTTGTATTTACTTTTCATGCATTGTACAAAAGAATGTTATTAATAAAGTTGCTGTTATTTCTATATCTCTTGTCTCTTGTGATTTACTTTTATATTGCTTAGATACGCTTAGCGTATGTACTTCTGAGTATATACGTAGCGGGCCTCGTCGCGTCCCCTTCGCCGTACACTGGGAAGCGGGGCGTGACAGGTTTTGTTGGTGGCCCATACAGGTCAGAGCTGTATGAATCCCTATCATGTAGTTCTGTTCTGCGTGAACAACCTTATGCAATATAAAACACAAGAACCAGCAACTAAAACATTCTTTACAATCATGTTCCTTTAATCCCATCATTTCATATTCCTTAAATCATATACTTTGAGTCTATCCTAACACAAAATTCCCTCACCTCTTTTACAATTTTACCAAAACTTTCGCATTCTTTCATTCTTTCACACAATCTTTACATTTTTAAAACCTTGTCAGTACACTAGCACCAAACTTTTCTTGGATTTGTTACACTTTCCTTTTACAAATTTTGAGGACGAAATTTTTATAAGGAGGGTAGAATGTAACAACCCTAATTTTCCTATACACTTTTCCATACAAATTTTTAAAATTTTAAAATCCATAAAGTAGTAGTTTAACCTGAGCACAATATATATATAAGTAATTATTTTGTTTTTAAATAATTCCATTTTTTAGTGTACATAAAATTGTTTTAAAATTAAAGTGTACTTGGGGTATTTAATATTGCTGTTATCACTTTAAGTAGTTATTTTCCCACAATAATTACAAGAAGGAGCTTGCAGCTCATTGGAAACACCTTGCATTGCTGAACCAAGCCACCAGAGTTCAAATCCCATGCCCCACATTATTTTTTATATTTATTTTGTTTTAAATTTTTGGAAAGTCAACAGTCAAACCGTCATAACTCACAAAATTTATACTGAACATAAAAAAACTAAATACACCAAAATTCCCCCCATGAAAAACCCCACCTTTCGGCGCCTTGACTCGGTCGGGATCGGCCGAGTCGGCCGGCGGACCGGATGACTCAGGCCGGCGCCGCCGGCCGGACTCGGCCGGACCGCCAAGTCACCTGAAGGAAAAAGTTCCCTCTTAACGTAGTCAACCCCCCTGCATACACTAATTTCCTAGATCGGTTACCGAAAGCATAATAAATCCCTTTTTACTCCAAAATTTAATGATTTTTAATGTTTTTTTTTTATATTTTTATATTTTTTTAACTAAAACCCTAACCCTAGCCTAACCCTATATAAATCCCCATACCCTCTACCCTCTCACCCTACATTCCTAAGTCCACTCTCTAAAAATTTCAAGAGAACTCGGTACATTAGAAAACGAGCGAAAGGCGAAGCGCTGCCGAAATCGACGGCGAATCCCGGCGATCGTACTAGGACCTATTCACAACGTTTCGACGCACCGACAAACACACTACCTTCCTCTCACTCTCTAGCGTTGTCCAAACCCTTAAGTCCCCTTTTCTACCTTTCTTTTCCTTCCTAATAATACGACTTTTTAAAACCCGACGGAAATCGGAACAAACCGATTTCCGATTCGGTTTTCCTATCAAAACTCACTTGTCACAAATTGCATAATGCTTAAACATATTCATGTTGACTACTAATCATTTAAAAATCAATTTGAATACAGTTTCTCACATGAAATGACAACTTTTGCAAAATACCGTATTTTCGCACTTAAATACCACCATGTTTAGTTTATCTCATTTAACCCTTTAACATTGCTATACCTTAAAATAGATCACAAGGTAATGACCTGCCTCCACACACACGCAAATACAACCCTAATTGATATCATCAAAACTTAGAATACGATAATACAAGATTTTACATTAAAATACCATTTTCTTTATAAACCTTTTCTGAAAGTTCTAAGTTGTATACAATTTTAAAACAAAATCTTTTAATAGGAAAATACGATGTCATGGACATCGATCATTTATCTAAACCTGACTTTGTGGTGTCTAGGCAAGTGTGTCTAAGGCGAGTGGTTACTTAATTAGGACCACTACTTGTAGTGGAGAGCCTCCCACTCACCTGGCACTTACCTGGCCGCAATTGGCAGTGAAGAGGCAATTTGAGGCTTCTAATGACGTGTCGTTAAGACCATTTAGAAATAGGCTAGTTGGCTTAGGAAACCCTAGAATCTACAATACGGAAATTTACGCCCTTTTATAAATAAATACCTTATCTTTATAAAACCGTTATTCTAAATGATTAGTATTTATAAAATCTTTGTAAAGCGCCACTACAACCCACATTTGGGGAACCCGTTAGGGATTGTACGGTTTATCGTGCACCCTCGGGCTTAGTAGTGCGAGATTCAGACCTCCGCAAGGAGCATTTGGTTTCGAAAGGTTTAGAATACGACATTTATGAAAAATGAGATTTTTCGGAAAATAAAATATTATTAAAAATTATTCTTTTATAAACATATGTATATTTATCATTTAAACACCTATTTTATTATAAGATAAAGTTTCCATCTTTTCCTAAAAAATTACAAGATTAAAAGTTACATTAAAATACCATGAATTTCAATTAAACCAATATTACAAAATTAATACTTTCATTTATGTAATTAGGATATTCTCACTAGAAATAACACAAATAAAATTTTCACTCATTATAACTATAAATACAAATAATAAATACTTAAGGTGTATCTTGAAAACTATACAAAAGTATTTTTACATAAAACCCCCTCAAGTTTTATAATTTACAATAAGGACCCTAACAATTATAGAACTTCAAATTACATTTCTTTTAGTCTGACTCGGGTTTGAGTCAGATTATTTATGACTTGAATATGATTCAAGTCAATCTATATTCTTTAATATTCCAACTCAATATGAACACATGAATCCCAGAATCGAGCTAACAATCTATACAACTTGACTGAATCAAACCATGGATATACATCCATTATTCCGTTATTCTATTTACCTGATTATGCAGTTACAATCTGTTTACTGAAATCATGGTTTTGGTCAGTCATCCAACTTATACAATACCATACAACAATACAATCAAAACACTACGAGGTTTAAGGGGTAGATTGGTACGGAAGATGTTAAAAGTGGCACGAGACGGTCAGATTTAAGACACCTAACCTATATTCCGTTGCTGTTGTACCGTGGCTTAACGGTTCCTTGTACATTCCGTTTGCCCTGGTCTCTAGCATATAGAGACCCCTCTCGTATACACTGACATCCTTCTGTACCAAGCTACAAACAACAGTGTTAACAAAATATTCTACAATATTTTACAATCTCTTTAGAAAATACCTCTTATTCTGTCTTTTCTAATTCTTCTTTATCTTTGGGACTTACCGAGCGACCTGTTCGCTGACGACATTCTATTTCTTTCTTCTTTGAATGTCGTCAGGCGCTTTGGACCCAGCAGAGATAGAGCCCACCGGTGAAGACTTGGAGCAGTTTCATGAAGACCCCGAGCTCTAGACATTTTACCTTATTCTATTCAGTATTTTCATTTCCTGTTATGCCATTGTTTAGGCATCGCTTTTCATTTCAGTTGTATTTACTTTTCATGCATTGTACAAAAGAATGTTATTAATAAAGTTGTTGTTATTTCTATATCTTTTGTCTCTTGTGATTTACTTTTATATTGCTTAGATACGCTTAGCATATGTACTTCCGAGTATATACGTAGCGGGCCTCGTCGCGTCCCCTTCACCGTACACTGGGAAGCGGGGCGTGACAGGTTTTGTTCGTGAAGAGGTCCTAGTACGATCGCCGGGATTCACCGTCGATTTCGGCAGCGCTTCGCCTTTCGCTCGTTTTCTATTATACCGAGTTCTCTTGAAATTTTTAGAGAGTGGACTTAGGAATGTAGGGTGAGAGGGTAGAGGGTAGGGGTGTTTATATAGGGTTAGGCTAGGGTTAGGGTTTTAATTAAAAAAATAATAATAATATATTAAAAAAACATTAAAAATCATTAAATTTTGGAGTAAAAGTGATTTATGGAGAATTTGATAACCGATCTGGGAATTTAGTGTATGCAGGTGAGAAGACCAGGTCAATACGGAGAAATTCCGTGTTGACGACTCGGCCGTCCGGCCGAGTCCGGCCGGCGGCGCCGGCCCGAGTCAAGGTCTCGTCGGTTGGGGGATCTTCTGGGGGAATTTTGGTGCATCTAACTTTTTGTGTTCTGTATAAATTTTATGAGTTATGACGGTTTGACCGTTGACTTTCCAAAAATTGAAAATAAAATAAATATAAAAAATAATGTGGGGCATGGGATTTGAACTCTGGTGGCTTGGTTCAGCAGTACAAGGTATTACCAATAAGCTACAAGCTCCTTCTTGTAATTATTGTGTTATTTAATTACTTAAAATGATAGCAGCAACAGTAAATACTCCAGGTATACATTAAATTTAAAGTAATTTCTTGTACACTAAAAATGGAGTTATTACATTCTTGTAGCTTGTAATTAAAAACAAAATAATTACCTATATCTTGTGCTCAGGCTAAAATACCCCTTTGTGGATTTTTGAAAAAAATATATTTGAAAAATTTTGTACAGGAAATTAACATATATATATTTATCATTTAACACCTATTTTATTATAAGATAAAGTTTCCACCTTTTCCTAAAAATTACAAAACTAAAAGTTACATTAAAATACGATGAATTTCAAATAAATCAATATTACAAATTAATACCTTTATTAGGATATATTCACTAGAAATACCACAAAATAAAATCACGCTCATTATAACAATAAAGACGAATAATAAATACTTGAGGTGTATCTTGAAAACTATACAAAGTATTTTTACATAAAACCCCCTCAAGTTTTATAATTTACAATAAGGACCCTAACAATTATTGAACTTCAAATTACATTTCTTTTAGTCTGACTCGGGTTTGAGTCTGATTATTTCTGACTTGAATATGATTCAAGTCAATCTATATTCTTTAATATTCTAACTCAATATGAACACATGAATCCCAGAATCCAGTTAACAATCTTTACAACTTGACTGAATCAAACCATTGATATACATCCATTATTCCGTTATTCCATTACCTGATTATGAAGTTACAATCTGTTTACTGAAATCATGGTTTTGGACAGTCATCCAACTTATACAATACCATACAACAATACAATCAAAACACTACGGGGTTTAAGGGGTAGATTGGTACGGAAGATGTTAAAAGTGACACGAGACGGTCAGATTTAAGACACCTAACCTATATTCCGTTGCTGTTGTACCGTGGCTTAACGGTTCCTTATACATTCCGTTTGCCCTGGTCTCTAGCATATAGAGACCCCTCTCGTATACACTGGCATCCTTCTGTACCAAGCTACAAACAACAACGTTAACACAATATTCTACAATATTTTACAATCTCTTTAGAAATACCTCTTATTCTGTCTTTTCTAATTCTTCTTTATCTTTGGGACTTACCGAGCGACCTGTTCGCTGACGACATTCTATTTCTTTCTTCTTTGAATGTCGTCAGGTGCTTTGGACCCAGCAGAGATAGAGCCCACCGGTGAAGACTTGGAGCAGTTTCATGAAGACCCTGAGCTCTAGACATTGTACCTTGTTCTATTCAGTATTTTCATTTCCTGTTATGCCATTGTTTAGGCATCGCTTTTCATTTCAGTTGTATTTACTTTTCATGTATTGTACAAAAGAATGTTATTAATAAAATTACTGTTATTTCTACATCTCTTGTCTCTTGTGATTTACTTTATATTGCTTAGATACGCTTAGCGTATGTACTTATAAGTATATACGTAGCGGACCTCGTCGCGTCCACTTCTCCGTACACCGGGAAGCGGGGCGTTACAGGTTTTGTTGGTAGCCCATGCAGGTCTGAGCTATATGAATCCCTATCATGCAGTTCTGGTCTGCGTGGACAACCTAAGCAATATAACACAAGAACCAGCAACTAAAACATTCTTTACAATTCATGTTTCTTGAATCTTACAAATTTCTATTCCTTGAATCTTATCATTTCATGTATTTGAATTTGTCCTAACCCAAATTTTTCTTCAAGGTTATGGATTTCCCGAACAACACCAGTACCAATGTCAACAACACACCTCCACCTCCAGCACTACCAATCACACCTGCCGTTCCTGCTCCACCCAACGAGCAGACGGTTCTGCTTGAGGAAATCCGAAGCCTCCTGGTTGGACTGCAGCAGAAGAATGCTATATTATTGAACCGACCAGAAGCAGGAGCAACCGTCAAGAAACGCACTGCCACCCAGATGGCAAGAGGAACCTACACTACACAACCTGCAAAACCCAAGAGACAGAAGGAAACAATTAACCTGTCAAGTTCAGGATTTTGCTACTACTGCTATAGGAATGGACACTTGTGGAAGGACTGTAGGCGCGCAAAAGGCCAGTGCCTAGTTTGTGGCGCATCCGATCATAGAATTGGAGACTGTCCCTATAGACGCAACTCAGCCCACACACCCACTATCTACCCGCAGCAGCCAGCTATCCAGACTCCTGCACCTAGTCTTGCACTCCCAGCACCACCTCCACATGGACCATCTCTATCTAGTCAGGCATCGATGTATCGGCTTACACAGAAAAATGCGTCGAGACGTCAAGCCTCCACCTTAACAGCCTTAGAACCTGAGACTAGGAACCAAGGTAACCCAGGTAACTCCCTCACTTTGACCAAAATATTTTGCAATATTTCTTCTTCTAAATATTTTCATGCACTACCAATAGTTCTGTCACAAAACCTTCTTTGAAACTGTTACACCTTCCTTTTACAAATTTCGAGGACGAATTTTTTTTAAGGAGGGTAGAATGTAACAACCCTCAATTTCCTATACAAAAATTTACAAATATTTTTTTTCAAAAATCCACAAAGGGGTATTTTAGCCTGAGCACAAGATATATATAAGTAATTATTTTGTTTGTATATAATTCCATTTTTAGTGTACATAAAATTGTTTTAAAATTAAAGTGTACTTGGGGTATTTAATGTTGCTGTTATCACTTTAAGTAGTTATTTTCCCACAATAATTACAAGAAGGAGCTTGTAGCTCATTGGTAATATCTTGCACTGCTGAACCAAGCCACCAGAGTTCAAATCCCATGCCCTACATTATTTTTATATTTATTTTGTTTTAAATTTTTGGAAAGTCAACAGTCAAACCGTCATAACTCACAAAATTTATATTGAACATAAAAAGTTAAATATACCATAAATCCCCCCAGGTGACACCCTACCCAACGGTACCCCGACTCGGCCGAGTCGGCCGGCGGATCGGCCGACTCGAGCCGGCGCCGCCGGCCGGACTCGGCCGGACGGCCGAGTCGTCAACACGGAATTTTTCCGTGTTGACCTGGTCTTTCCCCCTTCATACTTTATTTGGTTGGATCGGTTATAGAGAGTCCCATAAAACCCTTTTACTCCAAAAATTTAATGATTTTTTAATGTTTTTTAAATATATTTTTATATTTTTTTTTAATTAAAACCCTAACCCTAGCCTAACCCTATATAAACACCCCTACCCTCTACCCTCTCACCCTACATTCCTAAGTCCACTCTCTAAAAATTTCAAGAGAACTCGGTACATTAGAAAACGAGCGAAAGGCGAAGCGCTGCCGAAATCGACGGCGAATCCCGGCGATCGTACTAGGACCTATTCACGACGTTTCGACGCACCGAAAAACACACTACCTTCCTCTCACTCTCTAGCGTTGTCCAAACCCGTAAGTCCCCTTGTCTACCTTTCTTTTCCTTCATAATAATCCGACTTTTTAAAACCCGACGGAAATCGGAACAAACCGATTTCCGATTCGGTTTTCTATCAAAACTCACTTGTCACTAATTCCGTAATGCTTAAACATCTTCATGTTGACTACTAATCACTTAAAAATCAATTTGGATAAAGTTTCTCACATGAAATGATAACTTTTGCAAAATACCGTATTTTCGCCCTTAAATACCATCATGTTTAGTTTATCTCATTTAACCCTTTAACATTGCTATAACTTAAAATAGATCACGAGGTAATGACCTACCTCCACACACACGCAAATACAACCCTAATTGTTGTAGGGTTCCTAGGCACACACATGAGGTTTCAAAACAGATCAAACATGCCAAAATCAAATTTTTCTATCAAGTGCCAAGTAACCCTAAGCAAGATCGTAACTAGAGGTAAGGTGAAACATGCAAGTTAACAACTTAACTAGAAAGTGAAAGTGACTACAACCTTTGTAGATCCGGTCCTCCACCTCTTTAGCTCCGTGATGACGTCCCTCCGCTGCGATCATCGGATCCCGGACTCTCGCGATGATTTCGTCGGAGAAATGATCGGGCTAGGTCGTCGACTTCGATGCCGAAGATGATCTACGTCGAGGCAACTCAAGATCAAGATCCATCTTCACTTGGTCATAGAACTTGTGAAGATAACACACTCTACTGCATGGCAAGTGGTAGAGGATGAAGAAATAGGAAGTGGGTTCACTTTGGATTTGGATTCCTCACTCTTTTTCTCATGGCACCATTGTTGGTAGCAAGGTTCTTTCATCTTGAAGAAGAAGAAGAAAAAGAAAAAATATGATAAGAATGATAAAATCAATTGATTAATAATAATAAATCAAGTGATCTTATCATATAGTAACCATGGGTTAGTGTAACTAGTGTAGAAACTAAACTAGGGTTTAGGTGAATGGTTAGGTTTAAGGAAAGAAACAAAATGGTCAAAGCTTCATGAAGCTTCAATATAAAAACAAAAGAAGCCACCATTTTCTTTCTTGCCCTAAAATAAATAAAATGAATAAGTAATTAAGAAAAGATAACAAAACCCTAACCATTAACCTAAACAAGGTTTAAAGCATACACACACCCAAGTTTGCATGTATCATCAAACATGATACAATCAAGTGCACAAAAATATATCACATATACTATGTGCACATCAAGTGAGAAAATCTATCTTAAGTGAACAAATACTAGTTAATGTAAAGTAATATATCAAATATATAATTATACATCAAATCATTAAATCAACACTTGATTTAACGATCCGGTCATATCGCATATGACCGACTAATATCCAATGTATCGACTTATCGAATCGATCCTCGATTCGATAACTAGGTTATATCGCATACTACCAATCGATACATTCATCGCGAGAATAGAATACGGTATCACATACACGCATTATTCTCGGTCCAGCACATATCTCATATGCGCTCCTATTTCGTTTCGCTTGAGCCAGGAAACCTCTGTGTAGGACTCTAAAGACTCGTCAATACGCCGGCAGCAGGTGATGATCATATCAAACACCCACAAGCCGCAAGTGGTCTGCTAAACGTAACGGCCACCCGGGTATTGAGCGATAAGAAGATCAACGAGCAAGCCCGCTCACACTCCTGTGAATCCAACCAGTAACACTTACTGTACAGTCTGGTCTGTTCGTCTGATATGTCGCATATCTCGCCTAGGGGTGGTAAACGTCAGACCCCACAAGCTCGATAAGTCATGCCGATGTAAGGTCCATAACATAGCGTGAAACTACTGATAACAGTTACCAGTAGATCACTGCAACCCTGGCCAGGGATTTCCAGTTATGGCCAGTCGAGCATAGCGCAACATCAACCCCCAATACCGGGAGAGACGAATCCCCTCCTATCGCTCATTGCCTCCATGTGAATCGGGACTGTACCCAAAAACCACCTGTTTGAACAACTCAATGGAGCCGTGGTAGGGTGGAAATCAAAGCACAGTAGGATACACACAAGACTCTATGACGATCTCGGGTCAACATACTAAGCTGTACCAGTGTCACCAGAGAACTGCCATCTGACGTGAGGTATAATACCATCTGGGAGTTCTCGGCGAGTCCGTTCAGTGTACCCAGTCTTTACTGAGCACCCGCATACCATCTCTGATGTCAAACATCAATGGATATGGGATCATCCATTGCCCATCACATGGGTCGAGAAGATATACGCTAGTCTACTCTGGAATATCGATGCCCCGTCTCGATATTCCCACGACTAGGAACATTGAAGGATGTACTCATTGACTACCCAGACCCCACTAGTATGATCTACATCATAGTCCTGGAAGTCGAGCACACATCCTAAGGGCTTTATCAACATGTAACAGAGAGACAGAAAGTATAGACGTTAAGATAAAGAGCAACCAGATAGCATACTATCATGTCGAGCAAGAAAGTCATACCTATATATGTCCCAGCATCCACTACAATATACATCTTATGTACAGTAATGGCCTCTAGGGCATACATATAACTAACAATCTCCCACTTGCACTAGGGCCATCTGTAGCAGTGGTTGCAGTATCTCATACTCAACCATCCCATAATAGTCTCTCTTTGGGAAAAGGCCGTGTTGTCCTCTACGTCTACTCTCCTAACCTCGATCACCCTGGAGATCAACTATCTCCATGATCAGGTGATGCTGCCTCGGAATATGTCTGGGTCACTGATGGGATCGGGGTTCCTGGGCCAAAGCCACACTTCCATTGTCACACAATGGTAGGAACCTACTTCATCTTATGAACCAATATACACCCAAACTGCCTCTTTGGTAGTATCTTTAATAGCGATGTTACCAGCCTTTATCGTCTAGTTTGCCACGGTATCTGTCTTGGAACTCTTCCAGCATACCGTCCCTTTACTGAGGGTAAAGACAATGCCTGCGACTGACATTCAGTCGTCCTTATTACCCTAGAACCTTTTCCAATGATTCTCCTCAGGATCAACGGATACCATCTCACTACAACTAGTGAGAATCCTAACATCCATTTAGATCTATCTTATAGATCCAAAACCCAGGATTTAGGAGGTATCACCTTTATCCTATATGGAGAATCCTTGTGATAAGAGGAGATTGACCGTGTGTAGTATAGGAAACTCTTTTCCTATCAAGAGTATGTTGTCCATGTACAATACGAGGATAACCACCTTACTCTCAACTACCTTTTTGTATATACAGGGTTCGTCTACCATTTTGATGAAGTCAAACTCTTTGACTACCACATCAAAACAGACGTTCCAACTCCGTGATGCCTGCTTTATCCTGTAAAGCAACTTGCACATGTTTCCGCTGCTCCTACTGTTTACGAAGCTCTCTGGCTGTGTACTTATAGACGTTCTCTTCTAAATCAGTATTTAGAAAATAGTCATGACACCTAACCACCAGATATCGTAGTCATGGTATGTATCAATGTTAAGTAGGATCCGGATGGACTTAAGCATAGCCACTTGGAAAAGGTTTCATCATTATCCATGCCTGGTCAATGACGAAAACCTTCAACAAGTCTAGCTTTGAAAGTCTCAACTTTTCCATCTACACCAAGTAATCTTCTCAAGATTTACTTGCTCCTGATGGGGATTTAACCCTTCAGATATAGCATCCAATCTCTATACTTTGTTGGTGTACATGGATTCCATCTCAGATCGCTAAGCATCCAGCCATTCTTACAGAGTCTCACTCTTGATGGCCAGCTCAAAACTAGTTAGGTCATGATCTCATGATGCAATCCTCGCTCCCACTGTCATCGAGAAACCAAAGTATCTCTCAGGCGGATGAGGAATCCTGCTAGATCGGCGGAGAGGCTGAGGTTCATCGGGAACTATTGAATCCTTTGGTTCTGTCAAATCATCAGCTGTAGTTTGTATAGCTGGAACCTTTCCAGTTCTACAGAACTGACCTTGCCTCGATCTTGTCCGGATTTTGCTTTTGACATAGGCCGGACAATCCCAAATCTTAACTTTCTTAAGAGATAGGCTCTTCCCATACCATATCTTATATGGAGTGGTAGGCACTGATTTGATTTGAACCTAATTCAATAGGTATGCAACTTCTCAAGTGCACAACCCCTTAAAAGAAACAGGTAACTCAGTAGTACTCATCATAGAGCACACCATATCTAATGTGGTGTGATTGCTCCACCCCGATACACCGTTGTGCTGTGGTATATTCAGAGGAGTAATACGAAGAGAGAATCTCATTCTCCTTTAGAATAGTCCAGGAATTCTATGCACAAGTATTCTCCTCCCTGATCTCATCATAGGACATAATACTTATACCCGGTTTTTGGTTCTCTACTTCTAACTTATATTCTGTGAATATCTCAAAAGCTTCGGACTTATGTTTCAACAGGAACATATGGCTGAATCTTGAGAGATTATCAGAGAATGTAATGAAGTATAAAGAACCGGTCTTGGCATATGTAGACAGGGGACTTTGCATACATCACTATGTATCAGTCCCAAGAGTTTAACAACTCTTTCTCTGTTTCCAATAAACAGAGCTATGGTCATCTAATCTTTGTGACATAACTGGCAAGTTTCACAAGATGTAAATTCAAACTGATTTAAATATGCATCTAGAATGTAACTTAAGCTAGTCGGGTCGCATTGATATGACCTAGTCTACAATATCTTAAGAAGGATTCGTTCATTTCTGAACTCTTCCTCTTGTGTGTGTTCCGTATATTAGAAACTGTAGTTTGATTTAGAACTTCAATGTTTTTAGATAACATGCCTGAACCGATCAACTTTTGAAATAGGAAATGTTCAAAACATTATCCAATAATACAAAATTATATCCTTCTTTACTAATAAAGAGATTGATATGATTTTGTACATCAGGTTCGGTATCTAATAGCATTTGTTCAGAATCAATGTATTGGTAATACAGGGTGACAGTGACCAACAGACTTGGCTGCAACACTTGCCCCATTTTCTGTCTCATGAAACTTATCACCCGTTCTCAGTTCTCTACCTTTCTGTAGCCCTATCTAACGGATTATATTTGCGGGATCCTGATCCGGTATCAAATACCCAGGACGTAGAGGACACTGAGAAACAGTTCTTTATAACGAACACACCCGAAGGAGATGAATCATATGCACTTTCTTCGTTTCGGCGGCATAGGAATTTTTGGTATTCCCCTATTTCCTGCTCTGTCTTATAACAATTATAAGTTGGAGCGGGACCAACGTTCCCCAGCTCAGTATAATAAGCGGGTTCGGTCAATACATCCATATTATTATCTTGATTAAGGCATGATATGGTCGCTACCTGGAGAGAGAGAGAAGAAAACACTCTGCGTGCGCTCTTGCAAGATTAGATTGGTTATATATTTTATCTAATCAGGATGGCTCCCACTGTTTTTATCAAATCTTCCTTCAAACCTTAAAAAGAAAGACTAGCCGGGATTAATTACACTTTACAAGTTCGCCAATCATTCAGCCAGGCCAGTGTCGGTACTTTGAGGGAGGTTCCCCGTGCTTTCGCACGGACCTAATTACAGTAAACCTCATTTTCCCAGAGGCGTAACCCCGTTGACTCCTTTCTAGACACCTACTTGATCGGCTAATTGTAAAGTGCAAAACTCTCCCAGGAGTAACAATTACTCCCAGTGGGTATCGGGATCCAACTATCATATAGAAGGTATGCAATCTCATTGCAAATTTCAACACTTGAAACTCCCGATAAAATTTTTTACCCCTAACACTTATGACCTTAACTATGGTCAACAAATCATAAGCACTAGTCAAGTTCTACCCGTCATTTCGTGATTAATTAGACCCACCCACATGACCCTTAACTAAGGTCAACAAAGTCACGCGACTGTCCTAACTAATCGCATCATATGCGGTGTAGGAAGACATCACTTAGCTACTTAGCTACCGTACACTGTGCCTTGACTATGGTCAACAAACACAGCACGAATACTAAGTACTCTACTTCCTAAAATGACGGAGGGTTGCGAATGGTTTTTATGAAAACCTTTAACGCTTTGAACTTGATCTCGTTGCGGAATCAAATGGTTTTTAAATGGAGTGTTTTTGAGGCTTTTCTAGTCTTGCTAAAGGGTTCACTCTCGGTGAAGGGATCGTCGGCCCTTTCCTCATCGAATAAGGTGCAGGATATATCATATATACCGCTGTGCAAAGCAGAAACTATAGAAGCAATCAAAAGACAAACCGAGGGTTGTAGCATCTGCCAATTATTGCTAAAGGAGTCACTCCCGGTGAAGGGATCTCGGTCCTTTCCTTATCGAATAAGGTGCAGGATGTTCTACAAGGAACACCGCAATGCAAAGCAAGAACTGTAGCTACCTGTTTTAATTTGAAATTCGATTCCACAACATCTTTTAGGTTTATTTTCTTTCATTAATCACATTAATGAATATCCCATCATTTAAGTCCACCTAAACATCACAGATAAATATAACGTACGTTTATGCCATCCGCATTCGCCTCGATGTCCCGTCTGCACCGTTAGGTTAGGTAACTAACGGCAGAGCAGGGCAGGGCTAGCACGGGTGTAAAACATAAGCAACGACTATATAATATATCATATATACTATATACAATATCTATCTGAACATATCACATGATCACATCACAGATAAAGCAGCAGAAAATATCATATGAAATATTGGATATACTAGGACGTTCGTGTTTTTAATACGAGCCAGTATAAAACACGGATTCCACGGTCGTGATGAATAGCCAATCCCACACCCCTAGACCCCTACGAGAGCGGCAAGCAACCCTACCAATTCTAGGGTTAGGAGATCCGAACTCGACTCCTCGAGATGGTCTCCCTCTGGACCCTAGAACCCGGTTACTTGTGCTCCCTGCCTTGGGTCTATCCTAATGCCGAAAAGTAAATAATATACATCAACGGTGACATCTTCCGCAACCTGGAAGTGCCCTAATAAAAGAATATTACATACAAGTTTTTACATGAATGAAAATGAAAAACACTCGTCTCACATAAAAAAAAACCCGGCTATTCCAACACGACGATCCAATATAACATATCCAGCAACACATAACATCACATGTCATCAACGTAAGTAAACATGCGTATCCCAATTGTCGTTGACATATAGCAACGAAACCGGCAATATCACATATTACACTTACGGTCACAGAAAAGAAAGTGTAAAACTACAACAGTTGGAATCCGCAAACTCTTTAGACATCGCATGCCTAACCAAATGAATTCCTTAGACATCGCATGCCTAACAATTATAAACCCCGCATTTTAGTCTCAATATCGAAAACACTTTTCAATATAAAGTCGGGCAATTCAACAAGATTCCCGGCATCCAGAACGAATGCTCGTCGCAAACTTTAGTGGACGGCCGCACCCCCGATACCGTCGACGAAGTGCACTAAGGTGGAACACCGCTGCCACGAGCACCCGAACGGATGCTTTTTGGCGACGGGGTTCTCCTACAGTCACTTGGTTGGGGCTATGGAGTGTATCTGTCTATTAAGTTTACCGGCGAGTATTCGTGTAATCAACGTGATTGCGACGGACTTTTGATCACATCAAAAATCCCGTGGCAACCAATCAAGTGAGACTAAACTGCTATGTTTATAACATCCAAATCAGTTATCTCATAACTACTTGTGGATTCCAAATATTGTATCACATTCCAGATAAAATAGAAAAATGTTAAACTTTTCGATCGAACATTCAAACACCCAAGTTTTCCCGAAACAGCTCAACACATGAAATAAGTTTAAAAACTTCCACTTCATGCCACAGTAGCAACGGTCCAGCCGTAGAAGGGTCAAGCCAACGCCTCACATGTGGCACGCCATACTGCCCCAAACCCTAAGGTTCAAAGGGCAGTTCAAGACGGTCACATAATCGAGTTAAGGTTTGTTGTCTTCTAGAGGGTCCATCGCGTTACTTGCACTACTTAGAACGTTCTTAAACCATGGAAAAATCCAACACTTGGAAATTTTCCGGCAGGGGAAAAATTGGGTATTTATATCCGGTCGAACTTTTTAACATATTCTAAAATTACCCGGAAAAACACACAGACAAAATGAGACAATCCGATCGAATCTGCGAACTCCCAATACAACCCAGAAAACTCAACTCTTGAGTAGAATTTAAAAATTCCCAGAAAACTCAGCACTAACAGATAGGAATTACTGTGCAATTTTCACAAAATAATGGTACAATATGGCCGCGGAACCGCCGCACGAGCCATGCTCGTGCCGCGTTTCCGTGGCGCTATAGTGGACTCAGGCACACGTGCTTCACATTTTTTCTTAGAAAACCCTGCTGAATTTTCTGCATATTTTTAATTCACAAAAATCCACGATTTCAAAAAATGTACAGAGAATGGTTTTGGATTAGGGTTTCGGGTTCGATCGGACTTCTAACATCGTCTACTCTTCATCTAAAGCTCTAGCTAGGCTCTGATACCACTGTAGGGTTCCTAGGCACACACATGAGGTTCCACAACAGATCAAACATGCCAAAATCAAATTTTTCTATCAAGTGCCAAGTAACCCTAAGCAAGATCGTAACTAGAGGTAAGGTGAAACATGCAAGTTAACAACTTAACAAGAAAGTGAAAGTGACAACAACCTTTATAGATCCGGTCCTCCACCTCTTTAGCTCCGTGATGACGTCCCTCCGCTGCGATCATCGGATCCTGGACTCTCGCAATGGTTTCATCGGAGAAATGATCGGGCTAGGTCGTCGACTTCGATGCCGAAGATGATCTACGTCGAGGCAACTCAAGATCAAGCTCCATCTTCACTTGGTCATAGAACTTGTGAAGATAACACACTCTACTGCATGGCAAGTGGTAGAGGATGAAGAAATAGGAAGTGGGTTCACTTTGGATTTGGATTCCTCACTCTTTTTCTCATGGCACCATTGTTGGTAGCAAGGTTCTTCTTCTTGAAGAAGAAGAAGAAGAAGAAGAAGAAGAAAGAATATGATAAGAATGATAAAATCAATTGATTAATAATAATAAATCAAGTGATCTTATCATATAGTAACTATGGGTTAGTGTAACTAGTGTAGAGACTAAACTAGAGTTTAGGTGAATGGTTAGGTTTAAGGAAAGAAACAAAATGGTCAAAGCTTCATGAAGCTTCAAGGTAAAAACAAAAGAAGCCACCATTTTCTTTCTTGCCCTAAAATAAATAAAATGAATAAGTAATTAAGAAAAGATAACAAAACCCTAACCATTAACCTAAACAAGGTTTAAAGCATACACACACCCAAGTTTGCATGTATCATCAAACATGATACAATCAAGTGCACAAAAATATATCACATATACTACTTGTGCACATCAAGTGAGAAAATCCATCTTAAGTGAACAAATACTAGTTAATGTAAAGTTATATATCAAATATATAATTATACATCAAATCATTAAATCAACACTTGATTTAACGATCCGGTCATATCGCATATGACCGACTAATATCCAATGTATCGACTTATCGAATCGATCCTCGATTCGATAACTAGGTTATATCGCATACTACCAATCGATACATTCATCGCGAGAATAGAATACGGTATCACATACACGCATTATTCTCGGTCCAGCACATATCTCATATGCGCTCCTATTTCGTTTCGCTTGAGCCAGGAAACCTCTGTGTAGGACTCTAAAGACTCGTCAATACGCCGGCAGCAGGTGATGATCATATCAAACACCCACAAGCTGCAAGCGGTCTGCTAAACGTAACGGCCACCCGGGTATTGAGCGATAAGAAGATCAACGAGCAAGCCCGCTCACACTCCTGTGAATCCAACCAGAAACACTTACCGTATAGTCTGGTCTGTTCGTCTGATATGTCGCATATCTCGCCTATGGGTGGTAAACGTCAGACCCCACTAGCTCGATAAGTCATGCCGATGTAAGGTCCATAACATAGCGTGAAACTACTGATAACACTTACCAGTAGATCATTGCAACCCTGGCCAGGGATTTCCAGTTATGGCCAGTCGAGCATAGCGCAACATCAACCCCCAATACCGGGAGAGACGAATCCCCTCCTATCGCTCATTGCCTCCATGTGAATCGGGACTGTATCCAAAAACCACCTGTTTGCACAACTCAGTAGAGCCGTGGTGGGTGGAAATCAAAGCACAATGGGATACACACAAGACTCTATGACGATCTCGGGTCAACAGACTAAGCTGTACCAGTGTCACCAGAGAACTGCCATCAGACGTGAGGTATAATACCATCTGGGAGTTCTCGGCGAGTCCGTTCAGTGTACCGAGTCTTTACTGAGCACCCGCATACCATCTCCGATGTCAAACACCAATGGATATGGGATCATCCATTTCCCATCACATGGGTCGAGAAGATATACGCTAGTCTACTCTGGAATATCGATGCCCCGTCTCGATATTCCCACGACTAGGAACATTGAAGGATGTACTCATTGACTACCCAGGCCCCACTAGTATGATCTACATCATAGTCCTGGAAGTCGAGCACACATCCTAAGGGCTTTATCAACATGTAACAGAGAGACAGAAAGTATAGACGTTAAGATAAAGAGCAACCAGATAGCGTACTATCATGTCGAGCAAGAAAGTCATACCTATATATGTCCCAGCATCCACTACAATATACATCCTATGTACAGTAATGGCCTCTAGGGCATACATATAACTAACAATTGATATCATCAAAACTTAGATTACGATAATACAAGACTTTACATTAAAATACCATTTTCTTTATAAACCTTTTCTGAAAGTTCTAAGTTGTATACAATTTTAAAACAAAATCTTTTAATAGGAAAATACGATATGTCATGGACATCGATCGTTTATCTAAACCTGACATTGTGGTGTCTAGGCAAGTGTGTCTGAGGCGAGTGGTTACTTAATTAGGACCACTACTTGTAGTGGAGAGCCTCCCACTCACCTGGCACTTACATGGCCGCAATTGGCGGTGAAGAGGCGATTTGAGGCTTCTAATGACATGTCGTTTAGACCATTTAGAAATAGGCTAGTTGGCTTAGGAAACCCTAGAATCTAAAATACGTAAATTTACACCCTTTTATAAATAAATATCTTATCTTTATAAAACCGTTTTCTAAATGATTAGTATTTATAAAATCTTTGCAAAGCGCCACTACAACCCACATTTGGGGAACCCGTTAGGGATTGTACGGTTTATCATGCACCCTCGGGCTTAGTAGTGCGAGATTCAAACCTTCGCAAGGAGCATTCGGTCTCGAAAGGTTTAGAATACGACATTTATGAAAAATGAGATTTTTGGAAAATAAAATATTTATTAAAAATTATTCTTGTATTAACATATATATTTATCATTTAACACCTATTTTATTATAAGATAAAATTTCCACCTTTTCCTAAAAATTACAAGATTAAAAGTTACATTAAAATACCATTAATTTCAAATAAATCAATATTACAGATTAATACCTTATTAGGATATATTCACTAGAAATATCACCAAATAAAATTACACTCATTATAACTATAAAGACGAATAATAAATACTTGAGGTGTATCTTGAAAACTATACAAAAGTACTTTTTACATAAAACCCCCTCAAGTTTTATAATTTACAATAAGGACCCTAACAAATATAGAACTTCAAATTACATTTCTTTTAGTCAGACTCGGGTTTGAGTCTGATTATTTCTGACTTGAATATGATTCAAGTCAATCTATATTCTTTAATACTCCAACTCAATATGTATACATGAATCCCAGAATCCAGTTAACAACTATATAACTTGACTGAATCAAACCATGGATATACATCCATTATTCCATATTCCATTTACCTGATTACGCAGTTGCAATATGTTTACTGATATCATGGTTTTGGTCAGTCATCCAACTTACACAATACAATACAACAATACTATCAAAACACTACGGGGTTTAAGGGGTAGATTGGTACGGAAGGTGTTAAAGGTGGCATGAGGTGGTCAGATTACGACACCTAACCTATATTCCGTTGCTGTTGTACCGTGGCTTAACGGTTCTTTGTACAATCCGTTTGCCCTGGTCTCTAGCATATAGAGACCCCCCTCGTATACACTGGCATCCTTATGTACCAAGCTACAAACAACAGCATGAACATAATATTCTACAACATAATATTTTAGAAAATACTCTTATTCTGTCTTTCTAATTCTTCTTTATCTTTGGGACTTACCGAGCGACCTGTTCGCTGACGACATTCTATTTCTTTCTTCTTTGAATGTCGTCAGGTGCTTTGGACCCAGCAGAGATCGAGCCCACCGGTGAAGACTTGGAGCAGTTTCACGAAGACCCCGAGCTCTAGATATTGTACCTTGTTCTATTCAGTATTTTCATTTCCTATTATGCCACTGTTTAGGCATCGCTTTTCATTTCAGTTGTATTTACTTTTCATGCATTGTACAAAAGAATGTTATTAATAAAGTTGCTGTTATTTCTATATCTCTTGTCTCTTGTGATTTACTTTTATATTGCTTAGATACGCTTAGCGTATGTACTTCTGAATACACACATATGCCGAAACTTGATTCATAAGATTCATGAAGTCTCACAATTTCCTGTCAGTACACTAGCACCAAACTTTTCTTGGATTTGTTACACTTTCCTTTTACAAATTTCGAAGACAAAATTTTTGTAAGGAGGGTAGACTATAACAACTCTATTTTTAATGTACAAAGAATTGATTTGAATTCAATGTATACTTGGAGTATTTATTGCAGCTGATCTCTCTTTAAGTATTTATTTCACTCCATAATTACAAGAAGGAGCTTGTAGCTCATTCGTAATGTAAGTCCACGTTACCTCTCCCGGTACTTACGGGCTTGCGGAAATGATGAAAAACGATTTTTCAAGAGGTGGTAACATGGACTCAAAATACGGATCTTTGTTAAACAACTAACTAACAACATAACTAGAGTTTTTCCTACTCGGTTAGGGGGCTATACCTTTCTTGAACTCCTTCGTCTTCAACTCTTTCCGGTGTACGGATCGGCCTCACCTCGTCGTCTCCTTGCGCCGAAGATGGATCCACCTGAAAGCTTCTACCTTTGGCTTCTTCTTCGAACTTGAAGAAACTAAAGCACTTGGTTTGCTAAACCTTGTGAACTAGGATGAGTAGAGAAGCGATATGGGTTTTTTTTTATCTCTAAGGCAATGTTTCTCAACTCATGAGATGGAGTTGCCTTGAACTAGAGAGAGCAAGAGGAAGAGCAAGAGGGAGAGCTTGAGCATGAGAGAGAAGAAGAATGATAGAATGAGCCAACCCCTTTTCCTCCCATGCTCCCATAACAAATAATAATAATAATAATAATAATAATAATGGAGTATTATGTGATGGTTCATATCATATCAAGTGGCATTATCATTTCATGCACTCATATTGCAAAGCATAACAAGCAAGCAAAAGTCTTTGCCATGAAATGATAGCCATTGCAATGATGATGGTCAATTAGTCCAACCTAGTCAACCGATCAACAAAGTCAACAAGTCAACAAAGTCAACCCCTCATCTCAACCATGACACAATAATACTTAATTAATATTATCATTAATCATATTTATTATTCTCATTAGGGTTTAGTAAAAGTCAATGGTCAACAGTGAACAGTCAACAGTCAATAACCCCATTGAGAATCCTCTGCCTCTGTCTCTCTGTCAACTGTGCATACACACCCGCATCCGCGTTCCGAGGAAAACGAATACAACCGAGATAAAACCAATCCCAAAACGTACACTAGGATCTGGTTTAAACCAAAGCCCGCTAGTGTTAACTGTCCGGACACCAAACGTGCACAAGTGCACGGATGTGACCGAACCCTGTCGCAAAACCATGCGACCTCTACTCTTTTGCCTAAAGGCGAATAGCTTTCTGTGTGGGACTCTAAAGACTCGACACTACGCTTGCAGTGGGTTTAACCACAGACCGCAAGCGGCACTAGCTGTGCGTAACGTTCCCCACGTAGATGCCGACAAGAAGACTGACGAGGTGAAACCCATCTGAAATCCTACTGAGCCTGAATATGACAATCTCCGTATAGTCCGGTCTGTTCGTCTGATACATCGCATGGCGGGACTAGGGGGCGGTAAACGTCAGTCCTCTAATAGCGGTACAAGTCGTGTCGGAGTGTAGCCCATAACACCCTGAGATAGCACTGGAAACCTACCAATATATTTCGCTTGCCCTGGCCAGGGACTACTCGTGTAATGGCTCTCCTAGACAAAGCGCGATGTCAACCCCCAATACCGGGAGATACGAATCCTGTCTAACCGTCACTGCCTCTAAGTGCTTCGGGACTGCACCCAAAAACTACCTGTTTGCACGACTCCTTTGAGTCGTGGTAGGGTAGTAATCAAAGTACAGTGGGAACACACTCGAGGCGAAGTGACAGTGTCAAGTCAGCGGACTAAGCTGTACTCATGTCACCTAGGAACTGATAACTGACGATAGGTATAGTACCAACCAACAGTTCCCGACGAGTCCTGTTCCGTGTACTCGTAACCCAACGAGCACCCGCATACTATCTCCAGTATGACGTACTGATGGCTGTGGGACAGACCATCTCCCCTGCTGGGATGAGAAGCGCATATGCTAGTCTACTCCAGAGTATCGATGCCCTGTCTCGATAGTCCTACGACTAGGGACCTGTATAAGGATGTGCTTATAGATTACCCAGCCCCCACGAGTGTGACTGCCATCACAACGCTGGTAATCAAGCTAAGATCCTAAGGGCTCTACTAATATGTATAAGCGATATGCTAAAAGAAACACATGCACATATTGAAGTAGAAACAAACCAAGTAGCATACTACCATTTTGAGCAAGATTGTCTATACCACTGTGAATATCCCAAGCTTCCATTAAGTAATATACAAGCTAGTATGATACAGTAATGTCCTCTAGGGCATATACACTAACAATCTCCCACTTGCACTAAGGCCATGAACTGGCGTATCGAAGACCTATCATCTCGATCAGCCGCTCGAACTGAGTCTGGAGTAAGGCCTTCGTGAGTGGATCAGCAGTGTCATCTTCTGTATTTACTCTCTTCACCTCGATCTCCCGGCGATCTACGATCTCCCTGATCAGGTGGTACCGCCTCAAAATGTGCCTGGACTTCTTATGGGACCTCGGTTCCTTCGCTAAAGCTATAGCGCCGTTGTTGTCACAGTACAGCGGTATTGGATCAACACTGGTAGGAACCACCTGAAGCTCCGTGAGGAACTTCTTCATCCAGACAGCTTCCTTTGCGGCATCGCAAGCAGCTATGTACTCCGCTTCCATAGTTGAGTCAGCAACGGTTTCCTGCTTGGAACTCTTCCAGCAAACCGCCCCTCCATTGAGGGTAAAGACATAACCCGACATGGACTTGGAGTCATCCCTGTCACTCTGGAAGCTGGAGTCAGCAAAGGACTCGATCTGGAGGTCTTTTCCGCCATACACCAAGAACATCTCCTTAGTTTTTCTCTGGTACTTGAGAATGTTCTTTACTGCTATCCAGTGTTTCTCCCCTGGGTTCGACTGATACCGGCTTACAACGCTCAATGCGTATGCTACATCTGGTCTGGTACACAACATCAAATACATAATAGATCCTACCGCAGATGCGTAGGGTATTGATGACATGCGAGCCCTTTCCAAATCAGTCTTGGGAAACATCTCTTTGGAGAGGGTGATTCCGTGACAAGCCGGTAGATTACCGCGCTTGGAATCATCCATACTAAATCGTTTCAGTATGGTGTCGATGTACCTTGACTGTGAAAGTCCCAACATCCTTTTAGATCTATCACGATAGATCTGGATCCTCAGAATGTAGTTGGCATCGCCCAGGTCCTTCATGGAGAACCTCTGTGACAAGAATCCTTTGACTGACTGTAACATAGGAATATCATTTCCTATTAGGAGAATGTCATCGACGTACAAGACGAGGAATACCACATTTCTCCCTACAATCTTACTGTAATTGCATGGTTCATCTGGGTTTTTGATAAAGTCGAATTCTTTGACAGTATCATCAAAGCAGATGTTCCAACTCCGCAATGCCTGCTTCAGTCCATAGATGGACTTGAGCAACTTGCACACTTTACCGCTGCTCCTACTCTGAATGAATCCCTCTGGCTGATCCATATAGACGCAATCTTCCAAATATCTATTTAGGAAAGCCGTATTTACGTCCATCTGCCAGATTTCATAATCGTGGAAGACAGCAATGGCAAGAAGGACCCGAATGGATTTCAGCATAGCCACTGGAGAAAAGGTTTCGTCATAGTCCAAACCCGGTCTTTGACGAAAACCCTTTGCAACAAGTCTAGCCTTATAGGTCTCAACCTATCCATCTACACCAATCTTCCTTTTCAAGATCCACTTGCATCCTACGGGTTTTACCCCATCTTGAGCAACGTCCAACGTCCATACTTTGTTGGTGTACATGGACTCCATTTCGGTCCACATTGCATCCAGCCATTTTACCGAGTCACCGCTCTGAATGGCTTGCTGGAAGCTAGTAGGCTTATCATAATCAATAGTGCAATCCTCTCTATCCCCGTTTATGAGGAAACCATAGTATCTCTCGGGCGGATGAGACTGCCTACTACTCCTGCGGAGCGGCGCAGGAATGTCCGGTTCTCCTGAAACTTCTGGTTCATCCAAGCGTTCAGTAACAGCTTGTGGTACTGGAATTTCTTCCAGTTCTATTGCGCTCCCACTTATCTGATTTTCCAAAAATTCAGTTTCCAAGAAGTGGGCATGCGGAGAAACAAAAACTTTTTGTTCTTCTGCGGAATAGAAAAGATACCCCTGGAGTTCTTTGGGTATCCCACAAACTTACACAGTACTAAGCGTGCCTCGAGCTTGTCCGCATGCTGCTTTTTTACAAAAGCTGGACATCCCCATATCTTAAGATACTTAAGACAGGGTTTCTTCCCACTCCACATCTGATATGGGGTGGTAGGCACAGTCTTGGTTGGATCCTTGTTCAAGAGATATGCAGCTGCTTCTAGTACATAACCCCAGAAAGATTGCAGTAACTCAGCCTTACTCATCATGGAACGAACCATATCCAATAGGGTTCGATTCCGCCTTTCAGATACACCGTTGTGTTGTGGTGTGTATGGAGGAGTACGCTGAGAGAGAATTACATTCTCTTTTAAGTAGTCCAGAAACCCGGCACTCAAGTATTCACCACCTCGATCAGATCTCAGTGTCTTTATACTTTTGCCTATTTGTTTTTCAACTTCATTCTTGTATTCCCGAAATTTCCCAAAGGCCTCGGATTTGTGCTTCATTAAGAAGACATGTCCATACCTAGAGAAATCATCTGTGAAAGTAATGAAGTATGAATAACCACTTCGCGCATGTGTAGACATTGCATCACACACATCACTGTGTATGAGTCCCAAGAGCGAGCTCGCTCTTACCTCTTGTCCAGTGAACGGAGTCTTTGTCATCTTTCCCAGAAGATAAGATTCACAAGTGGCATAAGACTGATACTCGAACGGATTCAAGTATCCCTCTTTATATAACTTAGTTAATCGTGTCTCATTAATGTGACCCAGTCTATAATGCCATAAGAAAGCCTGATTTGTTTCCGGAGACTTTCTTTTAAGTGTGTTCTGGACACTGAATATCTGAGCTTGATTTAATACGTATATCCCGTTATTTAATGTACCTGACCCAATCAGAACTTGATTTAGGTGGATGTGTACTACATCGCTTACAAAAGTAAATTCATATCCTTCCTTAGAAAGTAAGGATACAGATATGATATTACAAGTCGCACCTGGTACATACAAACAGTTACGCAAAATCAATATCTGCCCAGTTGTCAGTCCAAGATGATATTCCCCTACGGATTCAGCATCCATGCTCATTCCGTTAGCAACCCTGAGAGTCATATCACCTTTCCTGATAACCCTACGGTTTCTCAGAGCCTGTAATGAATTACAAATGTGAGATCCTGATCCGGTATCCAATACCCAGGAAGTAGGGTTAACTGACATACAGTTCTCTATCACAAACACACCCGAAGCCGAAGCCACAACATGCTTCGAATTCTGGCTACTGGCTTTGCTAGCCCTGCAATCCTTCTGCCAATGTTCATTCCCGTAACAATAGGATCCTCCCTCTTTTACTACATCCAGTCCCGAAACTTTTGCCCTTCCCTTTCCTTCTTCATCCCTGGTTTCCTTCAGGGTATAAGCAGAGGGCAGGGACTGTAGAATTAAGTCAGTACTTGACCCATTCTCCAACGTGGTCTCCAGGTCCGTGAGCTCAAAATAGCTGGTCTCTGTAAGGACGTTGCTCCCTACAGATGACCCGACAGCCAACCTCGCTTGAAGCAATTCGTTTGAGGTCTCATATCTTGCGATACGAGATTGCTCTCCATATAAATCTTTGTTATGGAGGAAGATAGAAACTGAGTCCATCTTCTCGTGCTGCCTCTAGTTTGCACCATTAACTGAGGCTAACACGAGGCACTTGGCTTTCGCATAGTCTTTTTCCGATGTCATACGGATGTCAATGTCCGTGACAGGGGAAACTGGTCCTGAGACGGCAAGGGTTTGATTAGTTAAGAGGTGTCCCAGCTTGTCATGGGTAATGGACATCTGGACAGACCTTTGCCAATCATAACAGTCAGGTTCAGTCATTTTATTATCTAGATGTAAACTATGTGCGGTCACTGGGTCGCTGCAATTAAGAGAAAGAGAAGAAAACACTCAGCATGATGCTCTTGCCAGTTTGGATTGGTTTTTAATTTATCTAAACAGAATGGCTCCCACTGTCTCTAGAATCCCTCCTCAAACCATAAAGGAAGAATTAGTCAGGATCAATCTCACCGTACAATACTTGCTTAACCGTTCATCCAGGCTGGTGTCGGTACTTCGAGGGATCTTTTCCAACGCTTTCGCGAAGTTCCTTAATTAAATAACCTCTTTTCCCTGTGGGCGTAGCCCCGCTAACACCTTTCTAAACACCTACTTGGTTTATAGCATTGATCGTTAAGCGAGAAAGTTCCGGTGGAGTACCATATACTCACAGTAGGATCGGGATCCAAATATCATCGCGTGAAAAAACTGAAGGAATCCTACCAGAATCATCACACTCTAAATGGTATGCAGCGTAGCAAGTTTCAGTTCTTTTGAAACTCCCGATGTGGATTTTTGCCCCATGCTTTTATGACCTTGACGAAGGTCAACAAATCATAAGTCACATGTCAAGTTCTACCCGTCATTGTCCAGGTTAATTTGAACCCACCCGTATATACCCTTGACGAAGGTCAACAAAGTAATACGACTGTCCCAAACCAACGCGTCTATCTATGCTACGTATGAACACCCAACAGCTACCAATCACTATGCCTTGACGAAGGTCAACAAACATAGCTTGAATACTATTGAATATTCATACGAAACGACGGAGGGCTACGAATGGTTTTGGCGAAACCTTGAACGTAGTGAACTTGATATAATCGATGGAACGAGATAGCTTTTAAAAGGAGTGGCTTAAGCTCCGCGTTTAAAAGTTATTTTGAAAAGAAACCGAGTGGTTTTGAAAGTGTTCCAACGACTTTTACTTGGTTTATTTTTCTTGCATTAATTCCAATGCGTCCTATCATTTAATCCTACCATTGCAGAAAACAACCAAAATATGACGTATGCTTATGCCATCCGCATTCGCCACGGGGCCCCGTCATTACCCGTTAGGTTACTTAACTAACGACAGAGCGGGGGCTGGACTAGCGCGGATGCAAAACATAAGCAACGCCTAAATAATATCATATATAGATATATTGCAATGATAGCCATTTCAGATCACAGATGAATACATTGGATATACTAGAAATCCGCAATTCGTACGAGCCTGTAACGAAAAGCGGATTACACGGTCGCGATGAATAGCCATACCCCACCCTAGACCCCTACGGGTGCGGCAAACTACCCGCCAAATATCCGAAGTGGAGCAACCTCCCTCAACGACGTGAGTAGGCCACTCGGCACTTCGAGATACCCGGTAGTTTGTGCACCCCACCTTGGGTCTATCTTAGGAGCAAAAACAGTAAAAAGAAATTATACAATGACGGCTACAACCCCGACCCAGTTGTGCGACCAAAAATAATATTACATCAATTTACATATTACATGAATTGAAAGATAAAAGAAAACTCTCATCTCACAACCCCCCGGCTATTCATCCGCGACAATCCAATGAATTCATATACACATACCATCAACATTACAGATCACAGATATGTATAACCCCCACTAATCGACGTATAGCGATTAGCGGACGTTCAATACATATAACACATCACAGATATAAACCCGTCAGCTTAAGTCTTTAGAAGTTCGATCAAAATACGGATTTTCAATCCCCAAAAACTAATTTTCTTTCTGGAAAATCTGGGCAGAAAAAACATAATTTAAAAATCCAAAAACAGCCCTAGAAACACTCTGCAGGAAATTTGACCCACGGCCGAGTCAACTCGGTCGTGGATCCGCGGCGGGAGCATACTCCCGCCGCGGTTCCGTGGCGCGTTGACCGAGTTTGTGGACCAAATTTCTTGGGTGTTTCATAAAAAGCCTGAGTCGATTTTTGGTGCATGATTTATCATTTTTTGAACAGAATACAGAATCGTCAGAAACTTGATTTTTCGGGTTCGTTTCGCGACTTTTTCTCCGATCGAATTTCTAGTTACTTTGCTAACATGTTAGATAGTGTTTAACTAGGCTCTGATACCACTGTAAGTCCACGTTACCTCTCCCGGTACTTACGGGCTTGCGGAAATGATGAAAAACGATTTTTCAAGAGGTGGTAACATGGACTCAAAATACGGATCTTTGTTAAACAACTAACTAACAACCTAACTAGAGTTTTTCCTACTCGGTTAGGGGGCTATACCTTTCTTGAACTCCTTCGTCTTCAACTCTTTCCGGTGTACGGATCGGCCTCAACTCGTCGTCTCCTTGCGCCGAAGATGGATCCACCTGAAAGCTTCTACCTTTGGCTTCTTCTTCGAACTTGAAGAAACTAGAACACTTGGTTTGCTAAACCTTGTGAACTAGGATGAGTAGAGAAGTGATATGGGTTTTCTTTTATCTCTAAGGCAATGTTTCTCAACTCATGAGATGGAGTTGTCTTGAACTAGAGAGAGAGTAAGAGGAAGAGCAAGAGGGAGAGCTTGAGCATGAGAGAGAAGAAGAATGATAGAATGAGCCAACCCCTTTTCCTCCCATGCTCCCATAACAAATAATAATAATAATAATAATAATAATTGAGTATTATGTGATGGTTCATATCATATCAAGTGGCATTATCATTTCATGCACTCATATTGCAAAGCATAACAAGTAAGCAAAAGTCTTTGCTATGAAATGATAGCCATTGCAATGATGATGGTCAACTAGTCCAACCTAGTCAACAAAGACAACAAGTCAACCCCTCATCTCAACCATGACACAATAATACTTAATTAATATTATCATTAATCATATTTCTTATTCTTATTAGGGTTTAGCAAAAGTCAATGGTCAACAGTGAACAGTCAACAGTCAATAACCCCAATGAGAATCCTCTGCCTTTGTCTCTCTATCAACTGTGCATACACACCCGCATCCGCGTTCTGAGGAACACGAATACAACCGAGATAAAACCAATCCCAAAACGTACACTAGGATTTGGCTTAAACCAAAGCCCGCTAGTGTTAACTGTCCGGACACCAAACGTGCACAAGTGCACGGATGTGACCGAACCCTGTCGCAAAACCATGCGACCTGTCGCAAAACCATTCGACCTCTACTCTTTTGCCTAAAGGCGAATAGCTTTCTGTGTGGGACTCTAAAGACTCGACACTACGCTGGCAGTGGGTTTAACCACAGACAGCAAGCGGCACTAGCTGTGCGTAACGGTCCCCAGGTAGATGCCGATAAGAAGACTGACGAGGTGAAACCCATCTGAACTCCTACTGAGCCTGAATGTGACAATTTCCGTACAGTCCGGTCTGTTCGTCTGATACATCGCATGGCGGGCCTAGGAGGCGGTAAACGTCAGTCCCCGAATAGCGGTACAAGTCGTGTCGGAGTGTAGCCCATAACACCCTGAGATAGCGCTAGAAACCTACCAGTATATCTCGCTTGCCCTGGCCAGGGACTACTCGTGTAATGGCTCTTCTAGACACAGCGCGATGTCAACCCCCAATACCGGGAGAGACGAATCCTGTCTAACCGTCACTGCCTCTAAGTGCTTCGGGACTGCACCTAAAAACTACCTGTTTGCACGACTCTTTTGAGTCATGGTAGGGTAGTAATCAAAGTACAGTGGGAACACACTCGAGACGTAATGACAGTGTCAAGTCAGCGGACTAAGCTGTACTTATGTCACCTGGGAACTGATAACTGACGATAGGTATAGTACCAACCAACAGTTCCCGACGATTCCTGTCCAGTGTACTCGTAACCCAACGAGCACCCGCATACTATCTCCAGTACGACGTACTGATGGCTGTGGGACAGACCATCTCCCCTGCTGGGATGAGAAGCGCATACGCTAGTCTACTCCGGAGTATCGATGCCCTGTCTCGATAGTCCTACGACTAGGGACCTGTATAAGGATGTGCTTATAGATTACCCAGCCCCCACGAGTGTGACTGCCATCACAACGCTGGTAATCAAGCTAAGATCCTAAGTGCTCTACTAATATGTATAAGCGATATGCTAAAAGAAACACATGCACATATTGAAGTAGAAACAAACCAATTAGCATACTACCATTTTGAGCAAGATTGTCTATACAACTGTGAATATCTCAAGCTTCCATTAAGTAATATACAAGCTAGTATGATACAGTAATGGCCTCTAGGGCATATACACTAACAGGTAATACCTTGCACTGCTGAACCAAGCCACCAGAGTTCAAATCCCATGCCCCACATTATTTTTATATTTATTTTGTTTTAAATTTTTGGAAAGTCAACTGTAAAAAGGCCATAACTCTCAAAATATGTACTGGACAACAAAAAGTAAATATACCAAATTGTACCCCCGAAGAATCCCCGGCCATTGGACCCCTGACTCGGCCCGACTCGGCGCCGCCGCCTGGCGACTCGGCCGACTCGGTCCGGCGCCGCCGGCCGGACTTGGCCGGACGGCCGAGTCACCAATAGAGAAAAGTTGGGTCTTGACCTGGTCCACCCTCCTGCATACTCTAAATGCTTGGATCGGTTATAATTTCGCCAATAAATCTCTTTTACTCCTATGTTTAATGAATTTTTAATGATTTTGTATATTTTTTATAATTTTTTTATTCAAAACCCTAACCCTAGCCTAACCCTATATAAACCCCCATACCCTCTATCCTTTCACCCTACATTCCTAAGTCCACTCTATAAAAATTTCAAGAGAACTTGGTACGTCGGAAAACGAGCAAAAGGCGAAGCGCTGCCGAAATCGACGGCGAAATCCCGGCGATCGTACTAGGACCTCTTCACGACGTTTTGACGCACCGACAAACCCACTATCTTCCTATCACTCTCTAGCGTTGTCCAAACCCGTAAGTCCCCTTTTCTACCTTTCTTTTCCTTCATAATAATACGACTTTTTAAAACCCGACGGAAATCGGAACAAACCGATTTCCGATTCGGTTTTCTATCAAAACTCACTTGTCACTAATTTCATAATGCTTAAATATATTCATGTTGACTACTAATCACTTAAAAATCAATTTGGATAAAGTTTCTCACATGAAATGATAACTTTTGCAAAATATCGTATTTTCGCACTTAAATACCACTATGTTTAGTTTATCACATTTAACCCTTTAACATTGCTATACCATAAAATAGATCACGAGGTAATGACCTACCCCCCCACACACACAAATACAACCCTAATTGATATCGTCAAAACTTAGAATACGATAATACAAGATTTTATATTAAAATACCATTTTCTTTATAAACCTTTTCTAAAAGTTCTAAGTTGTATACAATTTTAAAAAAAAAAATCTTTTAATAGGAAAATACGATATGTCATGGACATCGATCGTTTATCTAAACCTGACTTTGTGGTGTCTAGACAAGTGTGTCTAAAGAGAGTGTTTACTTAATTAGGTCCACTACTTGTAGTGGAGAGCCTCCCACGCATCTGGCACTTACCTGGCCGCAATTGGCGGTGAAGAGGCGATTTGAGGCTTCGAATGACGTGTCGTTTAGACCATTTAGAAATAAGCTAGTTGGCTCAGGAAACCCTAAAATCTAAAATACAGAAATTTATACCCTTTTACAAATAAATACCTTATTTTTATAAAACCGTTTTCTAAATAATTAGTATCTTTTAAATCTTTGCAAAGCGCCACTACAATCCACCTTTGGAAAACTCGTTAGGGATTGTACAGTTTATCGTGCACCCTCGGGCTTAGTAGTGCGAGATTCAGACCTCCGCTAGGAGCATTCGGTCTCGAAAGGTTTAGAATACGACATTTATGAAAAATAAGATTTTTGGAAAATAAAATATTTACTAAAAATTATTCTTGTATAGATATATGTATATTTATCATTTAAACACATTTTATTATAAGATAAAGTTTCCACATTTTCCTAAAAATTACAAGATTAAAAGTTACATTAAAATACGATGAATTTCAATTAAATCAATATTACAAAATTAATACTTTTATTTATGTAATTAGGATATTCTCACTAGAAATAACACAAATAAAATTTACACTCATTATAACTATAAAGACGAATAATAAATACTTGAGGTGTATCTTGAAAACTATGCAAAAGTATTTTTACATAAAACCTCTCAAGTTTTATAATTTATAATAAGGACCCTAACAATTATAGAACTTCAAATTACATTTATTTTAGTCTGACTCGGGTTTGAGTCTGATTATTTCTGACTTGAATATGATTCAAGTCAATCTATATTCTTTAATATTCCAACTCAGTATGAACACATGAATCCCAGAATCCAGTTAACAATCTATACAACTTGATTGAATCAAACCATGGATATACATCCATTATTCCGTTATTCCATTTACCTGATTATGCAGTTACAATCTGTTTACTGATATCATAGTTTTGGTCAGTCATCCAACTTACACAATACAATACTACAATACTATCAAAACACTACGGGGTTTAAGGGGTAGATTGGTACGGAAGGTGTTAAAGGTGGCACGAGGTGGTCAGATTAAGACACCTAACCTATATTCCATTGCTGTTGTACTGTGGCTTAACGGTTCCTTGTACATTCTGTTTTCCCTGGTCTCTAGCATATAGAGACTCCTCTCGTATACACTGGCATCCTTCTGTACCAAGCTACAAACAACAGCGTTAACACAATATTCTACAATATTTTGCAATCTCTTTAGAAAATACTTCTTATTCTGTCTTTTCTAATTCTTTTTTATCTTTGGGACTTACCGAGCGACCTGTTTGCTGACGAAATTCTATTTCTTTCTTCTTTGAATGTCGTCAGGTGCTTGGGACCCAGCAGAGATAGAGCCTACCGGTGAAGACTTGGAGCAGTTTCACGAAGACCCTGAGCTCTAGACATTGTATCTTGTTCTATTCAGTATTTTCATTTCCTGTTATGCCATTGTTTAGGCATCGCTTTTCATTTCCGTTGTATTTACTTTTCATGCATTATACAAAAGAATGTTATTAATAAAGTTGCTGTTATTTCTACATCTCTTGTCTCTTGTGATTTACTTTATATTGCTTAGATACGCTTAGCGTATGTACTTCTAAATATATACGTAGCGGACCTCGTCGCGTCCACTTCGCCGTACACTGAGTATATACGCATCCGCAATATTCATAAATCTTTAGAATCAAGTTTTCCGGGAGTACTTAGACATGTTTGTTGTCATCTTCAACGACGACATCCTGGTGTATTCTAAGAGTCGGAAAGAACCTGCAGAACATCTACGAATTGTCCTGGAATCTCTTCAAGAACATCAGCTTTATGCCAAGTACAGCAAGTGCGAGTTTTGGCTAAATCAAGTTGGTTTTCTTGGACATATCGTATCAGGAGAAAGAATCTCTGTAGATCCAGCGAAAGTTTCGGCAGTTAGCGAATGGCCTACACCAAAGTCAGTGAAGGATATTCGAAGTTTCTTGGGTTTAGCTGGATATTACAGAAGGTTTATTGAAGGCTTTTCGAAGATAGCAATGCCCCTGACCAATCTCACACGTAAAGATGAAGAATTTGTGTGGTCAGAAGCATGCGAACAAGCTTTCGTAGAACTCAAGTCAAGGTTGACATCAGCACCTATTCTCGTCATACCGGATCAATCTGGAGGATTCGAAGTGCATTGCGATGCATCCGGTAAGAGATTAGGATGTGTTCTACATCAGCACGGTAAGGTTGTGGTTTATGCTTCAAGACAGCTGAAGATTCACGAGCGCAATTATCCGACGCATGATTTGGAGTTGGCAGCCGTCATCTTTGCTCTCAAGATTTGGCGTCATTATCTACTTGGTGAACGAGTGAACATCTACATAGATCATAAGAGCCTGAAGTACGTGTTTACTCAGAAGGAGTTGAATATGCGGCAGAGAAGATGGTTAGAACTCATGGCGGACTTTGACATCAACTTGCAATATCACCCAGGGAAGGTGAATGTAGTACCTGATGCTCTTAGTCGCCAACCATTAGCAATGAATCTCACCGCTCAGTGGAAGCTTCAACAAGAATTGCATCAGATGGAGATTGAAGTAGTCATGCCAGGTAATGCTTCAAGTTTGATGAATTTACAAGTTCAATCAACCATTGTTAATCAGATCAAAGCAGCTCAAGCCAGCGATGCTAAGTTGCAAAAGATCAGAGAACAAGTGGAGAATGGACTCAGAACAGACTTCATCATCCATGAAGTCGGATCTTTGAGATAGGCAACAGATTGGGTGTACCAAAAGGGCCTGTTCGGGAAGAGTTAATAAAAGAAGCTCACAGCTCTCCATATTCAGTACACCCTGGAGGTACCAAAATGTACAAAGATCTACGTCAGAATTATTGGTGGCATGGAATGAAGAGTGAAGTAGCCAGAAGCGTCGCAAAATGCTTGGTGTGTCAGCAAGTAAAGGCTGAACATCACAGGACTGCTGGATTACTTCAACTGTTACCAATCCCAGAATAAAAGTGGCAACATATCATGATGGACTTTGTGACTGCTCTTCCTCGCAGCACAAAGGGTAACGATGCCATATGGGTCATTGTGGATCGACTCACAAAGTCGGCTCACTTCATCCCATTTCGAGTTGGCCAATCAACTGAGACACTAGCAAAGAAATACATGGAGGTAATAATCTAATTTAGATTTAAAACTCTTCATAATATACTATCTCTGATACCCATGAACTCATACAGGAAATTGTGAGACTTCATGGAGTACCGGTCTGCATTGTCTCCGATCGTGACACCAGATTCCGATCGCAATTTTGGCAGAGTCTGCAAGCAAGCTTGGGAACAAGTCTGAACTTCAGCACGGCTTATCATCCACAAACAGATGGACAGTCGGAATGAACTATTCAGATCTTGGAGGATATGCTTAGAGCATGTATGCTAGACTTCAAGGGATCGTGGGAAGATCACCTACATCTTGTGGAGTTTTCGTACAACAACAGCTACCAAGCAAGCATAGGAATGGCACCTTTTGCAGCATTGTATGGAAGGAAATGTCGATCGCCATTAAGTTGGGACGACATCGGAGATAGGGAACTTCTTGGACCGGGGATGATAGTAGCAACCGTTGATGTGGTTCGTACTATCAGGGAAAGGATGCGCATAGCCCAAGATCGACAGAAGCACTGGGCTGATGCAAAGAGACGACACTTGGAGTTCCAGCCAGGAGATCACGTATTCCTGAAGATATCTCCGAACCGCGGAGTGATCCGATTTGGAAGACGGGTTAAGCTAAGTCCGAAATACATTGGACCGTTCGACATACTCGAACGAGTCGGTGAAGTGCCATACCGTTTAGCGCTTCCACCTTCATTGGAAGGAGTGCATAATGTGTTCCATATATCCCAACTCAGAAAGTATGTGAGTGATCCCAGCCATGTTCTCGATCAATCTGAGCTCACTATACAGCCCAACTTGTCTTGTGAGCAACAGCCCGTGGAGATCCTGGACAGGAAAGTGAAGACACTTCGGAATAAGGAAGTCAACTTGGTTCGAATGATGTGGAAGAAAGACACTCCAAGAGAGTCCACTTGGGAAAGGGAGGATGAAATGCTTACTAGATATCCATACCTCTTTGTAAACTAGTCCTCAAATAAAAGTTGCAAATTTCGAGGACGAAATTTTTGTAAGGAGGGTAGACTATAACAACTCCATTTTTAATTTACAAAGAATTGATTTAAATTCAATTTATACTTGGAGTATTTATTGCAGCTGATATCTCTTTAAGTATTTATTTCACTCCATAATTATAAGGAGCTTGTAGCTCATTGGTAATACCTTGCACTGCTGAACCAAGCCACCAGAGTTCAAATCCCATGCCCCACATTATTTTTTATATTTATTTTGTTTTAAATTTTTGGAAAGTCAACAGTCAAACCATCATAACTCACAAAATTTATACTGAAGGCAAAAAGTTAAATACACCAAAAATCCACCCAGAAGATCCCCCACCCGACGAGCCCTCGACTCGGCCCGACTCGGGCCTGCGCCGCTGGCCGGACTCAACCGGACGGCCGAGTCGTCAAAACGGAATTTTTCCGTGTTGACCTGGTCTTCTCACCTTAAAACTTTATTTTCCCAGATCGGTTATCAAATTCTCCATAAATCACTTTTACTCCAAAATTAAATGATTTTTAATGGTTTTTTAATATATTTTAATATATTTTTTTAATTAAAACCCTAACCCTAGCCTAACCCTATATAAACACCCTACCCTCTACCCTCTCACCCTACATTCCTAAGCCCACTCTCTAAAAATTTCAAGAGAACTTGGTACGTTAGAAAACGAGCGAAAGGCGAAGCGCTGCCGAAATCGACGGCGAAATCCCGGCGATCGTACTAGGATCACTTCACGACGTTTCGATGCAGCGACAAACCCACTACCTTCCTAGCACTCTCTAGCGTTGTCCAAACCCGTAAGTCCCTCTTTTTCTATCTTTCTTTCTTCCTTTAAAATACGATTTTTCAAACTCGACGGAAATCGGAACAAACCGATTTCCGATTCGGCTTTTATATCAAAACTCACTAGTCACTAGTTCCATAATACTTAAACATATTCATGTTGACTACTAATCACTTAAAAATCAATTTGGATAAAGTTTCCCACATGAAATGATAACTTTTGCAAAATACCATATTTTCGCACTTAAATACCACCATGTTTAGTTTATCATATTTAACCCTTTAACATTGCTATACCTTAAAATAGATCACGAGGTAATGACCTACCTCCACACACACGCAAATACAACCCTAATTGATATCATCAAAACTTAGAATACGATAATACAAGATTGTACATTAAAATACCATTTTCTTTATAAACATTTTCTGAAAGTTCTAAGTTGTATACAATTTTAAAGCAAAATCTTTCAATAGGAAAATACGATATGTCATGGACATCGATCGTTTATCTAAACCTGACTTTGTGGTGTCTAGGCAGGTGTGTCTAAGGCGAGTGGTTACTTAATTAGGACCACTACTTGTAGTGGAGAGCCTCCCACTCACCTGGCCACAATTGGCGGTGAAGAGACGATTTGAGGCTTCTAATGACGTGTCGTTTAGACCATTTAGAAATAGGCTAGTTGGCTTAGGAAACCCTAGAATCTAAAATACGGAAATTTACACCCTTTTGCAAATAAATACCTTATTTTTATAAAACCGTTTTCTAAATGATTAGTATTTATAAAATCTTTGCAAAGCGCCACTACAACCCACATTTAGGAAACCCGTTAGGGATTGTACGGTTTATCGTGCACCCTCGGGCTTAGTAGTGCGAGATTCAGAGCTCCGCAAGGAGCATTCGGTCTCGAAGAGTTTAAATACGACATTTAAGAAAAATGAGATTTTTGGAAAATAAAATATTTATTAAAAAATATTCTTGTATAAACATATATATATTTATCATTTAAACACCTACTTTATTATAAAATAAAGTTTCCACCTTTTTCTAAAAATTACAAGATTAAAAGTTACATTAAAATACCATGAATTTCAATTAAATCAATATTACAAAATTAATACTTTTATTTATGTAATTAGGATATGTTCACTCGAAATAACACAAATAAAATTTACACTCATTATAACTTAAAAGACGAATAATAAATACTTGAGGTGTATCTTGAAAACTATGCAAAAGTATTTTTACATAAAACCCCTCAAGTTTTATAATTTACAATAAGGACCCTAACAATTATAGAACTTCAAATTACATTTCTTTTAGTCTGACTCGGGTTTGAGTCTGATTATTTCTGAATTGAATATGATTCAAGTCAATCTATATTCTTTAATATTCCAACTCAATATGAACACATGAATTTCAGAATCCAGTTAACAATCTATACAACTTGACTGAATCAAACCATGGATATACATCCATTATTCCGTTATTCCATTACCTGATTATGCAGTTACAACATGTTTACTAATATCATGGTTTTGGTCAGTCATCCAACTTACACAATACAATACAACAATACTATCAAAACACTACGAGGTTTAAGAGGTAGATTAGTACGGAAGGTGTTAAAGGTGGCACGAGGTGGTCAGATTAAGACACCTAACCTATATTCCGTTGCTGTTGTACCGTGGCTTAATGGTTCCTTGTACATTCCGTTTTCCCTGGTCTCTAGCATATAGAGACCCCCCTCGTATACACTGCATCCTTCTGTACCAAGCTACAACCAACAGCTTTAATACAATATTCTACAATATTTTACAATCTTTTTAGAAAATACCTCTTATTCTGTCTTTTCTAATTCTTCTTTATCTTTGGGACTTACCGAGCGACCTGTTCGTTGACGACATTCTATTTCTTTCTTCTTTGAATGTCGTCAGGTGCTTTGGACCCAGCAGAGATCGAGCCCACCGGTGAAGACTTGGAGCAGTTTCACAAAGACTTCATGGAGTACCGTTCTACATTGTCTCCGATCGTGACACCAGATTCCGATCGCAATTTTGGCAGAGTCTGTAAGCAAGCTTGGGAACAAGTCTGAACTTCAGCACGGCTTATCATCCACAAACAGATGGTCAGTCGGAACGAACTATTCAGATCTTGGAGGATATGCTCAGAGCGTCTATGCAACACTTCAAGGGATCGTGGGAAGATCACCTACATCTTGTGGAGTTTTCGTACAACAACAGCTACCAAGCAAGCATAGGAATGGCACCTTTTGCAGCACTGTATAGAAGGAAGTGTCGTTCGCCATTAAGTTGGGACAACATCGGAGATAGGGAACTTCTTGGACCGGAGATGATAGTAGCGACTGTTGATGTGGTTCGTACTATCAGGGAAAGGATGCGCATAGCCCAAGATCGACAGAAGCACTGGGCTGATGCAAAGAGTCGACACTTGGAGTTCCAGCCAGGAGATCACGTATTCCTGAAGATATCTCCGAACTGCGGAGTGATCCGATTTGGAAGACGGGGTAAGCTAAGTCCGAGTTACATTAGACCGTTCAACATACTCGAACGAGTCGATGAAGTGGCATACCGTTTAGCGCTTCCACCTTCATTGGAAGGAGTGCATAATGTGTTCCATATATCCCAACTCAGAAAGTATGTGAGTGACCCCAGCCATGTTCTCGATTATTCCGAGCTCACTATACAGCCCGACTTGTCTTGTGAGCAACAGCCCGTGGAGATCCTGGCCAGGAAAGTGAAGACACTTCGGAACAAGGAAGTTAACTTGGTTCGAGTGATGTGGAGGAAAGACACTCCAGGAGAGTCCACTTGGGAAAGGGAGGATGAAATGCGTACTAGATATCCACACCTCTTTGTAAACAAGTTCTCAAATAAAAGTTGTAAATTTCTAGGACGAAATTTTTGTAAGGAGGGTAGACTGTAACAACTCCATTTTTAATGTACAAAGAATTGATTTAAATTCAATGTATACTTGGAGTATTTATTGCAGCTGATATCTCTTTAAGTATTTATTTCACTCCATAATTACAAGAAGGAGCTTGTAGCTCATTGGTAATATCTTGCACTGCTGAACCAAGCCACCAGAGTACAAATCCCATGCCCCACATTATTTTTATATTTATTTTGTTTTAAATTTTTGGAAAGTCAACCGTAAAAAAGACATAACTCCCAAAATATGTACTGGACAACAAAAAGTAAATATACCAAATTGTACCCCCGAAAGAATCCCCGGCCATTGGACCCTTGACTCGGCCCGACTCGGCGCCGCCGTCCGGCGACTCGGCCGACTCGGTCCGGCGTCGCCGGCCGGACTTGGCTGGACGGTCGAGTCACCAACATAGAAAAGTTGGGTCTTGACCTGGTCCACCCTCCTACATACTGTAAATGCTTGGATTGGTTATCATTTGGCCAATAAATCCCTTTTACTCCTATGTTTAATGAATTTTTAATGATTTTGTATATTTTTTATAATTTTTTTTATTAAAAACCCTAACCCTAGCCTAACCCTATATAAACCCCCATACCCTCTACCCTCTCACCCTATATTCCTAAGTCCACTCTCTAAAAATTTCAAGAGAACTCGGTATGTTAGAAAATGAGCGAAAGGCGAAGCGCTGCCGAAATCGACGACGAAATCCCGACGATCGTACTAGGATCTCTTCACGACGTTTCGACGCAGCGAAAAACCCACTACCTTCCTAGCACTCTCTAGCGTTGTCCAAACCCGTAAGTCCCCTTTCTTACTTTTCTTTTCCTTCATAATAATCCGACTTTTTAAAACCCGATGGAAATTGGAACAAACCGATTTCCGATTCGGTTTTCTATCAAAACTCACTTGTCACTAATTCCATAATACTTAAACATATTCATGTTGACTACTAATCACTTAAAAATCAATTTGGATAAAGTTTCTCACATGAAATGATAACTTTTGCAAAATACTGTATTTTCGCACTTAAATACCACCATGTTTAGTTTACACATTTAACCCTTTAACATTGCTATACCTTAAAATAGATCACGAGGTAATGACCTACCTCCACACACACGCAAATACAACCCTAATTGATATCATCAAAATATAGAATACGATAATACAGGATTTTACAATAAAATACTATTTTCTTTATAAACCTTTTCTAAAAGTTCTAAGTTGTATACAATTTTAAAACAAAATCTTTTAATAGGAAAATACGATATGTTATGGACATCGATCGTTTATCTAAACCTGACTTTGTGGTGTCTAGGCAAGTGTGTCTAAGGCAAGTGGTTATTTAATTAGGGCCACTACTTGTAGTGGAGAGCCTCCCACTTACCTGGCACTTACCTGGCCGCAATTGGCGGTGAAGAGGCGATTTGAGGCTTCTAATGACGTGTCGTTTAGACCATTTAGAAATAGGCTAGTTGGCTTAGGAAACCCTAGAATCTAAAATACGGAAATTTACACCCTTTTGCAAATAAATACCTTATTTTTATAAAACCGTTTTCTAAATGATTAGTGTTTATAAAATTTTTGCAAAGCGCCACTACAACCCACATTTGGGGAACCCGTTAGGGATTGTACGGTTTATAGTGCACCCTCGGGCTTAGTAGTGCGAGATTCAGACCTCCGCAAGGAGTATTTAGTCCCGAAGGGTTTAAATACGACATTTAAGAAAAATGAGATTTTTGGAAAATAAAATATTTATTAAAAATTATTCTTGTATAAACATATATATATTTATCATTTAAACACCTACTTTATTATAAGATAAAGTTTCCACCTTTTTCTAAAAATTACAAGATTAAAAGTTACATTAAAATACCATGAATTTCAAATAAATCAATATTACATATTAATACCTTTATTAGGATATTTTCACTAGAAATAAGACAAAATAAAATCACACTCATTATAACCATAAAGACGAATAATAAATACTTGAGGTGTATCTTGAAAACTATACAAAATTATTTTTACATAAAACCCCCTCAAGTTTTATAATTTACAATACATAAAACCGCCAACAAAACCTGTCACGCCCCGCTTCCTGGTGTACGGCGAAGTGGACGTGACGAGATCCGCTACGTATATATTTAGAAGTACATACGTTAAGCGTATCTAAGAAATATAAAGTAAATCACAAGAGACAAGAGATGTAGAAATAACAGCAACTTTATTAATAACATTCTTGTGTACAATGCATGAAAAGTAAATACAACTGAAATGAAAAGCGATGCCTAAACTATGGCATAACAAGAAATGAAAATACTGAATAGAACAAGGTACAATCTCTAGAGCCCAGGGTCTTCGTGAAACTGCTCCAAGTCTTCACCGGTAGGCTCTATCTCTGCTGGGTCCCAAGCACCTGACGACATTCAAAGAAGAAAAAAATAGAATGTCGTCAGCGAACAGGTCACTCGGTAAGTCCCAAAGATAAAGAAGAATTAGAAAAGACAGAATAAGAGATATTTTCTAAAGAGATTGCAAAATATTGTAGAATATTGTGTTAACGCTGTTTTTTGTAGCCTGGTACAGAAGGATGACAGTGTATACGAGAGGGGTCTCTATATACTATAGACCAGGGTAAACGGAATGTACAAGGAACCGTTAAGCCATGGTACAACAGCAACGGAATATAGGTTAGGTGTCTTAATCTGACCACCTCGTGCCGCCTTTAACACCTTCCGTACCAATCTACCCCTTAAACCCCGTAGTGTTTTGATAGTATTGTACTATTGTATTGTGTAAGTTGGATGACTCACCAAAACCATGATATCAGTAAACAAATTATAACTGCATAATCAGGTAAATGGAATAACGGAATAATGGATGTGTATTTATGGTTTGATTCAGTCAAGTTGTATAGATTGTTAACTGGATTCTGGGATTCATGTGTTCATATTGAGTTGGAATATTAAAGAATATAGATTGACTTGAATCATATTCAAGTCAGAAATAATCAGACTCAAACCCGAGTCAGACTAAAAGAAATGTAATTTGAAGTTCAATAATTGTTAGGGTCCTTATTGTAAATTATAAAACATGAGGGGGTTTTATATAAAAATACTTTTGTATAGTTTTCAAGATACACCCCATGTATTTATTATTCGTCTTTATAGTTATAATGAGCGTGATTTTATTTAGTGATATTTCTAGTGAATATATCCTAATAAAGGTATTAATTTGTAATATTGATTTATTTAAAATTCATGGTATTTTAATGTAACTTTTAATCTTGTAATTTTTAGGAAAAGGTGGAAACTTTATCTTATAACAAAATAGGTGTTTAAATGTTAAATATACATATGTTTATAGAAAATAAATTTTAATAAATATTTTATTTTCCCGAAATCTCATTTTTCTTAAATGTCGTATTTTAAACCTTTCGAGACCGAATGCTCCTTACGGAGGTCTGAATCTCGCACTACTTAGCCCGAGGGTGCATGATAAACCATACTAACCCTAACGAGTTCCTCAAAGGTGGGTTGTAGTGGCGCTTTGCAAATATTTAATAAATACCAATCATTTAGAAAACGGTTTTATAAAGATAAGGTATTTATTTGTAAAAAGAGTAAATTTCCGTATTTTAGATTCTAGGGTTTCCTAAGCCAACTAGCCTATTTCTAAATGGTCTAAATGACAAGTCCTTAAAAGCCTCAAATCGCCTCTTCACCGCCAATTGTGGCCAGGTAAGTGCCAGGTGAGTGGGAGGCTCTCCACTATAAGTAGTGGTCCTAATTAAGTAACCACTCGCCTTAGACACACTTGCCTAGATACCACAAAGTCAGGTTTAGATAAACGATCGATGTCCCAACTTATCGTATTTCCTATTAAAAGATATTGCATTAAAATTGTGTATAACTTAGAACTTTTAGAAAAGGTTTATAAAGAAAATGGTATTTTAATGTAAAATCTTGTTTTTATCGTATTCTAAGTTTTCATGGTAGCGTGTTATGATTACATATGAGTGTGTGTGGAGGTAGGTCATTACCTTGTGATCTATTTTAATGTATAGTAAAGAGTTTAGGGGTTAAATGTGATAAACCAAACATGGTGGTATTTAAGTCAAAGAATACGATATATTGCAAAAGTTATCATTTCATTTTTGAAAACTTGTTCAAATTGATTTTTAAGTGATTAGTAGTCAACATGAATATGCTTAAGCATTATGGAATTAGTGATAAGTGAGTTTTGATAGAAAACCGAATCGGAAATCGGTTTGTTCCGATTTCCGTCGGGTTTTAAAAATTACATTAATCGCTTTCATGCATTGTAAATTATAAAATTTGAGGGGGCTTTATGTAAAAATACTTTTCTATAGTTTTCAAGATACACCTCAAGTATTTATTATTCGTCTTTATGGTTATAATGAGTGTGATTTTATTTTTTCTTATTTCTAGTGAAAATATCCTAATAAAGTTATTAATATGTAATATTGATTTATTTGAAATTCATGGTATTTTAATGTAACTTTTAATCTTGTAATTTGTAGAAAAAGGTGGAAACTTTATCTTATAATAAAGTAGGTGTTTAAATGATAAATATATATATGTTTATACAAGAATATTTTTTAATAAATATTTTATTTTCCAAAAATCTCATTTTTCTTAAATGTCGTATTTAAACCCTTCGAGACCGAATGCTCCTTGCGGAGGTCTGAATCTCGCACTACTAAGCCCGAGGGTGCACGATAAACCGTACAATCCCTAACGGGTTCCCCAAATATGGGTTGTAGTGGCGCTTTGCAAAGATTTTATAAATACTAATCATTTAGAAAACGGTTTTATAAAAATAAGGTATTTATTTGCAAAAGGGTGTAAATTTCCGTATTTTAGATTCTAGGGTTTCCTAAGCCAACTAGCCTATTTCTAAATGGTCTAAACGACACGTCATTAGAAGCCTCAAATCGCCTCTTCACCGCCAATTGCGGCCAGGTAAGTGCCAGGTAAGTGGGAGGCTCTCCACTACAAGTAGTGGCCCTAATTAAGTAACCACTTGCCTTAGACACACTTGCCTAGACACCACAAAATCAGGTTTAGATAAACGATCAATGTCCATGACATATCATATTTTCCTATTAAAAGATTTTGTTTTAAAATTGTATACAACTTAGAAATTTTAGAAAAGGTTTATAAAGAAAATAGTATTTTATTGTAAAATCCTGTATTATCGTATTCTAAATTTTGATGATATCAATTAGGGTTGTATTTGCGTGTGTGTGGAGGTAGGTCATTATCTCGTGATCTATTTTAAGGTATAGCAATGTTAAAGGGTTAAATGTGATAAACTAAACATGGTGGTATTTAAGTGCGAAAATACGGTATTTTGCAAAAGTTATCATTTCATATGAGAAACTTTATCCAAATTGATTTTTAAGTGATTAGTAGTCAGCATGAATATGTTTAAGCATTATGGAATTAGTGACAAGTGAGTTTTGATAGAAAACCGAATCGGAAATCGGTTTGTTCCGATTTCCATCGGGTTTTGAAAAGTCGGATTATTATGAAGGAAAAGAAAGGTAGGAAAGGGGACTTACGGGTTTGGACAACGCTAGAGAGTGCTAGGAAGGCAGTGGGTTTGTCGCTGCGTCGAAACGTCGTGAAGAGATCCTAGTACGATCGCCGGGATTTCGCCGTCGATTTCGGCAGCGCTTCGCCTTTCACTCGTTTTCTAACGTACCGAGTTCTCTTGAAATTTTTAGAGACTGGACTTAGGAATGTAGGGTGAGAGGGTAGAGGGTATGGGGGTTTATATAGGGTTAGGCTAGGGTTAGGGTTTTTAATAAAAAAATTTATAAAAAATATACAAAATCATTAAAAATTCATTAAACATAGGAGTAAAAGAGATTTATTGGCCAAATGATAACCGACCCAAGCATTTAGAGTATGCAGGAGGGTGGATCAGGTCAAGACCCAACTTTTCTATGTTGGTGACTCGGCCGTCCAGCCAAGTCCGGCCGGCGGCGCCGGACCGAGTCGGCCGAGTCGCCGGCCGGCGGCGCCGAGTCGGGTCGAGTCAGGGGTCCAATGGCCGGGGATTCTTCGGGGGTACAATTTGGTATATTTACTTTTTGTTGTCCACTACATATTTTGGGAGTTATGGCCTTTTTACTGTTTACTTTCCAAAAATTTAAAACAAAATAAATATAAAAATAATGAGGGGCATGGGATTTGAACTCTGGTGGCTTGGTTCAGCAGTGCAAGGTATTACCAATAAGCTACAAGCTCCTTCTTGTAATTATGGAGTGAAATAAATACTTAAAGAGATATCAGCTGCAATAAATACTCCAAGTATACATTGAATTTAAATCAATTCTTTGTACATTAAAAATTGAGTTGTTACAGTCTACCCTCCTTACAAAAATTTCATACTAGAAATTTACAACTTTTATTTGAGAACTAGTTTACAAAGAGGTGTGGATATCTAGTACGCATTTCATCCTCCCTTTCCCAAGTGGACTCTCCTGGAGTGTCTTTCTTCCACATCACTCGAACCAAGTTAACTTCCTTGGTCCGAAGTGTCTTCACTTTCCTGTCCAGGATCTCCACGGGCTGTTGCTCACAAGACAAGTCGGGCTGTATAGTGAGCTTGGAATGATCGAGAACATGGCTGGGGTCGCTCACATACTTTCTGAGTTGGGATATATGGAACACATTATGCACTCCTTCCAATGAATGTGGAAGCGCTAAACGGTATGCTACTTCACCGACTCGTTCGAATATGTCAAACGGTCCAATGTATCTCGGACTTAGCTTACCCCGTCTTCCAAATTGGATCACTCTACGGTTCGGAGATATCTTCAGGAATACATGATCTCCTGGCTGGAACTCCAAGTGTCGTCTCTTTGCATCAGCCCAGTGCTTCTGTCGATCTTGGGCTATGCGCATCCTTTCCCTGATAGTACGAACCACATCAACAGTCGCTACTATCATCTCTGGTCCAAGAAGTTCTCTATCTCCGATGTCGTCCCAACTTAATGGCGAACGACACTTCCTTCTATACAGTGCTGCAAAAGGTGCCATTCCTATGCTTGCTTGGTAGCTGTTGTTGTACGAAAACTCCACAAGATGTAGGTGATCTTCCCACGATCCCTTGAAGTGTAGCATAGATGCTCTGAGCATATCCTCCAAGATCTGAATAGTTCGTTCCGACTGACCATCTGTTTGTGGATGATAAGTCGTGCTGAAGTTCAGACTTGTTCCCAAGCTTGCTTGCAGACTCTGCCAAAATTGCGATCGGAATCAGGTGTCACGATCGGAGACAATGCAAACCGGTACTCCATGAAGTCTCACAATTTCCTGTATGAGTTCATGGGTATCAAAGATAGTACATTATGAAGATTTTAAATCTTAATTAGATTATTACCTCCATGTACTTCTTTGCTAGTGTCTCAGTTGATTGGCCAACTCGAAATGGGATGAAGTGAGCCGACTTTGTGAGTCGATCCACAATGACCCATATAGCATCGTTACCCTTTGTGCTGCAAGGAAGAGCAGGCACAAAGTCCATCGTGATGTGCTGCCACTTCCATTCTGGGATCGGTAACGGTTGAAGTAGTCCAGCCGTCCTGTGATGTTCAGCCTTTACTTGCTGACACGCCAAGCATTTTGCGACGCTTCTGGTTACTTCACGCTTCATTCCATGCCACCAATAATTCTGACGTAGATCTTTGTACATTTTGGTACCTCCAGGGTGTACTGAATATGGAGAGCTGTGGGCTTCTTTCATTAACTCTTCCCGAATAGGCCCTTTTGGTACACCCAATCTGCTGCCGTATCTCAAAGATCCGTCTTCATGGATTATGAAGTCTGTTCTGAGTCTATTCTCCACTTGTTCTCTGATCTTTTGCAACTTAGCATCGCTGGATTGAGCTGCTTTGATCTGATTGACAATGGTTGATTGAACTTGTAAATTCATCAAACTTGAAGCATTACATGGCATGACTACTTCAATCTCCATCTAATGCAATTCTTGTTGAAGCTTCCACTGAGCGGTGAGATTCATTGCTGATGGTTGGCGACTAAGAGCATCAGGTACTACATTCACCTTCCCTGGGTGATATTGCAAGTTGATGTCAAAGTCCGCCATGAATTCTAACCATCTTCTCTGCCGCATATTCAACTCCTTCTGAGTAAACATGTACTTCAGGCTCTTATGATCTGTGTAGATGTTCACTCGTTCACCAAGTAGATAATAACGCCAAATCTTGAGAGCAAAGATGACGGCTGCCAACTCCAAATCATGCGTCGGATAATTGCGCTCGTGAATCTTCAGCTGTCTTGAAGCATAAGCCACGACCTTACCGTGCTGATGTAGAATACATCCTAATCCCTTACCGGATGCATTACAATGCACTTCGAATCCTCCAGATTGATCCGGTATGACGAGAATAGGTGCTGATGTCAACCTTGACTTGAGTTCTACGAAAGCTTGTTCGCATGCTTCTGACCACACAAATTCTTCATCTTTACGTGTGAGCTTGGTCAGGGGCGTTGCTATCTTCGAAAAGCCTTCAATAAACCTTCTGTAATATCCAGCTAAACCCAAGAAACTTCGAATATCCTTCACTGACTTTGGTGTAGGCCATTCGCTAACTGCCGAAACTTTCGCTGGATCTACAAAGATTCCTTCTCCTGATACGATATGTCCAAGAAAACCAACTTGATTTAGGCAAAACTCGCACTTGCTGTACTTGGCATAAAGCTGATGTTGTTGAAGAGTTTCCAGGACAATTCGTAGATGTTCTGCATGTTCTTTCCGACTCTTAGAATACACCAAGATGTCGTCGATGAAGATGACAACAAACCTGTCTAAGTACTCCCGGAAAACTTGATTCATAAGATTCATGAATATTGCGGGTGCGTTGGTCACTCCGAATAGCATCACTAGAAATTCGTAATGTCCATAGCGAGTTTTGAAAGCTGTTTTGTGAATATCAGCTTCCTTGACCTTCACCTAATGATAACCTGAACGAAGATCTAGTTTAGAGAAAACACAAGATCCACTTAACTGATCGAATAAATCATCGATGCGCGGGAGTGAATACTTGTTCTTTATAGTGACTTCGTTCAAGGCTCTGTAATCGATGCACATTCTGTATGAACCTTCCTTTTTCTTCACAAGTAATACAGGTGATCCCCAACTTGAAGTGCTGGGACGAATCCATCCTTTTGCCAGTAATTCGTCCAACTGTGTTCGGACTTCCTTCAAACCTTCCGGACTTAAACGATAGGGTGCTTTGATCACCGGTTGTGCTCCTGGTACTAAATCAATACTGAATTCAAGAGCTCGATCGGGAGGCAAACCTGATATATCGTCAGGAAATACATCGTCGAACTCTCGAACCACATCCGGTCTTGATTCTTCCTCCGCTTGAGCTGCTGCAACTACTGCTTCTCTTGGCTTCGCTTTGTAGGTACTTGGCCCCAGTGTACGGTCTCCGCTTTTGAAATAGAAGACCGGATGGTCTGGGATCTCGAATACTACCTTCCTTTGATGACAGTCTATGGTAGCATAAAAAGTTCCAAGCCAATCCATTCCTAGAACCACATCGAAGTTTGGTATGTCCAGTACTTTGAAGTCAGCATAAAACTCTCGACTGCAGACGACGACTAGACACATGCTGTATCCCATAGTTGCCTTTAGAACGCCATTTCCGAAACTGACATTCCAGCTGGATACAAGTGGTGAAACTGGAATCGCATGGGTTCGGACAAACCGTTGCGACATAAAGCAGTGTGATGCTCCAGTATCAAACAGTGCAAGTGCAGGGATTGAGGATACTAAGATTGTACCTAAGGTATGTGGGATTTGTTTTAGGTATAGGAAATATGTAACTAAGTAGTAGAAAAGCAATGTTTGAAAAGAAAAAATTTACCAGTGATGACTTGGCCAGTGGCCTCAGCTTCTTCCACGGACATCGTGAAAGCCTGGCGTCTTGGTACATTCCTCCTGGCCTGAGGAGCATTCCTCGGAATGTTCCTTTGAGCTTGATGGAACTGACGAGGAGGTGGTGCAGCTTGTGGTCCTCCGGGTGGTGCAGGTAGTGCAGGTCTGGGAGCAAATGCCTGAAGAGCTGGTCACTGCGGATAAGTAATTGCTGGCCTGGGTGAAGCAACTGGGTTCTGTCTTTGGGGACAAGACCCACTATCGTGAGTAGCTGAGCCACAGACTAAGCAAAGGCGGTTGGCTCGACGGCAGTCCTTCATCACCAGAAATAACACAAATAAAATTTAATATTCATTATAACTACAAAAGTATTTTTACATAAAACCCCCTCAAGTTTTATAATTTACAATAAGGACCCTAACAATTATAGAACTTCAAATTACATTTCTTTTAGTCTGACTCGGGTTTGAGTCTGATTATTTCTGACTTGAATATGATTCAAGTCAATATATATTATTTAATATTCCAACTCAATATGAACACATGAATCCCAGAATCCAGTTAACAATCTATACAACTTGACTGAATCAAACAATGGATATACATCCATTATTCCGTTATTCCATTTACCTGATTATGCAGTTACAACATGTTTACTGATATCATGGTTTTGGTCGGTCATCTAACTTACACAATACAATACAACAATACAATCAAAACACTACGGGGTTTAACGGGTAGATTGGTACGGAAGGTGTTAAAGGTGGCACGAGGTGGTCAGATTAAGACACCTAACCATATTCCGTTGCTGTTGTACCATGGGTTAACGGTTCCTTATACATTCCGTTTGCCCTGGTCTCTAGCATATAGAGACCCCTCTCATATACACTGGCATCCTTATGTACCAAGCTACAAACAACAGCGTAAACATAATATTCTACAACATAATACTTTAGAAAATACTCTTATTCTGTCTTTCTAATTCTTCCTTATCTTTGGGATTTACCGAGCGACCTGTTCGCTGACGACATTCTATTTCTTTCTTCTTTGAATGTCGTCAGGTGCTTTGGACCCAGCAGAGATCGAGCGCACCTGTGAAGACTTGGCGCAGTTTCACGAAGACCCCGAGCTCTAGATATTGTACCTTGTTCTATTCAGTATTTTCAATTTCTGTTATGCCATTGTTTAGGCATCGCGTTTCATTTCAGTTGTATTTACTTTTCATGCATTGTACAAAAGAATGTTATTAATAAAGTTGCTGTTATTTCTATATCTCTTGTCTCTTGTGATTTACTTTTATATTGCTTAGTTACGCTTAGCGTATGTACTTCTAAGTATATACGTAGCGGACCTCATCGCGTCCACTTCGCCGTACACCGGGAAGCGGGGCGTGACAGGTTTTGTTGGTGGCCCATGCAGGTCAGAGCTGTATAGAACCATACTATACAGTTCTGTTCTGCGTGAACAACCTAAGCAATATAACACAAGAACCAGCAATTAAAACATTCTTTACAATTCATGTTCCTTGAATCTTACTATTTTATATTCCTTGAATCTTATCATTTCATATCCGTTGAATCTATCCTAACCCTATTCTTTCACACTCACGATCACCAAATTCTTTGAAACTGTTACACCTTCCTTTTACAAATTTCGAGGACGATTTTTTTTTTAAGGAGGGTAGAATGTAACAACCCTAAATTTCCTATAGAAAATTTTTCAAATATGTTTTTTCCAAAAATCTAATTTTTCATAAATGTCGTATTCTAAACCTTTCGAGACCGAATTCTTTCACACATGGTGGTATTTAAGTGATTAAATACGATATATTGCAAAAGCTATCATTTCATGTGTGAAAACTTGTTCAAATTGATTTTTAAGTGATTAGTAGTCAACATGAAGATGTTTAAGCATTATGGAATTAGTGACAAGTGAGTTTTGATAGAAAACCGAATCGGAAATCGATTTGTTCCGATTTCCTTCGGGTTTTAAAAAGTCGTATTATTATGAAGGAAAAGAAAGGTAGGAAAGGGGACTTACGGGTTTGGACAACGCTAGAGAGTGAGAGGAAGGTAGTGGGTTTGCCGGCGCGTCGAAACGTCGTGAAGAGGTCCTAGTACGATCGCCGGGATTCACCGTCGATTTCGGCAGTGCTTCGCCTTTCGCTCGTTTTCTAATGTTCCGAGTTCTCTTGAAATTTTTAGAGAGTGGACTTAGGAATGTAGGGTGAGAGGGTAGAGGGTAGGGGTGTTTATATTGGGTTAGGCTAGTGTTAGGGTTTTAATTAAAAAAATATAAAAATATATTAAAAAAATCATTAAATTTTGGAGTAAAAGTGATTTATGGAGAATTTGATAACCGATCTGGGAATTAAGTGTATGCAGGTGAGAAGACCAGGTCAACATGGAGAAATTCCGTGTTGACGACTCGGCCGTCCGGCCGAGTCCGGCCGGCGGTGACGGCCAGAGTCCGCCGGTCCGCTGGCCGACTCGGCCGAGTCGGGCCGAGTCGAGGTCTCGTCGGGTGGGGGATCTTCTGGGGGGAATTTTGGTGCATCTAACTTTTTGTGTTCAGTATAAATTTTATGAGTTATGACGGTTTGACTGTTGACTTTCCAAAAATTTAAAACAAAATAAATATAAAAAATAATGTGGGGCATGGGATTTGAACTCTGGTGGCTTGGTTCAGCAGTGCAAGGTATTACCAATGAGCTACAAGCTCCTTCTTGTAATTATTGTGTTATTTAATTACTTAAAATGATAGCAGCAAGAGTAAATACTCCAAGTATACATTAAATTTAAAGTAATTTCTTGTACACTAAAAATGGAGTTATTACATTCTTGTAGCTTGTAATTAGAAACAAAATAATTACCTATATCTTGTGCTCAGGCTAAAATACCCCTTTGTGGATTTTTGAGAAAAAAATATTTGAAAAATTTTGTACAGGAAATTTAGGGTTGTTACAACAAACCTAAAAGACGTTGTTGGAACAATTTTCAAAAAGCTATTATTGCAAGGACGTTCTCTTTTGTTTTGCATAGAGGTATTCGGTTATGAATGCCCAGCACCTCATTCGACGAGGCAAGGGGGAGATCCCTTCATCGGGAGTGACCCCTTGGACAAAAAGTTTGCGTCAGGGTAATAGCTTCACTATAGTCGATTATTCTTGCTTTGCATCGCGGTATTCAGTTTGGAATATCCTGCACCTCATTCGAAGAGGAAAGAGCCGAGATCCCTTCGCAGGGAGTGACCTCTTTAGCAAAAGTTTTCGCCACTATATTTTCAAAAAGGTTATCAGGTTCCTTCAACGATATCAAGTTCATTACGTTAACGGGTTTTTCCGCCAAAAATCCAGCCGTAGCCCTCCGTCATTTCGGATTGGTATTATTTAGTATTCGTGCTGCGTTTGTTGACCTAGTCAAGGCGTAGTGGACGGTAGATAGATGATATTTTTCTGTGCATTGCAAATGGGATTGGTTAGGACAGTCGTGCGGCCTTGTTGACCTAGTCAAGGGCACGTACGGGTGGGTCTAATGCAATCAGGATAATGACGGGTAGAACTTGACTAACGGTTTATGGTTTGTTGATCTAGTCAAGGTCATAAACCGTTAGGGGCAAAAACCATATCGGGAGTTTCTAAAGAAACTGAAACTTGCAGATTTAGCATACCTTCTGGAGTGTGGTGACTAGAGTGGATTCCATCTAGGTCATCACATAATGATAGTTGGATCCCGATCCCACTGATGAGTTGGATTACTCTCGGGAGATTATTTCACTTAACAATCAATGCTATAAACCAAGTAGGTGTCTAGAACGGTGTTAGCGGGGCTATACCTCCAGGGAAAAGAGGTTATTTAATTAAGGAACTTCGCGAAAGCGGTGGAAAACCTCCCTCGAAGTACTAACACCAGCCTGGCTGAAAGGTTAAGCAAGTATTGTGACGTGCGATTAATCCTGACTAGTTCTTCTTTTTAAGGTTTGAAGAAGAATTTGAGGAAACAGTGGGAGCCATCCTGATTAGATAAATTAATAAACCAATCTAATCTTGCAAGAGCACACGCTGAGTGTTTCTTTTCTCTCTCTCCAGGTAGCAACCATTTCACGCCCTAATCAAGATAATAAAATGTATTGCTTGACCGATCCGAATTCTTATTCGTGACTGGGAACGTTGGTTTGGCTCTAACTTACGACAACAGTCATAAGTATGAGCAAGGGAAAGAGGATTGTATGGATTCCAAGGATACCCAGTTGAAGAAGAAGCATGGTTTTGCATCTACTTCAGGTGTTCTTGTAATTGAGAACTGCTTTATGGTCAGCCCTACCTCCTAGGTACTTGATACCGGATCAGGATCTCATATCTGTAATTTATTGCAGAGACTGAGAAAAAGTAGGAAAGTTGTACCTAGTGATATGTCGCTCAGAGTAGCGAACGGAGCATAAGTTAATGCTGCAGCCGTCGGTGAATATCACCTAGTGTTGCCAAATGGCAATACTATGATTTTGAACGATTGCTACTATGTACCTTCCATGGTTTGCAACATCATATCAGTTTCTTTACTCGATAAAGATGGATATAACTTTGTTCTTGATAGAAATATCATGAACATCTACCTTCATAAGGTACTGGTTGCAGAAGGTACACTGTGTAATGGTATCTACGTTCTAAATCAGAATACAGTTCTCAATATACAAAACACACGCAAGAGGAAGAGTTCAGATACGAACGAATCCTACTTGTGGCATTGTAGACCTGGTCATATCGGAGAGAAAAGACTAAGTAAGTTACATAAAGATGGACTCTTGAATACGTTCGAGTTTTCATCTTATGAAACTTGTCAGTCTTGTCTCGAAGGAAAGATGACCAAATCTCCGTTCACCGGACATGGAGAAAGGGCAGCAGAGCTCTTGGGACTCATACACAGTGATGTATGTGGTCCAATGTCTATACATGCAAGGGGCGGGTTCTCGTACTTCATCACATTCACTGACGATCTCTCTAGGTTCGGATATGTGTATCTGATGAAACACAAATCTGAAGCTTTTGAGAAATTCAAGGAATTCAGAAACGAAGTAGAGAACCAGACTGGCAAAAGTATCAAGATCCTCCGGTCAGAGAGGAGGGGAGTACTTAAGCACGGAATTCCTAGATTACTTAAAAGAGAATGGTATTCTCTCTCAGCTTACTCCGCCTTATACACCACAGCACAACGGTGTATCGGAACGGAGGAATTGTACCCTACTGGATATGGTTCGCTCCATGATGAGTAATGCCGAGTTGCCTCTTTCATTTTGGGGACATGCGCTATTGACAGCGGCATATCTATTGAACGATGTTCCGTCTAAATCTGTGCCTAAGACTCCGTTCGAGATATGGAATGGAAAAAATGCCATATCTTAAGAGATTTAAGATATGGGGTTGTTCGGCTTATGTCAAAATGCATAAACCAGATAAACTAGAGGCACGGTCAGTTTTATGTTTGTGGGATATCCAAAGAATGGTTATGGATATCTATTCTACCACACCGAGGAACAGAAGGTGTTTGTTGCTCAGCATGCCGTTTTCTTAGAAACAGAGTTTCTTGCAAAAGAAATTAGTGGGAGCACGGTAGAATTGGAAGAAATTCAGCGACCACAAACTGAAACTGAAAATTCGACAGAACCTCAGAATTCAATAACTCCAGACAAACCTCAGCCACTCCACAGATCTGGTAGGATTTCTCATCCGCCCGAAAGATACTACGGTTTTCTTATAGACGGGGATCGAGAGGATTGCATCTTGGAAGAACATGACCCTACCAGTTTCAGGCAGGCCATTATCAGTAAGGACTCTGATAAGTGGTTGGATGCAATGCAATCCGAAATGGAGTCCATGTACACCAATAAAGTGTGGACCTTGGATATTGCTCCACATGGGGTAAACCCGTTGGATGCAAATGGATCTACAAAAGGAAACTTGGTGTAGATGGGCAGGTGGAAACCTATAAGGCTAGACTCGTTGCTAAAGGTTTTCGTCAAAGACCTGGTTTGGACTATGACGAAACTTTTTCTCCAGTGGCTATGCTCAAATCCATTCGGATCCTACTTGTCATTGCTGCCTTCCATGACTATGAAATCTGGCAGATGGACGTTAAAATGGCTTTTCTAAACGGCTGTTTAGAAGAGTGCGTTTACATGGATCAGCCAGAGGGTTTTGTAGACAGTGGGAGCAGCGGGAAGGTGTGCAAGTTGCTTAAATCTATTTATGGATTAAAGCAGGCATCGCGGATCTGGAACATCTGTTTTGATGAGGCAATCAAGGAATTTGATTTCATCAAGAACGAAGATGAACCTTGTGTCTATAAGAAGATTGTAGGATGAACTGTCGTATTCCTAGTCTTGTACGTGGACGGAATTCTTTTGATAGGAAATGACATTCCTATGCTACAATCGGTCAAGCTATTCTTGTCACAACGGTTCTCCATGAAGGACCTGGGTGATGCCTTGTACATTCTGGGGATCAAGATCTACAGAGATAGATCCAAAAGACTACTGGGACTTTCGCAGTCCAGGTACATAGAGACCGTACTAAAGAGATTTAGTATGGAAGATTCCAAGCGCGGTAACATACCCGCATTGCACAGAATCACCCTCTCCAAGAAGATATCTCCTAAGACTGACGAGGAGAGGGTTCGCACGAGCACTATACCCTACGCTTCGGCGGTAGGATCTATAATGTACGCGATACTATGTACAAGACCAGATGTAGCTTACGCGCTGAGCGTGGTGAGCCGGTATCAGTCAGACCCAGGTGAGGACCACTGGACGGCAGTGAAGAACATTCTCAAGTACCTGAGAAGGACTAAGGAGATGTTCCTGGTTTATGGTAATGGAGACCTCATGGTCGAGTCCTTTACCGATTCAAGCTTCCAGAGTGACAAGGATGACAGCAAGTCTGTCTCAGGTTTTGTGTTTACCCTCAACGGAGGGGCGGTGTGTTGGAGGAGTTCCAAACAGGATACCGTCGCAGACTCGACGATGGAGGCTGAATAAATTGCTGCAAGCGATTCCGCAAAAGAAGCAGTCTGGATGAAGAAGTTCATTAGTGAACTTCAGGTGGTTCCGTCCATTGTTGACCCAATACATTTGTATTGCGATAATAATGGGGCTATAGCTTTAGCAAAGGAACCAAGGTCCCATCAGAAATCCAGACACATCTTAAGGTGGTATCACCTGATCAGGGAGATCATTGATCGCCAGGAGATCGAGGTACGGAGAGTGGACACAAAAGACAATACGGCGGATCCATTCACAAAGGCCCTCCCTCAAACACAGTTCGAGCGACTTTTTGAGATATTGGGTATGCGGTACGCCAGCAGCTGGCCTTAGTGCAGACGTTGGGTATGCGGTACACCAATTACCGGCCTTTAGTGCAAGTGGGATATTGTTAGATATGTATGCCCTACAGGCCATTATTGTATAGTACTAGTTTGTATAATACATTTTGGAAGATTGGGATATATATATATATATATATATATACGGGTTTACAACAGTCTTGCTCAATATAGTAGTATGCTACTTGGTTTGTTTCTATCTTAATATGTGTATATGTTTCTTTTAACATATCGCTAATACATATTGATGGAGCCCTTAGGATCTTTGCTTGACTACCGGCGTTGTGATGGCGATCACACTAGCGGGGGCTGGGTAGTCTATAAGCACATCCTTATTTTGGTCCCTGGTCGTAGGATTATCGAGACAGGGCATCGATACTCCAGAGTAGACTGGTGCATACGCTTCTTTTCCCAGCAGGGGAGATGGTCTGTCCCACAGCCATCAGTACGTCGTACTGGAGATAGTATGCAGGTGCTCGTTAGGTTATGAGTACACTGGACATGACTCGTCGGGAACTGTTGGTTGGTATTATACCTATCGTCAGTTAACAGTTCCCAGGTGACATGAGTACAGCTTAGTCCGCTGACTTGACACTGTCACTTCGCCTCGAGTGTGTTCCCACTGTTCTTAGATTACTACCTTACCACGGCTCTACTGAGTCGTGCAAACAGGTAGTAGTTGGGTGCAGTCCCGAAGCACTTGGAGGCAGTGACGGTTAGACAGGATTCGTCACTCCCGGTAATGGGAGTTGATATCGCGCTATGTCTAGGAGAGCCATTACACATAGTCGTCCCTGGCCAGGGCAAGCGAGATTTGCTGGTAGTGTTACCAGTAGTTTCTTAGGGTGTTTTGGGCTACACTCCTACACGACTTGTACCGCTATTAGGGGACTGACGTTTACCGCTCCCTAGGCCCGCCATGCGATACTCTCAGACGAACAGACCGGACTGTACGGAGATTGTCACATACAGTCTCAGTAGGAGTTCGGATGGGTTCACCTCATCAGTCTTCTTATCGACATCTACCTGGGGACCGTTACGTACAGCTAGTGCCGCTTGCGGTCTGTGGTTAAACCCACTACCAGCGTAGTGTCGAGACTTTAGAGTCCCACACAGAGGGTTATTCGCTTTTGGGCAAAACAGAGTAGAGGTCGCATGGTTTTGCGACGGGGTTCGTTCACATCCGCGCACTTGTGCACGTTTGGTGTCCGGACAGTTATTACTAGTGGGCTTTGGTTTAAGCCAGATCCTAGTATATGTTTTGGGGTTAGTTTTATCTCTTTGTATTCATGTTCCTCGGATCACGGATGCGGGTGTGTATGCACAGTTAACTGAGGCAGAGGCAGAGGATTCTCATTAGGGTTATGGTACGGGTGTGTATGCACAGTTGACTGTTGTCTTTTTCCAAACTCTAATGAGAATAGGAAATATGATTAATAATATTAGTTTACAATTATTATGCCATGGTTGAGTTGAATTCTTGACTTTTGTTGACTTGTTGACTTGTTGACTTAGTTGACCGGTTGACCAAAGTGGACTTGTTGACCATCATCATTTGTTTTCAAAGATGCTTCTTATTCTTTGCAAAAGCATTTTATGAATGAAATGATAATGGTCATTCATCAACTCACCATCACAAATTGTTAATTATTATTATTATTATCATTTTTCTAAATTATGAGAGCATAGTTGTAAAATGGTATCATTCTCACTTGCATCTTCTCTCTCATCCATTGCTCTCCTTCTTCCTCTAGCTCAAGGAAAATCCCTCTCATGAGTTGAGAACCATTTTCCTTTGAGATAAAACACCAAGACTAACCTCTACTCTTTCTAGGGTTCTAGGATTAGCAAACCAAGCACCTTAGTTACCTCTAGGTTGAGGTAGGAGCTCAAGTTCGAACCCTCGGGTGGATCTATCTTCGACAAAAAGGAGACGACGAGGAGGAGCCGTACAAACTATTACAAGGAGCAAGTAAGGAGGTGAACAACAAGAAGAGAAGGAGTTCAAGACCAAGGTATAACCATTCTACATAGTAGTTAGAACTTGTAGTTCATTTGTTAGTTTTGTTTAGCAAAGATCCTTCATGAACGGTCTATGTTACCTATCGAGGAAAATTTTGATTTTTACCTGTTCCGCCTCCCCGAAAGAACCGGGGTGGGTAACGTGGACCTAACAGATTATAACGAAACCTTTTCTCCAGTGGCTTTGCTTAAGTCCATCCGGATCCTACTTGCTATTGCTGCATACCATGACTACGAAATCTGGCAAATGATTGTTCAGGCCGCCTTTCTGAATGGTGATTTGGAAGAGTGCGTGTACATGACTCATCCAGAGGGCTTCGTAGACAGTGGGAGCAGCGGAAAGGTGTGCAAGCTGCTTAAATCCATCTACGGGTTAAAGCAAGCATCGCGGAGTTGGAACATCTGGTTCGATGTCGTTATCAAAGAGTTTGATTTCGTCAAAAACGTAGATGAACCTTTTATATACAAGAAGGTGGCAGAGAGTAAGGTTGTCTTCCTCGTATTGTATGTGGATGACATACTCTTGATAGGAAATAACATTTCTATGCTACAATCGGTCAAGCTCTTCTTATCACAAAGATTCTCAATGAAAGATCTAGGGGATGCCTCCTACATCTTGGGGATTAAGATCTATAGAGATAGATCTAAAAGGATACTAGGATTGTCCCAATCCAGGTACATTGACACCATAATAAAGAGGGATAGTATGGAAGAATCCAAGCGTCGGTTTTTACCCACGATCTCAGGACTCACTCTCTCTAAAGAGATGTCTCCCAAGACTGATTTGGAGAGAGCTCGCATGCAAGGGATAACCTATGCTTCGGCAGTAGGCTCTATCATGTACGCGATGCTATGTACCAGACCCGATGTAGCACACTCACTAAGTGTAGTGAGTAGGTATCAAGCAGATCCTGGAGAGAGTCACTGGACAGCTGTGAAGAGCATTCTCAAGTACTTGAGAAGGACTAAAAAGATACTCTTTGTGTATGGTAACGGAGAACTCCAAGTGGAGTCCTTTACCGATTCGAGCTTCCAGAGTGATAAAGACGACTCTAAGTCGCACTCGGGATTTGTCTTTACCCTCAATGGAGGGGCGGTATGATGGAAGAGTTCCAAGCAGGAAATCGTGGCAGACTCGACGATGGAGGCTGAATACATCGCTGCCAACGATGCCGCCAAAGAGGCTGTCTGGATGAAGAAGTTCATAACTAAACTTATAGTGCTTCCATCCATTGATCATCCAATACCTTTGTATTGTGATATCAATGGAGCGGTGGCTTTGGCCAAGAAACCCAGGTCCCATCAGCGATCCAGGCATATTCTGAGGCGGTATCACCAGATCCGGGAGATAGTTGATCGCCGGAAGATCGAGGTCAGAAGAGTTGACATGAAGAACAACACAGCGGATCCACTCACGAAGGCCATTTCCTAGATACAGTTCGAGAGACTCTTCGAGATGTTGGGTATGCGATACTACAGCAGCTGGCCCTAGTGCAAGTGGGAGATTGTTAGTTTTATGTATGCCCTAGAGGACATTATTGTACATATGATGTATATTATATTGGATGCTTGGACATATATAAAGAGGTCTTTCTTGCTCTACATGATAGTATGTTATCTGGTTGCTCTTTATCTTAACATGTATACTTGTCTCTTGATACTGTCTTATGGTTACATGTTGGTAAAGCCCTTAGGATGTGTACTTGACTACCAGGATTGTGATGAAGATCATACTAGTAGGGCCTTGGTAGTCCATAAGTTCATCCTTTAATGTTCCTAGTCATGGGTGTATCGAGACAGGGCATCAATATACCAGAGTAGACTAGCGTATACGCTTCTCGACCCATGAGATGGGCGATGGATGATCCCATATCCATTGGTGTTTGACATCAGAGATGGTATACGGGTGCTCAGTGGAGACTGGGTACACTGGACGGAATCGCCGAGAACTCCTAGATGGTATTATACCTCACGTCAGATAGCAGTTCTCAGGTGACACCGGTACAGGTTAGTCTGCAGACCTGAGATCGTCATAGAGTCTTGTGTGATTCCCACTGTGCTTTGATTTCCATCTTACTACGTTCAAGAGGACGTGCAAAACGGTGGTTTTTGGGTACAGTCACGAGTCACAAGGGGTAATGAGCGATGAGAGGGGTTTCGTCTCTCCCGGTATTGGGGGTTGATGTTGCGCTGTGCTCGATTGGCCGCCATAACAGGGAAGTCGCTGGCCAGGGCTGATTTAGAGATTTACTGTTAAGTGTTATCAGTAGTTTCTATAACCGTTATGAGCCTCGTATCGGCATGACTTATCGGTTACTGGGGTCTGACGTTTACCACCCCTAGACTGGATATACGACATATCAGACGAGGAGACCGGACTGTACGGTAGTGTTACTAACAGGCTTTTGCAGGAGTTAGAGCGGGGTTGCTTTCTGATCTTCTGATCGTTTAATACCCGGGTATCCGTTATGTCCAGCTAGTACCGCTGACGGCTTGTGGGTGTTTGATGTGATCATCACCTACTGCCGGCGTATTGATGAGTCTTTAGAGTCCTACATAGAGGTTTTACTGGCTCAGGCAAAATGAAGTAGGAGCACATATGTGATACGTACGGGACCGAGAATAATACGAGTATGTGATACCATATAATATTCTCGCTATTTATTCGTACCGTTCGATTATATGTGATATAGCCGGGTTATCGAATCAAGTGTTGATTCGATAAGTTGGTATATTTAATATTAGTCGGTTGTATGTGATATTGCCGGATTATTAAATCAAGTATTGATTTTTTTAGTGTATATGCCCTAGAGGCCATTACTGTATCATACTAGCTTGTATATTACTTAATGGAAGCTTGGGATATTCACAGTTGTATAGACAATCTTGCTCAAAATGGTAGTATGCTACTTGGTTTGTTTCTACTTCAATATGTGCATGCGCTTCTTTTAGCATATCGCTTATACATATTAGTAGAGCCCTTAGGATCTTTGCTTGATTACCAGCGTTGTGATGGCAGTCACACTCATGGGGGCTGGGTAATCTATAAGCACATCCTTATACAGGTCCCTAGTCGTAGGACTATCGAGACAGGGCATCGATACTCCGGAGTAGACTAGCGTATGCGCTTCTCATCCCAGCAGGGGAGATGGTCTGTCCCACAGCCATCAGTACGTCGTACTGCAGATAGTATGCGGGTGCTCGTTGGGTTACGAGTACACTGGACAGGACTCGTCGGGAACTGTTGGTTGGTACTATACCTATCGTCAGTTATCAGTTCCCAGGTGACATGAGTACAGCTTAGTCCGCTGACTTGACACTGTCACTTCGCCTCGAGTGTGTTCCCACTGTACTTTGATTACTACCCAACCACGGCTCAAAGGAGTCGTGCAAACAAGTAGTAGTTGGGTGCAGTCCCGAAGCACTTGGATGCAGTGACGGTTAGACAGGATTCGTCTCTCCCGGTATTGGGGGTTGACATCGCGCTGTGTCTAGGAGAGCCATTACATGAGTAGTCCCTGGCCAGGGCAAGCGAAATATACTAGTAGGTTTCCAGTGCTATCTCAGGGTATTCTGGGCTACACTCCGACATGACTTGTACCGCTATTAGGGGACTGACGTTTACCGCCCCCTAGGCCCGCCATGTGATGTATCAGACGAACAGACCGGACTGTACGGAGATTGTCACATTCAGGCTCAGTAGGAGTTCAGATGGGTTTCACCTCGTCAGTCTTCTTGTCGGCATCTACCTGGGGACCGTTACGCACAGCTAGTGCCGCTTGCGGTCTGTGGTTAAACCCACTGCCAGCGTAGTGTCGAGTCTTTAGAGTCCCACACAGAAAGTTATTCGCCTTTAGGCAAAAGAGTAAAGGTCGCATGGTTTTGCGACAGGGTTCGGTCACATCCGTGCACTTGTGCACGTTTGGTGTCCGGACAGTTAACACTAGTGGGCTTTGGTTTAAGCCAGATCCTAGTGTACGTTTTGGGATTGGTTTTATCTCAGTTGTATTCGTGTTCCTCGGAACGCGAATGCGGGTGTGTATGCACAGTTGACAGAGAGACAGAGGCAGAGGATTCTCATTGGGGTTATTGACAGTTGACTGTTCACTGTTGACCATTGACTTTTGCTAAACCCTAATGAAAATATGAAATATGATTAATGATAATATTAATTAAGTATTATTGTGTCATGGTTGTGATGAGGGGTTGACTTTGTTGACTTGTTGACTTTGTTGACCGGTTGACTAGGTTGGACTAGTTGACCATCATCATTGCAATGGCTATCATTTCATGGCAAAGACTTTTGCTTGCTTGTTATGCTTTGCAATATGAGTGCATGAAATGATAATGCCACTTGATATGATATGAACCATCACATAATACTCAATTATTATTATTATTATTATTATTATTATTATTATTATTTTGTTATGGGAGCATGGGAGGAAAAGGGGTTGATTCATTCTATCATTCTTCTTCTCTCTCATGCTCAAGCTCTCCCTCTTGTTCTTCCTCTTGCTCTCTCTCTAGTTCAAGGCAACTCCATCTCATGAGTTGAGAAACATTGCCTTAGAGATAAAAGAAAACCCATATCACTTCTCTACTCATCCTAGTTCATAAGGCTTAGCAGACCAAGTGTTCTAGTTTCTTCAAGTTCGAAGAAGAAGCCAAAGGTAGAACCTTTCAGGTGGATCCATCTTCGGCGCAAGGAGATGATGAGGTGAGGCCGATCCGTACACCAGAAAGAGTTGAAGACGAAGGAGTTCAAGAATGGTATAACCCCCTAACTGAGTAGGTAAAACTCTTGTTAGGTTTGTTAGATAAGTTGTTTAACAAAGATCCGTATTTTGAGTCCATGTTACCACCTCTTGAAAAATCGTTTTTCATCATTTCCGCAAGCCCGTAAGTACCGGGAGAGGTAACGTGGACTTACAGATTTGATAATTTAATGTATAATTGTATATGTGATATAGTAGATTACATTAACTAATATTAGCTCACTTAAGCATTTATTTTTCTCACATATGTGCATGTGATATATATTAATGTGCATTTTTATGTATCATGGTTGTTGATACACACTACATGGGTGTATGAGACTTACACCATACTAATTATAATGTAGGGTTTAAGTATTTAAAGTAAATCCAAATTAGTGGATAAATGATCACATGCATGAAGCTTGTAGAAGCTTATTGATGCATTGACTTAGTCCACTCATTTTGTTTTACTTAAGATATTTATTAACCTAACCATTATAATTTAGCCATGGTTATGTCTCTATATGAGTTAGCTATATGATGCAAACTCACCCATGGTTGATTCTCTCACCTCATTAGTTCATTCTCATCTCTTGAGCTCATCTTCTTCTTCCTTGAAAAAGCTTGCTAGGTTTTTGCAAAGTGAGAAAATATTGTGAGAAAAATAAAACTAAAGTGAGCCCACTTCCTACTTCATCATCCTCTACTAGATTAGCAATTTAGTATAGGGTGTTAGCTTCACTAATCTCTCAATTAGTGAATTAGTAGCTTGAGTTAGTGTCTCCTCGACGTAGATCATCTTCGGCCTCGAAGACTTCAAGCAAGATCGTTCTTTTCACCTTGAGAAGCCATGCAAGAGCCCGGGAGTACCATGATCGCAGCGAAGGGACCACTACAAGGATCTATTGAAGTGAAGGACTGGTCTACAAAGGTTGTATTCCATTATCACTTAGATTTACTTTCATGTTTACTCCTAAAACTTTAGTTAGATCCAAGGTTAGGGTTGTTCGGCACACTAAATTTTAAAATACTGCATGTTTGATGCCTTGTGGAACCTTGTGGTTGTGCCTTAGAACCCTACAGAACCAACGTTCCCGAACTCAGTATAATAAGTGGGTTTGGTCAATACATCCATATTATTATCTTGATTAAGGCGTGTTATTGGTCGCTACTTGGAGAGAGAGAGAAGGAAATGCTTTAGCGTGTGCTCTTTGCAAGATTAGATTGGTTATTATCTTATCTAATTAGGATGGCTCCCACTGTTTTTGTCAAATCTTCCTTCAAACCATAAAAGGTAAGATTAGCCAGGATTAATTACACCCTACAAGTTTGCCAATCGGTCAGCCAGGAAGGTATTGGTACTCCAAGGGAGTCTCCCCATGCTTTCGCATGGAACTAATTAAATAACCTCGTTTCCGCAGGGGCATAACCCCGTTAATACCTTTCTTAGACACCTATTGGATCAGCTAATTGTAAAGTGGAAAACTCTCCCAGGAGCAACACTTACTCGCAGTGGGTAGCGGGATCCAACTATTTCATAGAAGATATGCAATCTCATTGCAAATTTCAACACTTGGAATTCCCAATATCCGTTTTTACCCCTAGCAACTTATGACCTTAACTATGGTCAACAAATCATAAGCTCTAGCCAAGTTAAACAAGTCATTTCGTGATTGAATTAAACCCACCCGCATGACCCTTAACTATGGTCAACAAGGCCGTACGATTACCTTAATCCAATCGTATTATATGCGGCAGATAAGCACTAATCAGCTACCGCACACTACTCCTTGACTATGGTCAACAAACACAGCACGAATACTAAATAGCACTTATTCGAAATGACGGGTGGCTACGACTGGTTTTGTAGAAAACTTTTAACGTAATGAACTTGATATCGTTGTAGAATCTAGTGATTTGAAAAGGAGTGGTTTTTGTAGCATTTGCTAGTTTTGCTAAAGAGGTCACTCCCGGTGAAGAGATCTTAGCTCTTTCCTCATCGAATGAGGTGCTGGATATTCATCAAGTAATACCATTATGCAAAGCAAGAACTAGAGAAGCTATCAAAAACAAAACCGAGTGGGTTATAACATTTGCTAGTTTTGCTAAAGAGGTCACTCCCGGTGAAGCGATCTCGGCTCTTTCCTCATCGAATGAGGTGCTGGATATTCATCAAGGAATACCACTATGCAAAGCAAGAACTAGATCTACCTTTTTAAAAAAATTTGATTCTACAACATCTTTAGGTTTCTTTTCTTTCCATTAATCTTATTAATGAAGTCCCATCATTTATGTTTCCCTAAACATCACAGAAAAGAAATGAAAATAGAACCTACGCTTATGCCATCCGCATTCGCCACGGGGTCCCATCATGCACCATTAGGTTACTTAACTAACGGCAGAGTGGGGCTTGGACTAGCGCGGATGCAAAACATAAGCAACGTTTATTATATATATCATATATATAGCATTCGTCTCACACAGTTATATGATCACATCACAGAACTCAAGCAGCAGAGCTCAACATATGAAATATTGGATATACTAGGAGGTCCATGTTTTAAATTTATCCAGTAATGAAAAACACGGATTGCACGGTCGTGATGAATAGCCAAACCCACATTCGTAGACCCCTACGAGAGCGGCAAGCAACCCTACCAATTCTAGAGTTAGGAGACCCGGTCTTGACTCCTCGAGATGGCCTCCTACTGGACTCTAGAACCCGGTTACTTGTGCTCCCCATCCTGGGTCTATCATAATGCGGAAAAGTAAATAATATACATCAATGGTGAAATCATCCTCAACCTGGAAGTTTTCCAATAAAAGAATATTACATACATTTTTACATGAATGAAAATTGAAAAAACTCTCATCTCACGCAAAACCCCCCGGCTATTCAATCATGACGATCTAATATAACATATCACAGCAACACATAACATCACATGTCATCAACGTAAGTAAATATACGTATCCCGAATTCCGTTGACATATAGCAACGAGATCGGGGATACTCCACATATTACACTTACGGTCGCAGAAAAGAAATGAAAAATACAATAATTCGAATCCGCAAATACCTTAGACACCATAAACCCGGAATATCTCATATTCCGAATTTCATGCCTAACCTATAAACCTTGCATTTTAGTCTCAAATCGAAAACACTTTTCAATAACATAGTCGGGTAATTCAACAAGATTCCCGACTACCTGATCGAATGCTCGTTGGGAACATTAGTTGATGGCTGCACCCTACGATGCCGTCGACGAAGTGCACTTAGGCGGAACACCGTGGCCACGAGCACCCGAGTGGATGCTCTTGGTAACGGGGTTCTCGTAAAGTCACTTGGTCGAGACTTAGAGGTGTGGCTATCTAGTAATGTTATCCGGCGAATATCCGCGTACTATACGAGATAGCGACGGAGTTTTGATCCGAATCAAAACTCTGTGGCAATCGATCAATAGAGACTAACATGCTAGATTTACAATTAGCGAACTAGTTTTCACAAAACTAATTAATGTGGATTCTAAATATTGTATCACATGTCAAACTTAAACCCGAAACGATGCTAAAACACGACTACGAAACACTCCGAATTGCCCCTTAAAATGTTAACATCACATGCACCTTTGGGAAAAACAAACATAACCTCAAACCATAGATTCTACAGACCACAACACCAAACAAACACGAGCCAAAAAATGAACAGGAAAACCGGCCAGGCCGGCCAAATTGAGGTTTTCGCCGGGTTGTTTTTGGAGTTTTGGCCTCGAATTTCTCTGGTGTTCTAGTTACATCACATGCAACATTCTGTACTTATTTATAAAAATTTCAGAGTCCATTTAAAAATCGACAGAAACTTAGGGTTTCGATGCGACTATTTCAGAGTTGTTTCATTTTCGCAATTATACTAATATTGTATAATTCTCTAGTCTGGCTCTGATACTATGAAAGTGTATCCTAGCACCACCATAAGGTTTCAGCCGGCATCAAGCATGCAATTTTAAAAATTTCGGGATGCTAAGCTACACTAACCTAGAATCTAACTAGATGATTAGGGTTTAAGCTATGATATAACAAAAACTATACTAAGTGAAAGAAAATACAACCTTTGAAGATCGTGCCCTTCACTTCTAAAGCTCCGGGTAGTAGTCCCTACAACTCCTCGTAGCTCCACTTGATATTGGATTGATCTTCCTTCGTGAACTTCGTGCCGAAGATGATCCACCTGAAGCTTTTTTAATACAAGCTACCTCTTCACTAATCTTTCTTTAGTGAAGGAAACACCCTAAACTCAAGTGCTAATCAAGTGTAGGATGGTGAAGTAGGGGTTCTAAGCTCACTTAGGATTTATCCAAAACCGTATGGTTCACATCACATGTGAGGGTTATGGCTTGTAGGAGGAGGAGGAAGAAGGAAAATGGAGAGTGAAAGAGCTAAGGAAATGAACTCAAAAAAAAACCAAGTGAAGAATGGCTCTATTATTGTCACGACCCGAAAGGTACGGAACGTGACTGGCACTTAAATCACGAAACGTCTCAAGACGCCCGTAAAATAAGTAAGCCAAAGCCCAGAAATCAAAACCAAATAAGCAGAAGAGTGAAGGAAACCCAATCAATTGAAAGCGAGTTTATCAAATAAGTCATATCAAGCCTTTTTAAAAACAATATCAATTTTTCCGAAAATTTCGGCAGTGTCTCCTTTGTAAATACTGGCCCCCAAAATGGGTACAACAAGAATATAAATGAATCCAACAAATATGGCATCCCCAAGCGGGAGCTAGCTCTTCGCCACAAGGCGGTCATAAATCCCACGCAATAAAAAGCAACAACATGCGAAATAATCATAATGAAGCATAAGAAAAACAGCATGTCGACTCAAGTGAGCTCGACCCCAAAATACAGCATAAAAAGTCCACAAATCTCACAGTCTCATCTCTAGGTCAATATACAACAATACTGGTAGAAACAGTAGATGGAGTATACTAGATACAAAGAATATACAAGATGGTGCAAAAATAAGCATATAACCCACCTAAGAGCAAAACCTCGAGTCCAGGCAAAAGAGGCAAAAGAAGCAAGCGCACCCGCCGCTACTGTACTGACGGAGCGGACCTGCAAAAGGCTATGACACAACGGGGGTGAGTTTCCAACTCGTGAGTAATAAATAACATCTACACAGGCTATCGAATGCATGCACACAAGCATCCTAGCATCTAAATACAGGTAAGGCAGGACATAATGGCAAGTATGTATACAATATGAATATACTAGCAGGTATGAATGCAATGCAAATCAACTCGTGATCTGAATGTATAAGTATAAGAAATCATGTTTTTCCCTTTAAGAATCTCTTTTGAAATACCAGCACAATACCAATAGAATCAACAAGAACCTGTGTCCAGCAACGACACCTCAAAACTATCTCAAATCTCATATATCCATGTCATAGTATCTCTGGCCTCAGCCATCCGGCTGACCCAGCTCAATATCAAAATCTCATCATCTCGCGGCCACGGTCGGTATCCTCTGGATATCCGCCGTGCCAAACAGTCACCGGTAGGTAATCCGTCCCCTGCCAGGCTCAACGTCAACACCACATTCATCTTGCCCCGGGGTACCATACCGGGCCCACCATGTACCCGTGACGGTTCCTCCACTCCTCGACACGGATCTCGAAAACCACAGCAAACTCATGGTGGAAGACACTTACATCACTAGAAAACCGCAATTTACATATTTTAAAAATATAATAAGTTTAGAAATTTTGCGGCTTTCCCCCGAAATCCAGAAATATCATAAAATCTCAAGAAATCCTCATAAGTGCATATATCAATGGTGATGAATGCATATGGTATCAATAATTAAGCTACGATGTATGATTAATAGACTAGGCATGAACAAATAATATGATGAGGTACATGCACATGAATAGCAATCCTACGATTTCATTTTAAGGAATTAAAGGCAATAGCACAGGTTTAAGCATCAATTAGTAAAAGGTTTCAAATTATAGGTTATCTAGTGTGGTGGCATGGCAATTACCAGGGCGTGTGTGTAAGCATGAATAGTGCTCGTGCTGCATATAAAAACCCTGGCAATGGTGCAGGTGTCCTATAAAATGGGTTCGCATATGTATGTCAATATAAGGCATGGATGCAGCAAATAATCATATAAGTGTTACACCCCTAATTACTAACATCACTAAGAATCTTTTAAGTTACTAAAACTATCGGGCGATTTGCGCCATCTAACGATAGTCCCCCGTAGATGTTATATCTACTCACTGGAATCCCTAGTTAGCTGCGTCCAATCACCGCTTTCCCTTTTCGAGCCGCGTCTGACGTCTCTGCGACCGAACCTGGAATTTACATCAATACCAAACATAAGGTTACATATCAAGAACGACGCAAAAACCCAAACGAAAACACTAACGTTCACAAGATAGGTACAACGTGCACAAGGTGCGCGGAACACACGCGAAAATCGCAAAAACTGCAAAAATCGCCGATTTGGTCGCCCGGCAAAACTAAAACCCGATTACTCAAAAATCCGCACTCACACATCCTAAAAGTCATAGGATATGCCAACAATATAATCTAGATATCGCAATTAATTCTCCACAATAATATAATAAAAACCTAGTAAGCTAGAAGTTTGCAAATTTGGTGCAAATATCGACAATTAGCGACAAAATTAACACAGTCCAACACAACAATCCAAACTAACCCACTAGCTAGCCATTACACTAATTTTAAATCATTAACTAAGCTTAAAAATCTAATTTCCATAAACAAAACCTTTCTTGATTTTCATAATTAGCAAACTTAAACCAAACTATACATGAAAAACCTTAATTTAACACTAGATTTTAGCCTAATAAGCAAGTTAACCACTTAGATTAAGGTTAGCAAAACACTAGATAGCAACATAAATTTAATTAACTAAATAATGGTTTCAAGAAACCCTAATTTAATTTTCAACCATTAACTAAAAAATAAACTAGATTAGGATTAACACTAAAATTAACACTAAACAACTAGATTAAAGAATTCTAACCATATCAACTTAAAAGAGTAGAAATTATACCTCAAATTTTATAGATCTAGCAAGAAGAATTTGCCTCAATGATGGCCTCATAGCACCATGATTCCAAGCAAGAGAGGCTAAAGAGAAAGGGGATGAAGAATGGGGTTATTTTGTGAGGTTTAAATTTGGAAATTTGGAGCAACTTGATGAATTTTTGAACAAGATGAAAAGAAAAATGATGAAGAGGGGAGGGGCTGCAGATTTCGACCAGAGGAGGGAGAGGGGAGGGTGTGGGGTGTGTGGAAAAGTCTTGGTCAACTCCTACCAACCCACCAAAAGACCATACCTAATAAAAAAATCCAAAATCCTTTTAAAAACACCTCTTTTCTACACAAAAATGAAGTCAAAGAGGCAACCATTTTTTTTTTTCTTGGGTTGCTGGAAATGGGCTGGCCTAGGGCTGAGGGATGAGAGGGAGGGGTTTTACAAAAGAAATTTTATGCAAAAAGACCCCCTACAAGTCAAAAATTGTAAGTTTAAGCTTAAATTCAATAAATTTCGTTTTCCATAATAAAAATTAGTTAAAAATCAAAATAAAATACTAAAAATTTATGTTACAACTAGATTTTAATTAACATTAATTTAGAGCCTAAATTTAGCCCAATTAAATTTGTATTTATCGCTAATTTAATGTATTTTCTTACCGGCTTAAAATAATATAAAAAAATTGAAAAATAGGGAAAAAATTTTAAATGACCAAAAATTAATAAGTAACTAATTAGCTACTAAAAACAAGCAATTACCTATCCATTTTAGGTATAATTATTCCTAAACTGCAAAATAACGAGAAAGACGGTTTTCGGAAAAATACCGAATTTTCACCGATTTTCAGGAAAACACCAAAACGACTTTTCAAGGCGCTACAATCTTCCCCCCTTAAAGAAATTCGGTCCCCGAATTTAAAAATATAACTACGCGTACCTTCAAAGAGATGGGGATATTTCTTCCTCATCTCGCCCTCGGTCTCCGAGGTAACCTCCTCGCTGCTCGGGCTACGCCAAAGGACCTTGACGGTTGGTATAACTTTTGATCTCAACTTCTTCACCTGCCGATCCAGGATGGCCACCGGCTGCTCTACAAAAGAAAGGTTGCGCTCTAGCTGGACTGTCGGGTACTGAATCGCATGCGAAGGGTCGTGAAGGTACTTGCGGAGCATCGAAACATGGAAGACGGGGTGAACATCGGGAAAGCTGGGTGGAAGGGCCAAACGATATGCAACAGCGCCAACACGCTCGAGGATCTCGAAGGGAACTACGAATCTAGGGCTAAGCTTCCCCTTTCGCCCAAAATGCATCACGCCCTTCATCGGAGAGACTCTCAGAAAAACATGATCGCCAACTGCGAACTCTAATCTACGACGGCGCCTGTCTGCATAGGATTTCTGTCTGCTCTGAGCTGCCCTCATCCGGTCTCGAATCAACTGTATCTTCGCTGTCGTCTACTCAACAAGCTGCGGCCCCAAAATACTGCTCTCGCTGAGCTCTGTCCAACAGACAGGCGATCTGCATCTCCTCCCATACAATGCCTCGAAAGGTGCCATTTGAATAGTATCCTGGAAGCTGTTGTTGTAGGAGAACTCCACTAGAGGTAAATGACGATCCCAGCTACCGCCGAAGTCTAAAACACACGCTCTGAGCATGTCCTCGAGAGTCTGAATGGTCCGCTCTGACTGTCCGTCGGTCTGCGGATGAAACGTTGTGCTGAAGCTCAAACGAGTGCCCAAAGCCTCCTGAAGTCTCTGCCAAAGCCGGCTGGTGAACTGGGTGCCTCGATCTGACACGATACAAGTCGGTACGCCATGCAACCGCACGATCTCATCGATGTAAAGCTGGGCATACTGAGCGAAGCTGAAAGTCGTCTTCACTGGCAGGAAGTGAGCCGCTTTCGTCAATCGATCTACGATCACCCAGATGGAGTCATACCTTCGACTGGTCCTGGGTAGACCCACAACGAAATCCATCGAAATCTGCTCCCATTTCCACTCCGGAATGGGTAACGGCTGTAGCTCTCCTGCGGGCCTCTGGTGCTCGGCCTTGACTTGCTGACAAGTCAGGCATCTCGAAACGAACTCCGCAATGTCCCTCTTCATCCCGTCCCACCAGTAGGTCTCTCTCATATCATGGTACATCTTGGTGGAACCGGGGTGGACACTATACACTGATCGGTGTGCCTCCTCAAGAATGTCGCGCCGCAATCCATCAGCATCTGGTACGCACAGTCTAGATCCATAGCGTAAAATCCCCTGATCGTCAATCACGAACTCGGAAAATCTGCCCTGTCCCATCTGTGCCATGATCTCTGAGTAACGGTCGTCACTGCGCTGTGCCTCATATATACGGTCAAGCAACTGTGGGCGTGCACGAACATGCGCGAGCTGTCCCCTTGTCTGAGTGAACTCGAACTCAACTCGGCTGTCACATAACATCTACCAATCTGCTGACGACTGCCTTTGCACTGCGCGCAAAAAGGATAGACTACCCCCGGGCCTCCTACTCAACGCATCTGCCACTACATTCGCCTTGCCTTGGTGATATAAGATCTCGCAGTCGTAGTCTTTCACCAACTCCATCCAACGACGCTGTCTGAGATTCAGGTCTCGCTGCTGAAATATGTATTTTAAGCTCTTGTGGTCTGTGAATATTTGGCACGACTTTCCATATAGGTAATGTCGCCAAATCTTCAATGCAAAGACCACTGCAGCCATCTCCAAATCGTGAGTGGGGTAGTTCTGTTCGTGCCTCTTCAACTGCCGAGAAGCATAAGCGATCACCCGGCCATGCTGCATCAATACGCATCCTAATCCCACTCGCGAAGCATCACAGTAGACCACAAATCCGCCTGATCCCGAAGGCAAAGATAATACCGGCGCCGTAGTCAAACATGTCCGTAGCAGCTGAAAACTGCGCTCGCACTCCTCTGTCCAAACGAAAGGAACTCCCTTCCGGGTCAAACCGGTCAAAGGTGCAGCTACATGGGAGAAGTCCTGAACAAAACGCCTGTAGTAGCCTGCCAGGCCTAGAAAACTACGGATCTCAGTAACCGATGTAGGTCGGGGCCACTGCTGAACAACCTCAATCTTCTTCGGGTCCACACATATGCCGTCTCTCGTAACCACGTGACCCAAGAATCCGACGCTGTCCAGCCAGAATGCACACTTGGAGAACTTTGCGAACAGCTGGTGCTCCCTCAGAGTCTGTAACGTAATCCGCAAGTGCTGCTCGTGCTCCTCTCTGCTCCGGGAGTACACCAAGATATCGTCGATAAACACGATGATGAACAAGTCAAGATACGTCCTGAACGTACGGTTCATCAAATCCATGAATGCTGCTGGGGCGTTGGTGAGTCCGAACGACATCACCAAAAACTCGTAGTGGCCGTAGCGCGTGCGGAAAGCTGTCCTCGGTATATCCTCCTGTCGAACTCGCAGCTGATGGTATCCTGATCGCAAGTCGATCCTCGAAAAATATCTCGCACCCTGAAGCTGGTCGAACAAATCATCAATGCGTGGCAACGGATATCTGTTCCGAACGGTAACTTTGTTCAGCTGGCGGTAGTCGATACATAAGCGCAAACTTCCATCCTTCTTCTTGACAAACAGGACCGGAGCACCCCACGGAGAAACACTAGGTCGAATAAGCCCCTTCTCTAACAAATCCTGCAACTGATCCTTCAGCTCTCGAAGCTCAGCCGGGGCCATCCGATAAGGCGGTATAGAAATAGGCCCCGAGCCGGGAATCAAATCGATGCAGAACTCAACGTCGCGCTCAGGTGGTAGCCCAGGTAGCTCATCAGGGAAAACATCAGGGAACTCACAAACAACCGGGACCCGGTCCAACGGAACCTCTGCAGCTCGAGTATCACAAATATACGCTAAGAATCCCTGACATCCCTTCCGCAAGAGCTGACCAGCGCGAAGAGACGAAATCAAGCTGGGAAGGGTGACGCTGCGGTCTCCCTGAATAACAAGGACTGGCTCTCTCGGAAAGCTAAATATGACTGCCTTCTCACGGCAGTCCACCGAAGCATAACAAGTGGCTAGCCAATCCATGCCCAGAAGCACATCAAAGTCCAACAAATCGAGAAGATGGTGAAGAGGTTCGGTACGGAACGTGACTGGCACTTAAATTACGAAACGTCTCAAGGCGCCCGTAAAATAAGTAAGCCAAAGCCCAGAAATCAAAACCAAATAAGCAGAAGAGTGAAGGAAACCCAATCAATTGAAAGCGAGTTTATCAAATAAGTCATATCAAGCCTTTTTAAAAGCAATATCAATTTTTCCGAAAATTTTGGCAGAGTCTCCTTTGTAAATACTGGCCCCCAAAATGGGTACAACAAGGATATAAATGAATCCAACAAATATGGCATCCTCAAGCGGGAGCTAGCTCTTCGCCACAAGGCGGTCACAAATCCCACGCAATAAAAAGCAACAACATGCGAAATAATCATAATGAAGCATAAGAAAAACAGCATGTCGACTCAAGTGAGCTCGACCCCAAAATACAGCATAAAAAGTCCACAAATCTCACAGTCTCATCTCTACGTCAATATACAACAATACTGGTAGAAACAGTAGATGGAGTACACTAGATACAAAGAATATACAAGATGGGGCAAAAATAATCATATAACCCACCTAAGAGCAAAACCTCGAGTCCAGGCAAAAGAGGCAAAAGAAGCAAGCGCACCGCCGCTACTGTACTGACGGAGCGGACCTGCAAAAGGCTATGGCACAACGGGGGTGAGTTGCCAACTCGTGAGTAATAAATAACATCTACACAGGCTATCGAATGCATGCACACAAGCATCCTAGCATCTAAATACAGGTAAGGCAGGACATAATGGCAAGTATGTATACAATATGAATATACTAGCAGGTATGAATGCAATGCAAATCAACTCGTGATCTGAATGTGTAAGTATAAGAAATCATGTTTTTCCCTTTAAGAATCTCTTTTGAAATACCAGCACAATACCAATAGAATCAACAAGAACCTGTGTCCAGCAACGACACCTCAAAACTATCTCAAATCTCATATATCCATGTCATAGTATCTCTGGCCTCAGCCATCCGGCTGACCCAGCTCAATATCAAAATCTCATCATCTCGCGGCCACGGTCGGTATCCTCTGGATATCCGCCGTGCCAAACAGTCACCGGTAGGTAATCCGTCCCCTGCCAGGCTCAACGTCAACACCACATTCATCTTGCCCCGGGGTACCATACTGGGCCCACCATGTACCCGTGACGGTTCCTCCACTCGTCGACACGGATCTCGAAAACCACAGCAAACTCATGGTGGACGACACTTACATCACTAGAAAACCGCAATTTACATATTTTAAAAATATAATAAGTTTAGAAATTTTGCGGCTTTCCCCCGAAATCCAGAAATATCATAAAATCTCAAGAAATCCTCATAAGTGCATATATCAATGGTGATGAATGCATATGGTATCAATAATTAAGCTACGATGTATGATTAATAGACTAGGCATGAACAAATAATATGATGAGGTACATGCACATGAATAGCAATCCTACAATTTCATTTTAAGGAATTAAAGGCAATAGCACAGGTTTAAGCATCAATTAGTAAAAGGTTTCAAATTATAGGTTATCTAGTGTGGTGGCATGGCAATTACCAGGGCGTGTGTGTAAGCATGAATAGTGCTCGTGCTGCATATAAAAACCCTGGCAATGGTGCAGGTGTCCTATAAAATGGGTTCGCATATGTATGTCAATATAAGGCATGGATGCAGCAAATAATCATATAAGTATTACACCCTTAATTACTAACATCACTAAGAATCTTTTAAGTTACTAAAACTATCGGGCGATTTGCGCCATCCAACGATAGTCCCCCGTAGATGTTACATCTACTCATCGGAATCCCTAGTTAGCCGCGTCCAATAACCGCTTTCCCTTTTCGAGCCGCGTCTGACGTCTCCGCGACCGAACCTGGAATTTACATCAATACCAAACATAAGGTTACATATCAAGAACGAAGCAAAAATCCAAACGAAAACACTAACGTTCACAAGATAGGTACAACGTGCACAAGGTGCGCGGAACACACGCGAAAATCGCAAAAACTGCAAAAATCGCCGATTTGGTCGCCCGGCAAAACTAAAACCCGATTACTCAAAAATCCGCACTCACACATCCTAAAAGTCATAGGATATGCCAACAATATAATCTAGATATCGCAATTAATTCTCCACAATAATATAATAAAAACCTAGTAAGCTAGAAGTTTGCAAATTTGGTGCAAATATCGACAATTAGCGACAAAATTAACACAGTCCAACACAACAATCCAAACTAACCCACTAGCTAGCCATTACACTAATTTTAAATCATTAACTAAGCTTAAAAATCTAATTTCCATAAACAAAACCTTTCTTGATTTTCATAATTAGCAAACTTAAACCAAACTATACATGAAAAACCTTAATTTAACACTAGATTTTAGCCTAATAAGCAAGTTAACCACTTAGATTAAGGTTAGCAAAACACTAGATAGCAACATAAATTTAATTAACTAAATAATGGTTTCAAGAAACCCTAATTTAATTTTCAACCATTAACTAAAAAAAAAACTAGATTAGGATTAACACTAAAATTAACACTAAACAACTAGATTAAAGAATTCTAACCATATCAACTTAAAAGAGTAGAAATTATACCTCAAATTTTATAGATCTAGCAAGAAGAATTTGCCTCAATGATGGCTTCATAGCACCATGATTCCAAGCAAGAGAGGCTAAAGAGAAAGGGGATGAAGAATGGGGTTATTTTGTGAGGTTTAAATTTGGAAATTTGGAGCAACTTGATGAATTTTTGAACAAGATGAAAAGAAAAATGATGAAGAGGGGAGGGGCTGCAGATTTCGACCAGAGGAGGGAGAGGGGAGGGTGTGGGGTGTGTGGGAAAGTCTTGGTCAACTTCTACCAACCCACCAAAAGACCATACCTAATAAAAAAATCCAAAATCCTTTAAAAAACACCTCTTTTCTACAGAAAAATGAAGTCAAAGAGGCAACCATTTTTTTTTTCTTGGGTTGCTGGAAATGGGCCGGCCTAGGGCTGAGGGAAGAGAGGGAGGGGTTTTACAAAAGAAATTTTATGCAAAAAGACCCCCTACAAGTCAAAAATTGCAAGTTTAAGCTTAAATTCAATAAATTTCGTTTTCCATAATAAAAATTAGTTAAAAATCAAAATAAAATACTAAAAATTTATGTTACAACTAGATTTTAATTAACATTAATTTAGAGCCTAAATTTAGCCCAATTAAATTTGTATTTATCGCTAATTTAATGTATTTTCTTACCGGCTTAAAATAATATAAAAAAATTGAAAAATAGGGAAAATTTTTTAAATGACCAAAAATTAATAAGTAACTCATTAGCTACTAAAAACAAGCAATTACCTATCCATTTTAGGTATAATTAGTCCTAAACTACAAAATAACGAGAAAGACGGTTTTCGGAAAAATACCGAATTTTCACCGATTTTCAGGAAAACACCAAAACGACTTTTCAAGGCGCTACAATTATTCTCTACACTTATTGAAGCATGGATTATAATCAAATTATGAAAATCCAACCATGCTTCAATAGTATGGACAAATGAATAAACAAATAGAAAGGCCATGACTCACCCATTCCACAAATATCTCCCCATTTTCCACCCCTTTTTCTAATTTCTAAAAATAGAAAATCCTGTTAGTTATATAAATTCCCTAGAGGCTATTATTGTACATGATTGTATATTATAATGGATGCTTGGACATATAGAGATGCCTTTCTTTCTCGATATGATAGTATGCTATCTGGTTGCTCTTTATCTTAACATGTATACTAGTATTATTATTGTAGGGTTACTAGGCACACTATAGAGCTCTCACAAGGCATCAACCATGCCAATTTCAAATTTTATTGGTGCCGAGAAACCCTAATACGGATCGTCGGCTAGAATTCTAGGCGAAATACGAATCTAGTTAACACTTTAACTAAAGGAGAGAGACTACAACCTTTGTAGATCCGGTTATCCACTTCCTTGGCTCCACGTAGACGTCCTCTCGCTGTCCTAGTCGGATCTCGGACTCTCGCATCGGCTTCATCAAAAGGAATGAGCGAAATAGGTCGTCGGCTTCGTGCCGAAGATGATCTACGTCGAGGTTGCACAAGTTCAAGCTCCAACTTCACCAAGTTGTGAAACTTGTGAAGAAAACACCCAAAACAACTTGGCAAGAGGTAGAGGGTGAAGAAATAGGAGGTGGGTTCACTTTAGAATTGGATTTCACTCACTTTTGCTCAAGTTGCCATTGATGGCATCTAGTTTTCTTTCTTGAAGAAGAAGGAGAAGATGAAGCTAGAATATGATAAGTGTTTTCATAATAGAAAAATAAATCAATACTTATCATATCTTAACCAAGTTTAAGTGTAGAGAAAAGACCATGGTAAATGAGAAGGGTTAGGGTTAAGCTAGAAGACAAAATGGTTTCTTTAGTCAAAGCTTCATGAAGCTTCAACAAGCTTCATGATAAAAAGAAACCATTATGTTTTCATTTATCCATTTATATAAATAAAGAATGGATAAATAAATGAGAGAATAAATCAAAACCCTAATTATCTACTTAACCATGGTTTAATTCTTTACACTTAACCATGTGAGCAAGTATCATCAAACATGATACAAACATGTGCACAAAAGTATATCATATATACAACTTGCACATCAAGTGAGAAAATCCATTTAAAATGAACCAATACTAGTTAATGCAAAGTATTATATCAAATATATAATTATACATTAAATCATTAAATCAACACTTGATTTAACGATCCGGTCATATCGCATATAACCGACTAGTATCCTATGTATCGGCTTATCGAATCAATCGTTGATTCGATATCTAGGTTATATCGAATATAACCAATCGATACATCCATCGCGAGAATGGAATACGGTATCAAATACACGCATTATTCTCGGTCCTGCACATATCTCATATGCGCTCCTATTTCGTTTCGCTTGAGCCAGGAAACCTCTGTGTAGGACTCTAAAGACTCGTCAATAAGCCGGGTAGCAGATGATGATCATATCAAGCACCCACAAGCCGCAAGCGGTCAGCTAAACGTAACGGCCATCCGGGTATTGAGCGATCAGAAGATCGACGAGCTAGTCCGCTCACACTCCAGTGAATCCAACCAGTAACACTTACCGTACAGTCCGGTCTGTTCATCTGATATGTCGCATATCAAGTCTAGGGGTGGTATACGTCAGACCCCAATAACCGATAAGTCGTGCCGATGTGAGGCTCATAACGGGTCGAGAAACTACTGGTAACACTTACCAGTAAATCTCTGATCAGCCCTGGCCAGGGACTTCCCTGTTACGGCCAATCGAGCACAGCGCAACATCAACCCCCAATACCGGGAGAGACGAAACCCCTCCTATCGCTCATTGCCTCCATGTGACTCGGGACTGTACCCAAAGACCACCGTTTTGCACGCCCTCATGGACGTGGTAAGGTGGAGATCAAAGCACAGTAGGAATCACACAAGACTCTATGACGATCTCGGGTCTACAGACTAACCTGCACAAGTGTCACTTGAGAACTGCCATCTGACGTGAGGTATAATACCATCTGGGAGTTCTCGGCGAGTCCGTCCAGTGTACCCAGTCTCCACTGAGCACCCGTATACCATCTCTGATGTCAAACACCAATGGATATGGGATCATCCATCGCCCATCTCATGGGTCGAGAGGCGTATACGCTAGTCTACTCTGGTATATCGATGCCCCGTCTCGATACACCCACGACTAGGGACCTTGAAGGATGTACTTATGGACTACCATGTCCCCACTAGTATGATCTGCATCATAGTCCAGGTAGTCAAGTACACATCCTAAGGGCTTTACCAACATGTAACTATAAGACAGTATAAAGAGACAAGTGTACATGTTAAGATAAAGAGTAACCAGATAGCATACTATCATATCGAGCAAGAAAGTCATCTCTATATATGTCCAAGCATCCAATATAATATACATCATCTGTACAATACTGGTCTCTAGGGCATACATACAACTAACAATCTCCCACTTGCACTAGGGCCAGCTGCTGTAGTATCGCATACCGAGCATCCCGAAGAGTCTCTCAAACTGTATCTGGGGAATGGCCTTCGTGAGTGGATCCGCCGTATTGTTCTTCGTGTCAACCCTCCTGACCTCGATCTCCCGGCGATCAACTATCTCCCGGATCAGGTGATACCGCCTCAGAATATGCCTGGATCGCTGATGGGACCTAGGTTCCTTGGCCAAAGCCACCGGTCCATTGTTATCGCAATACAAAGGTATTGGATGCTCAATGGATGGAACCACTCCAAGTTCAGTAATGAACTTCTTGATCCAGACAGCCTCTTTGACAGCATCGTTGGCAGTGATGTATTCAGCCTCCATCGTCGAGTCTGCCACGGTTTCCTGCTTGGAACTCTTCCAGCTAACCGCCCCTCCGTAAAGGGTAAAGACAAAGCCCGACTGCGACTTAGAGTCGTCCTTATCACTCTGGAAGCTCGAATCGGTAAAGGACTCCACTTGGAGTTCTCCGTTACCATACACCAAGAGCATCTCTTTAGTCCTTCGTAAGTACTTGAGAATGCTCTTCACAGCTGTCCAGTGACTCTCTCCAGGATCAGCTTGATACCTGCTCACTATACTTAGTGAGTATGCTACATCGGGTCTGGTACATAGATCGCATACATGATAGAGCTTACAGCCGAAGCATAGGGTATCCCTTGCATGCGAGCTCTCTCCAAATCAGTCTTGGGAGACATCTCTTTGGAGAGAGTGACTCCAGAGATCGTGGGCAAGTTTCCACGCTTGGATTCTTCCATACTAAACCTCTTTAGTATGGTGTCAATGTACCTGGATTGGGACAATCCCAATATCCGTTTGGATCTATCTCTATAGATCCTGATTCCCAATATGCAGGAGGCATCACCAAGATCTTTCATCGAGAATCTTTGTGATAAGAAGAGCTTGACCGAATGCAGCATAGGAATATCATTTCCTATCAAGAGTATGTCGTCCACGTACAATACGAGGAAGACAACCTTACTCTCTGCTACCTTCCTGTAGATACAAGGTTCATCTGGGTTTTTGACGAAATCAAACTCTTTGATAACGACGTCAAAGCAGATGTTCCAACTCCGCGATGCTTGCTTTAATCCATAAATGGATTTAAGCAGCTTGCACACCTTGCCGCTGCTCCCACTGTCTACGAAGCCCTCTGGCTGAGTCATGTACACGCACTCTTCTAAATCACCATTTAGAAAGGCGGTCTTAACATCCATTTGCCAGATTTCGTAATCATGGTATGCAGCGATGGAAAGCATGATCCGGATGGATTTAAGCATAGCCACTGGAGAAAAGGTTTCGTCATAGTCCACACCTGGTCTTTGGCGAAAACCTTTTGCAACAAGTCTAGCTTTGAAAGTCTCCACTTTCCCATCTACACCAAATTTTTTCTTGAAGATCCATTTGCTCCCAATTGGTTTTACCCCTTCAGGAGCAACTTCCTGTTGGAGATAGTGCCCTCAGAGTCAATTATTGGATCACAGGTACGTGATTGCAATGATTGAGGGAGGACCTATCCCGGTAGGACAGTCTTACTCGAGATGATAGTATGCTATCTGGTTTACCTTTATCATCGTGTACTGTTTTAAGTGACCTGACACGTTGCTATTACACGTTGATAGAGCCCCTAGGATTCTTGCTTGACCACCAGCAGTATGAGGGCGATCATATAAGTGGGAGCTGGGGGTCTATAAGCATATCCTTGATAGGTCCCTAGTCGTGAGAGTTTCGAGACAGGGCATCGATTCTCCATAGTAGACTAGTGTATACAGTCGAGACCCCGACGAGGGGCGGTGGCCGGTCTCACAAGCCACTGGTGTCAGTTGGATCACCTAAGATGTATACAGGTGCTCATTGGGTTATGAGTACACCGGACATGACTCGCCGGGAACATGCTAGTTGGTCATATACCAGACGTCAGATGGCAGTTCCCTGGTGACATGTGTGCAGGTTAGTTCATCGACCTGGGGATCGTCATTTGTCTCGTGTGAGTTCCCACTGTACTTTGATTACTACCCTACCACGGCTCAAAGGAGTCGTGCAAACAGGTTTTAGTTGGGTACAGTCCCGAGCCACATGGAGGCAGTGAGCGTATCTTCAGGGGTTCGTCTCTCCCGGTATTGGGGGTGAGGTCGTGCTGTGTCTAGGAGAGCCATTACACAAAGCCCTCGGCCGAGGCAAGGAGATTTACTGGTAGGTATTCCAGTAGTATCTCAGGGTGTTCTAGGCTACACTCCGACACGACTTGTACCGCTTTTGGGGGTCTGACTTTTACCAACCCCCTAGGCCCGCCATGCGATGCTCATAGACGAACGGACCGGACTGTACGGATATTGTCACTGACAGGCTCAGTAGGGAGTCAGGCTGAGTTCGCTCACAGACGTCCCTTTTGGTCAATACCTGGTAGCCCGTTATGTATTGGCTTATACCTCTAACGTGCTAGTGGTTAAATCCACAACCAAGGTGTTGATGAGTCTTTAGAGTCCCCCACATTTCAGTTACTCAGCTTTCGGGCGAAAGGTTGTAGAGGCTGTATGGAGATATGGCAAGGTCCGATCAGATACGTGCGGTATTGCACGGATCAGGGTCGGACAGTCTGTACTATAGGCCGTATGGTTATATGGCAGGGTTCGATCAGATACGTGCGGTATTGCACGGATCAGGATCGAACAGATATTACTAGCCGGTTTTGGTATAAGCCGGATTCTAGTATAGTACAGTGTAGATTTTGTCTCATTGCATTTGTATTTCGGTCGAAATACAGATGCAGGTGTGTATGCACAGTATCGGGGTTTTCCTGTAATTTATTACGGGACCTGTTTTCTGGAGTTGCCAGTTTGCTTTCCGTTTCGGCCAATTTCCTTTGTTCCGTTCATTGGCCGAAGATTGGTGGAGGAGGGTTTATTTGCATTGTTGCAAATAGGCTTTTTGTGGAGGGGGTCTTTGCTTATTTTGGCATCATGATGGTTTTCATGATGAGCACCATACCTTGACCTTTTTGACTTGATCACTTCATGATGGCTTGACTTTGTAAGCATCATGGTTGTTGATGATTAGTGTGTGGAGTGTGGGTTTGTTTTGATGATCATTTCTTTTCATGATGAGTTTTTTCCTTTCTCTCTCTTGCATGATATGAGAATGGCTCCCATCTTTTTGATACTCTCTCACTCTTTCACTCTCTCCACCACCATATACATGGCCGGCCTCATTGAGGGAGGGGGCTGTCCAAAATTCTTGGGGTGGGATTTTTATCATTCTAGCTTTGTAAAATCCCACATGTTTCATCTCCACAAGCTCATATCATTTCCTCCACCAAAAGGCAATTCCTACAACCCCAAAGTGAGACTTGAGGACTATATATTCTACAGCGAATCTTGGGCACGTCGAGTAGCCGGCTTCGTGCCCGAGTTGCCTCGGCATTGAGGTGGGAGCCCGTAAACAAAGTAGGCGATGTGGTGCACTTCCGGCGACGAGGAGGAGACGGGACATTCCGCAGGAGATCGGGACGATGACGAGAAGACCGGAGGACTTGGATCGTCGGTAAATCTCTATTCCCTTTCCTGTAGTTAGCTAGGACTAGTTAATGGTTCGATCCGGGTAGTAGTGCGCGGCGGTTTGCCAGTTTAAGAAAATTTAAGTTTATCACCGCTTCCGCTTCTGGCCGTCGGTTTGACGGCCGGGGCGCCGCCGTGCACTTACAGTGGTATCAGAGCCTCGCCATTAACTTAGTCTAGCTTGGTGTAGTGTGTTTTTCTGTTTCGATCGATCGAATGTTCCAAAACTACATTTTTGTTAGCATCAGTTTTCTGTTGGAAATTTTTGGTGTCAAAAAATTTTTCAGGTTGTAAAATATTGATGTACTGGAAAATCTAAGAGCTCTGTAAAAATTCGACGAAGTAACTCCACAGTTGGAGCGCGGAACCGCCGCGAAAACCCCCTTCCCGCCGCCCTTCCGCCGCACACTGTGGAGATCACTTCACCAATTTTTTACAGAGGCCTTCTGGGCTTAAAATATGGGTTTTGGAATATTAAAATTGGGCCCAGGATTTCTGTGAGTGCTACAGTTTTGATTGGGGGCCCACTTGTTAATTTTTGATCGATCGGATATTTTAAACACATTTTTCACAGTATTTACATTATATCTGCGACCGTGAATGTCACTTGATCGGTAAATCCGGTCTAACTGCTATAGCCCGGTTAGACGGATTTGCGAACGTGACTTTCACGTTGATGTTCTGTTTTTGCTGTGATGTTGCGGATCGGTCGTGGGGATAGCCTGGATGCAATGCTAGTACAGTTCTGTTGTATTATGTACATTTGATATTGCGGGGCGAGCGTCCGACATGTGGACTGCCGTCACTGCCTGATTGTATTATTATTTTGGGGCACGACATGGTTGCGGTCGATGTACCCGCTGTATGTATATTTTACTTTCTGTACTAGGATTGCCCCGCGGTGGGGTGCACGGATAGCCGGGTTCTGGAGGGCAACAAGCCCGCATCTCATGGCATTGAGACGGAGGGGGCTTCACTCTAGGATTGGCGGGATATTCGCCGCACTCGTAGGGGGTACAGGTTGACCCAGGAGGGGTGCCCAAGTTACCGGATTCCGTGAAGTGCTGGGTGGTCCATTCACGGAGCTGAAGGGGGCTGCCTCGCTTCAGGTTTTGGCGGGTGACTTGCCGCGCCCGTAGGGGTCTAGGATTTCATTGCACAGGCTATCCACACGACCAGGGGAACGTCGGGTTTCAGCGGCTCTGTGAAACCCGGGGATCCTAGATATCTGTATTGTTTCTGTGATGCTGTACATTTCTGTGATGTTGCATTTTTATTCACGCCTTGAGCGAAATATAATATATTGGTATATATATTAGTAGATGTTGTATATGTTTTGCATCCGCGCTAGTCCAGTCCCCGCTCTGTCGTTAGTTAGCTAACCTAACGGGTAATGACGGGACCCAGTGGCGAATGCGGATGGCATATACGTACATCAGTATATTTTCGTTCTTTTTGGTGTGATCAATTGATGGGACTGCATTGATTCGGATCAATGCAAGTTAAAAACAAACCTAATCTGATGTTGTTGGAACACTTTTTCAAAAAGCTGTTATTGCAAGGACGTTCACTTTTGTTTTGCATCGTGATATTCATTTGGAATATCCTGCTCCTCAGTCGACGAGGCAAGGGCCGAGATCCCTTCACCGGGAGTGACCCCTTGGACAGAAGTTTGCGTCAGGGCATTAACTTCACTATAGCCGACTACTTTTGCTTTGCACCGTGGTATTCAGTTAGAATATCCTGCACCCCATTCTACGGGGAAAGAGCCGAGATCCCTTCACCGGGAGTGACCTCTTTAGCGAAGGTTTTCGTCACTATATTTTTAAAAGCTATCCGTTCCTTCAACGATATCAAGTTCATTACGTTAAAGGTTTTCGCCAGAAACCATTCGTAGCCCTCCGTCGTTTCATATGGGTAGTCAATAGTATTCAAGCTGTGTTTGTTGGCCATAGTCAAGGCACAGTGTTTGGTAGCTGTTGGGTGTTCATATGCTGCATAGATAGATGCGTTGGTTTGGGACAGTCGTATAGCCTTGTTGGCCCTAGTCAAGGGCTTGTACGGGTGGATTCAAATCAACCTGGATAATGACGGGTAGAACTTGACATGTGACTTATGATTTGTTGGCCTTAGTCAAGGTCATAAGAGCATGGGGCAGAAATCACATCGGGAGTTTCAAAAGAACTGAAACTTGCCAGATATGCGCATACCTTCTGGAGTGTGATACCGTGAGCGGATTCCGTCACGTTGTCATGCGATGAGAGTTGGATCCCGATTCCCACTGATGAGTTAGTTTACTCCTCGGGTGATCCCGACTAATTCTTCTTTCAGGTTTGGAGGAGAATTTGAGGTACAGTGGGAGGTTTCCAGATTAGATAAATTGGTAAACATTCTGATCTAGGTTAGAGTGCACGCTGAGTGTTTCTTTTCTCTCTCTCTTTGGCAGCGACCATTGACCCGACCCTAAGACTATGACTCAGTTACCAAGTTGACCGAATCTTCTTGACACCGGCTTTTGGATTGTCAGAGTTGCAAACCTCATTGCCACACCTACTTTTACCCTTTTCTCCAGGACACCCCGTATTACTACGAACGTCCACTTCCATTGGACAAAACCATCGTATGGTTAGATACGAACTCGAAGGGATTTATTCGAGGATGGTTTCCGGTTCTGGAGAAAACGGATAGGATTATTCAGTTGTCTTTTCCTTTTACCCTCTCTCAGGTTACGAGTACTCCTTGGTTTAGGGGTAGTACACCTATTACGCAAATTGGATTGTCTTCTTCCAAACCTTAGGCTGGTGCCGACCGGTAGGGAATGAAGAAAACCAATTAGCATAACGATGGTGTGCAGAAGGTATTAGGTTAAGACAAAGCAAGGGATTAGTAAGAGGGCAAAGTAAATTGCAACAGATATTCACGACCAAACCAAGTATTCCTTCGCCAATCCTAAAATCACCTTTGTATTTCTCCAGGACACTCCGTATCACTACGAAGATCCACAGTTTATTGGATACTCCATCGTATGGTTATATACGAACTCGAAAGGAACTTGTTCCAGTTCGGGGATGGATTCTGGTCCAGGAGGAATAGGAATAAGGTTTATTCGGTTGTCTTTTATCTTCACCCTCTCTCATTGTGAGTGTTCCTAGGATTGGGACAGTACACCCATTATGCTTATTGGATAGTCTTCTTCCAAACCATAGGCTGGTGCCGAACGGTAGGGAAGGAAGAAAACCATTTGGCCTAAAGGGGTGTGCAGGAGGTAAAGACTAAAGACATATGAAGGGATTTGGAGAGGTGGCAAAGGATTATACGGTTACAGTCGTGAATATGGAAGAGGCATTACTAGGAATACCAGGATACCCCATCGAAACATTTCAATGTTTCAGTTTCGCTGTGTACTGTTAAAGGAAAACTGATTTCCCGATTAGGCACTTGCTCCAGGGTATGTATTTACCAGGTATGATTCTCACATCTGTATGGTTTTACAGATGATGAGTGGGAGTAAGTTATTGGGAATTAAGTGATCATCCTCATTATATCGGGATTCGTTGTAATCGGTGATATTTGAGGAAATCACCTGGGCTGTTTGCCGGTCGGCAAATATTTGGTTTTGAATATCCGCTGTTATGCACCAATTTCAAATTGATATATCTGTACGTCTATTTTCATAGAGTGAGATATACCTTTCTGAAATTATGTCTACGACATTTACCTATATCAGTGGATGGTTAGGTAAGGAGCATTAATCAGCGGTGTAATTCTTCTTAACCATAAGTACAGTTTTCAACCTACTACACACAGTGAATGAGTTATCAGACTCAAGGGACTTATACAAAGGATTGTATGTTGTCCAGGGTCCATCAGGACAGAGGGGTTGGTCCTCGTACTATATTCGGTTTACTTATGACTTCTCTAGTTTTTAGACAGGTGTTTCGTGGAAACACAGGGTCCGAATTTTGAGAAGTTATTGGTATTTGAATAGAGTAGAGAACCAAGTGTAGCAAGTATCGGGATTCTTCAAAGAGATCGAAGATGTAGATACTTATGTATGGTATTCAGTTGATAGTAGTGATTAAGAGAACTTGCTTCTTTTTCAGGTTACTCATAATTGGAAGCATTCCTAAGTTGAGTAACTGTGATCGGCCTCCTTCCATTTAGTTGACATGCGCTGGAGACAGCTGCATGATTTGGATCTGGTTCAATCAAATCAGTGCCTCTGGTCCTATATGGGATAAAGAACAGTTCGTATCTTAACGATGTTAAGGTACGGGGAATTGTCCGGCTTATGATTAAAACCAGACACTGGACAACTCAAGGCACGTTTCTGTAATGGCTGTTTGTGGGTTGACCCAGGCTATGACGAGGGTTGACTTTCTACCATCTGGATGAACAATAGCAATATTGTTCTAGACTCGCCACAGTTTTATTAAAAATGGATTTTTTCAGAAAACAGTAGTGGGAGTATGGTAGAACTGGAAGTGATTCCAGAACCACAAACGATTACTGAAGATTTGATAAGGAACGTAAAGATTCAATCTGGTTTGACATTCCATTGGCCACTCCGCAGATAAGGTGGGTAACTTCAGGCAGCCGAGAGGTACTACGGTAGCCTCAAGGACGGTGACAGGGAAGTTCTTGTTTACCCACAATTGCCATTGCTGTTGTTCCAGGCTGCGAGACCCGGCGGGAGGATGAGTATAGCGTCGTTCTAAACTAGTTTTAGAAGTGCACGTGTATATGACTCTGCTAGAGGGTTTTCGTAGTCAGTGGGAGCAGCGGAAGCATTGGTGGACAGGTAGCTTATGTCTATTTATAGACTAAAGCAGATGTAGCGGAGATAGATCATCTATTTCTGACATGACAGTCATAGGTTTGACTTCATCAGAATAGGGGATGGATCAGTTGAGAAGGTAGTAGGATGTGATGTCCTGGTATTTGGATGACATACACAGAATAGAAAAAAAAAACTCCTATACTACGATCGGTTACACTTTGGTCGTCACACAGTGTTTTCTCCACAAAGGAAATGGATTTTATGTCAGACATACTGGTTACTAGATCTATGGTTTTAGATCTAGATTTGGGTGGTTTCCCAATCAGGGTACTTTGACAGCATTCTAAGAGTATTTAGAATGGACGACTCCTGGCACGGTAGTGTACCTGCAGGTAATGGAGTCACCCTCTCTAAAGGGGTCTTACAGACTAAAGGGGAGAGGGATGTGCATGATTGGCAGATCACTTGCTCAGGCAATTGAGTCAATCATGAGATGTCAAGTACCACACCAGACATTGTTCTTGCACTAGATGCAATAAGTTGACATTAATCCAATCCTGGAGAAACAGTCAGAAGCAGTTTTAGAACATAAGTGGATGTTCTAGGGATATGATAACAACAGCCTCATTCGGGGAACAGTTATCATTCCAGGCTTCCAAGGTGACATGGACGACAAGGAGGTTGTCAGAGCTATAGTTTTCCTTCTGACGAGGGGCAGTATTTTGGACAGGTGGTCCAAGGCAATACTGAGGGAGGCATGGCGCAGGATACTGATTAAGTTCAGTTGACGATACAGTCTAAGAAGTTTGGATTTGGAGTTCATTTATGAGCTATGTCCCATCAGACATCCAGACACATTCTAAGACAGGTATTGCTCATTTCGGGAGATGGTTTTTTCCGCGAACTTGAGATATAGAGAGACATAGAAAGAAACATCAAGGCGGATCCACTCACTGAGGCTATTTCTCGAACGCAATAGTTTCGCAAACGAGCTTTGTGAGACTGACTAGTAGAGGAGTTGGGTGTTCGGTATCACACGGGCTGTGAGTAAGCGACATCGCAATAATTAGCCTTGAGTGCAAGTGGGAGATTGTTGGAGATAGTGCCCTCAGAGTCAATTATTGGATCACAGGTACGTGATTGCAATGATTGAGGGAGGACCTATCCCGGTAGGACAGTCTTACTCGAGATGATAGTATGCTATCTGGTTTACCTTTATCATCGTGTACTGTTTTAAGTGACCTGACACGTTGCTATTACACGTTGATAGAGCCCCTAGGATTCTTGCTTGACCACCAGCAGTATGAGGGCGATCATATAAGTGGGAGCTGGGGGTCTATAAGCATATCCTTAATAGGTCCCTAGTCGTGAGAGTTTCGAGACAGGGCATCGATTCTCCATAGTAGACTAGTGTATACAGTCGAGACCCCGACGAGGGGCGGTGGCCGGTCTCACAAGCCACTGGTGTCAGTTGGATCACCTAAGATGTATACAGGTGCTCATTGGGTTATGAGTACACCGGACAGGACTCGCCGGGAACATGCTAGTTGGTCATATACCAGACGTCAGATGGCAGTTCCCTGGTGACATGTGTGCAGGTTAGTTCATCGACCTGGGGATCGTCATTTGTCTCGTGTGAGTTCCCACTGTACTTTGATTACTACCCTACCACGGCTCAAAGGAGTCGTGCAAACAGGTTTTAGTTGGGTACAGTCCCGAGCCACATGGAGGCAGTGAGCGTATCTTCAGGGGTTCGTCTCTCCCGGTATTGGGGGTGAGGTCGCGCTGTGTCTAGGAGAGCCATTACACAAAGCCCTCGGCCGAGGCAAGGAGATTTACTGGTAGGTATTCCAGTAGTATCTCAGGGTGTTCTGGGCTACACTCCGACACGACTTGTACCGCTTTTGGGGGTCTGACTTTTACCAACCCCCTAGGCCCACCATGCGATGCTCATAGACGAACGGACCGGACTGTACGGATATTGTCACTGACAGGCTCAGTAGGGAGTCAGGCTGAGTTCGCTCACAGACGTCCCTTTTGGTCAATACCTGGTAGCCCGTTATGTATTGGCTTATACCTCTAACGTGCTAGTGGTTAAATCCACAACCAAGGTGTTGATGAGTCTTTAGAGTCCCCCACATTTCAGTTACTCAGCTTTCGGGCGAAAGGTTGTAGAGGCCGTATGGATATATGGCAAGGTCCGATCAGATACGTGCGGTATTGCACGGATCAGGGTCGGACAGTCTGTACTATAGGCCGTATGGTTATATGGCAGGGTTCGATCAGATACGTGCGGTATTGCACGGATCAGGATCGAACAGATATTACTAGCCGGTTTTGGTATAAGCCGGATTCTAGTATAGTACAGTGTAGATTTTGTCTCATTGCATTTGTATTTCGGTCGAAATACAGATGCAGGTGTGTATGCACAGTATCGGGGTTTTCCTGTAATTTATTACGGGACCTGTTTTCTGGAGTTGCCAGTTTGCTTTCCGTTTCGGCCAATTTCCTTTGTTCCGTTCATTGGCCGAAGATTGGTGGAGGAGGGTTTATTTGCATTGTTGCAAATAGGCTTTTTGTGGAGGGGGTCTTTGCTTATTTTGGCATCATGATGGTTTTCATGATGAGCACCATACCTTGACCTTTTTGACTTGATCACTTCATGATGGCTTGACTTTGTAAGCATCATGGTTGTTGATGATTAGTGTGTGGAGTGTGGGTTTGTTTTGATGATCATTTCTTTTCATGATGAGTTTTTTCCTTTCTCTCTCTTGCATGATATGAGAATGGCTCCCATCTTTTTGATACTCTCTCACTCTTTCACTCTCTCCACCACCATATACATGGCCGGCCTCATTGAGGGAGGGGGCTGTCCAAAATTCTTGGGGTGGGATTTTTATCATTCTAGCTTTGTAAAATCCCACATGTTTCATCTCCACAAGCTCATATCATTTCCTCCACCAAAAGGCAATTCCTACAACCCCAAAGTGAGACTTGAGGACTACATATTCTACAGCGAATCTTGGGCACGTCGAGTAGCCGGCTTCGTGCCCGAGTTGCCTCGGCATTGAGGTGGGAGCCCGTAAACAAAGTAGGCGATGTGGTGCACTTCCGGCGACGAGGAGGAGACGGGACATTCCGCAGGAGATCAGGACGATGACGAGAAGACCGGAGGACTTGGATCGTCGGTAAATCTCTATTCCCTTTCCTGTAGTTAGCTAGGACTAGTTAATGGTTCGATCCGGGTAGTAGTGCGCGGCGGTTTGCCAGTTTAAGAAAATTTAAGTTTATCACCGCTTCCGCTTCTGGCCGTCGGTTTGACGGCCGGGGCGCCGCCGTGCACTTACACTTCCAAAGTCCATACTTTGTTGGTGTACATGGAATCCATCTCGGACCGCATAGCATCAAGCCATTTCACTGAGTCCCCACTCGTGATGGCCTGCTCGAAGCTAGTTGGGTCATCATCCTCCATGATGCAATCCTCACTGCCACCATCAATGAGAAAACCATAGTATCTCTCAGGTGGTCGAGAAACCCTACTAGATCGGCGGAGAGGCTGGGGTACGTCGGGCACCACTGAATCCTCTGGTTCTACTAAATCATTAGTTGCAGTTTGTGGTGCTGGAACCTCTTCCAGTTCTACCTCTTTGCCATTAATTTCTTTTGCAAGAAATTCCCTTTCCAAAAAGGTGGCATGTTGAGCAACAAACACTCTTTGTTCCTCAGCTTGGTAGAAAAAATATCCTTGAGAATTCTAAGGATATCCCACAAACCTGTAAAGGACTGATCGTGCCTCGAGTTTGTCCGGATTTTGCTTTTTGACATAGGCCGGACAACCCCATATCTTAATTCGTTTAAAATATGGTCTCTTCCCACTCCATATCTCATATGGTGTGGTAGGTACAGATTTAGACAGAACCAGATTCAATAGGTATATGGCTGTCTCAAGCGCATACCCCCAAAAGGAAATAGGTAACTCAGCATTGCTCATCACTGAACGCACCATATCTAATAGGGTGCGATTCCTTCGCTCCGATACACCGTTGTGTTGGAGATAGTGCCCTCAGAGTCAATTATTGGATCACAGGCACGTGATTGCAATGATTGAGGGGAGGACCTGTCCCAGTAGGACAGTCTTACTCGAGATGATAGTATGTTATCTGGTTTATCTTTATCATCGTGTACTGCTTTAGGTGACCTTACGAGTCGCTATTACACGTTGATAGAGCCCCTAGGATTCTTGCTTGACTACCAGCAGTATGAGGGCGATCATATACGTGAGAGCTGGGGTCTATAAGCACATCCTTAAAAGGTCCCTGGTCGTGGGAGTTTCGAGACAGGGCATCGATACTCCGGAGTAGACTAGTGTATACAGTCGAGACCCCGACGAGGGGCGGTGGCCGGTCTCACAAGCCACTGGTGTCAGTTGGTTCACCTAAGATGTATACAGGTGCTCATTGGGTTATGAGTACACCGGACAGGACTCGCCGGGAACCTGCTAGTTGGGATTATACCAGACGTCAGATAGCAGTTCCTTGGTGACATGTGTACAGGTTAGTTCATCGACCTGAGATCGTCATTTGTCTCGTGTGAGTTCCCACTGTGCTTTGATTACTACCCTACCACGGCTCAAAGGAGTCGTGCAAACAGGTTTTAGTTGGGTACAGTCCCGAGCCATATGAAGGCAGTAAGCGGATCTGCAGGGGTTCGTCTCTCCCGGTATTGGGGGTGAGGTCGTGCTGTGTCTAGGAGAGCCAGAACATGAAAATTCCTTGGCCAAGGCAGGAGATTTGCTGGTAGGTATTCCAGTAGTATCTCAGGGTGTTCTGGGCTACACTCCGACACGACTTGTACCGCTTTTGGGGGTCTGACTTTTACCAACCCCCTAGGCCCGCCATGCGATGCTCATAGACGAACGGACCGGACTGTACGGATATTGTCACTGACAGGCTCAGTAGGGTGTCAGGATGAGTTCGCTCATCGACGTCCCTTTTGGTCAATGCCTGGTAGCCCGTCACGTATTGGCTTATACCTCTGACGTGCTAGTGGTTAAATCCGCAGCCATAGTATTGACGAGTCTTTAGAGTCCACCACACAAACAGTTACTCAAGTTTCGGGCGAAACGCTGTAGAGGCCGTATGGAGATATGGCAGGGTTCGATCAGATACGTGCGGTATTGCACGGATCATGATCGGACGGTTTTTACTAGCCGGCTTTGGCTTAAACCGGATCCTAGTATTTGATAGTGTAGTTTTGTCTCTTTGCATTTGTGTTCAGTGGGAATACAAATGCGGGCATGTATTTGCAGTAGTGGGGTTTTCCTGTAATTTATTACGGGATCAGTTTTCTGAAGTTGCCAGTTTGCATTCCGTTCCGGCCGGTCTTTCTTTGTTCCTTCACGGCCGGATTTTTCGTTGGAGGTGCAATTAACTTATTTGTTAGTTTGCAATTAACTTATTTGTTGAGGGCTTTATTGCATTTGTGCCTTTGTCATGATGAGATTCTTTTTTAATCTCATCACTTGCTTTCATGAGATTTGATATGGAAAGGATTTGGATTAGAATGGTTGTGACCATTTTCTTATTTGATTATTTCTTTTTCTTCTCTTCATTTTTTCCATGGTAGCAAAAAAAAGGGCTAATTATTCTCTTTCTCATTCTCCTCTCAATTCCTCCATCCTCCATGGCTACTAAACCCCAAGAGACAAGTTTCCACACTATTCTATAGCATCCCTTGGACGCGTCGGCTAGCCAACTTCGCGCCCGAGTTGCCTCGGTCAAGAGGCAGGAGCCCGTAAAAGATTCCGGCTACGTGGTGCCCTTTCCGACGAGACGATGATGGACGGAGATTCCGCGGAAGATCGAAGTGGAGATGAAGACCGAAGGACACGGATCGCTTGGTATAACTTCTCTACTCTTTTCTTATTTGCTAGTTAGCTAGGTTAATGGCCCGATCCGGGTGAAAAGTGCGCGGTGGTGCCGGTTGCAAGTTTTGCAAAGTTTTTGTTTCCGCGTTTCCGGCGTCGGATCGACGACCGGGGCGCCCCCGCGGGCTTACATTGGTATCAGAGCCACGCCATTAACCTCGCCTAGCTTGCTCTAGCACGTTTAGAACTCGATCGAACAAAGTTCCCAAAAACCGTATTTTTCATACTTCATGTTTCTGTCGAAATTTTTTCAAGCTCCAAAATTTTTTCAGGTCATTGCAGAAACACAAGCATGAAAACCTAAGAATTCTGGTAAAATTTGGTACAGTGATCGCTTAGTACGGCCGCGGAAATGCGGCCAAACCCCTGGTTTGGCCGCGGTTCCACGGAGGGAATGTGTCTTCACTGCACAAAATTTTCCCAGTAGGCTTCTGGTTAGGAAATAGGGGTTTTGGGATATTTTCTTTGGGCCCAGATTTTCTGTAAGTGCTACAGTACTGCTTGGGGCCCACTTGATAATATTTGTTCGGTCGGATATTTTAAACATGCCAGTTCACAGTATTTACATTATATCTGCGACCGTGAATGTCACTCGATCGGTAAATCCAGTCTATCTGCTATAGCCCTTTTAGACGGATTTGCGAACGTGACATTCACGTTGATGTTCTGTGTTTTGCTGTGTTGTTGCGGATCGGTCGTGGGGGATAGCCTGGATGCGATATTAGTACATTTCTGTTTTATATGTACATTTGTTATTGCGGGGCGAGCGTCCGACATGTGGACCGCCGTCACTGCCTGTTTGTATTATTCTTTTGGGGCATGACCAGGTTGCGGTCGATGTACCCGTTGTATGTATATTTTACTTTCTGTACTAGGATTACCCCGCGGAGGGGTGCACGGATAGCCGGGTTCTAGAGGGCAACAAGCCCGCATCTTATGGCGTTGAGACGGAGGGGGCTTTACTCTAGAATTGGCAGGCTATTCGCCGCACTCGTAGGGGGTACAGGTTGACCCAGGAGGGGTGCCCAAGTTACCGGATTCCGTGAAGTGCTGGGTGGTCCATTCACGTTGCTGAAGGGGGCTGCCTCGCTTCAGGTTTTGGCGGGTAACTTGCCGCGCCCGTAGGGGTCTAGGATTTCATTGCACAGGCTATCCACACGACCAGGGGAACGTCGGGTTTCAGTAGCGGCTCTATGAAACCCGGGGATCCCAGATATCTGTATTGATCTGTGTTGCTATACATTTCTCTGTGTTGCATTTTATCACGCCTTGAGCGAAAATTATATATTATATATATATTAGTAGATGTTGTATATGTTTTGCATCCGCACTAGTCCAGTCCCCGCTCTGTCGTTAGTTAGCTAACCTAACGGGTGATGACGAGACCCAGTGGCGAATGCGGATGGCATATACGTACGTCAGTATATTTTCGTTATTTGTGGTGTGATCAATTGATGGGACTGCGTTGATTCTGATCAATGCAAGATAAACAAACCTATTCTGATGTTGTTGGAACACTTTTTCAAAAAGCTGTTATTGCAAGGGCGTTCTCTTTTGTTTTGCACAGTGGTATTCAGATGGAATATCCTGCTCCTCAGTCGACGAGGCAAGGGCCGAGATCCCTTCACCGGGAGTGACCCCTTGGACAAAAGTTTGCGTCAGGGCAATAACTTCACTATAGCCGATTACTTTTGCTTTCAGTTGGAATATCCTGCACCTCATTCTACGGGGAAAGAGCCGAGATCCCTTCACCGGGAGTGACCTCTTTAGCAAAGGTTTTCGTCACTATATTTTTTTACAAAGCTATCCGTTCCTTCAACGATATCGAGTTCATTACGTTAAAGGTTTTCGCCAGAAACCATTCGTAGCCCTCCGTCGTTTCATATGGATAGTCAATAGTATTCAAGCTGTGTTTGTTGGCCATAGTCAAGGCACAGTGTTTGGTAGCTATTGGGTGTTCATATGCTGCATAGATAGATGCGTTGGTTTGGGACAGTCGTATAGCCTTGTTGGCCCTAGTCAAGGGCTTGTACGGGTGGGTTCAAATCAACCTGGACAATGACGGGTAGAACTTGATATGTGACTTATGATTTGTTGGCCTTAGTCAAGGTCATAAGAGTATGGGGTAAAAATCCACATCGGGAGTTTCAAAAGAACTGAAACTTGCCAGATATGCACATACCTTCTGGAGTATGATAGCGTGAGCGGATTCCGTCTCGTTATCATGCGATGATAGTTGGATCCCGATTCCCACTGATGAGTTGGTTTACTCTTCGGGTGATCCCGGCTAATTCTTCTTTTAGGTTTGGGAAAGAATTTGACGTTACAGTGGGAGGTTTCCAGATTAGATAAAGTGATAACCATTCTGATCTAGGTTAGAGTGCACGCTGAGTGTTTCTTTTCTCTCTCTCTTTGGCAGCGACCATTGACCCCACCCTAGACTATGACTCAATGACCAAGTTGACCGAACCTTCTTAACACTGGCTTTTGGATTGTCAGAGTTGCAAACCTCATTGCCACTCCTACTTTTACCCTTTTCTCCAGGACACCCCGTATTACTACGAACGTCCACTTCCATTGGACAAAACCATCGTATGGTTATATACGAACTCGAAGGAATTTATTCGAGGATGGTTTCTGGTTCTGGAGAAAACGAATAGGACTATTCAGTTGTCTTTTCCTTTTACCTTCTCTCTCAGATTGCGAGTACTCCTTGGTTTAGGAGATAGTACACCTATTACGCAAATTGGATAGTCTTCTTCCAAACCTTAGGCTGGTGCCGACCGGTAGGGAATGAAGAAAACCAATTAGCCTAAAAGGTGTACAGAAGGTATTAAGTTCAGACAAAGCAAGGGATTAGTAAGAGGGCAAAGTAAATTGCGACTGCTATTCACGACCAAACCAAGTATTTCTTCGCCAATCCTAAATCACCTTTGTATTTCTCCATGACACTCCGTATCACTACGAAGATCCCAGTTTATTGGATAATCCATCGTATGGTTATATACGAACTCGAAAGGAACTTGTTCCAGTTCGGGGATGGATCCTAGTTCAGGAGAAATAGGAATTAAGTTCATTCGGTTGTCTTTTATCCTCACCTTCTCTCGCATTGCAAGTGCACCTAGGATTAGGACAGTACACCCATTATACTTATTGGATAGTCTTCTTCCAAACCATAGGCTGGTGCCGAACGGTTGGGAAGGAAGAAAACCATTTGGCCTAAAGGGGTGTACAGAAGGTAATGACTAAAGACATATAAAGGGATTTGGAGAGGTGGCAAAGAATTATACGGTTACAGTCATGAATCTGGATAATGGAAGAGGCATTACTATGAATACCAGGATACCCCATCAAAATATTTCAATGTTTCAGTTTCACTGTGTACTGTTAAAAGAAAACTGATTTCCCGATTAGACACTTACTCCAGGGTATGTATTTACCAGGTTGGATTCTCACATCTGCATGGTTTTACAGATGATGAGTGGGAGTAAGTTATTGGGAATTAGGTGACCATCCTCATTATATCAGGATTCGTTGTAATCGGTGATATTTGAGGAAGTCACCTGGGTTGTTTGCCGGTCGGCAAATATTTGGTTTTGAATATCCGTTGTTATGCACCAATTTCGAATTGATATATCTGTACGTCTATTTTTATAGAGTGAGATATACCTTTTTGAAATTATGTCTATGACATTTACTTATATCAGTGGATGGTTAGGTAAGGAGCATTGAACAGCGGTGTAATTCTTCTTAACCAAAAGTACAGTTTTCAACCTACGACACACAGTGAATGAGTCATTTGACTCAAGGGACTTATACAGAGTATTGTATGTTGTCCAGTGTCCATTAGGACAGAGGGGTAGGTCCTCGTACTATATTCTGTTTACTTTTAACTTCTCTAGTTCTTAGACATGTGTTTCGTAGAAACACAGGGTCTAAGTTTTGAGGAGTTATAGGTATAAGGATAAAGTAGAGAACCAGATATTGCAAGTATCGGGATTCTTCAAGGTGATCGAGGATGTAGATACTTGTGAATGGTATTCAGTTGATAGTAATGATTAAGAGAACTTGCTTCTCTTTCGGGTTACTCATAATTGGAAGTACTCCTAAGTTGAGTAACGCTGATCGGCCTCCTTCCATTTAGTTGACATGCACTGGAGACAGCTGCATGATTTGAATCTGGTTCAATTAAATCAGTGCCTCTGTTTCTTGGATATAGAACAGTTCATATCTTGATATTGTTAAGATATGGGGAGTTGTCCGGCTTATGCTTAAAACCAGACTCCGGATAACTCAAGGCACGTTTCTGTAATGGCTGTTTGTGGGTTGACCCGGGCTATGACGAGGGTTGACTTTCTACCATCTGGAAGATCAATAGTGATATTGTTCTTGACTCGCCACAGTTTTAATAAAAATGGACTTTTTCAGAAAACAGTAGTGGGAGTATGGTAGAACTGGAAGTGATTCCAGAACCGCAAACGATTACTGAAGATTTGATAAGAACCTAAATATTCAATCTGGTTTGACATTCCATTGGCCACTCCGCAGATATGGTGGGTAACCTCAGACACTCGAGAGGTACTTCGGTATGCTCAAGGACGGTGGCAGGGAGGTTCTTGTTTACCCAGACTTTCCATTACTGTTGTTCCAGACTGTGAGACCCGGCAGGAGGATGAGTGTAGCGTCGTTCTAAACTAGCTTTAGAAGTGTACGTCTATATGACTCTGCCAGAGGGTTGTCGTAGTCAGTGGGAGCAGCGGAAGCATTGGTGGATATCAGGCTTATGTCTATTTATAGACTAGAGCAGATATAGCGGAGATAGATCATCTATTTCTGATGTGACAGTCATAGGTTTGACTTCATCAGAATAGGGGATGGATCTGTTGAGAAGGTAGTAGGGTGTGATGTCCTGGTATTTGATGACATACACAGAGTAGGAAGTGATATTCCTATACTACGATCGGTTATACTTTGGTCGTCACCCAGTAGTTTCTCCACATAGGATTTGGATATTATATCAGACATTCTGGTTACTAGATCTATAGTTTAAGATCTAGATTTGGGTGGTTTCTCAATCTGGGTACTTAGACAGCATTCTATGAGTATTTAGAATGAGCGACTCCTAGCATGGTGGTATACCTGCAGGTGATGGAGTCACCCTCTCTAAAGGTGTCTTACAGACTAAAGGGGAGAGGGATGTGCATGATTGGCAGATCACTTGCTTAGGCAATTGAGTCAATCATGAGATGTCAAGTACCACACCAGGTGTTGTTCTTGCAGTAGATGCAATAAGTTGATATTAATCCAATCCTGGAGAAACAATCGGAAGCAGTTTTAGAACATAAGTTGATGTTCTAGGGAATTGATAACGGCAGCCTCCTTAAGGAGACGGTTATCATTCCAGGCTTCCAATGTGACCTGGATGGCAGAGTGGCTGTCAGAGTTATAGTTTTCCTTCTGACGAGGGGCAGTATTTTGGACAGCTGGTCCAAGAGGATACTGAGGGAAGGCATGGCGCAGGATACTGATTAAGTTCAGTTGACGATACAGTCTAAGAAGTTTGGATTTGGAGTTCATTTATGAGCTAGGTCCCATCAGACATCCAGACATTCTAAGACAGGTATTGCTCATTTCGGGAGATAGCTTTCTCCGCGAACTTGAGATAAAGAGAGACATAGAAAGAAACACCAGAGTGGATCCACTCACTGAGGCTGTTCCTCGAACGCAATAGTTTCGCAAACGAGATTTGTGAGACTGACTAGTAGAGGAGTTGGGTGTTCGGTATCACACGGGCTGTGAGTATACGACATCGCAATAATTAGCCTTGAGTGCAAGTGGGAGATTGTTGGAGATAGTGCCCTCAGAGTCAATTATTGGATCACAGGCACGTGATTGCAATGATTGAGGGGAGGACCTGTCCCAGTAGGACAGTCTTACTCGAGATGATAGTATGCTATCTGGTTTATCTTTATCATCGTGTACTGCTTTAGGTGACCTTACGAGTCGCTATTACACGTTGATAGAGCCCCTAGGATTCTTGCTTGACTACCAGCAGTATGAGGGCGATCATATACGTGAGAGCTGGGGTCTATAAGCACATCCTTAAAAGGTCCCTGGTCGTGGGAGTTTCGAGACAGGGCATCGATACTCCGGAGTAGACTAGTGTATACAGTCGAGACCCCGACGAGGGGCGGTGGCCGGTCTCACAAGCCACTGGTGTCAGTTGGTTCACCTAAGATGTATACAGGTGCTCATTGGGTTATGAGTACACCGGACAGGACTCGCCGGGAACCTGCTAGTTGGGATTATACCAGACGTCAAATAGCAGTTCCCTGGTGACATGTGTACAGGTTAGTTCATCGACCTGAGATCGTCATTTGTCTCGTGTGAGTTCCCACTGTACTTTGATTACTACCAAACCACGGCTCAAAGGAGTCGTGCAAACAGGTTTTAGTTGGGTACAGTCCCGAGCCACATGGAGGCAGTGAGCGGATCTGCAGGGGTTCGTCTCTCCCGGTATTGGGGGTGAGGTCGTGCTGTGTCTAGGAGAGCCAGAACATGAAAAGTCCTTGGCCAAGGCAGGAGATTTGCTGGTAGGTATTCCAATAGTATCTCAGGGTGTTCTGGGCTACACTCCGACACGACTTGTACCGCTTTTGGGGGTCTGACTTTTACCAACCCCCTAGGCCCGCCATGCGATGCTCATAGATGAACGGAACGGACTGTACGGATATTGTCACTGACAGGCTCAGTAGGGTGTCAGGATGAGTTCGCTCATCGACGTCCCTTTTGGTCATTGCCTGGTAGCCCGTCACGTATTGGCTTATACCTCTGACGTGCTAGTGGTTAAATCCGCAGCCATAGTATTGACGAGTCTTTAGAGTCCACCACACAAACAGTTACTCAAGTTTCGGGCAAAACGCTGTAGGGGCCGTATGGAGATATGGCAGGGTTCGATCAGATACGTGCGGTATTGCACGGATCATGATCGGACGGTTTTTACTAGCCGGCTTTGGCTTAAGCCGGATCCTAGTATTTGATAGTGTAGTTTTGTCTCTTTGCATTTGTGTTCAGTGGGAATATAAATGCGGGCATGTATTTGCAGTAGTGGGGTTTTCCTGTAATTTATTACGGGATCAGTTTTCTGAAGTTGCCAGTTTGCATTCCGTTCCGGCCGGTCTTTCTTTGTTCCTTCACGGCCGGACTTTTCGTTGGAGGGGGTTAATTGCAAGTTTGTAATTAACTTATTTGTTGAGGGCTTTATTGCATTTGTGCCTTTGTCATGATGAGATTCTTTTTTAATCTCATCACTTGCTTTCATGAGATTTGATATGGAAAGGATTTGGATTAGAATGGTTGTGACCATTTTCTTATTTGATTATTTCTTTTTCTTCTCTTCATTTTTTCCATGGTAGCAAAAAAAAGGGCTCATTATTCTCTTTCTCATTCTCCTCTCAATTCCTCCATCCTCCATGGCTACTAAACCCCACGTCGCCCGACATCCTCCCTCCAAAGAATCAAACCTAAGAGACAAGTTTCCACACTATTCTATAGCATCCCTTGGACGCGTCGGCTAGCCAACTTCGCGCCCGAGTTGCCTCGGTCAAGAGGCGGGAGCCCGTAAAAGATTCCGGCTACGTGGTGCCCTTTCCGACGAGACGATGATGGACGGAGATTCCGCGGAAGATCGGAGTGGAGATGAAGACCGAAGGACACGGATCGCTTGGTATAACTTCTCTACTCTTTTCTTATTTGCTAGTTAGCTAGGTTAATGGCCCGATCCGGGTGAAAAGTGCGCGGTGGTGCCGGTTGCAAGTTTTGCAAAGTTTTTGTTTCCGCGTTTCCGGCGTCGGATCGACGACCGGGGCGCCCCCGCGGGCTTACACGTTGTGCTGTGGTGTATAAGGAGGAGTAAGCTGAGAGAGAATCCCATTCTCTTTTAGATAATCCAGGAATTCACTGCTTAAGTATTCACCTCCTCGATCAGATCGAAGAATCTTAATACTTTTGCCCGTTTGGTTCTCTACCTCGTGCTTATATTCTTTGAATTTCTCAAAAGCTTCAGACTTGTGTTTCAACAGGAACACATGCCCGTATCTAGAGAGATCGTCAGTGAATGTAATGAAGTAGGAAGAACCATTTCTGGCGTGTGTAGACATAGGACCGCATACATCACTATGCACCAGTCCCAAGAGTTCTGTAACTCTTTCTCCGTGTCCCGTAAACGGAGTTTTGGTCATTTTTCCTTTGAGACATGAATGGCAAGTGTCATAAGATGATAATTCGAATGAATTCAAATATCCATTCTTATGCAACTTAGCCAGTCGTGTCTCATTGATATGGCCAAGTCTACAGTGCCACAAGAAGGATTCGTTCATTTCTGAGCTTTTCCTCTTGTGTGTGTTTTGTGTATTGAAGACTGTATTTTGATTGAGAATGAATATGCCATTATGTAGCGAGCCTGATGCAATCAACTTTTGATCTAGGAATATGTTCATAACATTATCCTTTACTACAAAATTATATCCTTCTTTACTTAGTAAAGAAACTGATATAATGTTGCACATCATGTTCGGTATATAATAGCACTCATTCAGGACTAGTGTATCACCATTTGGTAATACCAGGTGATATATGCCAACTGCTTTGGCTGCAACATTTGCCCCATTCCCTACTTGAACGGAATGATCACCTTCTCCCAGTTCTCTACCTTTTCGTAGCCCATGTAACTGTTTACATATGTGGGATCCTGATCCGGTATCTAATACCCAGGACGTAGGGTGAACTGAGAAACAGTTCTCAATAACTAACACACCTGTAGAAGATGCATCAACATGCATGTTCTTTTGGGCGGCTTGAGAATCCAGATATTCTCCTGTTTCCTGTTCATTCTTATAACACTTATAAGATAGAACGGGTCCAACGTTCCCCTGCACAGTATAACATGCGGGTTCGGTCAATACATCCATATTATTATCTTCATTAGGGCATGAAATGGTCGCTATCTGGAGAGAGAGAGAAGAAAACACTTTAGCGTATGCTCGTGCAAGATCAGATTGGTTATTATCTTATCTAATCAGGATGGCTCCCACTGCTTTTTATCAAATCTTCCTTCAAACCCTAAAAGGAAAGACTAGCCGGGATTAATTACACCCTACAATTTCGTCGATCTTTCAGCCAGGCCAGTGTCGGTACTTTGAGGGAGGTCCCCCGTGCTTTCGCACGAACCTAATTAATGTAAACCTCGTTTTCCCAGAGGCGTAACCCCGTTGACACCTTTCTAGACACCTACTTGATCGGCTAATTGTAGTGTGCAAAACTCTCCCAGGAGTAACTCTTACTCGCAGTGGGTATCGGGATCCAACTATCTCATAGAAGGTATGCAATCTCATTGCAAATTTCAACACTTGAAATTCCCGATAATGCTTTTGTCCCTAGCGATCTATGACCTTGACTAAGTCAACAAACCATAAATCGCAAGTCAAGTTCAACCCGTACATTTCCCGATTGAATTAAACCCACCCGTACGACCCTTGACTGAGTCAACAAGGCCGTGCGAATGCTCTAATCCAATCACATCTCATGTTGTTACAGATAAACATAATTTAGCTACCATACACTATGCCTTGACTAAGTCAACAAACATAGCACGAATACTAAATATTATCTATCTGAAATGACGGAGGGCTACGCGGGTTCTTTCAGAAAAAAACCATGAGCGTAATGAACTTGATATCGTTGTAGAATCAAATGAAGTTTTGAAATGGAGTGATTTTGAGGCTTTTCTAGTTTTGCTAAAGGGGTCACTCCCGGTGAAGGGATCGTCGGCCCTTTCCTCGTCGAATGAGGTGCAGGATATATCATATATATCACTATGCAAATCAGAAACTATAGAAGCAGTCAAAAGCAAACCGAGTGTGTAGCATCTGCCAGTTATTGCTAAAGGAGTCACTCCCGGTGAAGGAATCTCGGTCCTTTCCTCATCGAATAAGGTGCAGGATATATCACATATACCGCTATGCAAAGCAAGAACTGTAGCTACCTATTTTGTTAAAAATTTGATTCTACAACATCTTAGGTTTCTTTTCTTTCATTAATCACATTAATGAAGTCCCATCATTTAAATACCTAAACATCACAGATAAATACGACGTACACTTATGTCATCCGCATTCGCCTCGATGTCCCCTCGTGCACCGTTAGGTTAGGTAACTAACGACATAGCAGGGCAGGGCTAGCGCGGGTGTAAAATATAAGTAACGTCTATATAATATATCATATATACTATATAAAGTATCTATCAAAGAACATCACATGATCGCATCACAGATATTGCAGCAGAAGAAACATATGAAACATTGGATATACTAGGACGTCCGTGTTTTCAATACGAGCCAGTATAAAACACGGATTCCACGGTCGTGATGAATAGCCAATCCCACACCCCTAGACCCCTACGAGAGCGGCAAGCAACCCTACCAATTCTAGGGTTAGAAGACCCGGACTCGACTCCTCGAGTTGGTCTCTCAATGAACCCCAGAACCCGGTTACTTGTGCTCCCCTCCTTGGGTCTATCCTAATGCGGAAAAGTAAATAATATACAAAAGGTGACAACTTCCGCTACCTGGAAGTGCCCCAAATAAAAGAATATTACATACAAGTTTTTACATGAATGAAAATGAAAAACACTCATCTCACATAAAAACCCCCGGCTATTCAAACACGACGATCCAATATAACATATCCAGCAACACATAACATCACTTGTCATCAACGTAAGTAAATATGCGCATCCCAATTGTCGTTGACATATAGCAACGAAACCGGCGATATCACATATTACACTTACGGTCACAGAAAAAAAAGTGTAAAACTACAACAGTTGGAATCCGCAACCTCTTTAGACATCGCATGCCTAATCAAATGAAATACTTAGACATCACATGCCTAACAGTTATAAACCCCGCATTTTAGTCTCATTATCGAAAACTCTTTTCAATATCAAGTGAAACTAAACCGCTAGATTTATAACATTCATTCAGTTATCTCATAACTTTTGTGAATTCCAATTATTGTATCACATTCCAGATAAACAGAAAATGTTAAACTTTCCGATCGAACAGTCGAATACCCAAGTTTTCCCAATACAGCTCAACACATGAAATAAGTCTAACAACATTCAGTTCGTGCCTCAGTACCAACGGTCCAGCCGTAGAAGGGTCAAGCCAACGCCTCACATGTGGCATGCCGTACTGCCCCAAACCCGAAGGTTCAAAGGGCAGTTCAAGACGGTCACATAATCGAGTTAAGGTTTGTTGTCTTCTAGAGGGTCCATCGCGTTACTTGCACTACTTAGAACGTCGTTAAACTACGGAAAAATCCAACACTTGAAAATTTCCCGACAGGGGAAAAGTTGGGTATTTATATCCGGTCGAACTTTTTAACAAATTCAAAAATTATCCGGAAATACACAAAGACGAAGTTTGATAATCCGGTCGAAACACCGAAGCTCTAAAACACCCCAGAAAATTCAACTCTTGAATAATTATTAAAAATACCCATAAAACTCAGCTGCAGAAACTATGAATTACTGTGCAGAGGAGGATGGCTGACGTCATTCTTTAGCCGCGGAACCGCCGCCTAAGCTGGCTTAGGCCGCGGTTCCGCCGCGCATTACACTGTTCATTGAATAAAAATTGCACCGTAATTCTTAGAATTCTCTGCTGAATTTTTTAAGCATTTTTAATATTGAAAAATCCCAGATTTTAGAAAAAGTCCAGAGAGCAATATTGATTTTAGGGTTTCGGTTCGATCGGACTTCAAACTCCGTCTGGACTTCGTCTAAAGCTCTAGCTAGGCTCTGATACCACTGTAGGGTTCCTAGGCACACTATAGAGGTCTCACAAGGCATCAACCATGCCAATTTCAAATTTTATTGGTGCCGAGAAACCCTAATACGGATCGTCGGCTAGAATTCTAGGCGAAATACGAATCTAGTTAACACTTTAACTAAAGGAGAGAGGCTACAACCTTTGTAGATCCGGTTATCCACTTCCTTGGCTCCACGTAGACGTCCTCTCGCTGTCCTAGTCGGATCTCGGACTCTCGCATCGGCTTCATCAAAAGGAATGAGCGAAATAGGTCGTCGGCTTCGTGCCGAAGATGATCTACGTCGAGGTTGCACAAGTTCAAGCTCCAACTTCACCAAGTTGTGAAACTTGTTAAGAAAACACCCAAAACAACTTGGCAAGAGGTAGAGGGTGAAGAAATAGGAGGTGGGTTCACTTTAGAATTGGATTTCACTCACTTTTGCTCAAGTTGCCATTGATGGCATCTAGTTTTCTTTCTTGAAGAAGAAGGAGAAGATGAAGCTAGAATATGATAAGTGTTTTCATAATAGAAAAATAAATCAATACTTATCATATCTTAACCAAGGTTAAGTGTAGAGAAAAGACCATGGTAAATGAGAAGGGTTAGGGTTAAGCTAGAAGACAAAATGGTTTCTTTAGTCAAAGCTTCATGAAGCTTCAACAAGCTTCATGATAAAAAGAAACCATTATGTTTTCATTTATCCATTTATATAAATAAAGAATGGATAAATAAATGAGAGAATAAATCAAAACCCTAATTATCTACTTAACCATGGTTTAATTCTTTACACTTAACCATGTGAGCAAGTATCATCAAACATGATACAAACATGTGCACAAAAGTATATCATATATACAACTTGCACATCAAGTGAGAAAATCCATTTAAAATGAACCAATACTAGTTAATGCAAAGTAATATATCAAATATATAATTATACATTAAATCATTAAATCAACACTTGATTTAACGATCCGGTCATATCGCATATAACCGACTAGTATCCTATGTATCGGCTTATCGAATCAATCGTTGATTCGATATCTAGGTTATATCGAATATAACCAATCGATACATCCATCGCGAGAATGGAATACGGTATCACATACACGCATTATTCTCGGTCCTGCACATATCTCATATGCGCTCCTATTTCGTTTCGCTTGAGCCAGGAAACCTCTGTGTAGGACTCTAAAGACTCGTCAATACGCCGGTAGCAGATGATGATCATATCAAGCACCCACAAGCCGCAAGCGGTCAGCTAAACGTAACGGCCATCCGGGTATTGAGCGATCAGAAGATCGACGAGCTAGTCCGCTCACACTCCTGTGAATCCAACCAGTAACACTTACCGTACAGTCCGGTCTGTTCGTCTGATATGTCGCATATCAAGTCTAGGGGTGGTATACGTCAGACCCCAATAACCGATAAGTCGTGCCGATGTGAGGCTCATAACGGGTCGAGAAACTACTGGTAACACTTACCAGCAAATCTCTGATCAGCCCTGGCCAGGGACTTTCCTGTTACGGCCAATCGAGCACAGCGCAACATCAACCCCCAATACCGGGAGAGACGAAACCCCTCCTATCGCTCATTGCCTCCATGTGACTCGGGACTGTACCCAAAGACCACCGTTTTGCATGCCCTCATGGACGTGGTAAGGTGGAGATCATAGCACAGTGGGAATCACACAAGACTCTATGACGATCTCGGGTCTACAGACTAACCTGCACAAGTGTCACCTGAGAACTGCCATCTGACGTGAGGTATAATACCATCTGGGAGTTCCTGGCGAGTCCGTCCAGTGTACCCAGTCTCCACTGAGCACCCGTATACCATCTCTGATGTCAAACACCAATGGATATGGGATCATCCATCGCCCATCTCATGGGTCGAGAGGCGTATACTCTAGTCTACTCTGGTATATCGATGCCCCGTCTCGATACACCCACGACTAGGGACCTTGAAGGATGTACTTATGGACTACCATGTCCCCACTAGTATGATCTGCATCATAGTCCAGGTAGTCAAGTACACATCCTAAGGGCTTTACCAACATGTAACTATAAGACAGTATAAAGAGACAAGTGTACATGTTAAGATAAAGAGTAACCAGATAGCATACTATCATTTCGAGCAAGAAAGTCATCTCTATATATGTCCAAGCATCCAATATAATATACATCATCTGTACAATACTGGCCTCTAGGGCATACATACAACTAACAATTATACTGTCTCTCTGATGCATGTTGATAAAACCCTTAGGATGTTGGCTTGACTACCAGGACTATGATGCAGATCATACTAGTGGGGACAGGGTATTCCGTAAGCACAACCTTTAATTGTTCCTTGTCGAGGGAGTATCGAGACAGGGCATCGATATTCCAGAGTAGACTAGTGTGTACGTTTCTTGACCCTGTATGGGGCGATGGATGATCCCACATCCATTGGTGTTTGACATCAAATATTGTACATAGATTCTCATTGGAGAATGGGTACACCGAACATGACTCGCCGATAACTCTTAGATGGTATTATACCTATCGTCAGATAGCAATTCTCTGGTGACACTGGTACATGTTAGTCTGTAGACCCGAGATCGTTATAGAGTCTTGTGTGATTCCCACTGTGCTTTGATTTCCTCCCTACCACGCTCAAGAGAGCGTGCAAACAGGTAGATTTTGGGTACAGCCCCGAGTCACATGGAGGCAATGAGCGATATGAGGGGTTTCGTCTCTTCCGGTATTGGGAGTTGATGTTGCGCTATGCTCGATTGGCTATAACAGGAAGTCCATGGCCAGGGATGATGATGAGATTTACTGGTAAGTGTTATCAGTAGTTTCTTGACCCGTTATGAGCCTCATATCGACATGACTTATCATGTGATTGGGGTCTGACGTTTACCACCCCCAGACTCGATATGTGACATATCAGACGAAGAGACCGGACTATACGGTAGTGTTGCTTACTGGATTCATAGGAGTATGGACAAGCTTGCTTGTTGATCTTCTGATCTCTCAATACCTGGGTAGCCGTTACGTCCAGCTAGTACCGCTGACGGTTTGTAGGTGACTGATATGATTATTACCTACTGCTGGCGTATTGACGAGTCTTTAGAGTCCTACACAGAGGTTTCCTGGCTCAAGCGAAATGAAGTAGGGCACATATATGATATGTGCGGGACCGAGATTAATACGTGTATGTGATACCATATTATAATCTCGCTATATATGATATCAGTCGGTTATATGAGATATAGCCGGGTTATTGAATCAAGTGTTGGTTCGATAAGTTGATATAAATGATATTAGTCCGTTATATGTGATATAGCCGGATTATTAAATCAAGTGTTGATTTAATAATTTAATATATAATTATATATTTTATATATTAATATATATTAACTAATATTAGCTCACTTAATAATTTCTTTTCTACTAATACATTTAAATATATATGTGATATATATTATCGTATTTATTTATGTGTCATGCTAGATGATACATTGGACTTGGGTGTATGAGACTCATACCTAACTAAAGATAATTTGGATGATTAATTTGCTGGGTTCGCTTAGCACCCTCACTAGGTTTTGGTACGCATCAAGTATGCAATTTAAAAAATCTAGAGTGCCAAGCGAGCCCGAACCAAGGATCTAACTAGAGAATTAGGGTACAACTAAGCAAGTAAACAACTTTACTCTAAGTGAACAAGGAATACAACTTTTGTAGACCGGTCCTTTACTTCTAAAGCTCTGTGCAGTAGTCCCTTAGCTCCAAGTAGTGGTCTCCCAGACTCTCGTTAGGTTCCACTAGGCGAAAGGAATGAGCTTGCTTAAAGATCTTCGAGGCCGAAGATGATCTACGTCGAGGAATCTCCAACTCAAGCTACCTCTTCACTAATTGAGAATTAGTGAATGAAACAGCCTATACTAAATGGCTAGTTTGGTATAAATTGGTGAAGTAGGAATTTTGCTCACTTTAGAATTAATTTTCTCCTTTTCTTTTTCTTCTCACTTGAAAGCTAGAGAGCAAGGAAAGAGATGAAGAAGAAACTCAAGTCATCAAGTAAATCAACCATGGGTGAGAAAACATCTCATATAAACTCTTGTAGAGACTTAACCATGGCTAAAGATAATAGTTAGGTTAATAAATATCTAGACTAAAATAAAATTAGTGGACTAGTAAAGGTTTCTACATGCTTCCACAAGCACCAAACCATTTTCAACCTAATTTTGCTTATTCCCTAAATAAATAATGACCCTAATTAACTTAAGTATGGTATGAGTCTCATACACCCATGTGCAATGTATCATCAAGCATGACACAATAAATACATTAACATATATCATATATATATTAAATGTATAAGTAGAAAAGAAATTCTTAAGTGAAATAATATTAGTTAATATACATTAATATATCAAATATATAATTATATATTAAATTATTAAATCAACACTTGATTTAATAATTCAGCTATATCACATACAACCGACTAATATCATATATATGTATATCACATATACATATAACATATCATTGAATCAACACTTGATTCAACAATCCGGTTATATCACATATAACCTGTATCGCGAGATTAGAATACGGTATCACATACACGTATTAATCTCGGTCCCGCACATATCACATATGTTCCCTACTTCGTTTCGCTTGAGCCAGGAAACCTCTGTGTAGGACTCTAAAGACTCGTCAATATGCCGGCAGTAGGTAATGATCATATCATTTACCAACAAGCCGTCAGCGGTACTAGCTGGACGTAATGGCTACCCGGGTATTGAGCGATCAGAAGATCAAGAAACAAGCTTGTTCATACTCCCATGAATCCAATAAGTAACACTACCGTACAGTCCGGTCTCTTCTTCTGATATGTCGCATATCTAGTCTTGGGGTGGTATACGTCAGAACCCAATAACATGATAAGTCATGACGATGTAAGGCTCATAACTGTTGGGTTAGCCTAGCACCCTATGTAGAGTTTGGAAGCATCACATGTCACAAAGATGGAATTTTTAGGGTGCTAAGTTAACAAACATTGGATCGTTCCTAGAAAAATTAGGGTTTCTAAAACATGCATATCATCACATGAAAGAAAATCTAGGGTTTGGAGCGTACAACCTTTGTAGCTCCCTACGCTGGACTCCTTGGCTACTTGGGGTTTGGAAAAGCTCCGCTTGAACTCCTCTAAATCACCGATGATCGACCCGGAGTCCGCTTTGTCCAAGCTAGCAACTTCGCAAGATCAAGAATGAAAATGGAAGCTAACACTCTAAACAAGTGGGCTAGACTTGTGTAGAATGGTGTTGTGGTGGCTTTTCTCACTTCAAAATCCTATCTTGATGAATATTTTGCTCACTTGAAAATTCTAGAGAGCAAGAGCTCAAGGTTGAAGAAGATGATGGATATTTTTCAAGAAGAGAATAATAACTCACATTGAGAAAAAGAAAAAGACAAGTATATATATTTTTCTTTCTTCATCTCAAACCATGGTTATCTCTTTATGGATATTTAATTTTACTTTAGTTTAAACACAAGAGAAAGATTAAACCATGGTCAAAAGGTAAGTGCTAATGGTTAGGTTAAAAGAAGAGTGCAGAAACTTTTGACCATGATTCAATCTTATCTCTTTTCTTTTGTTTTAGCAAAAATAGAAATAAATATCCATAATATAAACTATGGTGTGAGTCTTATATATCCACCATTTTCTATGTATAAACAACCATGATAGATGATGTATGTATGTATGTGTGCATGCACATCCATATGTGCATGAATCAATAAGGAATGCATACATGCATCCATACATCCAAAGATACAAGAAAAGATTTCTAGTGAGAATCTAATGGTTAAATGATAAATCAACACTTGATTTATCAATCCAGCCATATCACATACGACCCTAACCAAAAGCAAGCCGCCCGATCAATATACGGTATCCTATACGCGCATTTTAATCGGGTCTATGCGCATATCGCATACGCGCACCACAACGTTTCGCCTGGACTAGGTAACTCCATTGTGGGACTCTAAGACTCGTAAATACGCCGGCAGTGGGTGATGATCATATCAAGCACCCCCAAGCCGCAAGCAGACAGCTAAACGTAACGGCCATCCGGGTATTGAACGATCAGAAGAGAACAAGCGAACCTGCTACAACTCCCGTCGAGCCAACCGGCAACACTACCGTGCAGTCCGGTCTCCTCGTCTGATATGTCGCATATCAAGTCTAGGGGTGGTAAACGTCAGACCCAAATAACCGATAAGTCGTGCCGATGTGAGGCTCATAACGGGTCGAGAAACTACTGGTAACACTTACCAGCAAATCTCAGAATCAGCCCTGGCCAGGGACTTCCCTGTTACGGCCAATCAAGCACAGCGCAACATCAACCCCCAATACCGGGAGAGACGAAACCCCTCCTATTGCTCATTGCTTCCATATGACTCGGGACTGTACCCAAAAACCACCGTTTTGCACGCCTTCATGGACGTGGTAAGGTGGAAATCAAAGTACAGTGGGAATCACACAAGACTCTATGACAATATCGGGTCTACAGACTAACCGGCACAAGTGTCACCTGAGAACTGCCATCTGACGTGAGGTATAATACCATCTGGGAGTTCTCGGCGAGTCCGTCCAGTATACCCAGTCTCCACTGAGCACCCGTATACCATCTCTGATGTCAAACACCAATGGATATGGGATCATCCATCGCCCATCTCATGGGTCGAGAAGCGTATATGCTAGTCTACACTGGTATATCGATGCCCCGTCTCGATACTCCTACGACTAGGGACCTTGAAGGATGTACTTATGGACTACCATGTCCCCACTAGTATGATCCTCATCATAGTCCAGGTAGTCAAGTACACATCCTAAGGGCTTTACCAACATGTAACTATAAGACAGTATAAAGAGACTAGTATACATGTTAAGATAAATAGCAACCAGATAGCATACTATCATATCGAGCAAGAAAGTCATCTCTATATATGTCAAAGCATCCAATATAATATACATCATCTGTACAATACTGGCCTCTAGGGCATACATACAACTAACAATAACGGGTCGAGAAACTACTGATAACACTTACCAGTAAATCTCAGTATCAGCCCTGGCTAGGGACTTCCTCTTACGGCCAATCGAGCATAGCGCAACATCAACCCCCGATACCGGGAGAGACGGAACCCCTCCCATCGCTCATTGCCTCCTTGTGACTCGGGACTGTACCCAAAAACCACCTGTTTGCATGCTCTCTTGAACGTGGTAGGGTGGAAATCAAAGCACAGTGGGAATCACACAAGACACTATGACGATCTTGGGTCTACAGACTAACCTGTACCAGTGTCACCAGTGAACTGCTATCTGGCGTTAGGTATAATACCATCTAGGAGTTCTCGGCGAGTCCTGTTCAGTGTACCCATTCTCCAATGAGCACCTGTGCACATTCTCTAATGTCAAACACCAATGGTTGTGGGATCAACCATCGCCCTATACAGGGTCAAGAACCGTACACACTAGTATACTCTGGAATACCGATGTCCCATCTCGATACTCCCTCGACTAGGAACAATTAAAGGATGAACTTGTGGACTACCCTGGCCCCACTAGTATGATCTGCATCATAGTCCTGGTAGTCAAGTACACATCCTAAGGGCTTTATCAACTTGTAACAGAGATACAGTACAAGCATACATGTTAAGATAAAGAGTAACCAGATAGCATACTATCATGTCAAGCAAGAAAGTACTCCCTATATATGTCCAAGCATCCATTATAATATATAATCATGTACAATAATGGCTTCTAGGGCATACATACAACTAACAATCTCCCACTTGCACTAAGGCAAGTTGTTGTAGTATCTCATACCCAACATCCTTTGAAGTCTCTCTAAGGAAATGCCTTCGTGAGTGGATCCGCCGTGTTATTCTTCATATCAACTCTCCCGATCTCGATCTCCCGGAGATCAACCATCTCCCTGATCAGGTGATACAGGCTAAGAATATGTCTGGATCACTGATGGGACCAGGGTTCCTAGGATAAATCCATAACTCCATTGTTATCACAATACAGAAGTATTAGATGCTCAATGGTAGGAACCAAGTTCATCTCATGAACTCATTCATCCAGACAACCTCTTTGGCATCATTGTTGGTAGAGATATATTTAGCATTCATCGTCGAGTCTGCCACGGTATATAGCTTGGAACTCTTCCAACATACCGTCCCTCCACTGAGGGTAAAGACAAAACCCGAGACTGACTTTCTGTCGACCTTATCAATCTAGAAGCTCGAATCGGTAAAGGACTCCATCTGGAGTTCACCGTTACCATACACCAAGAACACTTCTTTAGTCCTTCTTCAGTACTCAAGAATGTTCTTCACAGCCGTCTAGTGATTCTCCCCAGGATGTAAGAGGCATCACCTAAATCCTTCATGAAGAACCATTATGATAAGAGGAGCTTGACGAGTGTAGCATAGGAACACCATTTCCTATCAAGAGTATGTCATCCACGTACAATATGAGGAAGACAACTTTACTCTCTACAACCTTCTTGTATGTACAAGGTTCATCTACCTTTTTGATGAAGTCAAACTCTTTGACTGCCACATAAAAACAGATGTTCCAACTCCGCGATGCCTGCTTTAATCCGTAAATTGATTTAAGCAACTTGCACACCTTTCTGCTGCTCCCACTTTCTACGAAGCCCTCTGGCAGTGTCATGCACATGCTATCTTCTAAATCATCATTTAGAAAAGCGGTCTTGACGTCCATCTGCCAGATTTCGTAGTCATGGTATGTAGCGATGGCAAGTAGGATCCGGATGGTCTTACGTATAGCCACTGGAGAAAAGGTTTCATCAAAATCCACACCTGGTCATTGACGAAAACCTTTGCTACAATTCTATCTTTGAAAGTCTCAACTTTTCCATCTACACCAAGAATCTTCTCAAGATCCACTTTTTCCTGATGGGTTTTGTAACATTTCATAAAATATAAAATATTCTTTTTGGAATTTAATATTAAAATAATATATTTCGCGAAAACTAACAGATTTGCGAAATTGGGGTTTTTGTAAAATGTTATAAATATATACCAATAATAGTGAAATAATTGGATATTAAAATGATTTATTCATTTAAAAATATATTTATGGGATTTGGCATTTTTATAATTAATTATATGCAGTTTAAATAAAAATTGATTAATGCATTACTAATCGCGATTAAGCCAAATCCGTGTTTCTACATTTTTCCATGGTTAGTGCACCATGGCATGTTGCATTTGGTTGCATGTTGTTTTATTTGTGTTTGTGATATTTCGTTTTATTATTGAGAGAAGAAAAGGGAAAAGTGAAGGCATGGGAGAATTATTGGAGAGAGAGAGTGTGTGCCATGATGAGGCATGGGCTTGAGAGGGTGAGAATAAGAGAGAGAGAGAGAGAGAGAGAGAGAGAGGTCTGCCATCTTTCCCCTCCCCATTATTTTCCTCAACTCCTTCTTTTTCAAGCTCCCACCCACTTCTACCCTCATGACCCATCTAAAAATCATCATCAAAACCCTATACCCCTTTTATTAAAAATGATCTCCACCTCATCCTCAACACATTGGACCAAGCAAAGTTGGATTTTGAAGATGTTGGGCAACGCAAGAAAATTCTTGAGTTGCCAAATGAGGTAAAACCCATATCTTTTAGTTAAGTTATTATGTTTAGTGTATTCTAGTTAAGTTTAGAAGTTGATTAAGTGTGGATTTGTGAACTTAGAAATTCCTAGAGAGGGTTTGGGTGATTGTGTGGATTTGTGATGTTTAGTGGCTGTTTACAAGACCCAAGTGTTGATCTTACTGGCCAAGACCTGGATTAGAAACCAAAACACGAACTTAGAATCTTCCCGACACGGTTATTTGACAGTTTGTGATGGTATATGGAAATTTGGGATGACCCGAGACCACTATAAATTAAGTTCCATTGACAGTGAGACGAGCAGCTAAACTTGAATCACCCCTTGAACCTGAGCCCTCCCCTCCTTATCTGGCCGCAAATAAATTCCCTGTGGCCGCAAATTACGGCCACATCAGGGTGAAATATGTTGATTCTTTGTCTTTGGCTCCCTTAGATCATATCTATACCAACCCTATATGCAAAATGTGTAGGGTTCCTATCGACGCCAGCAAGGTTTCGGGAAGCATCGTCCATGCCATTTTTAAAAAATTGCCGTTAAAAGGAACTCTAAACTAGAATCGATAACTAGAATATAAAATGGAAACAAAATTAAACCTTTTTACTTCTAAGTGAAATAGAAATACAACCTTTGTAGATCGGTCCTTCACTTATAAAGCTCCTTGTAGTAGTCCCTTCGCTGCGATCGTTGAACTCCCGGACTCTTGCATGGCTTCACGAGGGGAAAAGAGCGATCTTTCTTGAAGTCTTCGAGCCGAAGATGATCTATGTCGAGGGAATACTAGCTCAAGCTTCTACTTCACTAACTAAAAGATTAGTGGAGCAACCACCCTATACAAAAGTGCTAATCTAGTAGAGGGTGATGAAATAGGAAGTGGGCTCACTTTAGAATTATTTTTCTCACAATACTTTCTCACTTGTTTCAAACACTAGTAAGCTTTTGGCTTGAGGAAGAAGATAAACAAATGAGAAGAGAATGAAATGATCAAGTGAGAGAGTAAACCATGCTGAGTGAGTATCATATACTAACTCATGTAGAGACATAACCATGGCTAATTAAAATGGTTAGGTTAACAAATATCAAAAGTAAAATAAACCTAGTGGACTTAGTCAATGCATCCACAAGCTTCCATAAGCTTCATGCATTTAACAAATATCCACTAATTTTGTAATTGCTTTAAACATTAATAACCCATGACACACTAAAAGAAATAATGCACATCAATATATATCACACACACACACACACACACACACACACACACACACACACACACACATATATATATATATATATATATATATATTACATGTATACACAAGTGAGAAAAGAATGCTTAAGTGAGCTAATGTTAGTTAATGCAAATTAGTATATCAAATATACAATTATACACTAAATTATCAAATCAACACTTGACTTAAATAATCCGGCTATATCACATATAACCGACTAACATCCAATGTATCAACTTATCGAATCAACCCTTGATTCGATAACCCGGTTATATCACATATAACCGACCGATACAAAAATTCGCGAGAATAGAATACGGTATCATATACATGCATTATTCTCGATCCCGCACATATCACATATGTGCTCCTATTTCGTTTTGCCTGAGCCAGTAAAACCTCTATGTAGGACTCTAAAGACTCGTTAATACGCCGGCAGTAGGTGATGATCACATCAAGCACCCAAAAGCCGTTAGCGGTACAAGCTGGACGTAACGGCTACCCGGGTATTGTGGGATCAGAAGATCAGCAAGCAAGCCTGCTCCAACTCCTGCAAAAGCCTGACGGTAACACTTGCCGTACAGTCCAGTCTCCTCGTCTGATATGTCGCGTATCAAGTCTAGGGGTGGTAAACGTCAGACCCCAATAACCGATAAGTCATGCCGTTGTGAGGCTCATAATGCGTCAAGAAACTACTGGTAACACTTACCATTAAATCTCTAAACCAGCCCTGGCCAAGGACTTCTCTGTTATTGCCAATCGAGCACAGCGCAACATCAACTCCCAATACCGGGAGAGACGAAACCCCTCATATCGCTCATTGCCTCCATGTGACTCAGGACTGTACCCAAAAACCACCGTTTTGCATGCCCTCTTGGACATGGTAAGGTGGAAATCAATGAACAGTGGGAATCACACAAGACTCTATGATGATCTCGGGTCTAAAGACTAACCTGTACAATTGTCACCAGAGAATTGCCATCTGACGTGAGATATAATACCATCTGGGAGGTCTCTACGAGTCTGTCCAGTGTACCCAGTCTCCACTGAGCACCCGTATACCATCTCTGATGCCAAACACCAATGGATATGGGATCATCCATCGCCCATCTCATGGGTCGAGAAGCGTATACGTTAGTCTACTCTGGTATATCGATGCCCTGTCTCGATATACCCACGACTAGGAACATTAAAGGATGAACTTATGGACTACCATGGCCCCACTAGTATGATCTGCATCATAGTCCTGGTAGTCAAGTACACATCCTAAGGGCTTTACCAACATGTAACCATAAGACAGTATCAAAAGACAAGTATACATGTTAAAATAAAGTGCAACCAGATAACATACTATCATATCGAGCAAGAAAGTCCTCTCTATATATGTCCAAGCATCCAATATAATATACATCATATGTACATTACTGGCCTCTAAGGCATACATACAACTAACGATCTCCCACTTGCACTTGGGCCAGCTGCTGTAGTATCGCATACCAAGCATCCCGAAGAGTCTCTCGAACTATATCTGGGGAATGGCCTTCGTGAGTGGATCCGCTGTGTTTTTCTTTGTGTCAACTCTCCTGACCTCGATCTCTCGCGATCAACTATCTCCCGGATCAGGTGATACCGCCTCAGAATATGCCTAGATCGCTGATGGGACCTGGGTTCCTTGGCCAAAGCCACCGCTTCTTTGTTATCACAATACAAAGGTATTGGATACTCAGTGGATGGAACCACTCTAAGTTCGGTTATGAACTTCTTAATCCAGACAGCCTCTTTGGCAGCATCGTTGGCAGCGATGTATTCAGCCTCCATCGTCGAGTCTATCACGGTTTCCTGCTTGGAACTCTTCCAGCATACCACCCTCCATTGAGGGTAAAGACAAATCCCGAGTGCGACTTAGAGTCGTCCTTATCACTCTGGAAGCTCGAATCGGTAAAGGACTCCACTTGGAGTTCTCCATTACCAGACACCAAGAGCATCTCTTTAGTCCTTCATAAGTACTTGAGAATGCTCTTCACAGCTGTCCAGTGACTCTCTCCAGGATCTGCTTGATACATACTCACTACACTTAGTGAGTGTGCTACATCGGGTCTGGTACATAGCATCGCATACAAGATAGAGCCTACTGCCGAAGCGCAGGGTATCCCTTGCATGCGATCTCTTTCCAAATCAGTCTTTGGAGACATCTCTTTGGAGAGTGTGAGCCCAGAGATCGTGGGTAGAAACCCACGCTTGGATTCTTCCATACTAAACCTCTTTAGTATGGTGTCAATGTACCTGAATTGGGACAATCCCAGTATCCATTTAGATCTATCTCTATTAATCTTAATCCCCAAGATGTAGGAGGCAACCCCTAGATCTTTCATTGAGAATCTCTGTGATAAGAAGAGCTTGACCGATTTCAGCATAGGAATGTCATTTCCTATCAAGAGTATGTCGTCCACGTACAATACGAGAAAGACAACCTTACTCTCTGCCACCTTCTTGTATATACAAGGTTCATCTACGTTTTTGACGAAATCAAACTCTTTGATAACGACATCAAAGCAGATGTTCCAACTCCGCGATACTTGCTTTAATCCATAAATGGATTAAAGCAGCTTGTACACCTTCCTGCTGCTCCCACTAGCTACGAAGCCCTATGAATGAGTCATGTACACGTTCTCTTCTAAATCACCATTTAGAATGGCGGTCTTAACATCCATTTGCCTGATTTCGTAGTCATGATATGCAGCATGGCAAGCATGATCCGGATGGATTTAAGCATAGCCACTGGAGAAAAGGTTTCGTCATAATCCACACCTGGTCGTTGACGAAAACCCTTTGCAACAAGTCTAGATTTGAAAGTCTCCACTTTCCCATCTACACTAAGTTTTTTCTTGAAGATCCACTTGCTCCCAATGGGTTTTACCCCTTCAGGAGCATCTTCCAAAGTCCATACTTTGTTGGTGTACATGGATTCCATCTCGGACCGCATTGCATCCAGCCATTTCACCGAGTCACCACTCGTGATGGCCTTCTCAAAGCTAGTTGGGTCATCATCCTCCATGATGCAATCCTCGCTCCCACTATCCATGAGAAAACCGTAGTATCTCTCAGGTGGGTGAGGAACCCTACTGGATCGGCGGAGTGGCTGGGGTTCATCGGGAACTACCGAATCCTCTAGTTCCACCACATCTTCTGTTGTGGTTTGTATAGCTGGAACCTCTTCCAGTTCTACCTCAGAGCCACTAATATCATTTGAAAGAAATTCCTTTGCTAAAAAGGTGGCGTGTGGAGCAACAAACACCCTTTGTTCCTCACTGTGATAGAAGATATACCCTCGCGAATGCTTAGGATATCCAACAAACTTACACAAAACGGACCTTGCCTCGAGTTTGTCCGTTTTTTGTCTTTTGACATAGGCCGGGCAACCCTATATTTTAACAAAATTAAGATATGGTCTCTTCCTCTCCCATATCTCATATGAGGTGGTAGGCACAGATTTAGTATGTAACGCTTAGAAAATCGTTTCGGTGAAATTTCGAAAAATAGGTAAAATAAGGGGGTTTTCTGTAAAAAGTCAAAATGCAAATATCTTATTATAAAAATTAAATATACATATTCTAGCTATGTAATTGCTATTATTTGGTGTTTATTGAGCCGCTGGTGAAATTTCAAATTTTCTGAAAAAAATATTATTTTATTATTATTTAAGCTGTCACTAATACATTTAATTAGGGAAAATTACAAATTGGAATGAGTTGAAACAAATTTTGTGCATCATAAAACATTAAATAAAATTTTATCATGTGGTTTTTGGAACGAAATCATTTGCCAAAACGGTTTAGAAATTATTGAAGAAAAAGGCTTTTTTTTAGCGTAAATGGATGTTTGGGGTATTGTATTTATCATTTTTCATCACCCCACACCCGTATCCACACCCACACACACCCACTTACTCCTCCCCATGGCTGAATTCAGCAGCCACCCTATTTTTCCCCACTTGATTTTCAAATGAAAGGAAATGAAAGAAAAGAATAGAAAATGGATAAAGTAGTTAGACTTTTGACTTGCTTTGACCTTGACTTTGTTCCCCCCCCCATTTTCTCTACCTCCCTCTCTCTCCTCACTCCCATTTCTGGCCGAATCCTTCTCCCCACAGCAGCAGCCCTTCCTCCCCCCAAAATCCACACTATTTTGCTTCAAAAATCCACAAAAAAGCTTCAAAATCCATACAATTTCAAAGCTTTTTCCAAATCGAACCCTTACCCATTATTTCTTGCCCAAGCAAGCATGGATCTAGGAGCTTGAAGGCCATTTTGGGAGGCTAGATTTCAAGCTTGGTCTCTTGATTTTGTGAGGTATAAATCCCAAGCCAAATTTAAATTGTTGGATAGTTTCTTTCATCAAGGTCTATTAAGTTTAAATGCGATTCTAATTGGGATTTAGTTTGTAAAGGAAAGAGTTTGAGATCAAGTTAGGTTGTGATCATGTGTTCATGGTTGTGTAATGTTCTTTTTTAGCGTCTTAAGCTATGCAACTTAAATTTGTTACTTATTGCCAATTGAAACATGTAAAATGTCCAAATTAAGCTTTTGTGTAAACTAGGGTTTTATAAAATGCATTATATGTGAGGTTAAAAATGTGTTTAGGTTTTTCATGACTTCATTAACTTTATTAAGTGTGGTTTAATGCTTTAGATCATGCAAATCTAAGCTAGATTGTAGTTTGTGCATTTTTGCTTTGAAATTGTTAAAAAGGGTATTTTTGTAAACTAGAATATTAGGGTTTTTGGAATTTAATGAGATTAAATTCCGGAAATTGTTTATATGACTTATTTAAGATATTTAATAAATATATTGGCCGCTACATTCATTTAAATATCATGTTTTGTACAAAAACGGCGAAATGTGCTTGCTAGATTTTCGGAAAAATGACCTTTTAAGTGAAATTGTGGTTTTTGTGAGTTTTAACCTAGTTTATATTAAAATTAGTGTTCGTGAATGTGCAAATGAGTGTGATTGAATTTTTCTCGATGGTTTGACGTTTGTACATCGACATCGAGGGTTGGTTTTACTATTCTTGCATGCGTAGGCGATTGGTTTGGACCTATGCGTGATACGCGTGCCGATTTGATTTTCGTATGCCGTTTCGATTTCGAATTTAGTTTTAATGCGATATGGTGCGTTATGATATGTAGGTAACCCCATGTGGACTTCGAGGCGACAAGCAAGCGCGTGGCGACGTCGGCACCGGCTAGCGAGGACCAGGTGAGTAGATTTATATCTACGGGGAGAAGTCGGGTGGATGGCGTATAGCACCCCGCAGTCCGTGGTGGTGTATATAGATGCGTATACATACCAACATTTATTATATGTTATTTGGGATTAATAACGTTGCTTAGGATGGATATTGGTGTGTTGGATTACCTTAGTGTTGCGAACCCTAGGGCAGTGTTGCACTACAAATACACACATACATACTTGCATACATTCCTATTGATATGTGCTCATGGGATTCTTTATAGTTATGTGTTCACATGGGTATGGGACTATGTGTTCACATACAGATTGAGGATGATACTTGGGATTGAGCTGAGTCGATGAGATTTGATTTGAGGCCGTGAGATCGGTGATATAGCAGGGTTCGTATCTTAGATACGACATGACGTTGTAGCGGGTCCTTGACGTAGTGTTTCACACACGTCCATGCATACGTAGGCGGTATCAGTATGGTACTATACGTAGATCAGTACCCCGATCATAATATTTGATAAAGAGGATACCAGGTGAATAGTATGATGAATGTGATATTGACCCGTACCCAGATTTGGGATGCCGTACGACGGATTTACGTACGAGCTATATTGATAATTGATCCGCACTCTTGACTTGGGATGCCTGATTTTAGATATGGTATCGGATATGATATTATTGAGGCGGGATCACCGACTATACATATACAGGTATGTATATGTATCGACTCAGATGATAGGCGGTTTCCTTACCTGTAGTTCAGCTTGTTAGTTCAGCCGTGTAGTTTAGTGTAGTTGTTAGATTAGATTAGACTTCTTACCTATTTCAAAAACTAACGAATCGTGGGCATTTTTAAAGACAGCCCAAGGGATCCTACGGATATTTCAAAAGACGTATCTTTTCATAAAAACACCGTAGCCCCTATTTTCAAAACACCTTGATTCGTGTTATTTCAAAAGGCACCATTTGTAGGACTTATATTAGTTTAATACTGATTAGTTATCGTTGTGTCTAGTATTCTGCTTCCGCACATTACTGCTGTTCGCTCTGCCCCGCATACTTATTTTGCTGCATACTCCATTATTGATATCATGCTGTTAGGACACCAGCACCATTACCGATGATGCGTATGTACCACATACACTTACTTGCCGGCTCACACACATCTTCATCGGTAATTGCTATGTCACGTACACTTAGAAAATACTATTGCTTGGCTTAGCTTGTTAGTTAGTAGTTGATACGATATTAGTGTACCTGGGTTATAGGCTAGTTTAGACATTGTAGTTATTACTTGTCACTTCATGCATACTGTTATTCCATTGTTCATGCCTAGTTATTAATCATACATTGCAACTTGGTTATTGATACCATATACATTCATTAGCATTGACATATGCACTTGTGATGACTTCTTGAGATTTATGATATTTCTGCATTTCGGGGGAAAGCCGCAAAAATTTCTAAACTTATTAACCTTTTAAAATATGTAAATTGCGGTTTTCTAGTGATGTAAGTGTCGTCCACCATGAGTTTGCTGTGGTTTTCGAGATCCGTGTCGAGGAGTGGAGGAACCGTCACGGGTACATGGTGGGCCCGGTATGGTACCCCGGGGCAAGATGAATGTGGTGTTGACGTTGAGCCTGGCAGGGGACAGATTACCTACCGGTGATATTACCCGACGCGTCGGATATCTGGAGGATACCGTCGTGGTCTTGAGATGGATGGTAGGGGCCGGTCTGGACTGACGGCGCCCTAGATATTGAGATTGAGACATTGATATTTCGAGACAGTGAGATTTATGTTTTGTGTCGATGCTAGACACTGTTGATACTGATTTCATTATGATACCTCATTTTAAAAATACGAAGGAAATCTCACTAATTTATGAAAACAGTTTCTTCATTTACATGTATTCTGTTTTCATGCATTCATACCTCATTCATATGATATATTGCTACCTGAGGCACCGACACGGGCATATGAGATTCCACTCGGTTAGATATTACCCTAGCCATTGTTATAGGCTGCATGTTATTCATATATTTGAGGATATATTATGATCATTGACCTAGGTTGCGTTATTTATGCGATTTCTCTGCGTAGATGTTTTTCTATTCACGAGTTGGCAACTCACCCCCGTTGTGCCCCAGTTTCTTGCAGGTTTGCCGTACAGGTTTCATTACGGCTTTGCGGGCTCAGTTTCATTCGGGTGACTTGCTAGTAGGTGGGTTTTTCTTGTATCGTACCCATCATATTACCTTGTATAATATTATTCCGTTGTATCTAGTAAATTCCATCAACCAAACATGTATTTATTTTGAGATAGAGACCAGTGCTGTTTATTCTTTCGACCTTAGAGTCGCTCGTTATATTTCTGGTGGTTTTGAGTTCCTTTTGAGTTTTGATCCTCGCCGTTGGCGTTGTATATTATATTGCTTGGGTGGTTGTGACCGTCGATTGACGAAGAGCTAGCTCCCGTTTGGGGATGCCTTTTTATTGATTTCGTATACTATTCATGTTGTATCCCGTTTGGGAGCCAGTTTTTACAAAGGAGACTCTGCCGAAATTTTCAGTAAATTTTGATGTTCTTAAAAACCGCATAATTCGGCTTATGCTATTAAAACTACTTGTTTTAAATTGGTTTTCCTTCACTCTACTTCTTTTCTTGGTTTGGATTTCTGGGTTTTCGGTTTACTTAGATTACGCACGCCTCGAGACGTTTCGTAGTTTAAGTGCCGGTCATGTTCCGTACTTTCGGGACGTGACAAAGTTGGTATCAGAGCGTTAGGTTTTAACCTTCGGAGCGTAGGATGACCCTTGGTTGATGGAATAGGTGACTAAAGTAGAGTGACGTACCGTTGGTATGTTCCGCGGCATATTTACGACACGCCACTCCACTTATGAAGCCTTAGGATGTACATTTCCTTGTTCAGTATTATATTCCTTCCTGATCTAGCCTCATCGGTACCAGTTTGGTTTTGCCGCTACGGTTACGGGCAAGGAGAGCTACGGCTAGAGTTGCGGTCAGCACAAGCTCGTCACGAACGAGGACTGACCAGGGCGAAATTCCGGCGACACACGATTGCAGAGATGTGTCTTTTTACTGTGTTTCCGCGCCACGAGCGTTTGGCGGATCGCCTTTATGAGGTTACTCGGAGGTGCTGATCAACACTAGAGAATTGAGCTAATGATGGAGGCCAGCCATATTTTGATGACCGTTGGTGTGTTGCTTACTCCTGATGATTGAGGCACGGTTCAGCATGCAGACGAGTGAGCCAGTTATTGCTGCGAACGACGAGATATCGCCCCAGATGTTGGAGCTATTGCAGTATAAGTTGTACTAAGAGATGATAGGAGGTCGCTAGTCATCTAGGATGAATGACTAGGACATGTGGATCGTTCGCTTACCCCGATGCGAGGTCATCGGATAGATTGATTCCAGCTAGAGACGACTTCACGCGGAGACGTGAGGGTCGACAGAGATGATCGAATGTCGGAAACCTATTATTCCAAGTTTAAAGTAGTCGGAAAGACATGCAGGAAATTTTATGGTCCCTCTAGAAGAATGAAACCCTAACTCGACTTAATGACCGTGTGAAAGGCTTTGAACCTTCGGGTTTGCGGCAGTTCTACGGCGCCATTAGTGAGGCTTGGGTTTGCCCTTCTACGGCTGGACCACCGATGCTGTGGTATGTACTCGATACTATTAAACTGTACCCAAGATGTTGAGCCCTTGGGGGATTATGAGGTTTTGACAATCGATTGGATGGTTCGACTTAATTCGGATGCTAGGTGGTGAGATGCATTTCTTGGGAGACTCCAGATTCGAGGATAGTCGTTGGAGCTCAGTCCATGCAGCCGCGACGAGACGAGTCCAAAGCAGACGACATTAGAGAAAAGTGGAGTAAGAGGTTCGCACCAGATCTAGATGAGATGATGTTCCACTCCGCCGACATCAGAGAGGCGATGCGCATGCCGAGGCATGGTACTTGGACTTACCTTCCAGAAGGAGTCGCGATGAGTATGCAGTCGTTCCAGAGCAAGATGCAGATATAGGAAAGGACAATGACTTCCGGACAGTTGGCAGAGACGAGACATGGAAGAGACCGTGAGCAGGATTCCTTCCAGAACACTGCTGCAATGATACTTGCACTCAGGATCAGATGTGTCACGTACATTCAGAGAGCCAGAGGCCGACGCCAGTGATATGCTGTCTTACGAGTGGTCGCGATGATTGACCAAGAGATGACCAGAGAAGTGCCAGAACGGAATCGTCCCCGTTAGCATACCTGACAGGGCCGATGAGCCGATGGACCGAAAGATTGGTAATTCACAGTGAAGACCTTGAACCAGGAGTGGTCATGGTTACGCACACCAGCAGGCCAGAGTTCATGATCATCGACGAGACGTCCCATTAGTGACCGCGACAGTTGGCCCGAGATTCTTAGAGGATGCACTTGAGCGATACTATTCCGCCATTATTGATTTCGATGTTTTGGGTGATTTATTCGCATGATTTGATTTTGATGATTGAGGATTTACGATCTTTGCATAGTGTTGCACTTGATATCGTTTTCGTGCTTGGGTTTCACATGTTTGTGATTTTACGGTTTTAGACATTTGAGTTGATTTTGTGCGTATGCACGCACACGAATTGGTTCCTGCACTCTGTATAGTTATTATATGCTTGCAGTGTGCACTGGACTTCGATTTCGATTGTGATACTCGATATTTGTTTTGTGCACCTGATTGATTTTGCGCACGTTCGGCGCTTGATATTGGATGTCATGATTTCGTGCACGATGGATGCACCTGATTTGAATTTTCGCGCATGTTGAGCGCATGTCTTGAGATGCGATTTTGGTGCACACCAGATGCACTAAATCGATATTTTTCGTGCATGTCAGATGCACCTGATTTTGCTGTCAGGCACACATGTTGCCTACGACAGATGTTTCGTGCACACCCGATGCACTTAGATGTTGTTTCTGTGCGCATGTATGGCACATTCATGGATTTTGATTTCCGTGCGCACCAGACGCACGTGGCATTCATGTGCATATTTTGGGGATTGATTTTGTATAGAGCAGTACGTTTTTATGATATTGCTATGTGTTTTCGTACTGAGCAGGACTAGTCAGAGGACAGTAGCTGAATATATTTTGCATGCATTGATAGTTATTGAAGTGATTTCCAAAAAGCGAGCTATAGCCTCAGTATTTACCTACGTGTCTAATATGACACGAAATGTTTAAAACAAGGAGACCCTTCTAAATTGTTTCCAAAACGGCGGAACGTACATTTCAACCAAAGGTATATATGTATATAGTTATTTTCTTATGATAGACGTCCGCCACTGTGCAGTGTTATACGCGTTGCACAGCGACTTAAAGAGATTTGGCATGCCTTTCCTTCAGATACTTACAGATATAGATTCGATATTTACATGTATAGTTTCGAGTTATGTCATATTGGTTTTGATTTGGATTTGGCATTGATGTCTTCTCCATGACTCCGATGATTGCGGGATGCTTGACGGAGTTTTGATTTGAGTTATATGCTCATTTTTCAAGCGCATGCGCTGCGTTACGATTTGTTTTATGTATTTACAATTTCGGAGCCCCGACGACTTAATGGGTTTTCTTAGATGTTTTAGTATTTGGGGGAGTTTGAATTTAAATTCGGGGACCGAATTTCTTTAAGGGGGAAGATTGTAACGCTTTGAAAATCGTTTCGGTGAAATTTCGAAAAAATCGGTAAAATAAGGGGGTTTTCTGTAAAAAGTCAAAATGCAAATATCTTATTATAAAAATTAAATATACATATTCTAGCTATGTAATTGCTATTATTTGGTGTTTATTGAGCCGGTGGTGAAATTTCAAATTTTCTGAAAAAAATATTATTTTATTATTATTTAAGCTGTCACTAATACATTTAATTAGGGAAAATTACAAATTGGAATGAGTTGAAACAAATTTTGTGCATCATAAAACATTAAATAAAATTTTATCATGTGGTTTTTGGAACGAAATCATTTGCCAAAACGGTTTAGAAATTATTGAAGAAAAAAGGCTTTTTTTAGCGTAAATGGATGTTTGGGGTATTGTATTTATCATTTTTCATCACCCCACACCCGTACCCACACCCACACACACCCACTTACTCCTCCCCATGGCTGAATTCAACAGCCACCCTATTTTTCCCCACTTGATTTTCAAATGAAAGGAAATGAAAGAAAAGAATAGAAAATGGATAAAGTAGTTAGACTTTTGACTTGCTTTGACCTTGACTTTGTCCCCCCCCCCCATTTTCTCTACCTCCCTCTCTCTCCTCACTCCCATTTCTGGCCGAATCCTTCTCCCCACAGCAGCAGCCCTTCTCCCCCCAAAATCCACACTATTTTGCTTCAAAAATCCACAAAAAAGCTTCAAAATCCATACAATTTCAAAGCTTTTTCCAAATCGAACCCTTACCCATTATTTCTTGCCCAAGCAAGCATGGATCTAGGAGCTTGAAGGCCATTTTGGGAGGCTAGATTTCAAGCTTGGTCTCTTGATTTTGTGAGGTATAAATCCCAAGCCAAATTTAAATTGTTGGATAGTTTCTTTCATCAAGGTCTATTAAGTTTAAATGCGATTCTAATTGGGATTTAGTTTGTAATGGAAAGAGTTTGAGATCAAGTTAGGTTGTGATCATGTGTTCATGGTTGTGTGATGTTATTTTTTAGCGTCTTAAGCTATGCAACTTAAATTTTTTACTTATTGCCAATTGTAACATGTAAAATGTCCAAATTAAGCTTTTGTGTAAACTAGGGTTTTATAAAATGCATTATATGTGAGGTTAAAAATGTGTTTAGGTTTTTCATGACTTCATTAACTTTATTAAGTGTGGTTTAATGCTTTAGATCATGCAAATCTAAGCTAGATTGTAGTTTGTGCATTTTTGCTTTGAAATTGTTAAAAAGGGTATTTTTGTAAACTAGAATATTAGGGTTTTTGGAATTTAATGAGATTAAATTCCGGAAATTGTTTATATGACTTATTTAAGATATTTAATAAATATATTGGCCGCTACATTCATTTAAATATCATGTTTTGTACAAAAACGGCGAAATGTGCTTGCTAGATTTTCGGAAAAATGACCTTTTAAGTGAAATTGGGGTTTTTGTGAGTTTTAACCTAGTTTATATTAAAATTAGTGTTCGTGAATGTGCAAATGAGTGTGATTGAATTTTTCTCGATGGTTTGACATTTGTACATCGACATAGAGGGTTGGTTTTACTATTCTTGCATGCGTAGGCGATAGGTTTGGACCTATGCGTGATACGCGTGCCGATTTGATTTTCGTATGCCGTTTCGATTTTCGTATGCCGTTTCGATTTTGAATTTAGTTTTAATGCGATATGGTGCGTTATGATATGTAGGTACTGTTAGTGTATATGCCCTAGAGGCCATTACTGTATCATACTAGTATGTATATTACTTGATGGAAGCTTGGGATATTCACAGTTGTACAGACAATCTTGCTCAATATAGTGGTATGCTACTTGGTTTGCCTCTGCTTTAATGTGTACATGTGTGTTTATTTATTATATCACCTATACGCATTAGTAGAGCCCTTAGGATCTTTGCTTGATTACCGGCGTTGTGATGGCGATCACACTCGTGGGGGCTGGGTAATCTACAAGCACATCCTTACACACGTCCCTAGTCGTGGGAGTACCGAAATAGGGCATCGATACTCCGGAGTAGACTAGCGTATGCGCTTCTCATCCCAGCACGGGAGACGGTCTGTCCCACAGCCGTCAGTACGTCGTACTTGAGATAGTATGCGGGTGCTCGTTGGGTTACGAGTACACTGGACAGGACTCGTCGGGAACTGATGGTTGGTACTATACCTATCGTCAGTTATCAGTTCCCAGGTGACATGAGTACAGCTTAGTCCGCTGACTTGACACTGTCACTTCGCCTCGAGTGTGTTCCCACTGTTCTTTGATTACTACCCTACCACGGCTCTACTGAGTCGTGCAAACAGGTAGTAGTTGGGAGCAGTCCCGAAGCACTTGGAGGCAGTGACGGTTAGACAGGATTCGTCTCTCCCGGTATTGGGGGTTGACATCGCGCTGTGTCTAGGAGGGCCATTACACGAGTAGTCCCTGGCCAGGGCAAGCGAGATATACTGGTAGGTTCCAGTGTTATCTCAGGGTGTATTGGGCTTCACTCCGACACGACTTGTACCGCTATTAGGGGACTGACGTTTACCGCCCCCCTAGGCCCGCCATGCGATGTATCAGACGAACAGACCGGACTGTACGGAGAATGTCACATTCAGACTCAGTAGGAGTTCAGATGGGGTTTCACCTCGTCAGCCTTCTTGTCGACATCTACCTGGGGACCGTTATGCACAGCTAGTGCCGCTTGCGGTCTGTGGTTAAACCCACTGCCAGCGTAGTGTCGAGTCTTTAGAGTCCCACACAGAGGGTATTCGCCTCTGGGCAAAACAGAGTAGAGGTCGCATGGTTTTGCGACAGGGTTCGTTCTCATCCGCGCACTTGTGCACGTTTGGAGTCCGGACGGATTATACTGGCAGGCTCTGGTTTGAGCCAGATACTGGTATATGTTTTTGGGGTTGCTTTTATATCTTGGTATTCTTGTTCCTCGGAACGAGAATGCAGGTGTGTATGCACAGTTGCTTGAGGCGGAGAATGAGGTTTTTCATTAGGGTTTCAGATCGGGTGTGTATGCACAGTTGACAGTCTTCTTTTTCCAAACCCTAATGGATTTATATATTATCTATTAATAATAATAATTAAATGAGAATTATGTTATGGTTGTTTTTGTTGACTTGTTGACCTTGGTTGACTTGTTGACCATTGACCACTTTCATGCCTTGAAAGTCTTCCTTGATTCATGCTTATTTTTATTAAATGAAGCATGGTTGTGGTCATTCAAAATACTACCATCAACTATTCTCATTTTCAATTATTATCATTTAGATAATATTTTTCTTTTGCAATATGGTTGCAAGAAAGAAAAATGAGAGCTCATTCTATCATAACCTCTCTCTCTCCTCATTTTCATCTTCTTCTTCCTCTTGAAAAGAGAAACCTTCTCATGTGTTGAGAATCATTCTCTTTAGAAAGAAAAGCAAACCCTAATCACTCTCTACTCATTCTAGGATGAAGGTTTAGCAAGCCGGAAACCCTAGTTCACTCAAAGATCGAGGAAGAGCCCAAAGGTCGAACCTTCGAGGTGGATCTATCTTCGGCAAGAAGAAGGCGACGAGAAGAGAACCATTCAAGCTTCTACAAAGAACAAGAAAGAAGAACAACAACAAGAAGAGAAGGAGTTCAAGTTTAGGTATAACCATCTTCCATAGTAGCTAACTCTCTTTAGCTAGAATACTAGTTTTAGTTTAGCAAAGATCCGGCTTTTACGGTCCATGTTACAAAGTTTAGAAAAAATTTTGATTTACCGTTTCCGCAACCCCGTAAGTACCGGGAGAGGTAACGTGGACCTAACAGTGGTATCAGAGCCTAACTAAACTTAAACTAGCTTGGTAGTGAAGTGTAACGAAGTTCGGAACCGAAAAATCGCAAAACCGGAAAACTAAAAACCTGAGTTTCTGTTGAAATTTTTTTGGCTCAAAATGAAAAACTTTATACTTGTAAAATCGTCTCAGGGTTTTGTTTGAACACAGAAGAAAAACGATGAAGTCATTCATTTAAGTCGCCGCGCTTCCGCGGCACGAGGTAGGCATGTGCCGCGGAAGCGCCGCAGATTGGTTTCCTTGCTGCATCGTTTTTCGTGCAGTGTTCTTCTGGTTGGATTTTGTGATTTTTAAGATGTATTATATGTACCCAGATTTTCCAGAACTGAAATTTGCTTTTGGGGTCCTATAATTCCGTATTTTTTCCGAACTTCACTGCACTTTGACTATGTTGGTTATATCTGTGATATTTGCATGTATTGAACGTCGGCTAATCGCTATAAGTCGATTAGTCGGGGTTATACATGATCTGTAATGTGCTGGAATGTGTATATGAATGTGTTGGACTGTCGCGGGTGAATAGCCGGGGTGGATGTGAGATGAGCTTTTGTTTTTCTTTCATTCATTGTAAATGTAAATTGATGTAATTATATTATTTGTTTGGCCGCACAACCGGGTCGGGGTTGTAGCCGTCATTGTATAATTCTTTTTACTGTTTTTGCTCCTAGGATAGACCCATGGAGGGGTGCACAAACTACCGGGTAGCTCGAAGTGCCGAGTGGCCTACTCATGGCATTGAGGGAGGTTGCTTCGCTTCGGGTACTTGGCGGGTAGTTTGCCGCACCCGTAGGGGTCTTGGGTGGGGTATTTGGCTATTCACCGCGACCGTGTTATCCGCTTTTCGTTCCAGGCTCGAAAGGATTGCGGATTGCTAGTATATCCAATGTATTCATCTGTGATCTGTAATGTCTATCATTGCTTTACTATTTAGGCGTTGCTTATGTTTTACAGCCGCGCTAGCCCAGCCCCCGCTCTGTCGTTAGTTAAGTAACCTAACGAGTGATGACGGGACCCCGTGGCGAATGCGAATGGCATAAGCGTACGTCATATTTTGGTTGTTTTCTGCAATGGTAGGATTAAATGATGGGACGCATTAAAAGAACTAATGCAAGAATATCACGCATTAAAAGAACTAATGCAAGAAAAATAAACCTATAAAACGTTGTTGGAACAAGTTTTTCAAAAAGCTGTTATTGCAAGGACGTTCATTTTTGTTTTGCATCGCGGTATTCGGTTATGAATACCCAGCACCTCAGTCGACGAGGCAAGGGCCGAGATCCCTTCACCGGGAGTGACCCCTTGGACAAAAGTTTGCGTCAGGGTAATAACTTCATTATAGTCGATTATTCTTGCTTTGCATCGAGGTATTCATTTTGTAATATCCTGCACCTCATTCGACGAGGAAAGAGCCGAGATCCCTTCACAGGGAGTGACCTCTTTAGCAAAAAGTTTTTCGTCACTATATTTTCAAAAGGTGTATCACGTTCCTTCAACGACATCAAGTTCATTACGTTAACGGGTTTTTCGCCAAAAACCCAGCCGTAGCCCTCCGTCGTCTCTTATAAGCTATACTTAGTATTCGTGCTGCGTTTGTTGACTGTGTCAAGGCGCAGTGAACGGTAGCTAAGTATTGCTTATTTGCTGGATACAATGTGATTGGTTAGGACATTTGTGTAACCTTGTTGACTGTGTCAAGGGTTATGCAGGTGGGTTTAATGCAATCAAGACAACGACGGGATGAACTTGACTAGGACTTTTTGATTTGTTGACTGTGTCAAGATCACTTGAGTCCTAGGGGCAAAAACCACATCGGGAGTTTCAAAAGAACTGAAACTTGCAGATTTAGCATACCTTCTGGAGTGTGGTGACTAGAGTGGATTCCATCTAGGTTATCACACAATGACAGTTGGATCCCGATCCCACTGATGAGTTGGTTTACTCTCGGGAGATTATTTCACTTAACGATCAATGCTATAAACCTAGTAGGTGTCTAGAAAGGTGTTAGCGGGGTTACGCCCACAGGGAAAAGAGGTTCTTTAATTAAGGAACTTCGCGAAAGCGTTGGAAAACCTCCCTCGAAGTACCGACACTAGCCTGGCTGAAAGGTTAAGCAAGTATTGTAACGTGAATTAAAACCCGGCTAGTTCTTCTTTTAAAAAGGTTTTAAGAAGGATTTGAGGAAACAGTGGGAGACACCCTGGTTAGATAAATTAATAAACCAATCTAATCTTGCACGAGCATACGCTGAGTGTTTCTTTTCTCTCTCTCCAGGCAGCAACCTTTTCACACCCTAATCAAGATAATAAAATGTATCGCTTGACCGAACCGAATTCTTATTCGGGACTGGGGAAAGTTGGTTCAGCTCTAACTTGTGACAACCGTCATGAGTATGAGAATGGGAAAGAGGAAAGTATGGATTTCCAGGATACCCAGTCGAAGAAGAAGCATGGTTTTGCATCTACTTCAGGTGTTCTTGTAATTGAGAACTGTTTTACGGTCAGCCCTACCTCCTGGGTACTTGATACCGGATCAGGATCTCATATCTGCAATTTATTGCAAGGACTGAGAAAAAGTAGGAAAGTTGCACCGGGTGATATGTCGCTCAGAGTAGCGAACGGAGCACAAGTTAATGCGGCAGCCGTCGGAGAATATCACCTAGTATTGCCAAATGGCAAGACTATGATTTTGAACGATTGCTACTATGTACCCTCCATGGTTTGCAACATCATATCAGTTTCTTTACTCGATAAAGATAGATATAAGTTTGTTCTTGAAAAGAATATCATGAACATTTACCTTGATGAGGTAATGGTTGCAGAGGGTACACTGTTTAATGGTATCTACGTTCTAAATCAGAATACAGTTCTCAATATACAAAACACACGCAAGAGGAAGAATTCAGATACGAATGAATCCTACTTGTGGCATTGTAGACTCGGTCATATCGGAGAGAAAAGACTGAGTAAGTTGCATAGAGATGGACTCTTGGATGCGTTCGAGTTTTCATCTTATGAAACTTGTCAGTCTTGTCTCAAAGGGAAGATGACCAAATCTCCGTTCACCGGACATGGAGAAAGAGCAGCAGAGCTCTTGGGACTCGTACACAGTGATGTATGTGGTCCGATGTCTATACATGCAAGGGGTGGGTTCTCGTACTTCATCACATTCACTGACGATCTCTCTAGGTTCGGATATGTGTATCTGATGAAACACAAATCTGAAGCTTTTGAGAAATTCAAGGAATTCAGAAAGGAAGTAGAGAACCAGACAGGCAAAAGTATCAAGATCCTCCGGTCTGACAGGGGAGGGGAGTACTTAAGCACGGAATTCCTAGATTACTTAAAAGAGAATGGTATTCTCTCTCAGCTTACTCCTCCTTATACACCACAGCACAACGGTGTATCGGAGCGGAGGAATCGTACCCTACTGGATATGGTTCGCTCCATGATGAGTAGTGCTGAGTTACCTCTTTCATTCTGGGGATATGCACTTCAAACTGCAGCACATCTATTGAATCAAGTTCCATCCAAATCCGTGCCCAAGACTCCGTATGAAATATGGAGTGGTAAAAGTTTGTATCTTAAACGTATTAAGATTTGGGGTTGCCCAGCTTATGTCAAAAAGCAGAACCCAGACAAACTTGAGGCACGGGCGGTTTTGTGTAAGTTTGTGGGATACCCAAAAGATTCAAGTGGGTATCTATTCTACCATGCAGAGGAACAGAAGATAATTGTTTCAAGAAATGCCACATTTTTAGAAAAAGAATTTCTTGTTAAAAACATTAGTGGCAGCACGGTAGAACTGGATGAAATTCCAGAAACACAAGCTTTAACAGAAAATTTGGAGGAACCGCTAGATTCAATAACCCCAAACGAACCTCAGCCACTCCGCAGATCTGGTAGGATTTCTCATCCGCCCGAGAGATACTACGGTTTTCTCATAGACGGGGATCGAGAGGATTGCATCTTGGAAGAAGATGACCCTACCAGTTTCAGGCAGGCCATTATCAGTAAGGACTCTGATAAGTGGCAGGAAGCAATGCAATCTGAAATGGAGTCCATGTACGCCAATAAAGTGTGGACCATGGATATTGCTCCACCTGGGGTAAAACCCGTTGGATGCAAATGGATCTACAAAAGGAAACTTGGTGTAGATGGGCAGGTGGAAACCTATAAAGCTAGACTCGTTGCAAAAGGTTTTCGTCAAAGACCTGGTTTGGACTATGACGAGACTTTTTCTCCGGTGGCTATGCTCAAATCCATTCGGATCCTACTTGCCATTGCTGCCTTCCATGACTATGAAATCTGGCAGATGGATGTTAAGACGGCTTTCCTAAACGGTTGTTTGGAAGAGTGCGTTTACATGGATCAACCAGAAGGTTTCGTAGACAGTGGGAGCAGCGGAAGGGTGTGCAAGTTGCTTAAATCCATTTATGGATTAAAGCAGGCATCGCGGAGCTGGAACATCTGTTTTGATGAGGCAATCAAGGAATTTGATTTCATCAAGAACGAAGATGAACCCTGTGTGTATAAGAAGATTGTAGGACGAACTGTCGTATTCCTAGTCTTGTACGTGGACGACATTCTTTTGATAGGAAATGATATTCCTATGCTACAATCGGTCAAGCTATTTTTGTCACAAAGGTTCTCCATGAAGGACCTGGGTGATGCCTCGTACATTCTGGGGATCAAGATCTATAGAGATAGATCCAAGAGACTATTGGGACTTTCGCAGTCCAGGTACATAGAGACCGTACTAAAGAGATTTAGTATGGAGGATTCCAAGCGCGGTAACATACCCGCATTGCACGGAATTACTCTCTCCAAGAAGATGTTTCCTAAGACTGACGAGGAGAGGGTTCGCATGAGCACTATACCCTACGCTTCGGCGGTAGGATCTATAATGTATGCGATGCTATGTACAAGACCAGATGTAGCTTACGCGTTGAGCACGGTAAGCCGGTATCAGTCAGACCCAGGGGAGGACCACTGGACAGCAGTGAAGAACATTCTCAAGTACCTGAGGAGGACTAAGGAGATGTTCCTGGTTTACGGTGATGGAGACCTCAGGGTCGAGTCCTTTACCGATTCAAGCTTCCAGAGTGACAAAGATGACAGCAAGTCTGTCTCGGGTTTTGTGTTTACCCTCAACGGAGGGGCGGTATGTTGGAGGAGTTCCAAGCAGAATACCGTCGCAGACTCGACGATGGAGGCTGAATACATTGCTGCAAGCGATGCCGCAAAAGAGGCGGTCTGGATTAAGAAGTTCATTAGTGAACTTCAGGTGGTTCCGTCCATTGTTGACCCAATACCTTTGTATTGCGATAACAATGGGGCTATAGCTTTAGCGAAGGAACCAAGGTCCCATCAGAAATCCAGGCACATCTTAAGGCGGTATCACCTGATCAGGGAGATCATTGATCGACAGGAGATCGAGGTGCGGAGAGTGGACACAAAGGACAACACTGCGGACCCATTCACGAAGGCTTTACCCCAGACTCAGTTCGAGCGGCTGATCGAGATGATAGGTCTTCGATACGCCAGTACATGGCCTTAGTGCAAGTGGGAGATTGTTAGTGTATATGCCCTAGAGGCCATTACTGTATCATACTAGTATGTATATTACTTGATGGAAGCTTGGGATATTCACAGTTGTACAGACAATCTTGCTCAATATAGTGGTATGCTACTTGGTTTGCCTCTGCTTTAATGTGTACATGTGTGTTTATTTATTATATCACCTATACGCATTAGTAGAGCCCTTAGGATCTTTGCTTGATTACCGGCGTTGTGATGGCGATCACACTCGTGGGGGCTGGGTAATCTACAAGCACATCCTTACACACGTCCCTAGTCGTGGGAGTACCGAAATAGGGCATCGATACTCCGGAGTAGACTAGCGTATGCGCTTCTCATCCCAGCACGGGAGACGGTCTGTCCCACAGCCGTCAGTACGTCGTACTTGAGATAGTATGCGGGTGCTCGTTGGGTTACGAGTACACTGGACAGGACTCGTCGGGAACTGATGGTTGGTACTATACCTATCGTCAGTTATCAGTTCCCAGGTGACATGAGTACAGCTTAGTCCGCTGACTTGACACTGTCACTTCGCCTCGAGTGTGTTCCCACTGTTCTTTGATTACTACCCTACCACGGCTCTACTGAGTCGTGCAAACAGGTAGTAGTTGGGAGCAGTCCCGAAGCACTTGGAGGCAGTGACGGTTAGACAGGATTCGTCTCTCCCGGTATTGGGGGTTGACATCGCGCTGTGTCTAGGAGGGCCATTACACGAGTAGTCCCTGGCCAGGGCAAGCGAGATATACTGGTAGGTTCCAGTGTTATCTCAGGGTGTATTGGGCTTCACTCCGACACGACTTGTACCGCTATTAGGGGACTGACGTTTACCGCCCCCCTAGGCCCGCCATGCGATGTATCAGACGAACAGACCGGACTGTACGGAGAATGTCACATTCAGACTCAGTAGGAGTTCAGATGGGGTTTCACCTCGTCAGCCTTCTTGTCGACATCTACCTGGGGACCGTTATGCACAGCTAGTGCCGCTTGCGGTCTGTGGTTAAACCCACTGCCAGCGTAGTGTCGAGTCTTTAGAGTCCCACACAGAGGGTATTCGCCTCTGGGCAAAACAGAGTAGAGGTCGCATGGTTTTGCGACAGGGTTCGTTCTCATCCGCGCACTTGTGCACGTTTGGAGTCCGGACGGATTATACTGGCAGGCTCTGGTTTGAGCCAGATACTGGTATATGTTTTTGGGGTTGCTTTTATATCTTGGTATTCTTGTTCCTCGGAACGAGAATGCAGGTGTGTATGCACAGTTGCTTGAGGCGGAGAATGAGGTTTTTCATTAGGGTTTCGGATCGGGTGTGTATGCACAGTTGACAGTCTTCTTTTTCCAAACCCTAATGGATTTATATATTATCTATTAATAATAATAATTAAATGAGAATTATGTTATGGTTGTTTTTGTTGACTTGTTGACCTTGGTTGACTTGTTGACCATTGACCACTTTCATGCCTTGAAAGTCTTCCTTGATTCATGCTTATTTTTATTAAATGAAGCATGGTTGTGGTCATTCAAAATACTACCATCAACTATTCTCATTTTCAATTATTATCATTTAGATAATATTTTTCTTTTGCAATATGGTTGCAAGAAAGAAAAATGAGAGCTCATTCTATCATAACCTCTCTCTCTCCTCATTTTCATCTTCTTCTTCCTCTTGAAAAGAGAAACCTTCTCATGTGTTGAGAATCATTCTCTTTAGAAAGAAAAGCAAACCCTAATCACTCTCTACTCATTCTAGGATGAAGGTTTAGCAAGCCGGAAACCCTAGTTCACTCAAAGATCGAGGAAGAGCCCAAAGGTCGAACCTTCGAGGTGGATCTATCTTCGGCAAGAAGAAGGCGACGAGAAGAGAACCATTCAAGCTTCTACAAAGAACAAGAAAGAAGAACAACAACAAGAAGAGAAGGAGTTCAAGTTTAGGTATAACCATCTTCCATAGTAGCTAACTCTCTTTAGCTAGAATACTAGTTTTAGTTTAGCAAAGATCCGGCTTTTACGGTCCATGTTACAAAGTTTAGAAAAAATTTTGATTTACCGTTTCCGCAACCCCGTAAGTACCGGGAGAGGTAACGTGGACCTAACAGGTACCCCCATGTGGACTTCGAGGCGACAAGCAAGCGCGTGGCGACGTCGGCACCGGCTAGCGAGGACCAGGTGAGTAGATTTATATCTACGGGGAGAAGTCGGGTGGATGGCGTATAGCACCCCCGCAGTCCGTGGTGGTGTATACAGATGCGTATACACACCAACATTTATTATATGTTATTTGGGATTAATAACGTTGCTTAGGATGGATATTGGTGTGTTGGATTACCTTAGTGTTGCGAACCCTAGGGCAGTGTTGCACTACACATACACACATACATACTTGCATACATTCCTATTGATATGTGCTCATGGGATTCTTTATAGTTATGTGTTCACATGGGTATGGGACTATGTGTTCACATACGGATTGAGGATGATACTTGGGATTGAGCTGAGTCAATGAGATTTGATTTGAGGCCGTGAGATCGGTGATATAGCAGGGTTCGTATCTTAGATACGACATGACGTTGTAGCGGGTCCTTGACGTAGTGTTTCACACACGTCCATGCATACGTAGGCGGTATCAGTATGGTACTATACGTAGATCAGTACCCCGATCATAATATTTGATAAAGAGGATACCAGGTGAATAGTATGATGAATGTGATATTGACCCGTACCCAGATTTGGGATGCCATACGACGGATTTACGTACGAGCTATATTGATGATTGATCCGCACTCTTGACTTGGGATGCCTGATTTTAGATATGGTATCGGATATGATATTATTGAGGTGGGATCACCGACTATACATATACAGGTATGTATATGTATCGACTCAGATGATAGGCGGTTTCCTTACCTGTAGTTCAGCTTGTTAGTTCAGCAGTGTAGTTTAGTGTAGTTGTTAGATTAGATTAGACTTCTTACCTATTTCAAAAACTAACGAATCGTGGGCATTTTTAAAGACAGCCCAAGGGATCCTACGGATATTTCAAAAGACGTATCTTTTCATAAAAACACCGTAGCCCCTATTTTCAAAACCCCTTGATTCGTGTTATTTCAAAAGGCACCATTTGTAGGACTTATATTAGTTTAATACTGATTAGTTATCGTTGTGTCTAGTATTCTGCTTCCGCACATTACTGCTGTTCGCTCTGCCCCGCATACTTATTTTGCTGCATACTCCATTATTGATATCATGCTGTTAGGACACCAGCACCATTACCGATGATGCGTATGTACCACATACACTTACTTGCCGGCTCACACATATCTTCATCGGTAATTGCCATGTCATGTACACTTAGAAAATACTATTGCTTGGCTTAGCTTGTTAGTTAGTAGTTGATACGATATTAGTGTACCTGGGTTATAGGCCAGTTTAGACATTGTAGTTATTACTTGTCACTTCATGCATACTGTTATTCCATTGTTCATGCCTAGTTATTAATCATACATTGCAACTTGGTTATTGATACCATATACATTCATTAGCATTGACATATGCACTTGTGATGACTTCTTGAGATTTATGATATTTCTGGATTTCGGGGGAAAGCCGCAAAAATTTCTAAACTTATTAACCTTTTAAAATATGTAAATTGCGGTTTTCTAGTAATGTAAGTGTCGTCCACCATGAGTTTGCTGTGGTTTTCGAGATCCGTGTCGAGGAGTGGAGGAACCGTCACGGGTACATGGTGGGCCCGGTATGGTACCCCGGGGCAAGATGAATGTGGTGTTGACGTTGAGCCTGGCAGGGGACAGATTATCTACCGGTGATATTACCCGACGCGTCGGATATCCGGAGGATACCGTCGTGGTCTTGAGATGGATGGTAGGGGCCGGTCTGGACTGACGGCGCCCTAGATATTGAGATTGAGACATTGATATTTCAAGACAGTGAGATTTATGTTTTGTGTCGATGCTAGACACTGTTGATACTGATTTCATCATGATACCTCAGTTTAAAAATACGAAGGAAATCTCACTAATTTATGAAAACGGTTTCTTCATTTACATGTATTCTGTTTTCATGCATTCATACCTCATTCATATGATATATTGCTACCTGAGGCACCGACACGGGCACATGAGATTCCACTCGGTTAGATATTACCCTAGCCATTGTTATAGGCTGCATGTTATTCATATATTTGAGGATATATTATGATCATTGACCTAGGTTGCGTTATTTATGCGATTTCTGTGCGTAGATGTTTTTCTATTCACGAGTTGGCAACTCACCCCCGTTGTGCCCCAGTTTCTTGCAGGTTTGCCGTACAGGTTTCATTACGGCTTTGCGGGCTCAGTTTCATTCGGGTGACTTGCTAGTAGGTGGGTTTTTCTTGTATCGTACCCATCATATTACCTTGTATAATATTATTCCGTTGTATCTAGTAAATTCCATCAACCAAACATGTATTTATTTTGAGATAGAGACCAGTGCTGTTTATTCTTTCGACCTTAGAGTCGCTCGTTATATTTCTGGTGGTTTTGAGTTCCTTTTGAGTTTTGATCCTCGCCGTTGGCGTTGTATATTATATTGCTTGGGTGGTTGTGACCGTCGATTGACGAAGAGCTAGCTCCCGTTTGGGGATGCCTTTTTATTGATTTCGTATACTATTCATGTTGTATCCCGTTTGGGAGCCAGTTTTTACAAAGGAGACTCTGCCGAAATTTTCAGTAAATTTTGATGTTCTTAAAAACCGCATAATTCGGCTTATACTATTAAAACTACTTGTTTTAAATTGGTTTTCCTTCACTCTAATTCTTTTCTTGGTTTGGATTTCTGGGTTTTCGGTTTACTTAGATTACGCACGCCTCGAGACGTTTCGTAGTTTAAGTGCCGGTCATGTTTCGTACTTTCGGGACGTGACATAGTAGGAACTTTATTCAGTAGGTATGCAGCTGTCTCCAGCGCATACCCCCAGAAGGAAATAAGTAACTCAGCTATGCTCATCATAGAGTGCACCATACCTAATAGGGTGCGGTTCCTCTGTTCCGATATACCATTGTGCTGTGGTGTATATGGAGGAGTTAGCTGAGAGAGAATCCCATTCTCTTTTAGGAAGTCCAGGAATTCATTGCTCAAGTATTCACCTCCTCGATCAGATCAGAGGATTTTAATACTTTTCCCGATTTGGTTCTCGACTTTTTGTTTATATTCTCTATATTTCTCAAAAGCTTCTGATTTGTGTTTCATCAGGAACACATATCCGAATCTAGAGAGATCGTCAGTGAATGTAATGAAGTATGAAGAAATATCCCTGGCATGTGTAGACATGGGACCGCATACATCACTATGTATCAGTCCCAAGAGTTCAGTAACTCTTTCTCCGTGTCCCGTAAACGGAGTTTTGGTCATCTTGCTTTTGAGACATGACTGACAAGTGTCATACGATGAAAATTCGAACGGATTCAAATATCCATCCTTATGCAACTTAGCTAGCCGTGTCGCATTGATGTGACCTAGTCTACAATGCCACAAGAAGGATTCGTTCAGTTCTGAACTCTTCCTCTTGTTTTTGTTTGTTATGCTCAGAACTGTTGATTGATTTAGAACATAAATGCCATTGCACAACGTGCCTGATCCAACCAACTTTTGGTTCAGGAAAATGTTCATAACATAATCCTGTAATAACAAATTATATGATCTTTACTTAATAAAGAAACTAATATAATGTTGCATATCAGGTTCGGCATGTAATAGCATTCGTTCATAATCAATGTATTACCAGTTGGTAATACAAGGTGATATTTCCCGACGGATTTAGCTGCAACAATTGCACCATTATCAACCCTTATGTCTTTATCACCTTCTCCAAGTTCTCTACCTTTTCTCAGCCCATGTAACTGATTACATATATGGGATCCTGACCCGGTATCTAATACCCAGGACATAGAGCAAATGGAGAAACAGTTCTCTGTAATGAACACCCGAAGAAAATGCATCAACATGTACTTTCTTCATTCGGGTGGCATGGGAATCCTGGTATTCCCCTATATCCTGTTCAGTCTTATAACTTTTATAAGAAAGAATGGAACCAATGTTCCCCAGTACAGTATAACATGCGGGTTCGGTCAATACATCCATATTATTATCTTGATTAAGGCATGATGTGGTCGCTACCTGGAGAGAGAGAGAAGAAAACACTTTAGCTTATGCTCTTGCAAGATCAGATTGGTTATTATTTTATCTAATCAGGATGGCTCCCACTGTTTTTATCAAATCTTCTTTCAAACCCTAAAAGGAAAGACTAGCCGGGATTAATTACACCCTATAATTTCGCCAATCTTTCAGCCAGGCCAGTGTCGGTACTTTAAGGGAGGTTCCCCGTGCATTCGCATGGACCTAATTAAAATAAACCTCGTTTTCCCAGAGGCATAACCCCGTTGACACCTTTCTAGACACCTACTTGATCGGCTAATTGTCCTGTGTAAAACACTCCCAGGAGTAACAATTACTCGCAGTGGGTATCGGGATCCAACTATCTTATAGAAGGTCTGCAATCTCATTGCAAATTTTAACACTTGAAATTCCCGATAATATTTTTCCCCAAGCATCCCATGACCTTGACGGAGGTCAACAAACCATAGGGTGCAAGTCAAGTTCAACCCGTCATTTCTTGATTGAATCAAACTCACCCGCACGACCCTTAACGAAGGTCAACAAGGTCGTATGACTACCCTAATCCAATCTGCATCATATGCATAAGCAGATAAATACTAGTTAGCTACCGCACACTACGTCTTGACGGAGGTCAACAAACGTAACACGAATACTAAGTAGGACTTATCTGAAATGACGGAGGGCTACGACAGGTTTTTCTGAAAATCTATTGCGTAATGAACTTGATATCGTTGTAGAAACAAGTGAATTTTGAAAAGGAGTGTTTTTTAGGCTTTCATTGGTTTTGCTAAAGAGGTCATTCCCGGTGAAGGGATCTCGGCTCTTTCCTCATCGAATAAGGTGCGGGATATATCATATATATTACTATGCAAAGAAAAACTCCAAAAGCAATCAAAAGAAAAATCGAGTGTTGTACCATCTGCCAGTTTTTCTAAAGAGGTCACTCCCGGTGAAGGGATCTCGGCTCACTCCTCATTGAATAAGGTGCAGGATATATCATATATATCACTATGCAAAGCAAAATCTGTAGCTACCCTTTTTGAAAATTTGATTCTACAACATCTTTTAGGTTTCTTTTCTTTCATTAATCACATTAATGAAGTCCTATCAAATAAGTCACCTAAACATCACAGATAAATACGACGTACACTTATGCCATCCGCATTCGCCTCGATGTCCCGTCATACACCGTTAGGTTAGGTAACTAACGGCAGAGCGGGGCAGGGCTAGCACGGGTGTAAAACATAAGTAACGTTTATATAATATATCATATATACTATATACAGTATCCATCTCAACATATCAAATGATCATATCACAGATATCGCAGCAGAAGAAACATATGAAATAATGGATATACTAGGAGGTCCGTGTTTTATTCCGAGCCTGTATAAAACACGGATTCCACGGTCGCGATGAATAGACAAACCCACACCCCTAGACTCCTACGAGAGAGGCAAGCAACCCTACCAATTCTAGAGTTACGAGACCCGGACTCGACTCCTCGAGTTGGTCTCCCACTGGACTCTAGAACCCGGTTACTTATGCTCTCCTCCTTGGGTCTATTCTAATACGGAAAAGTAAATAATATATATCAATGGTGATATCAACCTCAACCCAGAAGTGCCCCAATAAAAGAATATTACATACATTTAATTTTACATGAATGAAAATAAAAACTCTCATCTCACATGAAACCCCCGGCTATTCAAAACGCGACGATCCAATATAACATATCCAGCATCACAGAACATCACATGTCATGACATTACAGAGAAAACTAGACGATGTTAAACATTCCAATCGAATCATTAAACACCCAAAATTACCCAAAAAGCTCAACACTTGAGCATAGTTTAAAGTTATTCAGCACATGCCACGGTACCAATGGACCAGCCGTAGAAGGGCAAACCTAAGCCTCATTTGTGGCGCCAGTAACTACGGTAAACCCTAAGATTTAGTCGCAGTTCGGTGGTCACATCTTGAGTTAGGGTTTCATTCTTCTAGAGGGTCCATCGAATAACCTGCATGATCTTTGAAAGCTTTTTAACTACAGGAAAAATCCAACACTTGGAAATTTTCTCGGCAAGGGTTAAAGCGGGTATTTGACATTCGATTGAACTTTTTAAGAACATCTAAAGTAACCAGAAAATAGTTAAAATTACGACTACGAAACACTCCGAGTTGCCTTTGCATTGAGTTAATCATCACATTAAAAAGTAGCAAAAATAAACAACACCTGAAACCCCAAATCCCAGAGGACAGAGCATGAAAAAATTTTGGGACCCAGAAGACTTCCCAGGGCCGGCCACCCCGGTTTTTCACCCCATGTGCTCGGTCCAAATCCGAACACTGGGTCCCAACTTTCTTCCATGCTCCTTTATTTGCTCATAGATGATACTGCACTTGTTTGAAAAAATTTTGGAGCTTGTTTTAAAATCGACAGAAACATGGTTTTAGGGTTTCAAGTTTCGGAGTTCGTTTCGTATTCGTAATCTAACATTATCCGTATAATTTTCTAGCTAGGCTCTGATACCACTATAAGTCAGGCGGCGACCCTATCTAACATTATCCGTATAATTTTCTAGTTAGGCTCTGATACCACTGCCATTTTTAAAAAATTGCCGTTCAAAGGAACTCTAAACTAGAATCGATAGCTAGAATATAATACGGAAACAAAAGTAAACCTTTTTACTTCTAAGTGAAATAGAAAAACAACCTTTGTAGATCGGTCCTTCACTTCTAAAGCTCCTGAACTCCCGGACTCTTGCATGGCTTCACGAGGGAAAAAGAGCGATCTTGCTTGAAGTATTCGAGGCCGAAGATGATCTACGTCAAGGCAATACTAGCTCAAGCTTCTACTTCACTAACTAAAGGATTAGTGAAGCAAACACCCTATACTAAAGTGCAAATCTAGTAGAGGATGATGAAATAGGATGTGGGCTCACTTTAGAATTATTTTTCTCACAATACTTTCTTATTTGTTTCAAACCCTAGTAAGCTTTTGGCTTGAGGAAGAAGATGAACAAATGAGAAGAGAATGAACTGATCAAGTGAGAGAGTAAACCATAGTGAGTGAGTATCATATACTAACTCATGTAGAGACATAACCATGGCTAATTTAAATGGTTAGGTTAACAAATATCTAAAGTAAAACAAACCTACTGGACTTTGTCAATGCATCCACAAGCTTCCATAAGATTCATGCATTTAACAAATATCCATTAATTTTGTAATTACTTTAAACATTAATAACCCACTATTATAATTAGAATGGTGTATATATCATACACCCATGTATAGTGTATCAACAACCATGACACACTAAAAGAAATAATGCACATCAATATATATATCACACACACACACACACACACATATATATATATATATTACATGTACACACAAGTGAGAAAAGAATGCTTAAGTGAGCTAATGTTAGTTAATGTAAATTAGTATATCAAATATAAAATTATACACTAAATTATCAAATCAACACTTGACTTAAATAGTCCGGCTATTTCACATATAACCGACTAATATCCAATGTACCGACTTATCGAATTAACCCTTGATTCGATAACCCGGCTATATCACATATAACCGACCGATACAAAAAGTCGCGAGAATAAAATATGGTATCATATACACGCATTATTCTCGGTCCCGCACATATCACATATGTGTTCTTATTTCGTTTTGCCTGAGCCAGTAAAACCTCTATGTAGGACTCTAAAGACTCGTTAATACGCCGGCAGTAGGTGATGATCACATCAAGCACCCACAAGCCGTCAGCGGTACTAGCAGGACGTAACGGCTACCCGGGTATTGAGCGATCAGAAGCTCAGCAAGCAAGCCCGCTCCAACTCCTGCAAAAGCCTGACGGTAACACTTGTCGTACAGTCCGGTCTCCTCGTCTGATATGTCGCATATCAAGTCTAGAGATGGTAAACGTCAGACCCCAATAACCGATAAGTCATGCCGATGTGAGGCTCCTAACGGGTCGAGAAACTACTGGTAATAGTTACCAGTAAATCTCTAAACCATCCCTGGCCAGGGACTTCCCTGTTATGGCCAATCGAGCACAGTGCAACATCAACTCCCAATACCGGGAGAGACGAAATCCCTCCTATCGCTCATTGCTTCCATGTGACTCGGGACTGTACCCAAAAACCACCTTTTTGCACGCCCTCTTGGACGTGGTAAGGTAGAAATCAAAGCAGAATGGGAATCACACAAGTCTCTATAACGATCTCGGGTCTACAGACTAACCTGTACAAGTGTCACCATAGAACTGCCATCTGACGTGAGGTATAATACCATCTGGGAGTTCTCGGCGAGTCCGTCCAGTGTACCCAGTCTCCACTGAGCACCCGTATACCATCTCTGATGTCAAACACCAATGGATATGGGATCATCCATCGCCCATCTCATGGGTCGAGAAGCGTATACGCTAGTCTACTCTGGTATATCGATGCCTTGTCTCGATATACCCACGACTAGGAACATTAAAGGATGAACTTATGGACTACCATGGCCCCACTAGTATGATCTGCATCATAGTCCTGGTAGTCAAGTACACATCCTAAGGGCTTTACCAACATGTAACCATAAGACAATATCAAGAGACAAGTATACATGTTAAGATAAAGAGCAACCAGATAGCATACTATCATATCGAGTAAGAAAGTCCTCTCTATATATGTCCAAGCATCCAATATAATATACATCATATGTACAATACTGGCCTCTAGGGCATACATACAACTAACAAAATGTTTTTGTTTGACCTAGGGTAAAATCTGGGATGGATTTCCTTAGTTGCTGATTTCGGGTTTGCGATTTCTGAGAATTGATTTTGGTATTTGAGTTTGGATTCCGTCGTTGGATATTCGTACGTCAACGAAAAGGGATAGTTGGGTGGTTTTTGCATGCGTAGGCTATAAGTTTTAACCTATGATCACACCGTGTGCCGTATTGGTTTTCCGTAGTTGTTTTTAATAGCATTGCGACTGCATATTTATTGTAGGTACCCTCGCGTGGATTTCGAGACGACGAAGCACATCGACTACGGCTGAACAAGGAGTTCCTCAGGTGAGTAGATTTATATCTACGGGGGAAGTCGGGTGGATGGCGTATAGCACCCCCGCAAATTTTGAGGGAAACCGATATATATATAGGATATGGTTAAGGAAACCTATATTAGGAAACTAGGGATATGGTTAAATGGATAGTTAGAAGTGATATGATATGATTAATACGTGATGAAGAGATTTGAGATATCAATATGATGAGATAAGATGATACGAGCGGATACGATTGATATAAGATATGACATTTATGCAAATTAACAGGATATGAGATTTGATACGGATGTGGCTTGAGATATATCCATATTTTTGAGAATAATGAGTGATATGTCGTACGAGACTTGAGATCCATAGCCTCATTGTCGTATAGGTCGATAGATCCCTATTTTTGTTAAATGTCACCGTATGAAGGATTACCGCACGCGATGTGAGTTACCAGATGGATGATCCACGCTCGTGATTTGAGGATGATGTTCGATAATATTGCCATATCGGATACTATAAGACTGGGTAGCCGACGTAAATGTGTCATCCGAACCATATCTATTTCCAAACTGAAGAATCGTATGCATCTCTTAAAAAGATACCTTGAGGGACGCTATGGATTTTCAAATGATGTCTTTTCCTTAAAAACACCGTAGCCCCTACTTTCAAAACTACGATTCACATCTTTTAAAAACTGATTGTATGGTTCATGTGTGGATGTTAGATTAAATACGTATGCTTATAGCATTTCGCCTATGATGTACCTTATGTTACGTTCATGACATTTTCATTGCTTTATATAAACCTGTGCTAGTACACCTACACCATAATCAATGATGCGCATATTACACTTACACAGATTTGCCGGCTTACACACCTTCATCATCGATAATTGCTATGTCACTTACACAGTTTGCTACATCATGCTATGATATATTGCTATGCTCACATCATTATGCTATTTTGCATGATATACTTGCTATGTTCACATCACTATACCTTGTCGCATGATATACTAGATATGCTCACATTTCTGCTATATGTTTGCATACATCATACTTTACGATTATATGCATTGTGATGCTGCTTTCATGAGATTTGAGAACCGTGGTTATATTTCAAAAGAAAGTATGTATTGTTTTAAAAACCCGGTTTCTCTTGATATGATATTTCGAGACGTCCACCATGTGTTTTCTCGGTTCTGAGATTGGCATGTGAAACCCGATTCGAGGAGCGGTAGGCACCGTCTGCGGGTACATGGTGGACCCGGTGAGGTACCCGAGGGCAAGAAGACATTTATTGTTAGACGGTGAGCCTGGCAGGGGAACAATACCTACCGGTGATAGTATTTAGACTCGGCGGTTATCCGGAGGATACCGACCGGAGTCATGAGATGGATATGAGGGCCGACCAGAGTATGCGGCGCCTGAGGGCCGATCTAAGGATGCGGAGCCTGAGATATGAGGATTTATGTGTTGATGCTGGACACGGGTTTCATGATGTTTCGAGTGTCGGTGTTGGACACTCAGGTTCCATGATTTGATGTGCTATTGATGGACACACGTTCTTTGATATCCTCATATATTTACATGCATATGCTTTCATGATGTTTCGAGTAGAAGATATCCACATGCTTACATGCATTGATTATATTGTTGGATGATATCCACATGCATAAAGACATTGATTATATTGTTGGATGATATCCGCATGCATACAGGCATTGTCTATATTGTTGGCACATATTCACATAAACGGTCACCCTAGATATCATAGTATTACCTTCATGATATAGTTGACCTAGGAAATCATTGTTTTATTCGATTTCTACCTGATGATTTTTTCTACTCACGAGTTGGCAACCCACCCCCGTTGTGCCACAGTTCTTGCAGGTTGACCGCATGGATCAGTAGCGGCATCGCTGGCACACAGCTTGCTTTCGGGTGATTTGCTTCGGTAGGTGGTACATGTTGGATCGTGCCACTCTTGTATTATTATTCCTATTGTATCTAGTCAACTCCATCAATCAGAAACTAGTATTTGTATATGTAGTAAGACTTAGCAAGACTTGTAGTTGCGAGACTTAGAGCGATGGGTTACATGTTGGTTGGTGGGCTGATGTCTTTTTTTATTCTTTACCCTTTTGTGTGGATCTTCGCCGTTGGGCGTCGTATACATATATTCTGTCTTGCGTGGTTGTGATTCCGCCGATTGGCGAAGAGCAGCTCCTGCTTGGGGATGCCTTTTATATTATCATGTATATGTGGTTTTGGATCAAAATATACAAAGGAGGTGCTGCCCAAATTTTTAAAAGATGGAACATGTTTTCAACTAGTAACATCCACTTGCATTTTCATGTTCCATTATCTATGCATTTAAAGAAAACTTTTGAGTTCATCATACCTTTATTTCAAAACTTCACCTCTTTTATTTTCTTAAAAAGATTTAGATTTCTATGCTTCGGCTTACTTAATTTACGTTGCGCCTTTAGACGTTGCGTGATTAAGTACCGGTCACGAACTAAATTTCGGGTCGTGACAGTTTTACCCCTTCAGGTGCAACTTCCAAAGTCCATACTTTGTTGGTGTACATTGATTCCATCTCAGATCACATTGCATCCAGCCATTTCACAGAGTCCCCATTCATGATGGCCAGCTCGAAACTAGTTAGGTCATCATCTTCCATGTTGCAATCCTCGCTCCCACTGTCATTGAGAAACCATAGTATCTCTCAGGTGGATGAGGAACCCTACTTGATCGGCGGAGAGGCTGAGGTTCGTCGGGAACTATCGAATCCTATGGTTCCATCAAATCATTAGCTGTATTTTGTATAGCTGGAACTTCTTCAAGTTCTACCTCATGAACCCTAATTTGTTTTTCATGAAATTCCTTTTTCTAAAAAGGTGGCATGCCGAAAAACAAAATACCTTTTGTTCCTCGGTGTGGTAGAAGATATACCCTCGCGAATATTTGGGATATCCAACAAACTTACACAGAACTGACATTGCCTCGAGCTTGTCCGGATTTTGCCTTTCAACATAGGCCGGACAAACCCATATCTTAACTCAATTAAGAGACGGTCTCTTCCCATTCCATATCTCATATGGAGTGATAGGAACTGATTTGGTTGGAACTCTATTCAATAGGTATGCGGACGTTTCAAGCGCATAATTCCAAAAGGAAACAAGCAACTCAAAAACACTCATCACAGAGCGCACTATATATAATAGGGTGCGATTTCTCCGGTTCGACACACCGTTGTGCTATGGTGTATACGGATGAGTAAGCTGAGAGAGAATCCCATTCTCTTATAAATAATCCAGGAACTCCGTGGTTAAGTATTCTCCTCCCCAATCAGATCGAAGGATTTTAATACTTTTCCCCATCTAGTTCTCAACTTCACACTTATATTCTTTGAGTTTCTCAAAAGCTTCAGACTTGTGTTTCAACAGGAACACATATCCGAATCTTGAGAGATCGTCAGTGAATATAATAAAGTACGAGGAACCATTCCTTGAATGTGTAGACATGGGACCGCATACATCACTATGTATTAGTCCCAAGAGTTCAATAGCTCTTTCTCCGTGTCCAGTAAACGGAGTTTTGGTCATTTTACCTTTGAGACATGACTGGCAACTTTCAAATGATGTAAATTCAAACTGATTCAAATATCCATCTATAAGTAACTTAGCTAGTCGTGTCGCATTGATATGACCTAGTCTACAATGCCACAAGAAAGATTCGTTCATTTCTGAACTTTTTCTATTGTGTGTGTTCTGTACGTTAAGAACTGTAGTTTGATTTAGAACGTATATGCCATTACATAACGTGCATGATCCAATCAACTTTTGATTTCGGAAGATGTTCATAACATTATCATGCAATACAAAATTATATCCTTCTTTACTCAATAAAGAAACTGATATAATATTGCATATCAGGTTCGGTATGTAATAACATTCATTCATAATCAATGTATTACCAGTTGGTAATTCAAGATGATATTCGCCAATTGCTTTGGCTGCAACATTTGCACCATTCCCTACTTTTAGAGAATGATCACCTTTTCTCAGTTCTTTATCTTTCTTTAGCCTATGTACCATATTACATATGTGGGATCCTGATCGAGTATCTAATACCCAGGATGTAGAGTGTACTGAGAAACAGTTCTCGATGACAAACACATCCGAAGAAGATGCATCAACATGCTCATTCCTCATACGGGTCGCGTGGTAATCCGAATATTCCCCTATTTCCTGCTCGGACTTATAACAATTATAAGATAGAGCGGAACCAACGTTCCCCAGCTCAGTATAACAAGCGGGTTCGGTCAATACATCCATATTATTATCTTGATTAAAGCAAGTCATGGTCACTACCTGGAGAGAGAGAAGAAAACACTTAGTGTATGCTCTTGCAAGATTAGATTGGTTATTATCTTATCTAATCAGGATGGCTCCCACTGTTTTTATTAAATCATCATTCAAACCCTAAAAGTTAACACTAGCCGGTATTAATTTGTTAGTTATATGTATTCCCTAGAGGCCATTACTGTACATGTGATGTATATTGTACTGAAAGCTTAGACATATATAGGGAGGACTTTCTTGCTTGACATGATAGTATGCTATCTGGTTGCTCTTTATCTTAACATGTATACTTATTGTCTCTCTATTACATGTTGATAAATCCCTTAGGATGCGTACTTGAGTACCGGAATTATGATATGGATCATAATAGTGGGGCAGAGGTAGTCGGCAAATAAATGTTCCTAGTCATGGGAGTATCGAGACAGTGCATCGATACTCCAGAGTAGACTAGCGTATGCGCTTCTTGACCCATATGGTGGGCGATGGATGATCCTATATCCATTGGTGTTTGACATCGAAGAAGGTATACGTGTGCTCAGTGGAGACTGGGTACACTGAACGGACTCGCCGAGAACTCCTAGATGGTATTATGCTTATCGTCAGATAGCAGTTCTCTGGTGACACTGGTACATGTTAGTTTGTCGACCCGAGATCGTCATAGAGCCTTCTGTGATTCCCACTGTTCTTTGATTTCCACCATACCACGGTCAAGAGATCGTGAAAAAAGGTTGTTTTTGGGTACAGTCCCGAGTCACATGGAGGCAATGAGCGATAGGAGGGGATTCTTCTTTCCCGGTATTGGGAGTTGATGTTGCGCTATGCTCGATTGGCTATAACAGGAAATCCCTGGCCAGGGTTGCTGAGATCTACTGGTAAGTGTTATCAGTAGTTTCTTGAACCGTTATGGACCTTGTATCGGCATGACTTATCAGGCTATTGGGGTCTGATGTTATACCACCCCCAGGCTGTGATATGCGACATATCTGACGAAGAGACCGGACTGTACGGTAGTGTTACTGATTGGATTCGCAGGAGTATGAGAAGGCTTGATTGTTGATCTTCTGATCGCTCAATACCCGAGTGGCCATTACGTTTAGCAGACAGCTTGCGGCTTGTGGGTATTTGATATGATCATCACCTATTGCTGGTGTATTGACAAGTCTTTAGAGTTCTACACAAAGGTTTCCTGACTCATGCGAAACGGAGTTGGAGCACATATGTGATATGTGCGGGACCGAGATTAATGCGCGTATGTGATACCGCATTCTATTTTCACGATTTGTGACATCGGTTGGTTATATGTGATATAGCCAGGTTATCAGATCAAGTTGTTACATATGATATTAGTCGGTTATATTTGATATAGCCGGATTATTAAATCAAGTGTTGATTTAATAATTTAATGTATAATTATATATTTGATATATTAAATTACATTAACTAATATTAGCTCACTTAAGCATTTATTTTTCTCACTTATGATACACTTAACATATATGTGATATATGTTAATTGTATTGTTTTCTTTTTACACAAAATATATATGTGATATATATTGTTGTGTCATGTTAGGTTACACATGCAACATGGATGTATGAGACTCACACCTTGCTTGATTTAATATGGGATTAATATTTATTATTAAGTAATTCAAAATCATTTGGAATTAGTCATGGTTGAGCTTGGAAGAAGCTTGTAGAACATTGACTTAGTCCACTTGTTTTTTTTCTTGCTTAAGATATTTGTTAACCTAACCAATAACCTTACACCATGGTTTATTCTCTACATGATATTGTGTATGACATAAACTCACCCATGGTTGCATTTCTAACCTCATCTCATTATTCATCTTCTTCTTCTTCATCTCCTTGAAGCTCTCTTGCTTTTGAGAAAGTGATGAAATATTGTGAGAAAAATAAATCTAAAATGAGCCCATTTCCTACTTCATCATCCTCTACTATATTAGCTATTTAGTTTAGGATGTTTGCTTCACTAATCTACCTTTAGTGAAGAGGTAGGATGAGCTTGAGTCTCCTCGACGTAGATCATCTTCGGCCTCGAAGACATCGAGCAAGCTTGTTCATTTCTTCATGTGAGCCCTTACTAGAGTTTGGGAGTTCACTACTTGGAGCGAAGGGACTACTACATGGAGCTTTAGAAGTGAAGGACCGGTCTACAAAGGTTGTATTCCTCATTCACTTTGTATGCAAAGATGTTTGCATGTTGTATTGTTTAAATCTCTAGTTAAGATTCTAGTGTTAAGGTTCTTTAGAACAGCAAAAATTTAAAAATGGCATGGACGATACCTCCCGAAACCTTGCTGTCGTGCTAAGTAACCCTACAATTGTATCAGAGCCAAGCTAGAGAATTAGACGATGTTTGTTAGATTACGAAACCGAAACAACTCCCAAACATCCGATACACAATCCTAGTTTCTGTCGAATGCCTCCTGAAACCTTGCTGCTGCGCTAAGTAACCCTACAGTGGTATCAGAGCCAAGCTAGAGAATTAGATGATGTTTGTTAGATTAAGAAACCGAAACAACTCCGAAACACCTGATACACATTCCTAGTTTATGTCGAATTTTAAATGGGCTCTAAAATTTTTTTTAGCAACTGCAGAATGTTGTATATGATATAACATGAACACCATACAAATTTGAAGCAAAACCACATGATTTTGGACGGCCACATAGGCTTAAAAACCGAGCTCACCGGGTCTTCTGGCTCATTTTGGCTTCAAATTTTTAGGGTGTTCCAGTCTCTTGGTTTTGATGTTTTAGGTGTTGCTTGTTTTTGCTAAATTTGCATGTGATGTTAACTTTATGCAAAGGCAATTCGGAGTGTTTCGTAGTTGTAATTCTAACATGTATTCAGGTTATTTAGACGACGTTAAAAAGTTCGAACGGATATCAATAACTTATATTTTCCCTCGCTGGAAATTTTCCAAGAGTTGGATTTTTTTCAAGTTTAAAATCTTCAAAAAATCATGCAAGCGATTATGTGGACACTCTAGAAGAACGATACCCAAACTCAATTTTTTGGATCGCGGAATCGCGGACATACCCTAGGGTTTGCGGCAATACCGTGGCGACATGAGTGAGGCATGGGTTGGCCCTTCTACGGATGGTTCATAGGAGCTGTGGCATGTTCTGGGTACTTTTTGAACTCCGCTCAAGTGTTGAGCTCTTTGGGAAAGTTTGGGTGTTTGTTTATTCGATCGAAATGTTTAACATCGTCTAGCTATCTGTGATTGTGATACAATATTTGGAATCCACATAATTAGTTATGAGATAACTAGTTTGAATTTTATAAATCTAGCAGTTTAGTCTCATTTGATCGGTTGCCACGGAATTTTGATGTGGATCAAAAGTCCGTCGCAATTACATAGTGTACGCGGATAGTCTCCGGGTATCCTTACTAGATAGCCACACCCAATAGCCCCGACCAAATGACTGTAGGAGAACCCTGTCGCCAAAAGCATCCGTTCGGGTGCTCGCGGCCGCGGTGTTCCTCCTAAGTGCACTTTGTTGACGGCATCGGGGATGCGGCCGTCTACTAAAGTTTCCAACGAGCATTCGATCAGGTTATCGGGAATCTTGTTGAATTAGCCGATTGGTTATTGGAAAGTGTTTTCAATATCGAGACTAAAATGCGGGGTTTATAATTGTTAGGCATGTGATGTCTAAGGAATTCATTTGGTTGGGCATGAAATCCAAAGTATGTGATACATTGGGTTTATGATGTCTAAGGTGGTTGCTGATTCCAATTGTTGTAGTTTTTCACTTTCTTTTCTGCGACCGTAAGTGTAATATGTGGTGTATCGCCGGTTTTGTTTCTATACGTCAACGACAATTGGGATACGTATATTTACTTACGTTCATGACATGTGATATCATGTGTTGCTGTGATATGTTATATTGGATCGTCTTGTTTTGAATAGCCGGTTTTTTTTATGTGAGATGAGAGTTTTTCATTTTCATTCATTTAAAAGCTTGTATGTAATATTCTTTTATTGGGGCACTTCCGGGTTGAGGATGATGTCACCATTGATGTATATTATTCACTTTTCATCATTAGGGTAGACCCAAGAAGGAGAGCATAAGTAACCGGGATCTAGGGTCCAGTAGGAGACCATCTCAAGGAGTTGAGACCGGGTCTCCTAATTCTAGAATTGGTTGGGTTGCTTGCCGCTCTCGTAGGGGTCCAGGGATGTGGGTTTGGCTATTCATCGCGACCGTGGAATCCGCGTTTTTATTGGCTTAAATTAAAACACGGAATTCCTAGTATATCCAATATTTCATATGTGATTCTTCTGCTGCTGATATTCTGTGATGTGATCACTTGATATGTTTAGACGATTGCTTATATTATATATATGAGATATAATAAATATTGATACTTTCGTTTCTTATGTGATGCTTGGGAAGCATAATTGATGTGATTTTATTAATGAGATTAATGAAATAAAAGAAACCTAAAGATGTTGTAGAAACTTGTTTAAAAACTGGTAGCTCTAGTTCTTTCTTTGCATAGCGGTATTCCTTGTAGAATATCCAGCACCTTATTCGATAAGGAAAGAGCCGAGATCCCTTCACCGGGAGTGACCTCTTTAGCGAAACTAGCAGATGCTACAACCCACTCGGTTTGTCTTTTGATTGCTTCTATAGTTTTTGCTTTGCATAGTGGTATTTGTGAAATATCCTGCACCTTATTCGATAAGGAAAGAGCTGAGATCCCTTCACCAGGAGTGACCTCTTTAGGTAAACTAGTAAAAGCCTCAAAAACACTCCTTTTAAAAATCACTCGATTCTACAACGAGATCAAGTTCATTACGCAAAAGGTTTTCATAAAAACCCGTCGTAGCCCTCCGTCATTTCAGATAAGTAGTATTTAGTATTCGTGCTGTGTTTGTTGGCTTTCGTCAAGTCGTAGTGTGCGGTAGCTGATTAGTGCTTATTGTAAGTCCATGTTGCACACCCCGGTTCTTACCGGGAGGCGGAAACGGCGAAAAACAATTTTTGGCGCAGAGGCAACATGGACTAAAAGCCGGATCTTTGCTAAACTAAAAACTAGAAAACTACTAGAGGCGTTAACTACTATGCCGTAGAAATTATACCTCACGAAAACGGTCCTTCGGGTCTTCTCTCCACTGTCTGGCTCGTCCATCCACGCTCCGAGAGTCGATCCGGATCTTGGTCACCTCCGTGGCCTTCTTGAGTCGAAGACGATCCACCCGAGAGATGTACACCGAGCTCCACCTCGAGCCGAGGCAACTAGGGCAACAAGATCGCTAGTCTTGAAGTCCTAGGTTATGTAGAGGAGGTTGATGGAAGTATTTGTCTATGTGGATTCTTTTTCTCTCAACACATGAGATCAAAAGAATATTTCAAGAGGAGGAAGAAGAAGGAGATCAAGCAACCATGGAGCTCTCTTTCTTTCTTCTCATTTTCAAGAGAGAGAATGAGAAAAGAGAAATGAAATTATTAACCAAAGAAAAAAGGCACCATGGTTGCAATAATAGTAAAACAGCATCATTACCAATCCTATCGTGATAAAGTTGATGCTACATTGAATTGACCATTTTCATAATCAAAAGAAAAAGAAAATCCAAAGAAGAGTGTAGAACTCTCATGAAGGTCAATGGTCAACACCGGCCAACGGGTCAACAAAGTCAAGAGAGGTCATGGTGGTCAAATGGTCAATGCAATTATCCATCACAAAATTATCACAAAAAGGATTAGTAAAATAATGTCTCCGGCTAATAATGGTTTTGACCAAATGAATTGCCAAAACCCTAATGAGTCCGCCTCAAAATGGTTTTGAACGAATCAACTGTCAAAACCCTAATGAGCATGCCACATAATGGTTTTGGCAGAACCAACTGCCAAAACCGTAATGGGGCACCTCCTCCTTCATCGTTCCTCAAAACTGTGCATACACACCCGCATCCGCATTCCGTAGAATGCAAATGCACAGAAGACAAAACAAATCCATCCGTGCAGTACTAGGATCCGGCTTAAACCAAAGCCCACTAGTATTGCCTGCCCGAACATCATACGCATACAAGTGCACGTAAGTGATCGCAGCCCTGCCGTAAAACCATACGGCCTCTACACGTTTCGCTCAGTGCAGGGAAATTTTCTGTGTGGGACTCTAAAGACTCGACACTACGCTGGCAGAGGGTTTAACCACAGACCGCGAGCGGCACTAGCTGTACGTAACGGTCCCCAGGTAGATGTCGATAAGAAGGCCGATGAGGTAAACCCATCCGAACTCCTACTGAGCCTGTATGTGACAATCTCCGTACAGTCCGGTCTGTTCGTCTGATACATCGCATGGCGGGCTTAGAGGGTGGTGAACGTCAGTCCCCAAATAGCGGTACATGTCGTGTCGGAGTGAATCCCAGAACACCCTGAGATAACACTGGAAACCTACCAGTATATCTCGCTTGCCCTGGTCAGGGACTACTCGTGTAATGGCTCTCCTAGACACAGCGCGATGTCAACCCCCAATACCGGGAGAGACGAATCCTGTCTAACCGTCACTGCCTCCAAGTGCTTCGGTACTGCACCCAACTCCTACCTGTTTGCACAACTCCTTTGAGCCGTGGTAGGGTAGTAATCTAAGTACAGTGGGAACACACTCAAGGCGAAGTGACAGTGTCAAGTCAGCGGACTAAGCTGTACTCATGTCACCTGGGAACTGATAACCGACGATAGGTATAATACCAACCATCAGTTCCCAACGAGTCCTGTCCAGTGTACTCGTAACCTAACGAGCACCCGCATACTATCTCCAGTACGATGTACTGATGGCTGTGGGACAGACCATCTCCCCTGCTGGGATGAGAAGCGCATACGCTAGTCTACTCTGGAGTATCGATGCCCTGTATCGATAGTCCTACGACTAGGGACCTGTATAAGGATGTGCTTATAGATTACCCAGCCCCCACGAGTGTGACTGCCATCACAACGCTGGTAATCAAGCAAAGATCCTAAGGGCTCTACTAATATGTATAAGCGATATGCTAAAAGAAACACAAGCACATATTGAAGTAGAATCAAAACCAAGTAGCATACTACCATTTTGAGCAAGATTGTCTGTACAACCGTGAATATCCCATGCTTCCATCAAGTAATATACAAACTAGTATGATACAGTAATGGCCTCTAGGGCATATACACTAACAATCTCCCACTTGCACTAAGGCCATGTACTGGCGTATCGAAGACCTATCATCTCGATCAGCCGCTCGAACTGAGTCTGGGGTATGGCCTTCATGAATGGATCTGCAGTGTTATTCTCCGTATTTACTCTCTTCTCCTCGATCTCCCGGCGATCAACGATCTCCCTGATCAGGTGGTACCGCCTCAAAATGTGCCTGGACTTCTGATGGGACCTGGGTTTCTTCGCTAAAGCTATAGCGCCATTGTTGTCGCAATACAGCGGTATTGGATCAACAATGGTAGGAACCACCTGAAGATCCGTGAGGAACTTCTTCATCCAAACAGCATCCTTTGCGGCATCGCAAGCAGCTATGTACTCCGCTTCCATAGTTGAGTCAGCAACGGTCTCCTGCTTGGAACTCTTCCAGCAAACCGCTCCTCCATTGAGGGTAAAGACATAACCCGACATGGACTTGGAGTCATCCTTGTCACTCTGGAAGCTGGAGTCGGCAAAGGCCTCGAGCTGGAGGTCTTTTCCGCCATACACCAAGAACATCTCCTTAGTCCTTCTCAGGTACTTGAGAATGTTCTTTACCGCTATCCAGTGTTTCTCCCCTGGGTTCGACTGATACCAGCTTACAACGCTCAATGCGTATGCTACATCTGGTCTGGTACATAACATCGCATACATTATAGAGCCTACTGCAGAAGCGTAGGGTATAGATGACATGCGAGCCCTTTCCAAATCAGTCTTGGGAGACATCTCTTTGGAGAGGGTGATTCCGTGACAAGCCGGTAGATTACTGCGCTTGGAATCTTCCATACTGAACCTTTTCAGTATGGTGTCGATGTACCTTGACTGTGAAAGTCCCAACATCCTCTTAGATCTATCACGATAGATCTGGATCCCCAGAATGTAGTTGGCATCGCCCAGGTCCTTCATGGAGAACCTCTGCGACAAGAATCCTTTGACTGACTGTAGCATAGGAATATCATTTCCTATTAGGAGAATGTCATCCACGTATAAGACGAGGAATACCACAGTTCTCCCTACAATCTTACTGTAAATGCATGGTTCATCTGGGTTCTTGATAAAGTCGAATTCCTTGACAGTATCATCAAAGCAGATGTTCCAACTCCGCGATGCCTGCTTCAGTCCATAGATGGACTTGAGCAACTTGCACACTTTACCGCTGCTCCCACTCTGAATGAATCCCTCTGGCTGATCCATAAAGACGCACTCTTCCAAATTTCCATTTAGGAAAGCCGTCTTTACGTCCATCTGCCAGATCTCATAATAGTGGAAGGCAGCAATGGCAAGAAGGATCCGAATGGATTTGAGCATATCCACTGGAGAAAAGGTCTCGTCATAGTCCAAACCAGGTCTTTGACGAAAACCCTTTGCTATAATTCTAGCTTTATAGGTTTCAACCTACCCATCTACACCAATCTTCTTTCTGAAGATCCATTTGCAGCCTACGGGTTTTACCCCTTCTGGAGCAAAGTCCAAAGTCCAAACTTTGTTGGTGTACATGGACTCCATCTCGGTCCGCATTGCATCCAGCCATTACCGAGTCACCGCTCTGAATGGCTTGCTGGAAGGTAGTAGGCTCACCATAATCCATAGTGCAATCCTCTCTATCCCCGTCTATAAGAAAACCGTAGTATCTCTCGGGTGGATGAGACTGCCTACTACTCCTGCGGAGTGGCGCTGGGATGTCCGGTTCTCCTGAACCTTCTGGTTCTTCCAAGCTTTCAGTAATAGATTGTGGTTCTGGAATTTCTTCCAGTTCTACTACGCTCCCACTTTCACGTTTCTCTAAAAACTGATGTTCCAAAAAGTGGGCATGACGAGAAACAAAAACCTTTTGTTCCTCTGCGTACTAGAAGAAATACCCCCTGGAGTTCTTTGGGTATCCCACAAACTTACACAGTACTGAGCGTGCCTCGAGCTTGTCCGCATGCTGCTTTTTTACAAAAGCTGGACATCCCCATATCTTCAGATATTGAAGATGCGGTTTCTTCCCACACAACATCTGATATGGTGTGGTATGCACAGTCTTGGAGGGAACCTTGTTCAAGAGATATGCAGCTGATTCTAGTGCATAACCCAGAAGGATCGCGGCAACTCAGCCTTACTCATCATGGAACGAACCATATCCAATAGGGTTCGATTCCTCCTTTCCGATACACCGTTGTGTTGTGGTGTGTATGGAGGAGTAAGCTGAGAGAGAATTCCATTCTCTTTTAAGTAGCCCAGAAATTCGGCACTCAAGTATTCACCACCTCGATCAGATCTCAGTGTCTTGATACTTTTGCCTGTTTGTTTTTCAACTTCATTCTTGTATTCCCGAAATTTCTCAAAGGCCTCGGATTTGTGCTTCATCAAGAAGACATGCCCATACCTAGAGAAATTATCTGTGAAAGTAATGAAGTATGAATAACCACTTCGCGCATTTGTAGACATTGGACCACACACATCACTGTGTATGAGTCCCAAGAGCTCACTTGCTCTTTCTCCGTGTCCAGTGAACGGAGTCTTTGTCATCTTTCCCATGAGACAAGATTCACAAGTGGCATAAGACTGGTACTCGAACGAATCCAAGTATCCTTCTTCATATAACTTTGTCAACCGTGTCTCATTAATGTGACCCAGTCTACAATGCCATAAGAAAGCCTGATTTAATCCCGGAGACTTTCTTTTAAGTGTGTTCTGGACACTGAAGACCTGAGCTTGATTCAAAACGTATATACCGTTTTTCAATGTACCAGACCCAATCAGTACTTGATTTAGGTAGATGTTTACTACATCGCTTACAAAAGTAAAATCATATCCTTCCTTAGAAATTAAAGATACAGATATGATATTACAAGTCGCACCTGGTACATAAAAATAGTTACGCAGAATCAATATCTGCCCAGTTGTCAGTCCAAGATGATATTCCCCTACGGATTCAGCGTACATGCTCATTCCGTTAGCAACCCTGAGAGTCATATCACCTTTCTTGATAACCCTACGGTTTCTCAGAGCTTGTAACGAATTACAGATATGAGATCCTGATCCGGTATCCAATACCCAGGAAGTAGGGTTAACTGACATACAGTTCTCTATTATAAACACACCCGAAGCCGAAGCCACAACATGCTTCGAATTCTGGCTACTGGCTATACAAGCCCTGCAATCCTTCTGCCAATGTTCATTCCTGTAACAATAGGAACATCCTTCTCTTACTACATCCAGTCCCAAAACTTCTGCCCTTCCCTTTCTTTCTACTTCCCTGGTTTCCTTCAGGGTAGTAGGTAGAGATTGTTGAACTAAGTCAGTATCTGACCCGTTCTTCAACGTGGTCTTCAGGTCCGAAAGCTCAAAAGAGCTGGTCTCTATAAGGACGTTGCCCCTTACAGATGACCCGATAGCCAACGTCGCTGGAAGCAATTCGTTCGAGGTCTCATATCATGCGATACGAGATTGCTCTCTATATAAATCTTTGTTATGGAGGAAGATAGAAACTGAGTCCATCTTCTCGTGCTGCCTCTGGTTTACACCATCAACTGAGGCTTAACACGAGGCACTTGGCTTTCACACAGTTCTTTTCCGATGTCTCGCGGATATGAATATCCGTGACAGGGGAAACTGGACCTGAGACGGCAGGGGTTGGATCTGTTGGTGTATATGCCCTAGAGGCCATTACTGTATCATACTAGTATGTATATTACTTGATGGAAGCTTGGGATATTCACAGTTGTACAGACAATCTTGCTCAATATAGTAGTATGCTACTTGGTTTGTCTCTGCTTTAATGTGCACATGTGTGTTTATTTATTATATCACCTATACGCATTAGTAGAGCCCTTAGGATCTTTGCTTGATTACCGGCGCTGTGATGGCGATCACACTCGTGGGGGCTAGGTAATCTACAAGCACATCCTTATACACGTCCCTAGTCGTGGGAGTATCGAGATAGGGCATCGATACTCCAGAGTAGACTAGCGTATGCGCTTCTCAACCCAGCACGGGAGACGGTCTGTCCCACAGCCGTCAGTACGTCGTACTTGAGATAGTATGCGGGTGCTCGTTAGGTTACGAGTATACTGGACAGGACTCGTCGGGAACTGATGGTTGGTATTATACCTTTCGTCAGTTATCAGTTCCCAGGTGACATGAGTACAGCTTAGTCCGCTGACTTGACACTGTCACTTCGCCTCGAGTGTGTTCCCACTGTTCTTTGATTACTACCCTACCACGGCTCTACTGAGTCGTGCAAACAGGTAGTAGTTGGGAGCAGTCCCGAAGCACTTGGAGGCAGTGACGGTTAGACAGGATTCGTCTCTCCCGGTATTGGGGGTTGACATCGCGCTGTGTCTAGGAGAGCCATTACACGAGTAGTCCCTGGCCAGGGCAAGCGAGATATACTGGTAGGTTTCCAGTGTTATCTCAGGGTGTATTGGGCTTCACTCCGACACGACTTGTACCGCTATTAGGGGACTGACGTTTACCGCCCCCCTAGGCCCGCCATGCGATGTATCAGACGAACAGACCGGACTGTACGGAGATTGTCACATATAGGCTCAGTAGGAGTTCGGATGGGTGTACCTCATCGGCCTTCTTATCGACATCTACCTGGGGACCGTTACGTACAGCTAGTGCCGCTTGCGGTCTGTGGTTAAACCCACTGCCAGCGTAGTGTCGAGTCTTTAGAGTCCCACACAGAGAGTTTCCCTGCACTGAGCGAAACGTGTAGAGGCCGTATGGTTTTACGGCAGGGCTGCGATCACTTACGTACACTTGTGTGCGTATGGTGTTCGGGCAGGCAGTACTAGTAGGCTTTGGTTTAAGCCGGATCCTAGTATTGCATGGATGGATTTGTTTTGTCTTCTGTGCATCCGCATTCTACGGAATACGGATGCAGGTGTGTATGCACAGTTTTCTGGAGCGATGAAGGAGGAGGTGCCTCATTAGGGTTTTGGCAGTTGGTTCGGCCAAAACCATTATGTGGCAGGCTCATTAGGGTTTTGACAGTTCGTTTGGTCAAAACCATTATGAGCAGCGGACATCATTTACTAATCCTATTAGTGATAATCTTATGATGGCTAATTGCATTGACCATTTGACCCCGTTGACCCCTCTTGACTTTGTTGACCGGTTGACCGAGTTGACCATTGACTTTCAAGAGGATTCCACACTCTTCTTTTTATTTTTCCATTTTCTTTTGGATTATGATAATGGTCATTTCAATTGTAGCCATCAACTTTATCTTGATGGAATTAGTAATGATGTGGTTTTTGCATTATTGCAACCATGGTTAGCTTTTCTCTTGGTTAAGCTTATCATAATTTCATTCTCTTTCTCTCTCTTGAAAAGAGAAGCTCCATGGTTGCTAAAAACCTCCTTCTTCTTCCTCCTCTTGTTTTCTCCTTTGATCTCATGTGTTGAGAGAAAAAGGTTTTCACTTGACAAACACATCCATACATCCTCTCTACACAACCTAGAGCTTCTAGATTAGCAATCTCCTTGCCCTAGTTACCTCGGCTTGAGGTGGAGCTCGGCGTACATCTCTCGGGTGGATCGTCTTCGACTCAAGGAGGCCGCGGAGGTGACCGAAGTCCGGATCAACCTTTGAGCAAGCCATGAAAAGAACAACAAGAAGAGAAGAACATCATAGAAGAACAACAACTAGAAGTGAAGGAGTTCAAGTTGAGGTATAACCCCTAACCGAGTAGATACATCTCTTGTTAGGTTGCTAGTTTATAGTTTAGTAAAGATCCGGCTTTTACGGTCCATGTTACAAAGCTTAGAAAATTTTTTGATTTACCGTTTCCGCAACCCCGAAAGTACCGGGAGAGGTAACGTGGACCTAACAGTGGTATCAGAGCCTAACTAAACATAAACTAGCTTGGTAGTAAAGTGTATCGAAGTTCGAAACGGAAAAGTCGAAAAAAACCAAGTTATAAAAAATCTGAGTTTCTGTTAAAACTTTTTCTGGTCAAAACAAAATTTGTTATATCCCAAAAATCATCTCAGGCTTTTTAGAAGAAACCCACCAAAAACGACACAGTAACTCACCAGATCGGCCGCGCTTCCGCGGCAATAGCTTGCTATTGCCGCGGAAGCGCCGCTCTCTGGTAGAGTTGCTGTCTCGTTTTTGGTGCAGTGTGTTTCTGACATGGTTTTAGGATTTTTCAGATATATTATATGTGCCCAGATTTTCCAGAACACAAATTTGTTTTTGGGGGCCTATAATTCCGTATTTTTTCCGAACTTCAATATACTTTGACTATAGAGGTTATATCTGTGATGTTCTTATGTATTGAACGTCGGCTAATCGCTATATGTCGATTAGTCGGGGTTATACATATCTGTGATCTGTGATTGTTGTTGATGGTTTGTGTATATGAACTCGTTGGATTGTCGCGGATGAATAGCCGGGGTGGATGTGAGATGAGAGTTTCTTTTTCTTTCATTCATGTAATAAATTTGTAAATTGATGTAATATTATTTGTTTGGCCGCACAACCGGGTCGGGGTTGTAGCCGTCATTGTATAATTCTTTTTACTGTTTTTGCTCCTAGGATAGACCCATGGAGGGGTGCACAAACTACCGGGTAGCTCGAAGTGCCGAGTGGCCTACTCATGGCATTGAGGGAGGTTGCTTCGCTTCGGGTACTTGGCGGGTAGTTTGCCGCACCCGTAGGGGTCTTGGGTGGGGTATTGGCTATTCATCGCGACCGTGTAATCCGTTTTTCGTTGCAGGCTCGAACGAATTGCGGATTCCTAGTATATCCAAAGTGTTCATCTGTGATCTGGATTGGCTATCATTGCTATATTGCTATATATAATAACTATTTAGGCGTTGCTTATGTTTTTCAGCCGCGCTAGCCCAGCCCCCGCTCTGTCGTTAGTTAAGTAACCTAACGGGTGATGACGGGGCCCCGTGGCGAATGCGAATGGCATAAGCGTACGTCATATTTTGGTTGTTTTCTGCAATGGTAGGATTTAAATGATGGGACGCATTAAAAGAACTAATGCAAGAAAATAAACCTAAAAGACGTTGTTGGAACAATTTTTCAAAAAGCTGTTATTGCAAGGACGTTCATTTTTGTTTTGCATCGCGGTATTCGGTTATGAATGCCCAGCACCTCAGTCGACGAGGCAAGGGCCGAGATCCCTTCACCGGGAGTGACCCCTTGGACAAAACTTTGCGTCAGGGTAATAACTTCACCATAGTCGATTATTCTTGCTATGCATCGAGGTATTCATCTTACGAATGCCCAGCACCTCACTCGACGAGGAAAGAGCCGAGATCCCTTCACAGGGAGTGACCTCTTTAGCAAAAGTTTTCGCCACTATGTTTTTCAAAAACACTACCAGGTTCCTTCAACGATATCAAGTTCATTACGTTAACGGGTTTTTCGCCAAAAACCCAGCCGTAGCCCTCTGTCATTTCTTACAAGTAACACTTAGTATTCGTGCTGCGTTTGTTGACTCCGTCAAGGCGTAGTGTACGGTAGCTAAGTGCTGCTTGTTTGTATCGGTATATGGGATTGATTAGGACAGTCGTATAACCTTGTTGACTCCGTCAAGGGTTATGCGGGTGGGCTTAATGCAATCCAGATAATGACAGGTTGAACTTGACTAGGACTCTTTGATTTGTTGACTCCGTCAAGATCACTTGGGTCCTAGGGGCAAAAACCACATCGGGAGTTTCAAAAGTACTGAAACTTGCAGATTTAGCATACCTTCTGGAGTGTGGTGACTAGAGTGGATTCCATCTAGGTCATCACACAATGATGGTTGGATCCCGATCCCACTGATGAGTTGGATTACTCTCGGGAGATTATTTCACTTAACGATCAATGCTATAAACCTAGTAGGTGCCTAGAAAGGTGTTAGCGGGGTTACGACCCCAGGGAAAAGAGGTTCTTTAATTAAGGAACTTCGCGAAAGCGTTGGAAAACCTCCCTCGAAGTACCGACACTAGCCTGGCTGAAAGGTTAAGCAAGTATTGTGACGTGAATTAAAACCCGGCTAGTTCTTCTTTTAAAAGGTTTTAAGAAGAATTTGAGTAAACAGTGGGAGACATCCTGGTTAGATAAATTAATAAACCAATCTAATCTTGCAAGAGCATACGCTGAGTGTTTCTTTTCTCTCTCTCCAGGCAGCAACCTTTTCACGCCCTAATCAAGATAATAAAATGTATCGCTTGACCGATCCGAATTCTTATTCGGGACTGGGGAAAGTTGGTTCAGCTCTAACTTGTGACAACAGTCATAAGTATGAGAATGGGAAAGAGGAAAGTATGGATTTCCAGGATACCCAGTTGAAGAAGAAGCATGGTTTTGCATCTACTTCAGGTGTTCTTGTAATTGAGAACTGTTTTACGGTCAGCCCTACCTCCTGGGTACTTGATACCGGATCAGGATCTCATATCTGTAATTTATTGCAGGGACTGAGAAAAAGTAGGAAAGTTGCACCGGGTGATATGTCGCTCAGAGTAGCGAACGGAGCACAAGTTAATGCGGCAGCCGTCGGTGAATATCACCTAGTATTGCCTAATGGCAAGACTATGATTTTGAACGATTGCTACTATGTACCCTCCATGGTTTGCAACATCATATCAGTTTCTTTACTCGATAAAGATGGATATGACTTTGTTCTTGAAAAGAATATCATGAACATTTACCTTCATAAGGTACTGGTTGCAGAGGGTACACTGTGTAATGGTATCTACGTTCTAAATCAGAATACAGTTCTCAATATACAAAACACACGCAAGAGGAAGAATTCAGATACGAATGAATCCTACTTGTGGCATTGTAGGCTTGGTCATATCGGAGAGAAAAGACTGAGTAAGTTGCATAAAAATGGACTCTTGAATACGTTCGAGTTTTCATCTTATGAAACTTGTCAGTCTTGTCTCAAAGGGAAGATGACCAAATCTCCGTTCACCGGACATGGAGAAAGAGCAAGAGAGCTCTTGGGACTCATACACAGTGATGTATGTGGTCCGATGTCTATACATGCAAGGGGTGGGTTCTCGTACTTCATCACATTCACTGACGATCTCTCTAGGTTCGGATATGTGTATCTATTGAAACACAAATCTGAAGCTTTTGAGAAATTCAAGGAATTCAGAAAGGAAGTAGAGAACCAGACAGGCAAAAGTATCAAGATCCTCCGGTCTGACAGGGGAGGGGAGTACTTAAGCACGGAATTCCTAGATTACTTAAAAGAGAATGGTATTCTCTCTCAGCTTACTCCTCCTTATACACCACAGCACAACGGTGTTTCGGAGCGGAGGAATCGTACCCTATTGGATATGGTTCGCTCCATGATGAGTAGTGCTGAGTTGCCTCTTTCATTTTGGGGACATGCGCTTCAGACAGCGGCGTACCTATTGAACTATGTTCCATCCAAATCAGTGCCTAAGACTCCATATGAAATATGGAGTGGAAGAAATCCGTATCTTAAGCGATTTAAGATATGGGGTTGTCCGGCCTATGTGAAAACACAGAAACCGGACAAGTTAGAGGCACGGTCAGTTCTCTGTAAATTTGTGGGATATCCTAAAGACTCACTAGGATATCTGTTCTACCACACTGAGGAACAGAAGGTGTTTGTATCTCGCCACGCTACCTTCTTGGAAAGGGAGTTTCTTGCAAAAGAAACTAGTGGGAGTTCGGTAGAACTGGAAGAAATTCAGCGACCACAAAATGTAACTGAAAATTTGGAGGAACCGCTAGATTCAATAACCCCAAACGAACCTCAGCCACTCCGCAGATCTGGTAGGATTTCTCATCCGCCCGAGAGATACTACGGTTTTCTCATAGACGGGGATCGAGAGGATTGCATCTTGGAAGAAGATGACCCTACCAGTTTCAGGCAGGCCATTATCAGTAGGGACTCTGATAAGTGGCAGGAAGCAATGCAATCCGAAATGGAGTCCATGTACGCCAATAAAGTGTGGACCTTGGATATTGCTCCAGCCGGGGTAAAACCCGTTGGATGCAAATGGATCTACAAAAGGAAACTTGGTGTAGATGGGCAGGTGGAAACCTATAAAGCTAGGCTCGTTGCAAAAGGTTTCCGTCAAAGACCTGGTTTGGACTATGACGAAACTTTTTCTCCGGTGGCTATGCTCAAATCCATTCGGATCCTACTTGCCATTGCTGCCTTCCATGACTATGAGATCTGGCAGATGGATGTTAAAACGGCTTTCCTAAACGGTTGTTTGGAAGAGTGCGTTTACATGGATCAACCAGAAGGTTTCGTAGACAGTGGGAGCAGCGGAAAGGTGTGCAAGTTGCTTAAATCCATTTATGGATTAAAGCAGGCATCGCGGAGCTGGAACATCTGTTTTGATGAGGCAATCAAAGAATTTGATTTCATCAAGAACGAAGATGAACCCTGTGTTTATAAGAAGATTGTAGGACGAACTGTCGTATTCCTAGTCTTGTACGTGGACGACATTCTTCTGATAGGAAATGACATTCCTATGCTACAATCGGTCAAGCTGTTTTTGTCACAAAGGTTCTCCATGAAGGACCTGGGTGATGCCTCGTACATTCTGGGGATCAAGATCTATAGAGATAGATCCAAGAAACTATTGGGACTTTCGCAGTCCAGGTACATAGAGACCGTACTAAAGAGATTTAGTATGGAGGATTCCAAGCGCGGTAACATACCCGCATTGCACGGAATTACCCTCTCCAAGAAGATGTCTCCTAAGACTGACGAGGAGAGGGTTCGCATGAGCACTATACCCTACGCTTCGGCGGTAGGATCTATAATGTATGCGATGCTATGTACAAGACCAGATGTAGCTTACGCGTTGAGCACGGTGAGCCGGTATCAGTCGGACCCAGGGGAGGACCACTGGACAGCAGTGAAGAACATTCTCAAGTACCTGAGAAGGACTAAGGAGATGTTCCTGGTTTACGGTAATGGAGACCTTAGGGTCGAGTCCTTTACCGATTCAAGCTTCCAGAGTGACAAAGATGATAGCAAGTCCGTCTCGGGTTTTGTGTTTACCCTCAACGGAGGGGCGGTATGTTGGAGGAGTTCCAAGCAGGATACCGTCGCAGACTCGACGATGGAGGCTGAATACATTGCTGCAAGCGATGCCGCAAAAGAAGCGGTCTGGATTAAGAAGTTCATTAGTGAACTTCAGGTGGTTCCGTCCATTGTTGACCCAATACCTTTGTATTGCGATAACAATGGGGTTATAGCTTTAGCAAAGGAACCAAGGTCCCATCAGAAATCCAGGCACATCTTAAGGCGGTATCACCTGATCAGGGAGATCATTGATCGACAGGAAATCGAGGTGCGGAGAGTGGACACAAAGGACAACACTGCGGACCCATTCACGAAGGCTTTACCCCAGACTCAGTTCGAGCGGCTGATCGAGATGATAGGTCTTCGATACGCCAGTACATGGCCTTAGTGCAAGTGGGAGATTGTTGGTGTATATGCCCTAGAGGCCATTACTGTATCATACTAGTATGTATATTACTTGATGGAAGCTTGGGATATTCACAGTTGTACAGACAATCTTGCTCAATATAGTAGTATGCTACTTGGTTTGTCTCTGCTTTAATGTGCACATGTGTGTTTATTTATTATATCACCTATACGCATTAGTAGAGCCCTTAGGATCTTTGCTTGATTACCGGCGCTGTGATGGCGATCACACTCGTGGGGGCTGGGTAATCTACAAGCACATCCTTATACACGTCCCTAGTCGTGGGAGTATCGAGATAGGGCATCGATACTCCAGAGTAGACTAGCGTATGCGCTTCTCATCCCAGCACGGGAGACGGTCTGTCCCACAGCCGTCAGTACGTCGTACTTGAGATAGTATGCGGGTGCTCGTTAGGTTACGAGTACACTGGACAGGACTCGTCGGGAACTGATGGTTGGTATTATACCTTTCGTCAGTTATCAGTTCCCAGGTGACATGAGTACAGCTTAGTCCGCTGACTTGACACTGTCACTTCGCCTCGAGTGTGTTCCCACTGTTCTTTGATTACTACCCTACCACGGCTCTACTGAGTCGTGCAAACAGGTAGTAGTTGGGAGCAGTCCCGAAGCACTTGGAGGCAGTGACGGTTAGACAGGATTCGTCTCTCCCGGTATTGGGGGTTGACATCGCGCTGTGTCTAGGAGAGCCATTACACGAGTAGTCCCTGGCCAGGGCAAGCGAGATATACTGGTAGGTTTCCAGTGTTATCTCAGGGTGTATTGGGCTTCACTCCGACACGACTTGTACCGCTATTAGGGGACTGACGTTTACCGCCCCCCTAGGCCCGCCATGCGATGTATCAGACGAACAGACCGGACTGTACGGAGATTGTCACATATAGGCTCAGTAGGAGTTCGGATGGGTGTACCTCATCGGCCTTCTTATCGACATCTACCTGGGGACCGTTACGTACAGCTAGTGCCGCTTGCGGTCTGTGGTTAAACCCACTGCCAGCGTAGTGTCGAGTCTTTAGAGTCCCACACAGAGAGTTTCCCTGCACTGAGCGAAACGTGTAGAGGCCGTATGGTTTTACGGCAGGGCTGCGATCACTTACGTACACTTGTGTGCGTATGGTGCTCGGGCAGGCAGTACTAGTAGGCTTTGGTTTAAGCCGGATCCTAGTATTGCATGGATGGATTTGTTTTGTCTTCTGTGCATCCGCATTCTACGGAATACGGATGCAGGTGTGTATGCACAGTTTTCTGGAGCGATGAAGGAGGAGGTGCCTCATTAGGGTTTTGGCAGTTGGTTCGGCCAAAACCATTATGTGGCAGGCTCATTAGGGTTTTGACAGTTCGTTTGGTCAAAACCATTATGAGCAGCGGACATCATTTACTAATCCTATTAGTGATAATCTTATGATGGCTAATTGCATTGACCATTTGACCCCGTTGACCCCTCTTGACTTTGTTGACCGGTTGACCGAGTTGACCATTGACTTTCAAGAGGATTCCACACTCTTCTTTTTATTTTTCCATTTTCTTTTGGATTATGATAATGGTCATTTCAATTGTAGCCATCAACTTTATCTTGATGGAATTAGTAATGATGTGGTTTTTGCATTATTGCAACCATGGTTAGCTTTTCTCTTGGTTAAGCTTATCATAATTTCATTCTCTTTCTCTCTCTTGAAAAGAGAAGCTCCATGGTTGCTAAAAACCTCCTTCTTCTTCCTCCTCTTGTTTTCTCCTTTGATCTCATGTGTTGAGAGAAAAAGGTTTTCACTTGACAAACACATCCATACATCCTCTCTACACAACCTAGAGCTTCTAGATTAGCAATCTCCTTGCCCTAGTTACCTCGGCTTGAGGTGGAGCTCGGCGTACATCTCTCGGGTGGATCGTCTTCGACTCAAGGAGGCCGCGGAGGTGACCGAAGTCCGGATCAACCTTTGAGCAAGCCATGAAAAGAACAACAAGAAGAGAAGAACATCATAGAAGAACAACAACTAGAAGTGAAGGAGTTCAAGTTGAGGTATAACCCCTAACCGAGTAGATACATCTCTTGTTAGGTTGCTAGTTTATAGTTTAGTAAAGATCCGGCTTTTACGGTCCATGTTACAAAGCTTAGAAAAATTTTTGATTTACCGTTTCCGCAACCCCGAAAGTACCGGGAGAGGTAACGTGGACCTAACAGGATCAGTCAAGAGGTGTCCCAGCTTGTCATGGGCAATGGACATCTGGACAGACCTTTGCGAGTCATAACAGTCAAATTCAGTCATTTTATTATCTAGATGTAACCTATGTCTGGTCACTTGGTCGCTGCAGTTTAAGAGAGAGAGAAGAAAACACTTTAGCATGATGCTCTTGCAATTTTAGATTGGTTTTTAATTTATCTAAACAGGATGGCTCCCACTGTCTCTCGAATTCCTCCTCAAACCATAAAGGAAGAATTAGTCGGGATCAATCTCACCGTACAATACTTGCTTAACCGTTCTGCCAGGCTGGTTTCGGTACTTCGAGGGAGGTTTTCCAACGTTTTCGCGAAGTTCCTTAATTAAATAACCTCTTTTCCCTGTGGGCGTAGCCCCACTAACACCTTTCTAGACACCTACTTGGTTTATAGCATTGATCGTTAAGCGAGAAAGTTCCGGAGGAGAAGCATATACTCACAGTAGGATCGGGATCCAAATATCATCGTGTGACAAAACTGAAGGAATCATACCAGAATCATCACACTCCAAATGGTATGCAGCGCTAGCAAGTTTCAGTTCTTTTGAAACTCCCGATATGGATTTTTGCCCCATGCTCTTATGACCTTGACGAAGGCCAACATATCATAAGTCACATGTCAAGTTCTACCTGTCATTGTCCAGGTTAATTTGAACCCACCCGTACAAACCCTTGACGAAGGCCAAAATAGTAGTACGACTGTCCCAAACCAACGCATCTATCTATGCTACAGATAAATATTCAGCAGCTACCAATCACTATGCCTTGGCGAAGGCCAAAATACATAGCTTGAATACTACTGACTATTTAACTGAAATGACGGAGGGCTACGAATGGTTTTGGCGAAACCGTGAACGTAGTGAACTTGATATAATCGAAGGAACCTGATAGCTTTTTAAAAGGAGTGGTTCAAGCTCCGCGTTTAAAAGCTGTCTTTTGAAAAGAACCGAGTGGTTTTGAAAGTGTTCCAACGACTTTTACTTGGTTTATTTTCTTGCATTAATTCCAATGCGTCCCATCAGTTAATCCTACCATTGCAGAAAACAACGAAAATATGACGTACGCTTATGCCATCCGCATTCACCACGGGGTCCCGTCATCACCCGTTAGGTAACATAACTAATGACAGAGCGGGGGCTGGACTAGCGCGGATGCAAAACATAAGCAACGCCTAAATAGATATCATATAGATATATATAAACATTCGTCACATACAATGATATTCATTCCAGATGACAGATGAATTCAATGGATATACTAGGAATCCCCAATTCGTACGAGCCTGTAACGAAGAACGGATTGCACGGTCGCGATGAATAGCCAAACCCCACCCTAGACCCCTACGGGTGCGGCAAACTACCCGCCAAGTACCCGAAGCGAAGAAACCTCCCTCATCACCGTGAGTAAGCCACTCGGCACTTTGAGATACCCGGCAGTTTGTGCACCCCACCTTGGGTCTATCCTAGGAGTAAAAACAGTAAAAAGAAATTATACAATGACGGCTACAACCCCGACCCGGTTGTGCGGCCAAACAAATAATATTACATCAATTTACAAATTTTACATGAATGAAAGAAAAAGAAACTCTCATCTCACATCCACCCCGGCTATTCATCCGCGACAATCCACCGAGTTCATATCCACAAACCATCAACATTACAGATCACAGATATGTATAACCCCCACTAATCGACGTATAGCGATTAGCGGACGTTCAATACATATATCACATCACAAATAATATCCATTAGCCAAAGTCTACGGAATATCGATAAAAATACGGATTTGTAACCACCCTAAAAATAAATTTTTTCTCTGGAAAATCTGGGCAGAAACAACATGTACTAACAATCCCAAAACAGCCAACTAAGCACACTGCACCAAACTCGGTCCACGGCCGAGTCAACTCGGCCGCGGATCCATGGCAAGAAGCATGTTCTTGCGACGGAACTGCGGCGCTTTGATCGGTTCAGTGGACCGTTTTTGGTCTGTGTCTTTAGAAAACCCTGAGACGATTTTTCATATATTTTAAATCACTTTTTGAGCAGTATAAAAAATCGACAGAAACTTGGTTTTACCGGGCGTGTTTTGCGGCTTTTTTTCGATCGATATTCTCAACACTTTGCTAACTTGCTAGTTTATGTTTAACCTGGCTCTGATACTACTGTAAGTCCATGTTGTTCACCCCGGTACTTACGGGTAGGCGGAAACGGCGAAAAACAATTTTTGGCGCAAAGGCAACATGGACTAAAAGCCGGATCTTTGCTAAACTAAAAACTAGCAAACTACTAGAGGCGTTAACTACTATGCCGTAGAAATTATACCTCACGAAAACGGTCCTTCGGGTCTTCTCTCCGCTGTCCGGCTCGTCCATCCACGCTCCGAGAGTCGATCCGGATCTTGGTCACCTCCGCGGCCTTCTTGAGTCGAAGACGATCCACCCGAGAGATGTACACCGAGCTCCACCTCGAGCCGAGGCAATTAGGGCAACAAGATCGCTAGTCTTGAAGTCCTAGGTTATGTAGAGGAGGTTGATGGAAGTATTTGTCTATGTGGATTCTTTTTCTCTCAACACATGAGATCAAAAGAATATTTCAAGAGGAGGAAGATGAAGGAGATCAAGAAACCATGGAGCTCTCTTTCTTTCTTCTCATTTTCAAGAGAAAGAATGAGAAAAGAGAAATGAAATTATTAACCAAAGAAAAAAGGCACAATGGTTGCAATAATAGTAAAACAACATCATTACCAATCCTATCATGATAAAGTTGATGCTACATTGAATTGACCATTTTCATAATCAAAAGAAAAAGAAAATCCAAAGAAGAGTGTAGACCTCTCATGAAGGTCAATGGTCAACACCGATCAACGGGTCAACAAAGTCAAGAGAGGTCATGGTGGTCAAATGGTCAATGCAATTAGCCATCACAAAAAGGATTAGTAAAATAATGTCTCCGGCTCATAATGGTTTTGACCAAACGAATTGCCAAAACCCAAATGATTCCGCCTCAAAATGGTTTTGAACGAATCAACTGTCGAAACCCAAATGAGCCTGCCACATAATGGTTTTGGCCGAACCAATTGCCAAAACCCTAATGGGGCACCTCCTCCTTCATCGTTCCTCAAAACTGTGCATACACACCCGCATCGACATTCCATAGAATGCGAATGCACAGAAGACAAAACAAATCCATCCGTGCAGTACTAGGATCCGGCTTAAACCAAAGCCCACTAGTATTGCCTGCCCGAACATCATACGCACACAAGTGCACGTAAGTGATCGCAGCCCTGCCATAAAACCATACGGCCTCTACACGTTTCGCTCGGTGCAAGGAAACTCTCTGTGTGGGACTCTAAAGACTCGACACTACGCAGGCAGTGGGTTTAACCACAGACCGCAAGCGGCACTAGCTGTACGTAACGGTCCCCAGGTAGATGTCGATAAGAAGGCCGATGAGGTAAACCCATCCGAACTCCTACTGAGCCTGTATGTGACAATCTCCGTACAGTCCGGTCTGTTCTTCTGATACATCGCATGGCGGGCCTAGGGGGTGGTGAACGTCAGTCCCTATATAGAGGTACAAGTCGTGTCGGAGTAAAGCCCAGAACACCCTGAGATAACACTGGAAACCTACCAGTATATCTCGCTTGCCCTGGCCAGGTACTACTCGTGTAATGGCTCTCCTAGACACAGCGTGATGTCAACCCCCAATACCGGGAGAGACGAATCCTGTCTAACTGTCACTGCCTCCAAGTGCTTCGGGACTGCACCCAACTACTACCTGTTTGCACGGCTCCTTTGAGCCGTGGTAGGGTAGTAATCTAAGTACAGTGGGAACACACTTGAGGTGAAGTGACAGTGTCAAGTCAGCGGACTAACTATACTCATGTCACCTAGGAACTGATAACCGATGATAGGTATAATACCAACCATCAGTTCCCGACGAGTCCTGTCCAGTGTACTCGTAACCTAACGAGCACCCGCATACTATCTCCAGTACGACGTACTGATGGCTGTGGGACAGACCATCTCCCCTGCTGGGATGAGAAGCGCATACGCTAGTCTACTCCAGAGTATCGATGCCCTGTATCGATAGTCCTACGACTAGGGATCTGTATAAGGATGTGCTTATAGATTACCCAGCCCCTACGAGTGTTACTGCCATCACAACGCTGGTAATCAAGCAAAGATCTTAAGGGCTCTACTAATATGTATAAGCGATATGATAAAAGAAACACATGCACATATTGAAGTAGAATCAAAACCAAGTAGCATACTACCATTTTGAGCAAGATTGTCTGTAGAACTGTGAATATCCTAAGCTTCCATCAAGTAATATACAAACTAGTATGATACAGTAATGGCCTTTAGGGCATATACACTAACACTTATCTGCTTAAGCATATGATGCGATTGGATTAGGGTAGTCGTACGACTTTGTTGGCTTTCGTCAAGGGTCGTGCGGGTGGGTTTAATTCAAACCTGAAATGAATTCATGACTTACAGAAGCCGGAGGCGGCGGAGGTCATTCTCATGACAATCGGGTTGAACTTGACTAGTGGACTATGGTTTGTTGGCTTTCGTCAAAGTCATAGTACGCTAGGGGCAGAGTATTATCGGGAATTTCAAGTGTTGATATTTGCAATGAGATTGCATACCTTCTTTGAGATATTTTGATCCCGATAGCCACTGCGAGTAAGAGTTACTCCAGAGAGTTTTACACATTAGAATTAGTCGATCAAGTAGGTTTCTAGAAAGGTGTTAACAGGGTTATGCCTCTGGAAAAACGAGGTTTATTTTAATTAGGTCCGTGCGAAAGCACGGGGGACCTCCCTCAAACTACCGACACTGGCCTGGCCGAAAGATTGCCGAACTTGTAGGGTGTAATTAATCCCGGCTAGTTTTACCTTTTAGGGTTTGAAGGAAGATTTGATAAAATCAGTAGGAGCCATCCTGATTAGATAAAATAATAACCAATCCGATCTTGCAAGAGCATACGCTGAGTGTTTTCTTCTCTCTCTCTCTCCTGGTAGCGACCATGTCATGCCATAATCAAGATAATAATATGGATGCATTGACCGAACCTACTTATTATACTGAGCTGGGGAACGTTGGTTTCGTTCTTTCTTATAATTGTTATAAGTCTGAGCAGGAAATAGGGGAATATCCGGATTCCCATGCCACCCATTCGAGGAATAAGCATGATGATGCATATTCTTCGGGTGTGTTCGTTACCAAGAACTGTTTCTCAGTATCCTCTACGTCCTGGGTATGTGATATCGGATCAGGATCCCGCATATGTAATATGTTACATGGGCTAAAGATAGGCAGAGAACTGGGAATGGGTGATATGTCTCTAAGTGTAGAGGATGGTGCAAGTGTTGCAGCCAAATAAGTTGGCAAATATCACCTTGTATTAATACATTGATTCTGAACGAATGTTATTACAAACCGAACCTGATATACAACATTACATTGGTTTCTTTAATGAGTTAAAGAAGGATATAATTCTGTATTGGAGGATAATATTGTGAACATTTTCCTGAATCAAGAGTTGAGTGGATCAGGCACGTTATAATAGCATATACGTTCTAAATCAAACCACAGTTCAAAGTATCTAGAACACACGCAAGATGAGTAGTTCAGAAATTAATGAATCCTTTTGTGGCATTGTAGACTAGGTCATACCAATGCGACACGACCAGCTAAGTTACATAAGGATGAATATGAGAATCTATTCGAATTTTCATCTTATGATACTTGCCAGTCTTGTCTCAAAGGTAAAATGACCTATACTCCGTTTACTCGAAACAGAGAAAGAGTTACTGAACTCTTGAGACGGATACATGATGATGTATACGGTCCTATGTCTACAAATGCCAATGTTGGTTCTTTGTACTTCATTATATTCATTGATCATCTCTCAGGATTCGGACCTATGTTCTTGTTGAAACACATGTCTGAAACTTTTCAGAAATTCAAGGAATATAAGCTTGAAGTTGAGAACCAAACGGGTAGAAGTATTACAGTCCTACGATGTGATCGAGGAGGCGAATACTTAGGCATGGAGTTCTTGGATTTTCTAAACAGAGAGTAGGATTCTCTCTCAGCTTACTCCTTCGTGTACACCACAACACATCGGTGTATCGGGGCGGAGCTATTGCACCCTATGAGATATGGTGCGCTCTATGATGAGTAATGCTGAGTTACCTGTTTCCTTCTGGTGTTATGCATTTGAGAAGCTGCATACCTATTGAATGGGGTTCCATCCAAATCAGTGCCTACCACTCCATATGAGATATGGAATGGGAAGAGACCATCTCTTAAACGAGTTAAGATATGGGGTTGTCCGGCCTATGTTGAAAAGCAAAATCCGGACAAGCTCGAGGCAAGGTCAGTTCTGTATAAGTTTTTTAGGATAACCCAAACATTTACGAGGGTATATCTTCTGCCATACCGAGGAGAAAAAGGCGTTTTGTTTCTCAGCATGCCATCTTTTTAGAAAAGGAATTTCTTGTGAAGAAATTAGTGGTCATGAGGTAGAACTGGAAGGAGTTCCAGCTAGACAAACTAGCAGCTGATGATTTGGTGATACCAAAGGATTCAATAGTCTCCAACGAACTTCAGCCTCTCCGCGAATCTGGTAGTGTTCCTCATCCACTTGAGAGATACTACGGTCTTCTCGGTGACAGTGGGAGCAAGGATTGCATCATGCTAGATGATGTCCCAACTAGGTTCAGGCAGGCCATCACGAGTAGGGACTCTGTGAAAAGGCTGGATGCTATGCGATCAAAGATGAAATCCATGAGCAACAACAAAGTATGACTTTGCAAGTTGCACCTGAAGGGGTAAAATCCATTGGGAGCAAATGGATCTTGAGAAGATTCTTGGTGTAGATGGAAAAGTTGAGACTTTCAAAGCTATGCTTAAGTCCATCAGGATTAAAGCAGGGATCGCGGAGTTGGAATATCTGTTTTGATGTGGCAGTCAAAGAGTTTGACTTCATCAAAATGGTAGATAAACCTTGTATATACAAGAAGGTAGTAGAGAGTAAGGTTGTCTTCCACGTATTGTACGTATATAACATACTCTTGATAGGAAATGGTTTCCTATGCTACACTTGGTCAAGCTCCTCTTATCACGAGGATTCTCCAAGGAAGATCTGGATGATACCTACTACATCTTGTGGATTATGATCTATGAGATAGATCTAAATGGATGTTGGGAATGTCCTAAATCCAGGTACATTAACACATACTAAAGGGGTTTAGTATGGAGGATTCTAAGCGTGGTGGTTCACCCACTTACTAAGGAATCACTCTCTCCAAAAAGATGTCTTCCGATACTGATTTGGAGAGAGCTTGCGTGCAAAGGATACCCTGTGCTTCGGAAGTAGGCTCTATCATGTGTATGATGTTATGTACCAGACCAGATGCAGCAAACTCACTAGGTGTAGTGATCTGGAATCAATCGGATCTTGGGAAAATTACTGGACAGCTGTGGAGGACATTCTTAAGTACTTGAGAAGCACTAAAAGAATGTTCTTGGTTCGAGCTTCCAGAGTGATAAGGTCGACTGAAAGTCAGTCACAGGCATTGTCTTTACCCTCAGTGGAGGGACGGTATGTTGGAAGAGTTCCAAGCTATATACCGTGGCAAACTAAACGATAATGGCTGAATACATCGCTACCAACGATGCTGCCAAAGTGGTTGTCTGGGCATTTCTTGTTCTTGAGATGAACATGGTTCTTGCCATTGAGCCTTGAATAACAGTTATTGTGACAACAATGGAGTTGTGGCTTTGGCCTAGGAACGCAGGTCCCATCAGCGTTCCAGACATATTCTGAGGCATGTATCACCTGATCAGGGAGATGATTAATCTCCCAGGGATCGAGGTCAGGAGAGTTGACGCAAAGGATAACACGTCGGATCCACTCACAGAGGCCTTTCCCCAGAGAGACTTCTATAGGACGTTGAGTATGAGATACTACAACAAATGGCCTTAGTGCAAGTAGGAGATTGTTAGTTATATGTATGCCCTAGAGGCCATTACTGTACATGTGATGTATATTGTAGTGGAAGCTTGGACATATATAGAGAGGACTTTCTTGCTCGACATGATAGTATGCTATCTGGTTGCTCTTTATCTTAACATATACACTTATTGTCTCTCTATTACATGTTGATAAAGCCCTTAGGATGTGTACTTGACTACCAGGATTATGATGAAGATCATACTAGTGGGGTAGAGGTAGTCGACAAGTAAATCCTTCAAATGTTCCTAGTCGTGGGAGTATGGAGACAGGGCACCGATACTCCAGAGTAGACTAGCGTATGTGCTTATTGACCCATATGATGGGCGATGGATGATCCCATATCCAATGGTGTTTGACATCAGAGAAGGTATACAGGTGCTCAATGGAGACTGGGTACATTGAATGGACTCGCCGAGAACTCCTAGATGGTATTATACCTATCGTCATATAGAAGTTCTCTGGTGACACTGATACAGGTTAGTCTGTCGACCCGAGATCGTCATAGAGTCTTGTGTGATTCCTACTGTGCTTTGATTTCCACCATACCACGTTCAAGAGATCGTGCAAAAAGGTGGTTTTTGGGTACAGTCCCGAGTCACATGGAGGCAATGAGCGATAGGAGGGGATTCGTCTCTCCCGGTATTGGGAGTTGATATTGCGCTATGCTCGATTGGCCATAATAGGAAATCCCTGGACAGGGTTGCTGAGATCTACTGGTAAGTTTTATCAGTAGTTTCTCAAATCGTTATGGACCTTGCATCGGCATGACTTATCAGGCTATTGGGGTCTGACGTTATACCACCCCCAGGCTGTGATATGCGACATATCTGACGAAGAGACCGGACTGTACGGTAGTGTTACTGATTGGATTCGCAGGAGTATGAGCAGGCTTGCTTGTTGATCTTCTGATCGCTCAATACCCGGGTGGCTGTTACGTTTAGCAGACCGCTTGCGGCTTGTGGGTGTTTGATATGATCATCACCTACTGTCGGCGTATTGACGAGTCTTTAGAGTCCTACACAGAGGTTTCCTGGTTCATGCAAAACAAAGTAGGAGCACATATGTGATATGTGCGGGACCGAGATTAATACGCGTATGTGATACCGCATTCTATTCTCGCGATTTGTGACATCAGTCGGTTATATGTGATATAGCCGGGTTATCGGATCAAGTGTTGATTCGATAAGTTGTTACATATGATATTAGTCGGTTATATGTGATATAGCCGGATTATTAAATCAAGTGTTGATTTAATAATTTAATGTATAATTATATATTTGATATATTAAATTACATTAACTAATATTAGCTCAGTTAAGCATTTCTTTTTCACACTTATGATACACTTAACATATATGTGATATATGTTAATTGTATTGTTTTCTTTTTACACAAAATATATATGTGATATATATTGTTGTGTCATGTTAGGTTACACATGCAACATGGATGTATGATACTCACACCATGCTTGATTTAATGTGGGATTAATATTTATTATTAAGTAATTCAAAATCATTTGGAAGTAGTCATGGTTGGGCTGAAGAAGCTTGTAGAACATTGACTTAGTCCACTTGTTTTTTTTCTTGGTTAAGATATTTGTTAATCTAACCATTAACCTTACACCATGGTTTATTCTCTACATGAGTTTGTGTATGACATAAACTCACCCATGGTTGCATTTCTAACCTCATCTCATTATTCATCATCTCCTTGAAGCTCTCTTGCTTTTGAGAAAGTGATGAAATATTGTGAGAAAAATAAATCTAAAGTGAGCCCATTTCCTACTTCATCATTCTCTACTATATTAGCCATTTCATTTAGGGTGTTTGCTTCACTAATCTACTATTAGTGAAGAGGCAGCATGAGCTTGAGTCTCCTCGACGTAGATTATCTTCGGCCTCGAAGACATCGAGCAAGCTTGTTCATTTCTTCATGTGAACCCTTACTAAAGTTCGGGAGTTCACTACTTGGAGCGAAGGGACTACTACATGGAGCTTTAGAAGTGAAGGACCGTTCTACAAAGGTTGTATTCCTCTTTCACTTTGTATGCAAAGATGTTTGCATGTTGTATTGTTTAAATCTCTAGTTAAGATTCTAGGGTTAGGGTTCTTTAGAACCGCAAAAATTTGAAAACGGCATGGACGATGCCTCCCGAAACCTTGCTGCCGCGCTAAGTAACCCTACATAATTATACCCTACAAGTTCGCCAATCTTTCGGCCATGTCTGTGTCGGTACTTTGAGGGAGGTTCTCCATGCTTTCGCACGGACCAAATTAAAATAAACCTCATTTTCCCAGAGGCATAACCCCGTTGACACCTTTCTAGTCACCTACTTGATCGGCTAATTGTAAAGTGCAAAACTCTCCCAGGTGTAACTCTTATTCGCAGTGGGTATCGGGATCCAACTATCTCATAGAAGGTATGCAATCTCATTGCAAATTTCAACACTTGAAATTCCCAAAAATGTTTTTGCCCCTAGCGTCCTATGACCTTGACGGAGGCCAACAAAGCATAGGCAGCTAGTCAAGTTCAACCCATACATTTCGTGATTGAATTAAACCCTCCCGCATGACCTTTGATGGAGGCCAACAAAGTCGCACGACTACCCTAATCCAATCGCGTCATATGCTGCAGATAAGCACTAGTTAGCTACCGCACACTACGCCTTGACGGAGGACAACAAACGTAGCACGAATACTAAGTAGTACTTATCTGAAATGACAGAGGGCTAAGACAGGTTTTTGTAAGAAAATCTTTTGCGTAATGAACTTGATATCGTTGTAGAATCGAGTAATTTTGAAAAGGAGTGTTTTTTAGGCTTTTACTAGTTTCGCTAAAGAGGTCACTCCCGGTGAAGGGATCTCGGCTCTTTCCTCATCGAATGAGGTGCTGGAAATTCATCAAGGAATACCACTATGCAAAGCAAGAACTAGAGAAGCAATCAAAAGACAAAACCGAGTGGGTTGTAGCATTTGCTAGTTTCACTAAAAAGGTCACTCCCGGTGAAGGAATCTCGTCTCTTTCCTCATCGAATGAGGTGCTGGATATTTATCAAGGAATAGCACTATGCAAATCAAAAAGTAGATCTACCCTTTTTGAAAAATAGATTCTCTACAACATCTTTAGGTTTCTTTCCTTTCATTAATCTCATTAATGAAGTCCCATCATTTATGCTTCCTAAGCATCACAGAAGAAACGAAAATACAACGTACGCTTATACCATCCGCATTCGCCACAAGGTGTAACATTTCAGAAAATATAAAATATTATTTTTGGAGTTTAATATTAAAATAATATATTTCGCGAAAACTAGCCGATTTGCGAAATTGGGGTTTTCGTAAAATGGTATAAATATATACCAATAATTGTGAAATAATTGGAGAATAAAATGATTTATTCATTTAAAAATATATTTATCGAATTTGGCGTTTTTATAATTTATTATATGCAGTTTAAATAAAAATTGATTAGTGCACTAATAATCGCGATTAAGCCAAATCCGTGTTTCTACAGTTTTTCATGGCCGGTGCACCATGTCATGTTGCATTTTGTTGCATGTTGTTTCATTTGTGTGGTTTTATTGGAATTATGTGTGTTATTGTGAGAAAAAGAGAAAATGATAGAAAGTGAATTATTGGAGAGAGAGAGAGAGATAGTGAAACATGGCCTGTGAGTGGGTGAGAATAAGAAAGAGAGAGAGAGAGAGAGACAGAGAGGGGGCAGCCACATTCATTTCCTCCCTCATTATTTTCTTCACCTCCTTCATCCTCAAGCTTCCCTCCACCTCCACCTCCATATATCATCTCAAAATCTTCATCAAAACCCTAAACTCCTTTCATTAAAGATGATCCCCTCCTCATCCTCAACACTTTGGACCAATCAAAGTTGGATTTTGAAGATTTTGGGAGGCTAGGGTTTTTCTTGAGTTGCCCAAATGAGGTATAATTCCTTTCATTTAATTTAGTTTTTAGTTTCTTAGCATCCTATGGTAGTTTAGAGTTAAATCGATTTGGATTGTGATGTTTGGAAATTCCAAGAGAAGGGTTAGGGTTTAAGTTGTGTTGTGATGATGTGTAGTGGCTGTTACAAGACCCTGGAGATCGATTTGTGGACATAGAACAGAGAATACGAACTTAAGATTTGTTCCATGTCGGTTTTGTGTACAAATTGGGGACTACAGGGAATCTGGGATGACCTGAAACGTTTACGAGAAAAACTAGCAACTCCAGAGACCTAGTTAGACCAATAGGAGACACCATGAGAAGACGAACCCCAACGGAGCCTACTTGGCCGAGATTGCCGGTTTTGAGGGCTATGTGGCCAGCCAAATCTTGGTATTTGGTGTCTAGGTTTGGTCTGTAGCTCACTTACTCCATATACAACACCCTATACTTGCTAGTTTTGTTCCATTTGACCTGAACCAAAATCTTGGAGTACATTGGGGTGTTTTTGGTTATGTTTTCCGTATTTTGGAATTCTTGGTTTTAGTATTTGATATTGTATTGGGTCGTTGGATATTTGTACCTCAACGACGAGGGTTGTTTGGTTGTTTTTGCATGCGTAGGCTATAGGTTTTAACCTATGAGCGCACTGTGTGCCGTATTGGTTTTTCCGAATTCGATTTTAATAGCATTGCGACTATATATTTACTGTAGGTACCTTCGCGTGGATTCCGAGACGACGGAGCATGGCGTCATTGACTTTGGCAAGCAAGGATCAAGGTGAGTAGATTTATATCTACGGGGGAAGTCGGGTAGATGGCGTATAGCACCCCCGTAAGTTTTGATGGAAACCGATATATAGGATATGGTAAAGGAAACCTATATTAGGAAACTAGGGATATGGTTAAAAGGATAGCTAGAAGTGTTATGATATGATCAATACGTGATGACGAGATTTGAGATATGAATATGATGGGATAAGATGATACGAGTGGATACGATTAATATAAGATTTATATTGGCATGTTATGAGAACGTTATATACAATAAGATATGAAATTTATGCAGAATAACAGGATATGAGAATAATGAGTGATATGCCGTACGGGACTTGAGATCCGTACCCTCATTGTCATATAGGTCGATAGATCCCTTTTTTTGTTAAATGTCACCGTACGAAGGATTACCATACGCGATGTGAGTTACCGGATGGATGATCCGCGCTCGTGATTTGAAGATGATGTTCGATGATACTGCCGTATTGGATACTATAAGACTAAATAGCCGACGTAAATGTGTCATCCGAACCATACATATTTCCAAACTGAAGAATCGTATGCATCTCTTAAATAGATATCTTAAGGGACGTTACGGATTTTCAAATGATGTCTTTTCCTTAAAAACACCGTAGCCCCTACTTTCAAAACTACGATTCACATCTTTTAAAAAACTGATCGTGTGGTTCCGGTGTAGATGTTAGATTAGATGTGTATGCTTATAGCATTTCATTTACGATGTACCTTATGCTACGTTCATGTTATTCTCATTACATTACATATACTTGTGCTAGTACACCTACACCATTATCGATGATGCGTATGTTACACTTACACAGATTTGTTGGCTCACACACTTCATCATCGATAATTTTTATGTCACTCACACAGTAAAATTGCTACATCATGCTATTATATTGCTACGCCAGATTATGACGATATGCCCATGCTCACACACTGTTCCATGTTGCATGATATACGGATATGCTTACATTCTGTTATATGTCGCATACATCATGCTTTACGATTATATGCATTGAGATACCGTTTTCATGAGATTTCTGGATTTGTGAACCGTGGTTATTTCAAAAGAAAGTATATATTGTTCTAAAAACCCGGTTTCTCGTGATATGATATTTTGAGACATCCACCATGTGTTTTCTCGGTTCTGAGATTGGCATGTGAAACCGGATTCGAGGAGCGGGAGGCACCATCTGCGGGTACATGGTGGACTCGGTATGGTACCCCGGGGCGAGATGTGATTTTCGTGGTGTAGACGATGAGCCTGGCAGAGGGACCACTACCTACCGGTGATAGTATTTGGACCTGGCGGTTATCCGGAGGATACCGACCGTAGTCATGAGGTGGATATGAGGGCCGACCAGAGTATGCGGTGCCTGAGGGCCGATTTGAGGATGCGGCGCCTGAGATTTGAAGATTTACGTGTCGATGCTGGACACGGGTTTCATGATGTTTCGAGTGTCGGTATTGGACACTCAGGTTCCATGATTTAATGTGTCATTGATGGATACACATTCTTTGATATCCTCATATATTTACATGCATATGCTTTTATGATATTTCGAGTGGACGAGATCCACATGCATACAGGCATTGATTATATTGTTGGATGATATCCACATGCTTGCAGGCTTTGATTATTGTTGGAATATATGTAGACACAGTCACCCTAGATATCATAGTATTACCTTTATGATATAGTTGACCTGGGAATCGTTGTTTACTTCGATTTCTACCTGATGATGTTTTCTACTCACGAGTTGGAAACTCACCCCTGTTGTGCCACAGTTCTTGCAGGTTGACCGCATGGATCAGTAGCGACATCACTGGCACACAGTTGCATTCGGGTGATTTGCTTTTGTAGGTGGTACATGTTTGATCGTACCCCTCTTGTATTATTATTCCTATTGTATGTAGTCAACTCCATCAATCAGAAACTAGTATTTGTATAAGTAGTAAGAATTAGTGAGATTTGTAGTTGCGAGTCTTTGAGCGATGGGTTATATGTTCGCTTGGTGGGTTGATGTCTTACTTTATTCATTACCCTTTGTGTTGATCTTCGCCGTTGGGAGTCGTATACATGTTTTATGACTTGCGTGGTTGTGATTCCGCCGTTTGGCGAAGAGCTAGCTCCCGCTTGGGGATGCCTTTTATATTATCATGTATTAGTGGTTTTGGATCAAAATATACAAAGGAGGTGCCGCCCAAATTTTTAAAAGACGAAACATGTTTTTCAACTAATAAATTCCACTTGCATTTTTTATGTTCCACTATTTATGCATTAATAAAACTTTTGATTTCATTATACCTTTATTTCAAAACTTCACCTCTTTTATTTTCTTTAAAAAGGTTTAGACTACTGGGCTTCGGCTTACTTGATTTACGTTACGCCTTTAGACGTGGCGTGATTTAAGTGCCGGTCATGAACTAAATTCCGGGTCGTGACAAAGTTGGTATCAGAGCGCTAGGTTTAACCATGGTTCGAGTCTAGGTTTGACTATATGGAGTCTGGGGCGTAATTTATTTCGGAACCTAGGCTTGACCTTACGGAACTTAGACTTGAACAGGGGGGTATTAGACCCGAACTTTCATTTCATAGGTTGACCCTGATTGATGGAGTAGGTAGCTTGAGTAGTGTGACGTACCGTACGTATGTTCTGCGGCATATTTACGATACGCTACTCCACTAAAGAAACCTTAGGATGTACATATTTTGAGATATGTGATTCTCTCCGTATCCATGATTATACATCCATTTTAGATCCTTGATTCTATTCGTTTCTATGATCATACTCTCATTGATTTCATTCCTCCTTATGATCATGTATCCATTCTGGATCTGTTGATTCCTTTCATTCCTTTGATCTGTTGTCATCGATACATGCTTGAGGTTCTTGTCACCATAGTTTGAGCGCAGATTGAGCTGCTGCTAGTGATGCGGTCAGGACGAGCTCGTCATGGACGAGGAATGACCATCGTGTTTTCTGGTGACACGAGAATGTATCGATTTAGTATTTGTGTTGTGACCTCTTGTTGAGGCGAGTGTTCAGTTTTGCACCGGATGATCGGGCCATTGTTAGAGGCTGCCTGTTGTGAGAGGACTGTTGATGTACAACCCACCTCAGAGATCATGATGTCGTCTACCATGCAGAAAGATGACCCAGCTGTTGTTGAGATTGATGGGATGTCGCTTCCAGAGCTTACGAGCTGAGATCGCTGGAGCTTTCAGGCAGAGATGCGACAGATGATAGCTAGTCTACCTCGAGTTGAGAGACGAAACTGATTCGTCAGTTTTGATGCGCCGACGCAGGCTCAGTTGAGCTGAAAATTTCCAACGTGGAGAATCTTATTCAAATCTAGAGTAGATCGATCCAGAGAGGATGTTGTTCGTCGGATGATCCTATAGGAGATCAGTAAGTAGACCAGTTTCGGGTAGAGGAACTCACCCAGATGCGTTGTGAGTTGATCGAGAACAGATGAATAAGGTATATTCCTCCAATGATAAGGACGAGTTCCCGAGGACGTGTTCGGCTAGATATCTTCTACAGAGTGATGAAGATACCGAGTTTGTAATTTCGAGTCCGTGTGAGAGATTCTGGATTGACTGTAGCTAAGAACAATTGCAATACGCAGATAGCATGACGTGACGTCAAAGCGGACGATAATAAGGACGAGTGGAGCAAGAGGTTCGTGCGAGATGTTAACAAGCTTTTGTTTCTCCCTATTGAGATTAGAGATCTGATATGTATACAGAGGCGTTGGGATACGGCCAGTTCCCAAGGAAATGCTGTGTTGAGAACACAGATGTCCAGAAAACGAGAAAAGATTATGCGAGAGTATCAGCCTTCGTACAGTTTGGCATAGGCGAGATCGGAAGAGACATTGAGCAGGTGCCTTCCAGGACACTGCTGCGATAAGATTTGCACCGAGGATCAGTTGTGTCGCGTGTATTCAGAGGGCCAAAGGCCGACGCCAATGACGTGCTGCTTTACGAATGGTCATGCTAATTGGCCGAGAGTTGACCAGAGGAGTGTCAGAGCGGAATCATTTCCGTTAGTACACCTGACCGGGCCGACGAGCCGATGGATTGCGAGATTGGTAATCCACAGAGAGAATGAGGACCCAAAGACAGAGAACGCCAGACCGTGAGCAGAAGGCAAGCAGATGTTCTTGCTCTGCCTGTTTGGGCGCCCCGACATTTTTCGACATTATAGGAGGTGTACCTCAATGTCATTTGTTGCGATTTGCGTTTGTTATCCGAGTATCATGCATATATCTCTTGGATGTGAGTTTTGATGGTTGAGTTTCATGATATTGATTTCATGCACCATGGCTGCACCTATTGGGTATTTACATTTTTGTGCATAGTTATTACACTTGATATATGTTTTATACACCGTTGTGTTGGTTTATGATTTGTGCATATTTATTGCACTTGATGTCGATTTTGTTTCTGGCTGCACGTGTTTATGAATTCGTGGATTTCATACGGTTGATTTGATTTTATGCATGTGGTACACACTCGATGTGATTTTGCACTCGAAATAGCTTACATGTGCTTGCAGTGCATTGATACGTGTTTTGTGCACGCAGTTGCACATGTTTATGACTTTATACATCTTGGTACACTCGGTGTTGCTTTTTATACGCATTTTATTTATTGATTAGTTTTCGTGCATTTGTTGCACTAGATTCGTATTTCGTGCACTGGATGCACCGGATTTGTATGTTGTGCATCTGTTGCACCAGATTCGTATTTCGTGCATTTGTTGCACCATCTTGGTATTTCGTGCATTGGTTGCACCGGATTTATACTCTGTACCTTAGTTGCGCTCGATTTATGTCTTTGAGCATTTGTGTTACCAGATTTGTGTTTTTGTGCGCGTTGGCACTTGACGTTCATTTCGTGCATTCTACTACACTAGATGCTTTTTACGGACCTGACGCGTTTGATTTGGATTTTTGCGCATACTAGGCGCTTGGTATTAGATTTCCTATGTGTTTTCAAAAAAGGAGCTATTGTCTCACTATTTCCTATGTGTCCGCGAGCGACACGAATGTTTACAAAGGAAAACCTTTTGAGATATTTCAAAGCGGCGAAACGTATATTTGAGAAAAACATATATAAACATATATTTATTACTTTACAAATGAGAGTCCTTCACTTGTGCCATGAGTTATGCATCACACGGTGATTCAGAAAGGATTTTGCATGTGTTTTATTCAGTTTTTGAAGGTTTTTCCAAGGATGCGTACTACACAAATATTATAGTATTTGACTAGTGTATATTGGATTTCAGTAGTGGATTCTGAGATCTGTATCTCCATTATAACTCCGTTGATTTGCGTGACGCTTGACGGAGTTCGATCTAGAGTTTCGTACTCGTTTTCAGGCGCACACGATGCGCCGTGGTATTTCTATATCTTCCGTGATTTCGGAGCCCCGTTGATTTGAGCTGATTGTTGAAATGTTTTAGAATTTGGGGGTTTAAATTTAAATTCACCGAATTTATTTAAGAGGTGATGATTGTAACATTTCAGAAAATATAAAATATTATTTTTGGAATTTAATATTAAAATAATATATTTCACGAAAACTTGCCGATTTGCGAAATTGGGGTTTTCGTAAAATGGTATAAATATATACCAATAATTGTGAAATAATTGAAGATTAAAATGATTTATTCATTTAAAAATATATTTATCGGATTTGGCATTTTTATAATTTATTATATGCAGTTTAAATAAAAATTGATTAGTGCACTACTAATCGTGTTTAAGCCAAATCCGTGTTTCTACAGTTTTCCATGGCTAGTGCACCATGTCATGTTGCATTTTGTTGCATGTTGTTTCATTTGTGTGGTTTTATTGGAATTATGTGTGTTATTGTGAGAAAAAGAGAAAAGGTTAGAAAGTGAATTATTGGAGAGAGAGAGAGGCATGGCTTGTGAGTTGGTGAGAATAAGAAAGAGAGAGTGAGGGGGCAGCCACATTCATTTCCTTCCCCATTATTTTCCACACCTTCTTCATCCTCAAGCTTCCCTCCATCTCCTCCTCCATATATCATCTCAAAATTCTCATCAAAACCCTAAACACCTTTCTTTAAAGATGATCCCCTCCTCATCCTCAACACTTTGGACCAATCAAAGTTGGATTTTGAAGACTTTGGGAAGCTAGGGTTTTTCTTGAGTTGCCTAAATGAGGTATAATTCCTTTCATTTAGTTTAGTTTATAGTTTCTTAGCATCCTAAGGTAGTTTAGAGTTAAATCGATTTGGATTGTGATGTTTTGAAATTCCAAGAGAAGGATTAGGGTTTAAGTTGTGTTGTGATGATGTGTAGTGGCTGTTACAAGACCTTAGAGATCGATTTGTGGACCTAGAACAGAGAATACAAACTTATGATTTGTTCCATGTCGGTTTTGTGTACAAATTGGGGACTACAGGGAATCTGGGATGACCTGGAATGTTTACGAGAAAAACTAGCAACTCCAGAGACCCAGTTAGACCAATAGGAGACCACCCTGAGAAGACGGACCCCAACGGAGCCTACTTGGCCGAGATTGCCGGTTTTGAGGGCTATGTGGCTGACCAAATCTTGGTATTTGGTGTCTAAGTTTGGTCTGTAGCTCACTTGCTCCAAATACAACACACTATACTTGCTAGTTTTGTTCCATTTGACCTGAACCAAAATATGGGAGCACATTGGGGTGGTTTTGGTTATGTATTCCGTATTTTGGAATTCTTGGTTTTAGTATTTGATATTGTATTGGTCGTTGGATGTTTGTACGTCAATGACGAGGGTTGTTTGGTTGTTTTTGCATGCGTAGGCTATAGGTTTTAACCTATGAGCGCACCGTGTGCCGTATTGGTTTTCCGGATTCGATTTTAATAGCATTGCGACTATATATTTATTATAGGTACCTTCGCATGGATTCCGAGATGACGGAGCATGGTGTCATCGACTTCGGCGAGCAAGGATCAAGGTAAGTAGATTTATATATACGGGGGAAGTCGGGTGGATGGCGTATAGCACCCCCGCAAGTTTTGATGGAACCCGATATATAGGATATGGTTAAGGAAACCTATATTAAGAAACTGGAGATATGGTTAAAAGGATAGTTAGAAGTGTTATGATATGATCAGTACATGATGACGAGATTTGAGATATGAATATGATGGGATAAGATGATACGAGCGTATACGATTGATATAAGATTTATAGTGGCATGTTATGAGAACGTTATATACAATAAGATATGACATTTATGCAGAATAACAGGATATGAGAATAATAAGTGATATGCCGTACGAGACTTGAGATCCGTACCCTCATTGTCGTATAGGTCGATAGATCCCTATTTTTTTTAAATGTCACCGTACGAAGGATTACCATACGCGATGTGAGTGACCGGATGGATGATTGTCACGAACCGAATTTAGTTCATGACCGGCACTTAAATCACGCAACGTCTAAAGGCGCAACGTAAATTAAGTAAGCCGAAACCTAGAAATCTAAACCTTTTTAAAATTTTGGGCAGCACCTCCCTCGAATATTTTGATCCAAAACAGATATACAACAATATATAGGCATCCCCATGCGGGAGCTAGCTCTTCGCCAATCGGCGGGGTCACAACCACGCAAGACAGAATATAAGTATACGACGTCCAACGGCGAAGATCCACACAAAGAATAAAGTAAAGCAAGACATCAAACCCACAAGATAACATAAAACCCATCGCTCATGTCTCGCAACTACAAGTCTTGCTAAGTCTTACTACTTATACAAATACTTGTTTTTGATTGATGGAGTTGACTAGATACATGAGGAATAATAATACAAGAGTGGCACGATCCAACATGTACCACCTACCAAAGCAAATCACCCGAATACTGCTGTATGCCAGCAATACCACTACTGATCCATTCGGTCAACCTGCAAGAACTGTGGCACAACGGGGGTGAGTTGCCAACTCGTGAGTAGAAAACTTCATCAGGTAGAAATCGAAATAAACAACGATTCCTCGGTCAACTATATCATAAAGGTAATACTATGATATCTAGGGTGACCGTATCTGCATATGTGCCAATAATATGATCAATGCCTATCAGCAAGTGGATCTCATCCAACCAGATAATCAATGCCTGTATGCATGTGGATCTCATCTACGTGTCAACCAATGACACAACAACATCATGCATGTAAATATTATGAAAGCATATGCAGGTAAATATGAGGATATAAATCAACGTGTGTCCCTCGCGACACATCAAAATCATGGAACTTGAGTGTCCAATATCGACACCCGAAACATCATGAAAACCTGTGTCCAGCATCGACACGTAAATACTCATCTCTCAGGCACCATCGTCAGGACTGGCCCTCATATCCATACATCTCACGGAACCTGAGTTTCCAACATTGACACTTGCAATCCACATATCATATCGGGCTCCGTCAGTCCGGATCGGCCCACATATCCATACATCTCACAGAACCTGAGTGTTCAACATCGACACTCGCAATCCACATATCATATCGGCTTTGTCAGCCAGGATCGGCCCACATATACATACATCTCACGGAACCTGAGTGTCTAACATCGACACTCGCAATCCACATATCATATCGGCTCCGTCAGCCCGGATCGGCCCACATATTCATACATCTCACGGAACCTGAGTGTCCAACATCGACACTCGCAATCCATGTATCATATCGGGTTTATAACACAAGTCTCAGAACCGAGAAAACTCATGGTGGACGCATAGAAATATCATATTAAGAGAAACCGGGTTTTCAAAACAATGCATACTTTCTTGAAATATCACCACGGTTCTCAAATCCATAAATCACATGAAATCCGTACCTCAATGCGTAAATCCATGAAACATAATATATGCAACATAGAACAATAATATGAGCATATAAAGGGAAAAAAACAATATTTAAATGCATCAAGTTATCAAATATATCATGTGGTTCCCAATTCATCCAAAAATCCATCGCAACATCATATGAAGCTGAACATGTAGCTATAGCAAGGTATATGTGTAAGAATGTAGGTATGTATGTATGCTATATTTCATATGCGCAATCGCACAAGAATCAATGCCTCAATGTCACTAATCAATACAATATTACATATGTATATGTGTTGTGCGTATCATGGCAATTACCGGCAGTGTGTGTGTAGCATACAATGAGTGCTCGTGCAACATGTACTGTCAATAATAGTGCAGTGTCCAATGGGTACAAGTTCAGGCACAACAAGTAATAATATGCAATGAAGTTCATGCACCATGGAATAGTGATATGAACATAGCAAGTATATCATGCAACATAGCATAGTGATGTAAGCATAGCAAGTATATCATGGCATGATGTGGCAATTCTACTGTGTAGTGACATAGCAATTATCGATGATGAAGGTGTGTGAGCCGGTCAATCTGTGTAGGTGTAACATATGCATCATCGATAACGGTGTAGGTGTACTAACACAGGTATTGTTGGATATATGTTTGCCCTAGAGGCCATTATATGATAGTGGATGTATTTATACATGTATGTATATATATATTCAGTGTACATTCTTGCTTGAAATGATAGTATGCTATCTGGTTCTTCTTTATCCGACATGTTGACTTGATCATACTTTTATTCATTCACACATGTTGATAAAGCCCTGAGGATATTAGCTTGACTACTGTGATTATGATGGAGATCATACTAGTGGGACGTCTGTAGTTTATAAGCATATCCTAAAATGTCCCTAGTCGTAGGTGTATCGTGATGGGGCATCGATATACCAGAGTAGACTAGCGTATATGATACTAGACCCACATGATGGGCGATGGATGTTCCCACATCCATTGATGTTTGACATCGAGATCGTATACGGGTGCTCAGTGGTGACTGGGTACACTGGACGGACTCGCCGAGAACTCCTATATGGTATTATATCTATCGTCGGATAGCAGTTCTCAGGTGACACTGGTACAGGTTAGTTTGTAGACTCGAGATCGTCATAGAGTCTTGTGAGCTCTCCCACTTGTTAGTTAAATGTATGCCCTAAGGCCATTACTCTACATGAGATGTATATAGTAGTGGATGCTGGGACATATATAGGGATGACTTTCTTGCTCGACATGATATTACGCTATCTGGATGCTCTTTATCTTAACATGTACTCTGATTGCCTCTATGTTACATGTTGATAAAGCCCTTACGATGAGTACTTGACTACCAGGACTATGATGCAGATCATACTAGTGGGGCCTGGGTAGTCCATGAGTACATCCTTCAATGTTCCTAGTCGACGGAATATCGAGACGGGGCATCGATATTCCAGAGTAGACTAGCGTATATCTTCTTGACCCATGTGATGGGCGATGGAAGATCCCATATCCATTGGTATTTGACATCAGAGAATGTATACGGGTGCTCAGTAGAGACTGGGTACACTGGACGGACTCGGCGAGAACTCCCAGATGGTATTGTACCTCACGTCAGATGGCAGTTCTCTGGTGACACAGGTACAGCTTAGTTTGTTGAACCGAGATCGTCATAGATTCTTGTGTGTATCCCACTGTGCTTTGATTTCCACCCTACCAGGCTCTACTGAGTCGTGCAAACAGGTGGTTTTTGGGTACAATCTCGATTCACATGGAGGCAATGAGCGATAGGAGGGGATTTGTCTCTCCCGGTATTGGGGGTTGATGTTGCGCTATACTCGACTGTCCATAACTGGAAATCCCTGGCCAGGGTTGCAGTGGTTTACTGGTAAAAGTTATTAGTAATTTCATGCTTGTTATGGACCTTACATCGGCATGACTTATCAAGCTACTGGGGTCTGACGTTTACCACCCCTAGGCGAGATATGCGACATATCAGACGAACTGACCGGACTGTGCGGTAAGTTTTACTGATAGGATTCGCAGGAGTATGAGAAGGCTTGCTCATTGATCTTCTGATCGCTCAATACCCGGGTGGCCGTTACGTTTAGCAGACCGCTTGCGGCTTGTGGGTGATTGATATGATCACCACCTACTGCCGGCCTATTGACGAGTCTTTAGAGTCCTACACAGAGGTTTCCTGGCTCAAGAGAAACGAAATAGGAGTGCATATGAGATATGTGCGGGACAGAGAATAATACCAGTATGTGATACTGTATTCTATTCTCGCGATTTGTATCATCGGTCGGTTATATGAGATATAACCGGGTTACCGAATCAAGTGTTGATTCGATATATTGATACACAAGATATTAGTCGGTTATATGAGATATGACCGGATCATTAAATCAAGTGTTGATTTAATGATTTAATGTATAATTATATATATTTGATATATTACTTTACATTAACTAGTATTGGTTCACTTAAGATTGATTTTCTCACTTGATGTGCATAAGTTGTATATGTGATATATATTTGTGCACTAGTTTGTATCCTGATTGATGATACATGCAAACTTGGGTGTGTGTATGAATTACATAATATTTAAGATAATGGTTTGGGTTTTTATTTATTTTGGTAAAACAAAGTGATGCCTTTCTTTGTCTTGGCTTGAAGCTTCATGAAGCTTTTAAGCATCTTTGACAAAGTCCACTCATTTTGTTTTGCATAAGATTTTCATTAACCAAACCATTACCTCAAACTATGGTTTAGTCTCTACAAAGGTAAACTCACCCATGGTTGCATTATGATAGACTTCACTTGATTATTCTTTTTAGATAATTCATTATCATTCTTTTTTTCTTTCTTCTTCTTCTTCTTCAAGAAGAAGAAATGCTTGCTAGAAATTTTTCAAGTGAAGAAATAGAGTGAGAAATCCAAATCCAAAGTGAACCTACTTCCTATTTCACCATCCTCTACTACTTGCCATTTAGTTTAGGGTGTTCTCTTCACAAAGTTCTTGACCTAGTGAAGATGGAGATTGAGTTTGAGTCTCCTCGACGTAGATCATCTTTGGCCTCGAAGTCAACGACCTAGCCCATTTATTTCTCCGAGGAAACCATCGCTAGAGTCCGGGATCAAGATGATCGCAGCGAAGGGACGTCAACACGGAGATTTAGAAGTGAAGGACCGGATCTACAAAGGTTGTAATCCCAAACTCTTAAAAGTAAAGTTGTTTACTTGCTTATAGTTTTCGCATAATCTCTAGTACACGATCTTGGTTAGGGTTGTTCGGCACGGCTAATTTTTTGGTTCGGGCATGGTTGATGCCTTGTAGACCCTTGTGACAGTTCCTAGTACCCCTACAGTGGTATCAGAGCCAAGCTAGGGCTTTAGGCGTAGTCTAGACGAAGTTTAAAGTCCGATCGAACCCGGAAACCCCGATTTATACCCTTCTCTGGAATTTTTTTCAAAAATGTTGCTTTTTTCATATTAAAAATGCTCAGAAAATTAAGCAGGGAAATATAGGAATTACTGTGAAGTACGGACCACCAAATCCCTCAGTTGACAGCGGAGCCAAACCACGCGTTTGGCGGCGGTTCCGCGGCCAATAATAGGATTTGGGGACCACTACTTCAGGAATATATTCCTGGGTCCTTTTTGATAGTTCTGGGAATTTTTAAATCTACTCAAGAGTTAAATTTTCTGGAGATCTTTTGTATTCGTTGATTCGATCGGATAATTTAACTTCGTTTAAGTTTTTCCGGGTAATTTTAGAACGTGTTAAAAAGTTCGAACGGATATCAATAACTCACTTTTTCCCCTGCCGGAAAATTTCCAAAGTGTTGGATTTTTCCGTTGTTTTAGAACGTTCTAAATCGTGCAAGTAACGCGATGGACCCTCTAGAAGACAACAAACCTTAACTCGATTATGTGACCGTCTTGAACTGCCTCTAAACCTTAGGGTTTGGGGCAGTACGGCATTGCCACATGTGAGGCGTTGGCTTGACCCATCTACGGCTGGTCCATTGGTACTGTGGCATGTAATGGATGTTTTTAAACTCCGCTCAAGTGTTGAGCTATTTGGGATATCTTGGGTGTTTGTTTATTCGATCGGAAAGTTTAACATTGTCTATTTATCTGGAATGTGATGAAATATTTGGAATCGACATGTAGTTATGAGATAACTAATTTGAATGTTATAAATCTAGCACTTTAGTCTCATTTGATCGGTTGCCATGGGATTTTGATGTGATCAAAAGTCCGTCGCAATCACGTAGCGTATGGTGATACTCGCCGGTAAACTTAATAGACAGCCACGCCCCATAGCCCCGACCAAGTGACTGTAGGAGAACCCCGTCGCCTAAAGCATCAGTTCGGGTGCTCGTGGCAGCGGTGTTCCGCCTTAGTGCACTTCGTCGACGGCATCCGCGGGGTGCGGCCGTCTACTAAAGTTTGCGATGAGCATTCGATCAGGATGTCGGGAATCTTGTTGAATTGCCTGACTGATTATTGGAAAGTGTTTTCAATATCGAGACTAAAATGCGGGGTTTATAATTGTTAGGCATGGGATGTCTAAGAAATTCATTTGGTTAGGCATGTGATGTCTAAGTAGGTTGCGGATTCCAACTGTTGTAGTTTTACGCTTTCTTTTCTACGACCGTAAGTGTAATATGTGGTGTATCGCCGGTTTCGTTGCTATACATCAATGACATTTGGGATACGCATATTTACTTACGTTGATGATATGTGATGTTATGTGTTGCTGGATATGTTATATTGGATCGTCGTGTTTGAATAGCCGGGTTTTTTTTATGTGAGATGAGTGTTTTTCATTTTCATTCATGTAAAAACTTGTATGTAATATTCTTTTATTGGGGCACTTCCGGGTTGAGGAAGATGTCACCGTTGATGTATATTATTTACTTTTCCGCATTAGGATAGACCCAGGAGGGGAGCACAAGCAACCGGGTTCTAGGGTCCAGTAGGAGACCATCTCGAGGAGTCGAGTCCGGGTCTCCTAACTCTAGAATTGGTAGGGTTGCTTGCCGCTCTTGTAGGGGTCTAGGGGTGTGGGATTGGCTATTCATCACGACCGTGGAATCCGTGTTTTATACAGGCTCAAAATAAAATACGGACGTCCTAGTATATCCAATATTTCATATGTTGTTTTCTGCTGCGTTATCTGTGATCTGATCATGTGATATGTTCAGATAGATACTGTATATAGTATATATGATATATTATATAGACGTCGCATATGTTTTACACCTGCACTAGCCCTGCCCCGCTCTGCCGTTAGTTACCTAACCTAACGGTGCATGACGGGATATCGAGGCGAATGCGGATGGCATAAGCGTACGTTGTATTTATCTGTGATGATTAGGTGACTTAAATGATGGGACATTCATTAATGAGATTAATGAAAGAAAATAAACGTAAATGATGTTGTGGAATCGAATTTCAAAAAATAAGGTAGCTCTAGTTGTTGCTTGGCATAGCGGTGTTCCTTGTAGAACATCCAGCACCTTATTCGATAAGGAAAGAACCGAGATCCCTTCACCGGGAGTGACCTCTTTAGCAATAACTAGCAGATGCTACAACCTTCGGTTTGTATTTTGATTGCTTTTCTAGTTCTTGCTTTGCATAGTGGTATTGTGAATATCCTGCACCTCATTCGACGAGGAAAGAGCCGAGATCCCTTCACCGGGAGTGACCTCTTTAGCGAAACTAGCAGAAGCCTTAAAAACACTCCATTTAAAACCATTTGATTCTGCAATGAGATCAAGTTCAAAGCGTTAAAGGTTTTCTTAAAAACCATCCGCAACCCTCCGTCATTTTAGGAAGTAGAGTACTTAGTATTTGTGCTGTGTTTGTTGACCATAGTCAAGGCACAGTGTACGGTAGCTAAGTGATATCTTCCTACACAGCATATGATGCGATTAGTTAGGACAGTCATGTGACTTTGTTGACCTTAGTTAAGGGTCATGTGGGTGGGTCTAATTAATCACGAAATAACGGGTATGTTAGTTATATGTATGCCCTAGAGACCATTACTATACATAGGATGTATATTGTAGTGGATGCTTGGACATATATAGGGAGGACTTTCTTGCTCGACATGATAGTATGCTATCTGGTTACTCTTTACCTTAACGTGTACACTGATTGTCTCTCTGTTACATGTTGGTAAAGCCCTTAGGATGTGTACTTGACTACCTGGACTATGATGCGGATCATACTAGTGGGGACATGGTAGTCCATAAGTACATCCTTCAAGGTCCCTAGACGTGGGTGTATCGAGACGGGGCATTGATATACGAGAGTAGACCAGCGTATACCTTCTCGACCCATACAGATGGGCGATGGATGATCCCATATCCATTGGTGTTTGACATCAGAGATGATATACGGGTGCTCAGTGGAGACTGGGTACACTGGACGGACTCGCCGAGAACTCCCAGATGGTATTATACCTTACGACAGATGGCAGTTCTCTGGTGACACTGGTACAGGTTAGTCTGTAGACCAGAGACCGTCATAGAGTCTTGTGTGATTCCCACTGTGCTCTGATTTCCACCTTACCACGTCCAAGAGGGCATGCAAAACGGTGGTTTTTGGGTACAGTCCCGAATCACATGGAGGCAATGAGAGATAGGAGGGGATTCGTCTCTCCCGGTATAGGGAGTTGATGTTGCGCCGTGTTCGATTGGCTATAACCAGAAATCCCTGGCCAGGGTTGCTGAGATTTACTGGTAAGTGTTACCAGTAGTTTCTCGAACTGTTATAGACCTCATATCGACACGACTTATTGAGCTACTGGGGTCTGACGTTTACCACCCCTAGGCGAGATATGCGACATATCAGACGACGAGACCGGACTATACGATAAATGTTACTGGTTGGATTCACAGGAGTCTGAGTGGGCTTGCTCGTTGATCTTCTGATCGCTCAATACCCGGGTGGCCGTTACGTTTAACAGTCCGCTTGCGGCTTGTGGGTGTTTGATATGATCATCACCTGCTGCCGGCGTATTGACGAGTCTTTAGAGTCTTACACAGAGGTTTCCTGGCTCAAGAGAAACGAAATAGGAGCGCATATAGGATATGTGTTGGACCGAGAATAATACCAGTATGTGATACTGCATTCTATTCTCGCGATATGTATCATTGGACGGTTATATGAGATATAGCTAGGTTACCGAATCAAGTGTTGATTCGATACATTGATATACTAGATATTAGTCGGTTATATGCAATATGACCGGATCATTAAATCAAGTGTTGATTTAATGATTTAATGTATAATTATATATTGGATATCTTACTTTACCTTGACTAGTATTGTTCACTTAATATTGATTATTTCACTTAATTGTGCACAAGTTGTATATGCGATATATTTTTGTGCACTAGTTTGTATCATGTTTGATGATACATGCTAACTTGGGTGTGTGTATGCTTTACACCATGTTTAGTTAATGGTTAGGGTTTTATTTTCTTTATTTATTTTGTAATAACAAAATGGTGGCTTTCTTTCTTTCTTTGCTTGAGTTACCTCACCCATGGTTGCATTATGATAAGTATTCACTTGATTTATTATTTTCAAGAATAAATTCATTTTTCTTTCTTCTTCTTCTTCATCTTCTTCATGAAGTGAAGAAAGTTTTCTTGAAAATTCCAAGTGAAGAAATCAAGTGAGAAATCCAATTCTAAAGTGAACCCACGTCCTATTTCTTCATTCCCTACCACTTGCCATGTAGTAGAGTGTGTTTTCTTCACAAGTTTCATGACCTAGTGAAGATGGAGCTTGAGTTTGAGTCGCCTCGACGTAGATCATCTTCGGCATCGAAGTCAACGACCTAGCCCGATTATTTCTCCGACGAAACCATCACTAGAGTCCGGGATTCCGATGATCGCAGCGGAGGGACGTCAACTCGGAGCTAAAGAAGTGGAGGACCGGATCTACAAAGGTTGTAATCCCTTTCACTTGTTAGTAAAGTTGTTTGCTTGCATTTCGTTTCGCCTATCCTCTAGTTAACGATCTCGTATAGGGTTTCTCGGCACCTAAAAATTTGAATTTGGCATGTTTGATGCCTTGTGGAACCCCTTGAGTGTGCCTAGGATCCCTACAGTGGTATCAGAGCCTAGCTAGAGCTTTAGGCGAAGTGTAGACGATGTTAGAAACCCGATCGAACCCCGAAACCCTAAATTACACCCCTCTCTGTACTTTTTCTGAAACTGTAGAATTTTGTGAATTAAAAATATCCAAAAAATTCAGCAGGGTTTTATAAGAATTACTGTGGAGCACGTGACCCTAAGTCGACCAAAGCGCCACGGAACCGCGGCCCCACCCTGGCTTGTGCGGCGGTTCCGCGGCCATAAAGGCGACTCTTGTCGCGTGCTCTGCACAGTAATGTCCAACTGAATTTCCTGTGTTTTTTGGGAATTTTTAAATTACACTCAAGAGTTGAGTTATCTGGGGTGTATTGGGGATTCGATGATTCGATCGGAAACTTTAACTGTGTCTATGTGTTTTTCCGGGTAATTTTGAACATGTTAAAAAGTTCGACCAGATATAAATACCCACTTTTTCCCCTGCCGGGAAATTTCCAATTGTTGGATTTTTCCATAGTTTAATAACGTTCTAAGTAGTGCAAGTAACGCGATGGACCCTCTAGAAGACAACAAACCTTAACTCGATTCTGTGACCGTCTTGAACTGCCCTTTGAATCTTAGGGTTTGGGGCAGTACGGTGTGCCACATGTGAGGCGTTGGCTTGACCCTTCTACGGTTGGACCGTTGGTACTGTGGCATGAAGTGGATGTTTTTAAACTTATTTCAAGTGTTGAGCTGTTTTGGGAAAACTTGGGTGTTTGAATGTTCGATCGGAAAGTTTAACATTTTCTATTTATCTGGGATGTGATACAATATTTGGAATCCACAAGAAATTATGAGATAACTGAATGAATGTTATGAATCCAGCAGTTTAGTCTCACTTGATCGGTTGCCACAGGATTTTGATGTGATCAAAAGTCCGTCGCAATCACGTTACGTACGCGGATACTCGCCGGGTAAACTTAATAGACAGCCATGCCCCATAGCCCCGACCAAGTGACTGTAGGAGAACCCCGTCGCTAAAAGCATCCGTTCGGGTGCTCGCGGCAATGGTGTTCCGCCTTAGTGCACTTCGTCGACGGCATCCGGGGGTGCGGCCGCCTACTAAAGTTTGCGACGAGCATTCGATCAGTTTATCAGGAATCTTGTTGAATTTCCCAACCTGATATTGAAAAGATTTTTCGATATAGAGACTAAAATGCGGGGTTTATAACTGTTAGGCATGCGATGTCTAAGGAGGTTGCGGATTCCAACTGTTGTAGTTTTACACTTTCTTTTCTGCGACCGTAAGTGTAATATGTGATATTGCCGGTTTCGTTGCTATATGTCAACGACAATCGGGATGCGCATATTTACTTACGTTGATGACATGTGATGTTATGTGTTGCTGGATATGTTATATTGGATCGTCGTGTTTGAATAGCCGGGGATTTTTATGTGAGATGAGTGTTTTTCATTTTCATTCATGTAAAAACTTGTATGTAATATTCTTTTATTGGGGCACTTCCAGGTTGCGGAAGATGTCACCGTTGATGTATATTATTTACTTTTCCGCATTAGGATAGACCCAAGGAAGAGAGCACAAGTAACCGGGTTCTGGAGTCCAGTGGGAGACCAACCGAGGAGTCGAGTGCGGGTCTCCTAACTCTAGAATTGGTAGGGTTGCTTTCCGCTCTCGTAGGGGTCTAGGGGTGTGGGTTTGGCTATTCATCGCGACCGTGGAATCCGTGTTTTATACTGGATCGTATTAAAAACACGGACGCCCTAGTATATCCAATATTTCATATGATATCTTCTGCTGCGATATCTGTGATGTGATCATTTGATATGTTGTGATAGATACTGTATATAGTATATACGATATATTATATAGATGTTACTTATGTTTTACACCCGCGCTAGCCCTGCCCCGCTCTGCCGTTAGTTACCTAACCTAACGGTGCACGAGGGGACATCGAGGCAAATGCGGATGACATAAGTGTACGTCGTATTTATCTGTGATGTTTAGGTGACTTAAATGATGGGACTTCATTAATGTGATTAATTAAAGAAAAAGAAACCTAAAAGATGTTGTGGAATCGAATTTTCAAAAACAGGTAGCTACGGTTCTTGCTTTGCATCGCGGTGTTTCTTGTAGAACATCCTGCACCTTATTCGATAAGGAAAGGGCCGAGATCCCTTCACAGGGAGTGACCCCTTTAGCAATAACTGGCAGATGCTACAACCCTCGGTTTGTCTTTTGATTGCTTTTGGAGTTTTTGCTTTTCATAGTGGTATATATGATATATCCTGCACCTTATTCGATGAGGAAAGGGCCGACGATCCCTTCACCGGGAGTGACCCCTTTAGCAAAACTAGAAAAGCCTAAAAAACACTCCAATTTAAAATCATTTGATTCTACAACGATATCAAGTTCATTACGCAATAGGTTTTCAGAAAAACCTGTCATGGCCCTCCGTCATTTCAGATTAGTCCTACTTAGTATTCGTGCTACGTTTGTTGGCCTGCGTCAAGGCGTAGTGTGCGGTAGCAAACTAGTATTTATCTGTTTATGCATATGATGCAGATTGGATTAGGGTAGTCGTGCGACTTTGTTGGCCTGCGTCAAGGGTCGTGCGGGTGGGTTTAATTCAATCAGAAAATGACGGGTTGAACTTGACTTGCGCACTATGGTTTGTTGGCCTACGTCAAGGTCATGGGACGCTAGGGGCAAAATTATCGGGAATTTCAAGTGTTGAAATTTGCAATGAGATTGCATACCTTCTATGAGATAGTTGGATCCCGATACCCACTGCGAGTAATTGTTACTCCTGGGAGAGTTTTACACATTACAATTAGCCGATCAAGTAGGTGTCTAGAAAGGTGTCAACGGGGTTACGCCTCTGGGAAAACGAGGTTTACTTTAATTAAGTCCGTGCGAAAGCACGGGGAACCTCCCTCAAAGTACCGACACTGGCCTGGCTGAAAGATTGGCGAACTTGTAGCGTGTAATTAATCTCGACTGGTCTTTCCTTTTAGGGTTTGAAGGAAGATTTGTTTAAAACAGTAGGAGACATCCTGATTAGATAAAATAATAACCAATCTGATCTTGCAAGAGCATACGCTGAGTGTTTTCTTCTCTCTCTCTCCAGGTAGCGACCATATCACGCCTTAATCAAGATAATAAAATGGATATATTGACCGAACCCGCTTGTTATACTGAGCTGGGAACGTTGGTCCCGCTCCAACTTATAATTGTTATAAGACAGAGCAGGAAATAGGGGAATACCAGGATTCTCTTGCCGCCCAAACGAAGAAAGTGCATGCTGATGCATCTCCTTCGGGTATGTTCATTATAACGAACTGTTTCTCAGTATAGTCTACGTCCTGAGTATTTGATACCGGATCAGGATCCCACATATGTAATATATTACAAGGGCTACAGAAAGGTAGAGAACTGAGAACGGGTGATAAGTTTCATGAGGCAGAAAACGGTGCAAGTGTTGCAGCCAAGTCTGTTGGTCACTGTCACCCTGTATTACCTGAATACATTGATTCTGAACAAATGTCATTAGATACCGAACCTGATATACAAAATCATATCAGTCTCTTTATTAGTAAAGAAAGGATATAATTTTGTATTGTTGGATAATGTTTTTAACATTTCCTATATCAAGAGTTGATCGGTTCAGGCACGTTATCTAAAAGCAAAGACATTCTAAATCAAACTACAGTTCTTAGTATACAGAATACACACAAGAGGAAGAGTTCAGAAATGAACGAATCCTTCTTGAGGCATTGTAGACTAGGTCATATCAATGCGACCCGACTAGCTGAAGTTACATTAAGATGCATATTTAAATTTGTTTGAATTTACATCTTGTGAAACTTGCCGGTCATATCACAAAGATAAGATGACTATAGCTCTGTTTATTGGAAACAGAGAAAGAGTTAGTGAACTCTTGGGATTGATACATGCTGATGTATGAAGATCCCCAGTCTACATATGCTAGGACTGGTTCTTTGTACTTCATTACATTCTCTGATGATCTCTCAAGATTCAGACATATGTTTCTGTTGAAACACAAGTCCGAACCTTTTTGAGATATTCACAGAATATAAGTTAGAAGTGGAGAACCAAAACGGGTATAAGTATTATGTCCTTTGATGTGATCAAGGAGGAGAATACTTGAGCACGGAATCCCTGGACTGTTCTAAAGGAGAATGAGATTCTCTCTCAGCATTACTCCTTCGTATACACCATAGCACGATGGTATATCGGGGCAGAGAAATAGCACCATATGTGATATGGTGTGCTCTATGATGAGTACTACTGAGTTTCCTATTTCCTTTTGGGTGTTGTGCGCTTGAGAAGCTGCATACCTATTGAATAGGGTTTAAATCAAATCAGTTGCCTACCACTTCATATGTGATATGGAAAGGGAAGAGCCCATATCTTAAGTTTATTAAGATTTGGGGTTGTCCGTACTCTGTCTGAAAAGCAAAATCCGGACAAGCTCGAGGCAAGGTCTGTTATTTAGAACTGGAAAGGTTCCAGCTATACAAACTGCAGCAGATGACTTGGTAGAACCAAAGGATTCAATAGTAACCAACAAACCTCAGCCTCTCCGCCGATCTAGTAGGGTTCCTCACCCACCTGAGAGATACTTCGGTTTCTCTATGACAGTGGGAGCGAGGATTGCATCATGAGATGATGACCCAACTAGTTTTGAGCAGGCTATCAGGAGTGAGACTCTGTAAGAATGGCTGGATGCTTATCAATCTGAGATGGAATCCTTATACACCAACAAAGTATGGACTTTGGTTGCTTTATCTGAAGTGTTAAATCCCCATCAGGAGCAAGTATATCTTGAGAAGATTACTTGGTGTAGATGGAAAAGTTGAGACTTTCAAAGCTAGACTTGTTAAAGGTTTTTCGTCATCGACCAGGCGTGGATAATGATGAAACCTTTTCCAGTGCCTATGCTTAAGTCCATCCAGATCCTACTTGCCACGGCTACATACCATGACTACGATATCTGGTGGTTGGGTGTCATGACTGCTTTTCTAAAATGATGTTTTGGAAGAGAGCGTCTATAAGTACACAGCCAGAGGGCTTCGTAGACAGTGGGAGCAGCGGAAACGTATGCAAGATGTTTTATGTGATAAAGCAGGCATCGCGGAGTTGGAACGTCTGTTTTGATGTGTTAGTCAAAGAGTTTGACATCATCAAAATGGTAGATGAACCTTGTATAAACAAAAAGATAGTAGGGAGTATGGTGGTGATCCTCGTAGAGTACGTGGATGACATACTCTAGATGGGGAAGGCGTTTCCTATGCTACGATCGATCAATCTTCGCTTATCACACTGATTCTCCATATAGGATCAAAATGATACCTCCTAAATCCTGAGTTTTGATCTATGAGATAGATGTAATTGGATGTTAGAATACTCACTAGCTGTAGTGAGATGGTATCAATCGATTCTGGGGAGAATCACTGGAAGGGTTCCAGAGTGATAAGGACGACTGAATGTCAGTCGCAGGCATTGTCTTTACCCTTAGTGGAGGGACGGTATGTTGGAAGAGTTCCAAGCTAGATACCGTGGCATACTAGACGATAAAGGCTGGATACATCGCTAGTTAAGATGCTACTATAGAGGCAGTCTGGGTGTATATTAGTTCATGAGATGAACTTCGTTCCTACCATTGTGTGACAATGGAGTTGTGGCTTTTACCAAGGAACCCCCCCGTCCCATCAGAAATCCAGATATAATTCTTAGGCAGCATCACCTGATCATAGAGATAGTTGATCTTCAAGGTGATCGAGGTTAGGAGAGTAGACTCAGAGGACAACACGGCGGATCTACTCATAAATGCCTTTTCCCAGAGAGAGGCCTTTATTGGATGGTTGAGTATGAGATACTGCAACCACTGCTATAGATGGCCCTAGTGCAAGTGGGAGATTGTTAGTTATATGTATGCCCTAGAGGCCATTACTATACATAGGATGTATATTGTAGTGGATGCTTGGACATATATAGGGAGGACTTTCTTGCTCGACATGATAGTATGCTATCTGGTTACTCTTTACCTTAACGTGTACACTGATTGTCTCTCTGTTACATGTTGGTAAAGCCCTTCGGATGTGTACTTGACTACCTAGACTGTGATGCGGATCATACTAGTGGGGACATGGTAGTCCATAAGTACATCCTTCAAGGTCCCTAGTCATGGGTGTATCGAGACGGGGCATCGATATACCAGAGTAGACTAGCGTATACCTTCTCGATCCATACAGATGAGCGATGGATGATCCTATATACATTGGTGTTTGACATCAGAGATGATATACGGGTACTCAGTGGAGACTGGGTACACTGGACGGACTCGCCGAGAATTCCCAGATGGTATTATACCTTACGTCAGATGGCAGTTCTCTGGTGACACTGGTACAGGTTAGTCTGTAAACCCAAGATCGTCATAGAGACTTGTGTGATTCCCACTGTGCTTTGATTTCCACCTTACCAAGTCCAAGAGGGCATGCAAAACGGTGGTTTTTGGGTACAGTCCCGAATCACATAGAGGCAATGAGCGATAGGAGGGGATTCGTCTCTCCCGGTATAGGGAGTTGATGTTGCGCTGTGTTTGATTGGCTATAACCAGAGATCCCTGGCCAGGGTTGCTGAGATTTACTGTTAAGTGTTACCAGTAGTTTCTCGAACTGTTATAGACCTCATATCGACACGACTTATCGAGCTACTGGGGTCTGACGTTTACCACCCCTAGGCGAGATATGCGACATATCAGACGAGGAGACCGGACTGTACTGTAAGTGTTTCTGGTTGGATTCACAGGAGTCTGAGCGGGCTTGCTCGTTGATCTTCTGATCGCTCAATACCCGGGTGGCCGTTACGTTTAGCAGACCACTTGTGGCCTGTGGGTGTTTGATATGATCATCACCTGCTGCCGGCATATTGACGAGTCTTTAGAGTCCTACACAGAGGTTTCCAGGCTCAAGCGAAACGAAATAGGAGCACATATCGGATACGTGCGGGACCGAGAATAATACCAGTATGTGATACTGCATTCTATTCTCGCGATATGTATCATTGGACGGTTATATGAGATATAGCTGGGTTACCGAATCAAGTGTTGATTCGATACATTGATACACTAGATATTAGTCAGTTATATGCAATATGACCAGATCATTAAATCAAGTGTTGATTTAATGATTTAATGTATAATTATATATTGGATATATTACTTTACATTGACTAGTATTGTTCACTTAAGATTGATTATCTCACTTAATTGTGCACAAGTTGTATATGTGATATATTTTTGAGCACTAGTTTGTATCATGTTTGATGATACATGCAAACTTGGGTGTGTGTATGCTTTACACCATGTTTAGTTAAGGGTTAGGGTTTTATTTTCTTTATTTATTTTGTAAGAACAAAATGGTGGCTTTCTTTCTTTGTTTGCTTCAAGCTTCATGAAGCTTCTTAGCATCTTTGAAAAGTCTTAACCATTTTGCTTTTTCCTTTAACCTAACCATTACCACTAAACTCTAGTTTATTCTCTACATGAGTTACCTCACCCATGGTTGCATTATGATAAGTATTCACTTGATTTATTATTTTCAAGAATAATTTCATTTTTCTTTCTTCTTCTTCTTCTTCATCTTCTTCATGAAGTGAAGAAAGTTTTCCTGAAAATTCCAAGTGAAGAAATCAAGTGAGAAATCCAATTCTAAAGTGAACCCACTTCCTATTTCTTCATCCTTTACCACTTGCCATGTAGTAGAGTGTGTTTTCTTCACAAGTTTCATGACCTAGTGAAGATGGAGCTTGAGTTTGAGTCGCCTCGACATAGATCATCTTCGTCATCGAAGTCAACGACCTAGCCCGATTATTTTTCCGATGAAACCATCACTAGAGTCCGGGATTCCGATGATCGCAGCGGAGGGACGTCAACACGAAGCTAAAGAAATGGAGGACCGGATCTACAAAGGTTGTAATCCCTTTCACTTGTTAGTAAAGTTGTTTGCTTGCATTTTGTTTCACCTATCCTTTAGTTAACGATCTCGTTTAGGGTTTCTCGGCACCTAAAAATTTGAATTTGGCATGTTTGATGCCTTGTGGAACCCCTTGAGTGTGCCTAGGATCCCTACAGGGTAGAGCTTGACTAGTGCTTATGATTTGTTGACCATAGTTAAGGTCATAAGTGCTAGGGGTAAAAACTTTTATCGGGAGTTTCAAGTGTTGAAATTTGCAATGAGATTACATACCTTCTATGGGATAGTTGGATCCCGATACCCACTGCGAGTAATTGTTACTCCTGGGAGAGTTTTGCACTTTGTAATTAGCCGATCAAGTAGGTGTCTAGAAAGGTGTCAACGGGGTTACGCCCCTGGGAAAACGAGGTTTATTTTAATTAGGTCCTTCCGAAGGCACGGGGAACCTCCCTCAAAGTACCGGCACTGGCCTGGCTGAAAGATTAGCGAACTTGTAGAATGTAATTAATCCCGGCTAGTCTTTCCTTTTAGGGTTTGAAGGAAGATTTGATAAATACAGTGGGAGCCATCCTGATTAGATAAAATATATAACAAATCTAATCTTGCAAGAGCGCACGCAGAGTGTTTTCTTCTCTCTCTCTCCAGGTAGCGACCATGTCACGCCTTAATCAAGATAATAATATGGATGTATTGACCGAACCCGCTTGTTATACTGAGCTGGGAAACGTTGGTCCCGCTCCAACTTATAATTGTTATAAGACCGAGCAGGAATTAGGGGAATACCAGGATTCCCATGCCACCCAAACGAAGAAAGTGCATGACGATGCATCTTCTTAAGGTGTGTTCATTACAAAGAACTGTTTCTCTGTATCCTCTACGTCCTGGATATTAGATACCGGATCAGGATCCCGCAAATATAATCTGTTACATGGGCTACAGATAGGTAGAGAACTGCGAACGGGTGATAAATTTCATGAGATAGAAACGGTGCAAGTGTTGCAGCCAAGTCCGTTGATAGTTATCACCCTGTAATACTAGAATACATTGATTATGAACGAATGTTATTAGATACCGAACCTGATATACCACATCGTATCAGTCTCTTTTTATTAAAGAAGGATATAATTTTGTAAAGTTGGATAATGTTTTGAACATTTCCTATATCAAAAGTTGATCGGTTCAGGCACGTTATCTAAAAGCATAGACGTTCTAAATAAAACCACAGTTCTTAACGTACAGAACACGCAAAAGAGGAAGAGTTCAGAAATGAACGAATCTTTCTTGAGATATTATAGACTTGTAGGGTTGCTAGGCACGCTCACAAGGTTCTACGAGTCATCAACCATGCCCGATTTAAAAATTAGCCGTGCCGAACAACTCGAAGCCGGATCTTTAAACTAGGGTTTAGGCGAAAAACAAGCATGTTAAACTCTTTAACACTAAGTGAGAGGGATTACAACCTTTGTAGATCCGGTCCTTCACTTCTTAAACTCTGTGTTGAGGTCCCTTCGCTGCGATCATCGTGTTCCGGACTCTCGAAAGGATTCACGAAGAGAATGATGCAACCTTTCTTCCGATCATCGATAACATAGATGATCTACCTTGATGTTTCATTAATACAAGCTAACACTCATAAAATGAAGTGAACACCCTCATCTAAATGGCAAGGGTAGATGAGGATGATGAAGTAGGATTTTTTCTCTCATTTATAATCTTTTTCTCAATCATTTTCATCACAAAAGCAAAACTAGAAATCTTTTCAAGAAGGAACTCAAGGAAGAAGAAGAATGAATAATCTTTTTCCTTTTGTGATGAACAATGAATTATTGTAGTGGTTACAAATCTAACCAAGGGTTAAGCAAGAAAGAGTTAACCCTTGTAGAGAGTTAACAAGAGTTAATGGTTTGGATTGGGTTAACATAATATCTTCACAAAATATCAAGCAACCACAAAGTCAAAGCTTCATGGAAGCTTCATGCAAAAGCTAACCCTAATCCAAACCCTAACCAAGTTTAAACTCTAAACCATTGTTAAATTTATAACCCTAACATGTTACAATATTATATATCCCATATACAATATATTTTGTAACAATAGAAAATAATACAATTAACATATATCTCATATATATTAATGTATTATCCCGTGAGAAAATGAATCTTTTAGTGAGCTAATATTAGTTAATGTAATTTAATATATCATATATATTATTATACATTAAATTATCGAATCAACACTCGATCCGACAATCCGGCTATATCGCATATAACCGACTAATACGATGACCCGGCTATATCACATATACCCGGCCGATATCTCATATCGTGAGAATCCAATACGGTATCACATACCGCATTATCCTTAGTCCCGCACATATCACATATATGCTCCTACTCCATTTTGCCTGAGCCAAGAAACCTCTGTGTAGGACTCTAAAGAATCGTCAATACGCCGGCAGTACGTGATGATCATATCAAACACCCACAAGCTGCAAGCGGTCAGCTAAATGTAACAGCCATCCAGGTATTGAGTGCTCAGAAGATCAACAAGGAAGTATGTACATTCTCCTGTGAAACCAATCAGTAACACTCCCGTACAGTCTGGTCTCGTCGTCTGATATGTCGCATATCTCGCCTAGGGGTGGTAAACGTCAGACCCCAGTAGCTCGATAAGTCGTGTCGATATGAGGTCTATAATAGTTCGAGAAACTACTGATAACACTTACCAGTAAATCTCAGCAACCCTGGCCATGGATTTCCGGTTATAGCCAATCGAACACAGCGCAACATCAACTCCCTAACCGGGAGAGACGAATCCCCTCCTATCGCTCATTGCCCATGTGATTCGGGACTGTACCCAAAAGCCACCTTTTTGCATGCCCCCTTGGACATGGTATGATGGAAATCAAAGCACAGTGGGAATCATACAAGACTCTATGACGATCTCGGGTCAACAGACTACTCTGTACCAGTGTCACCGGAGAACTGCCATCTGACGTGAGGTATAATACCATCTCGGAGTTCTCGGCAAGTCCGTCCAGTGTACCCAGTCTCTACTGAGCACCCATACACCATCCTTGATGTCAAACAACGATGGATATGGGATCATCCATCGCCCATCATATGGGTCAAGATGCGTATACGCTAGTCTACTCTGGTGTATCGATGCCCTATCTCGATACACCCTCGACTAGGAACAGTTATCGGATGTCCTCGTCGACTACCGTGGCCCTACTAGTATGATCTCATCGTAGTCCCAGTAGTCGAGTACATATCCTAAGGGCTTTATCAACATGTAACATAGAGACAATCAGAGTACATGTTAAGTTAAAGTACAACCAGATAACATACTATCATGTCGAGCAAGAAAGTCCTCCCTATATATGTCCTAGCATCCACTATAATATACATCGTATGTACAGTAATGGCCTCTAGGGCATACATATAACTAACAATCTCCCACTTGCACTAGGGCCATCTGTTGTGGTATCACATACCCAACAATTAGCTGCGGTTGAAGTATCTCATACTCAACCATCCCATAAAAGTCTCTACTGAGAAAAAGGCCTTTGTGAGTGGATCCGCACTGTTGTCCTCTGTGTCTACTCTCCTAACCTCGATCTCCCTGGAGATCAACCATCTCCATGACCAGGTGATACTGCCTAAGAATTATATCTGGATTTCTGATGGGACGGGGGTTCCTTGGCATAAGCCACAACTCCATTATCACACAATGGTAGGAACGAAGTTCATCTCATGAACCTGTATATATCCAGACTGCCTCTTTAGTAGCATCTTTGGTAACGATGTATCTTGCTTTTAATCGTGTCATGACCCGAAATTGGCCCGTGACGGCCCTAGTACTGCGCAACGCCCTAAGACGTAACGCAGTAAGAGAAAGCCAAAACCCAGAAATCTAAACCATAAAAAAAATACAGAAAAGATAATATAAGTTTTGAAACATTTGAATTCGCAACCCAAATTCTTTAAAAGTCCTACTTTAATTCTTTAAAATTTTAGCAACACCCCCTTTTTGTAAAAACTAACCAAGATGAATGCAACACAAAAATATGACGATGTAGCGAAGAAATAAAGACAATAGAGAGAAAGCTGTGTATAAAAGACAACAACCCAAAAATAATATACAATACCGTCCTCACCAAGTCTCTAAGTCAACAACATAATAGTAGATGGAGAGTACAAGATACAACGAATATACAATACAAAATATAGATGACCACCAAAACCCACCTAAGCAAAATAGTACTGTGAGCTGATGCAGTATCTGTAGCAAAGATGATAGCTGAAAAGCTGAATAGCCTGCCTCGACTACTCTGGGGAACAACCTGAAACACCTGTGGCACAATGGGGGTGAGTTGCCAACTCGTGAATAGTAGATAACATATGCAGGTAATCGCGGGAATGCACGTACAGCATGAATCTAAGATATGCGATTACAGTAATAACATGTCATACAAATGCAGAATAAAGGAAAGTACACTAACAGGTACAATCAGTATGTGAAGCCATAGTGACATGACAATAGCATGCAATAATCATGCAATAGGGATATGAGAATGTAGATATGCAACTATCATAAGGGTACACTAACAGGTACTACCAATATATGAAACTGTGCATAGAATAGATAAGTGTGAGGTATAGGGTGGAATATGTCATTTCCACGGAAACCTGACATCGTGGTAGGATCACAATCCATCAAGACACTCAAATCCCCAATCCTCAAATCAGCCCCCAAGTTGGGCTCTCACATCATATAAGTCTCACATCACCTCAATGTACAATATCGAGAAATCTCCTATATCTCGAATGTACAAACCAACAATCTCTTTCATATCCAATGTCTAATCTCAATGAACCACCTATATCCCAAGTCGAATCTCAAGTAAGTTTCTAACATCCTAAAGGTATATACTTGCAGAATAAATATGATGGGGGCAATACACATATATTAGCGTCCCATTCCTCTAATATTGGTATAATGGTATATATAACAACGGCTAATCCCCTGTTATATATACAAAGGTATTAAAAGAAATATCATGAAACAATGTGCCAAGCATCGACACAGAAATCCTGATAGGTATGTATCACACGCTGTCCCGAAAGCACGAGTGCCTAGCTCTTCCCCTCGCCTTTCGACGTATGCATACGTACAAGACTTCGGTCGGTATCCCCAAGATAACCGCCGAGTAAAAGGTAATATCACCGGACGGTATGGTTCCCCTGTCAGGCTCACCGTCTAAGAAATCCAGCGATCAGTTCTCGCCCCGGGGTACCTTCGGGCCCCACCATGTACCCTCATGCGGCCTCTACGCCTCCTCGTATGGGGCATAAATAATCAGCACCGATAAAACCCATGGTGGATGCACAAATATCATATCAAGGAAATCGGGTTTTTCAATGTATGCATAATTTCATGAACTCCCGCCGTTCCCAAATCCAGAAAGCATCATGTAAAATCCAACTAAACAATTCGCAATCCAGGAATAAACATAGGCTATATATCTGAAATGCGAGCATATAAATGAGAATATGTAGCTGAAACCAGATGTATGCGAAACCAATAAGGTGTTGCGCCACGGCAGCGCCCCGACCGTCTATCCGAGGCCAAAATGCGGAATCAAAAAATTTCCTTACTTGGAAACCGGCGCTACCGCGGACAATGAAAACCCGGATCGTAACCATTAACCTAATGCTAGCTAACAAGAGATGGGAAGAGAAGTATACCAATGATCCGAGTCCTCCGGTCTTCTCCTCATCGTCCCGATCTCCCGCGGATGCTTCGTCCGTCATCTCCTCGTTGTCGCCTCTTCGCCGGAAGGGCACCACATCACCTGCATCTTTTACGGGCTCCCACCTCAATACCGAGGCAACTCGGGCGCGAAGCTGGCGAGTCGACGCGTCCAAGATTTGTTGTAGAATGTGTAGTGTAGAACCTATGTCTCATTTGGGGTTTGTTGCCATTTGTAGATGATGGAGGAATCAAGATAAGAAAAATGGTGCTTGCATTTTTCTAGCATGAAATGAGATCAAGAATGAAACTCTCATCTTCTTCTCTCTCAAAAAAGAAAACCTTATCCTTTTAGAATGGTGGAGGAAAGAATACATAAGCAAGAGGGAGGTGAGTGTAGGAAAAGAGAGAGGGTGACCATATACAAACACCATCATCACAATCTCACATCAAACACAAATCAATCCTAATCACCTTTTACAAGAAATGATGATAGAAAAGAAAGGAATAAAAAAGATGCTTTCATAATCAAACTATTTGCATGAAAACCCTCCACAATGTGTTATTTGCAAACTTGCAAATAACACCCTCCATCAAAAGGTTCGGCCGGGAAAGAACAAAGGAAAACCGGCCGGAACGGAATGCAAACTGGCAACTCCAGAAAACTGGTCCCGTAATAAATTACAGGAAAACCCCGATACTGTGCATACACACCCGCATCTGTATACCGACCGGATACAAATGCAATGAGACAAAATCTACACTGTACTAAACTAGGATCCGGCTTAAACCAAAGCCGGCTAGTAATATCCGTCCGATCCTGATCCGTGCAATACCGCACGTATCTGATCGAACCCTGCCATATATCCATACGGCCACAAGTACAAACCGTCCGATCCTGATCCGTGCAATACCGCACGTATCTGATCGGACCCTGCCATATCTCCATACGGCCTCTACAGCGTTTCGCCCGAAAGCTTGAGTAACTGAAAGTGTGGTGGACTCTAAAGACTCGTCAATACTATGGCTGTGGATTTAACCACTAGCAAGTCAGAGGTATAAGCCAATACGTGACGGGCCACCAGCTATTGACCAAAAGGGACGTCGATGAGCGAACTCATCCTGACACCCTACTGAGCCTGTCAGTGACAATATCCGTACAGTCCGGTCCGTTCGTCTATGAGCATCGCATGGCAGGCCTAGGGGGTTGGTAAAAGTCAGACCCCCAAAGGCGGTACAAGTCGTGTCGGAGTGTAGCCCAGAACGCCCTGAGATACTACTGGAATACCTACCAGTAAATCTCCTGCCTCGGCCGAGGGCTTTGCGTAATGGCTCTCCTAGACACAGCGCGACCTCACCCCCAATACCGGGAGAGACGAACCCCTGCAGATCCGCTCACTGCCTCCATGTGGCTCGGGACTGTACCCAACTAAAACCTGTTTGCACGACTCCTTTGAGCCGTGGTAGGGTAGTAATCAAAGCACAGTGGGAACTCACACGAGACAAATGACGATCTCAGGTCGATGAAGTAACCTGTACACATGTCACCTGGGAACTGCTATCTGACGTCTGGTATAATCCCAACTAGCAGGTTCCCGGCGAGTCCTGTCCGGTGTACTCATAACCCAATGAGCACCTGTATACATCTTAGGTGAACCAACTGACACCAGTGGCTTGTGAGACCGGCCACCGCCCCTCGTCGGGGTCTCGACTGTATACACTAGTCTACTAATGGAGTATCGATGCCCAGTCTCGAAACTCCCACGACTAGGGACCATTTAAGGATGTGCTTATAGACCCCAGCTCCCACGTATATGATCGCCATCATACTGCTGGTCGTCAAGCAAGAATCCTAGAGGCTCTATCAACGTGTAATAGCGACCTGTAAGGTCACCTGAAACAGTACACGATGATAAAGGTAAACCAGATAGCATACTATCATCTCGAGTAAGACTGTCCTCCTGGGATAGGTCCTCCCTCAATCATTGCAATCACGTGCCTGTGATCCAATAATTGACTCTGAGGGCACTATCTCCAACAATCTCCCACTTGCACTCAAGGCTAATTATTGCGATGTCGCATACTCACAGCCCGTGTGATACCGAACACCCAACTCCTCTACTAGTCAGTCTCACAAAGCTCGTTTGCGAAACTATTGCGTTCGAGGAATAGCCTCAGTGAGTGGATCCGCTGAGATGTTTCTTTCTATGTCTCTCTATATCTCAAGTTCGCGGAGAAAACCATCTCCCGAAATGAGCAATACCTGTCTTGGAATGTCTGGATGTCTGATGGGACCTAGTTCATAAATGAACTCCAAATCCAAACTTCTTAGACTGTATCGTCAACTGAACTTAATCAGTATCCTGCGCCATGCCTCCCTCAGTATCTGCCTGGATCACCTGTCCAGAATACTGTCCCTCGTCAGAGGGAGAACTATAACTCTGACAACCTCCTTGTCGTCCATGTCACCTTTGAAGCCTGGAGTGATAACCGTCTCCTAAAGGAGGCTGTCATTATCACATCCCTAGAACATCAACTTATGTTCTAAAACTTCTTCCGACTGTTTCTCCAGGATTGGATTAATATCAACTTATTGCACCTACTGCAAGAACAACATCTGGTGTGGTACTTGACATCTCATGATTGACTCAATTGCCTAAGCAAGTGATCTGCCAATCATGCACATCCCTATCTACTTTAGTCTATAAGACACCTTTAGAGAGGGTGACTCCATTCTCTGCAGGTACACTACCATGCCAGGAGTCGACCATTCTAAATACTCTTAGAATGCTGTCAAAGTACCCTGATTGGGAAACCACCCAAATCTAGATCTAAAACCATAGATCTAGTTACCAGTATGTCTGATATAATGTCCAAGTCCCATGTGGAGAAAACACTGTGTGACGACCAAAGTATAACCGATCGTAGTATAGGAATATCACTTTCTACTATGTGTATGTCATCCAAAACCAGGACATCACACCCTACTACCTTCTTAACAGATCCATCCCCTATTCTGATGACGTCAAACCTATGACTGTCACATCAGAAATAGATGATCTATCTCCGCTATATCTGCTTTAGTCTATAGACATAAGCCTGATGTCCACCAATGCTTCCGCTGCTCCCACTGACTACGACAACCCTCTGGCAGAGTCATATAGACGTGCACTTCTAAAGCTAGTTTAGAACGACGCTATACTCATCCTCCTGCCGGGTCTCGCAGCCTGGAACAACAACAATGGCAAGTGTGGGTAAACAAGAACTTCCCTGTCACCGTCCTTGAGGCTACCGGAGTACCTCTCGGGTGCCTGAAGTTACCCACCTTATCTGCGGAGTGGCCAATGGAATGTCAAATCAGATTGAATCTTTAGGTTCCTTATCAAATCTTCAGTAATCGTTTGCGGTTCTGGAATCGCTTCCAGTCCTACCATACTCCCACTACTGTTTTCTGAAAAATAACCATTTCCTTTTAAAATGTGGCGAGTTAAGAACAATATCACTATTGATCTTTCTTATGGTAGAAAATCAACCCTCGTCATAGCCTGGGTCAACCCACAAACAGCCATTACAGAAACGTGCCTTGAGTTATCCAGAGTCTGGTTTTAATCATAAGCCGGACAACTCCCCGTACCTTAACAATGTTAAGATATGAACTGTACTATATCCAATATAGAACCAGAGGCACTGATTTAATTGAACCAGATTCAAATCATGCAGCTGTCTCCAGTGTATGTCAACTAAATGGAAGGAGGCCGATCAGCGTTACTCAACTTAGGAATGCTTCCAATTATGAGTAACCTGAAAAGGGAAGCAATTTCTCTTTATCATTACTATCAACTGAATACCATACAGAAGTATCTACATCTTCAATCACTTTGAAGAATCCCGATACTTGCTACACCTGGTACTCTACTCTATTCAAATACCTATAACTCCTCAAAACTTAGACCCTGTGTTTCTACGAAACACATGTCTAAGAACTAGAGAAGTTAAAAGTAAACAGAATATAGTATGAGGACCAACCCCTCTGTCCTAATGGACACTGGACAACATATAATACTTTGTATAAGTCCGCTGAGTCTAACAACTCTTTCACTGTGCGTCGTAAGTTGAAAACTGTACTTATGGTTAGGAAGAATTACACCGCTGTTTAATGCTCCTTACCTAACCATCCACTGATATAGGTAAATGTCATCGACATAATATCAAAAGGTATATCTCACTCTATGAAAATAGACGTACAGATATATCAATTTGAAATTGGTGCATAACAACGGATATTCAAAACCAAATATTTGCCGACCGGCAAACAACCCAGGTGGCTTCCTCAAATATCACCAATTACAACGAATCCCGATATAATGAGGATGGTCACCTAACTCCCAATAACTTATTCCCACTCATCATCTGTAAAACCATACAGATGTGAGAATCATACCTGGTAAATACATACCCTGGAGTAAGTATCTTATCGGGAAATCAGTTTTCTTTTAACAGTACACAGTTGAACTGAAACATTGAAATGTTTCGATAGGGTATCCTGGTATTCCTAGTAATGCCTCTACCATTATCCAGATTCACAACTGTAACCGTATATCTCTTTGCCATCTGTCCAAATCCCTTTATATGTCTTTAGTCATTACCGTCTGCACACCCCCTTAGGCCAAATGGTTTTCTTCCTTCCCTACCATTCGGCACCAGCCTATGGTTTGGAAGAAGACTATCCAATAAGCATAATGGGTGTACTGTCCTAATCCTAGGAGCACTCGCAATGCGAGAGAAGATGACGATAAAAGACAACCGAATAAACCTTATTCCTATTTCTCCTGGACCAGAATCCATCCCCGAACTGGAACAAGTTCCTTTCGAGTTCGTATATAACCATACGATGGAGTATCCAAATAAACTGTGGATCTTCGTAGTGATACGGAGTGTCCTGGAGAAATACAAAGGTGATTTAGGTTTGGCGAAGATATACTCGGTTTGGTCGTGAATAGCAGTCGCAATTTACTTTGCCCTCTTACTAATCCCTTGCTTTGTGTTAACTTAATACCTTCTGCACACCATCGTTATGCTAATTGGTTTTCTTCATTCCCTACCGGTCGGCACCAGCCTAAGGTTTGGAAGAAGACTATCCAATTTGCGTAATAGGTGTACTATCTCCTAAACCAAGGAGTACTCGCAACCTGAGAGAAGGTAAAAGGAAAAGACAACTGAATAATCCTATCCGTTTTCTCCAGAACCAGAAACCATCCTCGAAGTCCTTCGAGTTCGTATATAACCATACGATGGTTTTGTCCAATGGAAGTGGACGTTCGTAGTAATACGGGGTGTCCTGGAGAAAAGGGTAAAAGTAGGAGTGGCAATGAGGTCTGCAACTCTGACAATCCAAAAGCCTGTATTAAGAAGGTTCGGTCAACTTGGTCACTGAGTCATAGTCTAGGGTCGGGTCAATGGTCGCTGCCAAAGAGAGAGAGAAAAGAAACACTCAGCGTGCACTCTAACCTAGATCAGAATGGTTATCACTTTATCTAATCTGGAAACCTCCCACTGTACCTCAAATTCTCCTCCAAACCTGAAAGAAGAATTAGTCGGGATTACCCGAGGAGTAAACCAACTCATCAGTGGGAATCGGGATCCAACTATCATCGCATGATAACGTGACGGAATCCACTCACGTCACCACACTCCAGAAGGTATGCGCATGTCTGGCAAGTTTCAGTTCTTTTGAAACTCCCGATGTGATTTTTACCCCAAGCGGTTTATGACCTTGACTAGGTCAACAAACCATAAACCGCCAGTCAAGTTCAACCCGTCATTATTCTGGATTGCATTAAACCCACCCGTACGTGCCCTTGACTAGGTCAACAAGGCCGCACGACTGTCTTAACCAATCCCACTTATGCAACAAACAAGTACCACTTAGCTACCGAACACTACGTCTTGACTAGGTCAACAAACGCAGCACGAATACCAAATAATACCTGTAGGAAATGACGGAGGGCTACGGCTGGTTTTTGGCGAAAAACCTTTAACGTAATGAACTTGATATCGTCGAAGGAACTGCATAGCCTTTTATAAAAAATATAGTGACAAAAACCTTTGCTAAAGAGGTCACTCCCGGTGAAGGGATCTCGGCTCTTTCCCCGTAGAATGAGGTGCAGGATATTCCAACTGAATACCACGATGCAAAGCAAAAGTAATCGGCTATAGTGAAGTTATTGCCCTGACGCAAACTTCTGTCCAAGGGGTCACTCCCGGTGAAGGGATCTCGGCCCTTGCCTCGTCGACTGAGGAGCAGGATATTCCAAATGAATACCACGATGCAAAACAAAAGTGAACGTCCTTGCAATAACAGCTTTTTTTTTTTTTTGAAAATGTTCCAACAACATCAGAATAGGTTTGTTTAGCTTGCATTGATCTGAATCAACGCAGTCCCATCAATTGATCACACCACAAAGAACGAAAATATACTGACGTACGTATATGCCATCCGCATTCGCCACTGGGTCCCGTCATCACCCGTTAGGTTAGCTAACTAACGGCAGAGCGGGGACTGGACTAGCGCGGATGAAAAACATATACAACATCTACTAATATATATACCAATATATTATATTTCGCTCAAGGCGTGATAAAAGGCAACATCACAGAAATGTACAGCATCACAGAGCAATACAGATATCTGGGATCCCCGGGTTTCACAGAGCCGCTGCTGAAACCCGACGTTCCCCTGGTCGTGTGGATAGCTTGTGCAATGAAAACCTAGACCCCTACGGGCGCGGCAAGTCACCCGCCAAAACCTGAAGCGAGGCAGCCCCCTTCAGCAATGTGAATGGACCACCCAGCACTCCACGGAATCCGGTAACTCGGGCACCCCTCCTGGGTCAACCTGTACCCCCTACGAGTGCGGCGAATAGCCCGCCAATCCTGGAGTGAAACCCCCTCCGTCCCAATGCCATGAGATGCGGGCTTGTTGCCCTCCAGAACCCGGCTACCCGTGCACCCCTCCGCGGGGCAATCCTAGTACAGAAAGTAAAATATACATACACCGGGTACATCGACCGCAACCAGGTCGTGCCCCAAAAGAATAATACAAACAGGCAGTGACGGCAGTCCACATGTCGGACGCTCGCCCCGCATTATCAAATGTACATAATACAACAGAAACTGTACTAACATTGCATCCAGGCTATCCCCATGACCGATCCGCAACAACACAGCATAAACATAGAACATCAACGTGAAAGTCACGTTCGCAAATCCGTCTAACCGGGCTATAGCAGTTAGACGGGATTTACCGATCAAGTGACATTCACGGTCGCAGATATAATGTAAATACTGTGAAATAATGTGTTTAAAATATCCGATCGATCAAACAATTAACAAGTAGGCCCCCAAGCAATACTGTAGCACTCACAGAAAATCTGGGCCCAAATTTAATATCCCAAAACCCCCAAAATCAGCCCACAAGCCCACTGTAAAAATTGGACACAGTGAGGACAGTAAAGTGCGGCGGAACCGCGGCCCAAGGGGGGGTTTGGCCGCGGTTCCGCGCTTCATCCATCGACTGAGTGTGTCGAATTTTTACAGCAGTCTTATAATTTCCAGTACATTAGTTTTATACAACCTGAAAAATTTTTAGACACCAAAAAATTTCAACAGAAAACTGATGCATGGAAAATGAGGTTTTTGGGATTTTGTTCGATCGGAAATGTAAAACACACTAGAACAAGCTAGACTAGGTTAATGGCGTGGCTCTGATACCATGTTGCGCCACGGCAGCGTCCCGGCCGTCTATCTGAGGCCAAAATGCGGAATCAAAAAATTTCCTTACTTGGAAACCGGCGCTACCGCGGACAATGAAAACCCGGATCGTAACCATTAACCTAATGCTAGCTAACAAGAGATGGGAAGAGAAGTATACCAATGATCCGAGTCCTCCGGTCTTCTCCTCATCGTCCCGATCTCCCGCGGATGCTTCGTCCGTCATCTCCTCGTTGTCGCCTCTTCGCCGGAAGGGCACCACATCGCCTGCATCTTTTACGGGCTCCCACCTCAATACCGAGGCAACTCGGGCGCGAAGCTGGCGAGTCGACGCGTCCAAGATTTGCTGTAGAATGTGTAGTGTAGAACCTATGTCTCATTTGGGGTTTGTTGCCATTTGTAGATGATGGAGGAATCAAGATAAGAAAAATGGTGCTTGCATTTTTCTAGCATGAAATGAGATCAAGAATGAAACTCTCATCTTCTTCTCTCTCAAAAAAGAAAACCTTATCCTTTTAGAATGGTGGAGGAAAGAATACATAAGCAAGAGGGAGGTGAGTGTAGGAAAAGAGAGAGGGTGACCATATACAAACACCATCATCACAATCTCACATCAAACACAAATCAATCCTAATCACCTTTTACAAGAAATGATGATAGAAAAGAAAGGAATAAAAAAGATGCTTTCATAATCAAACTATTTGCATGAAAACCCTCCACAATGTGTTATTTCCAAACTTGCAAATAACACCCTCCATTAAAAGGTTCGGCCGGGAAAGAACAAAGGAAAACCGGCCGGAACGGAATGCAAACTGGCAACTCCAGAAAACTGGTCCCGTAATAAATTACAGGAAAACCCCGATACTGTGCATACACACCCGCATCTGTATACCGACCGGATACAAATGCAATGAGACAAAATCTACACTGTACTAAACTAGGATCCGGCTTAAACCAAAGCCGGCTAGTAATATCCGTCCGATCCTGATCCGTGCAATACCACACGTATCTGATCGAACCCTGCCATATATCCATACGGCCACTAGTACAAACCGTCCGTTCCTGATCCGTGCTATACCGCACGTATCTGATCGGACCCTGCCATATCTCCATACGTCCTCTACAGCGTTTCGCCCGAAAGCTTGAGTAACTGAAAGTGTGGTGGACTCTAAAGACTCGTCAATACTATGGCTATGGATTTAACCACTAGCACGTCAGAGGTATAAGCCAATACGTGACGGGCCACCAGCTATTGACTAAAAGGGACGTCGATGAGCGAACTCATCCTGACACCCTACTGAGCCTGTCAGTGACAATATCCATACAGTCCGGTCCGTTCGTCTATGAGCATCGCATGGCGGGCCTAGGGGGTTGGTAAAAGTCAGACCCCCAAAGGCGGTACAAGTCATGTCGGAGTGTAGCCCAGAACGCCCTGAGATACTACTGGAATACCTACCAGTAAATCTCCTGCCTCGGCCGAGGGCTTTGCGTAATGGCTCTCCTAGACACAGCGCGACCTCACCCCCAATACCGGGAGAGACGAACCCATGCAGATCCGCTCACTGCCTCCATGTGGCTCGGGACTGTACCCAACTAAAACCTGTTTGCACGACTCCTTTGAGCCGTGGTAGGGTAGTAATCAAAGCACAGTGGGAACTCACACGAGACAAATGACGATCTCAGGTCGATGAACTAACCTGTACACATGTCACCTGGGAACTGCTATCTGACGTCTGGTATAATCCCAACTAGCAGGTTCCCGGCGAGTCCTGTCCGGTGTACTCATAACCCAATGAGCACCTGTATACATCTTAGGTGAACCAACTGACACCAGTGGCTTGTGAGACCGGCCACCGCCCCTCTTCGGGGTCTCGACTGTATACACTAGTCTACTAATGGAGTATCGATGCCCAGTCTCGAAACTCCCACGACTAGGGACCATTTAAGGATGTGCTTATAGACCCCAGCTCCCACGTATATGATCGCCATCATACTGCTGGTCGTCAAGCAAGAATCCTAGAGGCTCTATCAACGTGTAATAGCGACCTGTAAGGTCACCTGAAACAGTACACGATGATAAAGGTAAACCAGATAGCATACTATCATCTCGAGTAAGACTGTCCTCCTGGGATAGGTCCTCCCTCAATCCTTGCAATCACGTGCCTGTGATCCAATAATTGACTCTGAGGGCACTATCTCCAACATAAGGTACAGCTAAGTAGCATCAGTAAAGGTAAATACGTGACTGCAACTGAATATGTATGTAACATACAGGTGTAGCAATGTATAGGTATCTACCTATAAGAACTGATGTCGTACACCCCCCTGGGTATAAGAAAAATATGTAGAGTATCCCCCTGGTATAAGTAAAATATGTGCAAGGTATACCGATAAGCTAGATGTCATGTATGCTAAGTAATAGAATCTATAAGGGGTTGTGTGTGACATGGCAATTATTGACGGTGTGTGTGTAGCATACAATCCGTGCTCGTGCAACAGGAACCGTCAATAATGTGTGCAGTGTCCTACGGCTGCTAGTCACAGTACAACTATATCAAGGAAATAAGGTAAAGGCGCAATTTTAACAATGACGTAGAATATACGACAAGTATTGAATCCTAGCCCAGACGCATAACGCCATGCGGGCGATTCCCCTGTAGATGTTAAATCTACTCACCTACACTCCACGCTAGGTGAATCCTACCATCTGTTCCCCCCTGTAGTAGTGTCCGCAGTCCCTGCCTGCAAACCTGCAAATAAGACCTGAAAATCATATATAAGCCAAATATTCCGCGAAACGCGATATCGAACCAAAACGAGAAACTCGCGTCGCGAACTAAACGCGCGTGTGCACGATACGCTGAAACGTGTGTGTACACGTCTAAAACCATCGCGACACGCCGCGATACGCTGGATCACAGAACCCTCTCACGTATCACGCGTATCGTGCAAACACAACGAACATCAAATACGATATATAGTCCCAGATTTTCCTACAGGTAAAATATTACAAAACTAGACATGCCAAAGCCCTAGACAACATAGAAGAGAGCCCTACACAAAACCCCAACACCCAACCCCTCTTCCTGGCCGCAAATTGCGGCCAGATTGAATAAATCTGCGGCCAAGTTTTGGGATGGGTGGCTCGTGTTCTGGTGGTGGTATCTAGACCTAGTGTACATCCTCCAGTCTTCTCAATTTTATCCTGTAGGGTCCGGGTAAAAAGCAGATCTCAGAAGTCACAAATATCGCTTTAAAAAAGCCAAATTGCACAATTTAGAAACCTTATGTTATTTTAGTGTAATCTAGGCTATTTCTCAGTTGAAGTGACCCTATTAACACTAAAATAGGTAGGGTTATCTAACACAATCATCAATTTGCCCCAATATCTCACAAATCATCATAATTAGCACTAAACTAGCTAATTTAACACTAATCGAAGCTAATCCACACACAAGCTAGGAAAACTAGGGAAAGAGCTCAGAATTATACCCTAAAGAACCCAAAGAAGCAAGAGAAGAAGTGTGTGGAGGAGATGATGGCTGCTGCAGTTGCTGGAGCTCCTACTGCTGCTCCAGAAGTTGCTGCTGATGCTGCTTTGCTGTTGCTGCTGCTTCTCTCTGCTGCTGCTGCTTCTCTCTGCAGGTGAGTGTGTGTGTGTGTGTGTGTTTGTGAGAGAGAAATGAGAGAATGAGTGAGAAATGAGGGAACACACAAAACCCCCTCCTATTCTCTTTCTCTTTCTTCATTTAAAGAAGCATGGCTTGGGCCATGTAGCACCATGCTTCTCTCTCTCTCAAGTCAACATTCAACAAATATTTAAATTCCCATTTCAAATTGATTTTCATTTTTTTTATTTTTAAAACAACCAAACTATTTAACCCAAAACACCTAACAATATTAATTAACTTAAAGAGAATAGGTTAATCCATCATGCTTGCTAATCATGGTCTAACCCCATCTCTAAACCCTAGTTATCATGCACAAGTGTGTGTGTGCCTAAAAAAATTCTAATAAAATACTCAATAAATAGGATAAAATATTTAAAACTTAATTTGGTAAACTTTTTATTAAAAACCACACATTAAAATATAATTAGCTACAAAACACATTCTAAGGTGTTACAATCTCCCCCCCTTAAAAGAAATTCGTCCCCGAATTTAAAAATATACCGATACACATACCTTCAAAGAGAAGATTAAAATCCTCAAATCTTGCTCGCAGTCTCCCAAGTGACTATCTCACTATACGGCTACGTCCAAGGAAACCCTCCACAGATAGCAAGACCCTTGACCGATGTTCCCCCACCTGCTGAGCCATTAACACAATTGGCTGCTGGTGAACAAAAGATCGCGTCTAAGCTAAATGGTCTGGTGCTAAATCATGTGAGAAAGGTCAAGAAGGTAATTGTAGAGTATCATCATAAGGAATACGGGGTGAAAATCCAATAATCTGGGCGGAAGTGCCAATTTAAAGGCAACGAAACTAACTCGCTTATAGGATCTCAGAAAGACCTAAATCCTAGGACAAGCTTCCTAAAATCCAACACGTCATTCATCGGAAAGTCCGTAGGAATACATGATCTGTCCCTGCGAACTCGAGTCTATGGCTAACACAGTCGGCATAAGACCTCAGTTCGCAATGGACAATTCCCATCCTGATCTAACACAGCTGGACTATCTCCGAAGTCTCTAGACTAGCTGGGGTCCAAGGTCCTACTCACGCAGAGTCAGAAAACAACAGACTGGTGATCGACACGACCCAACCCCTAAACCTAAAGGTGGCCAATTGGAGTGTCTCCTGATAACAGCTATCGAAGGAGAAACCTAATGATGGCGAGTGACGATCCCCAACTGCCGACAACAATCAAAACCAACACACAACTTTAACAAAAACAACTGAGCAAACTGAGTATAACCGGACGACAAGAATCCGAATGGAGTCACACCCTGACCAAACTTGGGTAGAAACCATAACAAAATTCATGGAGATCTGCTCCCACTCCTACTTCGGAACGGTAAAAGATTGCAACTCTCCAGCCGGCCTCAGATGCTCGACCCAAGCACACAACAAGACAGACACTTTGAAATGAAACCTGAAACTTCTCTTTACATCTCTGTCCACCCGTAACTATCTCACAAGTCATGTTAAATGTTGGTGGAACTTGAATGCATATAGAGAGTTGACAGATGTGCATGTTCAAGGATTACACGTCTCTACCCGATGATATCAGGTACACAAACGCGTCCCTAACTTAACACACCATTGTCATAATTCAAGGTCTCCGAATCATTACCCAGCCGAGTATGCTCAAGTATCACTAACGAACGAGCATCGGCGGGCAGTGTCTCGCGAAAACGATTAAGGAAAGTGGTCGGGCGCGAACATGAGCAAGCTGTCCCCTCCGTAGAGACGAACTTAAGCTATACTCAACGATCACACAAAAACTGTAAATCTGCAGAAGACTAACACAACAATCAAAATCTGCTGCAGGAAGATGTTCATTAAGCTCTAGTGGTCCGTGGAAAATCTGATACGACTCTCAAACAAGTAGTGTCCCCAAATCTCCAACGCAAAACCACCGCGGCCATCTCCAGATCATGAGTGGAATATCCTTCTCGTACTTCCTCCAAATGTAGGGAAGCAAAAGCGATGACTCTGTAGTGTCACATCAGTACACACTCGAGCCCACTCAAGAAACATTACAGTTAAACAACAAAGTCGCCCGAACCAAAGGCAAAGAAAGAACTGATGCAGTTGTTAACCGAATCTCCAACTGCCGAAAACTCCGTACCCATGCCTCAGTCCACAGAAAAGAAACCTCCCCACCGGTCCATTCAGTCGACGGTGCAGTACTACTCTAGCAATCCTGCACGAAACGGCGGTAAAAACCTGCTAAGCCCAACAATCTGCGGATCTCCGTCCTGCACACAAGTCTGGGCCTAAGCTGTACGGCCACGATCTCCCTCGGAACCATACGAAACCGTCTCCCGTGAGTACAAGACCTAGGAGTCAAACAAAACAAGCCTGAAGAAACACTCTGAGAATCTAGCAAACTGCTAGTACTCTCCCAGTATCTGCATAACAAATCCTCAAGTGCTACTACTGTCCCTCAAGACACATTAAATAGACCAGAATGTCGTAAATAAGACAACAAAAACTGGTCGAGGAACGGCCTGAAGAAATCCGGTTCATCATATCTACGAACGCTGCTAGGGCATCAGTGAATCCAACGACTCACAAAAACACACAAAGCCCGTCGCATGCATAAGGCAGTCTTCGGAATATCGTCACTCCGAACCGCAATAATGATGACCTGATCCCAAGCAAACTTAGAAAATGTCTCGCACTCTGGAGCTGATCGAAGAAATCGTCACGGCGAGGTGAAGGATACCTATCCACACCGTAAGCCGGTTCAATTAACGATCCGTCGATACGCCACCCTAAACTGCCGTCTTTCTCCTTGACGAACAGAAATAGGAGCTTCCAAAAGCGAAACACTCAGACGCACAAAACTCCCTAAACTACAACTCTGCAGCTGATCCTTTAGCTCCTAAGCTTCGCCGGCTCATCCGGTACAACGTCGGAAAAACTCTCGCACGAAAGGTACCCGGTCCAACAATCCCACTGTGGCTCCGGTATCATAAATGAACGCCAAGAATCCACGACATCTCCTCAGTAGCCGACTAGCGAAAAAGGCTGAATTCAAGCTGTGAGAGGCGGCACAACTATCCACCTGCACAACAAGAACTGACTTGCCGGGGAAAACAAAACCTAACTTGTTTCCTCACGGTAGTCCACAGATGCCTAGCACGTAGTTAACCAGTCCATGCCTAGGAGAAAGTCAAACCCAACATCTCTAGAAGAATCGAGACGATGGACGAATCTATATCTCCTATCCGATTGGTACACAACTAAAATACGTGTCGCGCAACAAAAGAATCGCTGTCAGAAGTTAGCACAACTACGACTAATCTACCCAACCACGGTACAAGCATGAAAAACAAACGGATACATGAAAAGAACATATAAATCAAGGGTACCTGAAAACTCCACATTGGACGTCTGCGCGTCCCGATGAGTAGAAGTAAACTCCTGTGTCTGCCCTCTACTCGCACCTGGATGAACTCCCCTGGTAGACTGAGCCCTCTGAGAAAATATTCCACGTCCACGACCTCTCTGAGTACGATCCTGACGCCGTGCTGAGGAACAATCCCTGACGAAGTGCTGAAGGCTTCCGCATCGAAAACATCCACGCGCTGACTGCTGACTATCCAGGGGATGAGAGCTGAACGACTGTCCTCGCCCTAAGCCTCTGCTACTCCCGCGACAGCAACGAAATCTGTCTCGATGACCAAACCTCTGTCTCTGGGCCGGTACACTGGTACGAGTCCTCCACTGTCCTGGAACTCTCTGAGCCTCTGGAATATGCGCCTCATCAACTGGAGCTGCAACCACTGGTGCTATGTAGGTGACGGACTGCTGCATGCTGATCGCAAGTGACAACTGAGTAACAGGGGTAACAATCTCCTATCGTAGCTCCCGAACGACATTAACCAAAGAACTCATAGTCTGGCGGAAGTCCTGCATCTCTGCCAAAAGTCTATCAATAGTATAGGTCGTAGGCTGATCCGTCTGCACCTGTGCAACTAGAGTGCCATCCTGGTCAGTACTCGTCTTACCCGAGCTAACGCTGACCTCGGCCCTCGCTGCATCACTCTGAGTCCCCATAGTCATCGGCGGCAAGGCTATAAATAGATATAAGATTCGATGAGAATAAGGAATCGAATCTCAAGGATATGAATCATCAAGGAAGGAATGTCAAGCAATTTGTACTTAGGTTACTTAATGCAAAGTACCGCACCGTGGGTATGCTGCAGACATACACACACTACGTTATTCTGCTTAAGCTACCTACTCCATCATACTAAGGTTATCCTACACTCTGAAAGGTAAAACCCAGCGCTCTGATACCAACTTTGTCACGGCCCAAAATTGGCCCGTGACGGCCCTAGTACTGCGCAACGCCCTGAGACGTAACGCAGTAAGAGAAAGCCAAAACCTAGAAATCTAAACCATAAAAAAAATACGGAAAAGAAAATATAAGTTTTGAAACATTTGAATTCGCAACCCAAATTCTTTAAAAGTCCCACTTTATTTCTTTAAAATTTTAGCAACACCCCCTTTTTGTAAAAACTAACCAAGATGAATGCAACACAAAAATATGACGATGTAGCGAAGAAATAAAGACAATAGAGAGAAAGCTGTGTATAAAAGACAACAACCCAAAAATAATATACAATACCGTCCTCACCAAGTCTCTAAGTCAACAACATAATAGTAGATGGAGAGTACAAGATACAACGAATATACAATACAAAATACAGATGACCACCAAAACCCACCTAAGCAAAATAGTACTGTGAGCTGATGCGGTATCTGTAGCAAAGATGATAGCTGAAAAGCTGAATAGCCTGCCTCGACTACTCTGGGGAACAACCTGAAACACCTGTGGCACAACGGCGATGAGTTGCCAACTCATGAATAGCAGATAACATATGCAGGTAATCGCGGGAATGCACGTACAGCATGAATCTAAGATATGCGATTACAGTAATAACATGTCATACAAATGCAGAATAAAGGAAAGTACACTAACAGGTACAATCAATATGTGAAGCCACAGTGACATGACAATAGCATGCAATAATCATGCAATAGGGATATGAGAATGTAGATATGCAACTATCATAAGGGTACACTAACAGGTACTACCAATATATGAAACTGTGCATAGAATAGATAAGTGTGAGGTATAGGGTGGAATATGTCATTACCACGGAAACCTGATATCGTGGTAGGATCACAATCCATCAAGACACTCAAATCCCAAATTCTCAAATCAGCCCCCAAGTTGGGCTCTCACATCATATAAGTCCCACATCACCTCAATGTACAATATCGAGAAATCTCCTATATCTCGAATGTACAAACCAACAATCTCTTTCATATCCAATGTCCAATCTCAATGAACCACCTATATCCCAAGTCGAATCTCAAGTAAGTTTCTAACATCCTAAAGGTATATACTTGCAGAATAAATATGATGGGGGCAATACACATATATTAGCGTCCCATTCCATTAATATTAGTGTAAGGGTATATATAACAACGGCTAATCCCTTGTTATATATACAAAGGTATTAAAAGAAATATCATGAAACAATGTGCCAAGCATCGACACAGAAATCCTGATAGGTACGTATCACACGCTGTCCCGAAAGCACGAGTGCCTAGCTCTGCCCCTCGCTTTTCGACGTATGCATACGTACAAGACTCCGGTCGGTATCCCCAAGATAACCGCCGAGTAAAAGGTAATATCACCGGACGGTATGGTTCCCCTGTCAGGCTCACCGTCTAACAAATCCAGCGATCAGTTCTCGTCCCGGGGTACCTCCGGGCCCCACCATGTACCCTCATGTGGCCTCTACGCCTCCTCGCATGGGGTATAAATAATCAGCACCGATAAAACCCATGGTGGTTGCGCAAATATCATATCAAGGAAACCGGGTTTTTCAATTTATGCATAATTTCATGAACTCCCGCGGTTCCCAATCCAGAAAGCATCATGTAAAATCCAACTAAACAATGCGCAATCCAGAAATAAACATATGCTATATATCTGAAATGCGAGCATATAAATGAGAATATGTAGCTGAAACCAGATGTATGCGAAACCAATAAGGTACAGCTAAGTAGCATCAGTAAAGGTAAATATGTGACTGCAACTGAATATGTATGTAACATACAGGTGTAGAAATGTATAGGTATCTACCTATAAGAACTGATGTCGTACACCCCCCTGGGTATAAGAAAAATATATACGGTATCCCCCTGGTATAAGTAAAATATGTGCAAGGTATACCGATAAGCTAGATGTCATGTGTGCTAAGCAATAGAATCTATAAGGGCTTGTGTGTGACATGGCAATTATTGACGGTGTGTGTGTAGCATACAATCCGTGCTCGTGCAACAGGAACCGTCAATAATGTGTGCAGTGTCCTACGGCTGCTAGTCACAGTACAGCTATATCAAGAAAATAAGGTAAAGGCGCAATTCTAACAATGACGTAGAATATGCGACAAGTATTGAATCCTAGCCCAGACGCATAACGCCATGCGGGCGATTCCCCTGTAGATGTTAAATCTACTCACCTACACTCCACGCTAGGTGAATCCTACCATCTGCTCCCCCCTATAGTAGTGTCCGTAGTCCCTGCCTGCAAACCTGCAAATAAGACCCGAAAATCATATATAAGCCAAATATTCCGCGAAACGCAATATCGAACCAAAACGAGAAATTCGCGTCACGAACTAAACGCGCGTGTGCACGATACGCTGAAACGTGTATGTACGCGTCTAAAACCATCGCGACACGCCGCGATACGCTGGATCACAGAACCCTCTCACGTATCGCGCGTATCGCGCAAACATAACGAACATCAAATACGATATATAGTCCCAGATTTTCCTACAGATAAAATATTACAAAACTAGACATGCCAAAGCCCAAGACAACACAGAAGAGAGCCCTACACAAAACCCCAACACCCAACCCCTCTTCCTGGCCGCAAATTGCGGCCAGATTGAATAAATCTACGGCCAAGTTTTGGGATGGGTGGCTCGTATTCTGGTGGTGGTATCTAGACCTAGTGTACATGATCCAGTCTTCTCAATTTTATCCTGTAGGGTCCGGGTCAAAAGCAGATCTCAGAAGTCATAAATATCGCTTTAAAAACGCCAAATTGCACAATTTAGAAACCTTATGGTATTTTAGTGTAATCTGGGCTATTTCTCAGTTGAAGTGACCCTATTAACACTAAAATAGGTAGGGTTATCTAACACAATCATCAATTTGCCACAACATCTCACAAATCATCATAATTAGCACTAAACTAGCTAATTTAACACCAATCGAAGCTAATCCACACACAAGCTAGGAAAACTAGGGAAAGAGCTCAGAATTATACCCTAAGGAACCCAAGGAAGCAAGAGAAGAAGTTTGTGGAGGAGATGATGGCTGCTGCAGTTGCTGGAGCTCCTACTGCTGCTCCAGAAGTTGCTGCTGATGCTGCTTTGCTGTTGCTGCTGCTTCTCTCTGCTGCTGCTGCTTCTCTCTGCAGGTGAGTGTGTGTGTGTGTGTTTGTGAGAGAGAAATGAGAGAATGAGTGAGAAATGAGGGAACACACAAAACCCCCTCCCATTCTCTTTCTCTTTCTTCATTTAAAGAAGCATGGCTTGGGCCATGTAGCACCATGCTTCTCTCTCTCCCGGTGAAGGGATCGTCGGCCCTTTCCTCGTCGAATGAGGTGCGGGATATATCATATATATCACTGTGCAAAGCAGAAACTATAGAAGCTATCAAAAGATAAACCAAGTGTGTAGCATTTGCCAGTTATTTCTAAAGGAGTCACTCCCTGTGAAGGGATCTCGGTCCTTTCCTTATCGAATAAGGTGCAGGATATATCATATATGCAAAGCAAGAACTGTAGCTACCTGTTTTATTTTTAGAAATTTGATTCTACGACATCTTTAGGTTTCTTTTATTTCATTAATCTCATTAATGAAGTCCCATCATTTATGTTACCTAAACATCACAGATAAATACGACGTACACTTATGCCATCCGCATTCGCCTCGATGTCCCCTCGTGCACTGTTAGGTTAGGTAACTAACGGCTGAGCGGGGCAGGGCTAGCGCGGGTGTAAAACATAAGTAACATCTATATAATATATCATATATACTATATAAAGTATCCATCACAGAACATATCACATGATCACATCACAGATATCGCAGCAGAAGAACCATATGAAATATTGGATATACTAGGACGTCCGTGTTTTTGATACGAGCCAGTATAAAACACGGATTCCACGGTCGTGATGAATGGCCAAACCCACACCCCTAGACCCCTACGAGAGCGGCAAGCAACCCTACCAATTCTAGAGTTAGGAGACCCGGACTCGACTCCTCGAGTTGGTCTCCCACTGGACTACAGAACCCGGTTACTTGTGCTCCCCTCCTTGGGTCTATCCTAGTGCAGAAAAGTAAATAATATACAAATGGTGACATCATCCGCAACCTGGAAGTGCCCCAATAAAAGAATATTACATACAAGTTTTTACATGAATGAAAATGAAAAACACTCATCTCACATAAAAATCCCCGGCTATTCAAACACGACGATCCAATATAACATATCCAGCAACACATAACATCACATGTCATCAACGTAAGTAAATATGCGCATCCCAATTGTCGTTGACATATAGCAACGAAACCGGCGATATCACATATTACACTTACGGTCACAGAAAAGAAAGTGTAAAACTACAACAGTTGCAATCCGCAACCGCTTTAGACATCGCATACCTAATCAAATGAAATACTTAGACATCGCATGCCTAACAATTATAAATCCCGCATTTTAGTCTCAAAATCGAAAACACTTTTCAATATAAAGTCGAGTAATTCAACAAGATTCCCGACATCCTGATCGAATGCTCGTCGCAAACTTTAGTAGGCGGCCGCACCCCCGACGCCGTCGACGAAGTGCACCAAGGCGGAACACCGCCGCCGCGAGCACCCGAACGGATGCTTTCGGCGACGGGGTTCTCCTACAGTCACTTGGTCGGGGCTATGGAGTGAGGCTGTCTATTAAGTTTACCCGGCGAGTATCCGCGTACACTACGTGATTGCGACGGACTTTTGATCACATCAAAATTCCGTGGCAACCGATCAAGTGAAACTAAAGTGCTGTGTTTATAACATTCATTCAGTTATCACATAACTTATTGCGAATTCCAATTATTGTATCACATTCCGAATAAGATAGAAAATGTTAAACTTTCCGATCGAACAATCGAACACCCAAGTTTTCCCGAAACAGCTCAACTCATGAAATAAGTTCAAAGACATTCACTTCGTGCCTCAGTACCAACTGTCCAGCCGTAGAAGGGTCAAGCCAACGCCTCACATGTGGCACGTCGTACTGCCCCAAACCCGAAGGTTCAAAGGGCAGTTCAAGACGGTCACATAATCGAGTTAAGGTTTGTTGTCTTCTAGAGGGACCATCACGTTACTTGCACTACTTAGAACGTCCTTAAACCACAGAAAAATCCAACACTTGGAAATTTTCCGACAGGGGAAAAAGTGGGTATTTATATCCGGTCGAACTTTTTAACATATTCTAAAATATCCGGAAAGCCACATAGACAAAGTCTGATAATCCGATCGAATCTGCGAACTCCCAAAACACCCAAGAAAACTCAACTCTTGAGTGATATTTTAAAATACCCAGAGAACTCAGCACTTGATAAAGGAAGTTACTGTGCAAAATAGGGAGGGTGACGTCACACTATTGCCGCGGAACCGCCGCATAAGCTAGGCTTATGCCGCGGTTCCGCCGCAATCTTGAAGTATCTTTGGTCAAATTTTGCACCGTAATTCTTATAATTCCCTGCTGAATTTTTTAAGCATTTTTAATCTGGAAAAAACCCAGTTTTTGAAAAAAGTCCAGAGAGCGTGAAATTTTAGGGTTTCGGGTTCGTTCGGGTTTCAAACTTAGTCTACGCATCGCCTAAGGCTCTAGCTAGGCTTTGATACCACTGTAGGGTTCCTAGGCACGATAATGAGGTCTCACAAGGCATCAACCATGCCAATTTCAATTTTTACAAGTGCCGAGAAACCCTAATACGGATCGTTAACTAGAATTTTAGGCGAAACAAAGAAACTAGTTAACAACTTAACTAAAAGAACGGAAATACAACCTTTGTAGATCCGGTCCTCCACCTCTATAGCTCCATGATGAAGTCTCCTTGCTGTCCAAATAGAATCCCGGGCTCTAGCGTCGGTTTCATCGGAGAAATGGGCGGGCTTGGTCGTCGGCTTCGATGCCGAAGATGATCTACGTCGAGGCAACACTAGATCAAGCTCCAACTTCACCAAGTCAAGAAACTTGTGAAGAAAACACCCTATACTACTTGGCAAGAGGTAGAGGATGAAGAAATAGGAAGTGGGTTCACTTTAGAATTGGATTTCTCACTCTTTTCATCAAATCACCATTGATGGTGTAAGCTTTTCTTCTTTGTAAAGATGATGAAGAAGAAGAAGATGAATATGATAAGTTAATCCTAATTCAAAAGAAAAATAATACTTATCATATATTTAACCATGGTCAAGTGTAGAGAATGAATCATGGTTAAGTGGAATGGTTAGGGTTAAGCATGAGACAAAAATGGTGGACTAGTTCAAAGCTTCATGAAGCTTCAATATACAAACAAAGAAAGCCACCATTTTCTCTTTATGCTTATTATTTTCCAAAAAGAATAAATAAATAAATAAATAAGAAACCAAAACCCTAACCATTCATATAACCATGGTTTAATCTTTACACAAATCCAAGTTAGCATGCATCATCAAACATGATACAAACTTATGCACAAAAATATATCACATATACAATGTGCACAAACAAGTGAGAAAAACCATTTAAAGTGAACCAATACTAGTTAATGCAAAGTAATATATCAAATATATAATTATGCATTAAATCATTAAATCAACACTTGATTTAACGATCCGGTCATATCGCATATAACCGACTAATATCCAATGTATCGGCTTATCGAATCAATCCTTGATTCGATAACTAGGTTATATCGCATACAACCATTCGATACATTCATCGCGAGAATGAAATACGGTATCACATACACGCATTATTCTCGGTCCCGCACATATCTCATATGCGCTCCTATTTCGTTTCGCTTGAGCCAGGAAACCTCTGTGTAGGACTCTAAAGACTCGTCAATACGCCGGCAGCAGGTGATGATCATATCAAACACCCACAAGCCGCAAGTGGTCTGCTAAACGTAACGACCACCCGGGTATTGAGCGATCAGAAGATCGACGAGCAAGCCCGCTCACACTCCTGTGAATCCAACCAGTAACACTTACCGTATAGTCCGGTCTGTTCGTCTGATATGTCGCATATCTCGCCTAGGGGTGGTAAACGTCAGACCCCAATAGCTCGATAAGTCATGCCGAAGTGAGGTCCATAACATGTGTGAAACTACTGATAACACTTACCAGTAGATCACAGCAACCCTGGCCAGGGATTTCCTGTTATGGCCAGTCGAGCATAGCGCAACATCAACCCCCAATACCGGGAGAGACAAATCCCCTCCTATCGCTCATTGCCTCCATGTGATTCGGGACTGTACCCAAAAAACCACCATTTTGCACGCCCTCTTGGACGTGGTAAGGTGGAAATCAAAGCACAGTGGGAACTACACAAGACTCTATGACGATCTCGGGTCAACAGACTACTCTGTACCAGTGTCACCAGAGAACTGCCATCTGACGTAAGGTATAATACCATCTGGGAGTTCTCGGCGAGTCTGTCCAGTGTACCCAGTCTCCACTGAGCACCCGTATATCATCTCTGATGTCAAACACCAATGGATATGGGATCATCCATCGCCCATCTGTATGGGTCGAGAAGGTATACGCTAGTCTACTCTGGTATATCGATGCCCTGTCTCGATACACCCATGACTAGGGACCTTGAAGGATGTACTTATGGACTACCATGTCACCACTAATATGATCCGCATCATAGTCCAGGTAGTCAAGTACACATCCTAAGGGCTTTACCGACATGTAACAGAGAGACAATCAATGTACACGTTAAGGTAAAGAGTAACCAGATAGCATACTATCATGTCGAGCAAGAAAGTCCTCCCTATATATGTCCCAGCATCCACTACAATATACATCCAATGTACAGTAATGTCCTCTAGGGCATACATATAACTAACACGTAGCATAGGAAACTCCTTCCCTATCAAGAGTATGTCATCCACGTACTCTATTAGGATCACCACCGTACTCCCTACTACCTTTTTGTATATACAAGGTTCATCTACCATTTTGATGAAGTCAAACTCTTTGACTACCATATCAAAACAGATGTTCCAACTCCGCGATGCCTGTTTTATCACATAAAACATCTTGCACACGTTTCCACTGCTCCCACTGTCTACGAAGCCCTCTGGCTGTGTACTTATAGACGCTTTTTTCTGAAACGTCATTTAGAAAAGCAGTCATGACACCCAACCGCCAGATATCGTAGTCATGGTATGTAGCCGTGGCAAGTAGGATCTGAATGGAATTAAGCATAGCTTTGGAAGTCTCAACTTTTCCATGTACACCAAGTAATCTTCTCAAGATATACTTGCTCCTGATGGGGATTTAACCCTTCAGATAAAGCAACCAAAGTCCATACTTTGTTGGTGTATAAGGATTCCATCTCAGATCGATAAGCATCCAGCCATTCTTACAGAGTCCCACTCCTGATGGCCTGCTCGAAACTAGTTGGGTCATCATCTCATGATGCAATCCTCGCTCCCACTGTCATAGAGAAAACCGAAGTATCTCTCAGGTGGGTGAGGAACCCTACTAGATCGGCGGAGAGGCTGATGTTCGTTGGAAACTATTGAATCCTTTGGTTCTACCAAATCATCAGCTGCAGTTTGTATAGCTGGAACCTTTCCAGTTCTACATAACAGACCTTGCCTTGAGCTTGTCCGGATTTTGCTTTTAAACTAGGCCAGACAACCCCAAATCTTAACAAACTTAAGATATGGGCTCTTCCCTTTCCATATCACACATGAAGTGGTAGGCAACTGATTTGATTTGAACCCTATTCAATAGGTATGCAACTTCTCAAGTGCATAACTCCCAAAAGGAAATAGGAAACTCAGTAGTACTCATCATAGAGCACAGCATATCACATAGGGTGCTATTTGCTCCGCCCCGATATACCATCGTGCTATAGTGTATACGGAGGAGTAATGTTGAGAGAGAATCTCATTCTCTTTTAGAATAGTCCAGAAATTCCGTGCTCAAGTATTCTCCTCCCTGGTCTCATCAAAGGACGTAATACTTATACCCGTATTTTGGTTCTCTACTTCTAACTTACATTCTGTGAATATCTCAAAAGGTTCGGACTTGTGTTTCAACAGGAACATATGTCTGAATCTTGAGAGATCATCAGAGAATATAATGATGTACAAAGAACCTGTCTTGGCAAGTGTAGACAGGAGACTTTCATACATCAGCATGTATCAATCCCAAGAGTTCACTAACTCTTTCTCTATTTCCAATAAACAGAGTTATGGTCATCTTATCTTTGTGACATGACCAGCAAGTTTCACAAGATGTAAATTTAATCAGATTTAAATATGCATCTAAATGTAACTTAGCTAGTCGGGTCGCATTGATATGACCTAGTCTACAATGCCTCAAGAAGGATTCGTTCATTTCTGAACTCTTCCTCTCGTGTGTATTCTGTATACTAAGAACTGTAGTTTGATTTAGAACGTCAATGCTTTTAGATAACGTGCCTGAACTGATCAACTCTTGATATAGGAAATGTTCAAAACATTATCCAACAATACAAAATTATATCCTTCTTTACTAATAAAGAGACTGATATGATGTTGTATATCAGGTTCGGTATCTAATAACATTTGTTTAGAATCAATGTATTCTGGTAATACAGGGTGACAGTGACCAACAGACTTGGCTGCAACACTTGCACCGTTTTTTGTCTCATGAAACTTATCACCCGTTCTCAGTTCTCTACCTTTCTGTAGCCCATGTAACAGATTACATATGCGGGATCCTGATCCGGTATCTCATACCCAGGACGTAAAGGATACTGAGAAACAGTTCTCTGTAATGAACACACCCGAAGAAGATGCATCAGCATGCACTTTCTCCGTTTGGGCGGCACGGGAAATCTGGTATTCCCTAATTTCCTGCTCTGTCTTATAACAATTATAAGTTGGAGCGGGACCAACGTTCCCCAGCTCAGTATAACAAGCGGGTTCGGTCAATACATCCGTATTATTATCTTGATTAAGGCGTGATATGGTCGCTACCTGGAGAGAGAGAGAAGAAAACACTCAGCGTATGCTCTTGCAAGATTAGATTGGTTATCTAATATATCTAATCAGGATGTCTCCCACTGTTTTAATCAAATCTTCCTTCAAACCCTAAAAGGAAATACTAGCCGGGATTAATTACATGCTACAAGTTCGCCAATCTTTCAGCCAGGCCAGTGTCGGTACTTTGTGGGAGGTTCCCCGTGCTTTCGCCCGGACCTAATTAAAGTAAACCTCGTTTTCCCAGAGGCGTAACCCCATTAACACCTTTCTAGACACCTACTTGATCAGCTAATTGTAATGTGTAAAACTCTCCCAGGAGTAACTCTTACTCGCAGCGGATATCGGGATCCAACTATCTCATAGAAGGTATGCAATCTCATTGCAAATTTCAACACTTGAAATTCCCGATAATATTTTACCCCTAGTGTGCTATGACCTTGATGCATGCCAAACAACCCATAGTCCGCTAATCAAGTTCAACCCGTACATTTCTTGATTGAATTAAACCCACCCGCACGACCCTTGACGCATGCCAAACAACGGCGTACGAATACCCTAATCCAATCGCATCGTATGCTAGCAGATAAGCACTAGTTAGCTACCGTACACTACGCCTTGACGCATGCCAAACTACCGCAGCACGAATACTAAGTAGTACTTATCTGAAATGACGGGAGGGCTATGCGGGTTTTTGAGAAAACCATGAGCGTAATGAACTTGATAACGTTGTAGAATCGAGTGATTTTAAATGGAGTGTTTTTGAGGCTTTTCTAGTTTTGCTAAAGGGGCCACTCCCGGTGAAGGGATCGTCGGCCCTTTCCTCATCGAATAAGGTGCAGGATATTTCACAAATATCACTATGCAAAGCAAGAACTATAGAAGCAATCAAAAGACAAACCGAGTTTGTAGCATCTGCTAGTTTCACTAAAGAGGTCACTCCCGGTGAAGGGATCTCGGCTCTTTCCTTATCGAATAAGGTGCTGGATGTTCTACAAGGAACACCGCTATGCAAAGCAAGAACTAGAGCTATCAGTTTTTAAACAAGTTTCTACAACATCTTAGGTTTCTTTTATTTCATTAATCTCATTAATGAAGTCCCATTTTATTATGCTTCACAAGCATCACATTTGAAACGAAATCTGCAATATAACATATATCTCATATATATAATATAAACATTAGTCTCAGGCAGTAATATGATCTCATCACAGAACATAGCAGCAGAAGAACATATATGAAATATTGGATATACTAGGACGTCCGTGTTTTCAATATGAGCCTGTATAAAACACGGATTCCACGGTTGTGATGAATAGCCAAACCCACATCCCTACACCCCTACGAGAGCGGCAAGCAACACTGCCAATTCTATGGTTAGGAGACCCGGTCTCGACTCCTCGAGATGGTCTCCAACTGGACCCTAGAACCCGGTTACTTGTGCTCCCCGACTTGGGTCTACCTAATGCGGAAAAGTAAATAATATATAACGGTGACATCATCCTCAGCCCGGAAGTGCCCCAATAAAAGAATATTACTTACAAATGAATTTTACACGAATGAAAAAGAAGAACTCTCATCTCACATAAAACCCCCGGCTATTTAAAACGCGACGATCCAATATAACATATCACAGCAACACATAATATCTCATATCATCAACGTAAGCAAGTATGCGTATCCCGATTGTCGTTGATGTATAGCAACGAAGCCGGCGATACACCACATACTACGCTTACGGTCACAGAAAAGAAAGTGTAAAACTACAACAGTTGGAATCCGCAACCTTTTTAGACATCGCATGCCTAACCAAATGAATTCCTTAGACATCGCATGCCTAACAATTATAAACCCCGCATTTTAGTCTCATTATCGGAAACACTTTTCAATATCAAGTCGGGCAATTCAACAAGATTCCCGACATCCCGATCGAATGCTCGCCGTAAACTTTAGTAGACGGCCGCACCCCCGGATGCCGTCGACGAAGTGGACTAAGGCGGAACACCGTTGCCGCGAGCACCCGAATGGATGCTTTTGGCAACAGGGTTCTCCTACAGTCACTTGGTCGGGGCTACGGGGCATGGCTGTCTGTTTAGTTTACCCGGCGAGTATCCGCGTACGCTACGTGATTGCGACGGACTTTTGATCACATCAAAATTCCATGGCAACCGATCATCGAGACTAAACCGCTAGATTTATAACATTCAAATTAGTTATCTCATAACTACCTGTGGATTCCAATTATTGTATCACATTCCTAATAAATAGACAATGTTAAACTTTCCGATCGAATAATCAAACACCCAAGATTTCCCCGATATATCTCAACACTTGAAATCAGTTTAAAAACATCCATCACATGCCACAGTACCAATGGTCCAGCCGTAGAAGGGTCAAGCCAACGCCTCACATGTGGCACGCCGTACTGCCCCAAGCCCTAAGGTTTAGAGGCAGTTCAAGACGGTCACATAATCGAATTAAGGTTTGTTGTCTTCTAGAGGGTCCACTGCATTACTTGCACGACTTAGAACGTTCTTAAACTTGAGAAAAAATCCAACTTTTGAAAAAATTTCCGACAGGGGAAAAAGTGAGTTATTGATATCCGTTCGAACCTTTTAACAGTTTCTAAAAATTATCCGGACAAAACTAAACAAAGTTAAATGATCTGATCAAATCAACGAGTCCCCAATACAACACTAGAAAACTCAACACTTGAGTGGAATTAAAAAATTCCCAGAAAAAAATGACAAGAAAGTACCTAAGAATAATTATATGAAATATGAGGGACTAAGTCTAAATTTTGGCCGCGGAACCGCCGCCAAACCCTTGGTTTGGCCGCGGTTCCGCGGTCATATGAGCGACTTAGTGGACCGTACTTCACAGTAATTCTTAGTTTTTCCTGCTTGTTTTTCTGAGCATTTTTAATTAGGAAAAAATCAACATTTTTGAAAATGTACAGAGAAGGGTAAAATCGGGGTTTTCCGGGTTCGATCGGACTTTAAACATCGCTCAGACTTCACCTAAAGCTCTAGCTTGGCTCTGATACCACTGTAGGGTTGCTAGGCACGCTCACAAGGTTCTACGAGGCATCAACCATGCCCGATTTAAAAATTAGCCGTGCCCAACAACCCGAAGCCGGATCTTTAAACTAGGGTTAAGGCGAAAAACAAGCATGTTAAACTCTTTAACACTAAGTGAGAGGGATTACAACCTTTGTAGATCCGGTCTTTCACTTCTTAAGCTCCGTGTTGAAGTCCCTTCGCTGCGATCATCGTGTTCCGGACTCTCGAGAGGGTTCACGAAGAGAATGATGCAACCTTGCTTCCGATCATCGATAACATAGATGATATACCTTAAAGTTTCATTAACACAAGCTAACACTCATAAAATGAAGTGAACACCCTCATCTAAATGGCAAGGGTAGATGAGGATGATGAAGTAGGATTTTTGCTCTCATTTATAATCTTTTTCTCACTCATTCTCATCACAAAAGCAAAACTAGAAAGCTTTTCAAGAAGGAACTCAACGAAGAAGAAGAATGAATAATCTTTTTCCTTTTGTGATGAACAATGAATTATTGTAGTGGTTACTGTAACAACCCCAAAATCTTTATACATTGTATTATCCCTCTTCAATAATATACCGTATTTATTTGTACTTGGTATTTTCCGTTTTCTATTAAATTTATTATTATTTTATTTCTCAATCTATTATGTATTTTTTCTAGGTACAATTTCTTTTTCTTATATTTAAGTTTTTAACTTCTCATTCTTATTTTTTCCTTTCATAAATATTTAACCCAAATCCATTATTCTTATTATCTACAGCCCATCTAAAAAGCCCATTTTCTTTTTAAGCAACATCATATATTTAATTCTAATTAAATATGTGTATGAACAACCTTATAGCTCATTTGTTAAGCCCTTGCATTGTTATTCCATAAGTCACATGTTCAAATCCCCATTCTTGCAATTATTTTTTATCATTTTTTATTCTTCTCATAACCTACAAATGAGACCTTTCATTTCCAAAATGAATGGTGACCTTTCATTTCTCTTTTAATTCTCATATTGAATGCATATATTATTATACATAATTCACCATTATACCATCTTTATTGGCCTCCTCCATCTTTTACTTCCTCATATTTTTCTATCTCTCACTTCTCCCTCTTCACCTAGAGTCCAAGAAGAAGAACATGAAGAAGTCTTCAGGAAGGTCTCGCTAGTAACGCGAGGCTATCGGCGGATAGACAAGCCCGGTGACAATACCGGCTTGTGCATATAAGTCCCTTCTCTCTCCCTCCCTCCCTCTCTTTATTCTTCTCTTTTCATATCTCGTGAACCCATTTTTATCCATATCGTAATCCTTAAGAGAAAAATAAACATAAACATATACATATATATAAGTCTAGATACATATGGTTATATATGGTTTAATAATATCTTATTACCTCTTGTTCAAATTAAAGTGTTTTCAATTCTTTGTTCATGACTATAAATATTTATTATGAGTAATGAGAACATAGATTTCATGACACAATATATTTACGATATCTCATGGAATCGGTTTGGTTATTAAAAGAAAAGAAGAAGTTTGCGTAAAAATTCTAGTTAATCTTTTTGCCGATTTTAGTATACATATCAATATCTTTACCTTTAAAATAATTTGTAGAAATTAATTTTTACTTCTGGAAATTTCATGAAATTTACATATGATAGAATATATTATTTTTTTTCATGCTGTAAAAATTTTAGATCGATCCGCATAACGGTTTAGCAATTATATCGTTTTTATTCACTGATCATAAAACAGAAAACTGCAGTTATCGGTCAACTTCTAAGACACATAACTTGGTATAAAATTATCCAAATTGAGAAAACTCAGGTGTTTTTGATATCTACATCGAAATATATAGATTTTATTAGTTTTAAGTTTTTACTGAAAACTGACGTAAAATATAGAAAACTGCGTTACAATATTAAGTGACGGATCTGGACAGAATCTGTTCCGATTCGCACACTGTTTTTAAATTTGACATAACTCGAACACCCGATGTCCGTTTGTGAAAAAATTTAGATGCGTATATGCACCATTGATAGAACTATAATTTTCTGTATATTATATTACTTAGTAATGCATGAAACAACCTGATATAGGTTTTGCAATAGAATATATAGTTGCTGTGTAGAAATCTGAATTTCTGTTTTAAACGCTGATATTAAAATGATCATAACTAGAGCTTCAGAAATCCAAATCTTATGAATCTTGGTGTTTTGGATAATTACATCGAAAGACCTAAAATTTTCTAATAATCTTCATAATCTGAAACCTGATGGAAATTAACTCAAACTGCATTTTTAAAATATGTGACGGTGCCGAATAGATTCTGATCTGTTTTGCGCGACGATACAAAAACATATATATCTCTCAAACCGGTAGTCGTATTTAGGTGAAACTGGAATTCTCGCAAGCAAAACATTTAGAGCCATATCTCTGTTTATATTCTGCATCCGTTCAACTTGATTAATTAGTCGTACATAATATTTCTTTACAGCATTGTTTATGGTAGTTACTCGAATAATATACTTGACTCATTTCATGCTATTTGAACATGTATACATATTTATCTTGATCATTAAATTATTGTATGTACATAAAGACGGTAATTAAATACTTGAGTTGTATTTTGAAAACTATACAAAAGTATTTTTACATAAAACCCCCTCAAGTTTTATAAATTACTCTAAGGACCTTAGCAATTATAAGATTTCAATTCACATTTCTAATTGTCTGACTCGGGTTTGAGTCTGATTAATCTGACTTGAATATGATTCAAGTCAATCTATAATCTACAAGATTCTAAGTCAATATGAACACATGAATCCATGAATACAATCATCAATTTACACAACTTGACCGAACCGAACCATGGATATATATTCCTTTTACACGATTCTCAGTATTCCATTTACATGACTCTACGGTTATAACCGTTTCCTGATATCATGGTTTCGGTCAGTCAGTCAATCAATCATACAACCAACACAATTTACAAGATAACAATACAAATAAGATATCGCGGGGTTTAAGGGGTAGATTGGTACGGAAGGTGTTAAAGGTGACACGAGGTGGTCAGATTTAACACACCTAACATGAATCCAGTTGTTGTTGTACCGTGGCATAAACGGTTCCTTGTACTATACGTGCCCCTAGTCTCTGGCATATAGAGACTCCCCTCGTATACACTGGCATCCTTCTGTACCAAGCTACAAATAACAGCGTTAACATAACATTACAACAATTGTATACACTTTAAAATACATCTTCTTATTCTGTATTATTCTACTTCCCTCTTACCTTTGGGACTTACCGAGCGACCTGTTCGCTGACGACATTCTGTTTCTCTCTTATTTGAATGTCGTCAGGTGATTTGGACCCGGCAGAGATTGAGCCATCGCAAGAAGACTTGGAGCAGTTTACTGAAGACCCTGCGCTGTAGTTTCATTGTACACTTTTCCTTTCTGTACTTTTCATTTCCTGTTATGCCACTGTTTAGGCATCTTATTATTTCAGTTGTATTTCCTTTTCATGTATTAAGAATGTTAATAAATAAAAGTTGTTGTTCTTTTTATTCTTATTTCTTGTGTATTTATTTTATATTGCTTAGATACGCTTAGCGTATGTACTTCTGAGTATATGCGTAGCGGACCTCGTCGCGTCCCCTTCGCCGTACACTGGGAAGCGGGGCGTGACAGTTACAAATCTAACCAAGGGTTAAGCATGAAAGAGTTAACCCTTGAAGAGAGTTAACTAGAGTTAATGGTTTGGATTGGGTTAACATAATATCTTCACAAAATATCAAACAACCACAAAGTCAAAGCTTCATGGAAGCTTCACGCAAAAGCTAACCCTAATCCAAACCCTAACCAAGTTTAAACCCTAAACCATTGTTAAATTTGTAACCCTAACATGTTACAATATTATATATCACATATACAATATATTTTGTAACAATATAAAATAATACAATTAACATATATCGCATATATATCAATGTATTATCCCGTGAGAAAATGAATCTTTTAGTGAGCTAATATTAGTTAATGTAATTTAATATATCATATATATTATTATATATTAAATTATCGAATCAACACTTGATCCGACAATCCGGCTATATCGCATATAACCGACTAATACGATGACCCGGCTATATCACATATACCCGACCGATATCTCATATCGCGAGAATCCAATACGGTATCACATACCGCATTATCCTCGGTCCCGCACATATCACATATGTGCTCCTACTCCGTTTTGCCTGAGCCAAGAACCTCTGTGTAGGACTCTGAAGAATCGTCAATACGCCGGCAGTAGGTGATGATCATATCAAACACCCACAAGCTGCAAGCGGTCAGCTAAACGTAACAACCACCCAGGTATTGAGCGCTCAGAAGATCAACAAGTAAGCCCGTAGATTCTCCTGTGAATCCAATCGGTAACACTCCCATACAGTCCGGTCTCTTCGTCTGATATGTCGCATATCTCGCCTAGGGGTGGAAAACGTCAGACCCCAGTAGCTCGATAAGTCATGTCGATATGAGGTCTATAACAGTTCGAGAAACTACTTATAACACTTACCAGTAAATCTCAGCAACCCTGGCCAGGGATTTTCGGTTATAGCCAATCGAACACAGCGCAACATCAACTCCCTATACCGGGAGAGACGAATCCCCTCCTATCGCTCATTGCCTCCATGTGATTCAGGACTGTACCCAAAAGCCACCTTTTTGCACGCCCTCTTGGACGTGGTATGATGGAAATCAAAGCACAGTGGGAATCACACAAGACTCTATGACGATCTCGGGTCAACAGACTACTCTGTACCAGTGTCACCGGAGAACTGCCATCTGACGTGAGGTATAATACCATCTTAGATTTCTCGGCGAGTCCGTCCAGTGTACCCAGTCTCCACTGAGCACCCATACACTATCCTTGATGTCCAACTCCGATGGATATGGGATCATCCATCGCCCATCATATGGGTCAAGATGCGTATACGCTAGTCTACTCTGGTGTATCGATGCCCTGTCTCGATACACCCTCGACTAGGAACAGTTATAGGATGTACTCGTCGACTACCGTGGCCCCACTAGTATGATCTCATCATAGTCCCAGTAGTCGAGTACATATCCTAAGGGCTTTATCAACATGTAACATAGAGACAATCAGAGTACTTGTTAAGATAAAGTACAACCAGATAGCATACTATCATGTCGAGCAAGAAAGTCCTCCCTATATATGTCCTAGCATCCACTACAATATACATCGTATGTACAGTAATGGCCTCTAGGGCATACATATAACTAACAAGACTAGGTCATATCAATGTGACCCGACTAGCTGAAGTTACATTTAGATGCATATTTAAATTAGTTTGAATTTACATCTTGTGAAACTTGTCGTTCATGTCACAGAGATAAGATGACCTCAGCTCCGTTTATTGGAAACAGAGAAAGAGTTAGTAAACTCTTGGGACTGATACATAGTGATGTATGAAGGTCCCCAGTCTACATATGCCAGGACTGGTTCTTTGTACTTCCTTACATTCACTGATGATCTTTCAAGATTCGGACACATGTTCCAGTTGAAACAAATGTCTGAAGCTTTTGAGAAATTCATAGAATATAAGTCAGAAGTAGAGAACCAAAACGGGTATAAGTATTATGTCCTATGATGAGATCAGGGAGGAGAATACTTGTGCATGGAATTCTTGGACTATTCTAAAGGAGAATGAGATTTTCTCTCAGTATTACTCATCTGAATACACCACAGCACAATGGTGTATCGGGGCAGAGCAATCGCACCCTATGAGATATGGTGTACTCTATGATGAGTATTACTGAGTTACCTATTTCATTTTGGGGGTTATGCACTTGAGAAGCTGCATACCTATTGAATTGGGTTCGAATCAAATCAGTGCCTACCACTCCATATGAGATATGGTATGGGAAGAGCCCATTTCTTAAGAAAGTTAAGATCTGGGGTTGTCCGGCCTATGTCAAAAGCAAAATACGGACAAGCTCGAGGCAAGGTCAGTTCTGTAGAACGGGAAGGAGTTCCAGCTATACAAACTACAGCTGATGATTTGACAGAACCAAAGGATTCAATAGTCCCCGACGAACCTCAGCCTCTCCGCCAATCTAGCAGGGTTCCTCACCTGCCTGAGAGATACTTTGGTTTCTCGATGACAGTGGGAGCGAGGATTGCATCATGAGATGATGACCCAACTAGTTTCGAGTAGGCCATCAAGAGTAGGGACTCTGTAAGAATGGCTGGATGCTTAGCGATCTGAGATGGAATCCATATACACCAACAAAGTATGGACTTTGGATGCCATATCTGAAGGGTTAAATCCCCATCAGGAGCAAGTATATCTTGAGAAGATTACTTGGTGTAGATGAAAAAGTTGAGACTTTCGAAGCTAGACTTGTTAAAGGTTTTCGTTATTGACCAAGCGTGGATAATGATGAAACCTTTTTCCAATGCTCGTGCTTAAGTCCATCCGGATCCTACTTGACATTGCTACATACCATGACTACGATATCTGGTGGTTGGATGTCATGACTATATTTCTAAACACTGATTTAGAAGAGAACGTCTATAAGTACATAGCCAGAGTGCTTCGTAAACAGTGGGAGCGGCGGAAACGTGTGCAAGTTGCTTTACAGGTTAAAGCAAGCATTGCGAAGTTGGAACGTCTGTTTTGATGTGGTAGTCAAAGAGTTTGACTTCATCAAAATGGTAGATGAACCTTGTATATACAAAAAGGTAGTAGGGAGTATGGTGGTCCTCGTATTGTATGTGGATGACATACTCTTGATAGGGAAGGAGTTTCCTATGCTACGCTCGGTCAATCTCCTCTTATCACATGGATTCTCAATATATGATCAAAGTGATGCCTCCTAAATCCTAAGTTTTATATCTATGAGATAGATCTAAATGGTTGTTAGGATTCTCACTAGGTATAGTGAGATGGTATCAATCGATCCTGGGAAGAATCACTGGATAGCTTCCAGGGTGGTAAGGAAGACTGAATGTCAGTCACAGGCATTGTCTTTACCCTTAGTGGAGGGGCGGTGTGTTGGAAGAGTTCCAAGCTAGATATCGTGGCAAACTAGACGATAAAGGCTGGTGACATCGCTATCAAAGATACTACCAAAGAGGCAGTTTGGGTGTATATTAGTTCATGAGATGAACTATGTTCCTACCATTGTGTGACAATGGAGGTGAGGCTTTGGCCCAGGAACCCTGGTCCCATCAGTGACCCAGACATATTCCAAGGCAGTATCACCTGATCAAAGAGATATATGATCTCCAGGGAGATCAAGGTTAGGAGAGCAGACTGAGAGGACAACACGGCGGATCCACTCACAAAGGTCTTTTCCCAGAGAGAGACTTTTATGGGAAGGTTGAGTATGAGATACTGCAACCACTGCTACAGATGGCCCTAGTGCAAGTGGGAGATTGTTAGTTATATGTATGCCCTAAAGGCCATTACTATACATGAGATGTATATAGTAGTGGATGCTGGGACATATATAGGGAGGACTTTCTTGCTCGACATGATAGTACACTATCTGGTTACTCTTTATCTTAACATGTACTCTGATTGTCTCTATGTTACATGTTGATAAAGCCCTTAAGATGAGTACTTGACTACCAGGACTATGATGCAGATCATACTAGTGGGGCCTGGGTAGTTCATGAGTACAACCTTCAATGTTCCTAGTTGAGGGAATATCGAGACGGGGTATCGATATTCCAGAGTAGACTAGCGTATATCTTCTCAACCCATGTTATGGGCGATGGATGATCCCATATCCATTGGTGTTTGACATCAGAGAAGGTATACGGGTGCTCAATGGAAACTGGGTATACTGGACGGACTTACCGAGAACTCCCAGATGGTATTATACCTCACGTCAGATGGCAGTTCTCTGGTGACACTGGTACAGCTTAGTCTGTTGACCCGAGATCGTCATAGAGTCTTGTGTCTCTCCCACGATGCTTTGATTTCCACCCTACCATGGCTCTACTGAGTCGTGCAAACAGGTGGTTTTTAGGTACAGTCTCGATTCACATGGAGGCAATGAGTGATAGGAGGGGATTCGTCTCTCCCGGTATTGGGGGTTGATGTTGCGCTATGCTCGACTGGCCATAACCGGAAATCTCTGGCCAGGGTTGCCGTGATTTACTGGTAAAAGTTATTAGTAGTTTCATGCTTGTTATGGACCTTACATCGGCATGACTTATCAAGCTACTGGGGTCTGACGTTTACCACCCCTAGGCGAGATATGCGACATATCAGATGAACTGACCGGACTGTGTGGTATGTGTTACTGATTGGATTCACAGGAGTGTGAGCAGGCTTGCTCGTTTATCTTCTGATCACTCAATACCCGGGTGGCCGTTACGTTTAGCAGACCGCTTGCGGCTTGTGGGTGATTGATATGATCACCACCTACTGCCGGCGTATTGACGAGTCTTTAGAGTCCTACACAGAGGTTTCCTGGCTAAAGCGAAACAAAATAGGAGCGCTTATGAGATATGTGCGGGACCGAGAATAATACCAGTATGTGATACTGTATTCTATTCTCACGATTTGTATCATCAGTCGGTTATATGAGATATAGCCGGGTTACCGAATCAAGTGTTGATTCGATATATTGATACACTAGATATTAGTCGGTTATATGAGATATGACCGGATCATTAAATCAAGTGTTGATTTAATGATTTAATGTATAATTATATATATTTGATATATTACTTTACATTAACTAGTATTAGTTCACTTAAGATTGATTTTCTCACTTGATGTGCATAAGTTGTATATGTGATATATATTTGTGCACTAGTTTGTATCATGATTGATGATACATGCAAACTTGTGTGTGTGTATGAATTACACCATATTTAAGATAATGGTTTGGGTTTTTATTTATTATGGTAAAACAAAACGATGGCTTTCTTTGTCTTGGCTTGAAGCTTCATGAAGCTTTTAAGCATCTTTGACAAAGTCCACTCATTTTGTTTTGCATAAGATTTTCAATAACCAAACCATTACCTCAAACTAGGGTTTAGTCTCTACAAAGGTAAACTCACCCATGGTTGCATTATGATAGACTTCACTTGATTATTCTTTTTAGATAATTCATTATCATTATTCTTTTCTTTCTTCTTCTTCTTCAAGAAGAAGAAATGCTTGCTAGAAATTTTTCAAGTGAAGAAAAAGAGTGAGAAATCCAAATCCAAATTGAACCCACTTCCTATTTCACCATCCTCTACTACTTTCCATTTAGTTTAGGGTGTTCTTTTCACAAAGTTCTTGACCTAGTGGAGATGGAGCTTGAGTTTGAATCTCCTTGACGTAGATCATCTTCGGCCTCGAAGTCAACGACCTATCCCATTCATTTCTCCGAGGAAACCATCTCTAGAGTCCGGGATCACGATGATCGCAGTAAAGGGACGTCAACACCGAGCTTTAGAAGTGAAGGACTGGATCTACAAAGGTTGTAATCCCAAACTCTTAGAAGTAAAGTTGTTTACTTGCTTATAGTTTTCGCATAATCTCTAGTACACGATCTTGGTTAGGGTTGTTCGGCACGGCTAATTTTTTGAATCGGGCATGGTTGATGCCTTGTAGACCCTAGTGACAGTGCCTAGTACCCCTACACCACTGTACATTGATTGCCACCCTACCATGGCTCTACTGAGTCGTGCAAACAGGTGGCTTTTGGGCACAGTCCCGAGACACACGAAGACGATGAGCGATAGGAGGGGTTTCGTCTCTCCCGGTATTGGGGGTTGATCCTGTGCTGTGCACGATTAGCTATATCAGTAAGTACCTGGCCAGGGCTGTTGAGATTTACTGATAAGAGTTATCAGTAGTTTCTCGATCTGCTATAGACCATTCATCGGCACGACTTATTGAGTTATTGGGGTCGACGTTACCATCCCTAGACTCGATATGCAGCATATCTGATGAAAAGACCGGACTGTACGGTAGTGTTTCCGGTTGGCTCGACGGGAGTTGTGACAGGTTCGCTTGTTTTCTTCTGATCGCTCAATACCCGGGTGGCTGTTACGTTTAGCTAACCTCTTGCGGCTTAGGGGTGCTTGATATGATCATCACTCACTGCCGGCGTATTGACGAGTCTTAGAGTCCCACAATAGAGTTACCTAGTCCAGGTGAAACGATGTGGTGTGCATATGGGATATGCGCGGGGACCAGATTAAAGGCGCGTATATGATACCATATATTAATCGGGCGGTTTGCTATTTGTCAGGTCATATGTGATATGACCGGTTTGCTAAATCAAGTGTTGATTTATCATTGACCATTAGCCTTTTCACTTTAAACACTTCTTGTCTTTTGTTGTATGCAAGCATGAATGCATTTATTCTCATTGATGCACATATGGATGTGCATTCACACATACATGCATACAGAATTCTATCATGGTTGTTGATATAGTGGATGATGGCAATATAAGACTCACACCTTAATAAATATGTTGATATTTATATTTGGAAAAGAAAATGGAAATGGAAATTCTATCATGCTTGATTATTTTATTCACCCACTAACCTTTGCATTAACCTTGAGTTAATTTCCATGTCCATTTTGCATCCAAAAGAAAATATCTTGATATTTATTCACTTGAGTTAAGAGTGAGAAGAAGAAAATATATATTTTTTCTTTTCTCATTCTTATCTTTTTATCATTATCTCTGTTAGTGTATATGCCCTAGAGGCCATTACTGTATCATACCAGTTTGTATATTACTTGATGGAAGCTTGGGATATTCACCTTGTATAGACAATCTTGCTCAATATAGTAGTATGCTACTTGGTTTGTTTCTACTTTAATGTGTGCATGTGTTTCTTATAGCATATCGCCTTACACATTAGTAGAGCCCTTAGGATCTTTGCTTGATTACCAGCGTTGTGATGGCAGTCACACTCGTGGGGGCTGGGTAATCCACAAGCACATCCTTATGCATGTCCCTAGTCGTAGGACTATCGAGACAGGGCATCGATACTCCGGAGTAGACTAGCGTATACCCGAATAGAAAGTCTTAGGCGACCTAGCTGTAATCTAATCCGCCGAATCCTGTCAAAATGTCTACGCTTCTCATCTCACCTTGGGAGACGGTCTATCCCACAGCCGTCAGTACGCCGTACTTGAGATAGTATGCGGGTGCTCGTTAGGTTACGAGTACACTGGACAGGACTCATCGGGATCTGTTGGTTGGTACTATACCTATCGTCAGTTATCAGTTCCCAGGTGACATGAGTACAGCTTAGTCCGCTGACTTGACACTGTCACTTCGCCTCGAGTGTGTTCCCACTGTACTTAGATTACTACCCTACCACGGCTCAAAAGAGGCGTGCAAACAGGTAGTAGTTGGGTGCAGTCCCGAAGCACTTGGAGGCAGTGACGGTTAGACAGGATTCGTCTCTCCCGGTATTGGGGGTTGATATCGCGCAGTGTCTAGGAGAGCCATTACACAAAGTCCCTGGCCAGGGCAAGCGAGATATACTGGTAGGTTTCCAGTGTTATCTCAGGGTGTTCTGGGCTACACTCCGATACGACTTGTACCGTTATTAGGGGACTGACGTTTACCGCCCCCTAGGCCCGCCATGCGATATTCTCAGACGAACAGACCGGACTGTACGGAGATTGTCACATTCAGGCTCAGTAGGAGTTCAGATGGGTTTCACCTCGTCCGTCTTCTTATCGGCATCTACCTGGGGACCGTTACGTACAGCTAGTGCCGCTTGCGGTCTGTGGTTAAACCCACTGCCAGCGTAGTATCGGGTCTTTAGAGTCCCACACAGAGGGTTATTCTCTTTTGGGCAAAACAGAGTAGAGGTCGCATGGTTTTGCGACAGGGTTCATTCACATCCGGGCACTTGTGCACGTTTGGTGTCCGGACAGTTGTTACTAGCGGGCTCTGGTTTGAGCCAGATCCTATTATATGCTTTGGGGTTAGTTTTATCTCATAGTATTCATGCTCCTCGGAACACGAATGCGGGTGTGTATGCACAGTTGACTGATGTAGAGGAAGAGGATTCTCATTAGGGTTTTGGTACGGGTGTGTATGCACAGTTGACGGTTGTCATTTACCAAACCCTAATGAATATGTGAAATATCAATTGATAATGTTATTTAAATGAAATTGGGTTATGGTTAGGGTTTGTTCACTTGTTGACCAAGGTTGACTTGTTGACCAAGGTTGAAACATTGACCATCATCATTTCTTTCCAAAGATGCTCTTTGATCTTTGCAAAAACATTTAATGTGAAATGATAATGGTCTTATCAAACCAATCATCACCTTTTTCATTTTGGATTAATATTATTAATTAGATAATTCACATATATTATTATGGTTGTAAAAACCATTCTCATTCTATCATATTGATTCTCTCTCATCCTTTCTTCTTCCTCTTCCTCTAGCTCAAGGAAAACTCATTTCATGTGTTGAGAAACATTTCCTCGGAGATAAAACACCAAAGCCACTCTCTACTCATCCTAAGGTTGAAGGTCTAGCAAGCCGGACACTTTAGTTTTCTCAAGTTCGTGAAAGAAGCTCAAGGTAGAGACCCTCAGGTGAATCCATCTTCGGCAAGAGAACGCGACGAGGAACGAACCATCCGACCACCACAAAGAGCCCATGAGAAGGAGTTCAAGTTGAGGTATAACCCCTAACCGAGTAGGAAAAGCTCTAGTTAGTTGCTAGTGTGTAGTTTTGTAAATCGATGTTCAACACCCCAATACTTATGGGGAGGCGGAAATATGAATAACAATCTTGTTCTATGGTTAAACATCGAATAACCGTATGAATCGTTTGTTGGAGATAGTGCCCTCAGAGTCAATTATTGGGTCACAGGCACGTGATTGCAATGATTGAGGGGAGGACCTATCCCGGTAGGACAGTCTTACTCGAGATGATAGTATGCTATCTGGTTTATCTTTATCATCGTGTACTGCTTTAGGTGACCTTTCGAGTCGCTATTACACGTTGATAAAGCCCCTTGGATTCTTGCTTGACCACCAGCAGTATGAGGGCGATCATATAAGTGGGAGCTGGGGGTCTACAAGCATATCCTTAAAAGGTCCCTAGTCGTGGGAGATTCGAGACAGGGCATCTTTTCTCCAGAGTAGACTAGTGTATACAGTCGAGACCCCGACGAGGGGCGGTGGCCGGTCTCACAAGCCACTGGTGTCAGTTGGTTCACCTAAGATGTATACAGGTGCTCATTGGGTTATGAGTACACCGGACAGGACTCGCCGGGAACCTGCTAGTTGGGATATACCAGACGTCAGATAGCAGTTCCCAGGTGACATGTGTACAGGTTAGTTCATCGACCTGGGATCGTCATTTGTCTCGTGTGAGTTCCCACTGTACTTTGATTACTACCCTACCACGGCTCAAAGGAGTCGTGCAAACAGGTTTTAGTTGGGTACAGTCCCGAGCCACATGGAGGCAGTGAACGGATCTGCAGGGGTTCGTCTCTCCCGGTATTGGGGGTGAGGTCGTGCTGTGTCTAGGAGAGCCAGAACATGAAAAGTCCTTGGCCAAGGCAGGAGATTTGCTGGTAGGTATTCCAGTAGTATCTCAGAGTGTTCTGGGCTACACTCCGACACGACTTGTACCGCTTTTGGGGGTCTGACTTTTACCAACCCCCTAAGCCCGCCATGCGATACTCATAGACGAACGGACCGGACTGTACGGATATTGTCGCTGACAGGCTCAGTAGGGTGTCAGGATGAGTTCGCTCATCGACGTCCCTTTTGGTCAATACCTGGTGGCCCGTCACGTATTGGCTTATACCTCTGACGTGCTAGTGGTTAAATCCACAGCCACAGTATTGACGAGTCTTTAGAGTCCACCACACAGACAGTTACTCAAGTTTCGGGCGAAACGCTGTAGAGGCCGTATGGAGATATGGCAGGGTTCGATCGGATACGTGCGGTATTGCACGGATCGCGATCGGACAGTTTTTACTAGCCGGCTTTGGCTTAAGCCGGATCCTAGTATAAGATAGTGTAGTTTTGTCTCTTTGCATTTGTGTTCAGCGGGAATACAAACGCGGGCATGTATTTGCAGTAGCGGGGTTTTCCTGTAATTTATTACGGGATCGGTTTTCCGGGGTTACCAGTTTGCATTCCGTTCCGGCCGGTTTTCTCTTTTTCCTTCCCGGTCGGACTTTTCGTTGGAGGGTGTTAATTGCAAATTTGCAATTAACATTTTTGTGAGGGGTTTCTTTGCATGAGTGTGGATTATGATTTGACCATCATCATGAGATTCCCTTTTGGTCCATTCCATTGCTTTTCATTTGATGGTGCTTTGATTTGATGAGTTTGGAAAATGGTTGTGATAGATATTCCTTTTTATATACACACCATTTTTCCTTCACTTAATTTCCCACTTGATATTCCATCATTCTTTTGTGAGTGGGCCGGCCACTATTCTGCCCAGGGAAAATTAGATGGTTTTCATTTGTGTGTGCAAATTAATTCCTTGTTGTCATTTTTGGTGGACCCCCTTCTTCATGATTGGCTGTGAAGTGTTAATTCTTTTTAGCATGGTTTTTATTTATAAACATACACTTCACACTTTTTTCCAGTGAGTTTTTTTCTTTGGCCGAGCTCTTTTAAAAGAGGTGCTCATTTTTCTTTGATTGGATGATCCATTCTTTAGCAAGCTTTGATCCATAAAAATAATTGTGCAAAATTCCTCCAACCATGGCAACCTCATACACCCCTAAAGAGACAAGCTTCTACACTATTCTATAGCAAGCCTTGGACGCGTCGGCTAGCCAACTTCGCGCCCGAGTTGCCTCGGTCAAGAGGCGGGAGCCCGTAAAAGATTCCGGCTACGTGGTGCCCCTTTCCGACGAGCGAGGAGGTGACGGAGATTCCGCATGAGATCGGAGTGGAGATGAAGACCGGAGGACTCGGATCGCTTGGTATACTTCTCTACTCTTTTCTTGTTTGCTAGCTAGCTAGGTTAATGGCCCGATCCGGGTGAAAAGTCCGCGGTGGTGCCGTTTTGCAAAGTTCGCAAAGTTTTTGTTTTCCGCGTTTCCGGCGTCGGATCGACGGCCGGGGCGCCCCCGCGGGCTTACATCGTTTGCTAAACAAGTTTTAACAAAAGCTATAGAGTTCTAAACTACTATGTTAAGAGATTAAACCAAACGTTTCTAGTCCTTCGTCTTTATGTTATCTATGGCCTCTTTGGATCTTCACGTCCTCCTTGGCTTCCTTCCGTGATAGACGATCCACCCGAGAACCCTAATCAAAGCTATAACCTCTAAACTTGAGGTTACTTAGTTTCTCTAGTTGCTAAATAGAGTAGCTAAGGTGATGTAGAGATGGGTTATGGAGTAATTAGTCTTTCCTAATCCTTGTTCTCAACTCATGAGGGGTAGGATTAGGCTTTGGTGAAGGAGAGAGAGCTTGAAGAGAGAGAGTGAGAAGATGATAATGATAATAATAATAATAATGAAATAGCTTCTCACTTGATATATGAAACATAATGAATAAAAAGAAATGAATAATATGAGATTATTCATCATGTTTCATAAATGCAAGTGGGTGATTCATTATGTGAGTCATTAAGCATTTAATAATGCATTAATGACATGATGAATCACTCACAATGAGTCACTAAATCATTAAATGAAAATGCCACCTCTCCCTCCATGTCACATCCTTCTAGAAGCTTCTCAGAAAATTACGAGAACGCCCCTCTCATCCGTGAAAACACGGAAAAACTTTAGACTGTATAAATCCAATAACCTGATACTAGAATCTGGCTTAAACCAAAGCCTGCTAGTAAAAACTGTCTGAATGTCGTACGTGCGTTTAAACACATACGCGTTCGAACCTTTGTCGTAAAACCATACGACCTCTATATCTTTTCGCCTGGGTTTGGGAAATCTCTGTGTGGGACTCTAAAGACTCAACTACTACGCTGGCAGTGGGTTTAACCACAGACCGCAAGTGGCACTAGCTGTACGTAACGGTCCCCAGGTAGTTTTCGATAAGAAAGCCGATGAGATAACCCATCTGAAATCCTACTGAGCCAGTCCATGACAATATCCGCGCAGTCCGGTCTGTTCGTCTAAGAGTATCACATGTATGGTCTAGGGAGGTGGTGGACGTCAGACCCCTAATAACCGTACAAGTCGTGTCGGTATGGCTCAAGACCACCCGAGAATCTACTGATCAGTCCATCAGTAATTCTCAATCAACCCTGGCTAGGGACTTATGGTAATAACCAACCGACGACAGTGCGATATCAACTCCCTATACCAGGAGAGACGAATCCCTAGCAGTCGCTCACTGCCTCCACGTGGCTCGGGACTGTGCCCAACTAAAACCTATTTGCACGACTCCTTTGAGGCGTGGTAGGGTAATAATCAAAGCACAGTGGGAACTCAAACGAGACAAATGATGACTTTAAGTCAACAGACTATCTGCACACATGTCACCTGAGAACTGCTATCTGACGTCAGGTATAATACCATCCAGTCAGTTCTTGGCGAGTCCTGTCCGGTGTACTCACACCCAGTGAGCATCTGTATACAATCTTAGGTGAACACCACCAATGGTTGCGGGACCAATCCATCACCCCTCGTCAGGGTCTAGATATGTATACACTAGTCTACTCCGGAGTATCGATGCCCAATCTCGATACTCCTGCGACCAAGGACATCTAAAGGTGTGCCTATTGACTATCCAGCTCCCACTAGTATGACTGCCATCACAACGCCGGTAGTCAGACAAACACCCTATGGGCTTTATCAACATATATATATATAAATACCAAGTAAAATATATCATACGTTAAGACAAAGTCAAACCAAATAGCGTACTATCATATCAAGCAAGACTGTCATGTACATACATATCCCAAGCATCCTATACAATGTAGGCCTCTAGGGCATATATATCCAACAATCTCCCACTTGCACTAAGGCCTATAATTGCTGCAATGAGTACCCACTGTCTCTACCAGATCCAGTTGCTGGCGTACCGCATGCCCAACATCTCAAATAACCTCTCGAACTGTACTTGAGGAATGGCCTTGGTGAATGGATCTGCCGTGTTGTCTTTTGTGTCCACTCTCCGTATCTCGATCTCCCGACGATCCACGATCTCCCTGATCAGGTGAAACTGCCTTAAGATATGCCTGGATTTCTGATGGGACCTTGGTTCCTTCGCTAAAGCTACAGCTCCATTGTTATCGCAATACAAAGGTATTGGATTGGCAATGGACGGAACCACCTGAAGTTCAGAAATGAACTTCCTCATCCAGATGGCCTCTTTTGCGGCTTCACTAGCAGCTATATACTCAGCCTCCATAGTTGAGTCTGCGACGGTATCTTGTTTGGAACTCTTCCAACATACCGCCCCTCCATTGAGGGTAAACACAAAACCCGAAATGGATTTAGAATCATCTTTGTCACTTTGGAAGTCGGAGTCGGTAAAAGCCTCTACCTGGAGGTCCCCATTACCGTAAATCAAGAACATCTCCTTAGTCCTTCTCAGGTACTTGAGAATGTTCTTCATCGCTATCCAATGTTTCTCACCTGGGTCAGACTGATACCTGCTTACTACACTAAGTGCGTAAGCTACATCCGGTCTGGTATATAACATCGCATACATTATTGATCCTACCGCCGAAGCGTAGGGTATAATGCCCATGCGAGCCCTCTCTTCATCAGTCTTTGGAGACATCTCTTTGGAGAGGGTGATTCCGTGACAAGCGGGCATATTGCCGCGCTTGGAATCTTCCATACTAAATCTCTTTAGTATAGTGTCTATATACCTGGACTGTGAAAGTCCCAATGTTCTATTAGATCTATCACGATAGATCTTAATGTCCAGAATGTATGATGCATCTCCCAAGTCTTTCATGGAGAATTTTTGTGACAAGAAGAGCTTTACTGATTGTAGTATAGGGATATCATTCCCTATCAGTAGTATGTCGTCGACGTATAAAACGAGGAAGACTACTGCTCCTTCTACAATCTTCCTATAAATACATGGTTCATCTACATTTTTGATAAAGTCAAATTCCTTGACTGTTTCATCAAAGCAGATGTTCCAACTCCGCGATGCTTGCTTTAACCCATAAATGGATTTAAGCAATTTGCACACTCTTCCGCTGCTCCCACTGTCTAAGAAACCTTCTGGTTGATCCATGTAAACACTCTCTTCTAGATGTCCATTTAGAAAAGCTGTTTTTACATCCATTTGCCAGATTTCATAGTCATGGAAGGCAGCAATGGCAAGCATGATCCGAATGGATTTAAGCATAGCTACTGGTGAAAAAGTTTCATCATAGTCCAATCCTGGTCTTTGACGAAAACCTTTTGCTACTAGTTTAGCTTTGTAGGTTTCCACTTGTCCAAATGTACCAATCTTCTTTTTGAAGATCCATTTGCACCCAACTGGTTTTACCCCAGGAGGAGCAACTTCTAAAGTCCATACTTTATTGGTGTACATGGATTCCATTTCGGATCTCATAGCATCCAGCCACTTCACTGAGTCGCTACTCGTGATAGCCTGCTGAAAACTAGTAGGCTCATCATCATCGATGATGCAATCCTCTCGATCCCCATCAAGAAGAAAACCATAGTATCTTTCAGGAGGATGAGAAAGCCTACTAGATCTGCAGAGTGGCATTGGTTCGTCATATTCTATTGAAATCTGAGATTCTTCTAAGTCCTCGGTTGCAGTTTGAGGTTCTGGAATTTCTTCCAGTTCTACCGCACTCCCACTAATTTCTTTTGCAAGAAATTCGCTTTCTAAGAAGACAATGTGGCGAGTGACAAACACCTTTTGTTCTTCAGTGTGGTAGACCATATACCCCCTTGAATGCTTGGGGTATCCTACAAACTTGCACAAAACCGATCGTGCCTCGAGCTTGTCCGGATTATGCTTCTTAACATATACCGGACACCCCCATATCTTGATATACTTGAGATATGTTCTCTTCCCACACCACATTTCATATGGAGTGGTAGGTACAGACTTAGTTGGAACTCTATTCAATAGGTATGCGGCTGATTCTAGAGCAAATCCCCAGAAGGAAAGTGGCAACTCAGCACTACTCATCATTGAACGCACCATATCTAATAGCGTGCGATTCCTCCTTTCTGATACACCATTATGCTGAGGTGTATAAGGCGGAGTAAGCTGAGAGAGAATTCCATTCTCTTTTAAGTATTCAAGGAAACTGGTACTTAAGTATTCTCCACCTCGATCAGATCGAAGTGTCTTGATGATTTTACCAGTCTGTTCCTCTACTTCATTTTTATACTCCTTAAACTTCTCAAAGGCCTCGGATTTATGTTTCATTAAGAATATATGTCCATACCTAGAGAAGTCATCAGTAAAAGTTATGAAGTAGGAGTGACCGCTTCGTGCATGCGTAGACATCGGACCACATACATCACTGTGTACTAGTCCCAAGAGTTCAGTGGCTCTTTCTCCGTGTCCGGTGAACGGAGATTTGGTCATTTTTCCTTTGATACATGATTGACAAGTTGCATATGATGAATATTCAAACGGATCTAGATATCCATCTTTATGTAACTTAGTCAACCTTGTTTCATTTATATGACCAAGTCTACAATGCCATAGGAAGGCTTGATTCGAATCTGGAGCCTTTCGTTTACGTGTGTTTTGAATATTGAAAATTTGAGGTTGATAAAGTATGTATATGCCGTTTTCCAGTGTGCCAAACCCAATCAGTTCTTGATTTAGGAGAATGTTCATGACATTTCTTTCAAGCGCAAAATTATATCCTTTATTAGACAACAAAGATACTGATATAATATTACACAACATACTGGGAATACATAAACAGTTGTACAATACCAAAATGTGTCCACTATTCAACCCTAGGTGATATTCCCCTATTGCAACTGCATCTACATGCATTCCATTGCCCATCCGGAGAGTCATATCACCTGCCCCCAGTACTCTACTATTTCTCAGATCCTGCAAAGAATTACAGATGTGAGAACCAGAACCGGTATCAAGTACCCATGAAGTAGAGTTTACTGAAAGACAATTTTCGATTACGAACACACCTGAAGCAGAAGCAACAGCTTGCTTCATGTCCTTGGCTTTGAAGGCCTGACAATCCTTCTTCCAGTGCCCTTGCTTGTGACAATAGAAGCATTCGTTCTTTTCTGCCTTCACCCTTCGTGCCTTGTTCGTTCCCTGCACCTTCTTGACCCCACCCTTCGGTTTGGTGGCTTTCATCTTCTTCTTTCCTTGATCTTTCGCTTTAGATTTAGAAGAAGATGATTGGCCAACATACAGAACGGGGGTCTTCTCCTTTTTCAAGGAGGTCTCTGCTACCCTCAACATATTGAGGAGTTTTGGAAGATCCGCTTCCATTTCGTGCATGTTGAAGTTCAGCACGAACTGAGAGAAGGTGTGGGGAAGGGACTGCAAAATCAAGTCGATATACAAATCATTCTCTAGCACGCATCCCAGGTTTGCGAGTTCCTCAATGAGGGTGATCATTTTGAGGACGTGCTCTCCAACAGGCGATCCTGGAGCTAGCCTCATCTGGAAGAGTTTCCTTGAGGTTTCGTACCTCGCGATACGGGAGTGTTCACCATACAATTCCTTGCAATGGAGGAATATGGATATAATATCCATACTCTCATGCTGTTTCTGGAGTCATTGTTCATGGACGCCAGCACGATACACTTAGCTCGCTCACAGTCTAGATCCCAGGTTTTGCGAACTTCCTTGTCCGCAACTGAGGAATCTGGTCCTGGGATAAGGGGAGGAACAGCGGTGGTAACATATGCAACTTTGTCATAAGTCAGCGCAATATTGACGTTCCTTAGCCAATCTTTATAGTTCTGCCCGGTCAGTATATTCTTTTCAAGTAATAGTTTAAGTCCAGTCATGGTAGCTGCCAGAGAGAGAGAAAAGAAACACTCAGCATACGCTCTTGCAAGTTTAGATTGGTTATTAATTTATCTAAACAGGATGGCTCCCACTGTTTCCTCAAATCCTTCTTCAAAACCTAAAAGAAGAACTAGTCAGGATTTAATCACACGTCACAATTCTTGCTTAACCTTTCAGCTAGGCTGGTGTTGGTACTTCGAGGGAGGTTTTCCAACGCTTTCGCGAAGTTCCTTAATTAAAGAACCTCTTTTCCCTGGAGGCGTAGCCCCTCTAACACCTTTCTAGGCACCTACTTGGTTTATAGCATTGATTGTTAAGTGAGAGAAATTCCCGAGAGTAATCCTACTCATCAGTGAGATCGGGATCCAACTATCATTGCATGATGCCCTAGATGGAAGCCACTCTAGTCACCACACTCCAGAAGGTAAGCTAAATCTGCAAGTTTCCTTTATGTTTGAAACTCCTGATGTGATTTTTACCCCAAGCTCTTATAGACCTTGACGTAGGCCAACAAGTCATAAGACGCAAGTCAAGTTCTACCCGTCGTTGTCCTGATCAATTTAAATACATCGTACAAGCCCTTGACATTGGCCAACAAGGTGTACGTCTGTATTAAACTAATGCATCTATCTATGCAACAAATAGGCACACACACTGCTACCATACACTATGCCTTGACGTAGGCCAACAAGCATAGCATGAATACGATGTGCTGTCTATCTGAAACGACGGAGGGTTACGGCTGGTTTTTGGCAAAAAACTGTTAACGTAGTGAACTTGATTTGATCGAAGGAACTAAGATAGCTTTTATTAAAAGGAGCGGTTTAAGCTCCGCATTTAAAATTTGCTTTTTCAAGAAAACCGAGTGGTTTTTAGAAATTGTTCCAACGATTCAGTTTAGGTTTTACTTTCTTTGCATTAATAATAATGCGTCCCATCTTTAACCTATCATTACAGATAACAACGAAAATACAACGTCCTCTTATGCCATCTGCATTCGCCACGGGGTTCCGTCATCACCCGTTAGGTTACTTAACTAACGACAGAGCGGGGGCTGGGCTAGCGCGGGTGTAAAACATAAGCGACTTCTAAGTAGCTATCATATATAGATATTGTACATTCGTCAGACGCAATAATAGGCATTCCAGATCACAGATAAACAATATTGGATTTGCAAGAAATCCGCATTTCTTTTGAGCCTGCAATGAAAGACGGATTACACAGTTGTGATGAATAGCCATTTTCCCACCCCAGACCCCTACGGGTACGGCAAACTACCCGCCAAGTACCAGAAGTGAAGCGGTCTTCCCCAACACTTCAAAATACCCGGTAGTTTGTGCACCCCACCTTGGGTCTATCCTAGGAGCAAAAACAGTAAAAAGAAATAATACAACGGTGGCTACAACCGCAACCTGGATGTGCTCCGCAAAATAATATTACAACTTATTACATTTACATCAAATGAATTAATACAATAACCCATCACAAAACCCGGCTAATCACCACAACAGTCCAATACAGTTTATATACACAAACAGTTATATATAACATCACAGATATGTGCAACCCCCTGCCAATCGACATACTAGCAGTTAAGGGAGGTTTACGAACACATAATACATTTCACAGATATAATCAAACAAGCAAATACCGTATAATTTCGATCGATTAAACACATTTAATTTTGCTCCAATACTTCTCTGTAAATCTGAAACCTGAGCAAAAATAAAAATTACCAGAAAACACCAAATATCACAGAGAATCAACACAAGAAACTTGGGATGATGAGTCGTCCAAAGCGCGGCGGAATCGCGGCGGATCGGTGGGATCGGCCGCGGTTCCGCGGCGCTATGGCCGATTCATGAGCCCAATTTTCTTGGGTGTTCTAATACATTCATTTAGGTCATTCTGAAGGTCCCTGAAAAATTTTTGGACCTCATTTAAAATTCGACAGAAAGTTCATGATATCGGGGTTTTTCCGGTTTGTTTTTCCGTTCGAAATTCATACAAATTTGCAAGTGTGTTAAATATTGTTTAGCTAGGCTCTGATACCACTGTAAGTCGATGTTCAACACCCCAATACTTATGGGGAGGCGGAAATATGAATAACAATCTTGTTCTATGGTTAAACATCGAATAACCGTATGAATCGTTTGCTAAACAAGTTTTAACAAAAACTATAGAGTTCTAAACTACTATGTTAAGAAATTATACCAAACGTTTCTAGTCCTTCGTCTTTATGTTATCTATGGCCTCTTTGGATCTCTACGTCCTCCTTGGCTTCCTTCCGTGATAGACGATCCACCCGAGAACCCTAATCCAAGCTATAACCTCTAAACTTGAGGTTACTTAGTTTCTCTAGTTGCTAAATAGAGTAGCTAAGGTGATGTAGAGATGGGTTATGGAGTAATTAGTCTTTCTTAATCCTTGTTCTCAACTCATGAGGGGTAGGATTAGGCTTTGGTGAAGGAGAGAGAGCTTGAAGAGTGAGAGTGAGAAGATGATAATGATAATAATAATAATAATGAAATAGCTTCTCACTTGATATATGAAACATAATGAATAAAAAGAAATGAATAATATGAGATTATTCATCATGTTTCATAAATGCAAGTGGGTGATTCATTATGTGAGTCATTAAGCATTTAATAATGCATTAATGACATGATGAATCACTCACAATGAGTCACTAAATCATTAAATGAAAATGCCACCTCTCCCTCCATGTCACATCCTTCTAGAAGCTTCTCGGAAAATTACGAGAACGCCCCTCTCATCCGTGAAAACACGGAAAAACTTTAGACTGTATAAATCCAATAACCTGATACTAGATTCTGGCTTAAACCAAAGCCTGCTAGTAAAAACTGTCCGAATGTCGTACGTGCGTTTAAACACGTACGCGTTCGAACCATTGTCGTAAAACCATACGACCTCTATATCTTTTCGCCTGGGTTTGGGAAATCTCTGTGTGGGACTTTAAAGACTCAACTACTACGCTGGCAGTGGGTTTAACCACAGACCGCAAGCGGCACTAGCTGTACGTAACGGTCCCCAGGTAGTTGTCGATAAGAAAGCCGATGAGATAACCCATCTGAAATCCTACTGAGCCTGTCCATGACAATATCCGCGCAGTCCGGTCTGTTCGTCTAAGAGTATCACATGTTTGGTCTAGGGAGGTGGTGGACGTCAGACCCCTAATAACCGTACAAGTCATATCGGTATGGCTCAAGACCACCCGAGAATCTACTGATCAGTCCATCAGTAATTCTCAATCAGCCCTGGCCAGGGACTTATGGTAATGACCAACCGACGACAGTGCGATATCAACTCCCTATACCGGGAGAGACGAATCCCTAACAGTCGCTCACTGCCTCAACGTGGCTCGGGACTGTGCCCAACTAAAACCTGTTTGCACGACTCCTTTGAGCCGTGGTAGGGTAATAATCAAAGCACAGTGGGAACTCACACGAGACAAATGATGACCTTAAGTCCACGGATTATCTGCACACATGTCACCTGAGAACTACTATCTGACGTTAGGTATAATACCATCCAGTCAGTTCTCGGCGAGTCCTGTTAGGTGTACTCACACCCAGTGAGCATCTGTATACAATCTTAGGTGAACACCACCAATGGTTGCGGGACCAATCCATCGCCCCTCGTCAGGGTCTAGATATATATACACTAGTCTACTCCGGAGTATCGATGCCCAATCTAGATACTCCTGCGACCAGGGACATCTAAAGGTGTGCCTATTGACTATCCAGCTCCCACTAGTATGACTGCCATCACAACGCCGGTAGTCAGACAAACACCCTATGGGCTTTATCAACATATATATATAAATACCAAGTAAAATATATCATACGTTAAGACAAAGTCAAACCAAATAGCGTACTATCATATCAAGCAAGACTGTCATGTACATACATAGCCCAAGCATCCTATACAATGTAGGCCTCTAGGGCATATATATCCAACAAGTTTATCAAAGATCCGTGTTTTATAGTCCATGTTTCCATGACCCGAAAAATCGTTTTTCATCATTCCCGCAAGCCCGAAAGAACCGGGAGTGGTAACATGGACTTACAGTGGTATCAGAGCCTAGCTAAACACACCCTATCATGTTAGCAAAGTATCTAGAATTTCGATCGGACGAAAAACCGCAAAACACGTTAAAAATATCAAGTTTCTGCCGATTTTTATTTCTGCTCAAAAAATAATAAATCATGTATTAAAAATTGGCTCAGGCTTTTTAAAGAACAGGCAAGAAAAACGATCCAGTGAGTCAATCAACTCACCGCGGATCCGCGGTAGGAGCTTGCTCCCGCCGCGGATTCGCGGCCGAGTTGACTCGGCCGTGGATCGTTTCTCCTGCAGTTTTCTCCTGTTGGTGTTTTGTGATTTTTCAGATGGTTTGTTTCTGCCCAGAATTTCCAGAGAACAAGTTTGTTTTTTGGGTGGTTACAAATCCGTATTTTGGTCGATTTTCTGTAGACTTTGGCTAATGGGTTGTATCTGTAATGTTAAATATGTATTGAACGTCTGCTAATCGCTATACGTCGATTAGTGGGGGTTATACATATCTGTGATCTGTAATGTTGATGGTTTGTGTATATGAATTCGTTGGATTATCGCGGATGAATAGCCGGGGGGTTGTGAGATGAGAGTTTTCTTAATCTTTCAATTCATGTAATATGTAAATTGATGTAATATTATTTATATGGCCGCACAACCGGGATGGGGTTGTAGCCGTCATTGTATAATTTCTTTTTACTTTTTTTACTCCTAGGATAGACCCAAGGTGGGGTGCACAAACTACCGGGTATCTCGAAGTGCCGAGTGGCCTACTCACGTCGTTGAGGGAGGTTGCTTCGCTTCGTGTACTTGGCGGGTAGTTTGCCGCACCCGTAGGGGTCTAGGGTGGGGTATTGGCTATTCATCGCGACCGTGTAATCCGCTTTTCGTTATAGGATCGAACGGAATGCGAATTCCTAGTATATCCAATGTATTCATCTGTGATCTGGAATGGCTATCAATGCATATGATGAATGTATATATCTATATGTAGATATCTATTTAGGCGTTGCTTATGTTTTGCATCCGCGCTAGTCCAGACCCCGCTCTGTCGTTAGTTAAGTAACCTAACGGGTGATGACGGGACCCCGTGGAGAATGCTGATGGCATAAGCGTACGTCATATTTTCGTTGTTTTCTGCAATGGTAGGATTAATTGATGGGACGCATTAAAATTAATGCAAGAAAAATAAACCAAAGTAAAAGTCGTTGGAACACTTTCAAAAACCACTCGGTTTCTTTTCAAAATAACTTTTAAACGCAGAGCTTAAACCACTCCTTTTAAAAGCTATCTCGTTCCATCGATTATATCAAGTTCACTATGTTCACGGTTTCGCCAAAACCAATCGTAGCCCTCCGTCGTTTCACATTGATGGTCAATAGTATTCAAGCTATATTTGTTGGCCAAAGTCAAGGCATAGTGATTGGTAGCTATTGGGTATTCATGTGCAGCATAGATAGATGTGTTGGTTTGGGACAGTCGTACTGCCTTGTTGGCCAAAGTCAAGGGTAGGTACAGGTGGGTTCAAATTAACCAGGAAATTGACGGGTAGAACTTGACATGTGACTTATGATTTGTTGGCCAAAGTCAAGGTCATAAGAGCATGGGGCAAAAATCCACATCGGGAGTTTCAAAAGAACTGAAACTTGCTAGCGCTGCATACCATTTGGAGTGTGATGATTCTGGTAGGATTCCTTCAGTTTTGTCACGCAATGATATTTGGATCCCGATCCTACTGTGAGTATATGCTACTCCTCGGGAAATTTCTCACTTAACGATCAATGCTATAAACCAAGTAGGTGTCTAGAAAGGTATTAGCGGGGCTGCGCCCCCAGGGAAAAGAGGTTATTTAATTAAGGAACTTCGCGAAAGCGTTGGAAAACCTCCCTCGAAGTACCGACACTAGCCTGGCTGAACGGTTAAGCAAGTATTGTACGGTGAGATTGATCCTGACTAATTCTTCCTTTTTGATTTGAGGAGGGATTCGAGAGACAGTGGGAGCCATCCTGTTTAGACAAATTAAAAACCACTCTAAACTTGCAAGAGCATCATGCTAAAGTGTTTCTTCTCTCTCTCCTAACTGCAGCTACCAAACATCATGACTGGACTTAAGTTACTACTAGATAAAAACATACTGACAGGGCCAAACTATAAAGATTGGCTCAGGAATGTCAAAATGGCAATCACTTATGACAAGTTGGGGTATCTCCTTACCACCAAAGCTCCCCCTGCCCTAGGTCCCACCTCCAGCGTCGCGGATAAGGAAATCCGTAAGACTTGGGAGATTGTAACGTTTTGAAAATCGTTTCGGTGAAATTTCGGAAAATCGGTAAAATAGGGGGTTTTCTGTAAAAAGTCAAAATACAAATATCTTTATTATAAAATTAAATATACATATTCTAGCTATGAAATTGCTAGTATTTTGTGTTTATTGAGCCACTGGTGAAATTTCAAATTTTCTGAAAATTTTCCGAAATTAATTATTTTAATATTATTTTAAGGCGTCCCTAATACATTTAATTAAGGAAAATTACAAATTGGAATGAGTTGAAACAAATTTTGTGTATCATAACACATTAAACAAAATTTTATCAAGTGGTTTTTGAAATGAAATGGTTTGCCAAAACGGTTTAGAAAATATCGAAGAAAAAGGGCTTAAATAGTGAATTTAGTGTAAATGGATGTTTGGGGTATAGTAGTAATCATTTTCCATCACCCCACATCCATACCCACACCCACACACCCCCATTTTGTTTTCTCCTTGGCTGAATTTTCAGCAGCCCCATCCCCATGTCCCCACACTTCTTGCACAAAGAAAAGAAATGAAAGAAATGAAAAGAAAGAGAATATATATATAGGTTTGGGCTTGGTTGACTTGTCAATTCTTGACCTCACAACACCATATCCCACTCACCTCTCCCCTCCTCTTTTTCTGGCCGAATCCCTCCCCAAAATGCAGCAGCCCCTCTCGCCCCAAATCCATCTCTTTCCATCAAAAAAATTCATCTTTTTGCCTTAAAATCAAGCTAAAAATTCAATATTTCTTCAATCCAATCTCTACCCATTATTTCTTTGCCCAAGCTAGCATGGATCTTGGAGGAAATTTGGCATTTTGGAGGCTATGATCTTCATGTTGATCTCTTGATCATGAGGTATAAAGATTCATCCATATTTGTTAGTTGTTAGTTGAATGTTTAATCAAACTTGATTAGGTGTTTTAAAAATATAAATAAAGGGGTTTTGAATTCAAGTTTGGAAATTCAAGTGGATGGTTTTAGATTATAGTTAGGGTTTTGTTGTGTGATTATGGTTGCAAGTGGAATTCATCATTTTGTAGAATGTGAAACATAATCAAATTGTTAGCTTGCAAATTGTTAAGTTGGAATTGTAATATTTAAGCTATTTTGCTTACTAGATTTTTGGAAAATTATTAAATGCCTTAGATTAAAATATAATTATGGTTTCATGTTATTATTAATATTATAATAAGTGGGTTAATGTCTTTGGACCATGCAAAACCAAGCTTATTTGTAAAATTATGAATTTTACTTTTAAAAGAGTTAAAGTCGGTATTTTTGCAAACTAGTTTTTTTGAACGTATGTGGTTTGGTGAAATAAAATCATGGAAATGGGTTGTATGGCTTATTTAAGTTATTTAATAAGTATTATGGCCGCTAGATTTGTTTAAACGTCGAGTTTTGTACTAAAACGGGTAATTTTGCTTGCTAGATTTTCGAAAAAATAGCTTTTAAAGTGAGTTTGAGGTTTTTGTGAATTTTAAGCTATTTTATATTATAATTAGTGCTTGTGATTGTGTAAATGAGTGTGTTTGGGTTTTTCTCGATTGTTTGGCATTTGTACGCCGACGTCGAGGGTTTTTGGGTTGATTTTTGAAAGCAACCATAGGTTTTGACCTATGTGGGATTCGTGAGTCGTTTTGGTTATGAGTCGGATTATAATACGACACGGTGCGTTATGATATGTAGGTACCCCATGTGGACTTCGAGACGACAAGCAAGCGCGTGGCGACGTCGGCACCGGCGAGCGAGGACCAGGTGAGTAGATTTATATCTACGGGGAGAAGTCGGGTGAATGGCGTATAGCACCCCCGCAGTCCGTATTGTAGCTCATATATATATGTTTATATAGGTGTTTTATGATACGAGAATGTTTATTCATGTTATGATTATGTGTTCATGGTTTAGCTTTGGGTTAGTTGCGAAACCCTAGAGTAGTTGTTATACCCACATACGCACACACAGACTTGCATACTTTACTTTCTTGTGCGCAGATTGGGATGTGTATATATGTATATATGCGTGGGTATGGGACTATGCATATGTACATTCATATACGCATGCATGGATAATGAGGATAGTACTTGGGATTTATGATGAGTCGATGAGATTTGATTTGAGGCCGTGAGATCGGTGATACAGCAGGGTTCGTATTTGAGATACGACATGACGTTGTAGCGGGTCCTTGACGTAGTGTTTCACACACGTGCACGCATACATAGGCGGTATCAGTATTGTACTAGACGTAGATCAGTACCCCGATCATGATATTTGATAAAGAGGATACCAGGTGAAGAGTATGATGAATGTGATATTGAGCCGTACCCAGAATTGGGGATGCCGTACGACGGATTTACGTACGAGCTATATCATGATGATTGATCCGCACTCTTGACTTGGGATGTCTGATTATAGATATGGTATCGGATATGATATTATTGAGGCGGGATCACCGACTAATATATATACAGGTATGTATATGTATCGACTCAGATGTTAGGCGGTTTCCTTACCTGTAGTCCAGCTTGTTAGCTTAGCCCTTTAGTTTAGTTTAGTTATTAGATTAGATTCGATTCTTACCTATTTCAAAAACTAACGAATCGTGGGTATTTTTAAAGACAGCCAAAGGGATCCTACGGATATTTCAAAAGACGTATCTTTTCATAAAAACACCGTAGCCCCTACTTTCAAAACCCCATGATTCGTGTTATTTCAAAAGGCACCATTTGTAGGACTTATATTAGATTAGTGCAGATTAGTTATAGTTGCATCTAGTATTCAGCTCCCACTCATTTTTACTGTTCGCTCCGCATCGCATACTTATATTATAATTTCTTATTGCATTATTAATATCATGCTGTTAGGACACCAGCACCATTACCGATGACGCGTATGAACCACGTACACTTACTTGCCGGCTCACACACATCTTCATCGGTAATTGCCATGTCACGAACACTTTAGAAAATACTATTTCATTTGACATAGGTTGTTAGCTAATAGTTTAGACATGATATTAGTGTACTTGCCTTATATGCTAGTTAGACATTGTAGTTATTGCCTACTACTTCATGCATGTTATTATTCACTGTTGTGTCGCATTCATGGATTCTCATGCCTATATTCACTGTTTACATGCTATTGATGACTTGGATTCGGATTTCATGAGATTTCTTGGATTTGGAGGAAAACCGCAAAAACATAAATAAACCTTTTCTCTCTTTTAAAATAAAAAGTGCGGTTTTCCCATGATGTATGAGTCGTCCACCATGAGTTTGCTGATGGATTTCGAGACCCGATTCGAGAAGTGGAGGAACCGTTTCGGGTACATGGTGGGCCCGGTGCGGTACCCCGGGGCAAGAGGAATGTGTTGTTGACGTTGAGCCCGGCAGGGGAGCACTACCGACCGGTGATATTACCCGACGCGTCGGATATCCGGAGGATACCGTCGTGGTCTTGAGTGTAAGTCCACGGCGGTGCCCCGGCCGTCAAACCGACGGCCAAATGCGGAAGCGGTGAATAACTTTAATTTTCTTGAATTGGCAAACCGCCGCGCACTAATACCCGGATCGAACCATTAACTAGTCCTAGCTATCTACAAGAAAGGGAATAGAGATATACCGACGATCCAAGTCCTCCGGTCTTCTCGTCATGGTCCCGATCTCCTGCGGAAAAGTCCCGTCTCCTCCTCGTTGCCGGAAGTGCACCACATCGCCTACTTTGTTTACGGGCTCCCACCTCAATGCCGAGGCAACTCGGGTACGAAGCCGGCTACTCGACGTGCCCAAGATTTACTGTAGAATCTATAGTAGAGCTTGTGTCTCACTTTTGGGGTTATGGAATTGCCTTTTGGTGGAGGTATGAAACATGAACTTTTGTGGAGGGATTAGTAGGAGTTTTGCAACATAATATCAACCAAAAACCCCACTCTCTCATTTTGGACAGCCCCTCTATGGCTTTGGCCGGCCATACAAATGGGAAGAGAGAGAATGTGAGGGTGAGAGAGTGTATATGAGAGTGTGGCCATCCAATAATACAATGGAGAGAGAGAGAAGGCTATCATGCCAAAAAGGAAATGATCACAACAATAAACCCACACTCAACCAACCTCACCCCTCATCATCATCAACCATCATGAACCATGATGACTCAAAAAGTCATGCCATCATGAAGAAATCAAGTCAAAGGATGGTGCTATAATCATGACATGATAAAATGCAAAGACCCCCTCCACAATTGCTTATTTGCAACAATGCAAATAAACCCTCCTCCACCAATCTTCGGCCAATGAACGGAACAATGGAAATCGGCCGAAACGGAAAGCAAACTGGCAACTCCAGAAAACTGGTCCCGTAATAAATTACAGGAAAAACCCCGATACTGTGCATACACACCCGCATTTGTATTCCGACCGAAATACAAATGCAATGAGACAAAATCTACACTGTACTATACTAGGATCCGGCTTAAACTAAAGCCGTCTAGTAATATCTGTTCGATCCTGATCCGTGCAATACCGCACGTATCTGATCGAACCCTGCCATATAACCATACGGCCTATAGTACAAACTGTCCGATCCTGATCCGTGCAATACCGCACGTATCTGATCGGACCTTGCCATATCTCCATACGGCCTCTACAACCTTTCGCCCGAAAGCTGAGTAACTGAATGTGGGGGACTCTAAAGACTCGTCAACACCTCGGTTGTTGATTTAACCACTAGCACGTCAGAGGTATAAGCCAATACGTAACGGGCTACCAAGTATTGACTAAAAGGGACGTCTGTGAGTGAACTCAGCCTGACAACCCTACTGAGCCTGTCAGTGACAATATCCGTACAGTCCGGTCCGTTCGTCTATGAGTATCGCATGGCGGGCCTAGGGGGTTGGTAAAAGTCAGACCCCCAAAAGCGGTACAAGTCGTGTCGGAGTGTAGCCCAGAACACCCTGAGATACTACTGGAATACCTACCAGTAAATCTCCTTGCCTTGGCCAAGGACTTTGTGTAATGGCTCTCCTAGACACAGCACGACCTCACCCCCAATACCGGGAGAGACGAACCCCTGAAGATACGCTCACTGCCTCCATGTGGCTCGGGACTGTACCCAACTAAAACCTGTTTGCACGACTCCTTTGAGCCGTGGTAGGGTAGTAATCAAAGTACAGTGGGAACTCACACGAGACAAATGACGATCCCCAGGTCGATGAACTAACCTGCACACATGTCACCAGGGAACTGCCATCTGACGTCTGGTATATGACCAACTAGCATGTTCCCGGCGAGTCCTGTCCGGTGTACTCATAACCCAATGAGCACCTGTATACATCTTAGGTGATCCAACTGACACCAGTGGCTTGTGAGACCGGCCACCGCCCCTCGTCGGGGTCTCGACTGTATACACTAGTCTACTAATGGAGTATCGATGCCCAGTCTCGAAACTCCCACGACTAGGGACCTTTTAAGGATAAGCTTATAGACCCCAGCTCCCACTTATATGATCGCCCACATACTGCTGGTGGTCAAGCAAGAATCCTAGGGGCTCTATCAACGTGTAATAGCGACGTGTCAGGTCACCTAAAGCAGTACACGATGATAAAGGTAAACCAGATAGCATACTATCATCTCGTGTAAGACTGTCCTACCGGGATAGGTCCTCCCTCAATCATTACAATCACGTACCTGTGACCTAATAATTGACTCTGAGGGCACTATCTCCAACAATCTCCCACTTGCACTCAAGGCTAATTATTGCGATGTCGCATACTCACAGCCCGTGTGATACCGAACATCCAACTCCTCTACTAGTCAGTCTCACAAAGCTCGTTTGCGGAACTATTGCGTTCGAGGAATAGCCTCAGTGAGTGGATCCGCTTAGTTGTTTCTTTCTATGTCTCTCTATATCTCAAGTTCGCGGAGAAAGCCATCTCCCGAAAAGAGCAATACCTGTCTCAGAATATGTCTGGATGTCTGATGGGACCTAGCTCATAAATGAACTCCAAATCCAAACTTCTTAGACTGTATCGTCAACTGAACTTAATCGGTATCCTGCGCGCCATGCCTCCCTCAGTATTGCCTTGGACCACCTGTCCAAAATACTGCCCCTCATCAGAAGGAAAACTATAACTCTGACAACCTCCTTGTCGTCCGTGTCACCTTGGAAGCCTGGAATGATAACTGTCTCCTGAATGAGGCTGTCGTTATCATATCCCTAGAACATCCACTTATGTTCTAAAACTGCTTCCGACTGTTTCTCCAGGATTGGATTAATGTCAACTTATTGCATCTAGTGCAAGAACAACATCTGGTGTGGTACTTGACATCTCACGATTGACTCAATTGCCTGAGCAAGCGATCTGCCAATCATGCCCGTCCCTCTCCCCTTTAGTCTGTAAGACACCTTTGGAGAGGGTGACTACATTACCTGCAGGTACACTACCGTGCCAGGAGTCATCCATCCTAAATACTCTTAGAATGCTGTCAAGTACCCTGATTGGGAAACTACCCAAATCTAGATCTAAGACCATAGATCTAGTAACCAGTATGTCTGATATAAAATCCATTTCCTTTGTGGAGAAACAACTATGTGACGACCAAAGTATAACCGATCGTAGTGTAGGAGTTTCTTTTCCTACTCTGTGTATATCATCCAAATACCAGGATATCACACCCTACTACCTTCTCAACAGATCCATCCCCTATTCTGATGAAGTCAAACCCATGACTGTCACGTCAGAAATAGATGATCTATCTCCGCTACATCTGCTCTAGTCTATAAATAGACATAAGCAACCTGTCCACCAATGCTTCCGCTGCTCCCACTGACTACGACAACCCTCTGGCAGAGTCATATAGACGTACACTTCTAAAACTGCTTTAGAACGACGCTATACTCATCCTCCTGCCGGGTCTCGTAACCTGGAACAACAGCAATGGCAATTGTGGGTAAACAAGAACTTCCCTGTCACCGTCCTTGAGGCTACCGTAGTGCCTCTCGGGTGCCTGAAGTTACCCACCTTATCTGCGGAGTGGCCAATGGAATGTCAATCCAGATTGAATCTTTAGGTTCCTTATCAAATCTTCAGTAATCGTTTGTGGTTCTGGAATCACTTCCAGTTCTACCATACTCCCACTACTGTTTTCTGAAAAAATCCATCTTTAATAAAACTGTGGCGAGTCTAGAACAATATCGCTATTGTTCATCCAGATGGTAGAAAGTCAACCCTCGTCATAGCCTGGGTCAACCCACAAACTGCCATTACAGAAACGTGCCTTGAGTTGTCCAGTGTCTGGTTTTAATCATAAACCGGACAACTCCCCGTACCTTAACATCGTTAAGATATGAACTGTTCTATATCCAATATAGAAACAGAGGCACTGATTTAATTGAACCAGATTCAAATCATGCAGCTGTCCCCAGCGCATGTCAACTAAATAGAAGGAGGCCGATCAGCGTTACTCAACTTAGGAATACTTCCAATTATGAGTAACCTGAAAGAGAAGCAAGATCTCTTTATCATTACTATCAACTGAATACCATACACAAGTATCTACATCTTCGATCTCTTTGAAGAATCCCGATACTTGCTATACCTGGTTCTCTACTCTATTCAAATACCTATAACTTCTCAAAATTTGGACCCTGTGTTTCCGCGAAACACCTGTCTAAAAACTAGAGAAGTCATAAGTAAACCGAATATAGTACGAGGACCAAGCCCTCTGTCCTGATGGACCCTGGACAACATACAATCCTTTGTATAAGTCCCTTGAGTCTGATAACTCATTCACTGTGTGTCGTAGGTTGAAAACTGTACTTATGGTTAAGAAGAATTACACCGCTGCTTAATGCTCCTTACCTAACCATCCACTGATATAGGTAAATGTCGTAGACATAATTTCAGAAAGGTATATCTCACTCTATGAAAATAGACGTACAGATATATCAATTTGAAATTGGTGCATAACAGCGGATATTCAAAACCAAATATTTGCCGTCCGGCAAACAACCCAGGTGACTTCCTCAAATATCACCGATTACAACGAATCCCGATATAATGAGGATGATCACCCAATTCCCAATAACATACTCCCACTCATCATCTGTAAAACCATACAGATGTGAGAATCGTACCTGGTAAATACATACCCTGGAGTAAGTATCTAATCGGGAAATCAGTTTTCCTTTAACATTACACAGTGAAACTGAAACATTGAAATGTTCCGATGGGGTATTCTGGTATTCCTAGTAATGCCTCTTCCAGATTCACGACTGTAACCGTATAATCCTTTGCCACCTCTCCAAATCCCTTCTTATGTCTTTAGTCATTACCTTCTGCACACCCCTCAGGCCAAATGGTTTTCTTCCTTCCCTACCGTTCGGCACCAGCCTATGGTTTGGAAGAAGACTATCCAATAAGCATAATGGGTGTACTGTCCTAATCCTAGGAGCACTCGCAAAGCGAGAGAAGGTGAAGATAAAAGACAACCGAATAAACCTTATTCCTATTTCTCCTGAACCAGAATCCATCCCCGAACTGGAACAAGTTCCTTTCGAGTTCGTATATAACCATACGATGGAGTATCCAAATAAACTGTGGATCTTCGTAGTGATACGGAGTGTCCTGGAGAAATACAAAGGTGATGTGGGAGTGGTAACGAAATATTTGGTTTGGTCGTGAATATCTGTTGCAATTTACTTTGCCCTCTTACTAATCCCTTGCTTTGTCTGAACTTAATACCTTCTGCACACCATCGTTATGCTAATTGGTTTTCTTCATTCCCTACCGGTCGGCACCAGCCTAAGGTTTGGAAGAAGACAATCCAATTTGCGTAATAGGTGTACTACCCCTAAACCAAGGTGTACTCGTAACCTGAGAGAGGGTAAAAGGAAATGACAACTGAATAATCCTATCCGTTTTCTCCAGAACCGGAAACCATCCTCGAATAAATTCTTTCGAGTTCGTATCTAACCATACGATGGTTTTGTCCAATGGAAGTGGACGTTCGTAGTAAAACGGGGTGTCCTGGAGAAAAGGGTAAAAGTAGGAGTGGCAATGAGGTTTGCAACTCTGACAATCCAAAAGCCGGTGTTTAAGAAGGTTCGGTCAACTTGGTCACTGAGTCAAAGTCTTAGGGTCGGGTCAATGGTCGCTGCCAAAGAGAGAGAGAAAAGAAAACACTCAGCGTGCACTCTAACCTAGATCAGAATGGTCACCAATTTATCTAATCTGGAAACCTCCCACTGTACCTCAAATTCTCCTCCAAACCTGAAAGAAGAATTAGTCGGGGTTACCCGAGGAGTAAACTAACTCATCAGTGGGAATCGGGATCCAACTATCATTGCATGATAACGTGACGGAATCCGCTCACGCTATCACACTCCAGAAGGTATGCGCATATCTGGCAAGTTTCAGTTCTTTTGAAACTCCCGATGTGATTTCTGCCCCATGCTCTTATGACCTTGGCGTGAGGTCAAAATATCATAAGTCACATGTCAAGTTCTGCCCGTCATTATCCAGGTTAATTTGAACCCACCCGTACATACCCTTGACGTAGGCCAAAATAGTAGTACGACTGTCCCAAACCAACGCATCTATCTATGCAACAGATAAATAACCGGCAGCTACCAAACACTATGCCTTGGCGTGAGGTCAAAATACATAGCTTGAATACTACCGAATATTTAACTGAAATGACGGAGGGCTACGAATGGTTTCTGACGAAAACCTTTAACATAATGAACTTGATATCGTCGAAGGAACGGATAGCTTTTGAAAATATAGTGACGAAAATCGTTGCTAAAGAGGTCACTCCCTGTGAAGGGATCTCGGCTCTTTCCCCATAGAATGGGGTGCAGGATATTCCAAATGAATACCGCGATGCAAAGCAAAAGTAATCGGCTATAGTGAAGTTAATGCCCTGACGCATACTTCTGTCCAAGGGGTCACTCCCGGTGAAGGGATCTCGGCCCTTGCCTCGTCGACTGAGGAGCAGGATATTCCAATGAATACCACGATGCAAAACAAAAGTAAACGTCCTTGCAATAACAGCTTTTTGAAAAGTGTTCCAACAACATCAGATTAGGTTTGTTTTAACTTGCATTGATCTGAATCAATGCAGTCCCATCAATTGATCACACCAAAAAGAACGAAAATATACTGATGTACGTATATGCCATCCGCATTCGCCACTGGGTCCCGTCATTACCCGTTAGGTTAGCTAACTAACGACAGAGCGGGGACTGGACTAGCGCGGATGCAAAACATATACAACATCTACTAATATATATACCAATATATTATATTCGCTCAAGGCGTGAATAAAATGCAACATCACAGAAATGTACAGCATCACAGAAACAATACAGATATCTGGGATCCCCGGGTTTCACAGAGCCGCTGAAACCCGACGTTCCCCTGGTCGTGTGGATAGCCTGTGCAATGAAATCCTAGACCCCTACGGGCGCGGCAAGTTACCCGCCAAAACCTGAAGCGAGGCAGCCCCCTTCAGCAACGTGAATGGACCACCCAGCACTTCACGGAATCCGGTAACTTGGGCACCCCTCCTGGGTCAACCTGTACCCCCTACGAGTGCGGCGAATAGCCCGCCAATCCTAGAGTGAAGCCCCCTCCGTCTCAATGCCATGAGATGCGGGCTTATTGCCCTCCAGAACCCGGCTATCCGTGCACCCCTCCGCGGGGCAATCCTAGTACAGAAAGTAAAAAAATACATACAACGGGTACAACGACCGCAACCAGGTCGTGCCCTAAAATAATAATACAAACAGGCAGTGACGGCAGTCCACATGTCGGACGCTCGCCCCGCAATATCAAATGTACATAATACAACAAAACTGTACTAGCATTGCATCCAGGCTATCCCCCACGACCGATCCGCAACATCACAGCAAAAACAAAACATCAACGTGAAAGTCACGTTCGCAAATCCGTCTAACCGGGCTATAGCAGTTAGACCGGATTTACCGATCAAGTGACATTCACGGTCGCAGATATAATGTAAATACTGTGAAAAATGTGTTTAAAATATCCGACCGATCGAATATTAACAAGTGGGCCCCAAAACAAAACTGTAGCAGTTACAGAAAATATGGGCCCAATTTTAATGTTCAAAAACCCCAAAAATAATCCCAGAGGCCTTCTGAAAAGATCCGGCCCACTGATACCACTGTAAGTCCACGGCGGTGCCCCGGCCGTCAAACCGACGGCCAAATGCGGAAGCGGTGAATAACTTTAATTTTCTTGAATTGGCAAACCGCCGCGCACTAATACCCGGATCGAACCATTAACTAGTCCTAGCTATCTACAAGAAAGGGAATAGAGATATACCGACGATCCAAGTCCTCCGGTCTTCTCGTCATGGTCCCGATCTCCTGCGGAAAAGTCCCGTCTCCTCCTCGTCGCCGGAAGTGCACCACATCGCCTACTTTGTTTACGGGCTCCCACCTCAATGCCGAGGCAACTCGGGCATGAAGCCGGCTACTCGACGTGCCCAAGATTTACTGTAGAATCTATAGTAGAGCTTGTGTCTCACTTTTGGGGTTGTGGAATTGCCTTTTGGTGGAGGTATGAAACATGAACTTTTGTGGAGGGATTAGTAGGAGTTTTGCAACATAATATCAACCAAAAACCCCACTCTCTCATTTTGGACAGCCCCTCTATGGCTTTGGCCGGCCATACAAATGGGAAGAGAGAGAATGTGAGGGTGAGAGAGTGTATATGAGAGTGTGGCCATCCAATAATACAATGGAGAGAGAGAGAAGGCTATCATGCCAAAAAGGAAATGATCACAACAATAAACCCACACTCAACCAACCTCACCCCTCATCATCATCAACCATCATGAACTATGATGACTCAAAAAGTCATGCCATCATGAAGAAATCAAGTCAAAGGATGGTGCTATAATCATGACATGATAAAATGTAAAGACCCCCTCCACAATTGCTTATTTGCAACAATGCAAATAAACCCTCCTCCACCAATCTTCGGCCAATGAACGGAACAATGGAAATCGGCCGAAACGGAAAGCAAACTGGCAACTCCAGAAAACTGGTCCCGTAATAAATTACAGGAAAAACCCCGATACTGTGCATACACACCCGCATTTGTATTCCGACCGAAATACAAATGCAATGAGACAAAATCTACACTGTACTATACTAGGATCCGGCTTAAACCAAAGCCGGCTAGTAATATCTGTTCGATCCTGATCCGTGCAATACCGCACGTATCTGATCGAACCCTGCCATATAACCATACGGCCTATAGTACAAACTGTCCGATCCTGATCCGTGCAATACCGCACGTATCTGATCGGACCTTGCCATATCTCCATACGGCCTCTACAACCTTTCGCCCGAAAGCTGAGTAACTGAATGTGGGGGACTCTAAAGACTCGTCAACACCTCGGTTGTGGATTTAACCACTAGCACGTATTGACTAAAAGGTATAAGCCAATACGTAACGGGCTACCAAGTATTGAGTAAAAGGGACGTCTGTGAGTGAACTCAGCCTGACAACCCTACTGAGCCTGTCAGTGACAATATCCGTACAGTCCGGTCCGTTCGTCTATGAGTATCGCATGGCGGGCCTAGGGGGTTGGTAAAAGTCAGACCCCCAAAAGCGGTACAAGTCGTGTCGGAGTGTAGCCCAGAACACCCTGAGATACTACTGGAATACCTACCAGTAAATCTCCTTGCCTTGGCCAAGGACTTTGTGTAATGGCTGTCCTAGACACAGCACGACCTCACCCCCAATACCGGGAGAGAGGAACCCCTGAAGATACGCTCACTGCCTCCATGTGGCTCGGGACTGTACCCAACTAAAACCTGTTTGCACGACTCCTTTGAGCCGTGGTAGGGTAGTAATCAAAGTACAGTGGGAACTCACACGAGACAAATGACGATCCCCAGGTCGATGAACTAACCTGCACACATGTCACCAGGGAACTGCCATCTGACGTCTGGTATATGACCAACTAGCATGTTCCCGGCGAGTCCTGTCCGGTGTACTCATAACCCAATGAGCACCTGTATACATCTTAGGTGATCCAACTGACACCAGTGGCTTGTGAGACCGGCCACCGTCCCTCGTCGGGGTCTCGACTGTATACACTAGTCTACTAATGGAGTATCGATGCCCAGTCTCGAAACTCCCACGACTAGGGACCTTTTAAGGATAAGCTTATAGACCCCAGCTCCCACTTATATGATCGCCCTCATACTGCTGGTGGTCAAGCAAGAATCCTAGGGGCTCTATCAAAGTGTAATAGCGACGTGTCAGGTCACCTAAAGCAGTACACGATGATAAAGGTAAACCAGATAGCATACTATCATCTCGAGTAAGACTGTCCTACCGGGATAGGTCCTCCCTCAATCATTACAATCACGTACCTGTGACCTAATAATTGACTCTGAGGGCACTATCTCCAACATTGAGATGGATGGTAGGGGCCGGTCTGGATTGACGGCGCCCTAGATATTGTGATTTGAGATATTGAGGTACAGAAATATCGAGATATTTGGATACTTGTTTTGTGTCGATGCTGGGCACTGTTTTATGCTGATTTCATTTATGGTACCTCACTTTTAAAATACAGAAATCTCACTGATTTATGAAAGCAGTTTTCTTCAGTACATGCATTCTGTTTCATGCATTCATACATCATCTATATGATACATTGCTACCTGAGGCACTGACACGGGCACATGGGATTACACTTGGGTTAGATATTTGCCCTAGCCATGGTTATAGCTTGCTGGTTATATATTTGAGGATTATATATTATGATCGTATGACCTAGGATTGCGTCATACATGCGATTTCTTTTCGTAGATGTTTTTCTATTCACGAGTTGGCAACTCACCCCCGTTTGCCCCAGTTTCTTGCAGGTTTGCCGTACAGGTTTCATTACGGCTTTGCGGGCACAGTTTCGTTCGGGTGACTTGCTAGTAGGTGGGTTTATTGGTATCGTACCCATCATTTTACCTTGTATAATATTATTCAGTTGTATCTAGAAGTTCCATCAACCAAACATGTATTTATTTTTGAGATAGAGACCAGTGATGTTATTCTTTCGACCTTAGAGTCGCGCATTGTATTTATGTGGATTCCTTGTTGTTTTGAGTTTCCTTTTAAGTTTTGATCCTCGCCCTTGGCGTTGTATATTATATTGCTTGTGGTTGTGACCGTCAATTGACGAAGAGCTAGCTCCCGCTTGGGGATGCCTTTTATTGATTTCGTATACTATTCATGTTGTATCCCGTTTAGGAGCCAGTATTTACAAAGGAGACTCTGCCGAAATTTTTAGGAAATATTTGATGTTTTTTTTAAACCGCATAATTCGGCTTATGTTATTAAAACTACTTGATTTTAATTTGGTTTTCCTTCAGACTACTACTTTTCTTGGTTTGGATTTCTGGGTTTTCGGCTTACTTAGATTACGTACGCCTCGAGACGTTTCGTAGTTTAAGTGTCGGTCATGTTCCGTACTTTCGGGACGTGACAGAGATTGATTGCGCGAAGGACAAGTGCCTCATGCTTACCTCTATGGACAATGAACACCAGAGGAGGCACGAGAATATGGACCTTGAATCCATATTTCTTTATACAAAAGAACTGTATGGAGAGCAATCCCGTATCGCCAGATACGAAGTCTCGAAATAGCTGTTTTCGGCGAGATTGGCCGTCGGATCATTGGTAGCAGAACACGTGCTTACTTCATTGAGGAGCTCGCGGACCTTGGGACCATGTTAGAGAACGAGCTCTACATGGACTTGATTCTCCAGTCCCTTCCTTCCACTTACGCCCAGTTTATCCTGAACTTCAACTTGCAAGAAAAAGAAGTTGAACTTTCAGAACTCCTCAACATGCTGAGGAGTGCAGAGGGCACCCTACAGAAAGGTAGGGAAACATCCACTTTGTTTGTAAGAGGATCTTCCTCTTCTAGGTCCAAGACGAAAGCCAAGGGAAAGAAGAAGAAAACCTCCACCAAACCAAGGGGCGGTGTTAGTAAAGTGGATACGAAGGGAAAGGCAAAGGCAACAAAGGAAGCGGGAAAGCTTGTGGGAAAGGAAGAATGCTTTTACTGTCACAAGAGTGGACACTGGAAAAAGGATTGCAGGGCTTGGAAGGCCAGAACCCAGGATCTGAAGCAAGTTGCGGCTTCAGCTTCAGGTGTGTATGTTATTGAAAACTGTCTATCAATAAACTCTACTTCCTGGGTATTGGATACCGGATCAGGATCTCATATCTGTAATTCTTTGCAGGCGTTGAGAAACCGTAGGGTTTTGAAGGCAGGTGATATGACCCTCAGAGTTGCAAACGGAGCTGGCATGGATGCTGAGTCCGTGGGGGACTATCATCTGGGGTTGTCAGATGGACACGTTTTGGTTTTGCATAATTGTAATTTTGTACCCAATGCAACTTGTAATATCATTTCTGCATCATTAATATCTAAAGAAGGTTATGAATTTGCATTTGTAAGCAATGTTGTAAACATTCACCTTAATCATGTTCTGATTGGGTCAGGTACATTAAACAATGGAATATACGTATTAAACCAACCACAGATTTTCAATGTCCAGAATACACACAAAAGAAAGTCTACGGAAACAAATCAGGCTTTCTTATGGCATTGTAGACTGGGTCACATCAATGAGAGAAGGTTGGCGAAGTTACATACAGAAGGATATTTGGATCCGTTCGAATATCAATCATATGCAACTTGTCAATCCTGTCTCAAAGGAAAGATGACAAAGACTCCGTTCACTGGACACGGAGTAAGAGCGAGCGAGCTCTTGGGACTCGTACACAGCGTCGTGTGCGGTCCAATGTCTACACATGCGCGAAGCGGTTATTCTTACTTCATTACTTTTACGGATGACTTTTCAAGGTACGGATATGTCTTTTTAATGAAACATAAATCCGAAGCCTTTGGAAAATTCTAAGAATATAAGAATGAAGTAGAAAAACAAACAGGCAAAAATATCAAGACACTGAGATCTGATCGAGGTGGTGAATACTTAAGTGCCGAGTTCCTGGATTACTTAAAAGAGAATGGAATTCTCTCTCAGCTTACTCCTCCATACACTCCACAACATAACGGTGTATCGGAGAGACGGAATCGGACCCTATTGGATATGGTACGTTCCATGATGAGTAACGCTGAGTTACCGCGATCATTCTGGGGATATGCACTAGAATCAGCTGCATACCTTTTGAACCAAGTTCCAACTAAGACTGTACCTACCACACCATATCTGATGTGGTGTGGGATGAAACCCTATCTTAAGCACATTAAGACATGGGGATGTCCAGCTTTTGTCAAAAAGCAGCATGCGGACAAACTCGAGGCACGCTCAGTACAGTGCAAGTTTGTGGGATATCCAAAGAACTCCAAGGGATATTTCTTCTATTGCGAAGAGGAACAAAAGGTTTTTGTTTCTCATCATGCCCACTTCTTAGAAACTGAGTTTTTGGAAAATCAGATAAGTGGGAGCGCAATAGAACTGGAAGAAATTCCAGAACCACGAGCTATTACTGAAAGCTTAGTAGAACCAGAGGGTTCGAAAGATCATGACAATCCTGCGCCGCTCCGCAGGTGTAGAAGGCAGTCTCATCCGCCCGAGAGATACTACGGTTTTCTCATAGACGGGGATAGAGAGGATTGCATCATTGATAGTGATGAGCCGACTAGCTTCCAGCAGGCCATTCAGAGCGTTGACTCGGTAAAATGGCTGGATGCAATGCGGACCGAAATGGAGTCCATATACACCAACAAAGTATTGACGTTGGACGTTGCCCCAGATGGGGTAAAACCCGCAGGATGCAAGTGGATCTTCAAAAGGAAGATTGGTGTAGATGGACAGGTTGAGTCCTATAAAGCTAGACTTATTGCAAAGGGTTTTCGTCAAAGACCTGGTTTGGACTATGATGAAACCTTTTCTCCAGTGGCTATGCTAAAATCCATTCGGATCCTTCTTGCCATTGCTGCCTTCCACGATTATGAGATTTGGCAGATGGACGTAAAGACCGCTTTTCTGAATGGAAATTTAGAGGAGTGTGTCTATATGGACCAGCCAGAGGGTTTCATTTAGAGTGGGAGCAGCGGAAAGGTGTGCAAGTTGCTTAAGTCCATCTATGGACTAAAGCAGGCATCGCGGAGTTGGAACATCTGTTTTGATGAGACGGTCAAAGATTTTGGCTTTATAAAAAATCCAGATGAACCATGCATCTATAGTAGATTTGTAGCACGAACTGTCGTATTCCTCGTTTTATACGTGGATGACATTGATAGGAAATGACATTCCTTTGCTATAATCTGTCAAAGGGTTTTTGTCACACAGGTTCTCCATGAAAGACCTGGGTGATACCTCTTACATTCTGGGTATCCGGATCTATCATGACAGATCCAAGAGGATATTAGGACTTTCACAGTCCAGGTACATCGACACCATACTGAAAAGATTCAGTATGGAAGATTCCAAGCGCGGTAATCTACCGGCTTGTCACGGGATCACCCTCTCTAAAAAGATGTCTCCCAAGACTGATTTGGAAAGGGATCACATGTCTATTATACCCCATGCTTCTGCGGTAGGCTCTATAATGTATGCGATGTTGTGTACCAGATCAGATGTAGCTTATACACTGAGTGTGGTAAGCCGGTATCAGTCAAACCCTGGGGAGAAACACTGGATAGCGGTAAAGAACATTCTCAAGTACCTGAGAAGGATTAAGGAGATGTTCTTGGTGTATGGCGGAAAAGACCTCCAGATCGAGGCCTTTGCTGACTCCAGCTTCCAAAGTGACAAGGATGATTCCAAGTCCATGTCGGGTTTTGTCTTTACCCTCAATGGAGGGGTGGTGTGTTGGAAGAGTTCCAAACAGGAAACCGTTGCTGACTCGACGATGGAAGCGGAATATATCGCTGCATCTGATGCCGCAAAAGAAGCCGTCTTGATGAGGAAGTTCTTGATAGAACTTCAGGTGGTTCCGTCTATTGTTGATCCAATACCTCTGTATTGCGACAACAACGGGGCTATAGCTTTAGCGAAGGAACCCAGGTCCCATCAGAAGTCCAGGCACATCTTGAGGCGGTATCACCTGATCAGGGAGATCGTCGGTTGCCAGGAGATCGAGGTTCAGAGAGTTGCTACGGAAGATAACACTGCTGATCCACTTACAAAGGCCTTGCCCCAGACTCAGTTCGAGCGGCTGATCGAGATGATAGGTCTTCGTGTTGGATATATGTATGCCCTAGAGGCCATTATGTGATAGTGGATGTATTTATACATGTATATATATATATATATATATATATTCAGTGTACATTGTTGCTCGACATGATAGTATGCTATCTGGTTATTCTTTATCTGACATGATGATTTGACCATGCTTTTATTCATTCATACATGCTGATAAAGCCCTGAGGATATTGACTTGACTACTGTGATTATGACAGAGATCATACTAGTGGGACATCAGTAGTTTATAAGCATATCCTAGAATGTCCCTAATCGTAGGTGTATCGAGACGGGGCATCGATATACCAGTGTAGACTAGCATATATGATACTAGACCCATACGATGGGCGATGCATGTTCCCACATTCATCGATGTTTGACATCGAGATCATATACGGGTGCTCAGTGGTGACTGGGTACACTGGACGGACTCGCCGAGAACTCCTATATGGAATTATATCTATCGTCAGATAGCAGTTCTCAGGTGACACTGGTGCAGGTTAGTCTGTAGACCCGAGATCGTCATAGAGTCTTGTGTGTTCTCCCACTGTACTTTGATTACCACCCTACCACGGCTCTACTGAGTCGTGCAAACAGGTGTCCGTTGGGTACAGTCCCGAGACACACGAAGGCGATGAGCGATAGGAGGGGTTTCATCTCTCCCGTTATTGGGAGTTGATGTTGTGCTGTGCTCGACTGGCTATATCAGTAAGTCCCTGGCCAGGGCTGTTGGTATTTGCTGATAAGTGTTATCAGTAGTTTCTCGATCTGTTATAGACCATTCATCGGCACGAATTATTGAGTTATTGGGATCGACGTTACCATCCCTAGACTCGATATGCAGCATATCTGACGAAGAGACCGGACTGTACGGTAGTGTTGCCGGTTAGCTCGACGGGAGTTGTAACAGGTTCGCTTGTTTTCTTCTGATCGCTCGATATCCGGGTGGCCATTACGTTTAGCTGACCGCTTGCGGCTTGAGGGTGCTTGATATGATCATCACCCACTGCCGGCTTATTGACGAGTCTTAGAGTCCCATAGAGGAGTTACCTAGTCCAGGCGAAACGTTGTGGTGCGCATATGCGATATGTACGTGGACCCGGTTAAAATGCGCGTATGAGATACCGTATATTAATCAGGCGGCTTGCTTTTGGTCGGGTCGTATGTGATATGACCAGGTTGATAAATCAAGTGATTGATTTATCATTTAACCATTAGTTTCTCACTACAAATCCTTTTCTTGTCTTTATGCATGCATGTATGCACTCATTCACATTCATTCTCATTCATGCACATAGGATGTGCATGCACACATACATGCATACATAAAGGTTATCATGGTTGTATATATAGAAGATGGTGGCAATATAAGACTCACACCTTATAATTATATATATGGATATATATTGTATTTGTTTTAAAACAAATGAAAAGAAAAAGATTAATACATGGTTATCTTCTACACTCTTCTTTGAACTAACCATGTTCACCTACTTTTTAACCATGAGTTAATCTTTCTTTTGTGTTTTAACTCAAGTGCAATAATATCCATATAATGTAACTATGGTTTGAGATGAAGAGTAGAAAATATATATACTTATATTTTCTATTTTTCATATCACATTATCATTCTATTGTTTTTCAAAAGCCATCATCTTCTTCCTCCTTTCTCTTTTGCTCTCTAGATTTCTCAAGTGAGCAAAACACTCATCAAGTTAGGATTTTGAAGTGAGAAAACCAACCACAACACCATCCTATACTAGTCTTGCCCACTTGTGAAGAGTGTTAGCTTCCATTTTCTTATCTTGATCTTGCGAAGTTACAAGCTTGGACAAAGAGGACTCCGGGTGGATCATCGTGGACCTAGAGGTTCTCAAGCGGACGTGTTCCAACCCTCAAGTAGCCGAGGAGTCTAGCGTAGGGAGCTACAAAGGTTGTACTCTCAAAACCCTAGCTTTATCTACTTGTGATGATGTGTATGTTTAAGAAACCCTAAAATTCTAGTGATGATTCTTTGCATGTTCACTTAGCACCTTAAAAATTTAATTTTGAAACATGTGATGCTTGCAAACCCTTCATGAGGTGCTAGGTAAACCTAACATTGGTATTAGAGCCGACCTAGAATTTTAGGCGACATTTTAACGAAGTTAAAACTCCGATCAAACCAAAATACGGACTTTTAGAACACTCTCTGGACATTTTTTCAAACAGTGGTTTTTCCAGAATTAAAAATATGTAAAAAATTCAGCAGGGAATTCTAAGAACAACTGTAGAAAACGAAGCCATGAACAGTAGATCCCACCACGGAACCGCGGCCAGAGCTTGCTTAGGCCGCGGCTCCGCGGCCGTACTGATGATTCATTGCCTCGTTTTTATACACTGTTCTTCCTACCTGCTTGTATATATTTTTAGGTATTTTTAATCTGAATCTAGTGTTGTATGTTCTGGAGATTGTTTTGGATTCTATGATTCGATCGGAATTTCAATTTCGTGCTTTTTTCGGGGTTACTTAGAAAGTATTAAAAAGTTCGAACGAGTATCATTAACTCACTTTTTCACGGGGTTTAAATCTTTCGGAAATACGTGCATGTTTTGTGGTGGACCCTCTAGAAGAAAACAAACCTTAACTCGATTATGTGACCGTCTTGAACTGCCTTTTGAACCTTTGGGTTTGAGGCAGTACGGCGTGCCACATGTGAGGCGTTGGCTTGACCCTTCTACGGCTGGACCGTTACTACTGTGACATATTCCGGGTTTTTTGAACTCCGCTCAAGTGTTGAGCTTTAGAAAATTTTGGGTATTTGATTATTCGATCGAAATGTTTAATACTGTCTATTTATCTGGAATGTGATACAATATGTGGAATTCATATAGTTAGGTATGAAATGCGAGATATGTGATATCTCGGATTTACGATGTCCAAAGTGAATGTGGATTCCAAATATTGTAGTTTTACACTTTCTTTTCTGTGACCGTATGTGTAGTATGTCGATATCGCCGGTTTTCGTTGCTATACATCAATGACAATCGGGGTACGCATACTTACTTACGTTGATGATATATGATATTGTGTGTTGCTGAGATATGATGTGCAGGATTGTTGCGATTGAATAGCCAGGGTTTTTTTTATGTGAGATGAGAGTTTTATTTTTCATTCATGTAAAATTCAAATGTAATGTAATATTCTTTTATTTGGGGCACTTCCGGGTTGAGGTTGATGTCACCAGTGTTGTATATTATTTACTTTTCCGCATTAGGATAGACCCAAGGAGGGGAGCACAAGTGACCGGGTTCTGGGGTTCAGTGGGAGGCCATCTCGAGGAGTCGAGACCGGGTCTCCTAAACTCCAGGATTGGTAGGGTCGCTTGCCGCTCTCGTAAGGGTCTAGGGTGTGGGCTTGGCTATTCATCGCGACTGTGGAATCCGTATTTTCTATTATTGGCTAAATACTAAATACAGACGTCCTAGTATATCCCACATTATATATATGTTTCTGCTGCCTGTGTTCTGTGATATCTGAGACGAATGATATATTATATATGAGATATATAGTAGACGTTGCTTATGTTTTACACCCGCGCTAGTGCCTTCCCGGTATGCCGTTAGTTAAGTAACCTAACGGTGCATAACGGAACATTGCGGCGAATGCGGATGGCATAAGCGTACGTTGTATTTTCGTTTCTTTTCTGTGATTGGATTAAGGACTTAAATGATGGGATTACATTAATATGATTAATGTAAAGAAAATAAACCTAAAAAAAGATGTTGTAGAATCGGATTTGAAAACCACTCGGCTCTTTATGAAAAAGCTATATTTCAAAAACTGCGGAGCACAAGCCACTCCTTTTGAAAACCATTTGATTCTACGACGATATCAAGTTCAAAGCGTTAAAGATTTTCTTAAAAATCATCCGCAACCCTCCGTCATTTTCGAAAGAAGAGTACTTAGTATTCGTGCTACGTTTGTTGACTTTAGTTAAGGCGTAGTGTACGGTAGCTAAGTGATGTCCTCCTACACTGCATATGATGCAGATTGATTAGGACATTCATGCGACTTTGTTGACCATAGTTAAGGGTCATATGTGTGGGTCTAATTAATCAAGAAATGACGGGTAGAACTTGACTGGTACTTATGATTTTTTGACCATAGTTAAGGTCATAAGTACTAGGGGTAAAAATCATATCGGGAATTTCAAGTGTTGAGATTTGTAATGAGATTGCATACCTTCCATATGATGGTTGGATCCTGATCCCACTATGGGCAATAGTTGCTCCTAGGAGAGTTTTGCAGTTTACAATTAGCTAACTCACTAGGTGTCTAGAAAGGTGTTAACGGGGCTACGCCTCTGGGAAAATGAGGTTTACATTAATTAGGTCCGTGCGAAAGCACGGGGAACCTCCCTCAAGTACCGACACTGGCCTGGCTGAACGGTTAGCGAAGTTGTAGACTGTAATTAATCCTGGCTAGTTTTCTTTTTAAGGTTTGAAAGAAAAACTTGATTAAAGCAGTGGGAGACATCGATTAGATAAGATAATAACCAATCTGATCTTTGCAAGAGCTTTAGCTGAGTGTATTCTTTTCTCTCTCTTAATGACAGATACCAATGACTGGACTCAAGCTTCTACTAGATAAAAACAAACTGAATGGGACCAATTATAAAGACTGGCTAAGGAATCTGAAAATTGCCTTGACTTATGATAAAGTATCATATGTCCTCACGGCTTCAGCCCCGCCCGTCCCATGTCCAAAATCCTCAGTTGCGGACAATGAAGTCCGCAAGACATAGGACGCTGACTGTGCCACGGCCAAATGCCTCGCGCTTGCATCGATGGATAACACACATAAAAAGCAGCACGAGAATATGGACATTCAAACCATATTCTTCCATACAAAGGAGTTGTATGGAGAGCAATCCCGCGTATTACGATACGAAGCATCAAAGAAATTATTTCAGATGCGAATGGCCCCTGGCACATCAGTAGGAGACCATGTTCTGAAGATGATAGCTCTCATAGAAGAGCTTGAGGACCTTGGATGGACAATAGACAATGAATAATATATGGATATTATTCTGCAGTCCCTCCCCTCCACCTTTGCTCAGTTCATAGTTAACTTCAACATGCACAACATGGAGAGGGAACTACCTGAACTCCTTAATATGTAAAGGAGTGCAGAGAGCATACTGAAATCAGTGAAAACTCCCGTTATGACTGTTGGACAATCATCCTCTTCTCGCCCAAAGGCTAAGGCCAAAGGAAAGAAAAAGAAGAAGCCCACCAATCCTAAGGGTGGAGTTAAAAAGGTGAAGGGAAAGGAAAAGTCCAAAGCTGGAGACTCGGGGAAAGGGGAATGTTTTCATTGCCACAAAACAGGACATTAGAAGCGCAACTGTACGGAGTACTTGAATCTCAAGAAGAAGCATGGGGATGCTTCCGCTTCAGGTGTGTTTGTGACAGAAAACTGTTTTTCAATAAACTCTGCTTCCTGGGTATTAGATACCGGTTCAGGTTCTCACATTTGCAATTCTATGCAGGGGCTGAGAAATAGCAAAGTTTTGAAGACAGGTGACCATACTCTCCGCGTTGGAAATGGTTCCAATGTACATACAGTCGCAGTAGGAGAGTATCACTTGGGGTTGCCATCTGGGTGTATATTGGTTTTGAACCCATGTTATTTTGTACCAAGTATGCTTTGTAATATAATATATGTTTCTTTGTTAGACAATGAAGGATATAATTTTTTATTGCAGAACAATGTTATGAACATTCACCTAAATCAAATGTTAGTTGGGTATGGTACACTTAATAACGGGATATACGTCCTAAATCAACACACAATTTTCAGCATACAACACACTAATAAAAGAAAACTTTCAGAAATAAATGAAGTTTTTCTTTGGCACTGTAGACTTGGTCATATTAACGAAACAAGACTAAACAAGTTACACAAAGATGGATATTTAAACCCTTTTGAATATAAATCTTATGCGACTTGCCAGTCTTGTATCAAGGGTAAAATGACCAAAACTCCGTTTACCGGACACGGAGAAAGAGCTACCGAGCTCCTAGGACTCATACATAGTGATGTATAGGGGCAAATGTCTACACAGGCTAGAGGCGGTTTTTCTTACTTCATTACTTTCACTGACGATTTCTCGAGATTCGGTCATGTATTTTTATTAAAGCACAAATCCGAAGCTTTCGAGAAATTCACTGAATATAAACAAGAAGTAGAAAAACAAACCGGCTTGAGTATCAAGATGCTTCGATCAGATCGAGGTGGGGAGTACCTCAGTACAGTATTTGCAAACTTCCTAAAAGAGTATAGGATTCTCTCTCAACTCACACCTCCTTAAACACCACAGCACAACGGTGTGTCTGAACGACGGAATAGGACCCTATTAGATATGGTCCGATCCATGATGAGTGATGCTGAGTTACCTGTCTCATTTTGGGGACATGCATTGGAGACTGCAGCGTTTCTTTTGAATAGGGTTCCAACCAAAACCGTATCTACCAAGCCATATGAGATATGGAATGGGAAGATACCATCTCTTAAGAGAATTAAGATTTGGGGTTGCCCGGCCTATGTTAAAAAGCAGAATCCGGACAAACTCGAGACACGGTCAGTCATGTGTAAGTTTATGGGATATCCAAGTAACTCTTATGGATATCTATTCTACCACAAGGAGGAACAAAAGGTGTTTGTTTCTCAGTATTCCACATTCTTAGAAAAAGAGTTTTTCACAGATAAAGATGATGGCAATGTGGTGGATCTAGAAGAGGTTCTAGAGACACAAACTAGAAATGAAGACTTGGTTGAACCGGCTGTTGCAATAGAAACTGAGGAACCTCGGCCACTACGTATGTCTGGTAGGACTTCTCGCCCACCGGAGAGGTACTACGGTTTCCTCATTGATGGTGACAGAGAAGACTGCATCATAGAGGATGATGATCCTACCAGTTTTCAGCAAGCTATTGTTGGAGATAGTGCCCTCAGAGTCAATTATTAGGTCACAGGTACGTGATTGTAATGATTGAGGGAGGACCTATCCCGGTAGGACAGTCTTACTCGAGATGATAGTATGCTATCTGGTTTACCTTTATCATCGTGTACTGTTTTAAGTGACATGACACGTCGCTATTACATGTTGATAGAGCCCCTAGGATTCTTGCTTGACCACCAGCAGTATGAGGGCGATCATATAAGTGGGAGCTGGGGTCTACAAGCATATCCTTAAAAAGTCCCTAGTCGTGGGAGTTTCGAGACCGGGCATCGATACTCCAATAGTAGACTAGTGTATACAGTCGAGACCCCGACGAGGGGCGGTGGCCGGTCTCACAAGCCACTGGTGTCAGTTGGATCACCTAAGATGTATACAGGTGCTCATTGGGTTATGAGTACACCGGACAGGACTCGCCGGGAACATGCTAGTTGGTCATATACCAGACGTCAGATGGCAGTTCCCTGGTGACATGTGTGCAGGTTAGTTCATCGACCTGGGGATCGTCATTTGTCTCGTGTGAGTTCCCACTGTACTTTGATTACTACCCTACCACGGCTCAAAGGAGTCGTGCAAACAGGTTTTAGTTGGGTACAGTCCCGAGCCACATGGAGGTAGTGAGCGTATCTTCGGGGGTTCGTCTCTCCCGGTATTGGGGGTGAGGTCGTGCTGTGTCTAGGAGAGCCATTACACAAAGACCTTGGCCAAGGCAAGGAGATTTACTGGTAGGTATTCCAGTAGTATCTCAGGGTGTTTTGGGCTACACTCCGACACGACTTGTACCGCTTTTGGGGGTCTGACTTTTACCAACCCCCTAGGCCCGCCATGCGATACTCATAGACGAACGGACCGGACTGCACGGATATTGTCACTGACAGGCTCAGTAGGGTGTCAGGATGAGTTCACTCATCGACGTCCCTTTTTTGTCAATAGCTGGTGGCCCGTCACGTATTGGCTTATACCTCTGACGTGCTAGTGGTTAAATCCACAACCATAGTATTGACGAGTCTTTAGAGTCCACCACACTTTCTGTTACTCAAGCTTTCGGGCGAAACGCTGTAGAGGCCGTATGGAGATATGGCAGGGTCCGATCAGATACGTGCGGTATTGCACGGATCAGGATCGGACAGTTTGTACTAGTGGCCGTATGGTTATATGGCAGGGTTCGATCAGATACGTGCGGTATTGCACGGATCAGGATCGAACGGATATAACTAGCCGGCTTTGGCTTAAGCCGGTCCTAGTTTAGTACAGTGTAGATTTTGTCTCATTGCATTTGTATCCGGACGGAATACAGATGCGGGTGTGTATGCACAGTATTGGGTTTTCCTGTAATTTATTACGGGACCAGTTTTCTGGAGTTGCCAGTTTGCATTCCGTTCCGGCCGGTTTTTCTTTGTTCTTTCCCGGCCGGACTTTTCAGATGGAGGGTGTTATTTGCAATTGTGCAAATAACATTTGTGGAGGGGGTATCTTGCATATTGGTGGCATCATGATGGCTTTTCATGATGAGATCCTTTTTCTTTCTTTTCTTTGCTTTATGAGATTAGAAATGAAAAGAGGTTTGATGTTGATTTAGTGATGATTATGTTTTAGGTTGTGGTCACCACTTTTTGCATCCTACACTCACCTCCCTCTTGTTATCATATTGTTTTTGCTCCACCATTTTTTCATTCTCACAAGATGAGAGGTTTTTGTTCATGGTTGAGAAAAAGAAAGAGTGAGAAGAAAATGAGAGCTTCATGTTTGAGAGGAGAAAAATGAGAGTGATTCATTTTGTGTATATCATTCTTCATCTCATTCCATTGCTAGAAAATTGAAAGCACCAATTTTCTATACACCATTCCTCCATCTATGGCAACCAACCCCAAAAGTGAGACATACACTTTACACTACACTTCCTACAGCAAATCTTGGACGCGTCGATTCGCCAGCTTCGCGCCCGAGTTGCCTCGGTATTGAGGTGGGAGCCCGTAAAAGATGCAGGCGACGTGGTGCCCTTCCGGCGAGGAGGCGAAGACCGGAGATCCCGTGAGGAGATCGGAGTGGAGATGAAGACCGGAGGACTCGGATCAGTCGGTACATCTCTAACCCGTATTCTAGTTAGCTTAGACTTGTTAATGGTTACGATCCGGAGTTTAGTGCGCGGTGGTGCCGGTTTGCAAAGTCCGCAAAATTAAAGTTTATCACCGCTTCCGCGTTTGGCCGTCGGTTTGACGGCCGGGGCGCCGCCGTGCACTTACAGTGGTATCAGAGCCTCGCCATTAACTTAGTCTAGCTTTGTGTAATGTGTTTGCATTTCCGATCGATCAAAAAGTTCCAAAACTGCATTTTAGTTCGCATCAGTTTCTGTTGAAAATTTTTGGTCTCGAAAAATTTTTCAGGTTGTAAAATATTGATGTACTGGAAAATCTAAGAGTTCTGTAAAAATTTGACGAAGTAACTCCACAGTTGGAGCGCGGAACCGCCGCGAAAACCCCGTTTGTGCGGCCCTTCCGCCGCGCACTATTCACATCACTTCACCATTTTTTTACAGAGGCCTTCTGGGCTTAAAATATGGGCTTTGGAATATTAAAGTTGGGCCAATTGTTTCTGTGAGTGCTACAGTTTTCTTTGGGGCCCACTTGTTAATTGTTTGATCAATCGGAAATTTTTTAAACACATTTTTCACAGTATTTACATTATATCTGCGACCGTGAATGTCACTCGATCGGTAAATCCGGTCTAACTGCTATAGCCCGGTTAGACGGATTTGCGAACGTGACTTTCACGTTGATGTTCTATGTATTTGCTGTGATGTTGCGGATCGGTCGTGGGGATAGCCTGGATGCAATGCTAGTACAGTTTTGTTTGATTATGTACATTTGATATTGCGGGGCGAGCGTCCGACATGTGGACTGCCGTCACTGCCTGTTTGTATTATTCTTTTTGGGGCACGACCTGGTTGCGGTCGATGTACCCGGTGTATGTATATTTTACTTTCTGTACTAGGGTTACCCCGTGGAGGGGTGCACGGATAGCCCGGTTCTAGAGGGCAACGGGCCCGAATCTCAGGGCATTGAGACGGAGGGGCTTCAGTCTGGAATTGGCGGGCTATTCGCCGCACTCGTAGGGGGTACAGGTTGACCCAGGAGGGGTGCCCAAGTTACCGGATTCCGTGAAGTGCTGGGTGGTCCATTCACGGTGCTGAAGGGGGCTGCCTCGCTTCAGGTTTTGGCGGGTGACTTGCCGCGCCCGTAGGGGTCTAGGATTTCATTGCACAGGCTATCCACACGACCAGGGGAACGTCGGGTTTCAGTAGTGGCTCTGAGAAACCCGGGGATCCCAGATATCTGTATTGTTCTGTGATGCTGTACATTTCTGTAATGTTGCATTTCTTTTCACGCCTAGAGCGAAATATAATATATTGGTATATATATTAGTAGATGTTGTATATGTTTTTCATCCGCGCTAGTCCAGTCCCCGCTCTGCCGTTAGTAAGCTAACCTAACGGGTGATGACGGGACCCAGTGGCGAATGCGAATGGCATATACGTACGTCAGTATATTTTCGTTCTTTGTGGTGTGATCAATTGGTTGGACTGCATTGATTCGGATCAATGCAAGTTAAACAAACCTAATCTGATGTTGTTGGAACACTTTTCAAAAAGCTGTTATTGCAAGGACGTTCACTTTTGTTTTGCATCGCGGTATTCATTTAGAATATCCTGCTCCTCAGTCGACGAGGCAAGGGCCGAGATCCCTTCACCGGGAGTGACCCCTTGGACAGAAGTTTGCGTCAGGGCATTAACTTCATTATAGCCGATTACTTTTGCTTTGCACAGTGATATTTGGTTATGAATATCCTGCACCCCATTCTACGGGGAAAGAGCCGAGATCCCTTCACCGGGAGTGACCTCTTTAGTAAAGGTTTTCGTCACTATATTTTCTAAAAAGCTATCCGTTCCTTCAACGATATCAAGTTCACTACGTTAAAGGTTTTCGCCAGAAACCATTCGTAGCCCTCCGTCGTTTCATATGGGTAGTCAATAGTATTCAAGCTGTGTTTGTTGGCCTTAGTCAAGGCACAGTGTTTGGTAGCTATTGGGTATTCATATGCTGCATAGATAGATGCGTTGGTTTGGGACAGTCGTATAGCCTTGTTGGCCTTAGTCAAGGGCTTGTACGGGTGGGTTCAAATCAACCTGGACAATGACGGGTAGAACTTGACATGTGACTTATGATTTGTTGGCCTTAGTCAAGGTCATAAGAGCATGGGGCAGAAATCACATCGGGAGTTTCAAAAGAACTGAAACTTGCCAGATATGCGCATACCATCTGGAGTATGATGATGTGAGCGGATTCCGTCACTTTATCATGCAATGATAGTTGGATCCCGATTCCCACTGATGAGTTGGTATACTCCTCGGATGACCCCGACTAATTCTTCTTTCAGGTTTGGAGGAGAATTTGAGGTACAGTGGGAGGTTTCCAGATTAGATAAATTGGTGACCATTCTGATCTAGGTTAGAGTGCACGCTGAGTGTTTCTTTTCTCTCTCTCTTTGGCAGCGACCATTGACCCGACCCTAAGACTTTGACTCAGTGACCAAGTTGACCGAACCTTCTTTAACACCGGCTATTGAATTGTCAGAGTTGCAAACCTCATTGCCACTCCTACTTTTACCCTTTTCTCCAGGACACCCCGTTTTACTACGAACGTCCACTTCCATTGGACAAAACCATCGTATGGTTAGATACGAACTCGAAAGAATTTATTCGAGGATGGTTTCAGGTTCTGGAGAAAACGGATAGGATTATTCAGTTGTCTTTTCCTTTTACCCTCTCTCAGGTTACGAGTACTCCTTGGTTTAGGGGTAGTACACCTATTACGCAAATTGGATTGTCTTCTTCCAAACCTTAGGCTGGTGCCGACCGGTAGGGAATGAAGAAAACCAATTAGCATAACGATGGTGTGCAGAAGGTATTAAGTTCAGACAAAGCAAGGGATTAGTAAGAGGGCAAAGTAAATTGCAACAGATATTCATGACCAAACCAAATATTTCGTTACCACTCCCACATCACCTTTGTATTTCTCCAGGACACTCCGTATCACTACGAAGATCCACAGTTTATTTGGATACTCCATCGTATGGTTATATACGAACTCGAATGGAACTTGTTCCAGTTCGGGGATGGATTCTGGTTCAGGAGAAATAGGAATAAGGTTTATTCGGTTGTTTTTTATCTTCACCCTCTCTCATTGCGAGTGTTCCTAGGATTGGGACAGTACACCCATTATGCTTATTGGATAGTCTTCTTCTAAACCATAGGCTGGTGCCGAACGGTAGGGAAGGAAGAAAACCATTTGGCCTAAAAGGGTGTGCAGAATGTAAAGACTAAAGACATATGAAGGGATTTGGAGAGGTGGCAAAGAACTATACGGTTACAGTCGTGAATCTGGAAGAGGCATTACTAGGAATACCAGGATACCCCATCGAAACATTTCAATGTTTCAGTTTCACTGTGTAATGTTAAAAGAGAACTGATTTCCCGATTAGATACTTACTCCAGGGTATGTATTTACCAGGTACGATTCTCACATCTGTATAGTTTTACAGATGATGAGTGGGAGTAAGTTATTGGGAATTGGGTGATCATCCTCATTATATCGGGATTCGTTGTAATCGGTGATATTTGAGGAAATCACCTGGGCTGTTTGCCGGTTGGCAAATATTTGGTTTTGAATATCCGCTGTTATGCACCAATTTCAAATTGATATATCTGTACGTCTATTTTCATAGAGTGAGATATACCTTTATGAAATTATGTCTACGACATTTACCTATATCAGTGGATGGTTGGGTAAGGAGCATTAAACAACGGTGTAATTCTTCATAACCAAAGGTACAGTTTTCAACCTACGACACACAATGAATGAGTTATCAGACTCAAGGGACGTATACAGAGTATTGTATGTTGTCCAGGGTCCATAAGGACAGAGGGGTTGGTCCTCATACTACATTCAGTTTACTTATGACTTCTCTAGTTTTTAGACAAGTGTTTCGTGGAAACACCGGGTCCGAATTTGGAGAAGTTATTGGTATTTGAATAGAGTAGAGAACCAGATGTAGCAAGTATCGGGATTCTTCAAAGAGATCGAAGATGTAGATACTTGCGTATGGTGTTCAGTTGCTAGTAGTGATTAAGAGAACTTGCTTCTCTTTCAGGTTACTCATAATTGGAAGCATTCCTAAGTTGAGTAACGCTGATCGGCCTCCTTCCATTTAGTTGACATGCACTAGAGACAGCTGCATGATTTGAATCTGGTTCAATTAAATCAGTGCCTCTGTTTCTATATTGGATATAGAACAGTTCATATCTTAACGATGTTAAGGTACGGGGAGTTGTCCGGTTTATGATTAAAACCAGACACTGGACAACTCAAGGCACGTTTCTGTAATGGCTGTTTGTGGGTTGACCCAGGCTATGACGAGGGTTGACTTTCTACCATCTGGATGAACAATAGCGATATTGTTCTAGACTCGCCACAGTTTTATTAAAAATGGATTTTTTCAGAAAACAGTAGTGGGAGTATGGTAGAACTGGAAGTGATTCCAGAACCACAAACGATTACTGAAGATTTGATAAGGAACCTAAAGATTCAATCTGGATTAACATTCCATTGGCCACTCCGCAGATACGGTGGGTAACCTCAGGCACCCGAGAGGTACTCCGGTAGCCTCAAGGACGGTGACAGGGAGGTTCTTGTTTACCCAGACTTGCCATTGCTGTTGTTCCAGACTGTGAGACCCGGCAGGAGGATGAGTATAGCGTCATTCTAAACTTGCTTTAGAAGTGCACGTGTATATGACTCTGCCAGAGGGTTGTCATAGTCAGTGGGAGCAGCGGAAGCATTGGTGGACAGGTAGCTTATGTCTATTTATAGACTAAAGCAGATGTAGCGGAGATAGATCATCTATTTCTGACGTGACAGTCATGGGTTTGACTTCATCAGAATAGGGGGTGGATCTGTTGAGAAGGTAGTAGGGTGTGATGTCATGGTATTTGGATGACATACACAAAGTAGGAAAAGAAACTCCTATACTACGATCGGTTATACTTTGGTCGTCACACAGTTGTTTCTCCACAAAGGAAATGGATTTTATATCAGACATACTGGTTACTAGATCTATGGTCTTAGATCTAGATTTGGGTGGTTTCCCAATCAGGGTACTTGACAGCATTCTAAGAGTATTTAGGATGGACGACTCCTGGCACGGTAGTGTACCTGCAGGTAATGGAGTCACCCTCTCCAAAGGTGTCTTACAGACTAAAGGGGAGAGGGACGGGCATGATTGGCAGATCACTTGCTCAGGCAATTGAGTCAATCGTGAGATGTCAAGTACCACACCAGATGTTGTTCTTGCACTAGATGCAATAAGTTGACATTAATCCAATCCTGGAGAAACAGTCGGAAGCAGTTTTAGAACATAAGTGGATGTTCTAGGGATATGATAACGACAGCCTCATTCAGGAGACAGTTATCATTCCAGGCTTCCAAGGTGACATGGACGACAAGGAGGTTGTCAGAGTTATAGTTTTCCTTCTGATGAGGGGCAGTATTTTGGACAGGTGGTCCAAGGCAATACTGAGGGAGGCATGGCGCGCAGCATACTGATTAAGTTCAGTTGACGATGTGTATGTTTAAGAAACCCTAAAATTCTAGTGATGATTCTTTGCATGTTCACTTAGCACCTTAAAAATTTAATTTTGAGACATGTGATGCTTGCAAACCCTTCATGAGGTGATAGGTAAACCTAACACTTCGATACGCCAGTACATGGCCTTATTTCAAGTGGGAGATTGTTAGTGTATATGCCCTAGATGCCATTACTGTATCATACTAGTTTGTATATTACTTGATGGAAGCTTGGGATATTCACCTTGTATACACAATCTTGCTCAATATTGTAGTATGCTACTTGGTTTGTTTCTACTTTAATGTGTGCATGTGTTTCTTATAGCATATCGCCTTACACATTAGTGGATCCCTTAGGATCTTTTCTTGATTACCAGCGTTGTGATGGCAGTCTGTCACGACCCGAAGGTACGGAACGTGACTGGCACTTAGATTACGAGACGTCTAAAGGCGTACTGTAACCTAAGCCAGCTAAAGCCCAGAAGAATCTAAACCAAAATTAAAAGAGAGTGAAGGAAAACCTTAAATGAAAACGGTTTTTAAATCAATTAAGTTGCATAGAATCCCTTTATAAAAAAAACATCAAAATTTCCCGAAAATTTCGGCAGAGTCTCCCCTGTATTTTCTATCCCCCAAAATGGGTACAACAAGATATATATAACCTGTAATCATAAATGGCATCCCCAAGCGGGAGCTAGCTCTTCGCCCAAGGCGGATCACAACCACATGCAATATATAAGTAATATCAAGAAAAGAGCATAAAAGAAACGCAAAATATCAGAAAACACAACGCCGGCTCAAGTGAGCTCGACCCAAAAGAAACCACAAATATACAAATCTCTCAGTCTCATCACTAGGTCGCATATACAATATAAAGTGGTAGATGGAGAATACTAGATACAATGATAGAGCAAAAGAAATAAAATATGCTCGCAACCCACCTACGGGCGATGTCGCGAGTCTGAGCAAAAGAAGCTGATGATAAGATAGCCCGCCGCTACAAGGGTGACGGGTCCGACCTGCAAGACACTGTGGCACAACGGGGGTGAGTTGCCAGCTCGTGAGTAGAATATAACATCTAGTAAGGCAATCGTAAGAATGCACGCAATGCGTCACAACATGTATGTCCATATGTGATATAATACTTCTAGTATGCATGCACATGTATGCAATGTCATTACTAAATCTTTAAGTGTTTTAAATGCTAAGGGTATTGAATTCTTAACTTTAGAAAATGAATATCTGTATAATAGCTAAGTACCATCAAGAAATCATCTGAAAACCCGTGTCAAGCATCGACACCAAATATGAAATCATATCTGTCTCAATATCTCACTGTATCAATGTCTCAAATATCAGGCTCCGTCAGTCCGGATCGGCCCATATCATCCAATCTCACGACAACGGTCGGTATCCTCCGGATATCCGCCGCGCCAGACATCACCGGTAGGTAGTCTTCCCCTGCCAGGCTCATCGTCTACAACTCGATCTTCTTGCCCCGGGGTACCATACCGGGCCCACCATGTACCCGAGACGGTTCATCCACTCCTCGAATCGGGTCCCGAAATCCAACAGAAAACATGAAAACTCATGGTGGACGACACATACATCACGAGAAAACCGCAACTTTGTTTTAAAAATGATAAATATAAGCTTTTGTTAAATTCTTGCGGTTTTCCCAAAAAAATCCAGAAATCGCAGCAATACTGAAATCCTCAAGAAAATCATAATGTTCACATGTTATATATGATAAATGTCTATGATATCAATGTATACGATGTGAATTTTGGCTAGAAATCTATGTAAATATGATGATAATGGTATATGCAAGCTATGCAATTTCATATATATTGTATGAATGCAAGTGGCGATACTAAGTTAACCAGGTTCTATAGTGCACGTGGCATGGCAATTGCCAAAGGCGTGTGTGTCACATGAATAGTGCACGTGCAGCAGATGCCAATGGTAATGGTGTTCGTGTCCTACGAAGTGTTATCGCAAATGTGTATATGAATGTTATATGAATGTCCATGCAATCTAGTATACGGTTAGCTGTGAGGGTATGCAATGCAATAAAGGGGTAAGCTATCTAGCCATACAAGTCTTGCAAGAAATAGGGTAATCCTAACTAGGGGGCGCCTCGCGCCATCCAGACGATTCCCCCATAGATGAATACATCTACTCACCTGAAATCTCCGCTAATCCGATCCGACCACCGCCTTGCCTTTACGCGCCGTGTCCGATGTTTCCCCGATCGATCCTAAATTTGCACAACACCAAGCATAAGATTACATACCCTAAAACGATGCAAGTCACAATATACAAATGCCGACGCTCTCGAATTAAACATAACGTGTACTCGGTGCGCGGGAAAACACACGAAAATCGCTAAATCTTAACTAGAATCGTCTTTTCGGGGAAATCGACAAAACTAAAACCCGACTAGACAAAACCCTGCATTCACGCACTCTAATAGGCATATAAGAAGCTAATTATATCGCTAATATAACGCAATTTGATCACATTCTAATTTACATAAAAATCTAGCAAGCAATTGCATACCGATTCGATGCAAATATCGCAATTTTATCGATCTAGCGAGCGCAACATTGCACAATTTACCACTCTAACCAATTAGATAACCAAACCCTAACTTAACTCCATCAACCATGCTACAAACCCTAATTTAAAATCAAATCCCTCTCTTGATTTTCATGAACAAGTAATTACAACTAAATTAATACTTCAAATTTCAATTTTTGCACATTTAAACTACAAGTTAACAAACTAGTTTAGAAATTTCACCTTACAAGTTGAACCCTAGTTTGCTCAAGCCACCAAAGAAGCCTCCTTTCTTCAAGTTTTGAACTAAATTTGGTTGAGGAGAGAGTGGATTAGGGTTTTGCTTTGAATTGGAGAAGAAATTTGTGAATTTTTTATGAATTTTGGCATGAAAATGAAGCAAAAAGAAGTGAGGAAATGGAAGGGGAGCTGCTGAAATTTCGACCAGCAGCAAGAAGAGGGAAGTGTGGGTGTTGTGTAGATGATTCTAGGTCAAAAAACCCCATAAGTTTCCATTTAATGCCTTTCACATCAAACTTTTTACAAAAAACCCCATTTTAGTTCATTTTTTTCATAAATTTCAAACCCTAAAACTAAAATCTTATAAACTTGTGATAAAATTTATTAACACTCTATTTTAGTTTATAAAGATTCCTAATTATGAAATTTACCTAATTAAATTTGTATTTATCACTAATTTAATGTATTTTTAAAAGCTTAAAATAATAAAAAAATAATTAATTATGAAATTTTTATTTTTAACTAGAAAATTATAAGTGACATTTTAGTGACAAAATTATAGTAATATCTTATCTAAATTTTGTATAATTAGGTCTACAATGAAAAATACCTATTTTGACTTTTTACGGAAAAAGCCGAAAAATTAGCCGATTACCGAAAAACTGCCTAAACGATTTTCGAAGGGTTACAATCTTCCCCCCTTAAAGAAATTCGGTCCCCGAATTTATAATTTAACTACGCGTACCTTCAAAAAGATGGGGATATCTCTTCCTCATCTCGACCTCGGTCTCCCAGGTGACCTCCTCGCTGTTCGGGCCACGCCAAAGGACCTTGACGGACGGTATAGCCTTCGACCTCAATTTCTTCACCTGCCGATCCAGAATGACCACTGGCTGCTCGGTGAAAGAAAGATCACGCTCTAGCTGGATGGTCTGGTGCTGAATCGCCTGGGAAGGATCATGAAGGTACTTGCGGAGCATCGAGACATAGAATACGGGGTGAACATCGGGGAAGCTGGGCGGAAGAGCTAACCGATAAGCGACTGGACCAACACGCTCTAGGATCTTGAAAGGACCAATATATCTAGGACTCAGTTTCCCTTTCCGCCCAAATCTCATCACACCTTTCATCGGAGAGACCTTCAAGAAAACATGATCGCCAACAGCGAACTCGAGTCGGCGACGGCGCCTGTCAGCATATGATTTCTGCTTGCTCTGTGCCGCTCTCATCCTGTCCCGAATCAGCTGTATCTTCTCGGTCGTCTCCTGTACGATCTGCGGCCCAAAAATACTGCTCTCCCTGAGCTCTGTCCAACATACAGGCGATCTGTTAGTGTATATGCCCTAGAGGCCATTACTGTATCATACTAGTTTGTATATTACTTAATGGAAGCTTGGGATATTCACCTTGTATAAACAATCTTGCTCAATATAGTAGTATGCTACTTGGTTTGTTTCTACTTCAATGTGTACATGTGTTTATTTTGCGATATCACCTATACGCATTAGTGGAGCCCTTAGGATCTTTGCTTGATTACCAGCGTTGTGATGGCAGTCACACTAGTGGGGGCTGGGTAATCTATAAGCACATCCTTATACAGGTCCCTAGTCGCAGGACTATCGAGACAGGGCATCGATACTCCGGAGTAGACTAGCGTATGCGCTTCTCATCCCAGTGTGGGAGATGGTCTGTCCCACAGCCATCAGTACGTCGTACTGGAGATAGTATACGGGTGCTCGTTAGGTTACGAGTACACTGGACAGGACTCGTCGGGAACTGACAGGTTGGTATTATACCTATCGTCAGTTATCAGTTCCCAGGTGACATGAGTACAGCTTAGTCCGCTGACTTGACACTGGCACTTCGCCTCGAGTGTGTTCCCACTGCACTTTGATCACTACCCTACCACGGCTCAAAGGAGTCGTGCAAACAGGTAGTGGTTGGGTACAGTCCCGAAGCACTTGGAGGCAGTGACGGTTAGACAGGATTCGTCTCTCCCGGTATTGGGGGTTGACATCGCGCAGTGTCTAGGAGAGCCATTACACGAGTAGTCCCTGGCCAGGGCAAGCGAGATATACTGGTAGGCTTCCAGTGTTATCTCAGGGTGTTTTGGGCTTCACTCCGACACGACTTGTACCGCTATTGGGGGACTGACGTTTTACCGCCCCCTAGGCCCGACATGCGATGTATCAGACGAACAGACCGGACTGTACGGAGAATGTCACATTCAGACTCAGTAGGAGTTCAGATGGGGTTCACCTCGTCAGCCTTCTTGTCGGCATCTACCTGGGGACCGTTACGCACAGCTAGTGCCGCTTGCGGTCTGTGGTTAAACCCACTGCCAGCGTAGTGTCGAGTCTTTAGAGTCCCACACAGAGGGTATTCGCCTCTGGGCAAAACAGAGTAGAGGTCGCATGGTTTTGCGGCAGGGTTCGTTCTCATCCGCGCACTTGTGCACGTTTGGAGTCCGGACGGATTATACTGGCGGGCTCTGGTTTGAGCCAGATACTGGTATATATTTTGGGGTTGCTTTTATATCTTGGTATTCTTGTTCCTCGGAATGAGAATGCAGGTGTGTATGCACAGTTGCTTGAGACGGAGGATGAGGTATTTCATTAGGGTTTCGGAAAGGGTGCGTATGCACAGTTGACAGTCGTCATTTTCCAAACCCTAATAGATTTATGAAATATCAATTAATAATAGTAATTAAATGAAATTTTGTTATGGTTGATTTTGTTGACTTGTTGACCATGGTTGACTTGTTGACCATGTTTGAATGTTGACCACCATCATGCTTTGAAAGGATACTCCTTGATTCATGCTTACACTCATTTATTAAAAGTATGATAGTGGTCATTCCAAAACAACCATCAACTATTCTCATTTCAATTATTATTATTAATTAGATAATTCCTTTTCTTTTAGTTATGGTTGCAAAAGAAAAGAGCTCATTCTATCATAATCATTCTCTCTCCTCACTTCATCTTCTTCTTCCTCTAGCCAAAGGAGAATCCTTCTCATGTGTTGAGAATCCCTCTCCTTAAAAGAAAAGCACCCCTTAGACACTCTCTACTCACTCTAGGATCAAGGGTTTAGCAAGCCGGAGATTCTAGTTCACTCAAAGTTCGAGAAAGAGCCCGAAGGTTGAACCCTCAGGTGGATCCATCTTCGACGGAAGAAGGCGACGAGAAGAGAACCATCAACCTCTACAAAGTTTGAAGAAGAAGGAGTTCAAGTTTAGGTATAACCATCTTTCCGAGTAGCTAACTCTCTTTAGCAAGTTTGCTAGTTTTAGTTTAGGAAAAGATCCCGACTTTGTTAGTCCATGTTGCCCCAAGCGCTAAAAATTTGATTTTTATACCGTTTCCGCCTCCCCGTAAGAACCGGGGGTCGCAACGTGGACTTACAGTGGTATCAGAGCCTAACTAAACTTAAACTAGCTTGGTAGTGAAGTGTAACGAAGTTCGGAACCGGAAAAATCCAAAAACCAAACTTTTACAAAACCCTAGTTTCTGTTAAAAAATTTTCTGGTCAAAACAAGATTTGTTATACACCTAAATTCGGCTCAGGGTTTTGTGTGAACACCCAAGAAAAACGATCCCCTAATTCCGTCAAGACGCCGCGGATCCGCGGCCCCACCTATTCTTCGAGCCGCGGATCCGCCGCCGTTTAGAGTCTTCTGGTGATCGGGTTTCGTGCAGTGTGTCTCTGTGTTGGTTTTGGGATTTTTAAAATATGTTATATGTGCCCAGATTTTCCAGAGCAGAAATTTACTTTTGGGGTCCTATAATTCCGTATTTTTTTCCGAACTTCACTGCACTTTGACTATGATGATTATATCTGTGATGTTTGCATGTATTGAACGTCGGCTAATCGCTATAAGTCGATTAGTCGGGGTTATACATCTCTGTGATCTGTGTTTGATATTGGAATGTGTATATGAATGTGTTGGACTGTCGCGGGTGAATAGCCGGGGTGGATGTGAGATGAGCTTTTGTTTTTCTTTCATTCATTTGTAAATGTAAATTGATGTAATAATATTATTTGTTTGGCCGCACAACCGGGTCGGGGTTGTAGCCGTCATTGTATAATTCTTTTTACTGTTTTTGCTCCTAGGATAGACCCATGGAGGGGTACACAAACTACCGGGTACTTGGCGGGTAGTTTGCCGCACCCGTAGGGGTCTTGGGTGGGGTTTTGGCTATTCACCGCGACCGTGTAATCCGCTTTACGTTGCAGGCTCGAACGGATTGCGGATTCCTAGTATATCCAATGTATTCATCTGTGATCTGTAATGTCTATCATTGCTTTATATTTAGGCGTTGCTTATGTTTTACAGCCGCGCTAGCCCAGCCCCCGCTCTGTCGTTAGTTAAGTAACCTAACGGGTGATGACGGGACCCCGTGGCGAATGCGAATGGCATAAGCGTACGTCATATTTTGGTTATTTTCTGCAATGGTAGGATTAAATGATGGGACGCATTAAAAGAACTAATGCAAGAATATCACGCATTAAAAGAACTAATGCAAGATAATAAACCAAGTTGAAGTCGTTGGAACACTTTCGAAAAACCACTCGGTTCTTTTCAAAACTAACTTTTAAATGCGGAGCTTGAGCCACTCCTTCTAAAAGCTATCTCGTTCCATCGATTATATCAAGTTCACTACGTTCACGGTTTTACCAAAACCATTCGTAGCCCTCCGTCGTTTCACATAAATAGTCAATAGTATTCAAGCTGTGTTTGTTGGCCAAAGTCAAGGCATAGTGATTGGTAGCTATTGGATATTCATGTGCAGCATAGATAGATGCGTTGATTTGGAACAGTCGTACTGCCTTGTTGGCCAAAGTCAAGGGTATGTACGGGTGGATTCAAATTAACCTGGAGAACGACGGGAAGAACTTGACATGTGACTTATGATTTGTTGGCCAAAGTCAAGATCATAAGAGCATGGGGCAAAAATCCACATCGGGAGTTTCATAAGTACTGAAACTTGCTAGATTTGCATACCATTTGGAGTGTGATGATTCTGGTAGGATTCCTTCAGTTTCGTCACGCGATGATATTTGGATCCCGATCCTACTGTGAGTATATGCTACTCCTCGGGAAATTTCTCACTAAACGATCAATGCTATAAACCTAGTAGGTGCCTAGAAAGGTGTTAGCGGGGATACGCCCCCAGGGAAAAGAGGTTCTTAAATTAAGGAACTTCGCGAAAGCGTTGGAAAACCTCCCTCGAAGTACCGACACTGGCCTGGCTGAACGGTTAAGCAAGTATTGTGCGGTGGGATTGATCCCGGCTAATTCTTCCTTTGTGGTTTGAGGAGGGATTCGAGAGACAGTGGGAGCCATCCTGTTTAGACAAATTAAAAACCATTCTAAACTTGCAAGAGCATCGTGCTAAAGTGTTTCTTCTCTCCCCCCTGCAGCGTCCAAATTCGAAATGACTGGACTTAAGTTACTTCTAGATAAAAACATACTGACAGGGCCAAACTACAAAGATTGGCTCAGGAATGTAAAATTGGCAATCACTTATGACAAGCTGGGGTATCTTCTTACCACCAAAGCTCCCCCCGTCCCAGGTCCCACCTCCAGCGTCGCGGATAAGGAAATCCGTAAGACTTGGGAGATTGATTGCGCGAAGGCCAGGTGCCTCGTGCTTGCCTCTATGGACAACGAACATCAGAGGAGGCATGAGAATATGGACCTCGAGTCCATATTTCTCCATACAAAAGAACTGTATGGAGAGCAGTCTCGTATCGCAAGATACGAAGTGTCGAAGAAGTTATTTTCGACAAAGTTGGCCGTCGGATCATCGGTAGCGGACCACGTGCTTAAGATGATTGGCTACACTGAGGAGCTCGCGGAACTTGGGACCACGTTGGACAGTGAACTCTATACAGATTTAATTCTCCAGTCCCTTCCATCCACTTACGCCCAGTTCATACTGAATTTCAACTTGCAAGAAAAGGAAGTTGAACTTTCAGAACTCCTCAACATGCTGAGGAGCGCAGAGGGCACCCTACAGAAGGGTAGGGAAACATCCGCTTTGTTTGTAGGAGGATCTTCTTCCTCTAGGTCCAAGGCGAAAGCCAAGGAAAAGAGGAAGAAAGCCCCCGCCAAACCAAGAGGCGGTGTTAGTAAAGTGGGTACGAAGGGAAAGGAAAAGGCAACAAAGATTGCGGGGAAGCTTGTTGGAAAGGAAGAATGCTTCTATTGTCATAAGAGTGGACACTGGAAAAAGGATTGCAGGGCTTGGAAGGCCAAGACACAGGAACTGAAGCAGGTTGCGGCTTCAGCTTCAGGTGTGTATGTTATTGAAAACTGTCTTTCTATAAACTCTACTTCCTGGGTATTGGATACCGGATCAGGATCTCATATCTGTAATTCTTTGCAGGCGTTGAGAAACCGTAGGTTTTTGAAGGCAGGTGACATGACCCTCAGAGTTGCGAACGGAGCTAGCATGGATGCTAAAGCCGTGGGGGACTATCACATGGGAATGTCAGATGGGCATGTTTTGGTTTTGCGTAATTGCTTTTTTGTACCCAACGCAACTTGTAATATCATTTCTGTATCTTTGGTTTCTAAAGAAGGTTATGAATTTGCGTTTGTAAGTAATGTTGTAAATATTCACCTTAATCAAGTTCTGATTGGGTCAGGTACACTGAGCAATGGTATATACGTATTAAACCAACCACAGATTTTCAATGTCCAGAATACACACAAAAGAAAGTCTCCAGATATCAATCAGACTTTCTTATGGCATTGTAGACTGGGTCACATCAATGAGAGAAGGTTGACTAAGTTACATACAGAAGGATATTTGGATCCGTTCGAATATCAATCGTATGCCACTTGTCAATCCTGTCTCAAAGGAAAGATGACAAAGACTCCGTTCACTGGACACGGAGTAAGAGCGAGCGAGCTCTTGGGACTCGTACAAAGCGACGTGTGCGGTCCAATGTCTACACATGCGCGAAGCGGTTATTCTTACTTCATTACTTTTACGGATGATTTTTCAAGATACGGTTATGTCTTCTTAATGAAACATAAGTCCGAAGCTTTTGAAAAATTCCAGGAATATAAGAATGAAGTAGAAAAACAAACCGGCAAAAGTATCAAGATTCTAAGATCGGATCGAGGTGGAGAATACTTAAGTGCCGAGTTCCTGAATTATTTAAAAGAGAACGGGATTCTCTCTCAGCTTACTCCTCCATACACTCCGCAACACAACGGTGTATCGGAGAGACGGAACCGAACCCTATTGGATATGGTACGGTCCATGATGAGTAACGCTGAGTTACCGCGATCATTCTGGGGGTATGCGCTAGAATCAGCTGCGTACCTTTTGAACCGAGTTCCTACTAAAATGTTGCCTACTACACCATATGAGATGTGGTGTGGGAAGAGGCCCCATCTCAGTCATATTAAGACTTGGGGATGTCCAGCTTTTGTTAAAAAGCAGCATGCGGACAAGCTCGAGGCACGCTCAGTACAGTGTAAGTTCGTGGGATATCCAAAGAACTCCAAGGGATATTTCTTCTACTGTGAAGAGGAACAAAAAGTTCTTGTTTCTCGTCATGCCTACTTCTTGGAAACTGAGTTTTTGGAAAACCAGATAAGTGGGAGCACAGTAGAACTGGAAGAAATTCCAGAACCACAAGCTATTACTGAAAGCTTAGTGGAACCGGAGGGTTCAAAAGAACAAGACATTCCTATGCCGCTCCGCAGAAGTAGTAGGCAGTCTCATCCGCCCGAGAGATACTACGGTTTTCTCATAGACGGGGATAGAGAGGATTGCATCATAGACTATGATGAGCCTACTAGCTTCCAGCAGGCCGTTCAGAGCGTTGACTCGGTAAAATGGCTGGATGCAATGCGGACCGAAATGGAGTCCATGTACACCAACAAAGTATGGACGTTGGACATTGCTCCAGACGGGGTAAAACCCGTAGGATGCAAGTGGATCTTCAAAAGGAAGATTGGTGTAGATGGACAGGTTGAGACCTATAAAGCTAGACTTGTAGCAAAGGGTTTCCGTCAAAGACCTGGTTTGGACTATGACGAAACCTTTTCTCCAGTGGCTATGCTGAAATCCATTCGGATCCTTCTTGCCATTGCTGCCTTCCACGATTATGAGATTTGGCAGATGGACGTAAAAACCTCTTTTCTAAATGGAAATTTAGAGGAGTGTGTCTATATGGATCAGCCAGAGGGTTTCAATCAGAGTGGGAGCAGCGGAAAGGTGTGCAAATTGATTAAGTCCATCTATGGACTAAAGCAGGCATCGCGGAGTTGGAACATCTGTTTTGATGAAACGGTCAAGGAATTTGGCTTTATCAAAAATCCAGATGAACCATGCATCTATAGTAGATTTGTAGCGAGAACTATAGTATTCCTCGTTTTATACGTGGATGACATTCTCTTAATAGGAAATGACATTCCTATGCTACAATCTGTCAAGGGGTTCTTGTCACAAAGGTTCTCCATGAAAGACCTGGGTGATGCCTCATACATCCTGGGGATCCGGATCCATCGTGATAGATCCAAGAGGATATTAGGACTTTCACAGTCCAGGTACATCGACACCGTACTGAAAAGATTCAGTATGGAAGATTCCAAGCGCGGTAACCTACCGGCTTGTCACGGGATCACCCTCTTTAAAGAGATGTCTCCCAAGACTGATTTGGAGAGGGATCTCATGTCTATTATACCCTACGCTTCTGCCGTAGGCTCTATAATGTATGCGATGTTGTGTACCAGACCGGATGTAGCTTATGCACTGAGTGTAGTAAGCCGGTATCAGTCAAACCCTGGGGAAAAATACTGGATAGCAGTAAAGAACATTCTCAAGTACCTGAGAAGGACTAAGGAGATGTTCTTCGTGTATGGCGGAAAAGACCTCCAGATCGAGGCCTTTGCTGACTCCAGCTTCCAGAGTGACAAGGATGATTCCAAGTCCATGTCGGGTTTTGTCTTTACCCTCAATGGAGGGGCGGTGTGTTGGAAGAGTTCCAAACAGGAAACCGTTGCAGACTCGACTATGGAAGCGGAATACATCGCTGCATCTGATGCCGCAAAAGAAGCTGTCTGGATGAGGAAGTTCTTGAAAGAACTTCAGGTGGTTCCGTCCATTGTTGACCTAATACCTCTGTATTGCGACAACAACGGGGCTATAGCTTTAGCGAAGGAACCCAGGTCCCATCAGAGATCCAGGCACATCTTGAGGCGGTATCACCTGATCAGGGAGATCGTGGATCGCAAGGAGAACGAGGTTCGGAGGGTTGCTTCAGAAGAAAACACTGCAGATCCATTCACCAAGGCCCTACCCCAGACTCAGTTCGAGCGGCTAATCGAGATGATAGGTCTTCGATACACCAGTACATGGCCTTAGTGCAAGTGGGAGATTGTTAGTGTATATGCCCTAGAGGCCATTACTGTATCATACTAGTTTGTATATTACTTAATGGAAGCTTGGGATATTCACCTTGTATAAACAATCTTGCTCAATATAGTAGTATGCTACTTGGTTTGTTTCTACTTCAATGTGTACATGTGTTTATTTTGCGATATCACCTATACGCATTAGTGGAGCCCTTAGGATCTTTGCTTGATTACCAGCGTTGTGATGGCAGTCACACTAGTGGGGACTGGGTAATCTATAAGCACATCCTTATACAGGTCCCTAGTCGCAGGACTATCGAGACAGGGCATCGATACTCCGGAGTAGACTAGCGTATGCGCTTCTCATCCTAGTGTGGGAGATGGTCTGTCCCACAGCCATCAGTACGTCGTACTGGAGATAGTATACGGGTGCTCGTTAGGTTACGAGTACACTGGACAGGACTCGTCGGGAACTGACAGGTTGGTATTATACCTATCGTCAGTTATCAGTTCCCAGGTGACATGAGTACAGCTTAGTCCGCTGACTTGACACTGCCACTTCGCCTCGAGTGTGTTCCCATTGCACTTTGATCACTACCCTACCACGGCTCAAAGGAGTCGTGCAAACAGGTAGTGGTTGGGTGCAGTCCCGAAGCACTTGGAGGCAGTGACGGTTAGACAGGATTCGTCTCTCCCGGTATTGGGGGTTGACATCGCGCAGTGTCTAGGAGAGCCATTACACGAGTAGTCCCTGGCCAGGGCAAGCGAGATATACTGGTAGGCTTCCAGTGTTATCTCAGGGTGTTTTGGGCTTCACTCCGACACGACTTGTACCGCTATTGGGGGACTGACGTTTTACCGCCCCCTAGGCCCGACATGCGATGTATCAGATGAACAGACCGGACTGTACGGAGAATGTCATATTCAGACTCAGTAGGAGTTCAGATGGGGTTCACCTCGTCAGCCTTCTTGTCGGCATCTACCTGGGGACCGTTACGCACAGCTAGTGCCGCTTGCGGTCTGTGGTTAAACCCACTGCCAGCGTAGTGTCGAGTCTTTAGAGTCCACACAGAGGGTATTCGCCTCTGGGCAAAACAGAGTAGAGGTCGCATGGTTTTGCGGCAGGGTTCGTTCTCATCCGCGCACTTGTGCACGTTTGGAGTCCGGACGGATTATACTGGCGGGCTCTGGTTTGAGCCAGATACTGGTATATGTTTTCGGGTTGCTTTTATATCTTGGTATTCTTGTTCCTCGGAACGAGAATGCAGGTGTGTATGCACAGTTGCTTGAGGCGGAGGATGAGGTATTTCATTAGGGTTTTGGAACGGGTGCGTATGCACAGTTGACAGTCGTCATTTTCCAAACCCTAATAGATTTATGAAATATCAATTAATAATAGTAATTAAATGAAATTTTGTTATGGTTGATTTTGTTGACTTGTTGACCATGGTTGACTTGTTGACCATGTTTGAATGTTGACCACCATCATGCTTTGAAAGGATACTCCTTGATTCATGCTTACACTCATTTATTGAAAGTATGATAGTGGTCATTCCAAAACAACCATCAACTATTCTCATTTCAATTATTATTATTAATTAGATAATTCCTTTTCTTTTAGTTATGGTTGCAAAAGAAAAGAGCTCATTCTATCATAACCATTCTCTCTCCTCACTTCATCTTCTTCTTCCTCTAGCCAAAGGAGAATCCTTCTCATGTGTTGAGAATCCCTCTCCTTAAAAGAAAAGCACCCCTTAGACACTCTCTACTCACTCTAGGATCAAGGGTTTAGCAAGCCGGAGATTCTAGTTCACTCAAAGTTCGAGAAAGAGCCCGAAGGTTGAACCCTCAGGTGGATCCATCTTCGACGGAAGAAGGCGACGAGAAGAGAACCATCAACCTCTACAAAGTTTGAAGAAGGAGTTCAAGTTTAGGTATAACCATCTTTCCGAGTAGCTAACTCTCTTTAGCAAGTTTGCTAGTTTTAGTTTAGGAAAAGATCCCGACTTTGTTAGTCCATGTTGCCCCATGCGCTAAAAATTTGATTTTTATACCGTTTCCGCCTCCCCGTAAGAACCGGGGGTCGCAACGTGGACTTACACGATCGACATCTCCTCCCATATAAAACCTCAAAAGGTGCCATCTGAATCGTCTCCTGGAAGCTATTATTGTAGGAAAACTCGATCAAAGGCAAATGACGATCCCAGCTACCACCGAAATCTAAAACACAAGCTCTGAGCATGTCCTCAAGAGTCTGAATAGTACGCTCCGACTGACCGTCAGTCTGAGGATGAAAGGCTGTGCTAAAACTCAATCGGGTGCCCAATGCTTCCTGGAGTTTCTGCCACAATCGGCTGGTAAACTGGGTGCCCCGGTCGGACACGATGCAAGTAGGAACACCATGTAGTCGCACTATCTCATCAATATAAATCTGGGCGTACTGAGAAAATCCAAAAGTGGTCTTCACTGGCAGGAAGTGAGCTGCTTTCGTCAGTCGATCCACAATCACCCAAATAGAGTCATACCCTCGACTGGTCCTGGGTAGACCCACAATGAAGTCCATGGAGACCTGCTCCCACTTCCACTCAGGGATGGGCAAAGGCTGCAACTCGCCGGCTGGCCTCTGGTGCTCGGCCTTGACTTGCTGACAAGTCAGGCATCTCGACACAAAGTCTGTAATATCCTTCTTCATCCCGTCCCACCAGTAAACCTCTCTCAAATTACGGTACATCTTGGTGGAACCTGGATGCACACTGTATACTGATCTATGTGCCTCCTCAAGAATATCACGCCTCAGTCCTTCTGAATCTGGCATGCACAGTCGAGTCCCAAATCGAAGTATCCCCTAATCATCAATCACGAACTCAGAAACTCTGCCCTGCCGAATCTGCTCAATAATCTCTAAAATACGGGCATCGCCGGACCGTGCCTCGCGGATACGGTCAAGTAACTGTGGGCGTGCTCTGAAATGGGCCAGCTGTCCCCCTGTAGGAGTAAACTCGAACTGCACTCTGCTGTCACATAAAACCTGCCAATCCGCCGTCGACTGCATTTGTACTGCGTTCAAACAAGATAAGCTACCTCCAGGCCTCCTACTCAAAGCATCTGCCACCACATTCGCCTTGCCCGGATGGTATAGAATCTCGCAGTCATAATCCTTCACCAACTCCATCCAACGGCGCTGTCTCAGGTTCAGATCTCGCTGCTGGAAGATATACTTCAAACTCTTGTGGTCAGTGAATATCTGGCACGACTCACCGTATAGGAAATGTCTCCAGATCTTAAGTGCAAATACCACTGCAGCCATCTCTAAATCATGGGTGGGGTAGTTCTGCTCGTGTTTCCTCAGCTGCCGAGAAGCATACGCGATAACTCTGTCGTGCTGCATCAATACACAGCCCAGCCCCACTCGAGAAGCATCACAATATACGACGAACCCGCCTGATCCTGAAGGCAATGCTAACACTGGTGCAGTAGTCAGACGAGTCTTCAATTGCTGGAAACTATCCTCACATGCCTGGGTCCAATCAAAAGGAACCCCCTTCCGGGTCAACCCGGTCAAAGGTGCAGCAATGCGGGAGAAATCCTAGACAAAACGTCGATAATAGCCGGCCAGACCTAGAAAACTGCGAACCTCTGTAACTGATACCGGTCTAGGCCAACGCTGAACTGCCTCGATCTTCTTCGGGTCTATACAAATACCATCTCTCGTCACCACATGACCGAAGAAGTCGACATTGTCTAACCAGAATGCGCACTTGGAGAATTTGGCGAACAGCTGATGCTCCCTCAAAGTCTGTAATGTGATACGTAAGTGCTGCTCATGCTCCTCCCGGCTCCGAGAATAAACCAAGATGTCGTCAATGAACACAATGATGAACTGATCGAGATACGACCTAAATACACGGTTCATCAAGTCCATAAATGCTGCCAGGGCATTGGTGAGCCCGAACGACATCACCAAGAACTCATAATGACCATAACGAGTACGGAAAGCGGTCTTCGGAATATCCTCCTTCCGAACCCGCAACTGGTGATAACCTGACCGTAAATCAACCTTCGAGAAAAACCCTGCACCCTGGAGCTGATCGAATAAGTCATCAATACGGGGTAGGGGATATCTGTTCCGCACAGTAACCCGGTTCAACTGACGATAATCAATGCATAAGCGCATACTTCCGTCCTTCTTCTTAACAAACAGGACGGGAGCACCCCAAGGTGACACACTCGATCGGATAAGCCCTTTGTCCAGCAAGTCCTGTAACTGATCCTTTAGCTCTCTCAGCTCCGCCGGGGCCATCCGATAAGGCGGTATAGAGATAGGCCCCGTGCCAGGGATCAAGTCAATACAGAACTCAATCTCGCGCTCTGGTGGCAGACCAGGCAGCTCGTCAGGGAATACATCAGGAAACTCTCTCACAACAGGGACCTGGTCCAAAGGAACCTCCGTGGAGCTAGTATCACAAACATAGGCTAAGAATCCCTGACACCCTTTCCTTAAGAGCTGACCAGCGCGAAGAGAAGAAATCAAGATGGGAAGGGTAGCGCTACGATCTCCCTGAATAATAAGAACCGGCTCACCAGGAAAACTGAATTTGACTGCTTTCTCACGGCAGTCCACGGATGCATAACAGGTGGCTAGCCAGTCCATACCAAGAAGAACGTCAAAGTCTAGCATATCGAGGAGAATCAAATCAACTGAAGAATCTCTCTCCCCGATACGAACAGAACACGATCGGTACACAAAACAGGAAACAAAAGACTCGCCTACCGGGGTAATAACGACAAGCGGCTGATCTAACGGAGAAGACTCTCGGCCCAACCTCGGTGCAAAGTACGTAGAAACATAGGAATGTATGGAGCCTGGATCAAATAATACCCGTGCATCAAAAGAACATACTGGCAGAGTACCTGTCACGACGGCATTGGATGCCTATGCATCCTGAGGAGTCAACGCGAACACTCGGGCCTGTCCACCACTAATAGCTGGCTGTCCTCTGCCTCTACCTCGACCTCTGCCTCTGTCGCCTCGTCCTCTCTGAACCGGACCGCCACGCCCACGACCTCTAGAAGCATCTGGCTGGCGTGGAGCATCATCAGGAGTAGGAAGTAGAGCTCTCTGAGGAGGTGGTGAGGGTGGTAAGGTCACATGCAGAACTGTCGCCGCGCCCTGACGTCCCATAGTACAGTCTCTGACACGGTGGTACTGACTCCCACACCGAAAACATCCTGGAGACGACTGCTGGGTCTGTGGATATGAACCAAATAACTGACCTCGTCTCAATCCTCTGCCTCCACCATCTCCCGGAAATAATCTATCGCGGTGTCTGCCCATCTGCCGCTGAGCTGGCGTATCAGTACGGATCCTCTTCGGCCCAGAAACGACCGGAGTCTCAGAAATACGCTCCACCAAAAGTAAGGCTGCATCCATCGCGGCTGCGTATGTATCAAAGTGCTGGGTGCCGATGGCAAGGAATAGCTGTGTATCAAGCCCTCGTACAAACCTCTTTATTCTCTTCTCTTCTGTGTCGACTAGGTACGGAGCATATCGAGACAACTGGGTAAACTGTATATCATACTCCGACACTGTCATCCCAGGAGTCTTGCGCAAAGACTCAAAACTACGGGCTCGAGCATCTCGGACACTCTCCGGAAGAAAACGGGCAAGAAATGCAGCTGTAAACTCATCCCAGGTCATAGAAGGCAGACCTGCAGCTCGGCCTCTCTCTACTGAATCGTACCATGTCTGGGCAAGACCCTCCAGACGAAAACTCGCAATCTCCACCAATCTATCATCAGAACACCTCAACGAACGGCAAATCCGAGCCATCCTATCAAGAAATGCCTGTGGGTCCTCTGTCGCATCTGTACCGGTAAAAGCTGGAGGTCTCAATCTCATGAACTCCTGTAGTGAAACAAGGATAGTCTCCATAGTAGCAGCAGGAGTGACCATCTGTGCAGCAGGTACGATCGTGGTCTGTGCGGTGGAAGGAACGTCCTCGGATCTCTGTGCCCGACTGGACTCAACTAAAGATCCCATCATCTATCGCAACTCTTGCATGCCGGCCTCTAGTCTGGCAATACGGTCAGGATAAGGCGGATCAGTATGACCCTGAGGGGTAGGCGTATCCTCCCGCTCGATCCTCGCTTCAGACGAGCCCGCTCGAATCTCATCCCTAGCGGCAGCCCGCTGAGCTCTCGTAGTCTTTGGCGGCATCGAAGCTGGAATAAGAAACAGGACTGATAAGAACATTACAATTGAATCAAGGAATGCAAGGAATCGAGAAAGGAAATACAAGCAATTATGTCCTAAGGTCACTTAGGCGGAGTACCGTATCGTAAATATGCCGCGGATCATACCCACGCTACGCCACTCTTCTTAAGTCACCTACTCCATCTACCAAGGTTGTCCTACACTCAGAAAGGTAAAACCTACGCTCTGATACCAACTTTGTCATGACCCGAAGGTACGGAACGTGACTGGCACTTAGATTACGAGACGTCTAAAGGTGTACTGTAACCTAAGTCAGCCAAAGCCCAGAAGAATCTAAACCAAAATTAAAAGAGAGTGAAGTAAAAACCTTAAATGAAAACGGTTTTTAAATCAATTAAGTTGCATAGAATCCCTTTATAAAAAAAACATCAAAATTTCCCGAAAATTTCGGCAGAGTCTCCCCTGTATTTTCTATCCCCTAAAATGGGTACAACAAGATATATATAACCTGTAATCATAAATGGCATCCCCAAGCGGGAGCTAGCTCTTCGCCCAAGGAGGATCACAACCACATGCAATATATAAGTAATATCAAGAAAAGAGCATAAAAGAAACGCAAAATATCAGAAAATACAACGCCGGCTCAAGTGAGCTCGACCCAAAAGAAACCACAAATATACAAATCTCTCAGTCTCATCACTAGGTCGCATATACAATATAAAGTGGTAGATGGAGAATACTAGATACAATGATAGAGCAAAAGAAATAAAATATGCTCGCAACCCACCTACGGGCAATGTCGCGAGTCTGAGCAAAAGAAGCTGATGATAAGATAGCCCGCCGCTACAAGGGTGACGGGTCCGACCTGCAAGACACTGTGGCACAACGGGGGTGAGTTGCCAGCTCGTGAGTAGAATATAACATCTAGTAAGGCAATCGTAAGAATGCACGCAATGCGTCACAACATATATGTCCATATGTGATATAATACTTCTAGTATGCATGCACATGTATGCAATGTCATTACTAAATCTTTAAGTGTTTTAAATGCTAAGGGTATTGAATTCTTAACTTTAGAAAATGAATATCTGTATAATAGCTAAGTACCATCAAGAAATCATCTGAAAACCCTTGTCAAGCAACGACACCAAATATGAAATCATATCTGTCTCAATATCTCACTGTATCAATGTCTCAAATATCGGGCTCCGTCAGTCCGGATCGGCCCATATCATCCAATCTCACGACAACGGCCGGTATCCTCCGGATATCCGCCGTGCCAGACATCACCGGTAGGTAGTCTTCCCCTGCAAGGCTCATCGTCTACAACTCGATCTTCTTGCCCCGGGGTACCATACCGGGCCCACCATGTACCCGAGACGGTTCATCCACTCCTCGAATCGGGTCTCGAAATCCAACAGAAAACATGAAAACTCATGGTGGACGATACATACATCACGAGAAAACCGCAACTTTGTTTTAAAAATGATAAATATAAGCATTTGTTAAATTCTTGCGGTTTTCCCAAAAAAATCCAGAAATCGCAGCAATACTGAAATCCTCAAGAAAATCATAATGTTCACATGTTATATATGATAAATGTCTATGATATCAATGTATACGATATGAATTTTGGCTAGAAATCTATGTAAATATGATGATAATGGTATATGCAAGCTATGCAATTTCATATATATTGTATGAATGCAAGTGGCGATACTAAGTTAACCAGGTTCTATAGTGCACGTGGCATGGCAATTACCAAAGGCGTGTGTGTCACATGAATAGTGCACGTGCAGCAGATGCCAACGGTAATGGTGTTCGTGTCCTACGAAGTGTTATCGCAAATGTGTATATGAATGGTATATGAATGTCCATGCAATCTAGTATACGGTTAGCTGTGAGGGTATGCAATGCAATAAAGGGGTAAGCTATCTAGCCATACAAGTCTTGCAAGAAATAGGGTAATCCTAACTAGGGGGCGCCTCGCGCCATCCAGACGATTCCCCCATAGATGAATACATCTACTCACCTGAAATCTCCGCTAATCCGATCCGACCACCGCCTTGCCTTTACGCGCCGTGTCCGATGTTTCCCCGATCGATCCTAAATTTGCACAACACCAAGCATAAGATTACATATCCTAAAACGATGCAAGTCACAATATACAAATGCCGACGCTCTCGAATTAAACATAACGTGCACTCGGTGCGCGGGAAAACACACGAAAATCGCTAAATCTTAACTAGAATCGTCTTTTCGGGGAAATCGACAAAACTAAAACCCGACTAGACAAAACCCTGCATTCACGCACTCTAATAGGCATATAAGAAGCTAATTATATCGCTAATATAACGCAATTTGATCACATTCTAATTTACATAAAAATCTAGCAAGCAATTGCATACCGATTCGATGCAAATATCGCAATTTTATCGATCTAGCGAGCGCAACATTGCACAATTTACCACTCTAACCAATTAGATAACCAAACCCTAACTTAACTCCATCAACCATGCTACAAACCCTAATTTAAAATCAAATCCCTCTCTTGATTTTCATGAACAAGTAATTACAACTAAATTAATACTTCAAATTTCAATTTTTGCACATTTAAACTACAAGTTAACAAACTAGTTTAGAAATTTCACCTTACAAGTTGAACCCTAGTTTGCTCAAGCCACCAAAGAAGCCTCCTTTCTTCAAGTTTTGAACTAAATTTGGTTGAGGAGAGAGTGGATTAGGGTTTTGCTTTGAATTGGAGAAGAAATTTGTGAATTTTTTATGAATTTTGGCATGAAAATGAAGCAAAAAGAAGTGAGGAAATAGAAGGGGAGCTGCTGAAATTTCGACCAGCAGCAAGAAGAGGGAAGTGTGGGTGTTGTGTAGATGATTCTAGGTCAAAAAACCCCATAAGTTTCCATTTAATGCCTTTCACATCAAACTTTTTACAAAAAACCCCATTTTAGTTCATTTTTTTCATAAATTTCAAACCCTAAAACTAAAATCTTATAAACTTGTGATAAAATTTATTAACACTCTATTTTAGTTTATAAAGATTCCTAATTATGAAATTTACCTAATTAAATTTGTATTTATCACTAATTTAATGTATTTTTAAACGCTTAAAATAATAAAAAAATAATTAATTACGAATTTTTTTTTTAACTAGAAAATTATAAGTGACATTTTAGTGACAAAATTATAGTAATATCTTATCTAAATTTTGTATAATTAGGTCTACAATGAAAAATACCTATTTTGACTTTTTACGGAAAAAGCCGAAAAATTAGCCGATTACCGAAAAACTGCCTAAACGATTTTCGAAGGGTTACACAGTCACACTCGTGGGGGCTGGGTAATCCACAAGCACATCCTTATGCAGGTCCCTAGTCATAGGACTATCGAGACAGGGCATCGATACTTCAGAGTAGACAAGCGTATACGCTTCTCATCCCAGCTTGGGAGATGGTCTGTCCAACAGCCGTCAGTACGTCGTACTTGAGATAGTATGCGGGTGCTCGTTAGGTTACGAGTACACTGGACAGGACTCGTCGGGAACTGTTGGTTGGTACTATACCTATCATCAGTTATCAGTTTCCAGGTGACATGAGTACAGCTTAGTCCGCTGACTTGACACTGTCATTTTGCCTCGAGTGTGTTCCCACTGTACTTAGATTACTACCCTACCACGGCTCAAATGAGTCGTGCAAACAGGTAGTAGTTGGGTGCAGTCCCGAAGCAATTGGAGGCAGTGACGGTTAGTCAGGATTCGTCTCTCCCGGTATTGGGGGTTGATATCGCGCTATGTCTAGGAGAGCCATTACACAAAGTCCCTGGCCAGGGCAAGCAAGATATACTGGTAGGTTTTCAGTGTTATCTCAGGGTGTTCTGGGCTACACTCCGACATGACTTGTACCGCTATTAGGGGACTGACGTTTACCGCCCCCTAGGACCGCCATGCGATATTCTCAGACGAACAGACCGGACTGTACGGAGATTTACCTGGGGACACCTCGTCCGTCTTCTTATCGGCATTTACCTGGGGACCGTTACGTACAGCTAATGCCGCTTGCGGTCTATGGTTAAACCCACCGCCAGCGTAGTGTCGGGTCTTTAGAGTCCCACACAGAGGGTTATCCGCCTTTGGGCAAAATAGAGTAGTGGTCGCATGGTTTTGCGACAGGGTTCGTTCACATCCGTGCACTTGTGCACGTTTGGTGTCCGGATAGTTGTTACTAGCGGGCTCTGGTTTGAGCCAGATCCTAGTATATGCTTTCGGGTTAGTTTTATCTCATAGTATTCGTGCTCTTCGGAACACGAATGCGGGTGTGTATGCACAGTTGACTGAGGCAGAGGAAGAGGATTCTCATTAGGGTTTTAGTACGGGTGTGTATGCACAGTTGACGGTTGTCGTTTACCAAACCCTAATGATTATGTGAAATATCAATTGATAAGGTTATTTAAATGAAATTGGGTTATGGTTAGGGTTTGTTGACTTGTTGACCAAGGTTGAAACATTGACCATCATCATTTCTTTCCAAAGATGCTCTTTGATCTTTGCAAAAACATTTAATGTGAAATGATAATGGTCTTATCAAACCAACCATCACCTTTTTCATTTTGGATTAATATTATTAATTAGATAATTCACATATATTTTTATGGTTGTAAAAACCATTCTCATTCTATCATATTGATTCTCTCTCATCCTTTCTTCTTCCTCTTCCTTTAGCTCAAGGAAAACTCATCTCATGTGTTGAGAAATATTTTCTTGGAGATAAAACACCAAAGCCACTCTCTACTCATCCTAAAGTTGAAGGTCTAACAAGCCGGACACTTTAGTTTTCTCAAGTTCGAGAAAGAAGCTCAAGGTAGAGTTCCTCAGGTGGATCCATCTTCGGCAAGAGAACGCGACGAGGAACGAACCATCCGACCACCATAAAGAGCCCAAGAGAAGGAGTTCAAGTTGAGGTATAACCCCTAACCGAGTAGGAAAAGCTCTAGTTAGTTGCTAGTGTATAGTTTAGCAAAGATCCGTGTTTTATAGTCCATGTTACCATGACCCGAAAAATCGTTTTTCATCATTTCCGCAAACCCGAAAGAACCGGGAGAGGTAACGTGGACTTACAATCTCTTGAGCTCTCATTTTTCATCATCTCCTTCCTCCTCTCTCTTGCTCTCTAGCTTTCATTAGTGAGCAAAAGAGTGATCAATTTAAGGTTTTGAAGTGAGAAAACAAACCACATCACCATTCTACACTACTCTTGCCCATTAGTTTAGAGTGTTTAGTTCTACTTCTTCTCTTGATCAAGTGGAGCTTCTAGCTTGGACAAAGAGGACTCCGGGTGGATCATCGTGGGCCTAGAGGATCTCAAGTGAGCATCTTCCAACTCTCAAGTAGTCAAGGAGTCTAGCGTAGGGAGCTACAACGGTTGTATTATCAAACCCTAGCCTTTTACTACTTGTGTTTGTGTTAAAGTTTTGTTACCCTAGCTTTTCTAGTATGATCCTTAGGATGTTTTCTTTAGCACCATATAGATTTTAATATGGCATGTGTGATGCTACTAAACCCTTGTGGTGGTGTTGTAGAAACACCTTCACGGTATCAGAGCCTAACTAGAAGCCTAGAGGACGTTACGACAATACGAAAACGAAAACTTCCGCAAAAATATGAAATTAGAAAACCCAAGATAATTTTTTAAAAAAGTGACCTGAAAATTATTTAAACATCTGCAGAGAGGCATTTAAAATGATATAAGAAAACTGGTGCAAAACGAGATGGGTGGGCTCGGAAAAATCCGGCGACCCTTGAGGATTTTCCGGCGATGCCGGCTGTTGGTGCTCCCCTCTGGCTCGTTTTGCTCCAGTGTTCTGTACATTATGATCTGGGGTTTCTAGTATTGTTTAGTTGTCCAGAATTGCATGTAATGTAAGTTTGGTATTGGGCTCTTTGCGGAATATTTCGTATTCGTATTTTTATAGCATCGTATTGGTAACTTTGGCGATGTTAAACAGGTCGAAAGAATTATCAAACACTCGTATTTTTCCAGGTTGAACGTACTCGATATATAATGCAGGTATTCTTATGGACCCTCTAGAAGAAAGTAACCCTAACTCGAGATGTGACCACCAAACTGCGACTAAACCATAGGGTTTACCATAGTTAGTGGTGCCACAAATGAGGCTTGGGTCTGCCCTTCTACGGTTGGTCCATTAAATACTGTGGCATAGATTTTGGGTATTGTTTAACGGCACTCAAGTGTTGAGCATGCTGGGGAATGCGGGTGTTCGTTAATTCGATCGAAGGGTTTAACATAGCCTATCAGTATGTGATACTAGTTTCTATGACCGAAAGCGTAGTGTGCGTATCGCCGGTTTCGTTGCTATATTTCAACGGTAATTGGAGTATGCACACTTGCTTACGTTGATGACATGTGATGTTATGTGTTGCTGTATTGTGATGTATAGGATGGTCGTGATCGAATAGCCGGGTTTTTTTTTATGTGAGATGAGAGTTTTGCTTTTCATTCATGTAAAATTCATTTTTAATGTAATATTCTTTTATTTGGGAAACTTCCTGTAAATCCACGTTACCTCTCCCGGTTCTTTCGGGCTTGCGGAAATGATGAAAAACGATTTTTCGGGTCATGGTAACATGGACTATAAAACACGGATCTTTGCTAAACTACATACTAGCAACTAACTAGAGCTTTTCCTACTCGGTTAGGGGTTATACCTCAACTTGAACTCCTTCTCTTGGGCTCTTTGTGGTGGTCGGATGGTTCGTTCCTTGTCGCGTTCTCTTGCCGAAGATGGATCCACCTGAGGGTCTCTACCTTGAGCTTCTTTCTTGAACTTAAGAAAACAAAAGTGTCCGGCTTCCTAGACCTTCAACCTTAGGATGAGTAGAGAGTGGCTTTGGTGTTTTATCTTCAAGGAAATGTTTCTCAACACATGAGATGAGTTTTCCTTGAGCTAGAGGAAGAGGAAGAAGAAATGATGAGAGAGAATCAATATGATAGAATGAGAATGGTTTTTACAACCATAACAATATATGTGAATTATCTAATTAATAATATTAATCCAAAATGAAAAAGGTGATGGTTGGTTTGATAAGACCATTATCATTTCACATTAAATGTTTTTGAAAAGATCAAAAAGCATCTTTGGAAAGAAATGATGATGGTCAATGTTTCAACCTTGGTCAACAAGTCAACCTTGGTCAACAAGTTAACAAACCCTAACCATAACCAAATTTCATTTAAATAACATTATCAATTGATATTTCACATATTCATTAGGGTTTGGTAAACGACAACCGTCAACTGTGCATACACACCCGTACCAAAACCCTAATGAGAATCCTCTTCCTCTGCCTCAGTCAACTGTGCATACACACCCGCATTCGTGTTCCGAGGAGCACGAATACTATGAGATAAAACTAACCCCAAAGCATATACTAGGATCTGGCTCAAACCAGAGCCCGCTAGTAACAACTGTCCGGACACCAAACGTGCACAAGTGCGCAGATATGAACGAACCCTGTCGCAAAACCATGCGACCTCTACTCTGTTTTGCCCAAAGGCGAGCAACCCTCTGTGTGGGACTCTAAAGACCCGACACTACGCTGGCAGTGGGTTTAACCACAGACCGCAAGCGGCACTAGCTGTACGTAATGGTCCCAAGGTAGATGCCGATAAGAAGACGGACGAGGTGAAACCCATCTGAACTCCTACTGAGCCTGAATGTGACAATCTCCGTACAGTCCGGTCTGTTCGTCTGAGAATATCGCATGGCGGGCCTAGGGGGCGGTAAACGTCAGTCCCCTAATAGCGGTACAAGTCGTGTCGGAGTGTAGCCTAGAACACCCTGAGATAACACTGGAAACCTACCAGTATATCTCGCTTACCCTGACCAGGGACTTCGTGTAATGGCTCTCCTAGACATAGCGCGATATCAACCCCCAATACCAGGAGAGACGAATCCTGTCTAACCGTCACTGCCTTCAAGTGCTTCGGGACTGCACCCAACTACTACCTGTTTGCACGACTCTTTTGAGCCGTGGTAGGGTAGTAATCTAAGTACAGTGGGAACACACTCGAGGCGAAGTGACTGTGTCAAGTCAGCGGACTAAGCTGTACTCATGTCACCTGGGAACTGATAACTGACGATAGGTATAGTACCAACCAACAGTTCCCGACGAGTCTTGTCCAGTGTACTCGTAACCTAACGAGCACCCGCATACTATCTCAAGTACGGCGTACTGACAGCTGTGGGATAGACCGTCTCCCAAGCTGGGATGAGAAGCGTATACGCTAGTTTACTCCGGAGTATCGATGCCCTGTCTCGATAGTCCTATGACTAGGGACCTGCATAAGGATGTGCTTGTGCATTACCCAGCCCCCACGAGTGTGACTGCCATCACAACGCTGGTAATCAAGCAAAGATCCTAAGGGCTCCACTAATGTGTAAGGCGATATGCTATAAGAAACACATGCACACATTAAAGTAGAAACAAACCAAGTAGCATATTACTATATTGAGCAAGATTGTCTATACAAGGTGAATATCCCAAGCTTCCATCAAGTAATATACAAACTAGTATGATACAGTAATGGCCTCTAGGGCATATACACTAACAATCTCCCACTTGCACCATGACCATGTACTGGCGTATCGAAGACCTATCATCTCGATCAGCCGCTCGAACTGAGTCTGGGGTAAGGCCTTTGTGAGTGGATCAGCAGTGTTATCTTCCGTAGCAACTCTCCGAACCTCGATCTCCTATCGACCCACGATCTCCCTGATCAGGTGATACCGCCTCAAGATGTGCCTGGACTTCTGATGGGACCTTGGTTCCTTCGCTAAAGCTATAACCCCGTTGTTGTCGCAATACAGAGGTATTGGATCAACAATGGACGGAACCACCTAAAGTTCCATCAAGAACTTCCTCATCCAGACGGCTTCTTTTGCGGCATCAAATGCAGCGATATATTATGCTTCCATCGTCGAGTCAGCAACGGTTTCCTGTTTGGAACTCTTCCAATAGACCGCCCCTCCATTGAGGGTAAAGACATAACCCGACATGGACTTGGAATCATCCTTGTCACTTTGGAAGCTGGAGTCAGCAAAGGCCTCGATCTGGAGGACTTTTCCGCCATACACCAAGAACATCTCCTTAGTTCTTCTCAGGTACTTGAGAATGTTCTTTACCGCTATCCAGTGTTTCTCCCCAGGGTTTGACTGATACCGGCTTACCACACTCAGTGCATAAGCTACATCTGGTCTGGTACACAACATCGCATACATTATAGAGCCTACCGCAGAAGCGTAGGGTATAATAGACATGCGATCCCTATCCAAATCAGTCTTGGGAGACATCTCTTTGGAGAGGGTGATCCCGTGACAAGCCGGTAGATTACCGCGCTTGGAATCTTCCATACTGAATCTTTTCAGTACTGTGTCGATGTACCTGGACTGTGAAAGTCCTAATATCCTCTTGGATCTGTCACGATAGATCCGGATCCCCAGAATGTAAGAGGCATCACACAGGTCTTTCATGGAGAACCTGTGTGACAAGAACCCTTTGACAGATTGTAGCATAGGAATGTCATTTCCTATCAAGAGAATGTCATCCATGTATAAAACGAGGAATACAACAGTTCGTGCTACAAATCTACTATAGATGCATGGTTCATCTGGATTTTTGATAAAGCCAAAATCTTTGACCATCTCATCAAAACAGATGTTCCAACTCCGCGATGCCTGTTTTAGTCCATAGATGGACTTAAGCAACTTGCACACTTTTCCGCTGCTCCCACTCTGAATGAAACCCTCTGGCTAGTCCATATAGACACACTCCTCTAAATTTCCATTCAGAAAAGCGATCTTTACGTCCATCTGCCAAATCTCATAATCGTGGAAGGCAGCAATGGCAAGAAGGATCCGAATGGATTTCAGCATAGCCACTGGAGAAAAGGTTTCGTCATAGTCCAAACCAGGTCTTTGACGAAAACCCTTTGCAACAAGTATAGCTTTGTAGGTCTCAACCTGTCCATCTACACCAATCTTCCTTTTGAAGATCCACTTGCATCCTACGTGTTTTACCCCATCTGGAGCAACATCCAACGTCCATACTTTGTTGGTGTACATGGACTCCATTTCAGTCCGCATTGCATCCAGCCATTTTACCGAGTCAACGCTCTGAATGGCCTGCTGGAAGCTAGACGGCTCATCACTATCAATGATGCAATCCTCTCTATCCCCGTCTATGAGAAAACCGTAGTATCTCTCGGGCGGATGAGACTGCCTACTACTCCTGCGGAGCGGCGCAGGAATGTCCAGATCTTTCGAACCCTCTGGTTCTACTAAGCTTTCAGTAATAGCTCGTGGTTCTGGAATTTCTTCCAGTTCTATTGCGCTCCCACTTATCTGATTTTCCAAAAACTCAGTTTCCAAGAAGTGGGCATGACGAGAAACAAAAACCTTTTGTTCCTCTTCGCAATAGAAGAAATATCCCTTGGAGTTCTTTGGATATCCCACAAACTTGCACTGTACTGAGCGTGCCTCGAGTTTGTCCGCATGCTGCTTTTTGACAAAAGCTGGACATCCCCATGTCTTAATATGCTTAAGATAGGGTTTCTTCCCACACCACATCTGATATGGTGTGGTAGGCACAATCTTAGTTGGAACTCGGTTCAAACGGTATGCAGCTGATTCTAGTGCATATCCCCAGAATGATCGCGGTAACTCAGCGTTGCTCATCATGGAACGTACCATATCCAATAGGGTCCGATTCCGTCTCTCCGATACACCGTTATGTTGCGGAGTGTATGGAGGAGTAAGCTGAGAGAGAATTCCATTCTCTTTTAAGTAATCCAGGAACTCGGCACTTAAGTATTTACCACCTCGATCAGATCTCAGTGCCTTGATACTTTTGCCTGTTTGTTTTTCTACTTCATTCTTATATTCCTGGAATTTTCCAAAGGCTTCGGATTTATGTTTCATTAAGAAGTCATATCCGTACCATGAAAAGTCATCCGTAAAAGTAATGAAGTAAGAATAACCGCTTCGCGCAAGTGTAGACATTGGACCGCACACGTCGCTGTGTACGAGTCCCAAGTGCTCGCTCGCTCTTACTCCGTGTCCAGTGAACGGAGTCTTTGTCATCTTTCCTTTGAGACAGGATTGACAAGTTGCATATGATTGATATTCGAACGGATCCAAATATCCTTCTGTATGTAACTTCGTCAACCTTCTCTCATTGATGTGTCCCATCTATAATACCATAAGAAAGCCTGATTTTTTTCCGGAGACTTTCTTTTGTGTGTATTCTGGACATTGAAAATCTGTGGTTGGTTTAATACGTATATTCCATTATTTAATGTACCTGACCCAATCAGAACTTGATTAAGGCGAATGTTTACAACATTGCTTACAAATGCAAATTCATAACCTTCTTTAGATATTAAAGATACAGAAATGATATTATAAGTTGCATTGGGTACAAAATAACAATTACGCAAAACCAAAACGTGTCCATCTGACAACCCCAGGTGATAGTCCCCCACGGACTCAGCATCCATGCCAGCTCCGTTTGCAACTCTGAGGGTCATATCACCTGCCTTCAAAACCCTACGGTTTCTCAACGCCTGCAAAGAATTACAGATATGAGATCCTGATCCGGTATCCAATACTCAGGAAGTAGAGTTTATTGATAGACAGTTTTCAATAACATACACATCTGAAGCTGAAGCCGCAACTTGCTTCAGATCCTGGGTTCTGGCCTTCCAAGCCCTGCAATCCTTTTTCGAGTGTCCACTCTTGTGACAGTAAAAGCATTCTTCCTTTCCCACAAGCTTTCCTGCTACTATTGTTGCCTTTGCCTTTCCCTTCGTATCCACTTTACTAACACCGCCCCTTGGTTTGGTGGGGGTTTTCTGTTGGAGATAGTGCCCTCAGAGTCAATTATTGGATCACAGGCACGTAATTGAAATGATTGAGGGAGGACCTGTCCCAGTAGGACAGTCTTACTCGAGATGATAGTATGCTATCTGGTTTACCTTTATCATCGTGTACTGCTTTAGGTGACCTGACATGTCACTATTACACGTTGATAGAGCCCCTAGGATTCTTGCTTGACCACCAGCAGTATGAGGGCGATCATATAAGTGGGAGCTGGGGTCTATAAGCACATCCTTAAAAGGTCCCTAGTCGTGGGAGTTTCGAGACAGGGCATCGATACTCCAGAGTAGACTGGTGTATACAGTCGAGACCCCGACGAGGGGCGGTGGCCGGTCTCACAAGCCACTGGTGTCAGTTGGTTCACCTAAGATGTATACAAGTTCGCATTGGGTTATGAGTACACCGGACAGGACTCGCCGGGAACCTGCTAGTTGGGATTATACCAGACGTCAGATAGCAGTTCCCAGGTGACATGTGTGCAGGTTAGTTCATCGACCTGAGGATCGTCATTTGTCTCGTGTGAGTTCCCACTGTACTTTGATTACTACCCTACCACGCTCAAAGGAGGCGTGCAAACAGGTTTTAGTTGGGTACAGTCCCGAGCCACATGGAGGCAGTGAGCGGATCTTCAGGGGTTCGTCTCTCCCGGTATTGGGGGTGAGGTCGAGCTGTGTCTAGGAGAGCCATTACACGAAGCCCTCGGCCGAGGCAGAAGATTTACTGGTAGGAATTCCAGTAGTATCTCAGGGTGTTCTGGGCTACACTCCGACACGACTTGTACCGCTTTTGGGGGTCTGACTTTTACCAACCCCCTAGGCCCGCCATGCGATGCTCATAGACGAACGGACCGGACTGTACGGATATTGTCACTGACAGGCTCAGTAGGGTGTCAGGACGAGTTCACTCATCGACGTCCCTTTTGGTCAATACCTAGTAGCCCGTTACGTATTGGCTTATACCTCTGACGTGCTAGTGGTTAAATCCACAACCAAGGTGTTGACGAGTCTTTAGAGTCCCCCACATTCAGTTGCTCAAGTTTTCAGGCGAAAAGCTGTAGAGGCCGTATGGAGATATGGCAGGGTTCGATCAGATACGTGCGGTATTGCACGGATCAGGATCGTACGGATAATACTAGCCGGCTTTGGTGTAAGCCGGATGCTAGTATAGTACAGTGTAGATTTTGTCTCATTGCATTTGTATTTCAGTCAGAATACAAATGCGGGTGTGTATACACAGTATCGGGGTTTTCCTGTAATTTATTACGGGACCAGTTTTCTGGAGTTACCAGTTTGGTTTCCGTTTCGGCCATATTTCATTTGTATCTTTCAATGGCCGAAGATTGGTGGAGGAGGGCTTATTTGCATTTGTGCAAATAAGCAATATGGAGGGTGTTCTTTGCATACTTTTGTGTCATGATGGTTTCATGATGGAGCCCCATCCTTTGACCTTCCATGGTTCATGATTGCTTGACTTTTTGTAGCAATCATGGTTGTTGATTAGTTGGTGGAGTGTGGATTTATTAGTGATCATTGCTTTACTTTGGAGTCATCATGCTTTTGATGATGGTTGAATATGATAACCATTTTCCTTTCACTTGCTTATTCTTGTGGCTACCCTCTTTCACTCTCTCCCACTCTCATTTTCTCTCCACTCCATCATGCATGGCCGGCCAAGCTCTTTGGGGGCTGTCCAAAATTCTAGAGGTGGGGTTTTTGTGCTTTTGCTTTGATAAAAATCCCACAAGATCAATCTCCATTAGCTTGTATCATCCCTCCACCAAAAGGCAACCTCCATGAACCCCAAAATGAGATATGAGCACTACACACATTCTACAGCAAACCTTGGGCACGTCGGCTCGCCAACTTCGTGCCCGAGTTGCCTCGGTATAGAGGTGGGAGCCCGTAAAAGAAGCCGGCGACGTGGTACCCTTCCGGCGACGAGGTGGAGACCGGTGTTTCCGCGGGAGATCGGGACGATGACGAGAAGACCGGAGGACACGGATCAGTCGGTATATCTCTCTTCCCCATCTTGTAGTTAGCTAGGACTAGTTAATGGTACGATCCGGGTTTTAGTGCGCGGTGGTGCCGGTTCAAGAAAATTTAAAGTTAAGCATCGCTTCAGCATTTGGTCTCGGGATGGAGGCCGGGGCACCGCCGTGCACTTACACTGGTATCAAAGCCTCGCCATTAACATAGTCTAGCTTTTTCTAATGTGTTTTACATTTCCGATCGAACAATTTTCCAAAAACCGCATTTTTCTTCACATCAGTTTCTGTCGAAATTTTTTGAAGTCCAAAAATTTTTCAGGTTGTTTCAGAATGATGTGTAGGAAATTCTAAGAGTTCTGTGAAAATTTGGGCTCGTGAACAGTCCAAACCACCGCGGAACCGCGGCCAAACCCATGCTTGGGCCGCTGTTCCGCCGCGACTTTAACTGTTCAGTCCCCCAAACTTTTGCAGAATGTTCCTGAGTTGGAAATATGGTTTCTGGAATGTTATTTTTTTGGGCCCAGATTTCTTGATGTGCTACAGTAGTACCTGGGGGCCCACTTGGTAAATTTGATCGATCGGATATTTTAAACACATTGGTTCACAGTATTTACATTATATCTGCGACCGTGAATGTCACTTGATCGGTAAATCCTGTCAACTGCTATAGCCCGGTTAGACGGATTTGCGAACGTGATTTTCACGTTGATATTCTGTGATTTTGCTGTGATGTTGCGGATTGGTCGTGGGGGATAGCCTGGTTGCAGTGGTAGTACAGTTTTGTTGTATTATGTACATTTGATATTGCGGGGCGAGCGTCCGACATGTGGACTGCCGTCACTGCCTGTTTGTATTATTATTTTGGGGCACGACCAGGTTGCGGTCGATGTACCCGTTGTATGTATATTTTACTTTCTGTACTAGGATTTCCCCGCGGAGGGGTCCACGGATAGCCGGGTTCTAGAGGGCAACAAGCCCGCATCTCATGGCATTGAGACGGAGGGGGCTTCAATCTAGGATTGGCGGGCTATTCACCGCACTCGTAGGGGGTACAGGTTGACCCAGGAGGGGTGCCCAAGTTACCGGATTCCGTGAAGTGCTGGGTGGTCCATTCACGTAGCTGAAGGGGGCTGCCTCGCTTCAGGTTTTAGCGGGTAACTTGCCGCGCCCGTAGGTGTCTAGGATTTCATTGCACAGGCTATCCACACGACCAGGGGAACGTCGGGTTTCAGTAGTGGCTCTGTGAAACCCGGGGATCCCAGATATCTGTATTGTTCTGTGATGCTGTACATTTCTGTGATGTTGCATTTTATCACGCCTTGAGCGAATATAATATATTGGTATATATATTAGTAGATGTATATATTTTGCATCCGCTCTAGTCCAGTCCCCGCTCTGTCGTTAGTTAGCTAACCTAACGGGTAACGACGGGACCCAGTGGCGAATGCGGATGGCATATACGTACATCAGTATATTTTCGTTTTTTGTGGTGTGATAAATTGATGGGACTGCGTTGATTCGGAACAATGCAAGTTAAAAACAAACCTAATCTGATGTTGTTGGAACATTTTTCAAAAAGCTGTTATTTGCAAGGACGTTTACTTTTGTTTTGCATCGTGGTATTCAGTTGGAATATCCTGCACCTCAGTCGACGAGGCAAGGGCCGAGATCCCTTCACCGGGAGTGACCCCTTGGACAAAAGTTTGCGTCAGGGCAATAACTTCACTATAGCCGATTACTTTTGCTTTGCACCGTGGTATTCAGTTGGAATATCCTGCACCTCATTCTACGGGGAAAGAGCCGAGATCCCTTCACCGGGAGTGACCTCTTTAGCAAAGGTTTTCGTCACTATATTTTTATAAAGCTATCCGTTCCTTCAACGATATCAAGTTCATTACGTTAAAGGTTTTTGCCAGAAACCATTCGTAGCCCTCCGTCGTTTCATATGGGTGGTCAATAGTATTCAAGCTGTGTATGTTGGCCAAAGTCAAGGCACAGTGATTGGTAGCTATTGGGGTATTCATATGCAGCATAGATAGATGCGTTGGTTTGGGACAGTCGTACTGCCATTTTGGCCAAAGTCAAGGGTAGGTACGGGTGGGTTCAAATTAACCTGGAGAATGACGGGTAGAACTTGACATGTGACTTATGATATGTTGGCCAAAGTCAAGGTCATAAGAGCATGGGGCAGAAATCACATCGGGAGTTTCAAAAGAACTGAAACTTGCCAGATATGCGCATACCTTCTGGAGTGTGATAACGTGAGCGGATTCCGTCACGTTGTCATGCGATGATAGTTGGATCCCGATTCCCACTGATGAGTTAGTTTACTCCTCGGGTGACCCCGACTAATTCTTCTTTCAGGTTTGGAGGAGAATTTGAGGTGACAGTGGGAGGTTTCCAGATTACATAAATTGGTAACCATTCTGATCTAGGTTAGAGTGCACGCTGAGTGTTTCTTTTCTCTCTCTCTGGCAGCGACCATTGACCCGACCCTAGGACTATGACTCAGTGACCAAGTTGACCGAACCTTCTAAAACACTAGCTTTTGGATTGTCAGAGTTGCAAACCTCATTGCCACTCCTACTTTTAACCTTTTCTCCAGGACACCCCGTATTACTACGAACGTCCACTTTCATTCGACAAAACCATCGTATGGTTATATACGAACTCGAAGGAATTTATTCGAGGATAGTTTCCGGTTCTGGAGAAAACGGATAGGACTATTCAGTTGTCTTTTCATTTTTACCTTCTCTCAGGTTGCGAGCACTCCTTGGTTTAGGAGTAGTACACCTATTACGCAAATTGGATAGTCTTCTTCCAAACCTTAGGCTGGTGCCGAACAGTGGGGATTGAAGAAAACCAATTAGCATAACGATGGTGTGCAGAAGGTATTGAGTTAAGACAAAGAAAGGGATTAGTAAGAGGGCAAAGTAAATTGCGACTGATATTCACGACCAAACCAAGTATTTCTTCGCCAATCCTAAATCACCTTTGTATTTCTCCAGGACACTCCGTATCACTACGAAGATCCACAGTTTATTGGATACTCCATCGTATGGTTATATACGAACTCGAAAGGAACTTGTTCCAGTTCGAGGATGGATTCTGGTTCAGGAGAAATAGGAATAAGGTTTATTCGGTTGTCTTTTATCTTCACCTTCTCTCGCATTGCGAGTGCTCCTAGGATTAAGACAGTACACCCATTATGCTTATTGGATAGTCTTCTTCCAAACCATAGGCTGGTGCCGAAAGGTAGGGAAGGAAGAAAACCATTTGGCCTAAAGGGGTGTGCAGAAGGTGATGACTAAAGACATAAAAAGGGATTTGGAGAGGTGGCAAAGAATTATACGGTTACAGTCGTGAATCTAGAAGAGGCATTACTAGGAATACCAGGATACCCCATCGAAACGTTTCAATGTTTCAGTTTCACTGTGTAATGTTAAAAGAAAACTGATTTCCCGATTAGATACTTACTCCAGGGTATGTATTTACCAGGTATGATTCTCACATCTGTATGGTTTTACAGATGATGAGTGGGAGTAAGTTATTGGGAATTGGGTGATCATCCTCATTATATCGGGATTCATTATAATCGGTGATATTTGAGGAAGTCACCTGGGTCGTTTGCCGGACGGCAAATATTTGGTTTTGAATATCCGCTGTTATGCACCAATTTCAAATTGATATATCTGTACGTCTATTTTCATAGAGTGAGATATACCTTTTTGAAATTATGTCTGTAACATTTACCTATATCAGTGGATGGTTTGGTAAGGAGCATTAAACAGCGGTGTAATTCTTCTTAACCATAAGTACAGTTTTCAACCTACGACACACAGTGAATGAGTTATCAGACTCAAGGGACTTATACAGAGTATTGTATGTTGTCCAGGGTCCATCAGGACAGAGGGCTTGGTCCTCGTACTATATTCGGTTTACTTATGACTTCTCTAGTTTTTAGACAGGTGTTTCGTGGAAACACAGGGTCCGAATTTTGAGAAGCTATAGGTATTTGAATAAAGTAGAGAACCAGGCATTGCAAGTATCGGGATTCTTCAAAGTGATCGAAGATGTAGATACTTGTGTATGGTGTTCAGTTGATAGTAATGATTAAGAGAACTTGCTTCTCTTTCAGGTTACTCATAATTGGAAGCATTCCTAAGTTGAGTAACGCTGATCGGCCTTTTTCCATTTAGTTGACATGCACTGGAGACAGCTGCATGATTTGAATCTGGTTCAATTAAATCAGTGCCTCTGGTTCTATATTGGATATAGAACAGTTCATATCTTAACGATGTTAAGGTACGGGGAGTTGTCCGGCTTATGATTAAAACCAGACTCTGGATAACTCAAGACACGTTTCTGTAATGACTGTTTGTGGGTTGACCCAGGCTATGACGAGGGTTGACTGTCTACCATCTGAATGATCAATAGTGTTATTGTTCTAAACTCGCCACAGTTTTAATAAAAATGGATTTTTTTAGAAAACAGTAGTGGGAGTATGGTAGAACTGGAAGTGATTCCAGAACCACTAACGATTACTGAAGATTTCATAGGAACCTAAAGATTCAATCTGGTTTGACATTCCATTGGCCACTCCGCAGATTTGGTGGGTAACCTCAGGCATCCGAGAGGTACTACGGTAGCCTCAAGGACGGTGACAGGGAGGTTCTTGTTTACCCACACTTGCCATTGCTGTTGTTTCAGACTGTGAGACCCGGCAGGAGGATGAGTATAGCGTCGTTCTAAACTTGCTTTAGAAGTGTACGTTTGTATGACTCTGCCAGAGGGTTGTCGTAGTCAGTGGGAGTAGCGGAAGCATTGGTGGACAGGTAGCTTATGTCTATTTATAGACTAAAGCAGATATAACGGAGATAGATCATCAATTTCTGATGTAACAGTCATAGGTTTGACTTCATCAGAATAGGGGATGGATCTGTTAAGAAGGTAGTAGGGTGTGATGTCATGGTATTTGGATGACATACACAGAGTAGGAAGTGATATTCCTATACTACGATCGGTTATGCTTTGGTCGTCACACAGTGGTTTCTCCACATAGGACTTGGATTTTATATCTGACATACTGGTTACTAGATCTATGGCTTTAGATCTAGATTTGGATGATTTCCCAATCAGGGTACTCAGACAGCATTCTAAGAGCATTTAGAATGGACGACTCCTGGCACGGTAGTGTACCTGCAGGTGATGGAGTCACCCTCTCTAAAGGTGTCTTACAGACTAAAGAGGAGAGGGATGTGTATGATTGGCAGATCACTTGCTCAGGCAATTGAGTCAATCATGAGATGTCAAGTACCACACCAGATGTTGTTCTTGCGGTAGGTGCAATAAGTTGATATTGATCCAATCCTGGAGAAACAGTCGGAAGTAGTTTTAGAACATAAGTGGATGTTCTAGGGTTATGATAACGACAGTCGCATTCGGGAGACAGTTATCATTCCAGGCTTCCAAGGTGACCTGGACGACAAGGAGGTTGTCAGAGTTATAGTTTTTCCTTCTGACGAGGGGCAGTATTTTGGACAGGTGGTCCAAGGCAATACTGAGGGAGGCATGGCGCTGGATACTGATAAAGTTCAGTTGACGATACAGTCTAAGAAGTTTGGATTTGGAGTTCTTTTATGAGCTAGGTCCCATCAGACATCCAGACATATTCTGAGACAGGTATTGCTCATTTCGGGAGATGGCTTTCTCCGCGAACATGAGATATAGAGAGACATAGAAAGAAACATCAAAGCGGATCCACTCACTGAGGCTATTCCTCGAACGCAATAGTTTCGCAAACGGGATTTGTGAGACTGACTAGTAGAGGAGTTGGGTGTTCGGTATCACACGGGCTGTGAGTATGCGACATCGCAATAATTAGCCTTGAGTGCAAGTGGGAGATTGTTGGAGATAGTGCCCTCAGAGTCAATTATTGGATCACAGGTACGTGATTGAAATGATTGAGGGAGGACCTGTCCCAGTAGGACAGTCTTACTCGAGATGATAGTATGCTATCTGGTTTACCTTTATCATCGTGTACTGCTTTTGGTGACCTGACATGTCACTATTACATGTTGATAGAGCCCCTAGGATTCTTGCTTGACCACCAGCAGTATGAGGGCGATCATATAAGTGGGAGCTGGGGTCTATAAGCACATCCTTAAAAGGTCCCTAGTCGTGGGAGTTTCGAGACAGGGCATCGATACTCCAGAGTAGACTAGTGTATACAGTCGAGACCCCGACGAGGGGCGGTGGCCGGTCTCACAAGCCACTGGTGTCAGTTGGTTCACCTAAGATGTATACAGGTTCTCATTAAGTTATGAGTACACCGGACAGGACTCGCCGGGAACCTGCTAGTTGGGATTATACCAGACGTCAGATAGCAATTCCTAGGTGACATGTGTGCAGGTTAGTTCATCGACCTGAGGATCGTCATTTGTCTCGTGTGAGTTCCCACTGTACTTTGATTACTACTCTACCACGCTCAAAGGAGACGTGCAAACAGGTTTTAGTTGGGTACAGTCCCGAGCCACATGGAGGCAGTGAGCGGATCTTCAAGGGTTCGTCTCTCCAGGTATTGGGGGTGATGTCGCGCTGTGTCTAGGAGAGCCATTACATGAAGCCCTCGGCCGAGGCAGGAGATTTACTGGTAGGTATTCCAGTAGTATCTCAGGGTGTTCTGGGCTACACTCCGACATGACTTGTACCGCTTTTGGGGGTCTGACTTTTACCAACCCGCTAGGCCCGCCATGCGATGCTCATAGACGAACGGACCGGACTGTACGGATATTGTCACTGACAGGCTCAGTAGGGTGTCAGGATGAGTTCACTCATCGACGTCCCTTTTGGTCAATACCTGGTAGCCCGTTACGTATTGGCTTATACCTCTGACGTGCTAGTGGTTAAATCCACAACCAAGGTGTTGACGAGTCTTTAGAGTCCCCCACATTCAGTTGCTCAAGTTTTCAGGCGAAAAGCTGTAGAGGCCGTATGGAGATATGGCAGGGTTCGATCAGATATGTGCGGTATTGCACGGATCAGGATCGTACGGATAATACTAGCCGGCTTTGGTGTAAGCCGGATGCTAGTATAGTACAGTGTAGATTTTGTCTCATTGCATTTGTATTTCAGTCAGAATACAAATGCGGGTGTGTATACACAGTATCGGGGTTTTCCTGTAATTTATTACGGGACCAGTTTTCTGGAGTTGCCAGTTTGCTTTCCGTTTCGGCCATATTTCATTTGTATCTTTCAATGGCCGAAGATTGGTGGAGGAGGGCTTATTTGTATTTGTGCAAATAAGCAATATAGAGGGTGTTCTTTGCATACTGTTGTGTTATGATGGTTTCATGATGGAGCTCCATCCTTTGACCTTCCACGGTTCATGATTGCTTGACTTTTTGTAGCAATCATGGTTGTTGATTAGTTGGTGGAGTGTGGATTTGTTAGTGATCATTGCTTTACTTTGGAGTCATCATGCTTTTGATGATGGTTGAATATGATAACCATTTTCCTTTCACTTGCTTATTCTTGTGGCTACCCTCTTTCACTCTCTCCCACTCTCATTTTCTCTCCACTCCATCATGCATGGCCGGCCAAGCTCCTTGGGGGCTGTCCAAAATTCTAGAGGTGGGGTTTTTGTGCTTTTGCTTTGATAAAAATCCCACAAGATCAATCTCCATTAGCTTGTATCATCCCTCCACCAAAAGGCAACCTCCATGAACCCCAAAATGAGACATGAGCACTACACGCATTCTACAGCAAACCTTGGGCACGTCGGCTCGCCAACTTCGTGCCCGAGTTGCCTCGGTATAGAGGTGGGAGCCCGTAAAAGAAGCCGGCGACATGGTGCCCTTCCGGCGACGAGGTGGAGACCGGAGTTTCCGCGGGAGATCGGGACGACGACGAGAAGACCGGAGGACACGGATCGGTCGGTATATCTCTCTTCCCCATCTTGTAGTTAGCTAGGACTAGTTAATGGTACAATCCGGGTTTTAGTGCACGGTGCTGCCGGTTCAAGAAAATTTAAAGTTAAGCATCGCTTCCGCATTTGGCCTCGGGATGGAGGCCGGGGCGCCGCCGTGCACTTACATTTTCTTCTTCTTTCCCTTGGCTTTCGCCTTGGACCTAGAAGAGGAAGATCCTCCTACAAACAAAGTGGATGTTTCCCTACCTTTTGTTAGGGTGCCCTCTGCACTCCTCAGCATGTTGAGGAGTTCTGAAAGTTCAACTTCTTTTTCTTGCTAGTTGAAGTTCAGGATAAACTGGGCGTAAGTGGAAGGAAGGGAATGGAGAATCATGTCCGTGAAGAGCTCGTTCTCTAACGTGGTCCCAAGGTCCGTGAGCTCCTCAATGAAGCCAATCATCTTAAGCACGTGTTCCGCTACCGATGATCCGACGGCCAATCTCGCCGAAAACAACTTTTTCGAGACTTCGTATTTGGCGATACGGGATTGCTCTCCATACAGTTCTTTTGTATGAAGAAATATGGATTCCAGGTCCATATTCTCGTGCCTCCTCTGATGTTCATTATCCATAGAGGCAAGCACGAGGCACTTAGCCTTCGCGCAATCGATTTCCCAGGTCTTACAGATTTCCTTATTCGCGATGCTGGTTTTGGGACCTGGGACAGGGGGAGCTTTGGTTGTGAGGAGATACCCCAACTTGTCATAAGTGATTGCCATTTTGACAATCCTGAGCCAATCTTTGTAGTTTGGCCCTGTCAGTATGTTTTTATCTAGTAGTAACTTAAGTCCAGTCATGATGTTTTGGTCGCTGTAATTAGGAGAGAGAGAAGATGTAAGTGCACGGCGGCGTCCCGGCCGTCAATCCGAGGCCAAAATGCGGAAGCGATAATTTACATTAACTTTTTAAACCGGCACCACCGCGCACTAAAATCCCGGATCGTGCCATTAATCTAGTCCTAGCTAACTAAAGAACGGGTAGAGAGATATACCGACCTATCCGTGTCCTTCGGACTTCTCGTCGTCGTCCCGATCTCCTCCCGGAATCTCCGGTCTTCGTCTCCTCGTCGGAAGGGCACCACATCGCCGGCTTCTTTTACGGGCTCCCACCTCTGGACCGAGGCAACTCGGGCACGAAGTTGGCGAGCCGACGTGCCCAAGGATTGCTGTAGAATAAGTGTAGTGCTCTATGTCTCATTTGGGGTTACTAGAACTTTCCTTTGGTGGAGGATTGATATGATAAGATTTTGGAGATGAAGTTGGGGATTTTTTGCAAGCATAAGAGATCAAAAAATCCCCACCCAAAAATTAGGCAGCCCCCTCCTTCTATGTGGCCGGCCAAACTTGGTGAAAGGGGTTAATGAAAGGAGAGAGTGAGTGTGTCTCAATAATGCAAGAGAGAGCCAAAAAATCAAGAGAGAGAAAAGGTTATCATGTGAAGAAATGATCACAAAACAAAACCAACACTTTACAAACTAACATCATAACCCTCCATCATCATCCACCATCATTACTCCAAAAGTCAAGTAATGATCAAGTGAAGAAGTCAAGGTCAAACAAGATCTATTATGAAGCAACAATATGCAAAGACAACCCTCCAAAATGCTTATTTGCACAAATGCAAATAAGCCCTCCTCCACCAATCTTCAGCCAATGAAAGATACAAAGAAATATGGTCGAAACGGAAAACAAACTGGCAACTTCATAAAACTTATCCCGTAATAAATTACAGCAAACCCCGCTACTGTATATACATACCCGCATTTGTATTCCGACCGAATACAAATGCAATGAGACAAATCTACACTGTACAATACTAGGATCCGGCTTAAACCAAAGCCCGCTAGTATTAGCCGTCCGATCATGATCCGTGCAATACCGCACGTATCTGATCGAACCCTGCCATATCTCCATATGGCCTCTACAGCGTTTCGCCCGAAACTTGAGCAACAATCTGTGGGGGACTCTAAAGACTCGTCAATACTATGGCTGTGGATTTAACCACTAGCACGTCAGAGGTATTAGCCATACGTGACGGGCTACCAGCTATTGACCAAAAAGGACATCGATGAGCGAACTCATCCTGACACCCTACTGAGCCTGTCAGTGACAATATCCGTACAGTCCGGTCCGTTTTTCTATGAGCATCTCATGGCGGGCCTAGAGGGTTGGTAAAAGTCAGACCCCCTAAAGTGGTACAAGTCGTGTCGGAGTGTAGCCCAGAACACCATGAGATACTACTGGAATACCTACCAGTAAATCTCCTGCCTTGGCCAAGGACTTCGTGTAATAGCTTTCCTAGACACAGCGCGACCTCACCCCCAATACCGGGAGAGACGAACCCCTGCAGATCCGCTCACTGCCTCCATGTGGCTCGGGACTGTACCCAACTAAAACCTGTTTGCACGTCTCCTTTGAGCGTGGTAGGGTAGTAATCAAAGTACAGTGGGAACTCACACGAGACAAATGACGATCTCAGGTCGATGAACTAACCTGTACACATGTCACCAGGGAACTGCTATCTGGCGTCTGGTATAATCCCAACTAGCAGGTTCCCGGCGAGTCCTGTCCGGTGTACTCATAACCTAATGAGCACCTGTATACATCTTAGGTGATCCAACTGACACCAGTGGCTTGTGAGACTGGCCACCGCCCCTCGTCGGGGTCTCGACTGTATACACCAGTCTACTCTGGAGTATCGATGCCCTATCTCGAAACTCCCACGACTAGGGACCTTTTAAGGATGTGCTTATAGACTACCAGCTCTCACGTATATGATCGCCCTCATACTGCTGGCAGTCAAGAAAGAATCCTAGGGGCTCTATCAACGTGTAATAGCGACCTGTAAGGTCACCTAAAGCAGTACACGATGATAAAGATAAACCAGATAGCATACTATCATCTTGAGTAAGACTGTCCTACAGGAATAGGTCCTTCCTCAATCATTGCAATCACGTGCCTGTGATCCAATAATTGACTCTGAGGGCACTATCTCCAACAATTTCCCACTTGCACTCAAGGCTAATTATTGCGATGTCGCATACTCACATCCCGTGTGATACCGAACACCCAACTCCTCTACTAGTCAGTCTCACAAATCCCGTTTGCGAAACTATTGCGTTCGAGGAATAGCCTCAGCGAGTGGATCCGCTTTGATGTTTCTTTATATATCTCTCTATATCTCAAGTTCGCGGAGAAGGCCATCTCCCGAAATGAGCAATACTTGTCTTAGAATATGTCTGGATGTCTGATGGGACCTAGCTCATAAATGAACTCCAAATCCAAACTTCTTAGACTGTATTGTCAACTGAACTTAATCAGTAACCTGCGCTATGCCTCCCTCAGTATTGCCTTGGACCACCTGTCCAAAATGCTGCCCCTCGTCGGAGGGAAAACTATAACTCTGACAACCTCTCTGTCATCCAGGTCACCTTGGAAGCCTGGAATGATAACTGTCTCCCGAATGAGGCTGTCGTTATCATAACCTTAGAACATCCACTTATGTTCTAAAACTGCTTCCCACTGTTTCTCCAGGATTGGATCAATATCAACTTATTGCATCTAGTAAAAAAGCAACATCTGGTGTGGTACTTGACATCTCATGATTGACTCAATTGCCTAAGCAAGTGATCTGCCAATCATGCACATCCCTCTCCCCTTTAGTCTGTAAGACACCTTTAGAGAGGGTGACTCCATCACCTGCAGGTACACCACCATGCCAGGAGTCGTCCATTCTAAAGCACCTCTAGAATGCCGTCTAAGTACCCTGATTGGGAAACTACCCAAATCTAGATCTAAAACGATAGATCCAGTAACCAGAATGTCTGATATAATATCCAAGTTCTATGTGGAGAAACCACTGTGTGACAACCAAAGTATAACCGATCGTAGTATAGGAATATCACTTCCTACTGTGTGTATATCATCCAAATACCAGGACATCACACCCTACTACCTTATTAACAGATCCATCCCCTATTCTGACGAAGTCAAACCTATGACTGTCACGTCAGAAATAGATGATCTATCTCCGCTATATCTGCTTTAGTCTATAAATAGACATAAGCCACTTGTCCACCAATGCTTCCGCTGCTCCCACTGACTACGACAACCCTCTGGCAGAGTCATACAGACGTACACTTCTAAAGCCAGTTTAGAACGACGCTATACACATCCTCCCGCCGGGTCTCGCAACCTGGAACAACAGCAATGGCAAGTGTGGGTAAACAAGAACCTCCCTGTCACCGTCCTTGAGGCTACCGGAGTACCTCTCGGGTGCCTGAGGTTACCCAAAGTATCTGCAGAGTGGCCAATGGAATGTCAAACCAGATTGAATCTTTAGGTTCTTATCAAATCTTCAGTAATCGTTTGCGGTTCTGGAATCACTTCCAGTTCTACCATACTCCCACTACTGTTTTCTGAAAAAATCCATTTTATTTAAAACTATGGCGAGTCTAGAACAATATCACTATTGATCTTCTAGATGGTAGAAAGTCAACCCTCGTCATAGCCTGGGTCAACCCACAAACAGCCATTACAGAAACGTGCCTTGAGTTATCCAGAGTCTGGTTTTAAGCATAAGCCGGACAACTCCCCGTACCTTAACAATGTCAAGATATGAACTGTTCTATATCCAATATAGAAACAGAGGCACTTATTTAATTGAACCAGATTCAAATCATGCAGCTGTCTCTAGTGCATGTCAACTAAATGGAAGAAGGTCGATCAGCGTTACTCAACTTAGGAGTACTTCCAATTATGAGTAACCTGAAAGGGAAGGAAGTTCTCTTAACCATTACTATCAACTGAATACCATAGACAAGTATCTACATCTTCGATCACCTTGAAGAATCCCGAAACTTGCAACACCAGGTTCTCTACTCTATTCTTATACCTATAACTTCTCAAAACTTGGACCTTGTGTTTCTACGAAACACATGTCTAAGACCAAGAGAAGTCACAAGTAAACATAATCTAGTACGAGTACCAACTGTTAGTTATATGTATGCCCTAGAGGCCATTACTGTACATAGGATGAATATTGTAGTGGATGCTGGGACATATATAGGGAGGACTTTCTTGCTCGACATGATAGTATGCTATCTGGTTGCTCTTTATCTTAACGTGTACACTGATTGTCTCTCTGTTACATGTTGGTAAAGCCCTTAGGATGTGTACTTGACTACCTGGACTATGATGCAGATCATACTATTGGGGACATGGTAGTCCATAAGTACATCCTTCAAGGTCCCTAGTCGTGGGTGTATCGAAACGGGGCATCAATATACCAGAGTAGACTAGCGTATACCTTCTCGACCCATACAGATGGGCGATGGATGATCCCATATCCATTGGTGTTTGACATCAGAGATGATATACGGGTGCTCAGTGGAGACTGGGTACACTGGACGGACTCGCCGAGAACTCCCTGATGGTATTATACCTTACGTCAGATGGCAGTTCTCTGGTGACACTGGTACAGGTTAGTCTGTAGACCTGAGATCGTCATAGAGTCTTGTGTGATTCCCACTGTGCTTTGATTTCCACCTTACCACGTCCAAGTGGGCGTGCAAAACAGTGTTTTTTGGGTACAGTCCCGATTCACATGGAGGCAATGAGCGATAGGAGGGGATTCGTCTCTCCCGGTATAGGGAGTTGATGTTGCGCTGTGTTCGATTGGCTATAACCGAAAATCCCTGGCCAGGGTTGCTGAGATTTACTGGTAAGTGTTACCAGTAGTTTCTCAAACTGTTATAGACCTTATTTCGACACGACTTATCGAGCTACTGGGGTCTGACGTTTACCACCCCTAGGCGAGATATGCGACATATCAGACGACGAGACCGGACTGTACGGTAAGTGTTACTGGTTGGATTCACAGGAGTGCGAGCGGGCTTGCTCGTTGATCATCTGATCGCTCAATACCCGGGTGGCCGTTACGTTTAGCAGACCGCTTGCGGCTTGTGGGTGTTTGATATGATCATCACCTGCTGCCGGCGTACTGACGAGTCTTTAGAGTCCTACACAGAGGTTTCCTGGCTCAAGCGAAACGAAATAGGAGCGCATATGAGATATGTGCGGGACCGAGAATAATACCAGTATGTGATGCTGAATTCTATTCTCGCGATTTGTGATATTGATCGGTTATATGCGATATAGCTGGGTTATCGGATCAAGTGTTGATTCGATAAGTTGTTACTATTGATATTAGTCGGTTATATGCAGTATGACCAGATCATTAAATCAAGTGTTGATTTAATGATTTAATGTATAATTATATATTTGATATATCACTATACATTAACTAGTATTTGTTCACTTAAGATTGATTTTCTCACTTGATGTGCACAAGTAGTATATGTGATATATTTTTGTGCACTTGATTGTATCATGTTTGATGATACATGCAAACTTGGGTGGGTGTGTGCTATACACCATGTTTAGTTAATGGTTAGGATTTCATTTGCCTTATTTATTTATTTTCTTTATTTATTTATTTGGTAAGAAGCAAAATGGTGGTGGCTTTCTTTGTTTTATTCTTGAAGATTCATGAAGCTTCAACCATTTTGTTTTATGCTTAACCTAACCATTTAACTAAACCTTAGTTTATCCTCTACTTGAGTTACACTCACCCATGGTTGCTAAATGATAAGCATCACTTGATTTTCTATGATTGATAATTCATTTTTCATTCTTTTTCTTTCTTCTTTTTCTTCTTCAAGAAGAAAGAAAACCTTTGCTCGAAAATTTCAAGTGTTGAAATTAAGTGAGAAATCCAAATCCAAAGTGAACCCACATCCTATTTCTTCATCCTCTACCACTTGCCATGTTGTATAGGGTGTTATCTTCATAAGTTTCATGACCTAGTGAAGATGGAGCTTGGGTTTGAGTCGCCTCGACGTAGATCATCTTCGGCATCGAAGTCAATGACCTAGCCCGATCATTTCTCCGACGAAACCATCGCTAGAGTCCGGGATCCCGGTGATCGCAGCGAAGGGACGTCATCACGGAGCTAAAGAAGTGGAGGATCGGATCTACAAAGGTTGTATTTCCATTCACCTAATAGCAAAGTAGTTTGCTTGCTTTTTTTCTTTCGCCTATCCTTTAGTAATCGATCTAGTTTAGGGTTTCTCGGCACCGGAACATTTGAATTTGGCATGGTAGATGCCTTGTGGAACCTCTTGAGTGTGCCTAGGAACCCTACAGTGGTATCAGAGCCTAGCTAGAGCTTTAGGCGAAGTGTAGACGAAGTTAGAGATCCGATCGAACCCCGAAACCCTGATCAAAACCCTTCTTTGTACATTTTTTCAAACTGTAGATTTTTCTGAATTAAAAATGCTCAGAAAATTAAGCAAGAAAATATAAGAATTACTGTGAAGTACGGACCCCTAACTCAAAAATTTGACCGCGGAACCACGGCCAAACCCTTCTCTTGAGTGTGCCTAGGGTTTGGCGGCGGTTCCGCGGCCGAAATTGTGAATTAGTCCCTCAAACTTCACATATTTATTCTTAGGTCCTTTCTTGTCATTTTTTTCTCGGAATTTTTTTAATTCCACTCAAGTGTTGAGTTTTCTAGGGTTTTTTTGGGGACTCGTTAATTCGATCGGATAATTTAACTTCGTTTATGTTTTTCCGGATATTTTAGAAACTGTTAAAAAGTTCGACCGGATATAAATACCCATTTTTTCCCCTGCCGGGAAATTTCCATGTGTTGGATTTTTCCGTAGTTTAAGAACGTTCTAAGTAGTGCAAGTAACGCGATGGACCCTCTAGAAGACAACAAACCTTAACTCGATTATGTGACCGTCTTGAACTGCCCTTTGAACCTTAGGGTTTGGGGCAGTACGGCGTGCCACATGTGAGGCGTTGGCTTGACCCTTCTACGGCTGGACCGTTGGTACTGTGGCATGAAGTGGATGTTTTTAAACTTATTTCATGTGTTGACCTTTTCGGGAAAACTTGGGTGTTTGATTATTCGATCGGAAAGTTTAACATTGTCTATTTATCTGGAATGTGATACAATATTTGGAATCCACAAGTAGTTATGAGATAACTGAATGAATGTTATAAATCTAGCACTTTAGTCTCACTTGATCGGTTGCCACGGAATTTTGATGTGATCAAAAGTCCGTCGCAATCACGTTGTGTACGCGGATACTCGCCGGACAGCCATGCCCCATAGCCCCGACCAAGTGACTGTAGGAGAACCCCGTCGCCGAAAGCATCCGTTCGGGTGCTCGCGGCAGCGGTGTTCCGCCTTGGTGCACTTCGTCGACGGCAACCGGGGGTGCGGCTGTCTACTAAAGTTTGCGACGAGCATTCGATCAGGATGTCGGGAATCTTGCTGAATTGCCCGACTTGATATTGAAAGAGTTTTCGATAATGAGACTAAAATGCGGGGTTTATAATTGTTAGGCATGCGATGTCTAAACAATTCATTTGGTTAGGCATGCGATGTCTAAAGGGATTGCGGATTCCAACTGTTGTAGTTTTACACTTTCTTTTCTGTGACCGTAAGTGTAATATGTGATATCACCAGTTTTGTTGCTATATGTCAACGACAATTGGGATGCGCACATTTACTTACGTTGATGACATGTGATGTTATGTGTTGCTGGATATGTTATATTGGATCGTCGCGTTTTGAATAGCCGGGGGTTTTATGTGATATGAGAGTTTTATTTTCATTCATGTAAAATTTAATGTATGTAATATTCTTTTATTGGGGCACTTCCGGGTTGAGGTTGTTGTCACAATTTGTATATTATTTACTTTTCCGCACTAGGATAGACCCAAGGAGGAAGGCACAAGTAACCGGGTTCTAGAGTCCAGTGGGAGACCAACTCGAGGAATCGAGTCCAGGTCTCCTAACTCTAGAATTGGTAGGGTTGCTTGCCGCTCTCGTAGGGGTCTAGGGGTGTGGGTTTGGCTATTCATCGCGACAGTGGAATCCGTGTTTTATTCTGGCTCGTATTAAAAACACGGACGTCCTAGTATATCCAATGTTTCATATGTTTCTTCTGCTGCGATATCTGTGATGTGATCATTTGATGTTCTGTGATAAATATTGTATATAGTATATATGATATATTATATAGACGTTACTTATGTTTTACATCCGCGCTAGCCCTGCCCCGCTCTGCCGTTAGTTACCTAACCTAACAGTGTACGAGGGGACATCGAGGCGAATGCGGATGGCATAAGTGTACGTCGTATTTATCTGTGATGTTTAAGTGACTTAAATGATGGGACTTCATTAATATGATTAATGAAAGAAAAGAAACCTACAAGATGTTGTGGAATCGAATTTTCATAAACAAGTAGCTATAGTTCTTGCTTTGCATCGCGGTGTTCCTTGTAAAACATCCTGCACCTTATTCGATAAGGAAAGGGCTGAGATCCTTTCACCGGGAGTGGCCTCTTTAGCAATAACTGGCAGATGCTACAACACTCGATTTGTCTTTTGATTGCTTTTCTAGTTCTTGCTTTGCACAGCGGTATATATGATATATCCTGCACCTTATTCGATGAGGAAAGGGCCGACGATCCCTTCACATGGAGTGACCCCTTTAGCAAAACTAGAAAAGCGTAAAAAACACTCCATTTTAAAATTATTTGATTCTACAACGATATCAAGTTCTTTACGCAATAGGTTTTCAGAAAAACCTGTGGTAGCCCTCCGTCATTTCAGATAAGGACTGTTTAGTATTCGTGCTGCGTTTGTTGGCCTTTGTCAAGGCGTAGTGTGCGGTAGCTGAATAGTACTTATCTGCTTATGCATATGATGCAGTTTGGATTAGGGTAGTCGAGTGACCATGTTGGCCTTTGTCAAGGGTCGTTCGGGTGGGTTTAATTCAATCAAGAAATGACGGGTTGAACTTGACTAGCAGCCTATGGTTTGTTGGCCTTTGTCAAGGTCATAGGACGCTAGGGGTAAAATATTATCGGGAATTTCAAGTGTTGAAATTTGCAATGAGATTGCATACCTTCTATGAGATAGTTGGATCCCGATACCCACTGCGAGTAAGAGTTACTCCTGGGAGAGTTTTACACATTACAATTAGCCGATCAAGTAGGTGTCTAGAAAGGTGTTAACGGGGTTACGCCTCTGGGAAAACGAGGTTTACTTTAATTAGGTCGGTGCGAAAGCACGGGGAACTTCCCTCAAAGTACCGACACTGGCCTGGCTGAAAGATTGGCGAACTTGTAGCGTGTAATTAATCCCGGCTAGTCTTTCCTTTTAGGGTTTGAAGGAAGATTTGATTAAAACAGTGGGTGACATCCTGATTAGATATATTAGATAACCAATCTAATCTTGCAAGATCATACGCTGAGTGTTTTCTTCTCTCTCTCTCCAGGTAGAGACCAAATCATGCCTTAATCAAGATAATAATACGGATGTATTGACCGAACCCGCTTGTTATACTGAGCTGGGGAACGTTGGTCCTGCTCCAACTTATAATTGTTATAAGACAGAGCAGGAAATAGAGGAATACCAGAATTCCTATGCCTCCCAAACAAAGAAAGTGCATATGATGCATCTCCTTCGGGTGTGTTCATTACAAAGAACTGTTTCTCTGTATCCTCTACGTCCTGGGTATTTGATACAGGATCAGGATCCCGGATATGTAATCTGTTACATAGGGCTACAGAAAGGTAGAGAACTGAGAACGGGTAATAAGTTTCATGAGACAGAAAATGGTGCAAGTGTTGCAGCCAAGTCTGTTGGTCACTGTCACCCTGTATTCCAAATACATTGATTCTGAACGAATGTTATTAGATACCGAACTTGATATACAAAATCATATCAGTCTCTTTATTAGTAAAGAAATGATAAGATTTTGTATTGTTGGATAATGCTTTGAACATTTCCTATATCAAAAGTTGATCGGTTCAGGAACGTTATCTAAAAGCATTGATGTTCTAAATCAAACTATAGTTCTTAGTATACGGAACACACACAAGAGGAATAGTTCAGAAATGAACGGATCCTTCTTGAGGTATTGTAGACTAGGTCAAATCAATGTGACCCGACTAGGTAAAGTTACATCTAGATGCATATTTAAATCAGTTTGAATTTACATCTTGTGAAACTTGCCGGTCAGGTCACAGAGATAAAATGACCATAGCTCTATTTAATGCAAACAGAGAAAGTGTTAGTAAACTCTTGGGACTAATACATAGTGATGTATGTAAGGTCCCCTGTCTACATATGCCAGGACCGGTTCTTTGTACTTCATTACATTCTCTGATGATCTCTCAAGATTCAGACATATGTTCTTGTTGAAACACAAGTCCGAGCCTTTTGAGATATTCACAGAATATAAGTTAGAAGTAGAGAACCAAAAACCGGGTATAAGTATTATGTCCTATGATAAGATCAGGGAGGAGAATACTTGTGCATAGAATTCCTGGACTATTCTAAAGGAGAATGAGATTCTCTCTCGGTGTTACTCCTCTGAATACACTACAGCACAACGGTGTATCGGGGCGGAGCAATCACACCCTATATGATATGGTGCGCTCTATGATGAGTACTACTGAGTTATCTATTTCCTTTTGGGGATTGTGCACTTGAGAAGTTGCATGCCTACAGAATTAGATTCCAATCAAATCACTGCCTACCACTCCATATGAGATATGGTATGGGAAGAGCCTATCTCTTAAGTAAGTTAAGATTTGGGGTTGTCCGGCCTATGTCTAAAAGCAAAATCCGGACAAGCTCGAGGCAAGGTCTGTTTTGTAGAACTGGAAATGTTCCAGCTATACAAACTGCAGCTGATGATTTGGTAGAACCAAATAATTCAGTAGATTCCAACGAACCTCAGCCTCTCCGCCGATCTAGTAGGGTTCCTCACCCACCTGAGAGTTACTTCGGTTTCTCTATAACAGTGGGAGCAAGGATTGCATCATCAGATGATGACCCAACTAGTTTCGAGCAGGCCATCGAGAGTAGGGACTCTGTAAGAATGGCTGGATGCTTAGCGATTTGAGATGGAATCCATGTACACCAGCAAAGTATGGACTTTGGCTGCTATATCTGAAGGGTTAAATCCCCATCAGGAGCAAGTATATCTTGAGAAGATTACTTGGTGTAGATGGAAAAGTTGAGACTTTCAAAGACTAGACTTGTTAATGGTTTTCGTCATCGACCAGGCATGGAAAATGATGAAACCTTTTCAAGTAACTAAGCTTAAGTCCATCCAGATCCTACTTGCCATGGCTACATACCATGACTACGATATCTGGCGGTTGGGTATCATGACTTCTTTTCTAAATGATGCTTTAGAAAAGAGCTTCTATAAGTACACAGCCAGAGGGCTTCGTAGACAGTAGGAGCAGCGGAAACGTGAGCAAGATGTTTTATGTGATAAAGCAGGCATCACGGAGTTGGAACATCTATTTTGATGTGGTAGTCAAAGAGTTTGACTTCATCAAAATGGTAGATGAACCTTGTATATACAAAAAGGTAGTAGAGAGTATGGTGGTGATCCTCATAGAGTACGTGGATAACATACTCTTGATAGAGAAGTAGTTTCCTATGCTACGCTCGGTCAATCTCCGCTTATCACAAGGAATCTCCATATAGGATCAAGATAATACCTCCTAAATCCTGAGTTTTGATCTATGAGATAGAAGTAAGTGGATGTTAGGATTCTCACTAATTGTAGTGAGATGGTATCAATCGATCCTGGGGAGAATCACTGGAAAGGTTCCTGAGTGATAAGAACGATTGAATGTCAGTCGCAGGCATTGTCATTGCCTTCAGTGGAGGGACGGTATGTTGGAAGAGTTCCAAGCTAGATACCGTGACATACTAGATGATTAAAGGCAAAATACATCGTTACCAAAGATACTACCAAAGAGGAAGTCTGGGTGTATATTAGTTCATGAGATGAACTTCGTTCCTACCATTGTGAGACAATAGAGTTGTGGCTTATGCCTAGGAACGCCTGTCCCATCAGTGATCCAGACATATTCTGAGGCAGCATCACTTGATCATGGAGATAGTTGATCTCCAGGGTGATCGAGGTTAGGAGATTAGACTCAGAGGACAACACGGCGGATCCACTCACAAAGGCCTTTTCCCAGAGAGAGACTTTTATGGGATGGTTGAGTATGATATACTGCAACCACTGCTACGGATGGCCCTAGTGCAAGTTGGAGATTGTTAGTTATATGTATGCCCTAGAGGCCATTACTGTATATAGGATGTATATTGTAGTGGATGCTGGGACATATATAGGGAGGACTTTCTTTCTCGACATGATAGTATGCTATCTGGTTGCTCTTTATCTTAACGTGTACACTGATTGTCTCTCTATTACATGTTGGTAAAGCCCTTAGGATGTGTACTTGACTACCTGGACTATGATGCAGATCATACTAGTGGGGACATGGTAGTCCATAAGTACATCCTTCAAGGTCCCTAGTCATGGGTGTATCGAGACGGGGCATCGATATACCAGAGTAGACTAACATATACCTTCTCGACCCATACAGATGGGCGATGGATGATCCCATATCCATTGGTGTTTGACATCAGAGATGATATACGGGTGCTCAGTGGAGACTGGGTACACTGGACGGACTCGCCGAGAACTCCCAAATGGTATTATACCTTACGTCAGATGGCAGTTCTCTGGTGACACTGGTACAGGTTAGTCTGTAGACCCGAGATCGTCATAGAGTCTTTTGTGATTCCCACTGTGCTTTGATTTCCACCTTACCACGTCCAAGAGGGCGTGCAAAACGGTGGTTTTTGCGTACGGTCCCGATTCACATGGAGGCGATGAGCGATAGGAGGGGATTCGTCTCTCCCGGTATAGGGAGTTGATGTTGCGCTGTGTTCGATTGGCTATAACCGGAAATCCCTGGCCAGGGATGCTGAGATTTACTGGTAAGTGTTACCAGTAGTTTCTCAAACTGTTATAGACCTCATATCGACACGACTTATCGAGCTACTGGGGTCTGACGTTTACCACCCCTAGGCGAGATATGCGACATATCAGACGACGAGACTGGGCTGTACAGTAAGTGTTACTGGTTGGATTGACAGGAGTGTGAGCGGGCTTGCTCGTTGATCATCTGATCGCTCAATACCCGGGTGGCCTTTACGTTTAGCAGACCGCTTGCAGCTTGTGGGTGTTTGATATGATCATCACCTGCTGCCGGCGTATTGACGAGTCTTTAGAGTCCTACACAGAGGTTTCCTGGCTCAAGAGAAACGAAATAGGAGCGCATATGAGATATGTGCGAGACCGAGAATAATACCAGTATGTGATGCTGAATTCTATTCTCGCGATTTATGACATTGATCGGTTATATGCGATATAGCCGGGTTATCGGATCAAGTGTTGATTCGATAAGTTGTTACTATTGATATTAGTCGGTTATATGCTGTATGACAGGATCATTAAATCAAGTGTTGATTTAATAATTTAATGTATAATTATATATTTGATATATCACTTTACTTTAACTAGTATTTGTTCACTTAAGATTGATATTCTCACTTGATGTGCACAAGTAGTATATGTGATATATTTTTGTGCACTTGATTGTATCATGTTTGATGACACATGCAAACTTAGGTGTGTGTGTCCTATACACCATGTTTAGTTAATGGTTAGGATTTCATTTGCCTTATTTATTTATTTTATTTATTTATTTATTTGGCAAGAAACAGAATGGTGGTGGCTTTCTTTGTTTTATTCTTGAAGATTCATGAAGCTTCAACCATTTTGTTTTATGCTTAACCTAACCATTTAACTAAACCTTAGTTTATTCTCTACATGAGTTACACTCACCCATGGTTGCTAAATGATAAGCATCACTTGATTTTCTATAATTGATAATTCATTTTTCATTCTTTTTCTTTCTTCTTCTTCTTCTTCAAGAAGAAAGAAAACTTTTGCTCGAAAATTTCAAGTGTTGAAATCAAGTGAGAAATCCAAATCCAAAGTGAACCCACTTCCTATTTCTTCATCCTCTACCACTTGCCATGTTGTATAGGGTGTTATCTTCATAAGATTCATGACCTAGTGAAGATGGAGCTTGGGTTTGAGTCGCCTCGACATAGATCATCTTCGGCATCGAAGTCAATGACCTAGCCCGATCATTTCTCCGACGAAACCATCGCTAGTGTCCGGGATCCCGGTGATCGCAGCGAAGGGACGTCATCACGGAGCTAAAGAAGTGGAGGACCGGATCTACAAAGGTTGCATTTCCATTCACTTAATAGCAAAGTAGTTTGCTTGCTTTTTTTCTTTCGCCTATCCTCTAGTAATCGATCTAGTTTAGGGTTTCTCGGCACCAAAATATTTGAATTTGGCATGGTAGATGCCTTGTGGAACCTCTTGAGTGTGCCTAGGAACCCTACAGCCCTCTGTCCTAATGGACACTGGACAACATTCAATACTCTGTATAAGTCCTTTGAGTCTAACGACTCATTCCCTGTGTGTCGTTGGTTGAAAACTGTACTTATGGTTAAGAAGAATTACACCGCTGTTTAATACTCCTTACCTAACAATCCACTGATATAGGTAAATGTCATAGACATAATTTCAAAAAGGTATATCTCACTCTATAAAAATAGGCGTACAGATATATCAATTTGAAATTGGTGCATAGCAACGGATATTCAAAACCAAATATGGGCCGTCCGGCAAACATCCCAGGCGATTACCTCAAATATCACCGATTACAACGAATCCCGATATAATGAGGATGATCAACCAATTCCCAATAACTTACTCCCACTCATCATCTGTAAAACCATGCAGATGTGAGAATCATACCTGGTAAATACATACCCTGGAGTAAGTATCTAATCGGGAAATCAGTTTTCCTTTAACAGTACACTCAACTGAAACATTGAAATGTTTCGATGGGGTATCCCGGTATTCCTTGTAATGCCTATTCCATTATCCAGATTCACAACTGTAACCGTGTAATTCTTTACCATCTTTCCAAATCCCTTTATATGTCTTTAGTCATTACCTTCTGTACACCCCTTTAGGCCAAATGGTTTTCTTCCTTCCCTACCGTTCGCACCAGCCTATGGTTTGGAAGAAGACTATCCAATAAGCATAATGGGTGTACTGTCCTAATCCTAGGTGCACTCGCAATGCGAGAGAAGGTGAAGATAAAAGACAACCGAATAAACCTTATTCTTATTTCTCCTGAACCAGAATCCATCCCCGAACTGGAACAAGTTCCTTTCGAGTTCGTATATAACCATACGATGGAGTATCCAATAAACTGTGGATCTTCGTAGTGATACGGAGTGTTTTGGAGAAATACAAAGGTGATTTAGGATTGGCGAATAAATACTTGGTTTGGTCGTGAATAGCAGTCGTAATTTACTTTGCCCTCTTACTAATCCCTTGTTATGTCTTTACTTAATACCTTCTATACACCATCGTTATGCTAATTGGTTTTCTTCATTCCCCACCGTTCGGCACCAGCCTAAGGTTTGGAAGAAGACTATCCAATTTGCGTAATAGGTGTACTATCTCCTAAACCAAAGAGTACTCGCAACCTGAGAGAAGGTAAAAGGAAAAGACAACTGAATAGTCATATTCGTTTTCTCCAGAACCGGAAACCATCCTCGAATAAATCCCTTCGAGTTCGTATATAACCATACGATGGTTTTGTCCAATGGAAGCGGACATTCGTAGTAATACGGGGTGTCCTGGAGAAAATGGTAAAAGTAGGAGTGGCAATGAGGTATGCAACTCTGACAATCCAAAAGCCAGTGTTTAAGAAGGTTCGGTTAATTTTGGTAACTGAGTCATAGTCTTAGGGTCGGGTCAATGGTCCCTGCCAAAGAGAGAGAGAAAAGAAACACTCAGCGTGCACTCTAACCTAGATCAGAATGGTTACCAATTTATCTAATCTGGAAACCTCCCACTGTACCGTCAAATTCTCCTCCAAACCTGAAAGAAGAATTAGTCAGGATCACCCGAGGAGTAAACTAACTCATCAGTGGAAATCGGGATCCAACTATCATCGCATGATAATGTGACGGAATCCGCTCACGTTATCACACTCCAGAAGGTATGCGCATATCTGGCAAGTTTCAGTTTCTTTAGAAACTCCCGATGTGATTTTTACCCCATGCTCTTATGACCTTGACTTTGGCCAACAAATCATAAGTCACATGTCAAGTTCTACCCATCATTCTCCAGGTTAATTTGAGCCCACCCGCACAAGCCCTTGACTTTGGCCAACAAGGCTATACGACTGCCCCAAACCAATGCATATATTTATGCTGCATATGAATACCCAATAGCTACCAATCAGTATGCCTTGACTTTGGCCAACAAACATAGCTTGAATACTGATTGACTATCCATGTGAAACGACGGAGGGCTACGAATAGTTTCTGGCGAAAAACTTTAACGTAATGAACTTGATATCGTTGAAGGAACTGGATAGCTTTTAAAAAATATAGTGACGAAAACCTTTGCTAAAAAGGTCACTCCCGGTGAAGGGATCTCGGCTCTTTCCCCGTAGAATGAGGTGCAGGATATTCCAACTGAATACCACGATGCAAAGCAAAAGTAATCGGCTATAGTGAAGTTATTGCCCTGACGCAAACTTTTGTCCAAGGGGTCACTCCCGGTGAAAGGATCTCAGCCCTTGCCTCGTTGACTGAGGAGCAGGATATTCCAACTGAATACCACTGTGCGAAACAAAAGTGAACGTCCTTGCAATAACAGCTTTTTGAAAAGTGTTCCCACAACATCAGATTAGGTTTGTTTTTAACTTGCATTGATCCGAATCAACGCAGTCCCATCAATTGATCACACCAATAAAGAACGAAAATAATGATGTACGTATATGCCATCCGCATTCGCCACTGGGTCCCGTCATTACCCGTTAGGTTACTTAACTAACGACAGAGCGGGGACTGGACTAGCGCGGATGCAAAACATATACAACATATAGTAGTATATATATCAATATATAATATTTCGCTCAAGGCGTGATAAAATGCAACATCACAGAAATATAATAAGCATCACAGAACAATACAGATATCTGGGATCCCCAGATTTCACAGAGCCGCTACTGAAACCCGACGTTCCCCTGATCGTGTGGATAGCCTGTGCAATGAAATCCTAGACCCCTACGGGCGCGGCAAGTTACCCGCCAAAACCTGAAACGAGGCAGCCCCTTCAGCAACGTGAATGGACCACCCGGCACTTCACGGAATCCGGTAACTTGGGCACCCCTCCTGGGTCAACCTGTACCCCCTACGAGTGCGGCGAATAGCCTGCCAATTCTAGAGTGAAGCCCCCTCCGTCTTAATGCCAAGAGATGCGGGCCCGTTGCCCTCTAGAACCCGGCTATCCGTGCACCCTTCCTTGGTGTAATCCTAGTACAGAAAGTAAAATATACATACAACGGGTACATCGACCTCAACCTGGTCGTTCCCCAAAAGAATAATATACAAACAGGAAGTGACGGCAATCCACATGTCGGACGCTCGCCCCGCAATATCAAATGTACATAACACAACCAAAACTGTACTTGCATTGCATCTAGGCTATCCCCCACGACCAATCCGCAACATCACAACACAACACAGAACATCAACGTGAATGTCACGTTCGCAAATCCGTCTAACCGGGCTATAGCAGTTAGACGGGATTTACCGATCAAGTGACATTCACGGTCGCAGATATAATGTAAATACTGTGAACTAACATGTTTAAAATATTCGATCGATCAAATTTACGCATGTGGGCCACCAAGCACTATTGTAGCACTCACAGAAAATCTGGGCCCAAAAAGAATATCCCAAAACCCCCATTTCCATCCCAGAAGCCCACTGGAAAAATTTGGTCAAATGAACAGTCTACCCTGCGGCGGAACCGCGGCCAATGCGTGGGTTTGGCCACGGTTCCGCGGTGGAAAGGTGACGTCACGCGACGAAATTTTCTCAGAATGCTTAAAATTACCTGCACGTGTTTCTGAAACAACCTGAAAAATTTTTAGAGCTAAAAAAAATTTCGACAGAAACTGATGCTTTTGAAAACGCGGGTTTTGGAATTTTGTTCGATTGAAGATGTAAACACATTAGACCAAGCTAGACAAGGTTAATGGCGTGGATCTGATACCATGTAAGTGCACGGCGGCGCCCCGGCCGTCAATCCGAGGCCAAAATGCAGAAGCGATAATTTACATTAACTTTTTAAACCGGCACCACCGCGCACTAAAATCCCGGATCGTGCCATTAATCTAGTCCTAGCTAACTAAAGAACGGGTAGAGAGATATACCGAGCGATCTGTGTCCTTCGGTCTTCTCGTCGTCGTCCCGATCTCCCCCCGGAATTGCAAGGTTTGTGTAGCACCCTATGAAGAGTTTTGAAGCATCACATGACCCAAAGTTTAAATTTTTATGGTGCTAAACGAACATGCAAAGGAATCGATCCTAGAAAATTAGGGTTTCGAAATATAAAGCGAACTAATCTAGGGTTTCGAGACTACAACCTTTGTAGCTCCCTTTCGGTGGACTCCTTGGTCTCTAGTGTGTTGAACGGAGGTCCTCTTGAAGTCCTCTTGTGTCCACGACGATCCACCACGGAGATCTCCATCCAAGCTCGCAACTTCGTAAAACCGAAGAGAACACTCTAAACAAAGCGGCTAAGCTTGTGTAGAATGAAGTTGTGGTTAAGTTTCTCACTTCAAAAACCTATCTTTAAGTGGTATTTGCTCACTAGAAAAAACTAGAGAGCAAAAGAGAAAGAGGAAGAAGATGGTGGCAATTTTTTTTAACAAGAGGTAAAAAGATAACTCATGAGAAGAAAAAGAAATATATCAATATATATTTTATTTCTTCTCACTATGAACCATGGTTAAAGTGATGGAGACATTATTTAACTTGAGTTTTAATGATAAAGAGAAGGATAACCCTAGGTTAGTGGTAGTTGAGCATGGTTAGGTCAAAGGAAGAATGTAGAAGCAAGAATGATTATCCTTTCCTTTTCATTTTCTTTTAAATCCAAAATCAAATAATAATCCATTATATAATCCATGGTGTGAGTCTTATATTGCCACCATTTCCATATGCTAACAACCATGATGGATGAGTGTATGTATGTGTGCATGTATGCACATCCACATGTGCATGAAACTAGCATGAAAGAAAGAAAGAAAAGCACACATGCATGCACACATCCATCATCCAAGAAAAGGTTTTAAGTGAGAAAACTAATGGTTAAATGATAAATCAACACTTGATTTATCAATCCGGTCATATCTCATATGACCCCACCAAAAGCAGTTCACCCGATCAATGTTCGGTATCATATACGCACATTTCAATCGGGTGTATGCGCATATCGCATACGCGCACCACAACGTTTCGCCTGGACTGGGTAACTCCTTTGTGGGACTCTAAGACTCGTCAATACGCCGGCAGAGGGTGATGATCATATCAAGTACCCTCAAGCCGCAAGCGGTCAGCTAAACATAACGGCCACCCGGGTATTGAGCGATCAGAAGACAACAAGCGAACCTGCTACAACTCCCGTCGAGCCATCCGGCAACACTACCGTACAGTCCGGTCTCTTCATCAGATATGCTGCATATCGAGCCTAGGGATGGTCACGTCGACCCCAATAACTCAATAAGTCGTGCCGGTGAATGGTCTATAACAGATCGAGAAACTACTGATAACATTTATCAGCAAATCTCAGCAGCCCTGGCCAGGGACTTGCTGTTATAACCAGTCGGGCACAGCACAGAATCAACTCCCAATACCGGGAGAGACGAAACCCCTCCTATCGCTCATCGTCTTCGTGTGTCTCGGGACTGTACCCAACGGCCACCTGTTTGCACGACTCAGTAGAGCCGTGGTAGGGTGGCAATCAAAGTACAGTGGGAGAACACACAAGACTCCATGACGATCTCGGGTCTACAGACTAACCTGTACCAGTGTCACCTGAGAACTGATATCCGACGATAGATATAATTCCATATAGGAGTTCTCGGTGAGTCCGTCCAGTGTACTCAGTCACCACTGAGCACCCGTATGTGATCTTGATGTCAAACATCGATGAATGTGGGAACATCCATCGCCCATCGTATGGATCTAGTATCATATACGCTAGTCTACTCTGGTATATCAATGCCCCGTCTCGATATACCTACGACTAGGGACGTTCCAGGATATGCTTATAGACTACAGATGTCCCACTAGTATGATCTCCATCATAATCAGAGTAGTCAAGCCGATATCCTCAGGGCTTTATCAGTATGAATGAATGAATAAAAGCATGATCAAATCAACATGTCAGATAAAGAAGAACCAGATAGCATACTATCATGTCGAGCAAGAATGCAAACTGAATATATATACATGTATAGATACATCCACTATCACATAATGGCCTCTAGGGCATACATATATCCAACAATCTCCCACTTGCGCTAAGGCCAGTTATTGACGTATCTCATACCCAACATCTCAAAAAGTCGCTCATGCTGTGGCTGAGGGAGGGCCTTGGTGAGTGGATCCGCGGCGTTGTTCTTTGTATCTACTCTCTTAATCTCGATCTCGCGGCGATCTACAATCTCCCGGATCAAATGAAAGCGCCTCAGGATATGTCTGGACCGCTGATGGGATCTGGGCTCCTTGGCTAACGCCATCGCCCCATTATTGTCACAATACAAAGGTATTAGATCAATAATGGTTGGAACTACTCCTAGCTCCGAGACGAACTTCTTCATCCAGACGGCTTCCTTGGCGGCATCATTTGCAGTAATGTACTCAGCTTCCATCGTAGAGTCTGCAACGGTATCTTGTTTGGAACTCTTCCAACTTACCGCCCCTCCATTGAGGGTAAATACAAACCCTGAGATAGATTTGCTGTCATCCTTATCGCTCTGGAAGCTCGAATCGGTAAAGGCCTCCATTTGGAGATCTGTATTACCATACACCAAGAACAATTCTTTAGTCCTTCGTAAGTACTTAAGAATGTTCTTCACAGCTGTCCAGTGGTTCTCCCCTGGGTTGGATTGATACCTGCTTACAACACTAAGTGCATAAGCTACATCTGGGCGTGTACATAACATCGCATACATTATAGACCCTACTGCCGAAGCATAAGGTATAATGCTCATGCGAGCTCTCTCTTCATCGGTCTTTGGACAAGAATCCTTGGAGAGAGTGACTCCATGGCAAGCGGGTAAGGCACCCCGCTTGGAGTAAGGCACCCCGCTTGGAGTCTTCCATACTAAACCTCTTTAGGATGGTGTTGATGTACCTGGTTTGGGACAATCCCAATAACTTTTTGGATCTATCCCTATAGATCCTTATGCCCAGGATGTATGTGGCATCACCCAGGTCCTTCATGGAGAACCTTAGTGATAAGAATGATTTGACCGACTGTAGCATAGGAATATCATTTCCTATCAGAAGAATATCATCCACGTACAATACGAGGAATGTGACAGCTCTTCCTACAGCCTTCTTATAAACACAAGGTTCATCTGGATTTTTGATGAAATCAAACTCTTTGATAACATCATCGAAACAGATGTTCCAACTCCGAGATGCCTGCTTTAACCCATATATGGATTTAAGCAATCTACATGCTTTCTCGCTGCTCCCACTGTCAATGAAGCCCTCTGGCTGATCCATATAAACGCATTCTTCTAAATCTCCATTTAGAAATGCTGTTTTAACGTCCATCTGCCAGATTTCATAGTCGTAGTGAGCAGCAATAGCAAGTAGGATCCGAATGGATTTAAGCATGGCTACGGGCGAAAAAGTTTCGTCATAGTCCAAACCTGGTCTTTGACGAAAACCTTTCGCCACAAGTCTTGCCTTACAGGTCTCTACCTGCCCATCCACACCAATCTTTCTTTTAAAGATCCACTTGCACCCTACAGGTTTTACCCCAGGGGGTACAACGTCCAAAGTCCATACTTTGTTGGTGTACATAGACTCCATTTCGGATCTCATGGCATCCAGCCACTTCACAGAGTCACCACTCGTGATAGCTTGCTGAAAACTGGTAGGATCATCATCATCCATGATGCAATCTTCTCCGTTACCATCAATGAGGAAACCGTAGTACCTCTCCGGTGGGCGAGAAGTCCTACCAGACCTACGGAGTGGCTGAGGTTCTTCAGTTTCTGTTGCAACAGCCGGTTCAACCAAATCGTCATTTGTAGTTTGTGTCTCCAGAACCTCTTCTAGTTCTACCACCTTGCCATCATATTTATCTGTGAAAAACTCTTTTTCCAAGAATGTGGCATACTGAGAAACAAACACTTTTTGTTCCTCTTTGTGGTAGAACAGATATCCATAAGAATTCTTTGGATATCCCACAAAGTTACACATGACTGACCATGTCTCGAGTTTGTCCGGATTCTGCTTTTTAACATAGGCCGGGCAACCCCAAATCTTAATTCTCTTAAGAGATGGTCTCTTCCCATTCCATATCTCATATGGCGTGGTAGACACGGCTTTGGTTGGAACACTGTTTAGCAGAAACGCTGCAGTCTCCAATGCATGCCCCCAAAACGAGACTGGTAACTCAGCGTCACTCATCATGGACCGGACCATATCTAATAGGGTCCTATTCCGTCGTTCTGACACACCGTTGTGCTGTGGTGTGTAAGGAGGAGTGAGCTGAGAGAGAATCCCATTCTCTTTTAGGAAGTTTGCAAATTCTGTACTGAGATACTCACCACCTCGATCTGATCGAAGCATCTTAATACTCAAGCCGGTTTGTTTTTCTACTTCTTGTTTATATTCAACGAATTTCTCGAAAGCGTCGGACTTGTGCTTTAATAAAAATACATGACCGAATCTTGAGAAATCGTCGGTGAATGTAATGAAGTATGAAAAACCGCCTCTAGCCTGTGTAGACATTGGCCCACATACATCACTATGTATGAGGCCAAGGAGCTGAGTGGCTCTTTCTCCGTGTCCGGTAAACGGAGCTTTGGTCATTTTACCCTTGATACAAGACTGGCAAGTCGCATAAGTTTTATATTCAAAAGAGTTTAAATATCCATCTTTGTGTAACTTGTTTAGTCTTGTTTCGTTAATATGACCAAGTCTACAATGCCAAAGAAAAGCTTCATTTAATTCTGAAAGTTTTCTTTTATTAGTGTGTTGTATACTGAAAACTGTGTGTTGATTTAGGACATATATTCCGTTATTAAGCGTACCATACCCAACCAACATTTGATTTAGGTGAATGTTCATAACATTGTTCTGCAACACAAAATTATATCCTTCATTGTCCAACAAAGAAATGGATATTATATTACATAGCATACTTGGTACAAAATAACATGGATTCCAAATCAAAATACATCCAGATGGCAACCCCAAGTGATACTCTCCCACTGCGACTGTATGTACATTGGAACCATTTCCAACGCGGAGAGTATGGTCACCTGTCTTCAAAACCTTGCTATTTCTCAGCCCCTGCATAGAATTGCAAATGTGAGAACCTGAACCGGTATCCAATACCCAGGAAGCAGAGTTTATAGAAAAACAGTTTTCCGTCACAAACGTACCTGAAGCAGAAGCATCACCATGCTTCTTCTTGAGACTTAGGTACTCCGTGCAATTGCGCTTCCAATGTCCTGTCTTGTGGCAATGAAAACACTCGCCTTTCCCCGGGTCTCCAGCTGTGGACTTTCCCTTTCCCTTCACCTTTTTAACTCCGCCCTTAGGATTAGTGGGTTTCTTCTTTTTCTTTCCCTTGGCCTTAGCTTTCGGGCGAGAAGAAGAAGACTGTCCAATGGTCATAACGGGAGTCTTTGCTGACTTCATAGTGCTCTCTGCACTCCTTAACATATTGAGGAGTTCAGGGAGTTCCTTCTCCATGCCATGCATGTTAAAGTTCACTATGAACTGAGCAAAGGTGGAGGGGAGGGACTGCAGAATAATATCTATATATTGTTCATTGTCCATCCAAGGTCCTCAAGCTCTTCTATAAGAGCTATCATCTTCAAAACATGGTCTCCTACTGGTGTGCCAGGGGCCATTCGCATCTGAAACAGTTTCTTTGATGCTTCGAATCGTAATACGCGGGATTGCTCCCCATACAACTCCTTTGTATGGAGCAATATACCATGAATGTCCATGTCCTCGTGCTGCTTTTGATGTATGTTGTCCATCGATGCAAGCGCGAGGCATTTTGCCGTGGCACAGTCAGCGTCCCATGTCTTGCGGACTTCAATGTCCGCAACTGAGGATTTTGGACCTGGGACGGGCGGGGCTGAAGCCGTGAGGACATATGATACTTTATCATAAGTCAAGGCGATCTTCAGATTCCTCAGCCAGTCTTTATAGTTGGTCCCATTCAGTTTGTTTTTATCTAGTAGAAGCTTAAGTCCAGTCATTGGTATCTGCCATTAAGAGGGAGAAAAAAATACACTCAGCGAAAGCTCTTGCACAGATTAGATTGGTTTATTATCTTGTCTAATCGATGTTTCCCACTGCTTTTTATCAAGTTTTTCTTTCAAACCTTAAAAAGAAAAACTAGCCAGGATTAATTACAGTCTACAACTTCGCTAACCGTTCAGCCAGGCCAGTGTCGGTACTTTGAGGGAGGTTCCCCGTGCTTTCGCACGGACCTAATTAGAGTAAACCTCGTTTTCCCAGAGGCGGAGCCCCGTTAACACCTTTCTAGACACCTAATGAGTTAGCTAATTGTAAACTGTAAAACTCTCCTAGGAGCAACTATTGCCCACAGTGGGATCGGGATCCAACCATCACATGGAAGGTATGCAATCTCATTGCAAATTTCAACACTTGAAATTCCCGATGTAATTTTTACCCCTAGTACTTATGACCTTAACTATAGTCAACAAATCATAAGTACCAGTCAAGTTCTACCCGTCATTTCTTGATCAATTAGACCCACCCATATGACCCTTAACTATGGTCAACAAAGTCGCATGAATGTCCTAATTAATCTGCATCATATGCAGTGTAGGAAGACATCACTTAGCTACCGTACACTACGCCTTAACTAAAGTCAACAAACGTAGCACGAATACTAAGTACTCTACTTCCTAAAATAACGGAGGGCTGCGAATGATTTCTGAGAAAATCTTTAACGCTTTGAACTTGATATCGTTGTAGAATCAAACAGTTTTCAAAAGGAGTGGCTTAAGCTCCGCAGTTTTGAAATATAGCTTTTTCATAAATAGCCGAGTAGTTTTTAAATCCGATTCTACAACATCTTTTTAGGTTTATTTTCTTTACATTAATCACATTAATGTAATCCCATCATTTAAGTCCTTAAGCCAATCACAGAAAAGAAACGAAAATAACACGTACGCTTATGCCATCCGCATTCGCCGCAATGTTCCGTTATGCACCGTTAGGTTACTTAACTAACGGCATACCGGGACGGGACTAGCGCGGGTGTAAAACATAAGCAACGTCTACTATATATCATATATATAATATGTCATTCATCTCAGATATCACAGAACACAGGCAGCAGAAACATAGATATAACGTGGGATATCCTAGGACGTCCGTATTTAGTGTTTAGCCAGAATAGAATATACGGATTCCACAGTCGCGATGAATAGCCAAACCCACACCCTGGACCCCTACGAGAGCGGCAAGTGACCCTACCAATCTTGGAGTTTAGGAGACCCGGTCTCGACTCCTCGAGATGGCCTCCCACTGAAACCCCAGAACCCGGTCACCTGTGCTCCCCTCCTTGGGTCCATCCTAATGCGGAAAAGTAAATAATATACAACACTGGTGACACAACCTCAACCTGGAAGTGCCCCAAATAAAAGAATATTACATTATATTTGAATTTACATGAATGAAAATATAAAACTCTCATCTCACAAAAACCCCCCGGCTATTCGATCGCGACAATCCTGCACATCATATCTCAGCAACACATAATATCACATATCATCAACGTAAGTAAGTATGCGTACCCCGATTGTCGTTGATGTATAGCAACGAAACCGGCGATATCGTACATACTACACTTACGGTCATAGAAAAGAAAGTGTAAAACTACAATATTTGGAATCCAGATTCTCTTTAGACATCATAAATGCGAAATATCACATATTTCGTATTTCATGCCTAAACTATATGAATTCCACATATTGTATCACATTCCAGACAAACAGACAGTATTAAAGTTTTCGAACGAACGATCAAGCTCCCAAGATTCACTAAAGCTCAACACTTGAGCAGGGTTCAAAAATCCGGAGTGTGACACAGTAGTAGCGGTCCAGCCGTAGAATGGTCAAGCCAACGCCTCACATGTGGCACGCCGTACTGCCCCAAACCCTAGGGTTCAAAGGACAGTTCGAGACGGTCACATAATCGAGTTAAGGTTTGTTGTCTTCTAGAGGGACCACCGCAAAAAGACTTGCACGTATCTCCAAAGTATTTAAACCCCGTGAATAGTGAGTAAATGATACTCGTTCAAACACTTCAATACTTTCTAATTTACCCGGAAAAGCTACGAAATAAAAATCCCGATCGAAATGACAAGTCCAAAACCATCTCCAGAATTTTTCAAAACCAAATACAGATTAAAAATATCCAAAAATTTATACAAGCAGATTCATGAATTACTGTACAAAAAGTATTCATCAATTCATATATACGGCCGCGGAACCGCGGCCTAAGCGAGCTTAGGCCGCGTTTCCGCGGCGAGAATCACTGTTCATGGAATAATTTTTGTACCGTAACCCTTATTTTTTCCTGCTGTATTTTTTACATATTTTTAATTCTGAAAAATGTCAATTTTTAGAAAATTTCCAGAGAGCACCCTAAAAAGTCGTATTTCGGTTCGATCGGAGTTTTAACTTCGTAAAAAGGTCGCCTAATGTTCTAGGTCGGCTCTGATACCAATGTAAGGTTTGTGTAGCACCCTATGAAGAGTTTTGAAGCATCACATGACCCAAAGTTTAAATTTTTATGGTGCTAAACGAACATGCAAAGGAATCGATCCTAGAAAATTAGGGTTTCGAAATATAAAGCGAACTAATCTAGGGTTTCGAGACTACAACCTTTGTAGCTCCCTTTCGCTGGACTCCTTGGTCTCTAGTGTGTTGAACGGAGGTCCTCTTGAAGTCCTCTTGTGTCCACGACGATCCACCACGGAGATCTCCGTCCAAGCTAGCAACTTCGTAAAACCGAAGAGAACACTCTAAACAAAGCGGCTAAGCTTGTGTAGAATGAAGTTGTGGTTAAGTTTCTCACTTCAAAAACCTATCTTTAAGTGGTATTTTCTCACTAGAAAAAACTAGAGAGCAAAAGAGAAAGAGGAAGAAGATGGTGGCAATTTTTTTTAACAAGAGGTAAAAAGATAACTCATGAGAAGAAAAAGAAATATATCAATATATATTTTATTTCTTCTCACTATGAACCATGGTTAAAGTGATGGAGACATTATTTAACTTTAGTTTTAAATGATAAAGAGAAGGAGAACCCTAGGTTAGTGGTAGTTGAGCATGGTTAGGTCAAAGGAAGAATGTAGAAGCAAGAATGATTATCCTTTCCTTTTCATTTTCTTTTAAATCCAAAATCAAATAATAATCCATTATATAATCCATGATGTGAGTCTTATATTGACACCATTTCCATATGCTAACAACCATGATGGATGAGTGTATGTATGTGTGCATGTATGCACATCCACATGTGCATGAAACTAGCATGAAAGAAAGAAAGAAAAGCACACATGCATGCACAGATCCATCATCCAAGAAAAGGTTTTAAGTGAGAAAACTAATGGTTAAATGATAAATCAACACTTGATTTATCAATCCGGTCATATCTCATATGACCCCACCAAAAGCAGTTCACCCGATCAATGTTCGGTATCATATACGCACATTTCAATCGGGTGCATGCGCATATCGTATACGCGCACCACAACGTTTCGCCTGGACTGGGTAACTCCTTTGTGGGACTCTAAGACTCGTCAATACGCCGGCAGAGGGTGATGATCATATCAAGTACCCTCAAGCCGCAAGCGGTCAGCTAAACGTAACGGCCACCCGGGTATTGAGCGATCAGAAGACAACAAGCGAACCTGCTACAACTCCCGTCGAGCCATCCGGCAACACTACCGTACAGTCTGGTCTCTTCGTCAGATATGCTGCATATCGAGCCTAGGGATGGTCACGTCGACCCTAATAACTCAATAAGTCGTGCCGGTGAATGGTCTATAACAGATCGAGAAACTACTGATAACATTTATCAGCAAATCTCAGATGCCCTGGCCAGGGACTTGCTGTTATAACCAGTCGGGCACGGCACAACATCAACTCCCAATACCGGGAGAGACGAAACCCCTCCTATCGCTCATCGTCTTCGTGTGTCTCGGGACTGTACCCAACGGCCACCTGTTTGCACGACTCAGTAGAGCCGTGGTAGGGTGGCAATCAAAGTACAGTGGGAGAACACACAAGACTCCATGACGATCTCGGGTCTACAGACTAACCTATACCAGTGTCACCTGAGAACTGCTATCCGACGATAGATATAATTCCATATAGGAGTTCTCGGTGAGTCCGTCCAGTGTACTCAGTCACCACTGAGCACCCGTATGTGATCTTGATGTCAAACATCGATGAATGTGGTAACATCCATCGCCCATCGTATGGGTCTAGTATCATATACGCTAGTCTACTCTGGTATATCAATGCCCCGTCTCGATATACCTACGACTAGGGACGTTCCAGGATATGCTTATAGACAATAGATGTCCCACTAGTATGATCTCCATCATAATCAGAGTAGTCAAGCCGATATCCTCAGGGCTTTATCAGTATGTATGAATGAATAAAAGCATGATCAAATCAACATGTCAGATAAAGAAGAACCAGATAGCATACTATCTTGTCGAGCAAGAATGCAAACTGAATATATATACATGTATAGATACATCCACTATCACATAATGGCCTCTAGGGCATACATATATCCAACAGGAATCTCCGGTCTTCGTCTCCTCGTTGGAAGGGCACCACATCGCCGGCTTCTTTTACGGGCTCCCACCTCTGGACCGAGGCAACTCGGGCACGAAGTTGGCGAGCCGACGTGCCCAAGGATTGCTGTAGAATACGTGTAGTGCTCTATGTCTCATTTGGGGTTACTAGAACTTGCCTTTGGTGGAGGATTGATATGATAACATTTTGGAGATGAAGTTGGTGATTTTTTGCAAGCATAAGAGATCAAAAAATCCCCACCAAAAAATTGGGCAGCCCCCTCCTTCTATGTGGCCGGCCAAACTTGGTGAAAGGGGTTATTGAGAGGAGAGAGTGAGTGTGTCTCAATAATGCAAGAGAGAGCCAAAAAATCAAGAGAGAGAAAAGGTTATCATGTGAAGAAATGATCACAAAACAAAACCAACACTCTACAAACTAACATCATAACCCTCCATCACCATCCACCATCATTACTCAAAAAGTCAAGTAATGATCAAGTGAAGAAGTCAAGGTCAAACAAGATCTATCATGAAGCAACAATATGCAAAGACAACCCTCCAAAATGCTTATTTGCACAAATGCAAATAAGCCCTCCTCCATCAATCTTCAGCCAACGAAAGATACAAAGAAATATGGCCGAAACGGAAAACAAACTGGCAACTTCATAAAACTGATCCCGTAATAAATTACAGGAAAACCCCGCTACTGTACATACATACCCGCATTTCTATTCCGACCGAATACAAATGCAATGAGACAAATATACACTGTACAATACTAGGATCCGGCTTAAACCAAAGCCCGCTAGTATTAGCCGTCCGATCATGATCCGTACAATACCGCACGTATCTGATCGAACCCTGCCATATCTCCATACGGCCTCTACAGCATTTCTCCCGAAACTTGAGCAACAGTCTGTGGGGGACTCTAAAGACTCGTCAATACTATGGCGTGGATTTAACTACTAGCACGTCAGAGGTATTAGCCATACATGACGGGCTACCAGCTATTGACCAAAAGGGACGTCGTTGGGCGAACTCATCCTGACACCCTACTGAGCCTGTCAGTGACAATATCCGTACAGTCCGGTCCGTTCATCTATGAGCATCGCATGGCGGGCCTAGGGGGTTGGTAAAAGTCAGACCCCCAAAAGCGGTACAAGTCGTGTCGGAGTGTAGCCTAAAACACCCTGAGATACTACTGGAATACCGACCAGTAATTCTCCTGCCTTGGCCAAGGACTTCGTGTAATGGCTCTCCTAGACACAGCGCGACCTCACCCCCAATACCGGGAGAGACGAACCCCTGCAGATCCGTTCACTGCCTCCATGTGGCTCGGGACTGTACCCAACTAAAACCTGTTTGCACATCTCCTTTGAGCGTGGTAGGGTAGTAATCAAAGTACAGTGGGAACTCACACGAGACAAATGACGATCTCAGGTCAATGAACTAACCTGTACACATATCACCAGGGAACTGCTATCTTACGTCTGGTATAATCCCAACTAGCAGGTTCCCGGCGAGTCCTGTCCGGTGTACTCATAACCTAATGAGCACCTGTATACATCTTAGATGATCAAACTGACACCAGTGACTTGTGAGACCGACCACCGCCCCTCGTCGGGGTCTCGACTGTATACACCAGTCTACTCTGGAGTATCAATGCCTTATCTCGAAACTCCCATGACTAGGGACCTTTTAAGGATGTGCTTATAGACTACCAGCTCTCACATATATGATCGCCCTCATACTGCTGGCAGTCAAGCAAGAATCCTAGGGGCTCTATCAATGTGTAATAGCGACCTGTAAGGTCACCTAAAGCAGTACACGATGATAAAGATAAACCAGATAGCATACTATCATCTTGAGTAAGACTGTCCTACCGGAATAGGTCCTCCCTCAATCATTGCAATCACGTGCCTGTGATCCAATAATTGACTCTGAGGCACTATCTCCAACAGAAGAAACACTTTAGCATGATGCTCTTGCAAGTTTAGAGTGGTTTTTAATTTGTCTAAACAGGATGGCTCCCACTGTCTCTCGAATCCCTCCTCAAACCAAAAAGAAAGAATTAGTCAGGATCAATCTCACCGTACAATACTTGCTTAACCGTTCAGCCAGGCTAGTGTCGGTACTTCGAGGGAGGTTTTCCAACGCTTTCGCGAAGTTCCTTAATTAAATAACCTCTTTTCCCTGGGGGCGCAGCCCCGCTAACACCTTTCTAGACACCTTCTAGGTTTATAGCATTGATCGTTAAGTGAGAAATTTCCCGAGGAGTAGCATATACTCACAGTAGGATCGGGATCCAAATATCATTTCATAACAAAACTGAAGGAATCCTACCAGAATCATCACACTCTAAATGGTATGCAGCGCTAGCAAGTTTCAATTCTTTTGAAACACCCGGTGTGGATTTTTGCCCCATGCTCTTATGACCTTGACTTTGGCCAACAAATCATAAGTCACATGTCAAGTTCTACCCGTCATTCTCCAGGTTGATTTGAACCCACCCATACCTAACCTTGACTTTGGCCAACAAGGCAGTACGACTGTCCCAAACCAACACATCTATCTATGCTGCACATGAATACCCAATAGCTACCAATCACTATGCCTTGACTTTGGCCAACAAACATAGCTTGAATACTATTGACCATCCATGTGAAACGACGGAGGGCTACGAATGGTTTTGGCGAAACCGTGAACATAGTGAACTTGATATAATCGATTGAACGAGATAGCTTTTAAAAGGAGTGGTTTAAGCTCCGCGTTTAAAAGTTATTTTGAAAAGAAACCGAGTGGTTTTTGAAAGTGTTCCAACGACTTTTACTTTGGTTTTTTTTTCTTGCATTAATTTTAATGCGTCCCATCAATTGATCCTACCATTGCAGAAAACAACGAAAATATAACGTACGCTTATGCCATCAGCATTCGCCACGGTGTCCCGTCATCACCCGTTAGGTTACTTAACTAACGACAGAGCGGGGGATGGACTAACACGGATGCAAAACATAAGCAACGCCTAAATAGATATCTACATATAGATATATACATTCGTCAGATGCAACGATAGCCATTCCAGATCAAAGATGAATACATTGGATATACTAGGAATCCGCATTCCATTCGAGCCTGTAACAAAAAGTGGATTACACGGTCGCGATGAATAGCCAATACCCCACCCTAGACCCCTACGGGTGCGACAAACTACCCGCCAAGTACCCGAAGTGAAGCAACCTCCCTCAACGAAGTGAGTAGGCCACTCGGCACTTCGAGATACCCGGTAGTTTGTGCACCCCACCTTGGGTCTATCCTAGGAGCAAAAACAGTAAAAAGAAATTATACAATGACGGCTACAACCCCATCCCGGTTGTGCGGCCATATAAATAATATTACATCAATTTACATATTACATGAATTGAAAGATAAAGAAAACTCTCATCTCACAACCCCCCGGCTATTCATCCGTGACAATCCAACGAATTCAAATACACAAACCATCAACATTACAGATCACAGATATGTATAACCCCCACTAATCGACGTATAGCGATTAGCAGACGTTCAATACATATATAACATTACAAATACAACCCATTAGCCAAAGTCTACAGAAAATCGACCAAAATACGGATTTTTAACCACCTCAAAAACAAACTTGTTCTCTGGAAATTCTGGGGAGAAACAAACCATCTGAAAAATCACAAAACACTAACAGGAGAAAACTGCAGGAGAAACGATCCACGACCGAGTCAACTCGGCCGCGGATCCGCGGCGGGAGCAAGCTCCTGCCGTGGATCCGCGGTGAGTTGATCGACTCACTGGATCGTTTTTCTTGCCTGTTCTTTAAAAAGCCTGAACCGATTTTTAATACATGATTTATTATTTTTTGAGCAGAAATAAAAATCGGCAGAAACTTGATATTTTTAACGTGTTTTGCGGTTTTTCGTCCGATCGAAATTCTAGATACTTTACTAACATGCTAGGGTGTGTTTAGCTAGGCTCTGATACCACTGTAAGTCCACGTTACCTCTCCCGGTTCTTTCGGGCTTGCGGAAATGATGAAAAACGATTTTTCGGGTCATGGTAACATGGACTATAAAACACAGATCTTTGCTAAACTACACACTAGCAACTAACTAAAGCTTTTCCTACTCGGTTAGGGGTTATACCTCAACTTGAACTCCTTCTCTTGGGCTCTTTATGGTGGTCGGATGGTTCGTTCCTCGTCGCGTTCTCTTGCCGAAGATGGATCCACCTGAGGGTCTCTACCTTGAGCTTCTTTCTCGAACTTGAGATAACTAAAATGTCCGGCTTGCTATACCTTCAACCTTAGGATGAGTAGAGAGTGGCTTTGGTGTTTTATCTCCAAGGAAATGTTTCTCAACACATGAGATGTGTTTTCCTTGAGCTAAAGGAAGAGGAAGAAGAAAGGATGAGAGAGAATCAATATGATAGAATGAGAATGGTTTTTACAACCATAACAATATATGTGAATTATCTAATTAATAATATTAATCCAAAATGAAAAAGGTGATGGTTGGTTTGATAAGACCATTATCATTTCACATTAAATGTTTTTGCAAAGATCAAAGAGTATCTTTGGAAAGAAATGATGATGGTCAATGTTTCAACCTTGGTCAACAAGTCAACCTTGGTCAACAAGTCAACAAACCCTAACCATAACCCAATTTCATTTAAATAACATTATCAATTGATATTTCACATATTCATTAGTGTTTGGTAAACGACAACCGTCAACTGTGCATACACACCCGTACCAAAACCCTAATGAGAATCCTCTTCCTCTGCCTCAGTCAACTGTGCATACACACTCGCATTCGTGTTCCGAGGAGCACGAATACTATGAGATAAAACTAACCCCAAAGCATATACTAGGATCTGGCTCAAACCAGAGCCCGCTAGTAATAACTGTCCGGACACCAAACGTGCACAAGTGCGCGGATGTGAACGAACCCTGTCGCAAAACCATGCGACCTCTACTCTGTTTTGCCCAAAGGCGAATAACCCTCTGTGTGGGACTCTAAAGTCCTGACACTACGCTGGCAGTGGGTTTAACCACAGACCGCAAGCAGCACTAGCTGTACGTAACGGTCCCTAGGTAGATGCCGATAAGAAGACGGACGAGGTGAAACCCATCTGAACTCCTACTGAGCCTGAATGTGACAATCTCCGTACAGTCCGGTATGTTCATCTGTGAATATCGCATGGCGGGCCTAGGGGGCGGTAAACGTCAGTCCCCTAAAAGCGGTACAAGTCGTGTCGGAGAGTAGCCCAGAACACCCTGAGATAACACTGGAAACCTACCAGTATATCTCGCTTGCCCTGGCCAGGGACTTTGTGTAATGGCTCTCCTATACACAGCGCGATATCAACCCCCAATACCGGGAGAGACGAATCCTGTCTAACCGTGACTGCCTCCAAGTGCTTCAGGACTGCACCCAACTACTACCTGTTTGCATGACTCCTTTGAGCCGTGGTAGGGTAGTAATCAAAGTACAGTGGGAACACACTCGAGGCGAAGTGACAGTGTCAAGTCAGCGGACTAAGCTGTACTCATGTCATCTGGGAACTGATAACTGACGATAGGTATAGTACCAACCAACAGTTCCCGACGAGTCCTGTCCAGTATACTCGTAACCTAACGAGCACCCGCATACTATCTCCAGTACGGCGTACTGACGGCTGTGGGACAGACCGTCTCCCAAGCTGGGATGAGAAGCGTATGCGCTAGTCTACTCCGGAGTATCGATGCCCTGTCTCGATAGTCCTACGACTAGGGACCTGCATAAGGATGTGCTTGTGGATTACCCAGCCCCCATGAGTGTGACTGCCATCACAACGCTGGTAATCAAGCAAAGATCCTAAGGGCTCCACTAATGTGTAAGGCGATATGCTATAAGGAACACATGCACACAATAAAGTAGAAACAAACCAAGTAGCATACTAATATATTGAGCAAGATTGTCTATACAAGGTGAATATCCCAACCTTCCATCAACTAATATACAAACTAGTATGATACAGTAATGGCCTCTAGGGCATATACACTAACACTTCCGGGTTGAGGATGATGTCACCATTGTTGTATATTATTTACTTTTCCGCATTAGGATAGACCCAAGGAGGAGAGCACAAGTGACCGGGTTCTAGAGTCCAGTGGGAGACCATCTCGAGGAGTCGAGACCGGGTCTCCTAACTCTAGAATTGGTAGGGTCGCTTGCCGCTTTCGTAGGGGTCTAGGGTGTGGGATTGGCTATTCATCACGACTGTGGAATCCGTATTTTCTATTGTTGGCTAAATACTAAATACGTACGTCCTAGTATATCCTATATTATCATATCTGTGTTTCTGCTGCCTATATTCTGTGATGTGATTGCTTAATATATCTGAGACGAATGCTAAAGTATATATGAGATATATTATAGAAGTTGCTTATGTTTTACACCCGCGCTAGTCTCGTCCAGGTATGCCGTTAGTTAAGTATCCTAAAGGTGCATAACGGAACATTGCGGCGAATGCGGATGGCATAAGCGTACGTTGTATTTTCGTTTCTTTTCTGTGATGGCTTAAGGAATTAAATGATGGGACAACATTAATATGATTAATGTGAAGAAAAATAAACCTAAAAAGATGTTGTAGAAACGGATTTGAAAACCACTCGGCTTTTTGTGAAAAAGCTACATTTCAAAACTTGCGGAGCTTAAGCCACTCCTTTTGAAAACCATTTGATTCTACGACGATATCAAGTTCAAAGCGTTAAAGATTTTCTTTAAAATCATCTGCAACCCTCCGTCATTTTAGGGAGTAGAGTACTTAGTATTCGTGCTACGTTTGTTGACCTTAGCCAAGGCGTAGTGTACGGTAGCTAAGTGATGTCTTCCTACAATGCATATGATGCAGATTAATTAGGATGGGCATATGACCTTGTTGACCTTAGCCAAGGGTCATGTGAACGGGTCTAATTAATCAAGAAATGACGGGTTGAACTTGACTAGTGCTTGTGATTTGTTGACCATAGCCAAGGTCATGAGTGCTAGAGGTAAAAACCATATCGGGAGTTTCAAGAGTTGAAATTTGCAATGAGATTGCATACCTTCCATATGATGGTTGGATCCCGATCCTACTGTGGGCAATAGTTGCTCCGAGGAGAGTTTTGCAGTTTACAATTAGCTAACCCATTAGGTGTCTAGAAAGGTGTTAACGGGGCTACACCTCTGGGAAGACGAGGTTTATATTAATTAGGTCCGTGCGAAAGCACGGGGAACCTCCCTCAAGTACCGACACTGGCCTGGCTGAACGGTTAGCGAAGTTGTAGACTGTAATTAATCCTGGCTACTTTTCTTTTTAAAGGATTGAAAGAAAAACTTGATTAAAGCAGTGGGAGACATCGATTAGATAAGATAATAACCAATCTGATCTTTGCAAGAGCTTTCGCTGAGTGTATTCTTTTCTCTCTCTTAATGGCAGATACCAATGACATGACTCAAGCTTCTAGTAGATAAAAATAAACTGAATGGGACCAATTATAAAGACTGGCTGAGGAATCTTAACATTGCCTTGACTTATGATAAGGTATCATATGTCCTCACGGCTCCAGCCCCGCCCGTCCCAGGTCCTAAATCTTCGGTAGCGGATAAGGAAGTCCGCAAGACATGGGACGCTGATTGTGCCACGGCCAAGTGCCTCGCGCTTGCATCGATGGATAACACACATCAGAATCAGCACGAGAATATGGATGTACAAGCCATATTTCTCCATACAAAGGAGTTGTATGGAGAGCAATCCCGCGTATTATGATACGAAGCATCCAAAAAGATGTTTCAGATGCGAATGGCCCCTGGCACACCAGTAGAAGACCATGTTCTGAAGATGATAGCTCTCATAGAACAGCTTGAAGACCTTGGATGGACAATGGACAATAAGCAATATATGGATATTATTCTGCTGTCTCTCCCCTCCACCTTTGCTCAATTTATAGTTAACTTCAACATCCACAACATGGAGAAGGAACTACCTGAACTCCTTAATATGTTATGGAGTGCAGAGAGCATGCTGAATTCAGTGAAAACTCCCATTTTGAGTGTTGGACAATCTTCCTCTTCTCGCCCAAAGACTAAGGCCAAGGGAAAGATGAAGAAGAAACCTACCAAACCTAAGGGTGGATTCAAAAAGGTTAAGGGGAAAGACAAGTCCAAAGCTGGGGAATCGGGGAAAGAGGAATGTTATCACTGCCACAAAATAGGTCACTGGAAGCTCAACTGCACCGAGTACTTGGAACTCAAGAAGAAGCATGGGGATGCTTCCGCTTCAGGTGTGTTTGTGACAGAAAACTGTTTTTCAATAAACTCTGCTTCCTGGGTATTAGATACCGGTTCAGGTTCTCACATTTGCAATTCCATGCAGGGGCTGAGAAATAACAAGGTTTTGAAGATAGGTGACTATACTCTCCGCGTTTGAAATGGTTCCAATGTACATACAGTTGCAGTGGGAGAGTATCACTTGGGATTGCCGTCTGGGTGTATATTGGTTTTGAACCCATGTTATTGTGTACCTAGTATGCTTTGTAATATAATATCTGTTTCTTTGTTAGACAATGAAGCATATAATTTTGTATTGCAGAACAATGTTATGAACATTCACCTGAATGAATTGTTGGTTGGGTATGGTACACTTAATAACGGGATATACGTCCTAAATCAACACACAGTTTTCAGCATACAACACACTAATAAAAGAAAACATTCAGAAATAAATGAAGCTTTTTTTTGGCACTGTAGACTTGGTCATATTAACGAAACAAGACTTAACAAGTTACACAAAGATGGATATTTAAACCCTGTTGAATATAAATCTTATGCGACTTGCCAGTCTTGTATCAAGGGTAAAATGACCAAAACTCTGTTTACCGGACACGGAGAAAGAGCTACTGAGATTTTAGGCCTCATACATAATGATGTATGCGGGCCAATGTCTACACAGGCAAGAGGCGGTTTTTCATACTTCATTACTTTCACTGATGATTTCTCAAGATTCGGTCATGTATTTTTATTAAAACACAAATCCGAAGATTTCGAGAAATTCACTGAATATAAACTCGAACTAGAAAAACAGACTGGCTTGAGCATCAAAATGCTTCGATCAGATCGAGGTGGGGAGTATCTCAGCACAGAGTTTGCAGACTTCCTAAAAGAGAATGGGATTCTCTCTCAGCTCACTCCTCCTTACACAGCACAGCACAACGGTGTGTCAGAACGACGGAATCAGACCCTATTAGATATGGTTCGTTCCATGATGAGTGATGCTGAGTTACCTGTCTCATTTTGGGGGCATGCATTGGAGACTGCAGCGTTTCTATTGAACAAGGTCCTAACCAAAACCGTGTCTACCACACCATAAGAGATATGGCATGGGAAAAGACCATCTCTTAAATGAATTAAGATTTTGGGTTGTCCGGCCTATGTTAAAAAGCATAATCCGGACAAACTCGAGACACGGTCGGTCATGTGTAATTTTGTGGGATATCCAAAGAATTCTTATGGATATCTATTCTATCACTAGGTGGAACAAAAGGTGTTTGTTTCTCAGCATGCCACATTTTTAGAAAGAGAGTTTTTTACAAATGACACAGATGGCAATGTGGTAGACCTAGAAGAAGTTCTAGAGATACAAATTACGAATGACGACTTGGTTGGACCGGCTTTTGCAATAGAAACTGATGAACCTCGGCCACTTTGTAGGTCTGGTAGGACTTCTCGCCCACCAGAGAGGTACTACGGTTTCCTCATTGATGGTGATAGAGAAGACTGCATCATGGAGGATGATGATCCTGCCAGCTTTCAGCAAGCTATCATGATTGGAGACTCTGTGAAGTGGATGGATGCCATGAGATCTGAAATGGAGTCTATGTACACCAACAAAGTATGGACTTTGGATGTTGTACCCCCTGGGGTAAAACCTGTGGGGTGCAAATGGATCTTTAAAAGAAAGATTGGTGTAGATGGGCAGGTAGAGACCTATAAGGCAAGACTTGTGGCGAAGGGTTTTCGTCAAAGACCAGGTTTGGACTATGACGAAACTTTTTCTCCCGTAGCCATGCTTAAATCCATTCGGATCCTACTTGTTATTGCTGCTCACTACGAATATGAAATCTGGCAGATGGACGTTAAAACAGCATTTCTAAATAGAGATTTAGAAGAATGCGTTTATATGGATCAGCCAGAGGGCTTCATTGACAGTGGGAGCAGCGGGAAAGCATGTAGAATGCTTAAATCCATTTATGGATTAAAGCAGGCATCACGGAGTTGGAACATCTGTTTTGACGATGTTATCAAAGAGTTTGATTTCATTAAAAATCCAGATGAACCTTGTGTTTATAAGAAGGCTGTAGGAAGAGCTGTCGCATTCTTCGTATTGTACTTGGATGACATTCTTCTGATAGGAAATGATATTCATATGCTACAGTCGGTCAAATCATTCTTATCACTAAGGTTCTCCATGAAGGACCTGGGTGATGCCACGTACATTTTGGGCATTCGGATCTATAGAGATAGATCCAAAAGGTTATTGGGATTGTCCCAAACCAGGTACATCAATACCATCCTAAAAAAGTTTAGTATGGAAGACTCCAAGCGAGGTGCCTTACCCGCTTGCCATGGGGTCACTCTCTCTAAGGACACTTGCCCAAATACCGATGAAGAGAGAGCTCGCATGAGCATTATACCCTATGCTTCGGCTGTAGGATCTATAATGTATGCGATGTTATGTACACGCCCATATGTAGCTTATGCACTTAGTGTAGTAAGCAGGTATCAATCCAACCCAGGGGAGAATCACTGGATAGCTGTGAAGAACATTCTTAAGTACTTGCGAAAGACTAAAGAATTGTTCTTGGTGTATGGTAATGGAGATCTCCAAATGGACGCCTTTACCGATTCGAGCTTCCAGAGTGATAAGGACGACAGCAAGTCTATCTCTGGGTTTGTATTTACCCTCAATGGAGGGGCGGTAAGTTGGAAGAGTTCCAAACAGGATACCGTTGCAGACTCTACGATGGATGCTAAGTACATTGCTGCAAATGATGCCGCCAAGGAAGTCGTCTGGATGAAGAAGTTCATCTCGGATCTAGGAGTAGTTCCAACCATTATTGATCCAATACCTTTGTATTGTGATAATAATGGGGCTATGGCGTTAGCCAAGGAGCCCAGGTCCCATCAGCGGTCCAGACACATCCTGAGGTGCTTTCATTTGATTCGGGAGATTGTAGATCGCCGCGAGATCGTGATTACGATAGTAGACACAAAGAATAACACTGTGGATCCACTCACCATAGCCCTCCCTCAGCCGCAGCATGAGCGACTTTTTGAGATGTTGGGTATAAGATACGCCAATAACCGGCCTTAGTGCAAGTAGGAGATTGTTGGATATATGTATGCCCTAAAGGCCATTATATGATAGTGGATGTATTTATACATGTGTGTGTGTATATATATATATATATATATATATTCAGTGTACATTCTCGCTCGACATGATAGTATGCTATCTGGTTCTTCTTTATCAGACATGTTGACTTGATCATGCTTTTATTCATTCACACATCTTGATAAATCCCTGAGGATATTAGCTTGACTACTGTGATTATGATGGAGATCATACTAGTGGGACGTCTGTAGTTTATAAGCATATACTAAAATGTCCCTAGTCGTAGGTGTATCGAGATGGGGCATCGATATACCAGAGTAGGCTAGCGTATATGATACTATACCCATATGATGGGCGATGGATGTTCCCACATCCATTGATGTTTGACATCGAGATCGTATACGGGTGATCAGTGGTGACTGGGTACACTGGACGGGCTTGCCGAGAACTCCTAAATGGTATTATATCTATCATCGGATAGCAGTTCTCAGGTGACACTGGTACAGGTTAGTCTGTAGACCCGTGATCGTCATAGATTCTTGTGTGTTCTCCCACTGTACTTTGATTGCCACCCTACCACGGCTCTACTGAGTCGTGCAAACAGGTGGCTTTTGGGTATAGTCCCGAGACACACGAAGACGATGAGAGATAGGAGAGGTTTCGTCTCTCCCGGTATTAGGGGTTGATGTTGTGCTGTGCACGATTGGCTATATCAGTAAGTCCTTGGTCAGGGCTGTTGAGATTTACTGATAAGAGTTATCAGTAGTTTCTCGATCTGTTATAGACCATTCATCGGCACGACTTATTAAGTTATTGGGGTCGACGTTACCATCCCTAGACTCGATATGCAGCATATCTAACGAAGAGACCGGACTGTAAGGTAGTGTTGCCGGTTGGCTCGACGGGAGTTGTGACAGGTTCGCTTGTTTTCTTCTGATCGCTCAATACCTGGGTGGCCGTTACGTTTAGCTGATCTCTTGCGGCTTAGGGGCGCTTGATATGATCATCACCCACTGCTGGCGTATTGACGAGTCTTAGAGTCCCACAATAGAGTTACCTAGTCCGGGAGAAACGATGTGGTGTGCATATGGGATATGCGCGGGGACAAGATTAAATGCGCGTATATGATACCATATATTAATCGGGCGGTTTGCTATTGGTCAGGTCGTATGTGATATGACCGGTTTGCTAAATCAAGTGTTGATTTATCATTGACCATTACTTTTTCACTTTAAACCCTTCTTGTCTTTTGTTGTATGCATGCATATATGCATTTATTCTCATTGATGCACATATGGATGTGCATGCACACATACATGCATATACAATTCTATCATGGTTGTTGATATAGTGGATGGTGGCAATATAAAACTCACACCTTAATAAATATGTTGATATTTATATTTGGAAAAGAAAAAGGAAATGGAAATTCTATCATGCTTGATTATTTTATTCACCTACTAACCTTTGCATTAACCTTGAGTTAATTTCCATGGCCATTTTGTATCCAAAAGAAAATATCTAGATATTTATTAACTTGAGTTAAGAGTGAGAAGAAGAAAAAATATATATTTTCTTTTCTCATTCTTATTTTATCTTTTTATCATTATCTCTTGAGCTCTCATTTACCATCATCTTCTTCCTCCTCTCTCTTGCTCTCTAGCGTTCATTAGTGAGCAAAAGAGTGATCAAGTTAGGGTTTTGAAGTGAGAAAACAAACTACATCACCATTCTACACTACTCTCGCCCATTAGTTAAGAGTGTTGAGTTCTACTTCTTCTCTTGATCAAGTGGAGCTTCTAGCTTGGACAAAGAGGACTCCGGGTGGATCGTCGTGGACCTAGAGGATCTCAAGCGAGCTACTTCCAACTCTCAAGTAGTCAAGGAGTCTAGCGTAGGGAACTACAAAGGTTGTATTTTCAAACCCTAGCTTTTTACTACTTGTGTTTGTGTTTAAGTTTTGTTACCCTTGCTTTTCTAATATGATCCTTAGGATGTTTTCTTTAGCACCATATAAATTTTAATATGGCATGTGTGATGCTACCAAACCCTTGTTGTGGTGCTGAAGAAACACCTTCAGGTATATGTAATGCAATGCGAATATCATGAGCGTAGCATAAGGTACATCGTAAGCGAAACGCAACAAGGTATACGTGTCTACAATATATCCGAGTCGGTGAATCTATCAATCGGCATCCATCCTAACATCACGTACGGTATAATCCATCGTACGGCATATCACTCAAGATTCAAAACATTATATATGTATATATAACTATATCCCAGGTCACATCTGTATCAATCTCATATCGTGGACCGACAAAGGTATCAACTATCTCATATCGACTCGTATCCATATAACGACATATCACACTAAGTCATCATATCACATCGTATACTCGTTCTCTTTCATTTGGTACATATCATGTTTCACTTCTCATTTCATATTCTCATATGTCACTATGTTCAGTAGTGTCAACTTCTATCATATTATCGTTATTAAATCGTATAATCATGTCCGTCGCATATCATTTATCAGGATATAAAAAACAAACGATATTCCATATCAATGTTTGCGGGGGTGCTGTACGCCATCCACCCGACTTCCCCCGTAGATATAAATCTACTTCCCCCGTAGTCGATGTACTTCGTCGTCTCGGAATTCGTGCGAAGGTACATACAATATCAACACATATCGCAATACCATCAAAATCAATGTCCAAAAACCGATACGGCACACGGTGCACTCATAGGTTAGAACCTATTGCATACGCATGCAAAACCAACCAAACAACCCTCATCATTGACGTACAAACATCCAACGACCCAAAACAATATCAACTACTAAAACCAAGAATTCCAAAATACGAAAAACATAACCAAAACCACTCACAATAGCTCCCAGATTTTGGTTCAGGTCAATAGGAACAAAACAAACAAATATGGGGTGTTATATATGAAGTAAGTGAGCTATAGACCAAACCTAGACACCATTCACACCAATGAGGCCGGCCACTTTCCCACAAAATCCGTCCTGCTCGGCCCGTTATGCTCCGTTGGTGTTCTTCTTCTCACGGTGGTCTCCAAGTGTCTTAAATAGGTCTCTGGAGTTGTTTGTTTTTCTCATAAACTTCCCAGGTCATCCCAGATTCCCTATAGGCCTTAAGGTTTCACAAAACCGACACGAAAGAATTCTAACTTCGTGTATCGGATTCTAAACTCAATTCCAGGTCAACAGAACACTCTCTAAGGTCTTGTAAACACTCCATACACCTCAATTGGCCATTAGACATCAACTTATAATTTTCTAAAACCGATAACCTACTTAACTCAATTTCTAACTAAAAATACGATATTTAACACCAAAAACTAAACTAAAGTGTATGGATTACCTTATTTGCAACCAAAGAACTTTCTTGAGTTGCCTAAGTCTTCAAAATCCAAATTTAGAAGGTTCTGAGGGTTTAGAATGGAGGTGTGCATGTTTTTAGTGAAGTGGGCATAGGGTTTTGAGAAATATTTGGAGATGAGGCATGGAGGCACTGAGGGAGTGATGGAGATATTGAAGTTGAAAGAAATAATGGAGAAATGAAGGGAATGGAGCCAAGGCTCTCTCTCTCTCTTATCTTCACCCCCTCCTACAATCACCCCTCACAAATATCTATTCTTGTTTCTTTCACAAATATCCCTTTTGTCCATGGCATCAAATTGATTCTATTCATACTCAATTCATTTCTTTTTCTTTTCATTTCCTTTCTCATTCTCTATCTCACAAACACACACATGCACACATGCACATGACATGGTGAAAAATCATGAAAAATGTAAAAACACGGATTTTATCCAAAATCCGATAAATATCATTAAAATAAATAAATCATTTTATTTCCGATAAATTTCCAAATAGTGGTATACACATATGCCACTTTACGAAAATCCTAATTTCGCAAATCGGGTAGTTTTCACGAAATATATTATTTTAATATTAAATTTCCAAAAATAATATTTTATATTTCTGAAATGTTACAATCTTCCCCACTTAAATAAATTCGGTCCCGAATTTAAATTTAACTCCCCACATATTAAAACATTTCAATAATTAGCTCAAATCAACGGGGCTCCGAAATCACGGAAGATACAGAAATACCACAGCGCATCCTGTGCGCCGGAAAATGAGTACGAAACTCAAAACCGAACTCCGTCAAGCGTCACGCAAATCATCGGATTGCACGCATATCATCGGAGTCACAATGGAGATACATCTCGAAATCCACTACGGAAATCCCATATGGACTAATCAAATACTATAATACATATATAGTACGCATCCTTGAAAAACCATTTTAAAAACTGAATAACTCATGCCAAATCTTTCTCAAATCGCCGTGCTATGCGTAGCTCACGGTACAAGTGACGGACGCTCAAATATACGTTCCGCCGTTTTAAAATATCCCAAAAGGTTTTCCTTGTAAAATTTCGTATCACTCGCGGACACGTAGGAAATAGCGAGACTATGGCGCCTTTTTGAAAACCTCTAGTCAAACTTTTTAAGCATGCAAAATACTCAGGCACTGTCCTCAGATCAGTCATGTTCGGCTCCTTCATAACATAGTGCCCATCATGAAAACAAAGTGCTAAAGAGCAAAATCAGCCCCAAAAGGCGTATCCAATAATCATGTACGTCTCGTGCGCACGGAAATCAAATCCAATACAAGTGCCACAATATGCACAAAAGATAAACAAAGTGCAACGATGTGCACGACAACAACATCTAGTACATCTACAATGCACGAAAATCTCAATCCAGTGCAACTAGTATGCACGAAAGAAAATCCCAATTGAGTGCATCCGGTGTGCACAAAATCACATCTCACATCATGCGACCAACATGCGCAAAAATCCAAATCAAGTGCATCCATCATGCACGAATAAAACCTAAGTCATGTGCATCCAATATGCACGAGTAAAATCTCACTCAAGTGCATCCGATGCGAACAAAATCCAGTACCCAGCGCCTAATATGCGTAAAAATCCGACCCAAGCATGTCAGGTCCGTAAAACATCTGGTGTGGTAGCATGCACGAATACGAACATCAAGTGCAAACGCGCACAAAAACACAATTCTGGTAACACAAATGCTCAAGACATAAATCGGGTGCAACCAAGACACAAAGTATAAATCCGGTGCAACCAATGCACGAAATAACAATCTAGTGCAACAAATCCACGAAATACGAATCTGGTGCAACAAATGCACAAAATACAAATCGGGTGCATCCAATGCACGAAAAACCAAATCCAGTGCATCCAGTGCACGAAAATACCCAATCCGATGCAACAAATGCATGGAATCTCATCAATAACTCAAATGCATATAAAAGCAACACTGAGTGTACCAAGGTGTATAAAAATCATAAGCGTGTGCAACTGCATGCACAAAACACGTATCAATGCACTGCAAGCATATATGAGCTATACCGAGTGCAAAATCAAATCGAGTGCGTACCACATGCACAAAAATCAAATCCACCATATGAAATCCACTAAATCATAACCCCGTGCAGCCAAGGCACAAAACCGATATCAAGTGCAATAAATGTGCACAAATCATAGACCAACACAACGGTGTGTAAAACGTATCTCAAGTGCAATAACTGTGCACGAAATGTAAATACCCAGTAAGTGCAGCCATGGTGCATGAAAACCATATCATGAAACTCAAATCCAAGCGATATAAGCATGATACTCGGATCACAAACGCAAGTCACAACAAATGACATTGAGGTACACCTCCTACAATGTCGGAAAAAACAAATGTCGGTGCGCCAAAACTAGCAGAGCAAGAACATCCGCTTGCCTCCTGCTCACAGTCTGGCATCCTCTGTCTCTGAGTCCTCATTCTCTACGGGTTACCAATCCCGCAATCTATCGGCTCATCGGCCCGGTCAGGTGTGATAACGGAAACGATTCCGCTCTGGCACTCCTCTGATGATCTCTCTGCCAATTAGTAAGATCACTCGTAAAGCAGCACGTCACTGGAGTCGGCCTCTGGCCCTCTGAATACACGTGACACCACTGATCCTCGGTGAAAAATTTATCGTAGCAGTGTCCTGGAAGAACCTTCTCAAGGTCTCTCCCGATCTCGCCTATATCGAACTGTACGGAGGCAGGTACTCCTTACAAATCTTTTCTCGCTTTCTGGACATCTGCGTTTCTCAGCACAACATTTCCTCAAGAACTGGCTGTATCCCAACTCCTCTGTATACATATCAGATCTCTAATCTCGATGGGGAGTAACAACAGCGCGTTAGCATCACGCACGAACCTCTTGTTCCACTCGTCCTTATTATCGTCCACTTTGACGTCACGTCATGTTATCTGCGTACGCAAATGTTCTCGGCTACATTCAATCCGTAATCTCTCGCACGGCCTCGAAATCACGAACTCGGTATCTTCATCACTCTGTAGAAGATATCTAGCCGAACGCGTGCTCGGGAACTAGTCCCAACCATCGGAGGAAAACTCTATATTTGTCCGTTTTCGATCAACTAACAACGCATCTGGGTGAGGTCCTCTATCTGAAGCTGGTCCACTTATTGATCTCCTATCGGATCATCCAACACACAACGTCATCTTTGGATCGATCTACTCTAGATCTGAGTAAGATTCTCCACACTGGAAAATATTCAACTCAACAGGGCCTGCGTCGGCGCATCAAATCTGACGAATCACTCTCGTCTCTCAACTCAAGATAGACTAGCTATCTCCTGTTGCATCTCTGCCTGAAAGCTCCAGCGATCTCAGCTCGTAAGCTCTGGAAGCGACATCACATCAATCTCAGCAACAGCTGGGTCATCTGTCTGCACGGTAGATGACATCACAATCTCTGAGGTATGTTGTACATCAACAGTCCTCTCATAACAGACAGCCTCTAACAATGGCCCGATCATCCGGTACAAAACCGCACACTCGTCTCAAACGAAAGGTCACAACACAACACTACATCGATACGTTCCCATGTCACCAGAAAACACGAAGGTCAATCCTCGTCCACGACATGCTCGCCCTGACCGCATCACTAGCAGCAGCTCAAACTGCGCTCAAACCATGGTGAAAGGAACCTCAATCATGTATCAACGAAAATAGATCAAAGGGATGAAATGAATCAACAGATCCATAATGAATACATGATCATAAGGAGAAACAGAATCAGTGAGGGTATGATCATGGAAACGAATAAAATCAAGGATCTCAAATGGATGTATAATCAAGGAAACAAAGAGAATCACAAGTCTCAAGATATGAACATCCTAAGGTTTCTTAAGTGGAGTATCGTATCGTAAATATGCCGCGGAACATACGTACGGTACGTCACTCTACTCAAGCTACCTACTCCATCAATCATGGTCAGCCTATGTAATGAAAGTTCGGGTCTAATACCCCATGTCAAGTCTAAGTTCCGTAAGGTCAAGCTTAGGTGCCGAAAATAGATTATGCCCAGACTCCACATACTCAAACCTAAACTCAACTAAGGTTAAACTAGCGCTCTGATACCAACTTTGTCACGACCCGAATTTATTTCGTGACCGGCACTTAAATCACGCAACATCTAAAGGCGCAACGTAAATTAAGTAAGCCGACCCCAGAAATCTAAACCTTTTTAAAATTTCGGGCAGCACCTCCCTCGAATATTTTGATCCAAAACAGATATAAAGAAATATATAGGCATCCCCAAGCGGGAGCTAGCTCTTCTCCAATCGGCGGGTCACAACCACGCTTGACAGAATATAAGTATACGACGCCTAACGGCGAAGATCACACAAAGAATAAAGTAAAGCAAGACATCAAACCCACAAGCGGACATAAAACCAATCGCTCAAGTCTCGCAACTACAAGTCTTCCTAAGTCTTACTACTTATATAAATACTAGTTTCTGATTGATGGAGTTGACTAGATACAGGAGGAATAATAATACACGAGTGACACGATCCAACATGTACCACCTACTAAAACAAATCACCCGAATACTGTTGTGTGCCAGCGATGCCGCTACTGATCCATGCAGTCAACCTGCAAGAACTGTGGCATAACGGGGGTGAGTTGCCAACTCGTGAGTAGAAAACATCATCAGGTAGAATCGAAATAAACAACGATTCCTAAGGCAACTATATCATAAAGGTAATACTATGATATCTAGGGTGACCGTATCTGCATATGTGCCAACAGCATGATCAATGCCTATCAGCAAGTGGATCTTATCCAACCAAATAATCAATGCATGTATGCATGTGGATCTCATCTACGTGTCAACCAATGACACAACAACATCATGCATGTAAATATCATGAAAGCATATGCAGGTAAATATGAGGATATAAATCAACGTGTGTCCCTTGCGACACATCAAAATCATGGAACCTGAGTGTCCAACATCGACACTCGAAACATCATGAAAACCCGTGTCCAGCATCGACACGTAAATACTCATCTCTCAGGCGCCGTCGCCAGGACTGGCCCTCATATCCATACATCTCACAGAACCTGAGTGTCCAACATTGACACTCGCAATCCACATATCATATCGGGCTCCGTCAATCCGGATCGGCCCACATTTCCATACATATCACGGAACCTGAGTGTCCAACATCGACACTTGCAATCCACATATCATATCGGCTCCGTCAGCCCGGATCGGCCCGCATATCCATACATCTCACGGAACCTGAGTGTCCAACATCGATACTCGCAATCCATATATCATATCGGCTCCGTCAGCCCGGATCGGCCCACATATCCATACATCTCATGGAACCTGAGTGTCCAATATCGACACTCGCAATCCACGTATCATATCGGGTTTCTAACACAAGTCTCAGAACCGAGAAAACTCATGGTGGACGAATCGAAATATCATATTAAGAGAAACCGGGTTTTCAAAACAATGCATACTTTCTTGAAATATCCCCACTGTTCTCAAATCCATAAATCACATGAAATCCGTATCTCAATGCGTAAATCCGTGAAACATAATATATGCAACATAGAACAGTAATATGAGCATATAAAGAGAAAACCGATATTTAAATGCATCAAGTTATTAAATATATCATGCGGTTCCCAATTCATCCAAAATCCATCACAACATCATATGAAGCTGAACATGTAGCTATAGCAAGGTATATGTGTAAGCATGTAGGTATGCATGTATGCTATATTTCATATGCGCAATCACACAAGAATCAATGCCTCAATGTCACTAATCAATACAATATAACATATGTATATGTGTTGTGCGTATCATGATAATTACCGACAGTGTGTGTGTAGCATACAATGAGTTCTCGTGCAATATGGACTGTCAATAATAGTGCAGTGTCCAATGGGTACAATTTCAGGCACAACAAGTAATAATATGCAATGAAGTTCATGCACCATAGAACAGTGATATGAACATAGAAAGTATATAATGAAACAAAGCATAGTGATGTGAGCATAGCAAGTATATCATGGCATGATGTGACAATTCTACTGTATAGTGATATAGCAATTATCGATGATGAAGGTGTGTGAGCCGGTCAATCTGTGTAGGTGTAGCATACGCATCATCGATAACGGTGTAGGTGTACTAGCATAGGTATATGTAATGCAATGCAAATATCATGAGCGTAGCATAAGGTACATCGTAAGAAAAATGCTACAAGGTATACGTGTCTACAATATATCCGAGTCGATGAATCTATCAATCGGCATCCGGCCTCACAACCTCACGTACAGTATAATCCATCGTATGACATATCACTCAAGATTCACAACATTATATATGTCTATATACCTATATCTCAGGTCATATCTGTATCAATCTCATATCGTGGACCAATAAAGGTATCATCTATCTCATATCGGCTCGCATCGATATAACGACATATCACACTAAGTCATCATATCACATCGTATACTCGTTCTCTTTCAATTCGTACCTATCATGATTCACTTCTCATTTCATATTCTAATATGTCACTATGTTCATTTGTGTCAACTTCTAGCATATTATCGTTATTAAATCCTATAATCATGTCCGTCGCATATCATTTATCAGGATATAATAATCAAACGATATTTCATATCGATGTTTGCGAGGGTGCTATACGCCATCCACCCGACTTCCCCCATAGATATAAATCTACTCACCTGTTAAACTCCTCGCTTAGCCATAGTCGATGTGCTTCATCGTCTCGGAATTCACGCGAAGGTACCTACAATATCAACACATATCGCAATACCATCAAAATCAATGTCCGAAAACCGATACGGCACACGATGCGCTCATAGGTTAGAACCTATAGCCTACGCATGCAAAACCAACCAAACAACCATCGTCGTTGACGTACAAATATCCAACGACCCAAAAAAATATCAAATACTAAAACCAAGAATTCCAAAATAAGGAAAAAAAAACCAAAACCACTCACAATAGCTCCCAGGTTTTGGTTCAGGTCAATAGGAACAAAACAAACAAGTATGGGGTGTTGTATATCAAGTAAGTGAGTTATAGACCAAACCTAGACACCATACACACCAATGAGGCCGGCCACTTTGCCACAAAATCCGGCCTGCTCGGCCAGTTATGCTCCGTTGGTGTTCGTCTTCTCAGGGTGGTCCCCTAGTGTCTTAAATAGGTCTCTGGAGTTGTTTGTTTTTCTCATAAACTTCCCAGGTCATCCCAGATTCGCTGTAGGCCTTAAGGTTTCACAAAACCGACACGGAACAATTCTAACTTCGTGTATCGGGATCTAAACTCAATTCCAAGTCAATAGAACACTCTCTAAGGTCTTGTAAACACTCCCAACACCTCAATTGGCCATTAGACAACAACTTATAATTTTCTAAAACCGATAACCTACTTAACTCAATTTCTAACTAAAAGTATGATATTTAACACCAAAAACTAAACTAAAGTGTATGGATTACCTTATTTGCAACCAAAGAACTTTCTTGAGTTGTCCAAGTCTTCAAAATCCAAACTTGGAAGGTTCTAAGGGTTTAGAATTGAGGTGTGCATGTTTTTAGTGAAGAGGGCATAGGGTTTTGAGAAATATTTAGAGATGAGGCATGGAGGTAGTGAGGGAGTGATGGAGATGATGAAGATGAAGGAAATAATGGAGAAATGAAGGGAATGGGGAAGCCAAGACTCTCTCTCTTAGCCTCACCCCCTCCTACACCCACCCCTCACAAATATCTATTCATGTTTCTTTCACAAATATCCCTTTTGTCCATGGCATCAAATTGATTCTATCACACTCAATTCATTTCTATTCCTTTTATTTCCTTTCTCATTCTCTATCTCACAAACACACACATGCACACATGCATATGACATGGTGCAAAATCATAAAAAATGTACAAACACGGATTTTATCCAAAATCCGATAAATATTATTAAAATAAATAAATCATTTTATTCTCCGATAAATTTCCAAATAATGGTATACACTTATACCACCTTACGAAAATCTCAATTTTGCAAATCGGGTAGTTTTCGCGAAATATATTATTTAATATTAAATTTCCAAAAATAATATTTTATATTTCTGAATTGTTACAATCTTCCCCGCTTAAATAAATTCGGTCCCCGAATTTAAATTTAACTCCCCACATATTAAAACATTTCAATAATCAGCTCAAATCAACAGGGCTCCGAAATCACGGAAGATACAGAAATACCATAACGCATCCTGTGCACCGGAAAATGAGTACGAAACTTAAAACCGAACTCCGTCAAGCGTCACGCAAATCATCGGATTGCACGCATATCATTGTAGTCACAATTGAGATACTTCTCGAAATCCACTACCGAAATCCCATATGCACTAATCAAATACTATAATACATATATAGTACGCATCCTTGAAAAACAATTTTAAAAACTGAATAACTCATGCCAAATCTTTCTCAAATCGCCGTGCTATGCGTAGCTCACGGTACAAGAGACGGACGCTCAAATATACGTTCCGCCGTTTTAAAATATCCCAAAAGGTTTTCCTTGTAAAATTTTGTATCACTCGAGGACATGTAGGAAATAACGAGACTATGGCTCCTTTTTGAAAACCTCTTGTTAAACTTTTTATGCATGCAAAATACTCAGGCACTGTCCTCAGATAGGTACTATTCGGCTACTACATAACATAGTGCCCATCAAGAAAATAAAGTGCTCAAGAGCAAAATCAGCCCGAAAAGGCGTATCCTATAATCACGTACGTCTGGTGCGCACGGAAGTCAAATCCAATACAAGTGCCAAAATATGCACAAAAGCAATACTAAGTGCAACGGTGTGCACGAAAACATTTTTCCAGTGCAACAGGTGTGCACGACAACAACTTCTAGTGCATCTACAATGCACGAAAATCTCAATCCAGTGCAACTAGCATGCACGAAAGAAAATCCTAATCGAGTGCATCCGGTGTGCAGAAAATCACATCTCACATCATGCGCCCAACATGCGCAAAAATCCAAATCAAGTGCATCCGTGATGCACGAATAAAACCTGAGTCAAGTGCATCCAACATGCATGAGTAAAATCTCACTCAAGTGCATCCGATGCGCACAAAATCCAGTACCCAGCGCCTAATACGCACAAAAATCTGACCCAAGCACGTCAGGTCCGTAAAACATCTGGTGTGGTAGCATGCACGAATGCGAACATCAAGTACAAACGCGCACAAAAACACAATTATGCTAACACAAATGCTCAAGACATAAATCGGATGCAACCAAGGCACGGAGTATAAATTCGGTGCAAACAATGCACGGAATAACAATCTAGTGCAACAAATGCATGAAATACGAATCTGGTGCAACCAATGCACAAAATCCACACCCGTAGACTTCTACGAGAGCGGCAAGCAACCCTACAAATTCTAGAGTTAGGAGACTCGGTCTCGATTCCTCGAGATGGTCTCCCACTGGACTCTAGAACCCGGTTACTTGTGCTCCACGCCTTGGGTCTATCTTAAAGAAGAAAAGTAAATAATATACATCAATGGTGACATCATCTTCAACCCGGAAGTGCCCTAATAAAAGAATATTACATACAAGTTTTTACATGAATGAAAATGAAAAACTCTCATCTCACGCAAAACCCCCGGCTATTCAAACACGACGATCCAATATAACATATCCCAGCAACATATAACATCACATGTCATCAATGTAAGTAAATATGCATATCCCAATTGTCGTTGACGTATAGAAACAAAACCGGCGATACACCACATATTACACTTATGGTCAAAGAAAAGAAAGTGAAAACTACAACAATTGGAATCCTCAACATCCTTAGACACCATAAACCCGAAATATCACATACTTCGGATTTCATGCCTAACCATATAAATTCCTTAGACATCATAAACCCGAAATATCACATATTTAGAATTTCATGCCTAACAATATAAACCCGTCATTTTAGTCTCAAATTGAAAACACTTTTCAATATCCAGTCGGGCAATTCAACAAGATTCCCCACCGTTGATCGAATGCCCGTCGGAAACATTAGTAGACGGCCGCACCCCCGATGCCGTCAACGAAGTGCACTTAGGTGGAACACCGTGGCTGCGAGCACCTGAACGGATGCTTTTGGCTACGGGGTTCTCCTACAGTCACTTGGTCGGGGTTATGGAGCATGGCTATCGAGTAGTGTTACCCGGCGAGCGTTCGCGTACAATATGATATCGCGACGGAGTTTTGATCCGAATCAAAACCCCGCGATAACAGATCAAGTGAGACTAAATTGCTAGATTTACAAAATACTAATTAGTTTTCACAAAGCTAATTACTGTGGATTCCAAATATTGTATCACAAATCACAGATATCTAGACGATGTTAAACATTTCGATCGATCCATCAAACACCAAAAATTCCCAGAGACCTCAACACTTAAGTCACAGTTAAAAATACCCAGATAGTGACCCAAGCACCTACGGACCTAAACAAGAAAGCATGCTCCATACCTCACCAATGGCACCGCAGAACCACCGCCAAAGGCATGCTTTGGCCGTGCTTCCGCGGTCGTTTGGTCAAGTTGGGCCGTCGTTTTTCTTGTGGGTCCATAGAAAACCCTGAACAATTTTCTAAATATTTTTAATTAGAAAAATTCCAACTTTTTAAATTTTTTCTAGAGAGTGGGATTTTCCTGTTTCGAATAGTCGATCGAACACTTCAACTTCGCCTAGACAACTCCTAATGCTCTAGCATGGCTCTGATACCACTGCTGGGTTCGTTTAGCACCCTCACTAGGTTTTGGCATGCATCAAGTATGCAATTTTAAAAATCTAGAGTACCGAGCGAGCCCGAACCAAGGATCTAACTAGATAATTAGGGTACAACTAAGCAAGTAAACAACTTTACTCTAAGTGAATAAGGAATACAACCTTTGTAGATCGGTCCTTAACTTCTAAAGCTCCGTGTAGTAGTCCCTTAGCTCCAAGTAGTGGTCTCCCGGACTCTCGTTAGTCTCCACTAGGCGAAAGGAACGAGCTTGCTTAAAGAACTTCGAGGCCGAAGATGATCTACGTCGAGGAATCTCCAACTCAAGCTACCTCTTCACTAATTGAGAATTAGTGAATGAAACAACCTATACTAAATGGCCAGTTTGGTATAGATTGGTGAAATAGGAATTTTGCTCACTTTAGAATTAATTTTCTCTTTTTCTTTTTCTTTTTCTTCACACTTGAAAGCTAGAGAGCAAGGAAGGAGATGAAGAAGAAACTCAAGTCATCAAGTAAATCAACCATGGGTGAGAAAATATCTCATATAAACTCTTGTAGAGACTTAACCATGGCTAAAGATAATAGTTAGGTTAATAAAAAACTAGAGTAAAAAAAAATAGTGGACTATGTCAAGGTTTTTACATGCTTCCACAAGCATCCAAACTAAGCCATTTTCCACCTAATTTTGTTTATCCCTAAATAAATAATGACCATAATTATCTTAAGTATGGTATGAGTCTCATACACCCATGTGCAATGTATCATCAAGCATGACACAATAAATACATTAACATATACAATATACATATTAAATGTATAAGTAGAAAAGAAATTCTTAAGTGAGCTAATATTAGTTAATATACATTAATATATCAAATATATAATTATATATTAAATTATTAAATCAACACTTGATTTAATAATCCGGCTATATCATATACAACCGACTAATATCATATATATGTATATCGCATATACATATAACATATTATTTAATCAACACTTGATTCAACAATCCGGTTATATCACATATAACCTATATCGTGAGATTAGAATACGGTATCACATACACGTATTAATCTCGGTCCTGCACATATCACATATGTGCCCTACTTCATTTTGCGTGAAACCTCTGTGTAGGACTCTAAAGACTCGTCGATACGCCGGCAGTAGGTAATGATCATATCATTTACCCTCAAGCCGTCAGCGGTACTAGCTGGACGTAACGGCTACCAGGTTATTGAACGATCAGAAGATCAACAAGCAAGCTTGTTCATACTTCCGTGAATACAATAAGTAACACTACCGTATAGTCCGGTCTCTTCGTATGATATGTCGCATATCTAGTCTGGGGGTGGTATACGTAAGACCCCAATAACTTGATAAGTCATGCCGATGTGAGGCTCATAACGGGTCGAGAAAGTACTGATAACACTTACCAGTAAATCTCAGTATCAGCCCTGGCCAGGGACTTCCTGTTACGGCCAATCGAGCATAGCGCAACATCAACCCCCAATACCGGGAGAGACGAAACCACTCCTATCGCTCATTGCCTCAATGTGAATCAGGATTGTACCCAAAAACCACCTGTTTGCACGCTCTCTTGAACGTGGTAGAGTGGAAATAAAAGCACAGTGGGAATCACACAAGACACTATGACGATCTTGGGTCTACAGACTAACCTGTACCAGTGTCACCAGAGAACTGCTTTCTGACGTTAGGTATAATACCAACTAGGAATTCTTGGCGAGTCATGTTCAGTGTACCCATTCTCCAATGAGCACCTGTGTACATTCTCTGATGTCAAACACCAATGGTTGTGGGATCAACCATCGCCCTATACAGGATCAAGAATCGTACACACTAGTCTACTCTGGAATATCGATGCCCCGTCTCGATACTCTCTCGACTAGGAACAATTAAAGGATGAACTTGTGGACTACTCTGGCCCTACTAGTATGATCTGCATCATAGTCCTGGTAGTCAAGTACACATCTTAACGGCTTTATTATCATGTAACAGAGAGACAGTACAGGCATACATGTTAAGATAAAGAGTAACCAGATAGCATACTATCATGTCGAGCAAGAAAGTCCTCCCTATATATGTCCAAGCATCCATTATAATATACAATCATATACAATAATGGCCTCTAGGGCATACATACAACTAACATAATTATTAAGAGATAAATTAAAATTAGGTGGAAATTGACATGGTTTAAGTTGCTTGTGGAAACATGTAGAAACTTTGACTTAGTCCACTAATTTTGTTTTACTCTAAATATTTATTAACATAATCATTATCTTTAGCCATGGTTAAGTCTCTACAAATATGATTTGAGATTTTTTTCACCCATGGTTGATCACTTGTTCATCTTCTTCATCTCCTTCATCTCCTTCATTGCTTTCTAGCTCTTGAGTGAGGTGAAAAAGAAACAGAGAGAAATAATTCTAAAGTGAGCAAAATTCCTACTTCATCAATCTATACCAAACAAGCCATTTAGTATAGGTTGTTTACTTCACTAATTCCTCAATTAGTGAAGAGGTAGGTTGAGTTAGATATTCCTCAAGGTAGATCATCTTCGGCCTCGAAGATCTTTGAGCAGGCTCGTTCTTTTCGTCTAGTGGAGCCTAAGAAGAGTCCGGGAGACCACCACTTGGAGCTAAGGGACTACTATACGGAGCTTTAGAAGTGAAGGACCGGTCTACAAAGGTTGTATTCCTATTTCACTTAGTGTATAGTTTGTTTACATGCTTTAAAAACCCTAATTCTCTACTTAGATCCTTGGTCGGGCTCGCTCAACACCCTAGATTTTTTAAAATAGCATACTTGATGCGTGCCGAAACATAGCGGGGGTGCTAAGCGAACCCAGCAGTGGTATCAGAGACAAGCTAGAGCATTAGGATTTGTCTAGGTGAAGTTAAAGTGTTCGATCGAACATTGAAACCGTGTTTTTACACTCTCTCTGGAAATTTTTCAAACGTTGGAATTTTTCGTATTAAAAATATTCAGAAAATGGTGCATGGTTTTATATGGATCCCCAAGAAAAACGACGGCCCAACTCTAACAAACGACCACGGATGTGCGGCCAAAACATGCTTTTGGCAGCGGTTCCGCGGCGTCGTTGGTGAGGCAGGGAGCGTGCTTTCTTTTGTTGGTCCGTATGTACTAGTGTCACTCTCTGGGTATTTTTAAATCTGACTCAAGTGTTAAGTTCTCTGAGAATTCTGGATGTTTGATGGATCTATCGAAATGTTTAACATCGTCTAGATATCTATGATTTGTGATACAATATTTGGAATCCACAATAATTAGTTTTGTGAAAACTAATTAGTGCTTTGTAAATTTAGCAATTTAGCCTCTTTCAATCAGTTGCCGCGGGGTTTTGATTCGGATCAAAACTCCATCGCAATCTCATATAGTACGCGAACACTCGCCGGGTAACACTGCTAGATAGCCACGCCCCATAGCCCCGACCAAGTGACTGTAGGAGAACCCCGTTGTCAAAAGCATCCGTTCGGGTGCTCACGGCCGCGGTGTTCCGCCTAAGTGCACTTCGTCGACGGCATCGGGAGTGCGGCCGTCTACTAATGTTTCCGATGAGTATTCGATCATTTGTTGAGAATCTTATTGAATTTCCCGACTGGATATTGAAAAGTGTTTTCAATTTGAGACTAAAATGCCGAGTTTATAACGTTAGGCTTGAAATTCGGAATATGTGATATTCCGGGTTTATTATGTCTAAGGAATTTATATGGTTAGGCATGAAATCCGAAGTATGTGATATTTCGGGTTTATGATGTCTAAGGATGTTGCGGATTCCAATTATTGTAGTTTTCACTTTCTTTACTACGACCGTAAGTGTAATATGTGGTGTATCGCCGGTTTCATTTCTATACGTCAACGACAATTGGGATACGCATATTTACTTTCGTTGATGACATGTGATGTTATGTGTTGTTGTGATATGTTATATTGGATCGTCGTGATTGAATAGCCGGGGTTTTTTGCGTGAGATGAGAATTTTTCATTTTCATTCATGTAAAAACATGTATGTAATATTTTTTTATTGGGACACATCCGGGTTGAGGATGATGTCACTATTGATGTATATTATTTACTTTTCCCCATTAGGATAGACCCAAGGCGGGGAGCACAAGTAACCGGGTTCTAGAGTCCAGTGGGGAGACCATCTCGAGGAGTCGAGTCCGGGTCTCCTAACTTTAGAATTGGTAGGGTTGCTTGCCGCTCTCGTAGGGGTCTAGGGATGTGGGTTTGGCTATTCATCGCGACCGTGGAATCCGTATTTTTTTCTGGCTTAATTTAAAATACGGACTACCTAGTATATCCAATATTTCATATGTTGACTTCTGCTGCAATGTTCTGTGATGAGATCATATAACTGCATGAGACGAATGCTTTATATTATATATATGATATATAATAAACGTTGCTTATGTTTTGCATCCGCGCTAGTCCTGCCCCCGCTCTGCCGTTAGTTAACTAACCTAACTGTGCATGACGGGACCTTGTGGCGAATGCGGATGGCATAAGCGTACGTTGTATTTTCGTTTCTTCTATGATGCTTTGGAAGTATAAATGATGGGACTTCATTAACGAGATTAATGAAAAAGAAAGAAACTTAATGATGTTTTAGAATCACATTTTCAAAAAGGTAGCTCTAGTTATTTGCTTTGCATAGTGGTATTTCTTGATGAATATTCAGCACCTCATTCGATGAGGAAAGAGCCGAGATCCCTTCACCGGGAATGACCTCTTTAGTAAAAGCTAGCAGATGCTACACCCACTCGGTTTATTTTGAAAAACTCGATTTTAAAAGCGGAGCTTAAACCACTCCTTTTAAAATCATTCGATTCTACAATGATATCATGTTCATTACGCAAAAGGTTTTCTTAAAAACCTGTCGTCGCCCTCCGCCATTTTAGATAAGTACTATTTAGTATTCGTGTCGCGTTTGTTGGCCTTTGTCAACACGTAGTGTGCGGTAGCTGATTAGTGCTTATCTGCAACCATATGATGCGATTGGATTAGGGTAGTCGTACGACCTTGTTGGCCTTTGTCAAGGGTCGTACGGGTGGGTTTAATTCAATCAGGAAATGACGGGTTGAACTTGACTTGCGCCCTATAGTTTGTTGGCCTTTGTCAAGGTCAAAGGACGTTAGGGGAAAAACATTATTGGGAATTTCAAGTGTTGAAATTTGCAATGAGATTGCATACCTTCTATGAGATAGTTGGATCCCGATACCCACTGCGAGTAAGAGTTACTCCTGGGAGAGTTTTGCACTTTACAATTAGCCGATCAAGTAGGTGACTAGAAAGGTGTCAACGGGTTTATGCCTCTAGGAAAACGAGGTTTATTTTAATTAGGTCCGTGCGAAAGCAAGGGGAACCTCCATCAAAGTACCGACACTGGCCTGGCTGAAAGATTGGCGAACTTGTAGGGTGTAATTAAACCCGGTTAGTCTTACCTTTTAGGGTTTGAAGGAAGATTTGATAAAAATAGTGGGAGCCATCCTGATTATATAAAATAATAACCAATCTAATCTTGCAAGAGCGCACGCAGCGTTTACTTCTCTCTCTCTCTCTTGGTAGTGACCATGACACGCCTTAATCAAGATAATAAAATGGATGTATTGACCGAGCCCGCTTGTTATACTGAGCTGGGGAACGTTGGTTCCGCTCTATCTTAGAATTGTTATAAGTCCGAGAAAGAAATAGGGGAATATTCGGATTCCCACACGACCCGAACGAAGAATTAACATATTGATGCATCTTCTTCGGGTGTGTTTGTTACCGAGAACTGTTTTTCAGTACACTCTACATCCTGGGTATTAGATACCGGATCGGGATCCCATATATGTAATATGTTGCATGGGCTAAAGAAAGGTAGAGAACCGGGAAAATGTGATCATTCTCTAAAAGTAGGGAATGGTGCAAGTGTTGCAGCCAAAGCAGTTGGTGAATATCACCTTGTATTACCAAATGGGAATACAGTGATTTTGAACGACTGTTATTATGTACCATCTATGATATGCAATTTAATATCGATTTCTTTATTAGATAAAGAAGGATATAACTTTGTAGTAGAGAATAATGTTATGGACATTTTCCTAAATCAAATGTTGATTGGGTTTAGTAAGTTATGTAACGGTTTATACGTTCTGAATCAAAACACAGTTCTTAACGTACAGAACACACATAAGAGGAAAAGTTCAGAAATGAACGAATCCTTCTTGTGGCATTATAGACTAGGTCATATCAATGCGACATGACTAGCTAAGTTAAATAAGGATGGATATTTGAACCCGTTTGAATTTACATCTTATGAAACTTGCCAGTCATGTCTCAAAGGCAAAATGACCAAAACTCCGTTTACTGGACACGGAAAAAGAGCTACTAAACTCTTGGGACTGATACATAGTAATGTATGTGGTCCTATGTCTACACATGCCAGGAATGGTTCTTCATACTTCATTACATTCACCGATGATCACTTAAGATTAGGACATGTGTTCCTGTTGAAACATAAGTCTGAAGCTTTTGAGAAATTCAATGAATATAAGTGCGAAGTAGAGAACCAAACGGGTAAAAATATTAAAATCCTTCAATCAGATCGGGGAGGAGAATACTGAAGCACGGAATTCCTGGACTATTTAAAAGAGAATGGGATTCTCTCTCAGCTTACTCCTCCGTATAAACCACAGCACAACGGTGCGTCAGAGCGAAGGAATCGCACCCTATTAGATATGGCATGCTTTATGATGAGCACTGCTGAGTTACCTATTTCCTTTTGGGGTTATGCGCTTGAGACAACCGCATACCTATTGAATAAATTTCCAACCAAATCCGTGCCTACCACTCTATATGAGATATGGGAGGGGAAGAGACCATGCCTTAATTTCATTAAGATATGAGGTTGTCCAGCTTATGTTAAAAAGCAAAATCCGGACAAGCTTGAGGCAAGGTCAGTTCTGTGCAAGTTTGTAGGATATCCCTAGCATTCGCGAGGGCATATCTTCTACCACCCTGAGGAACAAAAGGTGTTTGTTGCTGAACATGCAACCATTTTAGAAAAGGAATTTCTTGTGAAATAAATTAGTGGTCATGAGGTATAACTGAAAGAAGTTCCAGTTACACAAACTACAGCTGATGATTTGGTGGAGCTGGAGAATTCAATAGTCCCCGACGAACCTCAGCCACTCCGTAAATCTAGTAGGGTTTCTCATCCAGATAAGAGATACTATGGTTTTCTCGTAGATGGTGGGAGCGAGGATTGCATCATGGAAGATGATGACCCAACTAGTTTCGAGCAGGCCATCACGAGTGGGGACTCTTTGAAATGGCTGGATGCAATGCGATCTGAGGTGGAATCCGTGTACATCAACAAAGTATGGACTTTAGAAGTTGCTTTTGAAGGGGTAAAACCCATTGGGAGCAAAAGGATCTTTAAGAAGAAAGTTGGTGTAGATGGAAAAGTTGAGACTTTCAAAGCTAGACTTGTAGCAAATGGTTTTCGTCAACTACCAGGTGTGGATTATGATGAAACATTTTCTCTAGTGGCTATGCTTAACTCCATCCGGATCCTACTTTCCATCGCTGCATACCATGACTACGAAATTTGGATGATGGATGTCAAGACAGCTTTTCTAAATGGTGATTTAGAAGAGAGCGTGTACATGACACAGCCAGAGGGCTTCGTAGATAGTGGGAGCAACGGAAAGGTGTGCAAGCTGCTTAAATCAATCTACGGATTAAAGCAGGCATCGCAGAGTTGGAACTTCTGTTTTGACATGGCAGTCAAAGAGTTTGACTTCATCAAAGAAGAACCTTGTATATACAAGAAGGTTGTAGAGAGTAAGGATGTCTTCCTCGTATTGTACGTGGATGTTATACTCTTGATAGGAAATGATGTTCCTATGCGGCACTCGGTCAAGCTCTTCTTATCATAAAGGTTCTCCATGAAGGATCTGGGTGATGCCTCATACATCCTGGGGATTAAGATCTATAGAGATAGATCTAAACGGATGTTGGGATTGTCCCAATCCAGGTACATTGACACCATACTAAAGAGGTTTAGTATGGAAGATTTCAAGCGTGGGAATTTACCCACGATCTCAGGAATCACTCTCTCCAAAGAGATGTCCCCCAAGACTGATTTGGAGAGGGCTCGCATGCAAGGGATACCTTATGGTTCGGCAGCCGGGTCTATCATTTTTGCGATGTTATGTACCCGACCAGATGTAGCGTACACACTTAGTGTTGCAAGCAGGTATCAATCAGATCCTGGGAAGAATCATTGGACAGCTGTGAAGAACATTCTTAAGTACTTAAGAAGGACTAAAGAAATGTTCTTGGTGTATGGTAACGGTGAACTCCAAGTGGAGTCCTTTACCGATTCGAGCTTCCAGGGTGATAAGGACGACAGTAAGTCGGTCTCGGGTTTTGTCTTCACCCTCAATGGAGGGGCGGTATGTTGGAAGAGTTCCAAGCAAGATACCATGGCAGACACGACGATGGAGGTTGAATACATCGCTGCCAACGATGCTTCCAAAGAGGCTGTCTGGATGAAGAAGTTCATAACTGAACTTTGAGTGGTTCTATCCATTGAACATCCAATACCTTTGTATTGTGATAACAATGGAGCTGTAGCTTTAGTCAAGGAACCCAGGTCCCATCAGCGATCTAGACATATTCTAAGGCGGTATCACCTGATCCGGGAGATAGTTGATCGCCAGGAGATCAAGGTCAGGAGAGTTGACACGAAGAATAACACGGCGGATCCACTCACGAAGGCTATCCCCCAGACGTAATTTGAGAGACTTTTTGGGATGTTGGGTATGAGATACTACAACAATCGGCCTTAGTGCAAGTGGGAGATTGTTAGTTATATGTATGCCTAAAGGCCATTATTGTACATGATTGTATATTATAGTGGATGCTTGAACATATTTAGTGAGTACTTTCTTGCTCGACATGATAGTATGCTATTTGGTTGCTCTTTATCTTAACATGTATACTAGTATTATTATACTGTCTCTCTGATACATGTTGATAAAGCCCTTAGGATGTTGTCTTGACTACCAGGACTATGATGCAGATCATACTTGTGGGGCCAGGGTAGTCCATAAGAACATCCTTTAATTGTTCCTAGTCGAGGGAGTATCGAGACAGGGCATCGATATTCCAGAGTAGACTAGTGTGTACGTTTCTTGACCCGATATAGGGCGATGGATGATCCCACATCTATTGGTGTTTGACATCAAAGATTGTACACAGGTGCTCATTAGAAAATGGGTACACCGAACAGGACTCGCCGAGAACTCCTAGATGGTATTATATCTATCGTCAGATAGCAGTTCTCTGGTGACACTGGTACAGGTTAGTTTGTAGACCCAAGATCGTCATAGAGTCTTGTGTGATTCCCACTGTGCTTTGATTTCCTCCCTACCACGCTCAAGAGAGCGTGCAAACAGGTGGATTTTTTTAGTGGATGTTGCATACCCTCACAACACTTGTGAGGAGGCGGAAGTGGCAAACGAAAATTTTCTTGCATGCAACACCCACTTAAACCCTAGATCATGTGCTTAAACCTTAACTAGCAAACCTATCTAGAGATCTTATCTACTATGATAGGGTTATACCTAAGGAACCGGTCTTTCGGGTCTTCTTTTGGATGCAACTCCTAGGCTCTTGGATGCTTGAAAGGAACTCAGTCTCTGGTCACCTCTAGGTCGTAGATGATCCACCCGAGAGCTATAGAACAAGATTCAAACTCTTCACAAAAGTTAACTAAGAAATCAAGTGTGCTAGAAATGATTACTTAGATGATGTACAGATTAAGTAGAGGATTAAAGTGATCCCTAAGCTTTTGATTCACAACTCAAGTGAAAGGTAAAGCTTGGAGGAGGAAGAAGGAGATAATTAGGAGAGAGAACGTGAGAGTGATAAATGAAAAAATCAAGCATGGAAAAAATGATATTGCTCAATGAAAATAATTGAAGCATGCAATATTTTTCTCAAAAATAATGCACCATGCTTCAATAGTAATCCCAAATGAATATAAAATGAATTGAGCCATGCCATCACCCATGCTTAGATTCTCTCCAAATTCCACCTCATAATTTCCATTTTCACAAAATGAAAACCATTTATGAGGTGTCCCCTTCTAGTAGGCATTCTTGTACAATTACAAGAATACCCCTCACCGTATACTGTATAAGTTTACCCGCATTCGTATTCTGAAAAATACGAATACAAAATAATCCAATAATATAATACTGGTATCCGGCTTAAACCAAAGCCTACCAGTATTATCCTTCCGATCATCATTCCTGTAACTATTACACGAACATGATCGAAACCCTGCTGTAACAACTTACGGCCTTTACATCGTTTTCCTGAACCAGGGAACCTTCTGTGTGGGACTTTAAATACTCGAAAGTACGCTGGCAGTGGGTTTAACCCCAAGCACATCGGCGACAGAAGCTGTGCGTAACGGCTACCCAGATACATGACGAAAAGGTGGCCGACGAGCAAACTCATCCCAACCCTAACGAGCCTGTAAGCAACACTTACCGTACAGTCCGGTCTCTTCGTCTGATACGTCGCGTATAAAGTCTACGGGTGGTATATGTCAGACCCCAGAAACTTTATAAGTCATGCTAATTTATGGCCCATAACGGTTCGAGAAACTACTGATAACTCTTATCAGTAAATCTCGACAACCGTGGTCAGGGATTTGTTGTTATGGACGATCAAGCATAGAGCGACATCAACTCTCTATACTGAGAGAGACGAAACCCCTCCTATCGTTCACTGCCTCTATGTGATTTGGGACTGTACCTAAAATCCACATGTTTGCACGATTCAGTAGAGCCGTGGTAAGGAAGAAATCAAAGCACAGTGGGAATCTCACAAGACACTATGATGATCTCGGGTCTACAGACTAACATGTACAAGTATCACCAGAGAACTGCTATCTGACAATAGGTATATATACCATCTAGGAGTTCTCAGCGAGTCCTGTTTGGTGTACCCATTCTCCAATGAGAACCTGTGTACAATCTTTGATGTCAAACACCAAGGGTTGTGGGATCAACCATCTCCCCCAGGGTCAAGAAACGTACACACTAGTCTACTCTGGTAATATCGATGCCCTGTCTCGATATACCCTCGACCAGGAACTATTAAACGATATGCTTATAGACTGCCCAGGCCCTACTAGTATGATCTACATCATAATCCTGGCAGCCAAGCATAATCCTAAAGGCTTCATCAACATGTATATAAAGATATGAAATACAACACATCACACGTTAAGATGAAGATAAAACAGATAGCATACTATCATTTCGAGCAAAGATTGTTTCTGTACATATACATGCCTAGCATCCTATATAATACAGGCCTCTAGGGCATACAAATCTAACAGATTTTGGGTACAGTCCCGAGTCATATGGAGGCAATGAGCGATATGAGGACTTTCGTCTCTCCCGGTATTGGGAGTTGATGTTGCGCTATACTCGATTGGCTATAACAGGAAGTCCCTGGCCAGGGCTGATGATGAGATTTACTGGTAAGTGTTATCAGTAGTTTATTGACCCGTTATGAGCCTCACATCGGCATGACTTATCAAGTTATTGGGTTCTGACGTTTACCACCCCCAAACTCGATATGTGGCATATCAGACGAAGAGAGCGGACTGTACGGTAATGTTGTTTACTGGATTCACGCGAGTATGGATAAGCTTGCTTGTTGATCTTTTGATCGCTCAATACCTGGGTAGCCGTTACGTCCAGCTAGTACTGTTGACGGCTTGTGGGTGACTGATATGATTATTACCTACTGCTGGCGTATTGACGAGTCTTTAGAGTCCTACACAGAGGTTTCCTGGCTCAAGCGAAACGAAGTAGGTCACATATGTGATATGTGCGGGACCGAGATTAGTGTATGTGATACCTTATTATAATCTCGCGATATATGATATCAGTCGGTTATATAAGATATAGTCGGGTTATTGAAACATGTGTTGATTCGATAAGTTGATATAAATGATATTAGTCGGTTATATGTGATATAGCCGGATTATTAAATCAAGTGTTGATTTAATAATTTAATATATAATTAAATATTTGATATATTAATATATATTAACTAATATTAGCTCACTTAAGAATTTCTTTTCTACTAATACATTTAAATATATATGTGATATATATTAATGTATTTATTTATGTGTCATGCTAAATGATACATTGGACTTGGGTGTATGAGACTCATACCTAACTAAAGATAATTTGGGTGATTAATTATTAAGAGATAAATCAAAATTAGGTGGAAATTGACATGGTTTAAGATTCTTGTGGAAGCATGTAGAAACCTTGACTTAGTCCACTAATTTTGTTTTACTCTAGATATTTATTAACCTAACCATTATCTTTAGCCATGGTTAAGTCTCTACAAATATGATTTGAGATTTTTCTCACCCATGGTTGATCACTTGTTCATCTTCTTCATCTTCTTCATTGCTCTTTAGCTCTTGAGTGAGGTGAAAAAGAAAGAGAGGAAAATAATTCTAAAGTGAGCAAAATTCATACTTCATCAATCTATACCAAACAAGCCATTTAGTATAGGTTGTTTACTTCACTAATTCCTCAATTAGTGAAGAGGTAGCTTCAGTTAGAGATTCCTCAAGGTAGGTCATCTTCTGCCACGAAGATCTTTGAGCAAGCTCGTTCCTTTCGTCTAGTGGAGCCTAAGGAGAGTCCAGAAGACCACTACTTGGAGCTAAGGGACTACTACACGGAGCTTTAGAAGTGAAGGACCAGTCTACAAATGTTGTATTCCTAGTTCACTTACTGTATAGTTTGTTTACATGCTTTAAATGTTAGTTATGTATATGCCCTAGAGGCCATTGTTGTACATATGATGTATATTATAATGGATGCTTGGATATATATAGTGAGGACTTTCTTGCTCGACATGAGAGTATGCTATCTGGTTTCACTTTGTCTTAACATGTTGACTTGTATTAGTTTACTCTCTTGCTCTCACATGTTGATAAAGCCCTTAGGATCTGTACTCGACTACTAGGACTATGATGAGATCATACTACTGGGGCCAGGGTAGTCTACGAATACATCCTATAACTGTTCCTAGTCGAGGGTGTATCGAGACAGGGCAATGATACACCAAAGCAGACTAGCGTATACGCATCTTGACCAATATGATGGGCGATGGATGATCCCATATCCATCGGTGTTTGACATCAAAGATGGTGTACGAGTGCTCAGTGGAGACTGGGTACACTGAACGGACTCATCGAAAACTCCTAGATGGTATTATACCTATCGTCAGATAGCAGTTCTCCGGTGACACTGGTACAGGTTAGTCTGTAGACCCGAGATCGTCATAGAGTCTTGTGTGATTACCACCGTGCTTTGATTTCCACCTTACCACGTCCAAGAGGTTGTGCAAAACGGTGGCTTTTGGGTACAGTCCCGAATCACATGGAGGCAATGAGCTATAGGAGGGGTTTCGTCTCTCTAGGTATTTGGGGTTGATGTTGCGTTGTATTCGATTGGCTATAACTTGAAGTCCCTGGCCAGGGCTGATATGGAGATATACTGGTAAGTGTTATCAGTAGTTTCTCGACCCGTTATGAGCCTTACATCGACATGACTTATCGGTTACTGGGGTCTGACGTTTACCACCCTAGACTAGATATGCAACATATCAGTCGAAGAGATCGGACTGTATGGTAGTGTTACTGAATGGATTCGCAGGAGTATGTACATGCTTGCTTGTTGATCTTATGGTCGCTCAATACCCGGGTGGCTGTTATGTTTAGCTGACCGCTTGCAGCTTGTAGGTGTTTGATATGATCATCACCTACTGCCGGCGTATTGACGAGTCTTTAGAGTCCTACATAGAGGTTTCCTGGGTCAGGCAAAACGGAGTAGGGGCACATATGCGATATGTGCGGGACCGAGATTAAAACGATATGTGATACCGTATTCTATTCTCGCGATATATGATATCAGCCGGTTATATGTGATATAGCCAGGTTATTGGATCAAGTGTTGATTCGATAAAATGATATATATATATATATATTATATGCTCACTTAAGTATTTATTATTCTTACTTATGATACTTTTAACATATATGTGATATATGTTTATTGTATTGTTTTCTTTTGTTGCATGAATATTATTTATGTGATATATAATATTGTAACATGCAACATATATGTATGAGAATTATACCATGCTATATGTAATGTTTGGGTTTAAATATCTAAGTAATTCAAATTTTGGAAATAAGTCATGGATGAAGCTTCATGAAGCTTGTAGATTACCATTGACCAAGTCCACCGTTTTTGTTTTGCTTTAGATATTTCTAACCCAACCATGACACATAGCCATAGTTAACTCTCTACAATGGTTAAGGATGATATACCTGACCCATGGTTGCATTTCTAACCTCAATCTCATTCATTCTTCTTCTTCTTCCTCATTCTCATTTTGCTTTCTATCTTTTGAGATCAAGAAGAAAATAGTGAGAAATTAAATAATAAAGTGAGAAAAATTCCTACTTCATCATCCTCTTCTATACTAGCCATATAGATTAGTGTGTTAGCTTCACTAATTCATAATTAGTGACGTCATAGCTTGAGTTCGTGTTTCCTCGAAGTAGATCATCTTGGATTTCGAAGTCTTCAAGCAAGCATGGATCATTCGACTTGTGGAGCCTCTCTAAAGTCCGGGAGTTCATGGATCATGGCGAAGGGACTACTACTCGGAACTTATGAAGCAAAGGAACAGACTACAAAGGTTGTAATTCCTTTCTCTTAGATGTAATGTTGTTTACATGCAAAGATAACCCTAATTCTCTAGTTCGATTACTTGGTTGGTTTGTTTAGCACCCCAAAAATAATAATATCGCTTGTTTGATGCTTGCCAAAACCTTGCTAAGGTGATAAGCTAACCCTACTGTGGTATCAGAGCCAAACTAAAGTTTTAGGCGTTGTCTAGACGAAATTTAAAGTCCGATTGAACCCGGAAAACCCAAACAAGACCCCTTCTCTGGAAATTTTTTCAAAAGTTGAAATTTTTCATATTAAAAATACTCATAAAATCATGCAGGGAATTCTATGGACCTACCTGAAGAACGAGTCCCTAACACGCTACAGTGACCGCGAAACCGCGGCCAAAACCTGGTTTTGGCGGCGGTTCCGTGACGCCACTGTGCAGGCTTGGGACGGACCCTTCAGCGACGGTCCGTAGGTGATAGGGCATGCTTCTGGGAATTTTTATTTTCTGCTCAAGTGTTGAGCTCACTGGGGTATTTTGGGAATTCGTTGAATCGATCGAATTGTGTATCTTCGCCTAGATATTTGTGTTGTGATACAATATGTGGAATTCATTTAGTTAGGCATGAAATCCGTAATATGTGATATTTCGGGTTTACGATGTCTAAAGAGATTGTGGATTCCAAATATTGTAGTTTTACATTTTCTTTTCTGCGACCGTACGTGTAATATGTGCTATATCGCCGTTTTCGTCGCTATAGATCGACGACAATTGTGATAGGCATATTTACTTACGTTGATGACATGTGTTGTTATGTATTGCTGCGATATGTTGTATTGGATCGTCGTGTTTTGAATAGCCGAGGGTTTTATGTGAGATGAGGGTTTTTATTTTCTTTTATGTAAAATTCATTTTTATGTAATATTCTTTTATTGGGGCACTTCCGGGTTGAGGATGATGTCACCATTGTATATAATTTACTTTTCCGCATTAGAATAGACCCAAGGCAGAGAGCACAAGTAACCGGGTTGTAGGGTCCAGTGGGAGGCCCTCTCGAGGAGTCGAGACCGGGTCTCCTAACCCTAGAATTGGCAGGGTTACTTGCCGCTCTCGTAGGGGTATAGGGATGTGGGTTTGGTTATTCATCGCGACTGTGGAATCCGTGTTTTATACAGGCTCAAAATAAAGCACGGACGTCCTAATATATCCAATATTTCATATGTTGACTTCTGCTGCAATGTTCTGTGATGAGATCATATTACTGCTTGAGTTGAATACTTATACTATATATATGTTGATATATAAATATTACTGCTTTTGTCTCTTCTGTGATTCTTAGAACGCTTAAATGATGGGATTTATTAATGAGATTAATAAAAGTAAAGAAACCTAAAAGATGTTGTAGAATCAAATTTTCAAAAAGGGTAGCTACAGTTTTTGCTTTGCATAGTGGTATATATGATATACCCTGCACCTTATTCGATGAGGAAAGAGTCGAGATCCCTTCACCGGGAGTGACCACTTTAGCAAAACTGGCAGATACTATGAACTCACGGTTTGGTTTTTGATTGCTTCTATTGTTCTTGCTTTGCACCGCGGTATTTATGAAATATCATGCACTTTATTCGATAAGGAAAGAGCCGAGATCTCATCACTGGGTGTGACCTCTTTAGCGAAACTAGAAAAGCCTCAAAAACACTCTTTTTAAAAATCACTTGTTCCTACAACGATATCAAGTTCATTACGCTCATGGTTTTCAGAAAAACCTGCGTAGCCCTACGTCATTTCAGATAAAGACTATTTAGTATTTGTGCTGCGTTTGTTGGCCTTTGTTAAGGCGTAGTGTGCGGTAGCTGACTAGTACTTATCTGCTTAAGCATGTGATGCGATTGGATTAGGGTAGTCGTACGACCTTGTTGGCCTTTGTCAAGGGTCGTACGGGTGGGTTTATTTCAATCAAGATACGACGGGTTGAACTTGACTAGCTTCCTATGGTTTGTTGGCCTTTGTCAAGGTCATAGGGGGTTAGGGGTAAAAGCATTATCGGGAATTTCAAATGTTGAAATTTGCAATGAGATTCTATACCTTCTATGAGATAGATGGATCCCGATACCCGCTGCGAGTAAAAGTTACTCCTGGGATAATTTTACACGGGACAATTAGCCGATCAAGTAGGTGTCTAGAAAGGTGTTAACGGGGTTATGCCTCTGGGAAAACGAGGTTTATTCTAATTAGTTCTGTGCGAAAGCACGGGGAACCTCCCTCAAAGTACCAACACTGATCTGGCTGAAAGATTGACGAACTTGTAAGGTGTAATTAATCCCGGCTAATCTTACCTTTTAGGGTTTGAAGGAAGATTTGATTAAAACAGTGGGAGCCATCCTGATTAGATAAGATAATAACCAATCTAATCTTGCAAGAGCGCACGCTAAAGTGTTTTATTCTCTCTCTCTCCAGGTAGCGACCATGTCAGGCCTTAATCAAGATAATAATATGGATGTATTGACTAAACCCGCTTGTTATACTGAGTAGGGGAACGTTGGTCTCGCTCCCACTTATAATTGTTATAAGTCCGAGCAGGGAATAGGAGAATATCTGGATTCTCACGCCACCCAAATGAAGAATAAGCATGTTGATGCATCTTCTTCTGGTGTGTTAGTTACCGAGAATTGTTTCTCAGTTCACTCTACGTCCTGGGCATTAGATACCGGATCAGGATCCCACATATGCAATATATTGCATGGGCTAAAGAAAGTTAGAGAACTGGGAATGGGTGATCATTCCGTAAGAGTAGGGAATGGTGCAAATGTTGCAGCCAAAGCAGTTGGCGAATATCACCTTGTATTACCAAGTGGTAATAAATTGATTCTGAACGAATGCTATTATATACCGAACATGATATGCAACATTATATCAGTTTCTTTATTAAGCAAAGAAGGATATAATTTTGTAATACAGGATAATGTTATGAACATCTTCATAAATCAAAAGTTGATTGGATCAGGCTCGTTACATAATGGCATATACGTTCTAAATCAAAACACAGTTCTTAATATACAGAACACACACAAGAGGAAGAGTTCAGAAATGAACGAATCCTTCTTGTGGGATTGTAGACTAGGTCATATCAATGCGACACGACTAGCTAAGTTACATAAAGATGGATATTTGAATCCATTCAAATTTTTATCTTATGACACTTGCCAGTCATGTCTCAAAGGCAAAATGACCAAAACTCTGTTTAGTGGACACAGAGAAAGAGTTACGGAACTCTTAGGACTGATACATAATGATGTATGTGGTCACATGTCTACACATGCCAGGAACGGTTCTTCCTACTTCATTACATTCACTAACGATCTCTCAAGATACGAACATGTGTTCCTGCAGAAACACAAGTCTGAAGCTTTTGAGAAATTCAGGGAATATAAGCATGAAGTAGAGAACCAAACGGGCAAAAGTATTAAGATCCTTCGATTTGATCGAGGAGGAGAATACTTGAGCAATGAGTTCATGGATTATCTAAAAGAGAATGGGATTCTCTCTCAGCTTACTCCTCCCTATCCACCACGGCGGAACGGTGTATCGGAGCGGAGGAATCGCACCCTATTAGATATGGTGCGCTCTATGATGAGTACTGCTGAGTTACCTATTTCCTTTTGGGGTCATGCGCTTGAGACAGCGGCATAACTTTTGAATCAAGTTCCGTCTAAATCAGTACCTACCACACCATATGAGATATGGAGTGGGAAGGGACCATGTCTTAAACGTGTTAAGATATGTGGTTGTCCGGCCTATGTTAGAACACAAAATCCGGACAAACTCGAGGCACGGTCAGTTCTTTGTAAGTTTGTGGGATATCCTAAACATTCACATGGATATCTTTTCTACCACGACGAGGAACAAAAGGTGATTGTTTCTCGACATGCCACCTTTTTAGAAAAAGAATTTCTTTTAAAAGAAATTAGTGGTGAAGTGGTAGAGCTGGAAGAAGTTCCAGCACCACAAACTACAACTGAAGATTTAATGGAACCAGATGATTCTGTAGTTTACAACGAACCCCAGCCTCTCCGCCGATCTAGTAGGGTTCCTCGTCCACCTGAGAGATACTGCGGTTTTCTCATAGACGGTGGGAGCGAGGATTGCATCATTGAAGATGATGACCCAGCTAGCTTCGAGCAGGCCATCACGAGTGGGGACTCTGTGAAATGGCTGGATCCAATGCGATCTGAGATGGAATCCATGTACACCAACAAAGTATGGACTTTGGAAGTTGCTCCTGAAGGGGTAAAACCCATTGGGAGCAAATGGATCTTTAAGAAGAAACTTGGTGTAGATGGAAAAGTTGGGACTTGTTGCAAAGGGTTTTCGTCAACGACCATGTGTGGATTATGATGAAACCTTTTCTCCAGTGGCTATGCTTAAGTCCATCCGGGTCCTACTTGTCATTGCTGCATACCATGACTATGAAATCTGGCAAATGGATGTTAAGACCGCCTTTCTAAATGGTAATTTAGAGGAGTGCGTGTACATGACTCAGCCAGAGGGCTTCGTAGACAGTGGGAGCAGCGGGAAGGTCTGCAAGATGCTTAAATCCATCTACGGGTTAAAGCAGATATCGCGGAGTTGGAACATCTGTTTTGATGTGGTAGTCAAAGAGTTTGACTTCATAAAAAACATAGATAAACCTTGTATATACAAGAAAGTGGCAGAGAGTAAGGTTGTCTTCCTCGTATTGTATGTGGATGACATACTCTTGATAGGAAATGATGTTCCTATGCTGCACTCGGTCAAGCTCTTCTTATCACAAAGATTCTCAATGAAAGATCTAGGTGATGCCTCGTGTATTTTGGGAATTAAGATCTATAGTGATAGATCTAGACGGATATTGGGATTGTCCTAATCCAGGTACATTGACACCGTACTAAAGAGTTTTAGTATAGAAGAATCCAAGCGTGGGAACTTACCCACGATCTCTGGACTCACTCTCTCCAAAGAGATGTCTCCTAAGACTGATTTGGAGAGAGCTCGCATGCAAGGGATACCCTATGCTTCGGCAGTAGGCTCTATCATATACGCGATACAATGTACCAGACCTGATGTAGCATACTCACTAAGTGTAGTGAGTAGGTATCAAGCAGATCCTGGAGAGAATCACTGGACAGCTGTGAAGAACATTTTCAAGTACTTGAGAAGGACTAAAGAGATGTTCTTGGTGTATGGTAACGGAGAACTCCAGGTGGAGTCCTTTACCGATTCGAGCTTCCAAAGTGGTAAGGACGACTCTAAGTCGTACTCGGGATTTGTCTTTACCCTAAATGAATGGGCGGTTTGTTGGAAGAGTTCCAGACAGGAAACCGTGGCATACCCGACGATGGAGGCTGAATACATCGCTGCCAACGATGCTTCCAAAGAGGCTGCCTGGATAAAGAAGTTCATCAATGAACTTCGTGTGGTTCCGTCCATTGAGCATCCAATACCTCTGTATTGTGATAACAATGGAGCTGTGGCTTTGGCCAAGGAACCCAGGTCCCATCAGAGATCCAGGCATATTCTAAGGCGGTATCACCTGATCCGGGAGATAGTTGATCGCCGGGAGATCGAGGTCAGGAGAGTTGATACGAAGGACAACACTGCGGATCCACTCACGAAGTCCATACTCCAGATATATTTTGAGAGACTCTTCAGGTTGTTGGGTATGAGATACTGCAACAGCTGGCCTTAGTACAAGTGGAAGATTGTTAGTTATGTATATGCCCTAGAGGCCATTGTTGTACATATGATGTATATTATAATGGATGCTTGGATATATATAGAGAGGACTTTCTTGCTCTACATGATAGTATACTATCTGGTTTCACTTTGTCTTAACATGTTGACTTGTATTAGTTTACTGTCTTGCTCTCGCATGTTGATAAAGCCCTTAGGATCTGTACTTGACTACTAGGACTATGATGAGATCATACTAGTGGGGCCAGGGTAGTCTACGAGTACATCCTATAACTGTTCCTAGTCGAGGGTGTATCGAGTGTTAGTTATATGTATGCCCTAGAGGCTATTACTATACATAGGATGTATATTGTAGTGGATGCTTGGACATATATAGGGATGACTTTCTTGCTCGATATGATAGTTTGCTATCTGGTTAATCTTTAGCTTAACGTGTACACTGATTGTCTCTCTGTTACATGTTGGTAAAGCCCTTAGGATGTGTACTTGACTACCAGGACTATGATGCGGATCATACTAGTGGGGACATGGTAGTCCATAAGTACGTCCTTCAAAGTCCCTAGTCGTGGATGTATCGAGACGGGGCATCGATATACCAGAGTAGACTAGCGTATACCTTCTCGACCCATACAGATGGGCGATGGATGATCCTATATCCATTGGTGTTTGACATCAGAGATGATATACGGGTGCTCAGTGGAGATTGGGTACACTGGACGGACTCGCCGAGAACTCCCAGATGGTATTATACCTTACGTCAGATGGCAGTTCTCTGGTGACACTAGTACAGGTTAGTCTGTAGACCCGAGATCGTCATAGAGTCTTGTGTGATTCCCACTCTGCTTTGATTTCCATCATACCACGTCCAAGAGGGCGTGCAAAAAGGTAGCTTTTGGGTACAGTCCCGAATCACTGTAAGTCCATGTTGCCCACCCCGGTGCTTGCGGGGAGGCGGAAAACGGAATAAAAATCGGATTTTTACTACTCTAGGCAACATAGACTAGACAAAGTCGAGATCTTTTCTAAACAAAACTAGCTAAAAGCTACCTGATTTAGCTATAGGGTAGAAAGGTTATACCTTGGGCTTTATGTCCTTCTCTCCTTGCTCCTTGGAGTGGTAGAAAGGGATCACCTTGTCGCCTTCTCTAGTGGAAGAAGGATCCACCCGAGAGCCTCAACCTTTGGCTTCAACTTCAAGCTAGAAGTAACTAAGGTGCTAGATGTGCTAATCCTAGAACCCTAGATGAGAGTATAGATTACCTAGAAGAGGTTTTCTCAAGCTCAAGTGTTTCTCAACACATGAGAGGGGAGAACTTGAGAGAGAGGAAGAGGAGGAGAGAGAATGAATATGATAGAATGAGAGAATAATGAAGCATTCTCACATATATGTGTGAATTATTGTAAATTGATAATTAGTGAAATAATTGTCATGGCTTAATCAAGACATGACCATTATCATTTCATATTTAATGCTAATTGCAAGGATCAAAGAGCATCTTTTATATGGAATGATGATGGTCAAAGTGTCAACCTAGCTCAACAAGTCAAGAGTGGTCAAATAGTCATCAACCCTAACCATGCACAATTATATATAACTAATATCAATTAACCATAATACATACATAAGCATTAGGGTTAGCAAAATGACAATGGTCATTAACCCTAATCAAAGTCCTCTCCCTCTGTCTCAATCAACTGTGCATACGCACCCGTATTCGTGATCCGAGGAACACGAATACAATGAGATAAAACCAATCCCAAATCATATACTAGGATCTGGCTTAAACCAAAGCCCGCTAGTATAAGCTGTCCGGACAGCAAACGTGCACAAGTGCGCGGATGTGAACGAACCCTGTCACAAAACCATGCGACCTCTACTCATTTTGCCTAAAGGCGAATAGCTCTCTATGTGGGACTCTAAAACTCGACACTACGCTGGCAGTGGGTTTAACCACAGACCGCAAGCGGCACTAGCTGTACGTAACGGTCCCTAGGTAGATGCCGGTAAGAAGACTGACGAGGTGACCCCATCTGAACTCCTACTGAGCCTGTATGTGACAGTCTCCGTACAGTCCGGTCTGTTCGTCTGATACATATCATGGCGGGCCTAGGGGGCGGTGAACGTCAGTCCCCTAATAGCTGTACAAGTCGTGTCGGAGTGTATCCCAGAACACCCTGAGATAACACTGGAAACCTACCAGTATATCTCGCTTGCCCTGGCCAGGGACTACTTGTGTAATGGCTCTCCTGGACACAGCGCGATGTCAACCCCCAATACCGGGAGAGGCGAATCCTGTCTAACCGTCACTGCCTCCAAGTGCTTCGGGATTGCACCCAAAAACTACCTGTTTGCACGACTCCTTTGAACCGTGGTAGGGTAGTAATCAAAGTGCAGTGGGAACACACTCGATGCGAAGTGACAGTGTCAAGTCAGCGGACTAAGCTGTACTCATGTCACCTGGGAACTGATAACTGACGATAGGTATAATACCAACCAACAGTTCCCGACGAGTCCTGTCCAGTGTACTCGTAACCTAACGAGCACCCGCATACTATCTCAAGTACGACGTACTGACGGCTGTGGGACAGACCGTCTCCCATGCTGGGATAAGAAGCGCATACGCTAGTCTACTCCGGAGTATCGATGCCCTGACTCGATAGTCCAACGACTAGGGACCTGTATAAGGATGTGCTTATGGACTACCCAACCCCCACGAGTGTGAGCGCCACCACAACGCTGGTAATCAAGCAAAGATCCTAAGGGCTCTACTAATATGTATATAAGCGATATGCTAAAAGAAACACATGCACATATTGAAGTAGAGACAAACCAAGTAGCATACTACCATTTCGAGCAAGATTGTATATACAACTGTGAATATCCCAAGCTTCCATCAAGTAATATACATACTAGTATGATACAGTAATGGCCTCCAGGGCATATACACTAACAATCTCCTACTTGCACTAAGGCCATGTACTGGCGTATCGAAGACCTGTCATCTCGATCAGCCGCTCGAACTGAGTCTGGGGTAGGGCCTTCGTGAGTGGATCTGCAGTGTTGTTCTCCGTATTTACTCTCTTCAACTCGATCTCCTGGCGATCTATGATCTCCCTGATCAGGTGGTACCGCCTCAAAATGTGCCTGGACTTCTGATGGGACCTGGGTTCCTTCGCTAAAGCTATAGCTCCGTTGTTGTCGCAATACAGCGGTATTGGATCAACAATGGTAGGAACCACCTGAAGCTCCGTGAGGAACTTCTACATCCAGACAGCTTCCTTTGCGGCATCGCAAGCAGCTATGTACTCCGCTTCCATAGTTGAGTCAGCAACGGTCTCCTGCTTGGAACTCCTCCAGTAAACCGCCCCTCCATTGAGGGTAAAGACATAACCCGACATGGACTTGGAGTCATCCTTGTCACTCTGGAAGCTGGAGTCAGCAAAGGCCTCGAGCTGGAGGTCTTTTCCGCCATACACCAAGAACATCTCCTTAGTCCTTCTCAGGTACTTGAGAATGTTCTTTACCGCTATCCAGTGTTTCTCCCCTGGGTTTGACTGATACCGGCCTACAACGCTCAATGCGTATGCTACATCTGGTCTGGTACTTAACATCGCATACATTATAGAGCCTACCGCAGAAGCGTAGGGTATAATAGACATGCGATCCCTCTCCAAATCAGTCTTGGGAGACATCTCTTTGGAGAGGGTGATCCCATGACAAGCCGGTAAATTACCGCGCTTGGAATCTTCCATACTGAACCTTTTCAGTATGGTGTCAATGTACCTTGACTGTGAAAGTCCCAACATCCTCTTAGATCTATCATGAAAGATCTGGATCCCTAGAATGTAGTTGGCATCGCCCAGGTCCTTCATGGAGAACCTCTGTGACAAGAATCCTTTGACTGACTGTAGCATAGGAATATCATTTCCTATTAGGAGAATGTCATCCACGTACAAGACGAGGAATACCACAGTTCTCCCTACAATTTTACTGTAAATGCATGGTTCATCTGGGTTTTTGATAAAGTCGAATTCTTTGACAGTATCATCAAAGAAGATGTTCCAACTCCGCGATGCCTGCTTAAGTCCATAAATGGACTTGAGCAACTTGCACACTTTACCGCTGCTCCCACTCTGAATGAATCCCTCCGGCTAATCCTTATAGACGCACTCTTCCAAATTTCCATTTAGGAAAGCCGTCTTTACGTCCATCTGCCAGATTTCATAATCGTGGAAGGCAGCTATAGCAAGAAGGATCCGAATGGATTTCAGCATAGCCACTGGAGAAAAGGTCTCGTCATAGTCCAAACCAGGTCTTTGACGAAAACCCTTTGCAACAAGTCTAGCTTTATAGGTCTCAACCTGCCCATCTACACCAATCTTCTTTCTGAAGATCCATTTGCAGCCTACGGGTTTTACCCCTTCAGGAGCAAAGTCCAAAGTCCAAACTTTGTTGGTGTACATAGACTCCATCTCGGCCCGCATTGCATCCAGCCATTTTACCGAGTCGCCGCTCTGAATGGCTTGCTGGAAGCTTGTAGGCTCACCATAATCCATGGTGCAATCCTCTCTATCCCCGTCTATGAGAAAACCGTAGTATCTCTCAGGCGGATGAGACTGCCTACTACTCCTGCGGAGTGGCGCAGGGATGTCCGGTTCTCTTGAAACTTCTGGTTCTTCCAAGCTTTTAGTAATATCTTGTGGTTCTGGAATTTCTTCCAGTTCTATTGCGCTTCCACTTATCTGATTTTCTAAAAATTCAGTTTCCAAGAAGTGGGCTGTAACGTTTTGAAAATCGTTTCGGTGAAATTAGTGTTAATGGTTTTGGGGGTATAATATGTATCTTTTTCTTTCCACACCCACACTCAAACTCCACATTTTTCCTCCCCTCCTTGGCTGAATTTCAGCAGCCCCATGTTGTTTCCCCCTCACTTTCCCCACTTGAATTGTTAAAAGAAAAGAAAAGAAAAGAGAAGAAATGAAATGAGAGTGGACTTTGACTAGGGTTGACTTGATATCATTTTTCCCCACTTTCTCCACCTCACTCTCTCTCCTCTCCCCCTCAATTCCAGCCGACCCTCCCTCCAACAGCAGCCCCCCAATTTTATCCCTTCATTTCTCATCAAAAACTTCATCAATTTGCCCCAAAAATCAAGTTAAAACCTCAAAAATTCTCCAATCCAACTCTTACCCATTATTTCTTTGCCCAAGCTAGCATGGATCTTGGAGGAAATTTGGCATTTTGGAGGCTATGATCTTCATGTTGATCTCTTGATCATGAGGTATGAAGATTTATCCATATTTGTTAGTTGTTAGTTGAATGTTTAAATCAAACTTAATTAGGTATTTTAAAATATATATATATAAATAGGTTTTGAATTCAAGTTTGGAAATTCAAGTGGATGGTTTTAGATTATAGTTAGGGTTTTGTTGTATGATTATGGTTGCAAGTGGAATTCTTTTTTTGTGGAATGTGAAACATAATCAAATTGTTAGTTTGCAAATTGTTAAGTTGGAATTGTAATATTTAAGCTATTTTGCTTACTAGATTTTTGGAAAAACGGCTTTTAAAGTGAATTTGGGGTTTTTGTGAGTTTTAACCTATTTTATATTAAAATTAGTGTTCGTGAATGTGCAAATGAGTGTATTTGGGTTTTTCTCGATGGTCTGGCGTTTGTACGCCGATGTCGAGGGTTTTTGGGTTGATTTGTGGAAGCAACCATAGGTTTTGACCTATGTGGGATTCGTGTGTCATTTTGGTCATGAGTCGGATTTTAATGCGATACGGTGCGTTATGATATGTAGGTACCCCATGTGGACTTCGAGACGACAAGCAAGCGCGTGGCGACGTCAGCACCGGCGAGCGAGGACCAGGTGAGTAGATTTATATCTACGGGGAGAAGTCGGGTGGATGGCGTATAGCACCCCCGCAGTCCGTGGTGGTGTATACGGATGCGTATACACACCAACAGTTATTATATGTTATTTGGGATTAATAACGATGTTTAGGATGGATATTGGTGTGTTGGATTATTTTAGAGTTGCGAACCCTAGGGTAGTGTTGCACTACACATACACGCATACATACTTGCATACATTCCTATTTATATGTGCTCATGGGATTCTATATAGTTATGTGATCACATGGGTATGGGACTATGTGTTCACATACGGATTTGAGGAGGATACTTGGGATTGAGGTGAGTCGAGGAGATTTGTTTTGTGGTTGTGATAGCGGTGATATGGCAGGATTCGTACTTGAGGTACGTCCTGGTGTTATAGCGGATCTTGGGACGACGATACGGGTGAATAGTGTTATAAATAAATGGTCGTCATGTGATCGTGGTATGAGGCATGATATGCTAGGATATTGATATTAGGCCGTATAGGGCGATGTATACCCCCTTTGATGATGATATGTGCTGACGATATCGGTTTGTACGAGATTGTCGATCTGTAGTCAGATCATGAGTATATTGAGGATATTAGTATTGTACTAGACATAGGTCAGTACCCTAGACTATGATCTTGAATAAAGAGGATACCAGAGGAATGGTGTGAGGAATATGATATTGACCCGTACCTAGATTTCGGGATGCCGTACGACGGATTTACGTACGAGCTATATCTTGATGATTGATCCGCACTCTTGACTTGGGATGTCTGATTGTAGATATGGTATCGGATATGATATTATTGAGGCGGGATCACCGACTAATATATATACAGGTATGTATATGGATCGACTCAGATGTTAGGCGGTTTCCTTACCTGTAGTACAGCTTGTTAGCTTAGCCCTTTAGTTTAGTTTAGTTGTTAGATTAGATTCGATTCTTACCTATTTCAAAAACTAACGAATCGTGGGTATTTTAAAAGACAGCCCAAGGGATCCTACGGATATTTCAAAAGACGTATCTTTTCATAAAAACACCGTAGCCCCTATTTTCAAAACCCCATGATTCGTGTTATTTCAAAAGGCACCATTTGTAGGACTTATATTAGATTAATGCAGGTTAGTTACAGTTGCGTCTAGTATTCAGCTCCCGCTTATTATTGTGGTTCGCTTCGCATCGCATACTTATGTTATAATTTCTTATTGCAATGTTGATATCATATTGTTAGGACACCAGCACCATTACCGATGATGCGTATGTACCACGTACACTTACTTGCCGGCTCACACACATCTTCATCGGTAATTGCCATGTCACGTACACCTTAGAAAATATTATTGCTTGACTTAGCTTGTTAGTTAGTAATTTGACATGATATTAGTGTACCTGCCTTATATGCCAGCTTAACATTGTAGTTATTACTTGTCACTTCATGCATACTGTTATTCATTGTTATGCCTATATTCATGGTTTTACATGCTATTGATGATTTGGATTCGGATTTCCATGAAATTTTCTGGATTTGGGGGGGGGGGAAACCGCAAAACTTATATAAACTGATTTCGCTCTTTTTAAATAAAAAGTGCGGTTTTTCCCATGATGTATGAGTCGTCCACCATGAGTTTGCTGATGGATTTCGAGACCCGATTTGAGGAGGCGGATGAACCGTTTCGGGTACATGGTGGACCCGGTAAGGTACCCCGGGGCAAGAAGCGCGTGATGATGATGATGTGAGCCTGGCAGGGGAGCACTACCTACCGGTGATTTTACCCGATGCGTCGGATATCCGGAGGATACCGTCGTGGTCTTGAGATGGATGGTAGGGGCCGGTCTGGACTGACGACGCCCTAGATATTATGATTGAGACATTGAAATTTTGAGATATTGAGGTACAGAGACTGTGATACAGAGATATCGAGATATTGGGATTACGTTTTGTGCCGATGCTAGGCACTGTTTTATGCTGATTTCATTATGATACCTCATTTTAAAAATACAAAGGAAATCTCACTAAATTATGAAAACAGTTCTTCATTTACATGTATTCTGTTTTCATGCATTCATACCTCATTCATATGATATATTGCAACCTGAGGCACTGACACGGGCACATGAGATTACACTCGGGTTAGATATTTACCCTAGCCTTGTTATAGGTTGCATGTTATATATATTGAGGATTTATTATGATCATTGACCTAGGTTGCGTTATTTATGCGATTTCTTTCCGTAGATGTTTTTCTATTCACGAGTTGGCAACTCACCCCCGTTGTGCCCCAGTTTCTTGCAGGTTTGCCGTACTGGTTTCTTTACGGCTTGCGGGCATAGTTTCCTTCGGGTGATTTACTAGTAGGTGGGTTTACTTGTATCGTACCCCCATTATATATCTTGTATATCATTATTCTGTTGTATCTAGAAGTTCCATCAACCAAACATGTATTTATTTTGAGATAGAGACCAGTGATGTTATTCCTTCGACCTTAGAGTCGCGCGTTATATTTCTGCGGTTTTCTTGTGGTTTTGAGTTTCCTTTTGAATTTTGATCCTCGCCGTTGGCGTTGTATATTATATTGCTTGTGTGGTTGTGACCGTCGATTGACGAAGAGCTAGCTCCCGCTTGGGGATGCCTTTTTATTGATTTCGTATACTATTCATGTTGTATCCCGTTTGGGGGCCAGTATTTACAAAGGAGACTCTGCCGAAATTTTCAGGAAATATTTGATGTTTTTTAAAAACGCATAATTCGGCTTATGCTATTAAAACTACTTGATTTAAATTGGTTTTCCTTCACTCTGCTACTTTTCTTGGTTTGGATTTCTGGGTTTTCGGCTTACTTAGATTACGTACGCCCCGAGACGTTTCGTAGTTTAAGTGCCGGTCATGTTCCGTACTTTCGGGACGTGACATGGGCATGCTGAGAAACAAAAACCTTTTGTTCCTCTGCGGAATAGAAAAGATACCCCCTGGAGTTCTTTGGGTATCCTACAAACTTACACAGTACTGAGCGTGCCTCGAGCTTGTCCGCATGCTGCTTTTTTACAAAAGCTAGACATCCCCATGTCTTAAGGTACTTGAGACAGGGTTTCTTCCCACTCCACATCTGATATGGGGTGGTAGGCACAGTCCTTGTTGGAGCCTTGTTCAAGAGATATGCAGCGGTTTCTAGCGCATAACCCCAGAAGGATCGCGGCAACTCAGCCTTACTCATCATGGAACGAACCATATCCAATAGGGTTCGATTCCGCCTTTCCGATACACCGTTATGTTGTGGTGTGTATGGAGGAGTAAGCTGAGAGAGAATTCCATTCTCTTTTAAGTAGCCCAGAAACTCGGCACTCAAGTATTCACCACCTCGATCAGATCTCAGTGTCTTAATACTTTTGCCTGTTTGTTTTTCAACTTCATTCTTGTATTCTTGAAATTTCTCAAAGGCCTCGAATTTGTGCTTCATCAAGAAGACATGCCCATACCTAGAGATATCATCTGTGAAAGTAATGAAGTATGAATAACCACTTCGCGCATGTGTAGACATTGGACCACACACATCACTATGTATGAGTCCCAAGAGCTCGCTTGCTCTTTCTCCGTGTCCAGTGAACGGAGTCTTTGTCATCTTTCCCATGAGACAAGATTCACAAGTGGCATAAGACTGATACTCGAACGGATTCAAGTATCCCTCTCTATGTAACTTTGTTAACCGTGTCTCATTAATGTGACCAAGTCTACAATGCCATAAGAAAGCCTGATTTGTTTCCGGAGACTTTCATTTAAGTGTGTTCTGGACACTGAAGATCTGAGCTTGATTCAATACGTATATTCCGTTTTGTAATGTACCTGACCCAATCAGAACTTTATTTAGGAGGATGTTAAGTACATCGCTTACAAAAGTAAAATCATATCCTTCCTTAGAAATTAAGAATACAGATATGATATTATAAGTCGCACCTGGTACATAAAAAAAGTTACGCAGAATCAATATCTGCCCAGTTGTCAGTCCTAGATGATATTCCCCTACGGATTCAGCATACTTACTCATTCCGTTAGCAACCCTGAGAGTCATATCACCTTTCCTGATAACCCTACGGTTTCTCAGAGCCTGTAACGAATTACAGATATGAGATCCTGATCCGGTATCCAATACCCAGGAAGTAGGGTTAACTGACATACAGTTCTCTATTACAAACACACCCGAAGCCGAAGCCACAACATGCTTCGAATTCTGGCTACTGGCTTTGCAAGCCCTGCAATCCTTCTGCCCATGTTCATTCCCGTAACAATAGGAACGTCCCTCTTTTACTGCATCCATTCCCGAAACTTCTGCCTTTCCCTTTCTTTCTACTTCCCTAGTTTCCTTCAGGGTAGTATGTAGAGACTGTTGAACTAAGTCAGCATCTGACCCGTTCTTCAACGTGGTCTTCAGGTCCGAGAGCTCAAAAGAGCTAGTCTCTGTAAGGACGTTGCCCCCTGCATATGACCCGATAGCCAACCTCGCTGGAAGCAATTCGTTCGAGGTCTCATATCTTGCGATACGAGATTGCTCTCCATATAAAACTTTGTTATGGAGGAAGATAGAGGCTGAGTCCATCTTCTCGTGCTGCCTCTGGTATATACCATCAACTGAGGCTAACACGAGGCACTTGGCTTTCGCACAATCTTCTTCCGATGTCCTACGGATATCAATATCCATGACAGGGGAAACTGGACCTGAGACGGCAGGGGTTGGATCAGTCAAGAGGTGTCCCAGCTTGTCCTGGGCAATGGACATCTGGACAGACCTTTGCCAGTCATAACAGTCAGATTCAGTCATTTTATTATCTAGATGTAACCTAGGTGCAGTCATTGGGTCGCTGCAATTAAGAGAGAGAGAAGAAAACACTTAGCATGATGCTCTTGCAAGTTTAGATTGGTTTTTAATTTATCTAAACAGGATGGCTCCCACTGTCTCTCGAATCCCTCCCCAAACCATAAAGGAAGGATTAGTCAGGATGAATCTCACCGTACAATACTTGCTTAACCGTTCAGCCAGGCCAGTGTCGGTACTTCGAGGGAGGTTTTCCAACGCTTTCGCGAAGTTCCTTAATTAAGTAACCTCTTTTCCCTGTGGGCGTAGCCCCGCTAACACCTTTCTAGACACCTACTAGGTTTATAGCATTGATCGTTAAGTGAGAGTTTTCCCGAGGTGTAGCATATACTCATAATAGGATCGGGATCCAAATATCATCGCGTGATAAAACCGAAGGAATCCTACCAGAATCATCACACTCCAAATGGTATGCAGCGCTCGCAAGTTTCAGTACTTATGAAACTCCCGATGTGGATTTTTGCCCCATGCTCTTATGACCTTGACGAAGGTCAACAAATCATAAGTCACATGTCAAGTTCTACTCGTCATTATCCAGGTTAATTTGAACCCACCCGTACATACCCTTGACGAAGGTCAATAAGGTAGTATGACTGTCCCAAACCAACGCATCTATCTATGCTACATATGAACACCCAACAGCTACCAATCACTATGCCTTGACGAAAATCAACAAACATAGCTTGAATACTATTGAATATCCATACGAAATGACGGAGGGCTACGAATGGTTTTGGCGAAACCGTGAACGTAGTGAACTTGATATAATCGATGGAATGAGATAGCTTTTAAAAGGAGTGGTTCAAGCTCCACATTTAAAAGTTTAGTTTTGAAAAGAACCGAGTGGTTTTCAAAGTGTTCCAATCGACTTTTACTTGGTTTATTTTCTTGCATTAGTTCTTTTAATGCGTCCCATCATTTAATCCTACCATTGCAGAAAACAACCAAAATATGACGTACGCTTATGCCATTCGCATTCGCCACGGGGCCCCGTCATCACCCGTTAGGTTACTTAACTAACGACAGAGCGGGGGCTGGGCTAGCGCGGCTGTAAAACATAAGCAACGCCTAAATAGTTATCATATATAAATATATAGCAATGATAGACATTACAGATCACAGATGAATACATTGGATATACTAGGAATCCACAATACGTTCGAGCCTGCAACGAAAAGCGGATTACACGGTCGCGGTGAATAGCCAATACCCCATCCAAGACCCCTACGGGTGCGGCAAACTACCCGCTAAGTACCCGAAGCGAAGCAACCTCCCTCAACACCGTGAGTAGGCCACTCGGCACTTCGAGATACCCGGTAGTTTGTGCACCCCCTCCATGGGTCTATCCTAGGAGCAAAAACAGTAAAAAGAATTATACAATGACGGCTACAACCCCGACCCGGTTGCGCGGCCAAACAAATAATAATACATCAATTTACATATTACATGAATGAAAGAAAAAGAGAAACACTCATCTCACATCCACCCCGGCTATTCACTCGCGACAATCCAACGCATTCATATACACATACAATCAACAAACACAGATCACAGATATGTATAACCCCCACTAATCGACTTATAGCGATTAGCAGACGTTCAATACATATAAACATCACAGATATAACCCAATAGTCAAAGTGTAGTGATGTTCGATAAAAAAATACAGATTTATAGGCCCCCGAATACAAATTTCTTTTCTAGAAAATTTGGGCACAAATAAACCATCTTAAAAATCCAAAAACCATGTCAGAAGAACACTGCACCAAACTCGATCCAGAACCGAGTCAACTCGGCCGCGGTTCCACGGCAATAGCTTGCTATTGCCGCGGAACCGCGGCGCTTTGAACGATCCACTGGACCGGGTTTGGTGAGTTTCTTAACAAAACCGTGAGACGATTTTTGAAGTATGATTTTTTATTTTTAGAGCAGAAATAATTTCAACAGAAACTTAGGGTTTTGATATTTAGGTTTTGCGATTTTTTCGATCAAACTTCCATACACTTTACTACCTAGCTAGTTTATGTTTAGTTAGGCTCTGATACCACTGTAAGTCGACGTTGCCCACCCCGGTGCTTGCGGAGAGGCGGAAAACGGAATAAAAATCGGATTTTTACTTCTCTAGGCAACATGGACTAGACAAAGTCAGGATCTTTTCTAAACAAAACTAGCTAAAAGCTAACTAGATTTAGCTATAGGGTAGAAAGGTTATACCTTGGGCTTTATGTCCTTCTCTCCTTGCTCCTTGGAGTGGTAGAAAGGGATCACCTTGACGCCTTCTCCAGTCGAAGAAGGATCCACCCGAGAGCCTCAACCTTTGGCTTCAACTTCAAGATAGAAGTAACTAAGGTACTAGAAGTGCTAATCCTAGAACCCTAGATGAAAGTAGAGATTATCTAGAAGAGGTTTTCTCAAGCTCAAGTGTTTCTCAACACATGAGAGGGGAGAGCTTGAGAGAGAGGAAGAGAAGGAGAGAGAATGAATATGATAGAATGAGAGAATAATGAAGCATTCTTACATATATGTGTGAATTATTGTAAATTGATAATTAGTGAGATAATTGTCATGGCCTAATCAAGACATGACCATTATCATTTCATATTTAATGCTAATTGCAAGGATCAAAGAGAATCTTTTATATGGAATGATGATGGTCAAAGTGTCAACCTAGGTCAACAAGTCAAGAGTGGTCAAATAGTCATCAACCCTAACCATGCACAATTATATATAACTAATATCAATTAACCATAATACACACATAAGCATTAGGGTTAGCAAAATGACAATGGTCATTAACCTTAATCAAAGTCCTCTCCCTCTGTCTCAATCAACTGTGCATACGCACACGTATTCGTGATCCGAGGAACACGAATACAATGAGATAAAACCAATCCCAAATCATATACTAGGATCTGGCATAAACCAAAGCCCGCTAGTATAAGCTGTCCGGACAGCAAACGTGCAAAAGTGCGCGGATGTGAACGAACCCTGTCGCAAAACCATGCGACCTCTACTCATTTTGCCTAAAGGCGAATAGCTCTCTGTGTGGGACTCTAAAGACTCGACACTACGCTGGCAGTGGGTTTAACCACAGACCGCAAGCGGCACTAGCTGTACGTAACGGTCCCCAGGTAGATGCCGATAAGAAGACTGACGGGTGACCCCATCTGAACTCCTACTGAGCCTGTATGTGACAGTCTCCGTACAGTCCGGTCTGTTCATTTGATATATCGCATGGCGGACCTAGGGGGCGGTGAACGTCAGTCCCCTAATAGTGGTACAAGTCGTGTCGGAGTGTTGCCCAGAACACCCTAAGATAACACTGGAAACCTACCAGTATATCTCGCTTGCCCTGGCCAGGGACTACTTGTGTAATGGCTCTCCTGGACACAGCGCGATGTCAACCCCCAATACCGGGAGCGACGAATCCTGTCTAACCGTCACTGCCTCCAAGTGCTTCGGGATTGCACCCAAAAACTACCTGTTTGCACGACTCCTTTGAGCCGTGGTAGGGTAGTAATCAAAGTGCAGTAGGAATACACTCGAGGCGAATTGACAGTGTCAAGTCAGCGGACTAAGCTGTACTCATGTCACCTGGGAACTGATAACTGACGATAGGTATAACACCAACCAACAGTTCCCGACGAGTCCTGTCCAGTGTACTCGTAACCTAACGAGCACACGCATACTATCTCAAGTACGACGTACTGACGGCTGTGGGACAGACCGTCTCCCACGCTGGGATGAGAAGCGCATACGCTAGTCTACTCCGGAGTATCGATGCCTTGTCTCGAGAGTCCAACGACCAGGGACCTGTATAAGGATGTGCTTATGGATTACCCAGCCCCCACGAGTGTGAGCGCCATCACAATGCTGGTAATCAAGCAAAGATCCTAAGGGCTCTACTAATATGTATATAAGCGATATGCTAAAAGAAACACATGCACATATTGAAGTAGAGACAAACCAAGTAGTATACTACCATTTCGGGCAAGATTGTATATACAACTGTGAATATCCCAAGCTTCCATCAAGTAATATACATACTAGTATGATACAGTAATGGCCTCTAGGGCATATACACTAACAATCACATGGAGGCAATGAGCGATAGGAGGGTTTTCGTCTCTCCCGGTATAGGGAGTTGATGTTGCGCAGTGCTCGATTGGCTATAACAGGAAGTCCTTGGCCAAGGCTGCTTTTGGGATTTACTGGTAAGTGTTACCAGTAGTTTCTCGACCCGTTATGAGCCTCATATCGACACGACTTATCGAGTTATTGGGGTCTGACGGTTACCACCCCTAGACGAGATATGCGACATATCAGACGAACAGACCGGACTGTACAGTAGTGTTACTCGTTGGATTCACAGGAGTGTGAGTGGGGTTGCTCGTTGATCTTCTGATCGCTCAATACCCGGGTGGCCGTTACGATTAGCAGACCGCTTGTGGCTTGTGGGTGTTTGATATAAGCATCACCTGCTGCCGGCGTATTGATGAGTCTTTAGAGTCCTACACAAGGGTTTCCTGGCTCAAGTCAAACGAAACAGGAGCGTATATGAGATATGTGCGGGACCGAGAATAATACCAGTATGTGATACTGTATTCTATTCTCGCGATTTGTGACATTGATCGGTTGTATGCGATATAGCCGGGTTATCGGATCAAGTGTTGATTCGATAAGTTGTTACTATTGATATTAGTCGGATATATGCGATATGACCGGATCGTTAAATGAAGTGTTGATTTAATGATTTAATTTATAATTATATATTTGATATATTACTTTACATTAACTAGAATTGTTAGTTATATGTATGCCCTAGAGGCCATTACTATACATAGGATGTATATTGTAGTGGATGCTTGGACATATATAGAGAGGACTTTCTTGCTCGATATGATAGTATGCTATCTGGTTACTCTTTACTTTAACGTGTACACTGATTGTCTCTCTGTTACATGTTGGTAAAGCCCTTAGGATGTGTACTTGACTACCTGGACTATGATGCGGATCATACTAGTGGGGACATGGTAGTCCATAAGTACATCCTTCAAAGTCCCTAGTCGTGGGTGTATCGAGACAGGGCATCGATATACCAGAGTAGACTAGCGTGTACCTTCTCGACCCATACAGATGGGCGATGGATGATCCCATATCCATTGGTGTTTTACTTCAGAGATGATATACGGGTGCTCAGTGTAGACTGGGTACACTGGACGGACACGCCGAGAACTCCCAGATGGTATTATACCTTACGTCAGATGGCTGTTCTCTGGTGACACTGGTACAGGTTAGTCTGTAGACCCGAGATCGTCATAGAGTCTTGTGTGATTCCCACTGTGCTTTGATTTCCATCATACCACGTCCAAGAGGGCGTGCAAAAAGGTGGCTTTTGGATACAGTCCCGAATCACATGGAGGCAATGAGCGATAGGAGGGGTTTCGTCTCTCCCGGTATAGGGTGTTGATGTTGCGCAGTGCTCGATTGGCAATAACAGGAAGTCCTTGGCCAAGGCTCCTTTAGGGATTTACTGGTAAGTGTTACCAGTAGTTTCTCGACCCGTTATGAGCCTCATATCGACACGACTTATCGAGTTAATGGGGTCTGACGTTTACAACCCCTAGATAAGATATGCGACATATCAGACGAACAGACCGGGCTTTACGGTAGTGTTTCTCGTTGGATTCACAGGAGTGTGAGCGGGCTTGCTCGTTGATCTTCTGATCGCTCAATACTCGGGTTCCCGTTACATTTAGCAGACCGCTTGTGGCTTGTGGGTGTTTGATATGATCATCACCTGCTGCCGGCGTATTGACGAGTCTTTAGTGTCCAACACATGGGTTTCCTGGCTCAAGCGAAACGAAATAGGAGCGCATATGAGATATGTGCGGGACCGAGAATAATACCAGTATGTGATACTGTATTCTATTCTCGCGATTTGTGACATTGATCAGTTGTATGCGATATAGCCGGGTTATCGGTTCAAGTGTTGATTCGATAAGTTGTTACTATTGATATTAGTCGGTTATATGCGATATGACCGGATCGTTAAATCAAGTGTTGATTTAATGATTTAATGTATAATTATATATTTGATAAATTACTTTACATTAACTAGTATTGGTTCATTTAAGATTGATTTTCTCACTAGAATGTGCACATTGTTTATATGTGATATATGCAAGTGTACATGTTTGTATCATGCTTGATGATACAAACAAGTTGTGTGTATGAGACTTGAACTAAATCAAGGTTAGATTAGGGTTTACTATTTTCCTAAGCATATAACAAAAGAGTGTGACTTTGGTCAAAGTTATCAAGCTTCATGAAGCTTGATAAATATTGACAAAGTCAACTCTCTTTGTCATTTGTTTAAGATATTAGCTAACCCAACCCTTAACTTTATGCTATGGTTAATTCTCTACATGAGTTAAGCATGAGGGCTTAACTCAACCATGATGCCATGATTAAAAGGATAAGTATTCATATGATTCTTTTAATTGATATCATTCTTTCTTCTTCTTCATCTTCATCAAGCTCACAAAAGCTTGAGAGCTCCAATGGTGCCATGGGAAAAAGTGTGAGAAATCCAATTCTAAAGTGAACCCACATCCTATTTCTTCATCCTCTACCACTTTCCATGTAGTATAGGGTGTTCTCTTCACAAAGTTTTTGACCAAGTGAAGGAATAGCTTGAGTTTGAGTCTCCCCGACGTAGATCATCTTCGGCCTCGAAGTCAATGACCTAGCCCGATCATTTCTCCGACGAAACCATCGCTAGAGTCTAGGATCCGATGATCGCAGCGGAGGGACGTCAACACGGAGCTAAAGAAATGGTGGAGCGGATCTACAAAGGTTGTAATCCCTTTCACTTAGCTATAAAGTTGTTTACTTGCTTGCTTTTCGCCTTAACTTCTAGTTAACGATCTAGTTTAGGGTTTCTTGGCACCGAAAAATTTTTGTTTGGCATGGTTGATGCCTTGTGGAACCTTTTGAGTATGCCTAGTAACCCTACAGTGGTATCAGAGCCTAGCTAGAGCCTTAGGCGAATAGTAGACGATGTTAGAAATCTGATCGAGTCACGAACCCCTAACCAAGACCACTCTCTGTACATTTTCTGAAAATATGGATTTTTCCAAATTAAAAATAGCCAGAAAATTCAGCAGGGTTTTGTAAGAATTACTGTGAAATTCGTGGGCCCAATTCCATTAAACCGCCGCGGAACCGCGGCCGTACCCTAGCTTAGGCGGCGGTTCCGCGGCAATACAGTGGCTTTATCCTCCTCTGTTTGCACAGTAATTTCCATATTTAATTCCTGTGCCTTTTGGGTAATTTTAATTTATACTCTACAGTTGAGTTTTCTGGGTTGTATTGGGGACTCGGTGTTTCGATTGGAAAGTTTAACTCCGTCTATGTGATTTCCGGATAATTTAGAATATGTTAAAAAGTTTGATCGGATAAAAATACCTGATTTTTCCCCTGCCGGAAAATTTCCAAGTGTTGGATTTTTCCGTAGTTTGAAAACGTTCTAAGTAGTGCAAGTAACGCGATGGACCCTCTAGAAGACAACAAACCTTTACTCGATTATGTGACCGTCTTGAACTGCCCTTTGAACTTTAGGATTTAGGGCAGTACGGCGTGCCAAATGTGAGGCGTTGGCTTGACCCTTCTACGGCTGGACCGTTGGTACTGTGGCATGAAGTGGATGTTTTTAAACTTATTTCATGTGTTGAGCTGTTTCGGGAAAACTTGGATGTTTGATTGTTCGATCGGAAAGTTTAACATTTTCTATTTATCTGGAATGGGATACAATACTTGGAATCCACAAGTAGTTATGAGATAACTGATTTAGATATTATAAACATAGCACTTTAGTCTCACTTGATCGGTTGCCACGGAATTTTGATGTGATCAAAAATCCGTCGCAATCACGTAGCGTACGCGGATACTCACCGGATAAACTTAATAGACAGCTACACTCCTTAGCCCCGACCAAGTGACTGTAGGAGAACCCCGTCGCCGAAAGCATCCGTTCCGGTGCTCGCGGCAGCGGTGTTCCGCCTTGGTGCACTTCGTCGACGGCATCGGGGGTGCGGCTGCCTACTAAAGTTTGCGACGAGCATTCGATCAAAATGCCGGGAATCTTGTTGAATTGCCCGACTTGATATTGAAAAGTGTTTTCGATAATGAGACTAAAATGCGGGGTTTATAAATGTTAGGCATGTGATGTCTAAGGAATTCAGATGGTTAGGCATGCGATTTCAGAAGAGGTTGCGGATTCCAACTGTTGTAGTTTTACACTTTCTTTTCTTCGACCGTAAGTGTAATATGTGATATCGCCGGTTTCGTTGCTATATGTCAACGACAATTGGGATGGGCATATTTGCTTACGTTGATGACATGTGATGTTATGTGTTGCTGGATATGTTATATTGGATCATCGCGTTTTGAATAGCCGGGGGTTTTATGTGAGATGAGAGTTTCTATTTTCATTCATGTAAAATTTGTTGTATGTAATATTCTTTTATTGGGGCACTTCCAGGTTGCGGAAGATGTCACCGTTTGTATATTATTTGCTTTTCCGCACTAGGATAGACCCAAGGAGGAGGGCACAAGCAACCGGGTTCTGGAGTCCAGTGGGAGACCAACTCGAGGAGTCGAGTCCGGGTCTCCTAACTCTAGAATTGGTAGGGTTGCTTGCCGCTCTCGTAGGGGTCTAGGGGTGTGGGTTTGGCTATTCATCGCGACCATGGAATCCGTGTTTTATACAGGCTCGTATTGAAAACACGGACGTCCTAGTATATCCAATATTTCATATGTTTCTTCTGCTGCGATATCTGTGATGTGATCATTTGATATGTGATGATAGATACTGTATATGATATATATGATATATTATACAGACGTTACTTATGTTTTGCACTCGCGCTAGCCCTGCCCCGCTCTGTCGTTAGTTACCTAACCTAACGGTGCACGAGGGGACATCGAGGCGAATGCGGATGGCATAAGTGTACGTCGTATTTATCTGTGATGTTTAGGTGATTTAAATGATGGGACTTCATTAATGTGATTAATGAAAGAAAAGAAACCTAAGATGTTGTGGAATCGAATTTTAAAAAACAGGTAGCTACAGTTCTTGCTTTGCATCGCGGTGTTCCTTATAGAACATCTTGCACCTTATTCGATAAGGAAAGGACCGAGATCCCTTCACCGGGAGTGACTCCTTTAGCAATAATTGGCAGATGCTACAACCCTCGGTTTGTCTTTTGATTGCTTCTAATGTTTTTTCTTTGTACAGCGGTATATATGATATATCCTGCACCTTATTTGATGAGGAAAGGGCCGACGATCCCTTCACCGGGAGTGACCCCTTTAGCAAAACTAGAATAGCCTCAAAAACACTCCATTTTAAAATCATTTGATTCTACAACGATATCAAGTTCATTACGCAATAGGTTTTCAGAAAAACCTGTCGTAGCCCTCCGTCATTTCAGATAAGTACTAGTTAGTATTCGTGCTACGTTTGTTGACTATGTTAAGGCGTAGTGTGCGGTAGCTACTTAGTGCTTATCTGTATAAGCATATTATGCGATTGGATTAGGGTAGTCGTGCGACTTTGTTGACTATGTTAAGGGTCGTGCGGGTGGGTTTAATTCAATCGGGAAATGACGGGTTGAACTTGACTAGCACTTATGATTTATTGACTATGTTAAGGTCATATAGCTGCTAGGGGCAAAATATTATCGGGAATTTCAAGTGTTGAAATTTGCAATGAGATTGCATACCTTCTATGAGATAGTTGGATCTCGATATCCACTGCGAGTAATTGTTACTCCTGGGAGAGTTTTACATATTACAATTAGCCGATCAAGTAGGTGTCTAGAAAGGTGTCAACGGGGTTACGCCTCTGGGAAAACGAGGTTTACTTTAATTAGGTCCGTACGAAAGCACAGGGAACCTCCCTCAATGTACCGACACTGGCCTGGCTGAAAGATTGGCGAACTTGTAGCGTGTAATTAATCCCGGCTAATTTTCGTTTTGGGGTTTGAAGGAAGATTTGATAAAAACAGTAGGAGCCATCCTGATTAGATAAAATAATAACCAATCTGATCTTGCAAGAGCGCACACAGAGTGTTTTCTTCTCTCTCTCTCCAGGTAGCGACCATGTCACGCCTTAATCAAGATAATAAAACGGATATATTGAACGCACCCGCTTGTTATACTGAGCTAGGGAACGTTGGTCCCGCTCCAAATTATAATTGTTATAAGACAGAGCACGAATTAGGGGATTACCAGAATTCCCGTGCCGCCCAAACGAAGAAAGTGCATACTGATGCATCATCTTCGGGTGTGTTCATTACAGAGAACTGTTTCTCAAATGTCCTTTACGTCCTGGGTATATGATACCAGATCAGGATCCCGCATATGTAATTTATTACATGGGCTACAGAAAGGTAGAGAACTGAGTACGGGTGATAAGTTTCATGAGGCAGAAAACGGTGCAAGTGTTGCAGCCAAGTCTGTTGATCACTGTCACCCTGTATTACCAGAATACATTGGTTCTGAACAAATGCTATTAGATACCGAACCTGATATACAAAATCATATCCATCTCTTTATTTATTAAAGAAGGATACAATTTTGTATTGTTGGATAATGTTTTGAACATTTCCTATATCAAGAGTTGATCGGTTCAGACACGTTATCTAAAAGCATTGACGTTCTAAATCAAACCACAGTTCTTAGTATATAGAACACACACAAGAGGAAGAGTTCAGAAATGAACGAGTCCTTCTTGAGGTATTGTAGACTAGGTCATATCAATGCGACCCGACTAGCTGAAGTTATATATAGATGCATATTTAAATTAGTTTGAATTTACATCTTGTGAAACTTGCCAGTCATGTCACAAAGATAAAATGACCATAGCTCCGTTTATTGGAAACAGAGAAAGAGTTAGTAAACTCTTGGGATTGATACATGCTGATGTATGAAGGTCCCCTGTCTACACATGCCAAGACCGGTTCTTTGTACTTCATTGCATTCTCTGATAATCTCTCGAGATTCATACCTATGTTCATGTTGAAACACAAGTCCGAACTTTTTGAGATATTCAAAGAATATAAGTTAGAAGTAAAGAACCAAAATACGGGTAAAAGTATTATGTCCTTTGATGTGATCAAGGAGGAGAATACTTGAGCACGGAATTCCTGTATTATTCTAAAGGAGAATGAGATTCTCTCTCAGCATTACTCCTCCGTATACACCATAGCACGATGGTATGTCGGGGCGGAGCAATATCACCCTATGTAATATGGTGTGCTCTATGATGAGTACTACTGAGTTTCCTATTTCCTTTTAGGAAGTTATGCACTTATGAAGTTGCATACCTATTGAATAGGGTTCCGATCAAATCAGTTGCCTACCACTTCATATATGATATGGAAAGGGAAGAGCCCATACCTTAAATTTGTTAAGATTTGGGGTTGTCCAGCCTATGTCTAAAAGGCATAATCCGGACAAGCTCGAGGCAAAGTCAGTTCTGTGGAAGTTTGTTGGATATCCCAAGCATTTCGTAAGGGAATATCTTCTACCTAACCGAGGACCAAAAATGTTTTGTTTCTCAGCATGCCACCATTGTGAAAGGGAATTTCTTGTGAAGAAATTAATGGACATGAGGTAGAACTGGAAAGAGTTCCATCTATACAAACTGCAGCTGATGATTTAGCAGAACCAAAGGATTCAATAGCAACCAACTAATCTCAGCTTCTCCGCCGATCTAGTAGGGTTCCTTACCCACCTGAGAGATACTTCGGTTTCTCTATGACAGTGGGAGCAAGGATTGCATCATGAGATGATGACCCAACTAGTTTCGAGCGGGCCATCAGGAGTGTGACTCTGTAAGAATGGCTGGATATTTATCGATCTGAGATGGAATCCTTATACACCAACAAAGTATGGACTTTGGTTGCTTTATCTGAAGGGTTAAATTCCCATCAGGAGCAAGTATATCTTGAGAAGATTACTTGGTGTACATGGAAAAGTTGAGACTTTCAAAGCTAGACTCGTTAAAGGTTTGCATCATAGACCAGTTGTGGCTAATGATGAAACCTTTTCTGGGGCCTATGCGTAAGTCCATCCAGATCCTACTTGCTACGGCTACATACCATGACTACGATATCTGGCGGTTGGGTGTCTTGACTACTTTTCTAAATAAAGATTTAGAAGAGGTAGTCTATAAGTACACAGCCAGAGGGCTTCGTAGACAGTGGGAGCAGCGGAAACATGGGCAAGATGTTTTATGTGATAAAGCAGACATCGCGGAGTTGGAACATCTGTTTTGATGAGTTAGTCAAAGAGTTTGACATCATCAAAATGGTAGATGAACCTTGTATATACAAAAAGGTTATAGGGAGTATAGTGGTGATCCTCGTAGAGTACGTGGATAACATACTCCTGATAGGGAAGTAGTTTCCTATGCTACGATCGGACAATCTCCGCTTATCACAAGGATTCTCCATATAGGATCAAAATGATACCTCCTAAATCCTGGGTTTTGGATCTATGAGTTAGATCTAATTGGATGTTAGGATACTCACTAGCTATAGTGAGATGGTATCAATCGATCCTGAGGAGAATCACTGGAAAGGTTCCAGAGTGATAAGGACGACTGAATGTCAGTCGCAGGCATTATCTTTACCCTCAGTGGAGGGACGGTATGTTGGAAGAGTTCCAAGCTAGATACCGTGACATACAAGACGCATTAAAGGCAAGATACATCGTTACCAAAGATGCTACCAAAGAGGCAGTCTGGATGTATATAAGTTCATGAGATGAACTTCGTTCCTCCCATTGTGTGACAATGGAGTTGTGGCTTATGCCTAGGAATGCCCGTCCCATCAGTGATCCAGACATATTCTTAGGCGGTATCACCTGATCGTGGAGATGATTGATCTCCAGGGGATCGAGGTTAGGAGAGTAGACTCAGAGGACAACACGGCGGATCCACTCATGAAAGGCCTTTTCCCAGAGAGAGATTTTTATGGGATGGTCGAGTATGAGATACTACAACCACTGCTATCAGATAGCCCTAGTGCAAGTGGGAGATTGTTACTAATATGTATGCCCTAGAGGCCATTACTATACATAGGATGTATATTGTAGTGGATGCTTGGACATATATAGGGATGACTTTCTTGCTCGATATGATAGTATGCTATCTGGTTACTCTTTACCTTAACGTGTACACTGATTGTCTCTCTGTTACATGTTGGTAAAGCCCTTAGGATGTGTACTTGACTACCTGGACTATGATGCGGATCATACTAGTGGGGACATGGTAGTCCACAAGTACATCCTTCAAAGTCCCTAGTCGTGTGTTTATCGAGACAGGGCATCAATATACCAGAGTAGACTACCGTGTACCTTCTCGACCCATACAGATGGGCGATGGATGATCCCATATCCATTGGTGTTTGACATCAGAGATGATATACGGGTGCTCAGTGTAGACTGGGTACACTGGAAGGACTCGCCAAGAACTCCCAGATGGTATTATACCTTATGTCAGATGGCAGTTCTCTAGTGACACTGGTACAGGTTAGTCTGTAGACCCGAGATCGTCATAGAGTCTTGTGTGATTCCCATTGTGCTTTGATTTCCATCATACCACGTCCAAGAGGGCATGCAAAAAGGTGGCTTTTGGGTACAGTCCCGAATCACATGGAGGCAATGAGCGATAGGAGGGGTTTCGTCTCTCCCGGTATAGGGAGTTGATGTTGCGAAGTGCTCGATTGGCAATAACAGGAAGTCCTTGGCAAAGGCTGCTTTAGGGATTTACTGGTAAGTGTTACCAGTAGTTTCTCGACCCGTTATGAGCCTCATATCGACATGACTTATCGAGTTAATGGGGTCTGACGTTTACCACCCCTAGACAAGATATGCGACATATCAGACGAACAGACTGGACTGTACGGTAGTGTTTCTCGTTAGATTCACAGGAGTGTGAGCGGGCATGCTCGTTGATCTTCTGATCGCTCAATACCCGGGTGCCCGTTACATTTAGCAGACCGCTTGTGGCTTGTGGGTGTTTGATATGATCATCACCTGCTGCCGGCGTATTGACGAGTCTTTAGTGTCCAACACAGGGGTTTCCTGGCTCTAGCGAAACGAAATAGGAGCGCATATGAGATATGTGCGGGACCGAGAATAATACCAGTATGTGATACTGTATTCTATTCTCGCGATTTGTGACATTGATCAGTTGTATGAGATATAGCCGGGTTATCGGTTCATGTGTTGATTCGATAAGTTGTTACTATTGATATTAGTCGGTTATATGCGATATGACCGGATCGTTAAATCAAGTGTTGATTTAATGATTTAATGTATAATTATATATTTGATATATTACTTTACATTAACTAGTATTGGTTCATTTAAGATTGATTTTCTCACTTGAATGTGCACATTGTTTATATGTGATATATGCAAGTGTACATGTTTGTATCATGCTTGATGATACAAACAAGTTGTGTGTATGAGACTTGAACCAAATCAAGGTTAGATTAGGGTTTACTATTTTCCTAAGCATATAACAAAAGTGTGTGACTTTGGTCAAAGTTATCAAGCTTCATGAAGCTTGATAAACATTGACAAAGTCAACTCTCTTTATCATTTGTTTAAGATATTAGCTAGCCCAACCCTTCACCTTATGCTATGGTTAATTCTCTACATGAGTTAAGCGTGAGGGCTTAACTCAACCATGGTGCCATGATTAAAAGGATAAGTATTCATATAATTCTTTTAATTGATACCATTCTTTCTTCTTCTTCATCTTCATCAAGCTCACAAAAGCTTGAGAGCTTCAATGGTGCCATGGGAAAAAGAGTGAGAAATCCAATTCTAAAGTGAACCCACTTCCTATTTCTTCATCCTCTACCACTTGCCATGTAGTATAGGGTGTTCTCTTCACAAACTTTTTGACCAAGTGAAGGAATAGCTTGAGTTTGAGTCTCCCCGACGTAGATCATCTTCGGCCTCGAAGTCAATGACCTAGCCCGATCATTTCTCCGACGAAACCATCGCTAGAGTCCAGGATCCGATGATCGCAGCAGAGGGACATCAACACAGAGCTAAAGAAATGGTGTAGCGGATCTACAAAGATTGTAATCCCTTTCACTTAGCAATAAAGTTGTTTACTTGCTTGCTTTTCGCCTTAACTTCTAGTTAACGATCTAGTTTAGGGTTTCTCGGCACCGGAAAATTTTTGTTTGGCATGGTTGATGCCTTGTGGAACCTCTTGAGTGTGCCTAGTAATCCTACATGGTTCACTTAAGATTGATTTTCTCACTTGAAAGTGTACATTGTTTATATGTGATATATGCAAGTGTACATGTTTGTATCATGCTTGATGATACAAACAAGTTGTGTGTATGAGACTTGAACCATATCAAGGTTAGATTAGGGTTTACTATTTAACTTAGCATATAACAAAAGAGTATGACTTTGGTCAAAGTTATCAAGCTTCATGAAGCTTGATGAACATTGACAAAGTCAACTCTTTTGTCATTTGTTTAAGATATTAGCTAACCCAACCCTTAACCTTATGCTATGGTTAATTCTCTACATGAGTTAAGCATGAGGGCTTAACTCAACCATGGTGCCATGATTAAAAGGATAAGTATTCATATTATTCTTTTAATTGAAATGATTCTTTATTCTTTTAATTGAAATGATTCTTTCTTCTTCTTCATCTTCATCAAGCTCACAAAAGCTTGAGAGCTCCAATGGTGCCATGGGAAAAAGAGTGAGAAATCCAATTCTAAAGTGAACCCACTTCATATTTCTTCATCCTCTACCACTTGTCATGTAGTATAGCATGTTCTCTTCACAATGTTTTTGACCAAGTGAAGGAATAGCTTGAGTTTGAGTCTCCCCGACGTAGGTCATCTTCGTCCTCGAAGTCAATGACCTAGCCCGATCATTTCTCCGAAGAAACCATCGCTAGAGTCCGGGATCCGATGATCGCAGCGGAGAGATGTCAACACGGAGCTAAAGAAATGGAGGACCAGATCTACAAAGGTTGTAATCCCTTTCACTTAGCAATAAAGTTGTTTACTTGCTTGCTTTTCGCCTAATCTCTAGTTAACGATCTAGTTTAGGGTTTCTTGGCACCAGAAAATTTTTGTTTGGCATGGTTGATGCCTTGTGGAACCTCCTTAGTGTGTCTAGTAACCCTACAGTGGTATCAGAGCCAAGCTAGAGCTTTAGAAAAAGTGTAGACGAAGCTAGAAGTCCGATCGAACCCGATATCCCCCGATTTCACCCCTCTCTGTACAATTTTTGAAACAGTGTATTTTTCCCAATTAAAAATGCTCAGAAAATAGTGCAGGGAAATATAACATTAACTGTGCAAAACGAGACTGTAACTCACTTAAACGGCCGTGGAACCGCGGCAATGACATGCCATTGGCGGCGGTTCCGCGGCGCAATTGATGAGTTAGGGTTTCACGTTTGTACAGTTTCCCCTGTATGTGATTCCTGGTGTTTCTGGGCACTTTTAATTATACTCAACAGTTGAGTTTTCTGGGGTGTATTAGGGACTCATTGATTCGATCGGATATTTTTAACCTCGTTTATGTTTTTCCGGATAATTTTAGAACATGTTAAAAAGTTCGATAGGATATAAATACCCAATTTTTCCCCTGCCGGGAAATTTCCAAGTGTTGGATTTTTCCGTAGTTTGAAAACGTTCTAAGTAGTGCAAGTAACGCGATGGACCCTCTAGAAGACAACAAACCTTAACTCGATTATGTGACCGTCTTGAACTGCCCTTTGAACCTTAGGGTTTGGGGCAGTACGGCGTACCACATATGAGGCGTTGGCTTGACCCTTCTACGGCTAGACCGTTGGTACTGTGGCATGAAGTGAATGTTTTTAAACTTATTCCATGTGTTGAGCTATTTCGGGAAAACTTGGGTGTTTGATTGTTCGAGCGGAAAGTTTAACATTTTCTATTTATCTGGAATGTGATACAATATTTGGAATCCACAAGTAGTTATGAGATAACTGATTTGGATGTTATAAACATAGCACTTTAGTCTCACTTGATCGGTTGCCACGAAATTTTGATGCGATCAAAAGTCCGTCGCAATCACGTAGCGTACGCGGATATTCGCCGGGTAAACTTAATAGACAGCCATACCCCATAGCCCCGACCAAGTGACTGTAGGAGAACCCCGTCGCCGAAAGCATCGGTTCAGGTGCTCGCGGTAGCGGTGTTCCGCCTTGGTGCACTTCGTCGACGGTATCGGGGGTGCGGCCGTCTACTAAAGTTTACGACGAGCATTCGATCAGCTTATCGGGAATCTTGTTGAATTGTCCGATTTGATATTGAAAAGTATTTTCGATATAGAGACTAAAATGTGGGGTTTATAATTGTTACGCATGTGATGTCTAAGGAATTCATTTTATTTGGCATGCGATGTCTAATGAGGTTGCGGATTCCAACTGTTGTAGTTTTACACTTTCTTTTCTGCGACCGTATGTGTAATATGTGATATCGCCGGTTTCGTTGCTATATGTCAACGACAATTGGGATGGGCATATTTACTTACGTTGATGACATGTGATGTTATGTGTTGCTGGATATGTTATATTGGATCGTCGTGTTTGAATAGCCGGGGTTTTATGTGAAATGAGAGCTTTTTTATTTTCAGTCATGTAAAATTAATTGTATGTAATATTCTTTTATTGGGGCACTTCCAGGTTGCGGAAGATGTCATCCATTGTATATTATTTATTTTTCCGCACTAGGATAGACCCAAGGAGGAGAGCATAAGTAATCGGGTTCTGGAGTCCAGTGGGAGACCAACTCGAGGAGTCGAGCCCGGGTCTCCTAACTCTAGAATTGGTAAGGTTACTTGACGCTCTCATAGGGGTATAGGGGTGTGGGTTTGGCTATTCATCGTGACCGTGGAATCCGTGTTTTATACAGGCTCGTATTGAAAACACGGACGTCCTGGTATATCCAATATTTCATATGATTCTTCTGCTGCGATATCTGTGATGTGATCGTTTGATGTTCTGTGATAAATACTTTATATAGTATATATGATATATTATATAGGTGTTACTTATGTTTTACACCCGCGCTAGCCCTGCCCCGCTCTGCCGTTAGTTACCTAACCTAACGGTGCACGAGAGGACATCGAGGCGAATTCGGATGGCATAAGTGTACGTCGTATTTATCTGTGATGTTTAGGTAACTTAAATGATGTGACTTCATTAATATGATTAATGAAAGAAAAAGAAACCTAAGATGTTGTGGAATTGAATTTTCAAAAACAGGTAGCTACAGTTCTTGCTTTGCATCGCGGTGTTCCTTGTAGAACATCCTGCACCTTATTCGATAAGGAAAGGACCGAGATCCCTTCACTGGGAGTGACTCCTTTAGCAATAACTGGAAGATGCCACAACCCTTGGTTTGTCTTTTGATTTCTTCTATAGTTCTTGCTTTGCACAATGATGTATATGATATATCCTGCACCTCATTCGATCAGGAAAGGGCCGACGATCCTTTCACCGGGAGTGACCCTTTAGCAAAACTAGAAAAGCCTCAAAAACACTCCATTTTAAAATCATTTGATTCTACAATGATATCAAGTTCATTACGCTCATGGTTTTCTTAAAAACCTGCGTAGCCCTCCGTCATTTCAGATAAGTACTACTTAGTATTCGTGCTGCGGTAGTTTGGCATGCGTCAAGGCGTAGTGTACGGTAGCTAACTAGTGCTTATCTGCTAGCATACGATGCGATTGGATTAGGGTATTCGTACGGCGTTGTTTGGCATGCGTCAAGGGTCGTGCGGGTGGTTTTAATTCAATCAAGAAATGTACGGGTTGAACTTGACTAGCGGACTATGGGTTGTTTGGCATGCGTCAAGGTCATAGCACGCTAGGGGAAAAATATTATCGGGAATTTCAAGTGTTGAAATTTGCAATGAGATTGCATACCTTCTATGAGATAGCTCGATCCCGATACCCACTGCGAGTAATTGTTACTCCTGGGAGAGTTTTATACATTACAATTAGCCGATCAAGTAGGAGTCTAGAAAGGTGTCAACGGGGTTACCCCTCTGGGAAAACGAGATTTACTGTAATTAGGTCCATGCGAAAGCACGGGGAACCTCCCTCAAAGTACCGACACAGGCCTGGCTGAAAGATTGGCAAACTTGTAGCGTGTAATTAATCCCGGCTAGTCTTTCCTTTTAGGGTTTGAAGGAAGATTTGATAAAAATAGTGGGAGCCATCCTGATTAGATAAAATAATAACCAATCTGATCTTGCAAGAGCGCACGCAGAGTGTTTTCTTCTCTCTCTCGCCAGGTAGCGACCATGTCACGCCTTAATCAAGATAATAATACGGATACATTGACCGAACCCGCTTGTTATACTGAGCTGGGAAACGTTGGTCCCGCTCCAACTTATAATTGTTATAAGACAGAGCAGGAAATTGGGGAATACCAGATTTTCCATGCCGCCCAAACGAAGAAAGTGCATGTTGATGCATCATCTTCGGGTGTGTTCATTACACAGAACAGTTTCTCAAATGTCCTTTACGTCCTGGGTATATGATACCGGATCAGGATCCCGCATATGTAATTTGTTACATGGGCTACAGAAAGGTAAAGAACTGAGAACGGGTGATAAGTTTCATGAGACAGAAAACGGTGCAAGTGTTGCAGCCAGGTCTGTTGGTCACTGTCTCCTTGTATTACCCGAATACATTGATTATGAACAAATGTCATTAGATACCGAACCTGATATACAAAATCATATCAGTCTCTTTATTAGTAAAGAAGGATATAATTTTGTATTGATGGATAATGTTTTGAACATTTCCTATATCAAAAGTTGATCAGTTCAGGCACGTTATCTAAAAGCATTAACGTTCTAAATCAAAATACAGTTCTTAGTATATAGAACACACACAAGGGGAAGAGTTCAGAAATGAACGAATCCTTCTTGAGGTATTGTAGACTAGGTCATATCAATGCGACCCGACTAGCTGAAGTTACATATAGATGCATATTTAAATTAGTTTGAATTTACATCTTGTGAAACTTGCCAGTCATGTCACAGAGATAAGATGACCATAGCTCTGTTTACTGGAAACAGAGAAAGAGTCAGTGAACTCTTGCGATGATACATGTTGATGTATGCAGGTCCCCTGTCTACACATGCCAAGACCGGTTCTTTGTACTTCATTACATTCTCTGATAATCTCTCAAGATTCAGACATATGTTCCTGTTGAAACACAAGTCCGAAATTTTTGAGATATTCATAGAATATAAGTTAGAAGTAGAGAACCAAAATAAGGGTATAAGTATTATGTTCTTTGATGTGATCAGGGAGGAGAATACTTAAGCACGGGATCCCTGGACTATTCTAAGAATGAGATTCTCTCTCAGCATTACTCCTCCGTATACACCATAGCACGATGGTGTATCGGGGCGGAGCAATAACACCCTATGTGATATGGTGTGCTCTATGATGAGTACTACTGAGTTTCCTATTTCCTTTTTGGGAGTTATGCACTTATGAAGTTGCATACCTATTGAATAGGGTTCCGATCAAATCAGATGCCTACCATTTCATATGAGATATGGAAAGGGAAGAGCCCATCTCTTAAGTCAGTTAAGATTTGGGGTTGTCCGGCCTATGTCTAAAAGCAAAATCCGGACAAGCTCGAGGCAAAGTCAGATCTGTGGAAGTTTGTTGGATATTACGCAAGGGAATATCTTTTACCTAACCGAGGAACAAAAATGTTTTGTTTCTCAGCATGCCACCTTTGTGAAAGAGAAATTTCTTATGAAGAAACAAGTGGACATGAGGTAGAACTGGAAAAAGTTCCTGCTATACAAACTGCAGCTGCTGATTTGTTAGAACCAAAGGATTCAATAGCAACCAACGAACCTCAGCCTCTCCGCCGATCTAGTTGGTTTCCTCACCCACCTGAGAGATACTACGGTTTCTCTATGACAGTGGGAGCGAGGATTGTATCATGGGATGATGACCCAACTAGTTTCGAGCTGGACATCAGGAGTGGGATTCTGTAAGAATGGTTGGATGCTTATCGATCTGAGATGGAATCCTTATACACCAACAAAGTATGGACTTTGGTTGCTTTATCTGAAAGGTTAAATCCCCATAAGGAGCAAGTATATCTTGAGAAGATTACATGGTGTACATGGAAGAGTTGAGACTTTCAAAGCTAGACTTGTTAAAGGTATGCATCATTGACCAGCTATGGATTATAATGAAACCTTTTCTAAGTAACTATGCTTAAGTCCATCAAGATCCTACTTGCCACGGCTACATACCATGACTACGATATCTGGTGGTTGGGTGTCATGACTGCTTTTCTAAATGTTGTTTTAGAAGAGAGCGTCTATAAGTACACAGCCAGAGGGCTTCGTAGACAGTGGGAGCAGCAGAAACGTGAGCAAGATGTTTTATGTGATAAAGCAGTCATCGCGGAGTTGGAACATCTGTTTTGATGTGGTAGTCAAAGCGTTTGACTTCATCAAAATGGTAGATGAACCTTGTATATACAAAAAGTTAGTAGGGAGTATGGTGGCGATCCTCGTAGAGTACGTGGATGACATACTCTTGATAGGGAAGTAGTTTCCTATGCTACGCTCGGTCAATCTCCGCTTATCACAAGGATTCTCCATATAGGATCAAAGTGATACCTACTAAATCCTGGGTTTTGGATCTATGAGATAGATCTAATTGGATGTTAGGATACTCACTAGTTGTAGTGAGAAGGTATCAAAAGATCCTGGGGAGAATCACTGGAAAGTTTCCAGGGTGATAAAGACGACTGAATGTCAGTCGCAGGCATTGTCTTTACCCTCAGCACAGGGACGGTATGTTGGAAGTGTTCCAAGCTAGATACCGTGGCATACTAGACGATAAAGGCTGGATACATCTCTACCAAAGATGCTACTAAAGAGACAGTCTGGGTGTATATTAGTTCATGAGATGAACTTCATTCCTCCCATTGTGTGACAATGGAGTTATGGCTTATGCCTAGGAACCCCCGTCCCATCAGTGATCCAGACATATTCTTAGGCAGTATCACCTGATCGAGGAGATGGTTGATCTCCAGGGGATCGAGGTTAGGAGAGTAGACTCAGAGGACAACACGGCGGATCCACTCACGAAAGGCCTTTTCCCAGAGAGAGACTTTTATGGGATGATTGAGTATGAAATACCACAACCACTGCTATCAGATGGCCCTAGTGCAAGTGGGAGATTGTTAGTTATATGTATACCCTAGAGGCCATTACTATACATAGAATGTATATTGTAGTGGATGCTTGGACATATATAGGGATGACTTTTTTGCTCGATATGATAGTATGCTATCTGGTTACTCTTTACCTTAACGTGTACACTGATTGTCTCTCTGTTACTTGTTGGTAAAGCCCTTAGGATGTGTACTTAACTACCTAGACTATGATGCGGATCATACTAGTGGGGACATGGTAGTCCATAAGTACGTCCTTCAAAGTCCCTAGTCGTGGGTGTATCGAGACGGGGCATCGATATACCAGAGTAGACTAGCGTATACCTTCTCGACCCATACAGATGGACGATGGATGATCCCATATCTATTGGTGTTTAACATCAGAGATGATATACGGGTGCTCAGTGGAGACTGGGTACACTGGACGGACTAGCCGAGAACTCCCAGATGGTATTATACCTTACGTCAGATGGCAGTTCTCTGGTGACACTGGTACAGGTTAGTCTGTAGACCCAAGATCGTCATAGAGTCTTGTGTGATTCCCACTGTGCTTTGATTTCCATCATACCACGTCCAAGAGGGCGTGCAAAAAGGTGGCTTTTAAGTACTGTCCCGAATCACATAGAGGCAATGAGCGATAGGAGGGGTCTCGTCTCTCCCGGTATAGGGAGTTGATGTTGCGCAGTGCTCGATTGGCTATAACAGGAAGTCCTTGGCTAAGGCTGCTTTTGGGATTTACTGGTAAGTGTTACCAGTAGTTTCTCGACCCGTTATGAGCCTCATATTGACACGACTTATCGAGTTATTGGGGTCTGACGTTTACCACCCCTAGACGAGATATGCGACATATCAGACGAACAGACCGGACTGTACGGGAGTGTTACTCGTTGGATTCACAGGAGTGTGAGCCGGCTTGCTCATTGATCTTCTGATCGCTCAATACCCGGGTGGCCGTTACGTTTAGCAGACCGCTTGCGGCTTGTGGGTGTTTGATATGATCATCACCTGCTGCCGGCGTATTGACGAGTCTTTAGAATCCTACATAGGGGTTTCCTGGCTCAAGCGAAACGAAATAGGAGCGCATATGAGATATGTGCGGGACCGAGAATAATACCAGTATGTGATACTGTATTCTATTCTCGTGATTTGTGACAATGATCGGTTGTATGCGATATAGCCGGGTTATCGGATCAAGTGTTGATTCGAAAAGTTGTTACTATTGATATTAGTCGGTTATATGCGATATGACCGGATCGTTAAATCAAGTGTTGATTTAATGATTTAATGTATAATTATATATTTGATATATTACTTTACATTAACTTGTATTGGTTCACTTAAGATTGATTTTCTCACTTGAAAGTGTACATTGTTTATATGTGATATATGCAAGTGTACATGTTTGTATCATGCTTGATGATACAAACAAGTTGTGTGTATGAGACTTGAACCGTATCAAGGTTAGATTAGGGTTTACTATTTAACTTACCATATAACAAAAGAGTGTGACTTTGGTCAAAGTTATCAAGCTTCATGAAGCTTGATGAACATTGACAAAGTCAACTCTTCTGTCATTTGTTTAAGATATTAGCTAACCCAACCCTTAACCTTATGCTATGGTTAATTCTCTACATGAGTTAAGCATGAAGGCTTAACTCAACCATGGTGCCATGATTAAAAGGATAAGTATTCATATTATTCTTTTAATTGAAATGATTCTTTCTTCTTCTTCATCTTCATCAAGCTCACAAAAGCTTGAGAGCTCCAATAGTGCCATGGGAAAAAGAGTGAGATATCCAATTCTAAAGTAAACCCACTTCCTATTTCTTCATCCTCTACCACTTGCCATGTAGTATAGGGTGTTCTCTTCACAAAGTTTTTGACCAAGTGAAGGAATAGCTTGAGTTTGAGTTTCTCCGACGTAGATTATCTTCGGCCTCGAAGTCAATGACCTAGCCCGATCATTTCTCCGACGAAACCATCGCTAGAGTCCGGGATCCGATGATCGCAGCGGAGGGACGTCAACACGGAGCTAAAGAAGTGGAGGACCGGATCTACAAAGGTTGTAATCCCTTTCATTTAGCAAAAAAGTTGTTTACTTGCTTGCTTTTCGCCTAATCTCTAGTTAACGATCTAGTTTAGGGTTTCTTGGCACTGAAAAATTTTTGTTTGGCATGGTTGATGCCTTGTGGAACCTCCTTAGTGTGCCTAGTAACCCTACATCGAGACAGGGCATCGATACATTAGAGTAGACTAGCGTATACGCATCTTGACCCATATGATGGGCGATGGATGATCCCATATTCATCGGTGTTTGACATCAAAGATGGTGTACGGTTGCTCAGTGGAGACTGGTTACACTGAACGGACTCGCCGAGAACTCCTAGACGGTATTATACCTATCGTCAGATAGCAGTTCTTTGGTGACATTGGTACAGGATCGTCTGTGGACCCGAGATCGTCATAGAGTCTTGTGTGATTCCCACTGTGCTTTGATTTCCACCTTACCACGTCCAAGAGGGCGTGCAAAATGGTGGCTTTTGGGTACAGTCCCGAAACACATGGAGGCAATGAGCGATAGGAGGGGTTTCATCTCTCCAGGTATTCAGGGTTGATGTCGCGCTGTGTTCGATTGGCTATAACTGGAAGTCTCTGGCCAGGGATGATATGGAGATATACTGGTAAATGTTATCAGTAGTTTCTCGACCCGTTATGAGCCTTACATCGACACGACTTATCGGTAACTGGGGTCTGACGTTTACCACCACTAGACTAGATATGCAACATACCAGACGAAGAGATCGGACTGTATGGTAGTGTTACTGACTGGATTCGCAGGAGTATGTGCAGGCTTGCTTGTTGATCTTCTGGTCTCTCAATACCCGGGTGGTTGTTACGTTTAGCTGACCGCTTGCAGCTTGTACGTGTTTGATATGATCATCACCTATTGCCGGCGTATTGACGAGTCTTTAGAGTCCTACACAGAGGTTTCCCGGCTCAGGCAAAATGGAGTAGGGGCGCATATGCGATATGTGCGGGACCGAGATTAATACGATATATGATACCGTATTCTATTCTCGCGATATATGATATCAGCCGGTTATATGTGATATAGCCGGGTTATTGGATCAAGTGTTGATTCGATAAAATGATATATATATATATATATATATTATATGCTCACTTAAGTATTTATTATTCTCACTTATGATACATTTAACATATATGTGATATATGTTTATTGTATTGTTTTCATTTGTTGCATAAATATTATATATGTGATATATAATATTATAACATGCTTGGTTATACATGCAACATATATGTATGAGAATTATACCATGCTATATGTAATGTTTGGGTTTAAATATCTAAGTAATTCAAATTGTGGAAATGAGTCATGGATGAAGCTTCATGAAGCTTGTAGATTACCATTGACCAAGTCCACCCTTTATGTTTTGCCATAGATATTTCTATCCCAACCATAACACATAGCCACGGTTAACTCTCTACAATGGTTAAGGATGATATACTTCACCCATTGTTGCATTTCTAACCTCAATCTCATTCATTCTTCTTCTTCTTCCTCATTCTCATTTTGCTTTCTAGCTTTGGAGTTCAAGAAGAAAATAGTGAGAAATTAAATAATAAAGTGAGAAAAATCCCTACTTCATCATCCTCATCTATACTAGCCATATAGATTAGTGTGTTAGTTTCACTAATTCATAATTAGTGAAGTCATAGCTTGAGTTCGTGTTTCTTCGAAGTAGATCATCTTGGATTTCGAAGTCTTCACGCAATCATGGATCATTCGACTTTTGGAGCCTCTCTAGAGTCCGGGAGTTCATGGATCGTGGCGAAGGGACTACTACTCGGAGCTTATGAAGCGAAGGAACGGACTACAAAGGTTGTAATCCCTCTCTCTTAGATGTAAAGTTGTTTTCATGCAAAGATAACCCTAATTCTCTAGTTCGATTACTTGGTTGGTTTGTTTAGCACCCCAAAAATAATAATATCGCATGTTTGATGCTTGCCAAAATCTTACTAAGGTGATAAGCTAACCCTAAATTAAATACCCTAATTCTCTAGTTAGATCCTTGGTCGGGCTCGCTCGGCACCCCAGATTTTTTCGAAATAGCATACTTGATGCGTGCCGAAACATAGCGGGGGTGCTAAGCGAACCCAGCAAATCCAAGCCATGCTTCATAATATATATAGATATAAATATATAATATATATATATATATATATATTAATATATATATATATATATATATATTTGTTAAGAAAATAAAATAATTAGTGAGCATAATATTAGCTAATATATAATTATATCAAATATAAATATATATCATATTATTAAATCAACACTTGATTGAATAATCCGGTTATATCACATATAACCGACTAATATCATTTATTTGTATATCACATTATCAAATCAACACTTGATTCAATAATCCGGTTATATCACATATAACCTGACCAATAACAAATGTCGCCAGATTAGAATACGGTATCACATACTCGTTTTTAATCAGGCTCCCGCGCATATCAGCATATGTGCCTTACTTCGTTTCGCTTGAACCGCGAAACTTCTGTGTGGGACTCTAAAGACTCGTCAACACGCCAGTAGTAGTTAATGATCACATGAGTTACCTATAAGCCGTCAGTGGTACTAGCTGGACGTAACGGCTATCCAGGTACTGAGCGAATAGATGATCAACAAGCAAGCTTTTCCAAACACCCATGAAGCCTATAATTAACACTTACCATACAGTCCGGTCTCTTCGTCTGATATATCACATATCGAGTCTACGGGTGGAATCGCCAGACCTCAGTAACTCGATAAGTCATGCCGATGTGTGGCTCATAACGGTTCGAGAAACTACTGATAACACTTACCAGTAAATCTCATCAGCCCTGGCCAGGGACTTACTGTTATAGCCAATCGAGCATAGCGCAATATCAACTCCCTATACCGGGAGAGACGAAACCCCTCTTATTGCTCACTGCCTCTATGTGACTCGGGACTGTACCCAAAATCCACCTGTTTGCACGAATCCTTTGAGCCGTGGTAGGGAGGAAATCAAAGCACTGTGGGAACTACATAAGACACTATGAAGATCTTGGGTCTACAGACTAACCTGTACCAGTGTCACCAGAGAACTGCTATCTGACGATAGGTATTGTACCATCTAAGCGTTCTCGGCGAGTCCTGTTCGGTGTACCCATTCTCTAATGAGCACCTGTGTACAATCTTTGATGTTAAACAACAATGGTTATGGGATCAACCATCGCCCCATACAGGGTCAAGAAACGTACACACTAGTCTACTCTGGAATATCGATGCCCTGTCTCGATATCCCCTCGACTAGGAACAATTAAAGGATGTGCTTGTGGACTATCCAGGTCCAGTAGTATGATCTGCATCATAGTCCTGGTAGTCAAGCTAACATCCTAAGGGCTTTATCAACATGAATAAGAGAGACAGTATAATAATACTAAGTCTACATGTTAAGATAAAGAGCAACCAGATAACATACTATCATGTCGAGCAAGAAAGTCCTCTATATATATGTCCAAGCATCCACTATATCATACAATAATGGCCTCTAGGGCATACATATTGTTAGTGTTTATGCCCTAGAAGGCCATTACTGTATCATACTAGTTTGTATATTACTTAATGGAAGCTTGGGATATTCACATGTATATAACATTCTTGCTAAACATGGTAGTATGCTACTTGGTTTTTCTATCTTAATATGTGAGTATACGTATTGATAGAGCTCTTAGGATCTTGCTTGACTACCAGCGTTGTGATGGCAGTCACACTAGTGGGGGCTGGGTAGTCTACAAGCACATCCTTATTCAGGTCCCTAGTCGTTGGATTATCGAGACAGGGCATCGATACTCCGGAGTAGACTAGTGTGTACGCTTCTCATCCCAGTTGGGAAGATGGTCTGTCCCACAGCCGTCAGTACGTTGTACTGGAGATAGTATGCAGGTGCTCGTTAGGTTACGGGTACACCGGACAGGACTCACAGGGGACTGTTGGTTAGTTTTATACCAGTCGTCAGTGAACAGTTCCCAGGTGACATGAGTACAGCATAGTCCGCAGACTTGACACTGCTACTTCGCCTCGAGTGTGTCCCACTGTTCTTAGATTGCTACCCTACCACGGCTCAAAGGAGTCGTGCAAACAGGTAGCAGTTGGGTGCAGTCCCGAGCACTTGGAGGCAGTGGCGGTTAGACAGGATTCGTCTCTCCCGGTATTGGGGGTTGATATCGCGCTGTGTCAGAGAGCCATTACGCAAAGTCCCTGGCCAGGGCAAGCGAGATTTGCTGGTAGGTTCCAGTAGTTTCTCAGGGTGTAATGGGCTTCGCTCTGACACGACTTATACCGCTATTAGGGGACTGACGCTTGCCGCCCCCCTAGGCCCGATATGCGATAGTCTTAGACGAACGGACCGGACTGTACGGAGATTATCACATCAGACTCAGTAGGAGTTCAGATGGGTTTTCTCATCGGCCTTCTTATCGACATCTACCTGGGGACCGTTACGTACAGCTAGTGCCGCTTGCGGTCTGTGGTTAAACCCACTGCCAGCGTAGTAGTCGAGTCTCTAGAGTCCCACACAGAGAGTTTCCCTACTCCAGGCGAAACGATATAGAGGTCGTATGGTTTTACGACAAGGGTTCGGACGCATACGTGTGTTTACGCACGTACGACTTTCGGACAGTTTTTACCAGTCGGCTTTGGTTTAAGCCAGTTACTGGTATCCGGTTATTGGATTTATACAGTCTAAAGTTTTTCTGTATTTTTGCGGAAAGAAGGGGCATTCTCGTAATTGCGCGAGAAGCTTCTAGAAGATGGTGACTAAGGAGGTTTAGGTGGCATATACAATGAATGTGATTAGTGAGTTATATGGATGATTCATCCATGTCATTAATGCATCATAAATGCTTAATGACTCATGGATGTGAATCATCACTAGATATTTTCAAGCATGGTTGTTAAATTCATTTCTTTTCTTTTCTTGATAAAAAGAAATGCTTGATATATATTATGATAACTCATTATTCTCACTTCATTATTATCTTCACCTTCTCTCTTCTCAAGCTCTCCCTCTTCAAACCCTAATCCTCCCCTCTCATGTGTTGAGTACAAGTATTAGTTAGACTAATTAAACCATAACCCTCACTCTATATCACCTAGCTTCTTTGATTAGCACTTAAAGAAGGTTAGTTGCCTCAAGTTTAGAGGCTAAGCTTGGAGTAAAGCTCTCGGGTGGATCGTCTACTACTTCGAGAAGGCCGAGGAGGAGGTGGAGTTCGTAAAGACGAAGGACACGGTTCTTTAGGTATAATCCCTTTACATAGTAGTTGTTAACAACTATGTTTGTTGTTAGTTATCGTTTAGCTTCGATTCATGCGGTTAGTCGATGTTTAAGCAAAGAACAAGATCGTTTTTCATATTTCCGCCTCCCCGCAAGTCGTGGGGTGTTCTACATCGACTTACACATATTCCTAACAATATATATATATATATATATATATGTATGATATATATAATAAACGTTGCTTATGTTTTGCACCCGCGCTAGTCCTGCCCCCGCTCTGCCGTTAGTTAAGTAACCTAATGGTGCATGACGGGGCCTCGTGGCGAATGCGGATGGCATAAGCATACGTTCTATTTTCGTTTCTTCTGTGATGTTTAGGAAACATAAATGATGGGACTTCGTTAATGAGATTAATGAAAAGAAAAGAAACCTAAATATGTTTTGGAATCAAATTTTTCAAAAAGCTAGCTCTAGTTTTTGCATTGCATAGCGGTATTCCTTTATGAATATCCAGCACCTCATTCGATGAGGAAAGAGCCTAAATCCTTTCACCGGGAATGACCTCTTTAGAAAAACTAGAAAATGCTACAACCCACTCGGTTTGTTTTGAAAACTACTCGATTTTAAAAGCGGAGCTTAAACCACTCCTTTTTCAAATCACTGGATTCTACAATGATATCAAATTCTTTACGTTAAAGGTTTTATTCAAAACTAGTCGTAGCCCTCCGTCATTTCAGATAAGTGCTATTTAGTATTCGTGCTGCGTTTGTTGACCATAGCCAAGGCGAAGTGTATGGTAGCTGATTAATGCTTATCTGCAGCATATGATGCGATTGTATTAGGGTAGTTGTACGACTTTATTGACCATAGCCAAGGGTCGTACGGGTGGGTTTAATTCAATCACGAAATGACGGGTTGAACTTGGCTAGCGCTTATGATTTGTTGACCATAGCCAAGATCATAAGTCTCTAAGGGTAAAAACAGATATTGGGAATTTCAAGTGTTGAAATTTGCAATGAGATTGCATACCTTCTATGAGATAGTTGGAACCCGTACCCACTGCGAGTAAGAGTTACTCTTGAGAGAGTTTTACACTTTACAATTAGCTGATCCAGTAGGTGTCTAAGAAAGGTGTTAACGGTGTTATGCCCCTGCGGAAATAAGGTTATTTAATTAGTTCCATGCGAAAGCATGGGGAGACTTCCTCGGAGTACCAATACCTGTCTGGCTGACCGATTGGCGAACTTGTAGGGTGTAATTAATCCCGGCTAATCTTACCTTTTAGGGTTTGAAGGAAGATTTGATAAAAACAGTAGGAGCCATCCTGATTAGATACGATAATAACCAATCTAATCTTGCAAAAGCGCATGCTAAAGTGTTTTCTTCTCTCTCTCTAGGTAGCGACCATGACACGCCTTAATCAAGATAATAATATGGATGTATTGACCAAACCCGCTTATGTTAGTTATATGTATGCCCTAGAGGCCATTACTTTACATACGATGTATATTGTAATGGATGCTTGGACATATATAGGGAGGACTTTCTTGCTCGACATGATAGTATGCTATCTGGTTGTACTTTATCTTAACATGTACTATGATTGTCTCTATGTTACATGTTGATAAAGCCCTTAGGATATGTACTCGACTACTGGGACTAAGATGAGATCATACTAGTGGGGCCACGGTAGTCGACGAGTACATCCTATAACTGTTCCTTGTCGAGGGTGTATCGAGACAGGGCATTGATGCACCTAAGTAGACTAGCGTATACGCATCTTCACCCATATGATGGGCGATGGATGATCCCATATCCATCGGGGTTTGACATCAAGGATGGCGTATGGGTGCTCAGTGGAGTCTGGGTACACTGGACGGACTCGTCGAGAACTCCCAGATGGTATTATACCTCACGTCAGATGGCAGTTCTCCGGTGACATTGGTACAGAGTAGTCTGTTGACCCGAGATCGTCATAGAGTCTTGTGTGATTCCCACTGTGCTTTGATTTCCATCATACCACGTCCAAGAGGGCGTGCAAAAAGGTGGCTTTTAGGTATAGTCCCGAATCGCATGGAGGCAATGAGCGATAGGAGGGGATTCGTCTCTCCCAGTATAGGGAGTTGATGTTGTGCTGTGTTCGATTAGCTATAACCGGAAATCCCTAGCCAGGGTTGCTGAGATTTACTGGTAAGTGTTATCAGTAGTTTCTCGAACTGTTATAGACCTCATATCGACACGACTTATCATGCTACTGGGGTCTGACGTTTACCATCCATAGGCGAGATATGTGACATATCAGACGACGAGACCGGACTGTACGGGAGTGTTACTGATCGGATTCGCAGGAGAACTAGCGGGCTTGCTTGTTGATCTTCTGATCGCTCAATACCCGGGTGGCCGTTACGTTTAGCAGACCGCTTGCGGCTTGTGGGTGTTTGATATGATCATCACCTACTACCGGCGTATTGACGAGTCTTTAGAGTCCTACACAGGGGTTTCCTGGCTCAAGCGAAACGGAGTAGGAGCACATATGTAATATGTACGGGACCGAGATTAATACGATATGAGATACCGTATTCTATTCTCGCGATTTGTAACATTGATCGGTTGTATGCGATATAGCCGGGTTATCGGATCAAATGTTGATTCGATAAGTTGTTACACATGATATTAGTCGGTTATTGCCGGATTATTTAATCAAGAGTTGATTTAACAATTTAATGTATAATTATATATTTGATATATTACATTACATTAACTAGTATTAGCTCACTTAAGATTTACTTTCTCACTAGATTGTGCACATTGTTTATATGTGATATATGCAAGTGTACATGTTTGTATCATGCTTGATGATACATACAAGTTGGGTGTATGAGACTTAAACCAAGTCAAGGTTAAATTAGGGTTTACTAATTTCCTAACAAATAACAAAAGAGATGAGACTTTGGTCAAAGTTATCAAGCTTCATGAAGCTTGATAAACATTGACAAAGTCAACACTTTTTTCATTCCTTAGGATATTAGTTAACCCAACCCTTAACCTCATACTTTGGTTAATTCTCTACATGAGTTAAGCATGAGGGCTTAACTCAACCATGGTGCAATAATTCAAGGGATAAGTTTTCATTTGGATGAATTATTCACTTCTTCTTCTTCATCAAGCTCCATGAAAAGCTTGCTAGCTCTAATGGTGCCATGAGAAAAAGTGTGAGAAAATCAAATCTAAAGTGAGCCCACTTCCTACTTCTTCATCCTCTACCACTTTCCATGTAGTAGAGTGCTCTTCACAAAGTTCATGACCTAGTGAAGGAATAGCTTGATTTAGTATCTCCCCGACGTAGATCATCTTCGGCCTCGAAGTCATCGTAGCAAGCATGTTCGTTCTTCTTGCGGAGCTTATCTAGAGTCCGGAGTTCACGATCGCAGCGATGGGGACATGTACAAGGAGCTTAAGAAGTGAAGGACCGGATCTACAAAGGTTGTAATCCCTCTCACTTAGTGTTAAAGTGTTTAACATGTAGGGATCCTAGGCACACTCAAGGGGTTCCACAAGGCATCAAACATGCCAAATTCAAATTTTTAGGTGCCGAGAAACCCTAAACGAGATCGTTAACTAGAGGATAGGCGAAACGAAATGCAAGCAGACAACTTTACTAACAAGTGAAAGGGATTACAACCTTTGTAGATCCGGTCCTCCACTTCTTTAGCTCCGTGTTGACGTCCCTCCGCTGCGATCATCGGAATCCCGGACTCTAGTGATGGTTTCGTCGGAGAAATAATCGGGCTAGGTCGTTGACTTCAATGCCGAAGATGATCTACGTCGAGGCGACTCAAACTCAAGCTCCATCTTCACTAGGTCATGAAACTTGTGAAGAAAACACACTCTACTACATGGCAAGTGGTAGAGGATGAATAAATAGGAAGTGGGTTCACATTAGAATTGGATTTCTCACTTGATTTCTTCACTTGGAATTTTCAAGAAAACTTTCCTCTCTTCATGAAGAAGAAGAAGATGAAGGAAATGAAAAATTAATTAAAATCAAAAAGAAAATTCAAGTGAAGGTTATCATAATGCAACCATGGGTAAGTTAACTCATGTAGAGAGCAAACCATAGTTTAGGTAATGGTTAGGTTTAAGGATAAGACAAAATGGTTTAGACTTTTCAAAGATGCTATGAAGCTTCATGAAGCTTTAAGCCAAAAAATAAAGAAAAGCACCATTTTGTTTTAACAAAATGAATAAAGAAAATAAAACCCTAAACCCTAACCATTAACTAAACATGGTGTAAATCAAACACATACCCAAGTTTGCATGTATCATCAAACATGATACAAACTAGTGCACAAACATATATCAAATATACAATGTGCACAATCTAGTGAGAAAAATAATCTTAAGTGAACCAATACTAGCTAATGTAAAGTAATATATCAAATATATAATTATATATTAAATCATTAAATCAACACTTGATTTAACGAACCGGTCATAACCGACTAATATCATGTGTATCAATATATCGAATCAACATTTGATTCGGTAACCCGGCTATATCTTATATAACCGTCCGATGATACAAATCGATAGCATAGAATACAGTATCACATACTGGTATTATTCTCGGTCCCGCACATATCTCATATGCGCTCCTATTTCGTTTCGCTTGAGCCAGGAAACCCCTGTGTAGGACTCTAAAGACTTGTCAATACGCTGGCAGCAGGTGATGATCATATGAAACACCTACAAGCCGCAAGCGGTCTGCTAAACGTAACGGCCACCCGGGTATTGAGCGATCAGAAGATCAACGAGCAAGCCCGCTCACACTCCTGTGAATCCAACCAGTAACACTTACCATACAGTCCGGTCTGTTCCTCTGATATGTCGCATATCTCGCCTACGGGTGGTAAACGTCAGACCCCAGTAGCTTGATAAGTCGTGTCGATACGTGGTCTATAACAGTTCGAGATACTACTGATAACACTTTCCAGTAAATCTCAACAACCCTGGTCAGGGATTTCCGGTTATAGCCAATCGAGCACAGCGCAACATCAATTCCCTGTACCGAGAGAGACGAATCCCCTCCTATCGCTCATTCCCTCCATGTGATTCAGGACTGTACCCAAAAGCCACCGTTTTGCATGCCCTCTTGGACGTGGTAAGGTGGAAATCAAAACACAGTGGAAATCACACAAGACTCTATGACGATCTCGGGTCTACAGACTAACCTGTACCAGTGTTACCAGAGAACTGCCATCTGACGTAAGGTATAATACCATCTGGGAGTTCTCGGCGAGTCCGTCCAGTGTACCCAGTCTCCACTGAGCACCCGTATATCATCTCTGATGTCAAACGCCAATGGATATGGGATCATCCATCGCCCATCTGTATGGGTCGAGAAGGTATACGCTAGTCTACTCTTGTATATCGATGCCCCGTCTCGATACACCCACGACTACGGACCTTGAAGGATGTACTTATGGACTACCATGTCCCCACTAGTATGATCCGCATCATAGTCCAGGTAGTCAAGTACACATCCTAAGGGCTTTACCAACATGTAACAGAGAGACAATCAGTGTACACGTTAAGATAAAGAGCAACCAGATAGCATACTATCATGTCGAGCAAGAAAGTCCTCCCTATATATGTCCTAGCATCCACTACTATATACATCCTATGTACAGTAATGGCCCTTAGGGAATACATATAACTAACATAACATGCTTGTTTCGCCTAAAACCTAGTTTAAAGATCCGGCTTTGGGTTGTTCGGCACGGCTAAAATTTTAATCGGGCATGGTTGATGCCTCGTAGAACCTTGTGAGCGCTGTTTGGCATTCGTCAAGGGTCGTGCGGGTGGGTTTAATTCAATCAGGAAATGTACGGGTTGAACTTGACTAGAGGACTATGGGTGGTTTGGCATTCGTCAAGGTCATAGGACGCTAGGGGTAAAATATTATTGGGAATTTCAAGTGTTGAAATTTGCAATGAGATTGCATACCTTCCATGAGATAGTTGGATCCCGATACCCGCTGCGAGTAAGAGTTACTCCTGGGAGAGTTTTACACATTACAATTAGCCGATCAAGTAGGTGTCTAGAAAGGTGTTAACGGGGTTAGCCCCTGGGAAAACGAGGTTTACATTAATTAGGTTCGTGCGAAAGCACGGGGGACCTCCCTCAAAGTACCGATACTGGCCTGGCTGAAAGATTGGCGAACTTGTAGCGTGTAATTAATCCCGGCTAGTCTTTCTTTTTAGGGTTTGAAGGAAGATTTGATTAAAACAGTGGGAGACATCCTGATTAGATATATTAGATAACCAATCTAATCTTGCAAGAGCATACGCTGAGAGTTTTCTTCTCTCTCTCTCCCGGTAGCGACCATATCACGCCTTAATCAAGATAATAATATGGATATATTGACCGAACCCGCTTGTTATACTGAGCTGGGGAACGTTAGTCCCACTCCAACTTATAATTGTTATAAGACAGAGCAGGAAATTAGGGAATACCAAATTTACCGTGCCGCCCAAACGAAGAAAGTGCATGCTGATGCATCTTCTTCGGGTGTGTTCATTATAGAGAACTGAGAGCGGGTGATAAGTTTCATGATACAGAAAATGGTGCAAGTGTTGCAGCCAAGTCTGTTGTTCACTATCACCCTGTATTACCAGAATACATTGATTCTGAACAAATGTTATTAGATACCGAACCTGATATACAACATCATATCAGTCTCTTTATTAGTAAAGAAAGGATATAATTTTGAATTGTTGGATAATGTTTTGAACATTTCCTATATCAAGAGTTGATCGGTTCAGGCACGTTATCTAAAAGCATTGACGTTCTAAATCAAACTACAGTTCTTAGTATACAGAACACACACGAGAGGAAGAGTTCAGAAATGAACGAATCCTTCTTGAGGCATTGTAGACTAGGTCATATCAATGCGACCCGACTAGCTAAGTTACATTTAGATGCATATTTAAATCTGTTTGAATTTACATCTTGTGAAACTTGCCGGTCATGTCACAAAGATAAGATGACCATAGCTCTGTTTATTGGAAACAGAGAAAGAGTTAGTGAACTCTTGGGATTGATACATGCTGATGTATGAAAGTCCCCTGTCTACACATGCCAGGACTGGTTCTTTGTACTTCATTATATTCATTGATGATCTCTCAAGATTCAGACATATGTTCCTGTTGAAAAACATGTCCGAACCTTTTGAGATATTCACAGAATGTAAGTTAGAAGTAGAGAACCAAAATACGGGTAAAAGTATTATGTCCTTTGATGTGATCAAGGAGGAGAATACTTGAGCACGGAATTCCTGGACTATTCTAAAGGAGAATGAGATTCTCTCTAAGCATTACTCCTCCGTATACACCACAGCACGTCGGTGTATCGGGGAGGAGCAATAGCACCCTATGTGATATGGTGTGCTCTATGATGAGTACTACTGAGTTTCCTATTTCCTTTTGGGTATTATGCGCTTGAGAAGCTGCATACCTATTGAATAGGGTTCAAATCAAATCAGTTGCCTACCACTTTATATGTGATACGAAAAGGGAAGAGCCCATATCTTAAGTTTGTTAAGAATTGGGGTTGTCCAGACTATGTCTAATAGAAAAATCCGGACAAGCTCGAGGCAAGGTCTGTTATGTAGAACTGGAAAGGTTCCAGCTATACAAACTACAGCTGATGATTTGGTAGAACCAAAGGATTCAATAGTTTCCAACAAACTTCAGCCTCTCCGCCGATCTAGTAGGGTTCCTCACCCACCTGAGAGATACTTCGGTTTCTCTATGACAGTGGGAGCAAGGATTGCATCATGAGATGATGACCCAACTAGTTTCGAGGTGTCCATCAGGAGTGGAACTCTGTAAGAATGGCTGGATGCTTATCGATCTGAGATGGAATCCTTATACACCAACAACGTATGTACTTTGGTTGCTCTATCTGAAAGGTTAAATCCCCATCAGGAGCAAGTATGTCTTGAGAAGATTACTAGGTGTACAAGGAAAAGTTGAGACTTTCAAAGCTATACTTAAGTCCATCCAGATCCTACTTGCCACGGCTACATACCATGACTACTATATCTGGCGGTTAGGTGTCATGACTGCTTTTCAAAATGATGTTTTAGAAAATAGCGTCTATAAGTACACAGCCAGAGGGCTTCGTAGACAGTGGGAGCAGCGGAAACGTGTGCAAGATGTTTTATATGATAAAACAAGAATCGCGGAGTTGGAACATCTGTTTTGATGTGGTAGTCAAAGAGTTTGACTTCATCAAAATGGTAGATGAACCTTGTATATACAAAAAGGTAGTAGGGAGTATGGTGGTGATCCTCGTATAGTACGTGGATGAAATACTCTTGATAGGGAAGGAGTTTCCTATGCTACGCTCGGTCAATCTCCGCTTATCAGAAGGATTCTCCATATAGGATCAATGTGATACCTCCTAAATCCTGGGTTTTGGATCTATGAGATAGATCTAATTGGATATTAGGATTCTCACTAGTTATAGTGAGATGGTATCAATCGATCCTGTGGAGAATCACTGGAAAGGTTCCAGGGTGATAAGGACGACAGAATGTCAGTCGCAGGCATTGTCATTACCCTCAGTGGAGGGACGGTATGTTGGAAGAGTTCCAAGCTAGATACCGTGACTTACTAAACGATTAAAGGCAAGATACATCGTTACCAAGGATGCTACCAAAGAGGCAGTCTGGATATATATAAGTTCATGAGATGAACTTCGTTCTTACCATTGTGTGACAATGGAGTTATGGCTTTTGCCAAGGAACCCTCCGTCCCATCTGAAATCCAGATATAATTCTTAAGCAGTATCACCTGATCATGGAGATGGTTGATCTCCAGGGAGATCGAGGTTAGGAGAGTAGACACAGAGGACAACAGCACGGATCCACTCACAAAGGGCTTTTTCCCAGTAGAGACTTTTATGGGATGGTTGAGTATGAGATACTTCAACCACAGCTAATTGTTGGGTATGTGATACCACAACAGATGGCCCTAGTGCAAGTGAGAGATTGTTAGTTATATGTATGCCGTAGAGGCCATTACTTTACATACGATGTATATTGTAATAGATGCTTGGACATATATAGGGAGGATTTTCTTGCTCGACATGATAGTATGCTATCTGGTTGTACTTTATCTTAACATGTACTATGATTGTCTCTATGTTACATGTTGATAAAGCCCTTAAGATATGTACTCGACTACTGGGACTATGATGAGATCATACTAGTGGGCCCATGGTAGTCGACGAGTACATCCTATAACTGTTCCTAGTCGAGAGTGTATCGAGACAGGGCATCGATGCAACAGAGTAGACTAGTGTATACGCATCTTGACCCATATGATGGGCGATGGATGATCCTATATCCATCGGTGTTTGACATCAAGGATGGTGTACGGGTGCTCAGTGGAGACAGGGTACACTGGACGGACAAGTCGAGAACTCCCAGATGGTATTATACCTCACGTCAGATGGCAGTTCTCCGGTGACACTGGTACAGAGTAGTCTGTTGACCCGAGATCGTCATAGAGTCTTGTGTGATTCCCACTGTGCTTTGATTTCCATCATACCACGTCCAAGAGGGTGTGCAAAAAGGTGGCTTTTGGGTACAGTCCCGAATCACATGGAGGCAATGAGCGATAGGAGGGGATTCGTCTCTCCCGGTATAGGGAGTTGATGTTGTGCTGTGTTCGATTGGCTATAACAGGAAATCCCTGGCCAGGGTTGCTGAGATTTACTGGTAAGTGTTATCAGTAGTTTCTCGAACTGTTATAGACCTCATATCAACATGACTTATCAAGCTACTGGAGTCTGACGTTTACCACCCCTAGGCGAGATATGTGACATATCAGACGACGAGACCGGACTGTACGGGAGTGTTACTGATTGGATTCGCAGGAGAACTAGCGGGCTTGCTTGTTGATCTTCTTATCGCTCAATACCCGGGTGGCCGTTACGTTTAGCAAACCGCTTGCGGCTTGTGTGTGTTTGATATGATCATCACCTACTACCGGCGTATTAACGAGTCTTTAGAGTCCTACACAGGGGTTTCCTGGCTCAAGCGAAACGGAGTACGAGCACATATGTGATATGTGCGTGACCGAGATTAATACGATATGAGATACCGTATTCTATTCTAGCGATTTGTAACATTGATCGGTTGTATGCGATATAGCTGGATTATCGGATCAAGTGTTGATTCGATAAGTTGTTACACATGATATTAGTCGGTTATTGCCAGATTATTAAATCAAGAGTTGATTTAATAATTTAATGTATAATTATATATTTGATATATTACATTACATTAACTAGTATTAGATCACTTAAGATTTATTTTCTCACTAGATTGTGCACATTGTTTATATGTGATATACGCAAGTGTACATGTTTGTATCATGCTTGATGATACATACAAGTTGGGTGTATGAGACTTAAACCAAGTCAAGGTTAAATTAGGGTTTACTAATTTCCTAACAAATAACAAAAGAGATGAAACTTTGGTCAAAGTTATCAAGCTTCATGAAGCTTGATAAATATTGACAAAGTCAACTCTTTTGTCATTCCTTAAGATATTAGTTAACCCAACCCTTAACCTCATACTTTGGTTAATTCTCTACATGAGTTAAGCATGAGGGCTTAACTCAACCATGGTGCAATAATTCAAGGGATAAGTTTTTATTTGGATGAATTATTCACTTCTTCTTCTTCTTCATCAAGCTCCATGAAAAGCTTGCTAGCTCTAATGGTGCCATGAGAAAAAGTGTGAGAAAATCAAATCTAAAGTGAGCCCACTTCCTACTTCTTCATCCTCTACCACTTGCCATGTAGTAGAGTGTGTTCTCTTCACAAAGTTCATGCCCTAGTGAAGGAATAGCTTAAGTTAGTGTCTCCCCGACGTAGATCATCTTCGGCCTCGAAGTCATCGTAGCAAGCACGTTCGTTCTTCTTGCGAAGCTTATCCAGAGTCCGGAGTTCCCGATCGCAGTGAAGGGGACATCTACACGGAGCTTAAGAAGTGAAGTACCGAATCTACAAAGGTTGTAATCCCTCTCACTTAGTGTTAAAGTGTTTAACATGCTTGTTTCGCCTAAACCCTAGTTTAAAGATCCGACTTTGGGTTGTTCGGCATGGCTAAAATTTTAATCGGGCATGGTTGATACCTCGTAGAACCTTGTGAGCGTGCCTAGCAACCCTACATCTTATTATACCGAGCTGGGGAACGTTGGTTCCGCTTTTTCTTATGATTTTCATAATTCTGAGCATCGAATAGGGGAATATCAGGATTTCCACGCAACCCGAACGAAGAAAGAGAATGATGATGCATCTTCTTCGGGTGTGTTCGTTACCGAGAACTGTTTCTCAGTATGCTCTACGTCTTGGGTATTGGATACCGGATCAGGATCCCACGTTTGTAATTCGTTTCATGGGTTAAGAAAAAGTAGAAAAATGGGAAAGGGTGATATGTCTTTCAAAGTAGAGAATGGAGCAATTGTTGCAGCCAAAGCAGTTGGTGAATATCACCTTGTATTACCAAATGGTAATACATTGATTCTGAACGACTGTTATTTCGTACCAAAAATGATATGCAATATAATATCAATTTCTTTATTAGATAAAAAAGGATATAGCTTTGTATTGGAGAAAAATGTTATGAATATTTTCCTAAATCAAGTGTTGATTGGGTTTGGTACGTTATGTAATGGTTTATACGTTCTAAATCGAACGACAGTTCTAAGCATACAGAACACACACAAGAGGAAAAGTTCAGAAATGAACGAAGTCTTCTTGTGGCATTGTAGACTAGGTCATATCAATGCAACAAGACTAGCTAAGTTGCATAAAAATGGATATTTGAATCAATTTGAATTTACATCTTATGAAACTTGCGAGTCATGTCTCAAAGGTAAGATGACCAAAACTCCGTTTACTGGACACGGAGAAAGAGCTACTGAACTCTTGCGACTGATTCATAGTGATGTATGCGGTCTTATGTCTACGCATGCCAGGAATGGTTCATCATACTTTATTACATTCACCAATGATCTCTCAAGATTCGGACATGTATTCTTGTTGAAACACAAATCTGAAGCATTCGAGAAATTCGAGGAATACAAGTACGAAGTTGAGAACCATACGGGTAAAAGTATTAAAATCCTTCGATCTGATCAGGGAGGAGAATACTTGAGCATGGAATTCCGTGACTATTTATAAGAGAATGGGATTCTCTCTCTGCTTACTCTTCTGTATACACCACAGCACAATAGAGTATCGGAGCGGAGGAATCGCACCCTATTAGATATGGTGCACGCTATGATGAGTATTACTGAGTTACCTATTTTCTTTTGGGATTATGCACTTGAGACAGCTGCATACCTGTTGAACAGGGTTCCGACCAAATCCATGCCCACCACTCCATATGAGATATGGAATGGGAAGAGACCATCTCTTAAACGAGTTAAGATATGGGGTTGTCCGGCCTATGTAAAAGGAAAAATCCGTACAAGCTCAAGGCAAGGTCTGTTTTGTGCTAGTTTGTGGGATATCCAAAGAATTCATATGGATATATCTTCTACCATAATGAGGAACAAAAGGTGTTTGTTTCTCATCATGCCACCTTTTTAGAAAATGAAGTTCTTGTGAAAGAAATTAGTGATAGTGAGGTAGAACTGGAAGAAGTTCCAGCTACATAAACTATACTGATGATTTGGTAGAACCGGAGGATTCAGTAGTCCCAAAAGAACCTCAGCCGCTCCAGAGATCTAGTAGGGTTCCTCATCCACCTAAGAGATACTACGGTTTTCTCATAGACGGTGGGAGAGAGGATTGCATCATGGAAGATGATGACCCAACTAGTTTCGAGCAGGCCATCACATGTGGAGACTCTGTGAAATGGATGGATGCTATGCGATCTGAGATGGAATCTATGTACACCAACAAAGTATGGACTTTGGAAGTTGCACCTGAAGGGGTAGAACCCATTGGGAGCAAGTGGATCTTTAAGAGGAAAATTGGTGTAGATGGAAAGGTTGAGGCCTTCAAAGCTAGGCTTGTAGAAAAAGGTTTTCGTTAACGACCAGGTGTCGATTATGATGAATTTTTTTCTCCAGTGGCTATGCTTAAGTCCAATAGAATCCTACTTGCCATTGCCGCATACCATGACTACTAAATCTGGCAGATGGACGTCAAGACCGCTTTTCTAAATGGTGATTTAGAAGAGTGCGTATACATAACATAGCCAGAGGGCTTCGTAGACAGTGGGAGCAGCGGAAAGGTGTGCAAACTGCTTAAATCAATCTATGGATTAATGCAGGCATTGCGGAGCTGGAACATCTGTTTTGATGTGGTAGTCAAAGAGTTTGACTTCATAAAAAATGAGATAAACCTTGTATATACAAGAAGGTTGTAGAGAGTAAGGTTGTCTTCCTCGTATTGTACATGGATGACATACTTTTGATAGTAAATGATGTTCCTATGCTACACTCGGTCAAGCTCTTCTTATCACAAAAGTTCTCCATGAAAGATCTAGGTGATGTCTCTTACATCCTAGGGATTAAGATCTATAGAGATAGATCTAAAAGGATGTTGGGATTATCCCAATCCAGGTACATTGACACCATACTAAAAAGGTTTAGTATGGAAGATTCTAAGCGTAGTAATTTACCCGATTGTTCAGGAATCACTCTGTCCAAAGAGATATTTCCCAAGACTGATGAGAGGGCTCGCATGCAAGGGATAACCTATGCTTCTGCAGTTGGGTCAATCATGTATGCGATGTTATGCACAAGACCGGATGTAGCTTACACACTTAGTCTGGTAAGTAGGTATCAATCAGATCCTGGAGAGAAATACTGGACAGCTGTGAAGAACATTCTTAAGTACTTAAGAAGGACTAAAGAAATGTTCTTGGTGTATGGTAACAGAGAACTCCAGGTGGAGTCCTTTACCAATTCGAGCTTCCAGAGTGATAAGGACGATAGTAATTCGGTCTCGGGTTTTGTCTTTACCCTCAATGGAGGGGCGGTATGTTGGAAGAGTTCCAAGCAAGATACCATGGCAGACTCGACGATGGAGGCTGAATACATCGCTGCCAACGATGCTGCCAAAGAGGCTGTCTGGATGAAGAAGTTCATTGCTGAACTTGGTGTGGTTCCATCCATTGAGGATCCAATACGCTTGTATTGTGATAACAATGGAGCAGTGGCTTTGGCAAAGGACCCCCGGTCCCATCAGCGATCCAGACATATTCTTAGGTGGTATCACCTGATCCGGGAGATAGTTGATCAACGGGAGATCGAGGTCTGGAGAGTTGACACGAAGGACAACACAGCGGATCCACTCACGAAGGCCATCCCCCACACGCAGTTTGAGAGACTTTTTAGGTTGTTGGGTATGCGATACTACAACAACTGGCCTTAGTGCAAGTGGGAGATTGTTAAGAATATGTATACCCTAGAAGCCATTATTGTATGATATAATGGATATTTGGACATGTATATAGAGGACTTTCTTGCTTAACATGATAGTATGCAATCTGGTTGCTCTTTATCTTAATATGTACACTTGAATTATTATATTGTCTCTCTGATACATGTTGATAAAGCCCTTAGGATGTTTGCTTGACTACCATGACTATGAAGCGGATCATACTACTGGGACTTTTGTAGTCCACAAGCACATCCTTTAAGTGTTCCTATTCGAGGGGATATCGAGACAGGGCATCGATATTCTAGAGTAGACTAGTGTGTATGTTTCTTGACCCTGCAGGTGGCGATGGTTGATCTCATAACCATTGGTGTTTGACATCAAAGATTGTACATAGGTGCTCATTAGAGAATGGGTACACCGAACAGGACTCGCCGAGAACTCCTAGATGGTACCATACCTATCGTCAGATAGCAGTTCTCTGGTGACACTTGTACAGGTTAGTCTATAGACCTGAAATCATCATAGTGTCTTGTATGGTTCCCATTGTGCTTTGATTTCCTCCCTACCACGGCTCAAAGGATTCGTGCAAACTGGTGGATTTTGGGTACAGTCCCGAGTCAAATGGAGGCAGTGAGCGATAGGAGGGGTTTCTTCTTTCCCGGTATAAGGAGTTGATGTTGTGCTATGCTCGATTGGCTATAACAGAAAGTCCTTGGCCATGGCTGATGAGATTTACTGGAAAGTGTTATCAGTAGTTTCTCGAACGGTTATAGGCCACACATCGGCATGACTTATCAAGTTACCGGGGTCTAACGATTCCACCCTTAGACTCGATATGCGAAATATCAGAAGAAGAGACCAGACTGTATGGTAAGTGTTGCTTATAGGTTTTGCGGGAGTTTGGACAAGTTTGCTTGTTGATCTTCTATTCGTTCAATACCTGGGTAGCCGTTACGTCCAGATAGTACCGCTGACGGCTTGTGGGTGACTGATGTGATCATTACCTACTCCTGGCGTATTGACGAGTCTGTAGAGTCCTGCACAGAGGTTTCCTTGCTCAAGCTAAACGAAGTAGGGCACATATGGTGATATGTGCGGGAGATTGATTAAATACGAGTATGTGAAACCGTATTCTAATCTCGCGATATTTGATATCGGTTAGGTTATATGTGATATAACCGGATTGTTGAATTAAGTGTTGATTCAATGATATGTTATATGTGTGTGTATATTGTAAGTCCACGTTGCCCACCCCGGTACTTGCGGGGAGGCGGAAAACGGAATAAAAATCAAGTTTTTATGAGCTTAGGCAACATGGACTTGACTATGAAGGATCTTTGCTAAACAAAAACAAGCTAAAGCTAACTAGAAACTAGCTAAGTGCTAGAAAGGTTATACCTTGGGCTTTATGTCCTTCTCTCTTTGCTCCTTGGAGTGGAGGAAGGAGGTCACCTTAGTCGTCTTCTCACGTCGAAGAAAGATCCACCCGAAAGCCTCGACCTTTGGCTTCAACTCCAAGCTAGAAGGAACTAGGGTGCAAGAAGTGCCAATCCTTGAACCCTAGATGAGAGTAGAGATTATCAAGAGAGGGTTTTTCTCAAGCTCAAGTGTTTCTGAACACATGAGAGGGGAGAGCTTGAGGGAGAGGAAGAACAAGAGAGAGAATGTGAATAATAGAATGAGAGAATAAAATGAAGCATTCTCTCATATATGTGAATTATTGTAATTAGAAAATTAGTGAGATAATTGTCATGGCTTAATCAAGACATGACCATTATCATTTCATTTTTAATGCAAATTGCAAGGATCAAAGAGTATCTTCCAAATGAAATGATGATGGTCAAAGTGTCAACAAGGTCAACAAGTCAAGATGGGTCAAATGGTCAACAACCATAACCATGCACAATTATTAAACTAATATCAATTAACAATAATACACACATAAGCATTAGGGTTAATAAAATGACAATAGTCATTAACCCTAATCAAAGTCCTCTCCCTCTGTCTCAAGCAACTATGCATACGCACCCGTATTCGTGATCCGAGGAACACGAATACAATGAGAAAAAGCCAATCCCAAATCAAATACTAGGATCCGGCTTAAACCAAAGCCCGCTAGTATAAGCTGTCCGGACAGCAAACGTGCACAAGTGCGCGGATGTGAACGAACCCTGTCGCAAAACCATGCGACCTCTACTCATTTTGCCTAAAGGCGAATAGCTCTCTGTGTCGGACTCTAAAGACTCGACACTACGCTGGCAGTGGGTTTAACCAAAGACCGCAAGCGGCACTAGCTGTACGTAACGGTCCCGAGGTAGATGTCGATAAGAAGACTGACGAGGTGAACCCCATCTGAACTCCTACTGAGCCTGTATGTGACAATCTCCGTACAGTCCTGTCTGTTCGTTTGATACATCGCATGGCGGGTTTAGGGGGGCGGTGAACGTCAGTCCCCTAATAGCGGTACAAGTCATGTCGGAGTGTAGCCCAGAACACCCTGAGATAACACTGGAAACCTACCAGTATATCTCTCTTGCCCTGGCCAGGGACTACTCGTGTAATGGCTCTCCTGGACACAGCGCGATGTCAACCCCCAATACCGGAAGAGACGAATCCTGTCTAACTGTCACTGCCTCCAAGTGCTTCGGGACTGCACCCAAAAACTACCTGTTTGCACGACTCCTTTAAGCCGTGGTAGGGTAGTAATCAAAGTGCAGTGGGAACACACTTGAGGCGAAGTGACAGTGTCATGTCAGCGGACTAAGCTGTACTCATGTCACCTGGGAACTGATAACTGACGATAGGTATAATACCATCCAACAGTTCCCGACGAGTCCTGTCCAGTGTACTCGTAACCTAACGAGCACCCGCATACTATCTCAAGTACGACGTACTGACGGCTGTGGGACAGACCGTCTCCCACACTGGGATGAGAAGCGCATATACTAGTCTACTCCGGAGTATCGATGCCCTGTCTCGATATTCCAACGACTAGGGACCTGTATAAGGATGTGCTTATAGATCACCCAGCTCCCACGAGTGTGAGCGCTATCACAACGCTGGTAATCAAGCAAAGATCCTAAGGGCTCTACTAATATGTATATCAGCGATATGCTAAAAGAAACACATGCACATATTAAAGCAGAGACAAACCAAGTAGCATACTACCATTTCGAGCAAGATTGTATATACAACTGTGAATATCCCAAGCTTCCATCAAGTAATATACAAACTAGTATGATACAGTAATGGCCTCTAGGGCATTTTCACTAACATATATATATATATATATATATATATATATATATTTGATACTGACCGGTTATATATGATCTGACCGGATTATTGAATCAAGTGTTGATTTAATGTAGTATTGAATATTTATCGGTTATATGTGATATGACCGGGTTATCGAATCAAGTGTTGATTTGATGATATGATATACAAATAAATGATTTTTTTCGGTTATATATGATAAGACCGGATTATTGAATCAAGTGTTTATTTAGTAATTTGATATATATTAATATATTTGATATATTAATATATATTAACTAATATTAGCTCACTAATGAATTTCTTCTCTTGTATATATATATATATAATGATATATATATGATATATATTTTTATTTATATATATAATTTTCTATTGTGTCATGGTGGATGATACATAGAACATGGGTGTATGAGACTCACACCAAGACTAAAGATAATTAGGGTGTTTATTTATTAAGAGTAAATCAAAAATGAGGTGGAAATGAGAATGGCTTAGATGCTTGTGGAAGCATATAGAAGCCATGACTCATCTCACCAATTTTGTTTTACTCTAGATATTTTATAACCCCAACCATTATCTTTAGCCCATGGTTAACTCTCTAATACATCACTTGAGATATTTCTTCACCCAAGTTTATCTTCATCCTCTCTAGGTTTTCTTGAGTTGGAAAAGAAAACAAGAAAATAATTTCTAAAGTGAGCGAAATTCCTACTTCATCAACTTACTCTCATCTAGCCCATAAGATTAGGTTGTTTGCTTCACTAATTCTTTGATTAGTGACGAGATTGCTTGAGTTAGAGAAACTTCAAGGTGGGTCATCTTCGGCCTCAAAGACGACGTAGCAAACTCGATCCTTTCTTCAAGTAGAGCCAAAAAGAGTTCTAGGGACCACTACTTGGAGCTTAGGGACTACTACTTGGAGCTATTGAAGTGAAGGACTTGGTCTACAAAGGTTGTAACCCTCTTCACTTAGTGTAAAACTTGTTTACATGCCTAGAAAGCCCTAATTCTCTAGTTAGATTCTAGGTTAGTGTAGCTTAGCTCTCTAGATTTTTTAAAATTTCATACTTGATGCTTGTCTAAACCTAGTGGTAATGCTAAGACACACTTTCACCCGTCAGCCGAGCAAGATGCGACGACTAACCTTTGTTGGATACTCTCAAGAAGGGGGTCCACCGAGCAATCCCGCCTACATTTTGAGATCAGACCAAGCACGTGGACAGTGTGCATTTTTTTGAAATCCTCGTCCATCAATTGCGGAGATAGGGTATTGTACAGACCCGGGGAAGTCCTCCATATTGCATAAATTATTACCCTATGTTAAGAGGAGATCACCGGGGAAGCAGGCGCCCATAGTGGCCCTATAGGCGGCATATCACCGCCTCGTACGTCTCCTCGGAACGATCGAGGTTATAAAAGTATACATCGTCATGAGAAACGATCTTCCTGATGGTATAAACGCTGCCGGTCATCTTCAGGGAATGCAAGACTAGGTAGAAACCAATATGCCTTCAGTATTTATAGCCTCAACAAAAATCTTCCAACGGCCGAGATTTACTCGCACGACAACGCAAATCACGGAATAGGGCACTTTCCCGATATGGTGCTGCCACGTGTCATCTGTGACAGTCACCATTCCCGTCTATATGAGTCATGGAAGGTTGAACGATGCCCCCAGAAGATATTAGAGATATAATAAAGCCCTCCTCATGAGGCCACCGAGTAGATTCCTGCTCGGTCCATCCATAACGGATAGCTTCCTGCCCGAAAACGCTGTGGATCTAAAGCCCTCATTGCGAGGCTACCAAGAAAATTCCAGCTCAGTCCATCCACAGCGGATAGCTTCCTGCCCAACAAACGCTGTGGATCCAAAACCCTCTTCGTGAGGCCACCGAGTAGATTCCTTCTCGGTCCATCCACAGTGGGTAGATTCCTGCCCAACAATGCTATGGATCCAAAGCCCTCACTGCGAGGCGGCCGGGTAGCTTCCTGCTCGATCCATTCACAGCGGGTAGCTTCCTGTCTACCAAACACTGTGGATTCAAAGCCCTCATCGCGAGCCGACAGGGTAGAATCGAGTGACGCCGACCTTCCTACACTTGGCTATCGTTCGATTCATAATAGAATGGGAGAATAATATGAAGCATTCTCTCATATATGTGAATTATTGTAATTAGAAAATTAGTGAGATAATTGTCATGGCTTAATCAAGACATGACCATTATCATTTCATTTTTAATGCAAATTGCAAGGATCAAAGAGCATCTTCCAAATGAAATGATGATGGTTAAAGTGTCAACAAGGTCAACAAGTCAAGATGGGTCAAATGGTCAATAACCATAACCATGCACAATTATTAAACTAATATCAATTAACAATAATACACACATAAGCATTAGGGTTAATAAAATGACAATAGTCATTAACCCTAATCAAAGTCCTCTCCCTCTGTCTCAAGCAACTGTGCATACGCACCCGTATTCGTGATCCGAGGAACACGAATACAATGAGAAAAAGCCAATCCCAAATCATATACTAGGATCCGGCTTAAACCAAAGCCCGCTGGTATAAGCTGTCCGGACAGCAAACGTGCACAAGTGCGCAGATGTGAACGAACCCTGTCGCAAAACCATGCGACCTCTACTCATTTTGCCTAAAGGCGAATAGCTCTCTGTGTGGGACCTAAAGACTCGACACTACGCTGGCAGTGGGTTTAACCACAGACCGCAAGCGGCACTAGCTGTACGTAACGGTCCCCAGGTAGATGTCGATAAGAAGACTGACGAGGTGAACCCCATCTGAACTCCTACTGAGCCTGTATGTGACAATCTCCGTACAGTCCGGCCTGTTCGTCTGATACATTGCATGGCGGGCCTAGGGGAGCGGTGAACGTCAGTCCCCTAATAGCGGTATAAGTCGTGTCGGAGTGTAACCCAGAACACCCTGAGATAACACTGGAAACCTACCAGTATATCTCTCTTGCCCTGGCCAGGGACTACTCGTGTAATGGCTCTCCTGGAAATAGCGCGATGTCAACCCCCAATACCGGGAGAGACAAATCCTGTCTAACCGTCACTGCCTCCAAGTGCTTCGGGACTGCACCCAAAAACTACCTGTTTGCACGATTCCTTTGAGCCGTGGTAGGGTAGTAATCAAAGTGCAGTGGGAACACACTTGAGGCGAAGTGACAGTGTCAAGTCAGTGGACTAAGCTGTACTCATGTCACCTGAGAACTGATAACTGACGATATGTATAATACCATCCAACAGTTCCCGACGAGTCCTGTCCAGTGTACTTGTAACCTAACGAGCACCCGCATACTATCTCAAGTACGACGTACTGACGGCTGTGGGACAGACCGTCTCCCACACTAGGATGAGAAGCGCATACACTAGTCTACTCCGGAGTATCGATGCCCTGTCTCGATAGTCCAACGACTAGGGACCTGTATAAGGATGTGCTTATAGATCACCCAGCTCCCACGAGTGTGAGCGCCATCACAACGCTGGTAATCAAGCAAAGATCCTAAGGGCTCTACTAATATGTATATCAGCGATATGCTAAAAGAAACACATGCACATATTAAAGCAGAGACAAACCAAGTAGCATACTACCATTTCGAGCAAGATTGTATATACAACTGTGAATATCCCAAGCTTCCATCAAGTAATATACAAACTAGTATGATACAGTAATGGCCTCTAGGGCATATACACTAACAATCTCCCACTTGCACTAAGGCCATGTACTGGCGTATCGAAGACCTATCAACTCGATCAGCCGCTCGAACTGAGTCTGGGGCAAGGCCTTGGTGAATGGATCTGCAGTGTTATTCTCCGTATTTACTCTCTTCACCTCGATCTCCTGGCGATCTATGATCTCCCTGATCAGGTGGTACCGCCTCAAAATGTGCCTGGACTTCTGATGGGACCTGGGTTCCTTCGCTAAAGCTATAGCTCCATTGTTGTCACAATACAGCGGTATTGGATCAACAATGGTAGGAACCACCTGAAGCTCCGTGAGGAACTTCTTCATCGATACAGCTTCCTTTGCGGCATCGCAAGCAACTAGGTACTCCGCTTCCATAGTTGAGTCAGCAACGGTCTCCTGCTTGGAACTCTTCCAGCAAACCGCCCCTCCATTGAGGGTAAAGACATAACCCGACATGGACTTGGAGTCATCCTTGTCACTATGGAAGCTGGAGTCAGCAAAGGCCTCGAGCTGGAGGTCTTTTCCGCCATACACCAAGAACATCTCCTTAGTCCTTCTAAGGTATTTGAGAATGTTCTTTACCGCTATCCAGTGTTTCTCCACTGGGTTTGACTGATACCGGCCTACAACGCTCAATGCGTATGCCACATCTGGTCTGGTACACAACATCGCATACATTATAGAGCCTACCGCAGAAGCGTAGGGTATAATAGACATGCGATCCCTCTCCAAATCAGTCTTGGGAGACATCTCTTTGGAGAGGGTGATCCCGTGACAAGCCGGTAGATTACCGTGCTTGGAATCTTCCATACTGAATCTTTTCAGTATGGTGTCGATGTACCTTGACTGTGAAAGTCCCAACATCCTCTTAGATCTATCACGATAGATCTGGATCCCCAAAATGTAGTTGGCATCGCCCAGGTCCTTCATGGAGAACCTCTGCGACAAGAATCCTTTGACTAATTGTAGTATAGGAATATCATTTCCTATTAGGAGAATGTCATCCACGTACAAGACGAGGAAAACTACAGTTCTTCCTACAATCTTACTGTAAATGCATGGTTCATCTGGGTTTTTGATAAAGTCGAATTCTTTGACAGTATCATCAAAGCAGATGTTCCAACTCCGCGATGCCTGCTTAAGTCCATAGATCGACTTTAGCAACTTGCACACTCTACCGCTGCTCCCACTCTGATTGAATCCCTCCGGCTGATCCATATAGACGCACTCTTCCAAATTTCCATTTAGGAAAGCCGTCTTTACGTCCATCTGCCAGATTTCATAATCGTGGAAGGCAGCAATGGCAAGAAGGATCCGAATGGATTTCAGCATAGCCAATGGAGAAAAGGTCTCGTCATAGTCCAAGCTAGGTCTTTGACGAAAACCCTTTGCAACAAGTCTAGCTTTATAGGTCTCAACCTGTCCATCTACACCAATCTTATTTTTGAAGATCCATTTGCAGCCTACGGGTTTAACCCCTTCTGGAGCAAAGTCCAAAGTCCAAACTTTGTTGGTGTACATGGACTCCATCTCGGCCCGCATTGCATCCAGCCATTTTACCGAGTCGCCGCTCTGGATGGCTTGCTGGAAGCTAGTAGGCTCACCATAATCCATGGTGCAATCATCTCTATCCCCGTCTATGAGAAAACCGTAGTATCTCTCGGGCGGATGAGACTGCCTACTACTCCTGCGGAGCTGGGATGTCCGGTTCTCTTGAGACTTCTGGTTCTTCCAAGCTTTCAGTAATAGCTTGTGGTTCTGGAATTTCTTCCAGCTCTATAGCGCTCCCACTTATCTGATTTTCTAAAAATTCAGTTTCCAAGAAGTGGGCATGCTGAGAAACAAAAACTTTTTGTTCCTCTGCGGAATAGAAAAGATACCCCCTGGAGTTCTTTGGGTATCCCACAAACTTACACAGTACTGAACGTGCCTCGAGCTTGTCCGCATGCTGCTTTTTTACAAAAGCTGGACATCCCCATGTCTTAAGGTACTTGAGACAGGGTTTCTTCCCACTCCACATTTGATGTGGGGTGGTAGGCACAGTCTTGGTTGGAGCCTTGTTCAAGAGATATGCAGCTGTTTCTAGCGCATAACCCCAGAAGGATCGCGGCAACTCAGCCTTACTCATCATGGAACGAACCATATCCAATAGGGTTCGATTCCGCCTTTCCGATACACCGTTGTGTTGTGGTGTGTATGGAGGAGTAAGCTGAGAGAGAATTCCATTCTCTTTTAAGTAGCCCAGAAACTCAGCACTCAAGTATTCACCACCTCGATCAGATCTCAGTATCTTGATACTTTTTCCTGTTTGTTTTTCAACTTCATTCTTGTATTCTTGAAATTTCTCAAAGGCCTCGGATTTGTGCTTCATCAAGAAGACATGCCCATACCTAGAGAAATCATCTGTGAAAGTAATGAAGTATGAATAACCACTTCGCGCATGTGTAGACATTGGACCACACACATCACTGTGTATGAGTCCCAAGAGCTCGCTCGCTCTTTCTCCGTGTCCAGTGAACGGAGTCTTTGTCATCTTTCCCATAAGACAAGATTCACAAGTGGCATAAGACTGATACAAAAACGGATTCAAGTATCCCTCTTTATGTAACTTTGTTAACCGTGTCTCATTAATGTGACCTAGTCTACAATGCCATAAGAAAGCCTGATTTGTTTCCAGAGACTTTCTTTTAAGTGTGTTCTGGACACTGAAGATCTGAGCTTGATTCAATACGTATATTCCGTTTTGTAATGTACCTGACCCAATCAGAACTTGATTTAGGTGGATGTTAACTACATCGCTTACAAAAGTAAAATCATATCCTTCCTTAGAAATAAAGGATACAGATATGATATTACAAGTCGCACCTGGTACATAAAAACAGTTACGCAGAATCAATATCTGCCCAGTTGTCAGTCCTAGATGATATTCCCCTACGGATTCAGCATACATGCTCATTCCGTTAGCAACCCTAAGAGTCATATCAACTTTCCTGATAACCCTACGGTTTCTCAGAGCCAGTAACGAATTACAGATATGAGATCCTGATCCGGTATCCAATACCCAGGAAGTAGGGTTAACTGACATACAGTTCTCTATTACAAACACACCCGAAGCCGAAGCCACAACATGCTTCGAATTGTGGCTACTGGCTTTGCAAGCCCTGCAATCCTTTTGTCCATGTTCATTCCCGCAACAATAGTAACATCCCTCTTTTACTGCATCCATTCCCGAAACTTCTGCCCTTCTCTTTCTTTCTACTTCCCTGGTTTCCTTCAGGGTAGTAGGTAGAGACTGTTGAACTAAGTCAGCATCTGACCCGTTCTTCAACGTGGTCTTCAGGTCCGAGAGCTCAAAAGAGCTGGTCTCTGTAAGGACGTTGTCCCCTACAGATGACCCGATAGCCAACCTCGCTGGAAGCAATTCGTTCGAGGTCTCATATCTTGCGATACGAGATTGCTCTCCATATAAAACTTTGTTATGGAGGAAGATAGAAGCTGAGTCCATCTTCTCGTGCTGCCTCTGGTATATACCATCAACTGAGGCAAACACGAGGCACTTGGCTTTCGCACAGTCTTCTTCCGATGTCCTACGGATATCAACATCCGTGACAGGGGAAACTGGACCTGAGACGGCAGGGGTTGGATCAGTCAAGAGGTGTCCCAGCTTGTCCTGGGCAATGGACATCTGGACAGACCCTTGCCAGTCAAAACAGTCATATTCAGTCATTTTATTATCTAGATGCAACCTAGGTGCGGTCATTGGGTCGCTGCAATTAAGAGAGAGAGAAGAAAACACTTAGCATGATGCTCTTGCAAGTTTAGATTGGTTTTTAATTTATCTAAACAGGATGGCTCCCACTGTCTCTCGAATCCCTTCTCAAACCGTAAAGAAAAGATTAGTCAGGATCAATCTCACCGTACAATACTTGCTTAACCGTTCAGCCAGGCCAGTGTCGGTACTTCGAGGGAGGTTTTCCAACGCTTTCGCGAAGTTCCTTAATTAAGTAACCTCTTGTCCCTGTGGGCGTAGCCCCGCTAACACCTTTCTAGACACCTACTAGGTTTATAGCATTGATCGTTACGTGAGAGTTTTCCCGAGGAGTAGCATATACTCACAGTAGGATCGGGATCCAAATATCATCGCGTGATAAAACCGAAGGAATCCTACCAGAATCATCACACTCCAAATGGTATGCTGCGCTAGCAAGTTTCAGTACTTATGAAACTCCCGATGTGGATTTTTGCCCCATGCTCTTATGACCTTGACGAAGGTCAACAAATCATAAGTCACATGTCAAGTTCTACCCGTCAATATCCAGGTTAATTTGAACCCACCCGTACATACCCTTGACGAAGGTCAACAAGGTAGTACGACTGTCCCAAACCAACGCATCTATCTATGCTACATATGAACACCCAACAGCTACCAATCACTATGCCTTGACGAAGGTCAACAAACATAGCTTGAATACTATTGAATATCCATACGAAACGACGGAGGGCTACGAATGGTTTTGGCGAAACCGTGAACGTAGTGAACTTGATATAATCGATGGAACGAGATAGCTTTTAAAAGGAGTGGTTCAAGCTCCGCGTTTAAAAGTTTAGTTTTGAAAAGAACCGAGTGGTTTTCAAAGTGTTCCAATCGACTTTTACTTGGTTTATTTTCTTGCATTAGTTCTTTTAATGCGTCCCATCATTTAATCCTACCATTGCAGAAAACAACCAAAATATGACGTACGCTTATGCCATTCGCATTCGCCACGGGGCCCCGTCATCACCCGTTAGGTTACTTAACTAACGACAGAGCGGGGGCTGGGCTAGCGCGGCTGTAAAACATAAGCAACGCCTAAATAGTTATCATATATAAATATATAGCAATGATAGACATTACAGATCACAGATGAATACATAGGATATACTAGGAACCAGCAATCCGTTCGAGCCTGCAACGAAAAGCGGATTACACGGTCGCGGTGAATAGCCAATACCCCACCCAAGACCCCTACGGGTGCGGCAAACTACCCGCCAAGTACCCGAAGCGAAGCAATCTCCCTCACCACCGTGAGTAGGCCACTCGGCACTTCGGGATACCCGGTAGTTTGTGCACCCCCTCCATGGGTCTATCCTAGGAGCAAAAACAGTAAAAAGAATTATACAATGACGGCTACAACCCCGACCCGGTTGTGCGGCCAAACAAATAATAATATTACATCAATTTACATATTAGAATGAATGAAAGAAAAAGCAACACTCATCTCACATCCACCCCGGCTATTCATCCGCGACAATCCAACCCATTCATATACACAAACCATCATCAATCACAGATCACAGATATGTATAACCCCGACTAATCGACATATAGCGATTAGCCGATGTTCAATACATGTAAACATCACAGATATAACCTTTTAGTCAAAGTGTATTGAAGTTGGGATAAAAATACGGATTTATAGGCCCCCAAAAACAAATTTCTATTCTGGAAAACCTGGGCACATATAAACCATCTTAAAAATCCTAAAACCAAGCCAGAAATACACTGCACCAAACTCGACCCAGTGAAGAGCCAAGACGGCCGCGGTTGCGCGGCAATAGCTTGCTATTGCCGCGGAACCGCGGCTCTTTGGTCGAATCACTAGATCGTTTTTGGTGGCTTTCTTCACAAAACCCTGAGATGATTTTTGGAGTATAATTTATTTTGTTTTGAACAGAAAAAAAATTAACAGAAACATAGGATTTTGAAAACTCGGTTTTTCGATTTTTCCGATTCGAACTTCGATACACTCTACTACCTAGCTAGTTTATGTTTAGTTAGGCTCTGATACCACTGTAAGTCCACGTTGCCCACCCCGGTACTTGCGGGGAGGCGGAAAACGGAATAAAAATCAAGTTTTTATGAGCTTAGGCAACATGGACTTGACTATGAAGGATCTTTGCTAAACAAAAACAAGCTAAAGCTAACTAGAAACTAGCTAAGTGCTAGAAAGGTTATACCTTGGGCTTTATGTCCTTCTCTCCTTGCTCCTTGCAGTGGTGGAAGGAGGTCACCTTAGTCGTCTTCTCACGTCGAAGAAAGATCCACCCGAAAGCCTCGACCTTTGGCTTCAACTCCAAGCTAGAAGTAACTAGGGTGCAAGAAGTGCCAATCCTTGAACCCTAGATGAGAGTAGAGATTATCAAGAGAGGGTTTTTCTCAAGCTCAAGTGTTTCTCAACACATGAGAGGGGAGAGCTTGAGGGAGAGAGAGAATGTGAATAATAGAATGAGAGAATAATATGAAGCATTCTCTCATATATGTGAATTATTGTAATTAGAAAATTAGTGAGATAATTGTCATGGCTTAATCAAGACATGACCATTATCATTTCATTTTTAATGCAAATTGCAAGGATCAAAGAGCATCTTCCAAATGAAATGATGATGGTCAAAGTGTCAACAAGGTCAACAAGTCAAGATGGGTCAAATGGTCAACAACCATAACCATGCACAATTATTAAACTAATATCAATTAACAATAATACACACATAAGCATTAGGGTTAATAAAATGACAATAGTCATTAACCCTAATCAAAGTCCTCTCCCTCTGTCTCAAGCAACTGTGCATACACACCCGTATTCGTGATCCGAGGAACACGAATACAATGAGAAAAAGCCAATCCCAAATCAAATACTAGGATCCGGCTTAAACCAAAGCCCGCTAGTATAAGCTGTCCGGACAGCAAACGTGCACAATTGCGCGGATGTGAACGAACCCTGTCGCAAAACCATGCGACCTCTACTCATTTTGCCTAAAGGCGAATAGCTCTCTGTGTGGGACTCTAAAGACTCGACACTACGCTGGCAGTGGGTTTAACCACAGACCGCAAGCGGCACTAGCTGTACGTAACGGTCCCCAGGTAGATGTCGATAAGAAGACTGACGAGGTGAACCCCATCTGAACTCCTACTGAGCCTGTATGTGACAATTTCCGTACAGTCCGGTCTGTTCGTCTGATACATCGCATGACGGGCTTAGGGGGGCGGTGAACGTCAGTCCCCTAATAGCAGTACAAGTCGTGTCGGAGTGTAGCCCAGAACACCCTGAGATAACACTGGAAACCTACCAGTATATCTCTCTTGCCCTGGCCAGGGACTACTCGTGTAATGGCTCTCCTGGACACAGCGCGATGTCAACCCCCAATACCGGAAGAGACGAATCCTGTCTAACCGTCACTGCCTCCAAGTGCTTCGGGACTGCACCCAAAAACTACCTGTTTGCACGACTCCTTTGAGCCATGGAAGGGTAGTAATCATAGTGCAGTGGGAACACACTTGAGGCGAAGTGACAGTGTCAAGTCAGCGGACTAAGCTGTACTCATGTCACCTGGGAACTGATAACTGACGATAGGTATAATACCATCCAACAGTTCCCGACGAGTCCTGTCCAGTGTACTCGTAACCTAACGAGCACCCGCATACTATCTCAAGTACGACGTACTGACGGCTGTGGGACAGACCGTCTCCCACACTGGGATGAGAAGCGCATACACTAGTTTACTCCGGAGTATCGATGCTCTGTCTCGATAGTCCAACGACTAGGGACCTGTATAAGGATGTGCTTATAGATCACCCAGCTCCCACGAGTGTGAGCGCTATCACAACGCTGGTAATCAAGCAAAGATCCTAAGGGCTCTACTAATATGTATATCAGCGATATGCTAAAAGAAACACATGCACATATTAAAGCAGAGACAAACCAAGTAGCATACTACCATTTCGAGCAAGATTGTATATACAACTGTGAATATCCCAAGCTTCCATCAAGTAATATACAAACTAGTATGATACAGTAATGTCCTCTAGGGCATTTACACTAACATATATATATATATATTTGATACTGACCGGTTATATATGATATGACCGGATTATTGAATCAAGTGTTGATTTAATGTAGTATTGAATATTTATCGGTTATATGTGATATGACCGGGTTATCGAATCAAGTGTTGATTTGATGATATGATATACAAATAAATGATTTTTTCGGTTATATATGATAAGACCGGATTATTGAATCAAGTGTTTATTTAGTAATTTGATATATATTAATATATTTGATATATTAATATATATTAACTAATATTAGCTCACTAATGAATTTCTTCTCTTGTATATATATATATATAATGATATATATATGATATATATTTTTATTTATATATATAATTTTCTATTGTGTCATGGTGGATGATACATAGAACATGGGTGTATGAGACTCACACCAAGACTAAAGATAATTAGGGTGTTTATTTATTAAGAGTAAATCAAAAATGAGGTGGAAATGAGAATGGCTTAGATGCTTGTGGAAGCATATAGAAGCCATGACTCATCTCACCAATTTTGTTTTACTCTAGATATTTTATAACCCCAACCATTATCTTTAGCCCATGGTTAACTCTCTAATACATCACTTGAGATATTTCTTCACCCAAGTTTATCTTCATCCTCTCTAGGTTTTCTTGAGTTGGAAAAGAAAACAAGAAAATAATTTCTAAAGTGAGCGAAATTCCTACTTCATCAACTTACTCTCGTCTAGCCCATAAGATTAGGTTGTTTGCTTCACTAATTCTTTGATTAGTGACGAGATTGCTTGAGTTAGAGAAACTTCAAGGTGGGTCATCTTCGGCCTCAAAGACGACGTAGCAAACTCGATCCTATCTTCAAGTGGAGCCAAGAAGAGTTCTAGGGACCACTACTTGGAGCTTAGGGACTACTACTTGGAGCTATTGAAGTGAAGGACTTGGTCTACAAAGGTTGTAACCCTCTTCACTTAGTGTAAAACTTGTTTACATGCCTAGAAAGCCCTAATTCTCTAGTTAGATTCTAGGTTAGTGTAGCTTAGCTCTCTAGATTTTTTAAAATTTCATACTTGATGCTTGTCTAAACCTAGTGGTATTGCTAAGACACACTTTCACCCGTCAGCCGAGCAAGATGCGACGACTAACCTTTATTGGATACTCTCAAGAAGGGGGTCCACCGAGCAATCCCGCCAACATTTTGAGATCAGACCAAGCCCGTGGACAGTGTGCATTTTTTCGAAATCCTCGTCCATCAACTGCGGAGATAGGGTATTGTACAGACACGGGGAAGTCCTCCATATTGCATAAATTATTACCCTATGTTAAGAGGAGATCACCGGGGAAGCAGGCGCCCACAGTGGCCCTATAGGCGGCATATCACCGTCTCGTATGTCTCCTCGGAACGATCGAGGTTATAAAAGTATACATCGTCATGAGAAACGATCTTCCTGATGGTATACACGCTGCCGGTCATCTTCAGGGAATGCAAGACTAGGTAGAAACCAATATGCCTTCATTATTTATAGCCTCAACAAAAATCTTCCAACGGCCGAGATTTACTCGCACGACAACGCAAATCACGGAATAGGGCACTTTCCCGATATGGTGCTGCCACGTGTCATCTGTGACAGTCACCATTCCCGTCTATATGAGTCATGGAAGGTTGAATGACGCCCCCAGAAGATATTAGAGATATAATAAAGCCCTCCTCATGAGGCCACCGAGTAGATTCCTGCTCGGTCCATCCATAACGGATAGCTTCCTGCCCAAAAACGCTGTGGATCTAAAGCCCTCATTGCGAGGCCACCAAGAAAATTCCAGCTCAGTCCATCCACAGCGGATAGCTTCCTGCCCAACAAACGCTGTGGATCCAAAACCCTCTTCGTGAGGCCACCGAGTAGATTCCTTCTCGGTCCATCCACAGTGGGTAGATTCCTGCCCAACAATGCTATGGATCCAAAGCCCTCACTGCGAGGCGGCCGGGTAGCTTCCTGCTCGGTCCATTCACAGCGGGTAGCTTCCTGTCCACCAAACACTGTGGATTCAAAGCCCTCATCGCGAGCCGACAGGGTAGAATCGAGTGACGCCGACCTTCCTACACTTGGCTATCGTTCGATTCATACTCGATGCGCGATCGCCCCTCGACTCCGAGGAAAAGGAGGGTACCGACCTTCCTACACTTGGCTATCATTCGACTCATACTCAATGCGCGATCGCCCCTTGACTCTGGGGAAAGGGAGGGTACCGACCTTCCTACACTTAGGCTATCGTTCGACTCATACGATCGTCACCTAGAAAGGGGTGGTCAATGTTGGGATCCGGCGCCCACACCGCGGAGGCCGCAGGCGATGCGGAAGCGAAAACAAAAACTTTTTGCGGGCACCGGACGCTCACACTCGAGGATTCGAACCAAACACCCTAAACTAGTAAGCTAAAAAATGCAAGGTTTAGAAATACAACCTTTTTCACGTGTCCACCCAATTTTGGAAGACCACTCCAAGCTTGTAGTCGCCGGGAACGCGCTTGAGCATCGATCACCCTTGCCGAAGATGATCCGCCTGAGGGAATGCGGAGGAGACTCAAACCGACGGTCCAAAGTTTCTACGATGGTCATTCCAAGAAATATGGGTCATCGCAGTGATACGACGTGTTCTGAAGAAATGCAAAGGGTAAAGTAGGAGTGGCAGGATATATACGACTTTGTCGCGAATCAAGACAAACCAAAGCCAGGTGGTGTAAGAAGTTTCAGTCAAATTGGTTCATGAGTTTTTAAGGTAATTCATGGGTCGCTGTACCAGAGAGAGAGAAAAGAAACACTCAGCGTGCACTCTATCAAGATCAGATTGGTTATCACTTTATCTGATCAGGATGGCTCCCACTATTTCCTCGAATTCTCCTTCAAACCCTAAAATGAGAACTAGTCGGGATCATTTAAGTGAAAAATCTCCCGAGGAGTAATACATACTCATCAATGGGAATCGGGACCCAACTATCATCATGTGATAAACTGACGGAATCCACTCAAGTCACCATACTCCAGAAGGTATGTGCATGCATGGCAAGTTTCCCGTATGTTTGAAACTCTCGTTATGGTTTTTTCCCCTAACGACTTTTGAACTTGACTAGGTCAACATATCATAAGTCGCAAGTCAAGTTCAACCCGTCATTATCCTGTATTAATTAGACCAACCTGTATGAGCCCTTGACTAGGACAACATGACCGTACGGCTGTCCTAACCTATCGCATATCCATGCAACAGAAAAGTACTACAGAGCTACCGAACACTACGTCTTGACTAGGTCAACATACGAAGCACGAATACTATGCTATACTAATCTGAAATGACGGAGGGCTACGGCTGGTTTTTGGTGAAAAACCTTTAACGTAATGAACTTGATATCGTTGAAGGAACTCGAGTAGCTTTGAAAGGGAGTGGTTTAAGCTCCGCATTTTAAAACTAGTAACATAAACTTTTGCTTAAGAGCGAACTCCCAATGAAGGGATCAAAGCTCTTCCCTCATAGAATGAGGTGCGGGATATTCCTAAGCGAATACCTCTATGCAAAGCAAAAGAATACGACTATGAGTTTTGAAGAAAACCGAGTAGTTTTAAAATTGGTTCCAACAACATCATTTAGGTTTGTTTTTCCTTGCATTATATCGATAATGCGTTCCCATCATTTTATGTTTCCAAGCCACAAAAGAAACTATCAAAATAACATGCTTTTTATATACCATCCGCATTCGCCATGGGGCCCCGTCATACACCGTTAAGTTACTTAACTAACGACAGAGCGGGGGTTGGACTAGAGCGAATGCAAAGCATATAGAAGCATCTACTAAATATAATATATATATATATATCTCAACATCGCAGGCAGATAATAATCATTACAGGAAGATAAAAATCATCACAAGTATGTGAACAACACTATGGAATATCGGATAATCTAGGAGCCCCGCATTTCATTTGAGCCATAAATGAGACGCGACGTTCCCAGGTCATGTGGATAGCCAGTGCAATGAAGATCCTAAACCCCTACGAGTGCGGAAAGTTACCCGCCAATCCCCGAAGTGAGGCAACCCCAATCAACAAAGTGAATGGGCCACCCAGCACTTCACGGAATCCGTTAACTTGAGCACCCCTCCGTGGATCAACCTATACCCCCTACGAGTGCGGCGAATAGCCCGCCAATTCTAGAGTAAGCCCCCTGGTCTCAACTCCATGAGATGTGGGCCCGTTGCCCTCTAGAACCCGGCTATTCAATCACTCCTCCGAGGGGTAATCCTAGTACAGAAAAGAAAATATATATACAACGGTGACATCGACCTCAACCCAGTCGTGCCCCAATAAAAGAATATACAAACTGGTAATGACGTCAGTACACAAGTCGGACGCTCTCCCCGCAATTAAGAATATACAAATTAATCTGAACTATTCATCTAACATTGCACACAAGGCTATCCATCACGACAATCCGCACAAACCATTACCAGATATATATCACCAGAAATAAGTAACTGAAACAAGTGTGTAACCCCGTCTAATTGAGCATACAGAAATTAGACAACGTTAACAACACATCAACGCATGCAAACGAAGTCACGGCAATAGAATTCCAAAACACAATTAACGCACATCCCAAATATACCAAGCATCAAAAACCAAGTGCACTAAACATCCAAAAAAGTTGAGTTTTAAGCCAATTCAGAAGTCCGAATCAAAACGAAACATGCCTGAACCTTCATGGGGAGTTAGAGCACGAAATTAAATTCGAGTCGGGAGTCCTAGAGGGGGTACCCTACCCCGGAGGCCACCACGAAGTGGCCAGAGGGTGAGGCAGACCCGAAACTGCCCATGGAGGGGCAGTTTCGGGTCCCCACCCCCAAGACCACCTTTTGGTGGTCTTGGGGAGTGGTACCAGCCATTCGGTCTCATCCGGGGTCTCCCCGGGTTGCCCACGACCACCCTACGGCTTTACGGTTGAAACTGAGAGCCCGCTGTGTGTGCAAACATCTCAAAACTCAAAAATTCGGGACTGTTTTTTCGACAGTTTTCGATGCCCGAAAAAACGTGAATTCTAATGTCGTAACTAGCAGTTTAAGATGTTTGGGAGGCTCTGATACCATGTATGGCTCTGGAGCCCACACCGCGATGGCCGCGGGCGATGCGGAAGCGAAAAAAAATCTTTTTACGGGCACCGGACGCTCACACCCGAGGATTCGAACTAAACACCCTAAACTTGTAAGCTAAAACATGCAAGGTTGAGAAATACAACCTTTGTCACGTGTCCACTCAATTGTGGAAGACCCCTCCAAGATCGTAGCCGTCGGTAACGCGCTTTAGCATTGATCACCCTTGCCGAAGATGATCCACCTGAGGGAATGCGGAGGAGGCTCAAACCGACGGTCCAAAGGTGCTAGGTTTGGATGGCCGGTGATGTAGGAATACTTCACTATATTTTTCTCTCTAGAATATTGCTTGAAAATGGAAGCAAGAAGAAGAAGGAGATGAGCTAGAGGAAGAGCATGAACCATCCATGGAGGAGATGAAGAAAATCCTCAAGTCAACCAAATGGGAAAGAGAATGGCTACTAAAAATCAACCATGATGCAAATAGTCAATCCAAATGAAAAATCATTTAAAAATACATAGCCATGCCTCTCTACATTGTTTGCAACCATGCTTCCCTTTATGCACATGGCACCTCATTTCCTATTTAATTTTCCAAAAAGGAAAATCAAATATGTGGTTTCCTTCTAGAATCATTCCCGTATAAATATGGAATACTTCACCTGGTATATGTATCGCTACATATACGCATATCTGTACAAAAATACGGATAGCACCAAAGAGAGAAAATGAATAGTGAACAATAATACTAAAATATATGTATCAAAATACATAAATAAATTATTAAATCAAAACCTGATTTAATAATCCGGCATAATCCTAAGCCGGCTAATATCATCAACCTTCCGATTAAAGTCCGTGTATCGCGTACACATATTTAATCGGACCCCGTGCACGTACCAACGTACGGCTCTTACATCTGTCTCATGAACCGGGAAAACCATCTGTGTGGGACTCTAAAGACTCCACAATACGCTGGCAGTGGATTTAACCACAAGCACGTCAGCAGCACTAGCTGTACGTGTCACGACCCGAAAGAGCACGTGACTGGCCCTTGAACCATTTGAAGTCTATAGGACTCCATCTGATCCAAGTAAGCCAAAAGCCAAGAAATCTAAAACCATTTTAAGAGTAAATAAAGAAAACTAGTTTAAAGAAGTGAAGAAAAACATGTTTGAAGTCAAGGTTTTTAAATAACTAAGCCGAATATGTATTTTAAAAATGTACGGTCTTTTCTAAAAATTTCGGCAGAGTTTCTTTTGTGAATACTGGCCCCGAACGGGGTACAGCAAGTACAATATATATGCAATGATAAGAGGCATCCCCAAACGGGTGCTAGCTCTTCGTCAATCGACGGCCACAACCACACAAACAATATAATATACAACGCCGAATGGCGAGGGTCAAATCTAAAAGAAACTTAATAAGCATTAAAACCGCAATACTGCTAAGCGCGACTCTAAGGTCGAAATAATACATCACTAATGTCTAAGTCTGAAACAATATACAAGTTTTGGTTGATGGAATTCTTGATACAAAGGAGTAATACAAGTACAATGGTGGTTCTTGATGCAAAAGAACCCACCTACCAAATGCAATTCACCCGCAAGGAAGTAGTGTGCCAGAAATGCCGCTATGGAACCTGTACGGCAAAACCTGCAAGAACTGTGGCACAACGGGGGTGAGTTGCCAACTCGTGAATAGAGAATATCTACAAGCAGAAACCGAATGCATGAAATAATCCTAGGTCAATACAATCAGATATAAACCTCAAAGAATAAGCCTGAAGCATGATAAGGTGGCAATGTAACATCTAAACATGTAGGTAGTGCCAACTACTCGTGTCAGTGCCTCAGGTAATAACATGTCATAAACATAAAGTATGTCTGCATGAAGTAAATATGATGAAGTATAAAAATGAATATCAATACACATATATTAGCGTCCCATTCCACTAATATTGGTGCAAGGGTATATATAACAGCGTCCTCATACCCTGTTATATATACAAATGAAATATGATCAATATAATACTAGTCTGTATAAACGTGGATCCCGTCCACCTGTCACCCAAATGACAATATACATCATGCATGTAAATGTGAGGATATAATGAAAATCATGGAAACATCATGAAACCTGTGCCTAGCATCGGCACGTAAATCCTCGTCCATATGGGGCTCCGTCTGCGGTATCGGCCCTCGGCCCCGGCAGCACGGGTCAACCCATATCCATCTATCGACTCTGTTCGGTATCCTCCGGATAACCGCCAGGTCCAACCAATCACCGGTAGGTACTCACCACCCTGCAAGGCTCATCGTCTACTCAACGAAAAATATTTCTTGCCCCGGGGAACATTACCGGGTCCACCATGTACCCGCAATCGGCCTCATCCGCCTCCTCGAGTCGGGTTTCACATGTTGCTCTCAGCACCGAGAAAACATATGGTGGATGCACTGAAATATCATATCAAGGGTAACCGGGTTTTTAAAACAATTACATATTCTCTTTGAAATACCCACGGTTCCCAAATCACGAAATATCATGGAAACAACATATCTCAATGCGTATAATCAGAAAGCATGATGTATGCGACATGTAAAAGAAATATAAGTATAACAGTATATCATGCAACATAGAATAATGGTATGCACATACAAGGTCATATCCTGATGCAATAATACTACTGTGTAGTGACATGGCAATTATCGATGATGAAGTGTGTGAGCCGGCAAGCAAGTGTACGTGGAACATATGCATCATCGATAATGGTGCTGGTGTCCTAACAGCATGATTGCAATATAGAAATAAACACATGCATTGCGATGCGGAATCGAATAATCAATACAGCAGTGAAGAATCCACACCAATATGTACATGTCATGCAGTGGTGCCATTTGAAATAAGACGAATCGGGGTTTTTAGTAAAATAAGGGTTGCGGTGTTTTTAAGAATAGATACGTCTTTTGAAAATACCCGTATTATCCCTTTACTTGTCCTTAAGATACTTCCGATTCTTTAGTTTTGAAATAGGTATGACTCGGGTCTGGTCTAACATCTACTAAGCCAAGTCCATCAGGAGGTGTATGGAAACCACCTAAGTCTAAGTCGATATATATATATAATAGTCGGTGATCCCTCCTCAATAGTATCGCGTACGATACAATATATCATCTGACATCCTCGAGTCATGAATGCGGATCTGTCATCAATGTAAAGCTCATACGGTAAATCGTCGTACGGTATCCCAATAGCTGGGTACGGGTCGATATCACAATCAACTCATCAATTATTTGGTATCCTCATCATTATATCACATAATCTGGGGTACTGATCTAAATCTAGTACAACTGATACCATCAATATGACTGCGTGTGTAAACACACGTCCAAAGGCCCGCTAGAGATCACATGTCGTATCCCAAATACGAATCATATCAAATCACCGATCTCGCAGCACAAAACCCAATATCATCGACTCATTTCCAAAGTCATTCACTATCCATCATTATCACAGTATAAGTATAGCGAATCAACATGTGTGTGCGTGTGGGTGTAAACCTATCCTAGGGTTCGCAACTAGGAAATATTCTAGTTTACTTCTAACCCTATCACATGATATCACATCTCAAATAATCCACTACACTATACTATCATAAATAATATATATACATATAAGGTATACCAACTACGGATTGCGGGGGTGCTATACGCCATCCACCCGACTTCCCCCGTAGATATAATCTACTCACCTTGCGTCTTTATCTGTCGACGTCGCCACGCGTTTTCTTGTCATCCCAAACTCATCATGGGGTACCTACACATTAACGTATCGCAAAATGCATATCAAAACCAAATCAAAGCTAAAACGACATACGAAAGCCAAAACGATACGCTATAGGGCTTATAGGTTAGAACCTAGGGGTACGCCTCCAAAATCATCAACAACCCTCGATATCGTCGTATAAACGCCAAATAGTCGAGGTAAAACACCATAAGAAAATTCAGAATTAGAAATACGGAATACGAAAACACGAATCCAAAACAGCAACTAAGGAAAAAGGCTCCATATTTCACCCTAGGTCAAATTAGACAAATCTATACATTCCAGGGGTCTAAACTACACATGTAGGAGCTCTGGAACAAAAACGAGATATTTTGGTGCTGGTCGGGCCGCAAATTGCGGCTAATTGGGTTAAATTTGCGGCCGGGAAAGGGAAATAGGGACTAGGGTTCTGGGGTTAGCTTCCTTGATGCCTGCACATGTCACTGTCAACTCAATTTTATTTTAGGGGTCTCGGGGTGATAGCAGATTACCAAATACGATCACAGATTCACAGTTTTTCTCCGACATCGTCTCATAAATCCGTATTCTGTGTTCTAGTCTCTAGTTTGATCCAAAATAATATCACACCAGGGGTTCTAAGGTCACAACAAGCCTCAATTTCACTTTGGTTTCAGATCAAACCCTAAACCCTAACTTGATGTTTCATAAATCCACCAAACGACACCATATCGGCATGAAACTAGAATTGATACACAAGAAATGAAATACTACTCTAATAGGTCCAGAATTTACCTCCTTTGGTAACTCAAGAAAATTCTTGAGTTGCTCAAGGTCCTCCAAATCCAATCTTGCAAGGTTCAATGTGTAGCTAGTGAGCTCGGGAACACTTTTTGTGAAGTGGGAATGGAGTTTTGGTGAGGGAAATGAGAGGGATCTATGGAGTGAAGGGGAGGGAGATGAGGGAGCAGGAGCAGCAGCAGCTCAAGGAGAGGGGAGAGAGAAATGGGTGTGAGGAAATGATGGGAGTATGGTTAAAAAAGTGGGGGTTGACTTGGTCTCTCTCTCTCTCATCATGAGACCTTTATCTTTTCTTTTCTTTTCTTTTCCTTCTCCCACCATGGTGAACCCTAAGCAACCATGTACCCAAAACATATAACAAGTGTGGAAAATGATATGTGCACATTTTTGCACAAAAAAGCCAAAAATCCGATTAGCGATTTTTAATCGCGATTAGCACTAAATTAGCATATAACTAATCATAAAAACTTTTAAATGGCATAATTCCTTAAAATACCCTATTTTTAGAATTTTCCATAATTTTTCCCCATTTATTTGTATTTAATTATACCAGAATATTAAAATATTCATTAAAATAATATTAAATTATAAAAATTCCAAAAAATAATATTTTATTATTTTGAAACGTTACAATCTACCCCCCTTAAAGAAATTCGGTCCCCGAATTTAAATTTAAACCCCCAAATACTAAAATATTTCAATACAAATTCCAAGTCATCGGGGCTCCGAAATCATCAATACATAAAATATCATAGCGCAATGCATGCGCATGAGTACTGAGCAGATAACTCAAAAGCAAAACTCCGTCAAGCATCCCGCAATCATTGGAGTCATGGTAAAGACACAAATGTCAAATCCAATACAAAACCAATATGATATAGATCAAGACTATACATGTAGACATCCAATCTATACATGTGAATAGCTGATATAAATGCATGCCAAATCTCTTTTAAGTCGCTGTGCGATGCGCGTAACACTGCACAGTGGCGGACGTTTTTCATAAGAAAATAACCATATATGTATATATCTTTTTTTTACTATGTACGTTCCGCCGTTTTGAAAACAATTTAGAAGGGTTTCCCTGTTTTTAAAACGTTTCGTGTCATATCGGACATGTGGGTATATATGCTGAGACTATAGCTCGCTCTTTGGAATTCCCTTCAATAGCTATCAATGCATGCAAAATATATCCAGGTACTGTCCTCTGACTAGTCCTGCCCAGTACAAAACGAATATCAAATATCATAAAAATGTACTGCTCCAAAAGGAATAAATCCCAAAAATGCACATAACACCACCCTGTGCGTCTAGTGCGCACGGAAATCAAAATCCATATATGTGCCATACAGGTGCACAAAACAACATCTAGGTGCAACAGGTGTGCACGAAGTATCTGTCATAGGCAACGTGTGTGCCTGACAGCCAAATCAGGTGCATTTGACATGCACGAAGAATTCCGATTTAGTGCATCTGGCATGCACCAAAATCGTATATCAAAATACTAAAGGTGCATGAAAACTATGCTGGAAACGTAAATCACATCACTGGAATAAAATAGGCATGAAATCACAATCAATATCTCAAATGTAATAACTATGCGCAAAATATAAATACCCAGCGGGTGCATGAAACAAATATCATGAAACTCAGTCATCAAAACTAAATCATGCAAACAGAACGCCAAAAATACCGAAATCCAAAATGACGGATACGTGATAATCGAATCACAAAATCAAAAAAATACCGTCGTCGGTAGTCCCTCCGTCAAAGTCGAGAAGGTGTCGGTGTATCCAATGCTAGCAGCGCAAGATATCTACTTGCCTCTTGGTCATAGTCTGGCGTCCTCTGTCTCTGGGTCCTTATCTTCTCTGTGGATTTCCAATCTCACAATCAATCGGCTCATCGGCCCTGTAAGGTGTGCTAACGGGGACGATTCCGTTCTGGCACTTCTCTGTTCATCTCTCGGTCAATCCTCATGACTACTCGTAACGCAGCATGTCACTGGCGTCGGCCTCTGATTCCTTGAATGCACATCACCCATCTGATCCTGGGTGCAAACATCATTGCAGCAGTGTCCTGGAACGAATCCCGCTCGAGGTCTCTTCCGATCTTGCCTATGCCGGTCTGTACAGAGGTTGGTACTCTTGCATAATCTCTTCTCGCTCAATAGACATCTGTGTCCTCAGCACAGCATTTCTCGGAAACTGGTCGCATCCCAACGCCTCTGTAAGCACATCAGGTCTCTGGTCTCGACGGGAAGTAATGACAGCTCGTCAGCGTCTCGCACGAACCACTGGTCCTGCTTATCTGTATCATCGTCCACATCGACGTCACGTCATTATCTGCGCACTGCAACGTTCTGGGCTACGGTCCATCCAAAGTCTCTCGCATATCTCCTTTCTGCCGAATTACCCGGAAGTCATCGTCCTTTACTGAAGCTAATTCTTGTTCCGGAATGGCTGCATACTCGTCGTAACTCCTTCTGGAAGGTATATCCATATACAACGCCTTTGCATGCGTATCGCATCTCTGATGTCAGCGGAGTGGGACGTCATCTCGTCGAAATCTCTTGCGAACTCTTTACTTCACTCTGCTTCAATGTCGACTGCTTCGGACTCGTCTCATCGTGGCTGCATGGACTGTGCTCTAACGGCTATACTCGTATCTGGAGTCTCCCAAGCAATGCAACCCGTCACCTAGCATCCGAAGGGAGTCGAACCATTTGATCGATTCGTCAAAACCTCATAATCCCCCAAGAGCTCAACATCTTGAGTACAGTTTAATAGTATCGAGTACATGCCACAGCGTCGGTGCTCCAGCCGTAGAAAGGCAAACCCAAACCTCACTAATGGCGCCGCGGAACTGCCGCAAACCCTAAGGTTCAAAGGCTTTCACACGGTCATTAAGTCGAGTTAGGGTTTCATTCTTCTAGAGGGTCCATAGAATCGCCTGCATGTCTTTCCGTATACTTTAAACTTGAAAAATGGGCTCCTGACATTCGATCGTCTCCGTCGACTCTCAACGTCTCCGCGTGAAGTCGTCTCTAGCTGGAACCAATCTATCTGATGACCTCGCATCGGGGTAAGCGAACGAACCACATGTCCTAGTCATTCATCCTCGGGTGATTAGCGACCTTCCAACATATCTCTAAGTATATGTAGGGTTCCTCGGCACACTTGTGAAGGTTCATAAAGCAACAAACATGCCCGAATAAAATTTTACATGTGCCGAACAACCCAAAGACGGGATCTTTGCTAGATTATTAGGGTTTAGCATGCAAGATAACATCTTTAAAGCTAAGTGTGAGGGATTACAACCTTTGTAGTCCGCTCCTTCGCTTCACAAGCTCCGAGTAGAAGTCCCTTCACCGCGATCCACGATCTCCCGGACTCAAGAGAGGCTCCACGACTCGAACGATCCATGCTAGCTTGAAGTGTTCCGATTCTCCGATGATCTACGTCGAAGTTGCTATAACCCAAGCTTTCTCACTCTAAAGAGATGAACACCCTAATCTATTGGGCGAGATTAAATGAGGATGATGGAGTAGTATTTATGCTATCTTTTTAATTCACTTTCTCACAATAAATCATCACCGAAGGAATTTCTAGTGAGCTCTCTCTATCAAAAACCAAAGAGAGAAGAAGATGAAGAATGAAAGAATAATCCTTTTGTGATGAATAGTAGTCAAGTGTATATGATTGATTATAGAACCATGGTCAAGGATGATAGGATAAAACTTGTAGAGAATAAACTAGAGTTAGGGTTTGGTTAGGTTAAGGATAAGGATCAACCATAATATCTTAACCAAGACAAAAGAGAACCCTTCTAGAAAGTGCTTGAAAGAGCTAACCCTAATCAAACCCTAATCCCTTTTTATCATCCTTAATCATGTTTCATAATAAATCATATCATGTCATAATAATATATATCACATATATATTATATATTTGCAACAAAAGAAAATAATACAATTAACATATATCTCATATATATCAATGTATTAATCCTTTGAGAAAATGAAATAATAAAGCGAGCCAATATTAGATAATGTAATACAATATATCATATATATATCATTATACATTAAATCATCGAATCAACACTTGATCCAACGATCCGGCTATATCGAATATAACCGACTAATATATCATGTACCGATTCATCGAATCAACACTTGATCCAATGTCCCGATTCATATCTAAATATCGCGAGAATATAATACGGTATCTCATATCACATTATCCTCGGTCCTGCACATATCACATATGTGCGTCTACTCCGTTTTGCCTGAGCCAAGAAACATCTGTGTAGGACTCTAAAGAATCGTCAATACGCCGGTAGCAGGTGATGATCATATCAAACACCCACAAGCTGCAAGCGGTCAGCTAAACGTAACAGCCACCCAGGTATTGAGCGATCAGAAGATAAACAAGCTAGCCTGTCCGTTCTCCTGTGAATCCAATCAGTAACACTCCCGTACAGTCCGGTCTGTTCGTCTGATATGTAGCATATCAAGTCTAGGGGTGGTATACGTCAGACCCCAGTAACCGATAAGTCGTGTCGATGTGAGGCTCATAACAGGTAGAGAAACTACTAGTAACACTTACCAGTATATCTCTATATCAGCCCTGGCCAGGGACCTGCAGTTATAGCCAATCGAACACAGCACGACATCAACTCCCTATACCGGGAGAGACGAATCCCCTCCTATCGCTCATTGCCTCCATGTGATTCGGGACTGTACCTAAAAGCCACCATTTTGCACGCCCTCTTGGACGTGGTAAGGTGGAAATCAAAGCACAGTGGGAGTCACACAAGACTCTATGATGATCTCGGGTCTACAGACTACCCTGTACCAGTGTCACCGGAGAACTGCCATCTGACGTGTGGTATATCACCAACTGGGAGTTCTCGGCGAGTCCGTCCAGTGTACCCAGTCTCCACTGAGCACCCATACACCATCTTTGATGTCAAACACCGATGGATATGGGATCATCCATCGCCCATCATATGGGTCAAGATGCGTATACGCTAGTCTACTCTGGTGTATCGATGTCCTGTGTCGATATACCCTCGACTAGGAACATTTATAGGATGTACTCATCGACTACTATGGCCCCACTAGTATGATCTCATCATAGTCCTAGTAGTCGAGTACAGATCCTAAGGGCTTTATCAACATGTGAGAGTAAGACAGTAAACCAATACAAGTCAACATGTTAAGATAAAGTGAAACCAAATAGCATACTATTATGACGAGCAAGAAAGTCCTCTCTGTATATATCTAAGCATCCATCATAATATACGTCATATGTACAACAATGGCCTCTAAGGCATATACATAACTAACAATCTCCCACTTGCACTAAGGCCAGCTGCTGTAGTATCTCATACCTAGCATCCCGAATAAACTCTCAAACTGTATCTGGGGAATGGCCTTCATGAGTGGATTCACAGTGTTATCCTTCGTATCTACTCTCCTGACCTCGATCTTCCGGCGATCAACTATCTCCCTGATCAGGGGATACCGCCTCAGAATATGTCTGGACTTCTGATGGGATCTGGGTTCCTTGGCCAAAGCCACAGCTCCATTGTTATCGCAATACAGAGGTATTGGATGTTCAATGGATGGAACCACAACAAGTTCAGTGATGAACTTCTTCATCCAGACAGCCTCTTTGGCAGCATCGTTGGCAGCGATGTATTCAGCCTCCATCATCGAGTCTGCAACGGTATCCTGTTTGGAACTCTTCCAACATACCGCCCCTCCATTGAGGGTAAAGACAAATCCCGAGTGCGACTTAGAGTCGTCCTTATCACTTTGGAAGCTGGAATCGGTAAAGGACTCCACCCGGAGTTCTCCGTTACCATACACCAAGAACATGTCTCTAGTCCTTCGTAAGTACTTGAGAATGTTCTTCATGGGTGTCCAGTGACTCTCTCCAGGATCTGCTTGATACCGACTCACTACACATAGTGAGTATGCTACATCGGGTCTGGTACATAACATCGCATACATGATAGAGCCTACTGCCGAAGCATAGGGTATCCCTTGCATGCGAGCTCTTTCCAAATCAGTCTTGGGAGATATCTCTTTGGAAAGAGTGAGTCCAGAGATCATGGGTTGGTTCCCACGCTTGGATTCTTCCATACTAAACCTCTTTAGTATGGAGTCAATGTACCTGGATTGGGACAATCCCAGTATCCTTTTGGATCTATTTTGGATCTATCTCTATAGATCCTTATCCCCAATATGCAGGAGGCATCACCTAGATCTTTCATTGAGAATCTTTGTGATAAGAAGAGCTTGACTGATTGCAGCATAGGAATATCATTTCCTATCAAGAGTATGTCATCCACGTACAATACGAGGAAGACAACCTTACTCTCTGCTACCTTCTTATAGATACAAGGTTCATCTATGTTTTTGATGAAGTCAAACTCTTTGACTACTACATCAAAACAGATGTTCCAACTCCGCGATGCTTGCTTTAACCCATAAATGGATTTAAGCAGTTTGCATACCTTTCCGCTGCTCCCACTATCTACGAAGCCCTCTGGCTGAGTCATGTACACGCACTCTTCTAAATCACCATTTAGAAAGGTGGTCTTAACATCCATTTGTCAGATTTCATAGTCATGGTATGCAGCAATGGCAAGTAAGATCCGGATGGACTTAAGCATAGCCACTGGAGAAAATGTTTCATCATAATTCACACCTGGTCGTTGACGAAATCCCGTTGCTACAAGTCATGCTTTGAAAGTCTCAACTTTTCCATCTACACCAAATTTCTTTTTAAAAATCCACTTGCTCCCAATGGGTTTTACCCCTTCAGGAGCATTTTCAAAAATCCATACTTTATTGGTGTACATGGATTCCATCTCAGATCGCATTGCATCTAGCCATTTCACAGAGTCACCACACGTGATGGCCTGCTCGAAACTAGTTGGGTCATCATCTTCCATGATGCAATCCTCGCTTCCACTATCAATGAGAAAACCGTAGTATCTCTCAGGTGGACGAGAAACCCTACTAGATCGGCGGAGAGGCTGGGGTTCGTCGGGTACTACTGAATCTTCTGGTTCCAACAAATCATCAGTTGCGGTTTGTTGTGCTAGAACCTCTTCCAGCTCTACCTCTCTGCCACTAATTTCTTTTGCAAGAAATTCCTTTTCCAAAAAGGTGGCATGTTGAGCAACAAACACTTTTTGTTCCTCAGCGTGGTAGAAAAAATATCCTTGAGAATTCTTTGGATATCCCACAAATTTGCAAAGAACTGATCGTGCCTCGAGTTTGTCCGGATTTTGTCTTTTGACATAGGCCGGACAACCCCATATCTTAACTCGTTTAAAATATGGTCTCTTCCCACTCCATATCTCATATGGTGTGGTAGGTACAGATTTAGACGGAACTAGATTCAATATGTATATGGTTGTCTCAAGCGCATACCCCAAGAAGGAAATTGGTAACTCAGCATCGCTCATCATAGATCGCACCATATCTAATAGGGTCCGATTCCTTCGTTCCGATACACCATTGTGCTGTGGTGTATAAGGAGGAGTAAGCTGAGAGAGAATCCCATTCTCTTTTAGATAATCCAGAAAATCATTTCTCAAGTATTCTCCTCCTCGATCAGATCGAAGGATCTTAATACTTTTGCCCATTTAGTTCTCTACTTCGTGCTTATATTCTCTGAATTTCTCAAAAGCTTCAGACTTGTGTTTCAACAGGAACACATACCCGTATCTAGAGAGATCGTCAGTGAATGTAATAAAGTAGGAAGAACCGTTCCTGGCATGCGTAGACATGGGACCGCATACATCACTATGTACCAGTCCTAAGAGTTCGGTAACTCTTTCTCCGTGTCCACTAAACGGAGCTTTGGTCATTTTTCCTTTGAGACATGAATGGCAAGTATCATAAGATGAAAATTCGAATGAATTCAAATATCCATTTTTATGTAACTTAGCTAGCCGTGTCTCATTGATATGGCCAAGTCTACAATGGCACAAGAAAGATTCGTTCATTTCTGAACTTTTCCTCTTGTGTGTGTTTTGTATATTGAGGACTGTATTCTGATTTAAAATGAATATGCCATTATGTAACGAGCCTGATGCAATCAACTTTTGATCTAGGAATATGTTCATAACATTATCCTTTACTACAAAATTATATCCTTCTTTATTTAATAAAGAAACTGATATAATGTTGCACATCATGTTCGGTATATAATAGCACTCATTTAGAATCAGTGTATTACGACTTGGCAATACAAGGTGATATTCGCCAACTGCTTTGGCTGCAATACTTGCACCGTTCCCTACTTGAACGGAATGATCACCTTTTCCCAGTTCTCTACCTTTTCGTAGCCCATGTAACAATTTACACATGTGGGATCCTGATCCGGTATCTAATACCCAGGACTTAGGGTGAACCGAGAAACAGTTTTCAATAACTAACACACCTGAAGAAGATGCATCAACATGCATGTTCTTTTGGGCGTCGTGAGAATCCAGATATTCTCCTATTCCCTGTTCAGTCTTATAACTCTTATAAGAAAGAACGGGTCCAACGTTCCCCTGCTCAGTATAATAAGCGGGTTCAATCAATACATTCATATTATTATCTTGATTATGGCCTGACATGGTCGCTGCCTGGAGAGAGAGAGAAGAAAACACTTTAGCATATGCTGTTGCAAAATTAGATTGGTTATTATCTTATCTAATCAGGATGTCTCCCACTGTTTTTATCAAATCTACCTTCAAACCCTAAAAGGTAAGATTAGCCGGGATTAATTACACCCTACAATTTTGTCAATCTTTCAGCCAGATCAGTGTCGGTACTTTGAGGGAGGTTCCCTGTGCTTTCGCACGGACCTAATTAAAGTAAACCTCGTTTTCCCAGAGGCGTAACCCCGTTAACACTTTTCTAGACACCTACTTGATCGACTAATTGTCCTGTGTAAAACTCTCTCAGGAGTAACTCTTACTTGCAGTGGATATCGGGATCCAACTATCTCATAGAAGGTATGCAATCTCATTGCAAATTTCAATACTTGAATTTCCCGATAATATTTTTCCCCTAGCGATCTATGACCTTGACTAAGTCAACAAATCATAAATCGCAAGTCAAGTTCAACCCGTACATTTCTCGATTGAATTAAACCGACCCGTACGACCCTTGACTGAGTCAACAAGGCCGTGCGAATACCCTAATCCAATCACATCTCATGTTTTAGCAGATAAACACTACTTAGCTACCGTACACTACGCCTTGACTAAGTCAACAAACATAGCACGAATACTAAATAATATCTATCTGAAATGACGGAGGGCTATGTAGGTTTTTTTCAGAAAAACCATGAGCGTAATGAACTTGATATCGTCGTAGAATCATGTGAATATTTTGAAATGGAGTGTTTTTGAGGCTTTCATTAGTTTTGGTAAAGAGGTCACTCCCGGTGAAGGGATCTCGGCTCTTTCCTCATCGAATAAGGTGCAGGACATATCATATATATCACGGTGCAAAGCAGAACTCTAAAAGCAATCAAAAGACAAACCGAGTTTTGTAGCATCTGCCAGTTTCGCTAAAGAGGTCACTTCCGGTGAAGGGATCTCGGCTCTTTCCTCATCGAATAAGGTGCAGGGTATATCATATATACCACTATGCAAAGCAAAACTGTAGCTACCCTTTTTATAAAGTTTTGATTCTACAACATCTTAAAGGTGCAGGGTACACTTATGCCATCCGCATTCGCCTCGATGTCCCCTCATGCACCGTTAGGTTAGGTAACTAACGACAGAGCAGGGCAGGGCTAGTGCGGGTGTAAAACATAAGTAACGTCTATATAATATATCATATATACTATATACCGTATACATCACAACATATCAAATGATCACATCATAGATATCGCAGCAGAAACATAGATATAATGTGGGATATACTAGGACGTCCGTATTTAGTATTTAGCCAACAATAGAAAATACGGATTCCACAGTCGTGATGAATAACCAAGCCCACACCCTGGACCCCTACGAGAGCGGCAAGCGACCCTACCAATTCTGGAGTTTAGGAGACCCGGTCTCGACTCCTCGAGATGGCCTCCCACTGAACCCCAGAACCCGGTCACCTGTTCTCCCCTCCTTGGGTCCATCCTAATGCGGAAAAGTAAATAATATACAACATCGGTGGCATCAACCTCAACCCGGAAGTGCCCCAAATAAAAGAATATTACATTACATTTGAATTTACATGAATGAAAATATAAAACTCTCATCTCACATAAAACCCCCGGCTATTCAATCGCGACAATCCTGCACATCATATCTCAGCAACACATAATATCTCATATCATCAACGTAAGTAAGTATGCATACACCGATCATCGTCGATGTATCGCAACGACAATCGGCAATACAACTACATACTACACTTACGGTCACAGAAAAGAAAGTGTAAAACTACAATATTTGGAATCCACAATCACTTTAGACATCGTAAATCCGAAATATCACATACTTCGCATTTCATGCCTAACACAATGAATTCCACATATCGTATCACATTCCAGATAAATAGACAGTATTAAACTTTTCGAACAGATAATCAAATACCCAAAATTTCCTAAAGTGCTCAACACTTGAATGGAGTTCAAACAATCCCAGAATATGTCACAGTACCAGTGATCCAGCCGTAGAAGGGTCAAACCAACGCCTCACATGTGGCACGCCGTACTGCCCCAAACCCGAAGGTTAAAAAAGCAGTTCAAGACGGTCACATAATCGAGTTAAGGTTTGTTGTCTTCTAGAGGGTCAACCGTTTTACTTGCACATTTTTCTGAAATATTTAAACTCGAGAAAAGATTCAACACTTGAAAATTTTTGTGTCGGGAAAAAGTGAGTTAATGATATCCGTTCGAACTTTTTAACAGTTTCTAAATATCCGGAAAAATAATAACGAATTTAAAATTCCCGATCGAATCGTCAATTACAAAATAAACCCCAGAACACTCAACACTTGAGTCAGATTAAAAATATCCATAAAATAGTAACCACAGAGACAAGAATTACTGTGCAAACATCCGTACCTAATACCCTTACCCTGCCGCGGAACCGCCGCCAAAGGTGGGTATTTGCCGCGGTTCCACGGCCATGTTGTGGAATTGGGGGCATGTTTTTAACCATAATTCTTATATTTTCCTGCTAAATTTTTTAGGTATTTTTAATTCTGGAAAAACCCAGATTTTAAAAATTGTACAGAGAGGGGTTTTAAATATCGTATTCGGGTTCGATCGGGGTTTTAACTTCGTTAACACATCGTCTAATGCTCTAGCTAGGCTCTGATACCACTGTAGGGTTCCTAGGCACACTTGTGAAGGTTCATAAAGCAACAAACATGCCCGAATAAAATTTTACATGTGTCGTACAACCCAAAGACGGGATCTTTGCTAGATTATTAGGGTTTAGCATGCAAGATAACATCTTTAAAGCTAAGTGTGAGGGATTACAACCTTTGTAGTCCGCTCCTTCGCTTCACAAGCTCCGAGTAGAAGTCCCTTCGCCGCGATCCACGATCTCCCGGACTCAAGAGAGGCTCCACGACTCGAACGATCCATGCTAGCTTGAAGTGTTCTGATTCTCCGATGATCTACGTCGAAGTTGCTATAACCCAAACTTTCTCACTCTAAAGATATGAACACCCTAATCTAATGGGCTAGATTAGATGAAGATGATGGAGTAGTATTTATGCTATCTTTTTAATTCACTTTCTCACAATAAATCACCACCAAAGGAATTTCTAGTGAGCTCTCTCTTTCAAAAACCAAAGAGAGAAGAAGATGAAGAATGAAAGAATAATCCTTTTGTGATGAATAGTAGTCAAGTGTATATGATTGATTATAGAACCATGGTCAAGGATGATAGGATAAAACTTGTAGAGAATAAACTAGAGTTAGGGTTTGGTTAGGTTAAGGATAAGGATCAACCATAATAACTTAACCAAGACAAAAGAGAATCCTTCTAGAAAGTGCTTGAAAGAGCTAACCCTAATCAAACCCTAATACCTTTTTATCATCCTTAATCATGTTTCATAATAAATCATATCATGTCACAATAATATTTATCACATATATATTATATATTTGCAACAAAAGAAAATAGTACAATTAACATATATCGCATATATATCAATGTATTAATCCTGTGAGAAAATGAAATAATAAAGCGAGTCAATATTAGATAATGTAATACAATATATCATATATATATATCATTATACATTAAATCATCGATTCAACACTTGATCCAACGATCCGGCTATATCGAATATAACCGACTAATATATCATGTACCGATTCATCGAATCAACACTTGATTCAATGTCCCGATTCATATCTAAATATCGTGAGAATATAATACGGTATCTCATATCGCATTATCCTCGGTCCTTCACATATCACATATGTGCGTCTACTCCGTTTTGCCTGAGCCAAGAAACCTCTATGTAGGACTCTAAAGAATCATCAATACGCCGGTAGCAGGTGATGATCATATCAAACACCCACAAGCTGGAAGCGGTCAGCTAAACGTAACAGCCACCCAGGTATTGAGCGATCAGAAGATCAACAAGCTAGCATGTCCGTTCTCCTGTGAATCCAATCAGTAACACTCCCGTACAGTCCGGTCTGTTCGTCTGATATGTCGCATATCAAGTCTAGGGGTGGTATACGTCAGACCCCAGTAACCGATAAGTCGTGTCGATGTGAGGCTCATAACAGGTCGAGAAACTACTGGTAACATTTACTAGTATATCTCTATATCATCCCTGGCCAGGGACTTGCAGTTATAGCCAATCGAACACAGCACGACATCAACTCCCTATACCGGGAGAGACGAATCCCCTCCTATCGCTCATTGCCTCCATGTGATTCGGGACTGTACCTAAAAGCCACCATTTTGCACGCCCTCTTGGACGTGGTAAGGTGGAAATCAAAGCACAGTGGGAATCACACAAGACTCTATGACGATCTCGGGTCTACAGACTACCCTGTATCAGTGTCACTGGAGAACTGCCATCTGACGTATGGTATATCACCAACTGGGAGTTCTCGGCGAGTCCGTCCAGTGTACCCAGTCTCCACTGAGCACCCATACACTATCTTTGATGTCAAACACCGATGGATATGGGATCATCCATCGCCCATCATATGGGTCAAGATGCGTATACGCTAGTCTACTCTGGTGTTTCGATGCCCTGTCTCGATATACCCTCGACTAGGAACATTTATAGGATGTACTCATCGACTACTATGGCCCCACTAGTATGATCTCATCATAGACCTAGTAGTCGAGTACAGATCCTAAGGGCTTTATCAACATGTGAGAGTAAGATAATAAACCAATACAAGTCAACATGTTAAGATAAAGTGAAACCAAATAGCATACTATTATGACGAGCAAGAAAGTCCTCTCTGTATATATCCAAGCATCCATCATAATATACATCATATGTACAACAATGGCCTCTAGGGCATATACATAACTAACAGTATATACTCATGCCGCAGTAGCTCCAATCATCTGGGTGACATCTCGTCATTTGCAGCAGCAACTGGCTCATTCTTCTGTACGCTGAACAGTGCCTCGATCATCCTGAGTAAGCGATATATCAATGTCCATCACATCCTAGCTGGCCTCTAGCAGTAGCCTGCTCCTCTGGTACCAATCGGCACGTCCGAGAAATCTCGTGAAAGCAATCTGTCAAACGCTCATAGCGCGAAAACACAATAAGACGACGCCTCTCAATGCAATCGTAAGTCTCTGGAATCACGCCCTGGTCAGTCCTCGTCTGCGATGAGCTCAAGCTGACGCAACTCTAGCCGTAGCTCTCTCTGCCCGTGCAATCGTGGCAGCAAAATCATAACCAGTATTGATGAAGATAGATCAGGAATGAATACAATACTGTGCAAGGAAATGTACATCCTAAGGCTCCTTAAGTGGAGTGGCGTGTCGTAAGTATGCCGCGGAACATACCCACGGTACGCCACTCTACTTTAGTCACCTATTCCATCAACCAAGGGTCATCCTACGCGACGAAAGTTCGGGTCTAATACCCCCTTGACTAAGTCTAAGTTCCGTATATATATAGACGCCCTAGGCTCCACATAGTCAAACTTAGACTCGAACCAAGGTCAACCTAGCGCTTTGATACCAACTTTGTCACGACCCGAAAGAGCACGTGACTGGCCCTTGAACCATATGAAGTCTATAGGACTCCATCTGATCCAAGTAAGCCAAAAGCCGAGAAATCTAAAACCATTTTAAGATTAAATAAAGAAAACTAGTTTAAAGAAGTGAAGAAAAACATGTTTGAAGTCAAGGTTTTTAAATAACTAAGCCGAATATGTATTTTAAAAATGTACGGTCTTTTCTAAAAATTTCGGTAGAGTTTCTTTTGTAAATACTGGCCCCGAACGGGGTACAACAAGAACAATATATATGCAATGATAAAAGGCATCGCCAAGCGGGAGCTAGCTCTTCGTCAATCGACGGTCATAACCACACAAACAATATAATATACAACGCCGAATGGCGAGGGTCAAATCCAAAAGAAACTCAATAAGCATTAAAACCGCAATACTGCTAAGCGCGACTCTAAGGTCGAAATAATACATCACTAATGTCTAAGTCTGAAACAATATACAAGTTTTGGTTGATGGAATTCTAGATACAAAGGAATAATACAAGTACAATGGTGGTTCTTGATGCAAAAGAACCCACCTACCAAATGCAATTCACCCGCAAGGAAGTAGTGTGCCAGAAATGCCGCTATGGAACCTGTACGGCAAAACCTGCAAGAACTGTGGCACAACGGGGGTGAGTTGCCAACTCGTGAATAGAGAATATCTACAAGCAGAAACCGAATGCATGACATAATCCTAGGTCAATACAATCAGATATAAACCTCAAAGAATAAGCCTGAAGCATGATAAGGTGGCAATGTAACATCTAAACATGTAGGCAGTGCCAACTACTCGTGTCAGTGCCTCAGGTAATAACATGTCATAAACATAAAGTATGTCTGCATGAAGTAAATATGATGAAGTATAAAAATGAATATCAATACACATATATTAGCGTCCCATTCCACTAATATTGGTGCAAGGGTATATATAACAGTGCCCTCATATCCTGTTATATATACAAATGAAGTATGATCAATATAATACTAGTCTGTATAAACGTGGATCCCGTCCACCTGTCACCCAAATGACAATATACATCATGCATGTAAATATGAGGATATAATCAAAATCATGGAAACATCATGAAACATGTGCCTAGCATCGGCACGTAAATCCTCGTCCATATGGGGCTCCGTCTGCGGTATCGGCCCTCGACCCCGGCAGCACGGGTCAACCCATGTCCATCTATCGACTCTGGTCGGTATCCTCCGGATAACCGCCAGGTCTAACCAATCACCGGTAGGTACTCGCCACCCTGAAAGATTCATCGTCTACTCCACGAAAAACATTTCTTGCCCCGGGGAACTATACCAGGTCCACCATGTACCTGCAATTGGCCTCATCCGCCTCCTCGAATCGGGTTTCACATGTCGCTCTCAGCACCGAGAAAACACATGGTGGACGCACTGAAATATCATATCAAGGGTAACCGGGTTTTTAAAACAATTACATATTCTCTTTGAAATACCCACGGTTCCCAAATCACGAAATATCATGGAAACAACATATCTCAAAGCGTATAATCAGAAAGCATGATGTATGCGACATGTAAAAGAAATGTAAGTATAATAGTATATCATGCAACATAGAATAGTGGTATGCACATACAAGGTCATATCCTGATGCAATAATACTACTGTGTAGTGACATGGCAATTATCGATGATGAAGTGTGTGAGCCGGCAAGCAAGTGCATGTAGAACATATGCATCATCGATAATGGTGCTGATGTCCTAACAGCATGATTGCAATATAGAAATAAACACATGCAATGCGATGCAGAATCGAATAATCAATGCAGCAGTGAAGAATCCACACCAATATGTACATGTCATGCAGTGGTGCCATTTGAAATAAGACGAATCGGGGTTTTTAGTAAAATAAGGGTTGCGGTGTTTTTAAGAATAGATACGTCTTTTGAAAATACCCGTATTATCCCTTTACTTGTCCTTAAGATACTTCCGATTCTTTAGTTTTGAAATAGGTATGACTCGGGTCAGGTCTAACATCTACTAAGCCAAGTCTATCAGGAGGTGTATGGAAACCACCTAAATCTGAGTCGATATATATATATAATAGTTGGTGATCCTGCCTCAATAGTATCGCGTACAATACAGTATATCATCTGACATCCCCGAGTCATGAATGCGGATCTTTCATCAATGTAAAGCTTGTACGGTAAATCATCGTACGACATCCCAATAGCTGGGTACGGGTCGATATCACAATCAACTCATCAATTATTTGGTATCCTCATCATTATATCACATAATCTGGGGTACTGATCTAAATCTAGTACAACTGATACCATCAATATGACTGCGTGTGTAAACACACGTCCAAAGGCCCGCTAGAGATCACATGTCGTATCCCAAATACGAATCATATCAAATCACCGATCTCACGGCACAAAACCCAATATCATCGACTCATTTCCAAAGTCATTCACTATCCATCATTATCACAGTATAAGTATAGCGAATCAACATGTGTGTGCGTGTGGGTGTCCTAGGGTTCGCAACTAGGAAATATTCTAGTTTACTTCTAACTCTATCACATGATATCACATCTCAAATAATCCACTACACTATACTATCATAAATAATATATATACATATAAGGTATACCAACTACGGACTGCGGGGGTGCTATACGCCATCCACCCGACTTCCCCCGTAGATATAATCTACTCACCTTGCGTCTTTATCTGTCGACGTCGCCACGCGTTTTCTTATCATCCCGAAGTCATCATGGGGTACCTACACATTAACGTATCGCAAAATGCGCATCAAAACCAAATCAAAGCTAAAACGACACACGAAAGCCAAAACGATACGCTATGGGGCTTATAGGTTAGAACCTAGGGGTACGCCTCCAAAATCATCAACAACCCTCGATATCGTCGTATAAACGCCAAATAGTCGAGGTAAAACACCATAAGAAAATTCAGAATTAGAAATACGGAATACGGAAACACGAATCCAAAATAGCAACTAAGGAAAAATGCTCTAGATTTCACCCTAGGTCGAATTAGACAAATCTATACATGCCAGGGGTCTAAACTACACATGTAGGTGCTCTTGAACAAAAACGAGATATTTTGGTGCTGGTCGGGCCGCAAATTGTGGCTAAATGGGTTAAATTTGTGGCCAGGAAAAGGGAAATAGGGGCTAGGGTTCTGGGGTTAGCTTCCTTGATGCCTGCACATGTCACTGTCAACTCAATTTTATTTTAGGGGTCTCTGGGTGATAGCAGATTCCCAAATACGATCACAGATTCACAGTTTTTCTCCGACATCGTCTCATAAATCCGTATTCTGTGTTCTAGTCTCTAGTTTGATCCAAAATAATATCACACCAGGGGTTCTAAGGTCACAACAAGCCTCAATTTCACTTTGGTTTCAGATCAAACCCTAAACCCTAACTTGATGTTTCACAAATCCACCAAACGACACCATATCGACATGAAACTAGAATTGATGCACAAGAAATGAAATACTACTCTAAAAGGTCCAGAATTTACCTCCTTTGGCAACTCAAGAAAATTCTTGAGTTGCTCAAGGTCCTCCAAATCCAATCTTGCAAGGTTCAATATGTAGCTAGTGAGCTCGGGAACACTTTTTGTGCAGTGGGAATGGGGTTTTGGTGAGGGAAATGAGAGGGATCTATGGAGTGAAGGGGAGAGAGATGAGGGAGGTGTTAGTGTATATGCCCTAGAGGCCATTACTGTATCATACTAGTTTGTATATTACTTGATGGAAGCTTGGGATATTCACAGTTGTATATACAATCTTGCTCGAAATGGTAGTATGCTACTTGGTTTGTCTCTGCTTTAATATGTGCATGTGTTTCTTTTAGCATATCGCTGATATACATATTAGTAGAGCCCTCAGGATCTTTGCTTGATTACCAGCGTTGTGATGGCGCTCACACTCGTGGGAGATGGGTGATCTATAAGCACATCCTTATACAGGTCCCTAGTCGTTGGACTATCGAGACAGGGCATCGATACTCCGGAGTAGACTAGCGTATGCGCTTCTCATCCCAGTGTGGGAGACGGTCTGTCCCACAGCCATCAGTACGTCGTACTTGAGATAGTATGCGGGTGCTCGTTAGGTTACGAGTACACTGGACAGGACTCGTCGGGAACTGTTGGTTGGTATTATACCTATCGTCAGTTATCAGTTCCCAGGTGACATGAGTACAGCTTAGTCCGTTGACTTGACACTGTCACTTCGCCTCGAGTGTGTGTTAGTGTATATGCCCTAGAGGCCATTACTGTATCATACTAGCTTGTATATTACTTAATGGAAGCTTGGGATATTCACAGTTGTATATACAATCTTGCTCGAAATGGTAGTATGCTACTTGGTTTGTCTCTGCTTTAATATGTGCATGTGTTTCTTTTAGCATATTGCTGGTATACATATTAGTAGAGCCCTTAGGATCTTTGCTTGATTACCAGCGTTGTGATGGCGCTCGCACTCGTGGGAGCTGGGTAATCTATAAGCACATCCTTATACAGGTCCCTGGTCGTTGGACTATCGAGACAGGGCATCGATACTCCGGAGTAGACTAGCGTATGCGCTTCTCATCCCAGTGTGGGAGACGGTCTGTCCCACAGCCGTTAGTACGTCGTACTTGGGATAGTATGCGGGTGCTCGTTAGGTTACGAGTACACTGGACAGGACTCGTCGGGAACTGTTGGTTGGTAATATACCTATCGTCAGTTATCAGTTCCCAGGTGACATGAGTACAGCTTAGTCCGCTGACTTGGCACTGTCACTTCGCCTCGAGTGTGTTCCCACTGCACTTTGATTACTACCCTACCACGGCTCAAAGGAGCTGTGCAAACAGGTAGTTTTTGGGTGCAGTCCCGAAGCACTTGGAGGCAGTGACGGTTAGACAGGATTCGTCTCTCCCGGTATTGGGGGTTGACATCGCGCTGTGTCTAGGAGAGCCATTACACGAGTAGTCCCTGGCCAGGGCAAGCGAGATATACTGGTAGGTTTCCAGTGTTATCTCAGGGTGTTCTGGGCTACACTCCGACACGACTTGTACCGCTATTAGGGGACTGACGTTCACCGCCCCCCTAGGCCCGCCATGCGATGTATCAGACGAACAGACCGGACTGTACGGAGACTGTCACATACAGGCTCAGTAGGAGTGCAGATGGGGTTCACCTCGTCAGTCTTCTTATCGACATCTACCTGGGGACCGTTACGTACAGCTAGTGCCGCTTGCGGTCTGTGGTTAAACCCACTGCCAGCGTAGTGTCGAGTCTTTAGAGTCCCACACAGAGAGCTATTCGCCTTTAGGCAAAACGAGTAGAGGTCGCATGGTTTTGCGACAGGGTTCGTTCGCATCCGCGCACTTGTGCACGTTTGCTGTCCGGACAGTCTATACTAGCGGGCTTTGGTTTAAGCCGGATCCTAGTATATGATTTGAGATTGGTTTTTCTCATTGTGTTCGTGTTCCTCGGATCACGAATGCGGGTGCGTATGCACAGTTGCTTGAGATTGGGGGAGAGGACCTTGTTTAGGGTTAATGGCCTTTGTCATTTTATTAACCCTATTGATTTTGTGTGGATTATTGTTAATTGATAATTAGCTTAATTATTGTGCATGGTTGTTGTTGACAATTTGACTTCATTGACTTGTTGACCATGTTGACAACTTGACCATAATCATTTCATTTGGAAGATGCTCTTTGATCTTTGCAAAAATGAAATGATAATGGTCAATTCATGATTTATCATGACAATTTTCAAGCTAATTATCTAATTAAACTTATCCTCACATATTAGTGAGAATGGCTCACTATTTTTCTCATTCTCTCATTTTCTTTTCTCTCTCTTGCTCATCCTCTCCCTCAAGCTCTCTCCCTCTCATGTGTTGAGAAACAAAAAGCTTGAGAAAAACCCTCTCTTGATCTTCTCTACTCACTTCTAGGGTTCAAGTCTTAGCATTTCTTGCACTCTAGTTACTCCTAGCTTGGAGTTGAAGCTAAAGGTGGTGGCTTTCGGGTGGATCCTTCTTTGACGGGAGAAGACAAGCAAGGTGATCCTTTTCTACCATACCTAGGAGCAAGGAGAGAAGGACTAAAGACCAAAGGTATAACCTTTCATCACTTAGCTACCTTGTAGTTAGGGTTAGCTAGTTTATGTTTAGCAAAGATCCTCACAAGCATAGTCCATGTTGCCTAAGTCATTAAAAATCCGATTTTTATTATGTTTTCCGCCTCCCCGTAAGCACCGGGGTGGGCAACACGGACTTACAGTGGTATCAGAGCCTAACTAAACTCAAACTAGCTAAGTAGTTAAGAGTAACGAAGTTTCGAAACCGAAAAACCCTAAAACCAAACTTTTTCAAAATCCAACTTTCTGTTAAAATTTTTCCTGGTTAAAATGAAAATCTGTATACTTGTAAAATTGTCTCAGGGTTTTGTGTGAAACACCACCAAATACGAACCAGAGAGGAGCCAAGAGGACCGCGCTTCCGCGGCATAAGGAAGCTCTTGCCGCGGAAGCGCGGCCGTCTTGTCAACTCTCTGTATCTTTTTTGCTGCAGTTTGTTTCTGAGTTGGTTTTAGGATTTTTAGGATATGTTATATATGCCCAGATTTTCCAGAACTAAAATTTACTTTTGGGGGCCTATAAATCCGTATTTTTCGGAACTTCACTACACTTTAACTACATCGGTTATATCTGTAATGCTTGTATGTATTGAACGTCGGCTAATCGCTATAAGTCGATTAGTCGGGGTTATACATCTCTGTGATCTGTGATTGTTGGTTTGTGGATATGAATGGATTGGATTGTCGCGGGTGAATAGCCGGGTTGGATGTGAGATGAGTGTTATTTTCTTTCATTCATTTGTAACATGTAAATTGATGTAATAATATTCTTTGTATGGCCGCACAACCGGGTCGGGGTTGTAGCCGTCATTGTATAATTCTTTTTACTGTTTTTGCTCCTAGGATAGACCCATGGAGGGGGTGCACAAACTACCGGGTATCTCGAAGTGCCGAGTGGCCTACTCACGGTGGTGAGGGAGGTTGCTTCGCTTCGGGTGCTTGGCGGGTAGTTTGCCGCACCCGTAGGGGTCTTGGGTGGGGTATTGGCTATTCACCGCGACCGTGTAATCCGCTTTGCGTTGCAGGCTCGAACGCATTGCGGATTCCTAGTATATCCAATGTATTCATCTGTGATCTGTAATGTCTATCATTGCTATATATTTATATATAATAACTATTTAGGCGTTGCTTATGTTTTACAGCCGCGCTAGCCCAGCCCCCGCTCTGTCGTTAGTTAAGTAACCTAACGGGTGATGACGGGGCCCCGTGGCGAATGCGAATGGCATAAGCGTACGTCATATTTTGGTTGTTTTCTGCAATGGTAGGATTAAATGATGGGACGCATTAAAAGAACTAATGCAAGAAATAAACCAAGTAAAAGTCGATTGGAACACTTTGAAAACCACTCGGTTCTTTTTCAAAAACTAAACTTTTAAACGCGGAGCTTGAACCACTCCTTTTAAAAGCTATCTCGTTCCATCGATTATATCAAGTTCACTACGTTCACGGTTTCGCCAAAACCATCCGTAGCCCTCCGTCGTTTCATATGAATAATCAACGGTATTCAAGCTGTGTTTGTTGGCCTTAGTCAAGGCACAGTGTTTGGTAGCTGGTGGGTATTCATATGTTGCATAGATAGAATGCGTTGGTTTGAGACAGTCGTATTGCCTTGTTGGCCATAGTCAAGGGTGGATACGGGTGGGTTCAAATTAACCTGGATAACGACGGGTAGAACTTGACATGTGACTTATGATTTGTTGGCCTTAGTCAAGATCATAAGAGCATGGGGCAAAAATCCACATCGGGAGTTTCATAAGTACTGAAACTTGCTAGCGTTGCATACCATTTGGAGTGTGATGATTCTGGTAGGATTCCTTCGGTTTTATCACGCGATGATATTTGGATCCCGATCCTACTGTGAGTATATGCTACTCCTCGGGAAAACTCTCACTTAACGATCAATGCTATAAACCTAGTAGGTGCCTAGAAAGGTGTTAGCGGGGCTACGCCCACAGGGAAAAGAGGTTACTTAATTAAGGAACTTCGCGAAAGCGTTGGAAAACCTCCCTCGAAGTACCGACACTGGCCTGGCTGAACGGTTAAGCAAGTATTGTACGGTGAGAATGATCCCGGCTAATCCTTTTCTTTATGGTTTGAGAAGGGATTCGAGAGACAGTGGGAGCCATCCAGTTTAGACAAACTAAAAACCACTCTAAACTTGCAAGAGCATCATGCTAAAGTGTTTCTTTTCTCTCTCCTAATTGCAGCGACCATTCAAGATGACCGGACTTAAGTTACTTTTAGATAAAAACATATTGACAGGGCCAAACTACAAAGATTGGCTCAGGAATGTCAAGATGGCTATCACTTATGACAAGCTGGGGTATATACTTACCACCAAAGCTCCCCCCGTCCCAGGTCCCACCTCCAGCGTCGCGGATGTAGAAATCCGTAAGACATGGGAGATAGATTGCGCGAGGGCCAAATGCCTCGTACTAGCCTCGATGGACAATGACCATCAGAGGAGGCACGAGAATATGGACCTAGAGTCCATATTTCTCCATACAAAAGAACTGTATGGAGAGCAGTCTCGTATCGCAAGATACGAAGTGTCGAAGAAGCTCTTTTCGGCAAGGTTGGCCGTCGGATCATCGGTAGCGGACCACGTGCTTAAGATGATCGGCTACATAGAGGAGCTCGCGGACCTCGGGACCACGTTGGAGAATGAACTCTATACTGATCTGATTCTCCAGTCCCTTCCTTCCACTTACGCCCAGTTCATTCTCAACTTCAACATGCAAGGAAAGGAGGTTGAACTTGCCGAACTTCTGAACATGTTGAGGACTGCTGAGGGCACCCTACAGAAGGGTAGGGAGACATCCACTTTGTTTGTAGGAGGATCTTCCTCTTCTAGGTCCAGGGCGAAAGCCAAGGGCAAGAAGAAGAAAGCCCCCGCCAAACCAAGAGGCGGTGTCGGTAAAGTGGATACGAAGGGAAAGGGTAAAGCAACAAAGGTAGCGGGGAAACTGGTGGGGAAGGAAGAATGCTTCTATTGTCACAAAAGTGGCCACTGGAAACAAGATTGCAAGGCTTGGAAAGCCAGAACACAGGATTTGAAGCGTGTTGCAGCTTCAGCTTCAGGTGTGTATGTTATTGAAAACTGTCTATCAATAAACTCTACATCCTGGGTATTGGATACCGGATCAGGATCTCATATCTGTAATTCTTTGCAGGCGTTGAGAAAGCGTAGAGTTTTGAAGGCAGGTGACATGACCCTCAGAGTTGCGAACGGTGCTAGCATGGATGCAGAGGCCGTGGGGGACTATCACCTGGGATTATCAGATGGACACTTTTTGGTTTTGCGTAGTTGTTATTATGTACCAAATGCAACCTGTAATATCATTTCTGTATCTTTATTATCTAAAGAAGGTTATGAATTTGCATTTGTAAGTAATGTAGTGAACATTCACCTTAATCAAGTGTTGATTGGGTCAGGTACATTAAACAACGGTATTTACGTTTTAAACCAACCACAGGTTTTCAATATCCAGAATACACATAAAAGAAAGTCTCCAGATATTAATCAGGCTTTCTTGTGGCATTGTAGACTAGGTCACATCAATGAGACACGGTTGACTAAGTTACATAAAGAAGGATACTTGGATCCGTTCGAGTATCAGTCTTATGCCACTTGTGAATCTTGTCTCATGGGAAAGATGACAAAGGCTCCGTTCACTGGACACGGAGAAAGAGCGAGCGAGCTCTTGGGACTCGTACACAGTGACGTGTGCGGTCCAATGTCTACACATGCGCGAAGCGGTTACTCTTACTTCATTACTTTTACGGATGATTTTTCAAGGTACGGTTATGTCTTCTTAATGAAACATAAGTCCGAGGCCTTTGAAAAGTTCCAGGAATATAAGAGTGAAGTAGAGAAACAAACCGGCAAAAGTATCAAGATCCTAAGATCGGATCGAGGAGGAGAATACTTAAGTGCCGAATTCCTGAATTACTTAAAAGAGAATGGAATTCTCTCTCAGCTTACTCCTCCATACACTCCGCAACACAACGGTGTATCGGAGAGACGGAACCGAACCCTATTGGATATGGTACGGTCCATGATGAGTAAGGCTGAGTTACCGCGATCTTTCTGGGGTTATGCACTGGAAACAGCTGCACATCTCTTGAACCAGGTTCCTACTAAAACAGTGCCTACCACACCATATCAGATGTGGAGTGGGAAGAAACCCTGTCTTAAATCCTTTAAGACATGGGGATGTCCAGCTTTTGTAAAAAAGCAGCATGCGGACAAGCTCGAGGCACGCTCAGTACAGTGCAAGTTTGTGGGATACCCAAAGAACTCCAAGGGGTATCTCTTCTATTACGCAGAGGAGCAAAAAGTCCTTGTTTCTCGTCATGCCCGCTTCTTGGAAACTGAGTTTTTAGAAAATCAGATAAGCGGGAACGCAATAGAACTGGAAGAAATTCCAGAACCACAAACCATCACTGAAAGCTTAGAGGAACCAGAAGGTTCGAAAGAACAAGACATTCCCATGCCACTCCGCAGGAGTAGTAGGCAGTCTCATCCGCCCGAGAGGTACTACGGTTTCCTCATTGACGGGGATAGAGAGGACTGGATCCTAGATTGTGATGAGCCTACTAGCTTCCAGCAAGCCATTCAGAGCGTCGACTCGGTAAAATGGCTGGATGCAATGCGGACCGAGATGGAGTCCATGTACACCAACAAAGTATGGACGTTGGACATTGCTCCAGACGGGGTAAAACCCGTAGGATGCAAGTGGATCTTCAAAAGGAAGATTGGTGTAGATGGACAGGTTGAGACCTATAAAGCTAGACTGGTAGCAAAGGGTTTTCGTCAGCGACCTGGTTTGGACTATGACGAAACCTTTTCTCCAGTAGCTATGCTGAAATCCATTCGGATCCTTCTTGCCATCGCTGCTTTCCACGATTATGAGATTTGGCAGATGGACGTAAAGACAGCTTTTCTAAATGGTCATTTAGAGAAGTGTGTCTATATGGACCAGCCAGAGGGTTTCATTCAGGGTGGGAGCAGCGGAAATGTGTGCAAGTTGCTCAAGTCCATTTATGGACTCAAGCAGGCATCGCGGAGTTGGAACATCTGTTTTGATGAGACGGTCAAAGAATTTGGCTTTATCAAAAATCCAGAAGAACCATGCATCTATTGTAGATTTGTAGCGAGAACTGTAGTATTCCTCGTTTTATACGTGGATGACATTCTCTTAATAGGAAATGACATTCCTATGCTACAATCTGTCAAGGGGTTCTTGTCACACAGGTTCTCCATGAAAGACCTGGGTGATGCCTCATACATTCTGGGTATCCGGATCTACCGTGACAGATCCAAGAGGATATTAGGACTCTCGCAGTCCAGGTACATCGACACCATACTGAAGAGATTCAGTATGGAAGATTCCAAGCGCGGTAATCTACCGGCTTGTCACGGGATCACCCTCTCCAAAGAGATGTCTCCCAAGACTGATTTGGAGAGGGATCGCATGTCTATTATACCCTACGCTTCTGCGGTAGGCTCTATAATGTATGCGATGTTGTGTACCAGACCGGATGTGGCTTATGCACTGAGTGTGGTAAGCAGGTATCAGTCAAACCCTGGGGAGAAACATTGGATAGCAGTAAAGAACATTCTCAAGTACCTGAGAAGGACTAAGGAGATGTTCTTGGTGTATGGCGGAAAAGACCTGCAGATTGAGGCCTTTGCTGACTCCAGCTTCCAGAGTGACAAGGATGATTCCAAGTCCATGTCGGGTTTTGTCTTTACCCTCAATGGAGGGGCGGTGTGTTGGAAGAGCTCCAAACAGGAAACCGTTGCTGACTCGACTATGGAAGCGGAATACATCGCTGCATCTGATGCCGCAAAAGAAGCTGTCTGGATGAGGAAGTTCTTGAAAGAACTTCAGGTGGTTCCGTCCATTGTTGACCCAATACCTCTGTATTGCGACAACAACGGGGCTATAGCTTTAGCGAAGGAACCCAGGTCCCATCAGAAATCCAGACACATCTTAAGGCGGTATCACCTGATCAGGGAGATCGTGGATCGCCAGGAGATCGAGGTCCGGAGAGTTGCATCAGAGGATAACACAGCAGATCCATTCACCAAGGCCTTGCCCCAGACTCAGTTCGAGCGGCTGATCGAGATGATAGGTCTTCGATACGCCAGTACATGGCCTTAGTGCAAGTGGGAGATTGTTAGTGTATATGCCCTAGAGGCCATTACTGTATCATACTAGCTTGTATATTACTTAATGGAAGCTTGGGATATTCACAGTTGTATATACAATCTTGCTCGAAATGGTAGTATGCTACTTGGTTTGTCTCTGCTTTAATATGTGCATGTGTTTCTTTTAGCATATTGCTGGTATACATATTAGTAGAGCCCTTAGGATCTTTGCTTGATTACCAGCGTTATGATGGCGCTCGCACTCGTGGGAGCTGGGTAATCTATAAGCACATCCTTATACAGGTCCCTGGTCGTTGGACTATCGAGACAGGGCATCGATACTCCGGAGTAGACTAGCGTATGCGCTTCTCATCCCAGTGTGGGAGACGGTCTGTCCCACAGCCGTTAGTACGTCGTACTTGGGATAGTATGCGGGTGCTCGTTAGGTTACGAGTACACTGGACAGGACTCGTCGGGAACTGTTGGTTGGTAATATACCTATCGTCAGTTATCAGTTCCCAGGTGACATGAGTACAGCTTAGTCCGCTGACTTGACACTGTCACTTCGCCTCGAGTGTGTTCCCACTGCACTTTGATTACTACCCTACCACGGCTCAAAGGAGCTGTGCAAACAGGTAGTTTTTGGGTGCAGTCCCGAAGCACTTGGAGGCAGTGACGGTTAGACAGGATTCGTCTCTCCCGGTATTGGGGGTTGACATCGCGCTGTGTCTAGGAGAGCCATTACACGAGTAGTCCCTGGCCAGGGCAAGCGAGATATACTGGTAGGTTTCCAGTGTTATCTCAGGGTGTTCTGGGCTACACTCCGACACGACTTGTACCGCTATTAGGGGACTGACGTTCACCGCCCCCCTAGGCCCGCCATGCGATGTATCAGACGAACAGACCGGACTGTACGGAGACTGTCACATACAGGCTCAGTAGGAGTGCAGATGGGGTTCACCTCGTCAGTCTTCTTATCGACATCTACCTGGGGACCGTTACGTACAGCTAGTGCCGCTTGCGGTCTGTGGTTAAACCCACTGCCAGCGTAGTGTCGAGTCTTTAGAGTCCCACACAGAGAGCTATTCGCCTTTAGGCAAAACGAGTAGAGGTCGCATGGTTTTGCGACAGGGTTCGTTCGCATCCGCGCACTTGTGCACGTTTGCTGTCCGGACAGTCTATACTAGCGGGCTTTGGTTTAAGCCGGATCCTAGTATATGATTTGAGATTGGTTTTTCTCATTGTGTTCGTGTTCCTCGGATCACGAATGCGGGTGCGTATGCACAGTTGCTTGAGATTGGGGGAGAGGACCTTGTTTAGGGTTAATGGCCTTTGTCATTTTATTAACCCTATTGATTTTGTGTGGATTATTGTTAATTGATAATTAGCTTAATTATTGTGCATGGTTGTTGTTGACAATTTGACTTCATTGACTTGTTGACCATGTTGACAACTTGACCATAATCATTTCATTTGGAAGATGCTCTTTGATCTTTGCAAAAATGAAATGATAATGGTCAATTCATGATTTATCATGACAATTTTCAAGCTAATTATCTAATTAAACTTATCCTCACATATTAGTGAGAATGGCTCACTATTTTTCTCATTCTCTCATTTTCTTTTCTCTCTCTTGCTCATCCTCTCCCTCAAGCTCTCTCCCTCTCATGTGTTGAGAAACAAAAAGCTTGAGAAAAACCCTCTCTTGATCTTCTCTACTCACTTCTAGGGTTCAAGTCTTAGCATTTCTTGCACTCTAGTTACTCCTAGCTTGGAGTTGAAGCTAAAGGTGGTGGCTTTCGGGTGGATCCTTCTTTGACGGGAGAAGACAAGCAAGGTGATCCTTTTCTACCATACCTAGGAGCAAGGAGAGAAGGACTAAAGACCAAAGGTATAACCTTTCATCACTTAGCTACCTTGTAGTTAGGGTTAGCTAGTTTATGTTTAGCAAAGATCCTCACAAGCATAGTCCATGTTGCCTAAGTCATTAAAAATCCGATTTTTATTATGTTTTCCGCCTCCCCGTAAGCACCGGGGTGGGCAACACGGACTTACAGTGTGTTCCCACTGCACTTTGATTACTACCTTACCACGGCTCAAAGGAGTCGTGCAAACAGGTAGTTTTTGGGTGCAGTCTCGAAGCACTTGGAGACAGTGACGGTTAGACAGGATTCGTCTGTCCCGGTATTGGGGGTTGACATCGCGCTGTGTCCAGGAGAGCCATTACACGAGTAGTCCCTGGCTAGGGCAAGCGAGATATACTGGTGGGTTTCCATTGTTATCTCAGGGTGTTCTGGGCTACACTCCGACACGACTTGTACCGCTATTAGGGGACTGACGTTCACCGCCCCCTAGGCCCGCCATACGATGTATCAGACGAACAGACCGGATTGTACGGAGACTGTCACATACAGGCTCAGTAGGAGTTCAGATGGGGTTCACCTCGTTAGTCTTCTTATCGACATCTACCTGGGGACCATTACGTACAGCTAGTGCCGCTTGCGGTCTGTGGTTAATCCCACTGCCAGCGTAGTGTCGAGTCTTTAGAGTCCCACACAGAGAGCTATTCGCCTTTAGGCAAAATGAGTAGAGGTCGCATGGTTTTGCGACAGGGTTCGTTCACATCCACGCACTTGTGCACGTTTGCTGTCCGGACAGCTTATACTAGCGGGCTTTGGTTTAAGCCGGATCCTAGTATATGATTTGGGATTGGTTTTATCTCTTTATATTCGTGTTCCTCGGATCACGAATACGGGTGCGTATGCACAGTTGCTTGAGACAGAGGGAGAGGACTTTGATTAGGGTTAATGACTATAGTCATTTTATTAACCCTAATGCTTATGTGTGTATTATTGTTAATTGATATTAGTTTAAATAATTGTGCATGGTTATGGTTGTTGACCATTTGACCTCCTTGACTTGTTGACCTAGGTTGACACTTTGACCATCATCATTTCATTTGGAAGATGCTCTTTGATCCTTGCAAATTGCATTAAAAATAAAATGATAATGGTCATGTCTTGATTAACCATGATAATTATCTAGCTAATTATCTAATTACAGTAATTCACACATATATGTGAGAATGGTTTATTTTTCTCTCATTCTATGATTCACTTTCTCTCTCTTGTTCTTCCTCTCCCTCAAGCTCTCCCCTCTCATGTGTTGAGAAACACTTGAGCTTGAGAAAAACCCTTTCTTGATAATCTCTACTCTCATCAGGGGTTCAAGGATTAGCACTTCTTGCACCCTACTTATTTCTAGCTTGGAGTTGAAGCCAAAGGTCGAGGCTTTCGGGTGGATCTTTCTTCAACGTGAGAAGACGACTAAGGTGACCTCCTTCCACCACACCAAGGAGCAAGGAGAGAAGGACATAAAGCCCAAGGTATAACCTTTCTAGCACTTAGCTAGTTTCTAGTTAGCTTTAGCTTGTTTTTGTTTAACAAAGATCCTTCATAGTCAAGTCCATGTTGCCTAAGCTCATAAAAACTTGATTTTTATTCCGTTTTCCGCCTCCCCGCAAGTACCGGGGTGTGCAACGTGGACTTACAGTGGTATCAGAGCCTAACTAAACATAAACTAGCTAGGTAGTAGAGTGTATCGAAGTTCGAATCGGAAAAATCGAAAAACCGAGTTTTCAAAACCCTAAGTTTCTGTTAATTTTTTTTCTGTTCAAAACAAAATAAATTATACTCCAAAAATCATCTCAGGGTTTTGTGAAGAAAGCCACCAAAAACGATCCAGTGATTCGACCAAAGAGCAACGGTTCCGCGGCAATAGCAAGCTATTGCCGCGCAACCGCGGCCGTCTTGGCTCTTCACTGGGTCGAGTTTGGTGCAGTGTATTTCTGGCTTGGTTTTAGGATTTTTAAGATGGTTTATATGTGCCCAGGTTTTCCAGAATAGAAATTTGTTTTTGGGGGCCTATAAATCCGTATTTTTTTCCGAACTTCAATACACTTTGACAAAAAGGTTATATCTGTGATGTTTATATGTATTGAACGTCGGCTAATCGCTATATGTCGATTAGTCGGGGTTATACATATCTGTGATCTGTGATTGATGATGGTATGTGTATATGAATAGGTTGGATTGTCGCGGATGAATAGCCGGGGTGGATGTGAGATGAGTGTTGCTTTTTCTTTCATTCATTGTAATATGTAAATTGATGTAATAATATTATTTGTATGGCCGCACAACCGGGTCGGGGTTGTAGCCGTCATTGTATAATTCATTTTACTGTTTTTGCTCCTAGGATAGACCCATGGAGGTGGTGCACAAACTACCGGGTATCTTGAAGTGTCGAGTGGCCTACTCACGGTGGTGAGGGAGGTTGCTTCGCTTCGGGTACTTGGCGGGTAGTTTGCCGCACCCGTAGGGGTCTTGGGTGGGGTATTGGCTATTCACCGCGACCGTGTAATCCGCTTTTCGTTGCAGGCTCGAACGGATTGTAGATTCCTAGTATATCCAATATATTCATCTGTGATCTGTAATGTCTATCATTGCTATATATTTATATATGATAACTATTTAGGCGTTGCTTATGTTTTACAGCCGCGCTAGCCCAGCCCCCGCTCTGTCGTTAGTTAAGTAACCTAACGGGTGATGACGGGGCCCCGTGGCGAATGCGAATGGCATAAGCGTACGTCATATTTTGGTTGTTTTCTGCAATGGTAGGATTAAATGATGGGACGCATTAAAAGAACTAATGCAAGAAAATAAACCAAGTAAAAGTCGATTGGAACACTTTGAAAACCACTCGGTTCTTTTCAAAACTAAACTTTTAAACGCGGAGCTTGAACCACTCCTTTTAAAAGCTATCTCGTTCCATCGATTATATCAAGTTCACTACGTTCACGGTTTCGCCAAAACCATTCGTAGCCCTCCGTCGTTTCGTATGGATATTCAATAGTATTCAAGCTATGTTTGTTGACCTTCGTCAAGGCATAGTGATTGGTAGCTGTTGGGTGTTCATATGTAGCATAGATTGATGCGTTGGTTTGGGACAGTCGTACTACCTTGTTGACCTTCGTCAAGGGTATGTACGGGTGGGTTCAAATTAACCTGGATAATGACGGGTAGAACTTGACATGTGACTTATGATTTGTTGACCTTCGTCAAGGTCATAAGAGCATGGGGCAAAAATCCACATCGGGAGTTTCATAAGTACTGAAACTTGCTAGCGCAGCATACCATTTGGAGTGTGATGATTCAGGTAGGATTCCTTCGGTTTCATCACGCGATGATATTTGGATCCCGATCCTACTGTGAGTATATGCTACTCCTCGGGAAAACTCTCACGTAACGATCAATGCTATAAACCTAGTAGGTGTCTAGAAAGGTGTTAGCGGGGCTACGCCCACAGGGAAAAGAGGTTACTTAATTAAGGAACTTCGCGAAAGCGTTGGAAAACCTCCCTCGAAGTACCGACACTGGCCTGGCTGAACGGTTAAGCAAGTATTGTACGGTGAGATTGATCCTGACTAATCCTTTCTTTATGGTTTGAGAAGGGATTCGAGAGACAGTGGGAGCCATCCAGTTTAGACAAACTAAAAACCACTCTAAACTTGCAAGAGCATCATGCTAAAGTGTTTTCTTCTCTCTCTCTTAATTGCAGCGACCCAATGACCGCACCTAGGTTGCATCTAGATAATAAAATGACTGAATCTGACTGTTTTGACAGGCAAAGGTCTGTCCAGATGTCCATTGCCCAGGACAAGCTGGGACACCTCTTGACTGATCCAACCCCTGCCGTCTCAGGTCCAGTTTCCCCTGTCACGGATATTGATATCCGTAGGACATCGGAAGAAGACTGTGCGAAAGCCAAGTGCCTCGTGTTTGCCTCAGTTGATGGTATATACCAGAGGCAGCACGAGAAGATGGACTCAGCTTCTATCTTCCTCCATAACAAAGTTTTATATGGAGAGCAATCTCGTATCGCAAGATATGAGACCTCGAACGAATTGCTTCCAGCGAGGTTGGCTATCGGGTCATCTGTAGGGGACAACGTCCTTACAGAGACTAGCTCTTTTGAGCTCTCGGGCCTGAAGACCACGTTGAAGAACGGGTCAGATGCTGACTTAGTTCAACAGTCTCTACCTACTACCCTGAAGGAAACCAGGGAAGTAGAAAGAAAGAGAAGGGCAGAAGTTTCGGGAATGGATGCAGTAAAAGAGGGATGTTACTATTGTTGCGGGAATGAACATGGACAGATGGATTGCAGGGCTTGCAAAGCCAGTAGCCAGAATTCGAAGCATGTTGTGGCTTCGGCTTCGGATGTGTTTGTAATAGAGAACTGTATGTCAGTTAACCCTACTTCCTGGGTATTGGATACCGGATCAGGATCTCATATCTGTAATTCGTTACAGGCTTTGAGAAACCGTAGGGTTATCAGGAAAGGTGATATGACTCTCAGGGTTGCTAACGGAATGAGCATGTATGCTGAATCCGTAGGGGAATATCATCTAGGACTGACAACTGGGCAGATATTGATTCTGCGTAACTGTTTTTATATACCAGGTGCGACTTGTAATATCATATCTGTATCCTTAATTTCTAAGGAAGGATATGATTTTACTTTTGTAAGCGATGTAGTTAACATCCACCTAAATCAAGTTCTGATTGGGTCAGGTACATTACAAAACGGGATATACGTATTGAATCAAGCTCAGATCTTCAGTGTCCAGAACACACTTAAAAGAAAGTCTCCGGAAACAAATTAGGCTTTCTTATAGCATTGTAGACTGGGTCACATTAATGAGACACGGTTAACAAAGTTACATAAAGAAGGATACTTGAATCCGTTTGAGTATCAGTCTTATGCCACTTGTGAATCTTGTCTCATGGGAAAGATGACAAAAACTCCGTTCACTGGACACGGAGAAAGAGCGAGAGAGCTCTTGGGACTCATACACAGTGATGTGTGTGGTCCAATGTCTACACATGCGCGAAGTGGTTATTCATACTTCATTACTTTCACAGATGATTTCTCTAGGTATGGGCATGTCTTCTTGATGAAGCACAAATCCGAGGCCTTTGAGAAATTTCAAGAATACAAGAATGAAGTTGAAAAACAAACAGGCAAAAGTATCAAGACACTGAGATCTGATCGAGGTGGTGAATACTTGAGTGCCGAGTTTCTGGGCTACTTAAAAGAGAATGGAATTCTCTCTCAGCTTACTCCTCCATACACACCACAACACAACGGTGTATCGAAAAGGCGGAATCGAACCCTATTAGATATGGTTCGTTCCATGATGAGTAAGGCTGAGTTGCCGCGATCCTTCTGGGGTTATGCGCTAGAAACAGCTGCATATCTCTTGAACAAGGCTCCAACCAAGACTGTGCCTACCACCCCATATCAGATGTGGAGTGGGAAGAAACCCTGTCTCAAGTACCTTAAGACATGGGGATGTCCAGCTTTTGTAAAAAAGCAGCATGCGGACAAGTTTGAGGCACGTTCAGTACTGTGTAAGTTTGTGGGATACCCAAAGAACTCCAGGGGGTATCTTTTCTATTCCGCAGAGGAACAAAAGGTTTTTGTTTCTCAGCATGCCCACTTCTTGGAAACTGAATTTTTAGAAAATCAGATAAGTGGGAGCGCTATAGAACTGGAAGAAATTCCAGAACCACAAGCTATTACTGAAAGCTTGGAAGAACCAGAAGTCTCAAGAGAACCGGACATCCCAGCGCCACTCCGCAGGAGTAGTAGGAAGTCTCATCCGCCCGAGAGATGCTACGGTTTTCTCATAGACGGGGATAAAGAGGATTGCACCATGGATTATGGTGAGCCTACTAGCGTCCAGCAAGCCATCCAGAGCGGCGACTCGGTAAAATGGCTGGATGCAATGCGGGCCGAGATGGATTCCATGTACACCAACAAAGTTTGGACTTTGGACTTTGCTCCAGAAGGGGTAAAACCCGTAGGCTGCAAATGGATCTTCAGAAAGAAGATTGGTGTAGATGGACAGGTTGAGACCTATAAAGCTAGACTTGTTGCAAAGGGTTTTTGTCAAAGACCTGGCTTGGACTATGACGAGACCTTTTCTCCAGTGGCTATGCTGAAATCCATTCGGATCCTTCTTGCCATTGCTGCCTTCCACGATTATGAAATCTGGCAGATGGACGTAAAGACGGCTTTCCTAAATGGAAATTTGGAAGAGTGTGTCTATATGGATCAGCCGAAGGGATTCAATCAGAGTAGGAGCAGCGGTAGAGTGTGCAAGTTGCTAAAGTCCATCTATGGACTTAAGCAGGCATCGCGGAGTTGGAACATCTGCTTTGATGATACTGTCAAAGAATTCGACTTTATCAAAAACCCAGATGAACCATGCATTTACAGTAAGATTGTAGGGAGAACTGTAGTTTTCCTCGTCTTGTACGTGGATGACATTCTCCTAATAGGAAATGATATTCCTATGCTACGGTCAGTCAAAGGATTCTTATCGCAGAGGTTCTCCATGAAGGACCTGGGCGATGCCAACTACATTCTGGGGATCCAGATCTATCGTGATAGATCTAAGAGGATGTTGGGACTTTCACAGTCAAGGTACATCGACACCATACTGAAAAGATTCAGTTTGGAAGATTCCAAGCGCGGTAATCTACCGGCTTGTCACGGGATCACCCTCTCCAAAGAGATGTCTCCCAAGACTGATTTGGAGAGGGATCGCATGTCTATTATACCCTACGCTTCTGCGGTAGGCTCTATAATGTATGCGATGTTGTGTACCAGACCAGATGTAGCATACGCATTGAGCGTTGTAAGCCGGTATCAGTCAAACCCAGGGGAGAAACACTGGATAGCGGTAAAGAACATTCTCAAGTACCTGAGAAGGAATAAGGAGATGTTCTTGGTGTATGGTAGAAAAGACCTCCAGCTCGAGGCCTTTGCTGACTCCAGCTTCCAGAGTGACAAGGATGACTCCAAGTCCATGTCGGGTTATGTCTTTACCCTCAATGGAGGGGCGGTTTGCTGGAAGAGTTCCAAGCAGGAGACCGTTGCTGACTCAACTATGGAAGCGGAGTACATAGCTGCTTGCGATGCCGCAAAGGAAGCTGTCTGGATGAAGAAGTTCCTCACGGAGCTTCAGGTGGTTCCTACCATTGTTGATCCAATACCGCTGTATTGCGACAACAACGGAGCTATAGCTTTACCGAAGGAACCCAGGTCCCATCAGAAGTCCAGGCACATTTTGAGGCGGTACCACCTGATCAGGGAGATCATAGATCGCCAGGAGATCGAGGTGAAGAGAGTAAATACGGAGAATAACACTGCAGATCCATTCACCAAGGCCTTGCCCCAGACTCAGTTCGAGCGGCTGATCGAGATGATAGGTCTTCGATACGCCAGTACATGGCCTTAGTGCAAGTGGGAGATTGTTAGTGTATATGCCCTAGAGGCCATTACTGTATCATACTAGTTTGTATATTACTTGATGTAAGCTTGGGATATTCACAGTTGTATATATAATCTTGCTCGAAATAGTAGTATGCTACTTGGTTTGTCTCTGCTTTAATATGTGCATGTGTTTCTTTTAGCATATCGCTGATATACATATTAGCAGAGCCTTTAGGATCTTTGCTTGATTACCAGCGTTGTGATGGCGCTCACACTCGTGGGAGCTGGGTGATCTATAAGCACATCCTTATACAGGTCCCTAGTCGTTGGACAATCGAGACAGGACATCGATACTCCGGAGTAGACTAGCGTATGCGCTTCTCATCCCAGTGTGGGAGACGGTCTGTCCTACAGCCGTCAGTACGTCGTACTTGAGATAGTATGCGGGTGCTCGTTAGGTTACGAGTACACTGGACAGGACTCGTCGGGAACTGTTGGTTGGTATTATACCTATCGTCAGTTATCAGTTCCCAGGTGACATGAGTACAGCTTAGTCCGTTGACTTGACACTGTCACTTCGCCTCGAGTGTGTTCCCACTGCACTTTGATTACTACCCTACCACGGCTCAAAGGAGTCGTGCAAACAGGTAGTTTTTGGGTGCAGTCCCGAAGCACTTGGAGGCAGTGACGGTTAGACAGGATTCGTCTCTCCCGGTATTGGGGGTTGACATCGCGCTGTGTCCAGGAGAGCCATTACACGAGTAGTCCCTGGCCAGGGCAAGCGAGATATACTGGTGGGTTTCCAGTGTTATCTCAGGGTGTTCTGGGCTACACTCCGACACGACTTGTACCGCTATTAGGGGACTGACGTTCACCGCCCCCCTAGGCCCGCCATGCGATGTATCAGACGAACAGACCGGACTGTATGGAGACTGTCACATACAGGCTCAGTAGGAGTTCAGATGGGGTTCACCTCGTCAGTCTTCTTATCGACATCTACCTGGGGACCGTTACGTACAGCTAGTGCCGCTTGCGGTCTGTGGTTAAACCTACTGCCAGCGTAGTGTCGAGTCTTTAGAGTCCCACACAGAGAGCTATTCGCCTTTAGGCAAAATAAGTAGAGGTCGCATGGTTTTGCGACAGGGTTCGTTCACATCCGCGCACTTGTGCACGTTTGCTGTCCGGACAGCTTATACTAGCGGGCTTTGGTTTAAGCCGGATCCTAGTATATGATTTGGGATTGGTTTTATCTCTTTATATTCGTGTTCTTCGGATCACGAATACGGGTGCGTATGCACAGTTGCTTGAGACAGAGGGAGAGGACTTTGATTAGGGTTAATGACTATTGTCATTTTATTAACCCTAATGCTTATGTGTGTATTATTGTTAATTGATATTAGTTTAAATAATTGTGCATGGTTATGGTTGTTGACCATTTGACCTCCTTGACTTGTTGACCGAGGTTGACACTTTGACCATCATCATTTCATTTGGAAGATGCTCTTTGATCCTTGCAAATTGCATTAAAAATGAAATGATAATGGTCATGTCTTGATTAACCATGACAATTATCTAGCTAATTATCTAATTACAATAATTCACACATATATGTGAGAATGGTTTATTTTTCTCTCATTCTATGATTCACTTTCTCTCTCTTGTTCTTCCTCTCCCTCAAGCTCTCCCCTCTCATGTGTTGAGAAACACTTGAGCTTGAGAAAAACCCTTTCTTGATAATCTCTACTCTCATCTAGGGTTCAAGGATTAGCACTTCTTGCACCCTAGTTACTTCTAGCTTGGAGTTGAAGCCAAAGGTCGAGGCTTTCGGGTGGATCTTTCTTCGACGTGAGAAGACGACTAAGGTGACCTCCTTCCACCACTCCAAGGAGCAAGGAGAGAAGGACATAAAGCCCAAGGTATAACCTTTCTAGCACTTAGCTAGTTTCTAGTTAGCTTTAGCTTGTTTTTGTTTAGCAAAGATCCTTCATAGTCAAGTCCATGTTGCCTAAGCTCATAAAAACTTGATTTTTATTCCGTTTTCCGCCTCCCCGCAAGTACCGGGGGTGGGCAACGTGGACTTACAGGAGGAGCAGGAGCAGCAGCAGCTCATGGAGAGGGGAGAGAGAAATGGGTGTGAGGAAATGATGGGAGTATGGTTTAAAAAGTGGGGGTTGACTTGGTCTCTCTCTCTCTCATCATGAGACCTTTATCTTTTCTTTTCTTTTCTTTTCTTTTCCTTCTCCCACCATGGTGAACCCTAAGCAACCATGTACCCAAAACATGTAACAGGTGTGGAAAATGATATGTGCACATTTTTGCACAAAAAAGCCAAAATTCCGATTAGCGATTTTTAATCGCGATTAGCACTAAATTAGCATATAACTAATCATAAAAACTTAAAAATGGCATAATTCCATAAAATACCCTATTTTAGAATTTTCCATAATTTTCCCCATTTATTTGTATTTAATTATACCAGAATATAAAAATATTCATTAAAATAATATTAAATTATAAAAATTCCCAAAAATAATATTTTATTATCTTGAAACGTTACAGTACGTAATGGCTACTCACGTACTTGTCGAAAGGGGGTTCGAAAATCAAGTGCGTTCTTACCCTACTGAACCTGAATGTGACAATCTACGTACAGTCTGGTCTCTTCGTCAAAGAGTATCGCATATTGGATCTAGTGGGTGGATAACGTCAGTCCCTTACTAACCCGATAAGTCGTGTCTGAGTCTAGCTCAACACCAACTGAGATATTACTGATCAACTATCTGTAAATCTCTCTTACCGTGGCCACGGAATTCTGGTGATAGCCAACTGAACATAGCACGACATCGATTTCTAATACCAGGAGTGACGTGTAACATTTCAAAAAAAATAATAAAATATTATATTATGGTGAATTTTTATAATTTAATAATAAAATATTGAAGATTTTAATAAGGCGGTATAATTAAATACCGATAAATTTGTGAAAAAATTGGGAAATTATACAAATTACTTAAAAGAGGGTGTTTTATGTGAATTATGCAAATTTTAAGTTTTTATGATTAATTATATACTAATTTAGTGCTAATCGCGATTAAAAATCGCTAATCGGATTTTAAGCTTGTTTTGTGCAAAACATGCATCATGTCTTTTTACACATGTTACATTTTTCCTATATGATTTGGGGTGCATGGCTTTTGTTTTGGGGTTAGTATTGATGAGATAAGGAAAATAGAAAAGAAAAAGGAAAAGAATAAAGAATTAAGTATGGGTATGAGAGAGAAAGAGTGGGTGAGGGGTCAACCTATGTCTTGAGCCATTCCCTCATCATTTCTTTCACTCATTCCTCTCCCCTCTCTTCATCTTGCTGCTGCTGCTGCTTCCCCTCTCCTTCTCCTCCATCTTCAACCCCCAAAACTCCATGAAAAACACCTCAAAACCCAAGTCCCATTTCATTAAAAAGATGCATGAGCTCACTAGCTACCCCATGGACCAAGAAAAATCAAATTTTGGACACTTGGGGCAACTCAAGAATTTTCTTGAGTTGACAAATGAGGTATTTTCTGAACCTTTAGCTTAGTATTTTCATTACTTTTACCCCCATGTTAACTTTAAACCGATATTGTGAGGTCTAGTGAAGGTAGGAAAATTCTAGTTAAGGGTTTTGAAATTCTTGAGTGGTAGTATGGAAATGAGCTCAGTAGAGGCCATACGAACCCCGTAGTGCTAGAATTCAGACCTAAACCAGAGACTAGAACCTCGGGTTACAGATTTAGAAACCCGATATCGGAAAATTGTGGATTCTGTGGATGTTAAATGAAATCTGCTAACACTCGGGCTACCTGAAAATTATTTTGCAAGGACAGTGATACATGCAGGTGATTTAGAACATACCCTAAAGACCCCAGCCCCTGATTCCATTCCTTGGCCGCAGATTTATTCCCTCTGGCCGCAATTTGCGGCCAGACCTGGGCCATTTGGGCTCGTTCTTGTTCTGTGGTCCCCTCATCAGTAAAATAGACCCTTGGCATATTCAAAATTGACCAATTTGACCTAAGGTAAAATCTGGGACCTTTTTCCTAAGTTGTTGTTTTGATTCGGGGTTTCGTTTTGCGTATTTTGAATTCTGGATTCTCGTATTTGTGTTTTCCCTCGATCACTTGACGTTTGTACGACGATATCGAGGGTTGTTTGATGGTTTTGAAAGCGTAGTCCATATGTTACAACCTATAGGCCTTAGCTTGTCGTTTTGGTTTTCCCGATGTGATTTTAATGTGCATTTGCGATTGTGTTATCTTGTTGGTACCTTCACGTGGGCTTCATATGATGAAGAAGATGAAGGCGACACCGACACCGACACGCAGGATGCAGGTGAGTAGATTATATCTATGAGGGAAGTCGGGTGGATGGCGTATAGCACCCCCGCAATTCGATGTTTAGTATACTATATATATATGTATGATAGCGTTATGTGTGACTTGGATATTCTAGATGTGATTAGGTGTACTATGGATAGATTAGGGTTTAGAAGTAAACTAGTATAGTTTCCTAGTTGCGAACCCTAGAATAGGTTTACACCCACACGCACACACATGCTTATTTGTTATACTTATACCTGGATGATGAGGATAGAGGATGATATTTGGAGTTGAGTCGATGAGATCGGGCATAGTGCCACGAGATCGGTGATATGATATTATTCGTATTTGGGATACGACATGAGATTTTAGCGGGCCTTTAGGCGTGTTTTCATACACGCACATATATCCATATAGATGGTATCAGTTGTACTAGACGAGATCAGTACCCCAGATCATGAGATATGATGATAAGGATACCAGATAATTGATGAGATGAATGTGATATTGACCCGTACCCAAATTTGGGATGCCGTATGATGATTTACCATACGAGTTTTATTTGATGATAGATCTGCACTCATGACTCGAGGATGTCATATGATATTGTATCGTACGCGGTACCTTTGAGGCGGGATCATCGACTATTATATTTATATATATATACATATATATCGACTTAGAATTTGGTGGTTTCCATACCCCTCCCGAATGACTTGTTAGCTAGATCTGTAGTGTGCATAGTAGATGTTAGACTAGACCCGAGTCATACCTATTGTAAGTTGATGTACAACAACCCACGAGTTGCGGGGAGGCGGAAATATGAAAAACAATCTTGTTCTTTGAGTTAACATCGACTAACCGAAGAATCTTTGCTAAACAATAACTAACATATACATAGGAGTTGTTAACTACTATGAGAAGTGATTATACCTAGTGAAACAAGTCCTTCGTCTTTTCGTTATCAAACTCCTCCTCGGCCTCCTCTACGTAATAGACGATCCACCCGAGAGCTTCTATTCCAAGCTTCACCTCTAATCTTGAGGTAACTAGGTTTCTTTAGTTGCTAATCAAAGGCACCTAGGTGATAGAGAGTGAGGTTATGGATTAATTAGTCTATCTAATCCTTGATCTCAACACATGAGAGAGAAGAATTAGGGTTTGAAGAGAGAGAGCTTGAGGAGAGAGAAGGTGAGCAAGAGAATGATAATGAGATAATGATCTCTCTTGAATATATGAAGCATAATGATTTATCAAAATAAAATGATTCATCATCATGCTTCATTTATTCATATGAGTGATTCATCTACATGAGTCATTAACTATTAATAATGCAATAAAGACATGGATGAATCACACAAATGAGTCATTAAATCATTTAATGCTTATGCCACCTAAACCACCAAGTCATCATCCTTATTGAAGCTGCCCGCCAAATTACGAGAACGCCCCTCCTATCCGTGAAAACACGGAAAAACTTTAGACTGTATAAATCCAATAATCCGATACTAGAATCCGTCTTAAACCAAAGACAGCTAGTAAAATCTGTCCGAACGGCGTACGTGCGTAAACACACGTATGCATTCGAACCCTTGTCGTAAAACCATACGACCTCTATATCATTTCGCCTGGAGTAGGGAAACACTCTGTGTGGGACTCTAAATACTTGACTACTACGCTGGCAGTGGGTTTAACCACAGACCGCAAGCGGCACTAGCTGTACGTAACGATCCCCAGGTAGATGTCGATAAGAAGGTCGATGAGGAAACCCATCCGAACTCCTACTGATCTTGATGTGACAATCACTGTACAGTCCAGTCTGTTCGTCTAAGACTATCGCATATTGGGCCTAAGGGGGCGGCATGCGTCAGTCCCCTAATAGCGGTATAAGTCGTGTCGGAGTGAAGCCTATTACACCTTGAGAAACTACTGGAACCCACCAGTAAATCTCGCTTGCCCTAGCCAGGGACTTTGCGTAATGGCTCTCTGACACAGCGCGATATCAACTCCCAATACCGGGAGAGACGAATCCTGTCTAACCGCCACTGCCTCCAAGTGCTCGGAACTGCACCCAACTGCTACCTGTTTGCACGACTCCTTTGAGCCGTGGTAGGGTAGCAATCTAAGAACAGTGGGACACACTCGAGGCGAAGTAGCAATGTCAAGTCTGTGGACTATGCTGTACTCATGTCACCTGGGAACTGTTAACTGACGACGGGTATAATACCGACCAACAGTTCCCCGCGAGTCCTGTCCGGTATACCCGTAACCTAATGAGCACCTGTATACTATCTCCAGTATGACGTACTGACGGCTGTGGGACAAACCATCTCCCCAACTGGGATGAGAAGCGTACACACTAGTCTACTCCGGAGTATCGATGCCCTGTCTCGATAATCCTATGACTAGGGACCTGGAAAAGGATGTGCTTGTAGACTACCCAGCCACCACTAGTGTGACTGCCATCACAACGCTAGTAGTCAAGCAAGATCCTAAGGGCTCTATCAATACGTATACTCACATATTAAGATAGATAAAACAAAGTAGCATACTACCATATTTAGCAACACTGTTATATAACTGTGAATATCCCAAGCTTCCATTAAGTAATATACAAGCTACTATGATGCAATAATGTCCCCCAGGGCATATACACTAACAATCTCCCATTTGCACTAGGGCCATGTACTGGCATATCGAAGACCGATGATCTCGAGTAGCCTCTCGAACTGAATCTAAGGTAGGGCTTTTGTGAATGGACCAGCAATGTTCTTTTCAGTAGCAACTCTCCGGACCTCGATCTCTCGGCGATCTATGATCTCCCTGATCAGGTAATACCGCCTTAAGATGTGCCTGGACTTCTGATGGGACCTTGGTTCCTTCGCTAAAGCTATAGCTCCGTTGTTGTCGCAATACAGCGGTATTGGATCAACAATGGTAGGAACCACCTGAATTTCTGTTAGGAACTTCTTCATCTAGACCGCTTCTTTTGCGGCATCGCAAGCAGCAATATACTCCGCTTCCATCGTCGAGTCAGCAACGATGTCCTGCTTGGAGCTCTTCCAGCACACCGCCCCTCCATTGAGGGTAAAGACATAACCTGACATGGACTTGGAATCGTCCTTATCACTCTGGAAGCCGGAATCAGCAAAGGCCTCCATCTTTGTAAGTGCACGGTGGCGCCCCGGCCGTCTGAACGAGGCCAAAATGCGGAAATGATACTTTTACAGAACTTGTAAACCGGCACCACCGCGCACTAAAATCCCGGATCGGGCTATTAACATACTCCTAGCTAACTAGAGAAGGAGTAGAGAGATATACCGAGCGATCCGTGTCCTTCGGTCTTCTCGTCGTCGTCCCGATCTCCCCGCGGAATCTCCGGTCTTCATCTCCTCGTCGGAAGGGCACCACATCGCCGGGTTATTTTACGGGCTCCCACCTCTGGATCGAGGCAACTCGGGCATGAAGTTGGCGACTCGACGTGTCCAAGAATGTTGTAGGATAGTGTAGAACTCCTTTGTCTCGATGGGGTTTGATGTTGCCATTTTATGGAGGAAAATGAACTATGGAGATCAACTTGGGAATTTTGGTGTGTGCAAGATAATATGACATGAAAAATTTCCCCACACCAAAAAATGACCCCCTCACCCAAGAAGTGGTCGGCCCAAGCATGTGTGTAAAGGGGAGAGAGAGAATGGACCAATAATGCAAGAAGAATAATGAGTAATCATAAGAGAATAAAATGATCACCATCAAAACTCCACTCCATCACCCTTCTCATCATATAAAGTAAGCAATCATGTCTCAAAAGTCAAGCAATGATGGCGAAATAGAAGTCAAGGGATGGTAGAACCATCATGACACTACAACTTGCAAATAACACCCTCCACTAATCAAATTTGCATGCTTGCAAATAACCCCCTCTCCACCAATTTCCAGCCAAAGAAATAAACAAAGGAAAATGGCCGAAACGGAAAGCAAACTGGCAACTCCAAAAAAACTGATCCCGTAATAAATTACAAGAAAACCCCGCGACTGTATATACATACCCGCATTTGTATTGCGACCGAATACAAATGCAATGAGACAAAATCTATACTGTACAATACTAGGATCCAGCTTAAACCAAACTTGTATTATCCGTCCGATCATGATCCGTGCAATACCGCACGTATATGATCGAACCCTGCCATATCTCCATACGGCCTCTACAGCGTTTCGCCCGAAACTTGAGAAACGGTCTGTGAGGGACTCTAAAGACTCGTCAATACTTTGGTTGTGGATTTAACCACTAGCACGTCAGAGGTATTAGCCATCGTAACGGGCTACCAGGTATTGACCAAAAGGGACGTCGATGAGCGAACTCATCCCGACTCCCTATTGAGCCTGTCAGTGACAATATCCGTACAGTCCGGTCTGTTCGTCTATGAGCATCGCATGGCGGGCCTAGAGGGTTGGTAAAAGTCAGACCCCCAAAAGCGGTACAAGTCGTGTCGGAGTGCAGCGCAGAACACCCTGAGATACTACTGGAATACCTACCAGTAAATCTCCTGCCTTGGCCAAGGACTTCATGTAATGGCTCTCTTAGACACAGCGCGACCTCACCCTCAATACCGGGAGAGACGAACCCCTGCAGATCCGCTCACTGCCTCCATGTAGCTCGGGACTGTACCCAACTAAAACCTGTTTGCACGTCTCCTTTGAGCGTGGTAGGGTAGTAATCAAAGTACAGTGGGAACTCATACGAGACAAATGACGATCTCAGGTCGATGAACTAATCTGTACACATGTCACCAGGGAACTGCTATCTGACGTCTGGTATAAGACCAACTAGCATGTTCCCGGCGAGTCCTGTCCGGTGTACTCATAACCCAATGAACACCGGTATACATTTTAGGTGAACCAACTGACACCAGTGGCTTGTGAGACCGTCCACCGCCCCTCGTCGGGGTCTCGACTGTATACACTAGTCTACTCTGGAGTATCGATGCCCTGTCTCGAAACTCCCACGACTAGGGACCTTTTAAGGATGTGCTTATAGACCCCAACTCCTACGTATATGATTGCCATCATACTGCTGGTCTTCAAGTAAGAATCCTAAGGGCTCTATCAACGTGTAATAGTGACCTGTAAGGTCACCTGAAGCAGTACACGATGATAAAGGTAAACTAGATAGAATACTATCATCTTGAGTAAGACTGTCCTACCGGCATAGGTCCTCCATCAATCATTGCAATCACGTGCCTGTGATCCAATAATTGATACTGAGGGCACTATCTCCAACAATCTCCCACTTGCACTCAAGGCTAATTATTGCGATGTCGCATACTCACAGCCTGTGTGATACCGAACACCTAACTCCTCTACTAATCAGTCTCACAAAACCAGTTTGCGAAACTAATGTGTTCGAGGAATTGCCTCAGTGACTGGATCCGCCATGTTGTTTCTTTCTATGTCTCTCTTTATCTCAAGTTCGCGGAGAAAGCCATCTCCTGAAATGAGCAATACCTGTATTAGAATATGTATGGATATCTGATGGGACCTAGCTCATAAATGAACTCCAAATCCAAACTTCTTAGACTGTATCGTCAACTGAACTTAATCAGTATCCTGCGCCATGCCTCCCTCAGTATCTTCCTGGACCACCCGTCCATAGTGCTGCCCCTCGTCAGAGGGAAAACTATAACTCTGACAGTCACTCTGTCATCCAGGTCACCTTGGAAGCCTGGAATGATAACCGTCTCCTGAATGAGGCTGATGTTATCATATCCCTAGAACATCCACTTATGTTCTAAAACTGCTTCCGAATGTTTCTCCAGGATAGGATCAATATCAACTTATTGCATCTACTGCAAAAACAACATCTGGTGTGGTACTTGACATCTCATGATTGACTCAATTGCCTAAGCAAGTGATTTGCCAATCATGCACACCCCTCTCCTTTTTAGTCTGTAAGACACCATTAGAGAGGGTGACTCCATCACCTGCAGGTATACTACCGTGCCAGGAGTCGTCCATTCTAAAACACCTTTAGAATGTTGTCTAAGTACCCAGATTGGGAAACTACCCAAATCTAGATTTAAAAACATAAATCTAGTAACCAGAATGTCTGATATTATATCTATATCCAATGTGGAGAAACCACTGTGTGACAACCAAAGTATAACAGATCGTAGTATAGGAATTTCACTTCTTACTCTGTGTATGTCATCCAAATACCAGGACATCACACCCCACTACCTTCTTAACAGATCCATCCCCTATTCTGATGAAGTCAAACCTATGACTGTCACATCAGAAATAGATGATCTATCTCCGCTATTTCTGCTTTAGTCTATAAATAGACAAAAGCCACTTGTCCACCAATGCCTCCACTGCTCCCACTGACTACGACAACCCTCTGGCAGAGTCATATACACGTGCACTTCTAAAGCTAGTTTAGAACGACGCTATACTCATCCTCCTGCCGGGTCTCACAGTCTGGAACAACAGTAATGGCAAGTCTAGGTAAACAAGAACCTCCCTGCCACCGTCTTTGAGGCTACCGGAGTACCTCTCGGGTGCCTGAGGTTACCCACCATATCTGCGGAGAGGGTAATGGAATGTCAAATCATATTGAATCTTTAGGTTCTTATCAAATTTTCAGTAATCGTTTGCGGTTCTGGAATCACTTCCAGTTCTACCATACTCCCACTACTGTTTTCTGAAAAAATCCATTTTTATTAAAACTGTGGCGAGTCTAGAACAATATCACTATTGATCTCCCAGATGGTAGAAAGACAACCCTCGTCATAGCTTGGGTTAACCCACAAACAGCCATTACAGAAACGTGCCTTGAGTTATCCAGAGTTTGGTTTTAAGCATAAGCCGGACAACTCCCCGTACCTTAACATCGTTAAGATATGAACTGTTCTATATCCAATATAGAACCAGAGGCACTGATTTAATTGAACCAGATTCAAATCATGCAGCTGTCTCCAGTGCATGTTAACTAAATTGAAGGAGGTCGATCAGCGTTATTCAACTTAGGAATGCGTCCAGATATGAGTAGCCTGAAAAAGAAGAAAGCTCTCTTAATCATTACTATCAACTGAATACCATACACAAGTATCTACATCTTCGATCACCTTGAAGAATCCCGATACTTGCAATACCTGGTTCTCTACTTTAATCTTATACTTATAACTTCTCAAAACTCAGACCTTGTGTTTCCACGAAACACATGTCTAAGAACTAGAGAAGTCACAAGTAAACAGGATATAGTGCGAGGACCAACCCCTCTGTCCTAATGGACACTGGACAACATACAATACTCTGTATAAGTCCTTTGAGTCTAATAACTCATTCCCTGTGTGTCGTAGGTTGAAAACTGTACTTATAGTTAAGAAGAATTACACCGCTGTTCAATGCTCCTTACCTAACCATCCACTGATATAGGTAAATGTCATAGACATAATTTCAAAAAGTTATATCTCACTCTATAAAAATAGACGTACAGACATATCAATTTGAAATTGGTGCATAGCAACGGATATTCAAAACCAAATCTTTTTCGTCGGGCAAACTACCCAGGTGATTTCCTCAAATATCACCAATTACAACGAATTCCGATATAATGAGGATGATCGCCTAATTCCCAATAACTTACTCCCACTCATCATCTGTAAAACCATACAGATGTGAGAATCATACCTGGTAAATACATACCCCGGAGCAAGAGCTAATTGGGAAATCAGTTTTCTTTTAACTGTACACAGTGAAACTGAAACATATAAATGTTTCGAAGGGATATCCGGGTATTCCTAGTAATGCCACTTCTATTATCCAGATTCACAACTGTAACCGTATATTTCTCTGCCATCTCTCCAAATCCCTTTATATGTCTTTAGTCATTACCTTCTGCACACCCTCTTAGGCTAAATGGTTTTCTTCCTTCCCTACCGTTCGGCACCAGCCTATGGTTTGGAAGAAGACTATCCAATAAGCGTAATGGGTGTACTGTCCTAATCCTAGGAGCACTCGCAACGCGAGAGAAGGTGAAGATAAAAGACACCTGAATAAACCTTATGCCTATTTCTCCTGAACCAGAATCCATCCCCAAACTGGAACAAGTTCCTTTCGAGTTCATATATAACCATATGATGGAATATCCAATAAACTGTGGATCTTCATAGTGATACAGAGTGTCCTGGAGAAATACAAAGGTGAAGTTGGAGTGGTAATGAAATACTTGGTTTGGTCGTGAATAGCAGTCGCAATTTACTTTGCCCTCCTTCTAATCCCTTTATTTTTCTTTACATAATACCATCTGTACACCATCGTTAGGCTAATTGGTTTTCTTCATTCCCTACCGGTCGGCACCACCCTATTGTTTGGAAGAAGACTATCCAATAAGCGTAATAGGTGTACTATCCCCTAATCTAAGGGGCACTCGCAACCTGAGAGAAGGTAAAAGGAAAAGACAGCTGAATAGTCATATCCGTTTTCTCCAGAACCGGAAACCAACCTCGAATAAATTCCTTCGAGTTCGTATATAACCATACGACGGTTTTATCCAATGGAAGTGGACGTTCGTAGTAATACGGGGTGTCCTGGAGAAAAGGGAAAAAGCAGGAGTGGCAATGAGGTATGCAACTCTGATAATCCAAAAGCCAGTGTTTAAGAAGGTTCGGTTAATTTTGGTCACTGAGTCATAGTCAAGGATCGGATCAAGGTCGCTGCCAGAGAGAGAGAAAAGAAACACTCGGCATGCACTCTAACCTAGATCAGAATGGTTATCACTTTATCTAATCAGGAAACCTCCCACTGAACAATCAATTTCTCCTCCAAACCTGAAAGAAGAATTAGTCGGGATCACCCGAGGAGTAAACCAACTCATCAGTGGGAATCGGGATCCAACTATCATCGTATGATAACGTAATGGAATCCACTCATGTTATCACACTCTATAAGATATGCGCATATCTGGCAAGTTTCAGTTTCTTTAGAAACTCCCGATGTGATTTTTACCCCATGCTCTTATGACCTTGATGAAGGCCAACCTATCATAAGTCACATGTCAAGTTCCACCCGTCATTATCTAGGTTAATTTGAACCCACCCGTACATACCCTTGACGAAGGCCAAAATAGTAGTACGACTGTCTTAAACCAACGCATCTATCTATGCTGCAGAAAAGTAACAAATAGCTACAATACACTATGCCTTGACGAAGGCCAACATACATAGAATGAATACTAAGTGCTACCTTTCTGAAATGACGGAGGGCTACGAATGGTTTTTGGCAAAAAACCTTTAACGTAATGAACTTGATATCGTTGAAGGAACCGGATAGCTTTTATAAAAATATAGTGACGAAAATCTTTGCTAAAGAGGTCACTCCCGGTGAAGGGATCTCGGCACTTTCCCCGTAGAATGAGGTACAGGATATTCCAACTGAATACCACGATGCAAAGAAAAAGTAATCGACTATAGTGAAGTTATTGCCCTGACGCAAACTTCTGTCCAAGGGGTCATGTTAGTTATATGTATGCCCTAGAGGCCATTACTGTACATTGGATGTATATTGTAGTGGATGCTGGGACATATATAGGTAGGACTTTCTTGCTCGACATGATAGTACGCTATCTGGTTGCTCTTTATCTTAACATGTACAGTTTCTGTCTCTCTGTTACATGTTGATAAAGCTCTTAGGATGTGTACTCGACTTCCAGGACTATGATGTAGATCATACTAGTGGGGCCTGGGTAGTCCATGAGTACATCCATCAATGTTCCTAGTCGTGGGAATATCGAGACGGGGCATCGATATTCCAGAGTAGACTAGCGTATATCTTCTCGACCCATGTGATGGGCGATGGATGATCCCATATCCATTGGTGTTTGACATCAGAGAAGGTATGCGGGTTCTCAGTGGAGACTGGGTACACTGAACGGACTCGCCGAGAACTCCCAGATGGTATTATACCTCACGTCAGATGGCAGTTCTCTAGTGACACTGGTACAGCTTAGTCTGTTGACCCGAGATCGTCATAGAGTCTTGTGTGTCTCCCACTGTGCTTTGATTTCCACCCTACCACGGCTCTACTGAGTCGTGAAAACAGGTGGTTTTTGGGTACAGTCCCGATTCACATGGAGGCAATGAGCGATAGGAGGGGATTCGTCTCTCTCGGTATTGGGGGTTGATGTTGCGCTATGCACGACTGGCCATAACAGGAAATCCCTGGCCAGGGTTGCAGTGATATACTGGTAAGAGTTATCAGTAGTTTCATGAATGTTATGGACCCTACGTCGGCATGACTTATCAAGCTATTGGGGTCTGACGTTTACCACCCCTAGGCGAGATATGCGACATATCAGACGAACAGACCGGACTGTACAGTAAGTGTTACTGGTTGGATTCACAGGAGTGTGAGCGGGCTTGCTCGGCGATCTTCTGATCGCTCAATACTCAGGTGGCCGTTACATTTAGCAGTCCGCTTGCGGCTTGTGGGTGTTTGATATGATCATCACCTGCTGCCGGCGTATTGACGAGTCTTTAGAGTCCTACACAGAGCTTTCCTGGCTTAAGCGAAACGAAATAGGAGCGCATATGAGATATGTGCTGGACCGAGAATAATGCGTGTATGTGATACCGTATTCTATTCTCGCGATGAATGTATCGAATGGCTGTATGCGATATAACCTAGTTATCGAATCAAGGATTGATTCGATAAGTCGATACATTGGATACTAGTCGGTTATATGCGACATGACCGGATCATTGAATCAAGTGTTGATTTAATGATTTAATGTATAATTATATATTTGATATATTACTTTGCATTAACTAGTATTGGTTCACTTTAAATGGATTTTCTCACTTGAATTGCACAAGTTGTATATGTGATATATTTTTGTGCACTTGTTTGTATCATGTTTGATGATACATGCAAACTTGGGTTTGTGTAAAGACTTAAACCATGTTTAGTTAATGGTTAGGGTTTCATTTCACTTATTTATTTATCTATTCTTTTTTGGTTAAAAGATAAAAGAAAACAAAATGGTTGCTTTCAAACATGAAGCTTCTTGATGCTTCATGCATCTTTGACTAAGTTACCATTCTTGTCTTCTTCTCCTAACCCTAACCATTCAACTAACCTTAGTTAATTCTCTACACTAAACCATGGTTGAGATTATGATAAGTATCATTTTGTTTTTATTTTAAAAATAACTTATCATATTCTTTTTCTTCTTCTTCTTCATCATCAACAAGAAGAAACCTTGCCTCCATCAATGGCAACTTGAGAAAAAGATTGAGAAATACAATTCTAAAGTGAACCCACTTCCTATTTATTCATCCTCTACCACTTGCCAAGTAGTATAGGGTGTTTTCTTCACAAGTTTCATGACTTGGTGAAGTTGGAGTTTGATCTTGAGTTGCCTCGACGTAGATCATCTTCGGCATCGAAGTCGTCGACCTAGCCCGATCTTTTCTCCGATGAAACCACCGTAAGAGTCTAAGATTCCGATTGCTACAGCAGAAGGACGTTAAAGTGGAGCTATGGAGGTGGAGAACCGGATCTACAAAGGTTGTAGTCACTTCCCTTTTAGTTTAAGTTGTTAACTTGCGTCGCATCGCCTATACATCTAGTTAACGATCCGTATTAGGGTTTGTAGGCACATGATTTTTTTTTGAATTGGGCATGTTTGATCACTTATGAGACCTCATTAGTGTGCCTAGGAACCCTACAGTGGTATCAGAGCCTAGCTAGAGCCTTAGGCGATGCGTAGACGGAGTTAGAAGTCCGATCGAACCGAAACCGTAACTCAAAAATGCTCTCTGTACATTTTTTGAAATCGGGGTTTTTTGAGAATTAAAAATATGCAGAAAAATCAGCAGGAGTTTCTAAGAATTACTGTGAAGCCCGTACTCCTTATTCCATAAAAGCGCGGCGGAACCACGGCATTAGCAAGGCTAATGCGGCGATTCCGCAGCCGTTTAGTCTCTTCTTGCATTCAATTTTGCACAGTAATTCCTATTTTGCAGTGCTGGTTTTCCTGGGAATTTTTAATCTGAACTCAAGAGTTGAGTTTTCTGGGTTGTATTAGGAGTTCGTAGATTCGATCGGACTGTCAAATTTTGTCTGTGTTTTTTCCAGGTAATTTTAGAATATGTTAAAAAGTTCGGCCGGATATAAATACCCACTTTTTCCCCTGCCGGGAAATTTCCAATTGTTGGACTTTTCCGTAGTTTAATGACGTTCTAAGTAGTGCAAGTAACGCGATGGTCCCTCTAGAAGACAACAAACCTTAACTCGATTATGTGACCGTCTTGAACTGCCCTTTGAACCTTAGGGTTTGGGGCAGTACGGCGTGCCACATATGAGGCGTTGGCTTGACCCTTCTACGGCTGGACCGTTGGTACTGAGGCACGAAGTGAATGTTTTTAAACTTATTTCATGTGTTGAGCTGCATCGGAAAATCTTGGGTGTTCGATTGTTCGATCGGAAAGTTTAAAATTTTCTATCTTATCCGAAATGTGATACAATAATTGGAATTCACAAGTAGTTATGAGATAACTGAATGAATGTTATAAATCTAGCGGTTTAGTCTCACTTGATCGGTTGCCACGGAATTTTGATGTGATCAAAAGTCCGTCGCAATTGGGTAGCGTACGCGGATACCCGCCGGGTAAACTTAATAGACAGCCTCACCCCATAGCCCCGACCAAGTGACTGTAGGAGAACCCCATCGCCGAAAGCATCCGTTCGGGTGCTCGCGGCTGCGGTGTTCCGCCTTGGTGCACTTCGTCGACGGCGTCGGGGGTGCAGCCGTCTACTAAAGTTTGCGACGAGCATTCGATCAGGATGTCGGGAATCTTGTTGAATTCCCCGACTTGATAATGAAAAGTGTTTTCGATAATGAGACTAAAATGCGGGGTTTATAATTTTTAGGCATGCGATGTTTAAGGAATTCATTTGATTAGGCATGCGATGTCTAAAGAGGTTGCGGATTCCAACTGTTGTAGTTTTACACTTTCTTTTCTGTGACCGTAAGTGTAATATGTGATATCGCCGGTTTCGTTGCTATATGTCAACGACAATTGGGATGCGCATATTTACTTACGTTGATGACATGTGATGTTATGTGTTGCTGGATATGTTATATTGGATCGTCGTGTTTGAATAGTCGGGGGTTTTTATGTGAGATGAGTGTTTTTCATTTTCATTCATGTAAAAACTTGTATGTAATATTCTTTTATTGGGGCACTTCCAGGTTGCGGAAGATGTCACTTTTTGTATATTATTTACTTTTCCGCATTAGGATAGACCCAAGGAGGGGAGCACAAGTAACCGGGTTGTAGGGTCCAGTGGGAGACCATCTCGAGGAGTCGAGTCCGGGTCTCCTAACCCTAGAATTGGTAGGGTTGCTTGCCGCTTTCATAGGGGTCTAGGGGTGTAGGATTGGCTATTCATCACGACCGTGGAATTCGTGTTTTATACTGGCTCGTATTGAAAACACGGACGTCCTAGTATATCCAATATTTCATATGATATTCTCTGCTGCGTTATCTGTAATGTGATCATGTGCTGTTCAGATAGATATAGTATATAGTATATATGATATATTATATAGACGTTGCTTATGTTTTACACCCGCGCTGGCCCTGCCTCACTCTGGCGTTAGTTACCTAACCTAACGGTGCAGACGGGACATCGAGGCGAATGCGGATGGCATAAGCGTACGTTATATTTATCTGTGATGTTTAGGTGGACTTAATTGATGGGATATTCATTAATGAGATTAATGAAAGAAAATAAACCTAATTGATGTTGTGGAATCGAATTTCAAAAATAAAACAGGTAGCTACAGTTCTTGCTTTGCATCGCGGTGTTCATTGTAGAACATCCTGCACCTTATTCGATGAGGAAAGGACCGAGATCCCTTCACCGGGAGTGACACCTTTAGCAATAACTGGCAGATGCTACAACCCTCGGTTTGTCTTTTGATTGCTTCTATAGTTTCCGCTTTGCACAGTGATATATATGATATATCCCGCATCTCATTCGATGAGGTAAGGGCCGACGATCCCTTCACCGGGAGTGACCCCTTTAGCAAAACTAGAAAAGCCTAAAAAACATTCCATTTAAAAACCATTTGATTCCGCAACGAGATCAAGTTCAAAGCGTTAAAGGTTTTCATAAAAACCATTCGCAACCCTCCGTCATTTTAGGAAGTAGAGTACTTAGTATTCGTGCTGTGTTTGTTGACCTTAGTTAAGGCACAGTGTACGGTAGCTAAGTGATGTTTTCCTACACCGCATATGATGCGATTAGTTAGGACAGTCGCGTGACTTTGTTGACCTTAGTTAAGGGTCATGTGGGTGGGTCTAATTAATCACGAAATGACGGGTTGAACTTGACTAGTGTTAGTTATATGTATGCCCTAGAGGCCATTACTATACATAGGATGTATATTGTAGTGGATGCTTGGACATATATAGGGAGGACTTTCTCGCTCGACATGATAGTATGCTATCTGGTTGCACTTTACCTTAACGTGTATACTGATTGTCTCTCTGTTACATGTTGGTAAAGCCCTTAGGATGTGTACTTGACTACCGGGACTATGATGCGGATCATACTAGTGGGGACATGGTAGTCCATAAGTACATCCTTCAAAGTCCCTGGTCGTGGGTGTATCGAGACGGGGCATCGATATACCAGAGTAGACTAGCGTGTACCTTCTCGACCCATACAGATGGGCTATGGATGATCCCATATCCATTGGTGTTTGACATCAGAGATGATATACGGGTGCTCAGTAGAGACTGAGTACACTGGACGGACTCGCCGAGAACTCCCAGATGGTATTATACCTTACGTCAGATGGCAGTTCTCTGGTGACACTGGTACAGAGTAGTCTGTTGACCCGAGATCGTCATAGAGTCTTGTGTGGTTCCCCACTGTGCTTTGATTTCCATCTTACCACGTCCAAGAGGGCGTGCAAAACGGTGGTTTTTGGGTACAGTCCCGAGTCACATGGAGGCAATGAGCGATAGGAGGGGATTCGTCTCTCCCGGTATAGGGAGTTGATGTTGCGCTGTGTTCGATTGGCTATAACCGGAAATCCCTGGCCAGAGTTGCTGAGATTTACTGGTAAGTGTTACCAGTAGTTTCTCGAACTGTTATAGACCTCAGATCGACACGACTTATCGAGCTATTGGGGTCTGACGTTTACCACCCCTAGGCGAGATATGTGACATATCAGACGATCAGACCGGACTGTACGGTAGTGTTACTGGTTGGATTCACTGGAGTGTGAGCGGGCTTGCTCGTTGATCTTCTGATCGCTCAGTACCCGGGTGGCCGTTACGTTTAGCAGACCGCTTGCGGCTTGTGGGTGTTTGATATGATCATCACCTGCTGCCGGCGTATTGACGAGTCTTTAGAGTCCTACACAGAGGTTTCCTGGCTCAAGCGAAACGAAATAGGAGCGCATATGAGATATGTGCGGGACCGAGAATAATGCGTGTATGTGTTACCGTATTCCATTCTCGCGATGAATGTATCGAATGGTTATATGCGATATAACCTAGTTATCGAATCGAGGGTTGATTCGATAAGCCGATACATTGGATACTAGTCGGTTATATGCGATATGACCGGATCGTTAAATCAAGTGTTGATTTAATGATTTAATGCATAATTATATATTTGATATATTACTTTGCATTAATTAGTATCGGTTCACTTTTAAATGGATTTTCTCACTTGATTGTGCACATTGTATATATGATATATTTTTTGTGCACAAGATTGTATCATGTTTGATGATACATGCTAGTTTGGGTTTGTGTAATGAATTAAACCATGGTTACTTAAGTGGTTAGGGTTTCATTTCATTTTCTCATTTATTTATCTATTTATTCTTTTTGGAAAAATATTTAGCATAATGCAAAATGGTGGCTTTCTTTGGATGCATGTTGAAGCTTCATGAAGTTTTGACCAAGTGACCATTTTGTCTCCATGCTTAACCCTAACCATTCCCACTAACCATGATTTATTCTCTACACTTGACCATGGTTATGATTATGATAAGTATTCATTTACTTTTTGTTTTTGAATTAACTTATCATAATATTCATCTTCTTCTTCTTCTTCTTCACTTGAAGAAAGCTTGCTTCATCAATGGCAACTTGAGCAAATGAGTGAGAAATCCAATTCTAAAGTGAACCCACTTCCTATTTCTTCATCCTCTACCTCTTGCCAAGTAGTATAAGGTGTTTCCTTCACCAGTTTTCATGGCTTGGTGAAGGTGGAGCTTGATCTTGTGATGCCTCGACGTAGATCATCTTCGGCATCGTCGTCGATGACCTAGCCCGCTTTTTCTCCGATGAAGCCGACGCTAGAGCCCGGGATCCAATGATCGCAGCGAGGAGACATCATCACGGAGCTATGGAGGTGGAGCACCGGATCTACAAAGGTTGTATTTCCGTTTTCTTAGTAAAGTAGTTTACTAGTTGCATCTTTCGCCTAAATATCTAGTTAACGATCTAGTCTAGGGTTTCTCGGCACCGTAATTTTTCAAATTGGCATGGTTGATGCCTTGTGAGACCTCTTGGGAGTGCCTAGGAACCCTACAGTGGTATCAGAGCCTAGCTAGAGCCTTAGGCGATGCGTAGACGAAGTTTGAAACCCGATCGATTCGAAACCCTAACTTAAACTTGCTCTCTGTACATTTTTCAAATTTGTGGATTTTTGCAAATTAAAAATATGCAGAAAAATCAGCAGGGAAATATAAGAATTAGGGCGCAAAATTTAGCTCCTAATTCCATAAAAGTGCGGCGGAACCGCGGCATTAGCGTGCTAATGCGGCGGTTCCGCGGCCCTTTTGTCTCTTCTCCCATCAAATTTTGCACAGTAATTCCTATTTAGCAGTGCTGGTTTTCTTGGGAATTTTTAATCTGAAATCCAGAGTTGAGTATTTTGGGTTGTATTGGGAGTTCGTACATTCGATCGGATTGTCAAACTCTGTCTATGTGTTTTCCGGATAATTTTTGAATATGTTAAAAAGTTCGATCGGATATAAATACGCACCTTTTCCCCTGTCGGGAAATTTCCAAGTGTTGGATTTTTCCGAGGTTTAAAGACGTTCTAAGTAGTGCAAGTAACGCGATGGTCCCTCTAGAAGACAACAAACCTTAACTCGATTATGTGACCGTCTTGAACTGCCCATTGAACCTTCGGGTTTGGGGCAGTACGGCGTGCCACATGTGAGGCGTTGGCTTGACCCTTCTACGGCTGGACCGTTGGTACTGAGGCACGAACTGAATGTTTTTAGACTTGTTTCATGTGTTGATTTGCTTTGGGAAAACTTGGGTGTTCGATTGCTCGATCGGAAAGTTTAACATTTTCTATTTATCCGGAATGTGATACAATAATTGGAATTCACAATAAGTTATGAGATAACTGAATGAATGTTATAAATCTAGCGGTTTAGTCTCACTTGATCGGTTGCCACGGAATTTTGATGAGATCAAAAGTCCGTCGCAATCACGTAGCGTACGCGGATACTCGCCGGGTAAACTTAATAGACAGCCTCACTCCATAGCCCCGACCAAGTGACTGTAGGAGAACCCCGTCGCCGAAAGCATCCATTCGGGTGCTCGCGGCAGCGGTGTTCCGCCTTGGTGCACTTTGTCGACGGCATCGGGGGTGCGGCCGTCTAGTAAAGTTTGCGACGAGCATTCGATCAGAACATCGGGAATCCTGTTGAATTCCCGACTTGATATTGAAAAGTATTTTCGATTTTGAGACTAAAATGCGGGGTTTATAATTGTTAGGCATGTGATGTCTAAGGTATTCATTTGATTAGGCATGCGATGTTTATGGAGATTGCGGATTCCAACTATTGTAGTTTTACACTTTCTTTTCTGTGACCGTAAGTGTAATATGTGATATCGCCGGTTTCGTTGCTATATGTCAACGACAATTGGGATGCGCATATTTACTTACGTTGATGACATGTGATGTTATGTGTTGCTGGATATGTTATATTGGATTGTTGTGTTTGAATAGCCGGTGGTTTTTATGTGAGATGAGTGTTTTTCATTTTCATTCATGTAAAAACTTGTATGTAATATTCTTTTATTTGGGGCACTTCCAGGTTGCGGAAGATGTCACCCTTTGTATATTATTTACTTTTCCGCACTAGGATAGACCCAAGGAGGGGAGCACAAGTAACCGGGTTCTGGAGTCCAGTGGGAGACCAACTCGAGGGGTCGAGTACGGGTCTCCTAACTCTAGAATTGGTCGGGTTGCTTGCCGCTCTCGTAGGGGTCTAGGGGTGTAGGTTTGGCTATTCATCACGACCGTGGAATCCGTGTTTTATACTGGCTCGTATTGAAAACACGGACGTCCTAGTATATCCAATATTTCATATGTTTCTTCTGCTGCGATATCTGTGATGTGATCATGTGATATGTTCTGTGATGGATACTTTATATAGTATATATGATATATTATATAGGCGTTACTTATGTTTTACACCCGCGCTAGCCCTGCCCTGCTCTGCCGTTAGTTACCTAACCTAACGGTGCACGAGGGGACATCGAGGCGAATGCGGATGGCATAAGTGTACGTCGTATTTATCTGTGATGTTTAGGTACTTAAATGATGGGACTTCATTAATGTGATTAATGAAATAAAAGAAACCTAAGATGTTGTAGAATCGAATTTCAAAATAAAACAGGTAGCTACAGTTCTTGCTTTGCACAGCGGTATATGTGATATATCCTGCACCTTATTCGATGAGGAAAGGACCGAGATCCCTTCACCGGGAGTGACTCCTTTAGCAATAACTGGCAGATGCTACACACTCGGTTTGTCTTTTGATTGCTTTTAAGAGTTTTTGCTCTGCACAGTGATATATATGATATATCCCGCACCTCATTCGACGAGGAAAGGACCGACGATCCCTTCACTGGGAGTGACTCCTTTAGCAAAACTAGAAAAGTCTCAAAAACACTCCATTTCAAAATCATTTGATTCTACAACGATATCAAGTTCATTACGCAATAGGTTTTCAGAAAAACCTGTCGTAGCCCTCCGTCATTTCAGATAAGTTGTATATAGTATTCGTGCTGCATTTGTTGGCTTTCGTCAAGGTGCAGTGTGCGGTAGCTATATGCTGGTTATCTGCCAGCATACGATGCGATTGGATTAGGGTAGTCGTGCGGCTTTGTTGGCTTTCGTCAAGGGTCGTGCGGGTGGGTTTAATTCAATCAAGAAATGTACGGGTTGAACTTGACTAGCGGGCTATGGTTTGTTGGCTTTCGTCAAGGTCATAGCACGTTAGGGGCAAAATATTATCGGGAATTTCAAGTGTTGAAATTTGCAATGAGATTGCATACCTTCTATGAGATAGTTGGATCCCGATACCCGCTGCGAGTAAGAGTTACTCCTGGGAGAGTTTTATTCATTACAATTAGCCGATCAAGTAGGTGTCTAGAAAGGTGTTAACGAGGTTACGCCTCTGGGAAAACAAGGTTTACATTAATTAGGTTCGTGCGAAAGCACGGGGGACCTCCCTCAAAGTACCGACACTGGCCTGGCTGAAAGATTGGCGAACTTGTAGTGTGTAATTAATCCCGGCTAGTCTTTCCTTTTAGGGTTTGAAGGAAGATTTGATAAAAAGCAGTGGGAGCCATCCTGATTAGATAAAATAATAACCAATCTATTCTTGCAAGAGCGCACGCTGAGTGTTTTCTTCTCTCTCTCTCCTGGTAGGGACCATATCACGCCTTAATCAAGATAATAATACGGATTATTGATCGAACCCGCTTGTTATACTGAGCTGGGGAACGTTGGTCCCGCTCCAACTTATAATTGTTATAAGACAGAGCAGGAAATTGGGGAATACCAGATTTCCCGTGCCGCCCAAACGAAGAGAGTGCATGCTGATGCATCATCTTCGGGTGTGTTCATTACAAAGAACTGTTTCTCTGTATCCTCTACGTCCTGGGTATGTGATACCAGATCAGGATCCCAGATATGTAATCTGTTACATAGGGCTGCAGATAGGTAGAAAAACTGAGAACGGGTGATAAGTTTCATAAGGCAGAAAACGGGGCAAGAGTTGCAGCCAAGTCTGTTGGTCACTGTCACCCTGTATTACCAATACATTGATTCTGAACGAATGTTATTAGATACCGAACCTGATATACAAAATCATATCAGTCTCTTTATTAGTAAAGAAAGGATATAATTTTGTATTGTCGGATAATGTTTTGAACATTTCCTATATCAAAAGTTGATCGGTTCAGGCGCGTTATCTAAAAGCATTGATGTTCTAAATCAAACTACGGTTCTTTTGTATACGGAACACACACAAGAGGAAGAGTTCAGATATGAACGAATCCTTCTTGAGGCATTGTAGACTAGGTCATATCAATGCGACCCGACTAGCTGAAGTTACATGTAGATGCATATTTAAATTAGTTTGAATCTACATCTTGTGAAACTTGCCAGTCATGTCACAAAGATATAATGACACCAGCTCTGTTTATTGGAAACAGAGAAAGAGTTAGTAAACTCTTGGGAATGATACATGATGATGTATGTAACGTCTCCTGTCTACACATGCCAAGACCGGTTCTTTGTACTTCGTTACATTCTCTGATAATCTCTCAAGATTCAGACCTATGTTCCTGTTGAAACACAAGTCCGAACCTTTTGAGATATTCACAGAATATAAGTTAGAAGTAGAGAACCAATACAGGTATAAGTATTATGTCCTATGATGAGATCAAGGAGGAGAATACTTGTGCATGGAATTCCTGGACAATTCTAAAGGAGAATGAAATTCTCTCTCAGCATTACTCCTCCGTATACACCATAGCACGATGGTATATCGGGGCGGAGCAATAGCACCCTATGTGATATGGTGTGCTCTATGATGAGTACTACTGAGTTACCTATTTCCTTTTTGGGAATTATGCACTTGAGAAGCTGCATACCTATTGAATAGGGTTCAAATCAAATCAGTTGCCTACTGCTTCATATATGATATGGAAAGGGAAGAGCCCATATCTTAAGTTAGTTAAGAGTTAGGGTTGTCCAGCCTATGTCTGAAAAGCAAAATCCGGACAAGCTCGAGGCAAGATCTGTTATGTACAACTGGAAAGGTTCCAGCTATACAAACTACAGCAGATGATTTGATAAAACCAAAGGATTCAATAGTTACCAACGAACCTCAGCCTCTCCGCCGATCTAGTAGGGTTTCTCACCCACCTGAGAGATATTTCGGTTTCTCTATGACAGTGGGAGCGAGAATTGCATCATGAGATGATGACCCAACTAGTTTCGAGCAGGCCATCAGGAGTGCGACTCTGTAAGAATGGCTGGATGCTTAGCAATCTGAGATGGAATCCTTATACACCAACAAAGTATGGACTTTGGTTGCTATATCTGAAGGGTTAAATCCCCATCAGGAGCAAGTATATCTTGAGAAGATTACATGGTGTAGATGGAAAAGTTGAGACTTTCAAAACTAGACTTGTTAAAGGTTTTCATCATCGACCAGGCGTGGATAATGATGAAACCTTTTTCAGTAGCTATGCTTAAGTCCATCCGGATACTACTTGCCACGGCTACATACCATGACTACGATATCTGGCGGTTGGGTGTCATGACTGCTTTTCTAAAATGATGTTTTAGAAGAGAGCGTCTGTAAGTACACAGTCAGAGGGCTTCGTAAACAGTGGGAGCAGCGGAAACGTGTACAAGATGCTTTATAGGTTAAAGCAGGCATCGCGGAGTTGGAACATCTGTTTTGATGTGTTAGTCAAAGAGTTTGACATCATCAAAATGGTAGATGAACCTTGTATAAACAAAAAGGTAGTAGGGAGTATGGTGTTGATCCTCGTAGAGTACGTGGATGACATACTCTTGATAGGGAAGGAGTTTCCTATGCTACGCTCGGTCAATCTCCGCTTATCACAATGATTCTCCATAAAGGATCAAAGTGATACCTCCTAAATCCTGGATTTGCATCTATGAGATAGATCTAATTGGATGTTAGGATACTCACTAGTTGTAGTGAGATGGTATCAATTGATCCTGGGAAGAATCACTGGAAGTGTTCCAGGGTGATACAGACGACTGAGTGTCAGTCACAGGCATTGTCTTTACCCTCAGTAAAGGGATGGTATGTTGGAAGAGTTCCAAGCTAGATACCGTGGCATACTAGACGATAAAGGCTGGATACATCACTACTAAAGATGCTACCAAAGAGGATGTTTGGGTGTATATTGGTTCATGAGATGAACTACGTTCCAACCATTGTGAGACAATGGAGTTGTGGCTTATGCCAAGGAACGTCGGTCCCATCAGTGATCCAGACATATTCTAAGGCAATGTCACCTGATCATGGAGATGGTTGATCTCCAGGGTGATCGAGGATAGGAGAGTAGACTCAGAGGACAAACACGGCGGATCCACTCACAAAGGCCTTTTCCCAGAGAGAGATTTTTATGGGATGGTTGAGTATGAGATACTACAACCACTGCTACAGATGGCCCTAGTGCAAGTGGGAGATTGTTAGTTATATGTATGCCCTAGAGGCCATTACTATACATAGGATGTATATTGTAGTGGATGCTTGGACATATATAGGGAGGACTTTCTCGCTCGACATGATAGTATGCTATATGGTTGCACTTTACCTTAACGTGTATACTGATTGTCTCTCTGTTACATGTTGGTAAAGCCTTTAGGATGTGTACTTGACTACCTGGACTATGATGCGGATCATACTAGTGGGGACATGGTAGTCCATAAGTACATCCTTCAAAGTCCCTAGTCGTGGGTGTATCGAGACGGGGCATCGATATACCAGAGTAGACTAGCGTATACCTTCTCGACCCATACAGATGGGCTATGGATGATGTCATATCCATTGGTGTTTGACATCGGAGATGATATACGGGTGCTCATTAGAGACTGGGTACACTGGACGGACTCGCCGAGAACTCCCAGATGGTATTATACCTTACGTCAGATGGCAGTTCTCTGGTGACACTGGTACAGAGTAGTCTGTTGACCCGAGATCGTCATAGAGTCTTGTGTGGTTCCCACTGTGCTTTGATTTCCATCTTACCACGTCTAAGAGGGCGTGCAAAACGGTGGTTTTTGGGTACAGTCCTGAGTCACATGGAGGCAATGAGCGATAGGAGGGGATTCGTCTCTCCCGGTATAGGGAGTTGATGTTGCGCTGTGTTCGATTGGCTATAACCGGAAATCCCTGGCCAGGGTTGCTGAGATTTACTGGTAAGTGTTACCAGTAGTTTCTCGAACTGTTATAGACCTCAGATCGACACGACTTATCGAGCTATTGGGGTCTGACGTTTACCACCCCTGGGCGAGATATGCGACATATCAGACGATCAGACTGGACTGTACGGTAGTGTTACTGGTTAGATTCACTGGAGTGTGAGCGGGCTTGCTCGTTGATCTTCTGATCGCTCAGTACCCGGGTGGCCGTTACGTTTAGCAGACCGCTTGCGGCTTGTGGGTGTTTGATATGATCATCACCTGCTGCCGGCGTATTGACGAGTCTTTAGAGTCCTACACAGAGGTTTCCTGGCTCAAGCGAAACGAAATAGGAGCGCATATGAGATATGTGCGGGACCGAGAATAATGCGTGTATGTGTTACCGTATTCCATTCTAACGTTGAATGTATCGAATAGTTATATGCGATATAACCTAGTTATCGAATCGAGGGTTGATTCGATAAGCCGATACATTGGATACTAGTCGGTTATATGCGATATGACCGGATCGTTAAATCAAGTGTTGATTTAATGATTTAATGCATAATTATATATTTGATATATTACTTTGCATTAATTAGTATCGGTTCACTTTTAAATGGATTTTCTCACTTGATTGTGCACATTGTATATATGATATATTTTTTGTGCACAAGATTGTATCATATTTGATGATACATGCTAGTTTGGGTTTGTGTAAAGAATTAAACCATGGTTACTTAAGTGGTTAGGGTTTCATTTCCTTTTCTCATTTATTTATCTATTTATTCTTTTTGGAAAAATATTTAGCATAATGCAAAATGGTGGCTTTCTTTGGATGCATGTTGAAGCTTCATGAAGCTTTGACCAAGTGACCATTTTGTCTCCATGCTTAACCCTAACCATTCCCACTAACCATGATTTATTCTCTACACTTGACCATGGTTATGATTATGATAAGTATTCATTTACTTTTTGTTTTTGAATTAACTTATCATAATATTCATCTTCTTCTTCTTCTTCTTCACTTGAAGAAAGCTTGCTTCATCAATGGCAACTTGAGCAAATGAGTGAGAAATCCAATTCTAAAGTGAACCCACTTCCTATTTCTTCATCCTCTACCTCTTGCCAAGTAGTATAGGGTGTTTCCTTCACCATTTTTCATGGCTTGGTGAAGGTGGAGCTTGATCTTGTGATGCCTCGACGTAGATCATCTTCGGCATCGTCGTCGATGACCTAGCCCGCCTTTTCTCCGATGAAGCCGACGCTAGAGCCCGGGATCCGATGATCGCAGCGAGGAGACATCATCACGGAGCTATGGAGGTGGAGCACCGGATCTACAAAGGCTGTATTTCCGTTTTCTTAGTAAAGTAGTTTACTAGTTGCATCTTTCGCCTAAATATCTAGTTAACGATCTAGTCTAGGGTTTCTCGGCACCGTAATTTTTGAAATTGGCATGGTTGATGCCTTGTGAGACCTCTTGGGAGTGCCTAGGAACCCTACAACTAGTACTTATGATTTGTTGACCATAGTTAAGGTCATAAGTGTTAGGGATAAAAATCTTTATCGGGAGTTTCAAGTGTTGAAATTTGCAATGAGATTGCATACCTTCTATGTGATAGTTGGAACCCGATACCCACTGCGAGTAATTGTTACTACTGGGAGAGTTTTGCACTTTACAATTAGCCGATCAAGAAGGTGTCTAGAAAGGTGTCTACGGGGTTACGCCTCTGGGAAAACGAGGTTTACTGTAATTAGGTCCGTGCGAAAGCACGGGGAACCTCCCTTAAAGTACCGACACTGGCCTGACTGAAAGATTGGCGAACTTGTAGAGTGTAATTAATCCCGGCTAGTCTTTCTTTTTAAGGTTTGAAGGAAGATTTGATAAAAACAGTGGGAGTCATCCTGATTAGATAAAATATATAACCAATCTAATCTTGCAAGAGCGTACGCAGAGTGTTTTATTCTCTCTCTCTCCAGGTAGCGACCATATCACGCCTTAATCAAGATAATAATATGGATGTTTTGACCGAACCCGCTTGTTGTACTGAGCTGGGGAACGTTGGTCCCGTTCCAACTTATAATTGTTATAAGACAGAGCAGGAAATAGGGGAATACCAGGATTCCCATGCCGCCCAAACAAAGAAAGTGCATGAGATGCATCTCCTTCGGGTGTGTTCATTATAAAGAACTGTTTCTCAGTATCCTCTGAATCCTGGGTATTTGATACCGGATCAGGATCCCAGATATGTAATCTGTTACATAGGGCTACAAAAAGGTAGAAAACTGAAAACGGGTGATAAGTTTCATGAGACAGAAAACAGGGCAAGTGTTGCAGCCAAGTCTGTTGGTCACTGTCACCCTGTATTACCAATACATTGATTCTGAACAAATGCTATTAGATACCGAACCTGATATACAAAATCATATCAATCTCTTTATTTATTAAAGAAATGATAAAATTTTGTATTGATGGATAATGTTTTGAACATTTCCTATATCAAAAGTTGATCGGTTCAGACGTGTTATCTAAAAGCATTGACGTTCTAAATCAAACTACAGTTCCTAGTATACAGAACACACACAAGAGGAAGAGTTCAGAAATGAACGGATCCTTCTTGAGGCATTGTAGACTAGGTCACATCAATGCGACCCGACTGGCTGAAGTTACATTTTAGATGCATATTTAAATCAGTTTGAATTTACATCTTGTGAAACTTGCCAGTCATGTCACAAAGATTAGATGACCATAGCTCTGTTTATTGGAAACAGGGAAAGAGTTAGTAAACTCTTGGGACTGATACATGATGATGTATGTAAGGTCTCCTGTCTACACATGCCAGGACCGGTTCTTTATACTTTATTACGTTCTCTGATGATCTCTCAAGATTCAATCATGTGTTCCTGTTGAAGTCCGAACCTTTTGAGATATTCACAGAATATAAGCTAGAAGTAGAGAACCAATACGGGTATAAGTATTATGTCCTTTGATAAGATCAGGGAGGAGAATACTTGTGCATGGCATTCCTGGACTATTCTAAAAGAAAATGAGATTCTCTCTCAGTATTACTCCTCTGAATACGCCATAGCACAACGGTGTATCGGGGCGGAGCAATCGCACAATATTAGATATGGTGTGCTCTATGATGAGTATTACTGAGTTACCTATTTCCTTTTGGGGTTGTGCACTTGAGAAGCTGCATACCTATTGAATTAGGTTCAAATCAAATCAGTTGCCTACCACTTCATATGTGATATGGAAAGGAAAATGCCCATATCTTAAGTTAGTTAAGATTTGGGATTGTCCGGCCTATGTCAAAAGCAAAATCCGGACAAGATCGAGGCAAGGACAGTTCTGTAGAACTCGAAAGGTTCCAGCTGTACAAAACTGCTGATGATTTGACAGAACCGAAGGATTCAAAAGTCCCCAACGAACCTCAGCCTCTCCGCCGATCTAACAGGGTTCCTCACCTGCCTGAGAGATACTTTGGTTTCTCGATGACAGTGGGAGCGAGGATTGCATCATGAGATGATGACCCAACTAGATTCGAGCATGCCATCGAGAGTAGGGACTCTGTAAGAATGGCTGGATGATTAGCGATCTGAGATGGAATCCATGTACACCAACAAAGTATGGACTTTGGGTGCTATATCTGAAGGGTTAAATCCCCATCAGGAGCAAGTATATCTTGAGAAGATTACTTGGTGTAGATGGAAAAGTTGAAACTTTCAAAGCTAGACTTGTTAAAGGTTTTCGTCATCAACCAGGCATGGATAATGATGAAACCTTTTCCAGGGACTATGCTTAAGTCCATCCAGATCCTACTTGCCATTGCTACATACCATGACTACGATATCTGGTGGTTGGGTACCATGACTACTTTTCTAAAATTATGATTTAGAAGAGAACGTCTATAAGAACACAGCCAGAAGGCATCGTAAACAGTGGGAGCAGCGGAAATGTGTGCAAGTTGCTTTACATAATGAAGCAGGCATCGCGGAGTTGGAACGTCTGTTTTGATGTAGTATTTGACTTTATCAAAATAGTAGATGAACCTTGTATATACAAAACGGTAGTAGAGAGTAAGGTAGTCATCCTCGTATCGTACGTGGACAACATACTCTTGATAGGAAAATAGTTTCCTATGCTACGCTCGGTTAATTTCCGCTTATCACAAGGAATCTCCTAATAGGATAAAGGTGATACCTCCTAAATCCTGGGTTTTGGATCTATGAGATAGATCTAAATGGATTTTAGGATTCTCACTAACTATAGTGAGATAGTATCAGTTGATCCTTGGGAGAATCACTGGAAACGTTCCAGGTGATAAAGACGACTGAATGTCAGTCACAAGCATTGTCTTTACCCTCAGTAAAGGGACGGTATGTTGGAAGAGTTCCAACCTAGATATCATGGCAAACTAGACGATAAAGGCCGGTAACATCGCTATTAAAGATACTACCAAAGAGGCAGTTTGGGTGTATATTGGTTCATAAGATGAACTAGGTTCCTTCCATTGTATGACAATGGAAGTGTGGTTTTGGCCCTGAAACCCTGGTCCCATCAGTGACCCAGACATATTCTGAGGCAGCATCACCTGATCATGGAGATAGTTGATCTCCAGGTTGATCGAGGTTAGGAGAGTAGAGTCAGTGGACAACACGGCGGATCCACTCACGAAGGCCTTTTTCCAAAGAGAGACTTTTAGGGGATGGTTGAGTATTAGATACTACAACTACTGCTACAGATGGCCCTAGTGCAAGTGGAAGATTGTTAGTTATATGTATGCCCTAGAGGCCATTACTGTACATTGGATGTATATTGTAGTGGATGCTGGGACATATATAGGTAGGACTTTCTTGCTCGACATGATAGTACGCTATCTGGTTGCTCTTTATCTTAACATGTATAGTTTCTGTCTCTTTGTTACATGTTGATAAAGCCCTTAAGATGTGTACTCGACTTCCAGGACTATGATGCAGATCATACTAGTGGGCCTGGGTAGTCCATGAGTACATCCTTCAATGTTCCTAGTCGTGGGAATATCGAGACGGGGCATCGATATTCCAGAGTAGACTAGCGTATATCTTCTCGACCCATGTGATGGGCGATGGATGATCCCATATCCATTGGTGTTTGACATCAAAGATGGTATGCGGGTTCTCAGTGGAGACTGGGTACACTGAACGGACTCGCCGAGAACTCCCAGATGGTATTATACCTCACGTCAGATGGCAGTTCTCTGGTGACACTGGTACAGCTTAGTCTGTTGACCCGAGATCGTCATAGAGTCTTATGTGTCTCCCACTGTGCTTTGATTTCCATCCTACCACGGCTCTACTGAGTCGTGCAAACAGGTGGTTTTTGGGTACAGTCCCGATTCACATGGAGGCAATGAGCGATAGGAGGGGATTCGTCTCTCCCGGTATTGGGGGTTGATGTTGCGCTATGCACGACTGGCCATAACAGGAAATCCCTGGCCAGGGTTGCATTGATATACTGGTAAGAGATATCAGTAGTTTCATGAATGTTATGGACCCTACGTCGGCATGACTTATCAAGCTATTGGTGTCTAACGTTTACCACCCCTAGGCGAGATATGCGACATATCAGACGAACAGACCGGACTGTACGGTAAGTGTTACTGGTTGGATTCATAGGAGTGTGAGCGGGCTTGCTCGTCGATCTTCTGATCGCTCAATACCCGGGTGGCCGTTACGTTTAGCAGACCGCTTGCGGCTTGTGGGTGTTTGATATGATCATCACCTGCTGCCGGCGTATTGACGAGTCTTTAGAGTCCTACACAGAGCTTTCCTGGCTCAAGCGAAACGAAATAGGAGCGCATATGAGATATGTACGGGACCGAGAATAATTCGTGTATGTGATACCGTATTCTATTCTCGCGATGAATGTATCGAATGGTTGTATGCGATATAACCTAGTTATCGAATCAAGGATTGATTCGATAAGTCGATACATTGGATACTAGTCGGTTATATGCGACATGACCGGATCATTGAATCAAGTGTTGATTTAATGATTTAATGTATAATTATATATTTGATATATTACTTTGCATTAACTAGTATTGGTTCACTTTAAATGGATTTTCTCACTTGAATTGCACAAGTTGTATATGTGATATATTTTTGTGCACTTGTTTGTATCATGTTTGATGATACATGCAAACTTGGGTTTGTGTAAAGACTTAAACCATGTTTAGTGAATGGTTAGGGTTTCATTTCACTTATTTATTTATCTATTCTTTTTTGGTTAAAAGATAAAAGAAAACAAAATGGTTGCTTTCAAACATGAAGCTTCTTGATACTTCATGCATCTTTGACTAAGTGACCATTCTTGTCTTCTTCTCCTAACCCTAACCATTCAACTAACCTTAGTTAATTCTATACACTAAACCATGGTTGAGATTATGATAAGTATCATTTTGTTTTTATTTTAAAAATAACTTATCATATTCTTTTTCTTCTTCTTCTTCATCATCAACAAGAAGAAACCTTGCCTCCATCAATGGCAACTTGAGAAAAAGAGTGAGAAATCCAATTCTAAAGTGAACCCACTTCCTATTTCTTCATCCTCTACCACTTTCCAAGTAGTATAGGGTGTTTTCTTCACAAGTTTCATGACTTGGTGAAGTTGGAGTTTGATCTTGAGTTGCCTCGACATAGATCATCTTCGGCATCGAAGTTAGCGACCTAGCCCGATCTTTTCTCCGATGAAACCACCGCAAGAGTAAGATTTCGATTGCTACAGCGGAAGGACGTTAAAGCGGAGCTATGGAGGTGGAGAACCAGATCTACAAAGGTTGTAGTCACTTCCCTTTTAGTTAAAGTTGTTAACTTGCATCGCATCGCCTATACATCTGGTTAACGATCCGTATTAGGGTTTGTAGGCACATGATTTTTTTTTGAATTGGGCATGTTTGATCACTTGTGAGACCTCATTAGTGTGCCTAGGAACCCTACAGGTCACTCCCGGTGAAGGGATCTCGGCCCTTGCCTCGTCGACTGAGGTGCTGGATATTCATAACCGAATACCACTGTGCAAAACAAAAGAGAACGTCCTTGCAATAACAGCTTTTTGAAAAATGTTCCAACAACATCAGAATAAGTTTGTTTAGCTTGCATTGATCCGAATCAATGCAGTCCCATCAATTGATCACACCAATAAAGAACGAAAATAATGATGTACGTATTTGCCATCCGCATTCGCCACTGGGTCCCGTCATTACCCGTTAGGTTACTTAACTAACGACAGAGCGGGGACTGGACTAGCGCGGATGCAAAACATATACAACATCTACTAGTATATATATCAATATATAATATTCGCTCAAGGCATGATAAAATGCAACATCACAGAAATGTAATAAGCATCGCAGAAGAATACAGATATCTGGGATCCCCGGGGTTCATAGAGCCGCTGCTGAAACCCGACGTTCCCCTGGTCGTGTGGATAGCCTGTGCAATGAAATCCTGGACCCCTACGGCGCGGCAAGTTACCCACCAAAACCTGAAGCGAGGCAGCCCCCTTCAGCAACGTGAATGGACCACCCAGCACTTCACGGAATCCGGTAACTTGGGCACCCCTCCCTGGGTCAACCTGTACCCCCTACGAGTGCGGCGAATAGCCCGCCAATTCTAGAGTAAAGCCCCCTCCGTCTCAACGCCATGAGATGCGGGCTCGTTGCCCTCTAGAATCCGGCTATCCGTGCACCCCTCCGCGGGGTAATCCTAGTACAGAAAGTAAAATATACATACAACGGGTACATCGACCTCAGCCCGGTCGTGCCCCAAAAGAATAATATACAAACAGGCAGTGACGGCAGTCCACATGTCGGACGCTCGCCCCGCAATATCAAATGTACATAAATAACCAAACTGTACTACCATTGCATCCAGGCTAACCCCCACGACCAATCCGCAACATCACAGCACAACATAGTGTAAGTCCACGTTGCCAACCCCGGTGCTTACGGGGAGGCGGAAAACATAATAAAAATTGGATTTTTATCAACTATAGGCAACATGGACCAAGCTTTAAGGATCTTTGCTAAACAAAAACAAGCTAACCCTAACTAGTAACTAGCTAAGTGATGGAAAGGTTATACCTTGAGCTCAAAGTCCTTCTCTCCTTGCTCCTTGGAATGGTAGAAAGAGGTCACCTTGCTTGTCTTCTCCCGTCAAAGAAGGATCCACCCGAAAGCCTCGACCTTTAGCTTCAACTCCAAGCTAGGAGTAACTAGAGTGCAAGAAATGCTAAGACTTGAACCCTAGAAGAGAGTAGAGAAGATCAAGTGAGGGTTTTTCTCAAGCTTTTTGTTTCTCAACACATGAGAGGGAGAAAGCTTGAGGGAGAGGATGAGCAAGAGAGAGAAATGATATGAGAGAATGAATTATTAGTGAGCCATTCTCACTAATATGTGTGCATTATTTTAATTCAATAATTAGCTAGAAAATTGTCATGGTTTAATCAAGACATGACCATTATCATTTCAATATTAATGCAAATTGCAAGGATCAAAGAGCATCTTCCAAATGAAATGATTATGGTCAAGTTGTCAACAAGGTCAACAAGTCAATGAAGTCAAATGGTCAACAACAACAACCATGCACAATTATTAAGCTAATTATCAATTAACTATAATACACACAAAAGCAATAGGGTTAATAAAATGACAATAGCCATTAACCCTAAACAAGGTCCTCTCCCTCAATCTCAAGCAACTGTGCATACGCACCCGCATTCGTGATCCGAGGAACACGAATACTCTGAGAAAAACCAATCTCAAATCATATACTAGGATCCGGCTTAAACCAAAGCCCGCTAGTATAAACTGTCCGGACAGCAAACGTGCACAAGTGCACGGATGCGAACGAACCCTGTCGCAAAACCATGCGACCTCTACTCATTTTGCCTAAAGGCGAATAGCTCTCTGTGTGGGACTCTAAAGACTCGACACTACGCTGGCAGTGGGTTTAACCACAGACCGCAAGCGGCACTAGCTGTACGTAACGGTCCCCAGGTAGATGTCGATAAGAAGACTGACGAGGTGAACCTCATCTGCACTCCTACTGAGCCTGTATGTGACAGTCTCCGTACAGTCCGGTCTGTTCGTCTGATACATCGCATGGCGGGCCTAGGGGGGCGGTGAACGTCAGTCCCCTAATAGCGGTACAAGTCGTGTCGGAGTGTAGCCCAGAACACCCTGAGATAACATTGGAAACCTACCAGTATATCTCGCTTGCCCTGGCCAGGGACTACTCGTGTAATGGCTCTCCTGGACACAGCGAGATGTCAACCCCCAATACCGGGAGAGACGAATCCTGTCTAACTGTCACTGCCTCCAAGTGCTTCGGGACTGCACCCAAAAACTACCTGTTTGCACGACTCCTTTGAGCCGTGGTAGGGTAGTAATCAAAGTGCAGTGGGAACACACTCGAGGCGAAGTGACAGTGTCAAGTCAGCGGACTAAGCTGTACTCATGTCACCTGGGAACTGATAACTGACGATAGGTATATTACCAACCAACAGTTCCCGACGAGTCCTGTCCAGTGTACTCGTAACCTAACGAGCACCCGCATACTATCCCAAGTACGACGTACTAACGGTTGTGGGACAGACCGTCTCCCACACTGGGATGAGAAGCGCATACGCTAGTCTACTCCGGAGTATCGATGCCCTGTTTCGATAGTCCAACGACCAGGGACCTGTATAAGGATGTGCTTATAGATTACCCAGCTCCCACGAGTGCGAGCGCCATCACAACGCTGGTAATCAAGCAAAGATCCTAAGGGCTCCACTAATATGTATATCAGCAATATGCTAAAAGAAACACATGCACATATTAAAGCAGAGACAAACCAAGTAGCATACTACCATTTCGAGCAAGATTGTATATACAACTGTGAATATCCCAAGCTTCCATTAAGTAATATACAAACCAGTATGATACAATAATGGCCTCTAGGGCATATACACTAACAATCTCCCACTTGCACTAAGGCCATGTACTGGCGTATCGAAGACCTATCATCTCGATCAGCCGCTCGAACTGAGTCTGGGGCAAGGCCTTGGTGAATGGATCTGTTGTGTTATCCTCTGATGCAACCCTCCGGACCTCGATCTCTTGGCGATCCACGATCTCCCTGATCAGGTGATACCGCCTTAAGATGTGTCTGGATTTCTGATGGGACCTGGGTTCCTTCGCTAAAGCTATAGCCCCGTTGTTGTCGCAATACAAAGGTATTGGGTCAACAATGGACGGAACCACCTGAAGTTCTTTCAAGAACTTCCTTATCCAGACAGCTTCTTTTGCGGCATCAGATGCAGCGATGTATTCCGCTTCCATAGTCGAGTCAGCAACGGTTTCCTGTTTGGAGATCTTCCAACACACCGCCCCCCATTGAGGGTAAAGACAAAACCCGACACGGACATGGAATCATCCTTGTCACTCTGGAAGCTGGAGTCAGCAAAGGCCTCAATCTGCAGGTCTTTTCCTCCATACACCAAGAACATCTCCTTAGTCCTTCTCAGGTACTTGAGAATGTTCTTTACTGCTATCCAATGTTTCTCCCCAGGGTTTGACTGATACCTGCTTACCACACTCAGTGCATAAGCCACATCCGGTCTGGTACACAACATCGCATACATTATAGAGCCTACCGCAGAAGCGTAGGGTATAATAGACATGCGATCCCTCTCCAAATCAGTCTTGCGAGACATCTCTTTGGAGAGGGTGATCCCGTGACAAGCCGGTAGATTACCGCGCTTGGAATCTTCCATACTGAATCTCTTCAGTATGGTGTCGATGTACCTGGACTGCGAGAGTCCTAATATCCTCTTGGATCTGTCACGGTAGATCCGGATACCCAGAATGTATGAGGCATCACCCAGGTCTTTCATGGAGAACCTGTGTGACAAGAACCCCTTGAAAGATTGTAGCATAGGAATGTCATTTCCTATTAAGAGAATTTCATCCACGTATAAAACGAGGAATACTACAGTTCTCGCTACAAATCTACAATAGATGCATGGTTCATCTGGATTTTTGATAAAGCTAAATTCTTTGACCGTCTCATCAAAACAGATGTTCCAACTCCGCGATGCCTGCTTGAGTCCATAAATGGACTTGAGCAACTTGCACACCTTTCCGCTGCTCCCACCCTAAATGAAACCCTCTGGCTGGTCCATATAGACACACTCCTCTAAATGACCATTTAGAAAAGCTGTCTTTACGTCCATCTGCCAAATCTCATAATCGTGGAAAGCAGCGATGGCAAGAAGGATCCGAATGGATTTCAGCATAGCTACTGGAGAAAAGGTTTCGTCATAGTCCAAACCAGGTCGCTGACGAAAACCCTTTGCTACCAGTCTAGCTTTATAGGTCTCAACCTGTCCATCTACACCAATCTTCCTTTTGAAGATCCACTTGCATCCTACGGGTTTTACTCCGTCTGGAGCAATGTCCAACGTCCATACTTTGTTGGTGTACATGGACTCCATCTCGGTCCGCATTGCATCCAGCCATTTTACCGAGTCGACGCTCTGAATGGCTTGCTGGAAGCTAGTAGGTTCATCACAATCTATAATGCAGTCCTCTCTATCCCCGTCAATGAGAAAACCGTAGTACCTCTCGGGCGGATGAGACTGCCTACTACTTCTGCGGAGTGGCGTAGGAATGTCCTGTTCTTTTGAACCTTCTGGTTCCACTAAGCTTTCAGTAATAGTTTGTGGTTCTGGAATTTCTTCCAGTTCTATTGCGTTCCCACTTATCTGGGTTTCTAAAAACTCAGTTTCCAAGAAGCGGGCATGTTGAGAAACAAAAACCTTTTGTTCCTCAGCGGAATAGAAAAGATACCCCCTAGAGTTCTTTGGGTATCCCACAAACTTACACTGTACTGAACGTGCCTCGAGCTTGTCCGCATGCTGCTTTTTTACAAAAGCTGGACATCCCCATACCTTAAGATACTTAAGACAGGGTTTCTTCCCATTCCACATCTGATATGGGGTGGTAGGCACAGTCTTAGTGGGAGCCTTGTTCAAAAGATATGCAGCTGCTTCCAGTGCATAACCCCAGAAAGATCGCGGTAACTCAGCATTACTCATCATGGACCGTACCATATCCAATAGGGTTCGGTTCCGTCTCTCCGATACACCGTTATGTTGCGGAGTGTATGGAGGAGTAAGCTGAGAGAGAATTCCATTCTCTTTTAAGTAATTCAGGAATTCGGCACTTAAGTATTCTCCTCCTCGATCCGATCTTAGGATCTTGATACTTTTACCTGTTTGTTTTTCTACTTCATTCTTATATTCCTGGAATTTTTCAAAAGCCTCGGATTTATGTTTCATTAAGAAGACATAACCGTGCCTTGAAAAATCATCCGTAAAAGTAATGAAGTAAGAATAACCGCTTCGCGCATGTGTAGACATTGGACCGCACACGTCACTGTGTACGAGTCCCAAGAGCTCGCTCGCTCGCTCTCCGTGTCCAGAAAACGGAGTCTTTGTCATCTTTCCTTTGAGACAGGACTGACAAGTGGCATATGATTGATATTCGAACGGATCCAAATATCCTTCAGTATGTAACTTAGTCAATCTTCTCTCATTGATGTGACCCAGTCTACAATGCCATAAGAAAGTTTTATTAATTTCTGGAGACTTTCTTTTGTGTGTATTCTGGATATTGAAAATCTGTGGTTGGTTTAAAACGTATATACCGTTGTTCAATGTACCTGACCCAATCAAAACTTGATTAAGGTGAATGTTCACTACATTACTTACAAATGCAAATTCATAACCTTCTTTAGATAATAAAGATACAGAAATGATATTACAGGTTGCATTTGGTACATAAAAACAACTACGCAAAACCAAAAAGTGTCCATCTGATAATCCCAGGTGATAGTCCCCCACGGCCTCAGCATCCATGCTAGCACCGTTCGCAACTCTGAGGGTCATGTCACCTGCCTTCAAAACTCTACGCTTTCTCAACGCCTGCAAAGAATTACAGATATGAGATCCTGATCCGGTATCCAATACCCAGGATGTAGAGTTTATTGATAGACAGTTTTCAATAACATACACACCTGAAGCTGAAGCTGCAACTCGCTTCAAATCCTGTGTTCTGGCTTTCCAAGCCTTGCAATCTTGTTTCCAGTGACCACTTTTGTGACAATAGAAGCATTCTTCCTTCCCCACCAGCTTCCCCGCTACCTTTGTTGCTTTACCCTTTCCCTTCGTATCCACTTTCCCGACACCGCCTCTTAGTTTGGCGGGGGCTTTCTTCTTCTTGCCCTTGGCTTTCGCCCTGGACCTAGAAGAGGAAGATCCTCCTACAAACAAAGTGGATGTCTCCCTACCCTTCTGTAGGGTGCCCTCAGCAGTCCTCAACATGTTCAGAAGTTCGGAAAGTTCAACCTCCTTTCCTTGCATGTTGAAGTTAAGAATGAACTGGGCGTAAGTGGAAGGAAGGGACTGGAGAATCAAATCAGTATAGAGTTCATTCTCCAACGTGGTCCCAAGGTCCGCGAGCTCCTCTATGTAGCCGATCATCTTAAGCACGTGGTCCGCTACCGATGATCCGACGGCCAACCTTTCCGAAAAAAGCTTCTTCGACACTTCGTATCTAGCGATACGAGACTGCTCTCCATACAGTTCTTTTGTATGGAGAAATATGGACTCTAGGTCCATATTCTCGTGCCTCCTCTGATGTTCGTTGTCCATCGAGGCTAGTACGAGGCATCTGGCCCTCGCGCAATCTATCTCCCATGTCTTACGGATTTCTACATCCGCGACGCTGGAGGTGGGACCTGGGATAGGGGGAGCTTTGGTGGTAAATATATACCCCAGCTTGTCATAAGTGATAGCCATCTTGACATTCCTGAGCCAATCTTTGTAGTTTGGCCCTGTCAATATATTTTTATCTAATAGTAACTTAAGTCCGGTCATCTTGAATGGTCGCTGCAATTAGGAGAGAGAAAAGAAACACTTTAGCATGATGCTCTTGCAAGTTTAGAGTGGTTTTTAGTTTGTCTAAACTGGATGGCTCCCACTGTTTCTCGAATCCCTTCTCAAACCATAAAGAAAAGGATTAGTCGGGATCATTCTCACCGTACAATACTTGCTTAACCGTTCAGCCAGGCAAGTGTCGGTACTTCGAGGGAGGTTTTCCAACGCTTTCGCGAAGTTCCTTAATTAAGTAACCTCTTTTCCCTGTGGGCGTAGCCCCGCTAACACCTTTCTAGGCACCTACTAGGTTTATAGCATTGATCGTTAAGTGAGAGTTTTTCCGAGGAGTAGCATATACTCGCAGTAGGATCGGGATCCAAATGTCATCGCGTGATAAAACCGAAGGAATCCTACCAGAATCATCACACTCCAAATGGTATGCAACGCTAGCAAGTTTCAGTACTTATGAAACTCCCGATGTGGATTTTTGCCCCATGCTCTTATGACCTTGACGAAGGTCAACAAATCATAAGTCACATGTCAAGTTCTACCCGTCATTATCCTGGTTAATTTGAACCCACCCGCACGTACCCTTGACGAAGGTCAACAAGGTAGTACGACTGTCCCAAACCAACGCATCTATATATGCTACATATGAACACCCAACAGCTACCAATCACTATGCCTTGACGAAGGTCAACAAACATAGCTTGAATACTATTGAATATTCATACGAAACGACGGAGGGCTACGAATGGTTTTGGCGAAACCGTGAACGTAGTGAACTTGATATAATCGACGGAACGAGATAGCTTTTAAAAGGAGTGGTTCAAGCTCCGCGTTTAAAAGTTTCGTTTTGAAAAGAACCGAGTGGTTTTCAAAGTGTTCCAATCGACTTTTACTTGGTTTATTTCTTGCATTAGTTCTTTTAATGCGTCCCATCAATTAATCCTACCATTGCAGAAAACAACCAAAATATGACGTACGCTTATGCCATTCGCATTCGCCACGGGGCCCCGTCATCACCCGTTAGGTTACTTAACTAACGACAGAGCGGGGGCTGGGCTAGCGCGGCTGTAAAACATAAGCAACGCCTAAATAGTTATTATATATAAATATATAGCAATGATAGACATTACAGATCACAGATGAATACATTGGATATACTAGGAATCCGCAATGCGTTCGAGCCTGCAACGTAAAGCGGATTACACGGTCGCGGTAAATAGCCAATACCCCACCCAAGACCCCTACGGGTGCGGCAAACTACCCGCCAAGCACCCGAAGCGAAGCAACCTCCCTCACCACCGTGAGTAGGCCACTCGGCACTTCGAGATACCCGGTAGTTTGTGCACCCCCTCCATGGGTCTATCCTAGGAGCAAAAACAGTAAAAAGAATTATACAATGACGGCTACAACCCCGACCCGGTTGTGCGGCCATACAAATAATATTATTACATCAATTTACATGTTACAAATGAATGAAAGAAAAATAACGCTCATCTCACATCCACCCCGGCTATTCACCCGCGACAATCCAACCCATTCATATCCACAAACCAATAACAATCACAGATCACAGAGATGTATAACCCCGACTAATCGACTTATAGCGATTAGCCGACGTTCAATACATACAAGCATCACAGATACAACCGATATAGTTAAAGTGTAGTGAAGTTCCGGAAAAATACGGATTTATAGGCCCCCAAAAGTAAATTTTAGTTCTGGAAAATCTGGGCACATATAACATATCCTAAAAATCACAAAACCAACACAGAAACACACTGCACCAAAATCGAGGCAGAGAGGAGACAAGACGGCCGCAGATGCGCGGCAATAGCTTCCTATTGCCGCGGATCCGCGGCCATTTGGTCGACTCTCTGTCTCGTTTTTGGTGGTGTTCTTAACAAAACCCTGAGATAATTTTTGGTGTATAACAAATTTTATTTTGACCAGAAAAAAAATTAACAGAAACTTAGGGTTTTGGGAGTTTGGTTTTTCGACTTTCCGGTTTCGAAACTTCGTTACACTTAACTACTTAGCTAGTTTATGTTTAGTTAGGCTCTGATACCACTGTAAGTCCACGTTGCCCACCCCGGTGCTTACGGGGAGGCGGAAAACATAATAAAAATTCGATTTTTATCAACTATAGGCAACATGGACCAAGCTTTAAGGATCTTTGCTAAACAAAAACAAGCTAACCCTAACTAGTAACTAGCTAAGTGATGGAAAGGTTATACCTTGAGCTCAAAGTCCTTCTCTCTTTGCTCCTTGGAATGGTAGAAAGAGGTCACCTTTCTTGTCTTCTCCCGTCAAAGAAGGATCCACCCGAAAGCCTCGACCTTTAGCTTCAACTCCAAGCTAGGAGTAACTAGAGTGCAAGAAATGCTAAGACTTGAACCCTAGAAGAGAGTAGAGAAGATCAAGTGAGGGTTTTTCTCAAGCTTTTTGTTTCTCAACACATGAGAGGGAGAGAGCTTGAGGGAGAGGATGAGCAAGAGAGAGAAATGATATGAGAGAATGAGTTATTAGTGAGCCATTCTCACTAATATGTGTGCATTATTTTAATTCAATAATTAGCTAGAAAATTGTCATGGTTTAATCAAGACATGACCATTATCATTTCAATATTAATGCAAATTGCAAGGATCAAAGAGCATCTTCCAAATGAAATGATTATGGTCAAGTTGTCAACAAGGTCAACAAGTCAATGAAGTCAAATGGTCAACAACAACAACCATGCACAATTATTAAGCTAATTATCAATTAACTATAATACACACAAAAGCAATAGGGTTAATAAAATGACAATAGCCATTAACCCTAAACAAGGTCCTCTCCCTCAATCTCAAGCAACTGTGCATACGCACCCGCATTCGTGATCCGAGGAACACGAATACTCTGAGAAAAACCAATCTCAAATCATATACTAGGATCCGGCTTAAACCAAAGCCCACTAGTATAAACTGTCCGGACAGCAAACGTGCACAAGTGCGCGGATGCGAACGAACCCTGTCGCAAAACCATGCGACCTCTACTCATTTTGCCTAAAGGCGAATAGCTCTCTGTGTGGGACTCTAAAGACTCGACACTACGCTGGCAGTGGGTTTAACCACAGACCGCAAGCGGCACTAGCTGTACGTAACGGTCCCCAGGTAGACGTCGATAAGAAGACTGACGAGGTGAACCCCATCTGCACTCCTACTGAGCCTGTATGTGACAGTCTCCGTACAGTCCGGTCTGTTCGTCTGATACATCGCATGGCGGGCCTAGGGGGGCGGTGAACGTCAGTCCCCTAATAGCGGTACAAGTCGTGTCGGAGTGTAGCCCAGAACACCCTGAGATAACACTGGAAACCTACCAGTATATCTCGCTTGCCCTGGCCAGGGACTACTCGTGTAATGGCTCTCCTGGACACAGCGCGATGTCAACCCCCAATACCGGGAGAGACGAATCCTGTCTAACCGTCACTGCCTCCAAGTGCTTCGGGACTGCACCCAAAAACTACCTGTTTGCACGACTCCTTTGAGCCGTGGTAGGGTAGTAATCAAAGTGCAGTGGGAACACACTCGAGGCGAAGTGACAGTGTCAAGTCAGCGGACTAAGCTGTACTCATGTCACCTGGGAACTGATAACTGACGATAGGTATATTACCAACCAACAGTTCCCGACGAGTCCTGTCCAGTGTACTCGTAACCTAACGAGCACCCGCATACTATCCCAAGTACGACGTACTAACGGCTATGGGACAGACCGTCTCCCACACTGGGATGAGAAGCGCATACGCTAGTCTACTCCGGAGTATCGATGCCCTGTTTCGATAGTCCAACGACCAGGGACCTGTATAAGGATGTGCTTATAGATTACCCAGCTCCCACGAGTGCGAGCGCCATCACAACGCTGGTAATCAAGCAAAGATCCTAAGGGCTCCACTAATATGTATATCAGCAATATGCTAAAAGAAACACATGCACATATTAAAGCAGAGACAAACCAAGTAGCATACTACCATTTCGAGCAAGATTGTATATACAACTGTGAATATCCCAAGCTTCCATTAAGTAATATACAAACCAGTATGATACAATAATGGCCTCTAGGGCATATACACTAACACATAGAACATCAACGTGAATGTCACGTTCGCAAATCCGTCTAAAAGGGCTATAGCAGTTAGACAGGATTTAGCGATCAAGTGACATTCACGGTCGCAGATATAATGTAAATACTGTGAACTAACATGTTTAAAATTTTCGATCGACTAAATTTTCCGGAGTGGGCCCCAAGCACTACTATAGCACTCAAAGAAAATCTGGGCCCAAACAGAACATACCAAAAACCCTATTTCCATGTCAGAAGCTTACTGTAAAAATTTGGTGCAGTTTGGACACAAAACGGCGGCGGATCCACAGCCCAAACATCGTTTTGACCGCTGATCCGCCGCGCTACAGTAATATCAGCCGACCAAATTTTCACAGAATTCTAAAAAAAACCTGCACGTAATTTTCCAATGTACCAAATAATTTTTTGACCACTGCAAAAATTCGACAGAAACTGATGCATGGAAACATGGTTTTTGGAAAATCCGTTCGATCGAACTTGTAAACACGTTAGAGCAAGCTAGACTAGGTTAAAGGCGTGGCTCTGATACCAGTGTATGTGCACGGCGGCGCTACGGCCGTCTGAACGAGGCCAAAATGCGGAAACGATACTTTTACAAAACTTGTAAACCGGCACCACCGCGCACTAAAATCCCGGATCGGGCCATTAACCTACTCCTAGATTACTAGAGAAGGGGTAGAGAGATATACCGAGCGATCCGTGTCCTTCGGTCTTCTCGTCGTTGTCCCGATCTCCCCGCGGAATCTCCGGTCTTCATCTCCTCGTCGGAAGGGCACCACATCGCCGGGTTCTTTTATGGGCTCCCACCTCTGGACCGAGGCAACTCGGGTATAAAGTTGGCGAGTCGACATGTCCAAGAATGCTGTAGGATAGTGTAGAACTCTTTTGTCTCGATGGAGTTTGAAGTTGCCATTTTATGGAGGAAAATGAACAATGGAGATCAACTTGGGAATTTTGGTGTGTGCAAGATAATATGAGATGAACAATTTCCCCACACCAAAAAATGACCCCCTCACCCAAGAAGTGGTCGGCCCAAGCATGTGTGTTAAAGGGGAGAGAGAGAATGGACCAATAATGTAAGAAGAATAATGAGTAATCATGAGAGAATAAAATGATCGCCATCAAAACTCCACTCCATCACCCTTCTCATCATATAAAGTAAGCAATCATGTCTCAAAAGTCAAGCAATGATGAAGAAGTAGAAGTCAAGGGATGGTAGAACCATCATGACACTACAACTTGCAAATAACACCCTCCACTAATCAAATTTGCATGCTTGCAAATAACCCCCTCTCCACCAATTTCCAAACAAAAAAAGAAACAAAGGAAAATGGCCGAAACGGAAAGCAAACTGGCAACTCCAAAAAAACTGATCCCGTAATAAATTACAGGAAAACCCCGCGACTGTATATACATACCTGCATTTGTATTGCAAACGAATACAAATGCAATGAGACAAAATCTACATTGTACAATACTAGGATCCGGCTTAAACCAAAGCTCGCTAGTATTATCCGTCCAATCATGATCCGTGCAATACTGCACGTATATGATCGAACCCTGCCATATCTCCATACGACCTCTACAGCGTTTCGCCCGAAACTTGAGAAACAGTCTGTAGGGGACTCTAAAGACTCGTCAATACTTTGGTTGTGGATTTAACCACTAGCACGTCAGAGATATTAGCCATACGTAACGGGCTACCAGGTATTGACCAAAAGGGACGTCGATGAGCGAACTCATCCTGACACCCTACTGAGCCTGTCAGTGACAATATCCGTACAGTCCGGTCCGTTCTTCTATGAGCATCGCATGGCGGGCCTAGGGGGTTGGTAAAAGTCAGACCCCCAAAAGCGGTACACGTCGTGTCGGAGTGCAGCCCAGAACACCCTGAGATACTACTGGAATACCTACCAGTAAATCTCCTGCCTTGGCCAAGGACTTCGTGTAAAGGCTCTCCTAGACACAGCGCGACCTCACCCCCAATACCGGGAGAGACGAACCCCTGCAGATCCGCTCACTGCCTGCATGTGGCTCGGGACTGTACCCAACTAAAACCTATTTGCACGTCTCCTTTAAGCGTGGTAAGGTAGTAATCAAAGTACAGTGGGAACTCACACGAGACAAATGACGATCTCAGGTCGATGAACTAACCTGTACACATGTCACCAGGGAACTGCTATCTGACGTCTGGTATAAGACCAACTAGCATGTTCCCGGCGAGTCCTGTCCGGTGTACCCATAACCCAATAAGCACCTGCATACATCTTAGGTGAACCGACTAACACCAGTGGCTTGTGAGACCGGCCACCGTCCCTCGTCGGGGTCTCGACTGTATACACTAGTCTACTCTGGAGTATCGATGCCCTGTCTCGAAACTCCCACGACTATGGACCTTTTAAGGATGTGCTTATAGACCCCAGCTCCCACGTATATGATCGCCATCATACTGCTGGTCGTCAAGCAAGAATCCTATGGGCTCTATCAACGGGTAATAGTGACCTGTAAGGTCACCTGAAGCAGTACACGATGATAAAGGTAAACCAGATAGCATACTATCATCTTGAGTAAGACTGTCCTACCGGCATAGGTCCTCCATCAATCATTGCAATCACGTGCCTATGATCCAATAATTGACTCTGAGGGCACTATCTCCAACAATCTTGAGGTCTTTTCCGCCGTAAACCAAGAACATCTCCTTAGTCCTTCTTAGGTACTTGAGAATGTTCTTTACTGCTATCCAGTGCTTCTCCCCTGGGTCTGACTGATACCGGCTTACCATGCTCAGTGCATAAGCTATATCTGGTCTGGTGCACAACATCGCATACATTATAGAGCCTACCGCAGAAGCGTAGGGTATAATAGTCATGCGTTCCCTTTCCAAATCAGTCTTGGGAGACATCTCTTTGGAGAGGGTGATTCCGTGACAACCCGGTAGATTATCGCGCTTAGAATCTTCTATACTGAATCTTTTCAGTATAGTGTTGATATACCTAGACTGTGAAAGTCCCAACATCCTCTTGGATCTATCACGATAGATCCGAATCCCCAGAATGTAAGAGGCATCACCCAGGTCTTTCATGGTGAACCTGTGTGACAAGAATCCTTTGACAGATTGTAGCATAGGAATGTCATTTCCTATCAATAGAATGTCATCCACGTACAAAACGAGGAATACGACAGTTCGTGCTACAACTTTACTATATATGCATGGTTCATCTGGATTTTTGATAAAGTCATATTCTTTGACTCAAAACAGATGTTCCAACTCCGCGATGCCTGCTTCAGTCCATAAATGGACTTAAGCAACTTGCACACTTTCCCGCTGCACCCACTCTGATTGAAACCTTCTGGCTGATCCATATAGACGCACTCTTCTAAATTAACATTCAAAAAAGCCGTCTTTACGTCCATCTGCCAGATTTCATAATCATGGAAGGCAGCAATAGAAAGAAGGACCCGAATGGATTTGAGCATAGCCACTGGAGAAAAAGTTTCGTCATAGTCCAAACCAGGTCTTTGACGAAAACCCTTTGCAACAAGTCTAGCCTTATAGGTTTCTACCTGTCCATCTACACCAATCTTTTTCTTGAAGATCCATTTGCATCCTATGGGTTTTACCCCATCTAGAGCAAAGTCCAAAGTCCATACTTTGTTGGTGTACATGGACTCCATTTTGGTCCGCATTGCATCTAGCCATCGTACCGAGTCGCCGCTCTGGATGGCCTGCTGGAAGCTAGTAGGTTCATCATCATCAATGACACAATCCTCTCTATCCCCATCGATAAGAAAACCGTAGTATCTCTCAGGCGGATGAGACGGCCTACTACTCCTACAGAGGGGTGCGGGAATGTCCTGTTCTTCTTGAACTACTGGTCTTACCAAACTTTCAGTAGTAGTTTGTGGTTATGGAATTTCTTCCAGTTTTATTTCGCTCCCACTTGTTTCCTTTTCTATAAACTGCTGTTCTAGAAAATGGGCATTACGAGAAACAAAAACCTTTTGTTCCTCTGCGTAATAGAAATAATATCCCTTGGAGTTCTTTGGATATCCCACAAACTTACACTTTAATGATCGTGCCTCGAGCTTGTCCACATGCTGCTTTTTAACAAAAGCTGGACATCCCCATATTTTCATATGCTGAAGACAGGGTTTCTTCCTACTCCACATCTGATATGGCGTGGTAGGCACAGTCTTGGTAGGAGCCCTGTTCAGAAGATATGCCGCCGATTTTAGCGCATAACCCCAGAAAGATCGCGGTAACTCAGCATTACTCATCATGGAACGTACCATATCTAATAAGGTTCGATTCCGTCTCTCCTATACACCGTTATGCTGTGGAGTGTATGGAGGAGTAAGCTGAGAGAGAATTCCTTTCTATTTTAGGTAACCTAAGAACTCGGCACTTAAGTATTCACCACCTCGATCAGATCTTAGTGTCTTGATACTTTTGCCGGTTTGGTTTTCTACTTCATTCTTATACTACTGGAATTTCTCAAAATCCTCGGATTTATGTTTCATCAGATAAACGAATCCGTACCTAGAGTAATCGTCCGTAAAAGTAATGAAATAGGAAAAACCACCTCTTGCATGTGTAGACATTGGACCACATACATCGCTGTGTATGACTCCTAAGAGCTCGCTCGCTCTTACTCTATGTCCAGTGAATGGAGTCTTTGTCATCTTTCCATTGAGACATGATTGACAAGTGGCATAAGTTTGATATTCGAACGAGTCCAAATATCCTTCTCTATGTAACTTAGTTAACCTTGTCTCATTGATGTGACCTAGTCTACAATGCCATAAGAAAGACTTATTTAAATCCGGAGACTTTCTTTTTAGTGTGTTCTGGACATTGAAAATCTGTAGTTGGTTTAAGACATATATACCGTTATCCAGTGTACCGGACCCAATCAAACTATGATTAAGGTGGATGTTAACAACATCACTTACAAACGTGAAATCATAACCTTTATTTGATAACAAGGAAACTGATATGATATTACACGTTAAGCTAGGTACACAAAAACAGTTATGTAAAACCAAAATGTGTCCACTTGTCAATCCCAGGTGATAATCGCCTACGGACACAGCTCCCACGCTAGCTCCGTTAGCAACCATCAGGATCATATCACCATCCTTCAGCACTCTACGGTTTCTCAGTGCCTGCAATGAATTGCATATATGAGATCCTGATCCTGTATCCAATACCCAAGAAGTAGAGTTGATTGACAGACAATTCTCAATTACAAACACATCTGAAGTCGAAGCCACAACTTGCTTTTGTCCCTGGTTCTTGGCGTTCCACGCTGTCACGCCCCGCTTCCCAGTGTACGGCGAAGTGGACGTGACAAGGCCCGCTACGTATGTACTCAGAAGTACATACGCTAAGTGTAACTAAGCAATATAAAATGAATCACAAGAGACGAATAATAGAAATAACAGCAACTTTTATTAATAACATTCTTTATACAATGCATGAAATGAAAATACATCTGAAATGAAAAAGCAATGCCTAAACAGTGGCATAACAATAAAAGGAAATACTGGAAAGAACAAGATACAATGTCTAGAGCTCTGGGTCTTCCTGGAACTGCTCCAAATCTTCACTTGTGGGCTCGGTCTCAACTTGGTCCAACGCACCTGACGACATTCAAAGAAGAGAGAAATAGAATGTCGTCAGCGAACAGGTCGCTCGGTAAGTCCCAAAGAAGAATGAAGAATGAGAGTGACAGAGTATAGTATTTTCTAAAGTATTGTATTGTAGAATATTATGAAATATTGTTTAACGTAATTGTTTGTAGCTTGGTACAGGAGGATGCCAGTGTATACGAGGGGAGTCTCTATATGCCAGAGACTAAGGGCACGTATAGTACAAGGAACCGTTTATGCCACGGTACAACAGCAACGGAATATAGGTTAGGTGTCTTAATCTGACCACCTCATTCCACTTTTAACATCTTCCGTACCAATCTACCCCTTTAAACCCCGCGATGTCATGTTTGTATTGTTATCTTGTAAACTTGTAATGATTGCTTGATTGACTTGATTAACTGATTGACTTACCGAAACCATGATATCAGGAAACGGTTATAACCGTAGAGTCATGTAAATGGAATACTGGAAACTTGTAAAAAGAATATCCATGGTTCGGTTCAGTCAGACAGATTGTTAACTGATTCTGGGATTCATGTATTCAAGTTGTGTTGGAATATAATTGAAATATAGATTGACTTGAAATATATTCAATTCAGAATTAGTCAGACTCTAACCCGAGTCCGACTAAAAGAAATATAATTTGAAGTTCAATATTAGCTAGGGGCCTTATTGTAATTTGTGAAACTTGAGGGGGTTTTATGTAAAAATACTTTTGTATAGTTTTCCAAATACACCTCAAGTATTTAATAATCGTCTTTATTGTTATAATGAATGTGAATTTTATTTGTGTTATTCTAGTGAATATATCCTAATAAAAGTATTAATTGTTTATTTGAAATTCGTGTTATTTTAATGTAACTTTTAATCTTTGAATTTTAGGAAAAAGTGGAAATTTTATATTATAACAAAATAAATGTTTAAATGATAATTATATATAATTAAACACATAAATAATTTTTAAATGAATATTTTATTTACAAAAATATCACTTTCTTTAAATATCGTATTTTAAACCTTTCGAGACCGAATGCTCCTTGCGGAGGTCAGAATCTCGCACTACTAGCCTGCGGGTGCACGATGAACCGTGCTATCCCTAACAGGTTCCCCAAAGATGGGTTGTAATGGCACTTTGCTCAGGTTTTTATAAATACTTTTAATTTAGGGAAAAGGTTTTTTAAATATAGGGTATTTATTTGTAAAAGTATATAGTTCTCCATATTTTAGTTGTTAGGGTTTCCTAGACCATCTAACCTATATTCTATGGTCTAAACGATGAGTCATTAGAAGCCTCAAATCGCCTCTTCACCGTCGAATGCAGCCAGGTAAGTGCTAGGTAAGTGGGAAGGAACCACAGTCGTGGGCCTAATTAAAAACCACTAGCCTTAGACACACTTGCCTAGACCCACAAGACAGTTTAGATAAACGATCGATGTCCATGACCAATCGTGCTTTCATTTTATATAAGTTTTATTTAGAAAAGTTTACAATTTAAAGGTTAAACTAAAAGTTATAAAGGTTATGGTATTTTAGTGAAAAAGTCCTATAATATCGTATTCTGTATTTTTGTTATTTATCAATTAGGGTTATAATGAGTGTGTGTAAGGGTAGGTCATTACCCCGTGACTTATATTAAGTTTTGGTGAAGTTTCAAGGTGAAATAAGCTATGTTAAACTTAAGGGTATTAAGGTGCAAGAATACGGTATTCATAAACGTTATCATTTCATGTGTGAAATTTCATCCAAATTGAATGAAACAAGTTTTGTTATCAAAATAAACATGATTAAGAGTGAGGGATCTAATTAGAACATTAAAATTGAACTTGATGGTATTTTTATGCAAGAGATACGGTTTTGTAAAGAAATTATCATTTCATGTGGAAAAGTGTGATTAAATTTGATTTAAGGGTGATTAATAGTCAACAAGGAATAGGGTTGATAATATGTATTAGGTGACAAGTGGAATTTTAAAGAAAAACCGGATCGGGAATCGGTTTGTCCGATTTCCGTCGGTTCCAAAAAAGTCGTATTTTACAATTATAGAAAAGAAAGATAGAAGGTTGGGACTTACGGGTTTGGACAAGCTAAGCATTCTAAAAGGTGTGGTGGTTGCCGATTCGTTGGAAACGTCACGTCGGTCTTGATCCGGTCGCCGGAATCCGTCGTCGGTTTCGGCAGCGCTTCGCTTCTCGCTCTTTGCACCAAGTTCTCAAGAGTTTTAGAGAGTATGCTTAGAGTTGTGAGTGGAAAAGGTAGAGGGTAGGGGCCTTTATATAGGGCTAGGCTAGGGTTAGGGTTAGGGTAGATGAAAAGTTAAAAAATAAAAATGTGATAAAATGTAATAAAAATGTATTAAAAGTGGAGTAATTGGGGGTTTTAAAGAGCTCTGGAAGTGGTATGAGGCTGAAACTTTGCAGGTGCGTAGGGAATACCAAAAGACACAACTTTCATGTTGTGACCCTCGCCGGAATCGGCCGAATCGGGGGTGACTCGGCCGTGACTCGGTCGGATCACTGAGTCGGCCGAGTCAAGGCCGAGTTGGCCGATTCCCGACCGAGTCCGGTGACCTGGATCTCCCCCGGCGGTTCATCTACCCTCTGCAAGTGTTACATCTTTGGGTGTAGTGGGGTTTTTGTGAGATATGCACGTGTAAACTCTTGGTATTCTAAAGGTTTTTAAAAAATCAATAATAAAAATAATGTGGGGTATGGGATTCGAACTCTGGTGGCTTAGTTCAGCAGTGCAAGGTATTACCAATGAGCTACAAGCTCTTTCTTGTAATTATTGTAAAGAGATAGATACTTAAAGTGTTATCAGCAACATTAATACTCCAAGTATACTTCAATTTTAAATCAAATTTTGGTATACAAAAATTGGAGTTGTTACAATCTACCCTCCTTACAAAAAATTTCGTCCTCGAAATTTACAACTTTTATTTAAGGACTAATTTACAAAAAAGGTGCGGATATCTTGCACGCATCTCATCTTCCCTTTCCCACATGGATTCTCCTGGAGTGTCTTTTCTCCACATTATCCGGACCAAATTAACTTCCTTGTTCCGAAGTGTCTTTACCTTTCTATCCAGGATCTCCACAGGTTGTTGCTCACAAGACAAATCGGGCTGTATCGTAAGCTCGGAATGATCAAGTACATGGCTGGGGTCACTCACATACTTTCTGAGTTGGGATATATGGAACACGTTATGCACTCCTTCCAATGAGGGTGGAAGCGCTAATCGGTATGCCACTTCACCGACTCGTTCGAGTATGTCGAACGGTCCAATGTATCTCGGACTCAACTTTCCCCGTCTTCCAAATCGGATCACTCCGCGATTCGGAGATATCTTCAAGAATACATGGTCTCCTGGCTGGAACTCCAAGTGTCGTCTCTTTGCATCAGCCCAATGTTTCTGTCTATCTTGGGCTATGCGCATTCTTTCTCTGATAGTACGAACCACATCCACGGTCGCTACTATCATCTCTGGTCCAAGGAGTTCCCTATCTCCGATGTCGTCCCAACTTAATGGCGATCGACACTTCCTTCCATATAATGCTGCAAAAGGTGCCATTCCTATGCTTGCTTGGTAGCTGTTGTTGTACGCGAACTCCACAAGATGCAAGTGATCTTCCCACGATCCCTTGAAGTCGAGCATACATGCTCTGAGCATATCCTCCAAGATCTGAATAGTTCGTTCCGACTGACCATCTGTTTGTGGACGATAAGCCGTGCTGAAGTTCAGACTTGTTCCCAAGCTAGCTTGCAGACTTTGCCAAAATTGCGATCGGAACCTAGTATCACGATCGGAGACAATGCAGACTGGTACTCCATGAAGTCTCACAATTTCCTGTTTGAGTTCATGGGTATCAGAGATAGTACATTATGAAGAATTTCGTTTAAATCTAAATTAGATTATTACCTCCATGTACTTCTTCGCTAATGTCTCAGTTGATTGGCCAACTCGAAATGGGATGAAGTGAGCCGACTTTGTGAGTCGATCCACAATGACCCAAATCGCCTCGTTACCTTTTGTGCTGCGAGGAATAGCAGTTACAAAGTCCATCGTAATGTGCTGCCACTTCCATTCTGGAATTGGTAACGGTTGAAGTAATCCAGCAGTCCTGTGATGTTCAGCCTTTACTTGCTGACACACCAAGCATTTTGCGACGCTTCTGGCTACTTCACGCTTCATACCATGCCACCAATAATTCTGACGTAGATCCTTGTACATTTTGGTACCTCCAGGATGTACTGAATAGGGAGAGCTGTGAGCTTCTCTCATTAACTCTTCCCGAACAGGACCCTTTGGTACACATAATCTGCTGCCGTATCTCAAAGATCCGTCTTCGTGGATGATGAAATCTGTTCTGAGTCCATTCTCCACTTGTTCTCTGATCTTTTGCAACTTAGCATCGCTGGCTTGAGCTGCTTTGATCTGATTAACAATAGTTGATTGAACTTGTAGATTCATCAAATTTGAAACATCACCTGGCATGACTAGTTCGATCTCCATTTGATGTAGGTCTTGCTGAAGCTTCCACTGGGCGGTGAGATTCATTGCTAATGGTTGGCGACTAAGAGCATCAGGTACTACGTTCACCTTTCCTGGATGATATTGCAAATTGATGTCGAAGTCCGCCATAAGTTCTAACCATCTTCTCTGCCGCATATTCAACTCCTTCTGAGTAAACACATACTTCAGACTTTTGTGATCTGTGTAGATGTTCACTCGTTCGCCAAGTAAGTAGTGGCGCCAAATCTTGAGAGCAAAAATAACGGCTGCCAACTCTAGATCATGCGTCGGGTAATTGCGCTCATGAGTCTTCAGTTGTCTTGAAGCATAAGCCACAACCTTACCGTGCTGATGTAGAACACATCCTAATCCCTTACCGGATGCATCGCAATGCACTTCAAATCCTCCAGATTGATCCGGTATTACAAGAATAGGTGCAGAAGTCAGTCTCGACTTAAGTTCTACGAAAGCTTGCTCGCATGCTTCTGACCACACAAATTCTTCATCTTTTCGTGTGAGCTTGGTCAGGGGTGTTGCTATCTTCGAAAAGCCTTCAATGAATCTTCTGTAATATCCAGCTAAACCCAAGAAACTCCGAATATCCTTCACAGACTTTGGTGTAGGCCATTCGCTGACTGCTGAGACTTTTGTTGGATCCACAGAAATTCCTTCTCCTGATACGATGTGTCCAAGAAAACCAACCTGTTTTAGCCAAAACTCGCACTTGCTGTATTTGGCATAAAGCTTATGTTGTCGAAGGGTTTCCAGGACAATTCGTAAGTGCTCCGCATGCTCTTTCCAATTCTTAGAATATACCAGGATGTCGTCGATGAAGATGACAACGAACCTGTCTAAATACTCCCGGAAAACTTGGTTCATAAGATTCATAAAGATTGCTGGTGCATTGGTCACTCCGAATGGCATTACTAAAAATTCATAATGTCCATAACGAGTTCTGAAAGCTGTTTTGTGAATATCAGCTTCCTTGACCTTCACTTGATGATAACCTGAACGAAGATCTAGTTTAGAGAAGACACAAGATCCACTTAGCTGATCGAATAAATCGTCGATGCGCGGAAGTGGATATTTGTTCTTAATAGTAACTTCGTTCAAGGCTCTATAGTCGATGCACATCCTATATGAACCTTCCTTCTTCTTCACCAGTAGCACCGGTGCTCCCCAACTTGAAGTGCTGGGACGAATCCATCCTTTCGCCAGTAATTCGTCCAACTGTGTTCGTACTTCCTTCAAACCTTCTGGACTTAGTCTATATGGTGCTTTGATTACTGGTTGTGCTCCTGGTACTAAGTCAATACTAATTCAAGAGCTCGATCAGGAGGCAAACCTGATATATCGTCAGGGAATACGTCATCGAACTCTCGAACTACCTCCGGTCTTGCTTCTTCTTCTGCATGAGCTGCTGCAACTATTGCTTCCTTTGGCTTTGCTTTGTAAATGCTTGGCTCCAATGTACGGTCTCCACTCTTGAAGTAAAAGATCGGATGATCTGGGATCTCAAATACTACCCTCCTTTGACGACAGTCGATGGTAGCATAAAAGGTTCCAAGCCAGTCCATTCCTAGAACCACATCAAAGTTCGGTATGTCCAGTACCTTGAAGTCAGCGTAAAATTCTCGACTGCAGACGGAATTTGTAACTGCTCTTCAAGACATTTACAAAACCTGTGGCAACCAACAGTGTACGGCAATTATTTATCCCATATATATTTAGGTATAGGAATTGTACCTAAGTACAATGCCGTACACTTCGCCTTGTCACGTCGACTTTTGAATCCTTAATTCTTATTCATCCTTTCTATTTGTATCTTGTAGACTTATTAGCTCAATTGGTTAGAGTATCAATCGACGAAGCTCGAAGAAGACATCATCCTAATCCTGTTTCCTTACTCTGTTACATCATCCTTCTTGAGTAATTTCGAGGACGAAATTATTTTTAAGGAGGGTAGAATGTAACAACCCCAAAATCTTTATACATTGTATTATCCCTCTTCAATAATATACCGTATTTATTTGTACTTGGTATTTTCCGTTTTCTATTAAATTTATTATTATTTTATTTCTCAATCTATTATGTATTTTTTCTAGGTACAATTTCTTTTTCTTATATTTAAGTTTTTAACTTCTCATTCTTATTTTTTCCTTTCATAAATATTTAACCCAAATCCATTATTCTTATTATCTACAGCCCATCTAAAAAGGCCATTTTCTTTTTAAGCAACATAATATATTTAATTCTAATTAAATATGTGCATGAACAACCTTATAGCTCATTTGTTAAGCCCTTGCATTGTTATTCCATAAGTCACATGTTCAAATCCCCATTCTTGCAATTATTTTTTATCATTTTTTATTCTTCTCATAACCTACAAATGAGACCTTTCATTTCCAAAATGAATGGTGACCTTTCATTTCTCTTTTAATTCTCATATTGAATGCATATATTATTATACATAATTCACCATTATACCATCTTTATTGGCCTCCTCCATCTTTTACTTCCTCATATTTTTCTATCTCTCACTTCTCCCTCTTCACCTAGAGTCCAAGAAGAAGAACATGAAGAAGTCTTCAGGAAGGTCTCGCTAGTAACGCGAGGCTATCGGCGGATAGACAAGCCCGGTGACAATACCGGCTTGTGCATGTAAGTCCCTTCTCTCTCCCTCCCTCCCTCTCTTTATTCTTCTCTTTTCATATCTCGTGAACCCGTTTTTATCCATATCGTAATCCTTAAGAGAAAAATAAACATAAACATATACATATATATAAGTCTAGATACATATGGTTATATATGGTTTTATAATATCTCATTACCTCTTGTTCAAATTAAAGTGTTTTCAATTCTTTGTTCATGACTATAAATATTTATTATGAGTAGTGAGAACATAGATTTCATGACACAATATATTTATGATATCTCATGGAATCGGTTTGGTTATTAAAAGAAAAGAAGAAGTTTGCGTAAAAATTCTAGTTAATCTTTTTGCCGATTTTAGTATACATATCAATATCTTTACCTTTAAAATAATTTGTAGAAATTAATTTTTACTTCTGGAAATTTCATGAATTTACATATGATAGAATATATTATTTTTTTTACATGCTGTAAAAATTTTAGATCGATCCGCATAACGGTTTAGCAATTATATCGTTTTTATTCACTGATCATAAAACAGAAAACTGCAGTTATCGGTCAACTTCTAAGACACATAACTTGATATAACATTATCCAAATTGAGCAAACTCAGGTGTTTTTGATATCTACATCGAAATATATAGATTTTATTAGTTTTAAGTTTTTACTGAAAACTGACGTAAAATATAGAAAACTGCGTTACAATATTAAGTGACGGATCTGGATAGAATCTGTTCCGATTCGCACACTGTTTTTAAATTTGACATAACTCGAACACCCGATGTCCGTTTGTGAAAAAATTTAGATGTGTATATGCACCATTGATAGAACTATAATTTTCTGTATATTATATTACTTAGTAATTCATGAAACAACCTGATATAGGTTTTGCAATAGAATATATAGTTGCTGTGTAGAAATCTGAATTTCTGTTTTAAACGCTGATATTAAAATGATCATAACTAGAGCTTCAGAAATCCAAATCTTATGAATCTTGGTGTTTTGGATAAGTACATCGAAAGACCTAAAATTTTCTAATAATCTTCATAATCTGAAACCTGATGGAAATTAACTCAAACTGCATTTTAAAAATATGTGACGGTGCCGAATAGATTCTGATCTGTTTTGCGCGACGATACAAAAACATATATATCTCTCAAACCGGTAGTCGTATTTAGGTGAAACTGGAATTCACGCAAGCAAAACATTTAGAGCCATATCTCTGTTTATATTCTGCATCCGTTCAACTTGATTAATTAGTCGTACATAATATTTCTTTACAGCATTGTTTATGGTAGTTACTCGAAGAATATACTTGACTCATTTCATATTATTCGAACATGTATACATATTTATCTTGATCATTAAATTGTTGTATGTACATAAAGACGATAATTAAATACTTGAGTTGTATTTTGAAAACTATACAAAAGTAGTTTTACATAAAACCCCCTCAAGTTTTATACATTACCCTAAGGACCCTAGCAATTATAGGACTTCGATTTACATTTCTACGGTCTGACTCGGGTTTGAGTCTGATCATAATCCGACTTGAATATGATTCAAGTACCATATAAATCTTCAATATTCCAATTCAAAATGAACACATGAATCCATAATTACAATTATCAATTTATACAACTTGACTGAACCGAACCATGGATATATATTCCTTTTACATGATTCCTAGTATTCCATTTACATGACTCTATGGTTATAACCGTTTCCTGATATCATGGTTTCGGTCAGTCAATCAGTCAATCAGTCAATCAGTCAATCAAAGTCAATCAAGCAATCATTACAAGTTTACAAGATAACAATACAAATATGACATCACGGGGTTTAAAGGGGTAGATTGGTACGGAAGATGTTAAAAGTGGAATGAGGTGGTCAGATTAAGACACCTAACCTATATTCCGTTGCTGTTGTACCGTGGCATAAACGGTTCCTTGTACTATACGTGCCCTTAGTCTCTGGCATATAGAGACTCCCCTCGTATACACTGGCAGCTTTCTGTACCAAGCTACAAACAATATAGTTAAACAATATTTCATAATATTCTACAATACAATACTTTAGAAAATACTATACTCTGTCACTCTCATTCTTCATTCTTCTTTGGGACTTACCGAGCGACCTGTTCGCTGACGACATTCTATTTCTTTCTTCTTTGAATGTCGTCAGGTGGTTTGGACCCGGCAGAGATTGAGCCATCGCAAGAAGACTTGGAGCAGTTTACTGAAGACCCTGCACTGTAGTTTCATTGTACACTTTTCCTTTCTGTACTTTTCGTTTCCTGTTATGCCACTGTTTAGGCATCTTTTATTTCAGTTGTATTTCCTTTCATGTATTGTACAAAGAATGTTATTAATAAAAGTTGCTGTTCTTTTATACTCTTGTCTCTTGTGTATTTATATTGCTTAGTTACGCTTAGCGTATGTACTTCTGAGTATATACGTAGCGGACCTCGTCGCGTCCACTTCGCCGTACAATGGGAAGCGGGGCGTGACAGGTTTTGTCAATGCTGTAAAGAAATATTATGTACGACTAATTAATCAAGTTGAACGGATGCAGAATATAAACAGAGATATGGCTCTAAATGTTTTGCATGCGTGAGTTCCACTTTCACCTAAATACGACTACCGATTTGAGATATATATATGTTTTCGTATCGTCGCGCAAAACAGATCAGAATCTATTCGGCACCGTCACATATTTTTAAAATGCAGTTTGAGTTAATTTCCATCAGGTTTCAGATTATGAAGATTATGTATACATATTTATCTTGATCATTAAATTGGTGTATGTACATAAAGACGGTAATTAAATACTTGAGTTGTATTTTGAAAATTATACAAAAGTACTTTTACATAAAACCCCCTCAAGTTTTATACATTACCCTAAGGACCCTAGCAATTATAGGACTTCGATTTACATTTCTACGGTCTGACTCGGGTTTGAGTCTGATCATAATCCGACTTGAATATGATTCAAGTACCATATAAATCTTCAATATTCCAATTCAAAATGAACACATGAATCCATAATTACAATTATCAATTTATACAACTTGACTGAACCGAACCATGGATATATATTCCTTTTACATGATTCCTAGTATTCCATTTACATGACTCTATGGTTATAACCGTTTCCTGATATCATGGTTTCGGTCAGTCAATCAGTCAATCAGTCAATCAGTCAATCAAAGTCAATCAAGCAATCATTACAAGTTTACAAGATAACAATATAAATATGACATCACGGGGTTTAAAAGGGTAGATTGGTACGGAAGATGTTAAAAGTGGAATGAGGTGGTCAGATTAAGACACCTAACCTATATTCCGTTGCTGTTGTACCGTGGCATAAACGGTTCCTTGTACTATACGTGCCCTTAGTCTCTGGCATATAGAGACTCCCCTCGTATACACTGGCATCCTCCTGTACCAACCTACAAACAATTACGTTAAACAATATTTCATAATATTCTACAATACAATACTTTAGAAAATACTATACTCTGTCACTCTCATTCTTCATTCTTCTTTGGGACTTACCGAGCGACCTGTTCGCTGACGACATTCTATTTCTCTCTTCTTTGCATGTTGTCAGGTGCGTTGGACCAAGTTGAGACCGAGCCCACAAGTGAAGATTTGGAGCAGTTCCAGGAAGACCCAGAGCTCTAGACATTGTATCTTGTTCTTTCCAGTATTTCCTTTTATTGTTATGCCACTGTTTAGGCATTGCTTTTTCATTTCAGATGTATTTTCATTTCATGCATTGTATAAAGAATGTTATTAATAAAAGTTGCTGTTATTTCTATTATTCGTCTCTTGTTATTCATTTTATATTGCTTAGTTACGCTTAGCGTATGTACTTCTGAGTACATACGTAGCGGGCCTTGTCACGTCCACTTCGCCGTACACTGGAAAGCGGGGCGTGACAGGTTTTGTGTCCATCGTAACTTTGCGTATGTTGAACTCTCTTCTTTGCTTTGTAAATGCTTGGCTCCAATGTACGGTCTCACACAGGACTCACACATGTTGGACATTGGTGGAAGGCGGAAGAAACCCGCCTGGCCCAGCCGATTGAATGGAAAACATTTCGCGAGAAGTTCGACGCGAAATATTTCCCTGTGACCGCCAGGTTCGCTATGGAACAGCAATTTATTCACCTACAGCAAGGATCAATGTGGGAGAAATCTGTAGATGAATATGATGCTGAGTTTACTATGTTGAGCCGGTAAGATCTGTCACAGTAGTTCAATTTTTAATATCATATACTACACAGCTAACACAATCTTTAAACAGATTCGCGGCACACCTGATACCGACGGACGAGATCAGAGCCCGTCGTTTTCAGCAAGGTTTGGACACCGAGATCAAGGCTGCTCTAGCCACCGGGAAGTTTTTGACTCATGAGGAAGCCCTTGAAGCTGCCCGCAGTTACGAGGCAGTGATAAAAGAGAGGGGAAGACCTCACTCTGTAGGAGTCAAGCGTCCTGCCAACCAGATGGCAGGTGGAGCCACGTCCAGACCACCCTTCGTGCCGAGGCGACCCGGAGTACCAACTCATCGTCCTAGCCCAGCTTTTTGCAACTACTGCAAGAGATCTGGGCATATGGTGAAGGATTTCCGTCGAGCCAACCGCCTTTGTTTGATCTGCGGTTCAGCCACTCATGACATTGGATCTTGTCCTCAAAGGCAGAACTCAGTTGCTGCAAACCGGCCAGCAAACAACTATCAGCAGCGACCAGCTCTTCCAGCACCTGCTACCAGACTTGCACTGCCTGCCCCACCTAGAGGACCACAAGCTGCACCACCTCCTCGACAGTTCCATCAAGCCCAAAGGAACGTTCAGAGGAATGCTCCTCAGGCCAGGAGGAATGTGCCGAAGCGCCAGGCTTTCATGATGTCTGTTGAAGAAGCTGAGGCCACTGGCCAAGTCATTACTGGTAAATTTCCTTCCTAAATTTATCTTCTAGTTTTGGTTACCTACACACTTTCCCTATACCTAAAACCTATCCCATATACCTTAGGTACAATTCTAGTAGCTTCACTACCTGCACTTGCACTGTTTGATACTGGAGCATCCCACTGCTTTATGTCGCAACGGTTTGTCCGAACCCATGCGATTCCAGTCTCACCGCTTGTATCCTGCTGGAACGTCAGTTCTGGAAATGGTGTTCTAAAGGCAACTATGGGATACAGCATGTGTCCGGTCATCGTCTGCAGTCGAGAATTTTACGCTGACTTCAAGGTACTGGACATACCGAACTTTGATGTGGTTCTAGGAATGGACTGGCTTGGAACCTTTTATGCTACCATCGACTGTCGTCAAAGGAGGGTAGTATTTGAGATCCCAGATCATCCGATCTTTTACTTCAAGAGTGGAGACCGTACATTGGAGCCAAGCATTTACAAAGCAAAGCCAAAGGAAGCAATAGTTGCAGCAGCTAATGCAGAAGAAGAAGCAAGACCGGAGGTAGTTCGAGAGTTCGATGACGTATTCCCTGACGATATATCAGGTTTGCCTCCTGATCGAGCTCTTGAATTCAGTATTGACTTAGTACCAGGAGCACAACCAGTAATCAAAGCACCATATAGACTAAGTCCAGAAGGTTTGAAGGATGTTAATTTGGTCCGGATAATGTGGAGAAAAGACACTCCAGGAGAATCCACGTGGGAAAGGGAAGATGAGATGCGTGCAAGATATCCGCACCTTTTTTGTAAATTAGTCCTTAAATAAAAGTTGTAAATTTCGAGGACGAAATTTTTTGTAAGGAGGGTAGATTGTAACAACTCCAATTTTTGTATACCAAAATTTGATTTAAAATTGAAGTATACTTGGAGTATTAATGTTGCTGATAGCACTTTAAGTATCTATCTCTTTACAATAATTACAAGAAAGAGCTTGTAGCTCATTGGTAATACCTTGCACTGCTGAACTAAGCCACCAGAGTTCGAATCCCATACCCCACATTATTTTTATTATTGATTTTTTAAAAACCTTTAGAATACCAAGAGTTTACACGTGCATATCTCACAAAAACCCCACTACACCCAAAGATGTAACACTTGCAGAGGGTAGATGAACCGTCGGGGGAGATCCAGGTCACCGGACTCGGTCGGGAATCGGCCAACTCGGCCTTGACTCGGCCAACTCAGTGATCCGACCGAGTCACGGCCGAGTCACCCCCGATTCGGCCGATTCCGGCGAGGGTCACAACATGAAAGTCGTGTCTTTTGGTATTCCCTACGCACCTGCAATGTTTCAGCCTCATACCACTTCCAGAGCTCTTTAAAACCCCCAATTACTCCACTTTTAATACATTTTTATTACATTTTATCACATTTTTATTTTTTAACTTTTCATCTACCCTAACCCTAACCCTAGCCTAGCCCTATATAAAGGCCCCTACCCTCTACCTTTTCCCCTCACAACTCTAAGCATACTCTCTAAAACTCTTGAGAACTTGGTGCAAAGAGCGAGAAGCGAAGCGCTGCCGAAACCGACGACGGATTCCGGCGACCGGATCAAGACCGACGTGACGTTTCCAACGAATCGGCAACCACCACACCTTTTAGAACGCTTAGCTTGTCCAAACCCGTAAGTCCCAACCTTCTATCTTTCTTTTCTATAATTGTAAAATACGACTTTTTTGGAACCGACGGAAATCGGATAAACCGATTCCCGATCCGGTTTTTCTTTAAAATTCCACTTGTCACCTAATACATATTATCAACCCTATTGCATGTTGACTATTAATCACCCTTAAATCAAATTTAATCACACTTTTCCACATGAAATGATAATTTCTTTACAAAACCGTATCTCTTGCATAAAAATACCATCAAGTTCAATTTTAATGTTCTAATTAGATCCCTCACTCTTAATCATGTTTATTTTGATAACAAAACTTGTTTCATTCAATTTGGATGAAATTTCACACATGAAATGATAACGTTTATGAATACCGTATTCTTGCACCTTAATACCCTTAAGTTTAACATAGCTTATTTCACCTTGAAACTTCACCAAAACTTAATATAAGTCACGGGGTAATGACCTACCCTTACACACACTCATTATAACCCTAATTGATAAATAACAAAAATACAGAATACGATATTATAGGACTTTTTCACTAAAATACCATAACCTTTATAACTTTTAGTTTAACCTTTAAATTGTAAACTTTTCTAAATAAAACTTATATAAAATGAAAGCATGATTGGTCATGGACATCGATCGTTTATCTAAACTGTCTTGTGGGTCTAGGCAAGTGTGTCTAAGGCTAGTGGTTTTTAATTAGGCCCACGACTGTGGTTCCTTCCCACTTACCTGGCACTTACCTGGCTGCATTCGACGGTGAAGAGGCGATTTGAGGCTTCTAATGACTCATCGTTTAGACCATAGAATATAGGTTAGATGGTCTAGGAAACCCTAACAACTAAAATATGGAGAACTATATACTTTTACAATTAAATACCCTATATTTAGAAAACCTTTTCCCTAAATTAAAAGTATTTATAAAAACCTGAGCAAAGTGCCATTACAACCCATCTTTGGGGAACCTGTTAGGGATAGCACGGTTCATCGTGCACCCGCAGGCTAGTAGTGCGAGATTCAGACCTCCGCAAGGAGCATTCGGTCTCGAAAGGTTTAAAATACGATATTTAAAGAAAGTGATATTTTTGTAAATAAAATATTCATTTAAAAATTATTTATGTGTTTAATTATATATAATTATCATTTAAACATTTATTTTGTTATAATATAAAATTTTCACTTTTTCCTAAAATTCAAAGATTAAAAGTTACATTAAAATAACACGAATTTCAAATAAACAATTAATACTTTTATTAGGATATATTCACTAGAATAACACAAATAAAATTCACATTCATTATAACAATAAAGACGATTATTAAATACTTGAGCTGTATTTGGAAAACTATACAAAAGTATTTTTACATAAAACCCCCTCAAGTTTCATAAATTACAATAAGGCCCCTAGCTAATATTGAACTTCAAATTATATTTCTTTTAGTCGGACTCGGGTTAGAGTCTGACTAATTCTGAATTGAATATATTTCAAGTCAATCTATATTTCAATTATATTCCAACACAACTTGAATACATGAATCCCAGAATCAGTTAACAATCTGTCTGACTGAACCGAACCATGGATATTCTTTTTACAAGTTTCTAGTATTCCATTTACATGACTCTACGGTTATAACCGTTTCCTGATATCATGGTTTCGGTAAGTCAATCAGTTAATCAAGTCAATCAAGCAATCATTACAAGTTTACAAGATAACAATACAAACATGACATCGCGGGGTTTAAAGGGGTAGATTGGTACGGAAGATGTTAAAAGTGGAATGAGGTGGTCAGATTAAGACACCTAACCTATATTCCGTTGCTGTTGTACCGTGGCATAAACGGTTCCTTGTACTATACGTGCCCTTAGTCTCTGGCATATAGAGACTCCCCTCGTATACACTGGCATCCTCCTGTACCAAGCTACAAACAATTACGTTAAACAATATTTCATAATATTCTACAATACAATACTTTAGAAAATACTATACTCTGTCACTCTCATTCTTCATTCTTCTTTGGGACTTACCGAGCGACCTGTTCGCTGACGACATTCTATTTCTCTCTTCTTTGAATGTCGTCAGGTGCGTTGGACCAAGTTGAGACCGAGCCCACAAGTGAAGATTTGGAGCAGTTCCAGGAAGACCCAGAGCTCTAGACATTGTATCTTGTTCTTTCCAGTATTTCCTTTTATTGTTATGCCACTGTTTAGGCATTGCTTTTTCATTTCAGATGTATTTTCATTTCATGCATTGTATAAAGAATGTTATTAATAAAGTTGCTGTTATTTCTATTATTCGTCTCTTGTGATTCATTTTATATTGCTTAGTTACGCTTAGCGTATGTACTTCTGAGTACATACGTAGCGGGCATTGTCACGTCCACTTCGCCGTACACTGGGAAGCGGGGCGTGACAGGTTTTTTTGGTGGCCCATGCAGGTCAGAGCTGTATGAATCCCTGTCATGCAGTTCTGGTCTGCGTGAACAACCTAAGCAATATAACACAAGAAACAGCAACTAAAACATTCTTTACAATTCATGTTCTTTGAATCTTAAAAGTCTTTATTCCTTGAATCTTATCATTTCATTTGAATCTGTCTTAATCCAAATTTTCTTCAGGATTATGGATTCCCCAAACAATTCCCCGAACAACACCAGCACCAATGTCAACAATACCCCTTCAGCACTACCTCTCACTCCAGTTGTTCCCGCACCATCCACTGAGCAAACCATGTTATTCGATGCGATCCGCAGTCTGCTAGAGGGACAACAACAACTTTTGAGCCGTCCTGAGACAGATGCACCGGGAATAAAACAGTTCAGAGCTTTACACCCAAAGCAATTCTCGGGTAAAGGAAGCCCTCTCGAAGCAGAAGAATGGGTGCAAAGTATTGAAGATGATCTGGCAGCAGCTCAAGTGCCAGATAATGCTTGGGTCCGTGTAGCGAAGCTAAAGCTCAAGGACAATGCTCGAAATTGGTGGAAGGCGGAAGAAACCAGCCTGGCCCAGCCGATTGAATGGAAAACATTTCGCGAGAAGTTCGACGCGAAATATTTCCCTGTGACCGCCAGGTTCGCTATGGAACAGCAATTTATTCACCTACAGCAAGGATCAATGTGGGAGAAATCTGTAGATGAATATGATGCTGAGTTTACTATGTTGAGCCGGTAAGATCTGTCACAGTAGTTCAATTTTTAATATCATATACTACACAGCTAACACAATCTTTAAACAGATTCGCGGCACACCTGATACCGACGGACGAGATCAGAGCCCGTCGTTTTCAGCAAGGTTTGGACACCGAGATCAAGGCTGCTCTAGCCACCGGGAAGTTTTTGACTCATGAGGAAGCCCTTGAAGCTGCCCGCAGTTACGAGGCAGTGATAAAAGAGAGGGGAAGACCTCACTCTGTAGGAGTCAAGCGTCCTGCCAACCAGATGGCAGGTGGAGCCACGTCCAGACCACCTTTCGTGCCGAGGCGACCCGGAGTACCAACTCATCGTCCTAGCCCAGCTTTTTGCAACTACTGCAAGAGATCTGGGCATATGGTGAAGGATTGCCGTCGAGCCAACCGCCTTTGTTTGATCTGCGGTTCAGCCACTCATGACATTGGATCTTGTCCTCAAAGGCAGAACTCAGTTGCTGCAAACCGGCCAGCAAACAACTATCAGCAGCGACCAGCTCTTCCAGCACCTGCTACCAGACTTGCACTGCCTGCCCCACCTAGAGGACCACAAGCTGCACCACCTCCTCGACAGTTCCATCAAGCCCAAAGGAACGTTCAGAGGAATGCTCCTCAGGCCAGGAGGAATGTGCCGAAGCGCCAGGCTTTCATGATGTCTGTTGAAGAAGCTGAGGCCACTGGCCAAGTCATTACTGGTAAATTTCCTTCCTAAATTTATCTTCTAGTTTTGGTTACCTACACACTTTCCCTATACCTAAAACATATCCCATATACCTTAGGTACAATTCTAGTAGCTTCACTACCTGCACTTGCACTGTTTGATACTGGAGCATCCCACTGCTTTATGTCGCAACGGTTTGTCCGAACCCATGCGATTCCAGTCTCACCGCTTGTATCCTGCTGGAACGTCAGTTCTGGAAATGGTGTTCTAAAGGCAACTATGGGATACAGCATGTGTCCGGTCATCGTCTGCAGTCGAGAATTTTACGCTGACTTCAAGGTACTGGACATACCGAACTTTGATGTGGTTCTAGGAATGGACTGGCTTGGAACCTTTTATGCTACCATCGACTGTCGTCAAAGGAGGGTAGTATTTGAGATCCCAGATCATCCGATCTTTTACTTCAAGAGTGGAGACCGTACATTGGAGCCAAGCATTTACAAAGCAAAGCCAAAGGAAGCAATAGTTGCAGCAGCTCATGCAGAAGAAGAAGCAAGACCGGAGGTAGTTCGAGAGTTCGATGACGTATTCCCTGACGATATATCAGGTTTGCCTCCTGATCGAGCTCTTGAATTCAGTATTGACTTAGTACCAGGAGCACAACCAGTAATCAAAGCACCATATAGACTAAGTCCAGAAGGTTTGAAGGAAGTACGAACACAGTTGGACGAATTACTGGCGAAAGGATGGATTCGTCCCAGCACTTCAAGTTGGGGAGCACCGGTGCTACTGGTGAAGAAGAAGGAAGGTTCATATAGGATGTGCATCGACTATAGAGCCTTGAACGAAGTTACTATTAAGAACAAATATCCACTTCCGCGCATCGATGATTTATTCGATCAGCTAAGTGGATCTTGTGTCTTCTCTAAACTAGATCTTCGTTCAGGTTATCATCAAGTGAAGGTAAAGGAAGCTGATATTCACAAAACAGCTTTCAGAACTCGTTATGGACATTATGAATTTTTAGTAATGCCATTCGGAGTGACCAATGCACCAGCAATCTTTATGAATCTTATGAACCAAGTTTTCCGGGAGTATTTAGACAGGTTCGTTGTCATCTTCATCGACGACATCCTGGTATATTCTAAGAATCGGAAAGAGCATGCGGAGCACTTACGAATTGTCCTGGAAACCCTTCGACAACATAAGCTTTATGCCAAATACAGCAAGTGTGAGTTTTGGCTAAAACAGGTTGGTTTTCTTGGACACATCGTATCAGGAGAAGGAATTTCTGTGGATCCAACAAAAGTCTCAGCAGTCAGCGAATGGCCTACACCAAAGTCTGTGAAGGATATTCGGAGTTTCTTGGGTTTAGCTGGATATTACAGAAGATTCATTGAAGGCTTTTCGAAGATAGCAACACCCCTGACCAAGCTCACACGAAAAGATGAAGAATTTGTGTGGTCAGAAGCATGCGAGCAAGCTTTCGTAGAACTTAAGTCGAGACTGACTTCTGCACCTATTCTTGTAATAACGGATCAATCTGGAGGATTTGAAGTGCATTGCGATGCATCCGGTAAGAGATTAGGATGTGTTCTACATCAGCACGGTAAGGTTGTGGCTTATGCTTCAAGACAACTGAAGACTCATGAGCGCAATTACCCGACGCATGATCTAGAGTTGGCAGCCGTTATTTTTGCTCTCAAGATTTGGCGCCACTACTTACTTGGCGAACGAGTGAACATCTACACAGATCACAAAAGTCTGAAGTATGTGTTTACTCAGAAGGAGTTGAATATGCGGCAGAGAAGATGGTTAGAACTTATGGCGGACTTCGACATCAATTTGCAATATCATCCAGGAAAGGTGAACGTAGTACCTGATGCTCTTAGTCGCCAACCATTAGCAATGAATCTCACCGCCCAGTGGAAGCTTCAGCAAGACCTACATCAAATGGAGATCGAACTAGTCATGCCAGGTGATGTTTCAAATTTGATGAATCTACAAGTTCAATCAACTATTGTTAATCAGATCAAAGCAGCTCAAGCCAGCGATGCTAAGTTGCAAAAGATCAGAGAACAAGTGGAGAATGGACTCAGAACAGATTTCATCATCCACGAAGACGGATCTTTGAGATACGGCAGCAGATTGTGTGTACCAAAGGGTCCTGTTCGGGAAGAGTTAATGAGAGAAGCTCACAGCTCTCCCTATTCAGTACATCCTGGAGGTACCAAAATGTACAAGGATCTACGTCAGAATTATTGGTGGCATGGTATGAAGCGTGAAGTAGCCAGAAGCGTCGCAAAATGCTTGGTGTGTCAGCAAGTAAAGGCTGAACATCACAGGACTGCTGGATTACTTCAACCGTTACCAATTCCAGAATGGAAGTGGCAGCACATTACGATGGACTTTGTAACTGCTCTTCCTCGCAGCACAAAAGGTAACGATGCGATTTGGGTCATTGTGGATCGACTCACAAAGTCGGCTCACTTCATCCCATTTTGAGTTGGCCAATCAACTGAGACATTAGCGAAGAAGTACATGGAGGTAATAATCTAATTTAGATTTAAACGAAATTCTTCATAATGTACTATCTCTGATACCCATGAACTCAAACAGGAAATTGTGAGACTTCATGGAGTACCAGTCTGCATTGTCTCCGATCATGACACTAGGTTCCGATCGCAATTTTGGCAAAGTCTGCAAGCTAGCTTGGGAACAAGTCTGAACTTCAGCACGGCTTATCATCCACAAACAGATGGTCAGTCGGAACGAACTATTCAGATCTTGGAGGATATGCTCAGAGCATGTATGCTCGACTTCAAGGGATCGTGGGAAGATCACTTGCATCTTGTGGAGTTCGCGTACAACAACAGCTACCAAGCAAGCATAGGAATGGCACCTTTTGCAGCATTATATGGAAGGAAGTGTCGATCGCCATTAAGTTGGGACGACATCGGAGATAGGGAACTCCTTGGACCAGAGATGATAGTAGCGACCGTAGATGTGGTTCGTACTATCAGAGAAAGAATGCGCATAGCCCAAGATAGACAGAAACATTGGGGTGATGCAAAGAGACGACACTTGGAGTTCCAGCCAGGAGACCATGTATTCTTGAAGATATCTCCGAATCGCGGAGTGATCCGATTTGGAAGACGGGGAAAGTTGAGTCCGAGATACATTGGACCGTTTGAAATACTCGAACGAGTCGGTGAAGTGGCATACCGATTAGCGCTTCCACCCTCATTGGAAGGAGTGCATAACGTGTTCCATATATCCCAACTCAGAAAGTATGTGAGTGACCCCAGCCATGTGCTTGATCATTCCGAGCTTACGATACAGCCCGATTTGTCTTGTGAGCAACAACCTGTGGAGATCCTGGATAGAAAGGTAAAGACACTTCGGAACAAGGAAGTTAATTTAGTCCGGATAATGTGGAGAAAAGACACTCCAGGAGAATCCACGAGGGAAAAGGAAGATGAGATGCGTGCAAGATATCCGCACCTTTTTTGTAAATTAGTCCTTAAATAAAAGTTGTAAATTTCGAGGACGAAATTTTTTGTAAGGAGGGTAGATTGTAACAACTCCAATTTTTGTATACCAAAATTTGATTTAAAATTGAAGTATACTTGGAGTATTAATGTTGCTGATAACACTTTAAGTATCTATCTCTTTACAATAATTACAAGAAAGAGCTTGTAGCTCATTGGTAATACCTTGCACTGCTGAACTAAGCCACCAGAGTTCGAATCCCATACCCCACATTATTTTTATTATTGATTTTTTAAAAACCTTTAGAATACCAAGAGTTTACACGTGCATATCTCACAAAAACCCCACTACACCCAAAGATTTAACACTTGCAGAGGGTAGATGAACCGCCGGGGGAGATCCAGGTCACCGGACTCGGTCGGGAATCGGCCAACTCGGCCTTGACTCGGCCGACTCAGTGATCCGACCGAGTCACGACCGAGTCACCCCCGATTCGGCCGATTCCGGCGAGGGTCACAACATGAAAGTTGTGTTTTTTGGTATTCCCTACGCACCTGCAAAGTTTCAGCCTCATACCACTTCCATAGCTCTTTAAAACCCCCAATTACTCCACTTTTAATACATTTTTATTACATTTTATCACATTTTTATTTTTTAACTTTTCATCTATCCTAACCCTAACCCTAGCCTAGCCCTATATAAAGGCCCCTACCCTCTACCTTTTCCCCTCACAACTCTAAGCATACTCTCTAAAACTCTTGAGAACTTGGTGCAAAGAGCGAGAAGCGAAGCGCTGCCGAAACCGACGACGGATTCCGGCGACCGGATCAAGACCGACGTGACGTTTCCAACGAATCGGCAACCACCACACCTTTTAGAACGCTTAGCTTGTCCAAACCCGTAAGTCCCAACCTTCTATCTTTCTTTTCTATAATTGTAAAATACGACTTTTTTGGAACCGACGGAAATCGGACAAACCGATTCCCGATCCGGTTTTTCTTTAAAATTCCACTTGTCACCTAATACATATTATCAACCCTATTGCATGTTGACTATTAATCACCCTTAAATCAAATTTAATCACACTTTTCCACATGAAATGATAATTTCTTTACAAAACCGTATCTCTTGCATAAAAATACCATCAAGTTCAATTTTAATGTTCTAATTAGATCCCTCACTCTTAATCATGTTTATTTTGATAACAAAACTTGTTTCATTCAATTTGGATGAAATTTCACACATGAAATGATAACGTTTATGAATACCGTATTCTTGCACCTTAATACCCTTAAGTTTAACCTAGCTTATTTCACCTTGAAACTTCACCAAAACTTAATATAAGTCACGGGGTAATGACCTACCCTTACACACACTCATTATAACCCTAATTGATAAATAACAAAAATACAGAATACGATATTATAGGACTTTTTCACTAAAATACCATAACCTTTATAACTTTTAGTTTAACTTTTAAATTGTAAACTTTTCTAAATAAAACTTATATAAAATGAAAGCACGATTGGTCATGGACATCGATCGTTTATCTAAACTGTCTTGTGGGTCTAGGCAAGTGTGTTTAAGGCTAGTGGTTTTTAATTAGGCCCACGACTGTGGTTCCTTCCCACTTACCTGGCACTTACCTGGCTGCATTCGACGGTGAAGAGGCGATTTGAGGCTTCTAATGACTCATCGTTTAGACCATAGAATATAGGTTAGATGGTCTAGGAAACCCTAACAACTAAAATATGGAGAACTATATACTTTTACAAATAAATACCCTATATTTAGAAAACCTTTTCCCTAAATTAAAAGTATTTATAAAAACCTGAGCAAAGTGCCATTACAACCCATCTTTAGGGAACCTGTTAGGGATAGCACGGTTCATCGTGCGACACGTATGTTGGCTGCATTCGATGACCGGACACATGCTGTATCCCATAGTTGCCTTTAGAACACCATTTCCAGAACTGACGTTCCAGCAGGATACAAGCGGTGAGACTGGAATCGCATGGGTTCGGACAAACCGTTGCGACATAAAGCAGTGGGATGCTCCAGTATCAAACAGTGCAAGTGCAGGTAGTGAAGCTACTAGAATTGTACCTAAGGTATATGGGATAGGTTTTAGGTATAGGGAAAGTGTGTAGGTAACCAAAACTAGAAGATAAATTTAGGAAGGAAATTTACCAGTAATGACTTGGCCAGTGGCCTCAGCTTCTTCAACAGACATCATGAAAGCCTGGCGCTTCGGCACATTCCTCCTGGCCTGAGGAGCATTCCTCTGAACGTTCCTTTGGGCTTGATGGAACTGTCGAGGAGGTGGTGCAGCTTGTGGTCCTCTAGGTGGGGCAGGCAGTGCAAGTCTGGTAGCAGGTGCTGGAAGAGCTGGTCGCTGCTGATAGTTGTTTGCTGGCCGGTTTGCAGCAACTGAGTTCTGCCTTTGAGGACAAGATCCAATGTCATGAGTGGCTGAACCGCAGATCAAACAAAGGTGGTTGGCTCGACGGCAATCCTTCACCATATGCCCAGATCTCTTGCAGTAGTTGCAAAAAGCTGGGCTAGGACGATGAGTTGGTACTCCGGGTCGCCTCGGCACGAAGGGTGGTCTGGACGTGGCTCCACCTGCCATCTGGTTGGCAGGACGCTTGACTCCTACAGAGTGAGGTCTTCCCCTCTCTTTTATCACTGCCTCGTAACTGCGGGCAGCTTCAAGGGCTTCCTCATGAGTCAAAAACTTCCCGGTGGCTAGAGCAGCCTTGATCTCGGTGTCCAAACCTTGCTGAAAACGACGGGCTCTGATCTCGTCCGTCGGTATCAGGTGTGCCGCGAATCTGTTTAAAGATTGTGTTAGCTGTGTAGTATATGATATTAAAAATTGAACTACTGTGACAGATCTTACCGGCTCAACATAGTAAACTCAGCATCATATTCATCTACAAATTTCTCCCACATTGATCCTTGTTGTAGGTGAATAAATTGCTGTTCCATAGCGAACCTGGCGGTCACAGGGTAATATTTCGCGTCGAACTTCTCGCGAAATGTTTTCCATTCAATCGGCTGGGCCAGGCGGGTTTCTTCCGCCTTCCACCAATTTCGAGCGTTGTCCGTGAGCTGTAGCTTCGCTACACGGACCCAAGCATTATCTGGCACTTAAGCTGCTGCCAGATCATCTTCAATACTTTGCGCCCATTCTTCTGCTTCGAGAGGGCTTCCTCTACCCGAGAATTGCTTTGGGTGTAAATCTCTGAACTGTTTTATTCCCGGTGCATCTGTCTCAGGACGGCTCAAAAGTTGTTGTTGTCCCTCTAGCAGACTGCGGATCGCATCGAATAACATGGTTTGCTCAGTGGATGGTGCGGGAACAACTGGAGTGAGAGGTAGTGCTGAAGGGGTATTGTTGACATTGGTGCTGGTGTTGTTCGGGGAATTGTTTGGGGAATCCATAATCCTGAAGAAAATTTGGATTAAGACAGATTCAAATGAAATGATAAGATTCAAGGAATAAAGACTTGTAAGATTCAAAGAACATGAATTGTAAAGAATGTTTTAGTTGCTGTTTCTTGTGTTATATTGCTTAGGTTGTTCACGCAGACCAGAACTGCATGACAGGGATTCATACAGCTCTGACCTGCATGGGCCACCAACAAAACCTGTCACGCCCCGCTTCCCAGTGTACGGCGAAGTGGACGTGACAAGGCCCGCTACGTATGTACTCAGAAGTACATACGCTAAGCGTAACTAAGCAATATAAAATGAATCACAAGAGACGAATAATAGAAATAACAGCAACTTTTATTAATAACATTCTTTATACAATGCATGAAATGAAAATACATCTGAAATGAAAAAGCAATGCCTAAACAGTGGCATAACAATAAAAGGAAATACTGGAAAGAACAAGATACAATGTCTAGAGCTCTGGGTCTTCCTGGAACTGCTCCAAATCTTCACTTGTGGGCTCGGTCTCAACTTGGTCCAACGCACCTGACGACATTCAAAGAAGAGAGAAATAGAATGTCTTCAGCGAACAGGTCGCTCGGTAAGTCCCAAAGAAGAATGAAGAATGAGAGTGACAGAGTATAGTATTTTCTAAAGTATTGTATTGTAGAATATTATGAAATATTGTTTAACGTAATTGTTTGTAGCTTGGTACAGGAGGATGCCAGTGTATACGAGGGGAGTCTCTATATGCCAGAGACTAAGGGCACGTATAGTACAAGGAACCGTTTATGCCACGGTACAACAGCAACGGAATATAGGTTAGGTGTCTTAATCTGACCACCTCATTCCACTTTTAACATCTTCCGTACCAATCTACCCCTTTAAACCCCGCGATGTCATGTTTGTATTGTTATCTTGTAAACTTGTAATGATTGCTTGATTGACTTGATTAACTGATTGACTTACCGAAACCATGATATCAGGAAACGGTTATAACCGTAGAGTCATGTAAATGGAATACTGGAAACTTGTAAAAAGAATATCCATGGTTCGGTTCAGTCAGACAGATTGTTAACTGATTCTGGGATTCATGTATTCAAGTTGTGTTGGAATATAATTGAAATATAGATTGACTTGAAATATATTCAATTCAGAATTAGTCAGACTCTAACCCGAGTCCGACTAAAAGAAATATAATTTGAAGTTCAATATTAGCTAGGGGCCTTATTGTAATTTGTGAAACTTAAGGGGGTTTTATGTAAAAATACTTTTGTATAGTTTTCCAAATACACCTCAAGTATTTAATAATCGTCTTTATTGTTATAATGAATGTGAATTTTATTTGTGTTATTCTAGTGAATATATCCTAATAAAAGTATTAATTGTTTATTTGAAATTCGTGTTATTTTAATGTAACTTTTAATCTTTGAATTTTAGGAAAAAGTGGAAATTTTATATTATAACAAAATAAATGTTTAAATGATAATTATATATAATTAAACACATAAATAATTTTTAAATGAATATTTTATTTACAAAAATATCACTTTCTTTAAATATCGTATTTTAAACCTTTCGAGACCGAATGCTCCTTGCGGAGGTCTGAATCTCGAACTACTACCCTGCGGGTGCACGATGAACCGTGCTATCCCTAACAGGTTCCCCAAAGATGGGTTGTAATGGCACTTTGCTCAGGTTTTTATAAATACTTTTAATTTAGGGAAAAGGTTTTCTAAATATAGGGTATTTATTTGTAAAATTATATAGTTCTCCATATTTTAGTTGTTAGGGTTTCCTAGACCATCTAACCTATATTCTATGGTCTAAACGATGAGTCATTAGAAGTCTCAAATCGCCTCTTCACCGTCGAATGCAGCCAGGTAAGTGCCAGGTAAGTGGGAAGGAACCACAGTCGTGGGCCTAATTAAAAACCACTAGCCTTAGACACACTTGCCGAGACCCACAAGACAGTTTAGATAAACGATCGATGTCCATGACCAATCGTGCTTTCATTTTATATAAGTTTTATTTAGAAAAGTTTACAATTTAAAGGTTAAACTAAAAGTTATAAAGGTTATGGTATTTTAGTGAAAAAGTCCTATAATATCGTATTCTGTATTTTTGTTATTTATCAATTAGGGTTATAATGAGTGTGTGTAAGGGTAGGTCATTACCCCGTGACTTATATTAAGTTTTGGTGAAGTTTCAAGGTGAAATAAGCTATGTTAAACTTAAGGGTATTAAGGTGCAAGAATACGGTATTCATAAACGTTATCATTTCATGTGTGAAATTTCATCCAAATTGAATGAAACAAGTTTTGTTATCAAAATAAACATGATTAAGAGTGAGGGATCTAATTAGAACATTAAAATTGAACTTGATGGTATTTTTATGCAAGAGATACGGTTTTGTAAAGAAATTATCATTTCATGTGGAAAAGTGTGATTAAATTTGATTTAAGGGTGATTAATAGTCAACATGCAATAGGGTTGATAATATGTATTAGGTGACAAGTAGAATTTTAAAGAAAAACCGGATCGGGAATCGGTTTGTCCGATTTCCGTCGGTTCCAAAAAAGTCGTATTTTACAATTATAGAAAAGAAAGATAGAAGGTTGGGACTTACGGGTTTGGACAAGCTAAGCGTTCTAAAAGGTGTGGTGGTTGCCGATTCGTTGGAAACGTCACGTCGGTCTTGATCCGGTCGCCGGAATCCGTCGTCGGTTTCGGCAGCGCTTCGCTTCTCGCTCTTTGCACCAAGTTCTCAAGAGTTTTAGAGAGTATGCTTAGAGTTGTGAGGGGAAAAGGTAGAGGGTAGGGGCCTTTATATAGGGCTAGGCTAGGGTTAGGGTTAGGGTAGATGAAAAGTTAAAAAATAAAAATGTGATAAAATGTAATAAAAATGTATTAAAAGTGGAGTAATTGGGGGTTTTAAAGAGCTCTGGAAGTGGTATGAGGCTGAAACTTTGCAGGTGCGTAGGGAATACCAAAAGACACGACTTTCATGTTGTGACCCTCGCCGGAATCGGCCGAATCGGGGGTGACTCGGCCGTGACTCGGTCGGATCACTGAGTCGGCCGAGTCAAGGCCGAGTTGGCCGATTCCCGACCGAGTCCGGTGACCTGGATCTCCCCCGGTGGTTCATATACCCTCTGCAAGTGTTACATCTTTGGGTGTAGTGGGGTTTTTGTGAGATATGCACGTGTAAACTCTTGGTATTCTAAAGGTTTTTAAAAAATCAATAATAAAAATAATGTGGGGTATGTGATTCGAACTCTGGTGGCTTAGTTCAGCAGTGCAAGGTATTACCAATGAGCTACAAGCTCTTTCTTGTAATTATTGTAAAGAGATAGATACTTAAAGTGTTATCAGCAACATTAATACTCCAAGTATACTTCAATTTTAAATCAAATTTTGGTATACAAAAATTGGAGTTGTTACACACGCCTTGCAATCTTTCTTCCAGTGCTATTTCCTATGACAATGGAAGCACTCATCCTGGGCCACTACTGGCACCGCAATCTTTTTCTTTCCCTTCGTTCCCACCTTACTAACACCTCCTCTAGGTTTGGTGGCGGCCTTCTTCTTCTTTCCTTTGGCACTAGCCTTGGATCTGGAAGAAGAAGCACCGCTAACAAACATAGCGGGTGTTTCCCATGCCTTCTGTAAGGTGCCCTCTGCACTCCTCAACATGTTAAGGAGTTCTGGAAGTTCAACTTCTTTTCTTTGAACGTTGAAATTCAGAATAAACAGGGCGTAGGTGGAAGGAAGGGACTGGAGAATCAAGTCTGCATAGAGCTAATTATCCAAAGTCGTCCCAAGGTCTGCGAGCTCTTCAATATAGCCAATTATCTTTAGGACATGTTCTCCTACTGATGATCCGACGGCCAACCTCGCTCGAAACAAGTTCTTTGAGGTCTCGTATCTTGCTATACGAGATTGCTCTCCATAAAGTTCCTTTGTATGGAGAAATATGGCATCTAAATCCATATCCTCGTGCCTCCTATGATATTCATTATTCATCGAGGCAAGCACGATGCACTTTTCCTTCGCGCAATCTACATCCCAGGTTTTGCGGATTTCCTTATCCACATTACTGGATTTGGGACCTGGGACAGCAGGTGCCATAGCGGTGAGGACATGCCCCAATTTGTCATAGGTCAAAGCCATTTTGACATTCCGCAGCCAATCTTTATAGTTTGGCCTTGTCAATATATTTTTCTCTAATTATAACTTAAGTCCTGTCATTATCTGGGTCGCTGCAATTAGGAGAGAGAGAGAGAACATTTTAGCATGATGCTCTTGCAAGTTTAGAGTGGTTTTTAGTTTATCTAAACTGGATGGTGTAAGTCCACGTTGCCCACCCCGGTGCTTGCGGGAAGGCGGAAACGTTATGAAAAATCTGATTTTTACAACACTAGGCAACATGGACTAACCAATGGAGGGATCTTTGCTAAACAAAACTAACTACAAAGCTAAAGAGAGTTAGCTACTCGGAATGTGGGTATACCTAGGTCTTCAAGTCCTTCTCTTCTTGCTCCTTGGAGTGAAAGAACGGGTTCTCCTTGTCGCCTTCTCTTGCCGAAGAAATATCCACCCGAGGGCTTCAACCTTTGGCTCCAACCTTAAACTAGAAGTAACTAAGGTGCTTGGTGTGCTAGACCTAGGACCTTAGAAAGAGTAGAGAGTGTTTTTGAAGGGATTAACTCAAGCTCAAATGGTTCTCAACTCATGAGAGGGGAGAGCTAGAGAGAGAAGAAGAGGAGGAGAGAGAATGAAAATGAACAAGGGAGAAGAATAAATCAACCCTTCTCACATATATGTGATTTATGAGAAATAGATAATTAGCTAAGATAATTGTCATGGTTAATCAAGAAATGACCATTATCATTTCACATTAAATGCTTTTGCAAGGATCAAAGAGCATCTTTCATATGGAATGATGATGGTCAACTTGTCAACCTAGGTCAACAAGTCAAGTATAGTCAAATGGTCAACAACTCTAACCATGAACAATTATAATTAACTAATATTAATAAATCATAATTCACATATAAACATTAGGGTTAAGAAAATGACAATGGTCATCAACCCTAATCAAAGTCCTCTGCCTCTGTCTCAGTCAACTGTGCATACACACCCGTATCCGTGTTCCGAGGAACACGAATACAATGAGATGAAACCAATCCCAAATCATATACTACGATCCGGCTTAAACCAAAGCCCGCTAGTATAAGCTGTCCGGACACCAAACGTGCACAAGTGCACGGATGTGAACGAACCCTGTCGCAAAACCATGCGACCTCTATTCATTTTGCCTAAAGGCGAATAACCCTTTGTGTGCGACACTAAAGACTCGACACTACGCTGGCAGTAGGTTTAACCACAGACCGCAAGCGGCACTAGCTGTACGTAACGGTCCCCAGGTAGATGTCGATAAGAAGACTGACGAGGTAAACCCATCTGAACTCCTACTGAGCCTGTATGTGATACTCTCCGTACAGTGCGGTCTGTTCGTATAAGAACATCGCATGGCGGGCCTAGGGGGCGGTAAACGTCAGTCCCCTACTAGCGGTACAAGTCGTGCCGGAGTGTAGCCCAGAACACCTGAGATAACACTGGAAACCTACCAGTCTATCGCTTGCCCTGGCCAGGGACTTTGTGTAATGGATCTCCTAGACACAGCGGGATATCAACCCCCAATACCGGGAGAGACGAATCCTGTCTAACCATCACTGCCTCCAAATGCTTCGGGACTGCACCCAAAAACTACCTGTTTGCACGACTCCTTTGAGCCGTGGTAGGGTAGTAATCAGAGTACAGTGGGAACACACTCGAGGCGAAGTGATAGTGTCAAGTCAACGGACTAAGCTGTACTCATGTCACCTAGGAACTGATAACTGACGATAGGTATAATACCAACCAACAGTTCCCGGCGAGTCCTGTCCAGTGTACTCATAACCTAACGAGCACCCGCATACTATCTCAAGTACGACGTACTGACCGCTGTAGGACAGACCGTCTCCCAAGCTGGAATAAGAAGCACATACGCTAGTTTACTCCGGAGTATCGATGCCCTATCTCGATAGTCCTGCGACTAGGGACCTGCATAAGGATGTGCTTATGGATTACCCAGCCCCCACGAGTGTGACTGCCATCACAACGCTGGTAATCAAGCAAAGATCCTAAGGCCTCCACTAATGTGTGAAGGCGATATGCTCAAAGAAACACATGCACACATTAAAGCAGAAACAAACCAAGTAGCATACTACCATTTTGAGCAAGAATGTCAAGGTGAATATCCCAAGCTTCCATCAAGTAATATACAATCCAGTATGATACAGTAATGGCCTTTAGGGCATATACACTAACAATCTCCCACTTGCACTAAGGCCATGTACTGGCGTATCGAAGACCTATCATCTCGATCAGCCGCTCGAACGGAGTCTGGGGTAAGGCCTTGGTGAATGGATCAGCAGCGTTATCTTCCGTAGCAACTCTCCGAACCTCGATCTCTTGGCGACCCACGATCTCCCTGATCAGGTGATACCGCCTCAAGATGTGCCTGGACATCTAATGGGACCCGGGTTCCTTCGCTAAAGCTATAGCTCCGTTGTTGTCACAATACAGCGGTATTGGATCAACAATGGTAGGAACCACCTGAAGCTCCGTGAGGAACTTCTTCATCCAGACAGCTTCCTTTGCGGCATCTGCAGCAGCGATATATTCCGCTTCCATCGTCGAGTCAGCAACGGTTTCCTGTTTGGAACTCTTCCAACACACCGCCCCTCCATAGAGGGTAAAGACATAACCCGACATGGACTTGGAATCATCCTTGTCACTCTGGAAGCTGGAATCAGCAAAGGCCTCGATCTGGAGGTCTTTTCCGCCATACACTAAGAACATATCCTTAGTCCTTCTCAGGTACTTGAGAATGTTCTTTACCGCTATCCAGTGTTTCTCCCCAGGGTTTGACTGATACCGGCTTACCACACTCAGTGCATAAGCTACATCTGGTCTGGTACACAACATCGCATACATTATAGAGCCTACCGCAGAAACGTAGGGTATAATAGACATGCGATCCCTTTCCAAATCAGACTTGGGAGACATCTCTTTGGAGAGGGTGATCCCGTGTCAAGCCGGTAGATTACCGCGCTTGGAATCTTCCATACTAAACCTTTTCAGTATGGTGTCGATGTACCTGGACTGTGAGAGACCTAATATCCTCTTGGATCTGTCACGATAGATCCGGATCCCCAGAATGTATGAGGCATCACCCAGGTCTTTCATGGAGAACCTGTGTGACAAGAACCCTTTGACAGATTGTAGCATAGGAATGTCATTTCCTATCAAGAGAATGTCATCCACGTATAATACGAGGAATACAATAGTTTTTGCTACAAATCTACTATAGATGCATGGTTCATCTGGATTTTTGATAAATCCAAATTCTTTGACCGTCTCATCAAAACAGATGTTCCAACTCCGCGATGCCTGCTTTAGTCCATAGATGGACTTAAGCAACTTGCACACCTTTCCGCTGCTCCCACTCTGGCTGGTCCATATAGACACACTCCTCTAAATTTCCATTTAGAAAAGCGGACTTTACGTCCATTTGCCAAATCTCATAATCGTGGAAGGCAGCAATGGAAAGAAGGATCCGAATGGATTTCAGCATAGCTACTGGAGAAAAGGTTTCGTCATAGTCCAAGCCAGGTTTTTGACGGAAACCTTTTGCAACCAGTCTAGCTTTATAGGTCTCAACCTGTCCATCTACACCAATCTTCCTTTTGAAGATCCACTTGCATCCTACGGGTTCTACCCCATCTGGAGCAATGTCCAACGTCCATACTTTGTTGGTGTACATGGACTCCATTTCGGTCCGCATTGCATCCAGCTATTTTACCGAGTCAATGCTCTGAAAGGCCTGCTGGAAGCTAGTCGGCTCATCACTATCAATGATGCAATCCTCTCTATCCCCGTCTATGAGAAAACTGTAGTATCTCTCGGGCGGATGAGACTGCCTACTACTTCTGCGGAGCGGCGTAAGAATGTCCTGATCTTTTAAACCCTCTGCTTCTACTAAGCTTTCAGTAATAGCTCGTGGTTCAGGAATTTCATCCAGTTCTACTGCGCTCCCACTTATCTGATTTTCCAAAAACTCAGTTTCCAAGAAGTGTGCATGGCGAGAAACAAAAACCTTTTGTTCCTCTTCGCAATATAAGAAATATCCCTTGGAGTTCTTTAGATATCCCACAAACTTGCACTGTACTGAGCGTGCCTCGAGCTTGTCCGTATGCTGCTTTTTGACAAAAGCTGGACATCCCCATGTCTTAATGTGATTAAGATAGGATCTCTTCCCACACCACATCTGATATAGTGTAGTAGGCACAGTCTTAGTTGGTGTCACGACCCGAAGATACGGAACATGACTGGCACTTAGATTACGAGACGTCTAAAGGCGTACCGTAACCTAAGTCAGCCAAAGCCCAGAAAAATCTAAACCAAAATCAAAAGAGAGTGAAGGAAAACCTTTAATGAAAACGATTTTCAAATCAATTAAGTTGCAAGAATCCCTTTTTAAAAACATCATAAATTTCTGAAAATTTCGGCAGAGTCTCCCCTGTATTTTCTATCCCCCAAAATGGGTACAACAAGATAATAAACCTGTAATCATAAAAATGGCATCCCCAAGCGGGAGCTATCTCTTCGCCCAAGGCGAATCACAACCACATGCAATATAATAACCATATCAAGAAAAGAGCATAAAAGAAACGCAAAATATCAGAAAACACATCGCCGGCTCAAGTGAGCTCGACCCAAAAGAAACCACAAATATACAACCTCTCAGTCTCACCACTAGGTCACATATACAATATAAAGTGGTAGATGGAGAATACTAGATACAATGACAAAGCAAAAGAAATAAAGTGTGCTCGCAACCCACCTACAGGCGATGTCGCGAGTCTGAGCAAAAGGAGCTGATGATAAGATAGCCCGCCGCTACAAGACTGACGGGTCCGACCTGCAAGACACTGTGGCACAACGGGGGTGAGTTGCCAGCTCGTGAGTAAATATAACATCTAATAAGGCAATCGTAAGAATGCACGCAATGCACCACAACATGCATGTCCATATGTGATATAATATCTCTAGTATGCATGCACAGGTATGCAATGTCATTATTAAGTCTTTAAGTGTTTTAAATGCTACGGGTATTGAATTCTTAACTTTAGAAAATGAATATCTGTATAATAGCTAAGTACCATCAAGAAATCATCTGAAAACCCGTGTCAAGCATCGACACCAAATAGGAATCATATCTGTCTCAATATCGGGCTCCGTCAGTCCGGATCGGCCCATATCATAAATCTCACGACAACGGTCGGTATCCTCCGGATATCCGCCGCGCCAGACATCACTGGTAGGTAGTCCTCCCCTACCAGGCTCATCGTCTACAACTCGATCTTCTTGCCCCGGGGTACCATACCGGGCCCACCATGTACCCGAGACGGTTCATCCACTCCTCAAATCGGGTCTCGAAATCCAACAGAAAACATGAAAACTCATGGTGGAAGACACATACATCACGAGAAAACCGCAACTTTGTTTTGAAAATGATAAATATAAGGTTTTGTTAAATTCTTGCGGTTTTCCCCAAAAATCCAGAAATCGCAGCAATACTGAAATCCTCAAGAAAATCATAATGTCCACATGTTATATATGATAAATGTCTATGATATCAATGCATACGATGTGAATTTTGCTAGAAATCTATATAAATATGATGATGATGCGAGGTATACGTATGCTATGCAACTTCATATATCAAGTATGAATGCAAGTGGCGATATTATGATAAACAGGTTCTATAGTGCACGTGGCATGGCAATTACCAAAGGCGTGTGTGTCACATGAATGGTGCGCGTGCAACAGATGCCAATGGTAATGGTGTTCGTGTCCTACAAAGTGATATCGCATAAGTACAGATGAATGTCCATTCAATCTAATATACTGTTCGCTATAAGGGTATGCAGTGTACATGAATGGATAAGCTAGCTAACAATATGAATCTTGCAAAAAGTAGAGTAATCCTAACTAGGGGGGCGCCTCGCGCCATTCAGACGATTCCCCCATAGATGAATACATCTACTCACCTGAAATCCCCGCTAATCCGATCCGGCCACCGCCTTGCTTTTACGCTCCGTGTCCGATGTTTCCCCGACCAATCCTATATTTGTACAATACCAAGCATAAGATTACAAAACCTAAAACGATGCAAGTCACAATATACAATTATCGACGCTCTCGAATTAAACATAGCATGCACTCGGTGCGCGGGAAAACGCATGAAAATCGCTAACCTTTAACTAGAATCGTCATTTCGGGGAAATCGACAAAACTACAACCCGACTAGACGAAACCCCGCGTTCGTGCACTCTAATAGTCCTATACGAAGATAATTATATCGCTAACATAACACAATTTGATCGCATTCTAATTTTTGTAAAAATCCAGTAAGCAATTTGCTTACCGATTCGATACAAACATCGCAATTTTGTCGATTTAGCGAGCATAACACTACACTATTAACCACTCCAATCAATTAGATAACCAAACCCTAACTTAAATCCAACCACCATGCTACAAACCCAAATCTAGAACATCATCCCTTTCTTGAAATTTCAAAACTAACCATTACAATGAAATTAATCACTTTAAAATACTAAACTAGCGTTATTAAACTACAAATTAACAACTAGTTTAGGAATTATACCTCCCAAGCTATGATCCTCTTGCAATTAGCCTCTAAAGATGCCTCCTTTCTCCACTTCTCAAACAAATTTGGGTTTGGGAAAGGTTGGATTAGGGTTTTGGTTTGAATGGGTTAATGAATTTGTTGATTTTTTATGGATTTTTGCATGAAAATGAAGCAAAAAGAAATGAGAAGTGAGGGGATTTCCAGCAGCAAGGGGTCGGCCAGCAGGTGAGGGAGAAGAGGTGGGGAAATTTGGAGAAGTTTCTAGGTCAATAAACACCCCATGTTGTCATTTAATGCTTTCATGTCAACAATTTACAAAAAAAACCTCATTTTACACCATTTTTTCATTAAATTTCCAACCCTAAAACCAAAAGTTTGCAAGTCATGATATAATTTTATTAACACCATATTTTAGCTTATAAAGACTCCTAATTATGAATTTTACCTAATTAAATTTGTATTTGTCACTAATTTAATGTATTTAAAAAGGCCTAAAATAATTAAAAAAAAATAATTAATTACGAATTTTTTTTTTTAACTAGATAATTATAAGTGACATTTTAGTGACAAAATTATAGTAATATCTTATCTAAATTTTGTATAATTAGATCTACAATGAAAAATACCTATTTTGACTTTTTACGGAAAAAGCCGAAAAATTAGCCGATTACCGAAAAACTGCCTAAACGATTTTCGAAGGGTTACAATCTTCCCCCCTTAAAGAAATTCGGTCCCCGAATTTAGAATTTAACTACGCGTACCTTCAAAAAGATGGGGATATCTCTTTCTCATCTCGACCTCGGTCTTCCAGGTGACCTCCTCGCTGTTCGGGCCATGCCAAAGGACTTTGACGGACGGTATAACCTTCGACCTCAATTTCTTCACCTGCCGATCCAAAATGACCACCGGCTGCTCGGTGAAAGAAAGATCACGCTCTAGCTGGATCGTTTGGTGCTGAATCGCCTGGGAAGGATCATGAAGGTACTTGCGAAGCATCGAGACATGGAATACGGGGTGAACATCGGGGAAGCTGGGCGGAAGAGCTAACCGATAAGCGACTGGACCAACACGCTCTAGGATCTCGAAAGGACCAACATATCTAGGACTCAGTTTCCCTTTCCGCCTAAATCTCATCACACCTTTCATCGGAGAGACCTTCAGGAAAACATGATCGCCAACAGCGAACTCGAGTCGGCGACGGCGCCTGTCAGCATATGATTTCTGCCTGCTCTGTGCCGCTCTCATCCTGTCCCAAACCAGCTGTATCTTCTCGGTCGTCTCCTGTACAATCTGTGGCCCCAAAATACTGCTCTCCCTGAGCTCTGTCCAACATACAGGCGATCGACATCTTCTCCCATATAAAGCCTCAAAAGGTGCTATCTGAATCGTCTCCTGGAAGCTATTATTGTAGGAAAACTCGATCAAAGGCAAATGACGATCCCAGCTACCACCGAAATATAAAACACAAGCTCTGAGCATGTCCTCAAGAGTCTGAATCGTACGTTCCGACTGACCGTCAGTCTGAGGATGAAAGGCTGTGCTAAAACTCAATCGGGTGCCCAAAGCTTCCTGTAGTTTCTGCCACAATCGGCTGGTAAACTGGGTGCCACGGTCGGACACGATGCAAGTCGGAACACCATGCAGTCGCACTATCTCATCAATATAAACCTGGGCGTACTGAGAAAATCCAAAAGTGGTCTTCACTGGCAGCAAGTGAGCCGCTTTCGTCAGTCGATCAACAATCACCCATATAGAGTCATACCCTCGACTAGTCCTGGGTAGACCGACAATGAAGTCCATGGAGACCTGCTCCCACTTCCACTCAGGGATGGGCAAAGGCTGTAACTCGCCGGCTGGCCTCTGGTGCTCGGCCTTGACTTGCTGACAAGTCAGGCATCTGGACACAAAGTCTGTAACATCCTTCTTCATACCGTCCCACCAGTAAACCTCTCTCAAATCACGGTACATCTTGGTGGAACCTGGGTGAACACTGTATACTGATCTATGAGCCTCCTCGAGAATACCACGCCTCAGTCCCTCTGAATCTGGCACGTACAGTCGAGTCCCAAATCGAAGTATCCCCTGATCATCAATCACGAACTCGGAAACTCTGCCCTGCCGAATCTGCTCAATAATCTCTAATGTACGGGCATCGCCGGACTGTGCCTCATGGATACGGTCAAGTAACTGTGGGCGTGCTCTGAAATGGGCCAGCTGTCCCCCCGTAGGAGTAAACTCGAACTGCACTCTTCTATCACATAACACCTGCCAATCCGCCGTCGACTGCATCTGCACTGCGCTCAAACAAGATAAGCTACCTCCGAGCCTCCTACTCAAAGCATCTGCCACCACATTCGCCTTGCCCGGATGGTATAGAATCTCACAGTCATAATCCTTCACCAACTCCATCCATCGGCGCTGTCTCAGGTTCAGGTCTCGCTGCTGGAAGATATACTTCAAACTCTTGTGGTCAGTGAATATCTGGCACGACTCACCGTATAGGTAATGTCTCCAGATCTTAAGTGCAAATACCACTGCAGCCATCTCTAAATCATGGGTGGGGTAGTTCTGTTCGTGTTTCCTCAGCTGCCGAGAAGCATACGCGATAACTCTATCGTGCTGCATCAATACACATCCCAGCCTCACTCTAGAAGCATCACAATATACCACGAACCCGCCTGATCCTGAAGGCAAAGCTAACACTGGCGCAGTAGTCAGACGAGTCTTCAACTGCTGGAAACTATCCTCACATGCCTGGGTCCAATCAAAAGGAACCCCTTTCTGGGTCAACCCAGTCAAAGGTGCAGCAATGCGGGAGAAATCCTGGACAAAACGTCGATAATAGCCGGCCAGACCTAGAAAGCCGCGAACCTCCATAACTGATACTGGTCTAGGCCAACGCTGAACTGCCTCGATCTTCTTCGGGTCCACACAAATACCATCTCTCGTCACCACATGACCCAAGAAATCGACACTGCCTATCCCGAATGCGCACTTGGAGAATTTGGCGAACAGCTGATGCTCCCTCAAAGTCTGCAATGTGATACGTAAGTGCTGCTCATGTTCCTCCCGGCTCCGAGAATAAACCAAGATGTCATCAATGAACACAATAATGAACTGATCGAGATACGGCCTGAATACACGGTTCATCAAATCCATAAAAGCTGCCGGGGCATTGGTGAGCCCGAACGACATCACCAAGAACTCGTAATGACCATATCGAGTACGGAAAGCGGTCTTCGGAATATCCTCCTTCCGAACCAGCAACTGGTGATAACCTGATCGTAAATCAACCTTCGAGAAAAACCCTGCACCCTGGAGTTGATCAAATAAGTCATCAATGCGGGGTAGGGGATACCTGTTCCGCACAGTAACCCGGTTCAGCTGACGATAATCAATGCATAAACGCATACTTCCGTCCTTCTTCTTAACAAACAGGACGGGAGCACCCCAAGGTGACACACTTGGTCTGATAAGCCCTTTGTCCAGCAAGTCCTGTAACTGATCCTTTAGCTCTCTCAGCTCCCCCGGGACCATCCGATAAGGAGGTATAGAAATAGGCCCCGTGCCGGGGATCAAGTCAATACAGAACTCAATCTCGCGCTCTGGTGGCAGACCAGGCAGCTCGTCAGGAAATATATCAGGAAACTCTCTCACAACAGGGACCTGGTCCAACGGAACTTCTGTGGAGCTAGCATCACAAACATAGGCTAAGAATCCCTGACACCCTTTCCTTAAGAGCTGACCAGCGCGAAGAGAAGAAATCAAGCTGGGAAGGGTAGCACTACGATCTCCCTGAATAATAAGAACCGGCTCACCAGGAAAACTGAATCTGACTGCTTTTTCACGGCAGTCCACGGATGCATAACAGGTGGCTAGCCAGTCCATACCAAGAAGAACGTCAAAGTCTAGCATATCGAGGAGAATCAAATCAACTGAAGAATCTCTCTCCCCGATACGAACGGAACACGATCGGTACACAAAACGGGCAACAAAAGACTCGCCTACCGGGGTAATAACGACAAGCGGCTGATCTAACGGAGAAGACTCTCGGCCCAACCTCGGTGCAAAATACGTGGATACATAGGAATGTGTGGAGCCTGGATCAAATAACACCCGTGCATCAAAAGAACATACTGGCAGAGTACCTGTCACGACGGCATTGGATGCCTGTGCATCCTGAGGAGTCAACGCGAACACTCGGGCCTGTCCACCACTAATAGCTGGCTGTCCTCTGCCTCTACCTCGGCCTCTGCCTCTGCCTCTGTCGCCTCGTCCTCTCTGAACCGGACCGCCACGCCCACGGCCTCTAGAAGCATCTGGCTAGCGTGGAGCATCATCAGGAGTAGGAAGTAAAGCTCTCTGAGAAGGTGGTGAGGGTGGTAAAGTCATATGTGGGACTGTCGCCGCGCCCTGGCGTCCTATGGTACAGTCTCTGACACGGTGGTACTGACTCCCGCACCGAAAACATCGTGGAGACGACTGCTGGGTCTGTGGATATGAACCAAATAACCGACCTCGTCTCAATCCTCTGCCTCCACTATCTCCCGGAAATAATCTATCGCGGTGTCTACCCATCTGCCGCTGAGCTGGCGTATCAGTACGGATCCTCTTCGGCCCAGAAACAACCGGAGTCTCAGAAATACGCTCCTCCAAAAGTAAGGCTGCATCCATCGCGGCTGCGTATGGATCAAAGTGCTGGGTGCCGATGGCAAGGAATAGCTGTGTATCAAGCCCTCGTACAAACCTCTTTATTCTCTTCTCTTCTGTGTCGACTAGGTACGGCGCATATCGAGACAACTGGGTAAACTGTATATCATACTCCGACACTGTCATCCCAGGAGTCTTGCGCAAAGACTCAAAACTACGGGCTCGAGCATCTCGGACACTCTCCGGAAGAAAACGGGCAAGAAATGCAGATGTAAACTCATCCCAGGTCATAGAAGGCAGACCTGCAGCTCGGCCTCTCCCTACTGAGTCGTACCATGTCTGGGCAAGACCCTCCAGACGAAAACTCGCAAACTCCACTAATCTATCATCAGAACACCTCAACGAACGGCAAATCCGAGCCATCCTATCGAGAAATGCCTGTGGGTCCTCTGTCGCATCTGTACCGGTAAAAGCTGGAGGTTTCAATCTCATGAACTCCTGTAGTGAAACAGGGATAGTCTCCGTAGTAGCAGCAGGAGTGACCATCTGTGCAGCAGGTACAATCGTGGTCTGTGCGGTGGAAGGAACGTCCTCGGATCTCTATGCCCGGCTGGACTCAACTAAAGATCCCATCATCTACCGCAACTCTTGCATGCCGGCCTCTAATCTGGCAATACGGTCAGGATAAGGCGGATCAGTATGACCCTGAGGGGTAGGCGTATCCTCCCGCTCGATCCTCGCCTCAGACGAGCCTGCCCGAATCTCATCCCTAGCGGCAGCCCGCTGAGCTCTCGTAGTCTTTGGAGGCATCGAAGCTGGAATAAGAAACAGGACCGATAAGGACATTGCAATTGAATCAAGGAATGCAAGGAATCAAGAAAGGAAATACAAGCAATTATGTCCTAAGGTTACTTAGGCGGAGTACCGTATCGTAAGTATGCCGCGGATCATACCCACGCTACGCCACTCTGCTTAAGTCACCTACTCCATCTACCAAGGTCGTCCTACACTCAGAAAGGTAAAACCTACGCTCTGATACCAACTTTGTCACGACCCGAAGGTACGGAACGTGACTGGCACTTAGATTACGAGACGTCTAAAGGCGTACCGTAACCTAAGTCAGCCAAAGCCCAGAAAAATCGAAACCAAAATCAAAAGAGAGTGAAGGAAAACCTTTAATGAAAACGATTTTCAAATCAATTAAGTTGCAAGAATCTCTTTTTAAAAACATCATAAATTTCTGAAAATTTCGGCAGAGTCTCCCCTGTATTTTCTATCCCCCAAAATGGGTACAACAAGATAATAAACCTGTAATCATAAAAATGGCATCCCCAAGCGGGAGCTATCTCTTCGCCCAAGGCGGATCACAACCACATGCAATATAATAACCATATCAAGAAAAGAGCATAAAAGAAACGCAAAATATCAGAAAACACATCGCCGGCTCAAGTGAGCTCGACCCAAAAGAAACCACAAATATACAACCTCTCAGTCTCACCACTAGGTCACATATACAATATAAAGTGGTAGATGGAGAATACTAGATACAATGACAAAGCAAAAGAAATAAAGTGTGCTCGCAACCCACCTACGGGCGATGTCGCGAGTCTGAGCAAAAGGAGCTGATGATAAGATAGCCCGCCGCTACAAGACTGACGGGTCCGATCTGCAAGACACTGTGGCACAACGGGGGTGAGTTGCCAGCTCGTGAGTAAATATAACATCTAATAAGGCAATCGTAAGAATGCACGCAATGCACCACAACATGCATGTCCATATGTGATATAATATCTCTAGTATGCATGCACAGGTATGCAATGTCATTATTAAGTCTTTAAGTGTTTTAAATGCTACGGGTATTGAATTCTTAACTTTAGAAAATGAATATCTGTATAATAGCTAAGTACCATCAAGAAATCATCTGAAAACCCGTGTCAAGCATCGACACCAAATAGGAATCATATCTGTCTCAATATCGGGCTCCGTCAGTCCGGATCGGCCCATAGCATAAATCTCACGACAACGGTCGGTATCCTCCGGATATCCGCCGCGCCAGACATCACCGGTAGGTAGTCCTCGCCTGCCAGGCTCATCGTCTACAACTCGATCTTCTTGCCCCGGGGTACCATACCGGGCCCACCATGTACCCGAGACGGTTCATCCACTGCTCAAATCGGGTCTCGAAATCCAACAGAAAACATGAAAACTCATGGTGGACGACACATACATCACGAGAAAACCGCAACTTTGTTTTGAAAATGATAAATATAAGGTTTTGTTAAATTCTTGCGGTTTTCCCCAAAAATCCAGAAATCGCAGCAATACTGAAATCCTCAAGAAAATCATAATGTCCACATGTTATATATGATAAATGTCTATGATATCAATGCATACGATGTGAATTTTGCTAGAAATCTATATAAATATGATGATGATGCGAGGTATACGTATGCTATGCAACTTCATATATCAAGTATGAATTCAAGTGGCGATATTATGATAAACAGGTTCTATAGTGCACGTGGCATGGCAATTACCAAAGGCGTGTGTGTCACATGAATGGTGCGCGTGCAACAGATGCCAATGGTAATGGTGTTCGTGTCCTACAAAGTGATATCGCATAAGTACAGATGAATGTCCATTCAATCTAATATACTGTTCGCTATAAGGGTATGCAGTGTACATGAATGGATAAGCTAGCTAACAATATGAATCTTGCAAAAAGTAGAGTAATCCTAACTAGGGGGGGCGCCTCGCGCCATTCAGACGATTCCCCCATAGATGAATACATCTACTCACCTGAAATCCCCGCTAATCCGATCCGGCCACCGCCATGCCTTTACGCGCCGTGTCCGATGTTTCCCCGACCGATCCTATATTTGCACAATACCAAGCATAAGATTACAAAACCTAAAACGATGCAAGTCACAATATACAATTATCGACGCTCTCGAATTAAACATAGCATGCACTCGGTGCGCGGGAAAACGCACGAAAATCGCTAACCTTTAACTAGAATCGTCATTTCGGGGAAATCGACAAAACTACAACCCGACTAGACGAAACCCCCTTCGTGCACTCTAATAGTCCTATACGAAGCTAATTATATCGCTAACATAACACAATTTGATCGCATTCTAATTTTTGTAAAAATCCAGAAAGCAATTTGCTTACCGATTCGATACAAACATCGCAATTTTGTCGATTTAGCGAGCATAACACTACACTATTAACCACTCCAATCAATTAGATAACCAAACCCTAACTTAAATCCAACCACCATGCTACAAACCCAAATCTAGAACATCATCCCTTTCTTGAAATTTCAAAACTAACCATTACAATGAAATTAATCACTTTAAAATACTAAACTAGCGTTATTAAACTACAAATTAACAACTAGTTTAGGAATTATACCTCCCAAGCTATGATCCTCTTGCAATTAGCCTCTAAAGATGCCTCCTTTCTCCACTTCTCAAACAAATTAGGGTTTGGGAATGGTTGGATTAGGGTTTTGGTTTGAATGGGTTAATGAATTTGTTGATTTTTTATGGATTTTTGCATGAAAATGAAGCAAAAAGAAATGAGAAGTGAGGGGATTTCCAGCAGCAAGGGGTCGGCCAGCAGGTGAGGGAGAAGAGGTGGGGAAATTTGGAGAAGTTTCTAGGTCAATAAACACCCCATGTTGTCATTTAATGCTTTCATGTCAACAATTTACAAAAAAAACCTCATTTTACACCATTTTTTCATTAAATTTCCAACCCTAAAACCAAAAGTTTGCAAGTCATGATATAATTTTATTAACACCATATTTTAGCTTATAAAGACTCCTAATTATGAATTTTACCTAATTAAATTTGTATTTGTCACTAATTTAATGTATTTAAAAAATCTTAAAATAATAAAAAAAAATAATTAATTAAGAATTTTTTTTTATTTAACTAGATAATTATAAGTGACATTTTAGTGAAAAAATTATAGTAATTTCTTATCTAAATTTTGTATAATTAGATCTACAATGAAAAATACCTATTTTGACTTTTTACGGAAAAAGCCGAAAAATTAGCCGATTACCGAAAAACTGCCTAAACGATTTTCGAAGGGTTACAGTTGGAACTCGGTTCAAGAGGTATGCAGCTGATTCTAGTGCATATCCCCAGAATGATCGCGGTAACTCAGTGTTACTCATCATGGACCGTACCATATCCAATAGGGTCCGGTTCCGTCTCTCCGATACACCATTATGTTGCGGAGTGTATGGAGGAGTAAGCTGAGAGAGAATTCCATTCTCTTTTAAGTAATCCAGGAACTCGGCACTCAAGTATTCACCACCTCGATCAGATCACAGTGTCTTTATACTTTTGCCTGTTTGTTTTTCTACTTCATTCTTATATTCCTGGAATTTTCCAAAGACTTCGGATTTATGTTTCATTAAGAAGACATAACCGTACCATGAAAAGTCATCCGTAAAAGTAATGAAGTAAGAATAACCGCTTCGTGCATGCGTAGACATTGGACCGCACACGTCGCTGTGTACGAGTCCCAAGAGCTCGCTCGCTCTTACTCCGTGTCCAGTGAACGGAGTCTTTGTCATCTTTCTTTTGAGACAGGATTGACAAGTTGCATATGATTGATATTCGAACGGATCCAAATATCCTTCTGTATGTAACTTCGTCAACCTTCTCTCATTGATGTGACCCAGTCTATAATGCCATAAGAAAGTCTGATTTGTTTCCGGAGACTTTCTTTTGTGTGTATTCTGGACATTGAAAATCTGCGGTTGGTTTAATACGTATATACCATTGCTCAATGTATCTGACCCAATCAGAACTTGATTAAGGTGAATGTTTACAACATTACTTACAAACGCAAATTCATAACCTTCTTTAGAAATCAAAGATACAGAAATGATATTACAAGTTGCATTGGGTACAAAAAAGCAATTACGTAAAACCAAAACATGTCCATCTGACATTCCCAGGTGATAGTCCCCCACGGCCTCAGCATCCATGCTAGCTCCGTTTGCAACTTTGAGGGTCATGTCACCTGCCTTAAAAAACCTATGCTTTCTAAACGCCTGCAAAGAATTACAGATATAAGATCCTGATCCGGTATCCAATACCCAGGACGTAGAGTTTATTGATAGACAGTTTTCAATAACATACACACCTGAAACTGAAGCCGCAACCTGCTTCGGATCCTGTGTTCTGGCCTTCAAAGCCCTACAATTTTTCTTCAAGTGTCCACTCTTGTGACAGTAAAAGCATTCTTCCTTATCCACAAGCTTCCCCGCTACTTTTGTTGCTTTTGCTTTTCCCTTCGTATCCGCCTTACTAACACCGCCCCTTGGTTTGGCGGGGTTTTTCTTCTTCTTTCCCTTGGCTTTCGCCCTAGACCTAGAAGAGGAAGATCCTCCTACAAACAAAGTGGATGTTTCTCTACCTTTCTGTAGGGTGCCCTCCGCACTCCTTAGCATGTTGAGGAACTCTGAAAGTTCAACTTCCTTTTCTTGCAAGTTGAAGTTCAGAATGAACTGGGCGTAAGTGGAAGGAAGGGACTGAAGAATCAAGTCCGTATAGAGCTCATTCTCCAACGTGGTCCCAAGGTCCGCGAGCTCCTCTATGTAGCCAATCATCTTAAGCACGTGTTCCGCTACTGATGATCTGACGGCTAATTTCGCCGAAAAAAACTTCTTCGACACTTCGTATCTGGCGATACGGGATTGCTCTCCATACAGTTCTTTTGTATGGAGAAATATGGATTCGAGGTCCATATTCTCGTGCCTCCTCTGATGTTCATTGTCCATAGAGGCAAGCACGAGGCACTTGGCCTTCGCGCAATCGATCTCTCAAGTCTTACGGATTTCCTTATCCTAGACGCTGGAGGTGGGACCTGGGACAGGGGGAGCTTTGGTGGTAAGAAGATATCCCAACTTGTCATAAGTGATTGCCATTTTGACATTCCTGAGCCAATCTTTGTAGTTTTGCCCTGTCAGTATGTTTTTATCTACAAGTAACTTAAGTCCGGTCATGATAATTGGTCGATGCAATTAGGAGAGAGAGAAGAAACACTTTAGCATGATGCTCTTGCAAGTTTAGAGTGGTTTTTAATTTGTCTAAACAGGATGGCTCCCACTGTCTCTCGAATCCCTCCTCAAACCATAAAGGAAGAACTAGTCGGGATGAATCTCACCGTACAATACTTGCTTAACCGTTCAGCCAGGCCAGTGTCGGTACTTCGAGGAAGGTTTTCCAACGCTTTCGCGAAGTTCCTTAATTAAGTGACCTCTTTTCCCTGTGGGCGTAGCCCCGCTAACACCTTTCTAGACACTTACTTGGTTTATAGCATTGATCGTTAAGTGAGAAAGTTCCGGAGGAGTAGCATATACTCACAGTAGGATCGGGATCCAAATATCATCGCGTGACAAAACTGAAGGAATCCTACCAGAATCATCACACTCCAAATGGTATGCAGCGCTAGAAAGTTTCAGTTCTTTTGAAACTCCCGATATGGATTTTTGCCCCATGCTCTTATGACCTTGACTTTGGCCAACAAATCATAAGTCACATGTCAAGTTCTACCCGTCATTCTCCAGGTTAATTTGAGCCCACCCGCACATACCCTTGACTTTGGCCAACAAGGTAGAACGACTGCCCCAAACCAACACATCTATCTATGCTGCACATGAATACCCAATAGCTACCAATCACTATGCCTTGACTTTGGCCAACAAACATAGCTTGAATACTTATTGACCATTCATGTGAAACGACGAAGGGCTACGAATGGTTTTGGCGAAACCGTGAACGTAGTGAACTTGATATAATCGAAGGAACGAGATAGCTTTCAAAAGGAGTGGTTCAAGCTCCGCATTTAAAATTTGGTTTTGAAAAGAACCGAGTGGTTTTGAAAGTGTTCTAACGACTGTAACTTGGTTTATTTTTTCTTGCATTAATTCCAATGCGTCCCATCATTTAAACCTACCATTGCAGAAAACAACGAAAATATGACGTACGCTTATGCCATCAGCATTCGCCACGGGGTCCCGTCATCACCCGTTAGGTTACTTAACTAACGACAGAGCGGGGGCTGGACTAGCGCGGATGCAAAACATAAGCAACGCCTAAATAGATATCATATAGATATATATAAACATTCGTCACATGCAATGATAGTCATTCCAGATCACAGATGAATATATTGGATATACTAGGAATCCGCAATTCGTACGAGCCTGTAACGAAGAACGGATTACATGGTCGCGATGAATAGCCAAACCCCACCCTAGACCCCTACGGGTGCGGCAAACTACCCGCCAAGTATCCGAAGTGAAGCAACCTCCCTCAACAACGTGAGTAGGCCACTCGGCACTTCGAGGTACCCGGTAGTTTGTGCACCCCACCTTGAGTCTATCCTAGGAGCAAAAACAGTAAAAAGAAATTATACAATGACGGATACAACCCCGACCCGGTTGTGCGGCCATACAAATAATATTACATCAATTTACATATTACAAGAATTGAATGAATAAGAAAACTCACATCTCACAACCCCCCGGCTATTCATCCACGACAATCCAACGAATTCATATACACAAACCATCAACATTACAGATCACAGATATGTATAACCCCCACTAATCGACGTAAAGCGATTAGCGGACGTTCAATACATACATCACATCACAGATATAACCCATTAGCCAAAGTGTAAAGAAATTCGATCAAAATACGGATTTGTGACCACCCCAAAAACTAACTTGTTCTCTCGAAAATCTGGGTGGAAACAAACTATATTAAAAATCCCAAAACCTCAAAAGAAGAACACTGCACCAAACTCGGTCCACGGCCGAGTCAACTCGGCCGCGGATCCACGGCAAGAAGCATGTTCTTGCCGCGGAACCGCGGCGCTTTGACCGGTTCACTGGATCGTTTTTGGTGTGTTTCTTAACAAAACCCTGAGCCGATTTTTGAAGCATGATTTATTATTTTTAAAGCAGAAATAAAAATCGACAGAAACTTAGGGTTTTGAAAAATAGTTTTGCGATTTTTTCCGATCGAAGTTCTAGATACTTTGCTAACTAGTTAGTTTGTGTTTAGCTAGGCTCTGATACCACTGTAAGTCCATGTTTCCCACCCCGGTGCTTGGGGGAGGCGGAAACGTTATGAAAAATCTGATTTTTACAGCACTAGGCAACATGGACTAACCAAAGGAGGGATCTTTGCTAAACAAAACTAACTACAAAGCTAAAGAGAGTTAGCTACTCGGAAAGTGGGTTATACCTAGGTCTTCAAGTCCTTCTCTTCTTGCTCCTTGGAGTGAAAGAACGGGTTCTCCTTGTCGCCTTCTCTTGCCGAAGAAAGATCCACCCGAGGTCTTCAACCTTTGGCTCCAACCTCAAACTAGAAGTAACTAAGGTGCTTGGTGTGCTAGACCTGGGACCTTAGAAAGAGTAGAGAGTGTTTTTGAAGGGATTATCTCAAGCTCAAATGGTTCTCAACTCATGAGAGGGGAGAGCTAGAGAGAGAAGAAGAGGAGGAGAGAGAATGAAAATGAACAAGTGAGAAGAATAAATCAACCCTTCTCACATATATGTGATTTATGAAAAATAGATAATTAGCTAAGATAATTGTCATGGTTAATCAAGAAATGACCAATATCATTTCACATTAAATGCTTTTGCAAGGATCAAAGAGCATCTTTCATATGGAATGATGATGGTCAACTTGTCAACCTAGGTCAACAAGTCAAGTATAGTCAAATGGTCAACAACCCTAACCATGCACAATTATAATTAACTAATATTAATAAATCATAATTCACACATAAACATTAAGGTTAAGAAAATGACAATGGTCATCAACCCTAATCAAATTCCTCTGCCTCTGTCTCAGTCAACTGTGCATACACACCCGTATCCGTGTTCCGAGGAACAGGAATACAATGAGTTAAAACCAATCCCAAATCATATACTAGGATCCGGCTTAAACCAAAGCCCGCTAGTATAAGCTGTCCGGACACCAAACGTGGACAAGTGGGCGGATGTGAAAGAACCCTGTCGCAAAACCTTGCGACCTCTACTCATTTTGCCTAAAGGCGAATAACCCTATGTGTGGTACTCTAAAGACTCGACACTACGCTAGCAGTGGGTTTAACCACAGACCGCAAGCGGCACTAGCTTTATGTAAAGGTCCCCAGGTAGATGCCGATAAGAAGACTGACGAGGTAAACCCATCTGAACTCCTACTGAGCCTGTATGTGACAGTCTCCGTACAGTCCGGTCTGTTCGTCTAAGAACATCGCATGGCGGGCCTAGGGGGGCGGTAAACGTCAGTCCCCTACTAGCGGTACAAGTCGTGCCGGAGTGTAGCCCAGAACAACTGAGATAACACTGGAAACCTACCAGTCTATCTCGCTTGCCCTGGCAAGGGACTTTGTGTGATGGCTCTCCTAGACACAGCGCGATATCAACCCCCAATACCGGGAGAGACGAATCCTGTCTAACCGTCACTGCCTCCAAGTGCTTCGGGACTGCACCCAAAAACTACCTGTTTGCACGACTCCTTTGAGCCGTGGTAGGGTAGTAATCAATGTACAGTGGGAACACACTCGAGGCGAAGTGATAGTGTCAAGTCAACGGACTAAGCTGTACTCATGTCACCTGGGAACTGATAACTGACGATAGGTATAATACCAACCAACAGTTCCAGACGAGTCCTGCCCAATGTACTCGAAACCTAACGAGCACCCGCATACTATCTCAAGTACGATGTACTGACGGCTGTGGGACAGACCTTCTCCCAAGCTGGGATAAGAAGCGTATACGCTAGTCTACTCCGGAGTATCGATGCCCTGTCTCGATAGTCCTGCGACTAGGGACCTGCATAAGGATGTGCTTATGGATTACCTAGCCCCCACGAGTGTGACTGCCATCACAACGCTGGTAATCAAGCAAAGATCCTAAGGGTTCCACTAATGTGTAAAGGCGATATGCTAAAAGAAACACATGCACACATTAAAGCAGAAACAAACCAAGTAGCATACTACCATTTTGAGCAAGAATGTCAATACAAGGTGAATATCCCAAGCTTCCATCAAGTAATATACAATACAGTATGATACAGTAATGGCCACTAGGGCATATACACTAACAGATGGCTCCCACTGTTTCTCGAATTCCTCCTCAAACCAAAAAGGAAGAACTAGTCAGGACTATTCTCACTGTACAATACTTGGTTAACCGTTCAGCCAGGCTGGTGTCGATACTTCGAGGGAGGTTTTCCAACGTATTCGCGAAGTTCCTTAATTAAATTACCTCTTTTCTCTATAGGAGTAACCCCGCTGACACCTTTCTCGGCACCTACTTGGTTTATAGCATTGATCGTTAAGTGACGAATCTCCTGATGAGTAGCATATAATCACAGTAGGATCGGGATCCAAATATCATCGTATGATAATGCTGAAGGAATCCTACCAACATTCATCAAACTCCAAATGGTATGCATCTCTTTGCAAATTTCAGTTTCTTTAGAAATTCCCGATTAAATTTTTGCCCCATGCTTTTATGACCTTGGCTTTGGTCAAAATGTCATAAGTCACATGTCAAGTTCTACCCATCATTATCTTGTTAATTTGAACCCATCCGTACAAACCCCTGACTTTGGTCAAATGATAATACGACTGTCCCAAACTAACTCATCTATCTATGCAACAAATGAATACCCAGCAGCTACCAAACACTATGCCTTGACTTTGGCCAAAATGCATAGCTTGAATACTACTGAATACCCAAATGAAATGACGGAGGGCTACGAATGGTTTGGCGAAACCGTGAACGTAGTGAACTTGATATGACCGAAGGAACCTGATAGCTTCTAAAAGGAGTGGTTAAAGCTCCGCAATTAAAAATATCCTCTGTTTTAAAATAACCGAGTGGTTTCTTTTAAATTGTTCCAACGATTCAACTTTGGTTTATTTTCTTTGCATTAATAATAATGCGTCCCATCATTAACCTATCATTGCAGAAAAAAACGAAAATACAACGTCCTCTTATGCCATCCGCATTCGCCACTGGGTCCCGTCATCACCCGTTAGGTTACTTAACTAACGACAGAGCAGGGGCTGGGCTAGCGCGGGTGTAAAACATAAGTGACTTCTAAATAGCTATCATTTATAGATATTGTACATTCGTCTGACGCAATAATAGGCATTCCAGATCACAGATGAATATTATTGGATATACTAGCAATCCGCGTTTCTTTTGAGCCTGCAACGAAAGACAGATTACACAGTTGTGATGAATAGCCATTACCCCACCCTAGACCCCTACGGGTACGGAAAACTACCCGCCAAGTACCCGATGTGAAGCGGTCTCCCTCAACAATGTGAGTAGGCCACTAAACACTTCAAAGTACCCGGTAGTTTGTCCCCCCCACCTTGGGTCTATCCTAGGAGCAAAAACAGTAAAATGAAATAATACAACGGTGGCTACAACCGCAACCTGGATGTGCCCCGCAAAATAATATTACAACATATTACAATTACATCGAATGAATGAATATAATAACCCATCTCAAACCCCGGCTAATCATCACAACAATCCAATCAAGTTCATAATCACAAACAGTAAAAACATTACAGAAATGTGCAACCCCCTGCCAACCGACATACTAGCAATTAGGGAAGGTTTACGAACACATTAAACAGTTCATAGATATAATCTAATTAGCAAACATCATATAATTTTGATCGAGCAAACACTTTAGATTCTACTCCAAAACTTCTCTGTGCACCTGAGACTTGAGCAGAAAATAAACATTCCAGAAAAGACAAAAAACATCACAGAAGAGTTCTGGGAAAATTTGGGGTGAATCGGCTTTAACTCGGCCGCGGATCCGCGGCGGATCGGTGGGATCGGCCGTGGTTCCGCGGCTGTTTGGCCGATTCATGCACCCAATTTTTTCCAGATTTCTTGTATTTCCCTGCTTGTATTCTTAGAGGCCCCTAAAAAATTTTTAGACCTCAATTTAAATTCGACAGAAACTATGTTATTTCGATATTTTTTCCGGTTCGTTTTGCGTTCGAAATTCTTACAACTTTGCTAATAAGTTAATTATTGTTTAGCGAGGCTCTGATACCACTATAAGTTGATGTACAAACACCCTACGAGTTGCGGGAAGGCGGAAATATGAAAAACAATCTTGTTCTTTTAGTTAACATCGACTAACCAAAAAATCTTTGCTAAACAATAACTAACATATACATAGGAGTTGTTAACTACTATGAGAAGTGATTATACCTAGTGAAACAAGTCCTTCGTCTTTTCGTTATCAACCTCCTCCTCGGCCTCCTCTACGTAATAGACGATCCACCCGAGAGCTTCTATTCCAAGCTTCACCTCTAATCTTAAGGAAACTAGGTTTCTTTAGTTGCTAATCAAAGGCACCTAGGTGATATAGAGTGAGGTTATGGATTAATTAGTCTATCTAATCCTTGATCTCAACACATAAGAGGGGAGGATTAGGGTTTGAAGAGAGAGAGCTTGAGGAGAGAGAAGGTGAGCAAAAGAATGATAATGAGATAATGATCTCTCTTGAATATATGAAGCATAATGATTTATCAAAATAAAATAAATAAAATGATTAATCATCATGCTTCATTTATTCATATGAGTGATTCATCTACATGAATCATTAACCATTAATGATGCATTAATGACATGGATGAATCACACAAATAAGTCATTAAATCATTTAATGCTTATGCCACATAAACCCCCAAGTCATCATCCTTCTTGAAGCTTCCCGCCAAATTACGAGAACGCCCCTCCTATCCGTGAAAACACGAAAAAACTTTAGACTGTATAAATCCAATAATCCGATACTAGAATCCGACTTAAACCAAAGCCGGCTAGTAAAAACTGTCCGAACGTCGTACGTGCGTAAACACACATATGCGTCCGAACCCTTGTCGTAAAACCATACGACCTCTATATCGTTTTGCCTGGAGCAGGGAAACTCTCTATGTGGGACTCTAAAGATTCGACTACTACGCTGGCAGTGGGTTTAACCACAGACCGCAAGCGGCACTAGCTGTACGTAACGGTCCCCAGGTAGATGTCGATAAGAAGGCCGATGAGGAAACCCATCCGAACTCCTACTGAGCCTGATGTGACAATCACCGTACAGTCCAGTCTGTTCGTCTAAGACAATCGCATATCGGGCCTAGAGGCGGCAAGCGTCAGTCCCCAAATAGCGGTATAAGTCATGTCGGAGTAAAGCCCATTACACCTTGAGAAACTACTGGAACCTACCAGTAAATCTCGCTTGCCCTGGCCAGGGACTTTGCGTAATGGCTCTCTGACACAGCGCGATATCAACTCCCAATACCGGGAGAGACGAATCCTGTCTAACCGCCACTGCCTCCAAGTGCTCGGGACTGCACCCAACTGCTACCTGTTTGCACGACTCCTTTGAGCCGTGGTAGGGTAGCAATCTAAGAACAGTAGGACACACTCGAGGCGAAGTAGCAGTGTCAAGTCTGCGGACTATGCTGTACTCATGTCACCTGGGAACTGTTAACTGACGACGGGTACAATACCAACCAACAGTTCCCCGCGAGTCATGTCCGGTGTAACCGTAACCTAACGAGCACCTGTATACTATCTCCAGTATGATGTACTGACGGCTGTGGGACAGACCATCTCCCCAACTGTGATGAGAAGCGTACACACTAGTCTACTCCGGAGTATTGATGCCCTGTCTCGATAATCCTACGACTAGGGACCTGGAAAAGGATGTGCTTGTAGACTACACAGCCCCTACTAGTGTGACCTCCATCACAACGCTGGTAGTCAAGCAAGATCCTAAGGGCTCTATCAATACGTATACTCACATATTAAGATAGATAAAACCAAGTAGCATACTACCATGTTTAGCAAGACTGTTATATAACTGTGAATATCCCAAGCATCCATTAAGTAATATACAAGCTAGTATGATACAATAATGGCCCCTAGGGCATATACACTAACACCTATTTCAAAAACTAACGAATCGAGAGCATTTTAAAGACAGGCAAAGGAATTCTACGGATATTTTTAAAAGACGCATCTTTTCTCAAAAACACCGTAGCCCTTAATTTCCTAAAAACCTCGATTCGTCTTCTTTCAAATGGCAAAACAGTATGACATAGATACATTGATGTAGATACTGCACTGTTGTGTTTATTATTATTCATTTGCCGCATATTCTTGCTTTTCGCATCGCATTTCATGTTGAAGTATGTTTATTGTTCTATTAAAACCATGCTGTCAGGACACCAGCACCATTATCGGTGATGCGTATGTTCCACGTACACCTGCTTGCCGGCTTACACACTTCATCATCGATAATTGCCATGTCACTACACTGTAGGACTGTTGCATCAGGATATGATCCCTTGCGTGGCATACTTGTGTACTTACATATTGCACACCCATACTTGTGCACATACGTATTGTATATTCATACTTGTGTACTCACATATTGTATATTCATACTTGTGTACTTACATATTGTACACCCATACTTGTGCACATACCTATTGTACATTCATACTTATGTACTCACATATTTTATACCCATACTTGTGTACTTATATATTGTACACCCATTCTTGCATGGATACGTATTTGCACGTACATAGATGATTCTGGCTTGATTTGGAGGTTTGGGAACCGCGAGATACTTTTCAAAACTGATTCATTTTAAAAGAGCGGTTCCCCTCAATATGTGCATATTACTCTTCCATGTTGCATGACACACAGATATGCTTACATTTCTGTTACATGTCTCATACATCATGCTTTATGATTATACGCATTGAGATATGTTGTTTCCATGATATTTCTGCATTTGGGAACCGTGGTCATTTCAAAATAAAGTATGTATTGTTTTAAAAACCCAGTTACCCTTGATATGATATTTCAGTGCGTCAACCATGTGTTTTCTCGGTTCTGAGAGTGGCATGTGAAACCTGATTCGAGGAGCGGTAGGCACCATCTGCAGGTACATGGTGGACCCGGTGAGGTACCCCGGGCAAGAAGACTCGTATATGTTAGACGGTGAGCCTGGCAGGGGAGTACTACCTACCGGTGATTGTATTTGTGCTCGGCGGATATCTGGAGGATACCGACCGGAGTTGAGAGATGAGACAGGCCGATCCGGACCGACGGAGCCCGTGGGCCGATCCGGACTGACGGAGCCCTATATATATATATATAATATATATATATATATATATATAAGGATTTACGTGCCGATGCTGGGCACAGGTTTCATGATGTTTTCGAGTGTCGATGTTAGACACTCAGGATCCATGATTTTGATATGTCGCGAGCGACACATGTTGATTTACATCCTCATACTTCCATGCATATGCTTTATGATATTTACATGCATGATGCTTATTGTCTTTGGGAGACACGTGGACGAGATCCACATACATACAGACATTAATTACGTAGTTGGATGATTTCCACATACTTATGGACTGCATGATATAGTGACATTGATTCATGTTGATTACATTGACCTTACCTCATATTTATGATATGTCGTTACCTGAGGCACGGACACGACCACATAGGATTACACTTATGTATAGATGTTTACTCTGGCCACCTTTTCATGCTTCAGACTTATTCATTTGAGGTTTATATATATATATATATATATATATATATTTGATCGTATTGACCTAGGATTGTGTCATACATATGATTTCTGCTCTGCGATGTTTTCTATTCACGAGTTGGCAACCCACCCCCATTGTGCCACAGTTCTTGCAGGTTTTGCCATACAGGCTTCATTGCGGCTTTCTGGCATACTGCTTCCCTTACGGGTGATTTGCTTTGGTAGGTGGGTTCTTTTTCATGAGAACCACAATTGTATATGTATTATTCAGTTGTATCTAGTAATTCCATCAACCAAACATGTATATTGTTTCAGACTTAGAAAACCAGTTGTGTATTATTTCGACCTTAGACTCACGCGATGTAGTATTATGGTTTTCTTGATATTTTGAGTTTCTTTTGAGTTTTGATCCTCGCCTTCGGTGTTGTATATTACTGTTTACGTGGTTGTGGCCGTCGATTGACGAAGAGCTAGCTCCCGCTTGGGGATGCCTTTTATCATTGTATATATGCTTTTATCATGTTGTACCCCGTTCGGGGCCAGTATTTACAAAGGAAACTCTGCCGAAATTTTCAGAAAAGACTAGAGATTTTAAAAATGCATATTCGGCTTACTTACTTAAAAACCTTGTTTTAAAACATGTTTTCTTTACTTCTTAAAAACTAGTTTTCCTTCATTTACTATTTAAAATGGTTTTAGATTTCTGGGCTTTTGGCTTACTTGAATTAGATGAGGTCCTATAAACTTCATATGATTCAAGGGCCAATCACGTACTAATTCGGGTCGTGACAAAGTTGATATCAAAGTGCTAGGTTAACCTTGGTTCGAGTCTAAGTTTGACTATGCGGAGCCTAGAGCATTTATATATATACGGAACTTAGGCTTGACCTTACGGAACTTAGACTTAGTCGAGGGGGTATTAGACCCGAACCTTCGTCGCGTAGGATGACCCTTGGTTGATGGAGTAGGTAGCTTGAGTAGAGTGACGTACCGTACGTATGTTCCGCGGCATACTTACGATACGCTACTCCGCTTAAGAAACCTTAGGATGTACATTTCCTTGCACAGTATTATATTCATTCCTATGATCTATCCTCATCGATGTTGGTTATGATTTCGCTGCTGCGACTGCACGTGCAGAGAGAGAGCCACGGCTAGAGTTGGGTCAGCTAGAGTTGCGTCATCACGAGCTCTTCATGGACGAGGACTGACCAGGGCGTGATTCCAGAGACGTACGATTGCATAGAGGCTTCGTTTATTATGTTTCGCGCCATGAGTGTTTGACGGATCACTTTTACGAGATTTCCCGGATGTGCAGATCGGCACCAGAGGATCAGGCTATTGCTAGAGGCCAGACGAATGTGATGACCATCGATGTATCGCTTATTCATGATGATTGAGGCGATGTTCAGCGTACAGACAAATGAGCCAGTTGTTGCTGTAAATGACGAGATATTGCCCAAATGTTGGAGCTACTGCAGCATGAGTATATACTTAAAGATGATGGAAGGTCGCTGGTCACCCAAGGAGGAAGGACTAGACATGTGGTTCGTTCGCTTACCCCGATGCGAGGTCATCAGATAGATTGATTCCAGCTAGAGACGACTTCACAAAGATTCGTTGAGAGTCGATAGAGACGATCGAATGTCAGGAACCCATTTCCAAGTTTTAAGTATTCGGAAGACAATGCAAGTAACGCTACGGACCCTCTAGAAGAATGAAACCCTAACTCGACGTAATGACCATGGAACGCCTTCAAACCTTAGGGTTTGTGGCAGTTTAGCGGTGCCATTTGTGAGGCTTGGGTTTGCCCTTCTACGGTAGGTCCACAGGTGCCGTGGTATGTACTGGAATATTATTAAACTGTACTCAAGATGTTGATATCTTGGGGGATTATGAGGTTTTGACAAATCGATCGGATGGTTCGACATCATTCGGATATCATGTGATGGGATACATTGCTTGGGAGACTACAGATACGAGTATAGCTGTTGGAGCGCAGTCCATGCAGCCACGAGAAGACGAGTCCGAATCAGTCGACATTGGAACAGAGTGAAGTAAAGAGTTTGCACGAGATTTCGACGATATGACGTTCCACTCCGCTGACATCAGTGATGCGATACGCATGCAAAGGCGTTGATTATGGATATACCTTCCAGAAGGAGTCGTGATGAGTATGCAGCCGTTCCGGAACAAGAAACAGATATCGTGAAGGATGGTAACTTCCGAGCAATTCGGAAGAAACGAGATTTGAGAGAGACCTCGACAGGACCTTTCAGGAATACTATACGAGAAGACTTGGACCTAGGAGTGGTCATATTGCGCACACCCTGCAGGCCAGAGTTCGGCATCGTCGACGAGATAGTTGACCAGGTTCGGATAAAGGACCTCAACCAGATGCGTTGTAAATTGATCAAGAACGGACGGGTTTGGAGTATATCTCCGCAGGTTGGGACGAGTTCCTGAGGACGTGTTCGGCTAAATATCTTCTACAGAGGGATGAAGTTACCGAGTTTGTGATTTGGAGTCCGTATGAGAGACTTCAGATTGACCATAGCCGAAACCATTTGCAGTGCGCAGATAGAGACGTGACGTCGAAGTGGACGATGATACAGACAAGTGGAACAAGAGGTTCGTATGAGATGCTGACGAGCTGTTGTTACTCCCCGTTAAGATTAAAGGTTGGATATGCCCACAGAGGCGTTGGGATGCGACCAGTTTCCGAGGAAATGCGGTGCTGAGGACGCAGATGTCCAGAGAGCGAGAAAAGATTATGCAAGAGTACCATCCTCCGAACAGTTCGCCATAGGAGAATCGGAATAGACCTTGAGTAGGATTCCTTCCAGGACACTTCTGCGATAAGATTTGCACCGGGATCAGATATGTGATATGTATTCAGAAGATCAGAGGTCGGCGCCAGTGACGTGCTGCTTTATGAGTGGTCGTGAGGATTGACCGAAAGATGACCAGAGAAGTGCCAGGACAGAATCGTCTCCGTTAGCACACCTTACAGGGCCGATGAGCCGATGGATCGTGAGATTGGTAATCCACGGAGAAGATGAGGGCCCAGAGACAGAGGACGCCACACCGTGAGCAGGAGGTAAGTAGATATCTTGCTCTACTAGCATTGGATGCACCGACACCTTCCCGATTTGGAAGGAGGATATATCGACGACGATATTTATGATTTGTGATATGGTGATTTGATTATCACGTATCCGTCACTGTGGATTTCGGTATTTTGGGCGGTCTATTCGCATGATTTAGTCTTGATGACCGAGTTCCATGATATTTGTTTTCGTGCACCATGGTCGCACCTACTGGGTATTCATATTTGTGAACAGTTATTGCACCTGATATCATTTTTGTGCCTTGGTTGCTCATACTTATGACTTCATGGATTTTATACCGTTAGGTTGATTTTGTGCACGTGGTATGCACTAGATTTGGCTTTTTGCACTCGGTATAGCTTATATGTGCTTGTAGTGCATTGATATGTGTTTTGTGCACGCAGTTGCACACGTTTATGATTTTTACACCTTGGTATACTTGGTGTTGCTATTTACGCATTTGAGTTATTGTTTAGGTTTTGTGCACAGAATGCACTGTATTTGTATTTCTTGCACAAGATGCACCAGTTTTATATTTCATGCGTTTGTCACACCAGATTTATGTTTCGTGCGTTTATCGCACCAGATTTATATTTCGTGCATTTGTTGCACCGGATTTATATTTCGTGCGTTTGTTGCACCTGACTTCGGTTCGATGTCATTCGATATGTTGATTTTGATTTCATGCCTATGTTATGCATGTGATTTGGCGTATGCTTTCGGCATAGTTTTCATACACTTTTAGTGTTTTGATTTGATTTATGCACGCTGATGCACATGGTTGTGAGATTATATACCGCGGTATACCTGATTTGTATTGAGCTTTATTGTATACCGTCGATTTCGATTCTGATATTGATGTTGATTTCGTGCACTCTGTGCACTTCTTTTGGATTCTTGCGCATGATCGACACTTGATATTGGATTTTGTGATTTCGTGCATGTTGGATGCATATGATTTAGATTTTATTCGTGCATGATGGATGCACCCGATTTAGATATTCGCGCGTGTTGAGCGCACGTTTTGAGATGCGATTTTGGCGCACACCAGATGCACTAAATCGAGATTCTTCGTGGATATCAGATGCACCTGATTTTGCTGTCAGGCACACACGTTGCCTATGACAGATGTTTCGTGCACACCCGTTGCACCTAGATGTTGTTTCTGTGCACATGTATGGCACATATATGGATTTTGATTTCCGTGCGCACCAGACGCACAGGGTATTCTTATATACATTTTTGGGATTGATTCCTTATGGGACAGTACGTTTTTATGGCATTGCTATTTGTTTTGTACTGAGCAGGACTAGTCAGAGAACAGTACCTGGATATATTTTGCATGCATTGATAGTTATCGAAAGGATTTCTAAAAAAAAAAGCGAGCTATAGTCTCGATATATACCTACGTGTCTAATATGACACGACACGTTTAAAACAAGGAAACCCTTCTAAATTGTTTTCAAAACGGCGGAACGTACATATTAAACAAAAGATATATATATATATGGTTATTTTCTTACAATAGACGTCTGCCACTATGCAGTTTTATGCGCATCGCATAACGACTTGAAAAGGTTTGACATGCATTTCCTTTAGTTATTTACATGTATGGATTTGATGCCTACATGTATAATTTTGATGTATATCATATTGGTTTTGTTTTGGATTTGACATTTGTGTCTTTACCATGACTTCGATGATTCCGGGATGCTTGACGGTGTTTTGATTTTGAGTTATCTGCTCATTTTTCATGCGCATGTATTGCGCTATGATGCGTTTTATATATTGATGATTTCGGAGCCCCGACGACTTGGACTTCTTATTGAAATGTTTTAAAATTTAGGGGTTTAAAATTTAAATTCGGGGACCGAATTTCTTTAAGGGGGGAAGATTGTAACATTTAAAAAATAATAATAAAATATTATTTTTTGGGAAATTTTTATAATTTAATAAAAAAATATTGAAGATTTTAACAAGGCGGTATAATTAAATACCGATAAATTTATGAAAAATTTGGGAAATTATACAAATTACTTAAAAGAGGGTGTTTTATATGAATTATGCAAATTTTAAGTTTTTATGATTAATTATATTATAATTTAGTGCTAATCGCAATTAAAAATCGCTAATCGGGTTTTAAGCTTGATTCGTGCAAAACATGCACCATGTCTTTTTACACTTGTTACATTTTTCCTACATGATTTAGGGTGCATGGCTTTTGTTTTGGGGTTAGTATTGATGAGAGAAGGAAAATAGAAAAGAAAAAGGAAAAGAATAAAGAATTAAGAATTAGTAAGAGAGAGAAAGAGTGGGTGAGGGGTCAACCCATGTCTTGATCCATTCCCTCATTATTTCTTTCACTCATTCCTCTCCCCTCTCTTCATCTTGCTGCTGCTGCTTCCCCTCTCCTTCTCCTCCATCTTCAACCCCCAAAACTCCATGAAAAACACCTCAAAACCCAAGTCCCATTTCATTAAAAAGATGCATGAGCTCACTAGCTACCCTATGGACCAAGAAAAATCAAATTTTGGATACTTGGGGCAACTCAAGAATTTTCTTGAGTTGCCAAATGAGATATTTTCTGAACCTTTAGCTTAGTATTTCCTTTACTTTTACCCCCATGTTAACTTTAAACCGATATTGTGAGGTTTAGTGAAGGTAGGAAAATTCTAGTTAAGGGTTTTGAAATTATTGAGTGGTAGTATGGAAATGAGCTCAGTAGAGGCCATAAAAACCCCATAGTGCTAGAATTCAGACCTAAACCAGAGAGTAAAACCTCGGTTTACGGATTTAGAAACTCGGTATCGGAAAATTATGGATTCTGTGGATGTTAAATGAAATCTGCTAACACTCGGGTTACCAGAAAATTATTTTGCAAGGACAGTGATACATGCAGGTGATTTAGAACATACCCTAAAGACCACAGCCCCTGATTCCATTCCTTGGCCGCAGAATTATTCCCTCTGGCCGCAATTTGTGGCTAGACCTGGGCCATTTGGGCTCGTTCTTGTTCTGTGGTCCCCTCATCAGTAAAATAGACCCTTGGCATATGCAAAATTGACCAATTTGACCTAGGGTAAAATCTCGGACCTTTTTCCTAAGTTGATGTTTTGATTCGGGGTTTTGTTTTGCGTATTTTGAATTCTGGATTCTCGTATTTGTGTTTCACCTCGATCACTTAACGTTTGTACGACGATATCGAGGGTTGTTTGATGGTTTTGAAAGCGTAGTCCATAGGTTACAACCTATAGGCCTTGGCGTGTCGTTTTGGTTTTCCCGATGTAATTTTAATATGCATTTGCGATTGTGTTATCTTGTAGGTACCTTCACCTGAGCTTCATATGATGAAGAAGATGAAGGCGACATCGACACCGACACGCAGGATGCGGGTGAGTAGATTATATCTACGGGGGAAGTCGGGTGGATGGCGTATAGCACCCCCGCAGTTCGATGTTTAGTATACTATATATATATCTATGATAGCGTTATGTGTGGCTTGGATATTCTAGATGTGATTAGGTGTACTATGGATAGATTAGGGTTTAGAAGTAAACTAGTATAGTTTCCTAGTTGCGAACCCTAGAATAGGTTTACACCCACACGCACACACATGCTTATTTGTTATACTTATACATGGATGATGATGATAGAGTATGATATTTGGAGATGAGTCGATGAGATCGGGCATAGTGCCATGAGATCGGTGATATGATATGGTTCGTATTTGGGATACGACATGAGATTTTAGCGGGCCTTTAGGCGTGTTTTCATACACACACATATATCCATATAGATGGTATCAGTTGTACTAGACGAGATCAGTATCCCAGATCATGAGATATGATGAAAAGGATACCGGATAATTAATGAGATGAATGTGATATTGACCCGTACCCAAATTTGGGATGACGTACGATGATTTACCGTACGAGCTTTATTTGATGATAGATCCGCACTCATGACTCGAGGATGTCATATGATATTGTATCGTACGCGGTACCTTTGAGGCGGGATCACCGACTATTATATATATATATACATATATATCGACTCAGAATTTGGTGGTTTCCATACCCCTCCCGATTGAATTGTTAGTTAGATCTGTAGTGTGCATAGTAGATGTTAGACTAGACCCGAGTCATACCTATTTCAAAAACTAATGAATCGGGAGCATTTTAAAGACAGGTAAAGGAATTATACGGATATTTTCAAAAGACGCATCTTTTCTCAAAAACACCGTAGCTCTTATTTTCCTAAAAACCCTAATTCATCTTCTTTCAAATGGCAAAACAGTATGACATAGATACATTGATGTAGATACTGCACTATTGTGTTTATTATTATTCATTTGCCGCATATTCTTGCTTTTCGCATCACATTGCATGTTGAAGTATGTTTATTGTTATATTAAAACCATGTTGTTAGGACACCAGCACCATTATCGATGATGCGTATGTTCCACGTACACCTGCTGCCGGCTCACACACTTCATCATCGATAATTGCCATGTCACTACACTGTAGGACTGTTGCATCAGGATACGATCCCTTGCGTGACATACTTGTGTACTTACATATTGCACACCTATACTTGTGCACATACTTATTATATATTCAAACTTGTGTACTCACATATTGTATATTCATACTTGTGTACTTACATATCGTAAACCCATACTTGTGCACATACTGTTGGACATTCATACTTGTGTACTCACATATTGTATACTCATACTTGTGTACTTACATATTGTACACCCATTCTTGCATGCATACGTATTTGCACGTACATAGATGATTCTGGCTTGATTTGGAGGTTTGGGAACCGCGAGATACTTTTAAAAACTGATTCATTTTAAAAGAGCGGTTCCCCTCAATATGTGCATATTACTATTCCATGTTGCATGACATACTGATATGCTTACATTTCTTCTACATGTCGCATACATCATGCATTATGATTATACGCATTGAGATATGTTCTTTCCATGATATTTCTGGATTTGGGAACCGTGGTCATTTCAAAATAAAGTATGTATTGTTTTAAAAACCCGGTTACCCTTGATATGATATTTCAGTGCGTCCACCATGTGTTTTCTCGGTTCTGTGAGTGGCATGTGAAACCCGATTCGAGGAGCGGTAGGCACCGTCTGCGAGTACGTGGTGGACCCGGTGAGGTATCCCTAGGCAAGAAGACTCGTATATGTTAAACGGTGAGCCTGGCAAGGGAGTACTACCTACCGGTGATTGTATTTGAGCTCGGCGGATATCTGGAGGATACCGACCGGAGTTGAGAGATGAGACGGGTCGATCCAGACTGACAGAGCCCGTGGGCCGATCCGGACTGACGGAGCCCTATATATATATGAGGATTTACGTGCCGATGCTAGGCATAGGTTTCATAATGTTTTCGTGTGTCGATGCTAGACACTCAGGTTCCATGATTTTGATATGTCGCGAGCGACACATGTTGATTTACATCCTCATACTTCCATGCATATGCTTTATGATATTTACATGCATGATGTTTATTGTCTTTAGGAGACACGTGGACGAGATCCACATACATACAGACATTAATTACATAGTTGGATGATATCCACAAACTTATGGACTGCATGATATAGTGACATTGCTTCATGTTTATTACATTGACCTTACCTCATATTTATGATATGTCGTTACCTGAGGCACTGACACTACCACATGGGATTACACTTATGTATAGATATTTACCCTGGCCACCTTTTCATGCTTCAGACTTATTCATTTGAGTTTTATATATATATTTGATCGTATTGACCAAGGATTGTGTCATACATATGATTTTTGCTCTGCGATGTTTTCTATTCACGAGTTAGCAACTCACCGCCGTTGTGCCACAGTTCTTGCAGGTTTTGCCGTACAGGTTTCCATTGCGGCTTTCTGGCACACTGCTTCCCTTTCGGGTGATTTGCTTTGGTAGGTGGGTTCTTTTGCATCAGAACCACCATTGTATATGTATTATTCAGTTGTATCTAGTAATTTCATCAACCAAACTTGTATATTGTTTCAGACATAGAAAACCAGTTGTGTATTATTTCGACCTTAGAGTCGCGCGATGTAGTATTATGGTTTTCTTGATATTTTGAGTTTCTTTTGAGTTTTGATCCTCGCCCTTCGGCGTTGTATATTACTGTTTGCGTGGGTGTGACCGTCGATTGACGAAGTGCTAGCTCCCGCTTGGGGATGCCTTTTATCATTGTATATATGCTTTTATCGTGTTGTACCCCGTTCGGGGCCAGTATTTACAAAGGAAACTCTGCCGAAATTTTCAGAAAAGACTAGAGACTTTAAAAATGCATATTTGTCTTACTTACTTAAAAGCCTTGTTTTAAAACATGTTTTCTTTACTTCTTAAAAACTTGTTTTCCTTCATTAACTATTTAAAATGGTTTTAGATTTCTGGCCTTTTGCCTTACTTGAATTATATGAGGTCCTATAGACATCATATGATTCAAGGGCCAGTTACGTGCTGATTCTGGTCGTGACAAGACGAATCCCTGACAGTCGACCACTGTCTCCATGTGGCTCGGGACTGTACCCAACTAAAAGCTGTTTGCACAACTCCTTTGAGCCGTGATAGGGTAGTAATCAAAGTACAGTGGGAACTCACACGAGGCAAATGACGACTTCAGGTCAAAGGACTAACCTGTACTCATGCCACTTGAGAACTTCGATCTGACGATAGGTATAATACCATCTAGAAGTTCTCGATGAGTTCGTCCAGTGTACTCACCTCCGGTGAGCACCTGTTGTAACACCTTAGAATGTGTTTTGTGGCTAATTATATTTTAATGTATGGTTTTTAATAAAAAGTTTACCAAATAGGGTTTTAATTATTTTATCATATTTAATGAATATTTTATTAGATTTTTCCTAGGCTTGCACACACTTGTGCATGTTAACTAGGGTTGTAGTTGGGGTTTAAACCATGATTAGCAACATGGTGAACCAACCATTCCCTAATCTAGTTTAATATTGTATTAGGTGCTTTTGGGTTTTTATTTGTATATGGTTCTTTTCAAAAATAAAATGAATTTGAAAAGTGTTTTTAATTTGGTTTGAATATGTTGACCTTAGTGAGAGAGAGAGAGAGTGTGAGAATGGGCATCATGGCAAAGGCCATGCTTGTATTAAATGAAGAGAGAGGGAGAGGGGCTGACCTCTTGTGCCATCATTCCTTACCTCTCAATTTTCCCTTCTCACTTCACTCTCACTCACTCACACACACACACCTCTACAGCAGCAGCAGAAGCAGCCTCATTAGCAACAGCAGCAGCTCCATCAGCAGCAGAAGCAGCCTCATTAGCAACAGCAGCAGCTCCATCAGCAGCTCATGCAACAGCATCAGCAGCAAGCAGCAACCACAGCAGCAACCACTGCATCAACCACAATAACAACATTAGCAAGAGCAGCAGCAGCAGGAGCTTCAGCAACAACAAGAGAAGCAAGTAGCAGCTGCAGAAGCAAGGCAGCAACACCTGAAGCAAACCACAGCCACAACAGCAGCATCTAGCATTAGCAAACTGCATCAGCATGCACAGTTAGCAGCAGTTGTAGCAGCAAACAGCTCCAGCAGTAGTAGCAAGCTCTCACCTTCTCCTGCTATCTAGGGTTCTACAGGGTATATTTTTGAACCCAATCCCCTAGTTCCTAAGCTTGTGTGTTGATTAGCTTCGATTAGTGTTAATTAGCTAGTTTAGTGCTAGATTATGGTGTTTTTGTGGAAATTGGGATAAGTGAAGTTTGTGTTAGCTAACCTAGCCTATTTTAGTGTTAATAGGGTCACTTGAACTGAGTTTAACCCTGGATTCCACTAAAATACCATAGGGTTTGTGTTTTGTGCTAAATTGGTGTTTTAATACGATATATTGGCAATCTATGATCTGCATTTGACCCGGAGCCTTCAGGGAAAAATTGAGGAAACTGGGGCATGCACACAGGGTCTAGAACACACCACCAGAACACGAGCCCCTCATTCAATTTCCAGGCCGCAGATTTATTGGGTTTGGCCGCAATTTGCGGCCAAGTTGGGGACATGGGTGTTGGGGTCTTGGCTAGGGTTGTCTGCAGTGTTGTCTAGTGTTTTGGCATGTCTAGTTTTGTAAGATTTGACCTGTAGGAAAATCTGGGATCAAATATCATTTTGCGTGTCCGTTGTGTTTGCGCGATACGCGCGATACGTGAGTGGGTTCTGCGATCCAGCGTGTCGCGGCGTGTCATGGTAGTTTTAGACGCGTATACACACGTTTTAGCGTATCGTGCACACACGCGTTTAGTTCGCGACGCGAGTTTCTCGTTTGGGTTCAATATCGCGTTTTGCGGAATATTTGGCTTATATATGATTTCCATGTCTTATTTGCAGGTTTGCAGGCGGGGACTACAGACACTGCTACAGGGGGGAGCTGATGGTAGGATTCACCTAGCATGGAGCGTAGGTGGGTAGATTTAACATCTACAGGGGAATCGCCCGCATGGCGTTATGCGTCTGGGCTAGGATTCAAATACTTGTCGCATATTCTACGTCATTGTTAGAATTGCGCCTTTACCCTATTTACTTAGATATAGTTGTACTATGACTAGTAGCCGTAGGGCACTGCACATATTATTGACGGTTCATGTTGCACGTGCACGGATTGTATGCTACACACAAACCGTCAATAATTGCCATGTCACACACCAACCATTATAGATAATATATTGCTTATCACATATGACAACTAGCTTATCGGTATACCTATAGTGTATCATACCATTAGTGATTGGTACATATACACATTACGATACAGCTACAGGTATACCTTGCTCATGTTTCATTTATACCCAGTGGGGATATCTTACATATTCTACTTATACACAGGGGGGTATACGACTTCAGTTCTTATAGGTAGATACCTATACATTGCTACACCTGTATGTTACACACATATTCAGTTGAAGTTACATATTTACCTTTACTGATGTTACTTAGCTGTACCTTATTGGTTTCGCATACATCTGGTTTCAGCTACATATTCTCATTTATATGCTCGCATTTCAGATATATCGCATATATTTACTCCTGGATTTGCGCATTGTTATTTTGATTTCACATGATGATTTCTGGATTTGGGAACCGCGGGAGTTCATGAAATTTTGCATACATTGAAAAACCCGGTTTCCTTGATATGATATTTGTGCAGCCACCATGAGATTTATCGGTTCTGATTATATACTCCATACGAGATGTGGTTGCCGTATGAGGGTACATGATGGGGCCCGGTATGGTTCCCCTCGGCAAGAAGATCGATGGATGTTGCCGATTGAGCCTGGAGGCAGGCTAGTACCTACCGGTGACAGTACTAATGACTCGGCGGGGATCATGGAGATACCGTTGGGAGTCATGTACGTATGCATACGTCGAAAGGCGAGGGTCAGAGCTAGGCACTCGTGCTTTCGGGATAGCGTATGATACGTGACCAGGATTTCTGTGTCGATGCTTGGCACATGGTTTTCATGATATTTCTTTAACACCTTTGTATATATAACAGGGGATTTAGCCGTTGTTATATATACCCTTACACCAATATTAGTGGAGTGGGACGCTAATATATGTGTATTGACCCCATCATATTTATTTCAGCATATATATAAAAATATTTAGGATGCTAGAATCTTACTTGAGATGTGATTTGGGATATTAGGTGATTCATTGAGATTAGATACATGATACCTATGAGATTGTCGATTTGTACATTCGGGATATAGGAGATTACTCGATATTGTACATTGGGGAGATGTAAGACTTGTATGATATGAGAGCCCAACTTGGGGGCTGATTTTAGGAATTGGGATTTGAGTGTCTTGATGGATTGTGATCCTACCACGATGTCAGGTTTCCGTGGGAACGACATATTTCACTCCATACCTCATACATATTCACTTATGCACGGTTTCATATATTGATAGTACCTGTTAGTGTACCCTTATGATTGCTGCATATCTACTTTCTCATATCCCTATTGCATAGTTATTGCATACTATTATCATGTTATTATTGCTTCACATATTGATTGTACCTGCTAGTGTACTTTCCTTTATTCTGCATTTCACATGACCTGTTATTACTGCAATTGTACATCTTAGATTCATGCTGTACGTACATACCTGCGATTACCTGCATATGTTATCTACTATTCACGAGTTGGCAACTCACCCCGTTGTGCCACAGGTGTTGCAGGGTGTTCCCTAGAGTAGTCGAGGCAGGCTATTCAGCTATTCATCTATCATCTTTTGCTACAGATACCGCATCAGCTCACAGTACTATTTTTCTTAGGTGGGTTGGATGATTATCTGTATTTCATACTGTACATTCGTTGTATCTTGTACTCTCCATATACTAGTATGTTGTTGACTTAGAGACTAGGTGAGGACGTTATTGTATAATATTTGTGGATTTGTTGTCTTTTATATACAGTTTCCTTCCTATTGTCTCTTATTTCTTCGCTACGGTGTCGTATATCTGTGATGTGATTGTTTTTCCGCCTTTGGGCCAGTTTTTACAAAAAGGGATGTTGCCAAAATTTTAAAGAAAGAAGTTGGACTTTTTAAAGAATTTGGGTTGCGATTTCAAATGTTTCAAAAACTTTTATTATCTTTTCCGTATTTTCTTGGTTTAGATTTCTGGGTGTTGGCTTTCTTTTACTGCGTTACGTCTTTAGGCGTTGCGTAGTATTAGGGCCGTCACGTGCCAATTTCGGTTCGTAACAAAGTTGGTATCAGAGCGCTAGGTTTTACCTTTCGGAGTGTAGAATGACCTTAGTATGATGGAGTAGGTAGCTTAAGCAAAGTAACGTAGTGTGTGTATGTCTGCAGCATACTCACGATACGATACTTCGCCTAAAGTGACCTAAGTACAAATTGCTTGAAATTCCTTCCTTGATGATTCATATCCTTGCGATTCGATTTCCTTATTCTTATCAAATCTTATCTCTATTTATAGCCTTGCCGCCGATGACTATGGGGACTCAGAGTGATGCAGCGAGGACCGAGGTCAGAGTTGGCTCGGGTGAGATGAGTACTGACCAGGATGGCACTCTAGTTGCACAGGTGCAGACGGATCAGCCTACGACATATACTATTGATAGGCTTTTGGCAGAGATGCAGGACTTCCGCCAGACGATGAGTTCATTGGTTGATGTCGTTCGGGAGCTACGACAGGAGGTTGTCGCCCCTGTTACTCAGTTGTCACTTACGATCAGCATGCAGCAGTCCGTCACCTACATAGCACCAGTAGTTGCAGCTCCAGTTGACGAGGCACATATTCCAGAGACTCAGATAGTTCCAGGATAGTGGAGGACTCGTACCAGTGTACCAGCCCAGAGACAGAGGTTTGGTTATCGAGACAGATTTCGTGGCCGTCGCGGGAGTAGCAGAGGCTTAGGACGAGGACAGTCGTTCAGCTCTCATCCCCAGGATGGTCAGCAGTCAGCGCGTGGATGTTTTCGATGCGGAAGCCTTTAGCACTTCGTCAGGGATTGTTCCTCAGCACGGCGTCGGGATTGTATTCAGAGAGGCCGTGGACGTGGAAGGTTTGCTCAGAGGGATCGGCCTACCAGAGGAGTTCAGCCAGTTGCGGGTAGAGGGCAGACACAAGAGTTTGCTTCTACTCATCGGGACGGGCAGGCGTCGAATGCAGAGTTTTCAGGTATCCATAATTCTCATGTTCTTTTGGTGTACTCGTTTGCTTTTCACACTTGTACCGTGGTTGGGTAGATTAATCATAGTTTGTGTTAACTTCTGTCAGCGATTATTTTGTTGTGCGATACGTATTTCAGTTGTGTGCCAATCGGATAGGAGATAGAGATTCGTCCGTCGTTTTGATCCTTCTAGAGATGTTGGATTTGACGTTCTCCTGGGCACGGACTGTTTAGCTACGTGCTAGGCGTCTGTGGACTACCGTGAGGAAACAGTCAGGTTTGTTTTCCCGGCAGGTCAGTTCTTGTTGTGCAGGTGGATAGTTGTGCCGCCTCTCACAGCTTGAATTCAGCCTTTTTCGCTAGTCGGCTACTGAGGAGATGTCGTGGATTCTTGGCGTTCTTTCGTGATACCGTAGCCATAGAGGGTTTATTGGACCGGTGTTCCTTTCGTGCGAGTGTTTTTCCGACGTTGTTCTAGATGAGCCGGCGAAGCTTAGGGAGCTTAAGGATCAGCTGCAGAGTTGTTTGTTTGGGGAGTTTTGTGCATCTGAGTGTTTCGCTTTTGGAAGCTCCTATTTTTGTTCGTCAAGGAGAAAGACAGCAGTTTGAGGTTGTGTATCGACGGATCGTTAATTGAACCAGCTTACGGTGCGGATAGGTATCCTTCACCTCGTCGTGACGATTTCTTCGATCAGCTCCACAGTGCGAGAAATTTTCTAAGTTTGTTTGGGATCAGGTCATCATTATTGCGGTTCGGAGTGATGGCATTCCGAAGACTTCCTTTTGCATGCTACGGGCTTTGTGTGTTTTGGTGTGTCATTGGATTCACTGATGCCCTAGCAGCATTCGTAGATATGATGAACCATATTTCTGCAGGCCGTTCCTTGACCAGTTATAGTTGTGTTATTTACGACATTCTGGTCTATCTAATGTGTCTTGAGGAACAGGAGCAACACTTGAGGATTTGTTAGGCAGATACTGGGAGAGCCCCAGCGGTTGCTAGATTCTCGGAGTGTTTCTTCAGACCTGTTTTGTGTTGACTCCTAGGTCTTGTAGTCACGGGAGACGGTTTCGTATGGTTCCGAGGGAGATCGTGGCCGTACAGCATAGGCCCAGACATGTGTGCAGGACGGAGATCCGCAGATTTTTTGGCTTGGCAGGATTTTACCGCCGTTTCGTGCAGGATTGCTAGAGTAGTGCTGCACCGTCGACTGAATTGACCGCAATGGAGGTTTCTTTCTTTGGACTGAGGCAAGTATGCGGAGTTTTCGGCAGTTGAAGATTTTGTTAACAACTGCACCATTTCTTTCTTTGCTTTCTGGTTCGGGCGACCTTGTTGTGTAACTGTAATGTTTCTTGAGTGGGCTCGAGTGTGTACTGAGGTGACACTATAGAGTTATCGCTTTTGCTTTCCTATATTTGGAGGAAGTACGAGAAGGATATTCCATTCATGATCTGGAGATGGCCGCGGTTGTTTTGCGTTGGAGATTTGGAGACACTACTCGTTCGGAAGTCGTGTCAGATTTTCACGGACCACCAGAGCTTAATGTACATCTTCCTGCATCGGATTTTGATTATTGTGATAATCTTCAGCAGATTTACAATTCTTGTGTGATCGTTGAGTACAACTTAAGTTCGTCTCTACGGAGGGGACAGCTTGCTCATGTCCGCGCCCGACCACTTTTCTTAAATTGCTTTCGCGAGACACTGCCCGCCGATGCTCGTTCGTCAGAGATACTTGAGCATACTCGGCTGGGTAATGATTCGGAGCCTTGATTTGTGACAATGATGTACTTAGTTAGGGACGCGTTTGGGTACCTGATATCATCGGGTAGAGACGTGCAATCCTAGAGCAGGCACATCTGTCAACTCTCTATATTCATTCAAGTTCCACCAACATTGACGTGACTTGTGAGATAGTTATGGGTGGACAGGGATGTAAAGAGAAGTTTCATGGTTCGTTTCAAGGTGTTTGTCTTGTTGTGTGCTTGGGTCGAGCATCTGAAGCCGGCTGGAGAGTTGCAACCTTTTACCGTTCCGAAGTAGGAGTGGGAGCAGATCTCCACGAATTTCGTTATGGTTTCTACCCAAGTTTAGTCAGGGTGTGACTCCATTCGGATTCTTGTCGTCCGGTTATACTCAATTTGCTCAGTTGTTTCTTGTTAAGTTGTGTGTTTGTGTTAATTGTTGTCAGCAGCTGGGGATCGTCACTCGCCTTCGTTAGGGTTCTCCTTGGATAGCTACTATCAGGAGACACCCCAATTGGCAACCTTTAGGCTTAGGGGTTAGGTCGTGTCGATCACCAGTCTGTTGTTTTTCTGACTCTGCGTAAGTAGGATTTTGGACCCCAGCTATGTCTAGAGACTTCGGAGATGGTCCAGTTGTGTTAGGTCAGGATGGAAATTGTCCATTGCGAACTGAGGTCTTATGCCGACTGTATTGGTCATAGACTCGAGTTCGCAGGGACATATCATGTATTCCTACGGACTTTTCCGATGAATTGACGTGTTGGATTTTGGGAAGCTTGTCCCAGGATTTTAGGTCCTTTTGAGATCCTATAAGCAAGTTAGTTTCGTTGCCTTTAATTTGGCACTTCCGCCAAGATTATTGAATTTTCACCCCGTATTCCTTGGGATGATAGTTTACAATTACCTTCTTGACCTTTCTCACAAGATCTAGCACCAGACCATTTAGCTTGACGCGATCTTTCGTTCACCAGCAGCCAATGGTATTAATGGCTCGGCAGGTGGAGGAACGTCGGTCAAGGGTCTTGCCATCTGTGAAAGGTTTTTCTTGGACGTAGCCGTATAGTGAGGTAATCACTTGGGAGGCTGCGAGCGAGATTTGAGAGTTGTAATCTTCTCTTTGAAGGTACGCTTAGTATATTTTTAAATTCGGGGACGAAATTATTTTAAGGGGGGGAGATTGTAACACCTTAGAATGTGTTTTGTGGCTAATTTTATTTTAATGTATGGATTTTAATAAAAAGTTTACCAAATAGAGTTTTAATTATTTTATCCTATTTAATGAATATTTTATTAGATTTTTCCTAGGCTTGCACACACTTGTGCATGTTAACTAGGGTTGTAGTTGGGGTTTAAACCATGATTAGCAACATGGTGAACCAACCATTCCCTAATCTAGTTTAATATTGCATTAGGTGCTTTTAGGTTTTTATTTGTATATGGTTATTTTCAAAAATAAAATGAATTTGAAAAGGGATTTTAATTTGGTTTGAATATGTTGACCTTGGTGAGAGTGAGAGAGAGGGTGAGAATGGGCATCATGGAAAAGGCCATGCTTGTATTAAATGAAGAGAGAGGGAGAGGGGTTGACCTCTTGTGCCATCATTCCTTACCTCTCAATTTTCCCTTCTCACTTCACTCTCACTCACTCAAACACACACACACACCTCTACAGCAGCAGCAGAAGCAGCCTCATTAGCAACTGCAGTAGCTCTATCAGCAGCTCATGCAACAGCATCAGCAGCAAGCAACAGCCACAGCATCAACCAAAACAACAACATTAGCAAGAGCAGCAGCAGCAGGAGCTTCAGCAGCAACAAGTGAAGCAAGTAGCAGCTGCAGAAGCAAGGCAGCAGCACCTGAAGCAAACCACAGCCACAACAGCAGCATCTGGCATCAGCAAACTGCATCAGCATGCACAGTTAGCAGTAGCTGTAGCAGCAAACAGCTCCAGCAGTAGTAGCAAGCTCTCACCTCCTCCATACACTTCTTCTCCTGCTCTCTAGGGTTCTACAGGGTATATTTTTGAACCCAATCCCCTAGTTGCTAAGCTTGTGTGTTGATTAGCTTCGATTAGTGTTAATTAGCTCGTTTAGTGCTAGATTATGGTGTTTTTGTGGAAATTGGGATAAGTGAAGTTTGTGTTAGCTAACCTAGCCTATTTTAGTGTTAATAGGGTCACTTGAACTGAGTTTAACCCTGGATTCCACTAAAATACTATAAGGTTTGTGTTTTGTGCTAAATTGGTGTTTTAATATGATATATTGGCAATCTGTGATCTGCTTTTGACCCGGAGCCTTCAGGGCAAAATTGAGGAAACTGGGGCATGCACACTAGGTCTAGAACACACCACCAGAACACGAGCCCCTCATTCAATTTCCAGGCCGTAGATTTATTGGGTTTGGCCGCAATTTGCGGCCAAGTTGGGGACATGCTTGTTGGGGTCTTGGCTAGGGTTGTCTGCAGCGTTGTCTAGTGTTTTGGCATGTCTAGTTTTGTAAGATTTGACCTGTAGGAAAATCTGGGATCAAATATCGTTTTGCATGTCCGTTGTGTTTGCGCGATATGCGCGATACGTGAGTGTGTTCTGCGATCCAGCGTGTCGCGGCGTGTCACGGTAGTTTTAGACGTGTATACACACGTTTTAGCGTATCGTGCACACGCGCGTTTAGTTCGCAACGCGAGTTTCTCGTTTGGGTTCGATATCGCGTTTTGCGGAATATTTGGCTTATATATGATTTCCATGTCTTATTTGCAGGTTTGCATGCGGGGACTACGGACACTGCTACAGGGGGGAGCAGATGGTAGGATTCACCTAGCCTGGAGCGTAGGTGAGTAGATTTAACATCTACGGGGGAATCGCCCGCATGGCGTTATGCGTCTGGGCTAGAATTCAAATACTTGTCGCATATTCTACGTCATTGTTAGAATTACGCCTTTACCCTATTTACTTAGATATAGTTGTACTGTGACTAGTAGCCGTAGGGCACTGCACATATTATTGACGGTTCATGTTGCACGAGCACGGATTGTATGCTACACACACACCGTCAATAATTGCCATGTCACACACCAACCATTATAGATACTATATTTCTTATCACACATGACTTCTAGCTTATCGGTATACCTATAGTGTATCATACCATTAGTGATAGTTACATATACACCTTACGATACATCTACAGGTATACCTTGCTCATGTTTCATTTATAACCACGGGGGATATCTTACATATTCTACTTATACCCAGGTGGTATACGACATCAGTTCTTATAGGTAGATACCTATACATTGCTACACCTGTATGTTACACACATATTCAGTTGTAGTTACATATTTACCTTTACTGATGTTACTTAGCTGTACCTTATTGGTTTCGCATACATCTAGTTTCAGCTACATATTCTCATTTATATGCTCGCATTTCAGATATATCGCATATATTTACTCCTGGATTTGCGCATTGTTATTTTGATTTCACATGAAGATTTCTGGATTTGGGAACCGCGGGAGTTCATGAAATTATGCATACATTGAAAAACCCGGTTTCCTTGATATGATATTTGCGCAGCCGCCATGAGATTTATCGGTTCTGATTATATACTCCATACGAGGTGTGGTTGCCGTATGAGGGTACATGGTGGGGCCCGGTATGGTTCCCCTCGGCAAAAAGATCGATGGATGTTGCCGATTGAGCCTGGAGGCAGGATAGTACCTACCGGTGATAGTACTAATGATCCGCGGGGATCAGGGAGATACCGTTGGGAGTCATGTACGTATGCATACGTCAAAAGGCGAGGGTCAGAGCTAGGCACTCGTGCTTTCGGGATAGCATATGACACGTGACCAGGATTTCTGTGTCGATTCCATGCACATGGTTTTCATGATATTTCTTTAACACCTTTGTATATATAACAAGGGATTTAGCCGTTATTATATATACCCTTACACCAATATTAGTGGAGTGGGACGCTAATATATGTGTATTGACCATATCATATTTATTTCAGCATATATATATATATATATATATATATATATATATATTTAGGATGCCAGAATTTTACTTGAGATGTGATTTGGGATATTAGGTGATTCATTGAGATTGGATATAGGATACCTATGAGATTGTCGATTTGTACATTCGGGATATATGAGATTACTCGATATTGTACATTGGGGAGATGTGAGACTTGTATGATATGAGAGCCCAACTTGGGGTCTGATTTGAGGAATTGGGATTTGAGTTTCTTGATGGATTGTGATCCTACCACGATGTCTGGTTTCCGTGGGAACGACATATTTCACTCCATACCTCATACCTATTCACTTATGCACGGTTTCATATATTGGTAGTACCAGTTAGTGTACCCTTATGATTGCTGCATATCTACTTTCTCATATCCCTATTGCATAGTTATTGCATACAATTATCATGTTATTATTGCTTCACATATTGATTGTACCTGCTAGTGTACTTTCCTTTATTCTGCATTTCACATGACCTGTTATTACTGCAATTGTATATCTTAGATTCATGCTGTACGTACATACCTGCGATTACCTGTTTATGTTATCTACTATTCACGAGTTGGCAACTCACCCCCGTTGTGCCACAGGTGTTGCAGGGTGTTCCCCAGAGTAGTCGAGGTAGGCTATTCAGCTATTCATCTATCATCTTTTGCTACAGATACCGCATCAGCTCACAGTACTATTTTGCTTAGGTGGGTTGGATGATTATCTGTATTTCATATTGTACATTCGTTGTATCTTGTACTCTCCAACTACTAGTATGTTGTTGACTTAGAGACTTGGTGAGGATGTTATTGTATAATATTTTTGGATTTATTGTCTTTTATATAAAGTTTCCTTCCTATTGTCTCTTATTTCTTCGCTACGGCGTCGTATATCTGTGATGTGATTGTTTTTCCGCCTTTGGGCCATTTTTACAAAAAGGGATGTTGCCAAAATTTTAAAGAAAGAAGTTGGACTTTTTAAAGAATTTGGGTTGCGATTTCAAATGTTTCAAAAATTTTTATTATCTTTTCCGTATTTTCTTGGTTTAGATTTCTGGGTTTTGGCTTTCTTTTACTGCGTTACGTCTTTAGGCGTTGCGTAGTATTAGGGCCGTCGCGTGCCAATTTCGGGTAGTGACACCTGTATACTATCTTAGGTGAGATAACACCAATGGCTTGTGAGACCAGCCACCGCCCTTCGTCGGGGTCTCGAAGCGTATACACTAGTCTACTTCGGAATATCGATGCCCAGTTTCGATACTCCCACGACTAGGGACATTTAAGAATGTGCTTATAGACCACCCAGCTCTCACGTATATGATCGCCATCATAATGCTGATAGTCAAGCAAGAATCTTATGGGCTCTTTCAACATGTAATAGTGATCTGCAATACCACATAATGCATGTACATGATGATAAAGACAAACCAGATAGCATACTATCATTTTGAGTAAGACTGTCCTACCCGTATAGGTCATCCCTCAATCATCATAATCGTGTGCCTGCAATTACAACAATTGATTTGAGGGTACTATATCCAACAAACACCAGCCTAATACTTGCAAGATGAAAAGAGTTACGAGCTAAAAGTACTTGCAAGATGGAAAGACTTACGAGCTAAAAATACTTGCAGGATGATTAGACATTTGAGTAAAGGAAAATACGTACTTTATTTATGATCAAAATTATATACAAAGGTATTGTGGGCTCCTCATGTACAAAGGTATTATGGGCTCTTCAGCCTTACCAAAATTCCCGGAGGCTTACAAAATTCTGAAAAAGGAAAGAAGGAAAAAAATCGTAGAGGGGGGATAGCTCAGACCACCCGCTCGGCCGGGATCTCACCCTGCTCGATGCTACCATCGGGGGCCAAAACAGAGACCTCAGGGTCGGCGCTTCCACTGATAGCCTCGCCTCCCACAGTCAGCTCGGTGCCTCCCCCCTGCGGCGCTTCCTCGGCGAGGGGGAACTTAGCGTGAAGCTCGCTGTTGACGAACTCCGGCCTAGATTCCTTGACGGCGTCGAGGGCTTTATGCCACCCGATGGCCGCGAATACAATGAGATCAAGGTAAAATTGATCAGAAGTCTTGTATTCCTTACGGCCTTCGCTGCTTGGCTCTCAGCACCGCGTCTAAAGCCGCCTGAGCATCCTTCTTGATGGCGTCCCTCGACCTTTTCATAGCATTGTAGAGGCCGTTCGTCTCATCCATCTTGGCTTGGATAGCCCGATTGGACTCGTTTAGAAGCCGATGAGACTCCTTCAGCTTTGAGATCGTCAGCCCCTGCACCCAATCTCGAGTCAAGGATGGACGCCTTCTCCTTCGCCTGCTACAATTGAAGGAGAAGCTCCTCCTCCCGCGAAGACGATTCGTCCGCCTTCTTCATTGCCAGGGCTATTTCCTCGGACTCCACGGCGACGAGGAGAGCACAGTGCTGATGGACCAGAGGAAAACAACAAGCATGTTAAAAATATAAAACAGAGGAAAGAAAACTTAAGGAATTTTTGAAGAAAACTAGATACCGACCTGAACCGCCTCCTGCTCTATTGCGGCCACCTGGGCCTTCATGGTGCCCCGGGGAATCGTGGTCCCAGCTAACTTCTCCATGTCCTCCAGCAAGCTATCGGCCATAGATAGCCTCGAAGGCACCTCAATGCAGAAGTCGCCCTCCTGCACTTGGATCCCGGTAGGGGGTGGCCGAGAGACCACCCGCTTCTGTCTCATGAGGGGGACTTCCTCGGCGGGGGGATACTCCTCCTCCTTCACCCTGGGCATTGGGTCCCGCAAGTACTTCTGACCCCCCGGCGGCGCTCCTCCGGGACTGGGGATGCTGCGGAAGTCTTGGTAGAAGGAGTTTGCTTCATGGCCACGCTTAGAATGGGTCGGGATGAGCTAGCGCCACCAGTCTTACTTCCTTGGGCGTTGGCGGCCAAGATTTTTGATCGGTCCATGGGCTCTGCAAAAAAGAACACATGGGAGAAAAGATCAGCGAAGTGGAAACGGCGAAGAAAATTTAGCAAAGTCTAAAATGATCGTCAAAAACCCTAACTTGCCCAAAAAATGACTGAGCCCAGCCCAGGTCGAAAGTAGGACATCAACTCGCTGGATCGGTTCCTACTGGGACACCACCCTCGCCTCGAGGGAGGTCGACTGCTTCGCCCTCGGGCAGTTGGTCATGTGTCACTGTATGGGCATAGGCCAATCCTCACCTTCCGGTGGCCCGACGAAGACGTACTTCTCCTTCCATTTATGGATGGAAGAAGGGACGATCACTACCCCGAACCGGCCGCCCAACCCTTACGTTTTTTAAACGAATAGTATACCCAGTTCGGCTTTTGCTTACTGGTACCAGGGTGATTTTTATAGCAAAAAAAAGATAAGAGGAGGGTCAAACTTAAGGGGATCCGATCAAATTTTAACCGGACCAGAAACCCGAGGAGGATCCTCCACGAGTTCGGCGCTAGCTGGCCCGGGGCAAGACGGAAGCAATGAAGCACTGCACGAACCACGGGTGAGAAGAGCAGATGAATTCTTTCCCGGAATGGTTCAAGATACAGAGCAATCTCCTTGCTCCGCACCTAGTCTGCCCGCTCACCCTCTTTAGCTAAACGGAGTAAATAGTTAGAGGGAACATGGAATCGAGTCCGGATGTCGGAAAGAGAAACTATGCGATTCAAACGAAGGGCACTTCACGGATGTTCTCGATGCGTACCTTTGGAGCCCTTGTCGCCGCCCGACGGCGAGTGATAAAGGCGGCCCTTGAAAGTCAACCCTAGCACCACCATGAGGTTTTAGTAGAATCAAGCATGCTAAATTTTAATTTTTATTAGGTGCTAAGTTAGACTATACTATAGGGTTCCCTAAGAGGCCGCTGGGTTTCGGGAGGCATCGTTCATGCCGTTTTCAAATTTTTCCCGTACTAAATAACCCTAACCCTAGAATCGAAACTAGAAATTTAGACCAACCATCATGTAAAAAACTTTACATCTATGTGAATGAGGAATACAACCTTTGTAGATCGGTCCTTCACTTCTAAAGCTCCGTGTAGTAGTCTCTTCGCTCCAAGTAGTGAACACCCGAACTCTAGTAAGGGTTCACATGAAGAAATGAACAAGCTTGCTCGAAGTCTTCGAGGCCGAAGATGATCTACGTCGAGGAGACTCAAGCTCATGCTACCTCTTCACTAATTGTAGATTAGTGAAGCAAACACCCTAAACTAAATGGCTAATATAGTAGAGGATGATGAAGTAGGAAATGGGCTCACTTTAGATTAATTTTTCTCACAATATTTCATCACCTTTTCAAACCCTAGAAAAAAAAATTTCAAAAGGAAGAAGATGATGAAGTGAAGATGAGAATGAACTCATGAGGTGAGAATTGCAACCATGGATGAGTTAGTGTCATACACTAACCCATTTAGAGAAAGAACCATGGCTAAGGTATAATGGTTAAGTTAATAAATATCAACAAGTGAAACAAAAATTGTGGACTTGGTCAATGTTTCCACAAGCTTCTACAAGCTTGTAGCCATGATAAATATCCATCCAATTTTGAATTACTTAGATAAATATAAACCCTACATTATATCAAGCATGGTGTAAGTCTCATACACCCATGAATCATGTGGCATCAAGCATGACACAAATAAAATGTACATTAATATATATCACAAATATACTAAATGCGCATAAGTGAGAAAAAGAATACTTAGTGAGCAAATATTAGTTAATGTAAGTTAATATATCAAATATATAATTATATATTAAATTATCAAATCGACACTTGATTTAATAATCCGGCTATATCAAATACAATCGATTAATATCATATGAATCAACTTATCGAATCAACACTTGATCCGATATCCCGGCTATATCTCATATAACCGACCGATATCACATATCGCGAGAATAGAATATGGTATCACATACTCGTATTAATCTCGGTCCCGCACATATCACATATGTGCTCCTACTTCGTTTCGCATGAACTAGGAAACCTCTGTGTAGGACTCTAAAGACTCGTCAATACGCCGGCAGTAGGTGATGATCATATCAAACACCTACAAGCCGCAAGCGGTCTGCTAAACGTAACGACCACCTGGGTATTGAGCGATCAAAAGATCAACAAGCAAGCCTGCCCATACTCCTGCGAATCCAATCAGTAACACTACTGTACAGTCCGGTCTTTTCGTTTGATATGTCGCATATCACAGCCTGAAGGTGGTATAACGTCAGACCCCAATAGCCAGATAAGTCATGCCGATGCAAGGTCCATAACGGTTCGAGAAACTACTGATAACACTTACCAGTAGATCTTAGCAACCCTGGCCAGGGATTTCCTGTTATGGCCAATCGAGCATAGCGCAACATCAACCCCCAATACCGGGAGAGACGAATCCCCTCCTATCGCTCATTGCCTCCATGTGACTCAGGGCTGTACCCCAAAAACCACCGTTTTGCACGATCTCTTGAACGTGGTAAGGTGGAAATCAAATGTAACATTTCAGAAAAATAAAATATTATTTTTGAGAAATTAAATAATTAAAATATAAAATATTACGAATATTTTAATGATGTGGTATAATTATATACCGATAGTTGGAAAATGTTGGAGAATTAAATTGAATGGTGATTTTTGGAGGGATTTATGTGATTTAGGCAAATTATAAATTTTTAAAATTAGTTATATACAAGTTTATTTCTAAACGTGATTAATTTTCACTAATCATGCATTGATTGCGTTTTGTGCATGTGACATGCACCATATCATATTTTCTAGAATTTGTTACATTTATTCTACCATGACTTTCTCTTTTATTATAGCATGGCTTTGTTTTTTTTAAATGAGAAGAGAAGGATAAAAGAAAAGAGAAGAAAAGAAAAAGGAAAAAGAAAAGAAAAGGGAATAAAGAAAGAAGTATGGGCATGAGAGAGAAGAGAGAAAGTGGTGATGGGTTCATTGACCTTGGCTCCCATTTGTTTTTCCCTCATCGTCTTCATCATTTCTCTCTCCCTCTCAACCCTTGGCTGCCCTCTCTCCTCCACCACCTCTACCCCTAACAACACCATCAAAAATACATCAAAACACCTCATTCCCTTCATTAAAAATGTACACAAGCTCACTACAAGTATGGGAGACCAAGAAAGTTTGGATTTTGAGCACTAGGGGCAACTCAAGAAATTCTTGAGTTGCCAAATGAGGCAATTCTTTCACCATTGGAGTAGTAATCTATTTCCTTTAGCCTCTATTTAAGTTTAGAATCGATTTAGTGAGGTTTTGTGAGCTTTGAAAATTCCAAGTTGAGTTTTAGGCGATTTTATGAGTTGATAAGGTGAAATTGAGATGTATTAGTGTCCACAAACCCTGTAGAGTTAATATTATGGGCTAAACCAGAGACTAAACCCCAAGAATTGAACTTTAGAATTGCCGATATCGGGTTTTTGTTGGAATTGTGATGAATTCTAGAGATCTGCTATGACCCGGAGACACTGAAAAATATTTTGCAGATATAGTAAGATGTGCAGACCACTAGGAAGCTACTCTAGAAACCCAAGCCCAAGCCTTTGTATTTTGGCCGCCGTTTTATTCGATTTGGCCGCAATTTGCTACCCAATTTTTTAGTTAGGGTCTGAAACTTGGTGTGTAGCTCACTTTTTAGATAACTAGACCTACCCTGTAAGAAAAAAAGTCTAATTTTACATTAATAAAAATCTATAGTCGTTTTACTTGATTTCTGGCGATGTTTTGCAACTTCTGAAACTTGGTTTTTGGGTATTTTAGTTTTGACTCGGTCGTTTGACGTTTGTACGTCAACCTCGGAAGTTGTTTGGTTGTTTTTGTATGCGTGGAGCATAGGTTCTAACCTATGTATGTTTCGTTTTCCATATCGGTTTCCGGAATTGATTTTGATGTCGTTACGATATGCGTTGAATTGTAGGTACCTTTACATGGATTTTCGGGAAGACAAGGGAGGACAAGGCGTCATCGACTTAGGCAATGCGAGGATCGAGGTGAGTAGATATATATCTACGGGGGAAGTCGGGTGGATGGCGTATAGCACCTCGCAATTTCGTAGGATGTTACGCGTTGTGATATATATATACCTATGTGTTTTTGAGACGTGTATACTTAGAAATAAATGCTTTAGGTGACTTTGGGTTAGTGTTGGCATATTTTGAAGTTAATGCTTTAGTTTAGTTTTTATTCACGAAACCCTAGAGTATAGTTGTTACACGCACACACATGCACACACGTGATATGTTTGGGGTGTATATGGTTATATGTATATATATATATATATTTGGATGCGTTGGTGCATATATATATATATATATATACATACATATATACATATACGTATACCCGTATGATGAGGATAGTATATGATACTTGGAGATGAGTCGATGTGATTGGGAATGATCCCGTGAGATCGGTGATGTGACTTGGGTCGTATTATGAGATACAACATAATATTATAGCGGATCATTGGGCGTTGTGTTTTCAGACATACGCGGATAAATATATGTTGGATGTTATCGGTATGTACTAGACTTTAGATCAGTACCCCTAGTTTATGATATTATGATAATGATACCACATGAACAATGAGACAAATGTGATATTTTACCCGTACCCCGATTTGGGATGTCGTACAATGGATTTTACCGTATGAAGTATAAATATGATGATTGATCCGCACTCTTGGTTGAAGATGACGTATTATATATTTTATCGTATGTGACGCTATTGAGACGGGATTACCGACTACTAGCTATATCGACTAGGACTTTAGGTGGACTTCCTTACCCTTTCAATTCGTCTGTTAGTTTAGTCCTGCAGTTTATCTGGTAGATGTTAGACAAGGATCGAGTCATACCTATTTTCAAACTAACGAATCGTGAGTATTTTAAAGATAGGCCGAGGGATACTATGGATTTTCTAATGGAAATACCTTTTCTTAAAAAGCATCGTAGCCCTTATTTTCTAAAAACCACGATTCGTGCTATTTCAAATGCCAAAATTGTATGACTCGTACATATAAATGTATACTTGTTAATGTTACGTTTATTATGCATTTTCCATATATTCTCGCCGTTCGCATCGCATTGCATGCTTAAATGTTCTTTTCGTTAGTCATTATAAAACTCTGTTGTCAGGACACTAGCACCATTACCGATGATGCGTATAATCCACGTACACCTGCTTGCCGGCTCACACACATCATCATCAGTAATTTCCATGTCACGGACACTTAGAGAATATTACTTCATGGATGTAACTGCTAGTAGATAGTTCCGACATATAATTACTATGCTAGTTTAAATATTGCATTCTTGCTTAAATACCGTGCACGTATATGTATTCATTTGTCCTGTGATATTATGTTTATTGACTCGCGGCATTTTGGGATTTCGATTTTTCCATGAGATTTCTGGATTTGGAGAAACCGCAAGGATTTTATAAACTTATTATCATTTTAAAAGATAGAAATTTGCGGTTTTCTCGTGATATGATGTGAGAGGTGTCCACCATGAGATTTCTCGGCTCTTGAGCGGTATCATACACCCGATTCGAGGAGGAGGAGGAACCGTCTGCGGGTGCATGGTGGACCCGGTGCGGTACCCCGGGGCAAGATGGTCGCAGATGATGGCGTTGAGCTCGGCATGGGAGCACTAACGACCAGTTATTTGTGACGCGGAGGATACCGACGTAGTCTGAGATTTGATTATGGGCCAGTCCGGATTACCGGAGCCCGAGATATGGAGATTTGATGATATGGGCCAGTCCGGATTGCCGGAGCCCGAGATATTGAGACTTTGGGACATACATTTTGTGTCAATACTTGACACAGATTCTTTATGGATTTAATTTATGATACTTTGATTTATATACAGAAATCTCACTGAGATAACAGAAAACGGTTTCCTTATTCAAGATGTATTCGGTTTTCATCCATTCATGCATCATTTATGTGATATGTTGCTATCTGAGGCACTGACACGAGCACATGGTATTACACTCATGTTTAGATGTTTATCCTTGCCATTATTAGATGTTTCGGATTATATATTATGAGTACTTTTATTGTATGACCTAGGATAGAGCCATACATGCAATTTCTACTCGGTGATGTTTTCTACTCACGAGTTGGCAACTCACCCCATTGTGCCACAGTTTCTTTCTGGTTTTTACCATACAGGTTTCCTTGGCGGCTTTGCTGGCACACTGTTTCTTTCCGGGCGACTGCTTTGGTAGGTGGGTTCACTTGCATCGTGACCACCGCAGTACTTTTATTTATTCAGTTGTATCTAGTAAACTCCATCAACCAGACTTGTATATTGTTAGACTTAGAAGACCAGTATGCATATTCTTTCGACCTTAGAGTCGTGCGCTTGTATTTATAATTCTTTTCTGGTTTTCTTGAGGATATTGGATTTCATTCTGAGTTTTGATGCTCGCCCTTCGGCGTTATATATTATATTTCTTGGGTGGTTGTGTCTGCCAATTGGCGAAAAGCTAGCTCCCGCTTGGGGATGCCTTTATTCATTATGTATATTATTCATGTTTGTACCCGTTTAGGGCCAGTTTTTACAAAGGAGACTCTGCCAAAATTTTCGGGAAAATATGATGTTGCTTTTAAATGTTTAAGGCCATTTATTTTATTTAAACCACTTGCTTTAAACATGTTTTCCTTCACTTCTTATTTAAAATGGTCTAGATTTCTGGGCTTTTGGCTTACTTGAATTAGGTGTGGTCCTATAAACTTCACCTGACTAAAGGGCCAGTCGCGTGCTATTTCGGGTCGTGACAAAGTTAGTATCGGAGCGCTAGGTTTAACCTTTGTTTGAATCTATGTTTGACTATGCAGAGTCTAGGGCGTATATATATTCGGAACCTAGGCTTGACCTTATGGAACTTAGACTTGGTCGAGGGGGTATTAGACCTGAACTTTCGTCGCATAGGTTGACCTTGGTTGATGGAGTGGGTGACTTAAGTAGAGTGATGTACCGTGTGTATGTACCATGGCATACTTACGATACGCTACTCCGCTTAAGAAGCCTTAGGATGTACATTTCTTTGCACAATATTCTATTCGTTCATTGATCTATCCGCATCGATATCGGTTGGTGGTTTTGTTAACACAATTGCATAGATAGAGAGAGCTGCGGCTAGAGTTGCGGTCAGCATGAGCTCGTATTGGACGAGGACTGACCAGGGCATAATTCCAGTGACACACGATTGTATAAATGTGTCATTTTATTGTGTTTTTCGTGCCATGAGCGTTTGATGGACTGCTTTTACTAAAATTTCTCGAACGTGCAGATCAGCACTAGAGGATTGGGCCACTGATAGAGGCCGACTAGAATGTGATGACCGTCAATGCACCGTTATTCTTGATAATTGAGGCACTATTTAGCGTGCGGACGAATGAGCAAGTTGTTGCTATGACTAACAAGATATCGCCCCAGATGTTTGAAGCTATTGCAGCACGAGTTTATACTTAGAGATATGATAGAAGATCGCTAGTCATCCATGGATAGCGATTAGGACATGTGGTTCGTTGCATACCCCGATGCGAGGTCATCAGATTGATTGACTCCAGCTTGAGAAGACTTCACGCAGGTACGTTGAGTGTCGATAGAAAACGATCGAATGTCAGAAACCCATTGTTCCAAAAATTAAGATATTCGGAAAAACATGCAAGTAATTCTGTGAACCCTCTAGAAGAATGAAACCCTAACTCGACATAATGACCATGGAAACGCTTTTGAACCTTAGGGTTTGCGGCAGTTCCGCGGTGCCATTAATGAGGCTTGGGTTAGCCCTTCTACGGTTGGTCCATAGGTACTGTGGCATGTACTGGATATTATTAAACTGTGCTCAAGTGTTGAGCTCTCGGGGAATTATGTGACTTTGATGAATCGATCGAAAAGTTTGACGTCGTCCGGATATCATGTTATAGGATATATTACTTTGGAGACTCTAGATATGAGTATAGCCGTTTGTAGCGCAGTCCATACAACTACGAAGAGACGAGCCCGAATCAGTCGACATTAGAGAAAAGTGGAGTAAGAGGTTCGTACGAGATTTTGATGAGATGACGTTCCACTCCTTTGACATCATAGATGTGATACGCTGGCAGAGGCGTTGAATATGGATATATCTTCCAGAAGGAGTCATGATAAGTATGCAGCCATTCCGGAACAAGAAATAGATTTAGTAAAGGGTGATAACTTTCGGGCAGTTCAGCAGAAACGAGATTTAGGAGAGACCCGACAAGATCTTTCTGGAAATACTAAATGAGAAGACTTGGACCCAGGATCGATCGTATGATGCACACCCAGTAATCCAGAGTTCGGCATCGTCGACGAGACATGTTATAAGTGACCATGTTAGTTGGCCAGAGATCTTTAGAGGATGTGCCAGAGCGGAACTATTTCCGTCATCGTTCCATATCGGGCCGTTGAGCCGAGGAGCTATGTAACTAGCAATTCGCAGTGAGAGACGAGACCCTAAGGGCACAAGGCGCCAGAGCATGAAGAGGAGGAAAGTAGATATCTTGCTCTGCTAGCTTTGGATGCACCGACACTTTCTCGATTTTGAAGGAAGGACATATCGACGACAGTGCTTACAATTTGCCACTTGGTGATTCGAATATCACGTGACCGTTATTTTGGATTTCGGTATTATGGACGATTTATTTGCATGATTGAGATTTGCGCACCGCAGTTGCACTCGACTTCGATTTAATGTCGTTCGAGATGCTTTATTTTGATTTCATGCCCTTGGTATGTATGTGACTTGACTTGTGCCTTCGGTGTAGTTTTCATGCACTTTAGTACTTTGATTCGATTTTGTGCACGCTGATGCACGTGGTGGTGAGATTATATACCACGGTATACCTGATTTGCATTGAGGTTTGTTTTATACCGTCGATTTCGATTGTGATATTCGATATTTGTTATCGTGCACCTTGTGCACTTGAGTTGGATTCTTGCGCATACTTGGCGTGCTTGATGTGATTTTGGTGCACAGCAGATGCACTAAATCGGGATTCTTTGTGCATATCAGATGCACATGATATTGCTGTTAGGCACACTCTTTGCCCTTGGCAGGTGTTTTTGTGCACGCTCGTTGCACTTAGATTTGGTTTCTATGCACATGCACATTAATTGGTTTCGATTTTTGTGCGCACCAGACGCACGTGGCATTCTTATACGTATTTTGGGATTGGTTCCTTTTAGAACTGTACGTTTTTATGATATTTACTATTTGGTATGGTGACTGAGCAGGACTAGTCCGAGGACAGTACCTGGATATATTTTTGCATGCATCGATAATTACCGAAGGGATTTCCAAAGAGGAGCTATTGTCTCAATATTTTTCCTATGTGTCTGAGATGACACGAAACATTTTATAAAGGAAACCCTTCTAAAATTATTTTCAAAAATGGCGGGACGTGTATGTTAAACAAAGAATATATATATAGTTATTTTCTTAGAACAAACGTCCGCTACTTGTGCCGTGATACGCGCATTGCACAGTGATTTGAAATGGTTTGGAATACATTTCTTTCAGATGTTTGACGAATTTACAACGATGCGTACATGTTATAATTTTTAGTATATAATGTTGGTTTTCGTATTGGACTTTGACATTGGTATCTTCACCATGACTCCAATGATTGCAGGATGCTTGACGGAGTTTTGATTTTGAGTTATATACTCATTTTTCATGCGCATACATTGTGCTATGATGTGTTTTATGTGTTTATGATATCGGAGCCCCGACGACTTCATCTTTTTACTGAAATGTTTAAGTATTTGAGGGGTTTAAATTTAAATTCGGGAACCGAATTTATTTAAGGGGGGAAGACTGTAACATTTCAGAAAAATAAAATATTAGTTTTGGGAAATTAAATAATTAAAATATAAATATTATGAATATTTTAATGATGTGGTATAATTATATACCGATAGTTGGAAAATGTTGGAGAATTAAATTGAATGGTGATTTTTGGAGGGATTTATGTGATTAAGGCAAATTATAAAATTTTAAAATTAGTTATATACAAATTTATTTCTAAATGTGATTAATTTTCACTAATCATGCATTGATTGTGTTTTGTGGATGTGACATGCACCATATCATATTTGCTAGCATTTGTTATATTTATTCTACCATGACTTTCTCTTTTATTGTAGCATGGTTTTGTTTTTTTTTTAAATGAGAAGAGAAGGATAAAAGAAAAGAGACGAAAAGAAAAAGGAAAAAGAAAAGAAAAGGGAATAAAGAAAGAAGTATGGGCATTAGAGAGAAGAGAGAGAGAGAGAGAGAGGTGAGGGGTTCATTGACCTTGGCTCCTATTTGTTTTTCCCTTCATCATCTTCATAATTTCTCTCTCCCTCTCAACCCTTGGCTGCCCTCTCTCCTCCACCACCTCTACCCCTCACAACACCATAAAAAATACATCAAAACATCTCATTCCCTTCATTAAAAATGTACACAAGCTCACTACAAGCATGAGAGACCAAGAAAGTTTGGATTTTGAGCATTAGGGGCAACTCAAGAAAATTCTTGAGTTGCCAAATGAGGCAATTCTTTCACCATTAGAGTAGTAATCCATTGCCTTTAGCCTCTATTTAAGTTTAGAATCGATTTAGTGAGGTTTTATGAGCTTTGAAAATTCCAAGTTGAGGTTTAGGTGATTTTATGAGTTGATAAGGTGAAATTGAGATGTATTAGTGTCCACAAACCCTGTAGAGTTAATATTATGGGCTAAACCAGAGACTAAACCCCAAGACTTAAACTTTAGAATTTCCGATATCGTGTTTTTGTGGGAATTGTAATGACTTCTAGAGATCGGCTATGACCCGGAGACTCTGAAAAATATTTTGCAGATATAGTGAGATGTGCAAACCACTAGGAAGCTACTCTAGAAACCCAAGACCAAGCCTTTATATTTTGGCCGCCGTTTTATTCGATTTGGCGCAATTTGCGGCCCAATATTTGAGTTAGGGTCTGAAACTTGGTCTGTATCTCACTTTTTAGATAACTAGACCTTCCCTGTATGCAAAAAAGTCCAATTTTACATTAATAAAAATCTCTAGTCATTTTACATGATTTCTGGCGCTGTTTTGTGACTTCTGAAACTTGGTTTTTGGGTATTTTAGTTTTGACTCGGTCGTTTGACATTTGGACGTCAACGTCGGGAGTTGTTTGGTTGTTCTTGCATGCATGGACCATAGGTTCTAACCTATGTATTTTTCGTTTGCCATATCGGTTTCCGGAATTGATTTTGATGTCGTTACGATATGCGTTGAATTGTAGGTACCTTCACATGGATTTTCGGGAAGATAAGGGAGGACAAGACGTCATCGACTTAGGCAATGCGAGGATCGAGGTGAGTAGATATATATCTACGGGAGAAGTCGGGTGGATGGCGTATAGCACCCCCGCAATTTCGTAGGATGTTACGCGTTATGATATATAAATATATATATATATATATATATACTTATGTATTTTTGAGACGTGTATACTTAGCAAGAAGTGCTTTAGGTGACTTTGGGTTAATGTTGGCGTATTTGGAAGTTAATGCTTTAGTTTAGTTTTTAGTCGTGAAACCCTAGAGTATAGTTGTTACACGTACACACATGCACACACGTGATATGTTTGGGGTGTATATGGTTATATGTATATATATATGTGTGTGTGTGTGTAGATGCGTTGGTGCATACACACACACACACACACACACACACACACACGCGTATACGTATACCCGTATGATGAGGATAGTATATGATACTTGGAGATGAGTCGATGTGATTGGGCATGATTCCGTGAGATCGGTGATGTGACTTGGGTCGTATAATGAGATACGGTATGATATTATAGCGGATTGTTGGGCGTTGTGTTTTCATACACATGCGGATATATATATGTTGGATGGTATCGGTATGTACTAGACTTTAGATCAGTACCCCTAGTTTATGATATTATGACAATGATACCACATGAATATTGAGAAAAATGTGATATTTGACCCGTACCCCGATTTGGGATGCCTTATGATGGATTTTACCGTACGAAGTATAAATATGATGATTGATCCGCACTCTTGATTGAGGATGTCGTATTATATATTTTATCGTACGTGACGCTATTGAGGCGGGATCACCGACTACTAGATATATCGGCTCAGACATTAGGTGGACTTCCTTACCCTTTCGATTTTTCTGTTCGTTTAGTCCTGTAGTTTATTAGGTAGATGTTAGACTGGGCTCGAGTCATACCTATTTTCAAACTAACGAATCATGAGTATTTTGAAGACAGGCCGAGGGATACTAAGGAATTTCCAAAGGAAGTACCTTTTCTTAAAAAGCATCGTCGCCCCTATTTTCTAAAAACCACGATTCGTGCTATTTCAAATGCCAAAATTGTATGACTCGTACTTATAAATTTATACTCGTTAATGTTGCGTTTATTATGCATTTTCCATATATTCTCGCTGTTCGCATCGCATTGCATGCTTAAATGTGCTTTTCGTTAGTCATTATAAAACCCTGTTGTCAGGACACCAGACCATTACTGATGATGCGTATGATCCAGGTACACTTACTTGCCGGCTCATACACATCATCATCGGTAATTTCCATGTCACGGAAACTTATAGAATATTACTTCATGGATGTAACTGCTTAAATATTTCATTCTTGCTTAAATACTATGCACGTATATGTATTCATTTGTCCTGCAATATTATGTTTATTGACTCGCGACATTTTGGGATTTCGATTTTTCCATGAGATTTCTGGATTTAGAGAAACCGCAAGAATTTTATAAACTTATTATTATTTTAAAAGATAGAAATTTGCGAGTTTCTCATGATATGATGTGAGAGGTGTCCACTGATTGATCAAAAGAATATTTATTAACCGCAATCCAGAACGGCGTCGCTTGGTAGCTAGCCAGTGAGTACGGATCGGTCCACAGGGATTTTGTGTATTCTCTATTTTTTCTAACGAGTTAATTCCGATTGTTGTCGGATTGAATAAATCTAAAAACTAAGTTGATCTAGATTAAAATCTTGTTAGGTTTAGGTTTAGGTTAAATTTGGAAATTGAAGATTTCCTCACCGCTTTCTACGCCCTAATTAAGATCTATAAGGTGTTATGGTAATAATTAATAAATTGGATTAGTACCATCGGGAAGAAACGATGTTTCTTCCTCTAGGTTCTTGTCTTTCCTTTCTTCATTCTTACCCTAATCTCCATGGAAAACATTCGCAATCGGTCCTTTATACTACGGTATCACCTCTACCTCGTGGGATAGGGTGCCGTAGGGAGCGGTGTGTGCATGTATGCATGGAGTCCTATAAAAACATGTGATGGGCAAGAAAGGGGTGAGAGATCATCATCTCTCAAGCCTTCCCCAAATCTAACCCTAACAAGTGAAGAGACTACTCACTCATTAGGGAATTGATTCACATTTTCTAAACTATCTAACTAGGGCAGAGAATAAAATCTAAACTAGGGCAGAAAGGAAATTATACTAGGGCAGATAAGAAATTACCTAGGGCATGGAAATAAAAAACTACTTACTTTATTTGATGCTCTCTTCATACATTGCAGAAATTTACAGATCTGAATTTTGATAAAATGAAATGAGGCACAAGAAGAGGCATAACATAAAAAAGATTTTAGGGTTTCTATTTATAGAACATAGAAACCCTAGGGTTACAATCGAGTCATATCTGCAATTACAAGTTTACCCCCTAAGAAAAGAACTAGTCAACGCACCGCCAGCCGCCACAAAGATTTTCACCGACACGGGCGACACATGGCCGCGGATCCGCGGCCAAAAGCCAGGTTTGGCTGCGGTTCCGCGGCCATATAGGGAGCTTGTGTGCTCAATTTTTCTGGTCTTCTTCTATTGCTTTGTTTCTCCTATTTTCTTCACTTGGTTTCTCAGATTGTCTTCTAGATTTCTTCCAGATTTCCACAGTGAATAAAGTCGTGGACTTTTACCGCTTGCTTCGTGTCGAATTCGTGAACCTTGCGCTGCCTTTGCACTTTGTGAACTTGTTCACTGATCTTCGTTTATTCTCCAACTGTAGGCTTGATCAAGATTCTTCCATTTGTTGGTCGTAGTCTCACTTTTGTATCATCTTTTTTCTTTTTCGCTGTTTTTGTTCCGAGAACCTGTAACCTGCAACTATGTAGCAGACATGGGTCAAAAGCACCTTTTTATTTGTAAAATAAATAAGAATGGGGTCTATAAGAATGCAAATTTATGGTATGAACATCCACCATGAGTTTTCTCGGCTCTTGAGCGGTATCATACACCCGATTCGAGGAGGAGGAGGAGGAACCATCTGTGGGTGCATGGTGGACCCGGTGCGGTACCTCGGGACAAGATAGTCGCAGATGATTGCGTTGAGCTCGGCAGGGGAGCACTACCGACCGGTTATTTATGATGCAGAGGATACCGACGTAGTCTGAGATTTGATTATGGGCCCGTCCGGATTACCGGAGCCCGAGATATAGTGATTTGATGATATGGGCCAGTCCGGATTGCCGGAGCGTGAGATATTGAGACTTTGGGACATACATTTTGTGTCAATACTGACATGGATTCTCTATGGATTTCATTGATGATACTTTGATTTATATAGAGAAATCTCACTGAGATAAAAGAAAAAAGTTTTCTTATTCAAGATGTATTCGGTTTTCATGCATTCATCATTTATGTGATATGTTGCTATCTGAGGCACTGACACGAGCACATGGTATTATACTCATGTTTAGATGTTTATCCTTGCCATTATTAGATGCTTCGGATTATATATTATGAGGACTTTTATTATATGACCTAGGATAGAGTCATTCATGCGATTTCTGCTCGGTGATGTTTTCTACTCACGAGTTGGCAACTCACCCCGTTGTGCCACAGTTTCTTGCAGGTTTTTGCCATACAGGTTTCCTTGGCGGCTTTGATGACACAATGTTTCTTTCCGGGTGACTGCTTTGGTAGGTGGGTTCACATGCATCATGACCACCGCAGTACTTTTATTTATTCAGTTGTATCTAGTAAACTCTATCAACCAGACTTGTATATTGTTAGACTTAGAAGACCAGTATGTATATTCTTTCGACCTTAGAGTCGCGCGCTTGTATTTATAATTCTTTTCTGGTTTTCTTGAGGATATTAGATTTCATTCTGAGTTTTGATCCTCGCCCTTCGGCGTTGTATATTATATTGCTTGCGTGGTTGTGTCTACCAATTGGCGAAGAGCTAGCTCCCGCTTGGGGATGCCTTTATTCATTATGTATATTATTCATGTTTGTACCTGTTTGGGGCCAGTTTTTACAAAATTGACTCTGCCGAAATTTTCAGGAAAATATGATCTTGCTTTTAAATGTTTAAGGCCATTTATTTTATTTAAACCACTTGCTTTAAACATGGTTTCCTTCATTTCTTATTTAAAATGGTTTAGATTTCTGGGCTTTTGGCTTACTTGAATTAGGTGTGGTCCTATAGACTTCACCTGACTCAAGGGCCAGTCACGTGCTATTTCGGGTCGTGACAAAGTTAGTATCAGAACGTTAGGTTTAACCTTGGTTCGAGTCTATGTTTTACTACGCGGAGTCTAGGGCGTATACATATTCGGAACCTAGGCTTAATCTTACGGAACTTAGACTTGGTCGAGAGGGTATTAGACCCGAACTTTCATCGCATAGGTTGACCTTGGTTGATAGTGTATGCGACTTAAGTAGAGTTGCGTACCGTGTGTGTGTTCCGCGGCATACTTACGATACGCTACTCCGCTTAAGAAGCCTTAGGATGTACATTTCATTGCACAGTATTCTATTCGTTCATTGATCTATCCTCATCGATATCGGTTAGTTGTTTTGTTACCACGATTGCATAGGCAAAGAGAGCTGCGGCTAGAGTTGCGATCAGCATGAGCTAGTCTTGGACGAGGACTGACCAGGGCATAATTTCGGCGACACACGATTGTATAGATGTGTCGTTTTATTGTGTTTTTCGCGCCATGAGCGTTTGATGGATTGCTTTAACTAAACTTTCTCGAACGTGCAGATCAGCACCAGAGGATTGCGCCACTGATAGTGGCCGGCTAGAATGTGATGACCGTTAATGCACTGTTATTCTTGATGATTGAGGCATTATTTAGCGTGCGGACGAATGAGCCAGTTTTTGCTGCGACTGACAAGATATCGCCCCAGATGTTTGAAGCTATTGCAGCACGAGTTTATATTTAGAGATATGATAGAAGATCGCTAGTCACGCATGGATAACGACTAGGACATATGGTTCGTTGCGTACCCCGATGCGAGGTTATCAGATTGATTGATTCCAGCTTGTTAAGACTTCACGCAGGTACGTTGAGAGTCGATAGAAAACGATCGAATGTCAGAAACCCATTGTTCCAAGTTTAAGATATTCGGAAAAACATGCAAGTAATTCTGTGAACCCTCTAGAAGAATGAAACCCTAACTCGACATAATGACCATGGAAATGCTTTTGAACCTTAGGGTATGAGGCAATTCCGCGGTGCCATTAATGAGACTTGGGTTTGCTTTGAACCCTAAATCTCAAGTCTTTTCTGAAAATTTCGGCAGAGTTTCCTTTGTAAATACTGACCCCAAAAGGGTACAACATGCATAATATGAATAAAGGCATCCCCAAGCGGGAGCTAGCTCTTCGTCAATTGACGGTCACAACCACGCAAGTAATACAACGCCAAGAGCGAGGATCAAAACTCAAAAGGAAACTAAAAATCATCAAGAAAACCATAATAATATAACGCGCGACTCTAAGGTTGAAAGAATAAACAACTGGTTTTCTAAGTCTGAAATAAATATACAAGTCTGGTTGATGGAGTTTACTAGATACAACTGAAATAATAAAGTACAATGGTGGTCACGATACAAGTGAACCCACCTACCAAAGCAATCACCCGAAAAGGAGCAGTGTGCCAGCAAAGCCGCAACGAAACCTGTACGGCAAAACCTACAAGAACTATGGTACAACGGGGGTGAGTTGCCAACTCGTGAGTAGAAAACATCACCGAGCAAAAATCGTATGTTTGACTCAATCCTAGGTCAATACGATAAGTAATATATATCCTCAATATGATAAAGTCTAAAGCATGATAAGGTGGCAAGGGTAAACATCTGTACATAAGTGTAATACCAAGTGCTCGTGTTAGTGTCTCAGGTAGCAACATATCATAAATATGAGGTATGAAAGCGATATAGTGAAAACAGAATGCATCATGAATGTGAATCTATTTTCTATATTTAGTGAGATTTCTGTATATTTATAAATCGAAGTATCATCAATGAAATCAACATGAAATCACTGTCAAGCATCGACACAAAACATAAATCCCAATATCTCAATATCTCAGGCTCCGGCAATCCGGACTGGCCTGTAACCTCGAATCTCAATATCTAGGGCTCCGGCTATCCGTACTGGCCCATATCCTAAAATATCAAAACCTCAGGCTCCGGCTATCCGGATTGGCCTGTACTCCGATCGGTATCCTCCGGATATCCGTCGAGTCACAATACAATCACCGGTCAGTAGTGCTCCCCTGTCTCAGGCTCAATGCCATCATCTGCGATCTTCTCGCCCTGGGGTACCGCACCGGGTCCACCATGCACCCACAGACGGTTCTTCCTCCTCCTCGAATCGGGTGTATGATATCGCTCAAGAGCCGAGAAAACTCATGGTGGACATATCTCAAATCATATCATTAGAAAACCGCAACTTTCATTTTAAAATGATAATCAGTTTATAAAATCCTTGCAGTTTCTCCAAATCCAGAAATCTCATGGAAATCCGAAATAACAATCTCAAGGGTAAATAAACAATGAATTTCAAAATATTGGGCTCCGTCAATCCGGACTGGCCCATAATGTCATGGCAAATGAATATATAAATACGCATGAAAATCACAGTAATAAATGCAATATCTAAGCTATCATATAAAAGCAAGCGCACTAGTACCATTTCGAAACTATCATCTAACAATTTATACTAATGAATAGTGTTTTCTAATGTGTACGTGACATGGAAATTACCGATGATGATGTGTGTGAGCCGGAAAGTAGGTGTACGTGGAGCATACGCATCATCGGTAATGGTGCTGGTGTCCTGACAGCATTATTTTAATAATCACAAATGAAAACACAATGTAAGCATTCAATGCGATGCGAACAGTAAGAATATGCAGAACATGAATAATAACGTAACAATAAATAATCTACATTACTATATATGAGTCATACAATCTTGCCATTTGAAAAAACACGAATCGTGGTGTTTATAAAATAAGGGCGACGGTGTTTTTAAGAAAAGGTACGTCCTTTGAAATATCCGTAGAATCCCTTGGCCTATATTTAAAGTACTCACGATTCGTTGGTTATGAAATAGGTATGACTCGAGTCTAGTCTAACATCTACAAGTAAACTACAGGAATAAACTAACAGACTAGTCGAAAAGGGTAAGGAAAACCACCTAAGTCTGAGTCGATATATATATATATATATATATATATAATAGTCGGTGATCCCGCCTCAATAGTATCATATACGAAACAATATACAATATGACATCCTTGAGTCAAGAGTGCGGATCTATCATCATAATTATATCTCGTACGGTAAATCCATCGTACGGCATCCCAAATCTGGGTACGGGTCGAATATCACATTTATCTCATCATTTATTTGGTATCCTTATCATCATATCATGATCTGGGTACTGATCTAAAGTCTAGTACATACTGATACCATCTACATATAGGTATGCGTGTGTATGAAAACACATCGCCTAAGGACCCGCTATAACAACATGCCGTCTCTCATAATACGAACCAAAACATATCACCGATCTCGTGGCATCATGCTAATCTCATCGACTCATCTCCAAGTACCATGTACTATCCTCATCATCCATGTATATCTCTACGTATATATAAATATATATATATACATAGTCCCATACCTATGTGTATTTATATATATATATATATATATACATATCCCCATATACGCACAAGAAGTAAAATGTATGCAAGTGTGTGTGCGCGCGCGTGTATGTAAACCTTATTCTAGGCTTTCGCAACTAAAACTAGCTAACAACGCTATCATCTAATTACACTAAAACTGATCCAAGTTCTTCTAATAATCTTCTTGCAAATAGGTAATGCTCCACAAAACACGAATTCGTATATATATACATAATATATCATATGCTATACTACGAACTGCGGGGGTGCTATACGCCATCCACCCAACTTCCATCGTAGATATATATCTACTCACCTTGATTCTCGCTTGCTAGAGTCGATGGCGCCACACTCATCCTCGCCGTCTCAAAGTACATGTGAGGGTACCTACATATATACACATATAGTATCGTAAACCGAAATCACGCACGAAAACCAAATCGGCACGAGTATCACACATAGGTTAAAACCTATAGTTTACGCATGCAAGAATAATAAACAACTCTCGACGATTGACGTATAAACGTGAATCGACCGATAAAAACACGAATATCAAAACTTCAATTCATTAAAAGCCGCAAAACAAAATCAGAAACTACGTAAAACACTTCCAGATTTTACCATAGTTGAAATTAGCCAATTTTGCATATGTAAAGGGTCTATTTTACTGGAGATAAAGCCCTGGAACAAGAACGAGACCACAATTCCCTGTTCTGGCCACAATTTGCGGCCAGAATGAATATAATTGTGGCCTAGGTGAGGAAGTAGGGGCTAGGGTTTCAGTGGTAGCTTCCTAGGTGCCTGCATGTATCACTGTGTTTGCAAAATAAATCCTAGGGTCCCCGGGTGTTAGCAGATCTCCTATAACTCCTTAAATTTCCATAAATTCCCGATATCGGGGTTTCTAAGTTTGTGAATTTGGGGTTCAGGTCTCTGTTTGGTCCAGGTTTTAACACCAAAAGGGGGTTTGAAGTCACTAATACACTCAATTACACCCTTCACAACTCATACAATCCTCTAACCTCTTCTAGGAATTTTGAAAGCTCACTAATCCATAGTAAAACACTTCTAAACCAATATAAATGCTAAAGGAATTGAAATACAATTCTAATAGTAAAGGAATTATCTCATTTGGCAACTCAAGAAATTTCTTGAGTAGCCCCAAGTCTCCAAAATCGAATTTTTCTTGGTCCAAAGTGTTTGTCAGAAGCTTGTGCATGCTTTTAATGAAGTGGGGATGAAGTTTTGATGTGTATTTCATGGAGTTGTGAGGAGGTAGAGGAGGGAGGAGGTGGAGGGTAGCCATGAAGAAGGAGGGGAAAATGAAGAGGGAAACAATGAAGGGGAACCAAAACCAAGTCAACACAACCCCTCACCCTCTTTTCTCTCTCATGCCCATCCCTCATTCTTTATTCCTTTTCTTTTCTTTTTGTTTTCTAAACTTTTCTTCTCATATCAAAAACCAATACCATGCTACAAAATAATGAAAAAGACATGGTAGAAAAATTTAGAATGTGTAATATGACATGGTGCATGTCATGTGCACAAATCAAGCTTAATGCACGATTAGTGATATTTAATCGCGATTAGTATTAAAATGGAATATAATTAATTATAAAATTTCATAATTTGCTTAAATCATCTAAAGCACCCTCATTTCAGTAATTTCTATAATTTTCCAAATATTTCCCGATTTATCGGTATTTAATTATACCGCACTAATAAAATATTCATGATATTTATTATTTAATTATAAAAATTCCCAAAAATAATATTTTATTTTTCTAAAATGTTACAGTCTTCCCCCCTTAAAGAAATTTGGTCCCCGAATTTAAATTTAAACTTCCCCAATTTCAAAAACATTTCAGTAAAAGATCAAGTCGTCGGGGTGCTGAAATTATAAATACATAAAACATATCGTAGCGCAAAGCATGCGCATGAAAAATGAGCATATAACTCAAACTCAAAACTCCGTCAAGCATCCCGCAATCATCGGAGTTATGGGGAAGACACCAATGTCGAAATCCAATACTAAAACCAACATGATATACATTAAAACTATACATGTAAACATCGTGGTAAATTCGTCAAAAAATATGAAGAAATGCATGCCAAACCATTTCAAGTCGCTGTGCGATACGCATATCACGGCACAGTGGCGGACGTTTATTGTAAGTATATATATATATATATATATATATATATATATATATATATAGATATATATACACCCTTTGTTTAACCTACACGTCCCGCCGTTTTGAAAAATAATTTAGAAGGGTTTCCTTTGTTAAATGTCTCGTGTCATCTTGGACACATATGTAAATACTGAGACTACAGCTCTTTTTTTTGGAAATCCCTTCGATAGCTATCAATTCATGCAAAAATATGTTCAGGTACTGTCCTTGGACTAGTCCTGCTCAATCACTATATCAAATAGTAAATATCATAAAACATGATGCTCAAGGGAAATCAATCCCAAAATGTAAATAAGAATTCCACGTGCGTCTGGTGCGCACGGAAATCAAAATCAATAAATATGCCATACATATGCACAGAAACAAAATCTAAGTGCAACGGGTGTGCACGAAACACCTGTCAAGGGCAACGGTGTGCCTGACAGCAATATCAGGTGCATCTGATATGTACGAAGAATCTCGATTTAGTGCATCTGGCGTGCACCAAAATCGCATCAAGCACGTCAAATATGTGCAAGAATCCAAATCAAGTGCACAAGGTACACGAAAACAAATATCGAATATCACAATCGAAATCGACGGTATACAACATATCTCAATCCAAATCCAAATCAAGTATATTGTGGTATATAATCTCACAACAATGTGCATCGGTGTGCACAAATCGAATCAAAAATACTAAAATTGCATGAAAACTATGCCGAAATAATAAGTCAAATCACATGCATACCATAGGCATGAAATCAAAATCAACATCTCTAATGACATCAAATCGAAGTCAAGTGCAACTGTGGTGCACAAAATCTCAATCATGCAAATAAATCGCCCAAAATACCGAAATCAAGGGTGGCGGAAATAGTCCTGCTCTGGCACATCCTCTAAAAATCTCTTGCCAACTGTCATGGTCACTCATAACATGTCTCGTCGACGATGCCGAACTCTGGCCTGCTGGGTGTGGACAATATGACCGCTCCTGGGTCTAAGTCTTCTCGTATAGTATTCCAGAAAGATTCGGTCGAAGTCTCCCCCAAATCTCGTTTCTGCCGAACTGCCCGGAAGTGATCATCTTTTACTAAATCAATTTCTTGTTCCGGAACGACTGCATACTCATGGCGACTCCTCTTGGAAGGTATATCCATATACAACGCCTCTGCATTCGTATCACATCTCCGATGTCAGCGGAGTAGAACGTTATCTCATCAAGATCTCGTACGAACCTCTTACTCCACTTTTCTCTAATGTCCACTGATTCGGACTCGTCTCTTCGTGGCTGCATGGACTGCGCTCTAACGGCTATACTCGTATCTGGAGTCTCCCAAGCAATATATCCCATCACATGATATCCGAAGGACGTCGACCCTTTCAATCGATTTGTCAAGGTTCCATAATCCTCCAAGATCTCAACATCTTGAGCACAGTTTAATAGTATTTCAGTACATGCCACAGTACCTATGGACCAGCCGTAGAAGGGCAAACCCAAGCCTCATTAATGGCACCACTGAACTGCTGCAAACCCTAAGGTTTCAAGCGTTCTCATAGTCATTATATCGAGTTAGGGTTTCATTCTTCTAGATGGTCCACGGAATTACTTGTATGTTTTTCCAAATACTTTAAACTTGGAAAAATTGGTTCCTGACATTCGATCGTTTCCTTCGACTCCTAACGTACTTTCGTGAAGTCGTCTCTAGCTGGAATCAATCATCTGATGACCTCGCAACTGTTAGTTATATGTACGCCCTAGAGGCCATTACTGTACATATGATGTATATTGTAATGGATGCTTGGACATATATAGGGAGGGCTTTCTTGCTCGACATGATAGTATGCTATCTGGTTGTACTTTATCTTAACATGTACTTTGATTGTCTCTATGTTACATGTTGATAAAGCCCTTAGGATTGTACTCGACTACTGGACTATGATGAGATCATACTAGTGGGGCCACGGTATTCGACGAGTACATCCTATAGCTGTTCCTAGTCGAGGGTGTATCGAGACAGGGCATCGATACACCAGAGTAGACTAGCGTATACGCATCTTGACCCATATGATGGGCGATGGATGATCCCATATCCATCGGTGTTTGACATCAAGGATGGTGTACGGGTGCTCAGTAGAGACTGGGTACACTGGACGGACTCGCCGAGAACTCCCAGATGGTATTATACCTCATATCAGATGGCAGTTCTCTGGTGACACTGGTACAGAGTAGTCTGTAGACCCGAGATCGTCATAGAGTCTTGTGTGATTCCCACTGTGCTTTGATTTCCATCATACCACGTCCAAGAGGGCATGCAAAAAGGTGGCTTTTGGGTACAGTCCCGAATCACATGGAGGCAATGAGCGATAGGAGGGGACTCGTCTCTCCCGGTATAGGGAGTTGATGTTGCGCTGTGTTCGATTGGCTATAACTGGAAATTCCTGGCCAGGGTTGCTGAAATTTACTGGTAAGTGTTATCAGTAGTTTCTCGAACTGTTATAGACCTCATATCGACACGACTTATCAAGCTAATGGGGTCTGACGTTTACCACCCCTAGGCGAGATATGCGACATATCAAACGAAGAGACCGGACTGTAAGGGTGTGTTTCTGATTGGATTCGCGGGAGAAAGTACAGGCTTGCTTGTTGATCTTCTGATCGCTCAATACCTGGATGGCTGTTACGTTTAGCTAACCGCTTGCGGCTTGTGGGTGTTTGATATGATCATCACCTACTGCTGGCGTATTGACAATTCTTTAGAGTCCTACACAGAGTTTTCTTGACTCAGGCAAAACGGAGTAGGGGCACATATATGATATGTGCGGGAGCGAGAACAATACGTGTATGTGATACCGTATTAGATTCTCGCGATATGAGATATCGGTCGGGTATATGTGATATAGCCGGGTCATCGGATCAAGTGTTGATTCGATGAACTGATACAGATTATATTAGTCGGTTATTTATGAAATAGCCGGATTTTCGGATAAAGTGTTGATTCGATAATTTAATGTATAATTATATATTTGATATATTAAATTGCATTAACTAATATAAACTCACTAAAAGATTCTTTTTCTCACTCGGGTAATACATTGATATATATGCGATATATGTTAATTGTATTATTTTATTTTGTTATAATAAATATTGTATATGTGATATATAATATTGTAACATATTATGGTTATAAATTCAACATGATTAGTGGAGTTTAATTGTGGTTAGGGTTTGGATTAGGGTTAAACATTCATGAAGCTTCTTGAAGCTTTGATTTTGACCTTGATATTTTGTGATATTTCTTTAACCCAACCCAACCCTTTAACCATAGTTAAATCTCTACATGGGTTAAGTCTTTATACTTAACCCATGGTTGCATTTCTAACCTCACAATTCATTATTCATCACAAAAGAAATGGTTCTTCTTCTTCCTTCTCTTTCAATGGAAAAGCTTTCTAGCTTTTTCATTAGTGATGATTTTGAGTGAGATTAAGAAAACAAATGAGAGCTATATTCCTACTTCATTATCCTAATCTATCCTAGCCATTTAGATTAGGGTGTTCACTTCATTTAGTGAGTGAGAGCTTGTGTTAAAGAAACTTCAAGGTAGATCATCTTAGTTATCGAAGATCGGAAGCAAGTTTGCATCATTCTCTTCGTGGAGCCTCTCTAGAGTCCGGGTACATGATGATCGCAGCGAAGGGACCTCAACACGGAGCTTTAGAAGTGAAGGACCGGACTACAAAGGTTGTAATCCTAAACTCTTAGTGCTAAAGTGTTTAACATACTTTGTTTCGCCTAATCTCTAGTTTAAAGATCTTAGTTAGGGTTGTTCGGCACGTCTAAATTTTAAATCAGGCATTGTTGATGCCTTATAGACCCTTGTGAGAGTGCCTAGTAACCCTACAGTGGTATCAAAGCCAAGCTAGAGCTTTAGGCAAAGTCTAGGCGAAGTTTAAAGTCCGATCGAACCCCGAAACCCCGACACGAACCCCTTCTCTGGAAATTTTTAAAAAATGTTGATTTTTTCATATTAAAAATACTCCGAAAAATCAGCAGGGGAATACAAGAATTACTGTGAAACACGTGCCACCAATACCATTAAAGCGCCGCGGAACCGTGGCCGTACCATGGCTTGCGCATCGGTTCCGCGGCCAAACAGTAGAATCATGGCTTGCGTTTTGCACAGTAATGTCCGTATGTAATTCCTGATTCTTCTGGGAAAATTTTAATTTACTCAAGTGTTGAGTTTTCTGGGTTGTATTGGGAGTTCGTTGATTCGATCAGAAAGTTTAACTTCGTTTAAGTGTTTTCCGGATAATTTAGAACCTGTTAAAAAGTTCGAACGGATATCAATAACTCACTTTTTCCCGACCCGGAAAATTTCCAAGTGTTGAATTTTTCCGTAGTTTAAGAACGTTCTAAGTCGTGCAAGTAATGCGGTGGACCCTCTAGAAGACAACGAACCTTAACTCGATTATGTGACCGTCTGAACCGTCTCTAAACCTTAGGGTTTGGGGCAGTACGGCGTTGCCACATGTGAGGCGTTGGCTTGACCCTTCTATGGCTGGACCATTGGTACTGTGGCATGTGATGGATGTTTTTTTAAACTAATTTCAAGTGTTGAGAACTATTTGGGAAATCTTGGGTGTTTGCTTATTCGATCGGAAAGATTAACATTGTCTATTTATCTGGAATGTGATACAATATTTGGAATCCACATGTAGTTATGAGACAACTAATTTGAATGTTATAAATCTAGCGGTTTATCTCATTTGATCGGTTGCCACGGGATTTTGATACGATCAAAAGTCCGTCGCAATCACGTAGCGTATGCGGATACTCGCCGGGTAAACTTAATAGACAGCCACGCCCCATAGCCCCGACCAAGTGACTGTAGGAGAACCCCGTCGCCAAAAGCATTCGTTCGGGTGCTCGCGGCAGCGGTGTTCCGCCTTAGTGCACTTCGTCGAAGACATCCGGGGGTGCGGCCGTCTACTAAAGTTTGGGACGAGCATTCGATCAGGATGTCGGGAATCTTGTTGAATTGCCCGACTAGATATTGAAAAGAGTTTTCGACAATGAGACTAAAATGCATGGTTTATAATTGTTAGGCTTGCGATGTCTAAGCAATTTATTTGGTTAGGCATGCGATGTCTAAGGAGGTTGCAGATTCCAACTATTGTAGTTTTACACTTTCTTTTCTGTGACCGTAAGCGTAGTATGTGGTGTATCGCCGGCTTCATTGCTATACATCAACGACAATCGGGATACGCATACTTGCTTGTTGATGATATGAGATATTATGTGTTGCTGTGATATGTTATACTGGATCGTCGCGTTTTGAATAGCCGGGGGTTTTATGTAAGAAGAGAGTTTTTCTTTTTCATTCATGTAAAATTCATTTGTATGTAATATTCTTTTATTGGGGCACTTCCGGGCTGAGGATGATGTCACCATTGTATATTATTTACTTTTCCGCATTAGGTAGACCCAAGGCGGGGAGCACAAGTAACCGGGTTCTAGGGTCCAGTGGGAAACCATCTCGAGGAGTCGAGACCGGGTCTTCTAACCCTAGAATTGGCAGTGTTGCTTGCCGCTCTCGTAGGGGTCTAGGGATGTAGGTTTGGTTATTCATCGTGACTGTGGAATCCGTGTTTTATACAGGCTCGAATTAAAAACACGGAAGACCTAGTATATCCAATATTTCATATATGTTCTTCTACTGCAATGTTCAGTGATGAGAACATATTACTGCCTGGGACGAATGTTTATATTATATATATGAGATATATGTTATATTGCATATTTCGTTTCAAATGTGATGCTTGTGAAGCATAATAAAATGAGACTTCATTAATGAGATTAATGAAAATAAAAGAAAGCTAAAGATGTTGTAGAAATTTGTTTAAAAACTGGTAGCTCTAGTTCTTGCTTTGCATAGCGGTGTTCCTTGTAGAACATCCAGCACCTTATCCGATAAGGAAAGAGCCGAGATCCCTTCACCCGGAGTGACCTCTTTAGCGAAACTAGCAGATGCTGCATACTCGGATTGTCTTTTGATTGCTTCTATAGTTTTTGCTTTGCACAGCGGTATTTGTGAAATATCCTGCACCTTATTCGATGAGGAAAGAGCCGACGATCCCTTCACCGAAAGTGATCTCTTTAGCAAAACTAGTAAAAGACTCAAAAACACTCCATTTAAAATTCACTCGATTCTACAACGATATCAAGTTCATTACGCAAAGGGTTTTCTTAAAAACCTGTCGTAGCTCTCCGTCATTTCAGATAAGTCCTACTTAGTATTCGTACTGCGTTTGTTGACCTCTGTCATGGCGTAGTGTGCGGTAGCTGATTAGTGCTTATCTGTATAAACATATGATGTGATTGATTTACGGTAGTCGTGCGACCTTGTTGACCTCTGTCAAGGGTCGTGCGGGTGAGTTTACATCAATCAGAAAATGACGGGTTGAACTTGACTAGCCGTCTATGGTTTGTTGACCTCTGTCAAGGTCATAGGATGCTAGGGGTAAAATATTATTGGGAATTTCAATAGTTGAAATTTGCAATGAGATTGCATACCTTCTATGAGATAGTTGGATCCCAATACCCACTGTGAGTAAGAGTTACTCCTGGGAGAGTTTTACACATTACAATTAGCCGATCAAGTAGGTGTCTAGAAAGGTGTTAACGGGGTTACGCCCCTGGGAAGACGAGGTTTATTTTAATTAGGTCCGTGCGAAAGCGCGGGGAACCTCTCTCAAAGTACCGGCACTGGCCTGGCTGAAAGATTGGCGAACTTGTAGAGTGTAATAAATCCCGGCTAGTCTTTCCTTTTAGGGTGTGAAAGAAGATTTGACTAAAACAGTGGGAGCCATCCTGATTAGTTAAATTGATAACCAATCTAATCTTGTAAAAGCGCACGCTGAGTGTTTTCTTCTCTCTCTCTCCTGGTTGCGACTATGTCACGCCTTAATCAAGATAATAATACGGATGTATTGATCGAACCCTCTTGTTATACTGCGCGAAGGAATGTTGGTCCCGCTCCAACTTATAATTGTTATAAGACAGAGCAGGAAATAGGGGATTACCAGAATTCCCGTGCCGCCCAAACGAAGAAAGTACATGTTGATGCATCTTCTTCGGGTGTGTTCATTACACAGAACTGTTTCTCAAATATCCTTTACGTCCTGGGTATTTGATACCGGATCAGGATACCATATATGTAATTTGTTACATGGGCTACAGATAGGTAGAGAACTGAGAACGGGTGATAAATTTCATGAGATAGAAATGGTGCAAGTGTTGCAGCCAAGTCTGTTGGTAGTTATCACCCTATATTACCTGAATACATTGATTCTGAACGAATGTTATTAGATACCGAACCTGATATACAATATCATATCAGTCTCTTTATTAGTAAAGAAGGATATAATTTTGTATTGTTGGATAATGTTTTGAACATTTCCTATATCAAGAGTTGATCGGTTCAGGCACGTTATCTAAAAGCATAGACGTTCTAAATCAAACAACAGTTCTTAACATACAGAACACACATAAGAGAAAGAGTTCAGAAGTGAACGAATCCTTCTTGAGGCATTGTCGACTAGGTCATATCAATGCGACCCGACTAGCTGAAGTTACATATAGATGCATATTTAAATTAGTTTGAATTTACATCTTGTGAAACTTGTTGGTCATGTCACAGAGATAAGATGACCATAGCTCCGTTTATTGGAAATAGAGAAAGAGTTAGTGAACTCTTGGGATTGATATATGATGATGTATGAAAGTCCCCTGTCTACACATGCTAGGACCGGTTCTTTATACTTCATTATATTCACTGATGGTCTCTTAAGATTCGCACATGTGTTCCTGTTGAAACACAAGTCTGAACCTTTTAGAGAAATTCAATGAATATGAGTTAGAAGTAGAGAACCAAAAACAGGTATAAGTATTATGTCCTTTGATGAGATCAGGAAGGAGAATACTTGAGCACGGAGATCCTGGACTATTCTAAAGGAGAATGAGATTCTCTCTCAGCATTACTCCTCCGTTACACCACGACACGTCGGTGTATCGGGGCGGAGCAATCACACCCTAATAGATATGGTGCGCTCTATGATGAGTACTGCTGAGTTTCCTATTTCCTTTTGGGTGTTATGCACTTGAGAAGCTGCATACCTATTGAATAGGGTTCAAATCAAATCAGTTGCCTACCACTTCATATGTGATATGGAATGAGAAGAGCCCATATCTTAAGTATGTTAAGATTTGGGGTTGTCCAGCCTATGTCTAAAAGCATAATCCGGACAAGCTCGAGGCAAAGTCATTTCTGTAGAAGTTTGTTGGATATCCTAAGCATTTGCAAGGGAATATCTTCTACCTTGCCGGGGAACAAAAGTTATTTTTTTCTCAGCATACCACCTTTGTGAATGGGAATTTCTTGTGAAGAAATTAGTGGTCATGAGGTAGAACTGGAAAGAGTTCCAGCTATACAAACTGCAGCTGATGATTTGGTAGAACCGAAGGATTCAATAGTTTCCAACGAACCTCAGCCTCTTCGCCGATCTAGTAGGATTCCACACCCACCTGAGAGATACTTCGGTTTTCTCTATGACAGTGGGAGCGAGGATTGCATCATGAGATGATGACCCAACTAGTCTCGAGCTGGCCATCAGGAGTGGGACTCTGTAAGAATGGCTGGATGCTTAGCGATCTGAGATGGAATACTTATACACGAACAAAGTATGGACTTTGGTTGCTTTATCTGAAGGGTTAAATCCCCATCAGGAGCAAGTATATCTTGAGAAGATTACTTGGTGTAAATGGAAAAGTTGAGACTTTCAAAGCTATGCTTAAGTCCATCCAGATCCTACTTGCCACGGCTACATACCATGACTATGATATCTGGCGGTTGGGTGTCATGACTGCTTTTCTAAATGATGATTTGGAAGAGAGCGTCTATAAGTACACAGCCAGAGGGCTTGTAGACAGTAGGAGCAGCGGAAACGTGAGCAAGATGTTTTATGTGATAAATCAGAAATGGCGGAGTTGGAACATCTATTTGATGTGGTAGTCAAAGAGTTTGACTTCATCAAAATGGTAGATGAACCTTGTTTATACAAAAAGGTAGTAGAGAGTATGGTGGTGATCCTCGTAGAGTACGTGGATGACATACTCTTGATACGGAAGGAGTTTCCTATGCTACGCTCGGTCAATCTCCTCTTATCACAATGATTCTCCATATAGAATCAAGGTGATACCTCCTAAATCCTGGGTTATAGATCTATGGGATAGATCTAATTGGATGTTAGGATTCTCACTAGTTGTAGTGAGATGGTATCAATCGATCCAGGGGAGATTCACTGGAAAAGTTCCAGGGTGATAAGGACGACTGAATGTCAGTCGCAGGCATTGTCTTTACCCTCAGTGGAGGGACGGTATGTTGGAAGAGTTCCAAGCTAGATACCGTGACTTACTGGACGATTAAAGGCAAGATACGTCATTACCAAGGATGCTACAAAAGAGGCAGTCTGGATATATATAAGTTCATAAGATGAACTTCGTTCCTACTATTGTGTGACAATGGTGTTGTGTCTTATGCCAAGGAACCCACGTCCCATCAGTCATCCAGATATAATTTTTAGGCAGTATCACCTGATCATGGAGATGGTTGATCTCTAGGGAGATCGAGGTTAGGAGAGTAGACACAGAAGACAACAGCGCGGATCCACTCACAAAGGCTTTTTCACAGTAGAGACTTTTATGGGATGGTTGAGTATGAGATACTTCAACCACAGCTAATTGCTGGGTATGCGATACCACAACAGATGGCCCTAGTGCAAGTGGGAGATTGTTAGTTATATGTATACCCTAGAGGCCATTACTGTACATATGATGTATATTGTAATGGATGCTTGGACATATATAGGGAGGACTTTCTTGCTCGACATGAGTATGCATCTGGTTGTACTTTATCTTAACATGTACTTTGATTGTCTCTATGTTACATGTTTATAAAGCCCGTAGATTGTACTCGACTACTGGACTATGATGAGATCATACTAGTGGGGCAACGGTAGTCGACGAGTACATCCTATAACTGTTCCTAGTCGAGGGTGTATCGAGACAGGGCATCGATAAACCAGAGTAGACTAGCGTATACGCATATTGACCCATATGATGGGCGATGGGTGATCCCATATCCATCGGTGTTTGACATCAAGGATGGTGTACGGGTGCTCAGTAGAGACTAGGTACACAGGACGGACTCGCCGAGAACTCCCAGATGGTATTATACCTCACGTCAGATGGCAATACTCTGGTTACACTTGTACAGAGTAGTCTGTAGACCCGAGATCGTCATAGAGTCTTGTGTGATTCCCACTGTGCTTTGATTTCCATCATACCACGTCCAAAAGGGCGTGCAAAAAGGTGGCTTTTGGGTACAGTCCCGAATCACATGCATTCTTTCAAGAATCTCCCAACCTTCTCCTTCTATTCTAAAAAAAAGGCGAACATGGAGGCTATGAGCGATAGGAGGGGATTGGTCTCTCCCGGTATAGGGAGTTGATGTTGCGCTGTGTTCGATTGGCTATAACTGGAAATCCCTGGCCAGGGTTGCTGAGATTTACTGGTAAGTGTTATCAGTAGTTTCTCGAACTGTTATAGACCTTATCGACACGACTTATCAAGCTAATGGGGTCTGACGTTTACCACCCCTAGGCGAGATATGCGACATATCAGACAAAGAGACCGGACTGTACAGGAGTGTTACTGATTGGATTCACGGGAGAAAGTACATGCTTGCTTGTTGATCTTCTGATCGCTCAATACCTGGGTGGCTATTACGTTTAGCTGACCGCTTGCAGCTTGTGGGTATTTGATATGATCATCACCTACTGCCGGCGTATTGACGATTCTTTAGAGTGCTACACTGAGTTTTATTGACTCAGGCAAAACGGAGTAGGGGCACATATATGATATGTGCGGGACCGAGAACAATACGTGTATGTGATACCGTATTAGATTCTCGCGATATGAGATATCGGCCGGGTATATATGATATAGCCGTGTCATCGGGTCAAGTGTTGATTCGATAAACTGATACATATTATATTAGTCGGTTATTTGTGAAATAGCTGGATTATCGGATCAAGTGTTGATTCGATAATTTAATGTATAATTATATATTTGATATATTAAATTACATTAACTAATATAAGCTCACTAAAAGATTCTTTTTCTCACTCGGGTAATACATTAATATATATGCGATATATGTTAATTGTATTATTTTATTTTGTTACAATAAATATTGTATATGTGATATATAATATTGTAACATGTTATGGTTATAAATGCAACATGATTAGTGGAGTTTAATTGTGGTTAGGGTTTGGATTAGGGTTAAACATTCATGAAGCTTTCAAGAAGCTTCTTGAAGCTTTGACTTTGACCTTGATATTTTGTGATATTTCTTTAACCCAACCCAACCCTTTAACCATAGTTAAATCTCTACATGGGTTAAGTCTTCATACTTAACCCATGGTTGCATTTCTAACCTCACAATTCATTATTCATCAAAAAAGAAATGGTTCTTCTTCTTCCTTCTCTTTCAATGGAAAAGCTTTCTAGCTTTTTCATTAGTGATGATTTTGAGTAAGATTAAGAAAACAAATGAGAGCTATATTCCTACTTCATTATCCTAATCTATCCTAGCCATTTAGATTAGGGTGTTCACTTCATTTAGTGAGTGAGAGCTTGTGTTAAAGAAACTTCAAGGTAGATCATCTTAGTTATCGAAGATCGGAAGCAAGTTTGCATCATTCTCTTCGTGGAGCCTCACTAGAGTCCAGATACATGATGATCGCAGCGAAGGGACCTCAACACGGAGCTTTAGAAGTGAAGGACCGGACTACAAAGGTTGTAATCCTATTCTCTTAGTGTTAAAGTGTTTAATATGCTTTGTTTCGCCTAATCTCTAGTTTAAAGATCTTGGTTAGGGTTGTTCGGCACGTCTAAATTTTAAATTGGGCATGGTTGATGCCATAAAGACCCTTGTGAGAGTGCCTAGTAACCCTACAGCATCGGGGTAGGCAATGAATCGCATGTCCTAGTCATTTCTCCTTGGGTGACTAGCGATCTTCTATCATATCTCTAAGTATAACTCGTGTGGCATTAGCTTCAGACATCTCGTCAGTCACAGCAACAACTGAATCATTCGTCCGCACGCTGAACAGTGCCTCAATCATCAAGTATAATCGATGCATTGACGGTCTTGTCATTCTGGCTTGCCTCTAGCGGTGGCCCAATCCTCTGGTGCTGATCTGCACGTCAGAGAAATCTTGTAAAAGCGATCCATCAAATGCTCATGGCGCGAAAACACAATAAAATGACACCACTATGCAATCGTATGTCTCTGGAATCATGCCCTGGTCAGTCCTCGTCCGTGACGAGCTCATGCTGACGCAACTCTAGCCGTAGCTCTCTCTGCCCATGTAATCGTGGCAGCAAAACCATAAACCGATATCGATGTGGATAGATCATATGAATGAATATAATACTGTCCAAGGAAATGTACATCCTAAGGATTCTTAAGCGGAGTAGCGTATTGTAAGTATGCCGCGGAACATATACACGGTACGTCACTCTCCTTAAGCACCTACTCCATCAACCAAAGTCAACCTACGCGACAAAAGTTCGGGTCTAATACCCCCTCGACTAAGTCTAAGTTCCGTAAGGTCAAGCCTAGATTCCGTATATATACAAACGCCATAGGCTCCGCATAGTCAAACATAGACTCGAACCAAGATTAACCTAGCGCTCTGATACCAACTTTGTCACGACTCTTAAATGGCACGTGACTGGCACTTGAATCATATGAAGTCTATAGGACCCCATTTAATTCAACTAAGCCAAAAAATCCCAGAAATCTAAACCATTTTAAAGAAGAAATGAAGAAAACTTATTTTTAAGCAAGTGGTTTTAATAATATAAGCCGAAGTATGCATTTTTAAAATCTCAAGTCTTTTCTGAAAATTTCGGCAGAGTTTCATTTGTAAATACTGACCCCAAAAGGGTACAACATGCATAATACGAATAAAGGCATCCCCAAGCGGGAGCTAGCTCTTCGTCCATTGACTGTCACAACCACGCAAGCAGTATAATATACAACGCCAAGAGCGAGGATCAAAACTCAAAAGTAAACTCAAAATCATCAAGAAAACCATAATAATACAACGCGCGACTCTAAGGTCGAAATAATAAACAACTGGTTTTCTAAGTCTGAAATAAACATACAAGTCTGGTTGATGGAGTTTACTAGATACAACCGAAATAATAAAGTACAATGGTGGTCAAGATGCAAGTGAACCCACCTACCAAAGCAATCACCCGAAAAGGAGTAGTATGCCAGCAAAGCCGCAACGAAACCTGTACGGCAAAACCTGCAAGAACTGTGGCACAACGGGAGTAAGTTGCCAACTCGTGAGTAGAAAATATCACCGAGCAGAAATCGTATGTATGACTCAATCCTAGGTCAATACGATCAGTAATATATATCCTAAATATGATAAAGTCTGAAGCATGATAAGGTGGCAAGGGTAAACATCAGTACATAAGTGTAATACCAAGTGCTCGTGTCAGTGCCTCAAGTAGCAACATATCATAAATATGAGGTATGAAAGCGATATAGTGAAAACAGAATGCATCATGAATGTGAATCTATTTTCTATATTTAGTGAGATTTCTGTATATTTATAAATCGAGGTATCATCAATAAAATCAACATGAAATCAGTGTCAAGCATCGACACAAAACATAAATCCCAATATCTCAATATCTCAGGCTCCGGCAATCCGGACTGGCCTATAACCTCGAATCTCAATATCTAGGGCTCCGGCTATCCGGACTGGCCCATATCCTCATATCTCAAAACCTCAGGCTCCGGCTATCCGTATTGGCCTGTACTCCGATCGGTATCCTCTGGATATCCGTCGAGTCACAATACAATCACCGGTCAGTAGTGCTCCCCTGTCTCAGGCTCAACACCATCATCTGCGACCTTCTCGCTCCGGGGTACCGCACCGGGTCCACCATGCACCCACAGACGGTTCCTCCTCCTCGAATCGGGTGTATGATATCGCTCAAGAGCCGAGAAAACTCATGGTGGACATATCTCAAATCATATCATGAGAAAACCACAACTTTCATTTTAAAATGATAATCAGTTTATAAAATCCTTGCGGTTTCTCCAAATCCAGAAATTTCATGGAAATCTGAAATAACAATCTCAAGGGTAAATAAACAATGAATTTCAAAATATTAGGCACTGGCAATCCAGACTGGCCCATAATGTCATGGCAAATGAATATATAAATACGCATGAAAATCACAGTAATAAATGCAATGTCTAAGTTATCATATAAAAGCAAGCGCACTAGTACCATGTCGAAACTATCAGCTAACAATTTATACTAATGAATAGTGTTTTCTAATGTGTACGTGACATTGCAATTACCGATGATGATGTGTGTAAGCAGGCAAGCAGGTGTACGTGGAGCATACGCATCATCGGTAATGGGGCAGGTGTCTTGACAGCATTATTTTAATAATCAGAAATGAAAACACAATATAAGTATGCAATGCGATGGGAACAACAAGAATATGCAAAACATGAATAATAACGTAACAAAAAAGAATCTACATTACTATATATGAGTCATATAATCTTGCCATTTGAAATAACACGATTCGTGGTGTTTAGAAAATAAGGGCTACGGTGTTTTTAAGAAAAGGTAGGTCCTTTGAAATATCAGTATAATCCCTTGGCTTGTCTTTAAAGTACTCACGATTTGTTGGTTTTGAAATAGTTATGACTTGAGTCTAGTCTAACATCTACCAGTAAACTTCAGGACTAAACTAACAGACTAGTCGAGAAGGGTAAGGAAAACCACCTAAGTCTGAGTCGATATATATATATAATAGTCGGTGATCCCGCCGCAATAGTATCATATACGATACAATATACAATATGACATCCTCGAGTCAAGAGTGCATATCTATCATCATAATTATATCTCGTACGGTACATCCATCGTACGGCATCCCAAATCTGGGTACGGGTCGAATATCACATTTATCTCATCATTTATCTGGTATCCTTATCATCATATCATGATCTGGGTACTGATCTAAAGTCTAGTATATAATGATACCATCTAGATATAGGTATGCGTGTGTATGAAAACGCATCGCCTAAGGACCCGCTATAACAACATGTCGTATCTCATAATACGAACCAAAACATATCACCGTTCTCGTGGCATCATGCCCAATCTCAACAACTCATCTCCAAGTACCATGTACTATCCTCATCATCCATGTATATGTATACGTATATATATATATATATACATAGTCTCATACCTATGTGTATTTATATATATATATATACATATCCCATATACGCACAAGAAGTAAAATGTATGCAAGTGTGTGTGCGCGTGTGTATGTAAACCTTATTCTAGGGTTTCACAACTAAAACTAGCTAACGACGCTATCATCTAATTACACTAAAACTGATCCAAGTTCTTCTAATAACCTTCTTGCAAATAAGTAATGCTCCACAAAACACAAATTCGTATATATATACATAATAATCATATGCTACACTACGAACTGCGGGGGTGCTATACGCCACCCACCCAACTTCCCCTGTAGATATATATCTACTCACCTTGTTTCTCGCTTGCTGGAGTCGATGGCGCCACGCTCATCCTCGCCGTCTCGAATTCCTTATGGGGGTACCTTTATATATACACATATAGCATCGTAAACCAAAATCACGCACGAAAACCAAATCGGCACGAGTATCACACATAGGTTAAAACCTATAGTTTACGCATGCAAGAATAACAAACAACTCTCGACGATTGTCATATAAACGTGTCACGACCCAAAATATTAGCTCGCGACCAGCACTTAAATCACGCGACGTCAACAGGCATAACGTAATTCAAGTAATCTGAAACCCAGAAATCTAAACCTTTTCAAGAAATAAAGATACAATAAATCATGTTTTGTCTTTTGAAAAATTGGGCAGCGCCTCCTTTGTAAAAACTAACACCGAAAACGGGTACAACATGGAATATAAAGAAAACATCCCCAAACGGGATCAAATCATGCTCAACGGCGGAAACAACCACCACAAGTATAAAAACAAGTATACGACGCCCAACGGCGAAGATCCACATAAGGAAATAAAGTAAAGCAAGACATCAACCCCAAAAGCAAACATAAAACCCATCGCTCAAGTCTCGCAACAACAAGTCTTCTAAGTCAGCAACATATAAAATTACTAGTTTCTGAATTGATGGAGTGACTAGATACAATATGAATAATGAATACAAGAGAGGCACGATCCAACATGTACCACCTACAACAAGCAAGTCACCCGAAAACAGTTGTGTGCCAGCGATGCCGCAACTGATCCATGCGGTCTACCTGCAAAAACTGTGGCACAACGGGGGTGAGTTTCCAACTCGTGAATAGAAAAACATCACCAGGTAGAAATCGAAATAAACAACGATTCTTAGGTCAACTATATCATAAAGGTAATACTATGATATCTAGGGTGACCGTATCTGCATATGTGCCAACACATAATAAATGCCTATCAGCAAGTGGATCTCGTCCAACAATATAATCAATGCTGTATGCAGGTGGATCTCGTCCAACAATATAATCAATGCATGTATGTAGTGGATCTTGTCCAACAATGTAATCAATGCATGTATGCAGTGGATCTCGTCCACAATATAATCAATGCATGTATGCAGTGGATCTCGTCCACGTGTCAACCACTGACACAACAACTCCTGCATGTAAATATCATAAAAACATATGCAGGTAAATATGAGGATATAAAACAACGTGTGTCCCTCGCGACACAACAAAATCATGCAAACCTAAGTGTCTAACCCCGACACTCGAAACATTATGAAACCCGTGTCTAGCATCGACACGTAAATCCCCATGCATCAGGCGCCGTCCCCACGACTTGCCCTGATGTCATGTCTGTACATCACTCCAGTCGGTATCCCCACGATAACCGCCTTGTCCAAATACTATCACCGGTAGGTACTTGCCCAGCCTTCCAGGCTCATCGCCTATCATCTGCGAATTTCTTGCCGAGGGGAACCGTACCGGGATCCACCATGTACCCACACACGGCCCAGTACACTCCTCGCATCGGGTATATATCACAAATCTCAGAACTGAGAAATCTCATGGTGGACGCACTGAAATATCATATCAAGAGAAACCGGGTTTTCAAACAATAAATAGTTTCTTGAAACACCCCCACGGTTCTCAAATCCATAAATCACATGAAATCCATATCTCAATGCGTAAATCCATGAAACTGATATATGCAACATAAAACAGCAATATGAGCATATTAAGGGAAAACCGCTCTTTCAAATGAACCCAGCTTTTAAAATACATCATGCGGTTCCCAAATCCTCCGAAATCAAGTGCAACATCATATGAGGTGTACATGTAACTATAGCAAGATAAGTGTATCTACATGTAAGCAAGTATGTATGATGCATCTCATAAGCACAATAGCACAATAAGCAACGTCTCAATATCACATGTCAAAACAAAAACAATTAGGGGTATATGCAGCTATAGCAAGATATGTGGGTGTACAAGTCAGTATGTATGCATGTAGCTGTATCAAGGTATGCAACATATAACAAGATGTAAGCATGTCTGTATATCTCATGCAACGTGGAACAGTGATATGAACATAACAAGTATATCATAACATTATGTAGCAATTCTACTGTGTAGTGACATAGCAATTATCGATGACGAAGTGTGTGAGCCGGCAATCTGTGTATGTGCAACATACTCATCATCGATAATGGTGTAGGTGTACTAGCACAGGTATATGAAAGGCAATGAGAATAACATGAATGCGGCATAATGTACATCGTGAACTAAATGCTATAAGGTATACGTATCTAACATGACCGATTCGGTGAATCTATCAATCGGAATCAAGCCACAACATCACGTACGGTACAATCCATCGTACGTCATCCTCTAAACAAGGTATGGATAAATCAACAGGTAAAACTCATCGTGTACGGAAATCTATCGTACGACGGTATTAAACAAAGAGGGATTTTATCAACCCATACAACATCGGGGATACGGATCTAAATCTCGTACGGCATATCACTCAATATGCAACAACATTATCCATATATATATACCTATCTCTCAGGTCACATCCATGTCAAACTCGTATCAGGGGACCTACAAAGGTATCAACAATCTCATATCGACTCGAATCCATCAAATGACACTTTACACTAAGTCATCATATCACATCGTATACTCGTTCACCACATTAATATCTCGCATCACATTATATAAACGTCACACTTGTTCTCTTTAAATTTGTAGCCATCATGATTCACTTATCATTTCATATTCTCCTAAGTTAAATGTTCATTAGCTTCAACTTCAATCATATTATCGTTTGTAAATTCTACAATCATGTCCGTCGCATATCATTTATAAGGATAACATAATCAAACGATATTCCATATCAATGGTTGCGGGGGTGCTATACGCCATCCACCCGACTTCCTTCGTAGATATAAATCTACTCACCTGCTAAACTCCTCGCTTAGCCGAAGTCGATGCGCTTCGTCGTCTCGAAATCCACGCGAAGGTACCTACAATCAATATGAAATTGCAATGCTATTAATATCAAATTCCAAAATCCAAAAATAGCAGACGGTACGCCCATAGGTTAGAATCTATAGCCTACGCATGCAAAACAACCAAACAACCCTCGTCGTTGACGTAAAAACGTCCAACTCCCAAATACAATATCCAGTCGCAAAAACCAAGAAAATCCAAATACCGGAAAACATAGCTAAAACTCTCACTAGGGTCGCTATACATGAAAACTGCCACGCCAAAAATCCAATCGCACCAATACTCATTCACAACACATATAATTATCGTCGATAATAATATATACATCATCAGCGCTTCCATTAAAACCCACGTCAAATTTTTTACCAAAAACCTAGTAAGCAGTTTATATCATTTTAGCTCATTTTAACACAAAGCTAGATGTTTTAAACTATCTAGTGATCACAATCATCACAAAGCGGCTTAATTAAGTCATCCAAACCATCACTACCATTTTAATCTCACCCAAAACATGTTTTAGTAAAACCTAGTTTGCTAATTATCTCAATTAGACAAATAGGAATTTAACAAATATCATTTTCACAAAATGATTAGGTTATCCAAGTCTACACTTCAAGATTAATCACTTAAACACATCAAAACCCTAACTACTAAACTGTAAAGTGGTTTAAGAAATTATACAGATCGATCCGTGTCCTTCGGTCTTTAGCTATCATTCCACGCTCCTCGCGGCATCTCCGATCTCCGGTCTCCTCGTCGAAGTAGCACCACGTCAATGAATCTTTTTACGGACTCCCGCTTCAAACTGAAGCAACTCGGACATGAAGTTTGCTAGCCGACATGTCCAAGATTGAAGTAGAGAGAGTGTAGAATACTTTGTCTCAAGACACCCAAGCATTTGGGTGAAGGTAAAAGAAGTTGCCATGAATGGAATTTTGTGTGCAAAGGATTTTTGCAATGAACAAATAAAATCAACCCATGCACCAAAAGAAAATTTGTCTCGGCCACTTAAGGGGGGGCTGAAATTGCTCTCTGGGAAAAACAAAATAGGGGTGGGCACAAGGATTAAAAAATGGCGACCATAAGAAATATCTCCACAAAAGATCTTAAGCTTTTCAAAAGACATTAAAGAAAAGGATGAGTCACAAATACACCTCACCATCATTCTAGAATCAAAAACAATGACTCATCTCCAAAACAAAACCCACACCCTCACTTGATGAATTCGACCATAATGAAAGAATGATAATTTGGTCAATAATGTTATTGTCACGACCTGAAATTGGCACGTGACGGCCCTAATACTACGCAACGTCTACAGGCGTAACGCAGTAAAAGAAAGCCAAAACCCAGAAATCTAAACCATTAAAAGACAAGAAAAGAAAAGAAACATTGTTGAAACTTTTGAAAATCTCAAGTATAAATTCTTTAAGTCCAATTTACTTTCTTGAAAATTTCGGCAGCACCTCCTTTGTAAAAAACAACCCCAAGAATGGGTACAATATAAATATAAAGTAAAGCATCCCCAACGGGAGCAAATCCACGCCCAACGGCGGAAAACAACCACCACAATAGATATACGACACCGTAGCGAAGAAATAAAAAATGAAAAAATGGAAACTGTATAAAAGACAACCCAGTCACAAAATAATATACAATATCGTCCTCACCAACTCTCTAAGTCAACATGAAAATAGTAGATGGAGAGTACAATGATACAACGAACATACAATACAACAACGAATAACCACAAAACCCACCTAAGCAAACTGCACACTATGAGTTGATGCTGTATCCGCAGCAAAAGATGATAAGATAGATGAATAGCCTGCCTCGACTACTCTAGGAACAACCTGCAAACACTGTGGCACAACGGGGGTGAGTTGCCAACTCATGAATAGTAAATAACATATACAGGTAATCGCAAGTATGCACGTACAGCGCGAATTTAACATAAGCAACTAATAGCAACAAAAGTCATATGTGTGCAAAGGTCATGAAAGGTACACTAGCAGGTATCACTAATACATGAAGCAGTAATATGACAATCTGTATGCAACAATCATGTAAGGTACTCTATCAGGTACAACTAATACATGAAGCGATGATATGACAATGTATATATGCAACAGTCATGAAAGGTACTCTATCAGGTACTACAGGTACAGGAAGCAATGCATATAAAGTAAAAGTATGTAAATGCAACAGTCATGGAAGGTACTCTATCAGGTACTACTAATACATGAAACATTGCATAAACAATAAATGTAGAGTATGGAATGAAACATGTCATTTCCACGGAATCCTGAAATCGTGGTAGGATCAAAGTCCATCAAGATAATCCAAATCCCAATTTCCTCAAATCAGCCCCCAAATTGGCTCTCATATCATATAAGTCTCACAAATCCTTAATGTACAATATCGAATAAATCTCATATATCCTAAATGTACAAAATCAGCAATCTCATATATATCATGTATCCAATATCAAATGAATCACCTATATCCCAAATCCAATATCAAATAAATCTCTAACATCCTAAATATATTTGCATGAATAAATATGTTGATGTATATAAATTGATATCAATACACATATATTAGCGTCCCATTCCACTAATATTGGTGTAAAGGCATATATAACAGTGTCCCATTCCACTGTATATACATAGGAGTAAAAAGAAATATCATGAAACCAATGTGTCAAGCATCGACACAAAAATGCTGATCTATCAGGTGCTGTCACCAAGACTGGCCTCCTGATAGGTATGTATCATATGCTATTCCGAAAGCTCGAGTGCCTAGCTCTGACCCTCATCTCTCGACACATCCATACGCACATGACACCCGTCGGTATCCCCATGATAACCGCCGAGTCATTGGTAATGTCACCGGAAAGTATGGTTCCCCCATTAACTCATCTCCTCACTGAGATTCTTGCCCTGGGGTACCTCCGGGCCCCGCCATGTACCCGCACACGGACCCCTCTGTTCCTCGCGTGGGGTATATATATATCCGAACCGATAAATCTCATGGTGTCTGCTGAAATATCATATCAAGGGAAACCGGGTTTTTCAAATAATACATAATTTCATAAACTCCCACGATCCCCAAATCCAGGAAACATCATGACAAATCCATATCTCAATGCGAGAATCCATGAATATAATATATGCAACATAAAACTGTAATGAAAGCATATAAAGGAAAAGGCGCTAATTAACTGCAACAAGTTAATATAAAATATCATGCGGTTCCTATTTTCTCCAATTCTAAATAACATCAAGTAAAGGTAAACATGTAGCTATAACCAGATATATGTGTAAACAAAAAGGTATAGCAATGTATATGTATCTACCTATAAGTAATGATGTAATATACCCCCTGGGTATAAGTGAAGTATGTGTGCAAGGTATACCTGTAGCTATATCATGAAGTGTGCATGTACCTATCGCTAATAGTACAATACTCTATAGGCATACAGGTAATTAGCATGTAAGCATGTCAAGGCATATGTGTAAGCATGTAGGTATACAGGTATGCTATATGTCATATGCTTAAAGAAATATGAATCAATGTCTTAATGTCCCTATCCAAACAATATTATATCTATACGGGTGTTGTGCGTGACATGGCAATTATTGACGGTGTGTGTGGCATACAATCAGTGCTCGTGCAACAAGACCCGTCAATAATATGTACAGTGTCCTAAGGGTACTAGTCTAAGCACAACAATTAATTAAGCAATAAGGTGTATGCGCAAATTCTAAATATGAAATAGAATGTGCGACAAGTCAAGTCATCTACAGCCTAGACGCATAACGCCATGCGGGCGATTCCCCTGTAGATGTTAAATCTATTCACCAACGCTCGTGGCTAACTGAAGCCTACCACCTATTTTCCCTTTGTCGTAGCGTCCGAAGTCACCGCCTGCGAACCTAAAATTTCACAAACACATCACATAAGCTAAATATCCTGAAACGACGAAACGCAAGGATAAAGCCCTGAAAAATGCACTGCGCACTTAGCGCATCAATCGCGCACGTATCGGCCAAAAACACTAACTAGGATCGCTAAACTACGAAACACCATGCCTAGACTCCGATCGTCCCGATTGCGCAACACAACACTGTTAGTTATATGTATGCCCTAGAGGCCATTACTGTACATTGGATGTATATTGTAGTGGATGCTGGGACATATATAGGTAGGACTTTCTTACTCAACATGATAGTACGCTATCTGGTTGCTCTTTATCTTAACATGTATACTTTCTGTTTCTCTGTTACATGTTGATAAAGCCCTTAGGATGTGTACTCGACTTCCAGGACTATGATGTAGATCATATTAGTAGGGCCTGGGTAGTTCATGAGTACATCCTTCAATGTTCCTAATCGTGGGAATATCGAGACGGGGCATCGATATTCCAGAGTAGACTAGCGTATATCTTCTTGACCCATGTGATGGGCGATGGATGATCCCATGTTCATTGGTGTTTGACATCAGAGATGGTATGCGGGTGCTCAGTGGAGACTGGGTACACTGAACGGACTCGCCGAGAACTCCCAGATGGTATTATACCTCACGTCAGATGGCAGTTCTCTGGTGACACTGGTACAGCTTAGTCTGTTGACCCGAGATCGTCATAGAGTCTTGTGTGTCTTCCACTGTGCTTTGATTTCCACCCTACCACGGCTCTACTGAGTCGTCCAAACAGGTGGTTTTTGGGTAAAGTCCCGATTCACATGGAGGCAATGAGCGATAGGAGGGGATTCGTCTCTTCCGGTATTGGGGTTGATGTTGCGCTATGCACGACTGGCCATAACTGGAAACCCCTGGACAGGGTTGCTGTGATATACTGGTAAGAGTTATCAGTAGTTTCACGAATGTTATGGACCTTACGTCGGCATGACTTATCAAGCTAATGGGGTCTGACGTTTACCACCCCTAGGCGAGATATGTGACATATCAGACGAACAGACCGGACTGTACGGTAAGTGTTACTGGTTGGATTCACAGGAGTGTGAGCGGGCTTGCTCGTTGATCTTCTGATCTCTCAATACCCGGGTGGCCGTTACGTTTAGCAGACCGCTTGCGGCTTGTGGGTGTTTGATATGATCATCACCTACTGACGGCGTATTGACGAGTCTTTAGAGTCCTACACAGAGGTTTCCTTGCTCAAACGAAACGAAATAGGAGCGCATATGAGATATGTGCGGGACCGAGAATAATGCGTGTATGTGATACTGTATTCTATTCTCGCGATGAATGTATCGATTGGTTGTATGCGATATAACCTAGTTATCGAATCGAGGATTGATTCGATAAGTCGGTACATTTGATACTAGTCGGGCATATGCGATATGACCGGATCATTAAATCAAGTGTTGATTTAATGTATAATTATATATATTAGATATATTACTTTACATTAACTAGTATTTGTTCACTTAAGATGGATTTTCTCACTTGATGTGTACATTGTATATATGATATAGTTTTGTGCACTAGTTTGTATCATGTTTGATGATACATGCAAACTTGGGTGTGTATGATTAAACCATGATTAGGTTAATGGTTAGGGTTTGATTTACTTATTTATTTATTTCTTTTCATTTATTTTAGGTCAAGAAATGAAATGGTTGCTTCTTTTGTTCTTTTGTTGAAGCTTCATGAAGCTTTGACCATTTTTGTTTCTTTCCTATACCTAACCATTCACCTAAACCATAGTTTATTCTCTACACTTGTTAAACTAACCCAAGGTTGCATTATGATAAGATCACTTGATTTATGATTATTAATCAATTGATATTATTATTCATCATATTCTTTTTCTTCTTCTTCTTCTTCTTCAAGAAGAAAGAACCTTGCTACCAACAATGGTGCCATGAGTAAAAGAGTGAGAAATCCAATTCTAAAGTGAACCCACTTCCTATTTCTTCATCCTCTACCACTTGCCATATAGTATAGGGTGTTTTCTTCACAGGTTTCATGACTTGGTGAAGGTGGAGCTTGAGTTTGAGTTGCCTCGACGTAGATCATCTTCGGCATTGAAGTCGACGACCTAGCCCGATCAATTCCTTGATGAAACCATCGCTAGAGTCCGGGATCCGATGATCGCAGCGGAGGGACATCGTCACGGAGCTATGGAGGTGGAGGACCGGATCTACAAAGGTTGTATTTTCCGTTCACTCTTAGTTAAGTTGTTAACTTATATCGTTTTCGCCTATCCTCTAGTTACGATCTTGCTTAGGGTTACTTGGCACATAGAAAAAATTTGATTTTGGCAAGTTTGATCTGTTGCAGAACCTCATGTATGTGCCTAGGAACCCTACAGTGGTATCAGAGCCTAGCTAGAGCCTTAGATGATGAGTAGACGGAGTTAGAAACCCGATCGAACCCGAAACCCTAATCCATATCCACTCTCTGTACATTTTTGAAAACTGTGGATTTTTGTGAATTAAAAATATGCAGAAAATTCGGCAGGATTTCTTAAGAATTACTGTGAAGCACGTGAGTGTAACTCGACCACGTGGCCGCGGAACCGCGGCACGAGCATGGCATGAGCGGCGGTTCCGCGGCCATATTGGAGCATTATGTCATTTCTTTGCACAGTAATTCCTATCTGTTGGTGCTGTATTTTATGGGAATTTTTAAATTCTACTCAAGAGTTGAGTTTTCTGGGTTGTATTGGGAGTTTGTAGATTCGATCGGATTGTCTAATTTTGTCTGTGTGTTTTTCCAGGTAATTTTAGAATATGTTAAAAAGTTCGACCGGATATAAATACCCATTTTTTCCCCTGTCGGGAAATTTTCAAATGTTGGATTTTTCCATGGTTTTAAGACGTTCTAAGTAGTGCAAGTAACGCGATAGACCCTCTAGAAGACAACAAAGCTTAACTTGATTATGTGACCGTCTTGAACTGCCTTTCGAACCTTAGGGTTTGGGGCAGTACGGCGTGCCACATGTGAGGCGTTGGCTTGACCCTTCTACGGCTGGACCGTTGGTACTGATGCATGAAGTGAATGTTTTTAAAACCTATTTCATGTGTTGAGCTGTTTCGGGAAAACTTGGGTGTTTGACTGTTCGATCGGAAAGTTTAACATTTTCTATTTATCTGGAATGTGATACAATATTTGGAATCCATAAGTAGTTATGAGATAACTAATTTGGATGTTATAAATATAGCAGTTTAGCCTCACTTGATTGGTTGCCACGGGATTTTGATGTGATCAAAAGTCCATCGCAATCATGTTGCGTACGCGGATACTCGCCGGTAAACTTAATAGACAGCTACACCCCATAGCCCCGACCAAGTGACTGTAGGAGAACCCCGTCGCCAAAAAGCATCCGTTCGGGTGCTCGCGGCGGCGGTGTTCCGCCTTAGTGCACTTCGTCGACGGTATCGGGGGTGCGGCCGTCCACTAAAGTTTGCGACGAGCATTCGTTCTGGATGCCGGGAATCTTGTTGAATTGCCCGACTTTATATTGAAAAGTGTTTTCGATATTGAGACTAAAATGCGGGGTTTATAATTGTTAGGCATGCGATGTCTAAGGGATTCATTTGATTAGGCATGCGATGTCTAAAGAGTTTGCGGATTCCAACTATTGTAGTTTTACACTTTCTTTTTTGTGACCGTAAGTGTAATATGTGATATCGCCGGTTTCGTTGCTATATGTCAACGACAATTGGGATGCGCATATTTACTTACGTTGATGACATGTGATGTTATGTGTTGCTGGATATGTTATATTGGATCGTTATGTTTGAATAGCCAGGGGTTTTTATGTGAGACGAGTGTTTTTCATTTTCATTCATGTAAAAAATTGTATGTAATATTCTTTTATTGGGGCACTTCCAGGTTGCGGAAGATGTCACCGTTGATGTATATTATTTACTTTTCCGCATTAGGATAGACCCAAGGAGGGGAGCACAAGTAACCGGGTTCTAGGGTCCAGTGGGAGACCATCTCAAGGAGTCGAGTCCGGGTCACCTAACCTTAGAATTGGTAGGGTTGCTTGCCGCTCTCGTAGGGGTCTAGGGGTGTGGGATTGGCTATTCATCACGACCGTGGAATCCGTGTTTTATACAGAGGCTCGTATTAAAAACACGGACTTCCTAGTATATCCAATATTTCATATGATATTTTCTGTTGCGTTATCTGTGATGTGATCATGTGATTTGTTCAGATAGACATAGTATATAGTATATATGATATATTATATAGACGTTGCTTATGTTTTACACCCGCGCTAGCCCTGCCCCGCTCTGCCGTTAGTTACCTAACCTAACGGTGCAGACGGGGCATCGAGGCGAATGCGGATGGCATAAACGTACGTTATATTTATCTGTGATGTTTAGGTGGACATAAATGATGGGACATTCATTAATGAGATTAATGAAAGAAAATAAACCTAAAAGATGTTGTGGAATCGAATTTTAAAATAAAACAGGTAGCTACAGTTCTTGCTTTGCATCGCGGTGTTCCTTGTAGAACATCCTGCACCTTATTCGATAAGGAAAGGACCGAGATCCCTTCATCGGAAGTGACTCCTTTAGCAATAACTGGCAGATGCTACAACTCTCGGTTTGTCTTTTGATTGCTTCTATAGTTTCTGCTTTGCACAGCAGTATATATGATATATCCTGCACATTATTCGATGAGGAAAGGGCCGACGATCCCTTCACCAGGAGTGACCCCTTTAGCAAAACTAGAAAAGCCTAAAAAACATTCCATTTAAAAACCATTTGATTTCGCAACGAGATCAAGTTCAGAGCGTTAAAGGTTTTCATAAAAACATTCGCAACCCTCCGTCATTTTAGGAAGTAGAGTACTTAGTATTCGTGCTGTGTTTGTTGACCATAGTCAAGACACAGTGTACGGTAGCTAAGTGATGTCTTCCTACACCGCATATGGTGCGATTAGTTAGGACAGTCGCGTGATTTTGTTGACTTTAGTTAAGGGTCATATGGATTGGTCTAATTAATCACGAAATGACGGGTAGAACTTGACTAGTACTTATGATTTGTTGACCATAGTATGGTCATAGGTGCTAGGGGTAAAAACTTTTATCGGGAGTTTCAAGTGTTGAAATTTGCAATGAGATTGCATACCTTCTATATGATAGTTGGATCCTGATACCCACTGCGAGTAATTGTTACTCCTGGGAGAGTTTTGCATTTTGCAATTAGCTGATCAAGTAGGTGTCTAGAAAGGTGTCAACGGAGTTACGCCTCTGGGAAAACGAGGTTTACTGTAATTAGGTCCGTGCGAAAGCACGGGGAACCTCCCTCAATGTACCGACACTGGCCTGGCTAAAAGATTGGCGAACTTGTAGAGTGTAATTAATCCCGGCTAGTCTTTCCTTTTAGGGTTTGAAGGAAGATTTGATAAAAACATTGGGAGCCATCCTGATTAGATAAAATATATAACCAATCTAATCTTGCAAGAGCGCACGCAGAGTGTTTTCTTCTCTCTCTCTCCAGGTAGCGACCATATCATGCCTTAATCAAGATAATAATATGGATGTATTGACCGAACCCGCTTGTTATACTGAGCTGGGGGAACGTTGGTCCCGCTCCAACATATAATTGTTATAAGACAGAGCAGGAAATAGGGGAATACCAGAAATCCTATGCCGCCCAAACGAAGAAAGTGCATATGATGCATCTCCTTCGGGTGTGTTCATTATACAGAACTGTTTCTCAGTATCCTCTGCGTCCTGGGTATTTGATACCGGATCAGGATCCCAGATATGTAATCTGTTACATAGGGCTACAGAAAGGTAGAGAACTGAGAACGGGTGATAAGTTTCATGAGACAGAAAACAGGGCAAGTGTTGCAGCCAAGTCTGTTGGTTACTGTCACCCTATATTACCAGTACATTGATTCTGAACAAATGTTATTAGATACCGAACCTGATATACAAAATCATATCAGTCTCTTTACATGTAAAGAAATGATAAAATTTTGTATTTTTGGATAATGTTTTGAACATTTCCTATATCAAAAGTTGATCGGTTCAGGCACGTTATCTAAAAGCATTGATGTTCTAAATCAAACTACAGTTCCTAGTATACAGAACACACACAAGAGGAAGAGTTCAGAAATGAACGAATCCTTCTTGAGGCATTGTAGACTAGGTCATATCAATGTGACCCGACTAGCTTAAGTTACATTTTAGATGCATATTTAAATCAGTTTGAATTTACATCTTATGAAACTTGCCAGTCATGTCACAAAGATTAGATGACCATAGCTCTGTTTATTGGAAACAGAGAAAGAGTTGTTAAACTCTTGGGACTGATACATAGTGATGTATGCAAAGTCCCATGTCTACATATGCCAAGACCCGTTCTTTGTACTCCATTACATTCTCTGATAATCTCTCAAGATTCAGTCATATGTTCCTGTTGAAACATAAGTCCGAAGCTTTTGAGATATTCATAGAATATATGTTAGAAGTAAAGAACCAAAAACCGGGTATAAGTATTATGTCCTGTGATAAGATCAGGGAGGAGAATACTTATGCATAGAATTCTTGGACTATTCTAAAGGTCAATGAGATTCTCTCTCCGTATTACTCCTCTGAATATACCACAGCACAACGGTGTATCAGGGCGGAGCAATAGCACCCTATATGATATGGTGTGCTCTATGATGAGTAATACTGAGTTACCTATTCCCTTTTTGGGGTTGTGCACTTGAGAAGTTGCATACCTATTAAATTGGGTTCAAATCAAATCAGTGCCTACCACTCCATATAAGATATGGTATGGGAAGAGCCTATCTCTTAAGTAAGTTAAGATTTGGGATTGTCCGGCCTATGTCAAAAGCAAAATCCGGACAAGATCGAGGAAAGGTCAGTTCTGTAGAACTGGAAAGGTTCCAGCTATACAAAACTGCAGCTGATTTGACTGAACCAGAGGATTCAATAGTCCCCGACGAACCTCAGCCTCTCCGCCGATCTAGCAGGGTTCCTCACCTGCCTGAGAGACACTTCGGTTTCTCGATGACAGTGGGAGCAAGGATTGCATCATGAGATGATGACCCAACTAGTTTCGAGCAGGCCATCGAGAGTAGAGTCTCTGTTAGAATGGCTGGATGCTTAGTGATCTGAGATGGAATCCATGTACACCAACAAAGTATGGACTTTGGATGCTATATCTGAAGGGTTAAATCCCCATCAGGAGCAAATATATCTTGAGAAGATTACTTGGTGTAGATGGAAAAGTTGAGACTTTCAAAGCTAGACTTGTTGAAGGTTTTCATCATCGACCAGGCGTGGATAATGATGAAACCTTTTCCAAGTGGCTATGCTTAAGTCCATCAGGATCCTACTTAACATTGCTACATACCATGACTACGATATCTGGTGGTTGGGTGCCATGACTGCTTTTCTAAATACTGATTTAGAAGAGAACGTCTATAAGTACACAGCCAGAGGGCTTCGTAAACAGTGGGAGCAGTGGAAACATGTGCAAGTTGCTTTATAGGATAAAGCAGGAATCGCGGAGTTGGAACATCTGTTTTGATGTGGTAGTCAAAGAGTTTGACTTAATCAAAATGGTAAATGAACCTAGTATGTACAAAAAGGTAGTATGGAGTATGGTGATGATCCTCGTAGAGTACGTGGATGGCATACTCTTGATAGGAAAGGAGTTTCCTATGCTACGCTCGGTCAATCTCCGCTTATCACATGGATTCTCCATATAGGATAAAGTTGATACCTCCTAAATCCTGAGATTTGGGTCTATGAGATAGATCTAAATGGATGTTAGGATTCTCACTAGTTGTAGTGAGATAGTATCAGTTGATCCTGGGGAGAATCACTGGAAAGGTTCCAGGGTGATAAGGACAACTGAATGTCAGTCGCAGGCATTGTCTTTACCCTCAGTAGAGGGACGGTATGTTGGAAGAGTTCCAAGCTAGATACCGTGGCAGACTAGACGATAAAAGCTGGTAACATCGCTATTAAAGATAGTACCAAAGAGGCAGTTTGGGTGTATATTGGTTCATGAGATGAACTAGGTTCCTACCATTGTATGACGATGGAAGTGTGGCTTTGGCCCAGGAACCCCGATCCCATCAGTGACCCAGACATATTCTGAGACAGCATCACCTGATCATGGAGATAGTTGATCTCCAGGATGATCGAGGTTAGGAGAGTAGACTCAGAGGATAACACGGCGGATCCACTCACAAAGGCCTATTCCCAAAGAGAGACTTTTATGGGATGGTTGAGTATTAGATACTACAACCACTGCTACAGATGGCCCTAGTGCAAGTGGGAGATTGTTAGTTATATGTATGCCTTAGAGGCCATTACTGTACATTGGATGTATATTGTAGTGGATGCTGGGACATATATAGGTAGGACTTTCTTGCTCAACATGATAGTACGCTATCTGGTTGCTCTTTATCTTAACATGTATACTTTCTGTTTCTCTGTTACATGTTGATAAAGCCCTTAGGATGTGTACTCGACTTCTAGGACTATGATGTAGATCATACTAGTAGGGCCTGGGTAGTCCATGAGTACATCCTTCAATGTTCCTAGTCGTGGGAATATCGAGACGGGGCATCGATATTCCAGAGTAGACTAGCGTATGTCTTCTCGACCCATGTGATAGGCGTTGGATAATCTCATGTTCATTGGTGTTTGACATCAGAGATGGTATGCGGGTGCTCAGTGGAGACTGGGTACACTGAACGGACTCGCCGAGAACTCCCAGATGGTATTATACCTCACGTCAGATGGCAGTTCTCTGGTGACACTGGTACAGCTTAGTCTTTTGACCCGAGATCTTCATAGAGTCTTGTGTGTCTCCCACTGTGCTTTGATTTCCACCCTACCATGGCTCTACTGAGGCGTGCAAACAGGTGGTTTTTGGGTACAGTCCCGATTCACACGGAGGTAATGAGCGATAGGAGGGGATTCGTCTCTCCCGGTATTGGGGTTGATGTTGCGCTATGCACGACTGGCCATAACTGGAAATCCCTGGCCAGGGTTGCTGTGATATACTGGTAAGAGTTATCAGTAGTTTCACGAATGTTATGGACCTTACGTCGGCATGACTTATCAAGCTACTGGGGTCTGACGTTTACCACCCCTTGACGAGATATGCGACATATCAGACGAACAGACCGGACGGTACGGTAAGTGTTACTGGTTGGATTCACAGGAGTGTGAGCGGGCTTGCTCGTTGATCTTCTGATCGCTCAATACCCGGGTGGCCGTTACGTTTAGCAGACCGCTTGCGGCTTGTGGGTGTTTGATATGATCATCACCTACTGCCGGCGTATTGACGAGTCTTTAGAGTCCTACACAGAGGTTTCCTGGCTCAAACGAAACGAAATAGGAGCGCATATGAGATATGTGCGGGACCGAGAATAATGCGTGTATGTGATACCGTATTCTATTCTCGCGATGAATGTATCGATTGGTTGTATGCGATATAACCTAGTTATCGAATCGAGGATTGATTCGATAAGTCGATAAATTGGATACTAGTCGGTCATATGAGATATGACCGGATCATTAAATCAAGTGTTGATTTAATGTATAATTATATATATTAGATATATTACTTTACATTAACTAGTATTTGTTCACTTAAGATCGATTTTCTCACTTGATGTGCACATTGTATATATGATATAGTTTTGTACACTAGTTTGTATCATGTTTGATGATACATGCAAACTTGGGTGTGTATGATTAATCCATGATTAGGATAATGGTCAGGGTTTGATTTACTTATTTATTTATTTCTTTTCATTTATTTTAGGGCAAGAAATGAAATGGTTGTTTCTTTTGTTCTTTTGTTGAAGCTTCATGAAGCTTTGACAATTTTTGTTTCTTTCCTAAACCTAACCATTCACCTAAACCATAGTTTATTCTCTACACTTGTTAAACTAACCCAAGGTTGCATTATGATAAGATCACTTGATTTATGTTTATTAATCAATTGATATTATTATTCATCATATTCTTTTTCTTCTTCTTCTTCTTCTTCAAGAAGAAAGAACCTTGCTACCAACAATGGTGCCATGAGTAAAAGAGTGAGAAATCCAATTCTAAAGTGAACCCACTTCCTATTTCTTCATCCTCTACCACTTTCCATGTAGTATAGGGAGTTTTCTTCACAGGTTTCATGCCTTGGTGAAGGTGGAGCTTGAGTTTGAGTTGCCTCGACGTAGATCATCTTCGGCATCGAAGTCGACGACCTAGCCCGATCAATTCCTTGACGAAACCATCGCTAGAGTCCGGGATCCAATGATCGCAGTGGAGGGACATCGTCACGGAGCTATGGAGGTGGAGGACCGGATCTACAAAGGTTGTATTTTCCGTTCACTCTTAGTTAAGTTGTTAACTTATATCGTTTTCGCCTATCCTCTAGTTACGATCTTGCTTAGGGTTACTTGGCACATTGAAAAAATTTGATTTTGGCAAGTTTGATCTGTTGTAGAACCTCATGTGTGTGCCTAGGAACCCTACAAACACAATAAATACGAGGAATATAATAGATATAACCTCGAAACGACTAATCGAACCCACGTCAGAAAAACCCCGAAACCTAGAAAACAACTTATCGCAATATTTCGCAGTAGAATCAAGATAACACATTTCTAGCGATTACAAACACCTTAAAATAGCTTAACTAAGCTATCAAAACCAATTCTATATTTTTAACACTTGCAAAATAAGTTTTAGCAAAAACCTAGTAAGCAATATAACATAATTAAACAAAGTGTTCATTAACAATAATTAACATTTTCTACTAGGTTAAGATTTTCCTAATAACAAATTAACACTTCAATAAAACATTAAACACTTAAATCAAGCTTTAACCTTAACTTGAATTTCTAAAACCATTTCTAGAATTTTGAAACATGAAATTAAAGCTTAAATTAACATCTAATTAAGCTAGCATAAAGTATTAAGCAACAAAAAAGAGATTAGAAGTAAGGTTTTATACCTTCAAGAACACCATTTGAATCAAGAATAAAACCAAACTTTAGCCTCTAAGATCCTCCCTAGAATGAAGATCCAAGCAACTTTTGTGAAGAAGAATGAAGGTTTTGGATTTTATTTGAATTTCTATGAATTAATTTGGATTTTTCATGATTTATTTGAAGCAAAATGAGAAGAAATGAAGCAAAAATGATGAAGGTGTTGGGTATAATGCCCTTAGAGTCAATTATTGGATCACAGGCACGTGATTGCAATGATTGAGGGATGACCTATGCTGGTAGGATAGTCTTACTCAAGATGATAATATGCTATCTTGTTTATCTTTATCATCGTGTACAGCTTTAGGTGACCTTAGAGGTCACTATTGCACGTTGATAGAACCCTTAGGATTCTTGCTTGACGGCCAGCAGTATGATGGAGATCATATACGTGGGAGCTGGGGTCTATAAGCACATCCTTTAAAGGTCCCTATTCGTAGGAGTTTTAGAGACAGGGCATCGATACTCCAGAGTAGACTAGTGTATAAAGTCGAGACCCCGACGAGGGGCGGTGGCCGGTCTCACAAGCCACTTGTGTCAGTTGGTTCACCTAAGATGTATACAGGTGCTCATTAGGTTATGAGTACACCGGACAGGACTCGCCGGGAACATGCTGGTTGGTTTTATACCTGACGTCAGATAGCAGTTCCCTGGTGACATGTGTACAGGTTAGTTCATCGACCTGAGATTGCCATTTGTCTCATGTGAGTTCCCACTATACTTTGATTACTACCCTACCATGGCTCAAAGTAGTCGTGCAAACAGGTTTTAGTTGGGTACAGTCCCGAGCCACATGGAGGCAGTGAGCGGATCTGCAGGGGTTCGTCTCTCCCGGTATTGGGGGTGAGGTCGCGCTGTGTCTAGAAGTCTAACAGGACTTTCCGGGGTGCAAAACGAGGGGTCCGAATTTTTGTCGCTGACCGGAAGTCAATTTTGACTAGAGCCATTACACGAAGTCCTTGGCCAAGGCAGGAGATTTATTGGTAGGTATTCTAGTAGTATCTCAGAGTGTTCTGGGCTACACTCCGACATGACTTGTACCGCTTTTAGGGGTCTGACTTTTACCAACCCCCTAGGCCCGCCATGCGATGCTCATAGACGAACGGACCGGACTGTATGGATATTGTCACTGACAGGCTCAGTAGGGTGTCAGGATGAGTTCACTCATCGACGTCCCTTTTGGTCAATACCTGGTAGCCCGTTACGTATGGCTAATACCTCTGACGTGCTAGTGGTTAAATCCACAGCAAAGGGATTGACGAGTCTTTAGAGTCCCCCACAGACCGTTTCTCAAGTTTCGGGCGAAACGCTGTAGAGGTCGTATGGATATATGGAAGGGTTCGATCATATACGTGCGGTATTGCACGCAACATGATCGGACGGATAATACTAGCGGGCTTTGGTTTAAGCCGGATCCTAGTATTGTACAATGTAGATTTTGTCTCATTGCATTTGTATTCGGTCGGAATACAAATTCCGGTATGTATATACAGTCGCGGGGTATTCCTGTAATTTATCACGGGATCGATTTTTTGAAGTTGCCGGTTTGCATTTCGTTTCGGCCATTTTTCCTTTGTTCCTTCTTTGGCTGAAAATTGGTGTGGAGGGGTTAATTGCAATTGTGCATTTTATTATGGAGAAGACTTTTTGTGATGATAGCTTCATGATGGTTCAACCATCACTTGATTCCATGGTTCATCATTGCTTGACTTTTGTTTTGGTGAGATTAGTGATGGGTTTATGAGTGTGGACTTTGTTGTGATGATGATTCTTAATCATCACATTTCTCTCTCTCTTGTATGATTGTTTCCCCCCCCCTTTGTTTTTCCTCCCCTCCTCATTCATCATGAGGGGGCCGGCCACAAGTTTGTGGGGGCTGTCCCAAATTTTTGGGGTGGGAAAATTGTTCTTTTGGCTTGCACAAAATCCTTTTATCTCATCTCCAAAAGCCCATTCCTCCACCTTCATAAAATGGAAACTTCTAGTAACCCCATGAGACCCAGTGTTCTACACTTAGCCTACAGCATTCTTGGACACGTCGACTCGCCAACTTCGTGCCCGAGTTGTCTTGGTCCAGAGATGGGAGCCCGTAAAAGAACCCGGCGATGTGGTGCCCTTCCGACGAGGAGATGAAGACTGGAGATTCCGCGGGGAGATCGGGATGACTACGAGAAGACCGAAGGACACGGATCGCTCGGTATATCTCTCTACCCCTTCTATAGTTAGCTAGCATTAGATTAATGGCCCGATCCGAGTTTTTAGTCCGCGGTAGCGCCAGTTTTGAAGGTAAAAGAAAAGTATCGTTTCCGCATTTTAGCCTCGGGATGACGGCCGGGAAGCTGCCGTGCACTTACACTGGTATCAGAGCCACGCCATTAACCTAGTCTTGCTTGCTCTAGTGTGTTTAAACCTTCGATCGAACAAATATCCCAAAAACCGCGTTTTCAAGTCCAGTTTCTGTCGATTTTATTTTGTGGTCAAAAATTTTTTCTAGGCATGTCAAAAAATCGTGCAGGGTTTTTTAAGCATTCTGTGAAAATTTGGTAGCTCGATGGCACTGTTCCACCGCAGAACCGCGGCCAAACCCATGCATTGGCCGCGGTTCCGTTGCCATTTTAACTCCTTGCTTCACAAAATTTCTACAGTATCTATCTGACTTGGAAATAGGGTTTTTGGTATATTCTGTTTGGGCCCAGATTTATTTTGAGTGCTACAGTAGTGCTTGGGGCCCACTTCGGGAAATTTAGTCGGTCGAAAATTTTAAACATGTTATTTCTCAGTATTTACATTATATCTGCGACCGTGAATGTCATTTGATCGGTAAATCCTGTCTAACTGCTATAGCCCTTTTAGACGGATTTGCGAACGTGACATTCACGTTGATATTCTGTGTTGTGTTGTGATGTTGTGGATTTGTCGTGGTGGATAGCCTGGATGCAATGGTAGTACGATTTTGTTTTATATGTACATTTGATATTGCGGGGCGAGCGTCCGACATGTGGACTGCCGTCGCTGCCTGTTTGTATATGTCACGACCCGAAAGAGCACGTGACTGGCCCTCGAACCATATGAAGTCTATAGGACTCCATCTGATCCAAGTAAGCCAAAAGCCCAGAAATCTAAAACCATTTAAGGAGTAAATAGGGAAAATTAGTTTTAAGAGGTAAAGAAAACATGTTTGAAAATCAAGTTTTTAAATAACTAAGCCGAATATGAATTTTTTAAAATGTGTAATTTTTCCTGAAAATTTCGGCAGAGTTTCCTTTGTAAAAACTGGCCCCGAACGGGGTACAACAAGAATAATATATATGACATGATAAAAGGCATCCCCAAGCGGGAGCTAGCTCTTCGTCAATCGACGGTCACAACTACGCAAGCAATAATAATATACAACGCCAAGGGGCGAGGATCAAAACTGAAAAGAAACTCAAAAACAGCCAGAAAACCGCAATACTACAAGCGCGACTCTAAGGTCGAAACAATACAACACTGATTTCTAAGTCTGAAACAAACTACAAGTTTTGGTTGATGGACAATTCTAGATACAATAAAAATACATGAACAATGGCGGTTCTGATACAAAGAACCCACCTAACCAAGCAAGTCACCCATAGGAAGCAGTGTGCCAGAAATGCCGCTATGGAATCTGTACGGCAAAAACCTGCAAGAACTGGGGCACAACGGGGGTGAGTTGCCAACTCGTGAATAGAAAATATCTACAAGCAGAGATCGAATGCATGACCTATCATAGGTCAATACGATCAGATAATAAATAAACCTCAATATGAATAAAGCAGAAGCATGCTAAACTGGCAATGTAATCTCTATACATGAGTGTAGTGCCAAGTGCTCGTGCTAGTGCCTCAGGTAATAGCATGTCATGAATATGAGGTATAACCAATGTAATCAAATCTGCACACTCGTGGATCCCGTCCACTCGTCACCCACTGACAATAACCACCATGCATGTAAATATCATGAATCATGTGCATGGGAAATAATATGAGGATATAACCACCCGTGTCCCTCGCGACACATCAAAATCATGGAACCAGGGTGCCCAGCATCGACACCCGAAAACATCATGAAAACTGTGCCCAGCATCGGCATGTAAATCCTCATATATCGGGCTCCGTCAGTCCGGATCGGCCCGCGGGCTCTGTCTGCGATATCGGCCCTCGGCCCCGGCAGTATGCCCAAAACATCTATCGACTCTGGTCGGTATCCTCCGGATAACCGCCAGGTCCAACCAATCACCGGTAGGTACTCGCCCGCCTCCAGGCTCAATCGGCAAAGCTCATCGATCATCTTGCCGAGGGGAACCATACCGGGTCCACCATGTACCCGCAATCGGCTCATCCACGCCTCGATTCGGGTTACACATATCGCTCTCAGCACCGAGAAAACACATGGTGGACGCACTGAAATATCATATCAAGGGTAACCGGGTTTTTTAAAGAAATGACATATTCTCTTTTGAAATACCCTCGGTTCCCAAATCCAGAAATATCATAGAAACAACATATCTCAATGCGTACAGTCAAAGCATGATGTATGCGGCATGTAACAGTAATGCAAGCATATCAGTAAGTCATGCAACATGGAATAATAATGTGCACATGTCGAGGGAGACCGCTCTTTTAAAAGGAATCTGTTTTTAAAGAGTATCTTGCGGTTCCCAAATCCCCAATCAAGCTAGAATCATCTATATATGTGTACAGGTATAAGTGTACAATATGCCATGCCAGAATCATATCATGAATGCAATAGTACTATAGTGTAGTGAGATGGCAATTATCGATGATGAGTGTGTGAGCCGGCAACAAGTGTACGTGGAACATATACATCATCGATAATGGTGCTGGTGTCCTAGCAGCATGACTGAATGTCACAACAATACAAGCGATGCAATGCAAATAGCAGGAATATGCGGAAATGAATGATCAACGCAAAAGTACAGAACCTGCCCCAATAGATATGTCATGCAACCTTGCCTTTTGAAATAAGACGAATCAGGGCTTTTGGTAAAGTAAGGGCTACGGTGTTTTAAGAAAAGATGTATCATTTGAAAATATCCGTATAACCCTTCTGCTTATCTTTAAAATATCCCCGATTCGTTAGTTTTGAAATAGGTATGACTCGGTCTAGTCTAATGTCTACTAAATAATCTAGACAGGAGGGGTATGAAACCACCTAATCTGAGTCAATGTATAAATATAGATATGATAGTCGGTGATCTCTCCTCAATAACATATCGTATGATATCCTCGAGTCATGAGTGCGGATCTATCATCAATATCGGCTCGTATGGTAAATCGTCGTACGGCATCCCAATAGCTGGGTAGGGGTCAATATCACACTATCTCATCACATATCAGGTATCACTTATCATCAGATCACACAATCTGGGGTACTACTGTAAGTCTAGTACAAATCGACACCATCTATAAAATATGAATGCGGGTAAAGCACATGTCCAAAGGCCCGCTAAAACTATCATATCGCACCTCAAAGGCAAACTATGTCACATCGCCGATCTCACGGCCTCACATCAAGTATCATCTCAAACCACGTATCATCCTCCAATCCCGTATATAAACACATAGTCCCATACCCATGTGTAGATATACGCACCATCATATGCACTCTAATAAATGAAAGAATGAATGCAAGTATGTGTGTAAATGTATGTGTGAGTGCAACCACTACTCTAGGGTTCGCACTATACTAAACCAATATATTCTTATCATCAAAATATCATTATTACCATCAATAACCCTAAACAACACATAATAAATATTCGTGTGTATACGTATTCGTATACATCACCACGGACTGCGGGGGTGCTATACGCCATCCACCCGACTTCTCCCCGTAGATATAAATCTACTCACCTTGCTTCTCGTGTGCCAAAGCCGATGTCGCTATCTTCACCTCCTTTGCCTCAACATCATGCGGGGTACCTACAAGTATATCACAATGCTAAAGCACATGAAAATCACATTGGAAACCAAAATGGCACACGCTACCCGCATAGGTAAAAACCTATCGACTCGCATGTAAACACAATCAAAATCCACTTGTCGTTGACGTCCAAACGCCACCCGACAGGAATGAATCACCAAATACCAAAATCCATGCTAAAACAAGTCCCAAATTATACACCAACATAGGAAAATCAACCCAGATTTCACCCTAGATGGAATCAGTCAAAACTAGACATACTCAGGGTCAAAACTAGAGGAAATGGGGGCATGCACAGAAAACGAGGCAATTCCTTAAAATACCTTATTTTAGAATTTTCCATAATTTTTCCCCATTTATCTGTATTTAATTATACCAGAATATTAAAATATTCATTAAAATAATATTAAATTATAAAATTTCCCAAAAATCATATTTTATTATTTTGAAGACGTTACAATCTACCCCCCTTAAAGAAATTCGGTCCCCGAATTTAAATTTAAAACCCCAAATTCTAAAACATTTCGATACGAATTCCAAGTCGTCGGGGCTCCGAAATCATCAACACATAAAACGTCACAGCGCAATGCATGCGCATGAGTACTGAGCAGATAACTCAAAAACAACGCTCCATCAAGCATCCCGCAATCATCGGAGTCAAGGTAAGGACACAATGTCAAATCCAATACAAAACCGATATGATATGGATCAGAACTACACATGCAGACATCCAATCTATACATGTGAATAGCTGATGTAAAAGCATGCCAAATCCTTTTTAAGTCGCTGTGCGATGCGCATAACACTGCACAGTGGCGGACGTTTTTCATAAGAAAGTAACTATATATGTATATATATATCATTTGTTTAATAAGCACGTTCCGCCGTTTTGTAAACAATCAGAAGGGTTTCCTTGTTGTTTTTTTAAAACGTTTCGTGTCATATCGGACACGTAGGTATATACTGAGACTATAGCTCGCTCTTTGGAAATCCCTTCGATAACTATCGATGCATGCAAAAAATAAAAAAATAAAAAAATCCAGGTACTGTCCTCTGACTAGTCCTGCTCAGTAAGAAAATAATATCCAATATCATAAAAATGTACTGTTCCAAAAGGAATAAATCTCAAAAATATACATAACCCACCCTGTGCATCTGGTGCACACGGGAATCAAAATCCATATATGTGCTAAACAGATGCACATAACAGCATCTAGGTGCAACGGGTGTTCACGAAGCATCTGTCATAGGCAACGTGTGTGCCTGACAGCCAAAAACCCGGTGCATCTGACATGCACGAAGAAATCTCGATTTAGTGCATCGGGTGTGCACCAAAATCGTATCTCAAAACATGCGCCCAACATGCGCGGAAATCCAAATCGGTGCATCCATCGTGCACGAATGAAAATCTAAACCCTGCGCACTCAATATGCACGGAATCACAAAATCCAATAGCAACGTCGAATATGCGTAAGTCCAGTCAAAAGCACGGAGTGCAAGAATCCACATCAATATCACAATCAAAATCGACATACCGAAAGGCATCAAATCGAAGTCAGGTGCAATCGTAATGCACAAAATATAAATCCGGTGCAACAAAGGCACGAAATATAAATCTGATGCGATAAACGCAAGAAACATAAAACTGGTGCGACAAATGCACGAAATATAGAACTGGTGCATCCCATGCACAAATACCAAGCAATAACTCAAATACGTAAACAGCAACACCAAGTGTATCCAGATATGAAGAAAATCATAAACGTGTGCAGCTGCGGGCACAAAACACATATCGATGCACTACAAGCACATATAAGCTATACCGAGTGCAAAATCAAAACACTAAAATTACATGAAACTCTGCTGGAAGCGTAAATCAAATCACCAGCATAAAATAGGCATGAAATCGCAATCAACAGCTCAAGAGTAATAACTATGTACAAGGTATAAATACCCAGTAGGTGCAACCATGGTGCACAAAATTAAATATCATGAAACACAGTCATCAAGACTAAATCATGCGAATAGATCACCCAAAATACCGAAATCCAAAGCAACGGATACGTGATAATCAAATCACAAAATCACAAATCATAATTACCGTCGTCGGTATATCCTTCTTCAGGGTCGAGAAGGTACCGGTACATCCGATGCTAGCGGCGCAAGATATCTACTTGCCTCTTACTCGCGGCTGGCGTCCTCTGCCTCTGGTTCCTGATCTTTCCTGTAGATTACCAACTCGCAATCCATCGGCTCATCGGCCCGGTCAGGTGTGCTGACAGGAACGATTCCGTTCTTGCACTTCCCTGGTCATCTCTCGGTCAATCCTCACGACCGCTCGTAAAGCAGCACATCTCTGGCGCCGACCTCGGGTCCTCTGAATGCATATCACACATCCGATCCTGGGTGCAACTCTTATTGCAGCAGTGTACTGGAAGGAATCCTACTCAAGGTCTCTTCTGATCTTGCCTAAGCCAAACTGTAAGGAGGCTGGTACTCTGGCATAATCTTTTCTCACTCTCTGGACCTCTGCGTCCTTAGTACAACATCTCCTCGGAAGCTGGTCGCATCTCTGCGCCTCTGTATGCATGTCCGGCCTTTAATCTTAACGGGGTGTAGTAACAGCTCGTCTGCCTCTCGCACGAACTTCTTGTCCCGCTTGTCTGTATCATCGACCATTCGACGTCGCGTCTTTATCTGCACACTGCAATGTCCTCGGCTACGGTCCACCCAAAGTCTCTAACACGGACTCGAAATCACGAACTCAGTATCTTCATCACTCAGTAGAAGATATCTAGCCGAACACGTCCTCAGCGTGCATATCGCATCTCTGATGTCAGCGGAGTGGAACGTCATCTCGTCGAAATCTCGTGCAAACTCTTTACTCCACCTTGCTCCACTATCGACTGATTCGGACTCATCTCATCATGGCTACACAGACTGCGCTCCGACGGCTATGCTCGTATCTGGAGTCTCCCAAGCAGTGTCCCATCACATGATATCCGAATGATGTCGAATCATCCGATCGACTCGTCAGAACCTCACAATCCCCCAAGAGCTCAACATCTCGGGTACAGTTTAATAGTATCGAATACATGCCACAGCGTCGGTGGTCCAGCCGTAGAAGGGCAAACCCAAGCCTCACTAATGGCGCGAGGAACTGCCGCAAACCCTAAGGTTCAAAGGCTTTCACACGGTCATTAAGTCGAGTTAGGGTTTCATTCTTCTAGAGGGTCCATAGAATCACCTGCATGTCTTTCCGTATACTTTAAACTTGGAAAATGGGTTCCTGACCTTCGATCGTCTCAATCGACTCTCAACGAATCTGCGTGAAGTCGCCTCTAGCTGGAATCAATCAATCTGATGACCTCGCATCGGGGTAAGCGAACGAACCACATGTCCTAGTCATTCATCCTCGGTGACTAGCGACTCACTACCATATCTCTAAGAATATGCTCATGCTGCAGTAGCTCCAATCATCTGGGCGATATCTCATCACTCGCAGCAACAACTGGCTCATTCGTCGGTACGCTAAGCAGCGCCTCAACCATCATGAATAAGCGATATATCAGCAGTCATCACATCCTGGCTGGCCTCTATCAGTGGCTCAATCCTCTGGTACCGTCCGGTACATCCGAGAAATCTCGCAACAGCGATCTGTCAAACGCTCAAAGTGCGGAAACACAAAATACGAAGCCTCAATGCAACCGTATGTCTCTGGAATCACGCCCCGGTCAGCCCTCGTCCGTGACGAGCTCATGCTGACAACTCGAGCCGTAGCTCACTCTGCCCGTGCAATCGCGGCAGCAAAACCACAACCAGTATCGATGAAGATAGATCATAGGAAGGAATATGACACAATGCAAGGAAATGTACAACTTAAGGTTTCTTAAGCGGAGTGGCGTGTCGTAAGTATGCCGCGGAACATACCAACGGTACGTCACTCTACTTTAGTCACCTATTCCATCAACCAAGGGTCATCCTACGCGAAGAAAGTTCGGGTCTAATACCCCCTCGACCAAGTCTAAGTTCCGTAAGGTCAAGCCTAAGTTCCGTATATAAGTAACGCCCTAGGCTCCACATAGTCAAACTTAGACTCGAACCAAGGTCAACCTGGCTCTGATACCAACTTTGTCACGACCCGAAAGAGCACGTGACTGGCCCTCGAACCATATGAAGTCTATAGGACTCCATCTGATCCAAGTAAGCCAAAAGCCCAGAAATCTAAAACCATTTAAGGAGTAAATAGGGAAAATTAGTTTTAAGAGGTAAAGAAAACATGTTTGAAAATCAAGTTTTTAAATAACTAAGCCGAATATGAATTTTTTAAAATGTGTAATTTTTCCTGAAAATTTCGGCAGAGTTTCCTTTGTAAAAACTGGCCCCGAACGGGATACAACAAGAATAATATATATGACATGATAAAAGGCATCCCCAAGCGGGAGCTAGCTCTTCGTCAATCGACGGTCACAACCACGCAAGCAATAATAATATACAACGCCAAGGGGCGAGGATCAAAACTGAAAAGAAACTCAAAAACAGCCAGAAAACCGCAATACTACAAGCGCGACTCTAAGGTCGAAACAATACAACACTGATTTCTAAGTCTGAAACAAACTACAAGTTTTGGTTGATGGACAATTCTAGATACAATAAAAATACATGAACAATGGCGGTTCTGATACAAAGAACCCACCTAACCAAGCAAGTCACCCATAGGAAGCAGTGTGCCAGAAATGCCGCTATGGAATCTGTACGGCAAAAACCTGCAAGAACTGGGGCACAACGGGGGTGAGTTGCCAACTCGTGAATAGAAAATATCTACAAGCAGAGATCGAATGCATGACCTATCCTAGGTCAATACGATCAGATAATAAATAAACCTCAATATGAATAAAGCTAAAGCATGCTAAACTGGCAATGTAATCTCTATACATGAGTGTAGTGCCAAGTGCTCGTGCTGGTGCCTCAGGTAATAGCATGTCATGAATATGAGGTATAACCAATGTAATCAAATCTGCACACTCGTGGATCCCGTCCACTCGTCACCCACTGACAATAACCACCATGCATGTAAATATCATGAATCATGTGCATGGGAAATAATATGAGGATATAACCACCCGTGTCCCTCGCGACACATCAAAATCATGGAACCAGGGTGCCCAGCATCGACACCCGAAAACATCATGAAAACTGTGCCCAGCATCGGCACTTAAATCCTCATATATCGGGCTCCGTCAGTCTGGATCGGCCCGCGGGCTCTGTCTGCGGTATCGGCCCTCGGCCCCGGCAGTATGCCCAAAACATCTATCGACTCTGGTCGGTATCCTCCGGATAACCGCCAGGTCCAACCAATCACCGGTAGGTACTCACCCGCCTCCAGGCTCAATCGGCAAAGCTCATCGATCATCTTGCCGAGGGGAACCATACCGGGTCCACCATGTACCCGCAATCGGCTCATCCACGCCTCGATTCGGGTTACACATATCGCTCTCAGCACCGAGAAAACACATGGTGGACGCACTGAAATATCATATCAAGGGTAACCGGGTTTTTTAAAGAAATGACATATTCTCTTTTGAAATACCCTCGGTTCCCAAATCCAGAAATATCATAGAAACAACATATCTCAATGCGTACAGTCAAAGCATGATGTATGCGGCATGTAACAGTAATGCAAGCATATCAGTAAGTCATGCAACATGGAATAATAATGTGCACATGTCGAGGGAGACCGCTCTTTTAAAAGGAATCTGTTTTTAAAGAGTATCTTGCGGTTCCCAAATCCCCAATCAAGCTAGAATCATCTATATATGTGTACAGGTATAAGTGTACAATATGCCATGCCAGAATCATATCATGAATGCAATAGTACTATAGTGTAGTGACATGGCAATTATCGATGATGAGTGTGTGAGCCGGCAACAAGTGTACGTAGAACATATACATCATCGATAATGGTGCTGGTGTCCTAGCAGCATGACTGAATGTCACAACAATACAAGCGATGCAATGCAAATAGCAGGAATATGCGGAAACGAATGATCAACGCAAAAGTACAGAACCTGCCCCAATAGATATGTCATGCAACCTTGCCTTTTGAAATAAGACGAATCAGGGCTTTTGGTAAAGTAAGGGCTACGGTGTTTTAAGAAAAGATGCATCATTTGAAAATATCCGTATAACCCTTCTGCTTATCTTTAAAATATCGCCGATTCGTTAGTTTTGAAATAGGTATGACTCGGTCTAGTCTAATGTCTACTAAATAATCTAGACAGGAGGGGTATGAAACCACCTAATCTGAGTCAATATATAAATATAGATATGATAGTCGGTGATCTCGCCTCAATAACATATCGTATGATATCCTCGAGTCATGAGTGCGGATCTATCATCAATATCGGCTCGTACGGTAAATCGTCGTACGGCATCCCAATAGCTGGGTAGGGGTCAATATCACACTATCTCATCACATATCAGGTATCACTTATCATCAGATCACACAATCTGGGGTACTACTGTAAGTCTAGTACAAATCGACACCATCTATAAAATATGAATGCGGGTAAAGCACATGTCCAAAGGCCCGCTAAAACTATCATATCGCACCTCAAAGGCAAACTATGTCACATCGCCGATCTCACGGCCTCACATCAAGTATCATCTCAAACCACGTATCATCCTCCAATCCCGTATATAAACACATAGTCCCATACCCATGTGTAGATATACGCACCATCATATGCACTCTAATAAATGAAAGAATGAATGCAAGTATGTGTGTAAATGTATGTGTGAGTGCAACCACTACTCTAGGGTTCGCACTATACTAAACCAATATATTCTTATCATCAAAATATCATTATTACCATCAATAACCCTAAACAACACATAATAAATATTCGTGTGTATACGTATTCGTATACATCACCACGGACTGCGGGGGTGCTATACGCCATCCACCCGACTTCTCCCCGTAGATATAAATCTACTCACCTTGCTTCTCGTGTGCCAAAGCCGATGTCGCTATCTTCACCTCCTTTGCCTCAACATCACGCGGGGTACCTACAAGTATATCACAATGCTAAAGCACATGAAAATCACATTGGATACCAAAATGGCACACGCTACCCGCATAGGTAAAAACCCATCGACTCGCATGTAAACACAATCAAAATCCACTTGTCGTTGACGTCCAAACGCCACCCGACAGGAATGAATCACCAAATACCAAAATCCATGCTAAAACAAGTCCCAAATTATACACCAACATAGGAAAATCAACCCAGATTTCACCCTAGATGGAATCAGTCAAAACTAGACATACTCAGGGTCAAAACTAGAGGAAATGGGGGCATGCACAGAAAACGAGGCAATTCCTTAAAATACCTTATTTTAGAATTTTCCATAATTTTTCCCCATTTATCTGTATTTAATTATACCAGAATATTAAAATATTCATTAAAATAATATTAAATTATAAAATTTCCCAAAAATCATATTTTATTATTTTGGAGATGTTACAGTATATTATTCTTTTGGGGCACGACCGGGATGAGGTCGATGTACCCGTTGTATATATTTTACTTTCTGTACTAGGATTACCCCACGGTAGGGTGCACGGATAGCCGGGTTCTAGAGGGCCACGAGCCCGCCTCTCATGGCTTTGAGACGGAGGGGGCTTCACTCTAGAATTGGCGGGCTATTCGCCGTACTCGTAGGGGGTACAGGTTGACCAAAGGAAGGGTGCTCAAGTTACCGGATTTCGTGAAGTGCTGGGTGGTCCATTCACGTTGTTGAAGGGGGCTGCCTCGCTTCAGGTTTTGGCGGGTAACTTTCCGCGCCCGTAGGGGTCTAGGATTTCATTGCACAGGCTATCCACACGACCAGGGGAACGTCGGGTTTCAGTAGCGGCTCTATGAAACCCGGGGATCCCAGATATCTGTATTTTTCTGTGATGCTTATTACATTTCTGTGATGTTGCATTTTATCACGTCTTGAGCGAATATTATATATTGATATATATACTAGTAGATGTTGTATATGTTTTGCATCCGCGCTAGTCCAGTCCCCGCTCTGTCGTTAGTTAAGTAACCTAACGGGTGATGACGGGACCCAGTGGCGAATGCGGATGGTATATACGTACATCATTATTTTCGTTCTTTATTGGTGTGATCAATTGATAGGACTGCGTTGATTCAGATCAATGAAAGCTTAACAAACCTATTCTGATGTTGTTGGAACATTTTTCAAAAAGCTGTTATTGCAAGGACGTTCTCTTTTGTTTAGCACAGTGGTATTCGGTTATGAATATCTAGCACCTCAGTCGACGAGGCAAGGGCCGAGATCCCTTCACCGGGAGTGACCCCTTGGACAGAAGTTTGCGTCAGGGCAATAACTTCACTATAGTCGATTACTTTTGCTTTGCATCATGGTATTCAGTTGGAATATCCTGCACCTCATTCTACGGGAAAAGAGCCAAGATCCCTTCACCGGGAGTGACCTCTTTAGCAAAGGTTTTCACCATTATATTTTTATAAAAAGCTATCGGGTTCCTTCAACGATATCAAGTTCATTACGTTAAAGGTTTTTCGCTAAAAACCATTCGTAGCCCTCCATCATTTCAGTTAAATGTTCGGTAGTATTCAAGCTAGGTATTTTGACCTACGCCAAGGCATAGTGATTGGTAGCTACCGGATATTTATCTGCTGCATAGATAGATGCGTTAGTTTGGGACAGTCGTACTACTATTTTGGCCTACGTCAAGGGTACGTACGGGTGGGTTCAAATTAACCTGGATAATGACGGGTAGAACTTGACATGTGACTTATGATATTTTGGCCTACATCAAGGTCATAAGAGCATGGGGTAAAAATCACATCGGGGGTTTCTAAAGAAACTGAAACTTGCCAGATATGCGCATAACTTCTGGAGTGTGATAACGTGAGTGGATTCCATCACGTTATCATGCGATGATAGTTGGATCCCGATTCCCACTGATGAGTTGGTTTACTCCTCGGGTGATCCCGACTAATTCTTCTTTCAGGTTTGGAGGAGAATTGGAGGTTACAGTGGGAGGTTTCCTGATTAGATAAATTGGTAACCATTCTGATCTAGGTTAGAGTGCACGCTGAGTGTTTCTTTTCTCTCTCTCTTTGGAAGCGACCATGGCCCGGCCCTTGACTATGACTCGATGACCAAAATTAACCGAACCATCTTAAAACACTGGATTTTAGATTGTCAGAGTTGCATACCTCATTGCCACTCCTACTTTTACCCTTTTCTCCAAAACACCCCGTATCATTACGAACATCCACTTCCATTGGATAAAACCATCGTATGGTTATATACGAACTCGAAGGAATTTGTTCTAGATTCGAGGATGGTTTCCGGTTCTGGAGAAAACGAATAGGACTATTCAGTTGTCTTTTTCTTTTACCTTCTCTCAGGTTGCGAGTGCTCCTTGGATTAGGGGATAGTACACCCGTTACGCCTATTGGATATTCTTCTTCCAAACCTTAGGCTGGTGCCGAACGGTAGGGAATGAAGAAAGCCAATTAGCCTAAGTGTGGTGTACAGAAGGTATTAAGTTAAGACAAATAAAGGGATTAGAGGGAGGGCAAAGTAAATTGCGACTGCTATTCACGACCAAACCAAGTATTTCATTACCACTCCCACTTCACCTTTGTATTTCTCCAGGACACTCCGTATCACTACGAAGATCCACAGTTTATTGGATATTCCATCGTATGGTTATATACGAACTCGAAAGGAACTTGTTCCAGTTCGGGGATGGATTCTGGTTCAGGAGAAATAGGAATAAGGTTTATTCAGGTGTACTTTGTCTTTACCTTCTCTCGGGTTGCGTGTGCTCCTAGGATTAGGTCAGTACACCCATTATGCTTATTGGATAATCTTCTTCTAAACCATAGGCTGGTGCCGAACGGTAGGGAAGGAAGAAAACCATTTGGCCTAAAGGGGTGTGCAGAAGGTAATGACTAAAAGACATATAAAGGGATTTGGAGAGATGGCAAAGAGATATACGGTTACAATTGTGAATCTGGATAATGGAAGAGGCATTACTAGGAATACCAGGATACCCCTACGAAACATTTCAATGTTTCAGTTTCACTATGTACTGTTAAAAGAAAACTGATTTCCTGATTAGACACTTGCTCCAGGGTATGTATTTACCAGGTATGATTCTCACATCCGTATGGTTTTACAGATGATGAGTGGGAGTAAGTTATTGGGAATTAGGTGATCATCCTCATTATATCGGAATTCGTTGTAATTGGTGATATTTGAGGAAATCACCTGGGTTGTTTGCCGGACGGCAGATATTTAGTTTTGAATATCCATTGTTATGCACCAATTTCAAATTGATATATCTGTACATCTATTTTAATAGAGTGAGATATAACTTTCTGAAATTATGTCGATGGCATTTACCTATATCAGTGGATGGTTAGGTAAGGAGCATTAAACAGCGGTGTAATTCTTCTTAACCATAAGTACAGTTTTCAACCTACGACACACAAGGAATGAGTTATTAGACTCAAGGGACTTATACAGAGTATTGTTTGTTGTCCAGCATCCATGAGGACAGAGGGGTTGGTTCTCGTACTATATTCGGTTTACTTATGACTTCTCTAGTTTTTAGACAGGTGTTTCGTAGAAACACAGGGTCCAAGTTTTGAGAAGTTATAGGTATGTGGATAAAGTAGAGAACCAAGTATTGCAAGTATCAGGATTCTTCAAGGTGTTCGAAGATGTAGATACTTGTGTATGGTATTCAGTTGATAGTAATGATTAAGAGAACTTGTTTCTCTTTCAGGTTACTCGTAATTGGAAGCACTCCTAAGTTGAGTAACGTTGATCGGCCTTCGTCCATTTAGTTGATATGCACTGGAGACAGTTGCATGATTTGAATCTGGTTCCAATTAAATCAGTGTCTCTGCTTCTATATTGGATATAGAACAGTTCATATCTTAATGATGTTAAGGGACGGGGAGTTGTCCGGCTTATGCTTAAAACCAGATTCTGGATAACTCAAGGCACGTTTCTGTAATGGCTGTTTGTGGGTTGACCCAGGCTATGACGAGGGTTAACTTTCTACCATCTGGCAGATCAATAGTGATATTGTTCTTGACTCGCCAAAGTTTTAAGTAAAATGGATTTTTTCAGAAAACAGACGTGGGAGTATGGTAGAACTGGAAGTGATTCCAGAACCACAGACGATTACTGAAAATTTGATAAGAACCTAAAGATTCGATCTGATTGACATTCCATTGGCCACTCCGCAGATTTGGTGGGTAACCTCAGGCACCCGAGAGGTACTCCGGCAGCCTCAAGGACGGTGGCAGGGAGGTTCTTGTTTACCCAGACTTTCCATTGCTTTTGTTCCAGACTGTGAGACCCGGCAGGAGGATGAGTATAGCGTCGTTCTAAACTAGATTTAGAAGTGTACGTTTATATGACTCTGCCAGAGGGTTGTCATGGTCAGTGGGAGCAGCGGAAGCATTGGTGGACAAGTAGCTTATGTCTATTTATAGACTAAAGCAGATATAGCGGAGATAGATTATCTATTTCTGATGTGACAGTCATAGGTTTGACTTCATCAGAATAGGGGATGGATCTGTTAAGAAGGTGGTAGGGTATGATGTCCTAGTATTTGGATGACACACACAGAGTAGGAAGTGAAATTCCTATACTACTATCGGTTATACTTTGGTTGTCACACAGTGGTTTCTCCACATAGGACTTGGGTATTATATCTGACATTCTGGTTACTATATCTATGGTTTTAGATCTAGATTTGGGTAGTATCCTAATCTGGGTACTTAGATAGCATTCTAAAGGTGTTTTAGAATGGACGACTCCTGGCACGGTAGTGTACCTGCAGGTGATGGAGTCACCCTCTCTAAAGGTGTCTTACAGACTAAAGTGGAGAGGGATGTACAAGATTGGCAGATCACTTGCTTAGGCAATTGAGTCAATCATGAGATGTCAAGTACCACACCAGATGTTGTTTTTGGAGCAGATGCAATACGTTGATATTAATCCAATCCTGGAGAAACGGTCGGAAGCAGTTTTAGAACATAAGTGAATGTTCTAGGGATTTGATAACGGAAGCCCTCATTCGGGAGACAGTTATCATTCCAGGCTTCCAAGGTGACCTAAATGACAGAATGACCGTCAGATTTATAGTTTTCCCTCTGACGAGGGGCAGTATTTTGGACAGGTGGTCCAAGCGGATACTGAGGGAGGCATGGCGCAGGATATTGATTAAGTTCAGTTGACAATACGGTCTAAGAAGTTTGTATTTGGAGTTCATTTATGAACTAGGTCCCATCAGATATCCAGACATATTCTAAGACAGGTATTGCTCATTTTGGGAGATGGGTTTCTCCGCGAACTTGAGATTAAGAGAGACATAGAAAGAAACATTAGAGCGGATCCACTCACGGAGGCTATTCCTCGAACGCATTAGTTTCGCAAGCGGGTTTTGTGAGACTGATTAGTAGAGGAGTTGGGTGTTCGGTATTACACGGGTTGTGAGTATGCGACATCGCAATAATTAGCCTTGAGTGCAAGTGGGAGATTGTTGGGTATAATGCCCTCAGAGTCAATTATTGGATCACAGGCAAGTGATTGCAATGATTGAGGGAGGACCTATGCCGGTAGGACAGTCTTACTCAAGATGATAGTATGCTATCTTGTTTATCTTTATCATTGTGTACAGCTTTAGGTGACCTTAGAGGTCACTATTGCACGTTGATAAAGCCCTTAGGATTCTTGCTTGACGGCTAGTAGTATGATGGCGATCATATACGTGGGAGCTGGGGTCTATAAGCACATCCTTTAAAGGTCCCTAGTCGTGGGAGTTTTCGAGACAGGGCATCGATACTCCAGAGTAGACTAGTGTATACAGTCAAGACCCCGACGAGGGGCGGTGGCCGGTCTCACAAGCCACTGGTGTCAGTTGGTTCACCTAAGATGTATACAGGTGCTCATTGGGTTATGAGTAGACCGGACAAGACACGCTGGGAACATGCTAGTTGGTTTTATACCTGACGTCAGATAGCAGTTCCCTGGTGACATGTGTACAGGTTAGTTCATCAACCTGAGATCGTCATTTGTCTCGTGTGAGTTCCCACTGTACTTTGATTACTACCCTACCACGGCTCAAAGGAGTCGTGCAAACAGGTTTTAGTTGGGTACAGTCCCAAACCACATGGAGGCAGTGAGCGGATCTGCAGGGGTTCGTCTCTCCCGGTATTGGGGGTGAGGTCGCGCTGTGTCTAGGAGAGCCATTACACGAAGTCCTTGGCCAAGGCAGGCGATTTACTGGTAGGTATTCCAGTAGTATCTCAAGGTGTTCTGGGCTACACTCCGACACGACTTGTACCGCTTTTGGGGGTCTGACTTTTACCAACCTCCTAGGCCCGCAATGCGATGCTCATAGACGAACGGACCGGATTGTACGGATATTGTCACTGACAGGCTCAGTAAGGTGTCAGGATGAGTTCGCTCATCGATGTCCCTTTTGGTCAATACCTGGTAGCCCGTTACGTATGGCTAATACCTTTGACGTGCTAGTGGTAAAATCCACAGCCAAGGGATTAACGAGTCTTTAGAGTCCCCTACAGACCATTTCTCAAGTTTCGGGCGAAACGCTGTAGAGGCCGTATGGATATATGGCAGGGTTCGATCATATACGTGCGGTATTGCATGCATCATGATCAGACGGATAATACTAGCGGGCTTTGGTTTAAGCCGGATCCTAGTATTGTATATTGTAGATTTTGTCTCATTGCATTTGTATTCGGTCAGAATACAAATGCGGGTATGTATATACAGTCGCGGGGTTTTCCTGTAATTTATTACGGGATCGGTTTTTTGAAGTTGCCGGTTTGCATTTCGTTTCGGCCATTTTTCCTTTGTTCCTTCTTTGGCTGAAAATTGGTGTGGAGGGGTTAATTGCAATTGTGCATTTTATTATGGAGAAGACTTTTTGTGATGATAGCTTCATGATGGTTCAACCATCACTTGATTCCATGGTTCATCATTGCTTGACTTTTGTTTTGGTGAGATTGGTGATGGGTTTATGAGTGTGGACTTTGTTGTGATGATGATTCTTAATCATCACATTTCTCTCTCTCTTGTATGATTGTTTCCCCCCCTTTGTTTTTCCTCCCTTCATCATTCATCATGAGGGGGCCGGCCATAAGTTTGTGGGGGCTGTCCCAAATTTTTGGGGTGGGAAAATTGTTCTTTTGGCTTGCACAAAATCCTTTTAGCTCATCTCCAAAAGCCCATTCCTCCACCTTCATAAAATGGCAACTTCTAGTAACCCCATGAGACCCAGTGTTCTACACTTAGCCTATAACTTTCTTGGACATGTCGACTCGCCAACTTCGTTCCCGAGTTGCCTCGGTCCAGAGGTGGGAGCCCGTAAAAGAACCCGGCGATGTGGTGCCCTTCCGACGAGGAGATGAAGACCAGAGATTCCGCGGGGAGATCGGGATGACGACGAGAAGACCGAAGGACACGGATCGGTCGGTATTTTTCTCAACCCCTTCTCTAGTTAGCTAGCATTAGATTAATGGCCCGATCCAGGTTTTTAGTCTGCGGTAGCGCCAGTTTTAAAAGTAAAAGAAAAGTATCGTTTCCGCATTTTGGCCTCGGGATGACGACCGGGGCGCTGCCGTGCACTTACAGAAGGGCAGCATGGGAATGATTGTGGCCGGCCAAGGAGGAAGATAGGGTTTGTGTGGAGTTGTCTGGAATTTTCTAGAAGGAAAAAATACAATAATTTGCATAATAAAACAAAAATAGCATTATTCACCATTTTCTTTAAAAAAAATCCATTAATTCCACCAAAAATCAAGATAGTTGGAGAGAAGGTTCTAAACATATTTCTAATGATTAGTTTATCATAAAAACCCATTTGTAGTAATTTACCCGCATAAAAAAATAATTACCACAAATAAAGTGCCCAAATAAAGCATTAAAATAATAATTTAAATAAGGAAAAATTCTATCTGAAGCAAAACCTCCCATATAACCCCCAAAGTTCGTGCACTAGCTTTATCTTAGCAAAACTAAGTGCCGGCATGTTTCTATGGACGTTTGATCTAAATCGGGTTAAAACGGAAAATACCGACTATTTTGCCCTAAAACAGAAAAATTCGCAAAACGATTTCTGAAACGTTACAATCTTCCCCTCTTAAAGAAATTCGGTCCCCGAACAAAACTCTCAAATCTCGCTCGCAGCTTGCCAAGTGTTCACCTCACTATACAGCTACGCCAAAGAACCCTCACAGACGGCAAGACCCTTGACCAAAGTTCCTCCACCTGCCGATCCACTAAAACTAGCGGCTACTGGTGATCGAAAGATCGCGTCCAAGCTAATTGGTTTGATGCTGAATCATGTGAAAAAGGTTATGAAGGTAATTGCGAAGTATCGACACAAGGAATACGGGTGAATACTCAAAAATCTAGGCGGAAGTGCCAAATTATAGGCAACGGAACCAACTCGCTTCAAGGATCTCAAAAGGACCTACAATCCTGGGATACTTCCTAAAACTCAACACGCCATTCATCGGAAAATCCCATAGGAATACATGATCTCCCACTGTGAACTCAAGTCTGCGACCACTACGGTCGGCATAAGACCTCTGTCTGCACTGGGCAACTCTCATCCTGACCTGAACCAACTGGATCATCTCCGAAATCTCCAGACTAGATGGGGTCCAAAAATCCTACTTACGCAGAGTCAGAAAACAGACTGGAGATCGACACGACCTAACAACTAAACTTAAAGGTTGCCAATTGGAGTGCCTCCTGATAACTGCTATCGAAGGAGAACCCTAACAATGGCAAGTGACGATCCCCACAGCCGACAACAATTAGTACGCATGCACAAGCATATCCTCCAGAGTCGGTATAGCCCGCTCTGACCAAACCATCATCCTGCGGAAGGAAAGGCGGAACTAAAGCTCAACCAGTATCCAAGGCTTCCTGAAGCTCCTGCCCAAAATGGCAAGCGAACAGGGTGCCTTCATTGGATACGACCCATGAAGGAACTCCGTGCAACGCACAAACTTAACAAATAACAACTGAGCAACCCGAGTATAACCGTACAACTAGCATCCGAATGGAGTCACACCCTGACTAAACCTGGTTAGACGCCATAACGAATATTTATGGAGACCTTCTCCTATTCCCACACCGGAATGGTTAAAGGTTGCAACTCTCCGGCCGGTCTCTGATGCTCAACCTTAGCACGCAACAAGACAGACACCCTAAAACGAAATCCAAAACTTCACTCTTCACCCCTGCCGACCCTTAACTATCTCATAAGTCACACTACAAATTGGTGGAACTTGAATGAACATCGAAAGTTGACTGATGTGCCTGCTCTAGGATTTCGCGTCTCTGCCCATCAGCAACAGGTACACAAACGCGTCCCTAAACGTATCACACCTTGGTCACAAATCAAGGACTCCGAAACATTACCCAACCAAGTATGCTCAAGTATCTCTGACGAACGAGCATCGGCGGGCAGTGCCTCGTGAAACCGATTAATGAAAAGTGGTCAGGCGCGGACATGAGCAAGCTGTCCCCTCAGTAGAGGCAAACTTAAGCTGTACTCAACGATCGAACAAGAACTGTAAATCTGCAGAAGACTATCTCAACAATCAAAATCCGCTGCAGGAAGATGTATATTAAGCTCCGGTGGTCCGTGAAAATCTGACACGACTCTCGAAATAGTAGTGTCTCCAAATCTCCAACGCACTGTTGCGCCACGGCAGCGCCCCGGCCGTCTACTCGAGGCCAAAATGCGGAATCAAAAAGTTTTCTTAACTTTAAACCGGCGCTACCGCGGACAATAAAACCCGGATCGTAACCATTAACCTAATCCTAGCAAACAAGGGATGGGAAGAGAGTTATACCAAGCGATCCGTGTCCTTCGGTCTTCGTCTCCACCCCGATCTCCCGAGGAATCTCCATCCGTCACCTCCTCGTCGGAAAGGGCACCACGTAGCCGAATTTTTTTACAGGCTCCCACCTCTAGACCGAGGCAACTCGGGCGCGAGGTTGGCTAGCCGACGCGTCCAAGGGTACTGTAGGTTGTAGTATAGAACCTTTGTCTCATTGGGGTTTATGTTGCCATTGGTGATCGAGGAATGAGGTTAAGGAAAAATGGTGCTTTCATTTTTTTCCAAACAAGAAGAATGAGATGAAGAAATATGTGCCACACCAAAAATGAAAATCTCTCTCTCTCACCAAGATGTGGCCGGCCCCCTATATGGAAAAATTGAGGAGAGGAAAAATAATGCAAGAAGGGAGGTGAGTGTAGAATAGCTCAAGGAGGTGACCACATCAAAAGGGAAATGACAACCATGTCAATTTCATTTCAAATCTCATCTAATCTCATTAAAGCAAGCCATCATGAAAAAGCTAAGATGCTTAACCTTTCGTAATGCCACAAATGCAAGAAACCCCTCCATAATAAGTTATTTGAAAACATGCAAATAACCCCCTCCACCAGAAAAGTCCGGCCGCGAAGGAACAAAGGAAAACCGGCCGGAACGGAATGCAAACTGGCAACTTAAGAAAACTGATCCCGTAATAAATTACAGGAAAACCCCGTGACTGCATATACATGCCCGCATCTGTATTCCCACTGAACACAAATGCAAAGAGACAAAATCTACACTATCTAATACTAGGATCTGGCTTAAGCCAAAGCCGGCTAGTAAAAACCGTTCGATCACGATCCGTGCAATACCGCATGTATCTGATCGAATCCTGCCATATCTCCATACGGCCACTACAGCGTTTCGTCCGAAACTTGAGTAACTGAGTGTGGTGGACTCTAAAGACTCGTCAATACTATGGCTGTGGATTTAACCACTAGCACGTCAGAGGTATTAGCCATACGTGACGGGCCACCAGCTATTGACCAAAAGGGACGTCGATGAGCGAACTCATCCTGACACCCTACTGAGCCTGTCAGTGACAATATCCGTACAGTCCGGTCCGTTCGTCTATGAGCATCGCATGGCGGGCCTAGGGGATTGGTAAAAGTCAGACCCCCAATAGCGGTACAAGTCATGTCGGAGTATAGCCCAAAACACCCTGAGATACTACTGGAATACCTACCAGTAAATCTCCTGCCTCGGCCGAGGGCTTTGTGTAATGGCTCTCCTAGACACAGCGCGACCTCACCCCTAATACCGAGAGAGACGAACCCCTGCAGATCCGCTCACTGCCTATATGTGGCTCGGGACTGTACCCAACTAAAACCTGTTTGCACGACTCCTTTGAGCCGTGGTGGGGTAGTACTCAAAGCACAGTGGGAACACACACGAGACAAATGACGATCTCAGGTCGATGAACTAACCTGTACACATGTCACCTGGGAACTGCTATCTGACGTCTGGTATAATCCCAACTAGCAGGTTCCTGGCGAGTCCTGTCCGGTGTACTCATAACCCAATGAGCACCTGTATACATCTTAGGTGAACCAACTGACACCAATGGCTTGTGAGACCGGCCACCGCCCCTCGTCGGGGTCTCGACTGTATACACTAGTCTACTAATGGAGTATCGATGCCCAGTCTCGAAACTCCTACGACTAGGGACCTTTTAAGGATGTGCTTATAGACTCCAGCTCTCACGTATATGATCGCCCTCATACTGCTGGTAGTCAAGCAAGAATCCTAGGGGCTCTATCAACGTATAATAGCGACACGTAAGGTCACCTAAAGCACTACACGATGATAAAGATAAACCAGATAGCATATTATCATCTCGAGTAAGACTGTCCTACCGGGATAGGTCCTCCCTCAATCATTGCAATCACGTGCCTGTGATCCAATAATTGACTCTGAGGGCACTATCTCCAACAATCTCCCACTTGCACTCAAGGCTAATTATTGCGATGTCGCATACTCACAGCCCGTGTGATACCGAACACCCAACTCCTCTACTAGTCAGTCTCACAAAGCTCGTTTGCGAAGCTATTGCGTTCGAGGAATAGCCTCAGTGAGTGGATCCGCTGTGGTGTTTCTTTCTATGTCTCTCTTTATCTCAAGTTCGCGAAGAAAGCCATCTTCCGAAATGAGCAATACCTGTCTTAGAATGTGTCGGGATATCTGATGGGACCCAGCTTATAAATGAACTCTAAATCCAAACTTCTTAGACTGTATCGTCAACTGAACTTAATCAGTATCCTGCGCCATGCCTTTCCCTCAGTATCCACCTGGACCACCTGTCCAAAATACTGCCCCTCGTCAGAGGGAAAACTATAACTCTGACGGCCACCCTGCCATCCATGTCACCTTGGAAGCCTGGAGTGATAACCCTCTCCTTAAGGAGGCTGCCGTTATCAAATCCCTAGAACATCTACTTATGTTCTAAAACTGCTTCCGAATGTTTCTCCAGGATTGGATCAATATCAACTTATTGCATCTACTGCAAGAACAATATCTGGTGTGGTACTTGACATCTCATGATTGACTCAATTGCCTAAGCAAGTGATCTGCCAATCATGCACATCCCTCTCTACTTTAGTCTATAAGACACCTTTAGAGAGGGTGACTCCATTACCTGCAGGTATATTACCGTGCCAGGAGTCGTCCATTCTAAATACTCATAGAATGCTGTCTAAGTACCCAGATTGGGAAACCACCCAAATCTAGATCTAAAACCATAGATCTAGTAACCAGAATGTCTGATATAATATCCAAGTCCTATGTGGAGAAACCACTGTGTGACAACCGAAGAATAACCGACCGTAGTATAGGAATATCACTTCCTACTCTGTGTATGTCATCCAAATACCAGGACATCACACCCTACTACCTTCTTAACAGATCCATCCCCTATTCTGATGAAGTCAAACCTATGACTGTCACATAAGAAATAGATGATCTATCTCCGCTATATCTGCTTTAGTCTATAAATAGACATAAGCCACTGGTCCACTAATGCGTCCGCTGCTCCCACTGACTACGACAACCCTCTGGCAGAATAATATACACGTGCACTTCTAAAACTAGTTTAGAAAGACGCTATACTTATCCTCCTGCCGGGTCTCATAGTCTGGAACAACAGCAATGGTAAGTCTGGGTAAACAAGAACCTCCTTGTCACCGTCCTTGAGGCTACCGGAGTACCTCTCGGGTGCTGAGGTTACCCACCATATCTGCGGAGCGGCCAATGGAATGTCAAACCAAATTGAATCTTTAGGTTCTTTATCAAATCTTCCGTAATCGTTTGCGGTTCTGGAATCACTTCCAGTTCTACCATACTCCCACTACTGTTTTCTGAAAAAATCCATTTTTATTAAAACTGTGGCGAGTTAAGAACAATATCACTATTGATCTTCCAGATGGTAGAAAGCCAACCCTCGTCATAGCCTGGGTCAACCCACAAACAGCCATTACAGAAACGTGCCTTGAGTTGTCCAGTGTCTGGTTTTAAGCATAAGACAGACAACTCCCCGTACCTTAACATCGTTAAGATATGAACTGTTTTATATCCAATATAGAAACAGAGGCTCTGATTTAATCGAACCAGATTCAAATCATGCAGCTGTCTCCAGTGCATGTCAAGTAAATGGAGAGAGTCCGATCAGCGTTACTCAACTTAGGAATGATTCCAATTATGAGTAACCTGAAAGAGAAGCAAGTTCTCTTAATCATTACTATCAACTGAATACCATACACAAGTATCTACATCTTCGATCACCTTGAAGAATCCCGATACTTGCAATACCTGGTTCTCGACTTCATTCATATACCTATAACTTCTCAAAACTCAGACCTTGTGTTTCTACGAAACACCTGTCTAAGAACTAGAGAAGTCATAAGTAAACCGAATATAGTACGAGGACCAACCCCTTTGTCCTAATGAACACTGGACAATATACAATACTCTGTACAAGTCCCTTGAGTCTAATAACTCAATCCCTGTGTGTCGTAGGTTGAAAACTGTACTTATGGTTAAGAAGAATTACACCGCTGTTCAATGCTCCTTACCTAACCATCCACTGATATAGGTAAATGTCATAGACATAATTTCAAAAAGGTACATCTCACTCTATAAAAATAGACGTACAGATATATCAATTTGAAATTGGTGCATAACAACGGATATTCAAAACCAAATATTTGCCGTCCGGCAAACAACCCAGGTGACTTCCTCAAATATCACCAATTACAACGAATTCCGATATAATGAGGATGATCACCTAATTCCCAATAACTTACTCGCACTCATCATCTGTAAAACTATACAGATGTGAGAATCATACCTGGTAAATACATACCCTGGAGCAGGTGTCTAATTGGGAAATTAGTTTTCCTTTAACAATACACAGTGAAACTGAAACATTGAAATGTTTCGATGGGGTATCCGGGTATTCCTAGTAATGCTTCTTCCATTATCTAGATTCACAACTGTAACCGTTTAATTCTTTGCCACCTCTCCAAATCCCTTTAAATGTCTTCAGTCATTACCTTCTGCACACCCCTTAGGCTAAATGGTTTTCTTCCTTCCCTACCGTTCGGCACCAGCCTATGGTTTGGAAGAAGACTATCCAATAAGCATAATGGGTGTACTGTCCTAATCCTAGGAGCACTCGCAATGCGAGAGAAGGTGAAGATAAAAGACAACCGAATAAACCTTATTCCTATTTCTCCTGAACCAGGATCCATCCCCGAACTGGAACAAGTTCCTTTCGAGTTCGTATATAACCATACGATGGAGTATCCAATAAACTTGGGATCTTCGTAGTGATACGGAGTGTCCTGGAGAAATACAAAGGTGATTTAGGATTGGCGAAGAAATACTTGGTTCGGTCATGAATAGCAGTCGCAATTTACTTTGCCTCCTTCTAATCCCTTTCTTTGTCTTAACTTAATACCTTCTGTACACCGTTTAGGTTAATTGGTTTTCTTCATTCCCCACCGTTCGGCACCAGCCTAAGGTTTGGAAGAAGACTATCCAATTTGCGTAATAGGTGTACTATCTCCTAAACCAAGGAGTACTCGCAACCTGAGAGAAGGTAAAAGGAAAAGACAACTGAATAGTCATATTCTTTTTCTCCAAAACCGGAAACCATCCTCGAATAACTTCGAGTTCTTATATAACCATACGATGGTTTTGTCCAATGGAAGTGGACGATCGCAGTAATACGGGGTGTCCTGGAGAAAAGGGAAAAAGTAGGAGTGGCAATGAGGTTTGCAACTCTGACAATCCAAAAGCCAGTGTTAAGAAGGTTCGGTCAACTTGGTCACTGAGTCATAGTCTAGGGTCGGGTCAATGGTCGCTGCCAAAGAGAGAGAGAAAAGAAACACTCAGCGTGCACTCTAACTTAGATCAGAATGGTTATCACTTTATCTAATCAGGAAACCTCCCACTGTAATCTCAAATTCTCTACCAAACCTGAAAGAAGAATTAGTCGGGATCACCCGAGGAGTAAACCAACTCATCAGTGGGAATCGGGATCCAACTATCATCGCATGATAACTTGACGGAATCCACTCAAGTCACCACACTCCAGAAGGTATGCGCATGCCTGGCAAGTTTCAATTTCTTTAGAAACTCCCAATGTGTGTTTTTACCCCGAGGACCCAAGTGACCTTAACTGAGCCAACATATCAAAGGATCCTAGTCAAGTTCAACCCGTCATTATCTTGATTGCATTAGACCCACCCGCACGAGTCCTTGACTGAGCCAAAATGACCGTACGACTGTCCTAACCAATCACATATCCATAAGACAGAAAAGCATTACAGAGCTACCGCACACTACGCCTCGGCTGAGCACGACATACGTAGCACGAATACTAAGCAATACTAATCTGAAATGATGGAGAGCTACGGCTGGTTTTTGGCGAAAAACCTTTAACGTAATGAACTTGATATCGTTGAAGGAACCGGATAACTTTTTATAAAAATATAGTGACGAAAACCTTTACTAAAGAGGTCACTCCCGGTGAAGGGATCTCGGCTCTTTCCCCGTAGAATGAGGTGCAGGATATTCCAACTGAATACCACGATGCAAAGCAAAAGTAATCGGCTATAGTGAAGTTATTTCCCTGACGAAAACTTTTGTCCAAAGGGTCACTCCCGGTGAAGGGATCTCGGCCCTTGCCTCGTCGACTGAGAAGCAAGATATTCCAACTGAATACCACGATGCAAAACAAAAGAGAACGCCCTTGCAATAACAGCTTTTGAAAAAAAATGTTCCAACAACATCAGAATAGGTTTGTTTATCTTGCATTGATCCGAATCAACGCAGTCCCATCAATTGATCACACCACAAAAGAACGAAAATAATGATGTACGTATATGCCATCCGCATTCGCCACTGGGTCCCGTCATCACCCGTTAGGTTACTTAACTAACAACAGAGCGGGGACTGGACTAGCGCGGATGCAAAACATATACAACATCTACTAGTATATATAAAATATATAATTTTCGCTCAAGGCGTGATAAAATGCAACATCACAGAAATGTAACCAGCATCACAGAACAATACAGATATCTAGGATCCCCGGGTTTCATAGAGCCGCTACTGAAACCCGATGTTCCCCTGATCGTGTGGATAGCCTGTGCAATGAAAATCCTAGACCCCTACGGGCGCGGCAAGTCACCCGCCAAAACCTGAAGCGAGGCAACCCCCTTCAGCAACGTGAATGGACCACCCAGCACTTCACGGAATCCGGTAACTTGGGCACCCCTCCTGGGTCAACCTGTACCCCCTACGAGTGCGGCGAATAGCCCGCCAATTCTAGAGTAAAGCCCCCTCCGTCTCAATGCCATGAGATGTGGGCTCGTTGCCCTCTAGAACCCGGCTATCCGTGCACCCCACCTTGGGGTAATCCTTGTACAGAAAGTAAAATATACGTACAACGGGTACATCGACCGCAACCTGGTCGTGCCCCAAAAGAATAATACAAACAGGCAGTGACGGAAGTCCACATGTCGGACGCTCGCCCCGCAATATCAAATGTACATATAAAACAAAACTGCACTAACATTGCATCCAGGCTATCCCCCACGACCGATCCGCAACAACACAGCATAATCACAGAATATCAACGTGAATGTCACGTTCGCAAATCCGTCTAACCGGGCTATAGCAGTTAGACAGGATTTACCGATCAAGTGACATTCACGGTCGCAGATATAATGTAAATACTGTGAACTAACAGGTTTAAAATTTTCGATCGATCAAATATACCCAAGTGGGCCCCAAGCACTACTGTAGAACTCACAGAAAATCTGGGCCTAAAAAGAATGTTCCAAAAACCCTATTTCCAACCCAAAAGCTCACTGAAAAAATTTGGTCCAATGAATAGTTAAAATGGCCGTGGAGCCGCGGCAAATATGTGGGTTTGGCCGCGGTTCCGCGGTGGAACAGTGAGATCACGCAACCAAATTTTCACATAATGCTTAGAGTTCCCTACACATGTCTCTGTAATGTACAGAAAAATTTTTAGAGCCCAAAAAATTTCGACAGAAACCTGATGCGACGAAAACACGGCTTTTGGAAATTCCGATCGATCGAACTTGTAAACATGTTAGAGTAAGCTAGACTAGGTTAATGGCGTGGCTCTGATACCATGTTGCGGCACGGCAGTGCCCCGGCCGTCTACTCGAGGCCAAAATACGGAATCAAAATTTTTTCTTAACTTTAAACCGGCGCTACCGCGGACAATAAAACCCGGATCGTAACCATTAACCTAATCCTAGCAAACAAGGGATGGGAAGAGAGTTATACCAAGTGATCCGTGTCCTTCGGTCTTCGTCTCCACTCCGATCTCCCGCGGAATCTCCGTCCGTCACCTCCTCGTCGGAAAGGGCACCACGTAGCCGAATTCTTTTACGGGCTCCCACCTCTAAACCGAGGCAACTCGGGCGCGAAGTTGGCTAGCCGACGCGTCCAAGGGTACTGTAGGTTGTAGTGTAGAACCTTTGTCTCATTGGGGTTTATGTTTCCATTGGTGATCGAGGAATGAGGTTAAGGAAAAATGGTGCTTTCATTTTTTTCCAAACAAGAAGAATGAGATGAAGAAATATGTGCCACACCAAAAATGAAAATCTCTCTCTCTCACTTAGATGTGGCCGGCCCCCTATATGGAAAAATTGAGGAGAGGAAAAATAATGCAAGAAGGGAGGTGAGTGTAGGATAGCTCAAGGAGGTGACCACATCAAAAGGGAAATGACAACCATGTCAATTTCATTTCAAATCTTATCTAATCTCATTAAAGCAAGCCATCATGAAAAAGCAAAGATGCTTAACCTTTCATAATGCCACAAATGCAAGAAACCCCTCCATAATAAGTTATTTGCAAACATGCAAATAACCCCCTCCACCAGAAAAGTCCGGCCGCGAAGTAACAAAGGAAAACCGGCCGGAACGGAATGCAAACTGGCAACTTCAGAAAACTGATCCCGTAATAAATTACAGGAAAACCCCGTGACTGCATATACATGCCCGCATCTGTATTCCCACTGAACACAAATGCAAAGAGACAAAATCCACACTATCTAATACTAGGATCTGGCTTAAGCCAAAGCCGGCTAGTAAAAACCGTCCGATCACGATCCGTGCAATACCGCACGTATCTGATCGAACCCTGCCATATCTCCATACGGCCTCTACAGCGTTTCGCCCGAAACTTGAGTAACTGAGTGTGGTGGACTCAAAAGACTCGTCAATACTATGGCTGTGGATTTAACCACTAGCACGTCAGAGGTATTAGCCATATGTGACGGGCCGCCAGCTATTGACCAAAAGGGACGTCGATGAGCGAACTCATCCTGACACCCTACTGAGCCTGTCAGTGACAATATCCGTACAGTCCGGTCCGTTCGTCTATGAGCATCGCATGGCGGGCCTAGGGGGTTGGTAAAAGTCAGACCCCCAATAGCGGTACAAGTCGTGTCGGAGTGTAGCCCAGAACACCCTGAGATACTACTGGAATACCTACCAGTAAATCTCCTGCCTCGGCCGAGGGCTTTGTGTAATGGCTCTCCAAGACACAGCGCGACCTCATCCCTAATACCGGGAGAGACGAACCCCTGCAGATCCGCTCACTTCCTCCTTGTGGCTCGGGACTGTACCCAACTAAAACCTGTTTGCACGACTCCTTTGAGCCGTGGTGGGGTAGTAATCAAAGCACAGTGGGAACTCACACGAGACAAATGACGATCTCAGGTCGATGAACTAACCTGTACACATGTCACCTGGGAACTGCTATCTGACGTCTGGTATAATCCCAACTAGCAGGTTCCCCGCGAGTCCTATCCGGTGTACTCATAACCCAATAAGCACCTGTATACATCTTAGGTGAACCAACTGACACCAATAGCTTGTGAGACCGGCCACCGCCCCTCGTCGGGGTCTCGACTGTATACACTAGTCTACTAATGGAGTATCGATGCCCAGTCTCGAAACTCCCACGACTAGGGACCTTTTAAGGATGTGCTTATAGACTCCAGCTCTCACGTATATGATCGCCCTCATACTGCTGGTAGTCAAGCAAGAATCCTAGGGGCTCTATCAACATGTAATAGCGACACGTAAGGTCACCTAAAGCAGTACACGATGATAATGATAAACCAGATAGCATACTATCATCTCGAGTAAGACTGTCTTACCGGGATAGGTCCTCCCTCAATCATTGCAATCACGTGCCGGTGATCCAATAATTGACTCTGAGGGCACTATCTCCAACACGCACGACCACCGCGGCCATCTCCAGATCATGAGTGGGATATCCTGCTCGTACTTCCTCCAGATGTAGGGAAGCAAAAGCGATAACTCTATAGTGTCACCTCGGTACACAATCGAGCCCCATTCGCGAAACATTACAGTTAGACAACAAAGTCGCCCGAACCAGAAAGCAAAGAAAGAACTGATGCGGTTGTTAACCAAGTCTTCAACTGCTAAAAAACTCCGCACGCATGCCTCAGTGCAAAGAAAAGAAACCTCCCTTCCGGCCAGTTCAGTCAACGGTGCAGCACTACACTAGCAATCCTGCACGAAACTGCGGTAAAAACCTGCTAAGCCCAAAAATATGCGGACCTCCGTCCATATACAAGTCTGAGCCAAAGTTGTATGGCCTCAATCTTCCTCGGAACCATATGAAAACCGTCTCCCGTAACTACAAGACCTAGGAGTCAACACAAACAAGCCTGAAGGAACACTCCGAGAATCTAGCAATAGCTGAGGTTCTCCTAATGTCTGCAAAACAAATCCTCAAATGCTACTCCTGTCCCTCACGACACATTGAATAGACCAGAATGTCGTCAATAACACAACAATAACCGGTCGAGGAACGGCCTGAAGAAATCTGGTTCATCACCTCTACGAATGCTGCTAGGGCATTGGTGAGTCCAATGACACCACCAAAACACACAAAGCCCGTAGCACGCACAAGGCAGTTTTCAGAATGTCATCACTCCGAACCCGTAACAATGATGACCTGATCTCAAACAAACTTAGAAAATGTATCGCACTCGGAAGCTGATCGAAGAAATCGTCAATGCGAGGTAAAGGATACCTATCTGCACCGTAAGACGGTTAAATTGACGATCAATCGATACACAACCTCAACTGCCGTCCTTCTTCTGACGAATAGAATAGGTGCTCCCCAAATGCGAAACACTCATACGCACAAGCCCCCCAACGAACAACTTTGCAGCTGATCCTTAAGCTCCCTAAGCTTCGCCGGCTCATCTGGAACAACGTCAGAAAACTCTCGCACGAAGGAAAGCCGGTCCAACAAACCCACTGTGGCTCCGGTATCATGAATGAACGCCAAGAATCCTCGACATCTTCTCCTCAAAAGCCGACTCGCGAAAAAGGCTGAATTCAAGCTGTGTGAGGCGGCACCACTGCCCTCCCATGCACAACAAGAACTGACTCGCCGGGAAAACAAAACATGTCTGTTTTCTCAGGGCAGTCCACAAACGCATAGCACGTAAGTAACCAGTTCATGCCCAGGAGAATGTCAAATCCAATATCTCTAGAAGGATCAAAACGACGGACGAATCTCTATCTCCTATCTGATTGGCACACGGCTGAATTACGTGTTGCGCAACAAAAGAATCGCTGATAGAAATTAACACAACAAACGGCTGATCTAGCTAACCGACTCTCGTCCCAACCATGGCACATGTGTGTAAAACATACAAGTACATCAACAGAACATACGAATTTATAATACCTGAAACCCTGCATTGGACGCCCGCGCATCCCGATGAGTAGAAGAAAACTCTCGTGTCTGCCCCCTACCTGCAAATGGCTGAAATCCTTCTCTGCCAACCTGTCCCCTCTGAGCGAATCCTCTGCGACCACGACCTCTCTGCACATAAGCCTGACGTGGTGCTAAGGAACAATGTCTGACGAAGTGATGAAAGCTTCCGCATCGAAAACATCCACGCGATGACTGCTGACCCTCCTCGGGATGAGAGCTGAACGACTGTCCTCGTCCTAAACCTCTGCTACTCCCGCGACGGTCACGAAATCTGTCTCGACGACTAGGCCTCTGTTTCTGGGCTGGTACACCGGTATGAGTCCTCCAGTGTTCCGGAACTCTTAAAGTCTCTGGAATACATGTCTCGTCAACTGGGGCTGCATCTACTGGTGCTATGTAGGCGACGAAATGCTGCATGCTGATTGCAAGGAACAACTGGGTAACAGGGGTGACAACCTCCTGTCACTGCGCTCGAACGGCCTCAACCAATGAACTCATAGTCTGGCGCTTGTCCTGCATCTCTGCCACAAGCCTAGCGATACTATCTGTCGAAGGCGAATCCATCTGCACCTGTACAACGAGCGTGCCATCCTGGTCAGTCCTCGTCCTACCCGAGTCAATCCTGACCTCGGCCCTCGCTGCATCACTCTGAGTCCCCATAGTCGTCGGCGACAAAGGCTATAAATAGAAATAAGATTCGATATGAACACGGAAATCGACTCACAAGGATATGTCATCAAGGAAGGAATTTCAAGCAATTTGTACTTATGTCACTTTAGGCGGAGTACCGCATAGTAAGTATGCCGCGGACATACACACACTACGTTACTCTGCTTAAACTACCTACTCCATTATACCAAGGTCATCCTACACTCCGAAAAGTAAAACCAAGCGCCCTGATACCAACTTTTTCACGACCCGAAATTGACACGTGACGGCCATAATATTACGCAACGTCAACAGGCGTAACGCAGTAAAAGAAAGCCAAAACCCAGAAATCTAAACCATTAAAAGACAAGAAAAGATAAGAAACATTGTTTAAACTTTTGAAAATCTCAAGTATAAATTCTTTAAGTCCAATTTACTTTCTTGAAAATTTCGGCAGCACCTCCTTTGTAAAAACCAACCCCAAAAATGGGTACAATATAAATATAAAGTAAAGCATCTCCAACGGGAGCAAATCCACGCCCAACGGCCGAAAACAACCACACAACAGATATACGACGTCGTAGCGAAGAAATAAAAGACGATAAAATGGAAACTGTATAAAAGACAACCCAGTCACAAAATAATATAAAATATCGTCCTCACCAAGTCTCTAAGTCAACATGAAAATAGTTGATGGAGAGTACAAGGATACAACGAATATACAATACAATAACGAATAACCACAAAACCCACCTAAGCAAACTGCACACTGTGAGCTGATGCGGTATCCGCAACAAAAGAAGATAAGATAGATGAATAGCCTGCCTCCACTACTCTGGGAAACAACCTGCAAACACTGTGGCACAACGGGGATGAGTTGCCAACTCGTGAATAGTAAATAACATATGCAGGTAATCGCAAGTATGTACATACAGCGCGAATCTAACATAAGTAACTAATAGCAACAAAAGTCATATGTGTGCAATAGTCATGAAAAGTACACTAGCAGGTATCACTAATACATGAAGCAGTAATATGACAATCTGTATGCAACAATCATGTAAAGTACTCTATCAGGTACAACTAATACATGAATCGATGATATGACAATGTATATATGCAACAGTCATGAAAGGTACTCTATCAGGTACTACTAGTACAGGAAGCAATGCATATAAAGTAAAAGTTGGTAAATGCAATAGTCATGGAAGGTACTCTATCAGGTACTACTAATACATGAAACAGTGCATAAACAATAAATATGGAGTATGGAATGAAACATGTCATTTCTACGGAATCCTGACATCGTGGTAGGATCAAAGTCCATCAAGATAATCCAAATCCTAATTTCCTCAAATCAGGCCCCAAATTGGCTCTCATATCATGTAAGTCTCACAAATTCTTAATGTACAATATCGAATAAATCTCATATATCCTGAATGTACAAAATCAGCAATCTCATAAATATCCTGTATCCAATATCAAATGAATCAGCTATATCCCAAATCCAATATCAAATAAATCTCTAACATCCTAAATATATTTGCATGAATAAATATGATGATGTATATAAATTGATATCAATACACATATATTAGCGTCCCATTCCACTAATATTGGTATAAAGGCATATATAACAGTGTCCCATTCCACTGTTATATATACTTAGGAGTAAAAAGAAATATCATGAAACCAATGTGTCAAGCATCGACACAGAAATGATGCTCTATCAGGTGCTGTCACCAAGACGGGCCCCCTGATAGGTACGTATCATACGCTATCCCGAAAGCTCGAGTGCCTAGCTCTGACCCTCGCCTTTCGACGCATCCATACGCACATGACTCCCGTCGGTATCCCCATGATAACCGCCGAGTCATTGGTAATGTCACCGGAAAGTATGGTTCCCCCACTAACTCATCTCCTCACTGAGATTCTTTCCACGGGGTACCTCCGGGCCCCACCATGTACCCGTACACGGACCCCTCCGTTCCTCGCGTGGGGTATATATATATATATCCGAACCGATAAATCTCATGGTGGCTGCTGAAATATCATATCAAGGGAAACCGAGTTTTTCAAATAATGCATAATTTCATGAACTCCCACGGTCCCCAAATCCAGAAAACATCATGAAAAATCCATATCTCAATGCGAGAATCCATGAATATAATATATGCAACATAAAACTGTAATGAAAGCATATAAAGGAAAGCCGCTAATTAACTGCAACAAGTTAATATAAAATATCATGCGGTTCCTATTTTCTCCAATTCTAAATAACATCAAGTAAAGGTAAACATGTAGCTATAACCAGATATATGTGTAAACATAAAGGTATATCAAGGTATATGTATCTACCTATAAGTAATGATGTAATATACCCCCTGGGTATAAGTGAAGTATGTGTGCAAGGTTTACCTGTAGCTATATCATGAATTGTGCATGTACATATCGCTAATAGTATAATACTCTATAGGTATACAGGTAACTAGCATGTAAGCATGTCAAGGCATATGTGTAAGCATGTAGGTATACAGGTATGCTATATGTCATATGCATAAAGAAATATGAATCAATGTCTCAATGTCCCTATCCAAACAATATTATATCTATACGGGTGTTGTGCGTGACATAGCAATTATTGACGGTGTGTGTGGTATACAATCAGTGCTCGTGCAACAAGAGCCGTCAATAATATGTACAGTGTCCTAAGGGTACTAGTCTAAGCACAACAATTAATTAAGCAATAAGGTGTATGCGCAAATTCTAAATATGAAATAGAATGTGCGACAAGTCAAGTCATCTCTAGCCCAGACGCATAACACCATGCAGGCGATTCCCCTGTAGATGTTAAATCTACTCACCAACGCTCCTGGCTAAGTGAAGCCTACCACCTGTTTTCCCTTTGTCGTAGTGATTGATCATTTCTTTGTGTGTCGGTTTAAGAAAATGTATAGAATCACAATCAAAGAATTATATTTGACCGCAATCAACTACGGTGTCAGTTGTAGATCGTAAGCGAGTGCGGATCGTCCACAGGGATTGTGCGATTCGTTTCTATGTTTGATTTGTTTGAATTGAAAAGTTAATCGAAAAGAAAAGAAAACATGATTAAAGATTTTATCGATTGATTCAAGTGTCACTAGTCTAATCAAGAATCAAGAAAATGATAAACAATCGAGAATCGGGTTTCGATGATATTTCCAACCAAATGTCAAGAATCTAAATGAGGCTCGCAGGAATCGATCGGATCTATAGACGTGATATAATCTCAAGATATCGTATTCTTGTCCTTCGAAGAATTGATACTAGATCGACGATGATCGACGAGAGTTAGGGATTTCTCGTGAAACTAGGGTTTCATCATTAATCCCTTGTTCTTTCGTCGATATCATTCACATTCTAGCCTCTAGCAAATTCAAGAAACGATCGTAACTCCCCAATTTCGAGCGATAACAATCAAGAAAGCATCGCAACGAAACTAGGTCGTCGATTCTTGAACTTGCTAGGGTTTACAAAACTCGTAGGAATCAAGAATCGTTTTAAGATATGTTACATCATCATTCTATTGATCGTCTCGACTCCTCGACGAGCGGAGTATTACTCAAACATCACAACGAGAACTACAACTACAAATTGAGATCGAATCATGATGCAAGAATTTAAAGAAAACAAGATAAAAGAATTTCACCTTTTATTTATATCAACAATTTCATTACAGTCGCTCAAGAACTATAAGAGGAAGAACTTGATTGTCGACTTGGCTTCGCTTTTCTCAGTGAGTCGTGGATCGGCTTGGACCACTTGCTCTGTTGAAGATCGACTCCGCTCCTAAAAGGTTAAAGGGCTTATTGCTTGATTTGGTACTCAGGAATCTTGGCTTTGGATTGGAATTAGGGTTAGGGTTTCACACAAGTCTTGTCACTAGACTTGTGGAAGAAGATGAAGAAAGAGGTAAATGATAAGAGATTGAAGAAGTAGAGATTGAATGGCTCTAGATTGATCCTAAGTATCTTTTTCTAACCCTAGGTCTAGGCTTCTATTTATAGACTTCCCAAACCCTAGGTCTAGGTTTGAAATTACAATTCTCTCCAAAAGTTTGTTGAGGAGCTTCTAGAAATAGTTTGTTGGGAGCTAGCTTAGGCTTTAAGCTAGGATTTGTTTAAGCTTAGAAACCCTAGTTTGCTGAACTGGCAGAAGCTTCGAGAGTCTTCTGGAACTTGAAGTACATGAACTGAATGTGGGCCCTGAATGAAGAATTTTTATGTAAAGCTTAGGTGCTGACGTGGCAGAGCCGCCGCGGAACCGCGGCGCAAGCAGGCTCCAGCCGCGGTTCCGCGGCCATGTTGGAAGCTTGGGCTTTGAAACTCTGGTGCTGCTTTGGGCTGAAGTTTGGGGGTTTATCTGACATGTTGAATTTTATTGTTCCTTCTAGATTGCTACCAGATTTCAAAACTTAGAGTTGGTGCATTTTATCTGCTTCTTTTGATCCTGCATTTTCCTGCACAAATCTTGAAACAAGTGTTGCGCAATATAGGGATGATGCGATGCCATAAAATGCAGTCAATTTCCTTTATAGTGCCGGTTTTAGAGTCTAACACATGCAATTTGATACTTAACGACTGATTTGCCAATATGTGAAATATGAATACCGTACACTTCTAAATGAGTGCAAATGATAAGGAAATTGCCGGTTAAAAGATGCAGTATTTTCGACTGATCAAATTCCCCCAAACTTAATTTCGATCATCTCGAGCGAACTGTTTATTAAAAAGAAGGAGAAAATAATGAAAGAGAAAAACTAACTAGCACACATTCGTAGGCAACATGATTGCACTGAGCACGTACAACAAGCTTTTAAACCTCTAGGTGTCCCTAGCAGGAGGAATGTTGTCTCCTGAGGGTTTTCAGCGGATTGCACCCACAAAATCCAATAATAAAAGAAAGATCATTAATATTACGTTTAAAGAAAAGAATTGTAAAAGAAAGACTTTGAAAATTAGGGTTTCCAACTAAGCTTGCTTTTCGGTTGTCATGAGCCCTATCTTAATGGTTATGAAAAAATGTCAGAAATCACGTCCTCCCTCAATAAAACATCGTCTTATTCTTCATTCCTATCTTTCTTCCAAACATCGATCATATAACCCTGCGTGTGTGTAAAGACATCCTTACACCCGGAGAATTCAATTCAAGCTATCATACTCTTGCCCATCAGCCTCAGTACTTTTTAATTAATGAATATTTAGATGAGATTGCTCACACACTTTCGAGCGACCGTTAATACTTCTTGAGGTACTAACCGACCGATTACTCCTGTGCTTGCTTTCTTGGTGTATTTTCCTCGTCTTGCACCACCTCAGGCATAGCAGTGACTCCCAGACCAGTTGGCTTTAGGGCACTAGGTGAAGAGGCACCCTCGCTATATATATTTTTATTACCCTCGGTGATAACAAAACCAGTGTTCATTTTTCTCACCACTTTATATTTTCTTCATTTTTTTTATTTCCTTCATACTTTTGGCTTTAAGACAAGAACATTTCAAGGTATCCTCTACTATCCCAGGCTTTAAGACGTGTGTAAGTGCGAATAGCAGGGTATCAACGTTCAAAATGTTTGGCTTCCAGAATAGAAACTATTTTTCAGACTTATTTTTATCCTCAGATTAGTGACGTCTTTCATCTTACTAACCCTTGGGACAACGGCTCATAACTACTTATTACTAGTTCGTATAAGAAAACTTCTAATTTTCTTGGTTTTCTTAAATTTTTCTAATCTCTTGGATGTAATTTTTCACTATCTAAACATTTATTATCTTATTTATGTACAAAAAATGTTTAAATGTTTTTATATTTTGAAAATTTTAAATTTTTATGGATTTTAAATTTTTATAAGTTTTTAAAGAAATGTTTTGTGCTTATGCAAATGATATGCAAATGATGCAAAAATAAGCACAAACCTCCCCCAAACTTGTTTTCAACAGTGTCCTCACTGTTTCCAACAGCTATATCTACAAAACCTGTAAGTCTGGAAGGAATTATTAGTGGGGACAATATATATAAGTGAAGAACTTCCCCCAAACTTACTCTTTTCACTCACTTCCATCCAAAAGTTGATGCAGTGATATGCAGGACACGGAGATGAGACGGAGGAATTTTAATCCAAATAAATTGGCTCCTTTAAGAACAGGAGCTCCTCCGTGGGGTCAGTGGAAAAATACGGCTTTAGTCTATGTCCATTCACTTTGAAAAAGGTGCCGTTTTTAACATTTTCTACTTCTACTGCCCCGTGCGGGTATACAGACCGCACAACAAAAGGTCCCTTCCACCGAGATCGGAGCTTACCCGCGTGAAGGTGTAGTCGTGAATCATAAAAAAGGACTTGTTGACCAGGTGAAAATGTTTTCCTCAAAATATTTTTATCATGAAAAACCTTAGTCCTATTCTTTATGATTACAGCGTTATCATAAGCTTCATCGCGGAGTTCGCTTAGCTCATTAAGTTGCAGCTTCCGAAAGTTGCAAGCTTGGTTTAGATCAAATTTATTTCCTTAATTGCCCACAATGCTTTATGCTCTATCTCGACAGGTAAATGACATGCCTTCCCAAACACTATCATTTATGGAGACATCCCTAGGTCGGTTTTAAATGCAGTTCGGAATGCCCAAAGAGCATCCGTCAGTTTGGTCGACCAGTCTTTTCTATTTTTAGCAACGTCTTCTCCAGGATATGTTTGATCTGTCTGTTTGAGATTTCAGCCTGCCCGCTTGTTTGGGGATGATAGGGTGTAGAAAGTCAGTAGTTGATTGAGTATTTCCGCATCAAAGTCTCGAAAGACCTGTTGCAGAAATGTGTCCCATTATCGCTAATAATAGCACGTGGGTGTCCAAATCGCGAAAAGATATTCTCTTTCAAGAACTTAAAGACAACTTTTCTGTCATTAATGCGACATGGAATGGCTTCAACCCACTTTGAGACATAATCAACCGCCAGCAGTATGTACAAATTCCTAAAGGAGTTGGGAAAGGGACCCATAAAATCAATGCCCTAAACATCGAATATTTCAACAACCAGAATGGGTTGCTAAGGCATTTCATTCCTCTAGGAGATTCTACCCGTGTATTGACATTGTGTACAGGTTTTGCAATAGTCAAATACGTTCTTGAATAAGGTCGGCCAATAAAATACACATTGCAAAACCTTCTCCACCGTCTTTCTAGGACCGAAGTGACCCCCACAGGCCTGATCATGACAAAAAGAAAGAACACTCTTGAACTCTTCTTTCGGGACACACCGACGAATGATCTGATCAGGACAATACTTATACAAATATGGATCGTCCTAGTAAAAGTGTTTTACTTGGGAAAGAAACGGTATTTGTCCTGTTTTGACCAATCGCTGGGTATAAGTCCCGTGACAAGATAGTTCACAATATTCCTGAACCATGGTTCATTGGATACGCTCAAGAGTTGTTCGTCAAGAAACGAATCATTGATCGGCAGGGTCACAAGGGAAGAAGAGATACGTGAAAGATGGTCAGCTACTACGTTTTCACATCCTTTCTTATCTTTGATAACAAGATCGAATTCTTGTAACAGAAGGATCCAACGTATTAGTCGACCTTTTGCATCTTTCTTCGCCAGAAGATGTTTTAAAGCGGAATGGTCAGTGTACACAACTATAGGTGAGCCAATTAAGTAAGGCCTGAATTTTTCTAATGCAAATACAACCGCTAAAAGTTCTTTTTCTGTGGTTGTATAATTGATTTGAGCATCATTCAGGGTCTTACTTGCATAGTATATCACATGTGGCATCTTTTCGATGTGCTGTCCTAAGACTGCACCTACTGCAAAATCAGATGCATCACACATCAGCTCAAAGGGGTAGTCCCAGTTAGGAGACGATAGAATGGGGGCTGAAGTGAGTGAGTGTTTAAGTGAGTCGAAAGCTGTCTCACAGTCCGATTCAAAATGGAAGGTTGTATCCTTGGCCAGGAGAAGAGTTAAAGGTCTAGCAATTTTGCTAAAGTCCTTAATGAATCTTCTATAAAAGCCCGCATGGCCAAGGAAAGATCGAATATCTTTGACGCTTTTGGGATGAGGGAGATTTTGAATGACATCTATCTTAGCTCTGTCAACCTCAATGCCTTTCTGTGAAATAACATGTCCAAGAACAATTCCTTCTTGGACCATAAAATGGCATTTTTCCCTGTTCAAAGTTAAGTTCTTCTCTTTGTAACGAGTAAGAACAGCGTCAAGATTCGATAGGCAATCAGAAAAAGAGTCTCCAAAAATCGAGAAATCGCCCATAAAGATCTCCAAAAAATTCTCTACCATATCAGAGAATATCCCCATCATACACCGCTGAAAGGTAGCGGGAGCATTGCATAGCCCAAAGGGCATGCGACTGTAAGCAAAGGTACCTAAAGGACAAGTAAAAGTGGTTTTATCTTGATCCTTTTTGGCGATGGGGACCTGATTGTAGCCTGAGTATCCGTCCATAAAACAATAATACTCTCGTCCCGCTAAGCGTTCCAGCATTTGATCAATGAATGGTAGTGGAAAGTGGTCTTTCCTCGTGGCAGCATTGAGTTTTCTATAATCGATACATACACGCCACCCAGTTTGGGCGCGTGTCTGAATCAACTCATTTGCCTCATTGGTTATAACAGTGATGCCGGATTTCTTAGGAACGACATGTATAGGACTCACCTATTGGCTATCGGAGATGGGGTATATAATACCATTATCTAGGCATTTGACGATCTCTTTCATTACCGCTTCCTTCATGATGGGATTCAACCGTTTCTGTGGTTCTCGGGTTGGTCTGGCATCATCCATCACATGTATATGATGTTCAACTATCAAGGGACTAATCCCTTTAATGTCCGCCATACTCCAACCAAATGCCTCTTTGTTAGATCTCTATACCGATAAAAGTGCATTCTCTTGCTCTAATGCTAGAGAAGCGGATATTATAACCGGTAAAGACTCCTTCTCACCTAAATAAGCATATTTCAGATGAGAAGGTAACATTTTGAGATCTAATTCAGGCGGAGAAATGATAGAAGGAGGGATCATTGAGTAATTTTTGGATTTACAAAGAAGCTCAGAGCCTGTGAAAGATACAGACTCGGGTGGAGAAAAGTCAGATGTGCAGGACTCAAGTGTAGGAAAATTGTACTCATTAAGATCAAGTGTAAAGTCAAACAGAGATGTGGTAATGTCGTCGAGATCAGAAAAGCAAAGTTCCCCAGCTCCGCAACTATCGGGAGCGATCTCGTGGACAGAGCACACATCTAGAATATGAGCAGAGGGTTCTGATGGCTGACTTCCAACTTTGTAGATATTTAGTTCAATGGTCATATTTCCAAATGATAAGTTCATTGAACCATTTCTACAGTTTATAACAGCGTTGGAAGTGGCAAGGAAAGGACGACCCAGAATCACCGAAATTTGGCCCCAGGGGTTTGCTACAGGCTGTGTGTCGAGCACAATGAAGTCTACAGGAAAAACAAATTCCCCGACCTTTATCAACACATCCTCTAGTTCACCCCTTGGTTTGGTGATTGAACGGTCTGCCATCTGGAGAGTGCAGTAAGCAGGTTTCAGCTCTCCAATCTCTAGTTGCTCATATACAGAATATGGAAGTAGGTTAACACTCGCGCCAAGGTCTAAAAGAGCACGATTTATGTTTTTACCCCCAATAGAAATCGATATTGTAGGACATCCTGGGTCCATTCGTTTCTTCGGTAGCTGGGGGATAAAAGCAGTGCTAATATTATTAGACATGAAGACCTTCTTTGGCACTTGAGTCTTCCTCTTCCTAGTGCACAAGTCCTTAAGAATTTTCGCATAAGCGGGGACTTGTTGAATCGCATCTAGGAGAGGGATGTTGATGTTAACCTGTTTGAACATTTCCATAATTTTCTCCATATGAGGACTCGTTCTGTTACCCCTTAACCGGTTCGGGTAAGGAGCTTTCGCAATAAGCGCCGGCTCCATCATAGGTGAAGGAAGAGGGGGTAGACGAGATCCCAAAAGAGGTGTGGGGATCGTCTGTGGAGAACTATAAGGGTTGGGCTGAGGTGTCGAGCCTAGTGGGAAATGGAGAATAGGCTCGCGAGAAGGTGGTGTGGTAGAAGAACAAGGATCAGAAGTAGAAGTGTGTGTGTGAGGAAAGGTCTCAGCCGGGGTGTTATTGATAGGATTTTCAGTATCATCAATTCCTTTCCCGACATGATAGTTCAGCACTCTTCCCGATCTCAACGTTGTGAAGGCATTTACATTGTAATGCCCAGGATTCTGTAGGGGTTGAGAGGGAAGTTTCCCTTTTTCTCTCGCACTCATTTCGGCTTTAAGTCGAGCTATTTCAGCTTCCATCGATCTGATACTCTCAGCTTGGGATGCTGAGTTTTTCTTTATCTCACTGACGGAAGTTCTAACCTCAGCCGAAACCTCTATGAAATTTGACAAAAGTGATTTCATGGTTTGAGTGAATTGAGAGAATTCGTCAGAACAGGACAACTGCATAGGATTAGACTGTGCAGGAGTGTTGACCTAGTTTTGGAAATTTTGTGACTGGTAGGGGTGCTAAGTGAGTTGAGGTGGTTGTTGTTGTGGTGGAAGAGCCCTTTGAAAATTATTTTGGCTTGGAACCGTGTTTTGAGATTGTTGTTGGTTCCAAGCAAAATTCGGGTGATTCCTTCAACCCTGATTGTACGTGGAAGAATATGGATCGTTTCTAGGTCGTTGGAATACGGCATTAGTATGCTCGTGACCTTGAAACGCAGAGTTTAATGGACATTCTTTCGTTAAATGAGACGGATCAGAACAGCAGCCACATACAGTTTTGGGGAGCGACATTGGGTTTAGGGAGGCTGCAGAAAATTTGTGTTCCATAGCGTCAAGCTTCTTTTGCATTGTTGCCATCTCAGCTCGAACACCTATGGACACATCTATTTGGTGTACGCCACCCCTATTCAATGGTTGGGTTCCACTCTCCCACTGTAGTGATTTTTCAGCGAACTCTTCTAAAAACTTCCAAGCTTCCCCATCATACTTAGTCATAAAAGTACCTTGACACATGTTTTCAAGGTTCTGTTTAGTGTTTGAGTTAATGCCCTCATAAATGATTCAGCAAAGATCCCATCTCGGGATGCCGTGATGAGAACATTGAACCAATAGATCCTTGAAACGTTCAAAGCATTTAGAGAATGGTTCAGTAGGGAGCTGGGTAAATTGATTCAGTTCGCTACGGATTCGAGTTGTCTTTTGCATTGGGTAAAATTTCTTAAGGAATGCCGCGACGAATTCTTCCCAATTCGTGATAGAATGTGCGGTAGTGTTATATAGCCACTTCTCGGCTATATCGCACAAAGTAAATGGAAGAAGTCATAGACGCATAGCATCCACTGAAAGTTATGACGTACCCATCATTGCGCATACGTTTTCAAATTTGGTAATGAAAACGTAAGCGTCCTCAGTCTCGAGTCCGTGGAATTTGGGTAAAAGGTTGATGTATTGGGGTTTAATCTCAAAGTTATCCCCATTTGCTGGTGGAATGGATAAGCAGGTCGAAAGAGGACCTCGCAGTGGATAGCACCCCTCTTGGAGAGAGATGCGGGGTGGATTCTGCGCACCAACGGACGGCGGCAGATTAAGGTTAAAGAAGTTCGATGGAGGTGGATCCATCGATGTGGGTGTGGTAGTGGGTAAAGAAGAAGTAAATGGAGAAATACCGATTTCGGAGTCGATAAAGGGTACGCGGACTAAACGGGCACTAGAATCCCATGTCCAGCCTATCTTGTACTAAAAAAGGTTAGTACAAGTGGCAGCGTTGACTTATAATTAAGGGTAATGAATGAATGCGGTGTTTGTTTTGAAAAAGTGGACGGATTTTTTTGAAAAAATATGATGCAACACAACAAAATGCAGCACACAAAACCCTAATTCTAGGGGTCGCCTAGGTCAGATCTCTAGACCGCTCCTAACTGCCAGAAGACAAGATGCAGGATAAAATCCTCCACTGTCTCTTTGTCTCTCTTGTGGCCAGGTAAGTGCCAAGTAAGTGGGAGGTTCTGCACTACGTAAGTAGTGGGCCTAATTAAGTAACCACTAGCCTTCGACACACTTGCCTAGACACCACAAGAGAAACGCGGATAAGCAATGAATTACCCACGGCCTTCTTCTGTCCTAAGTGAGCGCGACGGTCCTTAGAGTCATCTCTAGATCTTTTTTAGTTAATTGGGGTAAATGCAGATGCAAGTTTTGCGGTTTTTGGGGCTTAGGAAGGGTAATGAACTCCCCACCTAATCTGGATTTGGTCTTTGCCCCTTAATGTCCGTATTAGTTATGCAAACAACCAAGAAACAAAAAACACGCGCAATTTAATTTTGCAATTTGCGCGCTGCGATTATTTGCAAAGAATCCTGCACAAACTGTTAATTGGAGAAGATTTTAGAAGGAGATAAGGAAGTAAAAGGTTACCTGCTAAATTTTTCACAGAGAGGACTTCAGATAGCCGCGGAACCGCTGCAGTTGCTGCCTAATGCCGCCCTTCCGCGGTTGGATAATAGAAACAATGCACCAAAATTTACCAGAGAGGCTCTGTAGACTCCTTCAGCTCTCTGGTATATTCCAAAAAAAATTCCAATTTCACAGCAAGCTCCAGATCTCCTTGCAATAAACCACAACAAATTGTTTAGATTTTTGCGCGAATTTCGATCTCAAAATAATAATGGAATAAATCTTTCAATTCAAATTTCAATATAAAACGAATTAGCGCGCGATCCCCGGCAACGGCGCCATTTGATTGATCATTTCTTTGTGTGTCGGTTTAAGAAAATGTATAGAATAACAATTAAAGAATTATATTTGACCGCAATCAACTACGGTGTCAGTTGTAGATCGTAAGCGAGTGCGGATCGTCCACAGGGATTGTACGATTCGTTTCTATATTTGATTTGTTTGAATTGAAAAGAAAAGAAAACATGAGTCAAGATTTTATCGATTGATTCAAGTGTCACTAGTCTAATCAAGAATCAAGAAAATGGTAAACAATCGAGAATCGGGTTTCGATGATATTTCCAACCAAATGTCAAGAATCTAAATGAGGCTCGCAGGAATCGATCGGATCTATAGACGTGATGTAATCTCAAGATATCGTATTCTTGTCCTTCGAAGAATTGATACTAGATCGACGATGATCGACGCGAGTTAGGGATTTCTCGTGAAACTAGGGTTTTATCATTTATCCCTTGTTCTTTCGTCGATATCATTCACATTCTAGCCTCTAGCAAATTCAAGAAACGATCGTAACTCCCCAATTTCGAGCGATAACAATCAAGAAAGCATCGCAATGAAACTAGGTCGTCGATTCTTGAACTTGCTAGGGTTTACAAAACTCGTAGGAATCAAGAATCGTTTTAAGATATGTTACATCATCATTCTATTGATCGTCTCGACTCCTCGACGAGCGGAGTATTACTCAAACATCACAAAAAGAACTACAACTACAAATTGAGATCGAATCATGATGCAAGAATTTAAAGAAAACAAGATAAAAGAATTTCAACTTTTATTTATATCAACAATTTCATTACAGTCGCTCAAGAACTACAAGAGGAAGAACTTGATTGTCGACTTGGCTTCGCTTTTCTCCGTGAGTCGTGGATCGGCTTGGACCACTTGCTCTGTTGAAGATCGGCTCCGCTTCTAAAAGGTTGAAGGGCTTCTTGCTTGATTTGGTACTCGGGAATCTTGGCTTTGGATTGGAATTAGGGTTAGGGTTTCACACAAGTCTTGTCACTAGACTTGTAGAAGAAGATGAAGAAAGAGGTAAATGATAAAAGATTGAAGAAATAGAGATTCAATGGCTCTAGATTGATCCTAAGTATCTTCTTCTAACCCTAGGTCTAGGCTTCTATTTATAGACTTCCCAAACCCTAGGTCTAGGTTTGAAATTACAATTCCATCCAAAAGTTTGTTGAGGAGCTTCTAGAAATAGTTTGTTGGGAGCTAGCTTAGGCTTTAAGCTAGGATTTGTTTAAGCTTAGAAACCCTAGTTTGCTGAACTGGCAGAAGCTTCGAGAGTCTTCTGGAACTTGAAGTTCATGAACTGAATGTGGGCCCTGAATGAAGAATTTTGATGGAAAGCTTAGGTGCTGACGTGGCAGAGCCGCCGCGGAACCGCGGCGCAAGCAGGCTCCGGTCGCGGTTCCGCGGCCATGTTGGAAGCTTGGGCTTTGAAACTTCTGGTGCTGCTTTGGGCTGATGTTTGGGGCTTTATCTGACATGTTGAATTTTATTGTTCCTTCTAGATTGCTATCAGATCTCAAAACTTGGAGTTGGTGCATTTTATCAGCTTCTTTTGATCCTGCATTTTCCTGCACAAATCTTGAAACAAGTGTTGCGCAATATAAGGATGATGCGATGCCATGAAATGCAGTCAATTTCCTTTATAGTGCCGGTTTTAGAGTCTAACACATGCAATCTGATATTTAACGACTGATTTTCTAATATGTGAAATATGAATACCGTACACTTCTAAATGAGTGCAAATGATAGGGAAATTGCCGGTTAAAAGATGCAGTATTTTCGACTGATCACGTAGCGTCCGAAGTCACCGCCTGCGAATCTAAAATTTCACAAACACATCACATAAACTAAATATCCTGAAATGACGAAAAGACAACGAAACGCAAGGATAAAGCCTTGAAAAATGCACTGCGCACTTAGCACATCTATCGCGCACGACATCGGCCAAAAACACTATCTAGGGTCGCTAAACTACGAAACACCATGCCTAGATGCCGATCGTCCCGATTGAGCAACACAACACAATAAATACGAGAAATATAATAGATATAACCTCGAAACGACTAATCGAACCCACGTCGGAAAAACCCCGAAACCTAGAAAACAACTTATCGCAATATTTCGCAGTAGAATCAAGCTAACACATTTCTAGCGATTACAAACACCTTAAAATAGCTTAACTAAGCTATCAAAACCAATTCTATATTTTTAACACTTGCAAACTAAGTTTTAGCAAAAACCTAGTAAGCAATATAAAATAATTAAACAAAGTGTTCATTAACAATAATTAACATTTTCTTCTAGGTTAAGCTTTTCCTAATATTAAATTAACACTTCAATAAAACATTAAACACTTAAATCAAGCTTTAACCTTAACTTGAATTTCTAAAACCATTTCTAGAATTTTGAAACATAAAATTAAAGCTTAAATTAACATCTAATTAAGCTAGCATAAAGTATTAAGCAACAAAAAAGAGATTAGAATTAAGGTTTTATACCTTCAAGAACACCACTTGAATCAAGAATAAAACCAAACTTTAGCCTCCAAAATGCTCACTAGAATGAAGATCCAAGCAACTTTTTTGAAGAAGAATGAAAGTTTTGGATTTTATTTGAATTTCTATGAATTAATTTGGATTTTTCATGATTTATTTGAAGCAAAATGAGAAGAAATGAAGCAAAAATGATGAAGGGCAGCAAGGGAATGATTGTGGCCGGCCAAGGAGGAAGATAAGGTTTGTCTGGAGTTGTGTGGAATTTTCTAGAAGGAAAAAATACAATAATTTGCATAATAAAACAAAAATAGCATTATTCACCATTTTCTTTAAAAAAAAATCCATTAATTCCACCAAAAATCAAGATATTTGGAGAGAAGGTTCTAAACATAATTCTAATGATTAGTTTAGCATAAAAACCCATTTGTAGTAATTTACCCGCATAAAAAAATAATTACCACAAATAAAGTGCCCAAATAAAGCATTAAAATAATAATTTAAATAGGGAAAAATTCAATCTGAATCAAAATCTCCCATATAACCCCCAAAGTTCGCACACTAGCTTTATTTTAGCAAAACAAAGTGCCGGCAAGTTTCTACTGACGTTTGATCGAAATCGGGTTAAAACGGAAAATACCGACTATTTTGCCTTAAAACGGAAAAATTCGCAAAACGATTTCTGAAACGTTACAGATATGCACAACATTAACCAATAATTAAGTGCATAAATAACACATTAAAATAATATTTTAATTAGGGGAAAATCTATGTGAACAAAAACTTCCAATTGACCCCCAAAGCCCGCGCACTAGCACTATTCTAGTTAAACTAAGCGCAGTCAAGTCTGTACAGAGGTTTGATCACGATCGGGCTAAAACGGAAAATGCCGACTATTTTACCCTAAAATGGAAAAATTCTCATAACGATTCAGAAACGTTACAATCTTCCCTCCTTAAAGAAATTCGGTCCCCGAATTTAAATTTAAACCCCCAATACTAAAACATTTCAAAATCCAACTCAATCAACAGGGATCCGAAATCACGGAAGCAACAGAAATAACATAGCGCGTCGCATGCGCCTGAAGCCGAGAATGAAACTCAAAACCGAACTCCGTCAAGCGTCACGCAAATCATCGGACTTGCATGCATATCATCGGAGTTACAAAGGAGATACAGATCTCGAAATCCACTACTGAAATCCAATATAAACTAAGCAAATGCTATAATATGTATATAGCACACATACATTTTGAAAAAAACTCCAAAAACTGAAATAACATATGCAGAATCTTTTTCTAAATCGCCGTGTGATATGTAACTCACGGCGCAAATGAGGGACGCTCATTTGTAAAGTAATAATATACTTTCATATATGTTTTGCTCAAAATATACGTTCCGCCCTTTTTAAAAATATCCCAAAAGATTTTCTTTTGTAAATGCTCGTGTCACTCGCAGACACGTAAGAAATAGCGAACTATAGCTCCTTTTTTGAAAAACTCATGAAAAACATTTTATGCATGCAAACTACTCAGGCACTGTCCTCGGATCAGTCCTGCTAGGGTACTACAAAGTATAGGGCCTCATCATGAAAACAAAGTGCTCAAAAGCAAAATCTGCCTCAAAAGGCGAATCCAACAATCACGTGCATCTGGTGCGCAGGGAAATCAAATCCACGTACAGGTGCCACAATATGCACAAAAGTAAGACTAAGTGCAATGGGTGTGCACGAAGCATCAGTCCAATGCAACTGGCGTGCACGACAATAACAACTAGTGAATCAAAAGTGCCAAAAATCTCAATCCAATGCATCTGACATGCATGAATAAAAATCCTAATCGAGTGCATCCGGTGTGCACAAATCAAATCTCATATCATATACCCAACATGCGCGAAAAATCCAAATCAAGTGCATCCGTCATGCACAAATAAAAGCTAAATCGAGTGCACCTCACATGCACGAATAAAAATCTAAGTCAGGTGCATCCCACATGCACGAATAAAATCTCAATCAAGCGCATCTAAAACCAAGCGCCTAACATGCGCATAAATCCGACCCAAGCGCTTCCGGTCTGTAATAAGCATCAAGTGCAATAGCATGCATGAAAACGAACATCAAGTACACCCGCGCACGAAAACACAAATCCGGTAAAACGAATGCTCAAAGGCATAAATCGGGTGCAACCAATGCACAGAGTACGAATCCGGTGCATCCACTCCACGAAATATCAAATCCTGTGCATCTACTGCACGAAATATCAAATCCTGTCCATATAATGCACGAAATATCAATCCTGTGCATCCACTGCATGAAATATCAAATCATGTGCATCCACTGCACGAAATATCAATCATGTGCATCCACTGCACGAAATATCAAATCCTGTGCATCCACTGCACGAAATATCAAATCCTGTGCATCTAGTGCACGAAATATCAAATCCTGTGTAGGAAATCCAGGAAATTAAAAACATGTGCAGCTAAGGCACAAAATCGACATCAACACCACGGTGTATAAAATATATCAAGTGCAATAACTATGCACAAAAATGTAAATACCCAGTAGGTGCAGCAATGGTGCACGAAAACTATATCCTGAAACTCAATCATCAAAACTCAAATCCAAGCGATATAAGCGTGATAATCGGATCACAAACGCAAATCGCAACAAATGACATTGAGGTACACTTCCTACAATGTCGAAAAAGTCGGTGCGCCCAAACTTGAAGAGCAAGAACATCCGCTTGCCTTCTGCTCACGGTCTGGCGTCTTTGTCTCTGGGTCCTCATTTCTCTGTGGCTTACCAATCTCGCACTCTATCAGCTCATCTGCCCGGTCAGGTGTGCTAACAGAAACGATTCCGCTCTAGCACTTCTCAGCCACCTCTCGGCCCGTTAGTATGATCACTCATAAAGCAGCACGTCACTGGCGTCGGCCTCTGGCCCTCTGAATACAAGTGACACAACTGATCATCGATGCAATCTCATCGCAGCAGTGTCCTGGAAGGAACCGGCTCAAGGTCTCTTCCGATCTCGCCTATACCGAACTATACGGAGGCCGGTACACTTACAAATCTTTTCTCGCTTTCTGGACATCTGCGTTCTCAGCACAACATTTTCTCGGGAACTAGCTGTATCCCAACGCCTCTGCATACATATCAGATCTCTAATCTCGATGTGGAGTAACAACAGCTCGTCAGCATCACGCGCGAAACACTTGTTCTACTCGTCCTTATATCATCCTCTTTGACATCATGTCAGGATATCTGCGTACTGCAAATGTTCTCGGCGACAATCAATCCGAAATCTCTCGCGTGGACTCGAAATCACAAACGCGGTATCTTCATCACTGTGTAGAAGATCTTTAGCTGAACAAGTCCTCGGGAAATCGTCCCAACCATCGGAGGAATACTCAAAACTCATCCGTTTCTCGATCAACTCACAACGCATCTGGGTAAGGTCCTCTATCTGGAACTGGTCAGCTTACCGATCTCATATCGGAACATCCGACGAACAACGTCATCTCTGGATCGATCTACTCTAGATCTGAGAAAGACTCTCCACACTGGAAATCTTTAACTCAACAGGGCCCGCGTCGGCGCATCAAATCTGACGAATCACTTCCGTCTCTCAACTTAAGATAGACTAGCTATCACCTGTCGCATCTCTGCCTGGAAGCCCCAGCGATCTCAGCTCGTAAGCTCTGGAAGCGACATTACATCAATCTCAGCAATAGCTGGGTCATCTGTCTGCACGGTCGATGGCATCACAATCTCTGAGGTATTCTGTACATCAACAGTCCTCTCACAGCAGGCGTCCTCTAACAATAGCCCGATCATCCGGTAAAAAACCGCACACTCGACTCAAACGAGAGGTCATAACACCACACTACATCGATACGTTCCCTTATCACGAGAAAACATGATGGTCAGTCCTCGTCCACGACGAGCTCGCCCTGACCGCATCACCAGCAGCATCTCAAACTGCGCTCAAACCATGGTGACAGGAACCTCAATCAAGTATCGACGAAAATAGATCAAGTGATGAAATGAATCAACAGATCCCAAAATGGATACATGATCAATAGAAGGAGTCAAATCACTGAGAAAATGATCATGGAGGCGAATAAAATCAAGGATCTCAAATGGATGTATAATCAAGGAAACGAAGAGAATCACAAGTCTCAAGATATGTACATCCCACTACTACAAAGAAGGGTTGCCCCTACGGATTTATCCGTAGGGGAAACTCACTGCCCCTACGGTTATATACGTAGGGGCGAAAAAATACCCCGTAGGTGCAAAGGCCGCAGGTGCAAGTCGAGGCCCTGAACTTATCCCTACGGTTAAATTCTTGCCCCTACGGATATATCTGTAGGTCCAGTTTCCCCTACGGATTTAGCCGTAGGGTATAAGATTTTATATTATTTACGGTTTATTTTAATAAATTACTTGGACCTACGGATATAGCCGTAGGGGCATGTACTACCCCCTACGGATATATTCGTAGGTACTTTTCCGTAGGGGCACATATTCAGGATTCCTGATATGTGCCCCTACGGATAACTCCGTAGGGGAATGTCAGTGGCCCCTACGGATATCTCCGTAGGGGGATTCCCAAACACCTGGCACTGACATCTGGGGGAAATATCAGTTACTGCTGATATTTAGCCCCTACGGATATATTCGTAGGCTTAACGTGTAGGCCTACGGATTAATCCGTAGGTACATATTGTCTGAAATTTTTTTTAAAAAATGTCCAGCTTGATTTTTTCCCGCCCTGTGCACAATAATGTATACATCAATCAAATCATATATTGCAGTATTCATAATCACATCTCACGCATATATATAATATACAAAAGAAACACAAAAACTGAATATGATATAAATACAAACCAATATGAATATCGTTTCAAAATGTAGTACAATGTGTATGATATAAATAAATACATGTTTCAAAAAAAAAGAACCAAAAATCTACCCTAGCTCGGTCCTGCTCCTCGGTCAATAAACTCTGCAATTCGTCGCGAGCGGGAGTCTGAGTGGGCGGTGGAGCTACAGGAGCTGTCTGCGGAACCGCAGCCGAAGGAGATGCGTGTGGAGGCTCGGCCGATCTACCCTGTCGCGTCTGGATATAACTTGTGTAAGAAGCGTGTAAGAACTGTTTATTATTCGAATCCGTATCATTATTAAGTTATTTCGAAACCCTGTTTGGATATCTAGTTTGGAAAAGCGTTGTTTATTTCAATTACATATGTATGTATGATTAATAAAACATAAGTCTACAACCAAATAAGCTCAGGCTATGTACTGATATTGGATATGTTGATATCTATAATATGACATTATATTTTACTATTAAGTAGTATACATACCAGCATCCCATTCAACTCCTGAACGGTGGCCTTCAAGCTCTCCTGTTCCTGCTGGATACGTCGCTAACTGGAGACGGAGGAAGTAACCACCGGGGTGGAGTCCAACCTCATATGGGCCCTGCTAGAGCCCAGTCCTCGGCCTATCTCCAAACCTCCGTGGTGCCGTCCGTGTGCGGCGTCCAGGACTGGGGTCAGCAGCCTCGAATGTTGCCTTCCCCCTAGCAACTGTCAGAACATTATATTTAGCACATACTGGTCTATAAAATTGACAAGAAATACCAAAATCAACAAATTCAAAGCCTTACCTACAGAGATAGAAGATGTGCTCCTCTGGTATCTGCATGTATCAAAATTTGAATAATATTAATTAATTTCAGTACATACATACTAACAAGGTAAACTCGCATATAGCGCTGCTTACACATATGACAGGGAGTGAACAAGCTCTTGTAGATCATCAGGCGCAAATCTAATCTCATCAAGCAGCCCATGATAATGAGTTGGACGACTAAGAGCAAAAGAAATGTGTGTATATTTATGATATAGCATTCTAAATCAATATACTTGCCCTATATAATATATAAACATACCTGGAGGAACGGGAGTGACCTCTGTCCCTGATATGGACGCATCACCAACAACTAGACAATCAAACATTGACAATATAAGTAATTTTGACATAAACATGCATGGATATCTATAATATTACATTCAAAATGGATATTAGAGAACGCACCTGCAGTGAGAAGTGGTAAAAGTATCACCCAAGTAGGGTGTAATTTACAGAATCAGTTGAGACTCTTAAAAGTCATAGAAGAACCCGACCTGCACAAATCTGATGTATGCTTTCCATTGGACACTAAGAAGTCTCTAATGGGAAAAGCCTATGTGAAAGCCATCATTAGTTCATATCAGAAGATTGATGCTGAAACAGAGAACGAGAAATGTCATTTTTTTCTTCTTCCGCCACATTACTGTCTTCTCCTTCTGCCACATTACTGTCTTCTCCTTCTTATGATGTTCGCGTGCAAATTCAATGACTATATTGAGAATATGGATTAATAGTGGGTAGGAAAAGTATTTCTCAAATGGCTTTTGCGTCTTAAAACCATAAACTACTAAGTAATGGCATACATAATTTTTTTAGTATAAAAGTTGTTATTTTAAGTTTTCCCTTATAGAGATATGATCTAACTGCATCTATCAACTATAAGTGTGCAGAAAATTATGATAAGAAATCATAAGAAAGGGTCGTAGCCATGCATAAATTTGAATCTACATACCAAATCATGCAAAAGCATGCACTTATTGTCACCTTGCCTTAGAATATAAAATATCTTGGAAGACTATAAGCGAGCATTTAAATCTCGATAGCTTTTGAATTCAACATATATTTTTCTCAAGTACCATGAAATATACTTGCTCCGTATAAACCGTTTCCAGGAAGATGGATTAATAATGACAAATTATCCATTGTGGCTCACTAGGTTAGCATTTTCTCTTCTATTGACCATCTTTCTAATCAGCTTGGTAAATTTATTCGGAACCGGCTGCGAATCATTAAAAGACGTGCATAAGAAAGAGAACTAAAATACAGATATATAGCATACCGATACATCGAAACTTCATATTTGCGATGGCAATCCAGAGATATTTATTTCTACACACGTGGTGCGCGTGCGAATGCGTCAGGCATCATGGACAAATATTTCAGAACATGGAAAGTATTATTCGTATAAAGTAATTAAACTTTTAAACACCTTGGGTAGATATTTTCTTAGTTGATGCAATCATATCATGAGGACTAAATTTAAGCTATTATACATATGCTTATGTATTTTTCTAACCTAAAATATCACACACACACACAGAGAGAGAGAGAGAGAACACCTGGTAGGTAAATAAATCAGGTAGCAGGATCCTGAAGAAATAGAGTCCATAGCATTGCTCATCATCATCATCCATGATCCCTTTGATAATATTTTTTCAAAGGGATCACGGATGATGATGATGAGCAATGCTATGGACTCCATTTCTTCAGGATCCTGCTACCTAATTTCTCTATCTACCTGGTGTTCTCCCCCTCTCTCTCTCTCTCTGTGTGTGTGATATATTAGATTAGAAAAATACATATTGGCAGATGTATAATAGCTTAAATTTAGTCATCATGATATGATTGCATCAACTAAGAAAATATCTACCCAAGGTGTTTAAAAGTTTTAATTACTTTATACGAATAATACTTTCCATGTTCTGAAATATTTGTCCATGATACCTGACGCATTCGCACGCGCACCACGTGTGTAGAAATAAATATCTCTGGATTGCCATCGCAACTATGAAGTTTCGATGTATCGGTATGCTATATATATGTATTTTAGTTCTCTTTCTTATGCATGTCTTTTAATGATTCGCAGCCGGTTCCGAATAAATTTACCAAGCTGATTAGAAAGATGGTCAATAGAAGAGAAAATGCTAACCTAGTGAGCCACAATGGATAATTTGTCATTATTAATCCATCTTCCTGGAAACGGTTTATACGGAGCAAGTATATTTCATGGTACTTGAGAAAAATATATGTTGAAGTCAAAAGCTATCGAGATTTAAATGCTCGCTTATAGTCTTCCAAGATATTTTATATTCTAAGGCAAGGTGACAATAAGTGCATGCTTTTGCATGATTTGGTATGTAGATTCAAAGTTATGCATGGCTACGACCCTTTCTTATGATTTCTTATCATAATTTTCTGCACACTTATAGTTGATAGATGCAGTTAGATCATATCTCTATAAGGGAAAACTTAAAATAACAACCTTTATACTAAAAAAATTATGTATGTCATTACTTAGTAGTTTATGGTTTTAAGACGCAAAAGCCATTTGAGAAATACTTTTCCTACCCACTATTAATCCATATTCTCAATATAGTCATTGAATTTGCACGCGAACATCATAAGAAGGAGAAGACAGTAATGTGGCAGAAGGAGAAGACAGTAATGTGGCGGAAGAAGAAAAAAATGACATTTCTCGTTCTCTGTTTCAGCATCAATCTTCTGATATGAACTAATGATGGCTTTCACATAGGCTTTTCCCATTAGAGACTTCTTAGTGTCCAATGGAAAGCATACATCAGATTTGTGCAGGTCGGGTTCTTCTATGACTTTTAAGAGTCTCAACTGATTCTGTAAATTACACCCTACTTGGGTGATACTTTTACCACTTCTCACTGCAGGTGCGCTCTCTAATATCCATTTTGAATATCGATACTTACATTCAAAATTGATATTAGAGAGCGCACCTGCAGTGAGAAGTGGTAAAAGTATCACCCAACTAGGGTGTAATTTACAGAATCAGTTGAGACTCTTAAAAGTCATAGAAGAACCCGACCTGCATAAATCTGATGTATGCTTTCCATTGGACACTAAGAAGTCTCTAATGGGAAAAGCCTATGTGAAAGCCATCATTAGTTCATATCAGAAGATTGATGCTGAAACAGAGAACGAGAAATGTCATTTTTTTCTTCTTCCGCCACATTACTGTCTTCTCCTTCTGCCACATTACTGTCTTCTCCTTCTTATTATGTGCGCGTGCAAATTCAATGACTATATTGAGAATATGGATTAATAGTGGGTAGAAAAAGTATTTCTCAAATGTCTTTTGCGTCTTAAAACCATAAACTACTAAGTAATGGCATACATAATTTTTTTAGTATAAAAGTTGTTATTTTAAGTGCGCGTGCAAATTCAATGAAAGTTAGATTTGAGGATACCCATGTATGAGTTGTATTCTATATATGTGTGTTTTGATTTATGATTTCGCTTAAGTATAGGGTTGTTTTTACTTAAAGAAGTATCACCATCTACTATATATAAAAAAATATAGCAAACTAGGATTGGTATTCAAATCCCAGTCCAGATTGGTATTCAAAATTTATTTAATTAGTTTGGGATCCACATCATTTGATTCGTTGCGGCATCAATGTAGGCACAAATATCGGCGACGAGGAACTCGACGAGGAAGAACGAGGGCGGTGGCGGGCTGAGAACGGAGGGCGCGCGGTGGCGACGAAGAGAAAATTGGAGACGCGGGAACGAGAGAAAATTTTGGGAACGAGAGGGAAAGATATCGAGGCGTATATTGGTATCGATGGGAATATGAAGGTTTCATATTATCATCGAGTATTATATATTGGTTTTAACCTGAATATCTTGAGTCGCTCTCTAATTATGCGTTTGTTGTGCATTCGTGTTGTATGTGTAACATGATTTTAAACCATTGAGATCAAGATTGATAGAACTGATCATCCTACATTGCAATAGCATTCATCGACCAAAAATAGATTGCGGTCTGGATATGGCATATTGGCAGATGTTACCTATATGCATAAATCTTATGTCTAATGACCATAAGATTGTCGGAGACAGTTTTGATGTTTTGTGGGTTTGGTTTTATACTTGGGACAATCCAATGTTGACACACACACATAAATAACAAATTAAAGTAAACTAACTAAGAGGCATGTTTGAGTTTTATACTGGGATCACAAATAGCATGATGGCTGCAAACAGGTTGCTTGAATACTTGCAGACAATCCAATGTTGCCTCGCCATTTCTATAAATTTTAAACTCCCTGGAAAATTATCATCACTCAGGATTACTTTAGGGCCAGTTTGGCTGCTTCTTGCTTGTGATTCAACATTCAGCTTTTTGTTGATTTGGAACTCAGAGAGTGTTGCAAAACAAATCCAAAACTAAATAAACCTCAAACTAGCTACAGAGAAGGCAAACAGCAAACCCCATGAAGTTTGGCTTTCAAGGGTTTTCCCACTAAAATACACTTAGATGCAGCACTTTAAGGAAGCTTGCAGCAATATAAAAACTTTTAGGTAGTTTAGTGAAAAACTGCAGTGCTTCAAGATTGTTTAAGTTTTATGTGTGCTTAAGCTGTCATACAGAAATTATCGTTGCAAAAATGTTCGCAACCCTAGCTTTTCCAGCAACGATACTGGAATACGAGCCTCAGATATGCCAGCTTAGGAATCAAAATAAGAAAGAGATTTGGGGTTATCCTAAGTCCAAAGTCAAACGGGCTCGAGAAATATATAAACCCAAAAAAATGACTGCATAAAGATCTCATAAAGATGAAAAGGATGTTATGCAAGCTCTGAACAAATCTTGAACGGAACTTTCACAAGAATTTACAATACCCGACCAGAATCCAATCCTGAGTTTGATGAAGCTTCAGGCCTTCAGCTTCCCCACAGAAAATAGTTAGGGCAAACCCTTTGCAAAACCATAGCTTTCATGCAGAGATGACGCTCAGAACATGCCAGCTTCCAAACACATTGAATAATACATAATCTCCCATACTCTCTCTCTCTCAATCAGACAGTTTATATTTGGATTTGAATTTAGGAAAAGAAATAAGATGGCTACAAACCAGCTTGCCTCGCCAATCTCATAACTATAAAGCTCATAAAAGTGGAAGCTTGAGGGCAAGCCATCATCGCCTCCATTCAATTGAAGCCAAATCATCCACAAAAAATAGAAATAAATATAATAATTGATCGATAGGCAAAATTGCAAGAAACCTATTCAGATTTTTGCATGAAAAAATAAGAGATGTAAATTAAGTAAAAGATTACCAAATGAAATTATCCCATCACTTGAACCCCCTCTCAAGACATTTTAGCAAAAATTCCCCCAGTAATTTTCTTCGGTTTAACCGTTTTATATCATAGAAGAAAGATAAATTTCAAATGTATATACATGCATACACACACACACATCATATACACAGTTTTTGAATGTTGCCAGAATTTCAACGGTAATTCTAGATTTTTCCAAACTCTGAAGGCTTCACAAAAATTTTAAATACAGATAATAATATGATTGAAGAGATCAATCACCAATTTTTTAATGAGGATCAACTGAAACCCCAAACAGAGCAAGCAAATTACAAAGATCCCAAAACCCCGCGTGGCCCAGCCCCAGCCCCAGCCCCCAGCCCCAGCCCCAGCCCCCAGCCCCAGCCCAACCCTAACCCCAGCGTGGCCAGCTAAACCCCAACACCAACCCTAAGGCAAACCCTAACCCCAGCCCCACCCCAGCAGCAGCCGAACCCCAACCCTAACCCTACCCTGACCCCGACCCCGACCGCGACCGTGACCAGCTAAACCCCAACACCAACCCTAAGGCAAACCCTAACCCCAGCCCCACCCCAGCAGCAGCCGAACCCTAACCCTAACCCTACCCTGACCCCGACCCCGACCGCGACCGCGACCGCGACCCCTGCCCAACCCCAACTCGCGCGCAACCCCAGACCCAGCCATGAACCCTAAGCCCAAAATAATCCAAAAATTCTTTAATTTACCTCGAGATTTACTCACCTGAACGGCTGCTGCTGGGGCTGGGGCGACGACCTGAACCGCGGTGGCGACGAGAACTGCGGTGGCGACGAACCGGCGGTGGCGACGAGGAGAACGACGGTGGCGACGACGGCGTGGCGATTTGGGGATTTTTCTCGCGCCAGATCGAGAGAGAGAGAGAAAGTGAGCGTAGGCGATCGGTCTGGGGTCTTAATAAATCGATATTTACTTGTCCCTACGGATATACATAGTAGCTAAGAACTCTATGGTTGTTGTTAATTATCGTTTAGCAAAGATCTTCGGTTAGTCGATGTATGCTACAAAACAAGATCGTTTTTCATATTTCCGCCTGCATGCAACTCGTGGGGTGTTGCACATCGACTTACAGTGCTATCAGAGCCTCACTAAAAAATAATTAACTCACTTGCAAAGTCGTATGAATTTCAAACGCAAAACAAACCGGAAAATACACCGATATTGCATAGTTTCTGTCGATTTTAAAATGAGGTCCTAAAATTTTTCAGGTTCCTCCAGAATGACCAGCATGAAAATATAAGAACACAGAAGAAAAATGGGCTCCTGAATCGGCCACTGAGCCGCGGAACCGCAGCCGATCCCACCGATCCGCCGCGGTTCCGCGGCCGAGTTGGGGCCGATTCAGCCCAGTTTTCTTCTGTGCATCTTTTGTGATATTTTGTATTTTCTGGTATATTTTATTTTCTGCTCAGGTTTCAAATTTACAGAGAAGATTTGGAGTAGAATTTAATGTGTTTAATCGATCGAAATTATACGATGTTTGCTTGTTTGATTATATCTATGAACTGTATTATGTGTTCGTAAACCTCCCCTAACTGCTAGTATGTCGGTTGGCAGGGGGTTGCACATATCTGTAATGTTTTTAACAGTTTGTGATTATGAACTCTATTGGACTGTTTTGATGATTAGCCGGGGTTCTGTAATGGGTTATTGTATTAATTTATTCGATGTAATTGTAATAAGTTGTAATATTATTTTGCGGGGCACATCCAGCTTGCGGTTGTAGCCACCGTTGTATTATTTCTTTTTACTGTTTTTGCTCCTAGGATAGACCCAAGGTGGGGTGCACAAACTACCGGGTATTTCGAAGTGCTTAGTGGCCTACTCACGTCGTTGAGGGAGACCGCTTCACTTCGAATACTTGGCAGGTAGTTTGCCGTACCCGTAGGGGTCTAGGGTGGGGTAATGGCTATTCATCACAACTGTGTAATCCGTCTTTTCTTACAGGCTCAAAAGAAACGCGGATTGCTTGCATATCCAATAAAGTTTATCTGTGATCTAGAATGCCTATTATTGCGTCTGACGAATGTACAATATCTATATATGATAGCTATTTAGACGTCACTTATGTTTTAGACCCGCGCTAGCCCAGCCCCCGCTCTGCCGTTAGTTAAGTAACCTAACGGGTGATGATGGAACCCCATGGCGAATGCGGATGGCATAAGAGGACGTTGTATTTTCGTTGTTATCTGTAATGATAGGTTAAAGATGGGACGCATTATTTTTAATGCAAAGAAAAATAAAACCTAAACTGAATCGTTGGAACAATTTCTAAAGCCACTCGGTTTTCTTGAAAAAGCAAATTTTAAATGCGGAGCTTAAACCACTCCTTTTTATAAAAGCTATCTTAGTTCATTCGATCAAATCAAGTTCACTACATTAACGTTTTTTTTGCCAAAAACTAGCCGTAACCCTCCGTCGTTTCAGATAGACAGCACATCGTATTCATGCTATGCTTGTTGGCCTACGTCAAGGCATAGTGTATGGTAGCAGTGTGTTTGCCTATTTGTTGCATAGATAGATGCATTAGTATAGGACAGACGTACATCCTTGTTGTCCTACGTCAAGGGCATGTACGATATACCTAAATTAATCAGGACAACGACGGGTAGAACTTGACTTGCGTCTTATGACTTGTTGGCCTATGTCAAGGTCTATAAGAGTTTGGGGGTATAAAAATCACATCGGGAGTTTCAAACATAAAGGAAACTTGCAGATTTAGCATACCTTCTGGAGTGTGATGACTAGAGTGGCTTCCATCTAGTGCATCATGCAATGATAGTTGGATCCCGATCCCACTGATGTGTAGGATTACTCTCGGGAAACATTCTCACTTAACAATCAATGCTATAAACCAAGTAGGTTTCCAGAAAGGTGTTAGAGGGGCTACGCCTCCAGGGAAAAGAGGTTATTTAATTAAGGAACTTCACGAAAGCATTGGAAAACCTCCCTCGAAGTACCAACACAAGCCTGGCTGAAAGGTTAAGCAAGTATTGTGACGTGTGATTAAATCCTGACTAGTTCTTCTTTTAGGTTTTGAAGAAGGATTTGAAGAAACAGTGGGAGCCATCCTGTTTAGATAAACTAATAACCAATCTAAACTTGCAAGAAGCATATGCTGAGTATTTTCTTTTCTCTCTTTCTAGCAGCTACCATGACTGGACTAAAACTATTACTTGAAAAAAATATATACTGACCGAACAGAACTATAAAGATTGGCTAAGGAACGTCAACATTGCACTGACTTATGACAAAGTAACATATGTTACCACCGCTGTTCCTCCCCTTATCCCTGGACCATATTCCTCAGTTGTGGACAAGGAAGTTCGCAAAACTTGGGATCTGGATTGTGAGCGAGCTAAGTGTATCGTGCTGGCGTCCATGAACAATGAACTCCAGAAACAGCACGAGAGTATGGATATTGTATCCATCATTCTCCATGTTAAGGAATTATATGGAGAGCACTCCCGTATCGCAAGGTACGAGACCTTAAGGAAACTCTTCCAGATGAGGTTAGCTCCAGGATCGCCTGTAGGAGTGCACGTCCTCAAAATGATCAGCCTCATTAAGGAACTCGCAAACCTGGGATGCGTGCTAGAGAATGATTTGTATATCGACTTGATTTTGCAGTCCCTTCCCCACACCTTCTCTCAGTTCGTGCTTAGCTTCAACATGCACGAAATGGAAGCTGATCTTCCAAAGCTCCTCAACATGTTGAGGGTAGCAGACACCTCCTTGAAAAAGGGGAAGACCCCCGTTCTGTATGTTGGCCAATCATCCTTTTCTAAATCTAAAGCGAAAGCTAAAGGGAAGAAGAAGATGAAAGCCACCAAACCGAAGGGTGGGATCAAGAAGGTGCAGGGAAAGAACAAGGCAGGAAGGGTGAAAGCAGATATAAACGAATGCCATTATTGTCACAAGCAAGGGCACTGGAAGAAGGACTGTATGGCTTTCAAGGCAAAGGACACGAAGCAAGCGATTGCTTCTGCTTCAGGTGTGTTCGTAATCGAAAATTGTCTTTCAGTAAACTATACATCATGGGTACTTGATACCGGTTCTGGTTCTCACATCTGTAATTCATTGCTGGATCTGAGAAATAGTAGAGTACTGGAGACAGGTGATATGACTCTCCGGATGGGTAATGGAATGCATGTAGATGCTGTTGCAATAGGGGAGTATCACCTAGGGTTGACTAGTGGGCACGTTTTGGTGTTGTACAGCTGTTTTTGTATTCCCAGTATGCTGTGTAATATTATATCAGTATCGTTGTTGTCTAATAAAGGATATAATTTTGCGCTTGAAAGTAATGTCATGAACATTCTCCTAAATCAAGAACTGATTGGGTATGGCACACAGGAAAACGGCATATACATACTTAATCAATCTCAAATTTTCAATATTCAAAACACACTTAAAAGAAAGGCTCCATATTCAAATCAAGCCTTCTTATGGCATTGTAAACTTGGTCATATAAATGAAACAAGGTTGACTAAGTTACATAAAGATGGATATCTAGATCCGTTTGAATATTCATCATATGCAACTTGTCAATCATGTATCAAAGGAAAAATGACCAAATCTCCGTTCTTCGGACACTGAGCAAGAGCTACTAAACTCTTGGGACTTGTACACAGTGATGTATGTGGTCCAATGTCTACACATGCACGAAGCGGTCACTCCTACTTCATCACTTTTACTGATAACTTCTCTAGGTATGGACATGTGTTCTTAATGAAACATAAATCAGAGGCCTTTGAGAAGTTTAAGAAGTATAAAAATGAAGTAGAGAAACAAACTGGTAAAAGCATCAAGACACTTCGATCTGATCGAGGTGGAGAATACTTAAGTACCAGTTTCCTTGAATACTTAAAAGAGAATGGAATTCTCACTCAACTTACTCCGCCTTATACACCTCAGCATAATGGTACCAGAAAGGAGGAATCGCATGCTATTAGATATGGTGCGTTCAATGATGAGTAGTGCTGAGTTACCACTTTCTTTCTGGGGACTTGCTCTAGAACCAGCAGCATACTTATTGAATAGAGTTCTAACTAAGTCTGTGCCTACCACTCCATATGAAATGTGGAGCGGGAAGAGACCATATCTTAAGTACATCAAGATATTGGGGTGTCCGGCATATGTTAAAAAGCATAAACCGGACAAGCTCGAGTCACGATCGGTTTTGTGCAAGTTTGTAGGATACCCCAAATATTTAAGGGGGTACATGGTCTACCACACTGAAGAAAAAAAGGTGTTTGTTGCTCGCCACATTGTCTTCTTAGAAAGTGAGTTTCTTGCAAAAGAAATTAGTGGGAGCGCGGTAGAGCTGGAAGAAATTCCAGAACCTCAAACTGCTACCGAGGACTTAGAAGAACCTCAGATTTCAATAGAACATGACGAACCAATGCCACTCCACAGATCTAGTAGGCTTTCTCATCCTCCAGAGAGATACTATGGTTTTCTTCTAGATAGGGATCGAGAGGATTGCATCATCGATGATGATGAGCCTACTAGTTTTCAGCAGGCTATCATCAGTATTGACTCGATGAAGTCCCTGGATGCTATGAGATCCGAAATGGAATCCATGTACACCAATAAAGTATGGACTTTAGAAGTTGCTCCTCCTGGGGTGAAACCAGTTGGATGCAAATGGATCTTCAAAGAAGATTGGTGCACTTGGACAAGTGGAAACCTACAAAGATAGACTCGTTGCAAAAGTTTTTCGTCAAAGACCAGGATTAGACTATGATGAAACTTTTTCACCTGTAGCTATGCTTAAATCCATTCGGATCCTGCTTGCCATTGCCGCCTACCATGACTATGAAATCTGGCAGATGGATGTAAAAACAGCTTTTCTAAATGGACTTTAAGAAGATAGTGTTTACATGGATCAACTAGAAGGTTTTTTAGACAGTGGGAGCAGCGGAAGAGTGTGCAGGTTGCTTAAATCCATTTATGGATTAAAGCAAGCATCGCTAAGTTGGAACATCTGCTTTGATGAGACAGTCAAAGAGTTTGACTTTATCAAAAATGTAGATGAACCATGTATTTATAGGAAGATTGTAGAAGGAGCAGTAGTCTTCCTCGTTTTGTACGTCGACGACATACTATTGATAGGGAATGATGTCCCTATGCTACAATCAGTAAAACTCTTCTTGTCATAGAAATTCTCCATGAAAGACTTGGGTGATGCAACCTACATTTTGGGCATTAAGATCTATCGTGATAGATCTAATAGAATGTTGGGACTTTCACAGTCCAGGTATATTGGCACTATACTAAAGAGATTTAGTATGGAAGATTCCAAGCGCGGTAATATGCCCGCTTGTCACGGGATCACCCTCTCCAAAGAGATGTCTCCAAAGACTGATGAAGAGAGAGATCGCATGAGTATTTTACCCTACGCTTCGGCGGTAGGATCTATAATGTATGCGATGTTATGTACAAGACCGGATGTAGCTTACGCACTTGGTATGGTAAGCAGGTATCAGTTTGACCCAGGTGAGAAACTGTCACTACCCGCAGGGTACGGAACGTGACTGGCACTTAAGTTACGAAACGTCTCAAGACATCCGTAAAATAAGTAAGCCAAAGCCCAGAAACCAAAACCAAATAAGCAAAAGAATGAAGGAAAACCAATCAATTGAAAGCGAGTTTATCAAATGAGTCACATCAAGCCTTTTTTTTAAAACAATATCAATTTTTCCGAAAATTTCGGCAGAGTCTCTGTTGTAAATACTGGCCCCCAAAATGGGTACAACAAGAATATATATGAATCCAACAAATATGGCATCCCCAAGCGGGAGCTAGCTCTTCGCCACAAGGCGGTCACAAATCCCACGCAATATAAAACAACAACATGCAAAATAATCATAAAGAGCATGAGAAAAACTGCATGTCGACTCAAGTGAGCTCGACCCCAAATACAGCATAAAAGTCCACAAATCTCACCGTCTCATCTCTAGGTCAATATACAACAATACTGGTAGATACAGTAGATGGAGTACACTAGATACAAAGAAAAAACAAGGTGGTGCAAAAATAATAATATAACCCACCTGAGAGCAAAACCTCGAGTCCAGGCAAAGGAGGCAAAAGAAGCAAGTGCGCCCGCCACTACTGTACTGACGGAGCGGACCTGCAAAAGGCTGTGGCACAACGGGGGTGAGTTGCCAACTCGTGAGTAATAAATAACATCTACACAGGCTATCGAATGCATGCACACAAGCATCCTAGCATCTATAATACAGGTATGGCAGGACATAATAGCAGGTGTGTATGCAATATGAATATACTAGCAGGTATGAATGCAGTGTGAATCAACTCATGATCTGAATGTGTAAGTATAAGAATCATGTTTTTCCTTTAGGAACCTCTTTTGAAATACCAGCATAATACCACTAGAATCAACAAGAACCTGTGTCCAGCAACGACACCTCAAAACTATCACAAATCTCATATATCCATGTCATAGTATCTCTGGCCTCAGCCATCCGGCTGACCCATCTCAATATCAATATCTCATCAACTCGCGGCCACGGTCGGTATCCTCTGGATATCCGCCGTCCCAAACAGTCACCGGTAGGTAATCCGCCCCCTGCCAGGCTCATCGTCAGCACCACGAGCTTCTTGCCCCGGGGTACCTTACCTGGCCCACCATGTACCCGAGACGGTTCATCCAACTCCTCGAAACGGGTCTCGAAAACCACAGCAAACTCATGGTGGACGACACTTACATCACTAGAAAACCGCAATTTACATATTTTAAAAATATAATAAGTTTAGAAATTTTGCGGCTTTCCCCGAAATCCAGAAATATCATAAAATCTCAAGAAATCCTCATAAGTGCTTATGTCAATGATAATGAATGCATATGGTATCAATAATCAAGTTGCGATGTGTGATTAATAGATTAGGCATGAACAAATAATATGATGAAGTACATGCACATGAATAGCAATCCTACGATTTCATTTTAAGGAATTAAAGCAATAGCGCAAGTTTAAGTATCAATTATAGTAAAAGGTTTCAATGTAAAGGTTATCTAGTATGGTGGCATGGCAATTACCAGGGTGTGTGTGTAAGCATGAATAGTGCTCGTGCTGCATATAAAAACCCTGGCAATGGTGCAGGTGTCCTATAGAGTGGGTTCGTATATGTATGTCAATATAAGGCATGAATGTAGCAAATAATCATACAAGTATTACACCCCTAATTACTAACATTACTAAGAATCTTTTTAAGCTACTAAAACTATCGGGCGACTTGCGCCATCCAACGATAGTCCCCAGTAGATGTTACATCTACTCACCGGAATCCCTAGCTAGTCACGTCCAATCACCGCTTTCCCCTTTCGTACCGTGTCTGACGTCTCCACGACCGAACCTGGAATTTACATCAATACCAAACATAAGGTTACATATCAAGAACGACGCAAAACCCAAACGAAGATACTAACGTTCACAAGCTAGGTACAACGTGCACAAGGTGCGCGGAACACACGCGAAAATCGCAAAACCAACTAAAACGTCGATTTGGTTGCCCGGAAAAACTAAAACCCGAACACACAAACATCCGCACCCACACATCCTAAAAGTCATAGGATACGCTACAAATGTCATCAAGACATCAAAAATAATTTATCACAAACTTTTATCACAAAACTAGTAAGCACAAACATTCTAAAAAAAACGACGCAACATCGCCGTTATGCGATAAAGTGCTCACAATCCAACACAAATCTCCAACTAACCCACTAGATAGCCACTACATTAATTTTAAACCACCAGCAATGCTTAAAAACCTAATTTCCATAAACAAAACCTTTCTTAATTTTCATAATTAGCAATTTCAATCCAAAACTAAACATGACAATACCAAATTAACACTAATTTGAAGCCCACACAAATAAAGTAACCTCATTAACTTAGATTAGCAAACAACTAGATATCAAAATAGATTCAATTAACTAAATAAGGGTTTCTAAAACCCTAGTTAAACTCTAACCATAAACTTTTTAAAAAAACTAGATTAGAAACTAACACTAAATTAACACTACAACAATTTAACTTAAGAAACTTAACCAAAAGAATTTAATTAGGAAGAATTTATCCCTCAAACTTGAGACCTAGCAAGAACAATTTGCCTCCAAAGATGCCTCCTTTCCACAAGATTTAAACTAAAGTGGGTGTGAGAAGAGATGGATTAAGGTTTTGTGTTGAAATAGTGAAGGATTTGTTGATTTTTGTTGAATTTTGAGATGAATTTGTGAACAAAAGAGAGGGGAAAAATGAAGGGGGGGAGCTGCTGGTTTCGGCCAGATCAAGGGAGAGGGGAGTGGTATGGGGTGTGGGAATGGTCACCAAGTCAAACCCCCTCAAAGTCAAATACACCATACCTCCAAAATACTATATTTTAAACCTACACATCAACTCAATCCATTCCTAACAAAAGAGTTTTAAAACAAAAGAGAGAGGGGGAATTTTCTGCAGTTTAGGATAGCCAAGGAGATGTGAGGATGTGTGTGTGAGAGTGCACAAAAATTTTTTTGCAAAAAGACCCCCTACAAGTCCAAAATTGCAAGTTTAAGCTTAAATTCAATAAATTTCGTTTACCATAATAAAAATTAGTTAAAACTTAAAATAAATTACTAAAAATTTATGTTACAACTAGATTTTAATTAACATGATTTTAAAGCCTAAATTTAGCCCATTTAAATTTGTATTTATCGCTAATTTAATGTATTTTCTTACCGGCTTAAAATAATATTAAAAATTGAAAAATTAGGGAAAATTTTTAAACGACCAGAATTTCATAATAAACTCATTTGCTACTAAAAACTAGAAATTACCTATCCAAATTAGGTATAATTAGTCCTAAAATGCAAAATAACAAAAAAGACGATTTACGGAAAAATACCACATTTTCAACGATTTTCGGGAAAACACCAAAACGACATTTCAAGGCGCTACAATCTTCCCCCCTTAAAGAAATTCGGTCCCTGAATTTAAAAATATAGCTACGCGTACCTTCAAAGAGATAGGGATATATCTTCCTCATCTCGCCCTCGGTCTCCCAGGTGACCTCCTCGCTGCTCGGGCTACGCCAAAGGACCTTGACGGTTGGTATAATCTTCGATCTCAACTTCTTCACCTGCCGATCCAGGATGGCCACCGGCTGCTCTGCGAAAGAAAGGTCGCGCTCTAGCTGGACTGTCGGGTGCTGAATCGCATGCGAAGGGTCGTGAAGGTACTTGCGGAGCATCGAAACGTGGAAGACGGGGTGAACATCGGGAAAGCTGGGTGGAAGGGCCAAACGATATGCAACAGCGCCGACACGCTCGAGGATCTCGAAGAGACCTACGAATCTAGGGCTAAGCTTCCTCTTTCGCCCAAAACGCATCACGCCCTTCATCGGAGAGACTCTCAGAAAAACATGGTCGCCAACTGCGAACTCTAATCTGCGACGGCGCCTGTCCGCATACGATTTCTGCCTGCTCTGAGCCGCTCTCATCCGGTCTCGGATCAACTGTATCTTCGCTGTCGTCTCCTCAACAAGCTGCGGCCCCAGAATACTGCTCTCGCTGAGCTCTGTCCAACAGACGGGTGATCTGCATCTCCTCCCATACAATGCCTCGAAAGGTGCCATCTGAATAGTATCCTGGAAGCTGTTGTTGTAGGAGAACTCCACTAGAGGTAAATGACGATCCAAGCTACCGCCGAAGTCTAAAACGCATGCTCTGAGCATGTCCTCGACAGTCTGAATGGTCCGCTCTGACTGTCCGTCGGTCTGCGGATGAAACGCTGTGCTGAAGCTCAAACGAGTGCCCAAAGCCTCCTGAAGTCTCTGCCAAAGTCGGCTGGTGAACTGGGTGCCTCGATCTGACACGATACAAGTCGGTACGCCATGCAACCGCATGATCTCGTCGATGTAAAGCTGGGCATACTGAGCGAAGCTGAAAGTCGTCTTCACTGGCAGGAAGTGAGCCGCTTTCGTCAATCGATCTACGATCACCCAGATGGAGTCATACCCTCGACTGGTCCTGGGTAGACCCACAACGAAATCCATCGAAATCTGCTCCCGTTTCCACTCCGGAATGGGTAACGGCTGTAGCTCTCCTGCAGGCCTCTGGTGCTCGGCCTTGACTTGCTGACAAGTCAGGCATCTCGATACAAACTCCGCGATGTCCCTCTTCATCCCGTCCCACCAGTAGGTCTCTCTCATATCATGGTACATCTTGGTGGAACCAGGGTGGACACCATACACTGATCGGTGTGCCTCCTCAAGAATGTCGCGCCGCAATCTATCAGCATCTGGTACGCACAGTCTAGATCCATAGCGTAAAATCCCTTGATCGTCAATCACGAACTCGAAAAATCTGCCCTGTCCCATCTGTGCCATGATCTCTGAGCAACGGTCGTCTCTACGCTGTGCCTCATATATACGGTCAAGAAACTGTGGGCGTGCACAAACATGCGCGAGCTGTCCCCCTGTCTGAGTGAACTCGAACTCAACTCGGCTGTCACATAAAATCTGCCAATCTACTGACGACTGCCTCTGCACTGCGCGCAAACACGATAGACTACCCCCAGGCCTCCTGCTCAAAGCATCCACCACTGCATTCGCCTTGCCTGGGTGATATAAGATCTCGCAGTCGTAGTCTTTCACCAACTCCATCCAACGACGCTGTCTGAGGTTCAGGTCTCGCTGCTGAAATATGTACTTTAAGCTCTTATGATCAGTGAATATCTGACACGACTCGCCGTATAGGTAATGTCGCCAAATCTTCAGTGCAAAGACCACTGCATCCATCTCCAAATCGTGAGTGGGGTAGTTCTGTTCATGCTTCTTTAACTGCCGAGAAGCATATGCGATCACCCGGCCATGCTGCATCAAAACGCATCCTAACCCCACTCGCGAAGCATCGCAGTAGACCACAAATCCGCTTGATCCCGAAGGCAAAGATAATACCGGCGCCGTAGTCAAACATGTCCGCAGCTGCTGAAAACTGCGCTCGCACTCCTCTGTCCAAACGAAAGGAACTCCCTTCCGGGTCAAACCGGTCAAAGGTGCAGCTATACGGGAGAAGTCCTGAACAAAACGCCTGTAGTAGCCTGCCAGGCCTAGAAAACTACGGATCTCAGTAACCGATGTAGGTCGGGGCCACTGCTGAACAGCCTCAATCTTCTTCGGGTCTACACATATGCCGTCTCTCGTAACCACGTGACCCAAGAATCCGACGCTGTCCAGCCAGAATGTACACTTGGAGAACTTTGCGAACAGCTGGTGCTCCCTCAGAGTCTGTAACATAATCTGCAAGTGCTGCTCGTGCTCCTCTCTGCTCCGGGAGTACACCAAGATATCGTCGATAAACACGATGATGAACAAGTCAAGATACGGCCTGAAAGTACGGTTCATCAAATCCATGAATGCTGCTGGGGCGTTGGTGAGTCCGAACGACATCACCAAAAACTCATAATGGCCGAAGCGCGTGCGGAAAGCTGTCCTCGGTATATCCTCCTGTCGAACTCGCAGCTGATGGTATCCTGATCGTAAGTCGATCCTCGAAAAATACCCCGCACCCTGAAGCTGGTCGAACAAATCATCAATGCGTGGCAACGGATATCTGTTCCGAACGGTAACTTTGTTCAGCTGGCGGTAGTCGATACATAAGCGCAAACTTCCGTCCTTCTTCTTGACAAACAGGACCGGAGCACCCCACGGAGAAACACTAGGTCGAATAAGCCCCTTATCTAACAAATCCTGCAACTGATCCTTCAGCTATCGAAGCTCTGCCGAGGCCATCCGATAAGGCGGTATAGAAATTGGCCCCGAACCGGGAATCAAATTAATGCAGAACTCAACATCGCGCTCAGGCGGTAGCCCAGGTAGCTCATCAAGGAAAACATCAGGGAACTCACAAACAACCGGGACCCGGTCCAACGGAACCTCTGCAGCTTGAGTATCACAAATATACGCTAAGAATCCCTGACATCCCTTCCGCAAGAGCTGACCAGCGCGAAGAGACGAAATCAAGCTGGGAAGGGTGACGCTGCGGTCTCCCTGAATAACAAGGACTGGCTCTCCCGGAAAGCAAAATCTGACTGCCTTCTCACGGCAGTCCACCGAAGCATAACAAGTGGCTAGCCAATCCATGCCCAGAAGCACATCAAAGTCCAACATATCGAGGAGAATCAAATCAACTGATGAATCCCTCTCCCCGATACGAACGGAACACAATCGAAATACAAAACGAGCGACAAACGACTCGCCTACCAGAGTAACAACAACAAGCGGATGATCTAACGACGATGACTCACGGCCCAACATCGGTGCAAAGTGTGTAGAGACGTACGAATGTGTGGAACCTGGGTCGAATAATACCCGTGCGTCGAAAGAACAAACTGGCAAGGTACCTGTCACAACGGCATTGGATGCCTGCGCATCCTGCGGTGTCAAAGCAAATACTCGGGCCTGTCCTCCACCGATAGCGGGCTGACCTCGACCTCGGCCTCTGCCTCTTCGTCCTCTCTGAATAGGACCGCCGCGTCCACGGCCTCTGGGTGCACCTAACTGGCGTAGAGCATCGCCGGTGGTAGGAAGTAGGGCTCTCTGAGGAGGGTGTGGTGATGGTGGTAGGGTCACATGCGGAACTGTCGCTGCTCCCTGTCGTCTCGCCGGACAGTCTCTGACAAGATGGTGCGGACTCCCGCACCCAAAACATCCTGGCGACGGCTGCTGTCCCTGGGAATATGAACCATATAACTGTCCCCGCCCAAATGCTCTGCCAGGCCTATCTCTCGGAAAGAATCTGGCGCGCTGCCTCTGAGACGGTACATCGGTGTGAATCCTCTTCGGCCCAGAAACGGCCGAAGTCTGTGATATGCGCGCCTCCATCCGTAATGCCGTATCCATAGCAGCTGAATAAGTGTCGTAGTGCTGGGCGCCAATGGCAAGATATAGCTGGGCATCAAGTCCCTGTACGAACCTCTTCACCATCTTCTCTTCGGTATCCACCAAATACGGAGCATATCGGGATAACTGTGTAAACTGGATGTCATACTCAGATACCGTCATCCCAGGTGTCTTGACTAAGGCCTCGAAGCTACGAGCTCTGGCGTCACGAACGCTCTCTGGGAGGAAACGAGCTAGAAAGACCGCTGTAAATTCGGCCCAAGTCATAGGCGGTAGACCTACAGCTCGACCTCTCAAGACTGACTCCCACCATGTCTGCGCGAGACCCTCTAGTCGGAAACTCGCAAGCTCCACCCATCGATCATCCGAACATCTCAGCGAACGGCAGATCCTGGCTAAACTGTCAAGGAACGTCTGTGGGTCCTCCGCTGCCTCGGTGCCGGTGAATACTGAAGGTCTCAGCCTCATGAAATCCTGTAGTGAAACCGTGATGGTCACGGCGGTAGTAGTAGGAGCAGGTATCATGGTCGTCTGTGATGTAGTAGGTACGTCATCCGGCCTCGGTGTACGACTGGCTGCAACTAGGGATCCTACCATCTGACGTAGCTCCTACATACTCCCCATCATCTGTCGCAACTCCTCCATACCAGTCTCGAGCCTATCCATACAGCCTGGGGAAGGTGGATCAGTCTGTCCCTGCGGCGTAGGCATACCACCCTGCTCAGTCCTAGTCTCGGACGAGCCAGCTCGAATCTCGTCTCGGGCGGCAGCCCTCTGTGCCCTCGTAGCCTTCGGCGGCATAGTGGCTGTTACAGGAAAACGGATAGTAAGAACAGTGCAATAGAATCATAGGATACACGGAAATGAAGAAGGAATTTCAAGCAAGTATATCCTAAAGTCACTTAGGCGGAGTACCGTATCGCAAGTATGCCGCGGACATACACACGCTACGTTACCCTATTTAAGTCACTTACTCCATCTACCAAGGGTCATCCTACACTCAAAAAGGTAAAACTTATCGCTCTGATACCAACTTTGTCACGACCCGCAGGGTATGGAACGTGACTGGTACTTAAGTTACGAAACGTCTCAAGACATCCGTAAAATAAGTAAGCCAAAGCCCAGAAACCAAAACCAAATAAGCAAAAGAATGAAGGAAAACCAATCAATTGAAAGCGAGTTTATCAAATGAGTCACATCAAGCCTTTTTTTAAAAACAATATCAATTTTTCCGAAAATTTCGGCAGAGTCTCCTTTGTAAATACTGGCCCCCAAAATGGGTACAACAAGAATATATATGAATCCAACAAATATGGCATCCCCAAGCGGGAGCTAGCTCTTCGCCACAAGGCGGTCACAAATCCCACGCAATATAAAACAACAACATGCAAAATAATCATAAAGAGCATGAGAAAAACTGCATGTCGACTCAAGTGAGCTCGACCCCAAATACAGCATAAAAGTCCACAAATCTCACCGTCTCATCTCTAGGTCAATATACAATAATACTGGTAGATACAGTAGATGGAGTACACTAGATACAAAGAAAAAACAAGGTGGTGCAAAAATAATAATATAACCCACCTGAGAGCAAAACCTCGAGTCCAGGCAAAGGAGGCAAAAGAAGCAAGTGCGCCCGCCACTACTGTACTGACGGAGCGGACCTGCAAAAGGCTGTGGCACAACGGGGGTGAGTTGCCAACTCGTGAGTAATAAATAACATCTACACAGGCTATCGAATGCATGCACACAAGCATCCTAGCATCTATAATACAGGTATGGCAGGACATAATAGCAGGTGTGTATGCAATATGAATATACTAGCAGGTATGAATGCAGTGTGAATCAACTCATGATCTGAATGTGTAAGTATAAGAATCATGTTTTTCCTTTAGGAACCTCTTTTGAAATACCAGCATAATACCACTAGAATCAACAAGAACCTGTGTCCAGCAACGACACCTCAAAACTATCACAAATCTCATATATCCATGTCATAGTATCTCTGGCCTCAGCCATCCGGCTGACCCATCTCAATATCAATATCTCATCAACTCGCGGCCACGGTCGGTATCCTCTGGATATCCGCCGTCCCAAACAGTCACCGGTAGGTAATCCGCCCCCTGCCAGGCTCATCGTCAGCACCACGAGCTTCTTGCCCCGGGGTACCTTACCTGGCCCACCATGTACCCGAGACGGTTCATCCAACTCCTCGAAACGGGTCTCGAAAACCACAGCAAACTCATGGTGGACGACACTTACATCACTAGAAAACCGCAATTTACATATTTTAAAAATATAATAAGTTTAGAAATTTTGCGGCTTTCCCCGAAATCCAGAAATATCATAAAATCTCAAGAAATCCTCATAAGTGCTTATGTCAATGATAATGAATGCATATGGTATCAATAATCAAGTTGCGATGTGTGATTAATAGATTAGGCATGAACAAATAATATGATGAAGTACATGCACATGAATAGCAATCCTACGATTTCATTTTAAGGAATTAAAGCAATAGCCCAAGTTTAAGTATCAATTATAGTAAAAGGTTTCAATGTAAAGGTTATCTAGTATGGTGGCATGGCAATTACCAGGGTGTGTGTGTAAGCATGAATAGTGCTCGTGCTGCATATAAAAACCCTGGCAATGGTGCAGGTGTCTTATAGAGTGGGTTCGTATATGTATGTCAATATAAGGCATGAATGTAGCAAATAATCATACAAGTATTACACCCCTAATTACTAACATTACTAAGAATCTTTTTAAGCAACTAAAACTATCGGGCGACTTGCGCCATCCAACGATAGTCCCCCGTAGATGTTACATCTACTCACCGGAATCCCTAGCTAGTCACGTCCAATCACCGCTTTCCCCTTTCGTACCGCGTCTGACGTCTCCGCGACCGAACCTGGAATTTACATCAATACCAAACATAAGGTTACATATCAAGAATGACGCAAAACCCAAACGAAGATACTAACATTCACAAGCTAGGTACAACGTGCACAAGGTGCGCGGAACACACGCGAAAATCGCAAAACTAACTAAAACGTCGATTTGGTCGCCCGGAAAAACTAAAACCCGAACACACAAACATCCGCACCCACACATCCTAAAAGTCATAGGATACGCTAAAAATGTTATCAAGACATCAAAAATAATTTATCACAAACTTTTATCACAAAACTAGTAAGCACAAACATTCTAAAAAAAACGACGCAACATCGCCGTTATGCGATAAAGTGCTCACAATCCAACACAAACCTCCAACTAACCCACTAGATAGCCACTACATTAATTTTAAACCACTAGCAATGCTTAAAAACCTAATTTCCATAAACAAAACCTTTCTTAATTTTCATAATTAGCAATTTCAATCCAAAACTAAACATGACAATACCAAATTAACACTAATTTGAAGCCCACACAAATAAAGTAACCTCATTAACTTAGATTAGCAAACAACTAGATATCAAAATAGATTCAATTAACTAAATAAGGGTTTCTACAACCCTAGTTAAACTCTAACCATAAACTTTTTAAAAAAAACTAGATTAGAAACTAACACTAAATTAACACTACAACAATTTAACTTAAGAAACTTAACCAAAAGAATTTAATTAGGAAGAATTTATACCTCAAACTTGAGACCTAGCAAGAACAATTTGCCTCCAAAGATTCCTCCTTTCCACAAGATTTAAACTAAAGTGGGTGTGAGAAGAGATGGATTAAGGTTTTGTGTTGAAATAGTGAAGGATTTGTTGATTTTTGTTGAATTTTGAGATGAATTTGTGAACAAAAGAGAGGGGAAAAATGAAGGGGGGGGAGCTGCTGGTTTCGGCCAGATCAAGGGAGAGGGGAGTGGTGTGGGGTGTGGGAATGGTCACCAAGTTAAACCCCCTCAAAGTCAAATACACCATACCTCTAAAATACTATATTTTAAACCTACACATCAACTCAATCCATTCCTAACAAAAGAGTTTTAAAACAAAAGAGAGAGGGGAAATTTTCTGCAGTTTGGGACAGCCAAGGAGATGTGAGGATGTGGGTGTGAGAGTGCACAAAATTTTTTTTGCAAAAAGACCCCCTACAAGTCCAAAATTGCAAGTTTAAGCTTAAATTCAATAAATTTCGTTTACCATAATAAAAATTAGTTAAAACTTAAAATAAATGACTAAAAATTTATGTTACAACTAGATTTTAATTAACATGATTTTAATGCCTAAATTTAGCCCATTTAAATTTGTATTTATCGCTAATTTAATGTATTTTCTTACCGGCTTAAAATAATATTAAAAATTGAAAAATTAGGGAAAATTTTTAAATGACCAGAATTTCATAATAAACTCATTTGCTACTAAAAACTAGCAATTACCTATCCAAATTAGGTATAATTAGTCATAAACTGCAAAATAACAAAAAAGACGATTTACGGAAAAATACCACATTTTCACCGATTTTCGGGAAAACACCAAAACGACATTTCAAGGCGCTACAGAAACATTGGATAGCGGTAAAGAACATTCTCAAGTACCTGAGAAGGACTAAGGAGATGTTCTTGATTTACGGTAATGGGGACCTCCAGGTAGAGGATTTTACCTACTCCGGCTTCCAAAGTGACAAAGATGATTCTAAATCCATTTCGGGTTTTGTGTTTACACTCAATAGAGGGGCGGTATTTTGAAAGAGTTCCAAACAGGATACCGTCGCAGACTCAACTATGGAGGTTGAGTATATAGCTGCTAGTGAAACCGCAAAAGAGGCTGTCTTGATGAGGAAGTTCATTTCTGAACTTCGGGTGGTTCCGTCCATTGCCAATCCAATACCTTTGTATTGTGATAACAATGGGGCCGTAGCATTGGCAAAGGAACCCAGGTCCCATCAGAAATCCAGGCATATCTTAAGACGATTTCACCTGATCAGGGAGATTGTTGATCGTCGGGAGATCGAGGTACGGAGAGTGGACACAAAAGACAACGCGGCAGATCCATTCACCAAGGCCATCCCTCAAGTTCAGTTCGAGAGGCTGTTTGAGATGTTGGGCATGCGGTACTCCAGCAACTGGATATAGTGAAGACAGTGGGTACTCATTGCGCCAATTATAGGCCCTAGTGCAAGTGGGAGACTGTTGGATATATATGCCCTAGAGGCCTTCATTGTATAGGATACTAGGGATATGTATGTACATGACAGTCTTGCTTAATATAATAGTACGCTATTTGGTTTATCTTTATCTTAAAATTTGATATATTTTGGGTAGTATTCATATATATATACATGTTGATAAAGCCCTTAGGATGTTTGCCTGACTACCGGCGTTGTGATGGCAGTCATACTAGTGGGTGCTGGATAGTCAATAGGCACATCCTTAGATGTCCCTGGTCGCAGGAGTATCGAGATTGGGCATCGATACTCTGGAGTAGACTGGTGTATACATATCTAGACCCTGAGGTGGGGCGATGGATTGGTCCCGCAGCCATTGGTGGAGTGCACCTAAGATTGTATACAGATGCTCACTAGGTGTGAGTACACCGGACAGGACTCGCCGAGAACGGACTGGATGGTATATATACCTAACGTCAGATAGTAGTTCTCAGGTGACATGTGTGCAGATAGTCCGTTGACTTAAAGTCGTCATTTGTCTTGTGTGAGTTCCCACTGTGCTTTGATTACTACCCTACCACGGTTCAAAGGAGTCGTGCAAACAGGTTTTAGTTGGGCACAGTCCCGAACCACGTGGAGGCAGTGAGTGACTGTTAGGGATTCGTCTCTCCTGGTATAGGGAGTTGATATCGCACAGCGATCGGTTAGTCATTACCATAAGTCCCTGGCCAGGGCTGATTGAGAATTACTGATAGATTGATCAGTAGATCTCAGATGGTGATAGAGCCATACCGACACGACTTGTACGGTTATTAGGGGTCTGACGTTTACCACCTCCCTAGACCATACATGCGATACTCTTAGACGAACATACCGGACTGCACGGATATTGTCACGCACAGGCTCAGTAAAAGTTCGGATGAGTATCCTCACCGGCCTTCTTATCGACATCTACCTGGGGACCGTTACGTACAGCTAGTGCCGCTTGCGGTCTGTAGTTAAACCCACTGTCAGCGTAGTAGTCGAGTCTTTAGAGTCCCACACAGAGTTTTCCCAATTCCAGGCGAAATGATATAGAGGTCGTACAGTTTTACGACAAAGGGTTCGAACGCATACGTGTTTAAACGTACGTATGACATTCGGACAGTTTTTACTAGCCGGCTTTGGTTTAAGCCAGATTCTAGTATCGGGTTATTGGTTTTATACAGTCTAAAGTTTTTCCGTGTTTTCACGGATGCGAGGGGCGTTGTCGTAATTTTTCGGAAAGTTTCTAGAAGAAGGGTGACTAAGGAGGTTAAGGTGGCATTTTCATTTAATGCAAATTGTGACTCATTAGTGTGATTCACTATGTCATTAATGCATCATTTATTGCTTAATGACTCACATAGTGAATCACTCATAATGAATTAATGAAACATGGTGAATAATCATTTATATTCATTTATTTGATAATTCATTATGTTTCATATATTCAAGTGAGAAGCTTTTTCATTCTCATTATCATCTCCACCTTCTCTCTCCTCAAGTTCACTTCTTCTTCAAACCCTAATCTTACCACTCATGAGTTGAGACCAAGGATTAGGATAGACTAAACACTCCATAACCTAACTCTACATCATCTTAGTTACTTTGGATAGCAACTAGAGAAACTTAGTTACCTCAAGTCTTGAGGTGTAGCATGGATTAGGGTACTCGGGTGGATCATCTATTACGGAAAGGAGGCCGAGGAGGACGTAGAGATCACAAAGACGAAGGACTAGAATCATTAGGTATAATCTCTTTACATAGTAGCTAAGAACTCTATGGTTGTTGTTAATTATCGTTTAGCAAAGATCTTCGGTTAGTCGATGTATGCTACAAAACAAGATCGTTTTTCATATTTCCGCCTCCCCGCAACTCGTGGGGTGTTGCGCATCGACTTACTGTTAGTTATATGTATGCCCTAGAGGCCATTACTGTACATACGATGTATATTGTAATGGATGCTTGGACATATATAGGGAGGACTTTCTTGCTCGACATGATCGTATGCTATCTGGTTGTACTTTATCTTAACATGTACTCTGATTGTCTCTATGTTACATGTTGACAAAGCCCTTAGGATATGTACTCGAATACTGGGACTATGATGAGATCATACTAGTGGGGCCACGGAAGTCGACGAGTACATCCTATAACTGTTCCTAGTCGAGGGTGTATCGAGACAGGGCATCGATACACCAGTGTAGACTAGCGTATACGCATCTTGACCCATATGATGGGAGATGGATGATCCCATATCCATCGGTGTTTGACATCAAGGATGGTGTACGGGTGCTCAGTAGAGACTGGGTATACTGGACGGACTCACCGAGAATTCCCAGATGGTATTATACCTCACGTCAGATGGCAGTTCTCCGGTGACACTGGAACAGAGTAGTTTGTTGACCCGAGATCGTCATAGAGTCTTGTGTGATTCCCACTGTGCTTTGATTTCCATCATACCACGTCCAAGAGGGCGTGCAAAAAGGTGGCTTTTGGGTACAGTCCCGAATCACATGGAAGCAATGAGAGATAGGAGAGGATTCGTCTCTCCCGGTTGTTGGAGATAGTGCCCTCAGAGTCAATTATTGAATCACAGGCACGTGATTGCAATGATTGAGGGAGGACCTATCTCAGGAGGACAGTCTTACTCAAGATGATGGTATGCTATCTGGTTTATCTTTATCTTCGTGTACTGCTTTAGGTGACCTGATAGGTCACTATTGCACGTTGATAGAGCCCCCAGGATTCTTGCTTGACTTCCAGCAGTATGAGGGCGATCATATACGTGGGAGCTGGTAGTCTATAAGCACATCCTTAAAAGGTCCCTAGTCGTGGGAGTTTTGAGACAGGGCATCGATACTCCAGAGTAGACTAGTGTATATAGTCGAGACCCCGACGAGGGGCGGTGGCTGGTCTCACAAGCCACTGGTGTCAGTTGGTTCACCTAAGATGTATACAGGTGCTCATTGGGTTATGAGTACACCGGACAGGACTCGCCGGGAACATGCTAGTTGGTCTTATACCTGACGTCAGATAGCAGTTCCCTGGTGACATGTGTACAGGCTAATTCATCGACCTGAGGATCGTCATTTGTATCGTGTGAGTTCCCACTGTACTTTGATTACTACCCTACCACGCTCAAAGGAGACGTGCAAACAGGTTTTAGTTGGGTACAGTCCCGAGCCACATGGAGGCAGTGAGCGGATCTTCGGGGGTTCGTCTCGCCCGGTATTGGGGATGAGGTCGCGCTGTGTCTAGGAGAGCCAGAACATGAAAAGTCCTTGGCCAAGGCAGGAGATTTACTGGTAGGTATTCCAGTAGTATCTCAGGGTGTTCTGGGCTAATCTCTGACACGACTTGTACCGCTTTTGGGGGTCTGACTTTTACCAACCCCCTAGGCCCGCCATGCGATGCTCATAGACGAACGGACAGGACTGTAAGGATATTGTCACTGACAGGCTCAGTAGGGTGTCAGGATGAGTTCGCTCATCGACGTCCCTTTTGGTCAATAGCTGGTATCCCGTCACGTATGGCTAATACCTCTGACGTGCTAGTGGTTAAATCCACAGCCATAGTATTGACGAGTCTTTAGAGTCCCCCACATTCAGTTACTCAAGTTTCGGGCGAAACGCTGTAGAGGCCGTATGGAGATATGGCAGGGTTCAATCAGATACGTGCGGTATTGCACGGATCAGGATTGGACGGTTAGTACTTGAGGCCGTATGGATATATGGCAGGGTTCGATCAGATACGTGCGGTATTGCACGGATCAGGATCGGACGGATAATACTAGCCGGATTTGGTTTAAGCCGGATCCTAGTATAGTACAGTGTAGATTTTGTCTCGTTGCATTTGTATTTCGGTTGGAATACAAATGCGGGTGGGTATACACAGTATCGGGGTTTTCCTGTAATTTATTACGGGATCAGTTATTTGGAGTTGCCAGTTTGTTTTCCGTTTCAGCCATATTTCTTTGTATCTTTCATTGGCTGAAGATTGGTGGAGGAGGGCTTATTTGCATTTGTGCAAATAAGCTTTTTGGAGGGTTGATCTTGCAAAATTGTTGTGCCATGATTACTTGACTTTCTAAAGTCATCGTAGCTTGTCTTGTAGTGTCATGATGGCATGACTTTTTTTTTTGATGATGATGGATTATGATGGTGGAGTGTTGGTTTTTAGTTTGTGATCACCCATTCCTTTCTTTCTCTCCCTTGGTATTATCCCACTCACTCCCTCATTCACTCTCTCCTCTCTATTCTTTTTGGCCGGCCAAGTGAGGCATGGGGCTGTCCAAAAATATGGGGGTGGGGTTTTGTACTCATGGTGCTTGCAAAATTCCATTTTTCATCACAAAACTCCAAGTATCATTCCCCTACCAAAATGGCAACCTCCATGAACCCCAAAATGAGTCATGGTTCTACACTATATTCTACAGCAAATCTTGGGCACGTCAACTCGCCAGCTTCATGCCCGAGTTGCCTCGGACCAGTGGTGGGAGCCCGTAAAAGATGCAGGCGATGTGGTGCCCTTCCGGCGACATGATGGAGACCGGAGATTCCGCAGGAGATTGGGACGACGACGAGAAGACCGGAGGACACGGATCACTCGGTATATCTCTCTACCCCCTTCTCTAGATAGCTAGGACTAGATTAATGGCACGATCCGGGTTTATAGTGCGCGGTGGTGCCGGTTTGAAAAGTTAAAGTTTAGCATCACTTCCGCATTCCGGCGTCGGATCGACGGCCGGGGCGCCGTCGTGCACTTACATTGGTATCGAAGCCTCGCCATTAACATAGTCTAGCTTGGTCTAACGTGTTTACATTTCCGATCGAACAAAAATCCCAAAACCGCGTTTTCATGTACAATCAGTTTCTGTCGAAATTTTTGTCTCGAAATTTTTTTCAGGGTGTTGCAGAATGATGTGCAGGGAATCCTAAGAACACTGTAAAATTTTGGTGATCTGATCCTTCCATACGACCGCGGAACCGCGGCCATAACCCCTCTTTGGCTGCGGTTCCGCCGCAGGAATTTAGCTTCGCTTCACCAATTTTTTGCAGTGGGCTTTTAGGCTGAAAATAGGGGTTTTGGAATATTCATTTTGGGCCCAGAATTTCTTTATGTGCTACAGTAGTGCTTTGGGGCCCACTTGGGTAAATTTGATCGATCGGATATTTTAAACACATTAGTTCACAGTATTTACATTATATCTGCGACCGTGAATGTCACTTGATCGGTAAATCCTGTCTAACTGCTATAGCCCGGTTAGACGGATTTGCGAACGTGACATTCACATTGATGTTCTATGTTATGCTGTGATGTTGCGGATTGGTCGTGGGGGATAGCCTGGATGCAATGCTAGTACAGTTTTTGTTGTATTATGTACATTTGATATTGCGGGGCGAGCGTCCGACATGTGGACTGCCGTCACTGCCTGTTTGTATTATTATTTTGGGGCACGACCAGGTTGCGGTCGATGTACCCGTTGTATGTATATTTTACTTTCTGTACTAGGATTACCCCAAGGTGGGGTGCACGGATAGCCGGGTTCTAGAGGGCAACAAGCCCGCATCTCATGGCATTGAGACGGAGGGGGCTTCACTCTAGGATTGGCGGGCAATTCGCCGCACTCGTAGGTGGTACAGGTTGACCCAGGAGGGGTGCCCAAGTTACCGGATTCTGTGAAGTGCAGGGTGGTCCATTCACATTGCTGAAGGGGGCTGCCTCGCTTCAGGTTTTGGCGGGTAACTTGCCGCGCCCGTAGGCATCTAGGATTTCATTGCACAGGCTATCCACACGACCAAGGGAACGTCGGGTTTCAGTAGTGGCTCTGTGAAACCCGGGGATCCCAGATATCTGTATTGTTCTGTGATGCTGTACATTTCTGTGATTTTGCATTTTATCACGCCTTGAGCGAAAATTATATATTGATATATATTAGTAGATGTTGTATATGTTTTGCATCCGCGCTAGTCCAGTCCCCGCTCTGTCGTTAGTTAGCTAACCTAACGGGTAATGATGGGACCCAGTGGCGAATGTGGATGGCATATACGTACATCAATATATTTTCGTTCTTTGTGGTGTGATCAATTGATGGGACTCCGTTGATTCGGATCAATGCAAGTTAAAAACAAACCTAATCTGATGTTGTTGGAACACTTTTCGAAAAGCTGTTATTGCAAGGACGTTCTCTTTTGTTTTGCATCGTGGTATTCAGTTGGAATATCCTGCTCCTCAGTCGACGAGGCAAGGGCCGAGATCCCTTCACCGGGAGTGACCCCTTGGACAAAAATTTTGCGTTAGGGCAATAACTTCACTATAGCCGATTACTTTTGCTTTGCATCGTGGTATTCAGTTGGAATATCCTGCACCTCATTCTACGGGGAAAGAGCCGAGATCCCTTCCCCGGGAGTGACCTCTTTAGCAAAGGTTTTCGTCACTATATTTTCATAAAAGCTATCCAGTTCCTTCAACGATATCAAGTTCATTAGGTTAAAGGTTTTCGCCAGAAACCATTCGTAGCCCTCCGTCATTTCATATGGGTGGTCAATAGTATTCAAGCTGTATTTGTTGGCCAAAGTCAAGGCACAGTGTTTGGTAGCTGTTGGGTATTCATATGCAGCATAGATAGATGCGTTGGTTTGGGACAGTCGTATAGTCTTGTTGGCCAAAGTTAAGGGCTTGTGTGGGTGGGCTCAAATTAACCTGGAGAATGACGGGTAGAACTTGACATGTGACTTATGATTTGTTGGCCAAAGTCAAGGTCATAAGAGCATGGGGCAAAAATCACATCGGGAGTTTCTAAAGAAACTGAAACTTTCCAGATATGCGCATACCTTCTGGAGTGTGATGACGTGAGCGGATTCCGTCACGTTATCATGCGATGATAGTTGGATCCCGATTCCCACTGATGAGTTAGTTTACTCCTCGGGTGACCCCGACTAATTCTTCTTTCAGGTTTGGAGGAGAATTTGACGGTACAGTGGAAGGTTTCCAGATTAGATAAATTGGTAACCATTCTGATCTAGGTTAGAGTGCACGCTGAGTGTTTCTTTTCTCTCTCTCTCTTTGGTAGCGACCATTGACCCGACCCTAAGATTATGACTCAGTTACCAAAATTGACCGAACCTTCTAAAACACTGGCTTTTGGATTGTCAGAGTTGCGAACCTCATTGCCACTCCTACTTTTACCCTTTTCTCCAGGACACCCCGTATTACTACGAACGTCCACTTCCATTGGACAAAACCATCGTATGGTTAGATACGAACTCGAAGGAATTTATTCGAGAATGGTTTCTGGTTCTGGAGAAAACGGATAGGACTATTCAGTTATCTTTTCCTTTTACCTTCTCTCAGATTGCGAGTACTCCTTGGTTTAGGAGATAGTACACCTATTACGCAAATTAGATAGTCTTCTTCCAAACCTTAGGGTGGTGCCGACCGGTGGGGAATGAAGAAAACCAATTAGCCTAACGATGGTGTACAGAAGGTATTAAGTAAAGACATAATAAGGGATTAGTAAGAGGGCAAAGTAAACTGCGACTGCTATTCACGACCAAACCAAGTATTTCTTCGCCAATCCTAAAATCACCTTTGTATTTTCTCCAGGAGACTCCGTATCACTACGAAGATCCACAGTTTATTGGATACTCCATCGTATGGTTATATACGAACTCGAAAGGAACTTGTTCCAGTTCGGGGATGGATTCTGGTTCAGGAGAAATAGGAATAAGGTTTATTCGGTTGTCTTTTATCTTCACCTTCTCTCGCATTGCGAGTGCTCCTAGGATTAGTACAGTACACCCATTATGCTTATTGGATAGTCTTCTTCCAAACCATAGGCTGGTGCCGAACGGTAGGGAAGGAAGAAAACCATTTGGCCTAAAGGGGTGTACAGAAGGTAATGACTAAAGACATATAAAGGGATTTGGAGAGGTGGCAAAGAATTACACGGTTACAGTTGTGAATCTGGATATTGGAAGAGGCATTACTAGGAATACCAGGATACCCCTACGAAACATGTCAATGTTTCAGTTTCACTGTGTACTGTTAAAGGAAAACTGATTTCCCAGTTAGACACATGCTCCAGGGTATGTATTTACCAGGTATGATTCTCACATCTGTATGGCTTTACAGATGATGAGTGGGAGTAAGTTATTGGGAATTGGGTGATCATCCTCATTATATCGAGATTCGTTGTAATCGATGATATTTGGGGAAGTCACCTGGGTTGTTTGCCGGACGACAAATATTTGGTTTTGAATATCCGTTGTTATGCACCAATTTCAAATTGATATATCTGTACGTCTATTTTTATAGAGTGAGATAAACCTTTTTGAAATTATGTCTATGACATTTACCTATATCAGTGGATGGTTAGGTAAGGAGCATTGAACAGCGGTGTAATTCTTCATAACCATAAGTACAGTTTTCAACCTACGACACACAGTGAATGAGTTATCAGACTCAAGGGACTTATACAGAGTATTGTATGTAGTCCAGGGTCTATCAGGACAGAGGGGTTGGTCCTCGTACTATATTCGGTTTACTTATGACTTCTTTAGTTTTTAGACAGGTGTTTCGTGGAAACACAGGGTCCGAATTTTGAGAAGTTATAGGTATTTGGATAAAGTAGAGAACCAAGTGTTGCAAGTATCGGGATTCTTCAAGATTATCGAAGATGTAGATACTTGAGTTTGGTATTCAGTTGATAGTAATGGTTAAGAGAACTTGCTTCTCTTTCAGGTTACTCATAATTGGAAGCATTCCTAAGTTGAGTAACGCTGATCGGCCTCTTTCCATTTAGTTGACATGCACTGGAGACAGCTGCATGATTTGAATCTGGTCAATTAAATCAGTGCCTCTGGTTCTATATTGGATATAGAACAATTCATATCTTAACGATGTTAAGGTACGGGGAGTTGTCCGACCTATGCTTAAAACCAGACTCTGGATAACTCAAGGCACGTTTCTGTAATGGCTGTTTGTGGGTTGACCCAGGCTATGACGAGGGTTGACTTTCTACCATCTGGAAGATCAATAGTGATATTGTTCTTGACTCGCCACAGTTTTAATAAAAAGGGATTTTTTCAGAAAACAGTAGTGGGAGTATGGTAGAACTGGAAGTGATTCCAGAACCGCAAACGATTACTGAAGATTTGATAGGAACCTAAAGATTCAATCTGGATTGACATTCCATTGGCCACTCCGCAGATAAGGTGGGTAACCTCAGGCACCTGAGAGGTACTCCGGTAGCCTCAAGGACGGTGACAGGGAGGTTCTTGTTTACCCACACTTGCCATTGCTGTTATTCCAGACTGTGAGACCCGGCAGGAGGATGAGTATAGCGTCGTTCTAAACTTGCTTTAGAAGTGTACGTTTATATGACTCTGCCATAAGGTTGTCGTAGTCAGTGGGAGCAGCGGAAGCATTGGTGGACAGGTGGCTTATGTCTATTTATAGACTAAAGCAGTAATAGCGAAGATAGATCATCTATTTCTGATGTGACAGTCATAGGTTTGACTTCATCAGAATAGGGGATGGATCTGTTGAGAAGGTAGTAAGGTGTGATGTCATGGTATTTGGATGACATACACAGACTAGGAAGTGATATTCCTATAGTACAATCGGTTATACTTTGGTCGTCACACAGTGTTTTCTCCACATGGGACTTGGACATTATTTCAGACATATTGGTTACTAGATCTATGATTTTAGATCTAGATTTAGGTGGTTTCCCAATTAAGGGTACTTAGACAGCATTCTAAGAGTATTTAGAATGGACGACTCCTGGCACGGTAGTGTACCTACAGGTGATGGAGTCACCCTCTCTAAAGGTGTCTTACAGACTAAAGGGGAGAGGGATGTGCATGATTGGCAGATCACTTGCTCAGGCAATTGAGTCAATCATGAGATATCAAGTACCACACCAGATGTTGTTCTTGCACTAGATGCAATAAGTTGACATTGATCCAATCCTGGAGAAACAATCGGAAGCAGTTTTAGAACATAAATGGATGTTCTAGAGATATGATAACGACAGCCTCTTTCGGGAGACAGTTATCATTCCAGGGTTCCAAGGTGACCTGGACGACAAGGAGGTTGTCAGAGTTATAGTTTTCCTTCTGACGAGGGGCAGTATTTTGGACAGGTGGTCCAAGGCAATACTGAGGGAGGCATGGCGCAGGATACTGATTGAGTTCAGTTGACGATACAGTCTAAGAAGTTTGGATTTAGAGTTCATTTATGAGCTAGGTCCCATCAGACATCCAGACACATTCTAAGACAGGTATTGCTCATTTCGAGAGATGGGTTTCTCTGCGAACTTGAGATATAGAGAGACATAGAAAGAAACATCACAGCGGATCCACTCACTGAGGCTATTCCTCGAACGCAATAGTTTTGCAAACGAGCTTTGTGAGACTGACTAGTAGAGGAGTTGGGTGTTCGGTATCACACGGGCTGTGAGTATGCGACATCGCAATAATTAGCCTTGAGTGCAAGTGGGAGATTGTTGGAGATAGTGCCCTCAAAGTCAATTATTGGATCAAGGGCACGTGATTGCAATGATTGAGGGATGACCTATCCCAGGAGGACAGTCTTACTCAAGATAATAGTATGCTATCTGGTTTATCTTTATCATCGTGTACTGCTTTAGGTGACCTGACAGGTCACTATTGCACGTTGATAGAGCCTCTAGGATTCTTGCTTGACTGCCAGCAGTATGAGGGCGATCATATATGTGGGAGCTGGTAGTCTATAACCACATCCTTAAAAGGTCCCTAGTCGTGGGAGTTTCGAGACAGGGCATCGATACTCCAGAGTAGACTAGTGTATACAGTCGAGACCCCGACGAGGGGCAGTGGCCGGTCTCACAAGCCACTGGTGTCAGTTGGTTCACCTAAGATGTATACAGGTGCTCATTGGGTTATGAGTACACCGGACAGGACTCGCCGGGAACATGCTAGTTGGTCTTATACCTGACGTCAGATAGCAGTTCCCTGGTGACATATTTACAGGTTAGTTCATCGACCTGAGGATCGTCATTTGTCTCATGTGAGTTCCCACTGTACTTTGATTACTACCCTACCACGCTCAAAGGAGACGTGCAAACAGGTTTTAGTTGGGTACAGTCCCGAGGCACATGGAGGCAGTGAGCGGATCTTCGGGGGTTCATCTCTCCCGGTATTGGGGGTGAGGTTGCGCTGTGTCTAGGAGAGCCAGAACATGAAAAGTCCTTGGCCAAGGCAGGAGGTTTACTGGTAGGTATTCCAGTAGTATCTCAGGGTGTTCTGGGCTGATCTCTGACACGACTTGTACCGCTTTTGGGGGTCTGACTTTTACCAACCCCCTAGGCCCGCCATGCGATGCTCATAGTCGAACGGACAGGACTGTACGGATATTGTCACTGACAGGCTCAGTAGGGTGTCAGGATGAGTTCGCTCATCGACGTCCCTTTTGGTCAATAGCTGGTAGCCCGTCACGTATGGGTAATACCTCTGACGTGCTAGTGGTTAAATCCACAGCCATAGTATTGACGAGTCTTTAGAGTCCCCCACATTCAGTTACTCAAGTTTCGGGCGAAACGCTGTAGAGGCCGTATGGAGATATGGCAGGGTTCGATCAGATACGTGCAGTATTGCACGGATCAGGATCGGACGGTTAGTACTTGAGGCCCTATGGATATATGGCAGGGTTCGATCAGATACGTGCGGTATTGCACGGATCAGGATCGGACGGATAATACTGGCCGGCTTTGGTTTAAGCCGGATCCTAGTATAATACAGTGTAGATTTTGTCTCATTGCATTTGTATTTCGGTTGGAATACAAATGCGGGTATGTATACACAGTATCGGGGTTTTCCTGTAATTTATTACGGGATCAGTTTTTTGGAGTTGCCAGTTTGTTTTCCGTTTCAGCCATATTTCTTTGTATCTTTCATTGGCTGAATATTGGTGGAGGAGGGCTTATTTGCATTTGTGCAAATAAGCTTTTTGGAGGGTTGATCTTGCAAAATTGTTGTGCCATGATTACTTGACTTTCTTTAGTCATCATAGCTTGTCTTGTAGTGTCATGATGGCATGACTTTTTTTTATGATGATGGATTATGATGGTGGAGTGTTGGTTTTTAGTTTGTGATCACCCATTCCTTTCTTTCTCTCCCTTGGTATTATCCCACTCACTCCCTCATTCACTCTCTCCTCTCTATTCTTTTTGGCCGGCCAAGTGAGGCATGGGGCTGTCCAAAAATATGGGGGTGGGGTTTTGTTCTCACGGTGCTTGCAAAATTCCATTTTTCATCACAAAACTCCAAGTATCATTCCTCCACCAAAATGGCAACCTCCATGAACCCCAAAATGAGACATGGTTCTACACTATATTCTACAGCAAATCTTGGGCACGTCGACTTGCCAACTTCGTGCCCGAGTTGCCTCGGACCAGAGGTGGGAGCCCGTAAAAGATGCAGGCGATGTGGTGCCCTTCCGGCGACATGATGGAGACCGGAGATTCCGCAGGAGATCGGGACGACGACGAGAAGACCGGAGGACACGGATCACTCGGTATATCTCTCTACCCCCTTCTCTAGATAGCTAGGACTAGATTAATTGCACGATCCGGGTTTATAGTGCGCGGTGGTGCCGGTTTGAAAAGTTAAAGTTTAGCATCGCTTCCGCATTCCGGCGTCGGATCGACGGCCGGGGCGCCGCCGTGCACTTACACCAGTATAGGGAGTTGATGTTGTGCTGTGTTCGATTGACTATAACCGGATATCCCTGGCCAGGGTTACTGAGATTTACTGGTAAGTGTTATCAGTAGTTTCTCGAACTGTTATAGACCTCATATCGACACGACTTATCGAGCTACTGGGGTCTGACGTTTACCACCCCTAAGAGATATGCGACATATCAGACGACGAGACCGGACTGTACGGGAGTGTTACTATTTGGATTCACAGGAGAATATACAGGCTTGCTTGTTGATCTTCTGAGCGCTCAATACCTGGGTGGCTGTAACGTTTAGCTTACCGCTTGCATCTTGTAGGTGTTTGATATGATCATCACCTACTGCCGGCGTATTGACGATTCTTTAAAGTCCTACACAGAGGTTTCTTGGCTCAGGCAAAACGGAGTATGAGCACATATGTGATATGTGCGGGACTGAGGATAATGCGGTATGTGATACCGTATTGTATTCTCGCGATATTTGATATCAGCCGGGTCATCGGATCAAGTGTTGATTCGATGAATCGGTACGGATAAATATTTGTCGGTTATATGCGATATAGCCGGATTGTCGGATCAAGTGTTGATTCGATAATTTAATGTACAATAATATATATGATATATTAAATTACATTAACTAATATTAGCTCATTAAAAGATTCTTTTTCTCACTCGGGTAATACATTGATATATATGCGATATATGTTAATTGTATTATTTTATTTTGTTACGATAAATATTATATATGTGATATATAATATTGTAACATGATATGGTTATTAATACAACATGTTTTGTGGAGTTTAAACATGATTAGGGTTTGGATTAGGGTTAAGACTTCTAGTAGATTCTAGAAGCTTTTCTTTTGTCTTGAATGAGATATTATGCTTGATATTTATGTGTGACTCATTCTTAACCCAACCCAAACCCTAGCCCTAGTTAAATCTCTACATGAGTCATCCTTGACCATGGTTGCAAGATTAATCATTATCACACTTTCATTGTTCATCACAAAAGGATTATCACTATTCTTCTTTTCTTCCTCCCTTTGCAAAGCTTTCTTGATTTTTTTTGTGATGAAAATTGAGTGAGAATAAGAAAATAAAAGAGAGCAAAAATCCTACTTCATCATCCTCATCTATCCTTGCCATTTAGATGAGGGTGTTCACTTCATATTATGAGTGTTAGCTTGTGCTAACGAAACTTCAAGGTAGATCATCTTTGTATCGAAGATCGAAAGCAAGACTGCATCTTTCTCTTTGTGAAACCTCTCGAGAGTCCGGAACACGTTGATCGCAGCGAAGGGACTTCAACACGGAGCTTTAGAAGTGAAGGACCGGATCTACAAAGGTTGTAATCCCTCTCACTTAGTGTTAATGTGTTTAACATGCTTGTTTTCGCCTAATCTCTAGTTTAAAGATCCGGCTTCGGGTTGTTCGGCACGGCTAAATTTTAAATCGGGCATGGTTGATGCCTCGTAGAACCTTGTGCGCATGCATAGCAACCCTACACTTACAAAAACTGCGGAGCTCAAGCCACTCCTTTTGAAAACCATTTGATTCTACAACGATATCAAGTTCAAAGCGTTAAAGATTTTCTTAAAAATCATCCGCAACCCTCCTTCATTTTAGGAAGTAGAGTACTTAGTATTCGTGCTACGTTTGTTGACCTTAGCCAAGGCGTAGTGTACGGTAGCTAAGTGATGTCTTCCTACAATGCATATGATGCAGATTAATTAGGACGGGCATATGACTTTGTTGACCTTAGCCAAGGGTCATGTAAATGGGTCTGATTAATCAAGAAATGACGGGTTGAACTTGACTAGTGCTTGTGATTTGTTGACCATAGCCAAGGTCATGAGTACTAGGGGTAAAAATCGTATCGGGAATTTCAAGTGTTGAGATTTGCAATGAGATTGCATACCTTCCATATGATGGTTGGATCCCGATCCCACTATGGGCAATAGTTGCTCCCAGGAGAGTTTTGCAGTTTACAATTAGCTAACTCATTAGGTGTCTAGAAAGGTGTTAACGGGGCTACGCTTCTGGGAAATCGAGGTTTACTTTAATTAGGCCCGTGCGAAAGCACGGGGAACCTCCCTCAAGTACCGACACTGGCCTGGCTGAACGGTTAGCGAAGTTGTAGACTGTAATTAATCCTGGCTAGTTTTCTTTTTAAGGTTTGAAAGAAAAACTTGATTAAAGCAGTGGGAGACATCGATTAGACAAGATAATAACCAATCTAATCTTTGCAAGAGCTTTCGCTGAGTGTATTCTTTTTTCTCTCTTAATGGCAGATACCAATGAATGGACTCAAGCTTCTACTAGATAAAAACAAACTGAATGGGACCAATTATAAAGACTGGCTGAGGAATCTGGAAATAGCCATGACTTATGATAAAGTATCATATGTCCTCACGGCTTCAGCCCCACCCACCCCAGGTCCAAAATCCTCAGTTGCGGATATTGAAGTCCGCAAGACATGGGACGCTGACTGTGCCACGGCCAAATGCCTCGCGCTTGCATCGATGGACAATACACATCAAAAGCAGCACGAGAATATGGACATTCAAACCATATTTCTCCATACAAAGGAGTTGTATGGAGAGCAATCCCGCGTATTACGATACGAAGAATCAAAGAAATTGTTTCAGATGCGAATGGCCCCTAACACACCGGTAGGAGACCATGTTCTGAAGATGATAGCTCTCATAGAAGAGCTTGAGGACCTTGGATGAACGATGGACAATGAACAATATACGGATATTATTCTGCAGTCCCTCCCCTCCACCTTTGCTCAATTCAAAGTTAACTTCAACATGCACAACATGGAGAGGGAACTACCTGAACTCCTTAATATGTTAAGGAGTGCAGAGAGCACACTGAAATCAGTGAAAACTCTTGTTTTGACTGTTGGACAATCTTCTTCTTCTCGCCCAAAGGCTAAGACCAAGGGAAAGAAAAAGAAGAAGCCTACCAATCCTAAGGGTGGAGTTAAAAAGGTTAAGGGGAAGGAAAAGTCCAAAGCTGGAGAATCGGGGAAAGGGGAATGTTTTCATTGCCACAAAACAGGACATTGGAAGCGCAACTGTACGGAGTACTTGAATCTCAAGAAGAAGCATGGGGATGCTTCCGCTTCAGGTGTGTTTGTGACAGAAAGCTGTTTTTCAATAAACTCTGCTTCCTGGGTATTAGATACCAGTTCAGGTTCTCACATTTGCAACTCTATGCAGGGGCTGAGAAATAGCAATGTTTTGAAGACAGGTGACCATACTCTTCGCGTTGGAAATGGTTCCAATGTACATACAGTCGCAGTGGGAGAGTATCACTTGGGGTTGCCATCTGGGTGTATATTGGTTTTGAACCCATGTTATTTTGTACCAAGTATGCTATGTAATATAATATCTGTTTCTTTGTTAGACAATGAAGGATATAACTTTATATTGCAGAACAATGTTATGAACATTCACCTGAATCAAATGTTGGTTGGGTATGGTACACTTAATAACGGGATATACGTCCTAAATCAACACACAATTTTCATCATAAAACACACTAATAAAAGAAAACTTTCAGAAATGAATGAAACTTTTCTTTGGCACTGTAGACTTGGTCATATTAACGAAACAAGACTAAACAAGTTACACAAAGATGGATATTTAAACCCTTTTGAATATAAATCTTATGCGACTTGCCCGACCTATGTTAAAAAGAAGAATCCGGACAAACTCGGGACACGGTCGGTCATGTGTAACTTTGTGGGATATCCAAGGAACTCTTATGGATATCTATTCTACCACAAGGAGGAACAAAAGGTGTTTATTTTCTCAGTACGCCACATTCTTAGAAAAAGAGGTTTTCACAGATAAAGATAATGGCAATGTGGTGGATCTAGAAGAGGTTCTAGAGACGCAAACTATAAATGACGACTTGGTTGAACCGGCTGTTGCAATAGAAACTGAGGAACCTCGGCCACTCCGATGGTCTGGTAGGACTTCTCGCCCACCGGAGAGGTACTACGGTTTCCTCATTGATGGTGACAGAGAAGACTGCATCATGGAGGATGATGATCGTACCAGTTTTTAGCAAGCTATCACGATTGGAGACTCTGTAAAGTGGCCGGATGCCATGAGATCCGAAATGGAGTCTATGTACACCAACAAAGTATGGACTTTGGACGTTGTACCCCCTGGGGTAAAACCTGTGGGGTGCAAATGGATCTTTAAAAGAAAGATTGGTGTAGATGATGTTGGGTTTACCTAGCACCTCATGAAGGGTTTGGAAGCATCACATGTACCAAAGATTATAATTTTAGGGTGCTAAGTAAGCATACAAAGAATCATTCCTAGAAAAATTAGGGTTTCATAACAAACACTTCAACACAAGTAGATTAAGCTAGGGTTTTGTAGAGTACAACCTTTGTAGCTCCCTACGCTAGACTCCTCGGCTACTTGAGGTTTGGAAAAAGTCCGCTTGAACTCCTCTAGGTCCACGATGATCCACCCGGAGTCCGCTTTGTCCAAGCTTGCAACTTCACTTGATCAAGAGAAGAGAATGAAGCTAACACTCTAAACAAGTAGGCAAGACTTGTATAGAATGATGTTGTGGTGGCTTTTCTCACTTCAAAATCCTAACTTGATGAGTAATTTGCTCACTAGAGAAATCTAGAGAGCAAAAGATGAAGGAGGAAGAAGATGGTGGCCTTTTAGAACAAGAGAAAAGATAAAACCTCATGAGAAAATAGAAAATATATCTATATAAATTTTTCTTCTCTCATCTCAAACCATGGTTAAACAATAAATATATTATTGAACTTGAGTTAAAACCCAAAAGGAAAGTTAATCCATGGTTAAATGGTGGGTGAGCATGGTTAGGTCAAAGAAGAGTGTAGAAAGAAACCATGAATTAACCTTTCCTTTTTCCTTTTGTTTTAAATCAAATGCAATAATAATTCATATATATAAAACCATGGTGTGAGTCTTATATTGCCACCATTTTCTTTGTATATACAACCATGAAGGATGATGTATGTATGTATGTATGCATGCACATCCATATATGCATGAATCAAGAAAGAATGCATACATGCATGCATACATCCTAAAAATACAAGAAAGGATTTCTAGTGAGAAACTAATGGTTAAATGATAAATCAACACTTGATTTATCAGTCCGGCCATATCATATACGACCCAACCAAAAGCAAGCCGCCCGATTAATATACGGTATCTCATACGCGCATTTTAACCGGGTCCATGCGCATATCGCATACGCGCACCACAACGTTTCGCTTGGACTAGGTAACTCCTTTATGGGACTCTAAAACTCGTCAATACGCTGGCAGTAGGTGATGATCATATCAAGCACCCCCAATCCGCAAGCGGTCAGCAAAACGTAATGGCCACCCGGGTATTGAGCGATCAGAAGAAAACAAGCGAACCTGCTACAACTCCCGTCGAGCCAACCGGCAACACTACCCGTGCAATCCGGTCTCCTCGTCTGATATGTCGCATATCAAGTCTAGGGGTGGTAAACGTCAGACCCCAATAACCGATAAGTCGTGCCGATGTGAGGCTCATAACGGGTCGATAAACTACTGGTAACACTTACCAGTAAATCTCTAATCAGCCCAGGCCAGGGACTTCCCTGTTACGGCCAATCGAGCACAGCGCAACATCAACCCCCAATACCGAGAGAGACGAAACCCCTCCTATCGCTCATTGCCTCCATGTGACTCGGGACTGTACCCAAAAACCACCGTTTTGCATGCCCTCATGGACGTGGTAAGGTGGAAATCAAAGCACAGTGGGAATCACACAAGACTCTATGACGATCTCTGTAAGTCCACGGTAGCGTCCCGGCCGTCTAACAGACGCCAAATGCGGAACAAAAACTTTTAAAACTGGCGCTATCGTGTACCGTAACACGGATCTGCCATTAAAGCTAAACTAACAAACTACAAAATGGGTAGAAGAGTTATACCGAACGATCCGAGTCCTTCGGTCTTCAACCATCATCCCACGCTTGTTGCGGCTGCTCCGATCTCCTCGATCTCCAGTCTTGTCGTCCAGGTGGCAGCACGTCGACGGATCTTTAAACGGGCTCCCGCCTCTGAACCGAGGCAACTCGATCGTCAAGTTTGCTAAAAGAGATGACCAAGATGAAGTAGAGAATGAGTAGAACACTTTGTCTCGTTACGTCCAAGGCTATGGACGAACGGTTAATGAAGTTGCCTTTTGGATCGGGTGAAAAGAGAAACCGATCACATATAATTTCTATGCATCAAAACTGATATCTTTTTTCCCAATAACAACCATGATCTCAAGTGTGTAAGTGAGAGAGGGGAGGGGCCGGCCAATATATAGGAGTGGGGGGTGAGTGTAAGAGAGGGGAAGGTAACCATAAGCAAAATATCTAGCGTGAACACAAAGTATGAATGCATTAAAAGAAAACCAATCATAATTAACCTAGTCACCTTGGCATTAATTACACCATTAATGACCTAATGACTCACAAGTCTTGTCACCCTCTCTAGAACCTTCTAGAACACTGACTCACCTCATCAAGAAAAGATAAATCCGTCTTTAACCGAATGTTAAAAGACGGCTGATAGAAAACTGGAAACTGACAACTTCCAAAAGTGATCCTGAAACGAATTTCAGGATAACCCCGTAATAGTATAAACATACCCGCATTTGTATTATGACCGAATACAAATGCATCTGAGACAAAGATATTATATCTACACAGTATAATACTGTGTTCCGGCTTAAACCAAAGCCTACAAGTATTATCTGCCCGAAAAACGACACGTGCGAAAACGCACGTGCTTTTTCCGAACATTGCCATAAACCCATATGGCCTCTACAACGTTTCGCCCGAAGTTGGGAAAGTGTCTGTGGGGGACTCTAATGGCTCATCAACATACTGGCACTGGGTATAACCACTAGCACATCAGAGGTACAAGCTGTACGTAACAGTTTGCCTATGTATTGATTGAAAGGGAAGCTGACGAGCGAACTCATCCATAAACCCTACTGAGCCTAGTAGTGACAATATACATACAGTCCGGTCCGTTCGTCTATGAGTATCGCATATCTGGCCTAGGGGGCTAGTAACGTGAGACCCCCAATAGTGGTATAAGTCGTGTCAGAGAGTAGCCCAGAACACCCTGAGATACTACTGGAGTACCTACCAGTAAATCTCCTGTCTCGGCCGAGGGCTTTGTGTAATTGCTCTCCTAGACACAGCGCGATCTCACCCCCAATACCGGGAGAGACGAATCCCCTGCCGATCCGCTCACTTGCCTCCAATGTGGCTCGGGACTGTACCTAACTAAAACCTGTTTGCACAACTCCTTTGAGCGTGGTAGGGTAGTAATCTAAGCACAGTGGGAACTCACATGAGACAAATGACGATCTCAGGTCGATGAACTAACCTGTACACATGTCACCAGGGAATTGCTATCTGACGATATGTATAATACCAACTAGCAGATTCCCGGCGAGTCCTATCCGGTGTACTCATAACTCAATGAGCACCTGTATACATCTTAGGTGATCCTACTAACACCAATGGCTTGTGAGACCGGCCATCGCCTCTCGTCGGGGTCTCGACTGTATACACTAGTCTACTCTGGAGTATCGATGCCCTGTCTCGAAACTCCCACGACTAGGGACACTTTAAGGATGTGCTTACAGACCCCAGCTCCCACGTATATGATCGCCATCATACTGCTGGTAGTCAAGCAAGAATCCTACGGGCTCTATCATCATGCAATAGTGAACTAAAGCATGTATACGATGATAAAGACAAACCAGATAGCAAACTATCATCTAGAGCAAGACTGTCATATCGGTATAGGTCCTGCCTCAATCATTGCAATCACGTACCTGCGATCCAATAATTGACTTTGAGGGCACTATCTCCAACAATCTCCCACTTGCACTCAAGGCTATTTATTGCGATGTCGCATACTCACAGCCCGTGTGATACCGAACATCCAACTCCTCTACTAATCAGTTTCACAAAACTAGTTTGTAAAAATCTTGTGTTCGAGAAATAGCCTCAGTGAGTGGATCCGCCCTGATGTTTCTTTCTATACATCTCTCTAAATCTCAAATTCGCGGAGAAAGCCATCTCCCGAATCGAGTAATACCTGTCTTAGAATATGTCTGAATGTCTGATGGGACCTAGTTCATAAATGAACTCCAAATTCAAACTTCTTAGACTGTATCGATAACTGAACCTAATCAGTTTCCAGCACCATGCCTTCCACAGTATCCTCTTAGACCACCCGTCCATAATACTGTCCCTTGTCAGAGGGAAAACTATAACTCTGACAATCACTCTGTCATCCATATCACCTTGGAAGCCTGGAATGATAACCGTCTCCCGAAGGAGGCTGCCGTCATCAATTCCGTAGAACATGCACTTATGTTCTAAAATTGCTTCCTTATGTTTCTTCAGGATTGGATTAATATAAACTTTTCGCATCGAGTGCAAAAACTACATCTGGTGTGGTACTTGACATCTTATGATTGGCTCAATTGCTTAAGCAAGTGATCTGCCAATCATGCACATCCCTCTCTCCTTTAGTCTCTAAGACACCTTTAGAGAGGGTGACTCCATCACCTGCAGGTACACCACCATTCTAGGAGTCATCTATTCTAAATATTATTAGAATGCTTTCAAAGTACCCAAATTGGGAAACTACCCAAATCTAGATCTAAGAACCATAGATCTAGTTACCAGAATGTCTGATATTATATCCATGTCCTTTGTGAAGAAACAACTGTGTAACAACCACAGTACAACCGATCGTAGTATAGGAATTTTACTTCTTACTCTGTGTATGTCATCTAAATACTAGGACATCACACCCTACTACCTTCTCAACAGATCCATCCCCTATTCTGATGAAGTCAAACCTATGATTGTCACATCAAAATTAGATGATCTTATCTCCGCTATATCTGCTCAAGCCTATAAATAGACATAAGATACTTGCCCACTATGCTTCCGCTGCTCCCACTGACTATGACAACCCTCTGGCAGAATAATATATACGTACACTTCTAAAGCTAGTTTAGAACGACGCAATACTTATCCTTCTGCCGAGTCTCATAGTCTGGAACAACAGTTGTGTCAAGTCTGGGTGAATAAGAACCTCACTGTCACCGTCCTTGAGGCTACCTGAGTACCTCTCGGGTGTCTGAGGTTACCCACCATATCTGCGGAGTGGCTATTGGAATGTCAAATCTAATTGAATATATAGGTCCTATTAAATTTTCCGTAATCTTTTGCGGTTCTGGAATCACTTCCAGTTCTACCTTACTCCCACTTCTGTTTTCCGAAAAAATCCATTTTTACTAAAACTGTGGCGAGTCAAGAACAATATCACTATTGATCTTCCAGATGGTAGAAAAGTCATCACTCGTCGAAGCCAGGGTCAACCCGCAAACTGCCATTTACAGAAACGTGCCTCGATTTATCCTTTGTCTGGTTTTAAGCATGTAGGGTTCCTAGGCACACTAGTGAAGGTTCATAAAGCATCAAACTTGCCCGAATAAAATTCTACATGTGCCGAACAACCCAAAGACGGGATCTTTGCTAGATTATTAGGGTTTAGCATGCAAGATAACAACTTTTTATCTAAGTGTGAGGGATTACAACCTTTGTAGTCCGCTCCTTCGCTTCACAAGCTCCGAGTAGAAGTCCCTTTGCCGCGATCCACGATCTCCCGGACTCAAGAGAGGCTCCACGACTCGAACGATCCATGCTAGCTTGATGTGTTCCGAATCTCCGATGATCTACGTCGAAATTGCAAAAACCCAAGCTTTCTCAGTCTATAGAGATGAACACCCTAATCTCATGGGCTAGATGAGATGAAGATGAGGGAGTAGTATTTATGCTTTCTTTTTAATTCACTTTCTCACAATTTATCATCACAAAAAGAATTTCTAGTAAGCTCTTTCTTTTTAACTCAAGAGAGAAGAAGATGATAATGAAAAGATAATCCTTTTGTGATGAATAGAAAAGAAATGTATATGATTGATTATAGAACCATGGTCAAGGATGATAGGCTAAGAGTTTGTAGAGAATAAACTAGGGTTAGGGTTTGGTTAGGTTAAAGATAAAGATCAACCATAATATCTTAACCAAGACAAAATAGAATCCTTCTAGAATGAACTTGAAAGAGCTAACCCTAATCAAACCCTAATCCCTCATTATCATCCTTAAACATGTTTAATAATAAATCATATCATGTTACAATAATATATATCACATATATATATTATATATTTGCAACAAAAGAAAATAATACATTTAACATATATCGCATATATATCAATGTATTAATCCTGTGAGAAAATGAAATAATAAAGCGAGCCAATATTAGATAATGTAATACAATATATCATATATATTATTATACATTAAATCATCGAATCAACACTTGATCCAACGATCCGGCTATATCGAATATAACCGGCTAATATATCATGTACCGATTCATCGAATCAACACTTGATCCGATGTCCCGATTCATATCTAAATATCGTGAGAATATAATACGGTATCTCATATCGCATTATCCTCGGTCCTGCACATATCACATATGTGCCTCTACTCCGTTTTTCCTGAGCCAAGAAACCTCTGTGTAGGACTCTAAAGAATCGTCAATACGCCGGTAGCAGGTGATGATCAAATCAAACAGCTACAAGCTGCAAGCGGTCAGCTAAACGTAACAGCCACCCAGGTATTGAGCGATCAGAAGATCAACAAGCTAGCCTGTCCGTTCTCCTATGAATCCAATCAGTAACACTCCTGTACAGTCCGGTCTGTTCGTCTGATATGTCGCATATCAAGTCTAGGGGTGGTATACGTCAGACCCCTGTAACCGATAAGTCGTGTCGATATGAGGCTCATAACAGGTCGAGAAACTACTGGTAACACTTACCAGTATATCTCTATATCAGCCCTGGCCAGGGACTTCCAGTTATAGCCAATCGAACACAGCACAACATCAACTCCCTATACCGGGAGAGACGAATCCCCTCCTATCGCTCATTGCTTCCATATGATTCGGGACTGTACCCAAAAGCCACCGTTTTGCATGCCCTCTTGGACGTGGTAAGGTGGAAATCAAAGCACAGTGGGAATCACACAAGACTCTATGACGATCTCGGGTCTACAGACTACCCTGTACCAGTGTCACCGGAGAACTGCCATCTGACGTGTGGTATATCACCATCTGGGAGTTCTCGGTGAGTCCGTCCAGTGTACCCAGTCTCCACTGAGCACCCGTGCACCATCCTTGATGTCAAACACCGATGGATATGGGATCATCCATCGCCCATCATATGGGTCAAGATGCGTATACGCTAGTCTACTCTGGTGTATCGATGCCCTGTCTCGATATACCCTCGACTAGGAACATTTATAGGATGTACTCATCGACTACCGTGGCCCCACTAGTATGATCTCATCATAATCCCAGTAGTCGAGTACAGATCCTAAGGGCTTTATCAACATGTGAGAGAAAGACAGTAAACCAATACAAGTCAACATGTTAAGATAAAGTGAAACCAAATAGCATACTATCATGACGAGCAAGAAAGTCCTCTCTGTATATATGCAAGCATCCATCATAATATACATCATATGTACAACAATGGCCTCTAGGGCATATACATAACTAACAATCTCCCACTTGCACTAAGGCCAGCTGCTGTAGTATCTCATACCTAGCATCCCGAATAATCTCTCAAACTGTATCTGGGGAATGGCCTTAGTGAGTGGATCCGCAGTGTTGTCCTTCGTATCTACTCTCCTGACCTCGATCTCCCGGCGATCAACTATCTCCCTGATCAGGTGATACCGCCTCAGAATATGTCTCGATTTCTGATGGGATCTGGGTTCCTTGGCCAAAGCCACAGCTCCATTGTTATCACAATACAAAGGTATTGGATGTTCAATGGATGGAACCACACCAAGTTCAGTGATGAACTTCTTCATCCAGACAGCCTCTTTGGCAGCATCGTTGGCAGCGATGTATTCAGCCTCCATCGTCGAGTCTGCAACGGTATCCTGTTTGGAACTTTTCCAACATACCACCCCTCCATTGAGGGTAAAGACAAAACCCGAATGCGACTTAGAGTCGTCCTTATTACTTTGGAAGCTGGAATCGGTAAAGGACTCCACCTGGAGTTCTCCATTACCGTACACCAAGAACATATCTCTAGTCCTTCGCAAGTACTTGAGAATGTTCTTCACAGCTGTCCAGTGACTCTCTCCAGGATCTGCTTGATACCGACTCACTACACTTAGTGAGTATGCTACATCGGGTCTGGTACATAACATCGCATACATGATAGAGCCTACTGCCGAAGCATAGGGTATCCCTTGCATGCGAGCTCTCTCCAAATCAGTCTTGGGAGACATCTCTTTGGAGAGAGTAAGTCCAGAGATCGTGGGTTGGTTCCCACGCTTGGATTCTTCCATACTAAACCTCTTTAGTATCGTGTCAATGTACCTGGATTGGGACAATCCCAGTATCCGTTTGGATCTATCTCTATAGATCCTGATTCCCAATATGCAGGAGGCATCACCTAGATCTTTTATTGAGAATCTCTGTGATAAGAAGAGCTTGACTGATTGCAGCATAGGAATATCATTTCCTATCAAGAGTATGTCATCTACGTACAATACGGGGAAGACAACCTTACTCTCTGCTACCTTCTTATAGATACAAGGTTCATCTATGTTTTTGATGAAGTCAAACTCTTTGACTACAACATCAAAATAGATGTTCCAACTCTGCGATGCTTGCTTTAACCCATAAATGGATTTAAGCAGCTTGCACACCTTTCCGCTGCTCCCACTATCTACGAAGCCCTCTGGCTGAGTCATGTACACGCACTCTTCTAAATCACCGTTTAGAAAGGCGGTCTTAACATCCATTTTCCAGATTTCGTAGTCATGGTATGCAGCAATGGCAAGTAAGATCTGGATGGACTTAAGCATAGCCACTGGAGAAAAGGTTTCGTCATAATCCACACCTGGTCGTTGACGAAATCCCTTTGCTACAAGTCTAGCTTTCAAAGTCTCAACTTTTCCATCTACACCAAATTTCTTTTTAAAAATCCACTTGCTCCCAATGGGTTTTACCCCTTCAGGAGCATTTTCCAAAATCCATACTTTATTGGTGTACATGGATTACATCTCAGATCGCATTGCATCCAGCCATTTCACTGAGTCACTACTCGTGATGGCCTGCTCGAAACTAGTCGGGTCATCATCTTCCATGATGCAATCCTCGCTTCCACCATCAATGAGAAAACCGTAGTATCTCTCAGGTGGATGAGAAACCCTGCTAGATCGGCGGAGAGGCTGGGGTTCGTCGGGTACTACTGAATCCTCTGGTTCTACTAAATCTTCAGTTGCAATTTGTGTTTCTGGAACCTCTTCCATCTCTACCTCTTTGCCACTAATTTCTTTTGCAAGAAATTCCATTTCTAAAAAGGTGGCATATTGAGAAACAAACACTTTTTGTTCCTCAGCGTGATAGAAAATATATCCTTGAGAATTCTTAGGATATCCCACAAATTTGCAAAGAACTGATCGTGCCTCGAGTTTGTCTGGATTTTGTCTTTTGACATAGGCCGGAGAACCCCATATCTTAACTCGTTTAAAATATGGTTTCTTCCCACTCCATATCTCATATGGTGTGGTAGGTACAGATTTAGACGGAACTAGATTCAATATGTATATGGCTGTCTCAAGCGCATACCCCCAAAAGGAAATAGGTAACTCAGCATCGCTCATCATAGATCGCACCATATCTAATAGGGTCCGATTTCTTCGTTCCGATACACCGTTGTGCTGTGGTGTATAAGGAGGAGTAAGCTGAGAGAGAATCCCATTCTCTTTTAGATAATATAGGAACTCACTGCTTAAGTATTCACCTCCTCGATCAGATCGAAGAATCTTAATACTTTTTCCCGTTTGGTTCTCTACTTCGTGCTTATATTCTCTGAATTTCTCAAAAGCTTCAGACTTGTGTTTCATCAGAAACACATGTCCGTATCTAGAGAGATCGTCAGTGAATGTAATGAAGTAGGAAGAACCGTTCCTGGCATGCGTAGACATGGGACCACATACATCACTATGTATCAGTCCTAAGAGTTCTGTAACTCTTTCTCCGCGTCCACTAAATGGAGCTTTGGTCATTTTTCCTTTGAGACATGAATGGCAAGTATCATAAGATGATAATTCGAACGGATTCAAATAACCATCCTTATGTAACTTAGCCAGTCGTGTTGCATTGATATGACCAAGTCTACAATGCCACAAGTAGGATTCGTTCATATCTGAACTTTTCCTCTTGTGTGTGTTTTGTATATTCAGGACTGTATTCTGATTCAGAATGAATATGCCATTATGTAACGAGCCTGATGCAATCAACTTTTGATCTTGGAATATGTTCATAACATTATCCTTTACTACAAAATTATATTCTTCTTTAGTTAATAAAGAAACTGATATAATGTTGCACATCATGTTCGGTATATAATAGCACTCATTTAGAATCAGTGTATTACGACTTGGTAATACAAGGTGATAATCGCCAACTGCTTTGGCTACAATACTTGCACCGTTCCCTACTTGAACGGAATGATCACCTTTTCCCAGTTCTCTACCTTTTCGTAGCCCATGTAACATTTTACATATATGGGATCCTGATCCGGTATCCAATACCCAGGACGTAGGGTGAACTGAGAAACAGTTCTCAATAACTAACACACCTGAATAAGATGCATCAACATGCATGTTCTTTTGGGCGGTGTGAGAATCCAGATATTCTCATGTTTCCTGTTCAGTCTTATAACTCTTATAAGAAAGAACGGGTCCAACATTTCCCTGCTCAGTATAATAAGCGGGTTCAGTCAATACATCCATATTATTATCTTGATTATGGCCTGACATGGTCGCTACGTGGAGAGAGAGAGAACAAAACACTTTAGCGTATGCTCTTGCAGGATTAGATTGGTTATTATCTTATCTAATCAGGAGGTCTCATACTGTTTTTATCAAATCTACCTTCAAACCATAAAAGGTAAGATTAGCCGGGATTAATTACACCCTACAATTTCGTCAATCTTTCAGCCAGATCAGTGTCGGTACTTTGAGGGAGGTTCCCCGTGCTTTCGCACGGACCTAATTAAAGTAAACCTCGTTTTCCCAGAGGCGTAACCCCGTTAACACTTTTCTAGACACCTACTTGATCGACTAACTATCCTGTGTAAAACTCTCCCAGGAGTAACTCTTACTCGCAGTGGGTATCGGGATCCAACTATCTCATAGAAGGTATACAATCTCATTGCAAATTTCAACACTTGAAATTCCCGATAATATTTTGCCCCTAGCGATCTATGACCTTAACTAAGTCAACAAACCATAAATCGCAAGTCAAGTTCAACCCGTACATTTCCCAATTGAATTAAACCCACCCGTACGACCCTTAACTGAGTCAACAAGGCCGTACGAATACCCTAATCCAATCACATCTCATGTTTTAGCAGATAAACATTACTTAGCTACCGTACACTATGCCTTAACTAAGTCAACAAACATAGCACGAATACTAAATAATATCTATCTGAAATGACGGAGGGCTACGCAGGTTTTTCAGAAAACCCTGAGCGTAATGAACTTGATATCGTCATAGAATCGAGTAGTTTTTGAAAAAGGAGTGTTTTTGAGGCTTTTCTTAGTTTTGCTAAAGAGGTCACTCCCAGTGAAGGGATCTCGGCTCTTTCCTCATCGAATAAGGTGCAGGACATATCATATATATCACTGTGCAAAGCAAAACTGTAGCTACCCTTTTATAAAGTTTTGATTCTACAACATCATTTAGGTTTCTTTTTCTTTTTATTAATCTCATTAATAAAAAATCCCATCAGCTTATGCTTCCTAAGCATCACAGATAAATACGACGTACACTTATGCCATCCGCATTCGCCTCAATGTCCCATCGTGCACCGTTAGGTTAGGTAACTAACGACAGAGCAGGGCAGGACTAGTGCGGGTGTAAAACATAAGTAACGTCAATATAATATATCATATATACTATATACTGTATCCATCACAACATATCAAATGATCACATCACAGATATCGCAGCAGAAATATATATATAATGTGGGATATACTAGGACGTCCGTATTTAGTATTTAGCTAACAATAGAAAATACGGATTCCACAGTCGTGATGAATAGCCAAGCCCACACCCTGGACCCCTACGAGAGCGGCAAGCGACCCTACCAATTCTGGAGTTTAGGAGACCCGGTCTTGACTCCTCGAGATGGCCTCCCACTGAACCCCATAACCCGGTCACCTGTGCTCCCCTCCTTGGGTCCATCCTAATGCGGAAAAGTAAATAATATACAACACTGGTGGCATCAACCTCAACCTGGAAGTGCCCCAAATAAAAGAATATTACATTACATGAATGAAAATATAAAACTCTCATCTCACATAAAACCCCCGGCTATTCAATCGCGACAATCCTGCACATCATATCTCAGCAACACATAATATCTCATATCATCAACGTAAGTAAGTATGCATACACCGATCATCGTCGATGTATAGCAACGAAAACCGGCAATACAACTACATACTACACTTACGGTCACAGAAAAGAAAGTATTAAACTACAATATTTGGAATCCACAATCACTTTAGACATCGTAAATCCGAAGTATCATATACTTCGCATTTCATGCCTAACACAATGAATTCCACATATTGTATCACATTCCAGATAAATAGACAGTATTAAACTTTTCGAACAGATAAACAAATACCCATAATTTCCCAAAGTGCTCAACACTTGAGCGGAGTTCAAATAATCCCAGAATATGTCATAGTACCAGTGATCCAGCCGTAGAAGGGTCAAGCCAACGCCTCACATGTGGCACGCCGTACTGCCCCAAACCCGAAGGTTCAAAAGGCAGTTCAAGACGGTCACATAATTGAGTTAAGGTTTGTTGTCTTCTAGAGGGTCCACCGCTTAACTTGTACAATTTTTCCGAAAGATTTAAACCCGATAAAAATTCAACACTTGAAAGTTTGTCGTGCCGGGATAAAGTGGGTTATTGATATCCGTTCAAAAAGTTTAACAGTTTCTAAATATCCGGAAATAAAAACGAATTTAAATATTCCGATCGAATCTACGATTACAAAACAAACCCCAGAATACTCAACACTTGAGTCAGAATAAAAATACCCATAAAATATATATCACGAAACTAGGAATTTCTGTGAAAAAATTACTCCTTGATCTCCTCATACTGCCGCGGTTCCGCGGCCCAAGCAAGGTACGGCCGCGGTTCCGCGGCGGTTTGTACGGATCAGGGGATAATTTTTTACCGAATTTCTTATTTTTCCTTTCTGTATTTTTCAGATATTTTTAATTCAGAAAAATCCCAGATTTTGAAAAATTTCCAGAGAGGGGGTAAATTTTGTCGGTTCGGGTTCGATCGGAGTTTTAACTTCGTAAACACGTCGCCTAATGCTCTAGCTAGGCTCTGATACCACTGTAGGGTTCCTAGGCACACTAGTGAAGGTTCATAAAGCATCAAACATGCCCGAATAAAATTCTACATGTGCCGAACAACCCAAAGACGGGATCTTTGCTAGATTATTAGGGTTTAGCACGCAAGACAACAACTTTTTATCTAAGTGTGAGGGATTACAACCTTTGTAGTCCACTCCTTCGCTTCACAAGCTCTGAGTAGAAGTCCCTTTGCCGCGATCCACGATCTCCCGGACTAAAGAGAGGCTCCACGACTCGAACGATCCATGCTAGCTTGAAGTGTTCCGAATGTCCGATGATCTACGTCGAAGTTACAAAAACCCAAGCTTTCTCACTCTATAGAGATGAACACCCTAATCTCATGGGCTAGATGAGATGAGGATGAGGGAGTAGTATTTATGCTTTCTTTTTAATTCACTTTCTCACAATTTATCATCACAAAAAGAATTTCTAGTAAGCTCTTTCTTTTTAACTCAAGAGAGAAGAAGATGATAATGAAAAGATAATCCTTTTATGATGAATAGAAAAGAAATGTATATGACTGATTATAGAACCATGGTCAAGGATGATAGGCTAAGAGTTTGTAGAGAATAAACTAGGGTTAGGGTTTGGTTAGGTTAAAGATAAAGATCAACCATAATATCTTAACCAAGACAAGATAGAATCCTTCTAGAATGAACTTGAAAGAGCTAACCCTAATCAAACCCTAATCCCTCATTATCATCCTTAAACATGTTTAATAATAAATCATATCATGTTACAATAATATATATCACATATATATATATTATATATTTGCAACAAAAGAAAATAATACATTTAACATATATCGCATATATATCAATGTATTAATCCTGTGAGAAAATGAAATAATAAAGCGAGCCAATATTAGATAATGTAATACAATATATCATATATATTATTATACATTAAAACATCGAATCAACACTTGATCCAACGATCCGGCTATATCGAATATAACCGGCTAATATATCATGTACCGATTCATCGAATCAACACTTAATCCGATGTCCCGATTCATATCTAAATATCGCGAGAATATAATACGGTATCTCATATCGCATTATCCTCGGTCCTGCACATATCACATATGTGCCTCTACTCCGTTTTGCCTGAGCGAAGAAACCTCTGTGTAGGATTCTAAAGAATCGTCAATACGCCGGTAGCAGGTGATGATCATATCAAACACCCACAAGCTGCAAGCGGTCAGCTAAACGTAACAGCCACCCAGGTATTGAGCGATCAGAAGATCAACAAGCTAGCCTGTCCGTTCTCCTGTGAATCCAATCAGTAACACTCCTGTACAGTCCGGTCTGTTCGTCTGATATGTCGCATATCAAGTCTAGGGGTGGTATAAGTCAGACCCCAGTAACCGATAAGTCGTGTCGATATGAGGCTCATAACAGGTCGAGAAACTACTGGTAACACTTACCAGTATATCTCTATATCAGCCCTGGCCAGGGACTTCCAGTTATAGCCAATCAAACACGGCACAACATCAACTCCCTATACCGGGAGAGACGAATCCCCTCCTATCTCTCATTGCCTCCATGTGATTCGGGACTGTACCCAAAAGCCACCATTTTGCACGCCCTCTTGGACGTGGTAAGGTGGAAATCAAAGCACAGCGGGAATCACACAAGACTCTTTGACGATCTCGGGTCTACAGACTACCCTGTACCAGTTTCACCGGAGAACTGCCATCTGACGTATGGTATATCACCATCTGGGAGTTCTCGGCGAGTCCGTCCAGTGTACCCAGTCTCCACTGAGCACCCATACATCATCCTTGATGTCAAACACCGATGGATATGGGATCATCCATCGCCCATCATATGGGTTAAGATGCGTATACGCTAGTCTACTCTGGTGTATCGATGCCCTGTCTCGATATACCCTCGACTAGGAACATTTATAGGATGTACTCATCAACTACCGTGGCCCTACTAGTATGATCTCATCATAATCCCAGTAGTCGAGTACAGATCCTAAGGGCTTTATCAACATGTGAGAGAAAGACTGTAAACCAATATAAGTCAATATGTTAAGATAAAGTGAAACCAAATAGCATACTATCATGACGAGCAAGAAAGTCCTCTCTGTATATATCTAAGCATCCATCATAATATACATCATATGTACAACAATGGCCTCTAGGGCATATACATAACTAACAAAGCATAAGTTGGACAACTCCCCGTACCTTAACATCGTTAAGATATGAACCAATCTATATACAATATAGAAATAGAGGCACTAATTTAATTGGAACCAGATTCAAATCATGCAGCTGTCTCCAGTGCATATCAACTTAATGGAGAGAGGCTACTCAGCATTACTCAACTTAGGAATCGATCCAATTATGAGTAACCTGAAAGAGAAATAGGTTTCTCAAAACCATTACTATCATCTGAATACCAATCACAAGAATCTATATCTTCGATCTCTTTGAAGAATCCCGATACTTGCGACACCTGGTTCTCTACTTTATTCTTATACCCACAACTTCTCAAAACTTAGACTTTGTATTTCTACGAAACACTTGTCTAAAAAACTAGAGAAGTCATAAGTAAACAGAACACGGTACAAGGACCTACCCCTTTGTCCTGACGGACACTGGACAACATACAATACTCTGTATAAGTCCGCTGAGTTTGATAACTCTAAACCAGTGCATCGCAGGTTGAAAACTGTACCCAGGAGATTTCCTCAAATATCACCAATTACAACGAATTCCGATATAATGAGGATGATCACCTAATTCCCAATAACTTACTCCCACTCATCATCTGTAAAACCATACAGATATGAGAATGAAACCTGGTAAATACATACCCCGGAGTAAGTATGTAATCGGAAAATCAGTTTTCCTTTAACAATGCACTGAAACATGAAAATGTTTCGTAGGGGTATCCTGGTATTCTTAGTAATGCCTTTTCCATAATCCAATTCATGACTTTAACCGTATATTTCCTTTGCCATCTCTCCAAATCCCTTTATTTGTCTTTAGTCATTACCTTTTGTACACCATCGTTAGGCTAAGTGGTTTTCTTCCTTCCCTACCATTTGGCACCAGCCTATGGTTTGAAAGAAGACTATCCAGTAAGCATAATAGGTGTACCCTCCTAATCCTAGGAGTACTCGCAACTTGAGAGAAGGTGATGATAAAAGACTACTGAATAATACCTTATTCTATTTCTCCCGAACTGGAGAAAAAGCAAAGGTGAAATAGGAGTAGCGATGAAGTGCGCGGTTTGGTCGTGAATGATAACAGTCGCAATTTACTTTGCCCTCTTTCTAATCCTTTATTTTGTCTTTAGCTATTACCTTCTGTACACCCTGCTTAGGCTAATTGGTTTTCTTCATTCCCTACCTTTCGGCACCAGCCTATGGTTTGGAATAAGACTATCCAATAAGCGTAATAGGTGTACTCTCCTAAACCAAGGAGCTCTCGCAACCTGAGAGAAGGTGATAATAAAGGACAACTGAGTAAACTAATTCTATTTCTCCTGAACCTGGATCCATCCTCGAAGAAGTCCCTCCGAGTTCGTATATAACCATACGATGGATCTATCCAATGGATGTGGATGTCCGTAGTAATACGGGGTGTTCTGAGAAATGCAAAGGGTAAAAGAAGGAGCGGCAATGATTTATGCAACTAAGACAATCCAAAGGCCAGTATTTTAAGAAGGTTCGGTCAACTTTGGTCACTGAGTCATAGTCTAGGGTCGTTCAAAGGTCGCTGCCAAAGAGAGAGAGAGAAAAGAAACACTCTGCATGCACTCTAACCTAGATCAGAATGGTTATCAATTTATCTAATCAGGAAACCTCCCACTGTTATCTCAAATTCTCCTCCAAACCAGAAAGAAGAATTAGTCGGGATCACCCGAAGAGTAAACCAACTCATCAGTGAGAATCGGGATCCAACAATCATCGCATAATAACTTGATGGAAGCCACTCAAGTTATCACACTCCAGAAGGTATGCGCATACCTGGCAAGTTTCCTGTATGTTTGAAACTCCCGATGTGATTTTTGCCTCATGCTCTTATGACCTTGACTTTAGTCAACAAATCAAAAGTTACATGTCAAGTTCTACCCGTCATTGTCTAGGTTTATTTGAACCCACCCGTACATACCCTTGACTTTAGTCAACAAGGTAATACGATTGTCCCAAACCAACACATCTATCTATGCATCAGATGAATACCCAGCAACTACCAAACACTATGCCTTGACTTTAGTCAACAAACATAGCTTGAATACTACTGACTATCCATAAGAAAAGATGGAGGGCTACGGCTGGTTTTTGGCGAAAAACCTTTAACGTAATGAACTTGATCTCGTTGAAGGAACCTGATAGCTTTTTATAAAAATATAGTGACGAAAACCTTTGCTAAAGAGGTCACTCCCGGTGAAGGCGTCTCGACTCTTTCCTCGTGGAATGAGATGCAGGATATTCTAACTGAATACCGCGATGCAAAGCAACTTGTAATCGACTATATTAAAGTTACTACCCTGACGTAAACTTCTGCCTAAGGGGTCACTCCCGGTGAAGGGATCTCAGCCCCTTGCCTCGTCGAATGAGGTGCCGGATATTCCAACTGAATATCACTATGCATAACAAAAGGAAATGTCTTTGTAATAACAATTTTTAAAATTTGTTCCAATAACATCAAATATAGGTTTGTTTTATCCTTGCATTGATAAGAATCAAGCCAGTCCCATCAATTAATCACACCAGAAAAGAACAAAAATAAAATATACGTATATGACATCCGCATTCGTCACTGGGTCCCGTCATCACCCGTTAGGTTACTTAACTAACAACAGAGTTGGGGCTGGACTAGCGCGGGTGTAAAACATATACAACATCTAATAGTACATATACCAATATACAATAATCGCTCCAGGCGTGATAATATGCAACATTACAGAAAAGTAATAAGCATCACAGAACAATACAGATAATCTGGGATCCCCGGGTTTCACAGAGCCGCTGCTGAAACCTGACGTTCCCCTGGTCGTGTGGATAGCCTGTGCAATGAAACCTAGACCCCTACGGGTGCGGCAAGTTACCCGCCAAAACCTGAAGCGAGGTAGTCTCTACAACATATTGAATGGAACACCCGGCACTTTACGGAATCCGGTAAATTGAGCACCCCTCCTTGGGTCAACCTGTACCCCCTACGAGTGCGGCGAATAGTCTGCATATTCTAGAGTAGGGTCCCTTTGCCTCTCAAAGCCATGAGATACGGACCCGTTGCCCTCCAGAACCCGGCTATCCGTGCACTCCTTCGCGGGATAAATCTAGTACAGAAATAAAAATATGTACAACGGGTACATCGACCTTACTCCGGTCGTGCCCCAAAAGAATATTATACAACAGGCAGTGACGGCAGTCCACATGTTGGACGCTCGTCCCGCAATATCAAATGTACAAATAAATCCAAACTGCACTATCATTGCACCCTGCTATCCACCACGACAAATCCGCAACATTACAGCACAACACAGAACATCAACGCGAATGTCACGTTCGCAAACCCGTCTAAAAGAACTATAGCAATTAGACGCGGTTTACCGATCAAATGACATTCTCGGTCGGAGATATAATGTAAATACTGCATACTAACAAGTTTAAAATTTCGATCGACTAAATTTCCCGAAGTGGGCCCACGAACAACTGGTGTACAGTAACAAAATCTGGGCCCAAAACATATATTCCCAAAAGCCACAATTTCTTCATAGAAGCTCACTGTGAAAAATTGATGCACTGTTCCCACTAAAGCGCCGCGGTTCCGCGGTCAAACCGAGGGTTTGACCGCGGAACCGCCGCGTTCTTGTAGGATCACGTGCCCAATTTTTCTCAGTATTCTTAGAAAACCCTGCTGAATATTCTGTGATATGTAAAATAATTTTAGGACACTGTTTAAAATCGACAGAAACTCAGATGCTTGAAAATGTAGTTTTTGCGAAATCCGTTCGATCAATGTTTTAAACGTATTAGCGCAAGTTAGTATAGCTTAATGGTGAGGCTCTGATACCACTGTAAGTCCAGGTAGCACCCCGGCCGTCTAACAGACGCCAAATGCGGAAAAAAAACTTTTAAAACTGGCGCTATCGTGTACCGTAACCCGGATCTTCCATTAAAGCTAAACTAACAAACTACAAAGTGGGTAGAAGAGTTATACCGAACGATCCGAGTCCTTCGGTCTTCAACCATCATCCCACGCTTGTTGCGGCTGCTCCGATCTCCTCGATCTCCAGTCTTGTCGTCCAGGTGGCACCACGTCGATGGATCTTTAAACGGTCTCCCGCCTCTGAACCGAGGCAACTCGATCGTCAAGTTTGCTAAAAGAGACGACCAAGATGAAGTAGAGAATGAGTAGAACACTTTGTCTCGTTACGTCCAAGGCTATGGACGAACGGTTAATGAAGTTGCCTTTTGGATCGGGTGAAAAGAGAAACCGATCACATATAATTTCTATGCATCAAAACTTATATCTTTTTTCCAAATAAAACCATGATCTCAAGTGTGTAAGTGAGAGAGGGGAGGGGCCGGCCAATATATAGGAGTGGGGGGTGAGTGTAGGAGAGGGGAAGATAACCATAAGCAAAATATCTAGTGTGAACACAAACTATGAATGCATTAAAAGAAAACCAATCATAATTAACCTAGTCACCTTGTCATTAATTGCACCATTAATGACCTAATGACTCACAAGCCATGTCACCTTCTCTAGAACCTTCTAGAACACTGACTCACCTCATCAAGAAAAGATAAATCCGTCTTTAACCGAATGTTAAAAGACAGCTGATAGAAAACTGGAAACTGGCAACTTCTAAAAGTGATCCTGAAACGAATTTCAGGATAACCCCGTAATGGTATAAACATACCCGCATTTGTATTATGACCGAATACAAATGCATCTGAGACAAAGATATTATATCTACCCAGTATAATACTGGGTTCCGGCTTAAACCAAAGCCTACCAGTATTATCAGCCCGAAAAACGACACGTGCGAAAACGCACGTGCTTTTTCCGAACCTTTCCATAAACCCATATGGCCTCTACAACGTTTCGCCCGAAGTTGGGAAAGTGTCTGTGTGGGACTCTAATGGCTCATCAACACACTGGCACTGGGTATAACCACTAGCACGTCAGAGGTACAAGCTGTACGTAACGGTTTGCATATGTATTGATTGGAAGGGAAGCTGACGAGCGAACTCACCCATAAACCCTACTGAGCCTAACGGTGGCAATATACATACAGTCTGGTCCGTTCGTCTATGAGTATCGCATATCTGGCCTAGGGGGCTAGTTGTTAGTTATATGTATGCCCTAGAGGCCATTACTATACATAGGATGTATATTGTAGTGGATGCTTGGACATATATAGGGAGGACTTTCTTGCTCGACATGATAGTATGCTATCTGGTTACTCTTTACCTTAACGTGTATACAGATTGTCTCTCTGTTACATGTTGGTAAAGCCCCTAGGATGTGTACTTGACTACCTGGACTATGATGCGGATCATACTAGTGGGGACATGGTAGTCCATAAGTACATCCTTCAAGGTCCCTAGTCGTGGGTGTATCGAGACGGGGCATCGATATACCAGAGTAGACTAGCGTATACCTTCTCGACCCATACAGATGGGCGATGGATGATCCCATATCCATTGTTGCTTGACATCAGAGATGATATACGGGTGCTCAGTGGAGACTGGGTACACTGGACGGACTCGCCGAGAACTCCCAGATAGTATTATACCTTACGTCAGATGGCAGTTCTCTGGTGACACTGGTACAGAGTAGTCTGTTGACCCCAGATCGTCATAGAGTCTTGTGTGGTTCCTACTGTGCTTTGATTTCCACCTTACCACGTCCAAGAGGGCGTGCAAAACGGTGGCTTTTGGGTACAGTCCCGAATCACATGGAGGCAATGAGCGATAGGAGGGGATTCGTCTCTCCCGGTATAGGGAGTTGATGTTGCGCTGTGTCCGATTGGCTATAACCGGAAATCCCTGGCCAGGGTTGCTGAGATTTACTAGTAAGTGTTACCAGTAGTTTCTCGAATTGTTATAGACCTCATATCGACACGACTTATCGAGCTATTGGGGTCTGACGTTTACCACCCCTAGGCGAGATATGCGACATATCAGACGACGAGACTGGACTGTACGGTAAGTGTTACTGGTTGGATTCACAGGAGTATGAGCGGGCTTGCTCGTCGATCTTCTGATCGCTCAATACCCGGGTGGCCGTTACGTTTAGCAGACCGCTTGCGGCTTGTGGGTGTTTGATATGATCATCATCTGCTGCCGGCGTATTGACGAGTCTTTAGAGTCCTACACAGAGGCTTCCTGGCTCAAGCGAAACGAAATACGAGCGCATATGAGATATGTGCGGGACCGAGAATAATGCGTGTATGTGATACCGTATTCTATTCTCGCGATGAATGTATCGATTGGTTGTATGCGATATAACCTAGTTATCGAATCAAGGATTGATTCGATAAGCCGATACATAGAATACTAGTCGGTTATATGTGATATGACCGGATCGTTAAATCAAGTGTTGATTTAATGATTTAATGTATAATTATATATTTGATATATTACTTTGCATTAACTAGTATTGGTTCACTTTAAATGGATTTTCTCACTTGATGTGCATATTGTATATATGATATACTTTAGTGCACTAGTTTGTATCATGTTTGATGATACATGCAAACTTGGGCTTGTGTAAGACTTTAAACCATGTTTAAGTGAATGGTTAGGGTTTTGTTATCTTTTCTTAACCATTTATTAAGTTTATTTCCTTTTTAGGCAAGTAAAGAAATGGTTGATTTTTGAAGCTTCATGAAGCTTTGAAAAAGTCTTCCATTTTTGTTTTCATGCCTAACCTAACCATTCACCTAACCTTAGTTTAGTCTCTACACTTGACCATGGTTTGAATATGATAAGTATTCATTTTCTTTTTTATTTTTAACACTTATCATATTATTATCTTCTTCTTCTTCTACTTCTTCACAAGAAGAAAAGCTTGCTTCATCAATGGTGATTTGAGCAAAAGTGTGAGAAATCCAATTCTAAAGTGAACCCACTTCCTATTTCTTCATCCTCTACCTCTTGCCAAGTAGTATAGGGTGTTTTCTTCACAAGTTTCATGACTTGGTGAAGTGGGAGCTTGATCTTGTGATGCCTCGACATAGATCATCTTCGGCATCGGAGCCGACGACCAAGCCCGCCCATTTCTCCGATGAAGCCGACGCTAGAGCCCGGGATTCGATTTGGACAGCGAGGAGACTTCATTACGGAGCTATGGAGGTGGAGAACCGGATCTACAAAGGTTGTATTTCCGTTCACTTAGTTAAGTTGTTAACTAGTTGCTTGTTTCGCCTAAAATTCTAGTTAACGATCCGTATTAGGGTTTCTCGGCACTTGTAAAATTTGAAATTGGCATGGTTGATGCCTTGTGAGACCTCATTAGTGTGCCTAGGAACCCTACAGTGGTATCAGAGCCTAGCTAGACCTTAGGCGATGCGTAGATGAAGTTTGAAACCCGAACGAACCCGAAACCCTAAAATTTCACGCTCTCTGGACTTTTTTCAAAAACTGGGTTTTTTCCAGATTAAAAATGCTTAAAAAATTCAGCAGGGAATTATAAGAATTACGGTGCAAAATTTGACAAAAGATACTTCAAGAGTGCGGCGGAACCGCGGCATAAGCCTAGCTTATACGGCGGTTCCGCGGCAATAGTGTGACGTCACCCTCCCAATTTTGCACAGTAACTTCCTTCATTCAGTGCTGAGTTCTCTGGGCATTTTTAAATATTATTCAAGAGTTGAATTTTATCGGGTTGTTTTGGGGATTCGTTTATTCGATCGGATTGTCAAACTTTGTCTATGTGTCTTTCCGGATGATTTTAGAATATGTTAAAAAGTTCGACCGGATATAAATACCCAATTTTTCCCCTGCCGGGAAATTTCCAAGGGTTGGATCTTTCCGTGGTTTAATAACGTTCTAAGTAGTGAAAGTAACGCGATGGTCCCTCTAGAAGACAACAAACCTTAACTCGATTATGTGACCGTCTTGAACTGCCCTTTGAACCTTAGGGTTTGGGGCAGTACGGCGTGCCACATGTGAGGCGTTGGCTTGACCCTTCTACGGATGGACCGTTGGTACTGAGGCACGAACTGAATGTTTTAGACTTATTTCATGTGTTGAGCTGTTTCGGGAAAACTTGGGTGTTCGATTGTTCGATCGGAAAGTTTAACATTTTCTATCTTATTCGGAATGTGATACAATAATTGGAATTCACAATAAGTTATGAGATAACTGAATGAATGTTATAAACATAGCAGTTTAGTCTCACTTGATCGGCTGCCACGGAATTTTGATGTGATCAAAAGTCCGTCGCAATCACGTAGCATACGCGGATACTCGCCGGGTAAACTTAATAGACAGCCTCACTCCATAGCCCCGACCAAGTGACTGTAGGAGAACCCCGTCGCCGAAAGCGTCCGTTCGGGTGCTCACGGCAGCTGTGTTCCGCCTTGGTGCACTTCGTCGACGGTATCGGGGGTGCGGCCGCCTACTAAAGTTTGCGACGAGCATTCGATCAGGATGTCGGGAATCTTGTTGAATTGCCCGACTTGATATTGAAAAGAGTTTTCGATAATAAGACTAAAATGCGGGGTTTATAATTGTTAGGCATGTGATGTCTAAGGAATTCATTTGATTAGGCATGCGATGTCTATGTAGATTGCGGATTCCAACTGTTGTAGTTTTACACTTTCTTTTCTGTGACCGTAAGTGTAATATGTGATATCGCCGGTTTCGTTGCTATATATCAACGACAATTGGGATGGACATATTTACTTACGTTGATGACATGTGATGTTATGTGTTGCTGGATATGTTATATTGGATCGTCGTGTTTGAATAGCCGGGGTTTTTTTTGTGAGATGAGTGTTTTTTCATTTTCATTCATGTAAAAACTTGTATGTAATATTCTTTTATTGGTGCACTTCCAGGTTGTGGAAGGTGTCACTCTTTGTATATTATTTACTTTTCCGCACTAGGATAGAACCAAGGAGGGGAGCACAAGTAACCGGGTTCTGGAGTCCAGTGGGAGACCAACTCGAGGAGTCGAGTCCGGGTCTCCTAACTCTAGAATTGGTAGGGTTGCTTGCCGCTCTCGTAGGGGTCTAGGGGTGTGGGTTTGGCTATTCATCGCGACCGTGGAATCCGTGTTTTATACTGGCTCGTATTGAAAACACCGACGTCCTAGTATATCCAATATTTCATATGATTCTTCTGCTGCGATATCTGTGATGTGATCATGTGATATGTTCTGTGATAAATACTGTATATAGTATATATGATATATTATATAGGCGTTACTTATGTTTTACACCCGCGCTAGCCCTGCCCCGCTCTGCCGTTAGTTACCTAACCTAACGGTGCACGAGGGGACATCGAGGCGAATGCGGATGGCATAAGTGTACGTCGTATTTATCTGTGATGTTTAGGTACTTAAATGATGGGACTTCATTAATGTGATTAATGAAAGTAAAAGAAACCTAAAGATGTTATAGAATCGAATTTAAAAAATAAAATAGGTATCTACAGTTCTTGCTTTGCACAGAGGTATATGTGATATATCCTGCACCTTATTCGATGAGGAAAGGACCGAGATCCCTTCACCGGGAGTGACTCCTTTAGCAAGAACTGGCAGATGCTACACACTCGGTTTGTCTTTTGATTGCTTTTAAGAGTTTTTGCTTTGCACAGTGATATATATGATATATCCCGCACCTCATTCGACGAGGAAAGGACCGACGATCCCTTCACCGGGAGTGACTCCTTTAGCAAAACTAGAAAAGGCTCAAAAGCACTCCATTTTAAAATCATTTGATTCTACAACAATATCAAGTTCATTACGCAATAGGTTTTCAGAAAAACCTGACGTAGCCCTCCGTCATTTCAGATTAGTACTAGTTAGTATTTGTGCTGCGGTAGTTTGGCCTCCGTCAAGGCGTGGTGTACGGTAGCTAACTAGTGCTTATCTGCTAGCATATGATGCGATTGGATTAGGGTATTCGTACGGCGTTGTTTGGCCTCCGTCAAGGGTCTTGCGGGTGGGATTAATTCAATCAGGAAATGACGGGTTGAACTTGACTAGCGGACTATGGGTAGTTTGGCCTCCGTCAAGGTCATAGCACGCTAGGGGCAAAATTATCGGGAATTTCAAGTGTTGAAATTTGCAATGAGATTGCATACCTTCTATGAGATAGTTGGATCCCGATACCCGCTGCGAGTAAGAGTTACTCCTGGGAGAGTTTTACACATTACAATTAGCCGATCTAGTAGGTGTCTAGAAAGGTGTTAACGAGGTTACGCCTCTGGGAAAACGAGGTTTACATTAATTAGGTTCGTGCGAAAGCACGGGGGACCTCCCTCAAAGTACCGACACTGGCCTGGCTGAAAGATTGGCGAACTTGTAGTGTGTAATTAATCCCGGCTAGTCTTTCCTTTTAGGGTTTGAAGGAAGATTTGATAGAAACAGTGGGAGCCGTCCTGATTAGATAAAATAATAACCAATCTAATCTTGATAGAGCGCACGCAGAGTGTATTCTTCTCTCTCTCTCTCCAGGTTGCGACCATATCACGCTTTAATCAAGAAAATAATACGGAAGTATTGACCGAACCCGCTTGTTATACTGAGATGGGGAACGTTGGTCCCGCTCCAACTTGTAATTGTTATAAGACAGAACAGGAAATTGGGGATTACCAGAATTCCCATGCCGCCCAAACGAAGAGAGTGCATGCTGATGCATCATCTTCGGGTGTGTTCATTATACAGAACTGTTTCTCAGTATTCTTTACGTCCTGTGTATGTGATACCAGATCAGGATCCCGCATATGTAATTTTTTACATGAGCTACAGATAGGTAAAGAACTAAGAACGGGTGATAAGTTTCATGAGGCAGAAAACGGGGCAAGAGTTGCAGCCAAGTCTGTTGGTCACTGTCACCCTGTATTACCAATACATTGATTCTGAACGAATGTTATTAGATACCGAACCTGATATACAAAATCATATCAGTCTCTTTATTAGTAAAGAAATGATAAAATTCTGTATTGATGGATAATGTTTTGAACATTTCCTATATCAAAAGTTGATCTGTTCAGGCACGTTATCTAAAAGCATTAATGTTCTAAATCAAACTACAGTTCTTAGTATACGGAACACACACAAGAGGAAGAGTTCAGAAATGAAAGAATCCTTCTTGAGGCATTGTAGACTAGGTCATATCAATGCGACCCGACTAGCTGAAGTTACTTATAGATGCATATTTAAATCAGTTTGAATTTACATCTTGTGAAACTTGCCAGTCATGTCACAAAGATATAATGACACCAGCTCTGTTTATTAGAAACAGAGAAAGAGTTAGTGAACTCTTGGGATGATACGTGTTGATGTATAAAGGTCCCCTGTCTAAAGGTCCCCTGTCTACACATGCCAAGACCGGTTCTTTGTACTTCATTACATTCTCTGATGATCTCTTTAGATTAAGACATATGTTCCTGTTGAAACACAAGTCCGAACCTTTTGAGATATTCACAGAATATGATTTAGAAGTAGAGAACCGAAATACGGGTATAAGTATTATGTCCTTTGATGAGATCAAGGAAGAAAATACACGAGCACGGAAATCCTGGACTATTCTAAAGGAGAATGAGATTCTCTCTCAGCATTACTCCTCCGTATACACCATAGCACGATAGTATATCGGGGTGGAGCAGATACATCCTATTTGATATGGTGTGCTCTATGATGAGTACTACTGAGTTACCTTTTTCCTTTTGGGAGTTATGCACTTGAGAAGCTGCATACCTATTGAATTGGATTCGAATCAAATCTATGCCTACCGCTTCATATGTGATATGGAAAGGGAAGAGCCCATATCTTAAGTTTGTTAAGATTTGGGGTTGTCCGGGCTAAGTTTAAAAGAAAAATCCGGACAAGCTCGAGGCAACGTCAGTTATGTACAACTGGAAAGGTTCCAGCTACACAAACAACAGCAGATGATTTGGTAGAACCAAAGAATTCAATAGTAACCAACGAACCCCAGCCTCTCCGCCGATCTAGTAGGGTTCCTCATCTGCCTGAGAGATACTTCGGTTTCTCGATGACAGTGGGAGCGAGGATTGCATCATGAGATGATGACCCAACTAGTTTCGAGTAGGCCATCGAGAGTAGGGACTCTGTAAGAATGGCTGGATGCTTAGCGATCTGAGATGGAATCCATGTACACCAACAAAGTATGGACTTTGGTTGCTATATCTAAAGGGTTAAATCCCCATCAGGAGCAAGTATATCTTGAGAAGATTACTTGGTGTAGTTGGAAAAGTTAAGACTTTGAAAGCTAGACATGTTAAAGGTTTTCATCATCGACTTGGCGTGGATAATGATGAATCTTTTTTCAGTGGCTATGCTTAAGTCCATCCAGATCCTACTTGCCATGGCTACATACCATGACTATGATATCTGGCGGTTGGGTGTCATGACCGCTTTTCTAAATAATGTTTTGGAAGAGAGCGTCTATAACTACACAGCCAGAGGGCTTCGTAGACAGTGGGAGCAGCGGAAATGTGTGCAAGATGCTTTATAGGATAAAGCAGGCATCACGGAGTTGGAACATCTGTTTTGATGAATTAGTCAAAGAGTTTGACATCATCAAAATGGTAGATGAACCTTGTATAAACATAAAGGTAGTAGGGAGTATGGTGACGATCCTCGTAGAGTACATGGATGACATACTCTTGATAGGGAAGGAGTTTCCTATGCTACGCTCAGTTAATCTCCGCTTATCACAAGGATTCTCCACATAGGATCAAAGTGATACCTCCTAAATCCTGGGTTTTGGATCTATGAGATAGATCTAATTGGATGATAGGATTCTCACTAGTTGTGGTGAGATAGTATCAATCGATCCTGAGGAGAATCACTGGAAGGGTTCCAGGGTGATAAAGACGACTGAATGTCAGTCACAGGCATTGTCTTTACCCTCAGTAAAGGGACGGTAAGTTGGAAGAGTTCCAAGCAAGATACCGTGGCATACTAGACGATTAAGGCTGGATACATCGCTACTCAAGATGCTACCAAAGAGACAGTCTGGGTGTATATTTGTTCATGAGATGAACTGAGTTCCTCCCATTGTGTGACAATGGAGTTGTGGCTTATGCCAAGGAACATCCGTCCCATCAGTGATCCAGACATATTCTATGGCAGTATTACCAGATCATGGAGATGGTTGATCTCCAGGGGATCGAGGTTAGGAGAGTAGACTCAGAGGACAACACGGCTGATCCACTCACGACGGCCTATTCCCAGAGAGAGACTTTTATGGGATGGTTGAGTATGAGATACTACAACCACTGCTACAGATGGCCCTAGTGCAAGTGGGAGATTGTTAGCTATATGTATGCCCTAGAGGCCATTACTATACATAGGATGTATATTGTAGTGGATGCTTGGACATATATAGGGAGGACTTTCTTGCTCGACATGATAGTATGCTATCTGGTTACTCTTTACCTTAACGTGTATACTGATTGTCTCTCTGTTACATGTTGGTAAAGCCTCTAGGATGTGCACTTGACTACCTGGACTATGATGCGGATCATACTAGTGGGGACATGGTAGTCCATAAGTACATCCTTCAAGGTCCCTAGTCGTGGGTGTATCGAGACGGGGCATCGATATACCAGAGTAGACTAGCGTATACCTTCTCGACCCATACAGATAGGCGATAGATGATCCCATATCCATTGGTGTTTGACATCAGAGATGATATACGGGTGCTCAGTGGAGACTGGGTACACTGGACGGACTCGCCGAGAACTCCCAGATGGTATTATACCTTACGTCAGATGGCAGTTCTCTGGTGACACTGGTACAGAGTAGTCTGTTGACCCGAGATCGTCATAGAGTCTTGTGTGGTTCCCACTGTGCTTTGATTTCCACCTTACCACGTCCAAGAGGGCATGCAAAACGGTGGCTTTTGGGTACAGTCCCGAATCATATGGAGGCAATGAGCGATAGGAGGGGATTCGTCTCTCCCGATATAGGGAGTTGATGTTGCGCTGTGTCCGATTGGCTATAACCGGAAATCCCTGGCCAGGGTTGCTGAGATTTACTGGTAAGTGTTACCAGTAGTTTCTCGAATTGTTATAGACCTCATATCGACACGACTTATCGAGCTATTGGGGTCTGACGTTTACCACCCCTAGGCGAGATATGCGACATATCAGACGACGAGACCGGACTGTACGGTAAGTGTTACTGGTTGGATTCACAGGAGTGTGAGCGGGCTTGCTCGTCGATCTTCTGATCGCTCAATACCCAGGTGGCCGTTACGTTTAGCAGACCGCTTGCGGCTTGTGGGTGTTTGATATGATCATCATCTGCTGCCGGCGTATTGACGAGTCTTTAGAGTCCTACACAGAGGTTTCCTGGCTCAAGCGAAACGAAATAGGAGCGCATATGAGATATGTGCGGGACCGAGAATAATGTGTGTATGTGATACCGTATTCTATTCTTGCGATGAATGTATCGATTGGTTGTATGCGATATAACCTAGTTATCGAATCAAGGATTGATTCGATAAGCCGATACATAGAATACTAGTCGGTTATATGTGATATGACAGGATCGTTAAATCAAGTGTTGATTTAATGATTTAATGTATAATTATATATTTGATATATTACTTTGCATTAACTAGTATTGGTTCACTTTAAATGGATTTTCTCACTTGATGTGCATATTGTATATATGATATACTTTAGTGCACTAGTTTGTATCATGTTTGATGATACATGCAAACTTGGGTTTGTGTAAGACTTTAAACCATGTTTAAGTGAATGGTTAGGGTTTTGTTATCTTTTCTTAACCATTTATTAAGTTTATTTCCTTTTTAGGCAAGTAAAGAAATGGTTGATTTTTGAAGCTTCATGAAGCTTTGAAAAAGTCTTCCATTTTTGTTTTCATGCCTAACCTAACCATTCACCTAACCTTAGTTTAGTCTCTACACTTGACCATGGTTTGAATATGATAAGTATTCATTTTCTTTTTTATTTTTAACACTTATCATATTATTATCATCTTCTTCTTCTTCTTCTTCACAAGAAGAAAAGCTTGCTTCATCAATGGTGATTTGAGCAAAAGTGTGAGAAATCCAATTCTAAAGTGAACCCACTTCCTATTTCTTCATCCTCTACCTCTTGCTAAGTAGTATAGGGTGTTTTATTCACAAGTTTCATGACTTGGTGAAGTGGGAGCTTGATCTTGTGATGCCTCGACGTAGATCATCTTTGGCATCGGAGCCGACGACCAAGCCCGCCCATTTCTCCGATGAAGCCGACGCTAGAGCCCGGGATTCGATTTGGACAGCGAGGAGACTTCATTGCGGAGCTATGGAGGTGGAGAACCGGATCTACAAAGGTTGTATTTCAGTTCACTTAGTTAAGTTGTTAACTAGTTGCTTGTTTCGCCTAAAATTCTAGTTAACGATCCGTATTAGGGTTTCTCGGCACTTGTAAAATTTGAAATTGGCATGGTTGATGCCTTGTGAGACCTCATTAGAGTGCCTAGGAACCCTACAGTAGTAACGTCAGACACCCTGAGATACTACTGGAGTACCTACCAGTAAATCTCCTGCCTCGGCCGAGGGCTTTGTGTAATGGCTCTCCTAGACACTGCGCGATCTCACCCCCAATACCGGGGGAGACGAATCCCCTGCCGATCCACTCACTTGCCTCCAATGTGGCTCGGGACTGTACCCAACAAAAACCTATTTGCACAACTCCTTTGAGCGTGGTAGGGTAGTAATCTAAGCACAGTGGGAACTCACATGAGACAAATGACGATCTCAGGTCGATGAACTAACCTGTACACATGTCACCAGGGAATTGCTATCTGACGATATGTATAATACCAACTAGCAGATTCCCGGTGAGTCATGTCCGGTGTACTCATAACTCAATGAGCACCTGTATACATCTTAGGTGATCCTACTGACTCCAATGGCTTGTGAGACCGGCCATCGTCTCTCGTCGGGGTCTCGACTGTATACACTAGTCTACTCTGGAGTATCAATGCCCTGTCTCGAAACTCCCACGACTAGGGACACTTTAAGGATGTGCTTACAGACCCCAGCTCCCACGTATATGATCGCCATCATACTGCTGGTAGTCAAGCAAGAATCATACGGGCTCTATCATCATGCAATAGTAACCTAAAGCATGTATACGATGATAAAGACAAACCAGATAGCAAACTATCATCTCGAGCAAGACTGTCATATCGGTATAGGTCCTGCCTCAATCATTGCAATCACGTACCTGCGATCCAATAATTGACTTTGAGGGCACTATCTCCAACAATCTCGGGTCTACAGACTAACCTGCAAAAGTGTCACCTGAGAACTGCCATCTGACGTGAGGTATAATACCATCTGGGAGTTCTCGGCGAGTCCGTCCAGTGTACCCAGTCTTCACTGAGCACCCGTATACCATCTCTGATGTCAAACACCAATGGATATGGGATCATCCATCGCCCATCTCATGGGTCGAGAAGCGTATACGCTAGTCTACACTAGTATATCGATGCCCCGTCTTGATACACCTACGACTAGGGACCTTGAAGGATGTACTTATGGACTACCATGTCCCCACTAGTATGATCCGCATCATAGTCCAGGTAGTCAAGTACACATCCTAAGGGCTTTACCAACATGTAACTATAAGACAGTATAAAGAGACAAGTATACATGTTAAGATAAAGAGCAACCAGATTGCATACTATCATATCGAGCAAGAAAGTCATCTCTATATATGTCCAAGAATCCAATATAATATACATCATCTGTACAATACTGGCCTCTAGGGCATACATACAACTAACAATCTCCCACTTGCACTAGGGCCAGCTGCTGTAGTATCGCATACCGAGCATCCCGAAGAGTCTCTCAAACTGTATCTGGGGAATGGCCTTGGATCCGCTGTGTTATTCTTCGTGTCAACCCTCCTGACCTCGATCTCCCGGCGATCAACTATCTCCCGGATTAGGTGATACCGCCTCAGAATATGCCTGGATCGCTGATGGGACCTGGGTTCCTTGGCCAAAGCCACCGCTCCATTGTTATCACAATATAAAGATATTGGATGCTCAATGGATGGAACCACTCCAAGTTCAGTAATGAACTTCTTGATCCAGACAGCCTCTTTGGCAGCATCGTTGGCAGCGATGTATTCAGCCTCCATCGTCGAGTCTGCCACGGTTTCCTGCTTGGAACTCTTCCAGCTAACCGCCCCTCTGTAAAGGGTAAAGACAAATCCCGACCGGGACTTAGAGTTGTCCTTATCACTCTGGAAGCTCGAATCGGTAAAGGACTCCACTTGGAGTTCTCCGTTACCATACACCAAGAGCATCTCTTTAGTCCTTCCCAAGTACTTGAGAATGCTCTTCACAGCTGTCCAGTGACTCTCTCCAGGATCAGATTGATACCTACTCACTACACTTAGTGAGTATGCTACATCGGGTCTGGTACATAGCATCGCGTACATGATAGAGCCTACAGCCGAATCATAGGGTATCCTTTGCATGCGAGCTCTCTCTAAATCAGTCTTGGGAGACATCTCTTTGGAGAGAGTTACTCCAGAGATCGTGGGTAAGTTCCCACGCTTGGATTCTTCCATACTAAACCTCTTTAGTATGGTGTCAATGTACCTGGATTGGGACAATCCTAAAATCCGTTTAGATCTATCTCTATAGATCTTAATCCCCATTATGCAGGAGGCATCACTAAGATCTTTTAATGAGAATCTTTGTGATAAAAAAAGCTTGACTGATTGTAGCATAGGAATGTCATTTCCTATCAAGAGTATGTCGTCCACGTAGAATACGAGGAAGACAACCTTACTCTCTGCCACCTTCTTGTAGATACAAGGTTCATCTACGTTTTTGCCGAAATCAAACTCTTTGATAACAACGTCAAAGCAGATGTTCCAACTCCGTGATGCTTGCTTTAATCCATAAATGGATTTAAGCAGCTTGCACACCTTCCCGCTGCTCCCACTATCTACGAAGCCCTCTGGCTGAGTCATGTACACGCACTCTTCTAAATCACCGTTTTGAAAGGCGGTCTTAACATCCATTTGCCAGATTTCGTAATCATGATATGCAGCGATGGCAAGCATGATCCGGATGGATTTAAGTATAGCCACTGGAGAAAAGGTTTCGTCTTAGTCCACACCCGGTCTTTGACGAAAACCATTTGCAACAAGTCTAGCTTTGAAAGTCTCCACTTTCCCATCTACACCAAATTTTTTCTTGAAGATCCACTTGCTCCCAATGGGTTTTACCCCTTCAGGAGCATCTTCCAAAGTCCATACTTTGTTGGTGTACATGGATTCCATCTCGGACCGCATTGCATCAAGCCATTTCACTGAGTCCCCACTCGTGATGGCCTGCTCGAAGCTAGTTGGGTCATCATCCTCCATGATGCAATCCTCTCTCCCACCATCCACGAGAAAACCGTAGTATCTCTCAGGTGGGCGAGGAACCCTACTAGATCGGTGGAGAGGCTGAGGTTCGTTGGGAACTACCGAATCCTCCGGTTCAACCAAATCTTCTGTCGTAGTCTGTATTGCTGGAACTTCTTCCACTTCTACCTCCTTGCCACTAATCTCTTTTTCAAGAAATTCCTTTTCTAAAAAGGTGGCATGTCGAGAAACAAACACCTTTTGTTCCTCGTTGTGGTAGAAGATATACCCGCGCGAATGTTTGGGATATCCAATAAACTTACACAGAATGGACCTTGCCGCGAGTTTGTCCGGATTCTGTGTTTTTATATATTCCGGACAACCCCATATCTTAACATAATTAAGACATGGTCTCTTTCCTTTCCATATCTCATATGGAGTGGCTGGCACGGATTTGGTGGGAACCATATTCAATAGGTCTGCAGCTGTTTCCAGTGTATACCCCCAGAAGGAAATAGGTAACTCCGCTGTGCTCATCATAGAGCGCACCATATCTAATAGGGTGCGGTTCCTCCGTTCCAATACACCGTTGTGATGTGGTGTATATGGAGGAATCAGCTGAGAGAGAATCCCATTCTCTTTTAGGAAGTCCAGGAATTCATTGCTCAAGTATTCACCTCCTCGATCAGATCGAAGGATTTTAATACTTTTTCCGGTTTGGTTCTCGACTTCTTGTTTATATTCTCTAAATTTCTCAAAAGCTTCTGATTTGTGTTTCATCAGGAACACATATCCGAATCTTGAGAGATCGTCAGTGAATGTAATGAAGTACGCAGAACCATTCCTAGCATGTGTAGACATTGGACCGCATACATCACTATGCACTAGTCCCAAGAGTTCCGTAACTCTTTCTCCGTGTCCCGTAAACGGAGTTTTGGTCATCTTGCCTTTGAGACATGACCGGTAAATGTCATAAGATGAAAATTCAAACGGATTCAAATATCCATCCTTATGCAACTTAGGTAGTCGTATCGCATTGATGTGACCCAGTCTACAATGCCACAAGAAGGATTCGTTCATATCTGAACTCTTCCTCTTGTGTGTGTTTGTTATACTCAGAACTGTTGATTGATTTAGAACATAAATGCCATTGCACAACGTGCATGATCCAACCAACTTTTGGTTAAGGAAAATGTTCATAACATTATTCTGTAATACAAAATTATATCCTTTTTTACTCAAAAAAGAAACTGATATAATGTTGCATATCAGGTTCGGCATGAAATAGCATTCGTTCAGAATCAATATTTTACCAGTTGGTAATACAAGGTGATATTCCCCGACGGTCTTAGCTGCAACAATTGCACCATTTCCAAACCTTATGTCTTTATCACCTTCCCCAAGTTCTCTACCTTTCTTAAGCCCATGTAACTGATTACATATATGGGATCCTGACCCAGTATCTAATACCCAGGACGTAGGGCAAATGGAGAAACAGTTCTCTGTATCGAACACACCCGAAGAAAATGCATCAACATGTACTTTCTTCATTCGGGTGGCATAGGATTCCTGGTATTCCCCTATGTCCTGTTCAGTCCTATAACTCTTATAAGATAGAACGGAACCAACGTTCCCCAGCACAGTATAACAAGCGAGTTCAGTCAATACATCCATATTATTATCTTGATTAAAGCATGACATGGTCGTTACCTGGAGAGAGAGAGAAGAAAACACTTTAGCGTATGCTCTTGCAAGATCAGATTGGTTATTATCTTATCTAATCAGGATAGCTCCCACTGTTTTTATCAAATCTTCTTTCAAACCCTAAAAGGAAAGACTAGCCGGGATTAATTACACCCTACAACTTCGCCGATCTTTCAGCCAGGCCAGTGTCGGTACTTTGAGGGAGGTTCCCCGTGCTTTCGCATGGACCTAATTAAAGTAAACCTCGTTTTCCCAGAGGTGTAACCCCGTTGACACCTTTCTAGACACCTACTTGATCGGCTAATTGTCCTGTGTAAAACTCTCCCAGGAGTAACAATTACTCGTAGTAGGTATCGGGATCCAACTATCTCATAGAAGGTATGCAATCTCATTGCAAATTTCAACACTTGAAATTCCCGATAATATTTTGCCCCTAGCTTTCCATGACCTTGACGCAGGCCAACAAACCATAGTGCGCTAGTCATGTTCAACCCGTCATTTCTTGATTGAATTAAACCCACCCGTACGACCCTTGACGCAGGCCAACAAAGTCGCACGACAACCCTAATCCAATTTGCATCATATGCACAAACAGATAAATACTAGTTAGCTACCGCACACTACGCCTTGACGCAAGCCAACAAACGTAGCGCGAATACTAAGTAGGACTTATCTGAAATGACGGAGGGCTACGACAGGTTTTTCTGAAAACCTATTGCGTAATGAACTTGATATCGTTGTAGAATCAAGTGAATTTTGAAATGGAGTGATTTTGAGGCTTTCATTAGTTTTGCTAAAGAGGTCACTCCCAGTGAAGGGATCTCGGCTCTTTCCTCATCGAATAAGGTGCGGGATATATCATATATATCACTGTACAAAGCAAAACTCCAAAAAGCAATCAAAAACCAAACCAAGTTTTGTAGCATCTGCCAGTTTTGCTAAAGAGGTCACTCCCGGTGAAGGGATCTCGGCTCTTTCCCCATCGAATAAGGTGCAGGGTATATCATATATACCGCTATGCAAAGCAAGACTGTAGCTACCCTTTTATTTGAAAATTTGATTCCACAACATCTTTTAGGTTTCTTTTCTTTCATTAATCACATTAATGAAGTCCCATCATTTAAGTTACCTAAACATCACAGATAAATACGACGTACACTTATGCCATCCGCATTCGCCTCGATGTCCCCTCATGCACCGTTAGGTTAGGTAACTAACGGCAGAGCATGGCAGGGCTAGCGCGGGTGTAAAACATAAGTAACGCGTATATAATATATCATATATACTATATACAATATTTATCACAGAACATATCTAATGATCACATCACAGATATCGCAGCAGAAACTTAGATATAATGTGGGATATACTAGGACGTCCGTATTTAGTATTTAGCCAACAATAGAAAATACGGATTCCACAGTCGCGATGAATAGCCAAGCCCACACCCTGGACCCCTACGAGAGCGGCAAGCGACCCTACTTATTCTGGGGTTTAGGAGACCCGGTCTCGACTTCTCGAGATGGCCTCCCACTGAACCCCAGAACTCGGTCACTTAAGCTCCCCTCCTTGGGTCCATCCTAATGCGGAAAAGTAAATAATATACAACACTGGTGGCATCAACCTCAACCCGGAAGTGCCCCGAATAAAAGAATATTACATTACATTTGAATTTACATGAATGAAAATATAAAACTCTCATCTCACATAAAACCCCCCCGGCTATTCAATCGCGACAATCCTGCACACCATATCTCAGCAACACATAATATCATATATCATCAACGTAAGTAAGTATGCGTACCCCAATTGTCGTTGATGTATAGTAACGAAACCGGCGATATCGACATACTACACTTACGGTCACAGAAAAAAAAGTGTAAAACTACAATATTTGGAATCCACATTCTCTTTAGACATCGTAAATGCGAAATATCACATATTTCGTATTTCATGCCTAACTATATGAATTCCATATATTGTATCACATTCCAGATAAATAGACAGTATTAAAGTTTTCGAACGAATGATCAAATACTCAAAATTCCCTAAAGCTCAACACTTGAGCGGAGTTCAAAAATCCCGGAGTGTGTCACAGTAGTAGCGGTCCAGCCGTAGACGGGTCAAGCCAACGCCTCACATGTAGCACACCGTACTGCCCCAAACCCTAAGGTTCAAAAGGCAGTTCAAAATGGCCACATAATCGAGTTAAGGTTTGTTGTCTTCTAGAGGGTCCACCACAAAACTTGCACGTATTTCCGAAAGATTAAAACCCCGTGAAAAAGTGAGCAAATGATACTCGTTCGAACAATTCAATACTTTCTAAATTACCCGGAAAGAAACACGAAATCAAAATTCCGATCGAATTACCGAATCTAAAACAATCTTTAGAACATGTGTCACTGAAACCATATTAAAAATATCCAAAACCCCTACAAGCAGATAATAAGAACACAGTACAAAAACGAAGCCTTAATGGCTCTGTACGGCCGCGGAACCGCGGCCTAAGCCAGCTTAAGTCGCGGTTCCGCGGTGGAATATGCTTATTAGGGTTTCGTTTTTCACAGTTTGTCTTATAATTCCCTACTGTATTTTTTACATATTTTTAATCCTGAAAAACAAAAGTTTTCAAAAAATGTCCAGAGAGTAATAAAAATCCGTATTTTCCGGTTCGATCGGAGTTTTAACTTCGTTAAAGTGTCGCTTAATGTTCTAGGTCGGCACTGATACCAATGTTGGGTTTACCTAGCACCTCATGAAGGGTTTGGAAGCATCACATATACCAAAGATTATAATTTTAGGGTGCTAAGTAAGCATACAAAGAATCATTCCTAGAAAAATTAGGGTTTCATAACTAACACTTCAACACAAGTAGATATCTAGGGTTTTTGAGAGTACAACCTTTGTAGCTCCCTATGCTAGACTCCTCGGCTACTTGGGGTTTGGAAAAAGTCTGCTTGAACTCCTCTACGTCCACGATGATCCACCCGGAGTCCGCTTTGTCCAAGCTTGCAACTTCACTTGATCAAGAGAAGAGAATGAAGCTAACACTCTAAACAAGTGGGCAAGACTTGTGTAGAATGATGCTGTGGTGGCTTTTCTCACTTCAAAATCCTAACTTGATGAGTAATTTGCGCACTAGAGAAATCTAGAGAGCAAAAGATGAAGGAGGAAGAAGATGGTGGCCTTTTAGAACAAGAGAAAAGATAAAACCTCATGAGAAAATAGAAAATATATCTATATATTTTTCTTCTCTCATCTCAAACCATGGTTAAACAATAAATATATTATTGAACTTGAGTTAAAACCCAAAAGGAAAGTTAATCCATGGTTAAATGGTGGGTGAGCATGGTTAGGTCAAAGAAGAGTGTAGAAAGAAACCATGAATTATCCTTTCCTTTTTCCTTTTTTTTAAATCAAATGCAATAATAATTCATATATATATAAAACCATGGTGTGAGTCTTATATTGCCACCATTTTCTTTGTATATACAACCATGATGGATGATGTATGTATGTATGTGTGCATGCACATCCATATGTGCATGAATCAAGAAAGAATGCATGCATGCATGCATACATCCTAAAAATACAAGAAATGATTACTAGTGAGAAACTAATGGTTAAATGATAAATCAACACTTGATTTATCAGTTCGGCCATATCACATACGACACAACCAAAAGCAAGCCGCCCGATTGTAGGGTTCCTAGGCACTCTCAAGAGGTCTCACAAGGCATCAACCATGCCAATTTCAAATTTTATGTGTGCCGAGAAACCCTAACACGGATCGTTAACTAGAAATCTAGGCGATATACTAAACTAGTTAACAAATTTAACTAAAGGAGAGAGGTTACAACCTTTGTAGATCCGGTTCTCCACTTCCTTAGCTCCACGTAGGCGTCCTCTCGCTGTCCATCTCGAATCCTAGACTCAATGTTCGGCTTCATCGGAAAAACGAGCGGAATAGGTCGTCGGCTTCGTACCGAAGATGATCTACGTCGAGGTTGCACAAGTTCAAGCTCCAACTTCACCAAGTTGAGAAACTTGTGAAGAAAACACCCAAAACCACTTGGCAAGAGGTAGAGGATGAAGAAATAGGAGGTGGGTTCACTTTAGAATTGGATTTCTCACTTTAGAACTCAAGATGCCATTGATGGCATCAAGCTTTTTCTCTTGAAGATGAAGAAGAAGAAGTAAATAGAATATGATAAGTATTGTGTAAAAAGAATAATAAAATCAATACTTATCATCTTCTAACCTTGGTTAAGTGTAGAGAATAAACCATGGTCAAATGAGAATGGTTAGGGTTAAGGATGATGACAAAATGGTCACTTTAGTCAAAGCTTCATGAAGCTTCATCAAGCTTCATGAAAGAAACCATTTTGTTATCATTTATTTATTTATCAAAAAGAATAGATAAATAAATAAATAAACAAATAAAAACCCTAACTATTATCATAACCATGGTTTAAGTCTTAACACAAAACCAAACTACATGCATCATCAAACATGACACATAGTAGTGCACAAAAGTATATCACATATACAACTTGTGAGCTACAAGTGAGAAAATCCTATTAAAGTGAACCAATACCAGTTAATGCAAAGTAATATATCAAATATATAATTATACATTAAATCATTAAATCAACACTTGATTCAATGATCCGGTCATGTCGCACATAACCGACTAGTATCCAATGTATCGACTTATCGAATCAATCTATGATTCGATAACTAGGTTATATCGTATATAACCAATCGAAACATTCATTGTGAGAATGAAATGCGGTATCACATAACGCATTATTCTCGGTCCCGCACATATCTCATATGCGCTCCTATTTCGTTTCGCTTGAGCCAGGAAACCTCTGTGTAGGACTCTAAAGACTCGTCAATACGCCGGTAGCAGATGATGATCATATCAAGCATCCACAAGCCGCAAGCGGTCTGCTAAACGTAACGGCCATCCGGGTATTGAGCGATCAGAAGATCGACGAGCTAGCCCGCTCACACTCCTGTGAATCCAACCAGTAACACTTACCGTACAGTCCGGTCTTTTCGTCTGATATGTCGCATATCAAGTCTAGGGGTGGTATACGTCAGACCCCAATAACCGATAAGTCGTGCCGATGTGAGGCTCATAACGGGTCGAGAAACTACTGGTAACACTTACCAGCAAATCTCTGATCAGCCCTGGCCAGGGACTTCCCTGTTACGGCCAATCGAGCACAGCGCAACATCAACCCCCAATACCGGGAGAGACGAAACCCCTCCTATCGCTCATTGCCTCCATGTGACTCGGGACTGTACCCAAAGACCACCGTTTTGCACGCCATCATGGACGTGGTAAGGTGGAGATCAAAGCACAGTGGGAATCACACAAGACTGTATGACGATCTCGGGTCTACAGACTAACTTGTACAAGTGTCACTTGAGAACTGCCATCTGACGTGAGGTATAATACTATCTGGGAGTTCTCGGCGAGTCCGTCCAGTGTACCCAGTCTCCATTGAGCACCCGTATACCATCTCTGATGTCAAACACCAATGGATATGGGATCATCCATTGCCCATCTCATGGGTCGAGAAGCGTATACGCTAGTCTACACTGGTATATCGATGCCCTGTCTCGATACACCCATGACTAGGGACCTTGAAGGATGTACTTATGGACTACCATGTCCCCACTAGTATGATCTGCATCACAGTCCAGGTAGTCAAGTACACATCCTAAGGGCTTTATCAACATGTAACTATAAGACAGTTTAAAGAGACAAGTGTACATGTTAAGATAAAGAGTAACCAGATAGCATAATATCATATCGAGCAAGAAATTCATCTCTATATATGTCCAAGTATCCAATATAATATACATCATCTGTACAATACTGGCCTCTAGGGCATACATACAACTAACAATCTCCCACTTGCACTAGGGCCAGCTGCTGTAGTATCGCATACCGAGCATCCCGAAGAGTCTCTCAAACTGTATCTGGGGAATGGCCTTCGTGAGTGGATCCGCCGTGTTGTTCTTCGTGTCAACTCTCCTGACCTCGATCTCCCGGCGATCAACTATCTCCCGGATCAGGTGATACCGCCTCAGAATATGCCTGGATCGCTGATGGGACCTGGGTTCCTTGGCCAAAGCCACCGCTCCATTGTTATCGCAATACAAAGGTATTGGATGCCCAATGGATGGAACCACTCCAAGTTCAGTAATGAACTTCTTGATCCAGACAGCCTCTTTGGCAGCATCGTTGGCAGCGATGTATTCAGCCTCCATCGTCGAGTCTGCCACGGTTTCCTGCTTGGAACTCTTCCAGCTAACCGCTCCTCCGTAAAGTGTAAAGACAAATCCCGACTGCGACTTAGAGTCATCCTTATCACTCTGGAAGCTCGAATCGGTAAAGGACTCCACTTGGAGTTCTCCGTTACCATACACCAAGAGCATCTCTTTAGTCCTTCGTAAGTACTTGAGAATGCTCTTCACAGCTGTCCAGTGACTCTCTCCAGGATCAGCTTGATACCTGCTCACTACACTTAGTGAGTATGCAACATCGGGTCTGGTACATAGCATCGCGTACATGATAGAGCCTACAGCCGAAGCATAGGGTATCCCTTGCATGCGAGCTCTCTCCAAATCAGTCTTGGGAGACATCTCTTTGGAGAGAGTGACTCCAGAGATCGTGGGCAAGTTCCCACGCTTGGATTCTTCCATACTAAACCTCTTTAGTATGGTGTCAATGTACCTGGATTGGGACAATCCCAGTATCTGTTTGGATCTATCTCTATAGATCCTGATCCCCAATATGCAGGAGGCATCACCAAGATCTTTCATTGAGAATCTTTGTGATAAGAAGAGCTTGACCGATTGCAGCATAGGAATATCATTTCCTATCAAGAGTATGTCGTCCACGTACAATACGAGGAAGATAACCTTACTCCCTGCCACCTTCTTGTAAATACAAGGTTCATCTGGGTTTTTGACGAAATCAAACTCTTTGATAACGACATCAAAGCAGATGTTCCAACTCCACGATGCTTGCTTTAATCCATAAATGGATTTAAGCAGCTTGCACACCTTGCCGCTGCTCCCACTGTCTACGAAGCCCTCTGGCTGAGTCATGTACACGCACTCTTCTAAATCACTATTTAGAAAGGCGGTCTTAACATCCATTTGCCAGATTTCGTAATCATGATATGCAGCGATAGCAAGCATGATCTGGATGGATTTAAGCATAGCCACTGGAGAAAAGGTCTCGTCATAGTCCACACCTGGTCTTTGACGAAAACCCTTTGCTACAAGTCTAGCTTTGAAAGTCTCCACTTTCCCATCTACACCAAGTTTCTTCTTGAAGATCCACTTGCTCCCGATGGGTTTTACCCCTTCAGGAGCAACTTCCAAAGTCCATACTTTGTTGGTGTACATGGATTCCATCTCGGACCGTATAGCATCCAGCCATTTCACTGAGTCCATACTCGTGATGGCCTGCTCGAAGCTAGTTGGGTCATCATCCTCCATGATGCAATCCTCGCTCCCTCCATCCATGAGAAAACCGTAGTATCTCTCAGGTTGGCGAGGAACCCTACTAGATCGGCGGAGTGGCTGGGGTTCATCGGGAACTACGGAATCCTCTGGTTCCACCAGATCTTCTGTTGTAGCTTCTGCAGCTGGAACCTCTTCCAGTTTTACCTCATGACCACTAATCTCTTTTTCAAGAAATTCCTTTTCTAAAAAGGTGGTATGCCGAGAAACAAACACTCTTTGTTCCTCAGGGTGGTAGAAGATATACCCTTGAGAATTCTTGGGATATCCTACAAATTTGCATAGAACTGACCGTGCCTCGAGTTTGTCCGGATTTTGTCGTTTGACATAGGCTGGACAACCCCATATCTTAACATAGTTAAGACTTGGTCGCTTTCCTTTCCATATCTCATATGGAGTGGTAGGCACAGATTTGGATGGGACCATATTCAATAGATGTATGGCTGTCTTAAGCGCATACCCCCAGAAGGAAATAGGTAACTCAGCTGTGCTCATCATAGAGCGCACCATATCTAATAGGGTGCGGTTCCTCCGTTCTGATACACCGTTGTGCTGTGGTGTATATGGAGGAGTCAGCTGAGAGAGAATCCCATTCTCTTTTAGGAAGTCCAGGAATTCATTGCTCAAGTATTCACCTCCTCGATCAGATCGAAGGATTTTAATACTTTTTCCGGTTTGGTTCTCGACTTCTTGTTTATATTCTCTAAATTTCTCAAAAGTTTCAGACTTGTGTCTTATTAAGTACACATGTCCGTATCTTGAGAGATCGTCAGTGAATGTAATGAAGTATGAAGAACCATCCCTGGCATGTGTAGACATTGGACCGCATACATCACTATGTACTAGTCCTAAGAGTTCAGTAACTCTTTCTCCGTGTCCCGTAAACGGAGTTTTGGTCATCTTGCCTTTGAGACATGACTGGCAAGTGTCATAAGATGAAAATTCGAATGGTTTCAAATATCCATCCTTATGCAACTTAGCCAGTCGTGTCGCATTGATGTGACCCAGTCTACAATGCCACAAGAAGGATTCGTTCAGTTCTGAACTCTTCCTCTTGTGTGTGTTTGTTATGCTCAGAACTGTTGATTGATTTAGAACATAAATGCCATTGCACAACGTGCCTGATCCAACCAACTTTTGGTTACGGAAAATGTTCATAACATTGTCCTGTAATACAAAATTATATCCCTCTTTACTTAATAAAGAAACCGATATAATGTTGCATATCAGGTTCGGCATGTAATAGCATTCGTTCAGAACCAATGTATTACCAGTTGGTAATGCAAGGTGATATTCCCCGACAGTCTTAGCTGCAACAATTGCACCATTTCCAACTCTAATGTCTTTATCACCTTCTCCAAGTTCTCTACCTTTCCTGAGCCCATGTAACTGATTACATATATGGGATCCTGACCCGGTATCTAATACCCAGGACGTAGAGCAAATGGAGAAACAGTTCTCAGTAACGAACACACCCGAAGAAAATGCATCAACATGTACTTTCTTCATTCGGGTGGCATGGAAATCCTGGTATTCCCCTATATCCTGTTCATTCCTATAACTCTTATAAGAAAGAACGGAACCAACGTTCCCCAGCACAGTATAACATGCGGGTTCGGTCAATACATCCATATTATTATCTTTATTAGGGCATGAAATGGTCGCTACCTGGAGAGAGAGAGAAGAAAACACTTTAGCGTATGCTCGTGCAAGATCAGATTGGTTATTATCTTATCTAATCAGGATGGCTCCCACTGCTTTTTATCAAATCTTCCTAAAAACCCTAAAAGGAAAGATTAGCCGGGATTAATTACACACTACAAGTTCGCCAATCTTTCAGCCAGGCCAGTGTCGGTACTTTGAGGGAGGTCCCCCGTGCTTTCGCACGAACCTAATTAATGTAAACCTCGTTTTCCCAGAGGCGTAACCTCGTTGACACCTTTCTAGACACCTACTTGATCGGCTAATTGCAATGTGCAAAACTCTCCCAGGAGTAACTCTTACTCACAGTGGGTATCGGGATCCAACTATCTCATAGAAGGTATGCAATCTCATTGCAAATTTCAACACTTGAAATTCCCGATAATGCTTTTGCCCCTAGCGTGCTATGACCTTGACGAAAGCCAACAAACCACAGCCCGCTAGTCAAGTTCAACCCGTACATTTCTTGACTGAATTAAACCCACCCACACGACCCTTGACGAAAGCCAACAAAGCCGTACGACTACCCTAATCCAGTCGCATCATATGCAGCAGATAAACAGCACATAGCTACCGCACACTACACCTTGACGAAAGCCAACAAATGTAGCACGAATACTATATGTAATTTTTCTGAAATGACGGAGGGCTACGACAGGTTTTTTCTGAAAACCTATTGCGTAATGAACTTGATATCGTTGTATAATGAAGTTTTGAAATGGAGTGATTTTGAGGCTTTTCTAGTTTTGCTAAAGGGGTCACTCCCGGTGAAGGGATCGTCGGCCCTTTCCTCGTCGAATGAGGTGCGGGATATATCATATATATCACTGTGCAAAGCATAAACTATAGAAGCAATCAAAATCAAACCGAGTGTGTAGCATCTGCCAGTTATTGCTAAAGGAGTCACTCCCGGTGAAGGGATCTCGGTCCTTTCCTCATCGAATAAGGTGCAGGGTATATCATATATACCGCTATGCAAAGCAAGAACTGTAGCTACCTGTTTTGTTTAAAATCTGATTCTACAACATCTTAGGTTTCTTTTCTTTCATTAATCACATTAATGAAGTCCCATCATTTAAACACCTAAACATCACAGATAAATACGACGTACACTTATGCCATCCGCATTCGCCTCGATGTCCCCTCGTGCACCGTTAGGTTAGGTAACTAACGACAGAGTAGGGTAGGGCTAGTGCGGGTGCAAAACATAAGTAACGTCTATATAATATATCATATATACTATATAAAGTATCTATCAAAGAACATCACATGATCGCATCACAGATATCGCAGCAGAAGAAACATATGAAACATTGGATATACTAGGACGTCCGTGTTTTCAATACGAGCCAGTATAAAACACGGATTCCACGGTCGTGATGAATAGCCAATCCCACACCCCTAGACCCCTACGAGAGCGGCAAGCAACCCTACCAATTCTAGGGTTAGGAGACCCGGACTCGACTCCTCGAGTTGGTCTCCCACTGGACCCTAGAACCCGGTTACTTGTGCTCCCCTCCTGGGTCTATCCTAATGCGGAAAAGTAAATAATATACAAAAGGTGACAACTTCCGCTACCTGGAAGTGCCCCAAATAAAAGAATATTACATACAAGTTTTTACATGAATGAAAATGAAAAACACTCATCTCACATGAAAACCCCCGGCTATTCAAACACGACGATCCAATATAACATATCCAGCAACACATAACATCACATGTCATCAACGTAAGTAAGTATGCACACCCCAATTGTCGTTGACGTATAGCAACGAAACCGGCGATATGAACATACTACACTTACGGTCACAGAAAAGAAAGTGTAAAACTACAACAGTTGGAATCCGCAACTTCTTTAGACATCGCATGCCTAATCAAATGAAATACTTAGACATCACATGCCTAACAGATATAAATCCCGCATTTTAGTCTCATTATCGAAAACTCTTTTCAATATCATGTGGGACTAAATTTCTAGATTTATAACATTCATTCAGTTATCTCATAACAGATTGTGAATTCCAATTACTGTATCACATTCCAGATAAACAGAAAATGTTAAACTTTCCGATCGAACAGTCGAATACCCAAGTTTTCCTGATACAACTCAACACATGAAATAAGTCTAACAACATTCAGTTCGTGCCTCAGTACCAACGGTCCAGCCGTAGAAGGGTCAAGCCAACGCCTCACATGTGACACGCCGTACTGCCCCAAACCCGAAGGTTCAAAGGGCAGTTCAAGACGGTCACATAATCGAGTTAAGGTTTGTTGTCTTCTAGAGGGTCCATCGCGTTACTTGCACTACTTAGAACGTCGTTAAACTACGGAAAAATCCAACACTTGGAAATTTCCCGACAGGGGAAAAGTTGGGTATTTATATCCGGTCGAACTTTGTAACATATTCTAAAGTCATCCAGAAATACACAAAGACGAAATTTGATAATCCGGTCGAAACATCAAAACCCCAAAACACCCCAGAAAATAAAACTCTGGAATAAATATTAAAAATACCCATAAAACTCAGCTTCTGAAATAATTAATTACTGCGCAAAGTAGGAGTGCTGACGTCATCATCCTGCCGCGGAACCGCCGCCTAAGGAGGCTTTTGCCGCGGTTCCGCCGCAGGTTGCACTGTTCATGACTCAAATTTTGTGCCGTAATTCTTAGAATTTCTTGCTAGGTTTTCTGCATATTTTTAATTTGGAAAAAACCCAGTTTTTAAAAAATGTACAGAGAGCATTTTGGATTTAGGGTTTCGGGTTCGTTCGGACTTTAAACTCCGTCTGGACTTCGCCTAAGGCTCTAGCTAGGCTCTGATACCACTGTAGGGTTCCTAGGCACTCTCAAGAGGTCTCACAAGGCATCAACCATACCAATTTCAAATTTTATGTGTACCGAGAAACCCTAACACGGATCGTTAACTAGAAATCTAGGCGATATACTAAACTAGTTAACAACTTAACTAAAGGAGAGAGGCTACAACCTTTGTAGATCCGGTTCTCCACTTCCTTAGCTCCACGTAGGCGTCCTCTCGCTGTCCATCTCGAATCCTAGACTCAATCGTCGGCTTCATCGGAAAAACGAGCGGAATAGGTCGTCGGCTTCGTGCCGAAGATGATCTACGTCGAGGTTGCACAAGTTCAAGCTCCAACTTCACCAAGTTGAGAAACTTGTGAAGAAAACACCCAAAACCACTTGGCAAGAGGTAGAGGATGAAGAAATAGGAGGTGGGTTCACTTTAGAATTGGATTTCTCACTTTAGAACTCAAGATGCCATTGATGGCATCAAGCTTTTTCTCTTGAAGATGAAGAAGAAGAAGTAAATAGAATATGATAAGTATTGTGTAAAAAGAATAATAAAATCAATACTTATCATCTTCTAACCTTGGTTAAGTGTAGAGAATAAACCATGGTCAAATGAGAATGGTTAGGGTTAAGGATGATGACAAAATGGTCACTTTAGTCAAAGCTTCATGAAGCTTCATCAAGCTTCATGAAAGAAACCATTTTGTTATCATTTATTTATTTATCAAAAAGAATAGATAAATAAATAAATAAACAAATAAAAACCCTAACTATTATCATAACCATGGTTTAAGTCTTAACACAAAACCAAACTACATGCATCATCAAACATGACACATAGTAGTGCACAAAAGTATATCACATATAGAACTTGTGAACTACAAGTGAGAAAATCCTATTAAAGTGAACCAATACCAGTTAATGCAAAGTAATATATCAAATATATAATTATACATTAAATCATTAAATCAACACTTGATTCAATGATCCGGTCATGTCGCACATAACCGACTAGTATCCAATGTATCGACTTATCGAATCAATCTACGATTCGATAACTAGGTTATATCGTATATAACCAATCGAAACATTCATCGCGAGAATGAAATGCGGTATCACATACACGCATTATTCTCGGTCCCGCACATATCTCATATGCGCTCCTATTTCGTTTCGCTTGAGCCAGGAAACCTCTGTGTAGGACTCTAAAGACTCGTCAATACACCGGTAGCAGATGATGATCATATCAAGCATCCACAAGCCGCAAGCGGTCTGCTAAACGTAACGTCCATCCGGGTATTGAGCGATCAGAAGATCGACGAGCTAGCCCGCTCACACTCCTGTGAATCCAACCAGTAACACTTACCGTACAGTCCGGTCTGTTCGTCTGATATGTCGCATATCAAGTCTAGGGGTGGTATACGTCAGACCACAATAACCGATAAGTCGTGCCGATGTGAAGCTCATAACGGGTCGAGAAACTACTGGTAACACTTACCAGCAAATCTCTGATCAGCCCTGGCCAGGGACTTCCCTGTTACGGCCAATCGAGCACAGCGCAACATCAACCCCCAATACCGGAAGAGACGAAACCCCTCCTATCGCTCATTGCCTCCATGTGACTCGGGACTGTACCCAAAGACCACCGTTTTGCACGCCCTCATGGACGTGGTAAGGTGGAGATCAAAGCACAGTGGGAATCACACAAGACTCTATGACGATCTCGGGTCTACAGACTAACCTGTACAAGTGTCACTTGAGAACTGCCATCTGACGTGAGGTATAATACCATCTGGGAGTTCTCGGCGAGTCTGTCCAGTGTACCCAGTCTCCACTGAGCACCCGTATACCATCTCTGATGTCAAACACCAATGGATATGGGATCATCCATTGCCCATCTCATGGGTCGAGAAGCGTATACGCTAGTCTACACTGGTATATCGATACCCTGTCTCGATACACCCATGACTAGGGACCTTGAAGGATGTACTTATGGACTACCATGTCCCCACTAGTATGATCTGCATCACAGTCCAGGTAGTCAAGTACACATCCTAAGGGCTTTATCAACATGTAACTATAAGACAGTTTAAAGAGACAAGTATACATGTTAAGATAAAGAGTAACCAGATAGCATACTATCATATCGAGCAAGAAAGTCATCTCTATATATGTCCAAGCATCCAATATAATATACATCATCTGTACAATACTGGCCTCTAGGGCATACATACAACTAACACCGATTAATATACGGTATCTCATACACGCATTTTAACCGGGTCCATGCACATATCGCATACGCGCACCACAACGTTTTTCCTGGACCAGGTAACTCCTTTGTGGGACTCTAAGACTCGTCAATACGCCGGCAGTGGGTGTTGATCATATCAAGCACCCCCAAGCCGCAAGCGGTCAGCTAAACGTAACGGCCACCCGGGTATTGAGCGATCAGAAGAAAACAAGCGAACCTGCTACAACTCCCGTCGAGCTAACCGGCAACACTACCCGGGTAGTCCGGTCTCCTCGTCTGATATGTCGCATATCAAGTCTAGGGGTGGTAAACGTCAGACCCCAATAACCAATAAGTCGTGCCGATGTGAGGCTCATAACGGGTCGAGAAACTACTGGTAACACTTACCAGTAAATCTCTCATCAGCCCTGGCCAGGGACTTCCCTGTTACGGCCAATCGAGCACAGCGCAACATCAACCCCCAATACCGGGAGAGACGAAACCCCTCCTATCGCTCATTGCCTCCATGTGAATTAGGATTCTACCCAAAAACCACCGTTTTGCACGCCCTCATGGACGTGGTAAGGTGGAAATCAAAGCACAGTGGAAATCACACAAGACTCTTTGACGATCTCGGGTCTACAGACTAACCTGCACAAGTGTCACCTGAGAACTGCCATCTGACGTGAGGTATAATACTATCTGGGAGTTCTCGGCGAGTCCGTCCAGTGTACCCAGTCTCCACTGAGCACCCGTATACCATCTCTGATGTCATACACCAATGGATATGGGATCATCCATCTCCCATCTCATGGGTCGAGAAGCGTATACGCTAGTCTACACTGGTATATCGATGCCCCGTCTCGATATACCTACAACTAGGGACCTTGAAGGATGTACTTATAGACTACCATGTCCCCACTAGTATGATCCGCATCATAGTCCAGGTAGTCAAGTACACATCCTAAGGGCTTTACCAACATGTAACTATAAGACAGTATAAAGAGACAAGTATACATGTTAAGATAAAGAGCAACCAGATAGCATACTATCATATCGAGCAAGAAAGTCATCTCTATATATGTCCAAGCATCCAATATAATATACATCATCTGTACAATACTGGCCTCTAGGGCATACATACAATTAACAGATGGGCAGGTAGAGACCTATAAGGCAAGACTTGTGGCGAAAGGTTTTCGTCAAAGACCAGGTTTGGACTATGACGAGACATTTTCGCCTGTAGCCATGCTGAAATCCATTCGGATCCTGCTTTCTATTGCTGCTCACTATGACTATGAAATCTGGCAGATGGACGTTAAAACGGCATTTCTAAATGGGGATTTAGAAGAATGCGTTTATATGGATCAGCCGGAGGGCTTCATTGACAGTGGGAGCAGCGGGAAAGCATGTAGATTGCTTAAATCCATATATGTGTTAAAGCAGGCATCACGGAGTTGGAACATAAGTTTCGATGATGTTATCAAAGAGTTTGATTTCATCAAAAATCCAGATGAACCTTGTGTTTATAAGAAGGCTGTAGGGAGAGCTGTCACATTCCTCGTATTGTACGTGGATGACATTCTTCTGATAGGAAATGATATTCTTATGCTACAGTCGGTCAAATCTTTCTTATCACTAAGGTTCTCCATGAAGGACCTGGGTGATGCCACATACATTCTGGGTATAAGGGTCTATAGGGATAGATCCAAAAGTTTATTAGGATTGTCCCAGACCAGGTACATCAACACCATCCTAAAAAGGTTTAGTATGGAAGACTCCAAGCGGGGTGCCTTACCCGCTTGCCATGGGGTCACTCTCTCCAAGGACTCTTGCCCAAAGACCGATGAAGAGAGAGCTCACATGAGCATTATACTCTATGCTTCGGCAGTAGGATCTATAATGTATGCGATGTTATGTACACGCCCAGATGTAGCTTATGCACTTAGTGTTGTAAGCAGGTATCAATCCAACCCAGGGGAGAATCACTGGATAGCTGTGAAGAACATTCTTAAGTACTTGCGAAGGACTAAAGAATTGTTCTTGGTGTATGGTAATGTAGATCTCCAAATGGAGGCCTTTACCGATTCGAGCTTCCAGAGAGATAAGGACGACAACAAATCTATCTCAGGGTTTGTATTTACCCTCAATGGAGGGGCGGTAAGTTGGAAGAGTTCCAAACAAGATACAGTTGCAGACTCTATGATGGAGGCTGAGTACATTGCTGCAAATGATGCCGCCAAGGAAGCCGTCGGGATGAGGAATTTCGTCTCGGAGCTAGGAGTAGTTCCAACCATTATTGATCCAATACCATTGTATTGTGATAATAATGGGGCTATGGCGTTAGCCAAGGAGCCCAGGTCTCATTAGCGATCAAGACACATCCTGAGGCGCTTTCATTTGATTCGGGAGATTGTAGATCGCCGCGAGATCGAGATTAAGAGAGTAGACACAAAGAATAACGCCGCGGATCCACTCAGCAAGGCCCTCCCCCAGCCGCAGCATGAGCGACTTTTTGAGATGTTGGGTATGAGATACGCCAATAACTGGCCTTAGTGCAAGTGGCAGATTGTTGGATATATGTATGCCCTAGAGGCCATTATATGATAGTGGATGTATTTATACATGTATATATATATATATATTCAGTGTACATTCTTGCTCGACATGATAGTATGCTATCTGGTTCTTCTTTATCTGACATGTTGATTTGATCATGCTTTTATTCATTCATACATGTTGATAAAGCCCTGAAGATATAGGCTTGACTACTGTGATTGTGATGGAGATCATACTAGTGGGACATCTGTAGTTTATAAGCATATCCTGAAATGTCCCTAGTCGTAGGTGTATTGAGACGGGTCATCGATATACCAGAATAGACTAGCGTATATGATACTAGACCCATATGATGGGCGATGGATGTTCCCATAATCATCGATGTTTGACATCGAGATCGTATACGGGTGTTCAGTGGTGACTGGGTACACTGGACGGACTCGCCGAGAACTCCTATATGGAATTATATCTATCGTCGGATAGCAGTTCTCAGATGACACTGGTGCATGTTAGTCTGTAGACCCGAGATCGTCATATAGTCTTGTGTGTTCTCACACTGTACTTTGATTACCACCCTACCACGGCTCTACTGAGTCATGCAAACAGGTGGCCGTTGGGTACAGTCCCGAGACACACGAAGGCGATGAGCGATAGGAGGGGTTTGTCACTCCCGGTATTGGGAGTTGATGCTGTGATGTGCCCGACTGGCTATATCAGTAAGTCCCTGGCCAGGGCTGTTGGGATTTGCTGATAAGTATTACCAGTAGTTTCTCGATCTGTTATAGACCATTCATCGGCGCGACTTGTTGAGTTATTGGGGTCGACGTTACCATCCCTAGACTTTATATGCAGCATATCTGACGAAGAGACCAGACTGTACGGTAGTGTTGCCGGTTGGCTCGATAGGAGTTGTAGCAGGTTCGCTTGTTTTCTTCTGATCTCTCAATACCCGGGTGGCGTTACGTTTAGCTGACCGCTTGAGGCTTGGGGGTGCTTGATATAATCATCACCCTCTACCGGCGTATTGACGAGTCTTAGAGTCCCACAATGGAGTTACCTAATCCAGGCGAAAAGTTGTGGTGCGCATATGCGATATGCGCGTGGACCCGGTTAAAATGCGCATATGAGATACCGTATATTAATCGGGCGGCTTATTTTTGGTCGGGTCGTATGTGATATGACCGGGTTGCTAAATCAAGTGTTGATTTATCATTTGACCATTAGTTTCTCACAAGAAATCCTTTCTTGTCTTTTTTGGGTGTATGCATGCATGTATGCATGCATGTATGCATTCATTCTTGTTCATGCACATATGGATATGCATGCACACATACATGTATACATCATTTTATCATGGTTGTATATATAGAAGATGGTGGCAATATAAGACTCACACCTTATGATTATATATATATGGATATATATTTGTATTTGTTTTAAAACAAAAGAAAAGAAAAAGATTAATCCATGGTTATCTTCTAAACTCTTCTTTGAACTAACCATTGTTCACCCACTTTTTAACCATGAGTTAATCTTCCTTTTGTCTTTTAACTCAAGTACAATAATATCTTTATTATGTAACCATGGTTTGTGATGAAGAGTAGAAAATATATATATACTTATATTTTCTATTTTTCATATAACATTATCTTTCTCTTGAGTTTTCTAGAGCCATCATCTTCTTCCTCCTCCCTCTTGCTCTCTAGTTCTTTCAAGTAAGTAAAAGAGTAACCAAGTTAGGATTTTGAAGTGAGAAAACCGACCACAACACCATTCTACACTATTCTTGCCAATTAGTGAAGAGTGTTAGCTTCCATTTCTTCTCTTGATCTTATGAAGTTTCTAGCTTGGACAAAGACGACTCCGGGTGGATCATCGTGGACCTAGAAGGATCTCAAGTTGACCTTTTCCAACCCTCAAGTAGCCAAGGAGTCAAGCGTAGGGAGCTACAAAGGTTGTACTCTCAAAACTCTAGTTTTTCTTACTTGTGATGTTGTCAATGTTAAGAAACCCTAAAATTCTAGTGATGATTCTTTGTATGTTCATTTAGCACCTTAAAAATTTAATTTTGAGACATGTGATGCTTCCAAACCCTTCATGAGGTGCTAGGTAAACCTAACAATTTCCGGATTGAATTAAACCCACCCGCACGACCCTTGACAAAGACCAACAAGGTCGCACGACTATCCAAATCCGATCGCATCATATGGTTGCAGATAAGCACTAATCAGCTAACGCACACTGCGCCTTGACAAAGGCCAACAAACGCAGCACGAATACTAAATAGTACTTATCTGAAATGACGGAAGGCTACACATGTTTTTAAGAAACCATGAGCGTAATGAACTTGATATCGTTGTAGAATCTAGTGATTTTGAAAAGGAGTGTTTTTTATGCTTTTGCTAGCTTCGCTAAAGAGGTCACTCCCGGTGAAGGGATCTCGGCTCTTTCCTCATCAAATGAGGTGCTGGATATTCATGAATACCACTATGCAAAGCAAGAACTAGAGAAGCAGTCAATAGAAAAAACCGAGTGGATTGTAGCATTTTCTAGTTTCGCTAATGAGGTCACCCCCGGTGAAGGGATCTCGGCTCTTTCCTCATCGAATGAGTTGTGGATATTCATCAAGGAATACCAATATGCAAAGCAAAAACTAGAGCTAACCTTTTTGAAAATTTGATTCTTCAATATTTTTAGGTTTCTTTCTTTTCATTAGTCTCATTAATGAAGTCCCATCATTTAATGTTTCCTAAACATTACAGAAAAGTGAAACGAAAATAGAACATATGCTTATGGCATTCGCATTCACCACTGGGCCCCGTCATACACCGTTAGGTTACTTTACTACCGGCAGTGCAGGGGTGAACTAGCGCGGGTGCAAAACATAAGCAACGTTTATTACATATCATATATATAATAGTACATTCATCTCACGCAGTTATATGATCAACGTCACAGAATCAAGCAGCAGAAGCAATATATGAAATATTGGATATACTTGTAGGGTTCCTCGGCACACACTAGAGGTCTCACAAGGCATCAACCATGCCAAATTCAAATTTTACAAGTGCCGAGAAACCCTAATACGGATCGTTAACTAGATTTTAGGCGAAACATCCAACTAGTTAACAACTTAACTAAGTGAACGGAAATACAACCTTTGTAGATCCGGTCCTCCACCTCCATAGCTCCGTGTAGACGTCCCTCCGCTGTACAAATCGGATCTTGGACTCTAGTTTCGGCTTCATCGGAGAAATGGGCGGGCTAGGTCATCGACTACGATGCCGAAGATGATCTACGTCGAGGCATCACAAGATCAAGCTCCCACTTCACCAAGTCATGAAACTTGTGAAGAAAACACCCTATACTACTTGGCAAGAGGTAGAGGATGAAGAAATAGGAAGTGGGTTCACTTTAGAATTGGATTTCTCACTCTTTTCATCAAATCACCATTGATGGAAGCAAGGTTTTCTTCTTGAAGAAGAAGAAGACGATAATATAATAAGTATTATCTAAAATAGAAAATAAAAGGAATACTTATCATATAGCAACCATGGTCAAGTGTAGAGAATGAACTAGGGTTAAGTGGAATGGTTAGGGTTAAGCAAGAAAACAAAAAAGGTCACTTAGTCAAAGTTTCATGAAGCTTCAACTAGCAAACAAAGAAAGCCTCCATTCATTTATTTTGCAAAAATAAATAAACAAAATAAATGAATAAGTAAATCAAAACCCTAACCATTACACAACCATGGTTTAATCATACACTTAACAAAGTATGCATGTATCATCAAACATGATACAAACAAGTGCACAAAAATATATCACATATACAATGTGCACATCAAGTGAGAAAATCCTTTTAAAGTGAACCTATACTAGTTAATGCAAAGTAATATATCAAATATATAATTATACATTAAATCATTAAATCAACACTTGATTTAACGATCCGGTCATATCGCATATGACCGACTAATATCCAATGTATCGGCTTATCGAATCAATCCTCGATTCGATGACTAGGTTATATCGCATACAACCAATCGATACATTTATCGCGAGAATAGAATACGGTATCACATACACGCATTATTCTCGGTCCCGCACATATCTCATATGCGCTCCTATTTCGTTTCGCTTGAGCCAGGAAACCTCTGTGTAGGACTCTAAAGACTCGTCAATACGCCGGCAGCAGGTGATGATCATATCAAACACCCACAAGCCGCAAGCGGTCTGCTAAACGTAACGGCCACCCGGGTATTGAGCGATCAGAAGATCGACGAGCAAGCCCGCTATACTCCTGTGAATCCAACCAGTAACACTTACCGTACAGTTCGGTCTGTTTGTCTGATATGTCGCATATCTCGCCTAGGGGTGGTAAACGTCAGACCCCAATAGCTCGATAAGTCGTGTCGATATGAGGTCTATAACAGTTCGAGAAACTACTGGTAACACTTACCAGTAAATCTCAGCAACCCTGGCCAGGGATTTCTGGTTATAGCCAATCGAACACAGCGCAACATCAACTCCCTATACCGGGAAAGACGAATCCCCTCCTATCGCTCATTGCCTCCATGTGATTCGGGACTGTACCCAAAAACCACCGTTTTGCACGCCCTCTTGGACGTGGTAAGGTGGAAATCAAAGCACAGTGGGAACCACACAAGACTCTATGACGATCTCGGGTCAACAAACTACTCTGTACCAGTGTCACCAGAGAACTGCCATCTGACTTAAGGTATAATACCATCTGGGAGTTCTCGGCGAGTCCGTCCAGTGTACCCAGTCTTCACTGAGCACCCGTATATCATCTCCGATGTCTAACACCAATGGATATGGGATCATCCATCGCCCATCTGTATGGGTCGAGAAGGTATACGCTAGTCTACTCTGGTATATCGATGCCCCGTCTCGATATACCCACGACTAGGGACCTTGAAGGATATACTTATGGACTACCCTGTCCCCACTAGTATGATCCGCATCATAGTCCAGGTAGTCAAGTACACATCCTAAGGGCTTTACCAACATGTAACAGAGAGACAATCAGTGTACACGTTAAGGTAAAGAGCAACCAGATAGCATACTATAATGTCGAGCAAGAAAGTCCTCCCCTATATATGTCCAAGCATCCACTACAATATACATCCTATGTATAGTAATGGCCTCTAGGGCATACATATAACTAACAATCACCCACTTGCACTAGGGCCATCTGACGGCAGTGGTTGCAGTATCTCATACTCAACCATCCCATAAAAGTCTCTCTCTGGGAAAAGGCCTTTGTGAGTGGATCCGCCGTGCTGTCCTCTGAGTCTACTCTCCTAACCTCGATCTCCTTGGAGATCAACCATCTCCATGATCAGGTGATACTGCCTTAGAATATATCTGGATCATTGATGGGACGGACGTTCCTTGGCATATGCCACAACTCCATTGTCACACAATGGGAGGAACTAAGTTCATCTCATGAACAAATATACATCCAGACTGCCTCTTTGGTAGCATCTTAAGTAGCGATGTATCGAGCCTTTATCTTCTAGTATGCCACGGTATCTAGCTTGGAACTCTTCCAACATACCGTCCCTTTACTGAGGGTAAAGACAATGCCTGCGACTGATTTTCAGTCGTCCTTATCACCCTGGAACCCTTCCAGTGATTCTCCCCAGGATCGGTTGATACCATCTCACTACAACTAGTGAGAATCCTAACATCCAATTAGATCTATCTCATAGATCCAAAACCCAGGATTTAGGAGGTATCACTTTGATCCTATATGGAGAATCATTGTGATAAGCGGAGATTGACCGAGCGTTGCATAGGAAACTCCTTCCCTATCAAGAGCATGTCATCCACGTACTCTACGAGGATCGTCACTATACTCCCTACTACCCTTTTGTTTATACAAGGTTCATCTACCACTTTGATGATGTAAAACTCTTTGACTAACACATCAAAACAGATGTTCCAACTTCGCGATACCTGCTTTATCCTATAAAGCATCTTGTACACGTTTCCGCTGCTCCCACTGTCTACGAAGCCCTCTGGCTGTGTACTTATAGACGTTCTCTTCTAAAACATCATTTTAGAAAAGCAGTCATGACACCCAACCGCCAGATATCGTAGTCATGGTATGTAGCCGTGGCAAGTAGGATCCGGATGGACTTAAGCATAGGCACTGGAAAAGGTTTCATCATTATCCACGCCTGGTCGATGACGAAAACCTTTAACAAGTCTAGCTTTGAAAGTCTCAACTTTTCCATCTACACCAAGTAATCTTCTCAAGATATACTTGCTCCTGATGGGGATTTAACCCTTCAGATATAGCAACCAAAGTCCATACTTTGTTGGTGTATAAGGATTCCATCTAAGATCGCTAAGCATCCAGCCATTCTTATAGAGTCTTACTCCTGATGGCCAGCTCGAAACTAGTTGGGTCATCATCTCATGATGCAATCCTCGCTCCCACTGGCATAGAGAAACCGAAGTATCTCTCAGGTGGGTGAGGAACCCTACTAGATCGGCGGAGAGGCTGAGATTCGTTGGTAACTATTGAATCTTTTGGTTTTATCAAATCATCTGCTGTAGTTTGTATAGCTGGAACCTTTCCAGTTCTACATAACAGACCTTGCCTCGAGCTTGTCCGGATTTTGTTTTTAGACAAAGGCCGGACAACCCCAAATCTTAACTAACTTAAGAGATGGGCTCTTCCCTTATCATATCAAATATGAAGTGGTAGGCAACTGATTTGATTTGAACCCTATTCAATAGGTATGCAGCTTCTTAAGTGCATAACTCCCAAAAGGAAATAGGTAACTCAGTAGTACTCATCATAGAGCACACCTTATCATATAGGGTGTGATTGCTCCACCCCGATATACTATCGTGCTATGGTGTATACGGAGGAGTAATGCTGAGAGAGAATCTCATTCTCCTTTAGAATTGTTAGTTATATGTATGCCCTAGAGGCCATTACTGTACATTGGATGTATATTGTAGTGGATGCTGGGACTTATATAGGGAGGACTTTCTTGCTCGACATGATAGTATGCTATCTGGTTACCCTTTACCTTAACGTGTATGCTGATTGTCTCTCTGTTACATGTTGGTAAAGCCCTTAGGATCTGTACTTGACTACCTGGACTATGATGCGGATCATACTAGTGGGGACATGGTAGTCCATAAGTACATCCTTCAAAGTCCCTAGTCGTGGGTGTATCGAGACGGGGCATCGATATACCAGAGTAGACTAGCGTGTACCTTCTCGACCCATACAGATGGGCGATGGATGATCCCATATCCATTGGTGTTTGACATCAGAGATGATATACGGGTGCTCAGTAGAGACTGAGTACACTGGACGGACTCGCCGAGAACTCCCAGATGGTATTATACCTCACGTCAGATGGCAGTTCTCTGGTGACACTGGTACAGAGTAGTCTGTTGACCCGAGATCGTCATAGAGTCTTGTGTGGTTCCCACTGTGCTTTGATTTCCATCTTACCACGTCTAAGAGGGCGTGCAAAACGGTGGTTTTTGGGTACAGTCCCGAGTCACATGGAGGCAATGAGCGATAGGAGGGGATTCGTCTCTCCCGGTATAGGGAGTTGATGTTGCGCTGTGTTCGATTGGCTATAACAGGAAATCCCTGGCCAGGGTTGCTGAGATTTACTGGTAAGTGTTACCAGTAGTTTCTCGAATTGTTATAGACCTCATATCGACACGACTTATCGAGCTATTGGGGTCTGACGTTTACCACCCCTAGGCGAGATATGCGACATATCAGACGATCAGACCGGACTGTACGGTAGTGTTACTGGTTGGATTCACTGGAGTGTGAGCGGGCTTGCTCGTCGATCTTCAGATCGCTCAATACCCGGGTGGCCGTTACGTTTAGCAGACCGCTTGCGGCTTGTGGATGTTTGATATGATCATCATCCGCTGCCGGCGTATTGACGAGTCTTTAGAGTCCTACAGAGAGGTTTCCTGGCTCAAGCGAAACGAAATAGGAGCGCATATGAGATATGTGCGGGACCGAGAATAATACGTGTATGTGATACCGCATTCCATTCTCGCGATAAATGTATCGATTGGTTGTATGCGATATAACCTAGTTATCGAATAAAGTATTGATTTGATAAGCCGATACATTGAATACTAGTCGGTTGTGTGCGACATGACCGGATCGTTAAATCAAGTGTTGATTTAATGATTTAATGTATGATTATATATTTGATATATTACTTTGCATTAACTAGTATAGGTTCACTTTATATGGATTTTCTCACTCGATGTGCAAGTTGTATATGTGATATACTTTTGTGCATATATATTGTATCATGTTTGATGATACATGTTGACTTGTTCTTGTGTAAAGATTAAACCATGGTTATATGAATGGTTAGGGTTTTATATACTTATTCATTTATTTATATTCATTATTCATTTAAGGAAAAGAAAAGAAAAATGGTAGCATTCTTTTGTTCATTCATGAAGCTTCATGAATACTTTGACTTAGTCACCATTTTTGTCTTTATTCCTAACCTAACCATTCACTTAACTTGGGTTTAGTCTCTACACATAACCATGGTCATGTAATGATAAAGATTGGATTATTCTTTTCTTTCTAATTAATCTTATCATCATATCATCTTTTTCTTCTTCCATTTCTTCAAGTGAAGAAAGCTTGCCCCATCAATGGCAAGTGATGGAAATGAGTGAGAAATCCAAAACTAAAGTCTACCCACTTCCTATTTCTTCATCCTCTACCTCTTGCCAAGTAGTAGAGTGTGTTTCCTTCACAAGTTTTCAAGACTTGGTGAAGGTAGAGCTCGATCTAGCGATGCCTCGACGTAGATCATCTTCGGCATGGACATCGACGACCTAGCTTGCCCATTCTCCGACGAAGCCGACGCTAGAGCCCGGATTTGATTTGGACAGCGGAGAGGACCTCATCTCGGAGCCGTGGAGGTGGACAAACGGATCTACAAAGGTTGTATATCCGTATCCCTTAGTTAAGTGTTAACTAGTTTGCTTTTTCGCCTAGTTTTCTAGCAAACGATCCGTAGTCGGGTCTCTCGGCACCTAGAATTTATGAAAATGGCATGTTCGATGCCTTGTGAGACCTCATTAGGGTGCCTAGGAACCCTACAGTGGTATCAGAGCCTAGCTAGAGCCTTAGGCGAAGTCTAGACGGATTTTGAACTCCGAACGAACCCGAAATCCTAACACACCCATGCTCTCTGTCCAATTTTCAAAAACAGGGATTTTTCAGTATTAAAAATATGCAGTAAAATCAGCAGGTGAATTTAAGAGCTACTGTGAAATTCGTCCTCGTAATTCTATCAAAGCGCCGCGGATCCGCGGCACGAGCATGGCTCGTGCGGCGGATGCGCGGCAGATTTGTCGTTTTGTGCATTTTAATTTTCACAGTAATTCTCATTTTTCTGTGGTGGTTTTCCTGGGAATTTTTAATAATTTTTCAAGAGTTGAATTTTCTGCAGTTGTTTTGGGGATTCGGTGTTTCGATCGGGGTATCAAATTTTGTCTATTTGGCTTTCCGGATAAATTTTAGAATATGTTAAAAGGTTCGACCGGATATAAATACCCAATTTTTCCCCTGTCGGGAAATTTCCAAGTGTTGGATTTTTCCGTAGTTTAACGACGTTCTAAGTAGTGCAAGTAACGCGATGGTCCCTCTAGAAGACAACAAACCTTAACTCGATTATGTGACCGTCTTGAACTGCCCTTTGAACCTTCGGGTTTGGGGCAGTACGGCGTGCCACATGTGAGGCGTTGGCTTGACCCTTCTACGGCTGGACCGTCGGTACTGAGGCACGAACGGAATGTTGTTAGACTTGTTTCATGTGTTGATCTGTATCGGGAAAACTTAGGTGTTCGAATGTTCACTCGGAAAGTTTAACATTTTCTAATTATCTGGAATGGGATACAATAATTGGAATTCACAAATAGTTATGAGATAACGGAATGAATATTATAAACGTAGCAGTTTAGTCTCCCTTGATCGGTTGCCACGGAATTTTGATGTGATCAAAAGTCCATCGCAATCACGTAGCGTACGCGGATACTCGCCGAGTAAACTTAATAGACAGCCTCACTCCATAGCCCCGACCAAGTGACTGTAGGAGAACCCCGTCGCCGAAAGCATCCGTTCGGGTGCTCGCGGTAGCGGTGTTCCGCCTTGGTGCACTTCGTCGACGGTATCGGGGGTGCGGCCGCCTACTGAAGTTTGCGACGAGCATTCGATCAGGATGTCGGGAATCTTGTTGAATTGCCCGACTTGATATTGAAAAGTGTTTTCGATAATGAGACTAAAATGCGGGGTTTATAACTGTTAGGCATGCGATGTCTAAGGTATTCATTTGATCAGGCATGCGATGTCTATGCAGATTGCGGATTCCAACTGTTGTAGTTTTACACTTTCTTTTCTGTGACCGTAAGTGTAATATGTGATATCGCCGGTTTCGTTGCTATATGTCAACGACAATTGAGTTGCGCATATTTACTTACGTTGATGACATGTGATGTTATGTGTTGCTGGATATGTTATATTGGATCGTCGTGTTTGAATAGCCGGGGGGTTTTTATGTGAGATGAGTGTTTTTCATTTTCATTCATGTAAAAACTTGTATGTAATATTCTTTTATTGGGGCGCTTCCAGGTTGCGGAAGTTGTCACCGTTGTTGTATATTATTTAATTTTCTGCACTAGGATAGACCCAAGGAGGGGAGCACATGTAACCGGGTTCTGGGGTCCAGTGGGAGACCAACTCGAGGAGTCGAGTCCGGGTCTCCTAACCCTAGAATTGGTAGGGTTGCTTGCCGCTCTCGTAGGGGTCTAGGGGTGTGGGATTGGCTATTCATCACGACCGTGGAATTCGTGTTTTATACTGGCTCGTATTGAAAACACGGACGTCCTAGTATATCCAATATTTCATATGATTCTTCTGCTGTGCTTTATCTGTGATGAGATCATGTGATGTTCTGTGACAGGTATTATATATAGTATATATGATATATTATATAGACGTTGCTTATGTTTTACACCCGCGCTAGCCCTGCCTCGCTCTGGCGTTAGTTACCTAACCTAACGGTGCAGACGGGACATCGAGGCGAATGCGGATGGCATAAGCGTACGTTATATTTATCTGTGATGGTTAGGTGGACTTAAATGATGGGATATTCATTAATGAGATTAATGAAAGAAAATAAACCTAATTGATGTTGTGGAATCGAATTTCAAAATAAAACAGGTAGCTACAGTTCTTGCTCTGCATTGTGGTGTTCATTATAGAACATCCTGCACCTTATTCGATGAGGAAAGGACCGAGATCCCTTCACCGGGAGTGACTCCTTTAGCAATAACTGGCAGATGCTACACACTCGGTTTGTATTTGATCGCTTCTATAGTTTCTGTTTTGCACAGTGATATATATGATATATCCCGCACCTCATTCAACGAGGAAAGGACCGACGATCCCTTCACCGGGAGTGACCCCTTTAGCAAAACTAGAAAAGCCTCGAAAACATTCCATTTAAAAACCATTTGATTCCGCAACGAGATCAAGTTCAAAGCGTTAAAGGTTTTCACAAAAACATTCGCAACCCTCCGTCATTTTAGGAAGTAGAGTACTTAGTATTCGTGCTACGTTTGTCGACCATAGCCGAGGCGTAGTGTGCGGTAGCTAAGTGATGTCTTCCTACACAGCATATGATGCGATTAGTTAGGACAGTCATGTGGCTTTGTTGACCTTAGCCAAGGGTCATGTGGGTGGGTCTAATTAATCACGAAATGACGGGTAGAACTTGACTAGTACCTATGATTTTTTGACCTTAGCCAAGGTCATAGGTGCTAGGGGTAAAAACCATTATCGGGAGTTTCAAGTGTTGAAATTTGCAATGAGATTGCATGCCTTCTATAAGATAGTTGGATCCCGATACCCGCTGCGAGTAAGAGTTACTCCTGGGAGAGTTTTACACATTACAATTAGCCGATCAAGTAGGTGTCTAGAAAGGTGTTAACGAGGTTACGCCTCTGGGAAAACGAGGTTTACATTAATTAGGTTCGTGCGAAAGCACGGGGGACCTCCCTCAAAGTACCGACACTGGCCTGGCTGAAAGATTGGCGAACTTGTAGTGTGTAATTAATCCCGGTTAGTCTTTCCTTTTAGGGTTTGAAGGAAGATTTGATAAAAAGCAGTGGGAGCCATCCTGATTAGATAAAATAATAACCAATCTATTCTTGCAAGAGCGCACGCTGAGTGTTTTCTTCTCTCTCTCTCCAGGTAGCGACCATATCACGCCTTAATCAAGATAATAAAACGGAATATTGACCGAACCCGCTTGTTATACTGAGCTGGGGAACGTTGGTCTCGCTCCAACTTATAATTGTTATAAGACAGAGCAGGAAATTGGGGATTACCAGAATTCCCGTGCCGCCCAAACGAAGAAAGTGCATATGATGCATCATCTTCGGGTGTGTTCATTATACAGAACTGTTTCTCAGTATTCTTTACGTCCTGGGTATGTGATACCAGATCAGGATCCCAGATATGTAATCTGTTACATAGGGCTACAGAAAGGTAGAGAACTGAGAACGGGTGATAAGTTTCATGAGGCAGAAAACGGGGCAAGTGTTGCAGCCAAGTCTGTTGGTCACTGTCACCCTGTATTACCAATACATTGATTCTGAACGAATGTTATTAGATACCGAACCTGATATACAAAATCATATCAGTCTCTTTATTAGTAAAGAAAGGATATAATTTTGTATTGTTGGATAATGTTTTGAACATTTCCTATATCAAAAGTTGATCGGTTCAGGCACGTTATCTAAAAGCATTAATGTTCTAAATCAAACTACAGTTCTTAGTATATGGAACACACATAAAAGGAAGAGTTCAGAAATGAACGGATCCTTCTTAAGGTATTGTAGACTAGGTCAGATCAATGTGACCCGACTAGCTGAAGTTACATATAGATGCATATTTAAATCAGTTTGAATTTACATCTTGTGAAACTCGCCCGTCATGTCACAAAGATAAGATGACCATAACTCCGTTTACTGGAAACAGAGAAAGAGTTAGTAAACTCTTGAGATGATACATGTTGATGTAAGTAGGTCCCCTGTCTACACATGCCAAGACCGGTTCTTTGTACTTCATTACGTTCTCTGATAATCTTTCAAGATTCAGACATATGTTCCTGTTGAAACATGAGTTCGAACCTTTTGAGATAATCACAGAATATAAGTTAGAAGTAGAGAACCAGATATACGGGTATAAGTATTATGTCCTATGATGAGATCAGGGAGGAGAATACTTGTGCACGGAAATCCTGGAATATTCTAAAGGAGAATGAGATTCTCTCTCAACATTACTCCTCCGAATACACCATAGCACGATGAGATGGTATATCGGGGCGGAGCAATTACACCCTATGTGATAAGGTGTGCTCTATGATGAGTAATACTGAGCTACCTATTTCCTTTTGGGTGTTATGCACTTGAGAAGCTGCATACCTATTGAATAAGGTTCTAATCAAATCAGTTGCCTACCGCTTCATATGTGATATGGAATGGGAAGAACCCATGTCTTAAGTTAGTTAAGATTTGGAGTTGTCCGGCCTATGTCTAAAAGCATAATCCGGACAAGCTCGAGGCAAGGTCAGTTATGTACAACTGGAAAGGTTCCAGCTATACAAACTACAGCTGATGATTTGATAGAACCAAAGGATTCAGTAGATTCCAACGAACCTCGGCCTCTCCGCCGATCTAGTAGGGTTTCTCACCCACCTGAGAGATACTTCGGTTTCTCTATGACAGTGGGAGCGAGGATTACATCATGAGATGATGACCCAACTGGTTTCGAGCTGGCCATCAGGAGTAAGACTCTGTAAGAATGGCTGGATGCTTAGTGATCTGAGATGGAATCTTTATACACCAACAAAGTATGGACTTTGGTTGCTATATCTGAAGGGTTAAATCCCCATCAGGAGCAAGTATATCTTGAGAAGATTACTTGGTGTACTTGGAAAGGTTGAGACTTTCAAAGCTAGACTTGTTAAAGGATTGCATCATAGACCAGGTGTGGATAATGATGAAACCTTTTCAAGCAGCTATGCTTAAGTCCATCCAGATCCTACTTGCCACGGCTACATACCATGACTACGATATCTGGTGGTTGGGTGTCATGACAGCTTTTCTAAATGATGTTTTAGAAGAGAGCGTCTATAAGTGCACAGCCAGAGGGCTTCGTAGACAGTGGGAGCAGCGGAAACGTGTGCAAGATACTTTATAGGATAAAGCAGGCATCGCAGAGTTGGAACATCTGTTTTGATGGATAAGTCAAAGAGTTTGACATCATCAAAATGGTAGATGAACCTTGTATAAACAAAAAGGTAGTAGGGAGTATGGTGATCCTCGTAGAGTACGTGGATGACATACTCTTGATAGGGAAAGAGTTTCCTATGCTACGCTCGGTCAATCTCCGTTTATCACAATGATTCTCCATATAGGATCATAATGATACCCACTAACTCCTGGATTTTGGATCTATAAGATAGATCTAAATGGATGTTAGGATTCTCACTTGTCGAAGTGAGATGGTATCACATGATCCTGGGGAGAATCACTGGAAGGGTTCCAGGGTGATAAGGACGACTGAATGTCAGTCACAGGCATTGTCTTAATCCTCAGTAGAGGGACGGTATGTTGGAAGAGTTCCAAGCTAGGTACCGTGACATACCAGACGATAAAGGCAGGATACATCGCTACTCAAGATGCTACCATAGAGGCAGTCTGGGTGTATATTGGTTCATGAGATGAACTACGTTCCAACCATTGTGAGACAATGGAGTTGTGGCTTGTGCCAAGGAACGAAGGTCCCATCAGTGATCCAGACATATTCTAAGGCAGTATCACCTGATCATGGAGATGGTTGATCTCCAGGGTGATCGAGGTAAGGAGAGTAGATTCTGAGGACAACACAGTGGATCCACTCACAAAGGCCTGTTCCCAGAGAGAGATTTTTATGGGATGGTTGAGTATGAGATACTACAACCACTGCTACAGATGGCCCTAGTGCAAGTGGGAGATTGTTAGTTATATGTATGCCCTAGAGGCCATTACTGTACATTGGATGTATATTGTAGTGGATGCTGGGACATATATAGGGAGGACTTTCTTGCTCGACATGATAGTATGCTATCTGGTTACCCTTTACCTTAACGTGTATGCTGATTGTCTCTCTGTTACATGTTGGTAAAGCCCTTAGGATCTGTACTTGACTACCTGGACTATGATGCGGATCATACTAGTGGGGACATGGTAGTCCATAAGTACATCCTTCAAAGTCCCTAGTCGTGGGTGTATCGAGACGGGGCATCGATATACCAGAGTAGACTAGCGTGTACCTTCTCGACCCATACAGATGGGCGATGGATGATCCCATATCCATTGGTGTTTGACATCAGAGATGATATACGGGTGCTCAGTAGAGACTGAGTACACTGGACGGACTCGCCGAGAACTCCCAGATGGTATTATACCTCACGTCAGATGGCAGTTCTCTGGTGACACTGGTACAGAGTAGTCTGTTGACCCGAGATCGTCATAGAGTCTTGTGTGGTTCCCACTGTGCTTTGATTTCCATCTTACCACGTCCAAGAGGGCGTGCAAAACGGTGGTTTTTGGGTACAGTCCCGAGTCACATGGAGACAATGAGCGATAGGAGGGGATTCGTCTCTCCCGGTATAGGGAGTTGATGTTGCGCTGTGTTCGATTGGCTATAACAGGAAATCCCTGGCCACGGTTGCTGAGATTTACTGGTAAGTGTTACCAGTAGTTTCTCGAATTGTTATAGACCTCATATCGACACGACTTATCGAGCTATTGGGGTCTGACGTTTACCACCCCTAGGCGAGATATGCGACATATCAGACGATCAGACCGGACTGTACGGTAGTGTTACTGGTTGGATTCACTGGAGTGTGAGCGGGCTTGCTCGTCGATCTTCAGATCGCTCAATACCCGGGTGGCTGTTACGTTTAGCAGACCGCTTGCGGCTTGTGGATGTTTGATATGATCATCATCCGCTGCCGGCGTATTGACGAGTCTTTAGAGTCCTACACAGAGGTTTCCTGGCTCAAGCGAAACGAAATAGGAGCGCATATGAGATATGTGCGGGACCGAGAATAATACGTGTATGTGATACCGCATTCCATTCTCGCGATAAATGTATCGATTGGTTGTATGCGATATAACCTAGTTATCGAATCAAGTATTGATTTGATAAGCCGATACTTTGAATACTAGTCGGTTGTGTGCGACATGACCGGATCGTTAAATCAAGTGTTGATTTAATGATTTAATGTATGATTATATATTTGATATATTACTTTGCATTAACTAGTATAGGTTCACTTTATATGGATTTTCTCACTCGATGTGCAAGTTGTATATGTGATATACTTTTGTGCATATATATTGTATCATGTTTGATGATACATGTTGACTTGTGCTTGTGTAAAGATTAAACCATGGTTATATGAATGGTTAGGGTTTTATATACTTATTCATTTATTTATATTCATTATTGATTTAAGGAAAAGAAAAGAAAAATGGTAGCATTCTTTTGTTCATTCATGAAGCTTCATGAATACTTTGACTTAGTCACCATTTTTGTCTTTATTCCTAACCTAACCATTCACTTAACTTGGGTTTAGTCTCTACACATAACCATGGTCATGTTATGATAAAGATTGGATTATTCTTTTCTTTCTAATTAATCTTATCATCTTATCATCTTCTTCTTCTTCCATTTCTTCAAGTGAAGAAAGCTTGCCCCATCAATGGCAAGTGATGGAAATGAGTGAGAAATCCAAAACTAAAGTCTACCCACTTCCTATTTCTTCATCCTCTACCTCTTGCCAAGTAGTAGAGTGTGTTTCCTTCACAAGTTTTCAAGACTTGGTGAAGGTAGAGCTCGATCTAGCGATGCCTCGACGTAGATCATCTTCGGCATGGACATCGACGACCTAGCTTGCCCATTCTCCGACGAAGCCGACGCTAGAGCCCGGATTTGATTTGGACAGCGGAGAGGACCTCATCTCGGAGCCGTGGAGGTGGACAAATGGATCTACAAAGGTTGTATATCCGTATCCCTTAGTTAAGTGTTAACTAGTTTGCTTTTTCGCCTAGTTTTCTAGCAAACGATCCGTAGTCGGGTCTCTCGGCACCTAGAATTTATGAAAATGGCATGTTCGATGCCTTGTAAGACCTCATTAGGGTGCCTAGGAACCCTACAAGAATAGTCCAGGAATTCTATGCATAAGTATTCTTCTCCCTGATCTCATCATAGGATATAATACTTATACCCTTATTTTGGTTCTCTACTTCTAACTTATATTCTGTGAATATCTTAAAAGTTTCGGACTTGTGTTTCAACGGAAACATATGTCTGAATCTAAAGAGATCATCAGAGAATGTAATGAAGTACAAAGAACCGGTCTTGGCATGTGTAGACTGGGGACCTTACATACATCAACATGTATCAATCCTAAGAGTTTACTAACTCTTTCTCTGTTTCCAGTAAACGGAGCTGTGGTCATCTTATCTTTGTGACATGACCGGCAAGTTTTCATAAGATGTAAATTCAAACAGATTTAAATATGCATCTTTGTGCAACTTTGCTAGTCTGGTCGCATTGATATGACCTAGTCTACAATACCTCAAGAAGGATCTGTTCATTTCTGAACTCTTCCTCTTGTGTGTGTTCCGTATACTAAGAACTGTAGTTTGATTTAGAACATCAATGCTTTTAGATAACGTGCCTGAACTGATCAACTTTTGATATAGGAAATATTCAAAACATTATCCAACAATACAAAATTTTACCGTTTCTTTACTAATAAAGAGACAGATATGATTTTGTATATCAGGTTCGGTATCTAATAACATTCGTTCAGAATCAATGTATTGGTAACACAGGGTGACAGTGACCAACAGACTTGGCTGCAACACTTGCCTCGTTCTCTGTCTCATGAAACTTATCACCCGTTCTCAGTTCTTTACCTATCTGTAGCCCATGTAACATATTACATATGCGGGATCCTGATCCGGTATCTCATATCCAGGATGTAAAGAATACTGAAAAGCAGTTCTGTATAATTAACACACCCGAAGATGATGCATCAGTATGCACTTTCTTCGTTTGGGCGGCACGGGAAATCTGGTATTCCCCTATTTCCTGCTCTGTCTTATAACAATTATAAGTTGGAGCGGGACCAACGTTCCCCAGCTCAGTATAACAAGCGGGTTGGGTCAATACATCCGTATTATTATCTTGATTAAGGCGTGATATGGTCGCTACCTGGAGAGAGAGAGAAGAAAACACTCAGCGTGCGCTCTTGCAAGAATAGATTGGTTATTATTTTATCTAATCAGGATGGCTCCCACTGTTTTTATCAAATCTTCCTTCAAACCCTAAAAGGAAAGACTAGCCGGGATTAATTACACACTACAAGTTCGCCAATCTTTCAGCCAGGCTAGTGTCGGTATTTTGAGGGAGGTCCCCCGTGCTTTCGCACGAACCTAATTAATGTAAACCTCATTTTCCCAGAGGCGTAACCCTGTTGACACCTTTCTAGACACCTACTTGATCGGCTAATTTTAATGTGTAAAACTCCCCCAGGAGTAACAATTACTCGCAGCGGGTATCGGGATCCAACTATCTCATAGAAGGTATGCAATCTCATTGCAAATTTCAACACTTGAAATTCCCGATAATATTTTGCCCCTAGCGTCCTATGACCTTGACGGAGGTCAACAAACTATAGGCTACTAGTCAAGTTCAACCCATCATTTCTTGATCGAATTAAACCCACCTGCACGACCCTTGACGGAGGTCAACAAGGCCGCACGACTACCCTAATCCAATCTGCATCATATGCATAAGCAGATAAATACTAGTTAGCTACCGCACACTACGCCTTGACGGAGGTCAACAAACGTAGCACGAATACTAAGTAGGACTTATCTGAAATGACGGAGGGCTACGACAGGTTTTTCTGAAAACCTATTGCGTAATGAACTTGATATCGTTGTAGGATCGAATGAATTTTGAAATGGAGTGTTTTTTATGCTTTTCTAGTTTTGCTAAAGGGGTTACTCCCGGTGAAGGGATCGTCGGCCCTTTCCTCGTCGAATGAGGTGCGGGATATATCATATATATCACTGTGCAAAGCAAAAACTCTTAAAAGCAATCAAAAGACAAACCGAGTGTGTAGCATCTGCCAGTTATTGCTAAAAGAGTCACTCCCGGTGAAGGGATCTCGGTCCTTTCCTTATCGAATAAGGTGCAGGATATATCATATATACCGCTGTGCAAAGCAAGAACTGTAGCTACCCTTTTTATTTTGAAATTCGATTCTACAACATCTTTAGGTTTCTTTTATTTCATTAATCTCATTAATGAAGTCCCATCATTTAAGTACCTAAACATCACAGATAAATACGACGTACACTTATGCCATCCGCATTGGCCTCGATGTCCTCTCGTGCACCGTTAGGTTAGGTAACTAACGGCAGAGCGGGGCAGGGCTAGCGCGGGTGTAAAACATAAGTAACGTCTATATAATATATCATATATATACTATATAAAGTATCCATCACAGAACATATCATATGATCACATCACAGATATCGCAGCAGAAGAATCATATGAAATATTGGATATACTAGGACGTCCGTGTTTTCAATACGAGCCAGTATAAAACACGGATTCCACAGTCGCGATGAATAGCCAAACCCACACCCCTAGACCCCTACGAGAGCGGCAAGCAACCCTACCAATTCTAGAGTTAGGAGACCCGGACTCGACTCCTCGAGTTGGTCTCCCACTGGATTCCAGAACCCGGTTACTTATGCTCCCCTCCTTGGGTCTATCCTAGTGCGGAAAAGTAAATAATATACAAACGGCGACATCTTCCGCAACCTGGAAGTCCCCCAATAAAAGAATATTACATACAAGTTTTTACATGAATGAAAATGAAAAACACTCATCTCACATAAAAACCCCCGGCTATTCAAACATGACGATCCAATATAACATATCCAGCAACACATAACATCACATGTCATCAACGTAAGTAAATATGTCCATCCCAATTGTCGTTGACATATAGCAACGAAACCGGCGATATCACATATTACACTTACGGTCACAGAAAAGAAAGTGTAAAACTACAACAGTTGGAATCCGCAACCTACATAGACATCGCATGCCTAATCAAATGAATTCCTTAGACATCGCATGCCTAACCATTATAAACCCCGCATTTTAGTCTCATTATCGAAAACTCTTTTCAATATCAAGTCAGGCAATTCAACAAGATTCCCGACATTCTGATCGAATGCTCATCGCAAACTTTAGTAGGCGGCTGCACCCCTGATACCGTCGACGAAGTGCACCAAGGCGGAACACCGCTACTGCGAGCACCCTTACGGATGCTTTCGGCGACGGGGTTCTCCTACAGTCACTTGGTCGGGGCTATGGGGTGTAGCTGTCTATTAAGTTTACCCGGCGAGTATCCGCGTACGCTACGTGATTGCGACGGACTTTTGATCACATCAAAATTCCGTGGCAATCGATCAAGTGAGTCTAAACTGCTATGTTTATAACATTCATTCAGTTATCTCATAACTTCTTGTGAATTCCAATTATTGTATCTCATTCCGAATAAATAGAAAATGTTAAACTTTTCGATCGAACATTCGAACACCCAAGTTTTCCCGAAACCGTTCAACACATGAAATAAGTTCAAAGACATTCACTTCATGCCTCAGTACCAACGGTCCAGCCGTAGAAGGGTCAAGCCAGCGCCTCACATGTGGCACGCCGTACTGCCCCAAACCCTAAGGTTCAAAGGGCAGTTCAAGACGGTCACATAATCAAGTTAAGGTTTGTTGTCTTCTAAAGGGACCATCGCGTTACTTGCACTACTTAGAACGTCCTTAAACCACAGAAACATCCAACACTTAGAAATTTTCCGGCAGGGGAAAAAGTGGGTATTTATATCCGGTCGAACTTTTTAACATATTCTAAAATATCCGGAAAGCCACATAGACAAAATCTGATAATCCGATCGAATCATCTAAGCTCCAAAACACCCCAGAAAACTCAACTCTTAAGTTCAAATTAAAAATTCCCAGAAAACTCAGCACCTGAAAACATGAATTACTGTGCAAAATTTATAAAATAATGTGAAAAATGGCCGCGGAACCGCCGCACAAGCCATGCTTGTGCCGCGGTTCCGCCGCGCTTTAGATGGATCTTTGGGTAATTTTTGCACCGTAATTCTTAGAATTCCCTGCTGAATTTTTTAAGCATTTTTAATCTGGAAAAAACCCAGTTTTTCAAAAAAGTCCAGAGAGCATTTTGGAATTAGGGTTTCGGTTCGATCGGACTTCAAACTCTGTCTAGGCATCGCCTAAGGCTCTAGCTAGACTCTGATACCACTGTAGGGTTCCTCGGCACACACTAGAGGTCTCACAAGGCATCAACCATGCCAAATTCAAATTTTACAAGTACCGAGAAACCCTAATACGGATCGTTAACTAGATTTTAGGCGAAACATGCAACTAGTTAACAACTTAACTAAGTGAACGGAAATACAACCTTTGTAGATCCGGTCCTCCACCTCCATAGCTCCGTGTAGACGTCCCTCCGCTGTACAAATCGGATCTTGGACTCTAGTTTCGGCTTCATCGGAGAAATGGGCGGGCTAGGTCATCGACTACGATGCCGAAGATGATCTACGTCGAGGCATCACAAGATCAAGCTCCCACTTCACCAAGTCATGAAACTTGTGAAGAAAACACCCTATACTACTTGGCAAGAGGTAGAGGATGAAGAAATAGGAAGTGGGTTCACTTTAGAATTGGATTTCTCACTCTTTTCATCAAATCACCATTGATGGAAGCAAGGTTTTCTTCTTGAAGAAGAAGAAGACGATAATATAATAAGTATTATCTAAAATAGAAAATAAAAGGAATACTTATCATATAGCAACCATGGTCAAGTGTAGAGAATGAACTAGGGTTAAGTGGAATGGTTAGGGTTAAGCAAGAAAACAAAAAAGGTCACTTAGTCAAAGTTTCATGAAGCTTCAACTAGCAAACAAAGAAAGCCTCCATTCATTTATTTTGCAAAAATAAATAAACAAAATAAATGAATAAGTAAATCAAAACCCTAACCATTACACAACCATGGTTTAATCATACACTTAACAAAGTATGCATGTATCATCAAACATGATACAAACAAGTGCACAAAAATATATCACATATACAATGTGCACATCAAGTGAGAAAATCCTTTTAAAGTGAACCTATACTAGTTAATGCAAAGTAATATATCAAATATATAATTATACATTAAATCATTAAATCAACACTTGATTTAACGATCCGGTCATATCGCATATGACCGACTAATATCCAATGTATCGGCTTATCGAATCAATCCTCGATTCGATGACTAGGTTATATCGCATACAACCAATCGATACATTTATCGCGAGAATAGAATACGGTATCACATACACGCATTATTCTCGGTCCCGCACATATCTCATATGCGCTCCTATTTCGTTTCGCTTGAGCCAGGAAACCTCTGTGTAGGACTTTAAAGACTCGTCAATACGCCGGCAGCAGGTGATGATCATATCAAACACCCACAAGCCGCAAGCGGTCTGCTAAACGTAACGGCCACCCGGGTATTGAGCGATCAGAAGATCGACGAGCAAGCCCGCTATACTCCTGTGAATCCAACCAGTAACACTTACCGTACAGTTCGGTCTGTTTGTCTGATATGTCGCATATCTCGCCTAGGGGTGGTAAACGTCAGACCCCAATAGCTCGATAAGTCGTGTCGATATGAGGTCTATAACAGTTCGAGAAACTACTGGTAACACTTACCAGTAAATCTCAGCAACCCTGGCCAGGGATTTCTGGTTATAGCCAATCGAACACAGCGCAACATCAACTCCCTATACCGGGAGAGACGAATCCCCTCCTATCGCTCATTGCCTCCATGTGATTCGGGACTGTACCCAAAAACCACCGTTTTGCACGCCCTCTTGGACGTGGTAAGGTGGAAATCAAAGTACAGTGGGAACCACACAAGACTCTATGACGATCTCGGGTCAACAGACTACTCTGTACCAGTGTCACCAGAGAACTGCCATCTGACGTAAGGTATAATACCATCTGGGAGTTCTCGGCGAGTCCGTCCAGTGTACCCAGTCTTCACTGAGCACCCGTATATCATCTACGATGTCAAACACCAATGGATATGGGATCATCCATCGCCCATCTATATGGGTCGAGAAGGTATACGCTAGTCTACTCTGGTATATCGATGCCCCGTCTCGATATACCCACGACTAGGGACCTTGAAGGATGTACTTATGGACTACCCTGTCCCCACTAGTATGATCCGCATCATAGTCTAGGTAGTCAAGTACACATCCTAAGGGCTTTACCAACATGTAACAGAGAGACAATCAGTGTACACGTTAAGGTAAAGAGAAACCAGATAGCATACTATCATGTCGAGCAAGAAAGTCCTCCCTATATATGTCCAAGCATCCACTACAATATACATCCTATGTATAGTAATGGCCTCTAGGGTATACATATAACTAACAATACTAGGATGTCCGTGTTTTAAATTTAGCCAGTAATGTAAAACACCGATTCCACGGTCGTGATGAATAGCCAAACCCACATCCCTAGACTCCTATGAGAGAGGCAAGTAACCCTGCCAATTCTAGAGTTAGGAGACCCGGTCTCAACTCTTTGAGATGGTCTCCCACTGGACTCTAGAACCCGGTTACTTGTGCTCCCCGCCTTGGGTCTATCCTAATTCTGAAAAGTAAATAATATACAACAATGGTGATATCATCCTCAACCCGGAAGTGCCCCAATAAAAGAATATTACATACAGATTTTACAAGAATGAAAATAAAAAACCTCATCTCACATAAAAAATAACCCGCCTATTCTTTCACGACGATCCCATAAATCATATCAACAACACATGATATCACATATCATCAATGTAAGCAAATATGCGTATCCCTAAAACTTGTTGACATATAGCAACGAGATTGGGATACTGCACATATTACACATACGGTCGCAGAAAAGAAAAAAGAAAACTACAATAATTAGAATCCGCAATATCCTTAGACATCATAAACCCGGAATATCTCATATTCCGGATTTCATGCCTAACTTATAAAACTTGCATTTTAGTCTCAAATTGAAAACACTTTTCTATTGGTTGTCGGATAATTCAACAAGATTCCCGACTTAATGATCGCGTACAATACGCAATTGCGACAGAGTTTTGATCCGAATCAATAATTCATGGCAATCGATCAATTGAGACTAAACGGCTAGGTTTACAATATACTAACTAGTTTTCATAAAACTAATTAATCCGGATTCTAATAATTGTATCACACAACACCAAGCTTGTAAAGTAACCGCGACATTAGAATTCCGCACACAATTAGCAAACTTAACCAAATTTTCTAAGACTTGAAAAAATCCAGTGAGCTAAAGTTCCAAAACCGATCGTTTTAAGCCAATCCGAGAGTCGAAACAAACTCGAAACCCGCCCGAATCTTCACGGAGGCAAAGATCCCAAAATTAGCTGTCGAATGGGGGGCCTAAAGGGGGTACCCCACCACCGAGACCACCACGAGGTGGACAGGGGGTGAGGCAGACCAGAAATTGCCTAAGGTGGGGCAGTTTCGGGTCCCCACCACCAAGAACGCCTTGTGGTGGTCTTGGGGAGTGGGCCCAACCGTTCGGTCCCCCAAGGGTGTCCCCAGGGTGCGTACTCTCCGCCCCGCAGCTTCTCGGTTCAAACCGTGAGCCCGCGGGGTGTGCAACCAACTTAAAACATCATTTTTGGATACTGTTTTTAACGGGAGTTTTTGCGCGACAAAAAACGGCCGATTTCTAACGTCGCTACAAGATACCCTAATGTTCTACCTTGGCTCTGATACCATGAAAGTCGACCCTAGCACCACCATGCAGTTTTAGTAGCATCAAGCATGCCAAATTATAATTTTTATTACGTGCTAAGTTAGACTATACAAGATCTTTGCTAGAATATTAGGATTATGGTTTGATGATGTGAACAACTAGAGAATGTGAAAGAAGGCTATACCCTTTAGGATCAAATCCTTCACTCCACATGCTCCGTGTAGTAGTCCCGCGGCTCCATTAGGCTTCACTTGAGGCTTTGGACGAGCTTCCTCCGATGACCTTCGTGTTAGTTATATGTATGCCCTAGAGGCCATTACTATACATGAGATGTATATTGTAGTGGATACTTGGACATATATAAGGATGACTTTCTTGTTCGACATGATAGTATGCTATCTGGTTACTCTTTACCTTAACGTGTACACTGATTGTCTCTCTGTTACATGTTGGTAAAGCCCTTAGGATATGTACTCGACAACTAGGACTATGATGAGATCATACTAGTGGGGCCACGGTAGTCGACGAGTACATCCTATAATTGTTCCTAGTCGAGGGTGTATCGAGACAGGGCATCGATACACCAGAGTAGACTAGCGTATACGCATCTTGACCCATATGATGGGCGATGAATGATCCCATATCCATCGGTGTTTGACATCAAGGATGGTGTACGGGTGCTCAGTGGAGACTGGGTACACTGGACGGACTCGCCGAGAACTCCCAGATGGTATTATACCTTACGTCAGATGGCAGTTCTCTGGTGACACTGGTACAGGTTAGTCTGTAGACCCGAGATCGTCATAGAGTCTTGTGTGATTCCCACTGTGCTTTGATTTCCACCTTACCACGTCCAAGAGGGCGTGCAAAACGGTGGTTTTTGGGTACAGTCCTGAATCACATGGTGGTAATGAGCGATATGAGGGATTCGTCTCTCCCGGTATAGGGAGTTGATGTTGCGCAGTGTTCGATTGGCTATAACTGGAAATCCCTGGCCTGGGTTGCTGATATTTACTGGTAAGTGTTACCAGTAGTTTGTTGAACTGTTATAGACCTCATATCAACACGACTTATCGAGCTACTGTGGTCTGACGTTTACCACCCATAGGCGAGATATGCGACATATCAGACGACGATACCGGACTGTACGGTAGTGTTACTGGTTGGATTCACAGGAGTGTGAGCAGGCTTGCTCGTTGATCTTCTGATCGCTCAATACCCGGGTGGCCGTTACGTTTAGCAGACAGCTTGCGGCTTGTGGGTCTTTGATATGATCATCACCTACTGCCGGCATATTGACGAGTCTTTAGAGTCCTACACAGGGGTTTCCTGGCTCAAACAAAACGAAATAGGAGCGCATATGAGATATGTGCGGGGCCGAGAATAATACCAGTATGTGATACTGTATTCTATTCTCGCGATTTGTATCACTGGACGGTTATATGAGATATAGCCGGGTTACCGAATCAAGTGTTGATTCGATACATTGATACACTAGATATTAGTCGGTTAATATGACCAGATCATTAAATCAAGTGTTGATTTAATGATTTAATGTATAATTATATATTTGATATATTACTTTACATTAACTAGTATTGGTTCACTTAAGTTTGATTTTATCACTTGATTGTACATATTGTTTATATATGATATATGCAAGTGTACATGTTTGTATCATGCTTGATGATACATACAAGTTGTGTGTATGAGACTTATACCAAGATTAGGTTTAAGATTAGGGTTATTGTTTTATCTTAAGATTTAACAAAAGGATTAAACTTGGTCAAAGTTATCAAGCTTGAAGAAGCTTGGAGAAACTTTGACAAAGTCCACTCTTTTGTCATTTCTTTTGATAATTCTTTAACCTAACCCTTAACCTAATACCTTGGTCAATTCTCTACATGAGTTAAGCATGAGGGCTTAACTCAACCATGGTGCCATTATTAAAAGGATAAGTTTCATTTGATTTATGATTATTCATTCTTCTTTCTTCTTCTTCTTCTTCATCAAGCTTCATCAAAAAGCTTGGTAGCTCCAATGGTGCCATGAGAAAAAGAGTGAGAAAAACAATTCTAAAGTGAGACCACTTCCTATTTCTTTATCCTCTACTACTTGCCATGTAGTATAGGGTGTTCTCTTCACAAAGTTTTTGACCAAGTGAAGGAATACCTTGAGTTTGAGTCTCCCCGATGTAGATCATCTTCGGCCTCGAAGTCAACGACCTAGCCCGCTCATTTCTCCGATGAAACAATCGCTAGGGTCCGGGATCCCGATGATCGCAGCGAAGGGACGTCAACAAGGAGCTTTAGAAGTGGAGGACCGGATCTACAAAGGTTGTAATCCCTTTCACTCAGTAGTAAAGTAGTTTACCAGCTTTTAGTTTCGCCTAATCTCTAGTTAACGATCTTGCATAGAGTTGTTAGGCACATAAAAATTTGATTTTGGGCATGGTTGATACCTTATAGAACCTCATGAGTGTGCCTAGTAACCCTACAGTGGTATCAGAGCCTAGCTAGAGCATTAGGTGATGTGTTAATGAAGTTAAAACCCCGATCGAACCCAGAAACGACAAAGTAAACCCCTCTCTGGAAATTTTTTCAAAACTGGGATTTTTCTGAATTAAAAATTCCTAAAAGAATCAGCAGGGAAATCTAAGATTTTTTGTGAAATTCGAGATCATGTTTCGTACAAAGTACCGCGGATCCGCGGCCGTACCGCGCCTGTGCCGCGGTTCCGCGGCAGTACAGAGGCTATATTCCCTCTTTTTTTGCACAGTAATTTCTATTTCCCTGATTTATTTTTTTCTGGGTAATTTTTATCTGACTCAAGTGTTGAGTGTTCTGGGTTTTATTTTGAAATCGTCGTTTCGATCGGAATATTTAATTCCGTTGTGTTTTCCGGATATTTAGAAAGTATTAAAAAGTTCGAACGGATATCAATAACTCACTTTTTCCCGACCCGGAAAATTTCCAAGTGTTGGATTTTTCCGTTTGTTTAAGAATGTCTAGATCGTGCAAGTTACACGATGGACCCTCTAGAAGACAACAAACCTTAACTTGATTATATGACCGTCTTGAACTGCCTTTTGAACCTTAGGGTTTGGGGCAGTACGGCGTGCCACATGTGAGGCATTGGCTTGACCCTTCTACGGCTAGACCATTAGTACTGTGGCATGTGATGGATGTTTTTAAACTCCCCTCAAGTGTTGAGAACTATTTGGAAAAACTTGGGTGTTTGATTTTTCGATCGGAAAGTTTAACATTGTCTATTTATCTTGAATGTGATACAATATTTGGAATCCACAAGTAGTTATGAGATAACTAATTTGAATGTTATAAACATAGCAGTTTAGTCTGAATTGATCGGTTGCCACGGGATTTTGATGTGATCAAAAGTCCGTTGCAATCACGTAGCGTACGCGGATACTCGCCGGGTAAACTTAATAGATAGCCATGCCCCAAAGCCCCGACCAAGTGACTGTAGGAGAACCCCGTCGCCAAAAGCATCCGTTCGGGTGCTCGCGGCAGCGGTGTTCCGCCTTAGTGCACTTCGTCGACGGCATCCGGGGGTGCGGCCGTCTACTAAAGTTTGCGACGAGCATCCGATCTGAATATCGGGAATCTTGTTGAATTACCCGACTAGATATTGAAAAGTGTTTTCGATATAGAGACTAAAATGCGGGGTTTATAATTGTTAGGCATGAAATGCGAAATATGTGATATTTCGGATTTACGATGTCTAAAGAGATTGTGGATTCCAACTGTTGTAGTTTTACACTTTCTTTTCTGCGATCGTAAGTGTAATATGTGATATCGCCGGTTTCGTTGCTATATGTCAACGACAATTAGGATGCGCATATTTACTTACGTTGATAACATGTGATGTTATGTGTTGCTGGATATGTTATATTAGATCGTCGCGTTTTGAATAGCCGGGGGTTTTATGTGAGATGAGAGTTTTTTCTTTTTCAATCATGTAAAATTCATTTGTATGTAATATTCTTTTATTGGGGCACTTCCGGGATGAGGTTGATGTCACCACTTGTATATTATTTACTTTTCCGCATTAGGTAGACCCAAGGCGGGGAGAACGAGTAACCGGGTTCTAGGGTCCAGTGGGAGACCATCTCGAGGAGTCGAGACCGGGCCTCCTAACCCTAGAATTGGCAGTGTTACTTGCCGCTCTCGTAGGGGTCTAGGGTTGTGGGTTTGGCTATTCATCGCGACCGTGGAATCTGTGTTTTATACTGGCTCGTATTGAAAACACGGACGTCCTAGTATGTCCAATATTTCATATATGTTTCTTCTGCTGCAATATCTGTGATGTGATCATTTGATATGTTGTGATAGATACTGTATATAATATATATGAAATATTATATAGACGTTACTTATGTTTTACACCAGCGCTAGCCCTGCCACGCTCTGCCGTTAGTTACATAACCTAACGGTGCACGAGGGGACATCGAGGCGAATGCGGATGGCATAAGTGTACGTCGTATTTATCTGTGATGTTTAGGTGACTTAAATGATGGGACTTCATTAATATGATTAATGAAAGAAAAGAAACCTAAAATATGTTGTGGAATCGAATTTTCAAAAACAGGTAGCTACGGTTCTTGCTTTGCATCGCGGTGTTCCTTGTAGAACATCCTGCACCTTATTCGATAAGGAAAGGGCCGAGATCCCTTCACCGGGAGTGACCCCTTTAGCAATGACTGGCAGATGCTACACCCCTCGGTTTTTCTTTTGATGGCTTTTGGAGTTTTCTCTTTGCATAGTGATATATATGATATATCCTGCACCTTATTCGATGAGGAAAGGGCCGACGATCCCTTCACGGGGAGTGACCCCTTTAGCAGAACTAGAAAAGCCTCAAAAACACTCCATTTTAAAAATCATTTGATTCTACAACGATATCAAGTTCATTACGCAATAGGTTTTCAGAAAAACCTGTCGTAGCCCTCCGTCATTTCAGATAAGTTATATATAGTATTCGTGCTACATTTGTTGGCTTTCGTCAAGGTGTAGTGTGCGGTAGCTATATGCTGCTTATCTGCAGCATACGATGCGATTGGATTAGGGTAGTCGTACGGCTTTGTTGGCTTTCGTCAAGGGTCGTGCGGGTAGGTTTAATTCAGTCAAGAAATGTACGGGTTGAACTTGACTAGAGGGCTATGGTTTGTTGGCTTTCGTCAAGGTCATAGCACGTTAGGGGCAAAATATTATCGAGAATTTCAAGTGTTGAAATTTGCAATGAGATTGCATGCCTTCTATGAGATAGTTGGATCCCGATACCCGCTGCGAGTAAGAGTTACTCCTGGGAGAGTTTTACACATTACAATTAGCCGATCAAGTAGGTGTCTAGAAAGGTGTTAACAGGGTTACGCCTCTGGGAAAACGAGGTTTACTTTAATTAGGTCCGTGCGAAAGCACGAGGAACCTCCCTCAAAGTACCGACACTGGCCTGGCTGAAAGATCGGCAAACTTGTAGCGTGTAATTAATCCCGGCTAGTCTTTCTTTTTAGGGTTTGAAGGAAGATTTGATTAAAACAGTGGGAGACATCCTGATTAGATAAAATAATAACCAATCTGATCTTGCAAGAGCATACGCTGAGTGTTTTCTTCTCTCTCTCTCCAGGTAGCGACCATATCACGCCTTAATCAAGATAATAATACGGATATATTGACCGAACCCGCTTGTTATATTGAGCTGGGGAACGTTGGTCCCGCTCCAACTTATAATTGTTATAAGACAGAGCAGGAAATTGGGGAATACCAGATTTCCCGTGCCGCCCAAACGAAGAAAGTGCATGCTGATGCATCTTCTTCGGTGAGTTCATTACAGAGAACTGTTTCTCAGTATCCTTTACGTCCTGCGTATGTGATACCGGATCAGGATCCCGCATATGTAATATGTTACATGGGCTACAGATGAGTAGAGAACTGAGAACGGGTGATAAGTTTCATGAGATAGAAAACGGTGCAAGTGTTGCAGCCAAGTCTGTTGGTCACTATCACCCTGTATTACCAGAATACATTGATTCTGAACAAATGTTATTAGATACCGAACCTGATATACAAAATCATATCAGTCTCTTTATTAGTAAAGAAAGGATATAATTTTGTATTGTTGGATAATGTTTTGAACGTTTCCTATATCAAGAGTTGATCGGTTCAGGAACGTTATCTAAAAGCATTGATGTTCTAAATCAAACTACAGTTCTTAGTATACAGAACACACACGAGAGGAAGAGTTCAGAAATGAACGAATCCTTCTTGAGGCATTGTAGACTAGGTCATATCAATGCGACCCGACTAGCTAAGTTACATTTAAATTCATATTTAAATCTGTTTGAATTTACATCTTGTGAAACTTGCCGGTCATGTCACAAAAATAAAATGACCATATCTCTGTTTATTGGAAACAGAGAAAGAGTTAGTGAACTTTTGGGATTGATACATGCTGATGTATGAAAGTCTCCTGTCTATACATGCCAAGACCGGTTCTTTGTACTTCATTACATTCTCTGATGATCTCTCAAGATTCAGACATATGTTCCTGTTGAAACACAAGTCCGAACCTTTTGAGATATTCACAGAATATAAGTTAGAAGTAGAGAACCAAAATACGGGTATAAGTATTATGCCCTTTGATGTGATCAAGGAGGAGAATACATGAGCATGGAATTCCTGGACTATTCTAAAGGAGAATGAGATTCTCTCTCAGCATTACTCCTCCGTATACACCACAGCACGTCGGTGTATCGGGGCGGAGCAATAGCACCCTATGTGATATGGTGTGCTCTATTATGAGTACTACTGAGTTTCCTATTTCCTTTTGGGTGTTATGCGCTTGAGAAGCTGCATACCTATTGAATAGGGTTCAAATCAAATCAGTTGCCTACCACTTCATATGTGATATGGAAAGGGAAGAGCCCATATCTTAAGTTTGTTAAGATTTGGGGTTGTTTGGACTATGTCTAAAAGAAAAATCCGGACAAGCTCGAGGTAAGGTCTGTTATGTAGAACTGGAAAGAGTTCCAGCTATACAAATTACAGCTGATGATTTGGTAGAACCAAAGGATTCAATAGTTTCCGACGAACCTCAGCCTCTCCGCCGATCTAGTAAGGTTCCTCACCCACCTGAGAGATACTTCGGTTTCTCTATGACAGTGGGAGCGAGGATTGCATCATGAGATGATGACCCAACTAGTTTTGAGCTGGCTATCAGGAGTGGGACTCTGTAAGAATGGCTGGATGCTTATCGATCTGAGATGGAATCCTTATACACCAACAAAATATGGACTTTGGTTGCTTTATTGAAGGGTTAAATCCCCATCAGGAGCAAGTATATCTTGAGAAGATTACTTGGTGTACATGGAAAAGTTGAGACTTTCAAAGCTATGCTTAAGTCCATCCAGATCCTACTCTCCATCGCTACATACCATGACTACGATATCTGGTGGTTGGGTGTCATGACTGCTTTTCTAAATGTTGATTTGGAAGAGAGCGCCTATAAGTACACAGCCAGAGGGCTTCGTAGACAGTGGGAGCAGCGGAAACGTGTGCAAGATGTTTTATGCGATAAAGTAGGCATCGCGGAGTTGGAACATCTTTTTTGATGTGGTAGTCAAAGAGTTTGACTTCATCAAAATGGTAGATGAACCTTGTATATACAAAAAGGTAGTAGACAGTAAGGTGGACATCCTCGTATTGTACGTGGACAACATAATCTTGATAGGAAAAGAGTTTCCTATGCTACGCTCGATCAATCTCCGCTTATCACAAGGATTCTCCATATAGGATCTGTATGATACCTCCTAAATCCTAGATTTTATATCTATGAGATAGATCTAAATGGATGTTAGGATTCTCACTAGTTGTAGTGAGATGGTGTCAATCGATCCTGGGGAGAATCACTGGAAAGGTTCCAGGGTGATAAGGACGACTGAATGTCAGTCGCAGGCATTGTCTTTACCCTCAGTGAAGGGACGGTATGTTGGAAGAGTTCTAAGCTAGATACCGTGACATTCTAGACGATTAAAGGAAAGATACATCGTTACCAAAGATGCTACCAAATAGGCAGTCTGGATATATATAAGTTCATGAGATGAACTTCGTTCCTACCATTGTGTGACAATGGAGTTGTCGTTTTAGCCAAGGAACTACCGTCCCATCAGAAATCCAGATATAATTCTTAGGCAGTATCACCTGATCATGGAGATGTTGATCTCCAGGGAGATCGAGGTTAGGAGAGTAGACTCAGAGGACAACACGGCGGATCCACTGACAAAGGCTTTTTCCCAGAGAGAGACTATTATGGGATGGTTGAGTATGAGATACTACAACTACTGTTATCAGATGGCCCTAGTGCAAGTGGGAGATTGTTAGTTATATGTATGCCCTAGAGGTATACAAGAGATGTATATTGTAGTGGATGCTTGAACATATATAGGGAGGACTTTCTTACTCGACATGATAGTATGCTATCTGGTTACTCTTTACCTTAACGTGTACACAGATTGTCTCTCTGTTACATGTTGGTAAAACCCTTAGGATATGTACTCGACTACTAGGACTATGATGAGATCATACTAGTGGGGCCACGGTAGTCGACGAGTACTTCCTATAATTGTTCCTAGTCGAGGGTGTATCGAGACAGGGCATCGATACACCAGAGTAGACTAGCGTATACGCATCTTGACCCATATGATGGGCGATGGATGATCCCATATCCATCGGTGTTTGACATCAAGGATGGTGTACGGGTGCTCAGTGGAGACTGGGTACACTGGACGGACTCGCCGATAACTCCCAGATGATATTATACCATACGTCAGATGGCAGTTCTCTGGTGACACTGGTACAGGTTAGTCTGTAGACCCGAGATCGTCATAGATTCTCGTGTGATTCCCACTGTGCTTTGATTTCCACCTTACCACGTCCAAGAGGGCATGCAAAACGCTGGTTTTTGGGTACAGTCCTGAATCACATGGTGTCAATGAGCGATAGGAGGGGATTCGTATCTCCCGGTATAGGGAGTTGATGTTGCGCAGTGTTCGATTGGCAATAACCGGAAATCCATGGCCAGGGTTGCTGAGATTTACTGGTAAGTGTTACCAGTAGTTTCTCGAACTGTTATAGACCTCATATCGACACGACTTATCGAGCTACTGTGGTCTGACGTTTACCACCCCTAGGCGAGATATGCGACATATCAGACGACGAGACCGGCCTGTACGGTAGTGTTACTGGTTGGATTCACAGGAGTGTGAGCAGGCTTGCTCGTTGATCTTCTGATCTCTCAATACCCGGGTGGCCGTTACGTTTAGCAGACCGCTTGCGGCTTGTGGGTGTTTGATATGATCATCACCTACTGTCGGCGTATTGACGAGTCTTTAGAGTCCTACACAGGGGTTTCCTGGCTCAAGTGAAACGAAATAGGAGCGCATATATGATATGTGCGGGACCTAGAATAATACCAGTATGTGATACTGTATTCTATTCTCGCGATTTGTATCATTGGACGGTTATATGAGATATAGCCGGGTTACCGAATCAAGTGTTGATTCGATACATTGATACACTAGATATTAGTCGGTTATATGCAATATGACCGGATCATTAAATCAAGTGTTGATTTAATGATTTAATGTATAATTATATATTTGATATATTACTTTACATTAACTAGTATTGGTTCACTTAAGATTGATTTTATCACTTGATTGTACACATTGTTTATATGTGATATATGCAAGTGTACATGTTTGTATCATGCTTGATGATACATACAAGTTGTGTGTATGAGACTTATACCAAGATTAGGTTTAATATTAGGGTTATTGTTTTATTTTAAGATTTAACAAAAGGATTAAACTTGGTCAAAGTTATCAAGCTTGAAGAAGCTTGGAGAAACTTTGACAAAGTCCACTCTTTTGTCATTTCTTTTGATAATTCTTTAACCTAACCCTTAACCTAATACCTTGGTCAATTCTCTACATGAGTTAAGAATGAGGGCTTAACTCAACCATGGTGCCATTATTAAAAGGATAAGTTACATTTGATTTATGATTATTCATTATTCTTTCTTCTTCTTCTTCTTCATCAAGCTTCATCAAAAAGCTTGCTACCTCCAATGTTCCATGAGAAAAAAATTGAGAAAAACAATTCTAAAGTGAGCCCACTTCCTATTTCTTCATCCTCTACTACTTGCCATGTAGTATAGGGCGTTCTCTTCACAATGTTTTTGACCAAGTGAAGGAATAGCTTGAGTTTGAGTCTCCCCGACGTAGATCATCTTCGGCCTCGAAGTCAACGACCTAGCCTGCTCATTTCTCCGATGAAACCATCGCTAGGGTCCGGGATCCCGATTATCGCAGCGAAGGGATGTCAACACGGAGCTTTAGAAGTGGAGGACCGGATCTACAAAGGTTGTAATCCCTTTCACTCAGTAGTAAAGTAGATTACTAGCTTTTAGTTTCGCCTAATCTCTAGTTTACGATCTTGCATAGAGTTGTTAGGCACATAAAAATTTGATTTTGGGCATGGTTGATGCCTTGTAGAACCTCCTGAGTGTGCCTAGTAACCCTACACTTCGTGCCGAAGATGATCCACGCGAAGTCCCTCCACCTCAAGCTACCTCTACACTAAACTCTTTAGCGTAGTAAACACGCTACAATCGATCGCTAGTCAAGTGTAGGATGGCGAAGTAGGGGATTTTAAAAGCTCACAAGTTTGTGTTCAAGCTTCATGGTTCACATCACATGTAAGGGTTGAAGCTTGAACTATAGCAATTATGGAAGAAGAAGAAGCTAGAGAGCAACCATGGGAGCAACTCAAGAAAAATGGCTGTGTGTTGAGAATGAACAAAGAATGAATGGCAACTCATGACCCCCACTCATTCAAGTATGGAATTTTGCAATATAAAATCGCAACCATGCTTGAATAGTGAGTTAAGATGAATAAACAAATATAACTCTCATGCTTGCAACCATGCTCTCAATTTATACCTCATTTCTATTTTTCTCAAAAATAGAAAATCAAGCCATGCTTCATTATTATATATATATATATATATATCATATATATTAATATATATTATGAAGAATAATAAGTGAGCTAATGATATTAGTTAAGTATAATTATATCACATATAATTTATATCACATTATTAAATCAACACTTGATTTAATAATCCGGTTATATCACATATGACCGACTAATATCATATATCTGTATATCACATTATCAAATCAACACTTGATTCGACAATATGTTTATAGCACATATAACCGAACCGATAACAGGTAACTGCCAGATTACAATACGGTATCACATACACGTATTTAATCAGGCCCACACACATATCACATATGTGTCCTATTTCGTTTCGCTTGAAAGAGGGAACTTCTGTATGGGACTCTAAAGACTCGCCAATACGCCAGCAGTATGTGATGATCATATCAGTCACCTACAATCCGTCAGCGGTACTAGCTGGACGTAACGGCTATCCGGGTATTAAGCGATATGAAGATGAACAAGCAAGCATGTCCATAGTCTCCATGAAGCCTATCAGTAACACTACCGTACAGTCCAGTCTCTTCGTCTGATATGTCGCATATCATGTCTAGGGATGGTAAACGTCAAACCCCAGTAACGTGATAAGTCATGCCGATGTCTGGCCTATAACGGTTCGAGAAACTACTGATAACACTTATCAATAAATCTCATAAGAAGCCCTGGCCAGGAACTTCCAGTTATAGCCAATCGAGCATAGCGCAACATCAACCCCCAATACCGGGAGAGACGAAACCCCTCCTATCGCTCATTGCCTCCATGCAACTCGGGACTGTATCCAAAATCCACATGTTTGCACGTCTCCTTTGAGCGTGGTAGGGAGGAAATCAAAGCATAGTGGGAGCCACACAAGACTGCATGACGATCTCGGGTCTACAGACTAACCTGTATCAGTGTCACCAGAGGACAGCTATCTGACGATAGGTATACTACCATATAGGAGTCCTCGGCGAATCATGTTCGGTGTACCTGATTGATTCTAATTCTCATTGTGTTTAAGAAAATGTGTATAGAAATCACAACCCAAAAATTATTTGACCGCAATCAACTACGGTGTCGGATGTAGATCGTTAGCGAGTGCGGATCGTCCACAGGGATTGTGCGATTCGTTTGTAATTTTGATTTGTTTGAATTGAAAAGTTAATAGAAAAGAAAAGAAAACATGATTCAAGATTTTTATCGATGAGTTTCAAGTATCACTATTCTAATCAAGAATCAAGAAAATGATAAACATCGAGAATCGAGTTTTGATAGAATTCCAATCACTTTAGGGTTTCAAGATTTGAAGTAAAGCTCGTAGGAATCGAGTAAATTGTAGATGTGATGAAGATTCAAGATTACGATTTCTTATCTAGTAACAAATTGATTCTAAATCGATGTCGAATTCATCGAGGATCAAGGATCTTGCGAAGAATTAGGGTTCCTCATCCTATCCTTTGTCCTTTCGATGAATAACATTCACTAGATAGCTTCTTGAAAGTCGAATGATCAATTGTTTATCTCTAGATCATGCGAAAGGAATCAAGAACACATTTGCATCGATCTAGATCATCGATCAATCAATTTTCAAGAATTTACAATTGTTTTAAGACTTAAGAAAACGTTTAACAATTCATCAACATCATCATTTTACAATTGTTTCGATTCCTCCACGAGCGGAGTTTATTCAAGCATTATCACAAAGTACATATTCAAGAATCGAAATGAATCATAATGCTTGAATTAAAAATAAGCAAGTTAAATAATCTTCACCTTTATTACATCAACAAGTACTTACAACTCTCAAGATTTACAAGAGGTAGGAACTTCGCTCGTCGAATCTTGCATCGCTCGGCTTCTTGAGTCTTGGATCACTTCGATCTCGTGCTCTGTTGAATACCGGATTTGCTTCTAAAGGATGTTTGAAGACTTTCTTTGATTGAACTCCATGGATCTTGAATTGGGTATTTCTAGATTGGATTAGGATTAGGGTATGGAGGTGGCAAGAATGTGGGTAGATGAAGAACTAGGGTTTCTCAACAATCAACAACTAATGATCAACCCACAAATGATTGATTTACAATATATGAGTGTGTCCTTCTAGTGAGCCTTGGGTCCTATTTATAGATTTCCAAAACCCTAGGTCTAGGATTTTGAATTTGCAATTCCCTCCAAAAATTTGTTGTAAGTTAGTTAGGAGCTTAGCTTAGACTTTAAGCTAGGAATGTTTAGCTTAGAAACCCTAAGTTTGCTGAACTGGCAGAAGCTTCTGGAGCTTTCAGGAATATGTAGTGCCTTTCTGAAGTGTACACACTGAAGTAAGGGTAATGGTGCAGAGAATTAGGGCTGACGTGGCAGGGACGCCACGGAACCGCGGCGCAAGGCGGCTCCGGCCGCGGTTCCGCGGCCACTTGGTGGATCTAGGGCTTCATCTTTGCAGTGTTGACTTATAGTGTCTTTAAGTGTACATTCTAATATGTTGATTCTCTGAATGCTTCTTAGATCAATACCAGATTCCAAATCCATGAGTTGGCGTCTTTTTAACAGTCTTCGTTTGTAAATTTGACCGATCTTTTGTAATGTCCTGCACAGACTTCGAAACGCAAGTTACGATATATAGAAATGATGCCATGCTATGAAATGTAGTCAATTTCCCTTATAGTGCCGGTTTTAAAGTCTAACACATGCTATCTGATATTTAACGACTGTTTTGCTAATATGTGCTATATGAATGCCGAACACTTCTAGATGAGTGCAAATAATAGGGAAATTGCCGGTTTAAAAATGCAGTATTTTCGACAGATCAAATTCCCCTAAACTTATTTTCGATCGTCTCGAGCGAACTTTTTATTAAAAAGAAGGAAAAAATAAAGAAAGAGAAAAACTAACTAGCACACTTTCGTAGGCAACACGATTGCACTGAGCACGTGCAACAAGCCTTTAAACCTCTAGGTGTCCCTAGTAGGAGGAGTGTTGTCTCCTGAGGGTTTTCAGCGGATTGCACCCACAAAATCCAATAATAAAAGTAAGATCATTAAATTTACATTTAAAGAAAAGAATTGTAAAAGAAAGATTTTGAAAATTAGGGTTTACAACTAAGCTAGCTTTTCGGTTGTCATGAGCCCTATCTTAATAGTCATGAAAAGATATCGGAAATCACGTCCTCCCTCAATAAAACATTGTCTTATTCTTCATTCCTATCTTTCTTCCAAACATCGATCATATAACCCTGCGTGTGTGTAAATACATCCCTACACCCGGAGAATTCAATTCAAGCTATCATACTCTTGCCCATCAGCCTCAGTACTTTTTAATTAATGAATATTTATATGAGATTGCTCACACACTTTCATGCGACCGTTAATACTTCTTGAGGTACTAACCGACCGATTACTCCTGTGCTTGCTTACTTGGTGTATTTTCCTCGTCTTGCACCACCTAAGGCTTAGCAGTGACTCCCAGACTAGTTGGCCTTAGGGCACTAGGTGAAGAGGCACCCTCGCTATATTTTTTTATTGCTGCCTTGGCGATAACAAAACCAGTGTCCATTTTTCTCACCACTTTATATTTTCTTCATTTTTTTCCTTCATACTTTTGGCTTTAAGACAAGAGCATTTCAAGGTATCCTCTACTATCCCAGGCTTTAAGACGTGTGTAAGTGCGAACAGCAGGGTATCAACGTTCAAAAATGTTTGGCTTCTAGAATAGAAACTATTTTTCAGACTTATTCTTATCCTCAGATTAGTGACGTCATTCATCTTACTAACCCTTGGGACAACGGCTCATAACTACTTATTACTAGTTCGTATAAGAAAACTTCTAATTTTCTTGGTTTTCTTAAATTTTTCTAATCTCATGGATGTAATTTTTTTCATTATCTAGACTTTCATTATCTTATTTATGTACAAAAAATGTTAAATATTAAAATATTTTTATATTTTGAAAATTTTTCAATTTTTATAGGTTTTGAAAATTTTTAAATTTTTATAAGTTTTTAAAGAAATGTTTTGTGCTTATGCAAATGATATGCAAATGATGCAAAAATAAGCACAAACCTCCCCCAAACTTGTTTTCAACAGTGTCCTCACTGTTGCCAACCATTATATCTACAAAACCTGTAAGTCTGGGAGGAATTATTAGTGGTGGCAAAATATAAAAGTGAAGAACTTCCCCCAAACTTTCTCTTTTCACTCACCACCATTCAAAAGATGATGCAGTGTTATGCAGGACATGAAGGTGAGACGGAGGAATTTTAATCCAAATAAAATGGCTCCTGTAAGAACAGGAGCTCCTCCGTGGAGTCAGTGGAAAAATACGGATTTAGTCTATGTCCATTCACTTTGAAAGAAGTGCCGTTTTTAACATTTTCTACTTCTACTGCCCCGTGCGGGTATACAGACCGCACAACAAAAGGTCCCTTCCACCGATATCGAAGCTTACCCGCGTGAAGGTGTAATCATGAATCATAAAGAAGGACTTGTTGACCTGGTGAAAATGTTTTCCTCAAAATGTTTTTATCATGAAAAACCTTAGTCCTGTTCTTTATGATTACAACGTTATCATAAGCTTCATCGCGGAGTTCGCTTAGCTCATTTATTTGCAGCTTCCGAAAGTTGCAAGCTTGGTTTAGATTAAAATTTATTTCCTTAATAGCCCACAATGCTTTATGCTCAATCTCGACGGGTAAGTGACATGCCTTCCCAAACACTATCCTATATGGAGACATCCCTAGGTCGGTTTTAAATGCAGTTCGGAATGCCCAAAGAGCATCCGTCAGTTTGGTCGACCAGTCTTTTCTATTCTTAGCAACAGTCTTCTCCAGGATTAGTTTGATCTGTCTGTTTGAGATTTCAGCCTGCCCGCTCGTTTGGGGATGATAGGGTGTAGAAAGTCGGTGGTTGATTGAGTATTTTTGCATCAAAGTCTCGAAAGACCTGTTGCAGAAATGTGTCCCATTATCGCTAATAATAGCGCGTGGGTGTCTAAATCGCGAAAAGATATTCTCTTTCAAGAACTTAATGACAACTTTCCTGTCATTAGTGCGACATGGAATGGCTTCAACCCACTTTGAGACATAATCAACCGCCAGCAGTATGTACAAATTCCCAAAGGAGTTGGGAAAGGGACCCATAAAATCAATGCCCCAAACATCGAAAATTTCAACAACCAAGATGGGTTGCTGAGGCATTTCATTTCTCCGGGAAATTCTACCCGTGTACTGACATTGTGTACAGGTTTTGGAATGCTCAAATGCGTCCTTGACCAAGGTCGGCCAATAAAATCCATATTGCAAAACCTTCTCCGCCGTCTTTTTAGGACCGAAGTGATCCCCACAGGCCTGATCATGACAAAAAGAAAGAACATTCTTGAACTCTTCTTTCGGGACACACAGGCGAATGATCTGATCAGGACAATACTTAAACAAATATGGATCATCCCAGTAAAAGTGTTTTACTTGGGATAGAAAGCGGAATTTGTCCTGTTTTGACCAATCGATGGGTATAAGTCCCGTGACAAGATAGTTCACAATATCCCTGAACCAAGATTCATTGGATACGCTCAAGAGTTGTTCGTCAGGAAACGAATCATTGATCGGCAGGGTCACAGGGGAAGAAGAGATGCGTGAAAGATGGTCAGCTAATACGTTTTCACATCCTTTCTTATCTTTAATAACAAGATAAAATTCTTGTAACAGAAGGATCCAACGTATTAGTCGACCTTTTGCATCTTTCTTCGCCAGAAGATGTTTTAAGGCGGAATGGTCAGTGTACACAACTATAGGTGAGCCAATTAACTAAGGCCTGAATTTTTCTAATGCAAATACAACCGCTAAAAGTTCCTTTTCGGTGGTTGTATAATTGATTTGAGCATCATTCACGGTCTTACTTGCATAGTATATCACGTGTGGCATCTTTTCAATGTGTTGTCCTAAGACTGCACCTACTGCAAAGTCGGATGCATCACACATCAGCTCAAAGGGGTAGTCCCAATTTGGAGACGATAGAATGGGGGCTGAAGTGAATGAGTGTTTAAGTGAGTCGAAAGCTGTCTTACAGTCCGAGTCAAAATGGAAGGTCGTATCCTTGGCCAAGAGAAGAGTTAAAGGTCTAGCAATTTTGCTAAAATCCTTAATGAATCTCCTATAAAAGCCCGCATAGCCAAGGAAAGATCGAATATCTTTGATGCTTTTGGGATGAGGGAGGTTTTGAATAACATCTATCTTAGCTCTGTCAACCTCAATGCCTTTCTGTGAAATGACATGTCCAAGTACAATTCCTTCTTGGACCATGAAATGGCATTTTTCCCAGTTCAAAGTTAAGTTCTTCTCTTTGCAACGAGTAAGAATTGCGTCAAGATTCGATATGCAATCATAAAAAGAGTCTCCAAAAATCGAGAAAATTCTCCATAAAGATCTCCAGAAAATTCTCTACCATATCAGAGAATATCCCCATCATACACCGCTGAAAGGTAGCGGGAGCATTGCATAACCCAAAGGGCATGCGACTGTAAGCAAAGGTACCAAAAGGACAAGTAAAAGTGGTTTTATCTTGATCCTTTTTGGCAATGGGGACTTGATTATAGCCTGAGTATCCGTCCATAAAACAATAATACTCTCGTCCTGCTAAGCGTTCCAGCATTTGATCAATGAATGGTAGAGGAAAGTGGTCTTTCCTCGTGGCAGCATTGAGTTTTCTATAATCAATACATACACGCCACCCAGTTTGGGCGCGTGTCTGAATCAACTAATTTGCCTCATTAGTAATAACAGTGATGCCGGATTTCTTAGGGACGACATGTATAGGACTCACCCATTGGCTATCAGAGATGGGGTATATAATACCATTATCTAGGCATTTGACGATCTCTTTCATCACCGCTTCCTTCATGACGGGATTCAACCGTCTCTGTGGTTCTCGGGTTGGTCTGGCATCATCCATCACATGTATATGATGTTCAACAATCAAGGGACTAATCCCTTTGATGTCCGCCATAGTCCAACCAAACGTCTCTTTGTTAGATCTCAATACCGATAAAAGTGCATTCTCTTGCTCTGATGCTAGAGAAGCGGATATTATAACCGGTAAAGACTCCTTCTCGCCAAAATAAGCATATTTAAGATGAGAAGGTAAAATTTTGAGATCTAATTCAGGCGGAGAAATGATAGAAGGAGGGATCATCGAGTGATTTTTGGAATTACAAAGAAGCTCAGAGCCTGTGAAGGATACAGACTCGGGTGGAGAAAAGTCAGGAGTGCAGGACTCAAGTGTAGGAAAAGTGTTCTCACTAAGATCATGTGTAAAGTCAAACAGAGATGTGGTAATGTCGTCGAGATCAGTAAAGCAAAGTTCCTCAACTCCGCAACTATCGGGAGCGATCTCGTGGACAGAGCACACATCGAGAATATGAGCAGAGGTTTCTGATGGCTGACTTCCAACTTTGTAGATATTTAGTTCAATGGTCATATTTCCAAATGATAAGTTCATTGAACCATTTCTACAGTTTATAACAGCGTTGGAAGTGGCAAGGAAAGGACGACCCAGAATCACCGGAATTTGGCCCCGGGGGTTTGCTACAGGCTGTGTATCAAGTACAATGAAGTCTACAGGGAATACAAATTCCCCGACCTTTATCAACACATCCTCTAGTTCACCTCTTGGTTTGGTGATTGAACGGTCTGCCATTTGGAGAGTGCAGTGAGCAGGTTTGAGCTCTCCAATCCCTAGTTGCTCATATACAGAATATGGAAGTAGGTTAACACTTGCGCCAAGGTCTAAAAGAGCACGATTTATGTTTTTACCCCCAATAGAAATCGATATTGTAGGACATCCTGGGTCCTTTCGTTTCTTTGGTAGCTGGGGGATAAAAGCAGTGCTAATATTATTAGACATAAAGACCTTCTTCGGCACTTGAGTCTTCCTCTTCCTAGTACACAAGTCCTTAAGAATTTTCGCATAAGCGGGGACTTGTTGAATCGCATCTAGGAGAGGGATGTTGATGTTAACCTATTTGAACATTTCCATAATTTTCTCCATATGAGGACTCGTTCTATTACCCCTTAACCGATTCGGGTAAGGAGCTTTCGCAATAAGCGCCGGGTCCATCATAGGAGAAGGAAGAGGGGGTAGACGAGATCCCAAAAGAGGTGTGGGGATCGTCTGTGGAGAACTAGAAGGGCTATACTGAGGTGTCGAGCTTAGTGGGAAATGGAGAATAGGCTCGCGAGAAGGTGGTGGGGTAGAAGAACAAGGATCAGAAGTAGAAGTGTGTGTGTGAGGAAAGGTCTCAGCCGGGGTGTTAATGATAGGATTTTCAATATCATCAATTTCTTCCCCGACATGGTTGTTCAGCACTCTTCCCGATCTCAACGTTGTGAAGGTATTTACATTGTAATGCCCTGGATTTGGTAGGGGTTGAGAAGGAAGTTTCCCTTTTTCTCTCGCACTCATCTCGGTTTTAAGTCGTGCGATTTCAGCTTCCATCGATCTGATACTCTCAGCTTGGGACGCTGAGTTTTTCTTTATATCACTGACGGAAGTTCTAACCTCAGCCGAAACCTCTATGAAATTTGACAAAAGTGATTTCATGATTTGAGTGAATTGAGAGAGTTCGTCAGAACCGGTCAACTGCATAGGATTAGACTGTGCAGGAGTGCTGACCTGGTTGTGGAAATTTTGTGACTGGTAGGGGTGCTGAGTGAGTTGAAGTGGTTGCTGTTGTGGTGGAAGAGCCCTTTGGAAATTATTTTGGCTTGGAACCGTGTTTTGAGATTGTTGTTGGTTCCAAGCAAAATTCTGGTGATTCCTCCAACCCTGATTGTACGTGGAAGAATATGGATCGTTTCTAGGTCTTTGAAATGCGGCATTTGTATGCTCGTGACCTTGAAACGCAGAGTTTAATGAACATTCTTCCGTTAAATGAGACGGATCAGAACATCAGCCACATACAGTTTTAGGGAGCGACATTAGGTTTAGGGAGGCTGCAGAAAATTTGTGTTCCATAGCGTCGAGCTTCGTTTGCATTGCTGTCATCTTAACTCGAACACCTATGGACACATCAATTTGGTGTACGCCACCCCTATTCAATGATTGGGTTCCACTATCCCACTGTAGTGATTTTTCAGCGAACTCTTCTAAAAATTTCCAAGCTTCCTCATCATCCTTGGTCATAAAGGTACCTTGACACATGTTTTCAAGGTTCTGTTTAGTGTTTGGGTTAATGCCCTCATATATGATTCGGCAAAGATCCCATCTCGGTATGCCGTGATGAGGACATTGAACCAAAAGATCCTTGAAACGTTCAAAGCATTTTGAAAATGGTTCAGTAGGGAGATGGGTAAATTTATTCAATTCGCTATGGATTCGAGCTGTCTTTTGCATTGGGTAAAATTTATTAAGGAATGCCACGACGAATTCTTCCCAATTCGTGATAGAGTGTGCGGTAGTGTTATATAGCCACTTCTCGGCTATATCGCACAAAGTAAATGGAAGAAGTCGTAGACGCATAGCATCCACTAAAAGTTTTGACGTACCCATCATTGCTCATACGTTTTCAAATTTGGTAATGAAAACGTAAGCGTCCTCAGTCTCGAGTCCGTGGAATTTGGGTAAAAGGTTGATGTATTGGGGTTTAATTTCAAAATTATCCCCGTTGGCTGGGGAATAGATAAGCAGGTCGAAAGAGGACCTCGCAGTGGATAGCACCTCTCTTGGAGAGAGATGCGGGGTGGATTCTGTGCACGAACGGACGGCGGCGGATTAGTGTTAAAAAAGTTCGATGGAGGCGGATCCATCGATGTGGGTGTGGTAGTGGGTAAAGAAGAAGTAAATGGAGAAATACCGACTTCAGAGTCGATAAAGGGTACGTGGACTAAAAGGGCACTAGAATCCCGTGTCCAGCCTATCTTGTACTAAAAAGGGTTAGTACAAGTGGCAGCATGGCTTTATAATTACGGGTAATGAATGAATGAATGCGGTGTTTGTTTTGAAAATAGGACGGATTTTTGAAAATATGATGCAACACAACAAATGCAACACACAAAACCCTAATTCTATAGGTCGCCTAGGTCAGATCTCTAGACCGCTCCTAACTGCCAGAAGACAAGACGCAGGATAAATCCTCCACTGCCTCTTTGTCTCTCCTGTGGCCAGGTAAGTGCCAGGTAAGTGGGAGGTTCTCCACTACGTAAGTAGTGGGCCTAATTAAGTAACCACTAGCCTTCGACACACTTGCCTTAGACACCACAAGAAAAACGCGGATAAGCAATAAATTACCCACCGCCTTCTTCTATCCTAAGTGAGTGCGACGGTCCTTAGAGTCATCTCTAAATCTATTTTAGTTAATTGGGGTAAATGCGGATGCAATTTTGCGATTTTCGGGGCTTAGGAAGGGTAATGAACTCCCCACCTAATCTGGATTTGGTCTTTGCCCCTTAATGTCCGTATTAATTATGCAAACAACCACTAAAATCAAAACAAGCACAATTTAATTTTGCTTTTTGCACGGCGCTGCGATTTTTGCAAAGAAGCCTGCACAAAATGTTAATTGGAGCAGATTTGAGAAGGAGATAAGAAAGATAGAGCTTACTGTGAAAAAATTGTACAGAGAAGACCCCAGCAAGGCGCGGAACCGCCGCAGATAGTGGCTAATACCGCGGAAACGCGGCAGTAGGTGATAGTCACTGTACCAAAATTCAACAGTGAACTTCTGTTCACTCCTTGAGCTCTCTGGAGATTTCCCAAAATTTTTCCAATTTCGCAGCAAGCTCCAGATCTCCTTGCAATGAACCACAACAAATCGTTTAGTGTTTTGTGTGAATTTTGATCACAAAATTATAATGGAATAAATCTTTCAATTCAAATTTCAATATAAAACGAATTAGCGCGCGATCCCCGGCAATGACGCCATTTGATTGATTCTAATTCTCGTTGTGTTTAAGAAAATGTGTATAGAAATCACAACAAAAAAATTATTTGACCGCAATCAACTACGGTGTCGGATGTAGATCGTTAGCGAGTGCGGATCGTCCACAGGGATTGTGCGATTCGTTTGTAATTTTGATTTGTTTGAATTGAAAAGTTAATAGAAAAAGAAAAGAAAACATGATTCAAGATTTTTATCGATGAGTTTCAAGTATCACTATTCTAATCAAGAATCAAGAAAATTATAAACATCGAGAATCGAGTTTTGATAGAATTCCAATCACTTTAGGGTTTCAAGATTTGAAGTAAAGCTCGTAGGAATCGAGTAAATTGTAGATGTGATGAAGATTCGAGATTACGATTTCTTATCTAGTAACAAATTGATGCTAAATCGATGTCGAATTCATCGAGGATCAAGGATCTTGCGAAGAATTAGGGTTCATCATCCTATCCTTTGTCCTTTCGATGATTAGCATTCACTAGATAGTTTCTTGAAAGTCGAATGATCAATTGTTGATCTCTAGATCATGCGAAAGGAATCAAGAACACATTCACAACGATCTAGATCATCGATCAATCAATTTTCAATAATTTACAATTGTTTTAAGACTTAAGAAAACATTTAACAATTCATCAACATCATCATTTTACAATTGTTTCGATTCCTCCACGAGTGGAGTTTATTCAAGCATCATCACAAAGTACATATTCAAGAATCGAAATGAATCATAATGCTTGAATTAAAAATAAGCAAGTTAAAGAATCTTCACCTTTATTACATCAACAAGTAGTTACAACTCTCAAGATTTACAAGAGGTAGGCTTCGCTCGTCGAATCGTGCATCGCTCGGCTTCTTGAGTCTTGGATCGCTTCGATCTCGTGCTCTGTTGAATACCGGCTTTGCTTCTAAAGGATGTTTGAAGACTTGCTTTGCTTGAACTCCATGGATCTTGAATTGGGTATTTCTAGATTGGATTAGGGTTAGGGTTTACAGGTGGCAAGAATGTGGGTAGATGAAGAACTAGGGTTTCTCAACAATCAACAACTAATGATCAACCCACAAATGATTGATTTACAATATATGAGTGTGTCCTTCTAGTAAGCCTTGGGTCCTATTTATAGATTTCCAAAACCCTAGGTCTAGGATTTTGAATTTGCAATTCCCTCCAAAAGTTTGTTGTAAGTTAGTTAGGAGCTTAGCTTAGACTTTAAGCTAGGAATGTTTAGCTTGGAAACCCTAAGTTTGCTGAACTGGCAGAAGCTTCTGGAGCTTTCAGGAATATGTAGTGCCTTTCTGTAGTGTACACACTGAAGTAAGGGTAATGGTGCAGAGAATTAGGGCTGACGTGGCAGGGACGCCGCGGAACCGCGGCGCAAGGCGGCTCCGACCGCGGTTCCGCGGCCACTTGGTGGAGCTAGGGCTTCATCTTTGCAGTGTTGACTTATAGTGTCTTTAAGTGTACATTCTAATATGTTTATTCTCTGAATGCTTCTTAGATCAATACCAGATTCTAAATCCATGAGTTGGCGTCTTTTTAACAGTCTTTGTTTGTAAATTTGACCGATCTTTTGTAATGTCCTGCACAGACTTCGAAACACAAGTTGCGATATATAGGAATGATGCCATGCTATGAAATGCAGTCAATTTCCCTTATAGTGCCGGTTTTAAAGTCTAATACATACAATCTGATATTTAACGACTGTTTTGCTAATATGTGCTATATGAATGTCGAACACTTCTAGATGAGTGAAAATGATAGGGAAATTGCCGGTTTAAAAATGCAGTATTTTCGACTGATTAGTACCCATTCTCCAATGATCACCTGTGTACAATCTTTGATGTCACACACCAATGGTTGTGGGATCAACCATCGCCCTCTAAGGGACAAGACACGTACACACTAGTCAACTCTGGAATATCGATGCCCTATTCTCGATATTCCCTCGACTAGGAACTGATTAAAGGATGTACTTTTGGACCTGTTAGTTATATGTATGCCCTAGGGCCATTACTGTACATGAGATGTGCATTGTAGTGGATGCTTGGACATATATAGGGAGGACTTTCTTGCTCGACATGATAATATGCTATCTGGTTACTCTTTATCTTAACATGTACACTGATTGTCTCTCTGTTACATGTTGGTAAAGCCCTTAGGATGCGTACTTGACTACCTAGATTATAATGGAGATCATAATAGTGGGACAAAGGTAGTCTGTGAGTACATCCTTACATGTCCCTAGTCGTGGGTGTATCGAGAAGGGGCATCGATATACCAGATAGACTAGCGTATACCTTCTCGACCCATGTAGATGGGCGATGGATGATCCCATATCCATTGGTGTTTGACATCAGAGATGATATACGGGTTCTCAGTGGAGACTGGGTACACTGGACGGACTCGTCGAGAACTCCCAGATGGTATTATACCACATGTCAAATGGCAGTTCTCTGGTGACACTTGTACATGTTAGTCTGTCGACCCGAGATCGTCATAGAGTCTTGTATGATTCCCACTGTTCTTTGATTTTCACCTTACCACGTTCATGAGAACATGAAAAACGGTGGTTTTTGGGTACAGTCCCGAGTCACATGGAGGCAATGAGCGATAGGAGAGGATTCATCATTCCCGGTATTAGGGGTTGATGTTGCGCTGTGCTCGATTGGCTATAACAGGATAGTCCCTGGCCAGGGCTGTTTCAGAGATTTACTGGTAAGTGTTACCAGTAGTTTCTCGACCCGTTATGAGCCTCATATCGGCACAACTTTGTTAGTGTGATATGCCCTAGAGGCCATTATTGTATAGTACTAGTTTGTATATTATATTTTGGAAGCTAGGGATATGTACATGGATTGACATTCTTGCTCAATATGGTAGTATGCTACTTGGTTTGTATCTATCTTAATATATATATGTGTTTCTTTCAACATATCGCTGAAACATATTGATAGAGCCCTTAGGATCTTTGCTTGACTACCTGCGTTGTGATGGCAGTCACACTAGTGGGGGTTGGGTAGTCTACAAGCACATCCTTATACAGGTCCCTGGTCATAGGATTATTGAGACAAGGCATCGATACTCCAGAGTAGACTAGTGTATACGATTCTCATCCAAGGAGGGGAGATGGTCTGTCCCACTGTAACATTTTAGAAATCGTTATGCGAATTTTTCCGTTTTAAGGTAAAATAGTCGTTATTTTCCGTTTTAACCCGACTGTGATCAAACGTCCATATAAACTTGCCAGCACCTATTTTAGCTAAAATAAAGCAAGTGCGCGATCTTTGGGGGTATATGGGAAGTTTTGGTTCAATTAGAATTTTTCCCTTCTTAAATATTATTTTAATGTGGTATTTACATTTTGGGTTTGGGTAATTACTCCTAAATTTTTGTCTTTTCAACTAAATCAAGGTTAAGTAAAACCAAACCCTACTTATAATATCTATATCTTTGTGTTGACTAAGGGAATTATGTTTTTAAAGAAAAGAAAAAGAATGGGAGAGGTGGCTTCATGCATTTATGTGCATTTATCACTAGAATTAGCTAGAAAACCTTACACAATTCCTCATACCTCCTCACATGGCCAAGCTCTTCCTCCTTTCATCTGCCCTTGATCTTTCTTTTATCATTTGCAATAATTCCAAGCTCAATAAATCTTCAAAATTCCCAAATTAATCTCACAAAACACATTAAGACTTGTTTTTTTGCCTTCATGATCACTTGGAGCTAGGAAAGCTTGGATCTTGTGAGCAAGTATTGATAGGTATAATCCCTAAACTGTTAAATAGGAGTTTTTATGTTGTGTAGCCCGTTGGTTGTAGCGTAGAACACTTTAAGCATCGATTAGTGCAATATCGTATTTTTAGTGTCTTTTTAGAGCCTCTGTAATCTGCTGTGACCTGGAATTTTTAATGAAAAATCAAACAAGATAGTAGTGTTGTACTAGTGACCTTAGAATTCCACCTGAGATATGAGGACCACCCCACCGGCTTTTGCCGACGACTCGACGGGAAAATCCGGCGACATCAGATTTTGAGGGGAGTGTTGCGGTTTAGTTTTGATGGGTAGTTGTCTGCTGTGATTTAAGGGTGTTTGGTACTGTTTAAATTTTTAGTTTTTACAGTATGAAAAATCTGGGATCGTTTTCCTATAATCTAGTGTTTTGAGTCCGCGTGTTACGTTTTCCGACACGAATCGTGATCTTGTGCAGCTGCTACACTTGGGTTGGTTCCATTGTGTCGTCACGCACGTTAACCACTAGACGGAGACTTGTGAGTTAGTTTGGAGTTGGTGCGTTGTTTAAAACGTAGATTACGTAATATTGGTCGATTTCTAAGATTTTTGCACTGTCTTTGCGTTTTGTGAAATTATAGCATCGCAAGCGGGGACTTCGGACGCTGCGAACAAGGAGAAGCAGGTGGTCGGATTTTCAAAGCTCGAGACCATCGGTGAGTAGATTTAATATCTACGGGGAAATCACCCGTATGGCGTTATGCGTCGGGGCTAATATAATATGATAGTTGCATGTTATTGCATATTAGTTGATTTCATACGAACGTCATTGCATAGTATTATCTTTTGTACCTTGACTTGTAACTTTAGATATAACATATTACTGACGATTCATGTTGCACGAGCACTAAATTGTATGCTACACCTACACCGTCTGTAATTGCCATGACACGCACAAAACACCTACATTCGTGATATGGTAGTGGATAGGGATAGTTGGATTAGTAACTCTTATTCCTTTGTTCATATGAAATACTGTGGACAAATACATACGTGATATTGCATTAGGCAGGAATAGTTGAGATAGTGACCCTTATTCCATTTCACGAATATCTTGCTATAGCTACTTGTACATCATGCATACAGATTGACATGTACACCCATATACTCGATTAAAGCCACATGTACATCATGCACACATATTAACATGTACACCCACATATTTTGCTATAGTTACCTATACCCTAAGTAGTATGGTTTTGACATGCGATATTGAGATGTTGACTATTGCGCTTATGAAATGAATCATACCTACTTGCTTACATGTAGATACTTAAACCTTGTTACAATTGCATGTACACCTCATATGATGCTGCACTTGTTTTCGGAGAATTTGGGAACCACGTGATATATTTTAAAGCTTGATTCATTTAAAGAGCGGTTTTCCCATAATATGCTCATATTGTTGTTTTATGTTGTATATATCAGTTTTTCATGGATTTACGCATTAAGATATAGATTTCATATGATTATGGATTTGAGAACCTGGGGGTATTTCAATAAAACTATGTATTGTTTGAAAACCCGATTTCTCTTGATATGATATTTCAATGCGTCCACCATGTGATTTCTCGGTTCTGAGATTTGGCTTGTGATACCCGATTCGAGGAGCGGGAGGCACCGTCTGCGGGTACATGGTGGACCCGGTATGGTACCCCAGGGCGAGTGGTGATTTCGTGGCGTAAACGATAAGCCTGACGGAGGGACCACTACCTACCGGTGATTTTATTTGGACTCGGAAGTTATCGTGGGGATACCGACCGGAGTGATGTACGACATATCGTCAGGGCCAGTCATGGTGACAGCTCCTGAGTTATGAGTATTTACGTGTCGATGCTAGACACGGGTTCCATGACGTTTCGAATGTCGGTGTTTGACACTCAGGTTTCCATGATTTTACGTATCGTCGGTGGACATACGTGGTTGATATCCTCATATATATATATGTATATATACTTACAGGTATATGTTTTCATGATGTTTTGGGTGTCGATGTTTGACACTCAGGTTCCATGAGACTTACAGGATGTGAGGGCCGATCTGTGGATGCGGTACCTGAGGATTTAGGATTTAATGTGTCAGTGAGAGACACTGGTGTTTTTCCATGCTGATGAATTGCATGAGATTTTATATTATATCATCCCACACTCAAGAGTATGTTGATATGCATTGCTTCATGTAGTTGTAATACCCTGATGATGTACCTTTACATGATTGTTGCATATTCACTTTTTCATACTTATGCTATCGGATTACATGTGATAGATTAATCGCTGTTCGTGCATACTTACGATTACAGTATGATGTTATTTACTATTCATGAGTTGGCAACTCACCCCCGTTGTGCCATAATGTTTTGCAGGGCTTACCCTCTGAGTAGTCGCGGCAGGGCGTCTTATCATCTCTACTTTTGTGGATACCCCTACGATTGGCTGTGAGGCCTTCGCTTCTAGGCGGGTTTGCGGTTATCCATTTGTACATTGTATATCTTTTTTTTGGATCTCGTATTCTCCATCTACCACTTCTTGTATTTGACTTAGAGACGAGTTGTGAGGATTCGTTGTTGTATTACTATTTTGGGGACTCTGGGTGCCGTGCTAGTGGGAGCCGGTCTTGTTGAAAAGTTTTACTTCTTTATGCAGTTTTCCTTTATATTCTTCGCTTCGGCGTCGTATTTATATCTTGTGGTGGTTGTCTCCGCCGTTGGGCATGATTTGCTGCCGTTTGGGATGCTTTATTTAATTCTATGTTGTACCCATTTTCGGGGCTACTTTTTACAAAGGAGGTGCTGCCAAAATTTTAAAGAAACGAAAATTAAACTTAAAGATTTTTACCTAAGAATTTCCAAATGTTTCAAACTATGTTTTTCTCCGTTTATACAGTTTTGGGTGGTTTAGATTTCTGGGTTTCGGCTTACTTAAGTTGCGTACGCCTGTAGACGTTACGTAGTTTAAGTGCCGGTTGTTAGTTATATGTATGCCCTAGAGACCATTACTATACATAGGATGTATATTGTAGTGGATGCTTGGACATATATAGGAAGGATTTTCTTGCTCGACATGATAGTATGCTATCTGGTTTCTCTTTACCATAACGTGTACACTAATTGTCTCTTTGTTACATGTTGGTAAAGCCCTTAGGATGTGTACTTGACTACCAGGACTATGATGCGGATCATACTAGTGGGGACATGGTAGTCCATAAGTACATCCTTCAAAGTCCCTAGTCGTGGGTGTATCGAGACGGGGCATCGATATACCAGAGTAGACTAGCGTATACCTTCTCGACCCATACAGATGGGCGATGGATGATCCCATATCCATTGGTGTTTGACATCAGAGATGATATATGGGTGCTCAGTGGAGACTGGGTACACTGGAAGGACTCGCCGAGAACTCCCAGATGGTATTATACCTTACGTCAGATGGCAGTTCTCTGGTGACACTGGTACAGAGTAGTCTGTTGACCCGAGATCGTCATAGAGTCTTGTGTGATTCCCACTGTGCTTTGATTTCCACCTTACCACGTCCAAGAGGGCGTGTAAAACGGTGGTTTTTGTTAGTTGTATGTATGCCCTAGAGGCCAGTATTGTACAGATTATGTATATTATATTGGATGCTTGGACATATATAGAGATGACTTTCTTGCTCGACATGATAGTATGCTATCTGGTTGCTATTTATCTTAACATGTACACTAGTCTCTTTATACTGTCTTATAGTTACATGTTGGTAAAGCCCTTAGGATTTGTACTTGACTACCTGGACTATGATGCAGATCATACTAGTGGGGACATGGTAGTCCATAAGTACATCCTTCAAGGTCCCTAGTCGTGGGTGTATCGAGACGGGGCATCGATATACCAGAGTAGACTAGCGTATATGCTTCTCGACCCATGTGATGGGCGATGGATGATCCCATATCCATTGGTGTTTGACATCAGAGATGGTATACGGGTGCTCAGTGTAGACTGGGTACACTGGACGGACTCGCCGAGAACTCCCAGATGGTATTATACCTCACGTCAGATGGCAGTTCTCAGGTGACACTTGTACAGGTTAGTCTGTAGACCCGAGATCGTCATAGAGTCTTGTATGATTCCCACTGTGCTTTGATCTCCACCTTACCACGTTCATGAGGGCGTGCAAAACGGTGGTCTTTGGGTACAGTCCCGAGTCACATGGAGGCAATGAGCGATAGGAGGGGTTTCGTCTCTCCCGGTATTGGGAGTTGATGTTGCGCTGTGCTCGATTGGCCGTAGCAGGAAAGTCCCTGGCCAGGGCTGCTCAGAGATTTACTGGTAAGTGTTACCAGTAGTTTCTCGACCCGTTACGAGCCTCACATCGGCACGACTTATCGGGTTATTGGGGTCTGACGTATACCACCCCTAGACTTGATATGCGACGTATCTGACGAAGAGACTTGACTGTATGGTAAGTGTTACTGGTCGGATTCGCAGGAGTGTGAGCGGGCTAGCTCGTCGATCTTCTGATTGCTCAATACCCGGGTGGCCATTACGTTTAGCAGACCGCTTGCGGCTTGTGGGTGCTTGATATGATCATCATCTGCTACCGGCGTATTGACGAGTCTTTAGAGTCCTACACAGAGGTTTCCTGGCTCAAGCGAAACGAAATAGGAGCGCATATGAGATATGTGCAGGACCGAGAATAATGCGAGTATGTGATACCGCATTTCATTCTCGCGATATATGTTTCGATTGGTTATATTCGATATGACCTAGTTATCGAATCATAGATTCGATAAATCGATACATTACATTCTAGTCGGTCATGTGCGACATGACCGGATCATTGAATCAAATGTTGATTTAATGATTTAATGCATAATTATATATTTGATATATTGCATTGCATTAACTAGTATTGGTTCATTTTAAACGGATTTTTCTCACTTGATGCACATTGTATATGTGATATGCTTTCGTGCACATTTCTGTATCATGTTTGATGATACTTGAACATTTAGTTAAGTGTATAGAATTAATCCATGGTTAATTGATAATTAGGGTTTTGCATATTTGTTCATTTATTTATTTGTTTATTTATTTATTTAAAATGATTTAAGATAAGAATGGTGGCTCTTTTTGTTTTAAGTTGAAGCTTCATGAAGCTTTGACTTTGCTAACCATCCTTATCTTCATGCTTAACCCTAACCCATCCTAGTGACCATGGTTAATTCTCTACACTTAACCCTAGTTCAAGTTATGATAAGTATTTGTTTTTAAATTTATTTTTAACATAAGACTTATCATAATCTTTTCTTGAGCTCATCTTCTTCTTCTTCTTCAAGCTTGCTACTCCAATGGCAACTTGAGTTTTAGTGAGAGAAATCCAAATCTAAAGTGAACCCACCTCCTATTTCTTCACCCTCTACCTCTTGCCAAGTTGTTTTGGGTGTTTACTTCACAAGTTTCACAAGTTTGTGAAGTCGGAGCTTGAGTTTGTGCAACCTCGACGTAGATCGTCTTTGACACGAAGCCGACGACCTATTCCGCACGTTTCTCCGATGAAGCCGTCACGAGAGTTCAAGCTTCAAGATGGACAGCGAGAGGACGCCCTTGCGGAGCCGTGGAGGTGGATATCCGGATCTACAAAGGTTGTAATTTCCGTATCCCAGTAGTTAACTGTTAACTAGCTTTTTGTTTCGCCTAGAATTCTAGCAAACGATCCGTAGTCGGGTCTCTCGGCACCGTTAAAATTTTAATATGGCATGTTCGATGCCTTGTGTGACCTCATTAGGGTGCCTAGGAACCCTACAGTGGTATCAGAGCCTAGCTAGAGCCTTAGGCGAAATCTAGACGGAGTTCGAAGTCCGAACGAACCCGAAATCCAAATACTTTAGAGCTCTCTGGACATTTTCATAAATCTGGGAATTTTTGATATTAAAAATGTCTAAAAAATTCAGCATAGAATTCTAAGCATTACTGTGTAAAACGTTTCCCTGAACTGTTCATTGTGCCGCGGAAGCGCGGCAGAAGCATGCCTTCTGCCGCTCTTCCGTGGCCACATAGTGACATCATCCCACTATTTTTGCACAGTAATACCTGATAAATTCTGGTGAGTTTTCTGGGTATTTTTAAATTGATTTAAAGGTTGAGTGCTCTGGGGTTATATTGGGAATCGATGAATTCGATCGGAATATCAAACTTTGTCTAAGTGTTTTTCCAGATAACTGTAGAATATGTTAAAGAGTTCGACCGGATACAAATACCCAGGTTTTCCCCTGCCGGAATAATTCCAAGTGTTGGATTTTTCTGTGGTTAAAAGACGTTCCGAGTAGTGCAAGTAACGCGATGGTCCCTCTAGAAGACACAAACCTTAACTCGATTATGTGACCGTCTTGAACTGCCCTTTGAACCTTCGGGTTTGGGGCAGTACGGCGTGCCACATGTGAGGCGTTGGCTTGACCCTTCTACGGCTGGACCGTTGGTACTGAGGCATGAAGTGAATGTCTTTGAACCTATTTCATGTGTTGATCGGTGTCGGGAAAACTTGGGTGTTCGAATGTTCGATCGGAAAGTTTAATATATTCTATTTGTCCGGAATTGGATACAATAATTGGAATTCACAAACAGTTATGAGATAACTGGATGAATGTTATAGATCTAGCAGTTTGGTTTCACAAGATATCGAAAAGAGTTTTCGATGATGGGACTAAAATGCGGGGTTTATAACTGTTAGGCATGTGATGTCTAAAGAGGTTGCGGATTCCAATTGTTGTAGTTTTACACTTTCTTTTCTGTGACCGTAAGTGTAGTATGTTCATATCGCCGGTTTCGTTGCTATACGTCAACGACAATTGGGGTATGCATACTTACTTACGTTGATGACATGTGATGTTATGTGTTGCTGGATATGTTATATTGGATCGTCGTGTTTGAATAGCCGGGGGGTTTTATGTGAGATGAGTGTTTTTCATTTTCATTCATGTAAAAACTTGTATGTAATATTCTTTTATTTGGGGCGCTTCCAGGTAGCGGAAGTTGTCACCCGTTGTATATTATTTACTTTTCCGCATTAGGATAGACCCAAGGAGGGGAGCACAAGTAACCGGGTTCTGGGGTCCAGTGGGAGACCAACTCGAGGAGTCGAGTCCGGGTCTCCTAACCCTAGAATTGGCAGGGTTGCTTGCCGCTCTCGTAGGGGTCTAGGGGTGTGGAATTGGCTATTCATCACGACCGTGGAATCCGTGTTTTATACTGGCTCGTATTGAAAACACGGACGTCCTAGTATATCCAATATTTCATATGTTTATTCTGCTGCGATATCTGTGATGTGATTCTGTGATGGATATAGTATATAGTATATATGATATATTATATAGACGTTACTTATGTTTTACACCCGCGCTAGCCCTGCCCTGCTCTGTCGTTAGTTACCTAACCTAACGGTGCACGAGGGGACATCGAGGCGAATGCGGATGGCATAAGTGTACGTCATATCTATCTGTGATGTTTAGGTATTTAAATGATGGGACTTCATTAATGTGATTAATGAAAGATAAGAAACCTAAGATGTTGTAGAATCGAATTTTAAAATAAAACAGGTAGCTACAGTTCTTGCTTTGCACAGCGGTATATATGATATACCCCGCACCTTATTCAATGAGGAAAGGACCGAGATCCCTTCACCGGGAGTGACTCCTTTAGCAATAACTGGCAGATGCTACACACTCGGTTTGGCTTTGATTGCTTTTAAGAGATTTTGCTTTGCACAGTGATATATATGATATATCCCGCACCTCATTCGACGAGGAAAGGGCCGACGATCCCTTCACCGGGAGTGACCCCTTTAGCAAAACTAGAAAAGCCTCAAAATCACTCCATTTCAAAACTTTATTTGATTCTACAACGATATCAAGTTCATTACGCTCATGGTTTTTATGAAAAACCTGCGTAGCCCTCCGTCATTTCAGATTAGTCCTGTTTAGTATTCGTGCTGCGTTTGTTGACCTTGTCAAGGCGCAGTGTGCGGTAGCTAACCAGTATTTATCTGCTTATGCATATGATGCAGATTGAGTTAGGGTAGTCGTACGGCCTTGTTGACCTTGTCAAGGGTCGTGCGGGTGGGTTTGATTCAATCAAGAAATGACGGGTTGAACTTGACTAGCGGTCTATGGTTTGTTGACCTTGTCAAGGTCATAGATCGTTCGGGGAAAAATATTATCGGGAATTTCAAGTGTTGAAATTTGCAATGAGATTGCATACCTTCTATGAGATAGTTGGATCCCGATACCCGCTGCGAGTAAGAGTTACTCCTGGGAGAGTTTTACACATTACAATTAGCCGATCAAGTAGGTGTCTAGAAAGGTGTTAACGAGGTTACGCCTCTGGGAAAACGAGGTTTACAGTAATTAGGTTCGTGCGAAAGCACGGGGGACCTCCCTCAAAGTACCGACACTGGCCTGGCTGAAAGATTGGCGAACTTGTAGTGTGTAATTAATCCCGGCTAGTTTTTCCTTTTAGGGTTTGGAGGAAGATTTGATAAAAAGCAGTGGGAGCCATCCTGATTAGATAAGATAATAACCAATCTGATCTTGCACGAGCATACGCTAAAGTGTTTTCTTCTCTCTCTCTCCAGGTAGCGACCATTTCATGCCTTAATAAGGATAATAATATGGATGTATTGACCGAACCCGCATGTTATACTGTGCTGGGGAACGTTGGTTCCGTTCTTTCTTATAAGAGTTATAGGAATGAATAGGATATAGGGGAATACCAGGATTCCCATGCCACCCGAATGAAGAAAGTACATGTTGATGCATTTTCTTCGGGTGTGTTCGTTACTGAGAACTGTTTCTCCATTTGCTCTACGTCCTGGGTATTAGATACCGGGTCAGGATCCCATATATGTAATCAGTTACATGGGCTTAGGAAAGGTAGAGAACTTGGAGAAGGTGATAAAGACATTAGAGTTGGAAATGGTGCAATTGTTGCAGCTAAGACTGTCGGGGAATATCACCTTGTATTACCAACTGGTAATACATTGGTTCTGAACGAATGCTATTACATGCCGAACCTGATATGCAACATTATATCGGTTTCTTTATTAAGCAAAGAAGGATATAATTTTGTATTACAGAATAATGTTATGAACATTTTCCGTAACCAAAAGTTGGTTGGATCAGGCACGTTGTGCAATGGCATTTATGTTCTAAATCAATCAACAGTTCTGAGCATAACAAACACACACAAGAGGAAGAGTTCTGAACTCAACGAATCCTTCTTGTGGCATTGTAGACTGGGTCACATCAATGCGACACGACTGGCTAAGTTGCATAAGGATGGATATTTAAATCCGTTTGAATTTTCATCCTATGACACTTGCCAGTCATGTCTCAAAGGCAAGATGACCAAGACTCCGTTTACGGGACACGGAGAAAGAGTTACCGAACTCTTAGGACTGATACATAGTGATGTATGCGGTCCCATGTCTACACATGCCAGGGATGGTTCTTCATACTTCATTACATTCACTGACGATCTCTCTAGATTCGGATATGTGTTCCTAATGAAACACAAATCAGAAGCTTTTGAGAAATTTAGAGAATATAAACAAGAAGTCGAAAACCAAACCGGAAAGAGTATTAAAATCCTTCGATCTGATCGAGGAGGTGAATACTTGAGCAATGAATTCCTGGACTTCCTAAAAGAGAATGGGATTCTCTCTCAGCTGACTCCTCCATATACACCACAGCACAACGGTGTATCTGAACGGAGGAACCGCACCCTATTAGATATGGTGCGCTCTATGATGAGCACAGCTGAGTTACCTATTTCCTTCTGGGGATATGCGCTGGGGACAGCAGCATATCTATTGAATCAAGTTCCATCTAAATCTGTACCTACCACACCATATGAGATATGGAGTGGGAAGAGACCATATTTTAAACGAGTTAAGATATGGGGTTGTCCGGCCTATGTCAAAAGACAAAATCCGGACAAGCTCGTGGCATGATCAGTTCTCTGCAAGTTTGTGGGATATCCAAAGAATTCTTATGGGTATTTTTTCTACCACAGTGAGGAACAAAAAGTGTTTGTTGCTCAACATGCCACCTTTTTAGAAAAGGAATTTCTTGAAAAAGAAATTAGTGGCAAAGTGGTAGAGCTGGAAGAGGTTCCAGATACACAAACAGTAACTGAAGATTTAGTGGAACCAGAAGATTCAGTAGCTCCCAATGAACCTCAGCCTCTCCGCCGATCTAGTAGGGTTCCTCGCCAGCCTGAGAGATACTACGGTTTTCTCGTGGATGGTGGGAGCGAGGATTGCATCATGGAGGATGATGACCCAACTAGCTTCGAGCAGGCCATCACTAGTGGGGACTCAGTGAAATGGCTGGATGCTATGCGGTCCGAGATGGATTCCATGTACACCAACAAAGTATGGACTTTGGAAGTTGCTCCTGAAGGGGTAAAACCCATTGGGAGCAAGTGGATCTTCAAGAAGAAACTTGGTGTAGATGGGAAAGTGGAGACTTTCAAAGCTAGACTTGTAGCAAAGGGTTTTCGTCAAAGACCAGGTGTGGACTATGACGAGACCTTTTCTCCAGTGGCTATGCTTAAATCCATCCGAATCATGCTTGCCATTGCTGCTTTTCATGACTACGAAATCTGGCAAATGGATGTTAAGACCGCCTTTCTAAATGGTGATTTAGAAGAGTGCGTGTACATGACTCAGCCAGAGGGCTTCGTAGACAGTGGGAGCAGCGGGAAGGTGTGCAAGCTGCTTAAATCCATTTATGGATTAAAGCAAGCATCGCGGAGTTGGAACATCTGCTTTGATGTCGTTATCAAAGAGTTTGATTTCGTCAAAAATCCAGATGAACCTTGTATCTACAAGAAGGTGGCAGAGAGTAAGGTTGTCTTCCTCGTATTGTACGTGGACGACATACTCTTGATAGGAAATGATATTCCTATGCTGCAATCGGTCAAGCTCTTCTTATCACAAAGATTCTCAATGAAAGATCTTGGTGATGCCTCTTGCATATTGGGAATTAGGATCTATAGAGATAGATCCAAACGGATTTTGGGATTGTCCCAATCCAGGTACATTGACACCATACTAAAGAGGTTTAGTATGGAAGAGTCCAAGCGTGGGAATATGCCCACGATCTCTGGAGTCACTCTCTCCAAAGAGATGTCTACCAAGACTGATTTGGAGAGAGCTCGCATGCAAGGGATACCCTATGCTTCGGCAGTAGGCTCTATCATGTATGCGATGCTATGTACCAGACCCGATGTAGCATACTCACTAAGTGTAGTGAGCAGGTATCAAGCTGATCCTGGAGAGAATCACTGGACAGCTGTGAAGAGCATTCTCAAGTACTTGCGAAGGACTAGAGATATGTTCTTGGTGTATGGTAACGGAGAACTCCAAGTGGAGTCCTTTACCGATTCGAGCTTCCAGAGTGATAAGGACGACTCTAAGTCGCAGTCGGGCTTTATCTTTACCCTTTACGGAGGGGCGGTTAGCTGGAAGAGTTCCAAGAAGGAAACCGTGGCAGACTCGACGATGGAGGCTGAATACATCGCTGCCAACGATGCTGCTAAAGAAGCTGTCTGGGTCAAGAAGTTCATTACTGAACTTGGAGTGGTTCCATCCATTGAGCATCCAATACCTTTGTATTGCGATAACAATGGAGCGGTGGGTTTGGCCAAGGAACCCAGGTCCCATCAGCGATCCAGGCATATTCTGAGGCGGTATCACCTGATCCGGGAGATAGTTGATCGCCGGGAGATCGAGGTCAGGAGAGTTGACACGAAGAACAACACGGCGGATCCACTCACGAAGGCCATTCCCCAGATACAGTTTGAGAGACTCTTCGGGATGCTCGGTATGAGATACTACAGCAGCTGGCCCTAGTGCAAGTGGGAGATTGTTAGTTGTATGTATGCCCTAGAGGCCAGTATTGTACAGATTATGTATATTATATTGGATGCTTGGACATATATAGAGATGACTTTCTTGCTCGACATGATAGTATGCTATCTGGTTGCTATTTATCTTAACATGTACACTAGTCTCTTTATACTGTCTTATAGTTACATGTTGGTAAAGCCCTTAGGATTTGTACTTGACTACCTGGACTATGATGCAGATCATACTAGTGGGGACATGGTAGTCCATAAGTACATCCTTCAAGGTCCCTAGTCGTGGGTGTATCGAGACGGGGCATCGATATACCAGAGTAGACTAGCGTATATGCTTCTCGACCCATGTGATGGGCGATGGATGATCCCATATCCATTGGTGTTTGACATCAGAGATGGTATACGGGTGCTCAGTGTAGACTGGGTACACTGGACGGACTCGCCGAGAACTCCCAGATGGTATTATACCTCACGTCAGATGGCAGTTCTCAGGTGACACTTGTACAGGTTAGTCTGTAGACCCGAGATCGTCATAGAGTCTTGTGTGATTCCCACTGTGCTTTGATCTCCACCTTACCACGTCCATGAGGGCGTGCAAAACGGTGGTCTTTGGGTACAGTCCCGAGTCACATGGAGGCAATGAGCGATAGGAGGGGTTTCGTCTCTCCCGGTATTGGGAGTTGATGTTGCGCTGTGCTCGATTGGCCGTAGCAGGGAAGTCCCTGGCCAGGGCTGATCAGAGATTTACTGGTAAGTGTTACCAGTAGTTTCTCGACCCGTTACGAGCCTCACATCGGCACGACTTATCGGGTTATTGGGGTCTGACGTATACCACCCCTAGACTTGATATGCGACGTATCTGACGAAGAGACTTGACTGTATGGTAAGTGTTACTGGTCGGATTCGCAGGAGTGTGAGCGGGCTAGCTCGTCGATCTTCTGATTGCTCAATACCCGGGTGGCCGTTACGTTTAGCAGACCGCTTGCGGCTTGTGGGTGCTTGATATGATCATCATCTGCTACCGGCGTATTGACGAGTCTTTAGAGTCCTACACAGAGGTTTCCTGGCTCAAGCGAAACGAAATAGGAGCGCATATGAGATATGTGCAGGACCGAGAATAATGCGAGTATGTGATACCGCATTTCATTCTCGCGATATATGTTTCGATTGGTTATATTCGATATGACCTAGTTATCGAATCATAGATTCGATAAATCGATACATTACATTCTAGTCGGTCATGTGCGACATGACCGGATCATTGAATCAAATGTTGATTTAATGATTTAATGCATAATTATATATTTGATATATTGCATTGCATTAACTAGTATTGGTTCACTTTAAACGGATTTTTCTCACTTGATGCACATTGTATATGTGATATGTTTTCGTGCACATTTCTGTATCATGTTTGATGATACTTGAACATTTAGTTAAGTGTATAGAATTAATCCATGGTTAATTGATAATTAGGGTTTTGCATATTTGTTCATTTATTTATTTGTTTATTTATTTATTTAAAATGATTTAAGATAAGAATGGTGGCTCTTTCTGTTTTAAGTTGAAGCTTCATGAAGCTTTGACTTTGCTAACCATCCTTATCTTCATGCTTAACCCTAACCCATCCTAGTGACCATGGTTAATTCTCTACACTTAAACCTAGTTCAAGTTATGATAAGTATTTGTTTTTAAATTTATTTTTAACATAAGACTTATCATAATCTTTTCTTGAGCTCATCTTCTTCTTCTTCTTCAAGCTTGCTACTCCAATGGCAACTTGAGTTTTAGTGAGAGAAATCCAAATCTAAAGTGAACCCACCTCCTATTTCTTCACCCTCTACCTCTTGCCAAGTTGTTTTGGGTGTTTACTTCACAAGTTTCACAAGTTTGTGAAGTCGGAGCTTGAGTTTGTGCAACCTCGACGTAGATCGTCTTTGACACGAAGCCGACTACCTATTCCGCACGTTTCTCCGATGAAGCCGTCACGAGAGTTCAAGCTTCAAGATGGACAGCGAGAGGACGCCCTTGCGGAGCCGTGGAGGTGGATATCCGGATCTACAAAGGTTGTAATTTCCGTATCCCAGTAGTTAACTGTTAACTAGCTTTTTGTTTCGCCTAGAATTCTAGCAAACAATCCGTAGTCGGGTCTCTCGGCACCGTTAAAATTTTAATATGGCATGTTCGATGCCTTGTGTGACCTCATTAGGGTGCCTAGGAACCCTACAGTTTTTGGGTACAGTCCCGAATCACATGAAGGCAATGAGCGATAGGAGGGGATTCGTCTCTCTCGGTATAGGGAGTTGATGTTGCACTGTATTCGATTGGCTATAACCGGAAATCCCTGGCCAGGGTTGCTGAGATTTACTGGTAAGTGTTACCAGTAGTTTCTCGAACTGTTATAGACCTCATATCGACACGACTTATCGAGCTATTGGGGTCTGACGTTTACCACCCCTAAGCGAGATATGCGACATATCAGACGAACAGACCGGACTGTACGGTTAGTATTACTGGTTGGATTCACAGGAGTATGAGCGGGCTTGCTCGTCGATCTTCTGATGGCTCAATATCCGGGTGGCCGTTACGTTTAGCAGACCGCTTGCGGCTTGTGGGTGTTTGATATGATCATCATCTGCTGCCGGCATATTAACGAGTCTTTAGAGTCCTACACAGAGGTTTCCTGGCTCAAGCGAAACGAAATAAGAGCGCTTATGAGATATGTGTGGGACCGAGAATAATGCGTGTATGTGATACCGTATTCTATTCTCGCGATGAATGTATCGAATGGTTGTGTGCAATATAACCTAGTTATCGAATCGAGGATTGATTCGATAAGCCGATACATTGGATATTAGTCGGTTATATGCGATATGACCGGATCGTTAAATCAAGTGTTGATTTAATGATTTAATGTATAATTATATATTTGATATATTACTTTTCATTAACTAGTATTGGTTCACTTAAGATGGATTTTCTCACTTGATGTGCACATTGTATATGTGATATATTTTTGTGCACTTGTTTGTATCATGTTTGATGATACGTGCAAACTTGGTTTTGTATAAAGAATTAAACCATGGTTATGTTAATGGTTAGGGTTTTGATTTTCTTATTTATTTATTCATTTATTTATTTATTTCATTTTGGCAAAAAGAGAAATGGTGGCTTGCTTTGTTTTACATTGAAGCTTCATGAAGCTTTGAAAAAGTCTACCATTTTTGTTTCATGCCTAACCTAACCATTAACCTAACCTTAGTTTACTCTCTACACATAATCATGGTTGCAATATGATAAGTATCATATTATTTTCTATTTTTAAAAATCTTATCATATTATCTTCTTCTTCTTCTTCTTCTTCAAGATTAAGAAGCTTGCTACCAACAATGGCAACTTGAGAAAAAGAGTGAGAAATCCAATTCTAAAGTGAACCCACTTCCTATTTCTTCATCCTCTACCACTTGCCAAGTAGTATATGGTGTTTTCTTCACAAGTTTCATGACTTGGTGAAGTTGGAGCTTAATCTTGTGTTGCCTCGACGTAGATCATCTTCGGCATCGAAGTCGATGACTTAGCCTGATCATTTCTTCGATGAAACCACCGCGAGAGTCCGGGATCCGATGATCGCAGCGAGGGTACACCGCCACGGTGCTATGGAGGTGGAGGACCGGATCTACAAAGGTTGTATTTCCGTTTACCCTTTAGTTAAGTTGTTAACTAGCTTCTAGTTTCGCCTAAAATTCTAGTTAACGATCTAGTCTAGGGTTTCTCGGCACCGTAAAATTTGAAATTGGCATGGTTGATGCCTTGTGAGACCTCTAGTGTGTGCCTAGGAACCCTACAGTGGTATCAGAGCCTAGCTAGAGGCTTAGGCGAAGTGTAGACGACGTTTGAAATCCGAACGAACATCGAAACCCTAACTCAAATTGCTCTCTGGACAATTTTTTAAAATGTGGATTTTTCTATATTAAAAATATGCAGAAAAATAAGCAGGGATTTATAAGAATTACTGTGAAAAACGAGGTCGTAATTCCATCATAGTGCGGAGGAACCGCGGCATTAGCATGGCTAATGCGGCGGTTCCGCGGCCATTTTGTCTCTTCTCCCATTGATCTTTGCACAGTAATTCTTATATTTTGGTGCTGTATTTTCTGGGAATTTTTAATATGCGCTCAAGTGTTGAGTATTCTGAGTTGTATTGGGAGTTCGTATATTCGATCGGATTGTCTAATTTTGTCTATGTGTTTTTCCGGATAATTTTAGAATATGTTAAAGAGTTCGACCGGATATAAATACCCACTTTTTCCCCTGTCGGGAAATTTCCAAGTGTTGGATTTTTCCGTGGTTTAAAGACGTTCTAAGTAGTGCAAGTAACGCGATGGACCCTCTAGAAGACAACAAACCTTAACTCGATTATGTGACCGTCTTGAACTGCCCTTTGAACCTTAAGGTTTGGGGCAGTACGGCGTGCCACATGTGAGGCGTTGGCTTGACCCTTCTACGGCTGGACCGTTGGTACTGAGGCACGAAGTGAATGTTTTTAAACTTATTTCATGTGCTGAGCTGTATCGGGAAAACTTGGGTGTTCGATTATTCGATCGGAAAGTATAACATTTTTCTATTTATCCGGAATGTGATACAATATTTGGAATTCATAAGTAGTTATGAGATAACTGAATGAATGTTATAAACATAGCAGTTTAGTCTCACTTGATCGGTTGCCACGGAATTTTGATGCGATCAAAAGTCCGTCGCAATCACGTAGCATACGCGGATACTCGCCGGGTAAACTTAATAGACAGCCTCACTCCATAGCCCCGACCAAGTGACTGTAGGAGAACCCCGTCGCCGAAAGCATCCGTTTGGGTGCTCGCGGCAGCGGTGTTCCGCCTTGGTGCACTTCGTCGACGGTATCAGGGGTGCGGCCGCCTACTAAATTTTGCGACGAGCATTCGATCATGATGTCGGGAATCTTGTTGAATTGCCCGACTTAATATTGAAAAGTGTTTTCGATAATGAGACTAAAATGCGGGGTTTATAATTGTTAGGCATGCGATGTCTAAGTATTTCATTTGATTAGGCATGCGATGTCTAAAGAGGTTGCGGATTCCAACTGTTGTAGTTTTACACTTTCTTTTTTGTGACCGTAAGTGTAATATGTGATATCGCCGGTTTCGTTGCTATATGTCAACGACAATTGGGATGGGCATATTTACATACGTTGATGACATATGATGTTATGTGTTGCTGGATATGTTATATTGGATCGTCGTGTTTGAATAGCCGGGGTTTTTTTTATGTGAGATGAGTGTTTTTTCATTTTCATTCATGTAAAAACTTGTATGTAATATTCTTTTATTGGGGCACTTCCAGGTTGCGGAAGATGTCACCCTTTGTATATTATTTACTTTTTCGCACTAGGATAGACCCAAGGAGGGGAGCACAAGTAACCGGGTTCTGGAGTCCAGTGGGAGACCAACTCGAGGAGTCGAGTCCGGGTCTCCTAACTCTAGAATTGGTAGGGTTGCTTGCCGCTCTCGTAGGGGTCTTGGGGTGTGGGTTTGGCTATTCATCGCGACCGTGGAATCCGTGTTTTATACTGGCTCGTATTGAAAACACGGACGTCCTAGCATATCCAATATTTCATATGATTCTTCTGCTGCGATATCTGTGATGTGATCATTTGATATGTTCGGCGATAAAAACTGTATATAGTATATATGATATATTATATAGGCGTTACTTAAGTTTTACACCCGCGCTAGCCCTGCCCCGCTCTGCCGTTAGTTACCTAACCTAACGGTGCACGAGGGGACATCGAGGTGAATGCGGATGGCATAAGTGTACGTCGTATTTATCTGTGATGTTTAGGTACTTAATGATGGGACTTCATTAATATGATTAATGAAATAAAAGAAACCTAATGATGTTGTGGAATCGAATTTCAAAATAAAACAGGTAGCTACAGTTCTTGCTTTGCACAGCGGTATATATGATATATCCTACACCTTATTCGATAAGGAAAGGACCGAGATCCCTTCACCGGGAGTGACTCCTTTAGCAATAACTGGCAGATGCTACACACTCGGTTTGTCTTTTGATTGCTTTTAAGAGTTTTTGCTTTGCACAGTGATATATATGATATATCCCGCACCTCATTCGACGAGGAAAAGACCGACGATCTCTTCACCGGGAGTGACTCCTTTAGCAAAACTAGAAAAGCCTCAAAGACACTCCATTTGAAAATTCATTCGATCCTACAACGATATCAAGTTCATTACGCAATAGGTTTTCACAAAAAACTGTCGTAACCCTCCGTCATTTCAGATAAGCACTAGTTAGTATTCGTGCTGCGGTAGTTTGGCCTCCGTCAAGGCGTAGTGTACGGTAGCTAACTAGTGCTTATCTGCAAGCATATGATGCGATTGGATTAGGGTATTCGTACGGCGTTGTTTGGCCTCCGTCAAGGGTCGTGCGGGTGGGTTTAATTCAATCAGGAAATGACGGGTTGAACTTGACTAGCGGACAATGGGTAGTCTGGCCTCCGTCAAGGTCATAGGACGCTAGGGGCAAAATATTATCGGGAATTTCAAGTGTTGAAATTTGCAATGAGATTGCATACCTTCTATAAGATAGTTGGATCCCGATACCCGCTGCGAGTAAGAGTTACTCCTGGGAGAGTTTTACACATTACAATTAGCCGATCAAGTAGGTGTCTAGAAAGGTGTTAACGAGGTTACGCCTCTGGGAAAACGAGGTTTACATTAATTATGTTCGTGCGAAAGCACGGGGGACCTCTCTCAAAGTACCGACACTGGCCTGGTTGAAAGATTGGCGAACTTGTAGTGTGTAATTAATCCCGGCTAGTCTTTCCTTTTAGGGTTTGAAGGAAGATTTGATAAAAAGCAGTGGGAACTATCCTGATTAGATAAAATAAATAACCAATCTGATCTTGCAAGAGCATACGCTGAGTGTTTTCTTCTCTCTCTCTCTCCAGGTAGCGACCATATCACGCCTTAATCAAGATAATAATACGGAAGTATTGACCGAACCCGCTTGTTATACTGAGCTGGGGAGCGTTGGTCCTGCTCCCACTTATAATTGTTATAAGACCGAGCAGGAAATTGGGGAATACCAGATTTCCCGTGCCGCCCAAACGAAGAAAGTGCATATGATGCATCATCTTCGGGTGTGTTCGTTACAAAGAACTGTTTCTCAGTATCCTCTGCGTCCTGGGTATTTGATACCGGATCAGGATCTTAGATATGTAATCTGTTACATAGGGCTACAGATAGGTAGAGAACTGAGAACGGGTGATAAGTTTCATGAGGCAGAAAACGGGGCAAGTGTTGTAGCCAAGTCTGTTGGTCACTGTCACCCTGTATTAAAAATATATTGATTCTGAACAAATGCTATTAGATACCGAACCTGATATACAAAATCATATCAGTCTCTTTATTAGTAAAGAAATGATAAAATTTTGTATTGTTGGATAATGTTTTGAACATTTCCTATATCAAAAGTTGATCGGTTCAGGCACGTTATCTAAAAGCATTGATATTCTAAATCAAACTACAGTTCTTTGTATACGGAACACACACAAGAGGAAGAGTTCAGAAATGAACGAATCCTTCTTGAGGCATTGTAGACTAGGTCAGATCAATGTGACCTGACTAGCTAGAGTTACATTTAGATGCATATTTAAATCTGTTTGAATTTACATCTTGTGAAACTTGCCGGTCATGTCACAGAGATAAGATGACCATAGCTCTGTTTACTGGAAACAGAGAAAGAGTTAGTAAACTCTTAGGATGATACATGTTGATGTATGTAAGGTCCCCTGTCTACACATGCCAGGACCGGTTCTTTGTACTTCATTAAATTCTCTGATGATCTCTTTTGATTCAGATATATGTTCCTGTTGAAACACAAGTCCGAACCTTTTGAGATATTCACAGAATATAAGTTAGAAGTAGAGAACCAATACGGGTATAAGTATTATGTTCTTTGATGAGATCAAGGAGGAGAATACTTGTGCATAGAATTCCTGGACTTTTCTAAAGGAGAATGAGATTCTCTCTCAGCATTACTCCTCCGTATACACCATAGCACGATGGTATACCGGGGCGGAGCAATAGCATCCTATATGATATGGTGTGCTCTATGATGAGTACTACTGAGTTTCCTATTTCCTTTTGGGGGTTATGCACTTGAGAAGCTGCATACCTATTGAATAGGGTTCCAATCAAATCAGTTGCCTACCACTTCATATGTGATATGGAAAGGGAAGAGCCCATATCTTAAGTTAGTTAAGATTTGGGGTTGTCCGGCCTATGTCTAAAAGCAAAATCCGGACAAGCTCGAGGCAAGTTCTGTTATGTAGAACTGGAAATGTTCCAGCCATACAAACTGCAGCTGATGATTTGATAGAACCAAAGAATTCAGTAGATTCCAACGAACCTCAGCCTCTCCGCCGATCTAGTAGGGTTCCTCACCCACCTGAGAGATACTTCGGTTTCTCTATGATAGTGGGAGCGAGGATGGCATCATGAGATGATGACCCAACTAGTTTCGAGCAGGCCATCGAGAGTAGGGACTCTGTAAGAATGGCTGGATGCTTAGCGATCTGAAATGGAATCCATCTGCACCAACAAATTATGGACTTTGGTTGCTATATCTGAATGGTTAAATCCCCATCAGGAGCAAGTATATCTTGAGAAGATTACTTGGTGTAGATGGAAAAGTTGAGACTTTCAAAGCTAGACATGTTAAAGGTTTTCATCATCGACCAGGCGTGGATAATGATGAATCCTTTTTCAGTGGCTATGCTTAAGTCCATCCAGATCCTACTTGCCACGGCTACATACCATGACTACGATATCTGGCGGTTGGGTGTCATGACCGCTTTTCTAAATGATGATTTGGAAGAAAGCGTCTATAAAGTACACAGCCAGAGGGCTTCGTAGACAGTGGGAGAAGCAGAAACGCAAGCAAGATGTTTTATGTGATAAAGCAGGCATCGCGGAGTTGGAACGTCTGTTTTGATTTGTTAGTCAAAGAGTTTGACATCATCAAAATGGTAGATGAACCTTGTATAAACAAAAAGGTAGTAGGAAGCATGGTGACGATCCTCGTAGAGTACGTGGATGACATACTCTTGATAGGGAAGGAGTTTCCTATGCTACGCTCGATCAATCTCCTCTTATCACAAGGATTCTCCATATAGGATCAAAGTGATACCTACTAAATCCTAAGCTTTGGATCTATGAGATAGATCTAATTGGATGTTAGGATACTCACTAGTTGTAGTGAGATGGTATCAATCGATCCTGGGGAGAATCACTGGAAAGGTTCCAGGGTGATAAAGACGACTGAATGTCAGTCACAGGCATTGTCTTTACCCTCAGTAAAGGGACGGTATGTTGGAAGAGTTCCAAGCTAGATACCGTGGCATACTAGACGATAAAAGGCTGGATACATCGCTACTTAAGATACTACCGAAGAGGAAGTCTGGGTGTATATTAGTTCGTGAGATGAACTTCGTTCCTGCCATTGTGTGACAATGGAGTTGTGGCTTATGCCAAGGAACGCCCGTCCCACCAGTGATCCAGATATAATTCTAAGGCAGTATCACCTGATCATTGAGATAGTTGATCTCCAGGGTGATCGAGGTTAGGAGAGTAGACTCAGAGGACAACACGGCGGATCCACTCACAAAGGCCTTTTCCGAGAAAGAGACTATTATGGGATGGTTGAGTATGAGATACTACAACCACTGATATCAGATGGCCCTAGTGCAAGTGGGAGATTGTTAGTTATATGTATGCCCTAGAGGCCATTACTATACATAGGATGTATATTGTAGTGGATGCTTGGACATATATAGGGAGGACTTTCTTGCTCGACATGATAGTATGCTATCTGATTGCTCTTTACGTTAACGTGTACACTGATTGTCTCTTTGTTACATGTTGGTAAAGCCCTTGGGATGTGTACTTGACTACCAGGACTATGATGCGGATCATACTAGTGGGGACAAGGTAGTCCATAAGTACATCCTTCAAAGTCCCTAGTCATGGGTGTATCGAGACGGGGCATCGATATACCAGAGTAGACTAGAGTATACCTTCTCGACCCATACAGATGGGCGATGGATGATCCCATATCCATTGGTGTTTGACACCAGAGATGATATACGGGTGCTCACTGGAGACTGGGTACACTGGACGGACTCGCCGAGAACTCCCAGATGGTATTATACCTTACGTCAGATGGCAGTTCTCTGGTGACACTGGTACAGAGTAGTCTGTTGACCCGAGATCGTCATAGAGTCTTGTGTGATTCCCACTGTGCTTTGATTTCCACCTTACCACGTCCAAGAGGGCGTGTAAAATGGTGGTTTTTGGGTACAGTCCCGAATCACATGGAGGCAATGAGCGATAGGAGGGGATTCGTCTCTCCCGGTATAGGGAGTTGATGTTGCACTGTGTTCGATTGGCTATAACCGGAAATCCCTGGCCAGGGTTGCTGAGATTTACTGGTAAGTGTTACCAGTAGTTTCCCGAACAGTTATAGACCTCATATCGACACGACTTATCGAGCTATTGTGGTCTGACGTTTACCACCCGTAGGCGAGATATGCGACATATCAGACGAACAGACCGGACTGTACGGTAAGTGTTACTGGTTGGATTCACAGGAGTATGAGCGGGCTTGCTCGTCGATCTTCTGATCGCTCAATACCCGGGTGGCCGTTACGTTTAGCAGACCGCTTGCGGCTTGTGGGTGTTTGACATGATCATCACCTGCTGCCGGCGTATTAACGAGTCTTTAGAGTCCTACACAGAGGTTTCCTGGCTCAAGCGAAACGAAATAGGAGCGCATATGAGATATGTGCGGGACCGAGAATAATGCGTGTATGTGATACCGTATTCTATTCTCGCGATGAATGTATCGATTGGTTGTATGCGATATAACCTAGTTATCGAATCGAGGATTGATTCGATAAGCCGATACATTGGATATTAGTCGGTTATATGCGATATGACCGGATCGTTAAATCAAGTGTTGATTTAATGATTTAATGTATAATTATATATTTGATATATTACTTTGCATTAACTAGTATTGGTGCAGTTAAGATGGATTTTCTCACTTGATGTGCACATTGTATATGTGATATATTTTTGTGCACTTGTTTGTATCATGTTTGATGATACGTGCAAACTTGGTTTTGTGTAAAGAATTAAACCATGGTTATGTTAATGGTTAGGGTTTTGATTTTCTTATTTATTTATTTATTTCATTTTGGCAAAAAGAGAAATGGTGGCTTGCTTTGTTTTACATTGAAGCTTCATGAAGCTTTGAAAAAGTCTACCATTTTTGGTTCATGCCTAACCTAACCATTCACCTAACCTTAGTTTACTCTCTACACATAACCATGGTTGCAATATGATAAGTATCATATTATTTTCTATTTTGAAAAATCTTATCATATTATCTTCTTCTTCTTCTTCTTCAAGATGAAGAAGCTTGCTACCAAAAATGGCAACATGAGAAAAAGAGTGAGAAATCCAATTCTAAAGTGAACCCACTTCCTATTTCTTCATCCTCTACCACTTGCCAAGTAGTATAGGGTGTTTTCTTCACAAGTTTCATGACTTGGTGAAGTTGGAGCTTGATCTTGTGTTGCCTCGACGTAGATCATCTTCGGCATCGAAGTCGACGACCTAGCCTGATCATTTCTTCGATAAAACCACCGTGAGAGTCCGGGATCCGATGATCGCAGCGAGGGTACACCGTCACGGAGCTATGGAGGTGAAGGACCGGATCTACAAAGGTTGTATTTCCGTTTACCCTTTAGTTAAGTTGTTAACTAGCTTCTAGTTTCGCCTAAAATTCTACTTAACGATCTAGTCTAGGGTTTCTCGGTACCGTAAAATTTGAAATTGGCATGGTTGATGCCTTGTGAGACCTCTAGTGTGTGCCTAGGAACCCTACACCGGTTACGGGCCTAATTTTTGGGTCGTGACAAAGTGGTATCAGAGCGCTTGGTTTTTACTTTTCGGAGTGTAGGATGACCTTGGTATGATAGAGTAGGTAGCTTAAGCAGAGTAACGTAGCGTGTGTAGGTTCCGCGGTATACTTACGACACGGTACTCTGCCTAAGTGACCTTAGGACTTATTGATTGAAATTTCTTCCGTGATGATATACATCCTTGTGATTGGATTCCTATTTCCTTATCGAATCTTGTTTCAATTTCTAGCCTATATGCCGCCGAAGACTACGAGGGCACAGAGAGTGGCCGCGAGGGCCGAGGTCAGAGTTGACTCGTCTGAGGCGAGGACTGACCAGGGCGGTACGCCTGTTGTACCGGAGCACATTGCTATGTTTAGGGCTGGTATGCAGGACCTGCGCCAGATGATGGGGACTTTAGTAGAGGCTTTTCGAGCGCAGGGAAGGCAGTTGTTCCACCCGTTGCAGGGACCGCGATGGTACCTACTGTTCCGGTAGACGCAGTTACAGTTCCGGAGGTTTTTACCGTGTCACTGACGGAGTTCATGAGGCCGAGGCATCCGGTGTTCACTGGTACAGATGCTACTGAGGATCCGCAGTCGTTTATTGACCAGATGTCCAGGATTTGTCGTTCTCTCTGATGTTCCGATGAGAGATGGGTGGAGTTTGCGAGTTTCCGTTTGCAGGGTCTGGCCCAGAAGTGGTGTGAGTCCTTGGAGAGGGGCAGAGCCGCAGGTCTTGCTCCTATGACCTGGGCTGAGTTTGTGACGGTGTTTCTCCCCCGTTTTCTTCCACCGAGCGTCAAGGATGCGCGAGCGCGCAAATTTGAGTCGTTACATCAGACTCTGGGGATGACGGTGTTTGAGTATGATGTACTGTTTACTGAGCTGTCTGTGTATGCTCCGTACTTGGTGGCGACTGAGGAGATGAGGGTGAAGAGGTTTGTCCGAGGCCTGCTTACCCAGTTGTTCCTAGCCATCAGCATTCAGCATTGTGAGACGTATGCGGCAGCGGTGGATGCAGCCCTTTTGGTGGAGGAGCGTCTTTCTTAGTCACCGGTTGTCCTGGAACCGAAGAAGACTCGTACTGATGTACCATCACGGAGACAAAGGTTTTCACGCCGAGGCAGAGTTCCTTCAGACTCGAGGAGTAGCAGAGACGTGGGACGGGGACAGTTATTCAGCTCTTACTCCCAGGAGAGTCAGCGACCATCTTATGGGTGCTTTGGGTGTGGCAGTATACATCACCTTGTTCGGGATTGTACCGTGGTGCATCAGAGAAGGACAGCAGTACCCCAGGTTACCTTACCACCTTCTCCGCCTCAGAGAGCGCTGCCTCTTATTCCTGTTGTTGCGCCGCGTCAGACTCCTGTTCAGAGAGGTCGTGGTCGCGGTGGTTTTATGCTGAGAGGACGAGGTGGCAGAGGTAGAGGGCAGGCTCGGGTTTTTGCCTTGACTCACCAGGACGCGCAGGCGTCCAATGCTGTGGTTTCAGGTACCCTTTCTGTATGTTCTAATGATGCACATGTTCTTTTTGATCCGGGATCTACGCATTCGTATGTTTCTACGCACTTCATGCCGAGGTTAGGCCGAATGTCGTGTTTTCTAGATCAGCCGCTTGTCGTGACTACTTCGGTTGGAGAGTCATTTGTTGCGTGACACGTGTTCCGGTCGTGTGTTGTCCTTTTAGGAGACAGAGATCTATCCGTCGACTTGATCCTTCTTGAGATGTTGGACTTCGACGTTCTGTTGGGCATGGACTGGTTAGCTACTTGCTACGCGTCCGTGGACTGCCGCGAGAAGACAGTTAGGTTTTGTTTTCCCGGCGAGTCAGTGTTTGTTGTGCAGGGGGACCGTGGTGCCGCCCTTCACAGTTTGATTTCTGTCCTTTGCGCTAGTCGTCTTTTGAGGAGGGGATGTCGGGGATTCTTGGCTTTCATTCATGATACTGGAGCCACAGTGGAGTCGTTGGACCTGGTTCCTACCGTGCGAGGGTTTCCCGATGTCTTTCCCGATGAGTTACCTAGGATGCCGCCAGAGCGCGATATTGAGTTTTGCATTTATCTGATTCCTGGCACGGAGCCTATTTCTATACCTCCTTATCGGATGGCTCCGGCAGAGCTTAGAGAGATTAAAGATCAATTGCAAGGTTTTCTTGATAGGGGACTTGTGCGTCCGAGTGTTTCGCCGTAGGGAGCTCCTGTTCTGTTTGTCAAGAAAAAGGACGACAGTTTGAGGCTGTATGTGGATTATCGTCAGCTGAACCAAGTTACGGTGCGGAATAGGTATCCTTTACCTTGCATTGATGATTTATTTGATCAGCTCCAAGGTGCGAAACATTTTTCCAAGATTGATTTGCGTTCGGGTTATCATCAGTTGTGAGTTCGGAATGATGACATTTCGAAGACTACTTTTCGTACGCGCTATGGGCATTATGAGTTTTTGGTGATGTCGTTCGAACTCATCAATGCGCCAGCAGCGTTCATGGATCTGATGAACCGGATTTTCAGACCGTTCCTTGACCAGTTTATTATTGTGTTTATTGATGACATACTGGTCTACTCTAGGAGTCGTGAGGAGCATGAGCAGCACTTGAGGATTGCTTTGCAGATATATTGAGATAGCACGAGCTATATGCTAAGTTCTCAAAGTGCGCGTTTTGGCTTGATAGAGTTGACTTCCTGGGTCAAGTGGTGACTGGTGATGGTATTCTTGTGGACCCGAGGAAGATCGAGGCTGTACAGCTTTAGCCCAGACCTGTATCAGTGACTGAGGTCTGCAGCTTTTTGGGCTTAGCTGGTTATTATTGCCGTTTTGTGCAGGATTTCTCGAGTATCGCTGCACCGCTGACTGGACTGACCCGGAAGGGGGTTCCTTTTCTTTGGACTGATGCGTGCGAGCAGAGTTTTCAGCAGTTGATGACTCGGTTGACGACAGCACCAGTTCTATCTTTACCTTCTGGATCGGGCGGCTATGTTGTTTACTGTGATGCTTCTCGAGTGGGGCTCGGCTGTGTTTTGATGCAGCATGATAGAGTGATTGCTTATGCTTCTAGGAAGCTGAAGAAGCATGAGCAGAATTACCCCACTCACGATCTTGAGATAGCCGCGGTGGTCTTTGCGTTGAAGATTTGGAGACACTACTTGTATGGGGAGTCGTTTCAGATCTTCGCGGATCACAAGAGCTTGAAGTACATCTTCCAGCAGCGAGATCTGAATTTGAGACAGTGCCGTTGGATGGATCTAGTGAATTATTATGATTGTGAGATCCTTTATCACCCAGGCAAGGCGAATGTGGTAGCTGATGCTTTGAGTCGTAGGCCCGAGGGTAACTTGTCCCAGATGAGCTCGGTTCAGCGTCAGTCTTCTGCAGATTGGAAGCTCTTGTTTGATGGTAGTGTAAGTCGATGTACAACTGTCACGACCCGCAGGGTACGGAACGTGACTGGCACTTAAGTTACGAAACATCTCAAGACGTCCGTAACATAAGTAAGCCAAAGCCCAGAAATCAAAACCAAATAAGCAGAAGAGTGAAGGAAAACCAATCAATTGAAAGAAAGTTTATCAAATGAGTCATATCAAGCCTTTTTAAAAACAATATCAATTTTCCCGAAAATTTCGGCAGAGTCTCCTTTGTAAATACTGGCCCCCAAAATGGGTACAACAAGAATATATATAAATACAACAAAAAGGGCATCCCCAAGCGGGAGCTAGCTCTTCGCCACAAGGCGGTCACAAATCCCACGCAATATAAATCAGCAATATGCAAAATAAGCATAAAATGGCATAAGTAAGAAGCAACATGTCGGCTCAAGTGAGCTCGACCCCAAAATACAGCATAAAAAGCCCACAAATCTCTCAGTCTCGTCTCTAGGTCAATATACAACAATACTGGTAGATACAGTAGATGGAGTACTCTAGATACAAAGAATATACAAGGTAGTACAAAATAGTAATACAACCCACCTACGAGTAAAAGCCTCGAGTCCAGGCAAAGAGGCAAAAGAAACAAGTGCGCCCGCCGCTACTGTGCTGACGGAGCGGACCTGCAAAAAGGCTGTGGCACAACGGGGGTGAGTTACCAACTCGTGAGTAATAAATAACATCTATATAGGCTATCGCAAGCATGCACACAAGTATCCTAGCATCTATAATACAGGTATGGCAGGATATACTAGCAGGTATTTATGCAACATGAATGTACTAGTAGGTATGAATGCAATATGAATCAACTCATGATCTGAATATATAGGTACAAGGAGTCATATTTTTCATTTAGGAATCTCTTTTCTTTTAAATATCAGCACAATACCAATAGAATCAACAAGAATCCATGTCCAGCATCGACACCTCAAAACTGTCTCAATCTCATGTATTCATACCATAGTATCTCTGACCCCAGCCGTCCGGCTGACCCATCTCAAATATCAATATCTCATCATCTCGCGGCCACGGTCGGTATCCTTTGGATATCCGCCGTGCCGAAAAGTCACCGGTAGGTAGTCCATCCCCTGCAAGGCTCAACGTCAGCAACACGACCTTCTTGCCCCGGGGTACCTTACCGGGCCCACCATGTACCCGAGACGGTTCATCCAACTCCTCGAAACGGGTCTCGAAAACCACAGCAAACTCATGGTAGACGACACTTACATCACTAGAAAACCGCAATTTACATATTTTAAAAAGGTAATAAGTTTAGAAATTTTGCGGCTTTCCCCCGAAATCCAGAAATATCATAAAATCTCAAGAAATCCTCATAAGTGCATATGCCAATGATAATGAATGCATATGGTATCAATAATCAAGTTGCGATGTATGATTAATATACTAGGCATGAACAAATGATATGATGAGGTACATGCACATGAATAGCAATCCTACGATTTCATTTTAAGGATTTAAAGGCAATAGCACAGGTTTAAGCATCAATTATAGTAAAAGGTTTCAAATTATAGGTTATCTAGTGTGGTGGCATGGCAATTACCAGGGCGTGTGTGTACGCATGAATAGTGCTCGTGCTGCATATAAAAACCCTGGCAATGGTGCATGTGTCATATAGAATGGGTTCGCATATGTATGTCAAATAAAGTATGGATGTAGTTACTAATATTACTGGAAATCTTTAACTACTTAAACTATCGGGCGACCTGCGTCATCCAAACGATAGTCCCCCTAGATGTTAAATCTACTCACCGGAATCCTCAGCTAGCTACGTCCAATCACCGCTTTCCCTTTTCGTGCCGCGTCCGAAGTCTCCGCGACCGAACCTGGAATTTGCATCAATACAAAACATAAGGTTACATATTATGAAACGGCGCAAATCCCAAACGAAAATATCCACGTTCACAAGCTAGGCACAACGTGCACAAGGTGCGCAGAACACATACGAAAATCGCAAAACTAACTAGAATCGTCGTTTTGGGACGCCCGGCAAAACTAAAACCCGATCACACAAAATTCCGCACTCACTCATCCTAAATGTCGTAGGATATGCTAAAAATATCATCAAGATATCACAAATAATTCATCACAAAATTTTATAAAAAAAAACTAGTAAGCATTTGTATTCCAAAATCGGTTCAAACACCGTCGCTTTGCGACAAAAGACTACTATCAAGCTTGAACAACCAACCACACTACAAGCAATCTACAAACACTATAATTACAACACATTAGCAATGATTCAAATCCTATTTTCCATAAACAACCATTTCTTGAATTTATAACCTAGCAATTCCAAATCAAATTCCACACTTGAAAACTTAAATTAACACAAATAAAAGCCCACATAAGAAAATTAACCTCTTAGATTAGGTTAGCAAAATAACTAGATAGAAAAATAGATTTAATTAGCCTAGTAATGTTGTGCTAAAACCCAAGTTCATATCAAACTACCCTCTTTAAAAAAAACTAGATTATAAATTAACAAGATTTAACACTAAACAATTTCAAAGTTCTAATTAGCACACTTAAGCTACAATTTAACCATTTGATTAGAAATTATACCTCACAAGTCCAAACCCTAGCTTGCTCTAGCCTCCCAAGATGCCATCTTTCTCCTTGATTCGAACCAAATTAGGTTTGAAAAGAGATGGAATAGGGTTTTGTGTTGAATTTGTAAAGGAAATTGTGGATTTTTCGTGGATTTTGATGGAATTTAGAGGCAAAATGAGAGGGAGAATTTTGGGGAGAAAAATGATGGGGCTGCTGCAGAATTCGAGCAGGGAGGGAAGGAATGGGGAGAGGTGTGAATGGTTGTGGAATTGTCCAAAGTCAAGCAACCATTCCCAAGTACTATACACAAATTAATATATTTTAAACAAACATAAGGTTTCAATACAAGAGATGGAGACAAAAATGAGGGGGGAAAATTCATGGCTGCTGAATTTGTGGTGGGGCCGGCCAAAAAAAGAGGGGTGAGGTTGTGAGTGATTGCACAAAAAAATTTCTATGCAAAAAGAACCCTCAAGTTATAAAAATTGCAAGTTTAAGCTTAAATTAAATAAATTTTGCTTTCCATAAATAAAACCAATTAGAACTTGAAATAAAATACTAAAAATTTATATTACTAACTAGATTTTAGTTAACATGATTTTAAAGATTAAAATTAGCCCATTTAAATTTGTATTTATCGTTAATTTAATGTATTTTTTACCGGCTTAAAATAATATTAAAAATTGAAAAATTAGGGAAAAATTTTAACGGACCAGAAATTTATAAGTAACTCATTAGCTACTAAAAACTAGCAATTACCTATCCAAATTACGTATAATTAGGCCTAAACTGCAAAATAACAAAAAAGACGATTTACGGAAAAATACAAAATTTTCACCAATTTTCGGGAAAACACCAAAACGACATTTCAAGGCGTTACAACAACACCCCACGGATTGCGGGGAGGAGGAAATATGAAAAACGATCTTGTTCATTATGCAAACATCGACTAACCGAAGATCTTTAGTAAACGATAACTAACAACAACCATAGAAGTTCATAGCTACTATGAAAAGAGATTATACCTAGTGAATCGTGTCCTTCGTCTTTTCGATCTCTACGTCCTCCTCGGCCTCCTTTCCGTGATAGATGATCCACCCGAGAACCCTAATCCAAGCTTTACCTCTATGTTTGAGGTAACTAAGTTTCTCTAGTTGCTAATCAAAGGAACTTAGATGATATAGAGTTAGGTTATGGGTTAATTAGTCTATTCTAATCCTTGATCTCAACTCATGAGTGGTGGGATTAGGGTTTTAAGAGAGAGTGAGCTTGAGGAGAGAGAAGGTGAACATCATCATCGTAATGAAAATGCTTCTCACTTGAATATATTTGAAGCATAATGTATAATCAAATAAATGAATAAATGTGATTATTCATCATGCTACATTAATTCAATATGAGTGATTCACTATATGAGTCATTAAGCATTTAATGATGCATTAATGATATTATGAATCACACAAAATGAGTCACAATTGAATTTAATGATAATGCCACCTAAACCCTCAAGTCACCATGCTTCTAGAAGCTTCACGTAAAATTACAAGAACGCTCCTCCTATCCGTGAAAACACGGAAAAACTTTAGACTGTAAAATCCAATAACCTGATACTAGAATCTGGCTTAAACCAAAGCCAGCTAGTAAAAACTGTCCGAACGTCGTACGTGCGAAAACACACGTATACGTCCGAACCCTTGTCGTAAAACCGTACGACCTCTATATTGTTTCGCCTGGTGTAGGGAAATCTCTGTGTGGGACTCTAAAGACTCGACTACTACGCTGGAAGTGGGTTTAACCACAGACCGCAAGCGGCACTAGCTGTACGTAACGGTCCCCAGGTAGATGTCGATAAGAAGGCCGATGAGGAAACCCATCCGAACTCCTACTAAGTCTGTCCGTGACAATATCTGTGCAGTCCGGTCTGTTCGTCTAAGAGTATCGCATGTATGGTCTAGGGGGGGTGAACGTCAGACCCCTAATAACCGTAAAAGTCGTGCCGGCATGGCTCAAGACCATCCGAGAATCTACTGATCAGTCCATCAGTAATTCTCAATCAGCCCTGGCCAGGGACTTATGGTAATGACCAACCGATCACATTGCGATATCAACTCCCTAGACCGGGAGAGACGAATCCCTAACAGTCGCTCACTGCCTCCACATGGCTCGAGACTGTGCCCAACTAAAACTTGTTTGCACGACTCCTTTGAGCCGTGGTAGGGTAATAATCAAAGCACAGTGGGAACTCACACGAGACAAATGACGACTTTAAGTTAACAGACTATCTGCACACATGTCACCTGAGAACGGCTATCTGACGTTAGGTATATTACCATCCAGTCAGTTCTCGGCGAGTCCTGTCCGGTGTACTCACATGAAGTGAGCATCTGTATACAATCTTAGGTGCACATCACCAATGGCTGCGGGACCAATCCATCGCCCCTCGTCAGGGTCTAGATATGTATACACTGGTCTACTCTGGAGCATCGATGCCCAGTCTCGATACTCCTGCGACCAGGGACATTTAAGGATGTGCCTATTGACTATCCAGCACCCATAAGTATGACTGCCATCACAACGCCGTTAGTCAGGCAAAACACCTTATGGGCTTTATCAACATGTTTATAAATACAAAGTAAAATATATCACACGTTTAAGATAAAGACAAACCAAATAGCGTACTATCATTAGCAAGATTATCATGTACATACATATCCCTAACTTTCTATACAATGAAGGCCTCTAGGGCATATATATATCCAACAATCTCCCACTTGCACTAAGGCCTATAATTGGCGTAATGAGTACCCACTGTCTACACTAGATCCAGTTGTTGGCGTACTGCATGCCCAACATCTCAAACAGCCTCTCGAACTGGACTTAAGCGATGGCCTTGGTGAATGGATCTGCCGTGTTGTCTTTTGTATCCACTCTCCGTACCTCGATCTCTCGACGATCCACGATCTCCCTGATCAGGTGATACCGCCTTAAGATATGCCTGGATTTCTGATGGGACCTTGGTTCCTTCGCTAATGCTACAGCCCCATTGTTATCACAATACAAAGGTATCGGGTTGGCAATGGACGGAACCACCTGAAGTTCAGAGATGAACTTCTTCATCCAGACAGATTCTTTTGCGGCTTCACTAGCAGCTATATACTCAGCCTCCTTAGTTGAGTTTGCGATGGTATCCTATTTGGAACTCCTCCAAGATACTGCCCCTCCATTGAGGGTAAACACAAAACCCGAAATGGACTTAGAGTCATCTTTGTCACTTTGGAATCCTGAGTCGGTAAAAGCCTCAACCCGGAGGTCCCCATTACCGTAAATCAAGAACATCTCCTTAGTCCTTCTCAGGTACTTGAGAATGTTCTTTACCGCTATCCAATGCTTCTCACCTGGGTCAGACTGATACCTGCTTACCACACTAAGTGCGTAAGCTACATCTGGTCTGGTACATAATATCACATACATTATAGATCCTACTGCCAAAGCGTAGGGTATAATGGCCCATGCGAGCCCTCTCTTCATCAGTCTTTGGAGACATCTCTTTGGAGAGGGTGATCCCGTGACAAACGGGTATATTACCGTGCTTGGAATCTTCCATACTAAATCTCTTTAGTATAGTGTTAATATACCTGGACTGTCAAAGTCCCAACATTCTATTAGATCTATCACAATAGATCTTAATGGCCAGAATGTATGATGCATCCCAAGTCTTTCATGGAGAATTTCTGTGACAAGAAGAGCTTTACTGATTGTCGCATAGGGACATCATTCCCTATCAGTAGTATGTCGTCGACGTACAAAACGAGGAAGACTACTGCTCCTTCTACAATCTTCCTATAAATACCTGGTTCATCTATATTTTTGATAAATTCAAAATCCTTGACTGTCTCATCAAAGAAGATGTTCCAACTCTGTGATGCTTGCTTTAATCCATAAATGGATTTAAGCAATTTTCACACCTTTCCGCTGCGCCCACTGTCTAAGAAACCTTCTGGTTGATCCATGTAAACACTCTCTTCTAAATGTCCATTTAGAAAAGCTTTTTTTACGTCCATCTGCCAAATTTCATAGTCATGGAAGGCAGCAATGGCAAGCAGGAACCGAATGGATTTAAGCATAGCTACTGGTGAAAAGGTTTCATCATAGTCCAATCCTGGTCTTTGAAGAAAACCTTTTGCAACGAGTATAGCTTTGTAGGTTTCCACTTGTCCAAATATACCAATCTTCTTTTTGAAGATCCATTTGCATCCAACTGGTTTCACCCCAGGAGGAGCAATTTCTAAAGTCCAAACTTTATTGGTGTACATGGATTCCATTTCGGATCTCATAGAATCCAGCCACTTCACCGAGCGCTACTCGTGATAGCCTGCTGAAAACTAGTAGGCTCATCATCATCGATGATCCAATCCTCTCGATCCCCATCTAGAAGAAACCCATAGTTCCTTTCAGGAGGATGAGAAAGCCTACTAGATCTGTGGAGTGGCGTTGGTTCATCATGTCCTATTGAAACCTGAGTTTCTACTAAGTCCTCGGCAGCAGTTTGAGGTTCTGGAATTTCTTCCAGCTCTACCACGCTCCCACTAATTTCTTCTGCAAGAAATTCGATCTTTAAGAAGACAATGTGGCGAGCGACAAACACCTTTTGTTCTTCAGTGTGGTAGACAAGATATCCCCTTAAATGCTTGGGGTATCCTACAAACTTGCACAAAACCGATCGTGCCTCGAGCTTGTCCGGATTATGCTTTTTAACATATGCCGGACATCCCCATATCTTGATATACTTGAGATATGGTCTCTTCCCAATCCACATTTCATATGGAGTGGTAGGTACAGACTTAGTCGGAACTCTATTCAATAGGTATGCTACTGATTCTAGAGAAAAACCCCAGAAGGAAAGGGGCAACTCAGCACTACTCATCATTGAACGCACCATGTCAAGTAGCGTGCGATTCCTCCTTTCGGACACACCATTATGCTGAGGTGTATAAGGCAGAGTAAGCTGAAAGAGAATTCCATTCTCTTTTAAGCATTCAAGGAAACTGGTACTTAAGTATTCTCCACCTCGATCAGATCGAAATGTCTTTATGCTTTTACCAGTCTGTTTCTCTACTTCATTCTTATACTCCTTAAACTTCTCAAAGGCCTCGGATTTATACTTCATTAAGAACACATGTCCATACCTAGAGAAGTCATTAGTAAAAGTGATGAAGTAGGAGTGATCGCTTCGTGCATGTGTAGACATTGGACCATATACATCACTGTGTACAAGTCCCAAGAGTTCTGTGGCTCTTTCTCCGTGTCCGGTGAACGGAGATTTGGTCATTTTTCTTTTGATATATGATTGACAAGTTGCATATGATGAATATTCAAACGGATCTAAATATCCATCTTTATGTAACTTAGTCAACCTTGTTTCGTTTATATGACCAAGTCTACAATACCATAGAAAGGCTTGGTTTGAATCTGGAGCATTTCTTTTAAGCGTGTTTTGAATATTGAAAACTTGAGGTTGATTAAGTATGTATATGCCGTTTTCCAGTGTGCCAAACCAAATCATTTCTTGATTTAGGAGAATGTTCATGACATTTCTTTCAAGCGCAAAATTATATTCTTTATTAGACAACAAAGATACTGATATAATATTACACAGCATATTGGGAATACAAAAACAGTTGTACAATACCAAAATGTTCCCACTAGTCAACCCTATGTGATATTCTCCTATTGCAATAGCATCTACGTGCATTCGATTGCCCATCCGGAGAGTCATATCACCTGTCTCCAGTAATCTACTATTTCTCAGATCCTGCAAAGAATTACAGATGTGAGAACCAGAACCGGTATCAAGTACCCATGATGTATAGTTTACTGAAAGACAATTTTCGATTACAAACACACCTGAAGCAGAAGCAACAGCCCGCTTCGTGTCCTTTTCCTTGAAGGCCATACAGTCCTTCTTCCAATGCCCTTGCTTGTGACAATAATATTATTCGTTCTTATCCGCCTTCACCCTTCATGCCTTGTTCGTTCCCTGCACCTTCTTGACCCCGCCTTTCGGTTTGGTGGCTTTCATCTTCTTCTTCCCTTTAGCTTTCGTTTTAGATTTAGAAGAAGATGGCTGACCAACATACAAAACAGGGGTCTTCTCCTTTTTCAAGGAGGTCTCTGCTACCCTCAACATGTTGAGGAGCTTTGGAAGATCAGCTTCCATTTCGTGCATATTGAAGTTCAGCACGAACTGAGAGAAGGTGTGGGGAAGGGACTGCAAAATGAAGTCGATATACAAATCATTCTCTAGCACGTATCCCAGGTTTGCGGGTTCCTCAAAGAGGCTGATCATTTTGAGGACATGCTCTCCTACTGGTGATCCTAGAGCTAACCTCATCTGGAAGAGTTTTCTTGAGGTCCCGTACCTCACGATACGGGAGTGCACCCTATACAATTCCTTACAATGGAGAAAGATGGATATAATATCCATACTCTCGTGCTGCTTCTGGATTTCATTGTTCATGGACGCCAGCACGATACACTTAGCTCTCTCACAGTCTAGATCCCAGGTTTTGCGAACCTCCTGGTCCGCAACTGAGGAATCTGATCATGGGATAAGGGGAGGAACAGCGGTGGTAACATATGCTACTTTTTCATAAGTCAGTGCAATGTTGACGTTCCTTAGCCAATCATTATAGTTATGCCCGGTCAGTATATATTTTTCAAGTAATAGTTTTAGTCCTGTCATGGTAGCTGCAAGAGAGAGAGAAAAGAAACACTGAGCATATGCTTTTGCAAGTTTAGATTGGTTTATTAATTTATCTAAACAGGATGGCTCCCACTGTTTCCTCAAATCCTTCTTCAAAACCTAAAAGAAGAACTAGTCAGGATTTAATCACACGTCACAATACTTGCTTAACCTTTCAGCCAGGCCAGTGTTGGTACTTCGAGGGAGGTTTTCCAACGCTTTCGCGAAGTTCCTTAATTAAATAACCTCTTTTCCATGGAGGCGTAGCCCCTCTAACACCTTTCTGGACACCTACTTGGTTTATAGCATTGATTGTTAAGTGAGAAAATTTCTCGAGAGTAATCCTACTCATCAGTGGGATCGGGATCCAACTATCAATGTATGATGCCCTAGATGGAAGCCACTCTAGTCACCATACTCCAGAAGGTATGCTAAATATGCAAGTTTCAATTTTTGAAACTCCCGATGTGATTTTTACCCCAAGCTCTTATGACCTTGACGTAGGCCAGCAAATCATAAGACGCAAGTCAAGTTCTACCTGTCGTTGTCCTGATTAATTTAGGTCCATCGTACATGCCCTTGAAGTAGGCCAACAAGGCTGTACGTCTGTCCTAAAGTAATGCATCTATCTATGTAACAAAAAAGAAACACATTGCTACCATCCACTATGCCTTGACGTAGGCCAACAAACATAGCATGAATACGATGTGCTGTTTTATTTGAAACGATGGAGGGTTACGACGGTTTTTGGCAAAAAACAGTTAACGTAGTGAACTTGATATGATCGAAGGAACCAAGATATCCCCTTTTAAAAGGAGTGGTTAAGCTCCGTATTTAAAATTTGCTTTTTTAAGAAAACCGAGTGGTTTTGAAATTGTTCCAACGATTAAGTTTAGGTTTTATTTTCTTTGCATTAATAATAATGCATCCCATCATTAACCTATCATTACAGATAACAACGAAAATACAACGTCCTCTTATGCTATCCGCATTCGCCACGGGGTCCCGTCATCACCCGTTAGGTTACTTAACTAACGGCAGAGCGGGGGCTGGGCTAGCGCGGGTGTAAAACATAAGTGACGTCTAAATAGCTATCATATATAGATATTGTACATTCGTCAGACGCAATAATAGGCATTCCAGATCCCAGATGAACATTATTGGATTATGCAAGCAATCCGCGTTTCTTTTGAGCCTGCAACGAAAGACGGATTACACAGTTGTGATGAATAGCCATTACCGCACCCTAGACCCCTACGAGTACGGCAAACTACCCGCCAAGTACCCGAAGTGAAGCGGTCTCCCTCAACAACGTGAGTAGGCTACTAAACACTTCAAAGTACCCGATAGTTTGTGCACCCCACCTTGGGTCTATCCTAGGAGCAAAAACAGTAAAAAGAAATAATACAACGGTGGCTACAACCGCAACCTGGATGTGCCCCGCAAAATAATATTACAACATATTACAATTACATCGAATGAATGAATATAATAACCCATCTCAAACCCCGGCAAATCATCACAACAATCCAATTAAGTTCATAATCACAAACAGATAAAACATTACATAAATGTGCAACCCCCTGCCAACCGACATACTAGCAGTTAGGGGAGGTTTACGAACACATTATACAGTTCACAGATATAATCAAATTAGCAAACATCGTATAATTTCGATCGATCAAACCCATTAGATTCTTCTCCAAAACTTCTCTGTAAGAATGACACCTGAGCAAAAAATAAACAATCCAGAAAAGACAAAATATTCACAGAAGAGTTACTGGGGAGATTTTAGGTGAATCGGGCTCAACTAGGCCGCGGATCCGCGGCGGATCGGTGGGATCGGCCGCTGTTCCGCGGTGTGTTGGACAATTCATGCAACCAAATTTCTCCAGTGTTCTTAGGTTTCCCTGTCGGTTATTCTGGAGGTCCCTGAAAAATTTTTAGACCTCAATTTAAAATCGACAGAAACTATGTGAATACGATATATTTTCCGGTTCGTTTTGCGTTCGAAATTCATACGACTTTGCAAATGAGTTAATTATTGTTTAGTGAGGCTCTGATACCACTGTAAGTCGATGTACAACATACCACAGGTTGCGGGGAGGCAAAAATATGAAAAACGATCTTGTTCTTTATGCAAACATCGACTAACCGAAGATCTTTACTAAACGATAACTAACAACAACCATAGATGTTCTTAGCTACTATGAAAAGAGATTATACCTAGTGAATTGTGTCCTTCGTCTTTTCGATCTCTACGTCCTCCTCGGCCTCCTTTCCGTGATAGATGATCCACCCGAGAACCCTAATCCAAGCTTTACCTCTATGCTTGAGGTAACTAAGTTTCTCTAGTTGCTAATCAAAGGAACTTAGATGATATAGAGTTACGTTATGGGTTAATTAGTCTATTCTAATCCTTGATCTCAACTCATGAGTGGTAGGATTAAGGTTTGAAGAGAGAGTGAGCTTAAGGAGAGAGAAGGTGAACATCATCATCATAATGAAAATGCTTCTCACTTGAATATATATGAAGCATAATGTATAATCAAATAAATGAATAAATGTGATTATTCATCATGCTACATAAATTCAATATGAGTGATTCACTTTATGAGTCATTAAGCATTTAATGATGCATTAATGATATGATGAATCACACAAAATGAGTCATAATTGCATTTAATGATAATGCCACATAAACCCTCAAGTCACCATGCTTCTAGAAGCTTCCCGTAAAATTACGAGAACGCCCCTCCTATCCGTGAAAACACGGAAAAACTTTAGACTGTAAAAATCCAATAACCTGATACTAGAATCTGGCTTAAACCAAAGCCGGCTAGTAAAAACTGTCCGAACGTCGTACGTGCGTAAACACATGTATGCGTCTGAGCCCTTGTCGTAAAACCGTACGACCTCTATATTGTTTCGCCTGGAGTAGAGAAATCTCTGTGTGGTACTCTAAAGACTCGACTATTACGCTGGCAGTGGGTTTAACCACAGACCGCAAGCGGCACTAGCTGTACGTAACGGTCCCTAGGTAGATGTCGATAAGAAGGCCGATGAGGAAACCCATCCGAACTCCTACTGAACCTGTCCGTGACAATATCTGCGCAGTCCGGGCTGTTCGTCTAAGAGTATCGCATGTATGGTCTAGGGGGGTGGTGAACGTCAGACCCCTAATAACCGTACAAGTCGTGCCGGCATGGCTCAAGACCATCCGAGAATCTACTGATCAGTCCATCAGTAATTCTCAATCAGCCCTGGCCAGGGATTTATGGTAATGACCAACCGATCACAGTGCGATATCAACTCCTTAGACCGAGAGAGAAGAATCCCTAACAATCGCTCACTGCCTCCACGTAGCTCGGGACTGTGCCTAACTAAAACCTGTTTACATGACTCCTTTGAGCCGTGGTAGGGTAATAATCAAAGCACAGTGGGAACCCACACGAGACAAATGACAATTTTAATTCAACAGACTATCTGCACACATGTCACCTGAGAACTGCTGTCTGACGTTAGGTATAATACCATCCATTCAGTTCTCGGCGAGTCCTGTCCGGTGTACTCATATGAAGTGAGCATCTGTATACATTCTTAGGTGCACATCACCAATGGCTGCGGGACCAATCCATCGCCCCTCGTCAGGATCTAGATATGTATACACTGGTCTACTCTGGAGCATCGATGCCCAGTCTCGATACTCCTGCGACCAGGGACATTTAAGGATGTGCCTATTGACTATCCATCTCCCACAAGTATGACTGCCATCACAACGCCGGTAGTCAGGCATAACACCTTATGGGCTTTATCAACATGTTTATAAATACAAAGTAAAATATATCACACGTTTAAGATAAAGACAAACCAAATAGCATACTATCATTAGCAAGATTTTCATGTACATACATATCCCTAACTGTCTATACAATGAAGGCCTCTAGGGCATATATATATCCAACAGGTAAAGTGCAGTTCAAGTTCACTTCCGCTGTGGGACAGCTTTTTCATGTCCACGCCCGTCCACTTCTACTTGATCGTATCCATGAGGCGCAACCCAGTGATGCCCGTTTGTCCGAGATTCTTGAACTTGTTCGGCAGGGTACAGTTTCGGAGTTCATGATTGATGACCAGGGTGTGCTATGATGCAGGACTCACTTATGTGTACCAGATGCTGATGGGTTGAGACGCAAGATCCTAGAGCAGGCACATCAGTCGAACTTTAGCGTTCATCCAGGTTCCACCAAGATGTACCGTGACTTGAGAGATTTTTACTGGTGGGAAGGGATGAAGCGCGATATTTCGGACTTCATTTCGAGGTGCCTGACTTGTCAGCAAGTCAAGGCTGAGTATCAGAGACCGGCTGGAGAGTTGCAGCCTTTACCCGTTCCGGAGTGGAAATAGGAGCAGATTTCCATGGACTTCGTGGTGGGTCTACCTAGGACCAGTAGAGGGTATGACTCCATTTGGGTGATTGTTGACCGGTTGACGAAAGCGGCTCACTTCCTTCCAGTGAAGACAATTTTCGGTTATGCTCAGTACACTCAGTTGTACATAGATGAGATTGTGCGTTTGCACGGTGTTCCCACATGCATAGTATCCGACAGAGGCACCCAGTTTACTAGCCGTCTTTGGCAGAAGCTTCAGGAAGCTTTGGGTACCCGGTTGAGTTTTAGCACCGCTTTTCATCCACAGACCGATGATTAGTCGGAGCGGACTATACAGACTCTGGAGGATATGCTCCATGCATGTGTGCTAGATTTTGGTGGCGGTTGGGATCGTCACTTGCCGTTGATTGAGTTCTCCTACAACAACAGCTTTCAGGAGACTATTCAGATGGCACCTTTTGAGGCTTTGTACGGTAGGAAGTTTCGATCGCTAGTCTGTTGGACCGAGCTCAGCGAGAGTACAGTTTTGGGATCCCAGCTAGTTCAGGAGACTACGGAGAAGATCCAACTGATTCAGGACAGGATGAGAGCAGCCCAGTGCAGGAAGAAGTCTTATGCCGACCGTCGTCGTCGCAGACTTGAGTTCGCAGTAGGGGATCATGTATTCCTGAGGATTTCTCTGAAGGGCGTTATGCGATTTGGGAAGAGTGGGAAGCTCAGTCCCAGATTTGTAAGTCCTTTCGGGATCCTTGAGCTAGTGGATTCCGTTGCTTATCGTTTGATGCTCCCTCCTAGTTTTCCGGATGTTCACCCTGTTTTCCATATGTTGATGCTTCGTAGATACCTTCATGATCCTTCTCACATGATTCAGCATGAGACCGTTCAGCTTGAGCGTGATCTTTCCTTCACCGAGCAGCTTGTAGTTATTTTGGATCGGCAGGTGAATAAACTTCGGTCAATGGTCTTGCCATCTGTGAAGGTTCTTTGGCGTAGCTCTATTAGTGAGGAGATCACTTGGGAGGCCGAGAGCGAGATGCGGAAGAAATTCCCTCATCTCTTTGAAGGTACGCTTAGTATGAAATTTTAATTCGGGGACCGAATTTCTATAAGGGGGGAAGATTGTAACGTTTTAAAAATCGTTATGCGAATTTTTCCGTTTTAGGGTAAAATAGTCGGTATTTTCCGTTTTAACCCAACTGTGATCAAACGTCTATATAAACTTGCCAGCACCTATTTTAGCTAAAATAAAGCTAGTGCGCGAGCTTTGGGGGTATATGGGAAGTTTTGGTTCAATTAGAATTTTTCCCTTTTTAAAAATTATTTTAATGTGGTATTTACATTTTGGGTTTGGGTAATTACTCCTAAATTTATGTCATTTCAAATAAATCAAGGTTAAGTAACACCAAACCCTACTTATAATATCTAGATCTTTGTGTTGACTAAGGGAATTAAGTTTTAAAAGAAAAGTAAAAGATTGGGAGAGGTGGCTTCATGCATGAATGTGCATGAATGTTCATTTATGTGCATTTATCACTAGAATTAGCTAGAAAACCCTACACAATTCCTCATACCTCCTCACTTGGCCGAGATCTTCCTCCTTTATTCTGCCCTTGATCTTTCTTTTATCATTTGCAACAATTCCAAGCTCTATAAATTTTCAAAATTCCCAAATTAATCTCACAAAACACATCAAGACTTGTTTTTTGCCTTCATGATCACTTGGAGCTAGGAAAGCATGGATCTTGTGAGCAAGTATTGATAGGTATAATCCATAAACTTTTAAATAGGAGTTTTTATGTTGTGTAGCTCGTTGGCTGTAGCGTAGAACACTTTATGTATCGATTAGTGCAATATCGTATTTTTAGAGCCTCCGTAATCTGCTGTGACCTGGAATTTTTAATGAAAAATCAAACAAGATAGTATTGTTGTACTAGTGACCCTAGAATTCCACCTGAGACACGAGGACCACCCCATCGGCTTTTGCCGGCGACTCGACGGGAAAATCCGGCGACATCGGATTTTGAGGGGAGTGTTGGGGTTTGGTTTTGATGGGTAGTTGTCTGCTGTGATTTAAGGGTGTTTGGTACTGTTTAAATTTTTAGTTTTTACAGTATGCAAAATCTGGTATCGTTTTCCTATAATCTAGTATTTTGAGTCCGCGTGTTACGTTTTCCGACACGAATCGTGTCTCGTGCAGCTGCTACACTTGGGTTGGTTCCATTGTTTCTGTAGGGTTCCTAGGCACTCTAATGGAGTCTCACAAGTGATCAAACATGCACAAATCAAATTTTACGGGTGCCTACAAACCCTAATACGGATCGTCAACTAGATATATAGGCGATGCAAGCAAGTAAACGGAAATATAGCTAAAGGGAAGGGGCTACAACCTTTGTAGATCCGGTCCTCCACCTCCTAGGCTCCGTGATGAAGTCCTCTCCGCTGTCCAAATCGAACCATGACTCTCACGGTGGTTTCATCGGAGAAAAAGGCGGGCTAGGTCGTCGACAACGTGCCGAAGATGATCTACGTCGAGGCATCACTAGATCAAGCTCCACCTTCACCAAGCCATGAAAACTTGTGAAGGAAACACCCTATACTACTTGGCAAGAGGTAGAGGATGAAGAAATAGGAAGTTGGTTCACTTTAGAATTGGATTTCTCACACTTTTTCATCACTTGCCATTGATGTAGCAAGCTTTCTTCATGGAAGAAGAAGATGAAGAAGAAGAAGAAGATATGATAAGTGTTAAAGAAAAATGAAAAAGAATTAATTCTTATCATCTTCTAACCTTAGTTAAGTGTAGAGAATGAATTAGGGTTAGTTTAAATGGTTAGGGTTAAGTAAAAGACAAGAATGGAGACTAAGTCAAAACTTCATGAATGTTCAACTAAAAACAAAACAAGTAACCATTCATTTATCCTTTTCATTTTCCAAAATGAATAAATAAATAAGATAAATGAATAAGTAATTAAGTAGACAAAACCCTAATCATTAACTTAACCATAGTTTAATTCTTTACACTTAACCAAATAAGCATGTATCATCAAACATGATACAATCATGTGCACAAAAGTATATCACATATACAACTTGCACAATTCAAGTGAGAAAATCCTTTTAAAGTGAACCAATACTAGTTAATGCAAAGTAATATATCAAATATATAATTATACATTAAATCATTAAATCAACACTTGATTCAATGATCCGGTCATGTCGCATATAACCGGCTAGTATCCAATGTATCGGCTTATCGAATCAATCCTTGATTCGATAACTAGGTTATATCGCATACAACCATTCGACACATTCATCGCGAGAATGAAATACGGTATCACATACACGCATTATTCTCGGTCCCGCACATATCTCATATGCGCTCCTATTTCGTTTCGCTTGAGCCAGGAAACCTCTGTGTAGGACTCTAAAGACTCGTCAATACGCCGGCAGCAGGTGATGATCATATCAAACACCCACAAGCCGCAAGCGGTCTGCTAAACGTAACGGCCACCCGGGTATTGAGCGATCAGAAGATCGACGAGCAAGCCCGCTCACACTCCTGTGAATCCAACCAGTAACACTTACCGTACGGTCCGGTCTGTTCGTCTGATATGCCGCATATCTCGCCTATGGGTGGTAAACGTTAGACCCCAATAGCTTGATAAGTCATGCCGACGTAGGGTCCATAACATTCGTGAAACTACTGATAACTCTTACCAGTATATCACTGAAACCCTGGCCAGGGATTTCCTGTTATGGCCAGTCGTGCATAGCGCAACATCAACCCCCAATACCGGGAGAGACGAATCCCCTCCTATCGCTCATTGCCTCCATGTGAATTGGGACTGTACCCAAAAACCACCTGTTTGCACGACTCAGTAGAGCCGTGGTAGGGTGGAAATCAAAGCACAGTGGGAGACACACAAGACTCTATGACGATCTCGGGTCAACAGACTAAGCTGTATCAGTGTCACCAGAGAACTGCCATCTGACGTGAGGTATAATACCATCTGGGAGTTCTCGGCGAGTCCGTTCAGTGTACCCAGTCTCCACTGAGCACCCGTATACCATCTATGATGTCAAACAGCAATGGATATGGGATCATCCATCGCCCATCACATGGGTCGAGAAGATATACGCTTTTCTACTCTGGAATATCGATGCCCCGTCTCGATATTCCCACGACTAGGAACAATGAAGGATGTACTCATTGACTACCCAGGCCCCACTAGTATGATCTGCATCATAGTCCAGATAGTCAAGTACACATCCTAAGGGCTTTACCAACATGTAACAGAGAGACAATCAGTGTACACGTTAAGGTAAAGAGTAACCAGATAGCGTACTATCATGTCGAGCAAGAAAGTCCTACCTATATATGTCCCAGCATCCACTACAATATACATCCAATGTACAGTAATGGCCTCTAGGGCATACATATAACTAACATTCTCCCACTTGCACTAGGACCATCTGTAGCAGTAGTTGTAGTATCTAATACTCAACCATCCCCTAAAAGTCTCTCTTTGGGAAAAGGCCTTCGTGAGTGGATCCGCCGTGTTATCCTCTAAGTCTACTCTCCTAACCTCGATCAACCTGGAGATCAACTATCTCCATGATCAGGTGATGCTGCCTCAGAATTTGTCTGGGTCACTGATGGGACCAGGGTTCCAGGGCCAAAGCCACAGTTCCATTGTCACACAATGGTAGGAACCTAGTTCATCCTATGAACCAATATATACCCAAACTGCCTCTTTGATAGTATCTTTAATAGCGATGTTACCAGCCTTTATCGTCTAGTTTATTACGGTATCTAGCTTGGAAATCTTCCAACATACCTTCCCTTTACTGAGGGTAAAGACAATGCCTGTGATTGACATTCAGTCGTCTTTATCACCCTGGAACCCTTCCAGCGATTCTCCCCAGGATCGATTGATACCATCTCACTACATCTAGTGAGAATCCTAGCATCCAATTACATCTATCTCATAGATGAAGACTCAGGATTTAGGAGGTATCACTTTGATCCTATTGGAGAATCTTTGTGATAAGAGGAGATTGACCGATCGTAGTATAGGAAACTCTTTTCCTATCAAGAGTATGTTGTCTACGTACAATACGAAGATGACCACCTTACTCTCTACTACCTTTTTGTATATACAAGGTTCATCTACCATTTTGATGATGTCAAACTGTTTGACTATCACATCAAAACAGACGTTCCAACTCCGCGATGCCTGCTGTATTATGTAAAGCAACTTGCACACATTTCCGCTGCTCCCACTGTTTACGAAGCCCTCTGGCTGTGTTCTTATAGACGTTCTCTTCTAAATCATTATTTAGAATAGTAGTCATGGCACCCAACCACCAGATATCGTAGTCATGGTATGTAGCAATGGCAAGTAGGATCTGGATGGACTTAAGCATAGTCCCCTGAAAAGATTTCATCATTATCCATGCCTGGTCGATGACGAAAACCTTTAATAAGTCTAGCTTTGAAAGTCTCAACTTTTCCATCTACACCAAGTAATCTTCTCAAGATATACTTGCTCCTGATGGGGATTTAACCCTTCAGATATAGCAGCTAAAGTCCATACTTTGCTGGTGTATGTGGATTCCATCTCAGATCGCTAAGCATCCACCCATTCTTACAGAGTCCCTACTCTCGATGGCCTGCTCGAAACTGGTTGGGTCATCATCTCATGATGCAATCCTCGCTCCCACTGTCATCGAGAAACCGAGGTATCTCTCAGGCGGATGAGGAACCCTACTAGATCGGCGGAGAGGCTGAGGTTCGTTGGAATTCTATTGAATGCTTTGGTTCTACCAAATCATCAGCTTTTGATTGTATAGATGGAACCTTTCCAGTTCTACATAACTGACCTTGCCTCGAGCTTGTCCAGATTTTTCTTTTTAGACATAGGCTGGACAACCCCAAATCTTAACTAACTTAAGATATGGGCTCTTCCTATACCATATCTCATATGGAATGGTAGGCAGTGATCTGATTCGAACCTAATTCAATAGGTATGCAGCTTCTCAAGCGCATAACACCCAAAAGGAAATAGGTAACTCAGTAATACTCATCATAGAGCACACCATATCTAATATTGTGTGATTGCTCCGCCCCGATACACCGTTGTGCTGTGGTGTATTCAGAGGAGTAATACTGAGAGAGAATCTCATTTTCCTTTAGAATAGTCCAAGGATTCCATGCACAAGTATTCTCCTCCCTGATCTCATCATAGGACATAATACTTATACCCGTATTTTGGTTCTCTACTTCCAACTTATATTCTGTGAATACCTCAAAAGCTTCGGACTTATGTTTCAATAGGAACATACGACTGAATCTTGAGAGATTATCAGAGAATATAATGAAGTATAAAGAACCAGTCCTGGCATGTGTAGACAGGAGACCTTACATACATCATAATGTATCAGTCCCAAGAGTTTACTAACTCTTTCTTTGTTTCCAATAAACCGAGCTATGGTCATCTTATCTTTGTGACATGACTGGCAAGTTTCACAAGATGTAAATTCAAACTGATTTAAATATGCATCTAAAATGTAACTTCAGCCAGTCGGGTCGCATTGATATGACCTAGTCTACAATGCCTCAAGAATGATTCGTTCATTTCTGAACTCTTCCTCTTGTGTGTGTTCTGTATACGAGGAACTGTAGTTTGATTTAGAACGTCAATGCTTTTAGATAACGTGCCTGAACCGATCAACTTTTGATATAGGAAATGTTCAAAACATTATCCATCAATACAAAATTTTAACATTTCTTTACTAAATAAAGAGAGTGATATGATTTTGTATATCAGGTTCGGTATCTAATAGCATTTGTTCATAATCAATGTATTGGCAATACAGGGTGACAGTGACCAACAGACTTGGCTGCAACACTTGCCCCGTTTTCTGTCTCATGAAACTTATCACCCGTTCTCAGTTTTTCTACCCTTTTGTAGCCCTATGTAACAGATTACATATCTGGGATCCTGATCCGGTATCATATACCCAGGATGCAGAGGATACTGAGAAACAGTTCTTTATAATGAACACACCCGAAGGAGATGCAACTCATGCACTTTCTTCGTTTGGGCGGCATGGGAATCCTGGTATTCCCCTATTTCCTGCTCGGTCTTATAACAATTATAAGTTGGAGCGGGACCAACGTTCCCCAGCTCAGTATAACAAGCGGGTTCGGTCAATACATCCATATTATTATTTTGATTAAGGCGTAATTTGGTCGCTACCTGGAGAGAGAGAGAAGAAAATACTCTGCGTGCGCTCTTGCAAGATTAGATTGGTTATGTATTTTATCTAATCAGGATGGCTCCCACTGTTTTTATCAAATCTTCCTTCAAACCTTAAAAGGAAAGACTAGCCGGGATTAATTACACTCTACAAGTTCGCCAATCTTTCAGCCAGGCTAGTGTCGGTACTTTGAGGGAGGTTCCTCGTGCTTTCGCACGGACCTAATTACTGTAAACCTCGCTTTCCCAGAGGCGTAACCCCGTTGACACCTTTCTAGACACCTACTTGATCGGCTAATTGTAAAGTGCAAAACTCTCCCAGGAGTAACAATTACTCGCAGTGGGTATCGAGATCCAACTATCATATAGAAGGTATGCAATCTCATTGCAAATTTCAACACTTGAAACTCCCGATAAAGATTTTTACCCCTATCACTTATGACCTTAACTATGGTCAACAAATCATAAGCACTAGTCAAGTTCTACCCGTCATTTCGTGATTAATTAGACCCACCCACATGACCCTTAACTAAGGTCAACAAAGTCACGCGACTGTCCTAACTAATCGCATCATATGCGGTGTAGGAAGACATCACTTAGCTACCGTACACTGTGCCTTGACTATGGTCAACAAACACAGCACGAATACTAAGTACTCTACTTCCTAAAATGACGGAGGGTTGCGAATGGTTTTTGTGAAAACCTTTAACGCTTTGAACTTGATCTCGTTGCGGAATCAAATGGTTTTTAAATGGAATGTTTTCGAGGCTTTTCTAGTTTTGCTAAAGGGGTCACTCCCGGTGAAGGGATCGTCGGCCCTTTCCTCGTCGAATGAGATGCGGGATATATCATATATATCACTGTGCAAAGCGAAAACTATAGAAGCGATCAAAGACAAACCGAGGGTTGTAGCATCTGCCAGTTATTGCTAAAGGAGTCACTCCCGGTGAAGGGATCTCGGTCCTTTCCTCATCGAATAAGGTGCAGGATGTTCTATAATGAACACCGCGATGCAAAGCAAGAACTGTAGCTACCTGTTTTTATTTTGAAATTCGATTCCACAACATCAATTAGGTTTATTTTCTTTCATTAATCTCATTAATGAATATCCCATCATTTAAGTCCACCTAAACATCACAGATAAATATAACGTACGCTTATGCCATCTGCATTCGCCTCGATGTCCCGTCTGCACCGTTAGGTTAAGTAACTAACGGCAGAGCGGGGCAGGGCTAGCGCGGGTGTAAAACATAAGCAACGTCTATATAATATATCATATATACTATATATAATATCTGTCACAGAACATCACATGATCACATCACAGATAACGCAGTAGAAAATATCATATGAAATATTGGATATACTAGGACGTCCGTGTTTTCAATACGAGCCAGTATAAAACACGGATTCCACGGTCGTGATGAATAGCCAATCCCACACCCCTAGACCCCTACGAGAGCGGCAAGCAACCCTACCAATTCTAGGGTTAGGAGACCCGGACTCGACTCCTCGAGATGGTCTCCCACTGGACCCTAGAACCCGGTTACTTGTGCTCCCCTCCTTGGGTCTATCCTAGTGCAGAAAAGTAAATAATATACATCAACGGTGACATCTTCCGCAACCTGGAAGTGCCCCAATAAAAGAATATTATATACAAGTTTTTACATGAATGAAAATGAAAAACACTCATCTCACATAAAAAACCCCGGCTATTCAAACACGACGATCCAATATAACATATCCAGCAACACATAACATCACATGTCATCAACGTAAGCAAACATGCGTATCCCAATTGTCGTTGACATATAGCAACGAAACCGGCGATATCACATATTACACTTACGGTCACAGAAAAGAAAGTGTAAAACTACAACAGTTGGAATCCGCAACCACCTCAGACATCGCATGCCTGATCAAATGAATTCTTTAAACATCGCATGCCTAACAATTATAAACCCCGCATTTTAGTCTCATTATCGAAAACACTTTTCAATATCAAGTCGGGCAATTCAACAGGATTCCCGACATTCTGATCGAATGCTCGTCGCAAACTTCAGTAGGCAGCCGCACCCCCGATGCCGTCGACGAAGTGCACCAAGGCGGAACACCGCTACCGCGAGCACCCAAACGGATGCTTTCGGCGACGGGGTTCTCCAACAGTCACTTGGTCGGGGCTATGGGGTGAGGCTCTCTATTAAGTTTACCCGGCGAGTATCCGCGTACGCTACGTGATTGCGACGGACTTTTGATCACATCAAAATTCCGTGGCAACCGATCAAGTGAGACTAAACTGCTATGTTTATAACATTCATTCAGTTATCTCATAACTACTTGTGAATTCCAATTATTGTATCACATTCCGGATAAACAGAAAATGTTAAACTTTCCGATCGAACATTCGAACACCCAAGTTTTCCCGATACGGCTCAACACATGAAATAAGTCTAACAGCATTCAGTTCGTGCCTCAGTACTAACGGTCCAGCCGTAGAAGGGTCAAGCCAACGCCTCACATGTGGCACGCCGTACTGCCCCAAACCCGAAGGTTCAAAGGGCAGTTCAAGACGGTCACATAATCGAGTTAAGGTTTGTTGTCTTCTAGAGAGTCCATCGCGTTACTTGCACTACTTAGAACGTCGTTAAACTACGGAAAAATCCAACAATTGGAAATTTCCCGGCAGGGGAAAAAGTGGGTATTTATATCCGGTCGAACTTTTTAACATATTCTAAAATACCCGGAAAAACACACTGACAAAATTAGACAATCCGATCGATACACTGAGTTCCCAATACAACCCAGAAAATAAAACTCTGGAATAAATATTAAAATATTCCAAGGAAAACCAGCACTGCTTACTAAGAATTACGGTGCAAACTTCGATGCACAACAAGACAAAACTGCCGCGGAACCGCCGCATGAGCATGCTCACGCCGCGGATCCGCGGCGCCTTTAAGAAATTAGGCCATAGAATTTTGCAGTAACCCTTACAATCACCTGCTGATTTTTCTGCATATTTTTAATCTACAAAAATCCACATTTTACAGAATTGTCCAGAGAGCATTTTAAAGTCGGGGTTTTGGGTCGATCGGACTTCTAACTCCGTCAACGCATCGCCTAAGGCTCTAGCTAGTCTCTGATACCACTGTAGGGTTCCTAGGCACTCTAATGGAGTCTCACAAGTGATCAAACATGCACAAATCAAATTTTACGGGTGCCTACAAACCCTAATACGGATCGTCAACTAGATATATAGGCGATGCAAGAAAGTAAACGGAAATATAGCTAAAGGGAAGGGGCTACAACTTTTGTAGATCCGGTCCTCCACCTCCTAGGCTCCGTGATGAAGTCCTCTCCGCTGTCCAAATCGAACCATGACTCTCACGGTGGTTTCATCGGAGAAAAAGGCGGGCTAGATCGTCGACAACGTGCCGAAGATGATCTACGTCGAGGCATCACTAGATCAAGCTCCACCTTCACCAAGCCATGAAAACTTGTGAAGGAAATACCCTATAGTACTTGGCAAGAGGTAGAGGATGAAGAAATAGGAAGTGGGTTCACTTTAGAATTGGATTTCTCACACTTTTTCATCACTTGCTATTGATGTAGCAAGCTTTTTTCATGGAAGAAAAAGATGAAGAAGAAGAAGATATGATAAGTGTTAAAGAAAAATGAAAAAGAATTAATTCTTATCATCTTCTAACCTTAGTTAAGTGTAGAGAATGAATTAGGGTTAGTTTAAATGGTTAGGGTTAAGTAAAAGACAAGAATGGAGACTAAGTCAAAACTTCATGAATGTTCAACTAAAAACAAAACATGTAACCATTCATTTATCCTTTTCATTTTCCAAAATGAATAAATAAATAAGATAAATGAATAAGTAATTAAGTAGACAAAACCCTAATCATTAACTTAACCATAGTTTAATTCTTTACACTTAACCAAATAAGCATGTATCATCAAACATGATACAATCATGTGCACAAAAGTATATCAAATATACAACTTGCACAATTCAAGGGAGAAAATCCTTTTAAAGTGAACCAATACTAGTTAATGCAAAGTAATATATCAAATATATAATTATACATTAAATCATTAAATCAACACTTGATTCAATGATCCGGTCATGTCGCATATAACCGGCTAGTATCCAATGTATCGGCTTATCGAATCAATCCTTGATTCGATAACTAGGTTATATCGCATACAACCATTCGACACATTCATCGCGAGAATGAAATACGGTATCACATACACGCATTATTCTCGGTCCCGCACATATCTCATATGCGCTCCTATTTCATTTCGCTTGAGCCAGGAAACCTCTGTGTAGGACTCTAAAGACTCGTCAATACGCCGGCAGCAGGTGATGATCATATCAAACACCCATAAGCCGCAAGCGGTCTGCTAAACGTAACGGCCACCCGGGTATTGAGCGATCAGAAGATCGACGAGCAAGCCCGCTCACACTCCTGTGAATCCAACCAGTAACACTTACCGTACAGTCCGGTCTGTTCGTCTGATATGCCGCATATCTCGCCTATGGGTGGTAAATGTCAGACCCCAATAGCTTGATAAGTCATGCCGACGTAGGGTCCATAACATTCGTGAAACTACTGATAACTCTTAGCAGTATATCACTGCAACCCTGGCCAGGGATTTCCTGTTATGGCCAGTCGTGCATAGCGCAACATCAACCCCCAATACCGGGAGAGACGAATCCCCTCCTATCGCTCATTGCCTCCATGTGAATCGGGACTGTACCGAAAAACCACCTGTTTGCACGACTCAGTAGAGCCATGGTAGGGTGGAAATCAAAGCACAGTGGGAGACACACAAGACTCTATGACGATCTCGGGTCAACAGACTAAGCTGTACCAGTGTCACCAGAGAACTGCCATCTGACGTGAGGTATAATACCATCTGGAAGTTCTCGGCGAGTCCGTTCAGTGTACTCAGTCTCCACTGAGCACCCGTATACCATCTCTGATGTCAAACACTAATGGATATGGGATCATCCATCGCCCATCACATGGGTCGAGAAGATATACGCTAGTCTACTCTGGAATATCGATGCCCCGTCTCGATATTCCCACGACTAGGAACAATGAAGGATGTACTCATTGACTACCCAGGCCCCACTAGTATGATCTGCATCATAGTCCAGATAGTCAAGTACACATCCTAAGGGCTTTACCAACATGTAACAGAGAGACAATCAGTGTACACGTTAAGGTAAAGAGTAACCAGATAGCATACTATCATGTCGAGCAAGAAAGTCCTACCTATATATGTCCCAGCATCCACTACAATATGCATCCAATGTACAGTAATGGCCTCTAGGGCATACATATAACTAACAGTGTCGTCACGCACGTTAACCACTAGACGGAGACTTGTGAGTTAGTTTGGTGTTGGTGCGTCGTTTAAAACGTAGTTTTACGTAATATTGGTCGATTTCTAAGATTTTTGCACTGTCTTTGCGTTTTGTGAAATTATAGCATCGCAAGCGGGGACTTCGGACGCTGCGAATAAGAGGAAGCAGGTGGTCGGATTTTCATAGCTCGAGACCATTGGTAAGTAGATTTAACATCTACGGGGAAATCTTCCGTATGGCGTTATGCGTCGGGGCTGATATAATATGATAGCTGCATGTTATTGCATATTAGTTGATTTCATACGAACGTCATTGCATAGTATTATCTGTTGTACCTTGACTTGTACCTTTAGAAATAACATATTACTGACGGTTTATGTTGCACGAGCACTAAATTGTATACTACACCCACACCGTCTGTAATTGCCATGACATGCACAAAACACCTACATTCGTGATATGGTAGTGGATAGGGATAGTTGGAGTAGTAACTCTTATTCCTTTGTGCATATGAAATACCGTGGACATATACATACATGATATTGCATTGGGCAGGAATAGTTGAGGTAGTTACCCTTATTCCATTTCACGAATATCTTGCTATAGCTACTTGAACATCATGCATACAGATTGACATGTACACCCATATGCTCGATTACAGCCACATGTACATCATGCATACATATTAACTTGTACACCCACATATTTTGCTATAGTTGCCTATACCCTAAGTAGTATGGTTTTGACATGCGATATTGAGATGTTGACTATTGCGCTTATGAAATGCATCATACCTACTTGCTTACATGTAGATACTTAAACCTTGTTACAATTACATGTACACCTCATATGATGCTGCACTTGTTTTCGGAGGATGTGGGAACCGCATGATATATTTTAAAGATGGATTCATTTTAAAGAGAGGTTTTACCTTAATAAGCTCGTATTGTTGTTTTATGTTGTATATATCAGTTTTTCATGGATTTACGCATTGAGATATGTATTTCATATGATTATGGATTTGAGAACCGTGGGGGTATTTCAATAAAACTATGTATTGTTTGAAAACCTGGTTTCTCTTGATATGATATTTCAGTGCGTCCACCATGTAATTTCTCGGTTCTGAGATTTGGCTTGTGATACCCGATTCGAGGAGCGGGAGGCACCGTCTGCGGGTACATGGTGGACCCGGTATGGTACCCCGGGGCGAGTGGTGATTTCGTGGTGTAGACGATAAGCCTGACGGAGGTACCACTACCTACCGGTGATTTTATTTGGACTCGGAGGTTATCATAGGGATACCGACCGGAGTGATGTACGACATATCATCAGGGCCAGTCGTGGTGACAGCGCCTGAGTTATGAGGATTTACGTGTCGATGCTAGACACAAGTTTCATGACGTTTCGAGTGTCGGTGTTTGACACTCAGGTTTCCATGATTTTACGTATCCTCGGTGGACATACGTGGTTGATATCCTCATATATATATGTATATATACTTTCAGGTATATGTTTTCATAATGTTTTGGGTGTCGATGTTTGACATTCAGGTTCCATGAGACTTACAGGATGTGAGGGCCGATCTGTGGATGCAGTGCCTGAGGATTTGGGATTTGATGTGTCAGTGAGGGACACTGGTGTTTTTCCATGCTGATGAATTGCATGAGATTTTATATTATATCATCCCATACTCAGGAGTATGTTGATATGCATTGCTTCATGTAGTTGTAGTACCCTGATGATGTACCTTTACATGATTGCTGCATATTCACTTTTTCATACTTATGCTATCGGATTACATGTGATAGATTAATCGATGTTCGTGCATACTTGCGATTACAGTATGCTGTTATTTACTATTCACGAGTTGGCAACTCACCCCCGTTGTGCCATAGTGTTTTGTAGGGCTTACCCTCTGAGTAGTCGCGGCAGGGCATCTTATCATCTCTACTTTTGTGGATACCGCTACGATTGGCTGTGAGGCCTTCGCTTTTAGGTGGGTTTGCGGTTATCCATTTGTAAATTGTATATATTTTTGTTGGATCTCGTATTCTCTATCTACCACTTCTTGTATTTGACTTAGAGACGAGTTGTGAGAATTCGGTGTTGTATTACTATTTTGGTGACTTTGGGTGCCGTGCTCGTGGGAGCCGGTCTTGTTTAAAAGTTTTACTTCTTTATGCAGTTTTCCTTTATATTCTTCGCTTCGGCGTCGTATTTATATCTTTTGGTGGTTGTCTCTGCCGTTGGGCGTGATTTGCTCCCGTTTGGGATGCTTTATTTATTTCTATGTTGTACCCATTTTCGGGGCTAGTTTTTACAAAGGAGGTGCTGCCAAAATTTTAAAGAAACGAAAACTAAAATTAAAGATTTTTAATTAAGAATTTTCAAATGTTTTAAACTATGTTTTTCTCCGTTTATCCAGTTTTGGGTGGTTTAGATTTCTGGGTTTCGGCTTACTTAAGATGCGTACGCCTGTAGACGTTACGTAGTTTAAGTGCCGGTTACGGGCCAAATTTTTGGGTCGTGACACCCACAGCCATCAGTACGTCTTACTGGAGATAGTATACAGATGCTCGTTAGGTTACGAGTACATTGGACAGGACTCGCTAGGAACTGTTGGTTGGTACTATACCTATCGTCAGTTAACAGTTCCCAGGTGACATGAGTACAGCTTAGTCCGGCGACTTGACACTGCTGCTTCGCCTCAAGCGTGTTCCCACTGTTCTTAGATTACTACCCTACCACGGCTCTATTGAGGCGTACAAACAGGTAGTAGTTGGGTGCAGTCCCGAAGCATTTGGAGGCAGTGGCGGTTAGATAGGATTCGTCTCTCCCGGTATTGGGGGTTGTTATCGCACTGTGTTCGGAACGCCATTGTTCCCCTCCGAAAGGCGGCGCACAGGGCCGCGAAGTCTGACGCTGAGATTCGGGGCAGATGCTATTTGGTTTTATCCGTCTACCTCTCCGAAGATGCCAAGTTGATTTATGGCACCTGTTATTGGAGGTTTAGACGGATGCGGCCGATGTAGCAGACTTCGTCAGATTCCCCCTCGCTTGAGGGGTTTTTGATTATGGGGACGCTCTTCCCTGCAGGCGCAAGCCCCTGCAGTTAATTACGCTACCGCATCGCGGTAACAACTTTCTCCTTCTCCAGAATTTCATTTCGTGTCGTGTGTGTTTGTTTTGTTTGTGGTTGCCCGTGGATTGTATACGAAGACTAAGCGATGTCGTCTCCCGTAGGACGTGGATTAGTCCAAATCCGTATTTACTTAGATTTGGGTTTGGTGTTATGGTTTAAGGATATGTTAGCCGTATTTAGGCTAAGATCGACTTAAACGTTTGTTAAGGATACGTTAGTCTGATTTGAGACTAAGATCAACTTAACGGGATCGTTTAGATCCGCCAAAAGAGCATTTAGGCTCTATTGATCCAGTTTAAGGACGTAGTGGTCCATTTAATATATGGCGGTCGGGACCCGTCACCTCTATGACGACGTTTAAGGATTACAACGACAGGTGTCAAAGGGGTTTGGAGATGTACCCTTGAACCAAAGTTATTGGGGGTCTTATAGTCCAATTTAGGACTAAAGTCTATTTGAATGTTTAAGGATACGTTAGCCATATTTGAGGCTAAGATCAACTTAAACGGGATCGTTTAGATCCGACAAAAGAGCATTTGGGGGCTTTATTGTTCCAGTTTAGGGACATAGTGGTCCATATTCCAGTTTAGGGACGTGGTGGTCCATGTTCCAGTTTAGGGACATGGTGGTCCATCGCCAGTTTAGGGACGTGGTGGTCTATGTTCCAGTTTAGGGACGTAGTGGTCCATCATTAGTTTAAGGATGTTTCGGTCCATGTTCCAGTTTAGGAACGTGGTGGTCCATGTTCCAGTTTAGGGACGTGGTGGTCCATCATTAGTTTAAAGACGTTTCGGTCTGTGTTCTAGTTTAGGGACGTGGTGGTCCATCATTAGTTTAAGGACGTTTCGGTCCGACATTAGTTTAAGGACGTTTCGGTCCAACATTTGTTTAAGGACGTTTCAGTCCACGAGTTTAAAGACCCCGCGGTCCGTATTGATGTGTGGTCGTCGGGACCCGTCACCTCTCTGACGACGTTGAATGATTACAACGACATGTGTCAGAAGAGTTCGGAGATGTACCCTCGAACCGGATATAAATTGATTTAGGGAGCAGCCATGCTCAATCAATTTAATTTGAGTACTTACGGCCATGATTGGGCTAAGTCCAATTGAAAAAGTTCAATATTTTTATTTATTTTTGGTCTATTACACCTATCCTAGGGCTTTGACCACATTTTTTTAGTAATGCACTGCATTATTTTTCTTTGTTTTAGTTGAGCTCTGCCCCTTTTACAAATGATGCAAAACATCTACTTTGTTTGGGCTCTGCCCTTTTTTAAAATGCATAGCATTTTTTATTATTTTTTTGGGCTCTGCCCATTTATAAATGATGCAGAGCATCAATTCTGTTTGGGCTCTCCCATTTTTATTGCATTACAATTTAATTAGGCCTGCTTGGTCTTTTTGATTTGGGCATGGCCCTTTATGATTTGCATTGCATTTGTCAGGCGCTTTGCGCCAATCAGATAGCGCAAGCACTTGTAGTGTTGACACGTGTCACGCAAGCGCGGTGAGCAGCGCTAATGCGCTGTGCCTGCGCTGCTGACACGTGGCGCGCTCTGGTGGCTTGCGCCAATCCAGGAGCGCAACAGCGCAGTTTGCAAGTGCAAGGCACTATAATTTGAGAATCTTTTAGAACCAATGGTTCATGATAAAGTGCAAAGCACCGTTTGTTTTCTTCGATCTAATGAGAATCAAAGAAAACAAGTATTTCTTGTTTTTTTCTTGTTTTAAAGAACCAGTGGTTCATAAGAAGTGCAAAGCACTGTTTATTATGTGAAGATCATTGATCTTGTTCTTAGATCAATGATCTATTAGAAGAAATTTCTTCTATTTTATAAAGTTTTTTTACCTTTTTCTTGAAACTTTTTCTTGAAACTTTTTCAGAGTTCTCTCTGTTCTAAGTTTTTGATTTCTCAAAAATGTTCATGCCTTTGAATTGAGGTCTAGGGTCCTTTTTATAGTGCCCATAAATTAGTTAAATTTGTTAAAGAGATCTTTCTCTGAGTGATTTGGGGAATTTTCCCCACCGTTGGATCTTTGATCCAAGGCCTTCTGTTTTACAGAAGAAAATCTTCTAGTTTTAACAAGAACAGAAAGATCTTATTAGAATTTTAATTTTGTTTGGCATAAACGCCCCAGCGCTTGACACGTGTCGCCCAGCGCAGCGCTTGCGCAGTTGTGCTTGCGCAACTGCGCAGACACGTGTCGCGCAGCGCAATGCTTGCGCGGCTGTGCTTGCGCAGCTGTGCTTGCGCAACCGCGCAGACACGCGTCGTGCAGTGCTTGCGCAGCTGTGCGCAGACACGTGTCGCGCAGCGCAGCGCTTGCGCAATTGAAGCGTTGCTTCCTTTACTTTTATTTTTAAGGAGCCTTGCTCTGATCGGACGCACTGCCTTGGACGCTGTGCTGACGTATCAGCGCCTGACACGTGGCGCGTTGCGCGGAGCGCAAAGAATCTGAAGTATTGCTTCATTTACTAAAGTTTAAATTTTCAAAGTAGAGCTTTTTTCTGATTGGGGTTGCTTCATCTTCCGCCTTGGAATTTGAACAGAGCTTTGCTCTGATTGGGCTAAACAAATGCCCCCCCACCGTTGCGCTTACGTGGCCCCAAACGCAAGCGCAACGGTAGCAGAATTCCAACCGTTGCGGCAACTTTTGCAAGTTGAAAGGGCACTTGATGCCTATAAATAGGACCTTTGGTCCTGCACAAATGATTATAATCTTTAAGATTTTCATTTTCAAAAACATCAGAGCTTTGCTCTTGCCTTCAAGAACTCCCTGAGTTAGATTTTCTTTTAAAGAAACTATCTAAGTAAGAATTAGTCTTGAATTAAATCAATTTTAATTAATAGAGCTTTGCTCTCATAGATCTTTGATCTAAAGAAAATCCTTTTGGGGTTTCACCAAATAGAGCCTTGCTCTCAGGAATCTGTTTCAGGGTTTCTTAACCCATGAACAGAACCTTGCATCTTTGGCAAAACATAGATCCCTTTGATCTAAAAAAAGGATGAACTCTTAAGAGTTCGAATATGGATAATGAAAATTTAAAAATGGAGTTTTGTATTTAATGGATCATATCATCTTTTAATAGTAACGATCTCAGAGTTCTCGGGGGATTTCTGTAAATTCCCCTTATTAGGATTTTGGTATTCACTACTGTTTGCAGAGCATTGCTCTCGAGAAGTTTAACTCTCTGTGTATTTTTTTCTCGCTAATCTTCCTGTGATGTTTCCTCCAGGCATAATGGTAGTGCGTCTATACAGTTTGCACGAGTTCATCACCTACGAAGATATCCGCGCACAAGGCCATCATCAAAACCAGGAGTTTACGGATGCCCGGTGTGCGGAGGTCATGGGTCGTCTGAACGCACACGTTGGTTGGCTGCTCCCCCGCCGCTCCGCTCTCTTGAAAGTCGTGTTGGGAGCGATTTGGAGGGCACTCCCGGGGTTCCATGAGGCCCTACCGCTCAATGCGCTGGATGATGCCGAAGACAAGGTACATTCAGTGTACTTGTCGGGGCTGATCTCGAAGAAACGGCGAGATAGCCTCATCGACATCCTGCATCAAATTTTCCAGCAGAAGACGATAGTTGCTGCTTACCGAAGACCGAGTAGGCTTGCCGAGGATCTTGACACACAGGAGCGCGAGAGGTTGCGCACGAGAATAATCCGAAAGGCCAGAAGAACTTTGAATGGCCTTACTTTTGAATTCCTTAATCCGTGCCCTGGATCTGAGGTTTTCCATTGTAATAATGTTTTTTTTGTTTATTGCTTTTATGATTGTAAGAACTTCTGGCAATATTAATGGAAAAATTTTGTCCCAGCTTGTCTTTATTTTTCGTTCTGAGTCTTTTGCTTATGCATGAATGAATGTGTCTCGAATGCTTGTAAATCGGATGTTCTTTCTGTTGCTTTCTTCTTTATCTTATTATCAGCATGCTGTCTTGATAAACATAATTGGAAGATAACTTAGTTTTTCCAAAAGATAGCGATGGCTTAGGCCGCAGGTTCTGATATGCCGCCTAAGACTTTTCAACTCTATGAGCCGTGAGGGTCTCATAGAGACTTTTCTCCCTACGGATCGAGAGGATCTCGTAGGTGGGTTTTCACCTTAGGAATCGTGAGGATTCCTAAGTGTGTTTTCTCTTGTGAGTCGTAAGGATCCTATAAGAGAATTTTTCCCTCTTATGAGTCGAGAGGACCCATAAGCGGTTGTTTCCCTCCTTGTCGAAACTCGTCTTTGGAGAGTGAGACCCGTGAATAGTATGCAAGAGACCGTTTTAGATCGACTTGCAGGGTCCCATTGTTCAGGAAGCAAGTTTTTTAGTCCCTGCTGCGTGAGGCTTCATCTTGCAAGTTGAGACGAATCGGGAATTTTCCCGCGGAGACACTGGTTTCTCTGCGAGCCGACGCGAATTAGGAGGCCCTCGTCAAGGATGTTTGTTTTCCTGAGTTGAGGTATTTGCCAAGGATTATTTGTTTCCCTGGCATTGAAACGAGTCGAGAATTTCCCACGGAGACACTGGTTTCTCTGCGAGTTGATGCGAGTCAGGAGGCTCTCATCAAGGATTGTTTGTTTCCCTGAGTTGAGGTATTTGCCAAGGATTATTTGTTTCCCTGGTGTTGAAACGAATCGAGAATTTCCCACGGAGGCACTGGTTGCTCTGCGAGTCGATGCGAATCAGGAGGCTCTCATCAAGGATTGTTTTTTTCCTTGAGTTGAGGTATTTGCCAAGGATTATTTGTTTCCCTGGTGCCAAGGATTATTTGTTTCCTTGGTGTTGAAATGAGTCGAGAATTTCCCACGGAGACACTGGTTTCTCTGTGAGTCGATGCGAATCAGGAGGCTCTCATCAAGGATTGTTTGTTTCCCTGAGTTGAGGTATTTGCCAAGGATTATTTGTTTTCCTGGTGTTGAAACGAATCGAGAATTTCCCACGGAGGCACTGGTTGCTCTGCGAGTCGACGCGAATCAGGAGGCTCTCATCAAGGATTGTTTGTTTCCCTGAGTTGAGGTATTTGCCAAGGATTATTTGTTTCCTTGGTGTTGAAACGAATCGAGAATTTCCCACGGAGGCACTGGTTGCTCTGCGAGTCGACGCGAATCAGGAGGCTCTCATCAAGGATTGTTTGTTTCCCTGAGTTGAGGTATTTGCCAAGGATTATTTGTTTCCCTGGTGCCAAGGATTATTTGTTTCCTTGGTGTTGAAACGAGTCGAGAATTTCCTACGGAGACACTGGTTTCTCTGCGAGTCGACGCGAATCAGGATTTTCTTCGTCAAGGACGCTTGTTTCCTCGAGTCAAAGGATTTGCCGAAGACACTGGTTTCATCGGGGTTGGGATGAACCGCCGAGATTTGGCATCGTTTTCTGGCGGAGCCTGTTGGGAAAGTATGGTTCCCTTTTTGTTTGCGCCCTTGGATTGTGTACAGGGATCGATGTGATCTCAACTGTAGGGCTAAAGTTTTATCATCTTTTTTTTTGTTTTATTTCCGCGATGCTCTATCATTTCAGCTTTTACATCGCGAAGGTCGCGATTGCCCAATCATTTCGACTATTTCTCGCGGTGCCCAATCATTTCGGCTGTTTATTTTGTTTTCACTCGCTGCTTTTTATTGCGAGTTGCCCAATCATTTCGGCTATTTTGTATGCATACATTTTACTTGCTGCTTTTTATTGCAAGTTGCCCCATCATTTCGGCTATTTCGCATGCATGTGCGGCCTACCGGCTTTTCACCGTAAACCTGAAATTAGACACCGATTTCGGCATCAGCACCGCTGCAACTGGGATATTGCCAGGAGTGAATCATCATTGGCCTCTGTCGATGTCGAACAAAGGTGGCTTAGCGAACAGGGTTAAAGTCCTGTCAACTAAGGCTTTTAACTTCATGAGCCGTAAGGGTCTCACAAAGGTATTTCTCCCTACAAGTCGTGAGGATCGTGTAGGTGTATTTTCTCCTTAGGAATCGTGAGGATTCCTAAGTGCTTGTTTCTCTGTAAGTCGTAAGGATCCTACAGGAGGGTTTTCTCCTTGTAATTCAAGAGGACTTACAAGGGTCATGCGAACATATCCCCAGTCACGGATGGATCTTGGTTAGGGAAATGTTTATTCGCGCCCGTGGATTGTATACAAGGGTCAGTATTGAGTCACTTGTAGGGCAATATCGGAAGTTGTGGGGGTTGCTTAAGCACAGGTTTAGGTCTCTGTAACTTAAGATTTTCAAATCTTATGAGCCGTGAGGGTCCCATAAGAGAGTTCTCCTTACGAGTTGTGAGGATCTCGCAAGTGTATTTTCTCCTTAGGAATCGTGGGGATCCCTAAGTGTGCTACTCCCTTGTGAGTCGTAAGGATCTCACGCGGGTGGTTTCTCCTTACAATGTCGAGGGGACCCTGTAAGTGTCTTTTAACGAGGTTGCGCCCTTTCGGGTTCTCACAAACACTCGCCGGTAGTCCTGCTGTTTTTACTCAAGGAGCCCTTTCGGGTTTTCATCCGTGCCCATTTTGCTTATGGACATACCGTCTTTATTTTATTTTTTTATTTATTTTCTTCTTCTCTTTTTTTTTACGAGGTCGCGCCCTTTCGGGTTTTCACGAACACTCGCCGGTAGCCCAGCTGTTTTTACTCACGGAGCCCTTTTAGGTTTTCATCCGTGCCCTTTTTTGCTTATGGACATACCGTTTTTATTTTTTTTATATTTTTTTTTATATTTTTTTTTATTTTGTCAGCCTACGGATGCTGCGGTATTAGTTTAAGGACGTTTCGGTCCGGCATTGGGAAAGCTGGCTACTGCTTGTAAAGCTTGAGCTAAGGAAGATAGCGAGCAGAAATAGTCGTCGTCATCTATCATTGACCTAGGCTGTGGCTCATTAAGTGTAGTATTTGTTTAGGAAGCGACCGTTTATTGGCCTGAAAGGCCTTTCACCGTGCATGTCCATGAGTAGATAGGCCCCACCCTGGTAGACCTTATCTATGATGTACGGGCCTTCATAGTTTGGCTCGAATTTTCTCCGCTTAGCGCGATTGGGGATCATAGGCCTTTTGACCACTAGCACGAGTTCGCCTTGGCGGAATGTCCTCGGCCGGGTCAATTTTTCATATGAGCGTGTCATCTTCGCTTTATAGGCCTCCAGATTTTGTTGCGCTATGAGCCGGGTCTCATCAAGGGCATCGAGCTCCTCAAGCCGAAGGTGAGCATTTTCTTCATCTGCTAGCTCGTAGTGAACCGCCACTCGTAGAGAGGGTAACTCTATCTCGAGAGGGAGTACTGCTTCTGTACCGAATACCAACGCGTATGGCGTTGTGTTTGTGGCTGTCTTGAACGTAGTCCGATACGCCCAGAGAACTTCTTGTAGTCTTTCGTGCCAGTCCTTCTTATTTCGGGACACCGTTTTCTTCATGATTTTTGTCAAGGTCTTGTTGAAGGCTTCAGTTAGACCATTAGCTCGCGGATTATAAACTGAGGAATATCTCCAGTCTATATTATGTTGTTATGCGAAGCGACTGATCTTGTAGCTTCTATAAGCTGGTCCGTTATTGGAGATGATCCGTCGCGGAGTTCCAAACCGGTATATGACATGCGTCTTGAAGAAGTGGAGGATATTCTCCATCTTCACTTCCCTCAACGGTACTGCTTCTGCCCATTTGGAGAAGTAATCAGTCGTTGCCAGGATGAATCGATGTCCTCTGAACGATGCTGGTTCGATGGGGCCGACTATGTCAGTCCCCTACATTTCGAACGGCCAGCTAGCCACCGTTGGATGTAGTGGATTTGGATGCTGGTGGATGAAGTCCCCATGAATTTGGCATGAGTGGCATTGCTTCGCATATTCGAGGTAGGCCTGGATCATCGTGGGCCAGTAGTAGCCCATCCGTTTGATCTTCAACTTCATCTTCGGGCCCGCTTGGTGAGAACCGCAGAGTCCGTCATGAACTTCCTGAACGACTCTTTTATCTTCGTCAGGTCCCAGGCATCTCAACCACAAAGAATCGAATGACCTCTTGTATAGAGTGTCATTGACGAAGGTGAAAGACAGAGCTCGTTTCATAAGCTGATGTCTTGAGTACGCATCTTCGGGCGTTTGGCGGTATTTGAAGTAGTCTATAAAGACTTCTCTCCAATCCTCGGTATTTTCCCGATCTTTTATTTGCAGGTCGTTTGCTCAGTCGCTCCCTTCTCTTTGGGTGATTCCGGAGATATTTCCGCTGGGGAGAGCACCCGACGGCTTTGTACCACGATTCTTACGTCATCGAGGTTCTCATCAGCCAGTTCCTTAGCGAGCTTGGCCAATGCGTCCGCTTTGCTGTTTTCCGCGCGCGGTATGTTCTCCAAAGTGTGGGAAGGGATTTGGGTCAACAGTTGCTGCATCTTTTCGCCGTATTTCACCAACTCTGGTTTGCACGTTTGGTAGTCGCCGTTTACTTGACTAACGATCAGTTGGGAATCTCCATATATGAGGAGGTTTTCAATTCCCATGTCGATGGCGATCTCGAGGCCTGCTATCAGAGCTTTGTATTCGGCTTCATTGTTTGTCCTCGGCTCTGTTAGGGAGAAAGCAAAACGCATTATCCCTCCTTGTGGAGTTACAAAGATGAGTCCTACCCCCGATTTGATTATAGGGGCGCTTTATTTACGTTTCTTCATGGAAGATGCTCCATCGAAATAAAGCCCCCATCGGGTATCACCACTGTCGATCGCATCAAACTCATGTTCATCTGGAAGATCGCAATTTAGAAGAGAATTGGCAGGTATCGGGTGCTCAGCGAGGAAGTCGGCGATGGCCTGACCTTTCACTGCCTTGAGAGGTTGATAGGTTATCGAAAACTCCATCAAGAGCAGGGCCCATTTAGCGAGTCGACCTGTCAATATGGACTTCGACATCAAATATTTAAGGGGCTCTACCTTCGAAATGAGACGGACCTCATACGCCAACGCATAGTGTCTAAGCTTCGTTATCGCAAAGATCAACGCCAGGCAGTGTTTGTCAATGGGGGAGTAGTTGCTTTCTGCCCCCAGCAGAACTCGACTTAAGTAGTAGAGTGCTCTTTCCTTCCCTTGATCGTTCTCTTGTGCCCATAATGCGCCTAAGGAGTCTTCGAGAGCGGTTGTATAAAGAATGAGGGGCTTTCCCTTGACCGGAGCAGCCAACACCGGCGGGTTCTGCAGGTATTGTTTGACCTCGTCTAGCGCGCTTTGGCATTTTTGGTCCCAGACGAACGGGGTTCCCTTCTTCATCAGGTGGCTGTAAGGACGGAACTTTCCTGAAAGGTTGGCTATAAATCGCCGTATATATGCGAGCTTCCCTTGGAGAGACCGCAACTGTTTGAGAGTCCTTGGCGGAGGCATTTCCATGATTGCCTTGATCTTTGACGGATCTATTTCAATACCTCGGTGTCGGACGATGAATCGCAGGAATTTGACCGAGGAAACTCCGAATGCACACTTGAGAGGGTTCATCTTCAAGTTGTATTGCCGAAGGCGTTGAAATACGGTCTTCAGATGCTCGAGATGTTCCTCGTATGATTTGCTTTTAACCACGAGATCGTCGATATAGCATTCTATGATTTCATGTATAAGGTCATTGAAGATTTTCGTCATGGCTCTCTGGTAGGTGGCACCGGCGTTTTTTAGACCGAAGGGCATCACCTTGTAACAGAATATTCCCAGAGGAGTCCTGAAGGCGGTGTGCTTCTGGTCTTCTGGATGCATTTTTATCTGATTATATCCTGACGAGCCGTCCATGAAAGAGAAAACCTTATGAGTGGACGTATTGTCTATCAGTTCGGTGACTGGCACTGGGAAATCGTCCTTCGGGCAAGCTTTATTAAGGTCCCGGAAGTCTACGCATATACGCACTGTCCCATTTTTCTTCATCACCGGGACGATGTTGGCGATCCATTCAGGGTATTGAACTTCCTGGATGAAGCCAGAGTCGATCAGCTTCTTGACCTCGGCATTGATGCTCATCTCAAGCTCGAGCCGCATTCTCCTCGGCGCCTGTTTTACTGGCTTGATGTCCGGCGATATCGCCAATCTGTGCACAGCAATTTCTGGATCTAGTCCCGGCATTTCGGAATAAGTCCATGCGAAGCAATCTTTGTGCAGCAGAAGCACGTCCTTTAACGCAGCCACCCTTTCTTCAGATAGCAGCTCGCTGATGAATGTCGGTCGCGGGTCATTCGCCATTTCCAACTCAATTTTCTTAAGGTTATCTGCAGTGGTATGGATTCCATCTTCCAGCCCTTTTGGCGCTGGTGGAAATTCTGAGATTACCTCATCGTTGCTGTTTTCGAAGCACTAGGGAAGGTCATCCGTGTTCTCGGGCTCTTCTTTTGATATCGTTATCACGTGACAAGTACGGATTCGCTTCCAATCCCAATGCGGAACTGGTTCTTCTTTCGTGGACTTGGGTTCGTGCTTCTGTGGCGGCGCTACCCTCCAGTTGTCAGACAGAGTGAATTTGCCAAGCTGATACTGATCTTCAACCCAATTCTTGAAGGTGAAGCAATCTTCAAGAGGATGCCCCATTACTCGATGGTAAGAGCAATAGTTTGGGTCAGAGACATCGTCTGCTTGTTCAGGGTTTTTGGACTCCGGCAGTGTAAGCATTTGATGTTTTAGAGCAAGATCAAATATCTTCTTCGTCTTGTCCCGAGGAAACGAGTACGCTCGACCCATTTTCTTCATGAGGGATAGATCAATAACGCTCGACTCTCGTTTGCGTGGCTTCTTAGCCCTGCTTTGTTGTTGTTGAGCGCTTTTTTGGCCTTTCGACTTATTTCTGCCTCTGCGTCGGGCCTTCTTTATAGCAGGTTGACAAGGAGCGGCATTTTTATCTTTCACGGCCTGTTGGAGAAGGCGTTACGTTTTGGCTTTCTCGTAGATGACCATTTCGTAGTTATGATCGTCCCGGACTTTTTGACCCGCTTCCTTTATAAGCTTGTCTATTTGTTATTCGAACGACGGACTGGGCACTTTTGCATCTGGAGCTTTCACTGGCTCAGGATTAGCGTTCTCCCATTGAGCATCCGCTTCTTCATCGAAGTCATACACGACGTAGCAGCCGTGTAGTAGCTCTCGTTTCTTTGACCGGATGTATCCAAGCCCGATTGTCTCCATTCTCCCATTAGGCAGTTTGCGTTGAGTCCCGGGAACGTTCCAGACTTTGTCATAGAACTTGGCTTTTCGAACGGTCTGCTTGAAGGATATCCCCTGGCGTTTCAGCAGCTTTTTCAAACCTTCCGTATAAAATCTGGGAAGACTGATAGTCTGAAGCTTGTCTAGCGTAGGATCCGCGCCATGCCGGATTTCTTTCTCCACTTTGGTTTCTTCAGAGCGGTAGAATAGAATTGCTTTTTCGTTTTCTCTCCTGGGAGGGATATAGAACGTTCGCAGCTCTTCTATACTGTAGATATCAAGCGCATCCAGTTCTTTACGGTGTTTAAACGGCACCATGGCGACTTGTAGACTTTGTTCTTCGTCAGTGGACGTTCGTATTGAAGGTCGAGCAGAGAATACAGCATGGATCTCATCTTCCGAGTCGCTACCAAAGATCAACGTAGGAGTAGATGGCCCTGGCTTGTTGTGTTGGGGCGGCCCCGAATAAACTATCTCCTCTTCCTCCTCGGTATCACTGCCGAAGATAGGGATGGTGGCGTTAGATTTGTTGTCCGGCTTGTGACACCTTTCCGTGTCTTCGAAATCCGGTAAGAAGTATTTGGCATCTTCATATTTGCGGACTTCGTTCACGGAAAACGGATTCAGTTCTCCCGCCACGGTATACTCGAGACCATCCTTAGCATACTTCATACACTGATGTTGTGTAGAAGGGATGACGTTGTATTCGTGTAACTATGGTCGGCCGAGCAAAGCGTTGTAGCATGTCTTGGCGTCTATGACGTGGAACTTAATGTCCATGATGAGTAGCCCAAAGCGTAGCGTCAGTATCACAGACCCAAGAGTTCTTGATGACTGGGAGTCGAACCCGGAGATGGTGATCTTGTCCCGAGCAAGGTGCTGGACTCTCATGCAGATTTCTTTTAACACCCGCACATTGAGGAGGTTAACGGAGGATCCATTGTCGATCAGGATTTTGCTTATCTTTATGTCGTGGCGGTATCCTGAGACATAAAGGGGGCGATTGTGTTCGCACGTCCCAAGGAGAAGGTCTTCATCACCAAAAGCGACATCGGCTGTATGCACTTCCTCCAATTCATCATTCATCTTTTCTTCGGCCAGAAAAGCTTGGAATTGCTCCGGATCCTGTAGTGCCTTGATTAATGAATCTCTCGCTTCCTTTGATAGCAAAAGGGCGTCAAGAATGCTGAGCTGAGAGGGTAGCTTCCTCAAATGCGCTAAGACGTTGTAATCCACCTTATTTCTCTTTGGCGGGTCCTTGGCACTTAGCTCCTCCACAACTTGGTCATCTAAGACGATATCTTCAGAGATATTTTCTTTCCCTTTATCTTTTCTGTTTGAGGGTCCGAGATTCTTTTCGGGCAGCGTGCGATTACGTAGCCGGATATTTTCGCAGACCTTCGGCTCTTCTTCTTTTCCTGAAGTGGACTCTTTAAAGAGAGGGGTAAGTTCCAACTCCTCATCAGAATCGCTCCCGAATGTAGGCACCTGTGATCCCCCGGTGTTAACCATGCGACAATCACCGGTAATTCTGTTAAACCCTTCGGTCATATCCTTCTGCTCCCGACGAGTTTTGCGCTTTTCCCTCTTAAAGCGTTGTCGATGAGCAACATATCCTGGCCACCATCTATCAAAAGCTTTGCACTCTTGAGTGGGCTGCGAAACCTTCTGATGATTTAAGCAATAGGAAGGGTGCATTTCTATTTCACCAGTAATTTTTCCTTCCGAGGATGGTAGCTTCATACCCATTGATATGGCCTTAGCAAACCTTTTCCTCATCTTGAATTGGCTTTTGTAGGTAGTGGAGGTATTTTGCTCCAGCGGGATCGTCTCATCTCTTTCATCAAGCCGCTGGCGCTTGGCCCTTTCAAATATGACCGCCTCGCATTCTCGATCAGCTTTACTTTTCAACCGAGCTTCATTAAGGAATGCGTCAATTACTTCATCTGATGGCCCCAGAATTTTTGGTTCAGGATCTGCCCCCAGCGTTTCAGTACAAGGAGTCTCCTCATCGTCCATGAACGAATGGGAAATCACATGACAGCTCACCACATATTCTTCAGATTCATTAGATGAACTTTCTCCCTCATATTCTTCTCGAAAGACATGATTGAGGAACTCTTGGAGTGTAATGGGAGTCCGTGCCTTCTGGTTGTATTCTTCCAGCGCGTCAATTTGTTTTTGCAAGTCCGAGCGCTTGTCGCCGGGCTCCAAGGGCTTCTTTGATTTCTTTTTCTTCTTCTTCGAAGATTTTGACGGCTGGTTGCGAGTGCTTGAGTCACCACCATCGGTATTTAGAGTTGGATGTAACTTCAACATCCCCTCAATGATCTGCGGTTCCAACGGGTTCTTCCACCTAATCGCTGGACATGTCTGAAGATCGTTTAGTATCCTCTTTGTCTTGGCCGATAATACAACCTTCCAAGGAGCTTCTTCAACGACGGAGCATGTTGCCCCCGGCGTATTCGTCCCCTTAGAGGTGTGGGGCTGCGGGGGATTCACCTTCCATTTGTCAGATAACGCGAATTTGCCCTGTCGGTACTGGTTTTCAAGACAATTTTTGAAAACGTAGCAATCTTCGATCGGATGGCCTAGTACTCGATGATAAGGACAGTAATTGGGCTCATTGACATCACTTGGTTGCAACGGACGTTTTGGATTCGGCAGATTTATAAGTCGGTTGCGCAACGCCAGCTCGAATAACCTTCTCGTTTTATCGCGGGGAAAAGAGTAAGAACGTCCTAAGCTCTCCTCAAGGGCTACATATGGACGCATATTATTTTGACGAACAACTGGCTTCGAGTCGCTCGGTTGTTGTTGAGCATTAGCGACAACGATCGCTTTTCCCTTCCCTTTGTCATTTCGGGAGTCCGGCTTTGGAAGAGGGGGTTTATGGCCCATCTGATCCATTTGCGCTAGCTTGCCAATCAAGGCCTGAAAGGTAATTGGCTTGAAAAACATCATAAATTGCGAGATGGTTGCTTGCGGATCGAGGGTTCCCACAAACATACCCACCGCGGGAGCTTCTTCAATGCGCTGCTCGCACTTCGACCATAAGTTCCACCATCGTATAGCATATTGAACCCATGTCTTGCCTGGTTTTACCCTGGCGTTAATCAGTGCCGTCATCGGGGTGCGTTCACTGGCGCTTGCAAAACGCTGAGTAAACAACAGCTCCATCTCCGTGAAGGTTTTGATAGAGTCGTTCGGGAGCTCAGAGTACCACTCGAACGCCGTATCTGATAAACTTCCAACAAACTGGCGAAGCAAAAGCTTGTCATCACCGCCGGTGTTGCCGCAGAGTGCCCTGAACTGGGCAACATGCTGGTGAGGATTGCCCGTCCCCTTGTAGACATGGAACTTGGGAATTGTGTAGCCCGGCGGGTACTTGATTTGATCGTACCAACTTGGATATGGCCGCCCCGTTTTTACGACCTGGCCAGCTGCTCCAGTCGCATGATGAACCCATATTTGCTGGGCTATGTACTCGTCCAAATCAGCTTTGGAGATTGTATCCTCCTTAGCTGTTGATAGAACTGGCGGAGGATTTGATGTCTCTCCCCTATCGTCTCCAAGGACGATCGGGGGCTCTTCGGCCGGAGGATCTTGTTGTATCATCATCCCTACCATGTCTTGGAAGAGGAGGCCCATACGATGTATGTTGGCTGCTTGTTCAGCAGCCTCTTTGTCCTTCTTCTCCAATATTCGACGAAGGAATTCGGCGTCGGTTTCTTCCTCTTGGCGTTCATCCGAGGACATTTCAGGTTTTTCTTTTGGCCTAGTAAGTGTGGCCATAGCGTTCATCATCTCTTGGAGCTTCTGCTGCTGCTCCTGGGCTTTGGTCACTGATCGCGTAAGCGGTCGATCACCCGTAGATATGCGACTGTCCTTTTTACCAGACGCCACGTAGACGGTATGAACTACAATGCCCCCTGACTTAGGGCGTTTGGGTTCACCACCTTTGATATTCATCGTTGGCGTAGGGACTTTTTCTGGCCTTCTTCTCTTATGGGACGTAAAAGTTGAGGGGGCCGTTGCTTTGGGCACCCAAGTGACTGTCATCCTTTCCTATTTGATCGGACGGTCTTTTTCTTTTTCCACTTTCGCCTTTTTCTGTTGACGAGAGCGATCTGGGTCAATTACGGAGTCTTGAACTCTCTGCCAAACTTTATAAATTTTTTAGGACAGCCGTTGAGGGGGTTGTTCCTGTTTTGTTTTCGGAACTCTCTCTGCAGGTGGAGGAGATCTTTTCAGTGTAGCGGTTGGAGAGTTCTTACGTACCCTCCTCAGCAGTTCAAAGTTGTTCCCAGTCGGAACAGCAGCGTTGACTTCTACCACTGGAGCCGGTGGAGTTAGCCCTGAGGGGGAGTTGCCCCCTGCCTTCCTTACTCGTCGCCAATGGCGACGTCGAGCATGACGAGCCGTTGGGACTGGCTCGTAGATTGAGACAGCTTCTTTTTGCCCCCTGTCTGAATGAGGCGCCGCTGGTGTTAACCTCTTAAAGACTGAAGTTGTCTTTTGAGGGATGATATTCAACCTGTCGAAGAAAGATCCTCGAGCAGGGGCAGGAGCAGGAATCGTCAGTCTTGAAAAGACTGACTCTTTGACAGGGGAAAACGCCTTGACGACTTCTGGAGAAGCAGTTACTGCTTTCCTTGGGTCATCCAATTTAGAGTTCTGATCCAGCCTGGCGTAAACAGAGGCTGTTGGTTTGGTAGTGGGCGACCCGTTGACAGGGGCCGTCGTAGCAGTGAGCCGGTCGAAGACCGAATTCTTGTTCACTTCCAGTGCAGGTATTGGTATAGAGAAGCTTGTAGGTGGGATCATGGTCCCGAAAAACAGGCCGGTGGTGGCCTGGGTCACCTATTCTACAGGCAGAGCAAGGAAGGAAGCTGCTTGGGGCCCATATGCTACACCTCCAGGGGAGGTGGAGCGTCCGTTGCAGTGGCACTTCGAGCAGTTGGTGCAGTTAGAGGCCATTGATGCTTGAGTTCTGCGCCAGGCAAAAGGCCAAATCTTAGTAACTGAAAATCTGAAGGCAACCATTAAACAAACCGCGATTGGTTCGCGAGGACGACACACGAAGTGTGGAGTGGAAAGAGGAAAAGGTCCCACCGGGCGTGCCAGAATATGTTCCCCTCCGAAAGGCGGCGCACAGGACCGCGAGGTCCTGACGCTGAGATTCGGGGCAGATGCTATTTGGTTTTATCCGTCTACCTCTCCGAAGATGCCAAGTTGATTTATGGCACCGTGTATCGGAGGTTTAGACGGATGCGGCCGATGTAGCAGACTTCGTCAGATTCCCCCTCGCTTGAGGGGTTTTTGATTATGGGGACGCTCTACCCTGCAGGCGCAAGCCCCTGCAGTTAATTACGCTACCGCATCGCGGTAACAACTTTCTCCTTCTCCAGAATTTCACTTCGTGTCGTGTGTGTTTGTTTTGTTTGTGGTTGCCCGTGGATTGTATACGGAGACTAAGCGATGTCGTCACCGGTAGGACGTGGATTAGTCTAAATCCGTATTTACTAAGATTTGGGTTTGGTGTTTTGGTTTAAGGATATGTCAGCCGTATTTAGGCTAAGATCGACTTAAACGTTTGTTAAGGATACGATAGTCTGATTTGAGACTAGATCAGCCAAAAGAGCATTTGGGCTCTATTGATCCAGTTTAAGGAGAGTGGTCCATTTAATATATGGCCGTCGGGACCCGTCACCTCTCTGACGACGTTGAAGGATTACAACGACATGTGTCAAAGGGGTTTGGAGATGTACCCTTGAACCAAAGTTATTGGGGGTCTTATAGTCCAATTTGGGACTAAAGTCTGTTTGAATGTTTAAGGATACGTTAGCCATATTTGAGGCTAAGATCAACTTAAACGGGATCGTTTAGATCCGACAAAAGAGCTTTTGGAGGCTCTATTGTTCCAGTTTAGGGACATAGTGGTCCATATTCTAGTTTAGGGATGTGGTGGTCCATGTTCCAGTTTAGGGACGTGGTGGTCCATCGCCAGTTTAGGGACGTGGTGGTCTATGTTCCAGTTTAGGGACGTAGTGGTCCATCATTAGTTTAAGGACGTTTCGGTCCATGTTCCAGTTTAGGAACGTGGTGGTCCATGTTCCAGTTTAGGGACGTGGTGGTCCATCATTTGTTTAAAGACGTTTCGGTCCGTGTTCCAATTTAGGGACGTGGTGGTCCATCATAAGTTTATGGACGTTTCGGTCCGACATTAGTTTAAGGACGTTTCGGTCCAACATTAGTTTAAGGACGTTTCGGTCCACGAGTTTAAGGACCCCGCGGTCCGTATTGATGTGTGGTCGTCGGGACCCGTCACCTCTCTGACGACGTTGAATGATTACAACGACATGTGTCAGAGGAGTTCGGAGATGTACCCTCGAACCGGATATAAATTAATTTAGGGAGCAGCCGTGCTCAGTCAATTTAATTTGAGGACTTACGGCCATGATTGGGCTAAGTCCAATTGAAAAAGTTCAATATTTTTATTTATTTTTGGTCTATTAAACCTATGCTAGGGCTTTGCCCATATTTTTTTTAGTAATGCACTGTATTATTTTTCTTTGTTTTAGTTGGGCTCTGCCCTTTTTACAAATGATGCAAAACATCTACTTTGTTTGGGCTCTGCCCACTTTTAAAATGCATAGCATTTTTTATTATTTTGTTTGGGCTCTGTCCATTTATAAATGATGCAGAGCATCAATTCTGTTTGGGCTCTCCCCTTTTTATTGCATTACAATTTAATTAGGCCTGCTTGGTCTTTTTGATTTGGGCCTGGCCCTTTAGGAAATGCATTGCATTTGTCAGGCGCTTTGCGCCAATCAGAGAGCGCAAGCGCTTGTGGTGTTGACACGTGTCACTCAAGCGTAGTGCGCTGCGCTAATGCGCTGCGCCTGCGCTGCTGACACGTGGCGCGCTCTGGTGGCCTGCGCCAATCCAGGAGCGCAACAGCGCAGTTTGCAAGTGCAAGGCACTATAATTTGAGAATCTTTTAGAACCAATGGTTCATGATAAAGTGCAAAGCACTGTTTGTTTTCTTCGATCTAATGAGAATCAAAGAAAACAAGTATTTCTTGTTTTTTCTTGTTTTAAAGAACCGGTGGTTCATAAGAAGTGCAAAGCACTGTTTTTTATATGAAGATCATTGATCTTGTTCTTAGATAAATGATCTATTAGAAGAAATTTCTTCTATTTTATGAAGGTTTTTTTACCTTTTTCTTGAAACTTTTTCAGAGTTCTCTCTGTTCTAAGTTCTTGATTTCTCAAAAATGTTCATGCCTTTGAATTGAGGTCTAGGGTCCTTTTTATAGTGCCCATAAATTAGTTAAATTTTGTAAAAAGATCTTTCTCTGAGTGATTTGGGGAATTTTTCCCACCGTTGGATCTTTGATCCAAGGGCTTCTGTTTTACAGAAGAAAATCTTCTTGTTTTAACAAGAACAGAAAGATCTTTTTAGAATTTTAATTCTGTTTGGCGTAAACGCCCCAGCGCTTGACACGTGTCGCGCAGCGCAGCGCTTGCGCAGTTGTGCTTACGCAACTGCGCAGACACGTGTCGTGCAGCACAATGCTTGCGCGGCTGTGCTTGCGCAGCTGTGCTTGCGCAACCGCGCAGACACGCGTCGCGCAGCGCAGCTGTGCTTGCGCAGCTATGCGTGCGCAACCGCGCAGACACATGTCGCGCAGCGCAGCGCTTGCACAGCTGTGCCTGCGCAACCGTGCAGACACGTGTCGCGCAGCGCAGCGCTTGCGCAATTGAAGCGTTGCTTCCTTTACTTTTATTTTTAAGGAGCCTTGCTCTGATCGGACGCACTGCTTTGGGCGCTGTGCTGACGTATCAGTGCCTGATACGTGGCGTGTTGCGCGCAGCGCAAAGAATCTGAAGCGTTGCTTCATTTACTAAAGTTTAAATTTTCAAAGTAGAGTTTTGTTCTGATTGGGGGAAGATGAAGCGTTGCTTCATCTTCCACCTTGGAATTTGAACAGAGCTTTGCTCTGATTGGGGTAAACAGCCATTACACAAAGTCCCTGGACAGGGCAAGTGAGACTTAATGGTAGGTACTCCAGTGGTTTCTCAGGGTGTTTTGGACCGTACTCCGACATGACTTATACCGCTATTAGGGGACTGACGTTTACCGCCCCCTAGTCCCGATATGCGATACTCTTAGACGAACAGACCAGACTATACAAAGATTGTCACATTCAGGCTCAGTAGGAGTTCAGATGGGTTTTTCCTCATCGGCCTTCTTATCGGAATCTACCTGGGGACCGTTATATACAGCTAGTACCGCTTGCGTCCTGTGGTTAAAACCACTGCCAGCGTAGTGTCGAGTCTATAGAGTCCCACACAGAGGGTTGTTCACCTTTGGGCGATATGAGTAGATGTCGTATGGTTTTAAGACAGGGTTCGTTCACATACGCATACTTGTGCGTGTTCAGTGTTCGGGAAGTAGATACTAGTGGGCTTTGGTTTAAGCCGGATCCTAGTATTGCATTTTGGATTGGCTTAGTCTCATGGTATTCGTGTTTCTCGGAACACGGATAGGGGTATTTACATACAGTTGACCGAGGCAGGGAAGGAGACACCACATTAGGGTTTTGACCATTGACTTGATCGAAACCATAATGAGAAGGAGGAAATTAATTAATTGTTTTAATTAGAGTTAATTGTGTCATCGCTAATGTTCGTTTGACCATTTGACCAAGTTGACCCATGTTGACTTAGATATTTTTTGTCAAGCATGAGATATTTTTATAAGCATGCTTAGCATTAAATGTGATATGATAATGGTCAAATCAACACACCATCACAATTATCTTAATTAAGATTATTATTATCATATTTCCTCATATGAGAGTTTATCCTCTCACTCTCACATAACCTTTCTCTCTCATGGTTTGCTCTCTCCTCTTCCTCTCTCAAAGCTTTAATCTTTCATGAGTTGAAAATCAAAAGCTTTTGAGACTAAACCACCAAAATACTTCTCTACTCACTCTAGGGTTCTAAGTCTAGCACACTAAGCACCTTAGTTACTTCAAGATAGGGGTTGGAGCTCAAGGTAAAGGCTTTCGGGTGGATCTTTCTTTGGCATAAAGAAGACGGTGAGGAGGAGCCATCTACATCACTCCAAGGAGCTCACAACAAGGAGAAGCAACACAAGAAGAGAAGGAGTTCAAGCTTTACGTATAATTCCTTAACCTAGAAGTTAAAGCTCCTTGTTAGTTTGTTAGTTTTTGTTTAGCAAAGATCCTTTATGGTTAGTCTATGTTTCCTTTTATGATAAAAATTCGATTTTTACCTATTCCGCCTCCCCGTTAAACACCGGGGTGGGTAACATAGACTTACAGTGGTATCAGAGCCTAGCTAAACAACAACTAACATGTTAGCAAAGTCTTTAGAACTTCGATCCCGGACAAATCGCAAAATACATCAAAAATTTGTGTTTTCTGCCGATTTTTAAAACAGGTCTAAAAATATTTTCAGAGACCTGAAAAATACGTGCAGGCTTTTTTAGGGACACCCAAGAAAAACGAGCTCTTGACTCGGTCAGACTGCCGCGGAAGCGCGGCGAAACCATGCGTTTCGCCGTGCATCCGCGGCCGAGTCGACTCGGAGTCAACTCGTTTTTCCTGTAGATTTTCCAGCTTGATGTTTTGTGATTTTTCATATACTTTGTTTCTGCCCAGATTCCTTTGAGTACAGTGTTGAATTTGGGGTAGTTTCAAATTTGAATATCGATCGAAATTCTGTAAACTTTAGCTAATCAGATTATATCTGTAATGCGATATATGTATTGAACGTCTACTAATCGCTATACGTCGATTGATGGGGGTTGTACATATCTGTGATCTGTGTTATTGGTTTGTGTATATGAACTTGTTGGATTGTCGTGGATGAATAGCCGGGGATGTGAGATGAGTGTTTTTCATTTTTCATTCGATGTAAATTATAAATTGATGTAATATTATTTTTGGGTCACTCATCCGGGTTGAGGATGTAGCCGCCATTGTATATTATTTATTTTACTGTTTTCTGCTCCTAAGATAGACCCAAGGTGGGGTGCACAAACTACCGGGTACTTTGAAGTGCCAAATGGTCTACTCACTTTGTTGAGGGAGGCTGCTTCACTTCGGGTATTTGGCGGGTAGTTTGCTGCACCCGTAGGGGTCTGGGGTGGGGTTTTGGCTATTCATCACGACCGTGTAATCCGTCTTTCGTTGCAGGATGGAACGAAACACGGATTCCTAGCAAATCCAATGTGTTCATCTGTGATCTGGAATGACTATCATTGCGTCTGACGATTGTATATATCTATATATATGATATCTAGTAGACGTTGCTTATGTTTTACATTCGTGCTAGTCCAGCCCCCGCTCTGTCGTTAGTTAAGTAACCTAACGGGTGATGACGGGGCCCAGTGGCGAATGCGGATTGCATAAGCATACGTTATTTTTCGTCGTTTTCTGCAATGGTAGGATTAATTGATGGGGCAACATTAAATAAATGCAAAGAAAACAAACCAAAGTTGAATCGTTGGAACACTTTTAAAACCGCTCGGTTTTTTCAAAACAGCAAAACTTTTAAAAATGCGGAGCTTAAACCACTCCTTTTAAAAGCTATCATGTTCCTTCGATTATATCAAGTTCACTACGTTCACGGTTTCGCCAAACACCATTCGTAGCCCTCTGTCGTTTCAGTTAAATGTCTAGTAGTATTCAAGCTGTGTATTTTGACCTTCGCCAAGGCACAGTGATTGGTAGCTGCTGAACATTTATCTGTAGCATAGATAGATGCGTTGGTTTGGGAAAATCGTACTGCCATTTTGGCCTTCGTCAAGGATATGTGTGGGTGGGTTCAAATTAACCAGGGTAATGACGGGTAGAACTTGACATGTGACTTATGATATGTTGGCCTTCGTCAAGGTCATAAGAGCATGGGGCAAAAATCCACATCGGGAGTTTCTAAAGAAACTGAAAATTGCTAGTGTTGCATACCATTTGGAGTGTGATAATTTTGGTAGGATTCCTTCAACTTTATCACACGATGATATTTGGATCCCGGTCCTACTGTGAGTATATGCTACTCCTCAGGAGATTTTTTCACTTAACGATCAATGCTATAAACTAAGTAGGTGACTAGAAAGGTGTTAGCGGGGCTGCGCCCACAGGGAAAAGATGTTATTTAATTAAGGAGCTTCGAGAAAGCGTCGTAAAACGTCCCTCGATGTACCGACACCGGCCTGGCAGAACGGTTAAGCAAGTATTGTATGGTGAGATTAATCATGACTAATTCTTCTTTTATGGTTTGAGGAAGGATTCGAGGAACAGTGGGAGCCATCCTGTTTAGACAAACTAAAAACCACTTTAAAATTGCAAGAGCATCATGCTAAAGTGTTTCTTCTCTCTCTCCTAATTGCAGCGACCAAACAACATGACGGGCCTTATGTTATTACTAGATAAAAATATACTGACAGGGCCAAACTATAAAGATTGGTTCAGGAATGTCAAAATGGCAATCACTTATGACAAGTTGGGGTATCTCCTTACCACTAAGGCCCCCGCCGTCCCAGGTCCAGAATCCAGCGTCGCGGATAAGGAAATCCGTAAGACCTGGGAGATTGACTGGGCGAAGGCTATGTAACTCGTGCTTGCCTCTATGGACAATGAAAATCAGAGGAGGCACGAGAATATGGACCTTGAATCCATATTTCTCCATACTAAGGAACTATATGGAGAGCAATCCCGTATCGCAAGATACGAGACCTCGAAGAAACTGTTTTCAGCAAGGTTGGCCATCGGATCATCTGTAGGGGAATACGTCCTTAAGATGATTGGCTACATTGAGGAGCTCGCGGACCTTGGGTTCACGTTAGAGAACGAGCTGTATACAGACTTGATTCTCCAGTCCCTTCCTTCCACCTACGCCCAGTTTATCTTGAATTTTAATATTCTAGGTAAAGAAGTTGAACTTCCGGAACTCCTCAACATGTTGAGGAGTGTAGAGGGCACCCTGCAGAAAGTCAGGGAAACACCCGCTCTGTTTGTTGGCGGTGCTTCTTCTTCTAAATCTAAGGCGAAAGCCAAAGGAAAGAAAAAGAAGGCCCTTACCAAATCGAGGGGCGGTGTTAGTAAGGTGGAAGCCAAGAGAAAGGAAAAAATGGCAGGACCAACAGTGGGGAAAGAAGAATGCTTCTATTGTCATAAGAAGGGACACTGGAAGAAAGATTGCTGGGCTTGGAAGGCCAAGAACCAGGACCCGAAGCAGGTTGTGGCTTCGGCTTCAGGTGTGTATGTAATTGAAAACTGTCTGTCAATCAACTCTACTTCCTGCGTATTGGATACCGGATCAGGATCTTATATCTGTAATTCTTTGCAGGGGTTGAGAAGCCATAGAGTTTTGAAGGCGGGTGATATGACCCTCAGAGTTGCAAACGGAGCAAGCATGAATGCTGAGTCCGTGGGGGACTATCACTTAGGATTGATAGATGGACATGTTTTGGTTTTGCGCAACTGTTATTTTGTACCCAGTTCGACTTATAATATCATATATGTATCTTTAATGTCTAAAGAAGGTTATGATTTTGCATTTGTAAGCAATGTTGTAAACATTCACCTTAATCATGTTTTGATTGGGTCGGGTACAATAAGCAACGGTATATATGTATTAAACCAACCGCAGATTTTCAATATCCAGAATACACACAAAAGAAAGTCTCCAGAATTAAATCATGCTTTCTTATGGCATTGGCATTGTAGACTAGGTCACATCAATGAGACAAGGTTAACTAAGTTACATAAAGAAGGATATTTGGATCCATTCGAATATCAATCTTATGCAACTTATCAATCATGTCTCAAAGGAAAGATGACAAAGACTCCGTTTACTGGACACGGAGTAAGAGCGAGCGAGCTCTTGAGACTCATACACAGCGACGTGTGTGGTCCAATTTCAACACATGCAAGAAGTGGTTTCTCCTATTTCATTACTTTTACGGATGATTTCTTCAGGTATGGACATGTCTTCTTAATGAAGCATAAATCGGAGGCCTTTGAAAAATTCCATGTGTCACGCCCCGCTTCCCAAAATACGGAATACGAGGGGTTGACAAGGCCAGCCATGCTCCTACGGTCAAGGTAATATCTCTCCGTAGTCACACTTCGGCTTCTAACTTTACGTGGTAATCAGTAAACAATGCACAGGTAATGAGAAATGCAATAACTGAAACAGAAAAAATACAAGGAACTAACCTGATGGAGATCAAAAGAGTGTAGCTCTGGATAGCTGATCGAGATGTCCGTGATGTACGTCTGGTCCTTGTCCAAGCTAAACCCACTTCTCACTCTGAGCATGCATACTCAGGTCGTCAGAGCGACGCGATAGAAATATATATAGATGCAAGTGGTAACTCGTACAGTAATAATGAATATGTAACAGTAAATCATGATTGTAGAGATGTGAACATGAAGTAGCCAATGCGGGTGTCTAATAGGGCAGGTGAACAGTAAAGCAGTAAATAGTATGTCAAGAAGATTCAGTAAGCAATGCATGTCAATGTCACTATCCCTATCGGTCTCTAAGTCTCATTGTACATGTCACTAAGCCTATCGTCAGTCCAAGTGTGAGAGTCAACCATTCGTGAGTATCCCCCACGAAAGGGTAGGACCCAAGGGTAAGGGACCAAGGGCCCAAAATATAAAACGCACTGTAATAATCAGTGATAACTCTGTAAATCTCCATATATCTCCATATATATACCGGCATGGGACTCCCGAGATTCTTTTGAACTCACACTCAAACTACCCCACACCCCGTGGTCTACATCAAACGCCAACCATAAACTCAAACACCAGTCGGTCCTTGACGAGTCTACGCGAGAACTGAAGACAGGGTCTCCATCAAGCATGTCTCGACTGATACCCAAGATAAATGGACAGTATTTGGTGCCTTACCTGTGACACCCATACAAGTGCTTCCATAAGTGTCCCATACCACTTATAGTCACACTTATACGCGTCTTACAGACGTCGACAATGCAATAAATCAATAGAGTCCACTGATTGTGTACAAGTACGTGTCACTTTCACTTATCCATTCATGCTTAAACACTAACGTACTTGCCACAATCAAACACTAAAACCTAACACTGGGTAACGCATATGATCGCTAGGTTACCAATGCAATGATGTATATATAATGTGATGAGAAAACAATATTTAAGGCATGATTAAAATGTCATCAATCGATATCCCACCACTTGCATAATTTATCATAGATCATACATACAAAATATAGCGAAGCAATAAAAAGGGGGTATGCAGTACGTTTAAATATTTAACAATCAGAATTGGTTTCACGCTAATCGGATTTCAGAATCACAAGATATGGCCATTTCATTTTAAGCGTTCACTGCTGGAAAATCCGGTTTCAGAATCGGAAGTCCGTTTCCTAAAGCATTTTAATCCCAGTTGGAATCAAAATTGAGCGATGCTACAGTTGAATGAAATTTAGGATTTTCAATGAGGTTTCTAACGCACTAGACGGATTCTCAATCGCATCTCTATGTCAGAAGTTATACACTGTTCAACACTAGGGTATCAGTTCTGGTTCTGTTTGGGACTGCTATACGTCCCTATCTTTGAAATTGCAGTTTAAATAGTAAACGACGATAAAACAGGGTGAAATCACTTGCGTTATTTAGCTAATAGATTCAAATTCAATAATGCATAGGGTTCCGAAACATACGAGTTCATGCAGCAAGGTAGTAAACATTACGGGACAAAAAACAATAACCAGAGTTGCTCTGGACTGCAGTCCAGAGCCGCTCTCCGAACCAATTATCGTCATAATTTCAGTACAGAAAAAATTAAAAACATGCATAGGGTTACAGGTCATCGAGTCGGCTATGATTTAAGCCTTCTAACGCATCATTTAAATATGTACACAATTAATTGTGATTTTAACAAATTTCAGGTGCGGGAAGTTCCCAGTTTTTACAGGTGTAATTGGGGGTGTTCGTTTAAGCCATTAAAAAATGTATTTTCCAGTGAAATTTCTACACAGTGCTCATTGACACACGGGCCAGAATAAGCACTCAAGTTCCGCCAATTTAAATGAAGGTTTTCATTGGGATCATGCATCAAACACTTAAGTCATATAAGGTTCATGAAATGTAAACATGGAATTTATAGTATTTTGAATTGTAACGGATATAATATAGCATGTAGCAAGTAGGGTACTTGCCTGGAGACGTTTTAGCGATGCACGGCAGCGACAATGGCGCGAACGCGTGACGAACGGCGCGGTTTGGTTTCACGGCCTCGGCTCGCGTTTCGGTTTCGTCGTCGGAGTTGTCTGGAGGTGGCTCGTGTTCGCTGGAAGCGGAGTGGGATGCTCTGTGGATCTCCCAGAGTGTGCTGGGGTCGACGACGGTCGACAACTTCGCTCCGGCGATGTGCACAGTAGGGGTGAGGCAGTGTGATGGAGTTTGGAGGTTTTAGAGAGAGGGGGAGTAGGTAGTGGGGCTCGGTTGGAGGTGATGGCGTTGATACTGAGGATGTAGGGTGTCGACGAGGTGGTTCGGGTGCGGTGGAGAGCTTGCCGGCGTGAGGTGCAGGTGGCCGAGATGGGATGTCGAGTGGGTTGGGTGGCGACTGGAGGTGCAGGGGCTCGGTGAGGGGGTGCGTTCTGGAGATAAGAGCGCAAGGGAGGAATGATGAGGGTTGTAGTCGTCGTAGTCTGCGGCGGCGGCGAGGCTACAGGGACTCGAGCTCGGGTGTTTGGGTGAACGAGAGGAGTGAGAGCGATAGGTCGAAAGTGAGGGGGAGGCTCGTTAGAGGGACGAGGAGAGTGGGAAGCGCGCGCGTGGTCGTGGCGACGAGCGCGGAAACGTGGAGCAGCGAGGCGACGTGGGCATGAGGTGGAGGCGACGCGGGTTCGCTCTAAAAGATTGAGCGGGAAAAACATTACGTTGGGGAAAGAGGAAGAAGGGGTTAAGAGCGGGCCGGGTCGGGTAGTGCGGGGAGCCGGGCCGGGGTTCTTTAGGCCGACCAAAAATAATAAACAAATAAGGGAAAATAGAAGGAGGGGGCCGGGTTGCTGGGTTGGGCCGGTAATTAAGGGTTTATTAATATATATTTAGTTTTGGGCTTTGGGGAAAAAGGGCCGGCAATTAATGAAAATAAATAGGAGGTGAAGAAGGCATGGGCTGAAAATTATAAGAGAAAAAAAAAAGGGATTTAGGAATTGGGCTGGGGATTTAATGTTAATTTTGGGCTGGGTTTGGATTCAAGGATTAAACATAGGAAGAGGGGGTAGGGAAAGAGATGGGCCGGACCGGGCATGGAATTTGGGAATTAAATGGAGTTACAGAATTGGGAGATTAGGCCAGAATAATACGGAGAAAGAAAATATCGAGGGGAAAAGGGTAGAAGGAGAATTTTAAGAATTGGGAACGGAGTAATAAGAGGAAAAGGAGGATGAAAGGAAAAAGGGTTCAGGGTTTTTAAAATAATAAATGAATGATAATAATAAAATAAGTAAATTTAAGAGTAACAAGATACGGACGTTGATATACAAAAGGACTGGGTATTATATCATACCACCCTTACAAAAATTTCGTCCTCGAAATTTAAAATAAACGATAAGCTACAAAATAACAAGCGAAAGGCTACCACATCGAACACTAACACATAATGATTTTCTTAAAACAGGTGGATAAGAAATTTGAAGGTCTATATATGTATAAGAATAACGCAATTACAAGGATAGGCCTAAATAAGCATAAGGCAGAAACAACCATAAGGGCAAACTATATATATATATATATATATATATATATTTATATATATATATATATATATTTATATATATATAGGAGGATAAAATAGCAACAACGAACAATAACATTCAAGGTATGCTAGATACAATCGAAAATCCTAAATATGCACACAAACATAAAAGTAGCGCAGCAAAAAAAATAATAAGTATAAGGCATAGCCATAATAAAGTAGTGAAGGATTTGTCGGTAGGTTAAAATAGTTTAGAATAACGTATCAATCAACCAATTTTAACATAACTTAGAAACCCACATGGTGACAATAATAAACATAGCACAAAATAATATGTGCAATATATGGCTCCGCTACCGAAAAACGGGGAGAATAGTAGTGCACTTAAACTGCATAAAACGGGAGTAGTTAATAACACGCACTTTTCGATAAACACAAAATAATGAAAACTAAATCATCGAATAACGATGTCCCTAAATATAGTTAGGGTAACAGGAAACAGCACAAAGATGTATTGAGCTAGCTAGGGTAGGGATTACGATGGAATATGGCTCACTCAAAAGGTCGGAGTGTGACACTTTAAACTGAAGGTCGAAGTGACTGGGGTCTGGTCAGCACAGGGTGTTTGGTGAACAGTAATGAACCTCAGGAGGGGAAAGGATGTATGGGAAGGAAAATGGTGGATACACCACGCGAATCAAAAGTCCGAAGGGTTAGCGAACTCGGAAATTTCACTATCAATTTCTCCTCCAGAAGGATCTCAAACGAGGCACATACGAAGGATGAAGGGGGCCCATTCAAAGGATCGGGGTGCGGTACTTTTAATCTAAGCGAGGGTCAAAACAGTACAAGGTGTAGGGGTGGACAGCCAGGAGTCTCAGGAGGAAAATAAAGGTATAGGGAAACAGTCAAGCATCATGTGAACCAAAAAATCAGAAGATTAGCGAACTCAGCAATTTATTTCATTACAGAAAAGTCCGAACAAGGCATCCACGATGAATAAAAGACGGCCCTAAACTATACATAGATTTTACTTGGCCAGAGGAGACGAAAGATCAATCACGTCAGTCGCGGTTGTGGAGGTTCAGCAGGTTATGGTAGGCTCGCGCACTCAGATAGAGGCGTCCATCTCCATATCGCCTCGCAGGGATCGCCACTGGAAGTTCTTCTACCATGGGGTCTTCTTCTTCTGGACCTTCTTCCACGGCTGGAGCTTCTTCATCGAGGTCTGATTCTACGTGATCTTCTTCTGATGGATCCTCTTCCATAGGATTTTCTTCCACTGGATTTTCCCCAAGGTTTTCCTCTCCAGGATTTTCTTCTATCAGGTCCTCCTCGGAATCTTCCCCCATTGGGTCACCTTCGAGGTCCTCTTCTTCGTCGTCAGAATCGCTGACTATGTCGACTACTGGGGCTGCGAATCCCTCTCCTTCAGAATCGCTGTCTTCAAAAATAATCTGTGGTCCATTAATCTCGTCATCTGATCTTACCAGCATGTAGTCCAAGGAAAAGCACGACCGTGCGTCCTCATCTAGAGGCGGCGCTTCTCCAAAGTGGGCCATGACTTGAAAAGAGAGAATCATGATTAGACAGTGGGACACATTAAGAAGATAAACAAAGATAGGGTAGCACAAAGAGGATATGATGTAAGCAAGGACTGAAAAATTAAAATTTAAAAATGATGATGCGATGGATAGTATAAAGTGAGAAGCAAGAGAATGATACATACATCACAACTCAAAGTTTTATTGCATTTCAACTAAAGTCCAACGGATACAAGATCTTAAACGAAAGGAAAATATTTACAAAGGAGTGACAATGTTTTTATTGAAAGCAGAAAACGCGATAACTCTTCTTGGATTCCTAGACCGTTGCAATCTCGTCACGCGAGTTGAATCCTGCACTGGTTCCGTACTATTCCTCGAAGCTCGAACTATGAATTAACCATCACTTAGCAGGAGTGGAGAGCGTGGACGAACCGCCTCCCTGTAGCTCCTTCCTTTCTGGGCAACCATTGATAAGGTGTTCGCTGGATCCGCAAATCAGGCATCTCCCATTGGCGCAGCGACAATCCCTCTGAAGGTGTCCTGGCCTCTTGCAGTACCCACAACATTGGATCTTCTGCTGCTTCTGTCGCGGGGGAACAAGTGGGAGCTTCATTTTCACCTCTTTTCCTCGTCTAACAGGGATCCCTTTACGATTAGAGGCTTCCGCTAGTGCCTGAGTCGTCTGCCTTCTTAGTCCTTCAGCTAACAGGTCGTTTGTTCGCTCCTGGGCTTCCTTCAGACTTTGCAGTGCATTCAGAATCTCCACGGTCTGATTCTGGTGAGTGGAGATAGAGGGGGAGTTGTTGGAAGATATGATCCTGAAACAACCATTTTAGGACGGCATAAGATATAGGGGAAAAATCAGAACAAGATATAGAATAGACAATGAAACAAGAATATCGGGTGAATGAAACTCAATCAAGCGGAAAACAAATGTAGAACTCCAAGTTACCCAATAGAGTACAGTATTGTAGCTATGCTGCAGTTCATAATTACAACTACGTAACTCTACTAAATCACCCAAAACTCTAACGGATGGAGTCAAAATATGGCATGACGAATAATAAAGATTCAAATCAAAGATAACAGTTCATAATCTGGGCCGAAAGAGCGACCAAAATTGTCAAGCTCTACTCGGAAACAGCAATCCCAATCATAGCAAAACCTGGCTCTGATACCAACAAAACCATGTCACGCCCCGCTTCCTAAAATACGGAATACGAGGGGTTGACAAGGCCAGCCATGCTCCTACGGTCGAGGTAATATCTCTCCGTAGTCACACTTCGGCTTCTAGCTTTACGTGGTAATCAGTAAACAATGCACAGGTAATGAGAAATGTAATAACTGAAACAGAACAAATACAAGGAACTAACCTGATGTAGATCAAAAGAGTGTAGCTCTGGATAGCTGATCGAGATGTCCGCGATGTACGTCTGGTCCTGGACCAAGCTAAACCCACTTCTCACTCTGAGCATGCATACTCAGGTCGTCAGAGCGACGCGATAGCAATATATATAGATGCAAGTGGTAACTCGTACAGTAATAATGAATATGTAACCGTAAATCAAGATAGTAGAGATGTGAACATGAAGTAGCCAATGCGGGTGTCTAATAGGGCAGGTGAATAGTAAAGCAGTAAATAGTATGTCATGTGTGACGATTCAGTAAGCAATGCATGTCAATGTCACTATCCCTATTGGTATCGAAGTCTCACTGTACAGGTCACTAAGCCTATCGTCAGTCCAAGTGTGAGAATCAACCACTCGTGAGTATCCCCCATCCAAGGGTAGGACCCAAGGGCAAGGGACCACGGGCCCAAAATATAAAACGCACGGTAATAATCGGTGATAACCCTGTAAATCTCCATATATCTCCATATATATGCCGGCATGGGACTCCCGTGATTCTGTTGAACTCACACTCAAACTACCCCACACCCCGCGGTCTACATCAATCGCCAACCATAAACTCAAACACCAGTCGGTCCACGATGAGTCTACGCGAGAACTGAAGACAGGGTCTCCATCAAGCATGTCTCGACTGATACCCAAGATAAATGGACAGTATTTGGTGCCTTACCTGGGACACCCATAAAAGTGCTTCCATAAATGTCACATACTACTTATAGTCACACTTATACGCGTCCCACAGACGTCGACAATGCAATAAATCATTAGGGTCCACTGATTGTGTACAAGTACGTGCCACTTTCACTTATCCATTCATGCTTAAACACTAACGTACTTGACACAATCAAACACTAAAACCAAACACTGGGTAATGCATATGATCGCTAGGTTACCAATGCAATGATGTATACATAATGTGATGAGAAAACAGTTTTTAAGGTATGATTAAAATGTCATCAATCGATGTCCCACCACTTGCATAATTTATCATAGATCATACATACAAAATATAGCGAAGCAATAAAAAGGGGGTAAGCAGTACGTTTAAATATCTAACCATCAGAATTGGTTTCACGCTAATCGGGTTTTAGAATCACTAGATATGGCCATTTCATTTTATGCGTTCACAGCTGGAAATCTGGTTTCAGAATCGGAAGTCCGTTTCGTAACGCATTTTAATCCCAGTTGAGATCAGAATTTAGCGATGCTATAGTTGAATGAAAATTAGGGGTGTCAATGATGTTTCTAACGCACTATACGGATTCTCAATCACATCTCTACGTCAGAAGTTATACACTGTTCAACACTAGGGTATCAGTTCTGGTTCTGTTTGGGACTGCTATATGTCCTGATCTTTTAAATTGCATTTTAAATAGTAAACAACGGTAAAACAGGGTGAAATCACTTGCATTATTTAGACAACAGATTCACCTTCAATAAGGCATAGGGTTCCGCAACATATGAGTTCAGGCAGCAAGGTAGTAAACATTACGGGACAGAAAACAATAACCAGAGTTGCTCTGGACTGCAGTCCAGAGCCGCTCTCCGAACCAATTCTCGTCATAATTTCAGTACAGAAACAATTAAAAACTTGCATAGGGTTATAGTTCGTCGAGTCTTCTTCGATTTAAGCTCTCGAACGCATCATTTCAATATGTACACAATTAATTGTAATTTTAACAAATTTCAGGTGCGGGAAGTTCCCAGTTTTTACGGGTGTAATTGGGGGTGTTCGTTTAAGCCATTAACAAATGTATTTTCCAGTGAAATTTCTACACAGTGCTCATTGCCACATGGGCCAGAATATACACTAAAGTTCCGCCAATTTAAATGAAGGTTTTCATTGGGATCATGCATCAAACACTTAAGTCATATAAGGTTCATGAAACGTAAGCATGGAATTTATAGTATTTTGAATTGTAACGGATATAATATAGCATGCAGCAAGTAGGGTACTTGCCTGGAGACGTTTTGGCGATGCATGGCAGAGGAAACGGCGCAAACGTGTGACGAACGGCGCGGTTTGGTTTCACGGCCACGGCTCGTGTTTCGGTTTCGTCGTCGGAGTTGTCTGGGGGTGGCTCGTGTTCGCTGGAAGCGGAGTAGAATGCTTTGTGGATCTCCCTGGGTATGCTGAGGTCGATCTCCCGGGGTGTGCTGGGGTCGACGATGGTCGGCGACTTCGCTCCGGCGATGTGCACAGTGGGGGTGAGGCAGTGTGATGGAGTTTGGAGGTTTTAGAGAGAGGGGGAGTAGGTAGTGGGGCTCGGTTGGAGGTGATGGCGATACTGAGGATGTAGGGTGTCGACGAGGTGTTTCGGGTGCGGTGGAGAGCTTGCCGGCGTGAGGTGCAGGTGGCCGTGATGGGATGTCGAGTGGGTTGGGTGGCGACTAGAGGTGCAGGGGCTCGGTGAGGGGGTGCGTTCTGGAGAGAAGAGTGCGAGGGATGAATGATGAGGGTTGTAGTCGTCGTAGTCGGCGGCGGCGGCGAGGCTGCAGGGACTCGAGCTCGGGTGTTTGGGTGAACGAGAGGAGTGAGAGCCAGAGGTCGAAAGTGAGGGGGAGGCTCGTTAGAGGGACGAGGAGAGTGGAAAGCGCGCGCGTGGTCGTGGCGACGAGCGCGGGAAGGTGGGGCGGAGAGGCGACGTGGGCATGAGGTGGAGGCGACGTGGGTTCACTCTAAAAGAATGAGTGGGAAAAACTTTACGTTGGGGAAAGAGGAAGAAGGGGTTAAAAGCGGGACGGGTCGGGTAGTGCGGGGAGCTGGGCCGGGGTTCTTTGGGCCGACCAAAAATAATAAACAAATAAGGGAAAATAGAAGGAGGGGGCCGGGTTGCTGGGTTGGGCCGGTAATTAAGGGTTTATTAATATATATATTTAGTTTTGGGCTTTGGGGAAAAAGGGCCGGCAATTAAGGAAAATAAATAGGAGGAGAAGGAGGCATAGGCTGAAAATTATAAGAGAAAACAAAAAGGGATTTAGGAATTGGGCTGGGGATTTAATGTTAATTAAAATTAATTTTTGTTGGGCTGGGTTTGGATTCAAGGATTAAACATAGGAAGAGGGGGTAGGGAAAGAGATGGAACAGGCCGGGCATTGAATTTGGGAATTAAATGGAGTTATAGAATTGGGAGATTGGGCCGGAATAATAAGGGGAAAGAAAATATGGAGGGGAAAAGGGTAGAAGGAGAATTTGAAGAATTGGGAACGGATTAATAAGAGGAAAAGGAGGATGAAAGGAAAAAGGGTTCAGGGTTTTTAAAATAATAAATGAATGATAATAATAAAATAAGTAAATTTAAGAGTAACAAGATAAGGACGTTGATATACAAAAGGACTGGGTATTACACCAGGAGTATAAGAAAGAAGTGGAAAAACAGACCGACAAAAGTATCAAGACACTGAGATCTGATCGAGGTGGTGAATACTTAAGCACCGAGTTCCTGGATTACCTAAAAGAGAAAGGAATTCTCTCTCAGCTTACTCCTCCATACACACCACAGCACAACAGTGTATCGGAGAGACGGAACCGAACCCTATTGGATATGGTACGTTCCATGATGAGTAATGCTGAGTTACCGCGATCATTCTGGGGCTATGCACTACAATCTGCTGCTTATCTTTTGAACAAAGTTCCTACCAAGACTGTGCCTACCACTCCATATCAGATGTGGAGTGAGAAGAAACCCTATATTCAGTATCTGAAGATTTGGGGATGTCCAGCTTTTGTTAAAAAGCAGCATGCGGACAAACTCGAGGCACGCTCAGTACTGTGTAAATTTGTGGGATACCCAAAGAACTCCGGGGGATATCTTTTCTATCACGCAGAGGAACAAAAGATTTTTTTTTATCGTCATGCCCACATTCTGGAACACTAATTTTTGAAAAAGAAGAAAGTGGGAGCGCAATAGAGCTGGAAGAAATTCCAGAACCACAAGCTATTACTGAAAGCTTGGTAGAACCAGAAGGTTCAAAAGAACAGGACATTCCCGCACCGCTCCGCATGAGTACTAGACTTTCTCATCCACCTGAGAGATACTACGGTTTTCTCATAGATGGGAATAGAGAGGATTGCATCATTGATAATGATGAGCCGACTAGCTTCCAGCAGGCTATTCAGAGCACTGACTCGGTAAGATGGCTAGATGCAATGCGGACCGAAATGGAGTCTATGTACACCAACAAAGTATGGACTTTAGACATTGCTCCGGAAGGGGTAAAACCCGTAGGCTGCAAATATATCTTCAAAAGAAAGATTGGTGTAGATGGACAGGTTGAGACCTATAAGGCTAGACTTGTTGCAAAGGGTTTTCGTCAAAGACCTGGTTTGGAATATGACGAAACCTTTTCTCCAGTGGCTATGCTCAAATCCATTCGGATCCTTCTTTCCATTGCTGCCTTCCACGATAATGAGATTTGGCAAATGGACGTAAAAACCGCTTTTCTAAATGGAAATTTAGAGGAGTGTGTCTATATGGACCAGCCAGAGGGTTTCATTCAGAGTGGGAGCAGCGGGAAAGTATGCAAGTTGCTTAAGTCCATTTATGGACTGAAGTAGGCATCGCGGAGTTGGAACATCTGTTTTGATGAGACGGTCAAAGAATTTGACTTTATCAAAAATCCAGATGAATCGTGCATTTATAGTAAGATTGTAGCACGAACTGTTGTATTTTCCTCGTCTTGTACTTGGGTGACATTCTCTTGATAGGAAATGACATTCCTATGCTACAATCTGTCAAAGGGTTCTTGTCACACATGTTCTCCATGAAAGACCTGGGTGATGCCTCTTACATTGTGGGGATCCTGATCTATCGTGATAGATCTAAAAGGATGTTGGGACTCTCGCAGTCCAGGTACATCGACACCGTACTAAAAAGATTCGGTATGGAAGATTCTAAGCGTGGTAATTTACCGGCTTGTCACGGAATCACCCTCTCCAAAAAGATGTCTCCCAAGACTGATTTGGAGAGGGATCGCATGTCTATTATACCCTACGCTTCTGCGGTAGGCTTTATAATGTATGCGATGTTGTGTACCAGACCAGATGTAGCTTATGCACCGAGTGTGGTATGCCGGTATCAGTCAAATCCTGGGGAGAAGCACTGGATAGCAGTAAAGAACATTCTCAAGTACTGAGAAGGACTAAGGATATGTTCTTGGTTTATGGCGGAAAAGACCTCCAGATCGAAGCCTTTGCTGACTCCAGCTTCCAGAGTGACAAGGATGACTCCAAATCCATGTCGGGTTTTGTATTTACCCTCAATGGAGAGGCGGTGTGTTGGAAGAGTTCCAAACAGGAAACCGTTGCTGACTCGACGATGGAAGCGGAGTATATCGCAGCTTCTAATGCCGCAAAAGAAGCAGTCTGGATGAGGAAGCTCTTAACAGAACTTCAGGTGGTTCTGTCCATTGTTGATCTAATACCTCTGTATTGTGACAACAACGGGGCTATAGCTTTAGCAAAGGAACCCAGGTCCCATCAGAAGTCCAGACTCATCTTAATGCGGTATCACCTAATCAGGGAGATCGTGGATCGCCGGGAGATCGAGGTTCAGAGGGTTGGTACAGAGGATAACACTGCAGATCCATTCACAAAGGCCATTCCTCAAACGCGGTTCGAGAGGCTATTCGAGATGATAGGTCTGCGATATGCCAGCACATGGCCTTAGTGCAAGTGGGAGATTGTTAGTGTGATATGCCCTAGAGGCCATTATTGTATAGTACTACTTTGTATATTACATTTTGGAAGCTTGGTATATATACACGGATTGACATTCTTGCTCAATATGGTAGTATGCTACTTGGTTTGTATATATCTTAATATGTATATGTGTTTCTTTTAACATATCGCTGAAACATATTGATAGAGCCCTTAGGATCATTACTTGACTACCAGCGTTATGATGGCAGTCACACTAGTAGGGGTTGGGTAGTCTACAAGCACATCCTTAGACAGGTCCCTGGTCGTAGGATTATCGAGACAGGGCATCGATACTCCAGAGTAGACTAGCGTATACGCTTCTCATCCCAGGAGGAGAGATGGTCTGTCCCACAGCCATCAGTACGTCGTACTGGAGATAGTATACAGGTGCTCGTTAGGTTACGAGTACACTGGACAGGACTCGCTGGGAACTGTTGGTTGGTACTATACCTATCGTCAGTTAACAGTTCCCAGGTGACATGAGTACCACTTAGTCCGTCGACTTGACACTGCTGCTTCGCCATAATTGTGTTCCCACTGTTCTTAGATTACTACCCTACCACGACTCTATTGATTCGTGCAAACAGGTTGTAGTTGGGTGCAGTCCCGAAGCACTTGGAGGCAGTGGCGGTTAGATAGGATTCGTCTCTCCCGGTATTGGGGGTTGATATCGCGCTGTATTCGGAACGCCATTACACAAAATCCCTGGCCAGGGCAAGTGAGACTTACTGGTAGGTAATCCAGTGGTTTCTCAGGGTGTTTTGGCCCGTACTCCGACACGACTTATACCGCTATTAGGGGACCGACGTTTACCGCCCCCTAGGCCCGATATGCGATACTCTTAGACGAACAGACCGGACTGTACAAAGATTGTCACATTCAGGCTCAGTAGGAGTTCGGATGGGTTTTGTAGGGTTACTAGGCATACTAACAAGGCTCTACAATGCATTGACCATTCCAAAATTAAATTTTTATTTGCCGAACAACCCTAAGCAAGATCGTATACTAGAGTTTAGGCGAAACTAAAAGCAAGTAAACAACTTTACTCCAAAGGGAATTCGAAATACAACCTTTGTAGATCGGTCCTTCACTTCTTAAGCTCCTTGATGTAGTCCCTTCACTGCGATCATCGGCTCCCGGACTCTCGGACGGCTCCATAAGAAAGTTGCAACGGTATTGCTTGAAGTCTTCGAGGCCGAAGATGATCTACGTCGAGGGAATACGGACTCAAGCTTCTACTTCACCAACTAAAGAATTGGTGAAGCAAACACCCTAAACTAAAGTGCTAGTCTAATAGAGGATGGTGAGATAGGAAATGGGTACACTTTAGAATTTCATTTCTCACTTTGTATCTCTCTCTTTATCAAACCCTAGAAAGAAAATCTTGATGAAGAAGAAGATGAGCTCCAAATGAATATGGATAATGATCAAGTGAGAGATTGAACTAACCATGGTGAGTGAGTATCATATACTTAACTAATGGTGGGACATAACCATAGCTAAGTGTAATGGTTAGGTTAAAAATCCAAAGTAAAAACAAATTTAGTAGACTTTAGTCAATGCATCCACAAGCTTCCATAAGCTTCATGCATTTTCTAATTTTCCACCAATTTTGTAATTACTTTAAATACATAAAAGCTAATCATAACAAATAGCATGGTGTAAGTCTCATACACCCATGTAGTGCGTATCAACAACCATGATACAATTTGTACACAAAATAAATATATATCACATATACATTAACTTGTGCACAAGTGAGAAAAACAAATGCTTAAGTGAACCAATGTTAGTTAATGTAAATTAGTATATCATATATACAATTATACACTAAATTATTAAATCAATAATTGACTTAATAATCCGGTTATATCATATATAACCGACTAACATACAATGTATCGATTTATCGAATCAACGCTTGATTCGACATCCCGGTTATATCGCATATAGCCGATCGATACAAACATCGCGAGAATAGAATACGGTATCACATACACGCATTATTCTCGGTCCCGCACATATCAAATATGCGCTCCTATTTCGTTTTGCTTGAGCCAGTACAACCTCTATGTAGGACCCTAAAGACTCGTCAATACGCCGGCAGTAGGTGATGATCATATCAAACACCCACAAGCCGTCAGCGGTACTAGCTGGACGTAACGGCTACCCGGGTATTGAGCGATCAGAAGATCAGCAAGCAAGCCCGCTCCAACTCCTGTGAAAGCCTGACAGTGACACTACCGTACAGTCCGGTCTCCTCGTCTGATATGTCGCATATCAAGTCTAGGGGTGGTAAACGTCAGACCCCAATAACCGATAAGTCATGCCGATATGAGGCTCATAACGGGTCGAGAAACTACCGGTAACACTTACTAGTAAATCTCTAAACTAGCCCTGGCCAGGGACTTCCCTGTTATGGCTAATCGAGCATAGCGCAACATCAACCCCCAATACCGGGAGAGAAGAAACCCCTCCTATCGCTCATTGCCTCCATGTGACTCGGGACTGTACCCAAAAACCACCGTTTTGCATGCCCTCATGGACTTGGTAAGGTGGAAATCAAAGCACAGTAGGAATCACACAAGACTCTATGACGATCTCGGGTTTACAGACTAACCGGTACCAGTGTCACCAGAGAACTGCCATCTGACGTAAGGTATAATACCATCTGGGAGTTCTCGGCGAGTCCGTCCAGTGTACCCAGTCTCTACTGAGCACCCGTATATCTTCTCTGATGTCAAACATCAATGGATATGAGATCATCCATCGCCCATCTGTATGGGTCGAGAAGGCATACGCTAGTCTACTCTGGTATATCGATGCCCCGTCTCGATACACCCACGACTAGGGACCTTGAAGGATGTACTTATGGACTACCATGTCCCCACTAGTATGATCCGCATCATCGTCCAGGTACTCAAGTACACATCCTAAGGGCTTTACCAACATGTAACAGAGAGACAATCAGTGTACACGTTAAGGTAAAGAGCAACCAGATAGCATACTATCATGTCGAGCAAGAAAGTCCTCCCTATATATGTCCAAGCATCCACTACAATATACATCCTATGTATAGTAATGGCCTCTAGGGCATACATATAACTAACAATCTCCCTCTTGCACTAGGGCCATCTGATAGCAGTGATTGTAGTATCTCATACTCAACCATCCCATAACTAGTCTCTCTCTGGGAAATGGCCTTCGTGAGTGGATCCGCCGTGTTGTCCTCTGAGTCTACTCTCTTGACCTCGATCCCCTAGAGATCAACCATCTCCATGATCAGGTGACACTGCCTTAGAATTTATCTGGATCACTGATGGGACGGGCGTTCCTAGGCATATGCCACAACTCCATTGTCACACAATGGTAGGAACGAAGTTCATCTCATGAACTAATATACACCCAGACTTCCTCTTTGGTAGCATCTTTGGTAGCGATGTATCCAGCCTTTTATCGTCTAGTATGCCACGGTATCTAGCTTGGAACTCTTCCAACATACCATCTATTTACTGAGGGTAAAGGCAATGCCTTTGACTGACTTTCAGTCGTCCTTATCACCCTGGAACCTTTCCAGTGATTCTCCCCAGGATCAATTGATACCATCTCACTACAACTAGTGAGTATCCCAACATCCAATTAGATCTATCTCATAGATCTAAAACCCAGGATTTAGTAGGTATCACTTTGATCCTATATGGTGAATCATTGCGATAAGCGGAGATTGACCGAGCGTAGCATAGGAAACTCCTTTCCTATCAAGAGTATGTCATCTATGTACTCTACAAGGATCACTACCATACTCCTTACTACCTTCTTGTTTATACAAGGTTCATCTACCATTTTGATGATGTCAAACTCTTTGACTAACACATCAAAACAGACGTTCCAACTCCGCGATGCCTGCTTTATCATATAAAACTTCTTACACACGTTTTCGCTGCTCCCACTGTCTACGAGGCCCTCTGGCTGTGTACTTATAGACGCACTCTTCTGAAACATCATTTAGAAAAGCAGTCATGGCACCCAACCGCCAGATATCGTAGTCATGGTATGTAGCCGTGGAAAGTAGGATCTGGATGGACTTAAGCATAGCTACTTAGAAAAGGTTTCATCATATTCCATACCTGGTCAATGATGCAAACCTTTAACAAGTCTAGTTTTGAAAGTCTCAACTTTTCCATGTACATCAAGTAATCTTCTCAAGATATACTTGCTCCTGATGGGGATTTAACCCTTCAGATAAAGCAACCAAAGTCCATACTTTTTTGGTGTATAAGGATTCCATCTCAGATCGTTAAGCATCCAGCCATTCTTACAGAGTCCCACTCCTGATGGCCAGCCCGAAACTAGTTGGGTCATCATCTCATGATGCAATCCTTGCTCCCACTGTCATAGAGAAACCGAAGTATCTCTCAGGTGGGTGAGGAACCCTACTAGATCGGCGGAGAGGCTGAGGTTAGTTGGAAACTATTGAATTCTTTGGTTCTACCAAATCATCAGCTGCAGTTTGTATAGCTGGAACTCCTTCCAGTTCTACTTCATGTCCACTAATTTCTTCACAAGAAATTCCTTTTCACAAAGGTGGCATGCTGAGAAACAAAACATCTTTTGTTCCTCGGTTTGGTAGAAGATATTCCCTTGTGAATGCTTGGGATATCCAACAAACTTCTATAGAACTGACTTTGCCTCGGCTTGTCTGGATTATGCTTTTAGACATAGGCTGGACAACCCCAAATCTTAACTGACTTAAGATATGAGCTCTTCCCTTTCCATATCTCATATGAAATGGTAGGCAACTGATTTGATCGGAACCCTATTCAATGGGTATGCAACTTCATAAGTGCATAGCTCCCAAAAGGAAATAGGTAACTCAGTAGTACTCATCATAGAGCACACCTTATTATATAGGGTGTGATTGCTCCGCCCCGATACACCGACGTGCTGTGGTGTATACGGAGGAGTAATGCTGAGAGAGAATCACATTCTCCTTTAGAATAATCCAGGAATTTCGTGCTCAAGTATTCTCCTCCTTGATCATATCAAAGTACATAATACTTATACCCGTTTTGGTTCTCTACTTCTAACTCATATTCTATGAATGTCTCAAAAGCTTCGGACTTGTGTTTCAACAGGAACATATGTCTGAATCTTGAGAGATCATCAGAGAATGTAATGAAGTACAAAGAACCGGTCTTGGCATGTGTAGACAGGGGACCTTCATACATCAACATGTATCATCCCAAGAGTTCACTAACTCTTTCTTTGCTTCCAATAAACAGAGCTATGGTCATCTTATCTCTGTGACAAGACCGGCAAGTTTCACAAGATGTAAATTCAAACTAATTTAAATATGCATCTTTATGTAACTTCAGCTAGTCGGGTCGCATTGATATGACCTAGTCTACAATACCTCAAGAAGGATTCGTTCATTTCTGAACTCTTCCTCTTGTGTGTGTTCTGTATACTAAGAACTGTAGTTTGATTTAGAACATCAATGCTTTTAGATAACGTGCCTGAACCGATCAACTCTTGATATAGGAAATGTACAAAACATTATCCAACAATACAAAATAATATCCTTTCTTTACTAATAAAGAGACTGATATGATGTTGTATATCAGGTTCGGTATCTAACAACATTCGTTCAGAATCAATGTTGTCACGACCCGAAAGTACGGAACATGACCGGCACTTAAACTACGAACGTCTCGAGGCGTACGTAATCTAAGTAAACCGAAAACCCAGAAATCCAAACTAAGAAAAGTAGTAGAGTGCAGGAAAAACCAATTTAAAGCAAGTAGTTTCAATAGCATAAGCCGTATTATGAGGTTTTTAAAAACATCAAAAAATTTACTGAAAATTTCGGCAGAGTCTCCTTTGTAAATACTGGCTCCCAAACGGGATACAACATGAATAGTATACGAAATCAAGAAAAAGGCATCCCCAAGCGGGAGCTAGCTCTTCGTCAATCGACGGTCACAACCACACAAGCAATATAATATACAACGCCAACGGCGAGGATCAAAACTCAAAAGGAAACTCAAAACCACCAGAAATCCACAGAAATATAACGCGCGACTCTAAGGTCGAAAGAATAACATCACTGGTCTCTATCTCAAAAATAAATACATGTTTGGTTGATGGAACTTCTAGATACAACAGAATAATGATATACAAGATATATAATGGGGGTACGATACAAGTAAACCCACCTACTAGCAAATCACCCGAAGGAAACTATGCCCGCAAAGCCATAATGAAACCTGTACGGCAAACCTGCAAGAAACTGGGGCACAACGGGGGTGAGTTACCAACTCGTGAATAGAAAAATATCTACGCACAGAAATCCCATAAATAACGCAACCTAGGTCACTGATCATAATATATCCTCAAATATATGAATAACACGTAGCCTATAACAAGGCTAGGGTAAATATCTAACCCGAGTGTAATCTCATGTGCCCGTGTCAGTGCCTCAAGTAGCAATATATCATATGAATGAGGTATGAATGCATGAAAATAGAATACATGTAAATGAAGAACTGTTTTCATAATTTAGTGAGATTTCCTTTGTATTTTTTAAATGAGGTATCATAATGAAATCAGCATAAAACAGTGCCTAGCATCGGCACAAAACGTAATCCCAATATCTCGATATCTCTGTATCACAGTCTCTGTACCTCAATATCTCGAAATCTCAATGTCTCAATCACAATATCTAGGGCGCCGTCAGTCCAGACCGGCCCCTACCGTCCATCTCAAGACCACGACGGTATCCTCCGGATATCCGACGCGTCGGGTAAAATCACCGGTAGGTAGTGCTCCCCTGCCAGGCTCACATCGTCATCATCACGCGCTTCTTGCCCCGGGGTACCTTACTTGGTCCACCATGTACCCGAAACGGTTCATCCGTCTCCTCGAATCGGGTCTCGAAATCCATCAGCAAACTCATGGTGGACGACTCATACATCATAGGAAAAACCGCACTTTTTATTTAAAAAGAGAGAAATCAGTTTATATGAGTTTTGCGGTTTCCCCCCCCCCCAAATCCAGAAAATTTCATGGAAAACCGAATCCAAATCATCAATAGCATGTAAAAACCATGAATATAGGCATAACAATGAATAACAGTATGCATGAAGTGACAAGTAATAACTACAATGTTAAGCTGGCATATAAGGCAGGCACACTAATATCATGTCAAGTTACTAACTAACAAGCTAAGTCAAGCAATAATATTTTCTAAGGTGTACGTGACATGGCAATTACCGATGAAGATGTGTGTGAGCCGGCAAGTAAGTGTACGTGGTACATACGCATCATCGGTAATGGTGCTGGTGTCCTAACAATATGATATCAACATTGCAATAAGAAATTATAACATAAGTATGCGATGCGAAGCGAACCACAATAATAAGCGGGAGCTGAATACTAGACGCAACTGTAACTAACCTGCATTAATCTAATATAAGTCCTACAAATGGTGCCTTTTGAAATAACACGAATCATGGGGTTTTGAAAATAGGGGCTACGGTGTTTTTATGAAAAGATACGTCTTTTGAAATATCCGTAGGATCCCTTGGGCTGTTCTTTAAAATACCCACGATTCGTTAGTTTTTGAAATAGGTAAGAATCGAATCTAATCTAACAACTAACTAAACTAAAGGGCTAAGCTAACAAGCTGGACTACAGGTAAGGAAACCGCCTAACATCTGAGTCGATCCATATACATACCTGTATATATATTAGTCGGTGATCCCGCCTCAATAATATCATATCCGATACCATATCTACAATCAGCCATCCCAAGTCAAGAGTGCGGATCAATCATCAAGATATAGCTCGTACGTAAATCCGTCGTACGGCATCCCCAAATCTGGGTACGGGTCAATATCATATTCCTCATACCATTCCTTAGGTATCCTCTTTATTCAAGATCATAGTCTAGGGTACTGACCTATGTCTAGTACAATACTAATATCCTCAATATACTCATGATCTGACTACAGATCGACAATCTCGTACAAACCGATACCGTCAGCACATAGCATCATCAAGGGTATACATCGCCCGATACGGCCTAATATCAATATCCTAGCATATCATGCCTCATATCACGATCACATGTCGACCATTTTATTTATAACACTATTCACCCGTATCGCCGCCCCAAGATCCGCTATAACACCAGGACGTACCTCAAGTACGAATCCTGCCATATCACCGATATCACAACCACAAAACAAATCTCATCGACTCAGCTCAATCCCAAGTATCATCCTCAAATCCGTATGTGAACACATAGTCCCATACCCATGTGAACACATAACTATAAAGAATCTCATGAGCACATATAAAAAGGAATATATGCAAGTATGTATGTGTGTATGTGTAGTGCAACACTACCCTAGGGATCGCAACACTAAGGTAATCCAACACACCAATATCCATCCTAACATCGTTATTAATCCCAAATAACATATACTAATTGTTGGTGTGTATACGCATCCGTATACACCACCACGGACTGTGGGGGTGCTATACGCCATCCACCCGACTTCTCCCCGTAGATATAAATCTACTCACCTGGTCCTCGTTCGCCGATGCCGACGTCGCCACGCGCTTGCTTGTCGTCTCGAAGTCCACATGGGGTACCTACATATCATAACGCACCATACCGCATTAAAATCCGACTCATGACCACAACGACGCACGAATCCCACATAGGTCAAAACCTATGGTTGCTTCACAAATCGACCCAAAAACCCTCGATGTCGGCGTACAAACGCCAAACCATCGAGAAAGCTCCCAACACACTCATTTGTACAATTAAAAGCACTAATTATAATATAAAATAGCTTAAAATTCACAAAAACCCCAATTTCACTTAAAAAGTCATTTTTCCGAAAATCTAGCAAGCACAAATCACCGTTTTTGTACAAAACTCGATGTATAGACGAATCTAGAGGCCACAATATTCACTAAATATCTTAAATAAGTCAAAAAAATTATTCCCATAATTTAATCTCATTAAATTCCATAAACCCCAAAAACCTAGTTTACAAATTATCCAATTTTAACAATTTTCAATAAAAAATTCTCGATTTAAGAATTAAGCTTAGATTTGCATAACCTAAGGTATTAAACCACTCATTATAATGTTAATAATGCTATGAAACCATAATTAGATTTTTAAACCTAATTATTAGACAAATTATAAAACCTAGTTAGTAATTAGCAAAGTTATCACAATTTTAAATTAACAAATTAGCAAATAGCAACTAACTTAGATTTTGCATACAACTACATGTTAATCTCCTCCTTACAACCATAAACAAATGATAAAAACCTCACTTGATCACAAACCCTAATCATTAATTCAAAACCCTTCTCTTGAATTTTAATTCAAGCACCTAGAACTAATTAAAAAACCTAATTAAGCTAACATGAAACAATTAGCACAATTTAAGAAAAGGTTAGAATTATACCTCATGATCAAGAGATCAATTTTGAAAATCAAGCCTCTAAAATGCCAACTTGCTCCCTAGATCCATGCAAGAATAGCAAATGAAAAATGGGTAGGAGTTAGATTTGAGTTTTAGTTTAATTTTGATGGAAATTTGATGGATTTTGAAGACTTTTGATGAGGAAAAGAGAGGAGAAGAATGAGGAGGGGCTGCTGTTGATTCTGGCCGAAAATGAGAAGGGTGAGGGGGTGTGGGTGTGGGAGTGAGAGTGGGTAGAAAGGTCCAAGTCAAAGAGAGTCCAAGTCAACCCAACCAATACTTATATATATATACCCTTTCTTCTCATTTCATTTCATCTTAACTTAGAAATTCAAGTGGGGAAAATGGGTGGGGCTGCTGAATTCAGCCAAGGGGGAGGGAAAATGGGTGTTTGTGAGTGTGGGTACGGATGTGGGGTGATGAAAAATCATAAATACAATACCCCAAACATCCATTTACGCCAAAAAAATGCATTTTTTCTTCAATAATTTCTAAACCGTTTTGGCAAATGATTTCGTTCCAAAAACCACATGATAAAATTTTATTTAATGTTTTATGATGCACCAAATTTTTTTCAACTCATTCCAATTTGTAATTTTCCCTAATTAAATGTATTAGTGACGGCTTAAAATAATAATAAAATAATTTTTTTCAAAAAATTTGAAATTTCACTAGCGGCTCAATAAACACCAAATAAAAGCAATTACATAGCTAGAATATATATATTTAATTTTTATAATAAGATATTTGTATTTTGACTTTTTACAGAAAACCCCCTTATTTTACCGATTTTTCGAAATTTCACCGAAACGATTTTCAAAACGTTACAATCTTCCCCCTTAAAGAAATTCAGTCCCCGAATTTAAATTAAAACTCCCCCCCCAAATACTAAAACATCTAAGCAAAACCATCAAGTCGTCGGGGCTCCGAAATCATAAATACATAAAACAAATCGTAGCGCAGCGCATGCGCGTGAAAAATAAGCATATAACTCAAATCACAACTCCGTCAAGCATCCCGCAATCATTGGAGTCATGGGGAAGACATCAATGCCAAATCCAAAGCAAAACCAATATGATATAACTCGAAACTATACATATAAATATCGAATCTATATATGTAAGTATCTGAAGGAAATGCATGCCAAATCTCTTAAAGTCGTTGTGCACGCGTATAACACTGCACAGTGGCGGACGTCTATCATAAGAAAATAACTATATACATATATACCTTTGTTTGAAATGTACGTTCCGCCGTTTTGGAAACAATTTAGAAGGGTTTCCTTGTTTTAAACATTTCGTGTCATATCAGACACGTAGGTAAATACTGAGTCTATAGCTCGCTTTTTGGAAATCCCTTCAATAAATATCAATACATGCAAAATATATTCAGGTACAGTCCTCTGACTAGTCCTGCTCAGTACGAAAACACATAGCAATATCATAAAAACGTACTGCTCTATAAGAAAAAAATCAATCGCAAAATACGCGTATGAATACTACGTGCGTCTGGTGCGCACGGAAATCAAAATCCATATACGTGCCATACAAGTGCACAGAAACAAGACCTAAGTGCATCGGGTGTGCACAAAGCATCTGTCGTAGGCAACGTGTGTGCCTGACAGCAAAATCAGGTGCATCTGACATGCACGAAAAATCTTGAATTAGTGCATCTGGTGTGCACCAAATCGCATCTCGTAACAGGCGCCCAACAAGCGCTAAAAATCCAATCCGGTGCATAAAATGCACAAAACAAATGTCGAGCATCACCATCGCAATTGAAATCCAGTGTGTCCAAGTGCACAAAATACATGTCACTGCACTGCCAGCATATATAAACTATACAGAGTGCAGGAACCAAATCGCGCTCGTGTATACGCACAAAATCAACTCAAATGTCTTAAAACCATAAAATCACAAACATGTGAAACCAAAGCACGAAAATGATATCAAGTGCAACGACTGTGCGAAAATCGTAAATCCTCAATCATCAAAATCAAATCATGCGAATAAATCACCCAAAACATCAAAATTAATAATGGCGGAATAGTACCGCTCAAGCACATATTGCAAGAATCTCTGGCCAACTGTCGTGGTCACTCATAGCATGTCTCATCGACGAACCTGAATTCCGGCCTGCTGGTGTGCGTAACATGACCACTCCTGGGTCCAAGTCTCCTCGTAAATCATTCCAGAAAGGTCCTGTCGAAATCTCTCCCAAATCTCGTCTCTGCCGAACTGTCCGGAAGTCATCGTCCCTTACTAGATCTGTTCTCGTTCCGGAACGGCTACATACTCATCGCAACTCCTTCTGGAAGGTAAGTCCAAGTACCATGCCTCGGCATGCGCATCGCATCTCTGATGTCGGCGGAGTGGAACGTCGTCTTATCCAGATCTTGTACGGACCTCTTTACTCTACTTTCTCAAATGTCGACTGCTTCAGACTCGTCTCATCGTGGCTACATGGACTGAGCTCCAACGGCTATCCTCGTATCGGGAGTCTCCCAAGAAATGCATCTCACCACCTAGCATCCGAATTAAGTCGAGCCATCCGATCGAGTCGTCAAAACCTCATAATCCCCCAAGAGCTCAACATCTTAGGCACAGTTTAATAGTATCGAGTACATACCACAGCATCGGTGGTCCAGCCGTAGAAGGGCAAACCCAAGCCTCACTAATGGCGCCGTAGAACTGCCGCAAACCCGAAGGTTCAAAGGCTTTCACACGGTCATTAAGTCGAGTTAGGGTTTCATTCTTCTAGAGGGACCATAGAATTGCCTGCATGTCTTTCCGACTACTTTAAACTTGGAATAATAGGTTTCTGACATTCGATCGTCTCTGTCGACTCCCAACGTCTCCGCATGAAGTCGTCTCTAGCTGGAATCAATCTATCTGATGACCTCGCATCGGGGTAGGCGAACGATCCACATGTCCTAGTTATTCATCCTCGATGACTAGCGACCTTCTATCATCTCTTAGTACAACTCGTTCTGCACTAACGCCAGCATCTGGGGCAATATCTCGTCGTTCGCAGCAATAACTGGCTCGCTCGTCTGCACGCTGAACAGTGCCTCAACCATCATGAATAAGCAATACACCAACGGTCATCAAAATCTGGTTGGCCTCTATCATTGGCTCGATCCTCTGGTACTGATCGGCACGTCCGAGAAATCTCATACAGCGATCCATCCAAACGCTCGTGGCGTGAAAACACAATAAAAAGACACATCTCTGCAATCGTGTGTCGCCGGAATTACGCCCTGGTCTGTCCTCGTTCGTAACGAGCTCATGCTAACCGCAACTCTAGCCGTAGCACTCCCTGCCCGTAATCGTGGCAGCAAAACCATAACTGGTACCGATGAGGCTAGCTCAGGAATGAATATAATACTGAACAAAGAAATGTACATCCTAAGGCTTCTTAAGTGGAGTTGCGTATCGTAAATATGCCGCGGAACATACCAACGGTACGTCACTCTACTTTAGTCACCTATTCCATCAACCAAGGGTCATCCTACGCTCCGAAGGTAAAACCTAACGCTCTGATACCAACTTTGTCACGACCCGAAAGTACGGAACATGACCGGCACATAAACTACGAACGTCTCGAGGCGTACGTAATCTAAGTAAACCGAAAACCCAGAAATCCAAACCAAGAAAAGTAGTAGAGTGCAGGAAAAACCAATTTAAAGCAAGTAGTTTCAATAGCATAAGCCGTATTATGCGGTTTTTAAAAACATCAAAAAATTTACTGAAAATTTCGGCAGAGTCTCCTTTGTAAATACTGGCTCCCAAACGGGATACAACATGAATAGTATACGAAATCAAGAAAAAGGCATCCCCAAGCGGGAGCTAGCTCTTCGTCAATCGACGGTCACAACCACACAAGCAATATAATATACAACGCCAACGGCGAGGATCAAAACTCAAAAGGAAACTCAAAACCACCAGAAATCCACAGAAATATAACGCGCGACTCTAAGGTCGAAAGAATAACATCGCTGGTCTCTATCTCAAAAATAAATACATGTTTGGTTGAAGGAACTTCTAGATACAACAGAATAATGATATACAAGATATATAATGGGGGTACGATACAAGTAAACCCACCTACTATCAAATCACCCGAAGGAAACTATGCCCGCAAAGCTGTAATGAAACCTGTACGGCAAACCTGCAAGAAACTGGGGCACAACGGGGGTGAGTTGCCAACTCGTGAATAGAAAAATATCTACGCACAGAAATCGCATAAATAACGCAACCTAGGTCACTGATCATAATATATCCTCAAATATATGAATAACACGTAGCCTATAACAAGGCTAGGGTAAATATCTAACCCGAGTGTAATCTCATGTGCCCGTGTCAGTGCCTCAAGTAGCAATATATCATATGAATGAGGTATGAATGCATGAAAATAGAATACATGTAAATGAAGAACTGTTTTCATAATTTAGTGAGATTTCCTTTGTATTTTTAAAATGAGGTATCATAATGAAATCAGCATAAAACAGTGCCTAACATCGGCAAAAAACGTAATCCCAATATCTCGATATCTCTGTATCACAGTCTCTGTACCTCAATATCTCGAAATCTCAATGTCTCAATCACAATATCTAGGGCGCCGTCAGTCCAGACCGGCCCCTACCGTCCATCTCAAGACCACGACGGTATCCTCCGGATATCCGACGCGTCGGGTAAAATCACCGGTAGGTAGTTCTGCCCTGCCAGGCTCACATCGTCATCATCACGCGCTTCTTGCCCCGGGGTACCTTACCGGGTCCACCATGTACCCGAAACGGTTCATCCGTCTCCTCGAATCGTGTCTCGAAATCCATTAGCAAACTCATGGTGGACGACTCATACATCATGGGAAAAACCGCACTTTTTATTTAAAAAGAGAGAAATCAGTTTATATGAGTTTTCCGGTTTTCCCCCCCAAATCCAGAAAATTTCATGGAAAACCGAATCCAAATCATCAATAGCATGTAAAAACCATGAATATAGGCATAACAATGAATAACAGTATGCATGAAGTGACAAGTAATAACTACAATGTTAAGCTGGCATATAAGGCAGGCACACTAATATCATGTCAAGTTACTAACTAACAAGCTAAGTCAAGCAATAATATTTTCTAAGGTGTACGTGACATGGCAATTACCGATGAAGATGTGTGTGAGCCGGCAAGTAAGTGTACGTGGTACATACGCATCATCGGTAATGGTGCTGGTGTCCTAACAATATGATATCAACATTGCAATAAGAAATTATAACATAAGTATGCGATGCGAAGCGAACCACAATAATAAGCGGGAGCTGAATACTAGACGTAACTGTAACTAACCTGCATTAATCTAATATAAGTCCTACAAATGGTGCCTTTTGAAATAACACGAATCATGGGGTTTTGAAAATAGGGGCTACGGTGTTTTTATGAAAAGATACATCTTTTGAAATATCCGTAGGATCCCTTGGGCTGTCCTTTCAAATACCCACGATTCGTTAGTTTTTGAAATAGGTAAGAATCGAATCTAATCTAACAACTAACTAAACTAAAGGGCTAAGCTAACAAGCTGGACTACAGGTAAGGAAACCGCCTAACATCTGAGTCGATCCATATACATACCTGTATATATATTAGTCGGTGATCCCGCCTCAATAATATCATATCCGATACCATATCTACAATCAGCCATCCCAAGTCAAGAGTGCGGATCAATCATCAAGATATAGCTCGTACGTAAATCCGTCGTACGGCATCCCCAAATCTGGGTACGGGTCAATATCATATTCCTCACACCATTCCTCTGGTATCCTCTTTATTCAAGATCATAGTCTAGGGTACTGACCTATGTCTAGTACAATACTAATTTCCTCATGTCACGACCCGCCCCCAATACAGAGTGTATTGTCCGCTCTGGCCGAAGTCGCACGGTTTTGTCCTTCGGAGTGAATCGGACCCGACCAGGGGCCACTTCCCAGGAGGTCACCCATCCCAGGACTTCCCTGGCCCGAGCACGCTTAACTACGGAGTTCTTCAAACTCCGGAGTTCCGATTCATCCAAAAGGCGCCTCTGCATTGAAGAGGGGTATAATTCCATTTATAGTTCAGATCGTGCCCTCTTTCGGAATGAAATTCGATACTCCCCATTGTTCTATAGTGGTTCCCCGTGTGTATCCGTATCGTTTACATCCCCACCTCGATACCGGATAACACCTCACTTCTTCACGGGGTAGGTGGTATTCAGCCCCAACTCCACCTGGGGCATTACATTCCCTCCCCACTTAGAACAATGGTTCGTCCTCGAACCACGACCTACTTTTGAGGGACCGGCTCTGATACCATTCTGTCATGACCCGCCCCTAATACAGAGTGTATTGTCGGCTCTGGCCGAAGCCGCACGGTTTTGTCCTTCGGAGTGAATCGGACCCGACCAGGGGCCACTTCCCAGGAGGTCACCCATCCCAGGACTTCCCTGGCCCGAGCACGCTTAACTACGGAGTTCTTTAAACTCCGGAGTTCCGATTCATCCAAAAAGCGCCTCTGCATTTAAGAGGGGTATAATTCCATTTATAGTTCAGATCGTGCCCTCTTTCGGAATGAAATTCGATACTCCCCATTGTTCTATAGTGGTTCCCCGTGTGTATCCGTATCGGTTACATCCCCACCTCGATACCGGATAACAACTCACTTCTTCACGGGGTAGGTGGTATTCAGCCCCAACTCCACCTGGGGCATTACATTCACTTTGTCACGACCCAAAATTGGCCCGTGACGGCCCTAATACTACGCAACGCCTAAAGACGTAACGCGGTAAAAGAAAGCCGAAACCCAGAAATCTAAACCAAGAAAATACGGAAAAGATAATATAAGTTTTTGAAACATTTGAAAGCACAACCCAAATTCTTTAAAAAGTCTTTCTTTCTTTCTTTAAAATTTTAGCAACACCCCTTTTTGTAAAAAGTGGCCCAAAGGCGAAAAACAATCTCATCACAAGTATACGACGCCGTAGCGAAGAAATAAGAGACAGTAGAAAGGAAACTGTATATAAAAGACATCAAATCCACAATAATACACAGTAACGTCATCACCAAGTCTCTAAGTCAACAATACAATAGTAGATGGAGAGTACAAGATACAACGAATGTACAATACAAAATACAGATAACCACCAACCCACCTAAGCAAAATAGTACTGTGAGCTGATGCGGTATCTGGAGCAAAAGATGATAGCTGAAAGCGGAATAGCTGAATAGAGGAATAGCCTGCCTCGACTGCTCTGGGGAACAACCTGAAACACCTGTGGCACAACGGGGGTGAGTTGCCAACTCGTGAATAGTAGATAACATATGCAGGTAATCGCAGGAATGTACGTACAGCATGAATCTAAGATATGCGATTACAGTAATAACATGTCATGCAAATGCTAAATAAAGGGAAGTACACTAGCAGGTACAATCAATATGTGAAGCAATAGTAACATGACAATAATATGCAATAACCATGCAATAGGGATATGAGAAAGTCGATATGCAACTATCATAAGGGTACACTAACAGGTACTACTAATATATAAATCTGTGCATAAAGTAGCTAAGTTTGAGGTATAGGGTGGAGTATGTCATTTCCACGGAAACCTGACATCGTGGTAGGATCACAATCCATCAAGACACTCAAATCCCAAATCCTCAAATCAGCCCCCAACTGGGCTCTCTCATCACATAGGTCTCACATCACCTCAATGTACGATATCGAGTAGCTCTCCTATATCTCGAATGTACAAATCCACAATCTCTTTCATATCCAATATCCAATCTCAATGAATCACCTGTATCCCAAGTCGAATCTCAAGCAAGCTTCTAACATCCTAAAGGTATATATATATACAGAATAAAATATGATGGGGGCAATACACATATATTAGCGTCCCACTCCACTAATATTGGTGTAAAGGTATATATAACAACGGCTAAATCCCCTGTTATATATACAAAAGGTGTTTAAGAGAAATATCATGAAAACAATGTGCCAAGCATCGACACAGAAATCCTGATAGGTACGTATCATACGCTGTCCCGAAAGCACGAGTGCGTAGCTCTGACCCTCGCCTTTCGACGTATGCATACGTGCATGACTCCCAACGGTGTCTCCATGACCCCCGCCGAGTCATCAGTACTGTCACCGGTAGGTACTAGCCCGCCTCCAGGCTCAATCGGCAAAATCCATCGATCTTCTTGCCGAGGGGAACCATACCGGGCCCCACCATGTACCCTCTACGGCCTCGACGCCTCCTCGTAGGGGTATATATAATCAGCACCGATAAAGCTCATGGTGGATGCGCAAATATCATGTCAAGGAAACCGGGTTTTTCAATATATGCATAATTTCATGAACTCCCGCGGTTCCCAAATCCAGAAAACATCATCTAAAATCCAAATAATAATGCGCAATCCAGGAATAAACATATGCGATATATCTGAAATGCGAGCATATAAATGAGAATATGTAGCTGAAACCAGATGTATGTAAAACCAATAAGGTACAGCTAAGTAACATCAGTAAGGGTAAATATATAACTGCAACTGAATATGTGTGTAACATACGGGTGTAGCAATGTAGGTATCTACCTATAAGAACTGATGTCGTATACCCCCCATGGGTATAAGAAAAATATGAGTAAGGTATACCTGTAGATGTATCGTAAAGGGTAAGTGTACCTATCACTAATGGTACGATACTCTATAGGTATATAGGTATGGTAATGTCATCTGTGATAAGCAATAGAATCTATAAGGGGTTGTGTGTGACATGGCAATTATTGACGGTGTGAGTGTAGCATACAATCCGTGCTCGTGCAACATGAACCGTCAATAATGTGTGCAGTGCCCTACGGCTACTAGTCACAGTATAGCTATATCTTAGTAAACAGGTAAAGGCGCAATTCTAACAATGACGTAGAATGTGCGACAGGTATTTGAATCCTAGCCCAGACGCATAACGCCATGCGGGCGATTCCCCTGTAGATGTTAAATCTACTCACCTACGCTCCACGCTAGGTGAATCCTACCATCTGCTCCCCCATGTAGTAGTGTCCGTAGTCCCTGCCTGCAAACCTGCAAATAAGACACAAAATCATATATAAGCCAGATATTCCGCGAAACGCGATATCGAACCAAAACGATAAACTCGCGTCGCGAACTAAACGCGCGTGTGCACGATACGCTGAATCGTGTGTGTACGCGTCTAAAGCCATCGCGACACGCCGCGATACGCTGGATCACAGAACCCACTCACGTATCGCGCGTATCGCGCAAACACAACGAACACCTAAAACGATATATAGTCCCAGATTTTCCCACTGGCCAAAACTTACAAAACTAGACATGCCAAAGCACTATACAACACAGAAGACAACCCTAGCCAAGATCCCAGAACCCAACTCCTCTTCTTGGCCGCAAATTGCGGCCAAACTGAATTAATTGGCGGCCGTGTTTGGGAATGGTGGGTTCGTGTTCTGGTGGTGGTATCTAGACCTAGTGTACATGCTCCAGTGTCCTCAATTTTATCCTGTAGGGTCCGGGTCAAAAGCAGATTCCAGATGTCCAATATATCGCTTTAAATTCACCAATTTGCACAATCTAGAAACCTTATGGTATTTTTGTGAAACCTGGGTTGAATCTCAGTTGAGGTGACCCTATTAACACTAAAATAGGCTAGGTTATCTAACACAATCATCAATTAATCAAAGTTCCACACAAAACACCATAATTAGCACTAAACTAGCTAATTAACACTAATCGAAGCTAATCGATGCACAACTTAAGCAAACCACGAAATGGGGTTCAAGAAGTATACCCTAATGAACCCTAGAAGGCAGGTGAAGAAGTGGAAGGAGCTGCTGCAAGTTGCTGGAGCCCCTGTTGCTGCCTGCTGCTCCTGCTGCTGCTAATGATAATGATGATGATGCTGTTGCCACTGCTGTTGTTGTTGTCTCTGGTGTTGCTGCTGCTTCTGCTGCCAATGGTGTGAGTGTGTGTGTGTGTTGAGAGTGAGAGAATGAGAGGAAAGAATATGAGAGGGAGAAATGAGAGCAACACAAAACCCCTCCCCTTCTCACTCTCTCTCATCATAATTGAGGCATGGCTTGAGCCATGATGCCCCATGCCCCCTCTCTCTCTCTCTTCCAAGGTCAACCATTTAAATATTTAAATTCATTTTTCAATTAAAATAACAACCATAACTCTTAACTAATCATAAAACTAACTTAAGACAAATGGTTAGCTAACCATGATTGCTAATCATGTTTAACCCCAAAAACAACCCTAGTTATCATGCACAAGTGTGTGTGTGTGCCTAACAAAATTCTAATAAAATACTCATTAAATAGGATAAAATATTTAAAACTTAATTTGGTAAACTTTTTATTAAAAACTATATATTAAAATATAATTAGCTACAAAACACATTCTAAGCTGTTACAATCTTTCCCCCTTAAAAGAAATTCGTCCCCGAATTTAAAAATATACTGTTACGCATACCTTCAAAGAGAAGATTAAAAATCCTCAAATCTCTCTCACAGCCTCCCAAGTGACTATCTCATTATTCGGCTACGTCCAAGGAAAACCTTTCACATATGGCAAGACCCTTGGCCGATGTTTCTCTGCCTGTCGAGCCATTAACACAATTGGCTGTTGGCGAACGAAAGATCGCGTCCAAGCTAAATGGTCTGGTGCCAAATCATGTGAGAAGGTCATGAAGGTAATTGTAAAGTATCATCACAAGGAATACGGGGTGAAAATCCAATAATCTGGGCGGAAGTGCCAATTTAAGGCAACGAAGCTAACTCGCTTATAGGATCTTAAAAGGACCTAAATCCTGGGACAAGCTTCCCAAAATCCAACACATCATTCATCGGAAGTCCATAGGAATACATGATCTGTCCCTGCGAACTCGAGTCTATGGCTAACACAGTAGGCATAAGACCTCAGTTTGCAATGGACAATTCCCATCCTGACTTAACACGACTGGACTATCTCCGAAGTCTCTAGACATAGCTGGGGTCCAAAGTCCTACTTACGCAGAGTCAGAAAAACAACAGACAGGTGATCGACACGACTTAACCCCTAAGCCTAAGGGTGGCCAATTGGAGTGTCTCCTGATAACAGCTATCGAAGGAGAACCCGAGCGATGGCGAGTGACGATCCCCAACTGCTGACAACAATCAAACCAAACACATAACTTAACAAGAAACAACTGAGCAAACTGAGTATAACCGGACGACAAGAATCCGAATGGAGTCACACCCTGACCAAACTTGGGTAGAAACCATAACGAAATTCGTGGAGATCTGCTCCCATTCCTACTTCGGAACGGTAAAAGATTGCAACTCTCCAGCCGGCCTCAGATGCTCGACCCAAGCACACCACAAGACAGACACCTTGAAACGAAACCTGAAACTTCTCTTTACATCCTGTCCACCCGTACCCATCTCACAAGTCATGTTAAATGTTGGTGGAACTTGAATGCATGCAGAAAATTGACAGAGGTGCATGTTCTAGGATTACATGCCTCTACCCGATGACATCAGGTACACAAACGTGTCCCTAACTTAGCACACCATTGTCACAATTCAAGGTCTCCGAATCATTACCCAGCCGAGCATGCTCAAGTATCACTGACGAACGAGTATCGGCGGGCAGTGTCTCGCGAAAACGATTTAAGGAAAGGTGGTCGGGCGTGGACATGAGCAAGCTGTCCCCTCTGTAGAGACGAACTTAAACTGTACTCAACGATCACACAAAAACTGTAAATCTGCAAAAGGCTATCACAACAATCAAAATCCGCTGCAGGAAGATATACATTAAGCTCTAGTGGTCCGTGGAAGAATCTGACACGATTCTCAAACAAGTAGTGTCTCCAAATCTCCAACGCAAAACCACCGCGGCCATCTCCAGATCATGAGTGGAATATCCTTCTCGTACTTCCTCCAAATGTAGGGAAGCAAAAGCGATAACTCTATAGTGTCACCTCAGTACACACTCGAGCCCACTCAAGAAACATTACAGTTTAAACAACAAGGTCGCCCGAACCAGAGGCAAAGAAAGAACTGCTGCAGTTGTTAACCGAATCTCCAACTGCCGAAAACTCCGTACACATGCCTCAGTCCACAGAACAGAAACCTCCATCTCGGTCAACTCAGTCGACGGTGCAGCACTACTCTCGTAATCCTGCACGAAACGGCGGTAAAAACCTGCTAAGTCCAAGAATCTGTGGATCTCCGTCCTGCACACATGTCTGGACCTAAGCTGTACGGCCACGACCTCCCTTGGGACCATACAAAACCGTCTCCCATGACTACAAGACCTAGGAGTTAACACAAAACAAGCCTGAAGAAATACTCCGAGAATTTAGCAAACTGCTGGTGCATTCCCAATATCTGCATAACAAATTCCCAAGTGTTACTCCTGTTCCTCAAGACACATTAGATAGACCGGAATGTCGTAAATAACACAACAGAACCTGGTCGAGGAACGACCTGAAGAAATCTGGTTCATCACATCTACGAATGCTGCTAGGGCATCAGTGAATCCAATGACTCATAAAAACACACAAAGCCCGTAGCACGCATAAGGCAGTTTTCGGAACGCCATCACTCCGAACCCGCAATAATGATGACCTGATCCCAAACGAACTTAGAAAATGTCTCGCACTCTGGAGCTGATCGAGGAAATCGTCAATGCGAGGTAGGGGTTACCTATCCGCACCGTAAGCCGGTTCAATTAACGATTCGTCGATACACAACCCTAAACTGCCGTCTTCCTCCTCGACGAACAGAAATAGGAGCTTTCAAAAGCGAAACACTCAGACACACAAAACTCCCCAAACCACAACTCTGCAGCTGATCCTTTAGCTCCCCAGCTTCGCCGGCTCATCCGGAACAACGTCGGAAAAACTCTCGCACGAAAGGAACCCGGTCCAACAATCCCACTGTGGCTCCGGTATCACAAATGAACGCCAAGAATCCACGACATCTTCTCAGTAGCCGACTAGCGAAAAAGGCTGAATTCAAGCTGTGAGAGGCGGCACAACTATCCACCTGCACAACAAGAACTGACTTGCCGGGAAAAACAGACTTGACTGTTTTCCTCACGGTAGTCCACAGACGCTTAGCACGTAGTTAACCAGTCCGTGCCCAGGAGAACGTCAAATCCAACTTCTCTAGAAGGATTAAAACGACGGACGAATCTCTATCTCCTATCCGATTGACACACAACTGAAATACGTGTCGCGCAACAAAAGAATCGCTGACAGAAGTTAACACAACTACGACTAAACTACCCAACCACGGTACAAGCATGAAAAACAAACGAATACATGAAAAGAACATGTAAATCAAGGGTACCTGAAAACTCCACATTGGACGTCTGCGCGTCCCGATTAGTAGAAGCAAACTCCTGTGTCTGCCCTCTACTCGCAGCTGGATGAACTCCTCTGGTAGACTGAGCCCTCTGAGCAAATCTTCCACGTCCACGGCCTCTCTGAGTACGATCCTGACGAGGTGCTAAGGAACAATTCCTGACGAAGTGCTGAAGGCTCCCGCATCGAAAACAACCACGCTCTGACTGCTGACCATCCTGGGGATGAGAGCTGAACGACTGTCCTCGTCCTAAGCTTCTGCTACTCTTGCGACGGCCACGAAATCTGTCTCGATGACCAAACCTCTGTCTCTGGGCTGGTACGCTGGTACGGGTAGTCCACTGGCCTGGAATATGTGTCTCGTCAACTGGAGCCGCAAGCACTGGTGCTATATAGGTGACGGACTGCTGCATGCTGATCGTAAGGGACAGCTGAGTAACAGGGGTGACAACCTCCTGTCGTAGCTCCCGAACGACATCAACTAAAGAACTCATAGTCTGGCGGAAGTCCTGCATCTCTGCCAAAAGTCTATCCATAGTATAGATCGTAGGCTGATCCGTCAGCACCTGTGCAACTAGAGTGCTATCCTGGTCAGTACTCGTCTCACCCGAGCCAACTCTGACCTCGGCCCTCGCTGCATCACTCTGAGTCCCCATAGTCATCGGCGGCAAGGCTATAAATAGATATAAGATAAGATTCGATAAGAATAAGGAAATCGAATCTTAAGGGTAGGAATCATCAAGGAAGGAATTTCAAGCAAATTGTACTTAGGTCACTTAATGCGAAGTACCGCATCGTGGGTATGCTGCAGACATACACACACTACGTTACTCTGCTTAAGCTACCTACTCCATCATACTAAGGTCATCCTACACTCCGAAAGGTAAAACCTAGCGCTCTGATACCAACTTTGTCACGACCCAAAATTGGCCCGTGACGGCCCTAATACTACGCAACGCCTAAAGACGTAACGCGGTAAAAGAAAGCCGAAACCCAGAAATCTAAACCAAGAAAATACGGAAAAGATAATATAAGTTTTTGAAACATTTGAAAGCACAACCCAAATTCTTTAAAAACTCTTTCTTTCTTTCTTTAAAATTTTAGCAACACCCATTTTTGTAAAAAGTGGCCCAAAGGCGAAAAACAATCTCATCACAAGTATACGACGCTGTAGCGAAGAAATAAGAGACAGTAGAAAGGAAACTGTATATAAAAGACATCAAATCCACAATAATACACAGTAACGTCCTCACCAAGTCTCTAAGTCAACAATACAATAGTAGATGGAGAGTACAAGATACAACGAATGTACAATACAAAATACAGATAACCACCAACCCACCTAAGCAAAATAGTACTGTGAGCTGATGCGGTATCTGGAGCAAAAGATGATAGCTGAAAGCGGAATAGCTGAATAGAGGAATAGCCTGCCTCGACTACTCTGGGGAACAACCTGAAACACCTGTGGCACAACGGGGGTGAGTTGCCAACTCGTGAATAGTAGATAACATATGCAGGTAATCGCAGGAATGTACGTACAGCATGAATCTAAGATATGCGATTACAGTAATAACATGTCATGCAAATGCTAAATAAAGGGAAGTACACTAGCAGGTACAATCAATATGTGAAGCAATAGTAACATGACAATAATATGCAATAACCATGCAATAGGGATATGAGAAAGTCGATATGCAACTATCATAAGGGTACACTAACAGGTACTACCAATATATGAATCTGTGCATAAAGTAGCTAAGTGTGAGGTATAGGGTGGAGTATGTCATTTCCATGGAAACCTGACATCGTGGTAGGATCACAATCCATCAAGACACTCAAATCCCAAATCCTCAAATCAGCCCCCAACTGGGCTCTCTCATCACATTGGTCTCACATCACCTCAATGTACGATATCGAGTAGCTCTCCTATATCTCGAATGTACAAATCCACAATCTCTTTCATATCCAATATCCAATCTCAATGAATCACCTGTATCCCAAGTCGAATCTCAAGCAAGCTTCTAACATCCTAAAGGTATATATATATACAGAATAAAATATGATGGGGGCAATACACATATATTAGCGTCCCACTCCACTAATATTGGTGTAAAGGTATATATAACAACGGCTAAATCCCCTGTTATATATACAAAAGGTGTTTAAGAGAAATATCATGAAAACAATGTGCCAAGCATCGACACAGAAATCCTGATAGGTACGTATCATACGCTGTCCCGAAAGCACGAGTGCGTAGCTCCGACCCTCGCCTTTCGACGTATGCATACATGCATGACTCCCAACGGTGTCTCCATGACCCCCGCCGAGTCATCAGTACTGTCACCGGTAGGTACTAGCCCGCCTCCAGGCTCAATCGGCAAAATCCATCGATCTTCTTGCCGAGGGGAACCATACTGGGCCCCACCATGTACCCTCTACGGCCTCGACGCCTCCTCGTAGGGGTATATATAATCAGCACCGATAAAGCTCATGGTGGATGCGCAAATATCATGTCAAGGAAACCGGGTTTTTCAATGTATGCATAATTTCATGAACTCCCACGGTTCCCAAATCCAGAAAACATCATCTAAAATCCAAATAATAATGCGCAATCCAGGAATAAACATATGCGATATATCTGAAATGTGAGCATATAAATGAGAATATGTAGCTGAAACCAGATGTATGCAAAACCAATAAGGTACAGCTAAGTAACATCAGTAAGGGTAAATATGTAACTGCAACTGAATATGTGTGTAACATACGGGTGTAGCAATGTAGGTATCTACCTATAAGAACTGATGTCGTATACCTCCCGTGGGTATAAGAAAAATATGAGTAAGGTATACCTGTAGATGTATCGTAAAGGGTAAGTGTACCTATCACTAATGGTACGATACTCTATAGGTATATAGGTATGGTAATGTCATCTGTGATAAGCAATAGAATCTATAAGGGGTTGTGTATGACATGGCAATTATTGACGGTGTGAGTGTAGCATACAATCCGTGCTCGTGCAACATGAACCGTCAATAATGTGTGCAGTGCCCTACGGCTACTAGTCACAGTATAGCTATATCTTAGTAAACAGGTAAAGGCGCAATTCTAACAATGACGTAGAATGTGCGACAGGTATTTGAATCCTAGCCCAGACGCATAACGCCATGCGGGCGATTCCCCTGTAGATGTTAAATCTACTCACCTACGCTCCACGCTAGGTGAATCCTACCATCTGCTCCCCCCTGTAGTAGTGTCCGTAGTCCCTGCCTGCAAACCTGCAAATAAGACACAAAATCATATATAAGCCAGATATTCCGCGAAACGCGATATCGAACCAAAACGATAAACTCGCGTCGCGAACTAAACGCGCGTGTGCACGATACGCTGAATCGTGTGTGTACGCGTCTAAAGCCATCGCGACACGCCGCGATACGATGGATCACAGAACCCACTCACGTATCGCGCGTATCGCGCAAACACAACGAACACCTAAAACGATATATAGTCCCAGATTTTCCCACAGGCCATAACTTAGAAAACTAGACATACCAAAGCACTATACAACACAGAAGACAACCCTAGCCAAGATCCCAGAACCCAACTCCTCTTCTTGGCCGCAAATTGCGGCCAAACTGAATTAATTGGCGGCCGTGTTTGGGAATGGTGGGTTCGTGTTCTGGTGGTGGTATCTAGACCTAGTGTACATGCTCCAGTGTCCTCAATTTTATCCTGTAGGGTCCGGATCAAAAGCAGATTCCAGATGTCCAATATATCGCTTTAAATTCACCAATTTGCACAATCTAGAAACCTTATGGTATTTTTGTGAAACCTGGGTTGAATCTCAGTTGAGGTGACCCTATTAACACTAAAATAGGCTAGGTTATCTAACACAATCATCAATTAATCAAAGTTCCACACAAAACACCATAATTAGCACTAAACTAGCTAATTAACACTAATCGAAGCTAATCGATGCACAACTTAAGCAAACCACGAAATGGGGTTCAAGAACTATACCCTAATGAACCCTAGAAGGCAGGTGAAGAAGTGGAAGGAGCTGCTGCAAGTTGCTGGAGCCCCTGTTGCTGCCTGCTGCTCCTGCTGCTGCTAATGATAATGATGATGATGCTGTTGCCACTGCTGTTGTTGTTGTCTCTGGTGTTGCTGCTGCTTCTGCAGCCAATGGTGTGAGTGTGTGTGTGTGTTGAGAGTGAGAGAATGAGAGGAAAGAATATGAGAGGGAGAAATGAGAGCAACACAAAACCCCTCCCCTTCTCACTCTCTCTCATCATAATTGAGGCATGGCTTGAGCCATGATGCCCCATGCCCCCTCTCTCTCTCTCTTCCAAGGTCAACCATTTAAATATTTAAATTCATTGTTCAATTAAAATAACAACCATAACTCTTAACTAATCATAAAACTAACTTAAGACAAATGGTTAGCTAACCATGATTGCTAATCATGTTTAACCCCAAAAACAACCCTAGTTATCATGCACAAGTGTGTGTGTGTGCCTAACAAAATTCTAATAAAATACTCATTAAATAGGATAAAATATTTAAAACTTAATTTGGTAAACTTTTTATTAAAAACTATATATTAAAATATAATTAGCAACAAAACACATTCTAAGGTGTTACACCTCAATATACTCATGATCTGACAACAGATCGACAATCTCGTACAAACCGATACCGTCAGAACATAGCATCATCAAGGGTATACATCGCCCGATACGGCCTAATATCAATATCCTAGCATATCATGCCTCATATCACGATCACATGTCGACCATTTTATTTATAACACTATTCACCCGTATCGCCGCCCCAAGATCCGCTATAACACCAGGACGTACCTCAAGTACGAATCCTGCCATATCACCGATATCACAACCACAAAACAAATCTCATCGACTCAGCTCAATCCCAAGTATCATCCTCAAATCCGTATGTGAACACATAGTCCCATACCCATGTGAACACATAACTATAAAGAATCTCATGAGCACATATAAAAAGGAATGTATGCAAGTATGTATGTGTGTATGTGTAGTGCAACACTACCCTAGGGTTCGCAACACTAAGGTAATCCAACACACCAATATCCATCCTAACATCGTTATTAATCCCAAATAACATATACTAATTGTTGGTGTGTATACGCATCCGTATACACCACCACGGACTGCGGGGGTGCTATACGTCATCCACCCGACTTCTCCCCGTAGATATAAATCTACTCACCTGGTCCTCGTTCGCCGGTGCCGACGTCGCCACACGCTTGCTTGTCGTCTCGAAGTCCACATGGGGTACCTACATATCATAACGCACCATACCGCATTAAAATCCGACTCATGACCACAACGACGCACGAATCCCACATAGGTCAAAACCTATGGTTGCTTCACAAATCGACCCAAAAACCCTCGATGTCGGCGTACAAACGCCAAACCATCGAGAAAGCTCCCAACACACTCATTTGTACAATTAAAAGCACTAAGTATAATATAAAATAGCTTAAAATTCACAAAAACCCCAATTTCACTTAAAAAGTCATTTTTCCGAAAATCTAGCAAGCACAAATCACCGTTTTTGTACAAAACTCGATGTATAGACGAATCTAGAGGCCACAATATTCACTGAATATCTTAAATAAGTCAAAAAAATGATTCCCATAATTTAATCTCATTAAATTCCATAAACCCTAAAAACCTAGTTTACAAATTATCCAATTTTAATAATTTTCAAGCAAAAATTCTCGATTTAAGAATTAAGCTTAGATTTGCATAACCTAAGGTATTAAACCACTCATTATAATGTTAATAATGCTATGAAACCATAATTAGATTTTTAAACCTAATTATTAGACAAATTATAAAACCTAGTTAGCAATTAGCAAAGTTATCACAATTTTAAATTAACAAATTAGCAAATAGCAACTAACTTAGATTTTGCATACAACTACATGTTAATCTCCTCCTTACAACCATAAACAAATGATAAAAACCTTACTTGATCACAAACCCTAATCATTAATTCAAAACCCTTCTCTTGAATTTTAATTCAAGCACCTAGAACTAATTAAAAAACCTAATTAAGCTAACATGAAACAATTAACACAATTTAAGAAAAGGTTAGAATTATACCTCATGATCAAGAGATCAATTATGAAAATCAAGCCTCTAAAATGCCAACTTGCTCCCTAGATCCATGCAAGAATAGCAAATGAAAAATGGGTAGGAGTTAGATTTGAGTTTTAGTTTAATTTTGATGGAAATTTGATGGATTTTGAAGACTTTTGATGAGGAAAAGAGAGGAGAAGAATGAGGAGGGGCTGCTGTTGATTCTGGCCGAAAATGAGAGGGGTGAGGGGGTGTGGGTGTGGGAGTGAGAGTGGGTAGAAAGGTCCAAGTCAAAGGGAGTCCAAGTCAACCCAACCAATACTTATATATATATACCCTTTCTTCTCATTTCATTTCATCTTAACTTAGAAATTCAAGTGGGGAAAATGGGTGGGGCTGCTGAATTCAGCCAAGGGGGAGGGAAAATGGGGGTTTGTGAGTGTGGGTATGGGTGTGGGGTGATGAAAAATGATAAATACAATACCGCAAACATCCATTTACACCAAAAAAGAGCCTTTTTTCTTCAATAATTTCTAAACCGTTTTGGCAAATGATTTCGTTCCAAAAACCACATGATAAAATTTTATTTAATGTTTTATGATGCACAAAATTTGTTTCAACTCATTCCAATTTGTAATTTTCCTTAATTAAATGTATTAGTGACGGCTTAAAATAATAATAAAATAATTTTTTTCAGAAATTTTGAAATTTCACCAGCGGCTTAATAAACACCAAATAATAGCAATTACATAGCTAGAATATATATATTTAATTTTTATAATAAGATATTTGTATTTTGACTTTTTACAGAAAACCCCCTTATTTTACCGATTTTTTGAAATTTCACCGAAACGATTTTCAAAACGTTACAAATGTATTCTGGTAATACAGAGTGATAGTGACCAACAGACTTGGCTGCAACACTTGCACCGTTTTCCATCTCATGAAACTTATCACTCGTTCTCAGTTCTCTACCTATCTGTAGCCCATGTAACAAATTAGATATGTAGGATCCTGATCCGGTATCTCATACCCAGGACGTAAAGGATACTGAGAAACAGTTCTCTGTAATGAACACACCCGAAGATGATGCATCATCAAGCACTTTCTTCGTTTGGGCGGAACGGGAATTCTGGTAATCCCCAATTTCCTGCTCTGTCTTATAACAATTATAAGTTGGAGCGGGACCAACGTTCCCCAGCTCAGTATAACAAGCGGGTTCGGTCAATACATCCGTATTATTATCTTGATTAAGGAGTGATATGGTCGCGACCTGGAGAGTGAGAGAGAAGAAAACACTCTGCGTGCGCTCTTGCAAGATCAGATTGGTTATTATTTTATCTAATCAGGATGGCTCCCACTGTTTTTATCAAATCTTCCTTCAAACCCTAAAAGGAAAGACTAGCCGGAATTAATTACACCCTACAACTTCGCTAATCTTTCAGCCAGGTCAGTGTCGGTATTTTGAGGGAGGTTCCTCGTGCTTTCGCACGGACCTAATAGTAAACCTCGTTTTCCCATAGGCGTAACCCCGTTGACACCTTTCCAGACACCTACTTGATCGGCTAATTGTAATGTGTAAAACTCTCCCAGGAGTAACAATTACTCGTAGTGGGTATCGGGATCCAACTATCTCATAGAAGGTATGCAATTTCATTGCAAATTTCAACACTTGAAATTCCCGATAATTTTGCCCCTAACCTCCTATGACCTTGACAAAGGCCAACAAACCATAGGATGCTATTCAAGTTCAACCCGTCATTTCTTGATTGAATTAAACCCACCCGCACGGCCCTTGACAAAGGCCAACAAGGTCGTATGACTACCCTAACCCAATCTGCATCATATGCATAAGCAGATAAGCACTAGTCAGCTACCGCACACTACACATTGACAAAGGCCAACAAACGCAGCACGAATACTAAGTAGGACTTATCTGAAATGACGGAGGGCTACGACAGGTTTTTCTGAAAACCTATTGCGTAATGAACTTGATATCGTTGTAGAATCAAATGATTTTAAAATGGAGTGTTTTTTAGGCTTTTACTAGTTTCGCTAAAGAGGTCACTCCCGGTGAAGGGATCTCGGCTCTTTCCTCGTCGAATGAGGTGCAGGACATATCATATATATCACTGTGCAAAGAAAAAACTAGAAAACAATCTGAAGACAAAACCGAAGGGTGTAGCATCTGCCAGTCATTGCTAAAGGGGTCACTCCCGGTGAAGGGATCTCAGCCCTTTCCTTATCGAATAAGGTGCAGGATGTTCTACAAGGAACACCGCAATGCAAAGCAAGAACCGTAGCTACCTGTTTTTGAAAATTCGATTCCACAACATCTTTAAGGTTTCTTTTCTTTCATTAATCACATTAATGAAGTCCCATCATTTAAATCACCTAAACATCACAGATAAATACGACGTACACTTATGCCATCCGCATTCGCCTCGATGTCCCCTCGTGCACCGTTAGGTTAGGTAACTAACGATAGAGCGGGGCAGGGCTAGCACGGGTGTAAAACATAAGTAACGCCTATATAATATATCATATATACTATATACAGTATTTATCACAGAACATCACATGATCACATCACAGATATCGCAGCAGAAGAAACATATGAAACATTGGATATACTAGGACGTCCGTGTTTTATTTTGAGCCACTATAAAACACGGATTCAACGGTCGCGATGAATAGCCAAACCCACACCCCTAGACCCCTACGAGAGCGGCAAGCAACCCTTCCAATTCTAGAGTTAGGAGACCCGGACTCAACTCCTCGAGTTGGTCTCCCACTGGACTCCAGAACCCGGTTACTTATGCTCTCCTCCTTGGGTCTATCCTAGTGCGGAAAAGTAAATAATATACAAGTGGTGACATCAACCTCATCCCGGTAGTGCCCCAATAAAAGAATATTACATACATTTAATTTTACATGAATGAAAATAAAAACTCTCATCTCACATAAAACCCCGGCTATTCAGAACGCGACGATCCAATATAACATATCCAGCAACACATAACATCACATGTCATCAACGTAAATAAATATGGGCATCCCAATTCTCGTTGACATATAGCAACGAAACCGGCGATATCACATATTACACTTACGGTCACAGAAAAGAAAGTGTAAAACTACAACAGTTGGAATCCGCAACCTCCTTAGACATAACATGCCTAACAATTACAAACCCCACATTTTAGTCTCCATATCGAAAACACTTTTCAATATCAAGTTGGGCAATTCAACCAGATTCCCAATATCCTGATCGAATGCTCGTGGCAAGCTTTAGTAGACGGCCGCACCCCCGGATGCCATCGACGAAGTGCACTAAGGCGGAACACCGCTGCCGCGAGCACCCGAACGGATGCTTTTAGCTATGGGGTTCTCCTACAGTCACTTAGTCGGGGCTATGGGGCATGGCTGTCTATTAAGTTTACCCGCCGAGTATCCACGTACGCTACGTGATTGCGACGGAATTTTAATCGCATCAAAATTCCGTGGCAACCGATCATTTGAGACTAAACTGCTGTGTTTATAACATTCAAATTAGTTATCTCATAACTACTTGTGGATTCCAAATATTGTATCACATTCCAGACAAATAGACAATGTTAAACTTTCCGATCGAATGATCAAACACCCAAGTTTTCCAAATGGTTCTCAACACCTGAGGGGAGCTTAAAAACATCCATCACATGCCACAGTACCAATGGTCCAGCCGTAGAAGGGTCAAGCCAACGCCTCACATATGGCACGCCGTACTGCCCCAAACCCTAAGGTTCAAAAGGCAGTTCAAGATGGTCACATAATCGAGTTAAGATTTGTTGTCTTCTAGAGGATCCATCGCGTAACTTGCACGGTCTAGACGTTCTTAAACAAACGGAAAAATCCAACACTTGGAAATTTTCCGGGTCGGGAAAAAGTGAGCTATTGATATCTGTTCGAACTTTTTAACACTTTCTAAATATCCGGAAAACTTTACGAAATTAAATATTCCGATCGAAAACAACGACTACAAAATAAACCCCAAAACACTCAACAATTGAGTCAGATAAAAATACCCAGAAAATATCAGGCAATTAAATAGGAACGTTACTGTGCAAAGCGCTAAGGGTGACGTCTCGTGCCGCGGTTCCGCGGCGCTTTAGCCGCCAAACAGTGTCGTTTTGCACAGTGTTCCTTATAATTGCCTGCTGATTTTTTAAGCATTTTTAATTCAGAAAAATCCCAGATTTTAAAAAATGTACAGAGAGGGTTTTATTTTGTCGTGTTCGGGTACGTTCGGAGTTTTAACTTCATTAACACATCGCCTAATGCTCTAGCTAGGCTCTGATACCACTGTAGGGTTACTGGTCACACTAACAAGGCTGTACAAGGCATCGACCATGCCAAAATTAAATTTTTATGTGCCGAACAACTCTAAGCAAGATCGTATACTAGAGTTTAGGCGAAACTAAAAGCAAGTAAACAACTTTACTCTAAAGGGAATTCGAAATACAACCTTTGTAAATTGGTCCTTCACTTCTTAAGCTCCTTGATGTAGTCCCTTCGCTGCGATCATCGGCTCCCGGACTCTCGGACGGCTCCATGAGAAAGTTGCAACAGTATTGCTTGAATTCTTCGAGGCAGAAGATGATCTACGTCGAGGGAATATGGACTCAAGCTTCTACTTCACCAACTAAAAAATTGGTGAAGCAAACACCCTAAACTAAAGTGCTAGTCTAGTAGAGGATGGTGAGATAGAAAATAGGTACACTTTAGAATTTCATTTCTCACTTTGTATCACTCTCTTTATCAAACCCTAGAAAGAAAATCTTGAGGAAGAAGAAGATGAGCGCCAAATGAATATGGATAATGATCAAGAAAAAGAGTGAACTAACCATGGTGAGTGAGTATCATATACTTAACTCATGGTGGGACATAACCATAGCTAAGTGTAATGGTTAGGTTAAAAATCCAAAGTAAAAATAAATTTAGTGGACTTTAGTCAATGCATCCACAAGCTTCCATAAGCTTCATGCATTTTCTAATTTTCCACCAATTTTGTAATTACTTTAAATACATAAAACCTAATCATAACAAATAGCATGGTGTAAGTCTCATACACCCATGTAGTGTGTATCAACAACCATGATACAATTTGTACACAAAATAAATATATATCACATATACATTAACTTGTGCACAAGTGAGAAAAACAAATGCTTAAGTGCACCAATGTTAGTTAATGTAAATTAGTATATCACATATACAATTATACACTAAATTATTAAATCAATAATTGACTTAATAATCCGGTTATATCATATATAACCGACTAACATACAATTTATCGATTTATCGAATCAACACTTGATTCGATATCCCGGTTATATCGCATATAGCCGATCGATACAAACATCGCGAGAATAAAATACGGTATCATATACACGCATTATTCTTGGTCCCGCACATATCACATATGCGCTCCTATTTCGTTTTGCCTGAGCCAGTACAACCTCTATGTAGGACTCTAAAGACTCGTCAATACGCCGGCAGTAGGTGATGATCATATCAAGCACCCACAAGCCGTCAGCGGTACTAGCTGCACGTAACGGCTACCCGGGTATTGAGCGATCAGAAGATCAGCAAGCAAGCCCGCTCCAACTCCTGTAAAAGCCTGACAGTGACACTACCATACAGTTTGGTCTCCTCGTCTGATATGTCGCATATCAAGTCTAGGGGTGGTAAACGTCAGACCCCAATAACCGATAAGTCATGCTGATATGAGGCTCATAACGGGTCGAGAAACTACTGGTAACACTTACCAGTAAATCTCTAAACTATCCCTGGCCAGGGACTTCCCTGTTATCGCCAATCGAGCATAGCGCAACATCAACCGCCAATACCGGGAGAGACGAAACCCCTCCTATCGCTCATTGCCTCCATGTGACTCGGGACTGTACCCAAAAACCACCGTTTTGCACACCCTCTTGGACGTGGTAAGGTGGAAATCAAAGAACAGTGGGAATCACACAAGACTCTATGACGATCTCGGGTCTACAGACTAACCTGAACCAGTGTCACCAGAGAACTGCCATCTGACGTAAGGTATAATACCATCTGGGTGTTCTCGGCGAGTCCTTCCAGTGTACCCAGTCTCTACTGAGCACCCGTATATCATCTCTGATGTCAAACACCAATGGATATGGGATCATCCATCGCCCATCTGTATGGGTCGAGAAGGCATACGCTAGTCTACTCTGGTATATCGATGCCCCATCTCGATACACCCACGACTAGGGACCTTGAAGGATGTACTTATGGACTACCATGTCCCCACTAGTATGATCCGCATCATAGTCCAGGTAGTCAAGTACACATCCTAAGGGCTTTACCAACATGTAACAGAGAGACAATCAGTGTACACATTAAGGTAAAGAGCAACCAGATAGCATACTATCATGTCGAGCAAGAAAGTCCGCCCTATATATGTCCAAGCATCCACTACAATATACATCCTATGTATAGTAATGGCCTCTAGGGCATACATATAACTAACAGGTTTTTCCTCATCGGCCTTCTTATCGGCATCTACCTGGGGACCGTTACGTACAGCTAGTACCGCTTGCGGCCTATGGTTAAAACTACTGCCAGCGTAGTGTCAAGTCTTTAGAGTCCCATACAGAGGGTTGTTCACCTTTGAGCGATATGAGTAGATGTCGTATGGTTTTACGACAGGGTTCGTTCACATACGCGCACTTGTGCGTGTTCGGTGTTCGGGAAGTAGATACTAGTGGGGTTTGTTTTAAGACGGATCCTAGTATTGCATTTTAGATTGCTTTAGTCTCATGGTATTCGTGTTTCTCGGAACACAGATACGGGTATTTGCATACAGTTGACATAGGCAGGGAAGGAGACACCTCATTAGGGTTTTGACCATTGACTTGATCGAAACCATAATGAGAAGGTGGAAATTAATTAATCATTTTAATTAGAATTAATTGTGTCATGGCTAATGTTGGTTTGACCATTTGACCAAGTTGACCCATGTTGACTTAGATATTTTTTGTTAAGCATAAGATATTTTTGTGAGCATGCTTAGCATTAAATGTGATATGATAATGGTCAAATCAACACACCATCAAAATTATCTTAATTAAGATTATTATTATCATATTTCATCATATGAGAGTTTATCCTCTCACTCTCACATAACCTTTCTCTCTCATGGTTTGCTCTCTCCTCTTCCTCTCTCAAAGCTTTAATCTTTCATGAGTTGAAAATCAAAAGCTTTTGAGACTAAACCACCAAAATACTTCTCTACTTACTCTAGAGTTCTAAGTCTAGCACACTAAGCACCTTAGTTACTTCAAGATAGAGGTTGGAGCTCAAGGTAGAGGCTTTCGGGTGGATCTTTCTTTGGCATAAAGAAGACGGTGAGGAGGAGCCATATACATCACTCCAAGGAGCTCACAACAAGGAGAAGCAACACAAGAAGAGAAGGATTTCAAGCTTTAGGTATAATTTCTTAACCTAGAAGTTAAAGCTCCATGTTAGTTTGTTAGTTTTTGTTTAGCAAAGATCCTTCGTGGTTAGTCTATGTTTCCTTTTGTGATAAAAATTCGATTTTTACCTATTCCTCCTCCTCGTTAAACATCGGGGTGGGTAACATAGACTTACAGACTTATCGAGTTACTGGGTCTGACGTTTACCACTCCTATACGAGATATGCGACATATCAGACGAAGAGACCGGACTGTACGGTAGTGTTACTGATTGGATTCGCAGGAGTATGAGCAGGCTTGCTTGTTGTTCTTCTGATCGCTAATACCCGGGTGGCCGTTACGTTTATCACGCCTCTTGCGGCTTGTGGGTGTTTGATATGATCATCACCTACTGCCGGCGTATTGACGAGTCTTTAGAGTCCTATACAGAGGTTTCCTGGCTCAAGCGAAATGGAGTAGGAGCACATATGAGATATATGCGGGACCGAGATTAATACGAGTATGTGATACCGTATTCTATTCTCGCAATTTGTATCATCGGTCGGTTATATGCGATATAACCGGGTTATCGAATCAAGTGTTGATTCGATAAATTGATACACATGATATTAGTCGGTCATATGCAACATGACCGGATCGTTAAATCAAGTGTTGATTTAATGTATAATTATATATTTGATATATTACTTTACATTAACTAGTATTGGTTCACTTAAGATTGTTTTTCTCACTTGATTATGTATTAAGTATATATGTGATATATACTTGTGTACATATTTGTGTCATGCTTGATGATATATGCAAACTTGGATGTGTATAAGACTTACACCATGCTTACTTAAAATTGTGAGGTTTTATTTATTTTAAGTAAATTCAAAATGGTGGCTTAATTTGTCATGGCATGAAGCTTCATGAAGCTTGGATTACCATTGACTAAGTCCATACATTTTGTTTTGCTTAAGATATTTTTAAACCAAACCATTAGAGTTAGCCATGGTTAAGTCTCTATAAGGGTTTAGTATATGATACTAACTCATCCATGGTTGCAAAGATAATTCACATTCTTTTTTGCTCTCATATCCATCTTCTTCTTCACAACTCCAAAGCTCTCTAGGTTTTGGATTAATGAAGAAATATTGTGATAAAATAAAATCAAAAGTGAGCCCACTTTCTATTTCATCATCCTATACACTTGCTTAGGTATTATAGGGTGTTCTCTTCACAAAGTTCATGACCTAGTGAAGGGTTTGCTTGAGTTTGAGTCTCCTCGACGTAGATCATCTTCGGCCTCGAAGACTACGAGCAAGCTTGTTCATTTTTCCGAGGGAACCCATACTAGAGTTCGGGAGATCCATGATCACAGCGAAGGGACATCAACACGGAGCTTTAGAAGTGAAGGACCGGTTTACAAAGGTTGTATTCCTTGCTCACTACTTGTAATGGTTTGTTTCATTTTGTCTATTTACTTTAGCTTGATCTTAGCTTTGGATTGATTAGCACCTTAGAATTTTTAAATATAGCATGGTAGTTGCTATGAAAACCCAATAGGGTGCTAAGGAATCCCAACAGTGGTATCAGAGATGGGCTAGAGTATTAGACGGTGTTTGTTAGATTACGAAACCGAAACTACTCCGAAACATTAAACATCAAAACCTGCATTCTGTCGATTTTTAAATGACCTCAAAAAAAATTTCAAACAAGTTCAGAGTGATATATATGTGATAACATGAACACTGGTGAGATTTGAGGGCATTCTGGTAATTTTTGGCCTGCGAGACCCCCCATCTCGGCCAAATCCGAGCCCCCCCTCCAAATTTTTTCAGTGTTCCATTGCATGGGTTTTGATATTTCAGGTGTTGTTTGTTTTTACCAATTTTGCATGTGATGTAATCTTACACAATAAACAATTCGGAGTGTTTCGTATTCGTAGTTTAACATTGTTTTTGGTTTTCACATGTTATCTAGGCGAAGTTAAAAGGTTTGATCGAATGTCAAAAACCCATTTTTCCAAGTTTAACGTATTCGGAAAAACATGCAAGTAATTCTGTGGGCCCACTAGAAGAATGAAACCCTAACTCGACTTTTTGGATCGCGGAACCGCCGTCATACCCTAGGGTTTACCGCAGTTCCGGGGCGACATGAGTGAGGCTTGGGTTTGCCCTTCTACGGCCGGTGCATAGGTACTGTGGTATGTTGTGGGTATTATTAAAACTGTGTTCAAGTGTTGAGTTGTCGGGAAATTGTGGGACTTTGATGAATCGATCGAAAAGTTTAACGTCGTCCGGATATCTTGTGATGGGATACAATAATTGGAATCTATCTAGTTGCATGCAAGTTTAACATTTCGGCCTCGGACGGAATCGGGAATCTTGTTGAATTACCCGACTTCCTTTGAAAAGTGTTTTCATGGTTGAGACATAAATGTAAAATTTGCATTGTTAGGCATGAAATTCAGAATATGTGATATTCCGGGTTTGTGATGTCTAAGGGCAGTGCGGATTCCAATTGTTGTAGTTTTTCACTTTCTTTTCTGCGACCGTAAATGTAATATATGGTGTATCGCCGGTTTCGTTGCTATACGTCAACGACAATTGGGATACGCATATTTACTTATGTTGATGACATGTGATGTTATGTGTTGCTGGGATATGTTATATTGGATCGTCGTGTTTGAATAGCCGGATTTTTTATGTGAGATGAGAGTTTTTCTTTTTCATTCATGTAAAAAACTTGTATGTAATATTCTTTTATTGGGTCACTTCCGGGTTGAGGATGATGTCACCATTGTTGTATATTATTTTCTTTTCCACATTAGGATAGACCCAAGGAGGGGAGCACAAGTAACTGGGTTCTAGAGTACAGTGGGAGACCAACTCGAGGAGTCGAGTCCGGGTCTCCTAACTCTAGAATTGGTAGGGTGCTTGCCACTTCCGTAGGGGTCTAGGGATGTGGGTTTGGCTATTCATCACGACCGTGGAATCCGTGATTTATACAGGCTTAATATAAAACCCGGAAATCCTAGTATATCCAATATTTCATATGTTATTTTCTGCTGCGATATCTGTGATGTGATCATTTGATATGTTGAGATAAATACTGTATATAGTATATATGATATATTATATAGACGTTGCTTATGTTTTACACCCGCTCTAGCCCTGCCCCGCTCTGCCGTTAGTTACCTAACCTAACGGTGCATGACGGGACATCGAGGCGAAATGCGGATGGCATAAGCGTACATTGTCTTTATCTGTGATGTTTAGGTAACTTAAATGATGGGACTTCATTAATGAGATTAAAGAAATAAAAGAAACCTAAATATGTTGTAGAAAGTTGTTTTAAAAATTGGTAGCTCTAGTTTTTTCTTTGCATAGAGGTATTCCTTGTAGAATATCCAACACCTTATTCGATAAGGAAAGAGCCGAGATCCCTTCACCGGGAGTGACTTCTTTAGCGAAGCTAGCAGATGCTACAAACTCGGTTTGTCTTTTAATTGCTTTTATAGTTTTTGCTTTGCATAGTGGTATTTGTGAAATATCCTGCACCTTATTCGATAAAGAAAGAGCCGAGATCCCTTCACCGGGAGTGGCCTCTTTAGCAAAACTAGTAAAAGCCTAAAAAACACTCCTTTTTCAAAATCACTCGATTCTACAACGATATCAAGTTCATTACGCAAAAGGTTTTCTTAAAAACCTGTAATAGCCCTCCGTCATTTCAGATAAGTGTTATTTTAGTATTCGTGCTACGGTAGTTTGGTCTCCGTCAAGACGTAGTGTACGGTGGCTAAATTAGTGCTTATCTGCAGTATACAATGCGATTTGATTAGGGTATTCGTACGGCGTAGTTTGGCCTCCGTCAAGGGTCGTCCGGGTGGGTCTAATTCAAACAGGAAATGACGGGTTGAACTTGACTAGCGGACTATGGGTAGTTTGGCCTCCGTCAAGATCATAGGACGCTAGGGGCAAAATTATCGGGAATTTCAAGTGTTGAAATTTGCAATGAGATTGCATACCTTCTATGAGATAGTTGGATCCCAATACCTACTGCGAGTAAGAGTTACTCCTGGAAGAGTTTTACACATTATAATTATTTGATCAAGTAGTTGTCTAGAAAGGTGTCAACGGGGTTACGCCCCTGGGAAAACGATGTTTATTTTAATTAGGTCCGTGCGAAAGCACGGGGAACCTCCCTCAAAGTACCGGCACTGGCCTGGCTGAAAGATTGGTAAAATTGTAGGATGTAATTAATCCCGGCTAGTCTTTCCTTTTAGGGTTTGAAGGAAGATTTGATAAAAACAGTGGGAGCCATCCTGATTAGATAAAATAATAACCAATCTAATCTTGCAAGAGCATACGCTGAGTGTTTTCTTCTCTCTCTCTCTCCAGGTAGCGACCATGTCACGCCTTAATCAAGATAATAATATGGATGTATTGACCAAACCCGCTTGTTATACTGAGCTGGGGAACGTTGGTCCCGCTCAAAAATTATAATTGTTATAAGACCGAGCACGAAATAGGGGATTACCAGAATTCCCATGCCGCCCAAACGAAGAGAGTGCATATTGATGCATCTTCTTCGAGTGTGTTCATTAACAAGAACTATTTTTCAGTGTCTACTACGTCCTGGGTACGTGGTACCGGATCAGGATTTCATATATGTAATCTGTTACATGGGCTACAGATAGATAGAGAGCTGAGAACAGGTGATAAAGTTTCAAGAATTGGAAACGGTACAATTGTTGCAACCAAGTCGTTGGCATTTATCACCCTGTATTATCAAGTACATTGATTCTGAACGAATGTTATTAGATACCGAACCTGATATACAACATCATATCAGTCTCTTTATTTAGTATAGAAGGATATAATTTTGTATTGTTGGATAATGTTTTGAACATTTCCTATATCAAGAGTTGATCGGTTCAGGCACGTTATCTAAAAGCATATACGTTTTAAATCAAACTACAGTTCTCAACATACAGAACACACATAAGAGAAAGAGTTCAGAAATGAACGAATCCTTCTTGAGGCATTGTAGACTAGGTCATATCAATGTGACCCAACTGGCTAAGTTACATTAAGATGCATATTTAAATCAGTTTGATTTTACATATTGTGAAACTTGCCAGTCATATCACAAAGATAAAATTACCATAGCTCCGTTTACTGGAAACAGAGAAAGAGTTAATGAACTCTTGGGATTGATACATGATGATGTATGTAATTCCTCTGTCTACACATGCCAGGACCTGTTCTTTGTACTTCATTACATTCACTGATGATCTCTCAAGATTCGCACATGTGTTCCTGTTGAAACAAAAGTTTGAAACTTTTGAGAAATTCAATGAATATAAGTTAGAAGTAGAGAACCAAAATGGGTATAAGTATTATGTCCTATGATGAGATCAGGGAGGAGAATACTTGAGCATGGAGATCCTGGACTATTCAAAAGGAGACTGAGATTTTCTCTCAGCATTACTCCTCCGAATACACCACAGCACAACGGTGTATCGGGACGGAGCAATCGCACCCTATGAGATATGGCGCGCTCTATAATGAGTACTACTGAGTTGCCTATTTCCTTTTGGGGTTATGCGCTTGATGAAGCTGCATACCTATTGAATAGGGTTCCAACCAAATTAGTGCATACCACTCCATATGAGATATGTTATGGGAAGAGCCCATGTCTTAAGTAAGTTAAGATTTGTGGTTGTCCGGCCTATGTCAAAAGCAAAATCCGGACAAGCTCGAGGAAAGGTCAGCTTTGTTGAAGTTTGTTGGATATCCCAAGCATTCGCAAGGGAATATCTTCTTCCACACCGAGGAACAAAAGATGTTTTATTTCTCGGCATGCCACCTTTTTTAGAAAAGGAATTTCTTGTGAAGAAATTAGTGGTCATGAGGTAGAACTGGAAGGAGTTCCAGCTATACAAACTACAGCTGACGATTTGGTAGAACCGGAGGATTCAATAGTTCCTGACGAACCTCAGCCTCTCCACCAATCTGGTAGGGTTCCTCATCCTCCTGAGAGATACTTCGGTTTTCTCTATGACAGAGGGAGCGGGGATTGCATCATAAGATGATGACCTAACTAGTTTCGAGCATGCCATCAAGAGTAGGGACTCTGTAATAATGGCTGGATGCTATGCGATCTGAGATGGAATCTATGTGCACCAACAAAGTATGGACTTTGGTTGCTATATCTGAAGGGTTAAACCCCCATCAGGAGCAAGTATATCTTGAGAAGATTACTTGGTGTAGATAGAAAAGTTGAGACTTTCAAAACTAGACTTGTTGTAAAAGGTTCTAGTCATCAACCATGTATGGATTATGATGAAACCTTTTCTCCAGTGCCTATGCTTAAGTCCATACGGATCCTACTTTCCATTGCTACATACCATAACTACGATATCTGGTGGTTGGGTGTCATGACTGCTTTTCTAAATATTGATTTAGAAGAGAGCATCTATAAGTACACAGCCAGAGGGCTTCGTAGATAGTGGGAGCAGCGGAAATGTGTGCAAGTTGCTTTACGGGTTAAAGCAGGCATCGCGGAGTTGGAACATCTGTTTTGATGCGGTAGTCAAAGCGTTTGACTTCATCAAAATGGTAGTTGAACCTTGTATATACAAAAAGGTAGTAGAGAGTATGGTGGTATTCCTCGTATTGTACGTGGATGACATACTCTTGATAGGGAAGGAGTTTCCTATACTACGCTCGGTCAATCTCCTCTTATCACAAGGATTCTCCATATAAGATCAAGGTGATACCTCCTAAATCTTGGGTTATGGATCTATGAGATAGATCTAAGTGGATGTTAGGATTCTCACTAAGTGTAGTGGGATGGTATCAATCGATCCTGGAAAGAATCACTGGATTACTTCCAGGGTGATAAGGTCGACTGAATGTCATTGACAGGCATTGTGTTTACCCTCAGTAGAGGGACGGTATGTTGGAAGAGTTCCAAGCTAGATACCATGGAAAACTAGACGATAAAGGGTGGATACATCGTGATTGATGTATTTTCTGATGTGTATATGTAAAAAGTAACGACAATCAAAAAATTATATTGACCGCAATCAAACTACGGTGTCGGATGTAGTTAATGAATGAGTGCGGATCGTCCACAGGGATTGCACAATTCAATTGTATTTTGATACGTTTGAAATGAAATGTTAAGCAACAATAAACGAAAACATGATTCAAGATGTGATTTGTATTCGAGTGTCACTATTCTTTACTCAAGAATCAAGAAACTATAAACAATCAAGAATCGGTAGTTTTGATAATATTTCCAATCAACAATCAAGAATATAAGTGAGGCTCGTAGGAATCGATCGGATCTTTAGACGTGATGTAATCTAAAGGGTTTCGTGTTCTTGTCCTTCGAAGAATTGATACTAGATCAATGGTGATCGACGAGAGTTAGGGTTTTCTTGATGAAATTAGGGTTTCATCTCTTAACCCTTGTTCTTTCGAGGATACCATTTATATTCTAGCCTCTAGCAATTTCAAGAAACGATCGGAACTCCCCAATCTCGAGCGATGTCGATCAAGAAAGCATCGCAACGAATTGGGTCGTCGATTCTTGAACTTGCTAGGGTTTACAAACTCGTGGGATTCAAGAATCGATTACAAATTTGTTACATCATCATACTAAAGATCGTCTCGACTCCTCGACGAGCGGAGTTTTATTCACACATCACCACAAAGACAATATTAAAGAATTGTAAAGATAACATGATGCGGAATTTAAAGAAAACAAGATAAAAGAATATCACCTTTTATTTAATCAACAATTTCAATACATTCTTTCAAGAATCTACAAGAAGAAGAAATCGATCGTTGACTCGGCTTCGCTCGTCTCCGTGGATCGTGGATCTACTTTGATCTCTTGCCCGATTGAAGATCGGCTCGGCTCATAAAAGGGTTGAAGGCATCTTGCTTGGCTTGCACTCAAGATCTTGAATTGTGGTTGGATTTAAGGTTAGGGTTTCCTACAAGCTCTCTCACTAAACTTGAGGAAGAGGGGATGAAGAAAGGGATTGATTTTTCTAAACTTTCCCAAGGTTGAATCCTAAGGTTGAATAATGTCCAAATGATGAGCCTAGGGTCTTATTTATAGAACTCTCAAACCCTAGGTTTAGGTTTGAATTAGAACTTTCCCTCCCAAAGTTTGTTGAAGAGTTTCTAGAAGGAGTTTGTTAGGAGTTAGCTTAGGGTTTAAGCTAGGGTTTAGGGAAAGTTCTAGAAGTATTAGGCTAATGTAATGTAACTCAAGGTGTTTGCTGATCTGGTAGAAGTCTCTGGAGTTTTCTGGAACTTTGGATGTATTTCTGAACTGTGGGCCCTGTAGAGGAGTTGTACACTGAAACTGAGGATATGATGTCACCAATGGGCCGCGCTTCCGCGGCATAAGAAGGCTATGGCCGCGGATGCGCGGCCATGTGGGGTCCTTGGGATTTGTGTCTTCTGCAGTGCTCTTGTACTGCTGTTTGGGCTTTTCTCTGATGTTTTGAATTGCAGTTTCCCTTCTGTGTTGATACCAGATTTGATTTTAGTGAGTTTACGAGCAATTGTAATGGTCGAGCAATGTAATGATCGAGCAAGCTTCTCTTTTCCTGCATAGACTTCGAAACACGGGTTGCAAGATATAGAAAATATGCTATGTAATGCAATGCAGTCAATTTCCCTAGAAATGCCGGTTTTAAGGTCGAATACATGTAATCTGATATTTTGCGACCGATTTGCTAATATGTGAATTATGAATACCGTACACTTCTATATGGATGCAAATGATAAGGAAATTGCCGGTTAAAATATGCAATATTTTCGACTGATCAAATACCCCCAAACTTAATTTCGATCGTCTCGAGCGAATGTTTTATTAAAAAGAGAGAAGGAGAAAATAAAGAAAGAGAAAAACTAACTAGCACACTTTCGTAGGCAACACGATTGCACTGAGCATGTGCAACAAGCCTTTAAACCTCTAGGTGTCCCTAGTAGGAGGAGTGTTGTCTCCTGAGGGTTTTCAGCGGATTGCACCCACAAAATCCAATAATAAAAGCAAGATCATGAATATTACATTTAAAGAAGAGAATCGTAAAAGAAAGACTTTGAAAATTAGGGTTTCCAACTAAGCTAGCTTTTCGGTTGTCATGAGCCCTATCTTAATGGTCATGAAAAGATGTTAGAAATCACGACCTCCCTCAATAAAACATCGTCTTATTCTTCATTCCTATCTTTATTCCAAACATCGATCATATCACCCTGCGTGTGTGTAAAGACATCCCTACACCCGGAGAATTCAATTCAAGCTATCATACCCTTGCCCATCGGCCTCAGTACTTCTTGGCAAACGAGATTGCTTACACACTTTCATGCGACCGTCAATACTTCTTGAGGTACTAACCGACCGATTACTAATGTGCTTGCATGCTTGGTGTATTTTCCTCGTCTTGCACCACCTCAGGCATAGCAGTGACTCCCAGACCAGTTGACCTTGGGGCACTAGGTGAAGAAGCACCCTTTTGCTATATATTTTTATTGCCCTCGGTGATAACAAAACCAGTATCCATTTTTCTCACCACTTTAAAACACATATTTTTTTTTCATACTTTTGGCTTTAAGACGAGCATTTCAAGGTATCCTCTACTATCCCAGGCTTCAAGACGTGTGTAAGTGCGAATAGCAGGGTAGCAATGTTCAAAATGTTTGGCTTCCAGAATAGAAACTATTTTTCAGACTTATTTTTATCCTCAGATTAGTGACGTCCTTCATCTTACTAACCCTTGGGACAACGGCTCATAACTACTTATTACTAGTTCGTATAAGAAAACTTCTAATTTTCTTGGTTTTCTAAGATTTTTCCAATCTCATGGATGCAATTTTTCACTATCTAAACTTTCATTATCTTATTTATATACAAAAAAGTGTAAATATTAAAATTATTTTTATATTTGAAAATTTTTAAATTTTTATGGGTTTTGAAAATTTTTCAATTTTTATAGATTTTTAAAAGAAATGTTTTGTGCTTATGCAGATGATATGCAAATGATGCAAAAATAAGCACAAACCTCCCCCAAACTTGTTTTCAACAGTGTCCTCACTGTTGCCGACAGCTATATCTATAAAACCTGTAAATCTGGGAGGAATTATTAGTGGAGGCAAAATATATAAGTGAAGAACTTCCCCCAAACTTATCTTTCACTCACCTTCATTCAAAAGATGATGCAATGATATACAGGATATGAAGGTGAGACGGAGGAATTTTATTCCAAATAAACTGGCTCTTGTAAGAACAAGAGCTCCTCCGTGGGGTCAGTGGAAAAATACGGCTTTAATCTATGTCCATTTACTTTGAAAACAGTGCCGTTTTTAACATTTTCTACTTCTACTGCCCCATGCGGGTATACAGACCGCACAACAAAAGGTCCCTTCCATCGAGATCGGAGCTTACCCGCGTGAAGGTGTAATCGTGAATCATAAAGAAGGACTTGTTGACCAGGTAAAAATGTTTTCCTTAAAATGCTTTTATCGTGAAAAACCTTAGTCCTATTCTTTGTGATTACAGCATTATCATAAGCTTCATCGCGGAGTTCGCTTAGCTCGTTAAGTTGCAGCTTCCGAAAGTTGCAAGCAAGGTTTAGATCAAAATTTATTTCCTTTATAGCCCACAATGCTTTATGTTCTATCTCAACAGGTAGATGACATGCTTTACCAAAAACTATCCTATATGGAGACATTCCTAGGTCGGTCTTATATGCAGTCCTGAATGCCCAAAGAGCATCCGTCAATTTGGTCGACCAGTCTTTTCTATTTTTAGCAACAGTTTTCTCCAGGATAAGTTTGATTTGTCTGTTTGAGATCTCAGCCTGCCCGCTTGTTTGGGGGTGATAGGGTGTAGAAAGACGGTGGTTGATTGAGTATTTTCGCATCAGAGTCTCGAAAGACCTGTTGCAGAAATGTGTCCCATTATCGCTAATGATAGCGTGTGGGCGTCCAAATCGCGAAAAGATATTCTCTTTCAAGAACTTAATGACAACTTTCCTGTCATTAGTGCGACATGGAATGGCTTCTACCCACTTTGAGACATAATCAACCGCCAGCAATATGTACAGATTCCCAAAGGAGTTGGGAAAAGGACCCATAAAATCTATGCCCCAAACATCAAACATTTCAACAACCAGAATGGGTTGCTGAGGCATTTCATTCCTCTGGGATATTCTACCCGTATACTGACATTGTGTACAGGTTTTGCAATACTCAAATGCGTCCTTGAATAAGGTCGGCCAATAAAATCCACATTGCAAAACCTTTTCCGCTGTCTTTCTAGGACCAAAGTGACCCCCACAAGCCTGATCATGACAAAATGAAAGAACACTCTTGAACTCTTCATTCGGGACGCACCGGCGAATGATCTGATCAGGACAATATTTAAACAAATAGGGCTCGTCCCAGTAATAGTGTTTTACTTGGGAAAGAAAACGATATTTGTCCTGTTTTGACCAATCGCTCGGTATAAGTCCCGTGGCATGATAGTTCACAATATCCCTGAACCATGGTTCATCGGATATGCTCAAGAGTTGTTCATCAGGGAATGAGTCATTGATCGGCAGGGTCACAGGGGAAGAAACGATGCGTGAAAGGTGGTCAGCTACTACGTTTTCACATCCTTTCTTATCTTTGATAACAAGATCAAATTCTTGTAAAAGAAGGATCCAACGTATTAGTCGACCTTTTGCATCTTTCTTCGCCAGAAGATGTTTCAAAGCGGAATGGTCAGTATACACAACTATAGGTGAGCCGATTAAGTAAGGCCTGAATTTTTCTAATGCAAATACAACCGCTAAAAGCTCTTTCTCGGTGGTTGTATAATTGATTTGCGCATCATTCAGGGTCTTACTAGCATAGTAAATCACGTGTGGCATCTTATCGATGTGCTATCCTAAGACTGCACCTACTGCAAAATCAGATGCGTCACACATCAGCTCAAAGGGGTAGTCCCAATTTGGTGATGATAAAACGGGGGCTGAAGTGAGTGAGTGTTTAAGTGAGTCGAAAGCTGTCTCGCAATCCGAGTCAAAATGGAAGGTCGTATCCTTGGCCAGGAGTAGTGTTAAAGGTCTAGCAATTTTGCTAAAGTCCTTAATGAATCTCCTATAAAAGCCCGCATGGCCAAGGAAAGAGCGAATATCTTTGACGCTTTTGGGATGAGGCAGGTTTTGAATGACATCTACTTTAGCTCTGTCAACCTCAATGCCTTTCTGTGAAATGACATGTCCAAGGACTATTCCTTCTTGGACCATAAAGTGGCATTTTTCCCAGTTCAATGTCAAGTTCTTCTCTTTGCAACGAGTAAGAACAGCGTCAAGATTCGCTACGCAATCAGAAAAATAGTCTCCAAAAATCGAGAAGTCGTCCATAAAGATCTCCAAAAAATTCTCTACCATATCAGAGAATATCCCCATCATACACCGCTGAAAGGTAGCGGGAGCATTGCATAACCCAAAGGGCATGCGACTGTAAGCAAAGGTACCAAAAGGACAAGTAAAAGTGGTTTTATCTTGATCCTTTTTGGCGATGGGGACCTGATTGTAGCCTGAGTATCCGTCCATAAAACAATAAAACTCTCGTCCCGCTAAGCGTTCCAGCATCTGATCAATGAATGGTAGAGGAAAATGATCTTTCCTCGTAGCAGCGTTGAGTTTTCTATAATCGATGCATACACGCCACCCAGTTTGGGCGCGTGTCTGAATCAACTCATTCGCCTCATTTGTGATAACTGTGATGCCGGATTTCTTAGGAACGACATGTATAGGACTCACCCACTAGCTATCGGAGATGGGGTAGATAATACCATTATCTAAGCACTTGACGATTTCTTTCATGACAGCTTCCTTCATGACGGGATTCAACCGTCTCTGTGGTTCTCGGGTCGGTCTGGCATCATCCATCACATGTATATGATGTTCAACTATCAAGGGACTAATCCCTTTGATGTCCGCCATACTCCAACCAAACGCCTCTTTGTTAGATCTTAATACCGATAAAAGGGCATTCTCTTGCTCTGATGCAAGAGAAGCGGAAATGATAACCGGTAATGACTCGTTCTCACCAAGATATGCATATTTAAGGTGAGAAGGTAAAATTTTGAGATCTAACTCAGGCGGAGAAATGATAGAAGGAAGGGTCACAGATTGATTTTTGGATCTACAAAGAAGCTCAGAGCCTGTGAAAGATACAGACTCGGGTGGAGAAAAGTCAGAAGTGCAGGACTCATGTGTAGCTAAAGTGTCCTCACTAAGATCTTGTGCAAAGTCAAACAGAGATGTGCTAATGTCATCGAGATCAGTAAAGCAAAGATCCTCAGCTCCACAACTGTCGGGAGCGATCTCATGGACAGAGCACACATCTAAAATATGAGCCGAGGGTTCTGATGGCTGACTTCCAACTTTATAGATATTTAGTTCAATGGTCATATTTCCAAATGATAAGTTCATTGAACCATTTCTACAGTTTATAACAGCGTTGGAAGTGGCAAGGAAAGGACGACCTAGAATCACCGGAATTTGGCCCCGGGGGTTTGCTACAGGATGTGTGTCGAGCACAATGAAGTCTACAGGGAAAACAAATTCCCCGACCTTTATCAATACATCCTCTAATTCACCCCTTGGTTTGGTGATAGATCGGTCTGCCATCTGGAGAGTGCAATGAGCAGGTTTCAGCTCTCCAATCCCTAATTGCTCATAGACAGAATAAGGTAACAGGTTAACACTCGCGCCAAGGTCTAAAAGAGCACGATTTATGTTTTTACCCCCAATCGAAATCGATATTGTAGGACAACCTGGGTCCTTTCTTTTCTTTGGAAGCTGGGGTATAAAAGCAGTGCTGATATTGTTAGACATAAAGACCTTCTTCGGCACTTGGGTCTTCCTCTTCCTAGTGCACAAGTCCTTAAGAATCTTCGCATAAGCGGGGACTTGTTGAATCGCATCTAGGAGAGGGATATTGATGTTAACCTGTTTGAACATCTCTAAAATTTTCTCCATATGAGGACTCGTTCTATTAGCCCTTAGCCGGTTCGGGTAAGGTGCTTTCGCAATAAGCGCGGGGTCCATCATAGGAGAAGGAAAGGGGGGTAGACGAGGTCCCAAAGGAGGTGTGGGGACCGTCTGTGGAGAACTATAAGGGTTGGGTGAAGGTGTTGAGCCTAAAGGGAAATGGAGAATAGGCTTGTGCGAAGGTGGTTTGGTAGAAGGATCAGAAGGTGAAGTGTGTGTATGCGGGAAAGACTTAGCCGGGGTGTTGATATGATTTTCAGTATCATCAATACCTTCCCCGACATGATTATTCAGCACTCTTCCCGATCTCAACGTTGTAATGGCATTTACATTGTAATGCCCAGGATTCTGTAGGGGTTGAGAGGGAAGTTTCCCTTTTTCTCTCGCACTCATTTCGGCTTTTAAGCGTGCGATTTCAGCTTCCATCGTGCGAATACTCTCATCTTGGGACGCTGAGTTTTTCTTTATTTCACTGACGGAAGATCTAACCTCAGTCGAAACATCCATGAAATTTGATAAAAGTGATTTCATGGTTTGAGTGAATTGAGAGAACTCGTCAGAACAGGACTGCATAGGATTAGACTGTGCAGGAGTGTTGCCCTGATTTTGGAAATTTTGTGACTGGTAGGGGTGCTGAGTGAGTTGTAGGGGTTGCTGTTGTGGTGGAGGAAGAGCCCTTTGAAATTGATTCGTGTTTGGAACCGTGTTTTGAGATTGGTTGTGGTTCCAAGCAAAATTCGGGTGGTTCCTCCAACCCTGATTGTAACTGGAAGAATATGGATCGTTTCGAGGTCTTTGAAATGCGGCATTAGAATGCTCGTGACCTTGAAACGCAGAGTTTAATGGACATTCTTCCGTTAAATGTGACGGATCAGAACAGCACCCACAAACAGTTTTGGGGAGCGACATTGGGTTTAGGGAGGCTGCTGCAAATTTGTGTTCCATAGCGTCGAGCTTCTTTTGCATTGCTGCCATTTCAGCTCGAACACCTATGGACACATCTATTTGGTGTACGCCACCCCTATTCAATGGTTGTGTTCCACTCTCCCAAATTAGTGATTTTTCAGCGAACTCTTCTAAGTATCGCCAAGCTTCCCCGTCATCTTTAGTCATAAATGTACCTTGACACATGTTTTCAAGGCTCTGTTTAGTGTTAGGGTTACTGCCCTCATATATGATTCGGCAAAGCTCCCATCTCGGGATGCCGTGATGAGGACATTGAACCAATAGATCCTTGAAACGTTCAAAGTATTTTGAAAATGGTTCGGCAGGGAGCTGGGCAAATTGGTTCAGTTCGCTACGGATTCGAGCCGTCTTTTGGACTGGGTAAAATTTCTTAAGGAATGCAGCGACGAATTCTTCCCAATTCGTAATAGAATGTGCGGTGGTGTTATATAGCCACTTCTCGGCTATATCGCACAAAGTAAATGGAAGAAGTCGTAGACGCATAGCATCCACTGAAAGTTGAGACGTACCCATCATTGCGCATACGTTTTCAAATTTGGTAATGAAAACGTAAGCGTCCTCGGTCTCGAGTCCGTGGTATTTGGGTAAAAGATTGATATACTGGGGCTTAATCTCAAAGTTATCCCCATTGGCTGGTGGTGTGGATAAGCAGGTCGAAAGAGGACCTCTATGTGGATAGCATCTTTCCTGGAGAGAAATGTGGGGTGGAGTAGGATTCTGCGCACCAACGGACGGTGGCAGATTAGGGTTAAAGAAGTTTGATGGATTCGGATCCATCGGTGTGGGTGTGGTAGTGGGTAAAGAAGAGGTAAATGGAGAATTATCGACTTCGGAGTCGATAAAAGGTACGCGGACTAAACGGGCACTAGAATCCCGTGTCCAGCCTATCTTGTACTAAAAAGGGTTAGTACAAGTGGCAGCGTTGACTTATAATTAGGGGTAATGAATGCGGTGCTTGCTTTAAAAAGGGACGGATTTTGAAAAAATGATGCGACAAAACAAATGCAGCACACAACCCTAGAATCTAGTGGTCACCTAGGTCCGATCTCTAGACCGCTCCTAACTGCCAAAAAACAAGCCGCAGGATAGAATCCTCCACTGCCACTTTGTCCCCCTGTGGCCGGATAAGTGCCAGGTAAGTGGGAAGGAACCACCACTACAGTGGACCTAATTAATAACCACTAGCCTTAGACACACTCGCCTTAGGCACCACAAGAAAACGCGGATAAGCAATGAATTACCCACGACCTTCTCTTGTCCTATTGAGCGCGACAGTCCTTAGAGTCTTCTCTAGATTTCTTTTAGTTAATGGAGGTAATGCGGATGCAAGTTTGACGATTTTCGGGGCCTAGGAAGGGTAATGAAATCCCCACCTAATTTGGATTTGGCCGTGCCCCTTAAATTTCCGTATTAGAATGCAAACAACCAAGAAATCAAAATCACACACAATTTTAATTTTGCTTTTGCGGCGCTGCGATTTATTTGCAAAGAATCCTGCAGCAAAGGGTTAATTGGAGCTAAAAAGAGAGAGGGGAGAGAGACAGAAATCACCTGCACTGAAAATTTTTCAGTGATCCCTCACTGCTGCCGCGTTTCCGCCGCGTATGGTGGCTTTGTGCCGCCCTTCCGCGCTCCCACAGTGAGTTCACTGGATCAAATTTCTTCAGGGAGTCTCTGTTGGCTCCCTAAGCTCTGAGGTATATTCCAAAAATTTTTATCACAGCACAGAATGCTCCAGATCTCCTTGTAGTCAAATCACAACACACGTGTAAGAGTTTGTACGAATTTTGATTTCAAGAAGTAAAATGTAATAATTCTTTCACTTCAAACTAAAATTGCAAATGAATTAGCGCGATCACCGGCAACGGCGCCATTTTGATTGATGTATTTTCTGACGTGTATATGTAAAAAGTAACGACAATCAAAAAATTATATTGACCGCAATCAAACTACGGTGTCGGATGTAGTTAATGAATGAGTGCGGATCGTCCACAGGGATTGCACAATTCAATTGTATTTTGATACGTTTGAAATGAAATGTTAAGCAACAATAAACGAAAACATGATTCAAGATGTGATTTGTATTCGAGTGTCACTATTCTTTACTCAAGAATCAAGAAACTATAAACAATCAAGAATCGGTAGTTTTGATAATATTTCCAATCAACAATCAAGAATATAAGTGAGGCTCGTAGGAATCGATCGGATCTTTAGACGTGATGTAATCTAAAGGGTTTCGTGTTCTTGTCCTTCGAAGAATTGATACTAGATCAATGGTGATCGACGAGAGTTAGGGTTTTCTTGATGAAATTAGGGTTTCATCTCTTAACCCTTGTTCTTTCGAGGATACCATTTATATTCTAGCCTCTAGCAATTTCAAGAAACGATCGGAACTCCCCAATCTCGAGCGATGTCGATCAAGAAAGCATCGCAACGAATTGGGTCGTCGATTCTTGAACTTGCTAGGGTTTACAAACTCGTAGGATTCAAGAATCGATTACAAATTTGTTACATCATCATACTAAAGATCGTCTCGACTCCTCGACGAGCGGAGTTTTATTCACACATCACCACAAAGACAATATTAAAGAATTGTAAAGATAACATGATGCGGAATTTAAAGAAAAAAAGATAAAAGAATATCACCTTTTATTTAATCAACAATTTCAATACATTCTTTCAAGAATCTACAAGAAGAAGAAATCGATCGTTGACTCGGCTTCGCTCGTCTCCGTGGATCGTGGATCTACTTTGATCTCTTGCCCGATTGAAGATCGGCTCGGCTCATAAAAGGGTTGAAGGCATCTTGCTTGGCTTGCACTCAAGATCTTGAATTGTGGTTGGATTTAGGGTTAGGGTTTCCTACAAGCTCTCTCACTAAACTTGAGGAAGAGGGGATGAAGAAAGGGATTGATTTTTCTAAACTTTCCCAAGGTTGAATCCTAAGGTTGAATAATGTCCAAATGATGAGCCTAGGGTCTTATTTATAGAACTCTCAAACCCTAGGTTTAGGTTTGAATTAGAACTTTCCTTCCCAAAGTTTATTGAAGAGTTTCTAGAAGGAGTTTGTTAGGAGTTAGCTTAGGGTTTAAGCTAGGGTTTAGGGAAAGTTCTAGAAGTATTAGGCTAATGTAATGTAACTCAAGGTGTTTGCTGATCTGGTAGAAGTCTCTGGAGTTTTCTGGAACTTTGGATGTATTTCTGAACTGTGGGCCCTGTAGAGGAGTTGTACACTGAAACTGAGGATATGATGTCACCAATGGGCCGCGCTTCCGCGGCATAAGAAGGCTATGGCCGTGGATGCGCGGCCATGTAGGGTCCTTGGGATTTATGTCTTCTGCAGTGCTCTTGTACTGCTGTTTGGGCTTTTCTCTGATGTTTTGAATTGCAGTTTCCCTTCTGTGTTGATACCAGATTTGATTTTAGTGAGTTTACGAGCAATTGTAATGGTCGAGCAATGTAATGATCGAGCAAGCTTCTCTTTTCCTGCATAGACTTCGAAACACGGGTTGCAAGATATAGAAAATATGCTATGTAATGCAATGCAGTCAATTTCCCTAGAAATGCCGGTTTTAAGGTCGAATACATGTAATCTGATATTTTGCGACCGATTTGCTAATATGTGAATTATAAATACCGTACACTTCTATATGGATGCAAATGATAAGGAAATTGCCGGTTAAAATATGCAATATTTTCGACTGATCACATCGCTACTAAAGATGCTATCAAAGAGGAAGTCTGGGTGTATATTAGTTCATGAGATGAACTTCGTTCCTACCATTGTGTGACAATGGAGTTGTGTCTTAGGCCTAGAAACCCCCGTCCCATCAGTAATCCAGACATATTCTAAAGTAGTATCACCTGATCATGGAGATGGTTGATCTCCAGGGGATCGAGGTTAGGAGAGTAGACTCAAAGGACAACACGGCGGATCCACTCACAAAGGTCTTTTCCCAGAGAGAGACTTTTATGGGATGTTTGAGCATGTGATACTACAACCACTGCTATATGATGGCCCTAGTGCAAGTGGGAGATTGTTAGTTATATGTATGCCCTAGAAGCCATTATTGTATATGAGATGTACATTGTAGTGGATGCTTAGACATATATAGGGAAGACTTTCTTGCTCGACATGATAGTATGCTATCTGGTTACTCTTTATCTTAACATGTACACTAATTGTCTCTCTGTTACATGTTGGTAAAGCCCTTAGGATGCGTACTTGACTACCTAGATTATGATGGAGATCATACTAGTGGGACAAAGGTAGTCTGTGAGTACATCCTTTAATGTACCTAGTCGTGGATGTATCGAGACGGGGCATCGATATACCAGAGTAGACTAGCGTATACCTTTTCGACCCATATAGATGGGCGATGGATGATCCCATATCCATTGGTGTTTAACATCAGGGATGATATATGGGTGCTCAGTGGAGACTGGGTACACTGGACGGACTCGCCAAGAACTCCCAGATGGTATTATACTTCACGTCAAATGGCAGTTCTCTGGTGACACTGGTACAGATTAGTCTATCGACCCGAGATCGTCAAAGAGTCTTGTGTGATTACCACTGTGCTTTGATTTCCACCTTACCACGTTCAAGAGGACGTGCAAAATGGTGGTTTTTTGGTACAGTCCTGAGTCACATGGAGGCAATGAGCGATAGGAGGGGATTCGTCTCTCCCGGTATTGGAGGTAGATGTTGCGCTGTGCTCGATTGGCTATAACAGGAAGTCCCTGGCCAGGGCTGTTTCAGAGATTTACTGGTAAGTGTTATCAGTAGTTTCTCGACCCGTTATGAGCCTCATATCGGCACGACTTACCCAGTTACTGGGGTCTGACGTTTACCACCCCTAGACGAGATATGCGACATATCAGACGAAGAGACCGGACTGTACGGTAGTGTTACTGATTGGATTCGCAGGAGTATGAGCAGGCTTGCTTGTTGATCTTCTGATCGCTCAATAACCGGGTGGCCGTTACGTTTACCACGCCTCTTGCGGCTTGTTGGTGTTTGATATGATCATCACCTGCTGCCGGCGTATTGACGAGTCTTTAGAGTCCTACACAGAGGTTTCCTGGCTCAAGCGAAACGGAGTAGGATCACATATGAGATATGTGCGGGACCGAGATTAATACGAGTATGTGATATCGTATTCTATTCTCGCGATTTGTATCATCGGTCGGTTATATGTGATATAGCCGGGTTGTCGAATCAAGTGTTGATTCGATAAATTGATACACATGATATTAGTCGGTTATATGCAATATGACCGGATCATTAAATCAAGTGTTGATTTAATGTGTAATTATATATTTGATATATTAGTTTACATTAACTAGTATTGGTTCACATAAGATTGTTTTTCTCACTTGATTATGTATTAAGTATATATGTGATATATACTTGTATACATATTTGTGTCATGCTTGATGATACATGCAGACTTGGGTGTGTGTAAGACTTACACTATGCTTACTTATAATTGTGAGGTTTTATTTATTTTAAGTAAATTCAAAATTGTGGCTTAGTTTGTCATGGCATGAAGCTTCATGAAGCTTGGATTACCATTGACTAAGTCCACACATTTTGTTTTACTTAAGATATTTTAAAACCAAACCATTAGAGTTAGCCATGGTTAAGTCTCTACAAAGGTTTAGTATATGATACTAACTCACCCATGGTTGCAAAGATAATTCTCATTTTTTTTGCTCTCATATTCATCTTCTTCTTCACAACTCCAAAGCTCTCTAGGTTTTGGATTAATGAAGAAATATTGTGAGAAAATAAAATCTAAAGTGAGCCCACTTCCTACTTCATCATCCTATACACTTGCTTGGGTATTATAAGGTGTTCTCTTCACAAATTCATGACCTAGTGAAGGGTTAGCTTGAGTTTGAGTCTCCTCGATGTAGATCATCTTCGGCCTCGAAGACTACGAGCAAGCTTGTTCAATTCTCCGAGAGAACCCATACTAGAGTTCAGGAGATCCATGATCGCAGCGTAGGGACGTCAACACGGAGCTTTAGAAGTGAAGTACCGGTCTACAAAGGTTTTATTCCTAGCTCACTACTTGTAATGGTTGATTACATGTTTCATTTTGTCTATTTAATTTAGCTTGATCCTAGCTTTGGATTGATTAGCACCTTAGAATTTTTAAATATAGCATGGTAGTTGCTATGAAAACCCAGTAGGGTGATAAGGAATCCCAACAGGACCACCCTGGCCCCACTAGTATGATCTCATCATAGTCGTGGTAGTCAAGTACATATCCTAAGGGCTTTATCAACATGTGAGAGCAAGAAAGTAAAGAATACCAGTCGACATGTTAAGATAAAGAGTAACCAGATAGCATACTATCATGTCGGGCAAGAAAGTCCTCTATATATATGTCTAAGCATGCACTATAATATACATCACATGTACAATAATGGCCTCTAGGGCATACATATTCCTAACAGCCCTGACTCTAGGGGGCGAGCCCGACGCACAGGACGCAGAAGAAGAAGAACCCTATCCGCTATCTGAAGCCAAAGAGGAGGAAGACCCACTGGACTCGGCCTCAGCAACCGGTGCTTCATTGTCCGACTCTACCCTTACTACATCTACAGACTTCTCAGAGGAAGACATCTAACCTGATTCAAAGAAAAAGACTCGCCGAGGAAAATTCAACTGAAGATCCGATCTAAACGGAGGTGAGCCGAGCAATATTCAAACAATGAAAGAGATTTGAGGCAAAGTGTTGGCCCTAGGATGTTCCCCTCCTATTTATACATCCCAAAGAGAGCATCCTACGGCCCAGATCGATTCCCGCCAAAATGAAGCGTCGCGCCTAGCGGCCGCCGAGGCTCCACGTGGCGGTCGACCATTGGGGACGTTTCTTCGTTGCAGGAGTCAGAGACAGCCTGTCGTTCTTGCCAACTGACATCGGACACGTGGCCCGTAGCCCAACCGACGATCGAGTGAAACGGCGCTCCCTCTTTAAAGCGCAATCATTTCACCGATCCGCTGACGTCATCGGGGATGCGCGCGAAAAATTAGGCACATGGTGAGACAACAGGTGGACTCAAAGATCGAAATGACGCAACTGCGCCATGCCATGTCGTCCCCGGACAATCCATACTATGATTCTCGGCACCAAGCTGAGCAGAGAAAACCTAGCAGGCCACTATCGACCCGACCCATAAAATAGGTCGGAACAAGAGTGGGGGCATAATGATGATGCTCACAAGTAGGAATTCCTCAGATTGCGACACGTGGCGGATGACGTGTTCCAGGGGCTATGAAGGTGGAATAAACAATATGTATTGGTGTCGTTCCTCGGGACATCGTCTCCGAGAATGCATCTCACCTTCCGGAGACCTCCCCGAGTACCTTCCATATTCACCTAGCAAACAACCAACTGCTCACCTTCGAGCAATGCTACAACCGAGCTTCCTCGGCCTTCCTGATCGTCTCCGAGCAATCTGACAGGCCGAGCTCCCTCGGCCTCCCGGCTCGTCTCCGAGCCTCCTGACAGGCCGAGCTTCCTCGGCTTCTCCGATCAACCGAGAGCGCGGAGCCTAAACGCCCTCGTAACGGATCCGCGTATCTCGCCAAGGCGAGATATCCACCGCCCCACGTTCCGCATCCATCCATTAATGAGCGTATCCCGCCATTAATGCGGGAATAACACAGGGGTGTAACTGACGGTGAGGATCTTACACCGGCTCGCTCCACGCGACCACTATATAAACCCCTCTTTCAGACGACTCAGGTAACTCGAACTAATTCCAATAGGCCACTACGCTACTCTTATTCCCCAGTAGTAATTTGATCGTCGGAGGGTCCTACGGTAGTTTCTCACCCCGAAAATTCCCTTGCAGGTAGCTCGGCCTCAACAACTTCCAACAACCCATCGAGATCCACATGCTCAATAATCCCCAAACCAATCTCAACCATTGAAAACCGCTCGCTACCAGATCGACGGGGGACAACATCTGAGGGAGATCACGACCTTATCAGGGTTAATTGTCAAAAAATCCCTGGCCCAATGAATCTCGTCAAAACCCCCCCGGAAAAGTTTTCCGCTGTCTGTCAAAAACCCAATGCAAGCTGCAATATCTAGTTAGCACATACATATTATAGGAAACCATATAGATATGTGATTGATAGCAGAAACGTGCGTTCCACGTTATACTATTTGTTCTATTTTCCGCAATTAAGACGGTGTCACTTTGCAGCTAGCCGGTTGAGCACGGGTCGATCCACAGGGAGATGGTAGTATGTCCGTTCGTGTTTTAGACGAGTCAATGAAAGAATGTATATATGTGTTCAATTCTATCCTAAGTGTTTGTATGTATATTCAAGTAAGCTTGTTAGGGTTAAGGTTGGTTAGTAGAGTTAGGATTGGTCTTGTATTTTTCTTTTGCCATTCTTAAAACGATGTTGGGATAATCGAAAGTAGCGGGGATTAGGAGGACATAGGAATGGGATTTGCGAGTTTAAGCAAGCTTTCCAACGCTAAATCCATTCCTAGTACCCCTTATCCGTCCGCTAATTGCGCTTATTTCCAACCCTAGGCCAAACACCCGCAACCATGTATCCAATTAAGTCACAACTACATGTCACGTTGTAATGCGCTTAAAGGACTTCTCGACTTAGGTCGCGGTTATATGTCACGTATAGCGTGCCTAAGTGAGGGGGTTGCGTTTGTTTGGTCTAGGTTTGTTGTAGGATGTTTGGCGAAGAGAAGCACTAGGGATTTTTCCGTCCCTCATACTAACCTTCCTTAGCCCCTAACAAGTATGGAAATTATTCACGCATGAAAATGAAAAAAAAACAAAGCAAGAAAGAAGCAAAGAAAGAAAGGAAAACTACGGGTTTACAAGCTAACTACTTGGGTCCTCACCTAAGTAAGGAACTCCGTCGAGTATCATGGCTTGAAAATAATACGGATAAGAAGGGAAGGAAAATAAAACAAGTAAAGAAATATCAACAACTACTTAACAACAAGAAACAAAATTACACTTAGGAATTAAAATTACAATACAAGAATTAAAAGATACAAGTTAAATAAAAACCCTCATCTTTATTGATTTTCCACTCAAGAGCTCTCACTACACTTTAATGGAGAATAGATGAAGAGGAAGAAGAAGATACAAACTAACCTACACTAAAATCAAACTAAAAAGTATCATCCTTTACTTGGCACAAAACTGGGCTATTTATAGGCAGAGAGCTGAAACCCTAGGGCTAAATTCTGAGCCCAAATACAATCACCAAAATAACCCCAAAGTTTGGTCAGATGATGACACGAAACCGCGTCGGAACCGCCGCAAAAACCTACATTTGGCGGCGGTTCCGCCGCGGTTTTGTGGAATTGGGGTCTCGTATTTTCTGGGATTCCTTGTGTTGCTATCTTCTGTTGTTCTACATGTCCCAAATTGCAAAATGCTTCCAAAGTTTCTTCAGATTTGCAACAGTCCAAAATGGCTTCACCTTTAATTTATTTGACCTTTATCTCCCTCGAGCTCCGCGCACCCATTGAATCTTGTTCGGCCCCTCTCGTGCTTTGTGCTTGTCCGAGACATGAATGACCACTGTCATTTGTCCTGTCTCATGAACTGGTAAGCGGCACTGGACGGATACAGATGACCGGAACCCGGCTTTTATCTGTTGGTGACAGATGTTCTAGATTTTGGCGTAACTGTGGAGATTTTGTATGATTTGCGTTATTTTGGACTAGGAACTTGTAACTGTTAGTTATATGTATGCCCTAGAGGCCATTACTGTACATGAGATATACATTGTAGTGGATACTTGGACATATATAGGGAGGACATTCTTGCTCGACATGATAGTATGCTATCTGGTTACTCTTTATCTTAACATGTACAGTGATTGTCTCTCTGTTACATGTTGGTAAAGCCCTTAGGATGCGTACTTGAATACCTAGATTATGATGGAGATCATAATAGTGGGACAAAGGTAGTCTGTGAGTACATCCTTTAATGTCCATAGTCGTGGGTGTATCGAGACAGGGCATCGATATACCAGAGTAGACTAGCGTATACCTTCTCTACCCATGTAGATAGGCGATGGATGATCCCATATCCATTGGTGTTTGACATCAGAGATGATATACGGGTGCTCAGTGGAGACTGGGTACACTGGTCGGACTCGCCGAGAACTCCCAGATGGTATTATACCTCACATCAGATGGAAGTTCTCTAGTGACACTGATACAGGTTAGTCTGTCGACCCGAGATCATTATAGAGTATTGTGTGATTCCCACTGTGCTTTTATTTCCACCTTACCACGTTCAAGAGGACGTGCAAAACGGTGGATTTTGGGTACAGTCCCAAGTCACATGGAGGCAATGAGCGATAGGAGGGGATTCGTCTCTCCCGGTATTGGGGGTAGATGTTGCGCTGTGCTCGATTGGCTATAACAGGAAGTCCCTGGCCAGGGTTGTTTCAGAGATTTACTGGTAAGTGTTACCAGTAGTTTCTCGACCCGTTATAAGCCTCATATCGGCACGACCTATCGAGTTACTGGGTTCTGACGTTTACCACCCCTAGATGAGATATGCGACATATCAGACGAAGAGGCCGAACGGTACGGTAAGTGTTGTTAATTGGATTCGCAGTAGTATGAGCAGGCTTTCTTGTTGATCTTCTGATCGCTCAATACCCGGATGGCCGTTACGTTTAGCACGCCTCTTGCGGCTTGTGGGTGTTTGATATGATCATCACCTACTGTCGGCATATTGACGAGTCTTTAGAGTCCTACTCAGAGGTTTCCTGGCTCAGGAGAAACGGAGTAGGAGCACATATGAGATATGTGCGGGACCAAGATTAATGCATATATGAGATACCGTATTCTATTCTCGCGTTTTGTATCATCGGTCGGTTATATGCGATATAGCCGGGTTATCGAATTAAGTGTTGATTCGATAAATTGATACACATGATATTAGTTGGTTATAGGCGATATGACCGGATCATTAAATCAAGTGTTGATTTAATAATTTAATGTATAATTATATATTTGATATATTACTTTACATTAACTAGTATTGGCTCACTTAAGATTGTTTTCTCACTTGATGTGCAAAAAGTGTATATGTGATATATACTTGTGTACATGTTTGTGTCATGCTTGATGATACATGCAAACTTGGGTGTGTGTAAGACTTACACCATGCTTACTTATAATTGTGAGGTTTTATTTATTTTAAGTAAATTGAAAATGTTGGCTTATTTTGTCATGGCATGAAACTTCATGAAGCTTGGATTACCATTGACTAGGTCCACACATTTTGTTTTACTTAAGATATTTTTAAACCAAACCATTAGAGTTAGCCATGATTAATCTCTACAAGGGTTTAGTATATGATACTAACTTACCCATTATTGCAAAAATAATTCATATCTTTTTGTTGCTCTCATCTTCATCTTCTTCTTCACAACTCCAAAGCTCTCTAGGTTTTGGATTAATGGAGAAATATTGTGAGAAAATAAAATCTAAAGTGAGCCCACTTCCTATTTCATCATCCTATACACTTTCTTGGGTAGTAAAAGGTCTTCTCTTCATAAAGTTCTTGACCTAGTGAAGAGGTAGCTTGGGTTTGAGTCTTCTTGACGTAGATCATCTTCGGCCTCGAAGACTTCGTGCAAGATTGTTCATTTCTCCGATGGAACCATTCTAGATTTCGGGAAATCTTCACTTGCCAAGATCGCAGCGAAGGGATGTCAACACGGAGCTTTAGAAGTGAAGGACCGGTCTACAAATGTTGTATTCCTAGCTCACTACTTGTAATGGTAGATTACATGTTCATTTTGTCTATTTACTCTAGCTTGATCCTAGCTTGGATTGATTAGCACCTTTGATTTTTTTAATTTGGCATGGTAGTTGCTGTGAAAACCCAGTAGGGTGTTAAGGAGTCCCAACAGTGGTATCAGAGCCGGGCTAGAGTATTAGACGGTGTTTGTTAGATAACGAAACCGAAACTGCTCCGAAACTTTAAACATCAAAACCTGCATTCTGTCGATTTATAAATGGCCTCAAAAAAATTTCAAACAAGTGCAGAGTGATATATGTGTGATAACATGAACACTGGTGAAATTTGATGGCATTCTGGTAATTTTTGGCCGGCGAGACCCCCCCCATCTCGGCCAAATCTGAGCCCCCCCTCCAATTTTTTTCAGTGTTCCATTGCATGGGTTTTGGTGTTTCAGGTGTTATTTGTTTTTACTAATTTTGCATGAGATGTAATCTTACACTATAAACAATTCGGAGTGTTTCATATTCATAGTTTAACATTGTATTTGGGTTTTCACAAGTTATCTAGGCGAAGTTAAAAAGTTCGATCGAATGTCAAAAACCCATTTTTCCAAGTTTAACGTATTCGGAAAAACATGCAAGTAATTATTTGGACCCTCTAGAAGAATGAAACCCTAACTCAACTTTTTTGGATCGCGGAACCGCGGACATACCCTTGGGTTTGCCGCAGTTCCGTGGCGACATGAGTGAGGCTTGGGTTTGCCCTTCTACGGTTGGTCCATAGGTACTGCGACATGTTCCGGGTATTATTAAAATTGTGCTCAAGTGTCGAGCTGCCGGGAAATTATGGGACTTTGATGAATCGATCGAAAAGTTTAATATCGTCTGGATATCATGTGAAGGGATACAATAATTGGAATCTATCTAGTTGCATGCAAGTTTAACATTTCGGCCTTGGACGGAATCGGGAATCTTGTTGAATTACCCGACTTCCTTTGAAAAGTGTTTTCATGGTTGAGACCTAAATGTAAAATTTGCATTATTAGGCATGAAATTCAGAATATGTGATATTCCGGGTTTATGATGTCTAAGGGCAGTGCGGATTCCAATTATTGTATTTTTTCACTTTCTTTTCTGCGACCGTAAGTATAATATGTGGTGTATCGCCGGTTTTGTTGCTATATGTTAACGACAATTGGGATATGCATATTTACTTACGTTGATGTGATGTTATGTGTTGCTGGGATATGTTATATTGGATCGTCGTGTTTGAATAGCCGAGGGGTTTTATGTGAGATGAGAGTTTTTCATTTTCATTCATGTAAAATTCAATGTATGTAATATTTTTTTATTGGGGCACTTCCGGGTTGAGGAAGATTTCACCGTTGATGTATATTATTTACTTTTCCGCATTAGGATAGACCCAAGGAGGGGAGTACAAGTAACCGGGTTCTAGAGTTCAGTGGGAGACCAACTCAAGGAGTCGAGTCCGGGTCTCCTAACTCTAGAATTGGTAGGTTTGCTTGCCGCTCTCGTAGGGGTCTAGGGATGTGGGTTTAGCTATTCATCACGACCGAGGAATCCATGTTTTATACAGGCTTAATATAAAATCCGGAAATCCTAGTCTATCCAATATTCCATATGTTGTTTTCTGCTGCAATATCTGTGATGTGATCATTTGATATGTTAAGATAGATACTGTATATAGTATATATGATATATTATATAGACGTTGCTTATGTTTTACACCCGCGCTAGCCCTGCCCCACTCTGCCGTTAGTTACCTAACCTAACGGTGCATGACAGGACATCGAGGCGAATGCGGATGGCATAAGCGTACGTTGTATTTATCTGTGATGTTTAGGTAACTTAAAATGATGGGACATTCATTAATGAGATTAATGAAAGAAAAGAAACCTAAAGATGTTGTACAAACTTATTTTAAAAACTGGTAGCTCTAGTTCTTGCTTTGCATAGCGGTATTCCTTGTAGAATATCCAGCACCTTATTCGATAAGGAAAGAGCCGAGATCCCTTCACCGGGAGTGACCTCTTTAGTGAAACTAGCAGATGCTACAAAACTCGGTTTGTCTTTTGATTGCTTTTATAGTTTTTGCTTTGCATGGTGGTATTTATGAAATATCCTGCACCTCATTCGATGAGGAAAGAGACGACGATCCTTTCACCGGGAGTGACCTCTTTAGCAAAACTAGCAAAAGCCTCAAAAACACTCCATTTCAAAATTCACTCGATTCTGCAACGATGTCAAGTTCATTACGCAAAAGGTTTTCATAAAAACCTGTCATAGCCCTCTGTCATTACAGATATGTCCTGCTTAGTATTCATGCTACATTTGTTGACCTCCGTCAAGGCGTAGTGTGCAGTAGCTGACTAGTATTTATCTGCTTATGCATATGATGCAGATTGGATTAGGGTAGTCATACGACCTTGTTAACCACCGTTAAGGGTCATGCGGGTGGGTTTAATTCAATCAGGAAATGTACGGGTTGAACTTGACTAGTAGCCTATGGTTTGTTGACCTCCGTCAAGGTCATAGGATGCTAGGGGAAAAAATATTATTGGGAATTTCAAGTGTTGAAATTTGCAATGAGATTGCATACCTTCTATGAGATAGTTAGATCCCGATACCCACTGTGAGTAAGAGTTACTCCTGGGATAGTTTTACACATTACAATTAGCCGATCAAGTAGGTGTCTAGAAAGGTGTCAACGGGGGTACGCCCCTGAGAAAACGAGGTTTATTTTAATTAGGTCCGTGCGAAAGCACGGGGAACCTCCCTCAAAGTACCGGCACTGGCCTGGCTGAAAGATTGGCGAACTTGTAGGGTGTAATTAATCCCAGCTAGTCTTTCCTTTTAGGGTTTGGAGGAAGATTTGATAAAAACAGTGGGAGCCATCCTGATTAGATAAAATAATAACTAATCTATCTTGCAAGAGCATATGCTGAGTGTTTTCTTCTCTCTTTCTTCAGGTAGCGACCATGTCACGCCTTAATCAAGATAATAATATGGATGTATTGACCGAACCCGCTTGTTACACTGTGTTGGGGAACGTTGGTCCCGCTCAAACTTATAATTGTTATAAGACCGAGCAGGAATATGGGATTACCAGGATTCCCGTGCCGCCCAAACGAAGAAAGTACATGTTGATGCATCTTCTTCGGGTGTGTTCGTTACAAAGAACAGTTTCTCAGTATCCTTTACGTCCTCGGTATATGATACCGGATCAGGATCCTATATTTGTAATCTGTTACATGGGCTAAAGATAGGTAAAGAACTGAGAACGGGTGATAAAATTTCAAGAGTTGGAAACGGTGCAATTGTTGCAGCCAAGTTGTTGGCAGTTATCACCCTGTATTATCAAATACATTGATTCTGAATGAATGTTATTAGATACCGAACCTGATATACAACATTATATCAGTCTCTTTATTAAGTAAAGAAGGATATAATTTTGTATTGTTGGATAATGTTTTGAACATTTCCTATATCAAGAGTTGATCGGTTCAGGCACGTTGTCTAATGGCATGTACGCTCTAAATCAAACCACAGTTCTCAACGTACAGAACACACACAAGAGGAAGAGTTCAGAAATGAACGAATCCTTCTTGAGGCATTGTAGACTAGGTCATATCAATGCGACCCGACTAGCTATGTTACATAAAGACGCATATTTAAATCATTTTGAATCTACATCTTGTGAAACTTGCCCGTCATGTCACAAAGATAAAATGACCATAGCTCTGTTTATTAGAAACAGAGAAAGAGTTAGTGAACTCTTGGAATTGATACATGATGATGTATGTAGGTCCGCTGTCTACACATGCCAGGACTGGTTCTTTGTACTTCATTACATTCACTGATGATCTCTCAAGATTCGAACATATGTTCCTGTTGAAACACGAGTCTGAAGCTTTTGAGAAATTCAAAGAATATAAGTTAGAAGTAGAGAACCAAAACGGGTATAAGTATTATGTCTTTTGATGTAATCAGGGAGGAGAATACTTGAGCACAGAATTCCTGGACTATTGTAAAGGAGAATGAGATTCTCTCTCAACATTACTCCTCCGTATACACTACAGCACGTTGGTATATCGGGGCGGAGCAATCGCACCCTATGTGATATGGTGTGCTCTATGATGACTACTACTGAGTTGCCTATTTCCTTTTTGGGAGTTATGCACTTGAGAAGCTGCATACCTATTGAATAAGGTTCCAACCAAATCAGGAGCCTACCACTCCATATGAGATATGGTATAGGAAGAGCCCATCTTTTAAGTATGTTAAGATTTGGGGTTGTCCGGCCTATGTCAAAAGCAAAATCCGGACAAGATCGAGGCAAGGTCAGTTCTGTAGAAGTTTGTTGGATATCCCAAGCATTCGCAAGGGAATATCTTCTATCGCACCAAGGAACAAAAGGTGTTTTGTTTCTTGACATGCCACCTTTTTAGAAAAGGAATTTATTTTGGAAACAAATTTGTGGACATGAGGTAGAACTGGAACGATTTCCAGCTATACAAACTGCAGCTGATGATTTGGTAGAACCGGAGGATTCAATAGCTCCCGACGAACCTCAGCCTCTCCGCCAATCAGGTAGGGTTCCTCATCCGCGTGAGAGATACTTTGGTTTCTCGATGACAGTGGGTTTGAGGATTGCATCATGAGATGATGACCCAACTAGTTTCGAGTAGGCCATCAGGAGTGGGGTCTCTGTGAGAATGGCTGGATGCTATGCGATCTGGGATAGAATCCATATACACCAACAAAGTATGGACTTTGATTGTTATATCTGAAGGGTTAAATCCCCATCAGGAGCAAGTATATCTTGAGAAGATTACTTGGTGTACATGGAAAAGTTGAGACTTTCAAAGCTAAGACTTGTTGCAAAAGGTTCTCGTCATCGACCAGATGTAGATAATGATGAAACCTTTTCTAGTCCCTATGTTAAGTCCATCCAGATCCTACTTGCCATTGCTACATACCATGACTACGATATCTGGCAGTTTGGTGTCATGACAGCTTTTCTAAATAGTGATTTAGAAGGGAGCGTCTATAAGTACACAAAGTACACAGCCAAAGGTCTTCGTAGACAGTGGGAGCAGCGGAAATGTGTGCGAGTTGCTTTATGTGATAAAGCAGGCATCGCGGAGTTGGAACATCTGTTTTGATGTGGTAGTCAAAGAGTTTGACTTCATAAAAATGGTAGATGAACATTGTATATACAAAAAAGTAGTAGGGAGTATGGTGGTAATCCTCGTATTGTACGTGGATGACATACTTGTTGGGGTCGAAAATTGCATCCCGGTTGACCATGTCAAAGTCAAGGTCAACCCCAAGCCAAGTAGGCCCAAGCCCAGATCAAGCGGGTCCATGCCCAGGTCGAGTCCGAACATGAAGCGGCCGACCCCCCTCCATGCCAAGATGAAATCATGTAATAAATAATTTTTATGTAATTTATTATGCAAAAATGGGCATAAAGCCAAATTTTTGTAAAGCTCGTGGCTTATGTGCAAAAAGAAATGGCACATGAGCCATGGGATAGGCAAAATGCCATTTTGTGAAGCCCAAGGGGCTATATGTAAAGTGTATAGCCTATAAAGACAAAGATAATGAAAATATCTCAACAACTTTTTCTCTCTCCAAAAGAATCAAGATCTTTGATCTTCTCGTTCCTCAAGAATCTAAAAAATCCTTCTTCGCTTTTTGAATTAAATCAAGAGTTTTACTCTTCCTTTTCCAAAACTAAATAGTTTTTTACCACGAAACCCACAAAAGGGAACTCAGATCTCCCATCAGATCTTAAAAATAAGAGATTTTTAAAATCTCATACTTCTTGTTCTTCAAGATCCAGCTACAAGAAGAGGAAGAAGGAGACCTATCTCCTAAAATTCCTACCTTGGGAAGATCCAGAGCTCAAGGGAGAAGCCCGTTTCATCATCTCCAAAAAACAACTTAGGAGTTTAACTCCACTCTAAATTCTCTTTCGGGAGTTTAAATCCCATTTCTGGGGCTAAAATCCCCTTTTCCTCGTCGGCACCTAAGCGCTTTGCGCCCCAAGCGCTCAAGCGCCCAGCGCTCAAGCGCCCAGCGCTCAAGCGCCCAGCGCCCATATGCCGGGCACGTGGTGCGCTGGCGCTCGAGCGCCTTGCGCTCAAGCACCCAGCGCCCACGTGCCGGGCACATGGTGCCCTGGCGCTCGAGCTTCTAGCGCTCAAGCGCCCAGTGCCCACATGTCGGGCACGTGATGCGCTAGCGCCTAACTGCCCAACGCTCAAGCGCCCAGCACTCGCATGCTAGGCACGTGAGGTGTTGGCCCCACACGTCCTTTGGGCGCTTTTACCCTTTTCATATATATGTAGACATGTGTGTATGTGTGTGTGTGTGTGTATAGATATACACACACTCCACGACACCGTCCCTGTCAGAAAAAAATTTCTAACGAGGCGCTGCCCCACACCACGTAAGGGGCTGCTAGCCCCCTTGGCCTCCAGCCCACTATCCGGGTAGCGGGACCATCGTAAAAACTCTACGGGTCTCCCGATATACCCAAAACCCCTCCAAAACACAACACTGCACATTGAGTTCGCATGACCAGTTTAAGCCGTTAATCGGAGGTTCCCTCGCCCCCAAAGGCGAGGGGTAATTAACGGCAGCTTAGTCCGTGGCTGCTGGAGATTCGGATCACCACAATCAGTAAACCCCAGCCTAACCTAAGCAGGGGAATCTGTATTGCGCCTGACAAGCGCGCCCATATTCCCATCTCAATGGGGTGACGAAAAACACCCTACAATACTCTTGACAGGAAAGGAGTTTCCTATGCTATGCTCGGTCAATCTCCTTTTATCATTAGGATTCTCCATATAGGATCAAAGGTGATACCTCCTACATCCTGGATTTTGGATCTATGAGATAGATCTAGATGGATGTTTAGGATTCTCAATAGGTGTAGTGAGATGGTATCAATCGATCCTGGGAAGAATCACTGAATAGCTTATAAGGTGGTAAGGACGACTGAATGTCAGTCATAGGAATTGTCTTTACCCTCAGTGGAGGGAAGGTATGTTGGAAGAGTTCTAAGCTAGATACCGTGACAAACTAGACGATAAAGGTTGGATACATTGCTACCAAAGATGCTACCAAAGAGGAAGTCTATGTGTATATTAATTCATGAGATGAACTTCGTTCCTACCATTATATGACAATGGAGTTGTGGCTTATGCCAAGGAACCCCCATCCCATCAGTGATCCAGACATATTCTAAGGCAGTATCACCTGATCATGAAGATGGCTGATCTCCAGGTGATCGAGGTTAGAAGAGTAGACTTAGAGGAAAACACGGCGGATCCACTCATAAAGGCCTTTTCCCAGAGAGAGACTTTTATGAGATGGTTGAGTTTGAGATACTACAACCAGTGCTATATAATGGCCCTAGTGCAAGTGGGAGATTGTTAGTTATATGTATGCCCTAGAGGCCATTACAGTACATGAGATATATATTGTAGTGGATGCTTGGACATATATAGGGAGGACTTTCTTGCTCGACATGATAGTATGCTATCTGGTGACTCTTTATCTTAAAATGTACATTGATTGTCTCTCCGTTACATGTTGGTAAAGCCCTTAGGATGCGTACTTGACTACCTAGATTATGATGGAGATCATACTAGTGGGACAAAGGTAGTCTATGAGTACATCCTTTAATGTCCCTAGTCGTGGGTGTATCGATACGGGGCATCGATATACCAGAGTAGACTAGCGTATACCTTCTCGACCCATGTAGATGGGCGATGGATGATCCCATATCCATTGGTGTTTGACATCAGAGATGATATACGGTTGCTCAGTAGAGACTGGGTACACTGGACGGACTCGCCGAGAACTCCCAGATGGTATTATACCTCACGTCAAATGGCAGTTCTCTGGTGACACTGGTACAGGTTAGTCTGTCGACCCGAGATCATCATAGAGTCTTGTATGATTCCCACTGTGCTTTGATTTCAACCTTACCACGTTCAAGAGGGTGTGCAAAACGGTGATTTTTGGGTACAGTCCCGAGTCACATGGAGGCAATGAGCGATAGGAGAGGATTCGTCTCTCCCGCTATTCGGGGTAGATGTTGCGCTGTGCTAGATTGGCTATAACAGGAAGTCCCTGGCCAGGGCTGTTTCAGAGATTTACTCGTATGTGTTACCGGTAGTTTCTCGACCCGTTATGAGCCTCATATCGGCATGACTTATCGAGTTACTGGGGTCTGACGTTTACCACCCCTAAACGAGATATGCGACATATCAGAAGAAGAGACCGGACTGTACGGTAAGTGTTACTGATTGGATTCGCAGGTGTATGAGCTGGCTTGCTTGTTGATCTTATGATCGCTCAATACCCGGGTGGCCGTTATGTTTAGCACGCCTCTTGCAGCTTGTGGGTGTTTGATATGATCATCACCTACTGTCGGCGTATTGACGAGTCTTTAGAGTCCTACACAGAGGTTTCCTGGCTCAGGAGAAACGGAGTAGGAGCACATATGAGATATATACGGGACCGAGATTAATGCATTTATGAGATACCGTATTCTATTCTCGCATTTTGTACCATCGGTCGTTTATATGCGATATAGCGGGGTTATCGAATCAAGTGTTGATTCGATAAATTGATACACGTGATATTAGTCGGTTATATGCGAGATGACCGGATCATTAAATCAAGTCTTGATTTAATGATTTAATGTATAATTATATATTTGATATATTACTTTACATTAACTAGTATTGGCTCACTTAAGATTGTTTTCTCACTTGATGTGCACAAAGTGTATATGTGATATATACTTGTGTACATGTTTGTGTCATGCTTGATGATACATGAAAACTTGGGTGTGTGTGTAAGACTTACACCATGCTTACTTATAATTATGTGGTTTTATTTATTTTAAGTAAATTCAAAATGGTGGCTTATTTTTTCATGGCATGAAGCTTCATGAAGCTTGGAGTACTATTGACTAAGTCCACACATTTTGTTTTACTTAAGATATTTTTAAACCAAACCATTAGAGTTAGCCATGGTTAAGTCTCTACAAGTGTTTAGTATATGATACTAACTCAACCATGCTTGCAAAAATAATTCTCATTCTTTTTGTTGCTCTCATCTTCATCTTCTTCTTGACAACTCCAAAACTCTCTAGGTTTTGGATTAATGGATAAATATTGTGAGAAAATAAAATCTAAAGTGAGCCCACTTCCTATTTCATCATCCTATACACTTTCTTGGGTAGTAAAGGATGTTCTCTTCATAAAGTTCTTGACCTAGTGAAGAGGTAGCTTCGGTTTGAGTCTCCTCGACGTAGATCATCTTCGGCCTCGAAGACTTCGTGCAAGCTTGTTCATTTCTCCGATAGAACCATTCTAGAGTTCGGGAAATCTTCACTTTCCATGATCGCAGCGAAAGGACGTCAACACGGAGCTTTAGAAGTGAAGGACCGGTCTACAAAAGTTATATTCCTAGCTCACTACTTGTTATGGTAGATTACATGTTCATTTTGTCTATTTACTCTAGCTTGATCCTAGCTTTGGATTGATTAGCACCTTAGATTTTTTAAATTTGGCATGGTAGTTGCTGTGAAAACCTAGAAGGGTGCTAAGGATTCCCAACATTGGTATCAGAGCCGGGCTAGAGTATTAGATGGTGTTTGTTAGATTACGAAACGAAAACTGCTCCGAAACTTTAAACATCAAAACCTGCATTCTGTCTATTTTTAAATGACCTCAAAAAAATTTCTAGGTATTCTCTACCATCCCAAGTTTCAATCTACGTGTATGTGCGAATTTTAGGGTATATACTTTCTTAATTTGGACTTAAGAATATGAACTATTTTTCAGACTTATTCTTCAATAAAGCATTCAATACTTTCCCTTCATCTCGACTTAACTCAAGAACTGAACTCAAGATTACCTACTTCTAAAAAACTGCAAGGACGTATAATTACAAAGGTTAAATAGAAGGAGGGTTATTTTTTGGGTTTTCAATTCCAAAGCCGAGGATTTAGTTATTTCTAACGTATCAACTAAATTTTCGGAAGAAAAATCTAGGTTACCTTATTTGCTAACTTGACAAAAAAGATATTATATTTTTGTAAAATTTTCGATTTTTCAGGTTTTTAAATAAATATGCAAATGCAAAATATACACATGAATGCGAAGGTAGAAAGCTTACCGAGCATACGCCCAAACTTAAACTTGACCGTGCCCTCACTGTCAGGCTATACCAAAAGGGTCAAAATTGTCGGCGCTCCTCTGTTTTTTAGTTTTTTATTTATTTATTATTTTGTTGTTTTTTTAATACTTTTTTTATACAAAACAAAAAAGCAAACCAAAAATATATACACTAAAAGATCCCCCCAAACTTAAGTGAAACAGTGTTGCCACTGTTTAAGCGGTGCAGTTTAGGATTAGGGGGAAGGAACGGTATCAATATATACAAGCCTTACACAGGCCAAAAGTTAGCACCAACCATTCAAAAAAATTATCTCTATAATGTGCAGGTTAGTGAAAGAATGCGGAAAGGAAGGAAATGGAGAATACGCGAGACCGTATGGGGATAGAAGTGGTATACGGTCCCGGTATATGAGGAGAAGAATGGCGGAGGGGAGAAAGAAGCAGAATACGAACTTGAGGGTGAAAATGGTGTGAATAAATTAGTACAATTTGTGATGACCGATGTGTAAAAAGCGATTGTACTAATCTATTAACCCGTCGAGAAATGGGGTCAAATCCCTCAAGATTCGTGAGAAAACATGGGTAAACCGAACATAGTAAACCAGACACTGGAAATGAAAGTGATACGGTATCTTGCAAGGTCGGAATGATGGAACGGATGGAGGGAAGTGATTGAGGAGGGGTATCAGTTAAAGGTTCAGGAGGGTGTATACAGTCAGTGAAAGGGACAGGATAAATTGGAAAATCCGACACAACAAGTAGAACTGTTTCCTCCTCATTACTTGTTAGTTGTATGTATGCCCTAGAGGCCAGTATTGTACAGATGATGTATATTATATTGGATGCTTGGACATATATAGAGATGAATTTCTTGCTCGATATGATAGTATGCTATCTGGTTACTCTTTATCTTAACATGTACACTTGTCTCTTTAAACTGTCTTATAGTTACATGTTGATAAAGCCCTTAGGATGTGTACTTGACTACCTGGACTGTGATGCAGATCATACTAGTGGGGACATGGTAGTCCATAAGTACATCCTTCAAGGTCCCTAGTCGTGGGTGTATCGAGACAGGGCATCGATATACCAGTAGAGACTAGCGTATACGCTTCTCGACCCATGAGATGGGCGATGGATGATCCCATATCCATTGGTGTTTGACATCAGGGATGGTATACGGGTGCTCAGTGGAGACTGGGTACACTGGACGGACTCGCCGAGAACTCCCAGATGGTATTATACCTCACGTCAGATGGCAGTTCTCAGGTGACACTTGTACATGTTAGTCTGTAGACCCGAGATCGTCATAGAGTCTTGTGTGATTCCCACTGTGCTTTGATCTCCACCTTACCACGTCCATGAGGGCGTGCAAAACGGTGGTCTTTGGGTACAGTCCCGAGTCACATGGAGGCAATGAGCGATAGGAGGGGTTTCGTCTCTCCCGGTATTGGGGGTTGATGTTGCGCAGTGCTCGATTGGCCGTAACAGGGAAGTCCCTGGCCAGGGCTGATCAGAGATTTGCCGGTAAGTGTTACCAGTAGTTTCTCGACCCGTTATGAGCCTCACATCGGCATGACTTATCGGTTATTGTGGTCTGACGTTTACCACCCCTAGACTTGATATGCGACATATCAGACGAACGGACCGGACTGTACGGTAAGTGTTACTGGTTGGATTCACAGGAGTGTGAGCGGACTAGCTCGTCGATCTTCTGATCGCTCAATACCCGGATGGCCGTTACGTTTAGCAGACCGCTTGCGGCTTGTGGGTGCTTGATATGATCATCATCTGCTATCGGCGTATTGACGAGTCTTTAGAGTCCTACACAGAGGTTTCCTGGCTCAAGCGAAACGAAATAGGAGCGCATATGAGATATGTGCAGGACCGAGAATAATGCGTGTATGTGATACCGTATTTCATTCTCGCGATGGATGTATCGATTGGTTATATTCGATATAACCTAGATATCGAATCAAGGATTGATTCGATAAGCCGATACATAGGATACTAGTCGGTTATATACGATATGACCGGATCGTTAAATCAAGTGTTGATTTAATGATTTAATGTATAATTATATATTTGATATATTACTTTGCATTAACTAGTATTGGTTCACTTCAAATGGATTTTCTCACTTGATGTGCAAGAAGTATATGTGATATACTTTTGTGCACATATTTGTATCATGTTTGATGATACTTGATCATTTGGTTAAGTGTAAAGAATTAAACCATGGTTAAGAGATGATTAGGGTTTTGCTTTTTCATTTATTTATTTATTTGTTCATTTATTTATTTGGAAATGGTTTAGATGAGAATGGTGGCTTTATTTATTTCTAGTTGAAGCTTCATGAAGCTTTGACTTCTTAACCATTCTTGTCTTCATGCTTAACCCTAACCCATCCAAGTAACCATGGTTTATTCTCTACACTCTACTATGGTTAGCTTATGATAAGTATTGAATTACTTTTCATTTTAATCCAACACTTATCATATTCTTTCTTCTTCTTCATCATCTTCTTCTTCAAGAAACCTTGATGCCATCAATGGCAACTTGAGCAAAAGTGACAGAAATCCAATTCTAAAGTGAACCCACCTCCTATTTCTTCACCCTCTACCTCTTGCCAAGTTGTTTTGGGTGTTTTCTTCACAAGTTTCACAAATTTGTGAAGTCGGAGCTTGAACTTGTGATGCCTCGACGTAGATCATTTTCGGCACGAAGCCGACGACCTAGTCCGCCCAATTCTCCGATGAAGCCGACGTTTGAGTTCGGAATTCGAGATGGACAGCGAGAGGACGACTACATGGAGCTAAGAAAGTGGATAACCGGATCTACAAAGGTTGTAGCCTCTCACTTATAGTTAAGTTGTTAACTAGTTTCGTTTATCGCCTAAACTTCTAGTCAACGATCCGTATTAGGGTTTCTCGGCACCCGTAAAATTTGAAAATTGGCATGGTTGATGCCTTGTGAAACCTCTATAGTGTGCCTAGGAACCCTACAGTGGTATCAGAGCCTAGCTAGAGCCTTAGGCGAAGTCTAGACGATGTTTGAAACCCGATCGAACCCGAAACCCTAACTTTTTCATGCTCTCTGGAATTTTTCTAAAATCTGGGATTTTTCCATATTAAAAATGCTTAAAAAATTCAGCAGGGAATTCTAAGAATTTCGGTGCAAATTTTTTCACATGAACAGTAAAGAGTGCGGCGGAACCGCGGCATAAGCATGGCTTATGCGGCGGTTCCGCGGCCTGATGATGACGTCAGCCCTCTTCGTTTGCACAGTAACTCCTATTTAATTATGCTGAGTTTTCTGGGAATTTTTAAATTGACTCAAGAGTTGAGTATTCTGGGGTTGCATTGGGAATCGTAGATTCGATCGGATTGTTAAACTTCGTCTATGAGTTTTTCCGGATAACTTTAGAATATGTTAAAAATTTCGACCGGATATGAATACCCAACTTTTCCCCTGCCGAAAATATTTCCAAGTGTTGGATTTTTCTATGGTTTAAGGACGTTCTGAGTAGTGCAAGTAACGCGATGGTCCCTCTAGAAGACAACAAACCTTAACTCGATTATGTGACCGTCTTGAACTGCCCTTTGAAACTTAGGATTTGGGGCAGTACGGCGTGCCACATGTGAGGCGTTGGCTTGACCCTTCTACGGCTGGACCGTTGGTACTGAGGCATGAAGTGAACGTCTTTGAACTTATTTCATGTGTTGAACGGTTTCGGGAAAACTTGGGTGTTCGAATGTTCGATCGGAAAGTTTAATATTTTCTATTTATCCGGAATGGGATACAATAATTGGAATTCACAAACAGTTATGAGATAACTGAATGAATGTTATAAATCTAGCGGTTTAGTCTCACTTGATATTGAAAAGAGTTTTCGATAATGGGACTAAAATGTGGGGTTTATAACTGTTAGGCATGTGATGTCTAAGTATTTCATTTGATTAGGCATGTGATGTCTAAAGAGGTTGCGGATTCCAACTGTTGTAGTTTTACACTTTCTTTTCTGTGACCGTAAGTGTAATATGTGAAATCGCCGGTTTCGTTGCTATATGTCAACGACAATTGGGATGCGCATATTTACTTACGTTGATGACATGTGTTGTTATGTGTTGCTGGATATGTTATATTGGATTGTTGTGTTTGAATAGCCGGGGGTTTTTATGTGAGATGAGTGTTTTTCATTTTCATTCATGTAAAAACTTGTATGTAATATTCTTTTATTGGGGCACTTCCAGGTTGCGGAAGTTGTCACCCTTTGTATATTATTTACTTTTCTGCACTAGGATAGACCCAAGGAGGGGAGCACAAGTAACCGGGTTCTAGGGTCCAGTGGGAGACCATCTCGAGGAGTCGAGTCCGGGTCTCCTAACCCTAGAATTGGTAGGGTTGCTTGCCGCTCTCGTAGGGGTCTAGGGGTGTGGGATTGGCTATTCATCACGACCGTGGAATCCGTGTTTTATACTGGCTCGTATTGAAAACACAGACGTCCTAGTATATCCAATATTTCATATGTTTCTTCTGCTGCGATATCTGTGATGTTCTGTGATAGATACTATATATAGTATATATGATATATTATATAGACGTTACTTATGTTTTGCACCCGCACTAACCCTGCCCTGCTCTGTCGTTAGTTACCTAACCGAACGGTGCACGAGGGGACATCGAGGCGAATGCGGATGGCATAAGTGTACGTCATATCTATCTGTGATGTTTAGGTATTTAAATGATAGGACTTCATTAATGTGATTAATGAAAGAAAAGAAACCTAAGATGTTGTATAATCAAATTTTAAATAAAACAGGTAGCTACAGTTCTTGCTTTGCACAGCGGTATATATGATATACCCTGCACCTTATTCGATGAGGAAAGGACCGAGATCCCTTCACCGGGAGTGACTCCTTTAGCAATAACTGGCAGATGCTACATACTCGGTTTGCTTTTGATTGTTTTTGAGTTTTGCTTTGCACAGTGATATATATGATATATCCCGCACCTCATTCGACGAGGAAAGGGCCGACGATCCCTTCACCGGGAGTGACCCCTTTAGCAAAACTAGAAAAGCCTCAAAATCACTCCATTTCAAAACTTCATTTGATTCTACAACGATATCAAGTTCATTACGCAATAGGTTTTCAGAAAAACCTGTCGTAGCCCTCCGTCATTTCAGATAAAGACTATTTAGTATTCGTGCTGCGTTTGTTGACCTCTGTCAAGGCGTAGTGTGCGGTAGCTAACTAGTAATTATCTGTAAAGCATGTGATGTGATTGGATTAGGGTATTCGTGTGACCTTGTTGACCTCTGTCAAGGGTCGTGCGAGTGGGTTTGATTCAATCAAGAAATGACGGGTTGAACTTGACTAGTGCACTATGGTTTGTTGACCTCTGTCAAGGTCATGGCACACTAGGGGCAAAATATTATCGGGAATTTCAAGTGTTGAAATTTGCAATGAGATTGCATACCTTCTATGAGATAGTTGGATCCCGATACCCACTGCGAGTAAGAGTTACTCCTGGGAGAGTTTTACACATTACAATTAGCCGATCAAGTAGGTGTCTAGAAAGGTGTCAACAGGGTTACGCCTCTGGGAAAACGAGGTTTACTGTAATTAGGTTCGTGCGAAAGCACGGGGGACCTCCCTCAAAGTACCGACACTGGCCTGGCTGAAAGATTGGCGAACTTGTAGTGTGTAATTAATCCCGGCTAGTCTTTCCTTTTAGGGTTTGAAGGAAGATTTGATAAAAACCAGTGGGAGCCATCCTGATTAGATAAGATAATAACCAATCTGATCTTGCACGAGCATACGCTAAAGTGTTTTCTTCTCTCTCTCTCCAGGTAGCGACCATGTCATGCCCTAATAAAGATAATAATATGGATGTATTGACTGAACCCGCATGTTATACTGTGCAGGGGAACGTTGGACCCGTTCTTTCTTATAAGAGTTATAAGACTGAACAGGGAATAGGAGAATATCTAGATTCTCAAGCCGCCCAAAAGAAAATACATGTTGATGCATCTTCTTCGGGTGTGTTAGTTATTGAGAACTGTTTCTCAGTTCACCCTACGTCCTGGGTATTAGATACCGGATCAGGATCCCACATATGTAAGCAGTTACATGGGATACGGAAAGGTAGAGAACTGGGAAAAGGTGATCATTCCGTTCAAGTAGGGAATGGGGCAAATGTTGCAGCCAAAGCTGTTGGCATATATCACCTGGTATTACCAAATGGTGATACACTAGTTCTGAATGAGTGCTATTATATACCGAACATGATGTGCAACATTATATCAGTCTCTTTATTAAGTAAAGAAGGATATAATTTTGTAGTAAAGGATAATGTTATGAACATATTCCTAGATCAAAAATTGATTGCATCAGGCTCGTTACATAATGGCATATTCATTCTAAATCAAAATACAGTCCTCAATATACAAAACACACACAAGAGGAAAAGTTCAGAAATGAACGAATCCTACTTGTGGCACTGTAGACTTGGTCATATCAATGCGACACGACTGGCTAAGTTACATAAGGATGGTTATTTGAATTCATTTGAATTATCATCTTATGATACTTGCCATTCATGTCTCAAAGGAAAAATGACCAAAGCTCCGTTTAGTGGACATGGAGAAAGAGTTACTGAACTCTTAGGACTGATACATAGTGATGTATGCGGTCCTATGTCTACACATGCCAGGGATGGTTCTTCATACTTCATTACATTCACTGACGATCTCTCTAGGTTCGGGTATGTGTTCCTGATGAAACACAAATCAGAAGCTTTTGAGAAATTTAGAGAATATAAACAAGAAGTTGATAACCAAACCGGAAAAAGTATTAAAATCCTTCGATCTGATCGAGGAGGTGAATACTTGAGCAATGAATTCCTGAACTTCCTAAAAGAGAATGGGATTCTCTCTCAGCTGACTCCTCCATATACACCACAGCACAACGGTGTATCAGAACGGAGGAACCGCACCCTATTAGATATGGTGCGCTCTATGATGAGCACAGCTGAGTTACCTATTTCCTTCTGGGGATATGCGCTGGAAACAGCAGCATACCTATTGAATCAAGTTCCAACTAAATCTGTACCTACCACACCATATGAGATATGGAGTGGGAAGAGACCATGTCTTAAACGAGTTAAGATATGGGGTTGTCTGGCCTATGTCAAAAGGCAAAATCCAGGCAAACTCGAGGCACGATCAGTTCTATGTAAGTTTGTGGGATATCCTAAACATTCAAATGGATATTTTTTCTACTACAGTGAACAACAAAAAGTGTTTATTGCTCAACATGCCACCTTTTTAGAAAAGGAATTTCTTGCAAAAGAGATTAGTGGCTCTGAGGTAGAACTGGAAGAAGTTCCAGAAACACAAACTATAACTGAAGATTTAGTGGAACCAGAAGATTCGGTAGTACCCGACGAACCTCAGCCTCTCCGCCGATCTAGTAGGGTTTCTCGTCCACCTGAGAGATACTACGGTTTTCTCATTGATGGTGGAAGCGAGGATTGCATCATGGAGGATGATGACCCAACTAGCTTCGAGCAGGCCATCACGAGTGGGGACTCAGTGAAATGGCTGGATGCTATGCGGTCCGAGATGGAATCCATGTACACCAACAAAGTATGGACTTTGGAAGTTGCTCCTGAAGGGGTAAAACCCATCGGGAGCAAGTGGATCTTCAAGAAGAAACTTGGTGTAGATGGGAAAGTGGAGACTTTCAAAGCTAGACTTGTAGCAAAGGGTTTTCGTCAAAGACCAGGTGTGGACTATGACGAAACTTTTTCTCCAGTGGCTATGCTTAAATCCATCCGGATCATGCTTGCCATCGCTGCATACCATGATTACGAAATCTGGCAAATGGATGTTAAGACCGCCTTTCTAAATGGTGATATAGAAGAGTGCGTATACATGACTCAGCCAGAGGGCTTCGTAGACAGTGGGAGCAGCGGCAAGGTGTGCAAGCTGCTTAAATCCATTTATGGATTAAAGCAAGCATCGCGGAGTTGGAACATCTGCTTTGATGTCGTTATCAAAGAGTTTGATTTCGTCAAAAACCCAGATGAACCTTGTATTTACAAGAAGGTGGCAGGGAGTAAGGTTGTCTTCCTCGTATTGTACGTGGACGACATACTCTTGATAGGAAATGATATTCCTATGCTGCAATCGGTCAAGCTCTTCTTATCACAAAGATTCTCAATGAAAGATCTTGGTGATGCCTCCTGCATATTGGGAATCAAGATCTATAGAGATAGATCCAAACGGATATTGGGATTGTCCCAATCCAGGTACATTGACACCATACTAAAGAGGTTTAGTATGGAAGAATCCAAGCGTGGGAACTTGCCCACGATCTCTGGAGTCACTCTCTCCAAAGAGATGTCTCCCAAGACTGATTTGGAGAGAGCTCGCATGCAAGGGATACCCTATGCTTCGGCTGTAGGCTCTATCATGTACGCGATGCTATGTACAAGACCCGATGTAGCATACTCACTAAGTGTAGTGAGCAGGTATCAAGCTGATCCTGGAGAGAATCACTGGACAGCTGTGAAGAGCCTTCTCAAGTACTTGCGAAGGACTAAAGAGATGCTCTTGGTGTATGGTAACGGAGAACTCCAAGTGGAGTCCTTTACCGATTCGAGCTTCCAGAGTGATAAGGACGACTCTAAGTCGCAGTCGGGCTTTGTCTTTACCCTTTACGGAGGGGCGGTTAGCTGGAAGAGTTCCAAGCAGGAAACCGTGGCAGACTAGACGATGGAGGCTGAATACATCGCTGCCAACGATGCTGCTAAAGAGGCTATCTGGATCAAGAAGTTCATTACTGAACTTGGAGTGGTTCCATCCATTGAGCATCCAATACCTTTGTATTGCGATAACAATGGAGCGGTGGCTTTGGCCAAGGAACCCAGGTCCCATCAGCGATCCAGGCATATTCTGAGGCGGTATCACCTGATCCGGGAGATAGTTGATCGCCGGGAGATCGAGGTCAGGAGGGTTGACATGAAGAACAACACGGCGGATCCACTCACAAAGGCCATTCCCCAGATACAGTTTGAGAGACTCTTCGGGATGCTCGGTATGCGATACTACACCAGCTGGCCCTAGTGCAAGTGGGAGATTGTTAGTTGTATGTATGCCCTAGAGGCCAGTATTGTACAGATGATGTATATTATATTGGATGCTTGGACATATATAGAGATGAATTTCTTGCTCAATATGATAGTATGCTATCTGGTTACTCTTTATCTTAACATGTACACTTGTCTCTTTAAACTGTCTTATAGTTACATGTTGATAAAGCCCTTAGGATGTGTACTTGACTACCTGGACTGTGATGCAGATCATACTAGTGGGGACATGGTAGTCTATAAGTACATCCTTCAAGGTCCCTAGTCGTGGGTGTATCGAGACGGGGCATCGATATACCAGTATAGACTAGCGTATACGCTTCTCGACCCATGAGATGGGCGATGGATGATCCCATATCCATTGGTGTTTGACATCAGAGATGGTATACGGGTGCTCAGTGGAGACTGGGTACACTGGACGGACTCGCCGAGAACTCCCAGATGGTATTATACCTCACGTCAGATGGCAGTTCTCAGGTGACACTTGTACAGGTTAGTTTGTAGACCCGAGATCGTCTTAGAGTCTTGTGTGATTCCCACTGTGCTTTGATCTCCACCTTACCACGTCCATGAGGGCGTGCAAAACGGTGGTCTTTGGGTACAGTCCCGAGTCACATAGAGGCAATGAGCGATAGGAGGGGTTTTGTCTCTCCCGGTATTGGGGGTTGATGTTGCGCAGTGCTCGATTGGCCGTAACAGGGAAGTCCCTGGCCAGGGCTGATCAGAGATTTGCTGGTAAGTGTTACCAGTAGTTTCTCGACCCGTTATGAGCCTCACATCGGCACGACTTATCGGTTATTGGGGTCTGACGTTTACCACCCCTAGACTTGATATGCGACATATCAGACGAACAGACCGGACTGTACGGTAAGTGTTACTGGTTGGATTCACAGGAGTGTGAGCGGACTAGCTCGTCGATCTTCTGATCGCTCAATACCCGGATGGCCGTTACGTTTAGCAGACCGCTTGCGGCTTGTGGGTGCTTGATATGATCATCATCTGCTACCGGCGTATTGACGAGTCTTTAGAGTCCTACACAGAGGTTTCCTGGCTCAAGCGAAACGAAATAGGAGCGCATATGAGATATGTGCAGGACCGAGAATAATGCGTGTATGTGATACCATATTTCATTCTCGCGATGGATGTATCGATTGGTTATATTCGATATAACCTAGATATCGAATCAAGGATTGATTCGATAAGCCGATACATAGGATACTAGTCGGTTATATGCGATATTACCGGATCGTTAAATCAAGTGTTGATTTAATGATTTAATGTATAATTATATATTTGATATATTACTTTGCATTAACTAGTATTGGTTCACTTCAAATGGATTTTCTCACTTGATGTGCAAGAAGTATATGTGATATACTTTTGTGCACATATTTGTATCATGTTTGATGATACTTGATCATTTGGTTAAGTGTAAAGAATTAAACCATGGTTAAGAGATGATTAGGGTTTTGCTTTTTCATTTATTTATTTATTTGTTCATTTATTTATTTGGAAATGGTTTAGATGAGAATGGTGGCTTTATTTGTTTCTAGTTGAAGCTTCATGAAGCTTTGACTTCTTAACCATTCTTGTCTTCATGCTTAACCCTAACCCATCCAAGTAACCATGGTTTATTCTCTACACTCTACTATGGTTAGCTTATGATAAGTATTGAATTATTTTTCATTTTAATCCAACACTTATCATATTCTTTCTTCTTCTTCATCATCTTCTTCTTCAAGAAAGCTTGATGCCATCAATGGCAACTTGAGCAAAAGTGAGAGAAATCCAATTCTAAAGTGAACCCACCTCCTATTTCTTCACCCTCTACCTCTTGCCAAGTTGTTTTGGGTATTTTCTTCACAAGTTTCACAAATTTGTGAAGTCGGAGCTTGAACTTGTGATGCCTCGACGTAGATCATTTTCGGCACGAAGCCGACGACCTAGTCCGCCCAATTCTCCGATGAAGCCAACGTTTGAGTTCGGAATTCAAGATGGACAGCGAGAGGACGACTACATGGAGCTAAGGAAGTGGATAACCGGATCTACAAAGGTTGTAGCCTCTCACTTATAGTTAAGTTGTTAACTAGTTTCGTTTATCGCCTAAACTTCTAGTCAACGATCCGTATTAGGGTTTCTCGGCACCCGTAAAATTTGAAATTGGCATGTTTGATGCCTTGTGAGACCTCTATAGTGTGCCTAGGAACCCTACATTACTATCCTCAAAATTCTCATCAACAATTAGCTCATCCATGCATTTATCATCAATATCAAAACGCATATGGAGTTCGGGAAAAGCAGTTAATGACTCGGGATGATGAATTGGGGAGAAACACTCATCCAAAGGTATGGGTTCATCATCCAAAATATTCCCAGCGTCGATATCCTCAATCAAGTGAAAATCAATATTCTCATACATCTCATCAAAAGCATGGATTTCCATCAATTGTGATTCTAAGATGGTGGTGTAGAGATCAAAAGGTTTAGGATTGGTTTCACTTGAAATGGACCCTTCACAATCTGGTAAATCAAACACTACAAAGTCGCACAACTCATTAAACGTTCTATCTTCAATCGGTGAATCGTTTGGGACACTTGATAGACTTTCAAAACCGGAGTTGTGGAATTCAATTTGCAATGGGCAGGTTTAATTTGGAAGGGTGTACCACTCACTCTCACTACTCAAATTCTCAATCTGTCCTATCGCCTCATCATACATTGGAAAATTTGGAGCTAGTTGGAAACTAGCTACCGGGTCACTAGGTTGTATGAGGGCGGTCATGGACGCATTCAAATCCATCATCTGTTGGTACGACGTTACCCGAAAGTCTTCTAACGACTGTTCCGGACTAGACATGGGTTGTGGAGGGATTTCAGTAAAATATTCAAATTTGTTTGGATACGTGAAACTCCCAAAAGGCTGTTCAGAAGCAATGTCTAAGGAAGCTGTAAAAGTCGGGTAGAATTGATAGGAATCGAATGGATGTGAAAAATGGACAGGATTAGGATCAACATTTTGATATGAAGGTGATTGGAATTGTTGATCAAAAGAATTGGAAGTGGTGAAAGAAGTGAAAGATCGGCTACAAGATTGTTTGATTCTATCGGCAATGGACATGGGTCGTGGAGTCGGAACATGACTCTCAAAAGGGGTATCAATGTAAGTGGGTGGGGGAGGTTGAAACGGTTGATACGAAGTGGATTGCGGAGTCCAATTGTTTGTCCTAGACGCGTCTATCCGAACTTTCAAAGAAATTTTGGGCATGGATAGATCGTTCGAAGTTCAGCCAAAGTAAGAACCGTAAGAAGGAATGTCTGGTTGCGGGTACCAAAGTTCAGCAAGAGTTGGTCGTTTTGGGGTACCCATGTTATGAAAAAGATAGGGAGGGTGGAAAGTGGTTGAATTTTTATAATTTGTTTTTGATTTTGTAGTTTTCGAAATTGTTTGTTTTTGAAAGAATACGGAATTATGGGACTAAACTATACATAAGCACAATCACAATATGCATAAACAACACCTAGAGATATGGTCTTCAAAGTCCAACTAGACCGCTCCTAGACATCCAAACGACAAGTTGCAGGATAACCCTCGAATCGCTTCTTCACTGCCAATTGTGGCCAGGTAAGCACAAGTGAGGTAAGGAGGGTTCCGCTCACGAATCACCGTGAGACGGGCCTTTTAAAATTACCTTCTCACTTGTTTAGCCTAGGCACCACAAAGTCAAGTTTAGATAAAAGAACGATTCCCCGCAATCTTCACTTGTCCTAAATGAGCGCGACAAGTCCTTATAGGTTTGATCTAGATATTTTTTATTAACTCAAGATGATGCGTATGCTTTTTGTGATTTTTGGGGTCTTAGGAAGGGTGATGAAATCCCCACCCACTCTTAATTAGTGTTTAAGCCCCTTAATGTCCGTATATTAGAACAGTGGGAACACACTTGAGGTGAAGTAGCAGTGTCAAGTCAACGGACTAAGCTGTACTCATGTCACCTGGGAACTGCTAACTGACGATAGGTATAATACCAACCAACAGTTCCCGACGAGTCCTGTCCAGTATACTCGTAACCTAACGAGCACCTGCATACTATCTCCAGTACGACGTACTGATGGCTATGGGACAGACCATCTTCCCTGCTGGGATGAGAAGCATATGCACCAGTCTACTCTGGAGTATCGATGCCCTGTCTCGATAATCCTACGACTAGGGACCTGTATTTAGATGTGCTTATAGACTACCCAGCCCCCACTAGTGTGATTACCATCACAACGCCAGTAGTCAAGCAAAGATCCTAAGGGCTCCATCAATATGTATTAGCAATATGTTAAAAGAAACATATACACATATTAAGATAGATACAAACCAAGTAGCATACTACAATATCGAGCAAGACTGTCGTCAATCCATGTATATATCCCAAGCTTCCAAAATGTAATATACAAACTGGTACTATACAATAATGGCCTCTAGGGCATACATATCCAACAATCTCCCACTTGCACTAAAGGCCAGTAATTGGTGTATCGCATACCCAACGTCTGCACTAAGGCCAGCTGCTGGCGTACCGCATACCCAATAGCTCAAAAAGTCGCTCGAACTGTGTTTGAGGGAAGGCCTTTGTGAATGGATCCGCCGTGTTGTCTTTAGTGTCCACTCTCCGTACCTCGATCTCCTGGTGATCAATTATCTCCCTGATCAGGTGATACGGCCTTAAGATGTGTCTGGATTTATGATGGGACCGTGGTTCCTTCGCTAAAGCTATAGCCCCATTGTTATCGCAATACAAAGGTATTGGGTAAACAATGGACGGAACCACCTGAAGTTCACTAATGAACTTCTTCATCCAGACCGTCTCTTTTGCGGCATCGCTTGCAGCAATGTATTCAGCCTCCATCGTCGAGTCTGCGACGATATACTATTTGGAACTCCTCCAACACACCGCCCCTCCATTGAGGGTAAACACAAAACCTGAGACAGACTTGCTGTCGTCCTTGTCACTCTAGAAGCTTGAATTGGTAAAGGACTCGACCCTGAGGTCTCCATTACCGTAAACCTGGAACATCTCCTTAGTCCTTCTCAGGTACTTGAGAATGTTCTTCACTGCTATCCATTGGTTCTCACCTGGGTATGACTGATACCCGCTCACCACACTTAGCGCGTAAGCTACATCTAGTCTTGTACATAGCATCGCATACATTATATATCCTACCGCCGAAGCGTAGGGTATAGTGCTCATGCGAACCCTCTCCTCGTCAGTCTTGGGAGACATCTTCTTGGAGAGGGTGATTCCGTGTAATGCAGGTACATTACCGCGCTTGGAATCTTCCATACTAAATCTCTTTAGTATGGTCTCTATGTACCTGGACTGCGAAAGTCCCAGTAATCTCTTAGATCTATCTCTGTAGATCTTGATCCCCAGAATGCACGAGGCATCACCCAGGTCTTTCATGGAGAACCGTTGTGACAAGAATAGCTTGATCGATTGTAGCATAGGAATATCATTTCCTATCAAAATAATGCCGTCCACGTACAAGACTAGGAATACGACAGTACGTCCTACAATCTTTTTATAAATACAAGGCTCATCCTCGTTCTTGATGAAGTCAAAATCCTTGATTGCTTCATCAAAACAGATGTTCCATCTCCGCGATGCCTGCTTTAATCCATAAATGGATTTGAGAAACTTGCACACCTTCCCGCTGCTCCCATTGTCTACAAAACCTTCTGGCTGATCCATATAAACGCACTCTTCCAAACTGCCGTTTAGAATAGCCGTTTTTACGTCCATCTGCCAGATCTCATAGTCATGGAAGGCAGCAATGGAAAGTAGGATCCGAATGTATTTGAGCATAGCCACTGGAGAAAAGGTTTCGTCATAGTCCACACCAGGTCTTTTACGAAAACCTCTTGCAACAAGTCTAGCCTTATAGGTTTCCACCTGCCCATCTACACCAAGTTTCCTTTTGTAAATCCATTTGCATCCAACGGGTTTTACCCCAGGTGGAGCAATATCCAAGGTCCACACTTTATTGGTGTACATGGACTCCATTTCGGATCGCATAGCATCCGGCCACTTATCAGAGTCCCTACTGACAATGGCCTGCCTAAAACTGGTAGGATCATCTTCTTCCAAGATGCAATCCTCTCGATCCCCGTCTATGAGAAAACCATAGTATCTCTCGGGCGGATAAGAAATCCTACCAGATCTGCGGAGTGGCTTAGGTTCGTCTGGGGTTATTGAATCTTAAGGTTCTGTCAAATCTTCAGTTTCAGTTTGTGGTCACTGAATTTCTTCCAGTTCTATCGTGCTCCCACTAATTTCTTTTGCAAGAAACTCCGTTTCTAAGAAAATGGCATGTTGAGCAACAAACACCTTCTGTTCCTCGGTGTGGTAGAACAGATATCCATTACCATTCTTTGGATATCCCACAAACTTACATAAAACTGACCGTACCTCTAGTTTATCTGGTTTATGCTTTTTAACATAAGCCGGACAACCCCATATCTAAAATCTTTTAAGATATGGTCTTTTTCGATTCCATATCTCGAACGGTGTCTGAGGCACTGATTTGGACGGAACATCATTCAATAGGTATGCCGCTGTCTGAAGCGCATGTCCCCAGAATGAAAGAGGCAACTCGGCACTACTCATCATGGAGCGAACCATATCCAATAGGGTACGATTCCTCCGCTCCGATACACCGTTATGCTGTGGTGTATACGGAGGAGTAACCTGAGATAGAATTCCATTCTCTTTTAAGTAATCTAGGATTTCCGTGCTTAAGTACTCCCCTCCTCTATCCGATCGGAAGATCTTTATACTTTTACCAATCTGGTTCTCTACTTCGTTTCAAGATTCTTTGAATTTCTCAAAAGCTTCGGATTTGTGTTTCATAAGATACACATATCCGAATCTAGAGAGATCGTCAGTAAATGTGATGAAGTACGAGAACCCACCCCTTGCATGTATAGACATCGGACCACACACATCACTGTGTATGAGTCCCAAGAGCTCTGCTGCTCTTTCTCCATGTCCGGTGAATGGAGATTTGGTCATCTTTCTTTTAAGACAAGACTGACAAGTTTCATAAGATGAAAATTCTAACGTATTCAAGAGTCCATCTTTATGTAACTTACTTAGTCTTTTCTCTCCGATATGACCAAGCCTACAATGCCACAAATAGGATTCATTCGTATCTGAACTCTTCCTCTTGCGTGTGTTTTGTACATTGAGAACTGTATTCTGATTAAAACATAAATACCATTACACAGTGTACCTTCTGCAACTAGTACCTTATCAAGGTAAATGTTCATGATATTTCTATCAAGAAAAAAGTTATATCCATCTTTATCAAGTAAAGAAACTGATATGATGTTGCAAACCATGGAAGGTACATAGTAGCAATTGTTCAAAATCATCGTATTGCCATTTGGCAACACTAGGTGATATTCACCGACGGCTGCAGCATTAAATTGTGCTCCGTTCCCTACCCTGAGGGACATATCACCAGGTCCAACGATCCTACTTTTTTCAGTCCCTGCAATAAATCACAGATTTGAGATCCTGATCTGGTATCTAGAACCCAGGAGGTAGGACTGACCGAAAAGCAGTTCTCAACTACAAGAACACCTGAAGTAGATGCAATAGTATGCTTCTTCTTCACTTGGATCTCCTTGGAATCCATACAGTCCTCTTTCCCTTGCTCATACTTATGACTGTTGTCGTAAGTTAGAGCCGAACCGACGTTCCCCAACCCCGAATAAGAATTCAAATCGGTCAAGCGATACATTTTATTATCTTGATTAGGGCATGAAATAGTTGCTACCCGGAGAGAGAGAAAAGAAACACTCAGCGTGCGCTCTTGGAAGATTTAGATTGGTTATTAATTTATCTAATCAGGATGGCTCCCACTGTTTCCTTGAATTCTTCTTCAAACCTTAAAAGAAGAACTAGTCAGGATTAATCGCACATTACAATACTTGCTTAACCTTTCATCCAGGCTAGTGTTGGTACTTCGAAGGAGGTTTTCCAACGCTTTCATGAAGTTCCTTAATTATATAACCTCTTTTCCCTGGAGGCGTAGCCCCGCTAACACCATTCTAGACACCTACTTGGTTTATAGCATTGATTGTTAAGTGAAATAATCTCCTGAGAGTAATACAACTCATCAGTGAGATTAGGATCCAACTATCATTGTGTGATGACCTAGATGGAATCCACTCTAGTCACCACACTCTAGAAGGTATGCTGAATCTACAAGTTTCCTGTATGTTTGAAACACCCGATGTGGTTTTTGCCCCTAACGGTTTATGACCTTGACTAGGTCAACAAACTATAAACCGCTAGTCAAGTTCTACCCGTCATTTTCTTGATTGCTTTAAACCCACCCGTACGTGCCCTTGACTAGGTCAACAAGGCGGCACGACTGTCCTAACCAATCGCATTTGCAATGCACAGAAAAATATCACTTAGCTACCGTTCACTACGCCTTGACTAGGTCAACAAACACAGCACGGATACTAAATATTACTATTCTGAAATGACGGAGGGCTATGGCTGGGTTTTTGGCGAAAAACCCTTTTAACGTAATGAACTTGATATCGTTGAAGGAACCTGAGCGTTTTTTTTAAATATATAGTGGCGAAAACATTTCCTAAAAAGGTCACTCCCTGTGAAGGGATCTCGGCTCTTTCCTCGTCGAATGAGGTGCAGGATATTCCAAACTGAATACCACGATGCAAAGAAAAAATAATCGACTATAATGAAGTTATTACGTTGACGCAAACTTTTACTCAAGGGGTCACTCCCGATGAAGGATCTCGGCTCTTGCCTCGTCGAATGAGGTGCTGGATATTCATAACCGAATACCACTGTGCAAAGCAAAAGAGAACGTCTGTAATGTCAGTTTTCAAAACTTAGTTCCAACAACATCTTTTAGGTTTATTTTCTTGCATTAATTAAAATTAATGCGGTCCCATCAAAATAACCTGTCACACCAGAAAAGAACGAAAATATGATGTACGTATATGCCATCAGCATTCGCCACTGGGCCCCGTCATCACCCGTTAGGTTACTTAACTAAGGACAGAGTGCGGGATGGACTAGCGCGAGTGCAAAACATATACAATATCTACTAGTATATATATAAGTATATACAACATTCGACCCAGGCATGATAATAATCAACATCACAGAAACTCAGCCCACAATACAGAATGGTGGATAAACTTGGAGCCCCGAGTTTCATTTGAGCCGCAAATAAAACCCGACGTTCCCGGTCGTGTGGATAGCCTATGCAATGAAAACATGTACCCCCTACGAGTGCGGGGAATAGCTCGCCAATTCTAGAATGAAGCCCCCTCCGTCTCAACGCCATGAGATGCGGGCTTGTTGCCTTCTAGAACCCGGCTATTCGTGCACTCCTCCGCGGGGTAATCCTAATACAGAAAAAGAAAATAATATATACAAACGGTGACATCGACCTTAACCCGGTCGTGCCCCAAAAAATATACAACCTGGAAAAGACGGCAGTCCATATGTCGGACGCTCGCCCCGCAATAACAAATATATAAATGAATATAAATTGTACCACTAACATTGCACTACATGCTATCCATCAAGACTATCCAACCACAAGCACAAAACATCAACGCGAATGTCACGTTCGCAAGACCCGTCTAAAAGAACATATAACAATCAGACGAGTTTTACCGATCGAGTGATATTCACGGTCGCAGATAAAAGTGAATGTACTGTGAACTAACATATTTAAAATTTCGATTAACAAAACTTCCCGAAGTGGGCCCCAAGCACAAATCCATTACTCTAACAAATCTTGGCCTAAACAAAATATTCCAGAAACCACAATTCCACATGAAAGACACCTAGAAGAAAAATGGTACACTATTGCTCCAAAACGGCGGCGGATCCGCGGCCAACACAAGGGTTGTGCGGCAGTTCAACGGCAGTCTTGTAGGTTCAGTCGACCAAATTTCTTCCAGAGTCTTAAAAAAGCCTGCTCGATTTTTTGACATACCCAAAATAATTTTTAGACCGGTTTAAAAATTCGGCAGAAACTTGAAATTTGGAATTGCGGTTTTGGAAATTTCGTTCGATCGATATTTTAAACATGTTAGAAAACGCTAGAAAAGGTTAATGGTGTGGCTCTAATACCATGAAGGGTTACACTAGTGCCCGGCCAACTTCCAATACCGAATGCGGAACAAAGATTTTACTACAATACAAAACTTGGCGCTAGAATAAACCCTAAACCGGATCTTTACCATAAACCTAGTTAGCACAAAAGAGGTTCTATCTACTATGATAGAAAGTTATACCTTAAGCTTGAACTCCATCTCTTCTTATGGTGCTTCTCCTTGTTGTGAGCTCCTTGGAGTGGTTGTAGATGGCTCCTCCTCACCGGCTTCTCCACGTCAAAGAAGATCCACCCGAAGTCCTCTACCTTGAGCTCCAACCTCAACAATGAAGTAACTAGGGTGCTTGGTGTGCTAGACTAAGAACCATAGAGTGAGTAGAGAGGGATTTTAGTGGTTTGGTCTCAATGGCCCTTGGTTCTCAACACATGAGAGATGAGGGCTTGAGAGAGAGGATGAAAGAGAGAGAGCTATAAGAGAGAATGTATATGTGAATAATGAAGAGATAGCTCTCATATAAGGATAAAAGAATAATAATTTTAATTAGAAAAATTGTGATGGTTCATTTGATTTGACCATTATCATGTCACCATTAATGCAAAGCAAAATATCTTTTGCTTAACAAAAATATCTAGGTCAACAATGGTCAACAAGTCAAATGGTCAAACTAAATAACCATGACAAAATATCTCTAATTAAAATTAGTAATCAATTTCTTTCATCTCATTATGGTTTTAATCAAGTCAATGGTCAAAACCCTAATGAGGTGTCTCCTTCTTTGTCTCTGTCAACTGTATACATATACCCGCATCCGTGTTCCGAAGAACACGCATACAATGAGACTGAACAAACCCAAAATCAAATACTAGGATCTGGCTTAAACCAAAGCCCACTAGTATCAACTGCTCGAACACCAAACATGCACAAGTACGCGTATGTGAACGAACCCTGTCGTAAAACCATACGACCTCTACATCGTTTCGCCCAAAGGTGAACAACCCTCTGTGTGGGACTCTAAAGACTCGACAGTACTCTAGCTGTGGGTTTAACCAAAAGAACGTCAGTGGCACTAGCTGTGCGTAACGGCTAACCAGGTATCTGTCGATAAGAAGGCCGATGAGTAAAACCCATCCGAACTCCTACTGAGCCTATCTGTGACAATCTTCGTACAGTCTGGTCTGTTCGTCTAAGAGTATCGCATATCGGGCCTAGGGGGTGGTAAATGTCAGACCCCTAATAGCGGTATAAGTCGTGTCGGGGTGTAGCCCAGAACACCCTAAGAAACTACTGGAACACCTACCAGTAAATCTCACTTTTTCTGTCCAGGAACTTTGTGTAATGGCTCTCCTAGACATAGCGCGATATCAACCCCCAATACCGGGAGAGACGAATCCGGTCTAACCGCCGCTGCCTCCAAGTGCTTCGGGACTGCACCCAACTACTACCTGTTTGCACGACTCAATAGAGCCGTGGTAGGGAAGCAATCAAAGAACAGTGGGAACACATATGAGGCGAAGTAGCAGTGTCAAGTCAACGGACTAAGCTGTACTCATGTCACCTGGGAACTGCTAACTGACGATAGGTATAATACCAACCAACACCTGTCCAATGTACTTGTAACCTAACGAGCACCTGCATACTATCTCCAGTACGACGTACTGATGGCTGTGGGACAGACCATCTCCCCTGCTGGGATGAGAAGCGTATGCACCAGTCTACTCTGGAGTATCGATGCCCTATCTCGATAATCGTACTACTAGGGACCTGTATTAGGATGTGCTTATAGACTACCCAGCCCTCACTAGTATGATCGCCATCACAACGCCGGTAGTCAAGCAAAGATCTTAACGGCTCCATCAATATGTATTAGCGATATGTTAAAAGAAACATATACACATATTAAGATAGATACAAACCAAGTAGCATACAACAATATCGAGCAAGACTGTCGTCAATCCATGTATAAATCCCAAGCTTCCAAAATGTAATATACAAACTAGTACTATATAATAATGGCCTCTAGGGCATGCATATCCAATAATTCCGCGGTCAAAATATGGACTTGGGTCTTCAACTTTGGTCCCTGCACTCCCCTTGTTCTCAACTCCAAAATAAAATGCTCTGTTTTCTTATTTGATTACTGTACTTGCTCTGATAGCCTGCACACTCGCACACAAAAAATATTAAAAATAACAAAAAGGTTTTTTTTATATTTATTTTATTATATATACAAAAAATATATATAAACCCGAATAACAAGAAATAAATACGTTACCTTCTTCCCGGCAAAGGCGCCATTTGATTGATAGCAGAAACGTGCGTTCCGCGTTATCCTATTTGTTCTACTTACCGCAATCAAGACGGTGTCAGTTTGCAGCTAGCCGGTTGAGCACGGGTCGATCCACAGGGAGATGGTAGTATGTCCGTGCGTGTTTTAGACGAGTGTCACGACCCGAAATGGCACGTGACTGGCACTTGAATCATATGAAGTCTATAGGGCCACATCTAATTCAAGTAAGCCAAAAGCCCAGAAATCTAAAACCATTTTATATAATAAATGAAGGAAAACTGGTTTTAAAGAAGTGGTTTTAATAGCATAAGCCGAATTATGCATTTTTAAAACATCAAGTCTTTTCTGAAAAATTCGGCAGAGTTTCCTTTGTAAATACTGGCCCCGAATGGGGTACAACCTGATAAATATGTACATAACGATAAAAGGCATCCCCAAGCGGGAGCTAGCTCTTCGTCAATTGACGGTCACAACCACGCAAGCAATATAATATACAACGCCGAAGGGCGAGGATCAAAACACAAAAGGAAACTCAAAATCATCAAGAAATCCATATTAATACAACGCGCGACTCTATGGTCGAAAGAAAAAAAACATCACCGGTCTGCTATGTCAATAAAAATACAAGTTTGGTTGATGGAGTTTACTAGATACAACTGAAATAAATAAAAGGTACAATGGTGGTCATGATGCAAGTGAACCCACCTACCAAAGCAAATCACCCGGAAGGAAGCAGTGTGCCAGCAAAGCCGTAACGAAACCTGCAAGAAACTGTGGCACAACGAGGGTGAGTTGCCAACTCGTGATTAGAAAATATCACCGAGCAGAAATCGTATGTATGACTCAATCCTAGGTCAATATGATCAAATATATATATATATATATATATATATATATATATATATAACCTCAAATGATAAATTCTGAAGCATGAAAAGGTAGCAAGGATAAACATCTATACATAAATGTAATCCCATGTGCTCGTGTCAGTGCCTCAGATAGCAATATATCATATGTGTGAGGTATGAATGTAATGTAATGAAAATAGTATACATGTAAATGAGGAAACTGTTTTCTTGTTTTAGTGAGATTTCTGTTTATATAACGCGAGATATCATCAATGAAATCAACATAATCAGTGTCTAGCATCGACACAAAACATAAATCCCAATATCTTAATATCACAGTGTCTCAATACCTCGGGCTCCGTCAGTCCGGATCGGCCCATATCATCAAATCACACGACCACGGACGGTATCCTCCGGATTTCCGCCGCGCCAAACAATCACCGGTAGGCAGTCTGCCCCTGCCGGGCTCATCGACTACAAGTCGAGCTTCTTGCCCCGGGGTAGCATACCGGGTCCACCATGTACCCACAGACGGTTCATCTGGCTACTCGAATCAGGTCTCGAAATCCACAGCTATCATGAAAACTCATAGTGGACGACTCATACATCACGAGAAAACCGCAACTTGCATTTTAAAAAGAGAGAGAGAGAGAGATAACTTTATATATATTCTTGCGGTTTTCCCCCAAATCCCGAAATCTCATGAAAATCCGAAATCCAAAAATACAGAGTAAGTAAACAGTGAATATCGGCATAAAACCCCAAAATACTGCATAACCAATGAATATATGAATGCATCTGAAATCATGCAATGAGAGCAATAGTTAAACTAGCATATGAAAGCGATAACATATTGCAACTATCAGCTAGCAGGCTATGTCAATGAAATAATATTCACTAAAGTGTACGTGACATAGCAATTACCGATGATGATGTGTGTGAGCCGGCAAGCTAGTGTACGTGGAGCATACGCATCATCGGTAATAGTGCTGGTGTCCTGACAGCATGATCTTAATAATGGCATACGAAAACAAAATATAAGCATGCAAATGCGATGCGAACAGCAAAAATATGCGGGAGCTGAATAATAAGCACAACAATAATGAATATGCAATAATATAAACGAGTCTACAGGTAACTACAGGTCTAAACTAACAGACTAATCAAAGGGTAAGGAAAAACCACCTAAATCTGAGTCGATACATATATATATATATATATAATAGTCAGTGATCCCGCCTCAATAGTATCCCATACGATACCCTATATAATATGACATTCTCGAGTCAAGAGTGCGGATGAGTCATCAATATAGCTCATACAGTAAATCCATCGTACGGCATCCCAAATCTAGTTAAGGGTCAATATCGCATTATCTCATTATTCATCTGGTATCCCTTTTATCATATATCAAGATCTGGGGTACTGATCTACGTCTCGTATATACTGATACAATCTACATATATGCATGCGTGTGTATGAACGCCTAAAGTACCCGCTAAAAATATCATGTCGTATCTCAAATACGAACTATGTCTCATCACCGATCTCATAGCCTCAAGCCCAAACTCATCGACTTATCTCCAAATATCATGTACTATCCTTATAATCCATGTATATGTATACGTGTGTGTGTGTGTGTACACACACACACACACACACACACATATATATACATAGTCCCATACCCATGTGTATATATATATATACATATCCCCACACAGGCACAGGTAATAAAATGTTAGCATGTGTGTGTGTGCGCGTGTAGGTATAAACCTATTCTAGGGTTCGCGACTAGTAAACTAACTAAAGACACTATCAATCAAGTCCTCTAAAGCATTTATAGCTAATTAAACACATCTTATAAACTATATAAGTATATATCTATATATCATAACGCACTCGCGTTCTATTTTACGAAACTGCGGGGGTGCTAAACGCCATCCACCCGACTTCCCCCGTAGATATATATCTACTCACCTTCTCTTCGCTTGCAGAAGTCGATGACGTCACACTCATCCTCGTCGTCTCGAAGTCTACATGGGGTACCTACAAGCAATACACAAGCGTAAACGTGTATTAAAACCAAGTCGGAAAACCAAAACGGCACACGTTTCGCCTATAGGTCAAAACTTATAGTCTCACATGCAAAACACGACCAATAACCCTAGTCGTTGGTGTTCAAACGCTACACGACAGAAACACAATATCAAATACCAAAACCAATTTCATAAAAAGCCGCAAAATGAAACCAGAAACTTGGAATACATGCTCCAGATTTTACCCTAAGTGAAATTAGCCAATTTTGCATATGTAAGGGTCTAGTTTACTGGAGATAAAGCCACAGAACAAATACAAACCCAAATGATCCCACCCTGGCCGCAATTTGTGGCCAGAATGATTAAAAGTGTGGCCAGGACATGGAGGGGGTGTCTCAGGTTTTGGGGTTAGCTTCCTGGGTGCCTGCTTATCTCTTAGTGTTTGCTAATTAATTTTCAGGTCACCCGGGTTACAGTAGATCACCCGGGTTACAGTAGATCACCTAATAATTCCCACAATTTTCCGATATCGGGATTTCTAGGTTTGTGAAATGGGGGTTCTATCTCAGATTTCAGTCCAATATGATATCATTAAAGGGGTTTAAGGTCACTACTAACCTCAATTACGCTTTTGGAATCAATTCAAACCCTAATCCCTATCTTGGAAATTTCAAAGTTTACTAAACCTCGATATATCGATTCAAACTAACAATAGAAGCTAATGGAATGTAATACTACTCTAATGTTGATGAAATTACCTCATTTTCCACTCATGAATCCCCTAGAGCACCAAAATGTAAACTTTCTTGGTCCAAAGTGTAGCTTGTGAGCTTGTGCATGCTTTTTGTGAAATGGAGATGGACTTTTGAGTAGTTTTTGGTGATGAATTGAGGGTTGGAAGAGGAGAGGGAAGGGGGTGCAGCAGCCATGTGAAAAGGGAGAGAGGAAAGATGAAGTGAATGAAGAGGGAAAGAGAATGGCTAAGTTAAAGGAGACCCCTCACACTCTCTCTCATGCCCATACCCCATTTTCTATTCTTTTCTTTTCTTTATCTTTTCTACCATTTTCTTTTCTCATTTTAAAACAAGGAAATTGCATGAAAGATGAAGAAAAGACCATGGTAAGCAAATGTAAAGGTGTAAAAATGACATGTGCATGTCATGTGCACAAAATACGCTTAATGCCCGATTAGCGATAGTTAATCGCGATTAGCATTAAAATAGTGTCAAATAAATCATAAATTTTCATAATTTGCTTAAATCCAATAAAGCACTATCTTTTTACTAATTTCTATAATTTTCCAAATTTTTCCCTATTTATCGGTATTTAAATATACCGCAATAATAAAATATTCAATATATTTATTATTTAATTACAAAAATTGCTAAAAATAATATTTTATTTTTCTGATATGTTACAACGAGTCAATGAAAGAATGTATATATGTGTTCAATTCTATCCAAAGTGTTTGTATGTATATTCAAGTAAGCTTGTTAGGGTTAAGGTTGGTTAGTAGAGTTGGGATTAGTCTTGTACTTGTCTTTTGCCATTCTTAAAACGATGTTGGGATAATCGAAAGTAGCGGGGATTAAGAGAACATAGGAATGGGATTTGCGAGTTTAAGCAAGCTTTCCAACGCTAAATCCCTTCCTAGTGCCCCTTGTCCGTTCGCTAAATGCGCTTATTTCCAACCCTAGGCCAAACACCCGCAACCGTGTATCCAATTAAGTCGCAACTACATGTCACGTTGTAGTGCAATTAAAGGACTTCTCGACTTAGGTCGCGGCTATATGTCACGTATAGCGCTCCTAAGTGAGGGGCTTGCATTTATTTGGTCTAGATTCGTTTTAGGATGTTTGGTGAAGAGAAGCACAAGGGATTTTTCCGTCCCTCATACTAACCTTCCTTAGACCCTAAAAAGTATGGAAATTATTCACACATGAAAATGAAAAGAAAACAAAGAAAAAAGAAGCAAATAAAGAAAGGAAAAATACGGTTTTACAAGCTAACTACTTGGGTCTTCACCTATGCAAGGAACTCCGTCGAGTATCATGGCTTGAAAATAATACGCATAAGAAGGGAAGGAAAATAAAACAAGCAAAGAAATATCAACAACTACTTAACAACAAGAAACAAAATTACACTTATGAATTAAAATTACAATACAAGAATTAAAAGATACAAGTTAAATAAAATCCCTCACCTTCATTGATTTTCCACTCAAGAGCTCACACTACACTTTAATGGAGAATAGATGAAGAGGAAGAAGAAGATACAAACTAACCTACACTAAAATCTAACTAAAAAGAAGCATCCTTTACTTTGCACAAAACTGCGCTATTTATATTCAGACAGCTGAAACCCTAGGGCTAAATTCTGAGCCCAAATACAATGACCAAAATAACCCCAAAGTATGGTCAGATGATGACACAAAACCGCGGCGGAACTGCCGCAAAAACCTATATTTGGCGGCGGTTCCGTTGCGGTTTTGTGGAATTGGGGTCTTGTATTTTCTAGGATTCCTTGTGTTGCTATCTTTTGTTGTTCTACATGTCCCAAATTGCAAAATGCTTCCAAAGTGTCTTCAGATTTGCAAAAGTCCAAAATGGCTTCACTTTTAATTCATTTGACTTTTTCTCCCTCGAGCTCCGTGCACCCATTGAATCTTGTGCTGCCCCTCCCGTGCTCTGTGCTTGTCCGAGACACGAGTGACCACTCTCATTTTTCTTTTCTTATGAAATGGTAAGCGGCAATGGACGGATATAGATGACCGGAACCTGGCTTTTATCTATTGGTGACAGATTGCTTTTATCTGTTGGTGACAGATGTCCGGAAAGCAAGCCTAACTTACCAACGAACTCGACGGGGCTAAGCCCGGCCCAGCTCAAAACCCTCTCGGACAGCAGCACGTCGTATCCAGGGATGGGTTCCCACGACGCCACTCTCACCGCGACGGGGTCGTCGGACAGGTTCCCCGGCAGACTCTTCTCCCTCGACCACTTGATGGGCACCGGCCAGTCCTCGCCCTCGGGAGGGGAGACAAAGAAAAAACATCTTCTTCCAGTCGTGAATGGAGGAGGGCAAGGCCACAACCCCATCCCCGGCGGCGACCCCGGGCCGCTTCCTAAAAGTAAAACAAACCCACCTCGGGTCGCCAGCTCGACCGCCGGGGTGACTCTTAAAAGCAAGGGAGGAATCAAGAAGGGAAAGGCTGAAAGGAATCGCCTGCAGCCTCAGGCGGATCAAGAACCTAAGTAGGATCCTCCATGCGTTCGGCACTAACTGGCCGGGAGCCAAGCCGAAGAAATTCAGAGAGGCGACGACTTCAGGAGAGAAGGGCAAGCGCATTCCGCCCCAAAAAGCTTCCAGATACAGGGCAATCTCCATGCCCCGTACCTGGTCTGCCCTCTCTCCTTCCTCGGCCAGACGAAGCGTGTAGTGCGGGGGAATGTGGAAGCGAGCTCGAGCATTGGAGAGCTCGTCCTCATGCCTCACCCAGCACGGGGTGCCGGGGGCTACATCTACCGCCTCCTCCCTGGAGGTGGCCCCCGCCTCACGGCCTCGGGGAGAGGGCCCAGCCCCTGCTCCCCGAGGGGACTCGGACACATCTAAAGGAACCCTATCATCTACTCCTACGACGTGTACTAATTCTACAGGGGAAGATATCTAACCTGGGAAAGAAACTCTTCAAAGGTGGGGAACGAGAGAGGGGAGACGAGCGCCGAGCAGCTGGGGCTTGAGAATGAGGAATATGAGAGAGTAAGGGCCCTAGGGCGGGCCCCACCCATATTTATTACCGCATACGGACTCATCCAATGGCGCCCATCGTCTCCCGCCGAAACGGCCCCTTGTGCCCAGCGGCTCCGATCGCTCCATATGGAAGCCCAGCGATTGGCCGCGTCCCGTCAGACGCCGCAGACCTGCGCACGTCACAACAGCCAGTTGGCGCTTGACACGTGGACCGTCGCTTCGACTGCAGAGTGCATGAACCGGCGCACCCTCCTTAAATGCAAAGATCTCACCTCGATCCGCTAGCGGAAAAGACAACCGACGGCTCGAGGACTCATCCCGGCATAACCATGAGAAGGAGCTCACCTCGAGGGGCCCGGCAGTCCACTCCCGACCCGACCTGCTAGCTGGATAGGGCAAGAGTGGGGTGCTAATGATGACACTCGTTATTGGCGACCTCCAAGATCAGGACACATGGCAGATGACGTGTCCCAAGGCTCAGAATAAAGGGCCTACAAGGGCCGATCAGGTCCCCTGTGCCCGACCTGCAAGCACAAACGGGCCCTCCTCGGGGCCCCCTGCAAATAAGCCTCCTCGGCCCCTCAGCTCGCTCGGTCTGCCGCAGGACAAAGACTCCTCGGCCTCCTTGCTCGTCCCCGAGCCCTCAGCCGAGGTCGTCTTCCTCGTCCCTCCGACCAACTACACCACTCATAGGTGCAACCGCCGCTCCGCGAATCTCGCCATGCGCAGATTCTACGCCAACAACATCCCACGTTCCATGCCCTCACGATCCCCATTAATGGGCGATCCGCTCTCTGCGCGGGCGTGATGTGGGGAGTGTAACTGCCGGCGAGATTCTCGCGCCTGCCGCTGCGTGCCACCACCGCTATATAAACCCCCATCACAGAGTGGTAGGGTAAGCCATTTTTGACACTTCACGCCGTTACTCTGCTCGGATCTCATCACTAACATGAGCGTCGGAGGGTCCTCGGTGGTACCAAACCACCCCGGGACTTCTTTGCAGGTACTCGGCGACAGCCTCCTCACCCCCCGCCTTCTCCTTCCAAAACTCATTGAGACCCACACGCAGCGAAAGACGATCGGTCAAGTTCATCTCGAGATCAAAGGAAGACAACATCTGACGGAGGACCGAGAAGGAGCCTCATCAGTTGGCGCCGTCTGTGGGAAGCGTTAAATTCCACAAAATACAAAGTTGGCCTTCCTATCTCCTCTCTCATGGCAGACGACCATCCTGGGGATCCCAGTACCAGCCGCCGCCTTCCGGTTACCGAAAGCGGGGATGAACCTCCCTCCATGACCGTCATCAATGCCCACGCAGGCCGGATAGATCGCCTGTAATCCCTCGTGGAGGCCCTCGTCCGCGTCCAAACGACCGCGCCCGGACCCCAGATCGCTGCTCCTCCTCCTCTAGAATACATTGTCCCTGTCTGGACGGCCAACCACCAGCAGGCTGCATCTCCTCGCCACCGGTCCCTCGAACCGGTGCTCCCTGAGGCCCGCTGGGCTCCCTAGGGCTCCACGCCAAGATCCACCACCAGGGAGCCTCGCCCCGAGCCTCCTCGCGGCCCTTACCCCCCTGAGGAAATTTCGGTCACCTCTCCTATCTACGAGCGTGGCCGACCCCACCATGATCGGAGAGAACGCACAGAAGGGGTCCGTACCGGCGACTCAAGGGCTACCCCATCCCGGGACCTGAGGCACCTTATCGAGAGAAACCGAGGCCACTCCCAGACGCAGTCCACCCGCAGCGAGGCCCGGGAATCCCGAGGCGCCGATTCCTCAAGGTACCACGGTCAGCTCGACGCCCTCGAGAAGAAGATCGAGGGCATGTGCCGAGAAGCTAACTTCTCGAGTGACGGGGCTAACTACGCCTCCGACTCACTCATGAAGCCATTCACCGAAGGACTGCTCGCCGTGCGCGTCTCCTCGCGTAATAAGCCCCCGAAGGTCTCTCTGTCCGACGGGAAAATCGACGCGAAGGACTACTTGGACGCTTTCACCGCGGGAATGAGCTTCCAAGATCACTCCGATGCCGCCCAGTGCAAGGCCTTCCCGGCCACCCTCATCCGCGCAGGCCGGGACTGGTTCCGGGGGCTCGAGCCCCGCTCAATTTCGACCTTCGACGAGCTGGCCACCCAGTCCCTCGGCCATTTCGTAGGGAACCATCGACAGAAGCGCACGGTCGACTACCTCTTCACGGTTAAGAGCGGGGACAAGGAAATGTTCAAGGCTTATATTACCCCCTTCTACAACGCCCTCCTCGAGGTGCCCGAGCACCGGGACGAGACCGTCATAACGGCACTCAGATCTGGACAGAGGCACAAAGAATGGTTGCGCTCCTTTGCGCTGGCTCAACCTAAGACCATGGCCGAAGTCGAGGCGTGGACCGAGCGCGAGGTCCAGATAGAATCCGAAGTGAATGCTAACCTTCCCCGGGTGGACCGGCCCGACCAGAAGAAAATGACTCGGGAGGACAGGCCAGAGCGTCAGCAGCCCTACCACCCGAAGTTCCAGGAGTACACCCCCTTCAACGTCTCCCTCGCGGTGTTGCTGGAGGAGGCCTAGAATGAGGAGTTCTTCAAGTTTCCCCCGGTCCCACGTCAGGCCGTTAAGCGAACCCGGGGCCCCTACTGCGCTTTCCACCGGGTGCTGGGCCACGCCATGGAGGACTGCAAACAACTGAGGGACTGCATCGAGGAGCTCATACGGTTCGGGCACCACGCCACCTACTTAAAGGACAAACGGCAGACCGACCATGAGCAGGAGCAGCCTTGCCCAACCACCGACCTGACCATCGGCCAGATCATGCTCGCTTTGGCGGACAGCCAGCCCGGGGCTCAGGGAGCCCCATGCCCTATGCCAAGCGCGGGGGCCGGCAGCCCTTCACGGGGCTCGGCCCGAACCAACAAAGTCATCCTTTAACCTCTACCTGTTCTTTTTTTTAGCAATGTAAATTATTCCTAGAATCTACTGTTGACTAAATAAGGATCAATGGAGCATTACGAAAAAGAAAGGAAATCTTTTGTTTATTCAAAAGGTATTATAGCCTCCTCAGCCGTACATGAAAAAAAACTGCCAAGTTACAATAGCGGGGGTAAGGGGTGCAGCGAGCACTACTCGTGGTACTCGGCGAAGATCCCCGCCAACCGGGGCTACGCAAGTTCAAGCCTCAGCTCCCGATTCCCCCCGCGGGCGGTGACCCCGTGCCTCAGCTCGTAGCATTCGCGGACGAGCGCCTCCGAGCTCGCCAGCCGGTTCGCGGAGATCAAGCCGAAGCGCCTCAAGGACCGCAACTTGCCCACGGCTTCGTCGAAAATATACTTCGACAAGGGGTTGTAAAGCCCTGGCGATGCCCTCCAGATGGAGTACATCAATAGCTGCAACAAGGAGGAGCACCTGGGGAGCAGCCGACCGAAGTGCTCCTCAATACGAGCAACAACCAACTGCACCGTGTCCTCGGTGCGGTCGCGGTCATAAAGGTAAACATCCACAGAACTGATGATTTCGGGGATAGTGAACGGGAAATCCTCCATTTTCGATGGCTTATCTGCGAAAGGGGAAGAACCAGTACTCCTTATATAGCCCGCTCTGCAGCCCAACGTCTGCTACGCGGCGTCCATCGATCGTTACCCGGTGGAAACAAAGCGACGCGCCACCCGGCATCCTTCAACGATACTCGGTGGAAACGAAGCGACGCGCCCCTGTCGCTTCACCTCCCCCCGCATTCGATGCACTAGGTGCGCACGCCGCTGCCCCGACCGTTACCATTCCCCGCACCAACAGCCGAACGACCAGGCTGCGCCTCGTCAAAGGTTCAAACCAGCAGCCGCCCTGCTCAAAAATCCCCGGCCGGTAGCTTCCCTGCCACACGCCGAGGATCAGAAAGCCCTCCCAGAGGTAGCCGATGTTAGTGTATATGCCCTAGGGGCCATTATTGTATCATACTTCTATGTATATTACTTAATGAAAGCTTGGGATATTCACAGTTGTATATACAGTCTTGCTAAAAATGGTAGTATGCTACTTGGTTTGTGTCTACTTTAATATGTGCATATGCTTCTTGTAACGTATCACTTATACATATTAGTAGAGCCCATAGGATCTTTGCTTGATTACCAGCGTTGTGATGGCAGTCACACTAGTGGGGGCTGGGTAGTCTGTAAGCAACATCCTATACATGTCCCAGGTCGTTGGAGTATCGAGATAGGGCATCGATATTCCGGAGTAGACTAAGTGTATACGCTTCTCATCCCAGTTGGGGAGATGGTCTGTCCCACAGCCGTCAGTACGTTGTACTGGAGATAGTATACAGGTGCTCGTTAGGTTACGGGTACACCGGACAGGACTCGCCGGGAACTGATTGGTTGGTATTATACCCATCGTCAGTTAACAGTTCCCAGGTGACATGAGTACAACATAGTACGCAGACTTGACACTGCTACTTCGCCTCGAGTGTGTCCCACTGTTCTTAGATTGCTACCCTACCACGGCTCAAAGGAGTCATGCAAACAGGTAGCAGTTGGGTGCAGTCCCGAGCACTTGGAGGCAGCGGCAGTTAGATAGGATTCGTCTCTCCCGGTATTGGGAGATGATATCGTGCTGTGTCAGAGAGCCATTATACAAAGTCCCTGGCCAGGGAAAGCGAGATTTACTGGTAGGTTCCAGTAGTTTCTTAAGGTGTAATGGGCTACGCTCCGACACGACTTATACAGCTATTAGGGGACTGATGCTTGCCGCCCCCTAGGCTCGATATGCGATAGTCTTAGACGAACAGACCGAACTGTACGGAGATTGTCACATCAGGCTCAGTAGCAGTTCGGATGGTTTTCCTCATCGGCCTTCTTATCGACATCTACCTGGGGACCGTTACGTACAGCTAGTGCCGCTTGCGGTCTGTGGTTAAACCCACTGCCAGCGTAGTGTCGAGTCTTTAGAGTCCCATACAGAGAGTTTCCCTGCTCCAGGCGAAACGATATAGAGGTCGTATGGTTTTACGACATGGGTTCGGACGCATACGTGTGTTTACACACGTACGGTGTTCGGACAGTTTTTACTAGCCGGCTTTAGTTTAAGCCAGATTCTAGTATCAGGTTATTGGATTTATACAGTCTAAAGTTTTTCCGTGTTTTCACGGATTGGAGGGGCGTTCTCGTAATTTTCCGGGAAGCTTCTAGAAGCATGGTGACTTGGAGGGTTAGGTGGCATTTGCATTAATTGGATTAGTGAGTCATGTAGTGATTCATGTAATGAGTTAATGTTTCATTTAATGATTTATATGACTCATATGATGAATCACTTAAGGTATTAATGAAACATGATGATAAAGCTTTATTTCTTATTTACTTAATAATATCATATGTTTCATATATACTCAAATGATTTCATTCATCTAAAGTAATTCATCTTCTCACCTTCTCTCTCCTCAAGCTCTTATTCTTGAAACCCTAACCCTAACCTCTCATGTGTTGAGATCAAGAGTTAGCTAGACTAATACTTCCATAACCTCACTCTATATCCCCTAGGTAGCTTAGATTGGCACATTGAGCAACCTAGTTATCTCAAGTTAGAGATCAAGCTTGTAGTAGGAGCTCTCGGGTGGATCATCTTTGATTCGAGGATGCCGTTGAGGTGCCGATGTTCCAAGGAGCCTACGAGGAGTGGTGGACCGCGATGAAGACCCGAAGGACAAGTAACGTGAGGTATAAATTCGAATCCGAGTAGTTAAACCTTTCGTAGTTTGCTAGTAACGGTTTAGAAACGATTCATGCGCTCAAGTCCGTATTACGAAGCTTTGATAATTGTTTTCCATATATTCTGCCTCCCCGCAAGTTCGTGGGGTGCGTGACATGGACTTACAGTGGTATCAGAGACAACTAAACCATTACTATCTTGTTAGCAACTAATTAGAAGTTCGATCGACGGAAAACACGAAAACAAAACCCTAACCCCTTAATAGTTTCTGTTAATTTTAAACATGTCTAAAAACCTATTTGATATGCCTTAAAATTCACAGCAGGGTATTTTAAGAATACTGGGATAATACGAGCCAGTAACTCGGCAAAACGGCCGCGGATCCGCGGCAATAGAGTGCTTGTGCCGCGGATCCGCCGCCGAATTGACTCGGATTTGCTCAGTAATTTCTATTTTGTGGTTTTCTGTTTTCTTGTATGTTCTGTTTCTACCCAGGTTGCTTCTTTGCTGGTTTGCTTTTAGGGTAAACACGGAATATGGTAATCGATCGATGTTCTAAAATATTTGCTAATCGGGTTATTATCTGTAATGTTTAATGTGTTCGTAAACCTCCCCTAACTGCTAGTATGTCGGTTGGCAAGGGGTTGCACATTTCTGTAATGTTTACTATTTGTGTATATGGACTTGATTGGAATGTTGTGATGATTAGCCGGGGTTTGAGATGGGTTTAATATTCATTCATTCGATGTAAATGTAATATGATGTAATATTCTTTTGCGGGGCACATCCAGGTTGCGGTTGTAGCCACCGTTGTATTATTTCTTTTTACTGTTTTTTGCTCCTAGGATAGACCCAAGGTGGGGTACACAAACTACTGGGTACTTTGAAGTGCTTAGTGGCCTACTCACTTTGTTGAGGGAGACCGCTTCACTTCGGGTACTTGGCGGGCCGTAAGGGTCTAGGGTGGGGTAATGGCTATTCATCACAACTGTGTAATCCGTCTTTTATTGCAGGCTCAAATCAAATGCGGATTGCTAGTATATCCAATAAAGTTCATCTGTGATCTGGAATGCTTATTATTGCGTCTGACGAATGTACAATATCTATATATGATAGCTATTAGACGTCACTTATGTTTTACACCCGCGCTAGCCCAGCCCCCGCTCTGTCGTGTCACGGCCCGAAATTGGCACGTGATGGCCCTAATACTACGCAACGTCTACAGGCGTAACGTAGTAAAAGAAAGCCAAAACCCAGAAATCTAAACCATTAAAAGACAAGAAAAGATAAGAAACATTGTTTAAACCATTAAAAAAAATCTCAAATATAAATTCTTTAAGTCCAATTTTCTTTCTTGAAAATTTCGGCAGCACCTCCTTTATAAAAACCAACCCCAAAAATGGGTACAACATAAATATAATGTAAAGCATCCCCAACGGGAGCAAATTCACGCCCAAAGGCGGAAAACAACCACCATAACAAATATACGACGCCGTAGCGAAGAAAAAGAAGACGATAGAAAGGAAACTGTATAAAAGACAACAAATCCACAATTTATACAATATCGTCCTCACCAAGTCTCTAAGTCAACAACATAATAGTAGACGGAGAGTACAAGATACAACGAATATAGAATACAAATACAGATAACCACCAAAACCCACCTGAACAAAACAACACACTGTGAGCCGATGCGGTATCTGTAGCAAAAGATGATAGATGAATGCCAGCCTCGACTACTCTGGGGAACACTCTGTAACACCTGTGGCACAACGGGGGTGAGTTGCCAACTGGTGAATAGTAAATGACATATGCAGGTAATCGCAGGAATGTACGTACAGCATGAATCTAAGATATGCAATTTACAGTAATAACAGGTCGTATGAATGTAGAATAATGGAAACTACACTAACAAGTACAACCAATATATATAAAGCAATAATGATATGACACAGTATGCAATAATCATGCAATGGGGGTATGAGAATGTAAATGTGCAACACTCAAGAAAGGTACACTAACAGGTACTCCTAATACATGAAACCGTGCACAAATAGATAAAGGTGAGGTATGGAGTGAAATATGTCATTTCCACGGAATCCTGAAATCGTGGTAGGATCACAATCCATCAAGACGAATCAAATCCCAATTCCTCAAATCAGCCCCCAAATTGGCTCTCATATCATCTAAGTATCGCATTCTCCTAAATTTCACAATATTAAGTATATCTCGTAAATCCCGAATGTACAACATCAAGTATATCTCACATATATCGAATGTACAATATCAAGTATATATCACATATATCGAATGTACAATATCAAGTGGATCTCACATATCTCGTATGTACCATATCAAGTATATCTCACATATCTCGAATGTACAACAGCAAGTGGATCTCACATATCTCGTATGTACCATATCAAGTATATCTCACATATATCTCCAGTATCCAATCTCAAATGAATCTTTTATATCCCGAATCAAATCTCCAGCAAAATTCTAACATCCTAAATATAATGGCATAATAAATATGATGAGGTCAATAAACATATATTAGCATCCCATTCCCCTAATATTGGTGTAAGGGTACATATAACAGTGGCTCAATCCCCTGTTATATATACAAAAGAGTAATTGGAAATATCATGAAACCAATGTGCCAAGCATCGACACAGAAATGCTGATCCATCAGGTGCTGTCTCCAAGACTGGCCCCCCTGATGGGTACGTATCATACGCTATCCCGAGAGCTCAAGTTCCTAGCTCTGACCCTCGCCTCTCGACGTATCCATACGCACATGATCCCGTCGGTATCCACTCGATAGCCGATGAGTCATTGGTCCTGTCACCGGATGGTATGGTTCCCCTAAGCCTCATCGCCTAGCACCGCGAAATCGTTCTTGCTTTGGGGTACCCCCGGGCCCCACCATATACCCACAGACGGTGCCTCCTCACTCCTCGAATCGGGCATATATCAGAACCGATAAAACTCATGGTGGCTGCGGAAACATCAATATCAAGGAAACTGGGTCTTTCAAATAATGCATAATTTCATGAACTACCACGGTCCCCAAATCCAGAAAACATCATGAAAAATCCATATAACAATGCGAAAATCCATGAATATAATATGTGCGCCATATCTGAAATGCAAGCATATAAAGGAAAAACCGCTAATTAACTGCATCAAGTTAATACAAATATCATGCGGTTCCTATTTATCCACTTCTAAATAACATCAAGCGAAGGTAAACATGTAGCTAAAACCAGTTGTATGTGAAATCAATAAGGTATAGCAAGATAATGTGTCTACCTATAAGCAATGATATAGTATACCCCCTGGGTATAAGAACAGTATGTGCAAGGTATACCTGTAGCTATGACACGGAGTGTGTATGTACCTATCACTAATGGTACAATACTCTATAGGAATACAGGTATGCTAAATGGCATATATGATAAGAAGTATGAATCAATGTCACAATGTCCCTAACCAAGCAATATAATATCAATAAGTGGTTTGTGTGTGACATGGCAATTATTGACGGTGTGTGTAGCATATAATCAGTGCTCGTGCAACATGAATCGTTAATAATATGTGCAGTGTCCTACTACTACTAGTCCAGGCATAACTACATCTAAGTAATAGGGTAAAGGCGCAATTCTAACAATAACGTAGAATATGAGACAAGTAATAAAATCTCTAGCACTGACGCATAACGCCATGCGGGCGATTCCCCTGTAGATGTTAAATCTACTCACCAACGCTCCAAGCTAGGTGAAGCCTACCACCTGTTTTCCCCTTGTCGTAGCGTCCGAAGTCCCCGCTTGCGAACCTAAAATTTCACAAACACAACACATAAGCAAATATCCTGCATCGACGAAAAGACAACGAAACGCGATGAAAACGCCCGGAAAGTTACACTGCGCGCTTAGCGCATCAATCGTGCACGATACCGGCCAAAAACCCTAATTGGGATCGCTAAACTACAAAACACCATGACTGGACCCCGATCGTCCAGATCGCGCAACACAACACAAGAATTACGAGGAATACAATAGATATAACCTCGTAACGACCAATCGAACCCACGTCGGAAAAATCCCGAAATCTAGTAAGCCACCTATCGCAAAATTCCGCACTAGTTTCAAGATAATGCATATCTACCGATAACAAACACCTTAAAATAGCTTAACTAAGCTACCTAAACCATTCCTATATTTTTAACACTCGCTAATTATGTTTTAGCAAAAACCTAGTAAGCTAATTGCATAATTAAACAAAGTGATCATTAACAAAAATTAACATTTTCTACTCGGTTAATCTTCTCCAAAACACAAATTAACACTTCAAAAGAACACTAAACACATAAACAAAATTTAACCCTAACATGAATTTCTTAAACCAAAAATAAATGAATTAATCATAATATAAAAACTAAACTAAACACATAATTAGCTAACTAAACTAGCTAGAATAAGATTAAAGCAAATATAAAAGGATTAAGAAAAGAATTATACCTCCCCAAGAACACAAAATGAAACTTAATCCAACATATTAGCATCAAAAACCAAGCTTTAATGAAGATCCATGAAGGATTGGTGAAGGAAATGAAGGAAAAATGATTATATTTGAATTTGTATGAATTAAATTGGATTTTTCATGATTTATTTGATGAAAAATGAGTTGAAAATGGGTGGAAAAGATGGAGGGCAGCAAGGGGAAGGGAAGGGCCGGCCAAGGGGAGAATGGGGGGATTTTTGGTGAAGTGTGTGGAATTTTCTAGCAAAAGAAAACAATTAATGCACATTTAATGCAAAAATGCCACCTTTTATTCATTTTCTTTTTTTTTTTTAAATAATTCCCTTTGACCAAAAAATATCTAGATATTTAAAAAGAAGGTTCTAAAATAATTTTAGTGATGATTCCCAAAAATTTTCATTTAGAAAAATTTTCCCGATTTACGCGCATATTTTACCGGTTAAAATAATATTTTATTTGGGAAAAATTCTATCTGAACCAAAACCTCCAAAATACCCCTAAAGTTCGCGCATAAGCTTTATTTTAGCTAAACTAGGTGCCGGTAAGCTTATACGGACGTTTGATCAAAATCGGGTTAAAACGGGAAAAACCGACAATTTTGCCCTAAAAAGGAAAAATTCGCAAAACGATTTCTGAAACGTTACAATCTTCCCCCCTTAAAGAAATTCGGTCCCCGAATTAAAATTCATCTACGCGTACCTTCAAGAAGATGAGTACAAAACTCCCAAATCTCGCTCGCAACCTCCCAAGTGATCACTTCACAAAACGGCTACGTCCAAGAAAAACCCTCCACAGATAGCAAGACTCTTGACCGAAGTTTCCCCACCTGCCGAACCATTTACACCAATGGCTGCCGGTGAACGAAAAGATCGCGTCAAAACTAAATGGTCTGATGCTGAATCATGTGGGAAGTCATGAAGGTAATTGCAAAAATCAACACAAAGAATACGGGGTGAATAATCAAAATCTGGGCGGAAGTGCCAAATTAAAGGCAACGAACTAACTCGCTTAAAGGATCTCAAAAGGACCTAAAATTCTGGGATAAGCTTCCCAAAACTCAACACGTCATTCATCGGAAAAATCCGTAGGAATACATGATCTCCCCACTGCGAACTCAAGTTTACGACCAACACGGTCGACATAAGACCTCTGTCTGCACTGGGCTACTCATCCTGACCTGAACCAACTGGATCATCTCCGAAGTCTAGAGACTAGCTGAGGTCCCAAAATCCTACTACGCAGAGTCAGAAAATAGATTGGTGATCGACATGACCTAACTAAACCTAAAGGTTGCCAATTGGAGTGTCTCCTGATAACAACTATCGAAGGAGAACCCTAACAATGGCTAGTGACGATCCCCAACTACCGACAACAACTAACACAAACACACAACAAGACAAACACCTTGAAACGAAACCTGAAATTTCTCTTTACATTCCTGTCCACCCGTAACTATCTCACAAGTCACGTCAATGTTGGCGGAACCTGAATGAACATAGAGAATTGACTGATGTGCTTGCTCTAGGATTCCATATCCCTACCCGATAAAATCAGGTACACAAACGCATTCCTAACTTAGCACACCCTTGTCACAATCAAAGACTCCGAATCATTACCCAGCCGAGTATACTCAAGTATCTCTAACGAACGAGCGTCGGCGGGCAGTGTCACAACCACACAAAATCGAGCCACTCTTGTGAAACATTACAGTTAAATCACAAAGTCGCCCGAACCAAAAGCAAGAACTGATGCAGTTGCTAACTAAATCTCTAACTGCCGAAAACTCTGTACACATGCCTCAGTCCAAAGAAAAGAAACCTCCATTCCGGTCATTCCAGTCAATGGTGCAGCAATATGCTAATAATATTGCACGAAACGGCGGCAAAAACCTGCAAAGCCCAAATTCAGCGGACCTCCGTCCTGCACACAAGTCTGGGCCTAAGCTGTACGGTCACGACCTCCCTCGGAACCATACGAAACCGTCTCCCGTAACTATAAGACCTAGGAGTCAACACAAACAAGCCTGAAGGAACACTCCGAGAACCTAGCAAACAGCTGGGGCTCTACCAATGTTTGCAAAACAAATCCTCAAGTGCTGCTCCTGTTCCTCAAGACACACTAGAAAAGACCAAAATGTCGTCAATAACACAACAAAACTGGTCGAGGAACGGCCTGAAGAAATCTGGTGCATCATATCCACGAATGCTGCTAGGGCATTGGCTAATCCAAAGACACCACCAAAACACACAAAGCCATAGCACGCACAAGAGCAGTATTCGGAATGCCATCACTTCGAACCCGCAACGACGATGACTTGATCCCAGCAACATAGAAAAAGTCCCGCACTCTGGAGCTGATCGAAAAAAATCGTCAATGCGAGGTAAATGATACCTATCCGAACCATAAGCCGGTTCTTGACGATCCATCAATCCATAACCGCACTCTGTCGTCTTTCTCCTTAACGAACAAAAAAATAGGAGCTCCCAAAAGCGAAACACTCGGACACACAAACCTCCCTAACAACAACTCTGCAGCAGATCCTTAAGCTCCCTAAGCTTCGCCAGCTTATCTGGAACGTCGGAAAACTCTTGTACGAAAGGAACCCGGTCCAACGATCCCACTGTGGCTCCGATATCTCGAATAAACGCCAAGAATCCACGACATCTCTTCCAAAAGCTAACTAGCGAAAAAGGCTGAATTCAAGCTGTGAGAGGCGGCACAACTATCCACCTGCACAACAAGAACTGACTCGCCGGGAAAACAATTTCTGACTGTTTCCTCACGGTAGTCCACAGACGCCTAACACGTAGCTAACCAATCCATGCCCAGGAGAACGTCAAATCCAACCTCTCTAGAAGGATCAAGTGACGGATGACTCTCCTAACCGATTGGCATACGACTGAAATACGTGACGCGCAACAAAAGAATCGCTGACAGAAGTTAACACAACAAACAGCTGATCTAGCTAACACGATCCTCGTCCCAACCACGGCACAAAGTGTGAAAACCAACAAGTACATCAAACGAACATGTGAATAAAGGATACCTGAAAACTCTGCATTGGACGCCTGAGCGTCCCGATGAGTAGAAGCAAACTCCTGTGTCTGCCTCCTACCCGCAGCTGTCAGAACCCTTCCTCTGCCAGACTGACCCCTCAGAGCAAACCTTCCATGCCCATGACCTCTTAGAACACCACTCTGACACGGTGCTAAGGAACAGTCCCTGATGAAGTGATGAAGGCTCCTGCATCGAAAACATCCATACGATGGCTGCTGGCCCTCCAAGGGATGAAAGCTGAACGACTGACCTCGTCCTAAGCCTCTGCCACTCCCACGACGGTCACGAAATCTGTCTCGATGACTAGGCCTCTGTCCCTGGACTGGCACACCGGTACTAGTCCTCCACTGTCCTGGAACTCGCAAAGTCTCTGGAATACGTGTCACGTCAACTAGGGCTGCATCCACTGGTGCTATGTAACTGACGGAAAGCTGTGTGCTGATCGCAAGGAACAACTGGGTAACAGGGGTGACAACCTCCTGTCGCTGCGCTCAAATGGGCTCCACCAAAGAACTCATCGTCTGGCGCAAGTCCTGCATCTCTGTCACAAGCCTAGCGATACTATCTGTCGAAGGCGGATCCGTCTGCACCTGTGCAACGAGCGTGCCATCCTGGTCAGTCCTCGCTTTCCCCGAGTCAATACTGACCTCGGCCCTCGCTGCACCTCACTGAGTCCCCATAATCGTCGTCGGCAAAGGCTATAAATAGGAATAGGATTCGATATGAACACAGAAATCGAATCACACGGATATGAATCATCAAGGAAGGAATTTCAAGTAATTGTACTTAGGTCACTTTAGACGGAGTACTGCATCGTGAGTATGCTGCAGACATACACACACTACGTTACTCTGCTTAAGCTACCTACTTCATCATATAAAGGTCGTCCTACACTCCGTAAGGTAAAAACCTAGCGCTCTGATACCAACTTTGTCACGACCCGAAATTGGCACGTGACGGCCCTAATACTACGCAACGTCTACAGGCGTAACGTAGTAAAAGAAAGCCAAAACCCAGAAATCTAAACCATTAAAAGACAAGAAAAGATAAGAAACATTGTTTAAACCATTAAAAAAAATCTCAAATATAAATTCTTTAAGTCCAATTTTCTTTCTTGAAAATTTCAGCAGCACCTCCTTTATAAAAACCAACCCCAAAAATGGGTACAACATAAATATAATGTAAAGCATCCCCAACGGGAGCAAATCCACGCCTAAAGACGGAAAACAACCACCACAACAAATATACGACGCCGTAGCGAAGAAAAAGAAGACGATAGAAAGGAAACTGTATAAAAGACAACAAATCCACAATTTATACAATATCGTCCTCACTGTTAGATATAGTGCCCTCAGAGTCAATTATTGGATCGCATGCACATGATTGCAATGATTGAGGGAGGACCTATGCCGGTAGGACAGTCTTACTTAAGATGATAGTATGCTATCTGGTTTATCTTTATCATCATGTACTGCTTTAGGTGACCTTACGAATCGCTATTGCACGTTGATAGAGTCCCTAGAATTCTTGCTTGACTACCAGCACTATGAGGGCGATCTTATACGTGGGAGCTGGGGTCTATAAGCACATCCTTAAAAGGTCCCTAGTCGTGGGAGTTTTGAGACAGAGCATCGATTCTCCAGAGTAGACTAGTGTATACAGTCGAGACCCCGACGAGGGGCGGTGGCCGGTCTCACAAGCCACTGGTGTCAGTTGGTTCACCTATGATGTATACAGGTGCTCATTGGGTTATGAGTACACCGGACAGGACTCGCCGGGAACCTGCTACTTGGGATTATACCTGATGTCAGATAGCAGTTCCCTGGTGACATGTGTACAGGTTAGTTCGTCGACCTGAGATCGTCATTTATCTCGTGTGAGTTCCCACTGTGCTTTGACTACTACCCTACCACGGCTCAAAGGAGTCGTGCAAACAGGTTTTAGTTGGGTACAGTCCCGAGCTACATGGAGGCAGTGAGCGGATCTGCAGGGGTTCGTCTCTCCCGGTATTGGGGGTGAGGTCGCGCTGTGTCTAGGAGAGCCAGAACATGAGAAGTCCTTGGCCAAGGCAGGAGATTTGCTGGTAGGTATTCCAGTAGTATCTCAGGGTGTTCTGGGCTACACTCCGACACGACTTGTACCGCTATTGGGGGTCTGACTTTCACCAACCCCCTAGGTCCGCCATGCGATGCTCATAGACGAACGGACCGGACTATACAGATATTGTCACTGACAGGCTCAGTAGGGTGTCAGGATGAGTTCGCTTATCGACGTCCCTTTTGGTCGATAGCTGGTAGCCCGTCACGTATGGCTAATACCTTTGACGTGCTAGTGGTTAAATCCACATCCATAGTATTGACGAGTCTTTAGAGTCCACCACACACAGTTACTCAGGTTTCGGGCGAAACGCTGTAGAGGCCATATGGAGATATGGCAGGGTTCAATCGGATACGTGCGGTATTGCACGGATCGTGATTGGACGGTTTTTACTAGCTGGCTTTGGCTTAAGTCGGATCCTAGTATTAGATAGTGTAGATTTTGTCTCTTTGCATTTGTGTTCAGTGTGAATACAAATGCGGGCATGTATATGCAGTAGCGGGGTTTTCCTGTAATTTATTACGGGATCAGTTTTCTGAAGTTGCCAGTTTGCATTCCGTTCCGGCCGATTTTCTTTTGTTCCTTCGCGGCCGGACATTCTGTTGGAGGGGGTAATTTGCAATTGTGCAAATTACTTTTTGTGGAGGGGTTTTATTGTTATTGTGGCTTCTTTAATCATGAGATTCTTTTCTAATCTCATCACTTGCATTTATGGAGAAAGGATTGAGTTGGATGTGAGATTAGAATTTGGTTGTGACCTTTTTCTTATCATTATCTTGCTTTTTCCTCTCTTGATTAATGATTCATTTTTCCTCCACCCATTTGAAGGGGGCCGGCCACTATTCAAGAGAGGGAGGTTCATTTTGAGTGAAAAAAAAAATGTTTCATTTCATTCTTCATGCTACCAAAATTCCTAAGCTCACTTCCATAGTTGATTTCTTCACCTCCACATCATCCATGGCAACTTCTTGACCCCAAAGAGACAAGTTTCTACACTAGTCTATAGCAAACCTTGGACGCGTCGGCTAGCCAACTTCACGCCCGAGTTGCCTCGGTCCAGAGGCGGGAGCCCATATACGAACCCGCTACGTGGTGCCTTTCCGACGAAGAGTTGATGGACGGAGATTCCGCGGGAGATTGGAGTGGAGACGAAGACCGAAGGACACGGATCGCTTGGTATACTTCTCTACCCGTATTTTAGTTTGCTAGTAGCTAGGTTAATGGCCCGATCCGGGTTAAAAGTGCGCGGTGGTGTCGGCTTGCTAGTTTGCAAAGTTTTTTGTTTCCGTATTTCCGGTGTCGGATCGATGGCCGGGGCGCCGCCGTGCACTTACACTGGTATCAGAGCCACGCCATTAACCATGCATAGCTTGCTCTAGTATGTTTAAAACCCGATCGAACAAAAATCGCAAAAACCGTATTTTCAGTGCATTGGTTTCTGTCGAATTTTTTTTAGCTCCAAAAATTTTTCAGGTTGTTTCAGAAATGTGTGCAGGGTGTATGGAGAACACTGTAGAAAAATGGTCACGTGATGCCACTATAGTGCCGCGGAACCGCGGCCTTAACTCCCTTTTGGCCGCGGTTCCGCCGCCGAAACGTGTCATCATTGCTCCAGATTTCTACAATAGTTCTCTGAGTTGGAAATATGGGTTTTGGGATATTCTTTTTGGGCCCAGATTTTCTGTTAGTACTACAGTACTGCTTGGGGCCCACTTAGGTAATTTTGATCGATCAAAAAGTTTAAACATGTTAGTTCACAGTATTTACATTATATCTGCGACCGTGAATGTCATTCGATCGGTAAATCCAGTCTAACTGCTATAGCTCTTTTAGACGGATTTGCGAACGTGACATTCACGTTGATGTTCTGTGTTTTGCTGTGATATTGCGGATCGGTCGTGGGGATAGCCTGGTTGCAGTGATAGTACAGTTTTGTTTTATATGTACATTTGATATTGCGGGGCGAGCGTCCGACATGTGGACTGCCGTCACTGCCTGTTTGTATTATTCTTTTGGGGCACGACCGGGTCGAGGTCGATGTACCCATTGTATGTATATTTTTACTTTCTGTACTAGGATTACCCCGTGGAGGGGTGCACGGATAGCCGGGTTCTAGAGGGCAATGGGCCCACATCTCATGGCATTGAGACGGAGGGGCCTTTACTCTAGAATTGGCGGGCTTTTCGCCGCACTCGTAGGGGGTATAGGTTGACCCAGGAGGGGTGCCCAAGTTACCGGATTCCGTGAAGTGTTGGGTGGTCCATTCACGTTGCTGAAGGGGGCTGCCTCGCTTCAGGTTTTGGCCGGTAACTTGCCGCGCCCGTAGGGGTCTAGGATTTAATTGCACAGGCTATCCACACAACCAGAGGAACGTCGGGTTTCAGTAGCGGCTCTATGAAACCCGAGGATCCCAGATATCTGTATTGATCTGTGTTGCTATACATTTCTGTGATGTTGCTTTTTATCACGCCTTGAGCGAAAATTATATATTATATATATACTAGTAGATGTTGTATATGTTTTGCATCCGCGCTAGTCCAGTCCCCGCTCTGTCGTTAGTTAAGTAACCTAACGGTTGATGACGGGACCCAGTGGCGAATGCGGATGGCATATACCTACATCATTATTTTCGTTCTTTTGTGGTGTGATCAATTGATGGGACTGCGTTGATTCGGATCAATGCAAGATAAACAAACCTATTCTGATGTTGTTGGGACACTTTTTCAAAAAGCTGTTATTTCAAGGGCGTTCTCTTTTGTTTTGCATCGTGGTATTCAGTTGGAATATCCTGCTCCTCAGTCGACGAGGCAAGGCCGAGATCCCTTCACCGGGAGTGACCCCTTGGACAAAAGTTTGCGTCAGGGCAATAACTTCACTATAGCCGATTGCTTTTGCTTTGCATCGTGGTATTCAGTTGGAATATCCTGCACCTCATTCTACGGGGAAAGAGACGAAATCCCTTCACCGGGAGTGACCTCTTTAGCAAAGGTTTTCGTCACTATATTTTTTAAAAGCTATCAGTTCCATCAACGATATCAAGTTCCTTACATTGAAGGTTTTCGCCAGAAACCATTCGTAGCCCTCCATCATTTCAGTTAAATATTCGGTAGTATTTAAGCTATGTTTTTTGACCTCACGCCAAGGCATAGTGATTGGTAGCTGGCGGATATTTATCTGTTGCATATATAGATGCGTTGGTTTGGGACAGTCGTACTACTATTTTGAACTTCGTCAAGGGTATGTACGGGTGGGTTCAAATTAACCTGGACAATGATGGGTAGAACTTGACATGTGACTTATGATATTTTGACCTCACGCCAAGGTCATAAGAGCATGGGGCAAAAATCACATCGGGAGTTTCAAAAGAACTGAAACTTGCCAGATATGCGCATACCTTCTGGAGTGTGATAGCGTGAGCAGATTCCGTCACGTTATCATGCGATGATAGTTGGATCCCGATTCCCACTGATGAGTTGGTTTACTCCTCGGGTGATCCCGGCTAATTCTTCTTTCAGGTTTGGGGAAGAATTTGACGTTACAGTGGGAGGTTTCCAGATTAGATAAAGTGATAACCATTCTGATCTAGGTTAGAGTGCACGCTGAGTGTTTCTTTTCTCTCTCTCTTTGGCAGCGACCATTGACCCGACCCTAGACTATGACTCAGTGACCAAGATTAACCGAACCTTCTTAACACTGGCTTTTGGATTGTCAGAGTTGCAGACCTCATTGCCACTCATACATTTACCTTTTTCTCCAGGACACCCCGTATTACTACAAACGTCCACTTCCATTGGACAAAACCATCGTATGGTTATATACGAACTCGAAAGAATTCGAGGATGGTTTCCGGTTCTGGAGAAAATGAATAGGACTATTCAGTTGTCCTTTCCTTTTACCTTCTCTCAGGTTGCGAGTACTCCTTGGTTTAGGAGTAGTACACCTATTACGCAAATTGGATATTCTTCTTCCAAACCTTAGGCAGGTGCCGACCGATAGGGAATGAGGAAAACCAATTAGCCTAAATGGTGTACAGAAGATATTAAGTTAAGACAAAGCAAGGGATTAGTAAGAGGGCAAAGTAAATTGCGAATGCTATTCACGACCAAACCAAGTATTTCTTCGCCAATCCTAAATCACCTTTGGATTTCTCCAGGACACTCCGTATCACTACAAAGATCCCAAGTTTATTGGATAATCAATCGTATGGTTATATACGAACTCGAAAGGAACTTGTTCCAGTTCGGGGATGGATCCTGGTTCAGGAGAAATAGGAATAAGGTTTATTCGGTTGTCTTTTATCTTCACCTTCTCTGGCATTGCGAGTGCTCCTAGGATGAGGACAGTACACCCATTATGCTTATTGGATAGTCTTCTTCCAAACCATAGGATGGTGCCGAACGGTAGGGAAGGAAGAAAACCATTTGGCCTAAAGGGGTGTACAGAAGGTAATGACTAAAGACATATAAAGGGATTTGGAGAGGTGGCAAAGAATTATACGGTTACAGTTGTGAATCTGGATAATGGAAGATGCATTACTAGGAATACCGGGATACCCCATCGAAACATTTCAATGTTTCAGTTTCACTGTGTACTGTTAAATGAAAACTGATTTCCCGATTAGACACTTGCTCCAGGGTATGTATTTACCAGGTATGATTCTCATATCTGTATGGTTTTACAGATGATGAGTGGGAGTAAGTTATTGGGAATTAGGTGACCATCCTCATTATATCGGGATTCGTTGTAATTGGTGATATTTGAGGAAGCCACCCGGGTTGTTTGCCGGTCGGCAAATATTTGGTTTTGAATATCCGTTCTTGTGCACCAATTTCAAATTGATATATCTGTACGTCTATTTTCATAGAGTGAGATATACCTTTTTGAAATTATGTCTATGAAATTTACCTATATCAGTGGATGGTTAGGTAAGGAGCATTGAACAGCGGTGTAATTCTTCTTAACCAAAAGTACAGTTTTCAACCTACGACACACAGTGAATGAGTCATTTGACTCAAGGGACTTATACAGAGTATTGTATGTTGTCCAGTGTCCATTAGGACAGAGGGGTAGGTACTCTTACTATATTCTGTTTACTTGTGATTTCTCTAGTTCTTAGACAAGTGTTTCGTAGAAACGCAGGGTCCAAGTTTTGAGAAGTTATAGGTATAAGAATAAAGTAGAGAACCAGGAATTGAAAGTATCGAGATTCTTCAAGGTGATCAAAGATGTAGATACTTGTGAACGGTATTCAGTTGATAGTAATGATTAAGAGAATTAGCTTCTCTTTCAGGTTACTCATAATTAGAAGCATTCCTAAGTTGAGTAACGCTGATCGGCCTCTCTTCCATTTAGTTGACATGCACTGGAGACAGCTGCATGATTTGAATCTGGTTCAATAAAATCAGTGCCTATGTTTCTATATTGGATATAGAACAGTTCATATCTTGACTTTGTTAAGGTACGGGGAGTTGTCCGGCTTATGCTTAAAACCAGACTACGAATAACTCAAGGCACGTTTCCGTAATGGCTGTTTGTGGGTTAACCCGGGCTATGATGAGGGTTGACTTTCTACCATCCGGAAGATCAATAGTGATATTGTTCTTAACTCGCCACAGTTTTAATTAAAAATGGATTTTTTCAGAAAACAGTAGTGGGAGTATGGTAGAACTGGAAGTGATTCCAGAACCGCAAACGACTATTGAAGATTTGATAAGAACCTAAAGATTCAATCTGGTTTGACATTCCATTAGCCACTCCGCAGATATGGTGGGTAACCTCAGGCACCCGAGAGGTACTTCGGTATGCTCAAGGACGGTGGCAGGGAGGTTCTTGTTTACCCATACTTGCCATTGCTGTTGTTCCGGACTATGAGACCCGGCAGGAGGATGAGTATGGCGTCGTTCTGAGCTAGCTTTAGAAGTGTACGTCTATATGACTCTGCCAGAGGGTTGTCGTAGTCAGTGGGAGCAGCGGAAGCATTGGTGGACAGTTGGCTTATGTCTATTTATAGACTAAAGCAGATATAGCGGAGATAGATCATCTATTTCTGATATGACAGTCATAGGTTTGACTTCATCAGAATAGGGGATGGATCTGTTGAGAAGGTAGTAGGGTGTGATGTCCTGGTATTTGATGACATACACAGAGTAGGAAGTAATATTCCTATACTACGATCGGTTATACTTTGGTCGTCACACAGTGGTTTCTCCACATAGGACTTGGATATTATATCAGACATTCTGGTTACTAGATCTATGGTTTTAGATCTGAATTTGGGTGGTTTCCAATTTGGGTACTTTGACCGCATTCTAAGAGTATTTAGAATGGACGACTCCTGGCATGGTGGTGTACCTGCAGGTAATGGAGTCACCCTCTCTAAAGGTGTCTTACAGACTAAAGGGGAGAGGGATACGCATGATTGGCAGATCACTTGGTTAGGCAATTGAATCAATCATGAGATGCCAAGTACCACACCAGATGTTGTTCTTGCAGTAGGTGCAATAAGATGATATTGATCCAATCCTGGAGAAACAATCGGAAGCAGTTTTAGAACATAAGTTGATGTTCTAGGGATATGATAACAGCATTCTCCTTCGGGAGACAGTTATCATTCCAGGCTTCCAAGGTGACCTGGATGGCAGAGTGGCTGTCAGAGTTATAGTTTTCCCTCTGACGAGGGGCAGTATTTTGGACAGGTGGTCCAGGTGGATACTGAGGGAAGGCATGGCGTAGGATACTGATTAAGTTCAGTTGACGATACAGTTTAAGAAGTTTGGATTTGGAGTTCATTTATGAGCTAGGTCCCATCAGATATCCAGACACATTCTAAGACAGGTATTGCTCATTTCGAGAGATGGCTTTCTCCGCGAACTTGAGATAAAGAGAGACATAGAAAGAAACACCAGAGCGGATCCACTCACTGAGGCTATTCCTCGAACGCAATAGTTTCACAAACGAGCTTTGTGAGACTGACTAGTAGAGGAGTTGGGTGTTCGGTATCACACGGGCTGTGAGTATGCGACATCGCAATAATTAGCCTTGAGTGCAAGTGGGAGATTGTTGGATATAGTGCCCTCAGAGTCAATTATTGGATCACAGGCACGTGATTGCAATGATTGAGGGAGGACCTATGCCGGTAGGACAGTCTTACTCAAGATGATAGTATGCTATCTGGTTTATCTTTATCATTGTGTACTGCTTTAGGTGACCTTACTAGTGGCTATTGCACGTTGATAGAGCCCTTAGGATTCTTGCTTGACTACCAGCAGTATGAGGGCGATCATATACGTGGGAGCTGGGGTCTATAAGCACATCCTTAAAAGGTCCCTAGTCGTGGGAGTTTCGAAACAGGGCATCGATTCTCCAGAGTAGACTAGTGTATGTAAGTGCACGGCGGCGCCCCGGCCGTCAATCCGATGGCCAAATGCGGAAGCGGTGATAAACTTAAATTTTCTTGAACTGGCAAACCGCCGCGCACTAATACCCGGATCGAACCACTAACTAGTCCTAGCTAACAATAAGATGGGAAAGAGATATACCGACGATCCAAGTCCTCCGGTCTTCTCGTCGTCGTCCCGATCTCCTGCGGAATGTCCCGTCTCCTCCTCGTCGCCGGAAGCGCACCACATCGCCTACTTCTTTTACGGGCTCCCACCTCAATGCCGAGGCAACTCGGGCACGAAGCCGGCTACTCGACGTGCCCAAGATTTGCTGTAGAATATGTAGTCCTCAAGTCTCACTTTGGGGTTGTGGAATTGCCATTTGGTGGAGGAATGATACTTGGAGCTATTTGGATTGAACTTATGGGATTTTTGCAACATGAAATGAGCCAAACATCCCCACCAAAATTTTGGGACAGCCCCACAATGCTTGGGCCGGCCATGAGAGGTGAGGGAGGGGAAAGAATGAGAGAGCCATCCAAAAAGGAGAGAGTGGGAAGACTATCATGCAAAAGGAAATCATGAAAAGAATATGGTCACAATCACACCCACTCTCAACTACTCACCAACAACCATGATAGCACCAAATCCAACACTCCAACAAGCTAATGATCACTTCCAAAAGTCATGCCATCATGAAGATAGAAGTCAAGGTCAAAAGAATGGTGCACCATCATGATACAAGGAAACATGCAAAGACCCCCTTCCACAAAAGCCTATTTGCAACAATGCAAATAAACCCTCCTCCACCAAACATCGGCCAATGAACGATCAAAGGAAAATTGGCCGAAACAGAAAACAAACTGGCAACTCCAAAAACTGGTCCCGTAATAAATTACAGGAAAATCCCGAAACTGTGCATACACACCCGCATCTGTATTCCGACCGAAATACAAATGCAATGAGACAAAATCTACACTGTATTATACTAGGATCCGGCTTATACCAAAGCCGGCTAGTAAAATCCGTTCGATCCTGATCCGTGCAATACCGCACGTATCTGATCGAACCCTGCCATATATCCATACGGCCTATAGTACAAACTGTCCGATCCTGATCCGTGCAATACCGCACGTATCTGAACGGACCTTGCTATATCTCCATACGGCCTCTACAACCTTTCGCCCGAAAGCTGAGTAACAGAATGTAGGGGACTCTAAAGACTCATCAACACCTTGGTTGTGGATTTAACCACTAGCACGTTAGAGGTATAAGCCAATACATAACGGGCTACCAGGTATTGACCAAAAGGGACGTCTGTGAGCGAACTCAGCCTGACTCCCTACTGAGCCTGTCAGTGACAATATCCGTACAGTCCGGTCCGTTCGTCTATGAGCATCGCATGGCGGGCCTAGGGGGTTGGTAAAAGTCAGACCCCCAAAAGCGGTACAAGTCGTGTCGGAGTGTAGCCCAGAACACCCTGAGATACTACTGGAATACCTACCAGTAAATCTCCTTGCCTCGGCCGAGGGCTTCGTGTAATGGCTCTCCTAGACACAGCGCGACCTCACCCCCAATACCGGGAGAGACGAACCCCTAAAGATACGCTCACTGCCTCCATGTGGCTCGGGACTGCACCCAACTAAAACCTGTTTGCACGACTCCTTTGAGCCGTGGTAGGGTAGTAATCAAAGTACAGTGGGAACTCACACGAGACAAATGACGATCCCCAGGTCGATGAACTAACCTGCACACATGTCACCAGGGAACTGCCATCTGACGTCTGGTATATGACCAACTAGCATGTTCCCGGCGAGTCCTGTCCGGTGTACTCATAACCCAATGAGCACCTGTATACATCTTAGGTGATCCAACTGACACCAGTGGCTTGTGAGACCGGCCACCGCCCCTCGTCGGGGTCTCGACTGTATACACTAGTCTACTATGGAGAATCGATGCCCTGTCTCGAAACTCTCACGACTAGGGACCTTTTAAGGATATGCTTATAGACCCCCAGCTCCCACTTATATGATCGCCCTCATACTGCTGGTGGTCAAGCAAGAATCCTAGGGGCTCTATCAACGTGTAATAGCGACCTGTCAGGTCACTTAAAACAGTACACGATGATAATGGTGAACCAGATAGCATACTATCATCTCGAGTAAGACTGTCCTACCGGGATAGGTCCTCCATCAATCATTGCAATCACGTACCTGTGACCTAATAATTGACTCTGAGGGCACTATCTCCAACAATCTCCCACTTGCACTCAAGGCTAATTATTGCGATGTCGCATACTCACAGCCCGTGTGATACCGAACACCCAACTCCTCTACTGGTCAGTCTCACAAAGCTCGTTTGCGAAACTATTGCGTTCGAGAAATAGCCTCAGTGAGTGGATCCGCTTTGTTGTCTCTTTCCATGTCTCTCTATATCTCAAGTTCGCGGAGAAAACCATCTCCCGAAATGAGCAATACCTGTCTTAGAATGTGTCTGGATGTCTGATGGGACATAGCTTATAAATGAATACCAAATCCAAACTTCTTAGACTGTATCGTCAACTGAACTTAATCAGTATCCTGCGCCATGCCACCCTCAGTATTGCCTTGGACCACTTGTCCAAAATACTGCCCCTCATCAGAAGGAAAACTATAACTCTGACAACCTCCTTGTCGTCCATGTCACCTTGGAAGCCTGGAATGATAACTGTCTCCCGAATGAGGCTGTCGTTATCATATCCCTAGAACATCCACTTATGTTCTAAAACTGCTTCCGACCGTTTCTCCAGGATTGGATCAATGTCAACTTATTGCATATAGTGCAAGAACAACATCTGGTGTGGTACTTGACATCTCACGATTGACTCAATTGCCTGAGCAAGTGATCTGCCAATCATGCACGTCCCTCACCCCTTTAGTCTGTAAGACACCTTTGGAGAGGGTGACTCCATCTCCTGCAGGTACACTACCGAGCCAGGAGTCGTCCATTCTAAATACTCTTAGAATGCTGTCTAAGTACCCAGATTGGGAAACCACCCAAATCTAGATCTAAAACCATAGATCTAGTAACCAGTATGTCTGATATAAGTCCAAGTCCTATGTGGAGAAACCACTGTGTGACGACCACAGTACAACCGATTGTAGTATAGGAGTTTCCTTTCCTATTCTGTGTATGTCATCCAAATACCAGGATATCACACCCTACTACCTTCTCAACAGATCCATCCCCTACTCTGATGAAGTCAAACCTATGACTGTCACATCAGAAATAGATGATCTATCTCCGTTATATCTGCTTTAGTCTATAAATAGACATAAGCCACCTGTCCACCAATGCTTCCGCTGCTCCCACTGACTACGACAACCCTCTGGCAGAGTCATATAGACGTACACTTCTAAAACTAGTTTAGAACGACGCTATACTCATCCTCCTGCCGGGTCTCACAGTCTGGAACAACAGCAATGGTAAGTGTGGGTAAACAAGAACTTCCCTGTCACCGTCCTTGAGGCTACCGTAGTACCTCTCGAGTGCCTGAAGTTACCCACCTTATCTGCGGAGTGGCCAATGGAATGTCAATCTAGATTGAATCTTTAGGTTCCTTGTCAAATCTTCAGTAATCGTTCGTGGTTCTGGAATCACTTCCAGTTCTACCATACTCCCACTACTGTTTTCTGAAAAAATCCATTTTTATTAAAACTGTGGCGAGTCTAGAACAATATTGCTATTGTTCATCCAGATGGTAGAAAGTCAACCCGCGTCATAGCCTGGGTCAACCCACAAACAGCCATTACAGAAACGTGCCTTGAGTTGTCCAGTGTCTGGTTTTAAGCATAAGCCGGACAACTCCCCGTACCTTAACATCGTTAAGATATGAACTGTTCTATATCCCATATAGGACCAGAGGCACTGATTTAATTGAACCAGATTCAAATCATGCAACTGTCTCCAGTGCATGTCAACTAAATGGAAGCAGGCCGATCAACGTTACTCAACTTAGGAATGCTTCCAATTATGAGTAACCTGAAAGAGAAGCAATATCTCTTTATCATCACTATCAACTGAATACCGTACACAAGTATCTACATCTTCGATCTCTTTGAAGAATCCCGATACTTGCTACACTTGGTTCTCTACTCTATTCAAATACCTATAACTTCTCAAAATTCGGACCCTGTGTTTCCATGAAACACCTGTCTAAAAACTAGAGAAGTCATAAGTAAACCGAATATAGTACGAGGACCTACCCCTCTGTCCTGATGGACCCTGGACAACATACAATACTCTGTATAAGTCCCTTGAGTCTAATAACTCATTCACTGTGTGTCGTAGGTTGAAAACTGTACTTATGGTTAAGAAGAATTACACCGCTGTTTAATGCTCCTTACCTAACCATCCACTGATATAGGTAAATGTCGTAGACATAATTTCAGAAAGGTATATCTCACTCTATGAAAATAGACGTACAGATATATCAATTTGAAATTGGTGCATAACTGCGGATATTCAAAACCAAATATTTGCCAACCGGCAAACTACCCAGGCGATCTCCTCAAATATCACTGATTACAACGAATCCCGATATAATGAGGATGATCACCCAATTCCCAATAACCTACTCCCACTCATCATCTGTAAAACCATGCAGATGTGAGAATCGTAGCTGGTAAATACATACCCTGGAGTAAGTATCTAATCGGGAAATCAGTTTTCCTTTAACAGTACACAGTGAAACTGAAACATTGAAATGTTTCGATGGGGTATCCTGGTATTCCTAGTAATGCCTCTTCCATTATCCAGATTCACAACTATAACCGTATAATTCTTTGCCATTTCTCCAAATCCCTTTATATGTCTTTAGTCATTACCTTCTGCACACCCCTTTAGGCCAAATGGTTTTCTTCCTTCCCTACCGTTCGGCACCAGCCTATGGTTTGGAAGAAGACTATCCAATAAGCGTAATGGGTGTACTGTCCCAGTCCTAGGAACAATCGCAATGCGAGAGAAGGTGAAGATAAAAGACATCCGAATAAACCTTATTCCTATTTCTCCTGGACCAGAATCCATCCCCGAACTGGAACAAGTTCCTTTCGAGTTCGTATATAACCATACGATGGAGTATCCAATAAACTATGGATCTTCGTAGTGATACGGAGTGTCCTGGAGAAATTCAAAGGTGATTTAGGATTGGCGAAGGAATACTTGGTTTGGTCGTGAATATCTGTTGCAATTTACTTTGCCCTCTTACTAATCCCTTGCTTTGTCTGAACTTAATACCTTCTGTACACCATCGTTAGGCTAATTGGTTTTCTTCATTCCCTACCAGTCGGCACCAGCCTAAGGTTTGGAAGAAGACAATCCAATTTGCGTAATAGGTGTACTACCCCTAAATCAAGGAGTACTCGTAACCTGAGAGAGGGTAAAAGGAAAAGACAACTGAATAATCCTATCCGTTTTCTCCAGAACCGGAAACCATCCTCGAATAAATCCCTTCGAGTTCGTATATAACCAAACGATGGTTTTGTCCAATGGAAGTGGACGTTCGTAGTAATACGGGGTGTCCTGGAGAAAAGGGTAAAAGTAGGAGTGGCAATGAGGTTTGCAACTCTGACAATCCAAAAGCCGGTGTTTAAGAAGGTTCGGTCAACTTGGTCACTGAGTCATAGTCTTAGGGTCGGGTCAATGGTCGCTGCCAAAGAGAGAGAGAAAAGAAACACTCAGCGTGCACTCTAACCTAGATCAGAATGGTTACCAATTTATCTAATCTGGAAACCTCCCACTGTACCGTCAAATTCTCCTCCAAACCTGAAAGAAGAATTAGTCGGGGTCACCCGAGGAGTAAACTAACTCATCAGTGGGAATCGGGATCCAACTTTCATCGCATGACAACGTGACGGAATCCGCTCACGGTATCACACTCCAGAAGGTATTCGCATATCTGGAAAGTTTCAGTTCTTTTGAAACTCCCGATGTGATTTCTGCCCCATGCTCTTATGACCTTGGCGTGAGGTCAAAATATCATAAGTCACATGTCAAGTTCTGCCCATCATTATCCAGGTTAATTTGAACCCATCCGTACATACCCTTGACGTAGGCCAAAATAGTAGTACGACTGTCCCAAACCAACGCATCTATCTATGCAACAGATAAATACCCGGCAGCTACCAAACACTATGCCTTGGCGTGAGGTCAAAATACATAGCTTGAATACTACCGAATATTTAACTGAAATGATGGAGGGCTACGAATGGTTTCTGGCGAAAACCTTTAACGTAATGAACTTGATATCGTTGAAGGAACGGATAGCTTTTAAAAATATAGTGACGAAAACCTTCGCTAAAGAGGTCACTCCCGGTGAAGGGATCTCGGCTCTTTCCCCGTAGAATGGGGTGCAGGATATTCCAACTGAATACCACGGTGCAAAGCAAAAGTAATCGGCTATAGTGAAGTTAATGCCCTGACGCAAACTTTTTGTCCAAGGGGTCACTCCCGGTGAAGAGATCTCGGCCCTTGCCTCGTCGACTGAGGAGCAGGATATTCCAACTGAATACCTCGATGCAAAACAAAAGTGAACGTCCTTGCAATAACAGCTTTTTGAAAAGTGTTCCAACAACATCAGATTAGGTTTGTTTTTAACTTGCATTGATCCGAATCAATGCAGTCCCATCAATTGATCACACCAAAAAGAACGAAAATATACTGATGTACGTATATGCCATCCGCATTCGCCACTGGGTCCCGTCATTACTCGTTAGGTTAGCTAACTAACGACAGAGCGGGGACTGGACTAGCGCGGATGTAAAACATATACAACATCTACTAATATATATACCAATATATTATATTTCGCTCAAGGCATGAATAAAATGCAACATCACAGAAATGTACAGCATCACAGAAACAATACAGATATCTGGGATCCCCGGGTTTCACAGAGCCGCTGAAACCCGACGTTCCCCTGGTCGTGTGGATAGCCTGTGCAATAAAATCCTAGACCCCTACGGGCGCGGCAAGTCACCCGCCAAAACCTGAAGCGAGGCAGCCCCTTTCAGCGCCGTGAATGGACCACCCAGCACTTCACGGAATCCGGTAACTTGGGCACCCCTCCTGGGTCAACCTGTACCCCCTACGAGTGCGGCGAATATCCCGCCAATCCTAGAGTGAAGCCCCCTCCGTCTCAATGCCATGAGATTCGGGCTTGTTGCCCTCTAGAACCCGGCTATCCGTGCACCCCTCCGCGGGGCAATCCTAGTACAGAAAGTAAAATATACATACAACGGGTACATCGACCGCAACCAGGTCGTGCCCCAAAATAATAGTACAAACAGGCAGTGACGGCAGTCCACATGTCGGACGCTCGCCCCGCAATATCAAATGTACATAATACAACCACAACTGTACTAGCATTGCATCCAGGCTATCCCCCACGACCAATTCGCAACATCACAGCAAAAACAGAACATCAACGTGAAAGTCACGTTCGCAAATCCGTCTAACCGGGCTATAGCAGTTAGACCGGATTTACCGATCAAGTGACATTCACGGTCGCAGATATAATGTAAATACTGTGAAATAATGTGTTTAAAATATCCGATCGATCAAACTTTAACAAGTGGGCCCCCAAACAATACTGTAGCACTCACAGAAATTATGGGCCCAAAATTAATATTCCAAAACCCATATTTTAAGCCCAGAAAGCCTCTGTAAAAAATTGGTGCAGGGATCCCCACAGTGTGCGGCGGAACAGCGGCGGGAAGGGGGTATTTGCGGCGGTTCCGCGCTCGCACTGTGGATTCACTTCATCGAATTTTTACAGAGCTCTTAGATTTTCCAGTACATCAATATTTTACAACCTGAAAAATTTTTCGAGACCAAAAAATTTCAACAGAAACTGATGCTAACAAAAATGTAGATTTTGGAGTTTTGGTCGATCGGAAATCCAAAACACATTAAACCAAGCTAGACTAAGTTAATGGCGAGGCTCTGATACCACTGTAAGTGCACGGCGGCGCCCCGGCCGTCAATCCGACGGCCAAATGCGGAAGCGGTGATAAACTTAAATTTTCTTGAACTGGCAAACCGCCGCGCACTAATTCCCGGATCGAACCACTAACTAGTCCTAGCTAACAATAAGATGGGAAAGAGATATACCGACGATCCAAGTCCTCCGGTCTTCTCGTCGTCGTCCCGATCTCCTGCGGAATGTCCCGTCTCCTCCTCGTCGCCGGAAGCGCACCACATCGCCTACTTCTTTTACGGGCTCCCACCTCAATACCGAGGCAACTCGGGCACGAAGCCGGCTACTCGACGTGCCTAAGATTCGCTGTAGAATATGTAGTCCTCAAGTCTCACTTTGGGGTTGTGGAATTGCCATTTGGTGGAGGAATGATACTTGGAGCTATTTGGATTGAACTTATGGGATTTTTGCAACATGAAATGAGCCAAACATCCCCACCAAAATTTTGGGACAGCCCCACAATGCTTGGGCCGGCCATGAGAGGTGAGGGAGGGGAAAGAATGAGAGAGCCATCCAAAAAGGAGAGAGTGGGAAGACTATCATGCAAAAGGAAATCATGAAAAGAATATGGTCACAATCGCACCCACTCTCAACTACTCACCAACAACCATGATAGCACCAAATCCAACACTCCAACAAGCTAATGATCACTTCCAAAAGTCATGCCATCATGAAGATAGAAGTCAAGGTCAAAAGAATGGTGCACCATCATGATACAAGGAAACATGCAAAGACCCCCTTCCACAAAAGCCTATTTGCAACAATGCAAATAAACCCTCCTCCACCAAACATCGGCCAATGAACGATCAAAGGAAAATTGGCCGAAACAGAAAACAAACTGGCAACTCCAAAAACTGGTCCCGTAATAAATTACAGGAAAACCCCGAAACTGTGCATACACACCCGCATCTGTATTCCGACCGAAATACAAATGCAATGAGACAAAATCTACACTGTACTATACTAGGATCCGGCTTATACCAAAGCCGGCTAGTAAAATCCGTTCGATCCTGATCCGTGCAATACCGCACGTATCTGATCGAACCCTGCCATATATCCATACGGCCTATAGTACAAACTGTCCGATCCTGATCCGTGCAATACCGCACGTATCTGAACGGACCTTGCTATATCTCCATACGGTCTCTACAACCTTTCGCCCGAAAGCTGAGTAACAGAATGTGGGGGACTCTAAAGACTCATCAACACCTTGGTTGTGGATTTAACCACTAGCACGTTAGAGGTATAAGCCAATACATAACGGGCTACCAGGTATTGACCAAAAGGGACGTCTGTGAGCGAACTCAGCCTGACTCCCTACTGAGCCTGTCAGTGACAATATCCGTACAGTCCGGTCCGTTCGTCTATGAGCATCGCATGGCGGGCCTAGGGGGTTGGTAAAAGTCAGACCTCCAAAAGCGGTACAAGTCGTGTCGGAGTGTAGCCCAGAACACCCTGAGATACTACTGGAATACCTACCAGTAAATCTCCTTGCCTCGGCCGAGGGCTTCGTGTAATGGCTCTCCTAGACACAGTGCGACCTCACCCCCAATACCGGGAGAGATGAACCCCTGAAGATACGCTCACTGCCTCTATGTGGCTCGGGACTGCACCCAACTAAAACCTGTTTGCACGACTCCTTTGAGCCGTGGTAGGGTAGTAATCAAAGTACAGTGGGAACTCACACGAGACAAATGACGATCCCCAGGTCGATGAACTAACCTGCACACATGTCACCAGGGAACTGCCATCTGACGTCTGGTATATGACCAACTAGCATGTTCCCGGCGAGTCCTGTCCGGTGTACTCATAACCCAATGAGCACCTGTATACATCTTAGGTGATCCAACTGACACCAGTGGCTTGTGAGACCGGCCACCGCCCCTCGTCGGGGTCTCGACTGTATACACTAGTCTACTATGGAGAATCGATGCCCTGTCTCGAAACTCTCACGACTAGGGACCTTTTAAGGATATGCTTATAGACCCCCAGCTCCCACTTATATGATCGCCCTCATACTGCTGGTGGTCAAGCAAGAATCCTAGGGGCTCTATCAACGTGTAATAGCGACCTGTCAGGTCACTTAAAACAGTACACGATGATAATGGTGAACCAGATAGCATACTATCATCTCGAGTAAGACTGTCCTACCGGGATAGGTCCTCCATCAATCATTGCAATCACGTACCTGTGACCTAATAATTGACTCTGAGGGCACTATCTCCAACAGTGTATACAGTCGAGACCCCGATGCGGGGCGGTGGCCGGTCTCACAAGCCACTGGTGTCAGTTGGTTCACCTAAGATGTATACAGGTGCTCATTGGGTAATGAGTACACCGGACAGGACTCGCCGGGAACCTGCTAGTTGGGATTATACCTGATGTCAGATAGCAGTTCCCTGGTGACATTTGTACAGGTTAGTTCAACGACCTCAGATCGTCATTTGTCTCGTGTGAGTTCCCATTGTGCTTTGATTACTACTCTACCACGGCTCAAAGGAGTCGTGCAAACAGGTTTTAGTTGGGTACAGTCCCGAGCCACATGGAGGCAGTGAGCGGATCTGCAGGGGTTCGTCTCTCCCGGTATTGGGGGTGAGGTCCGCTGTGTCTAGGAGAGCCAGAACATGAAAAGTCCTTGGCCAAGGCAGGAAATTTGCTGGTAGGTATTCCAGTAGTATCTCAGGGTGTTCTGGGCTACACTCCGACACGACTTGTACCGCTATTAGGGGTCTGACTTTCACCAACCCCCTAGGCCCGCCATGCAATGCTCATAGACGAACGGACCGGACTGTAGGGATATTGTCACTGACAGGCTCAGTAGGGTGTCAGGATGAGTTCGCTCATCGACGTCCCGTTTGGTCGATAGCTGGTAGCCCGTCACGTATGGCTAATACCTCTGACGTGCTAGTGGTTAAATCCACAGCCATAGTATTGACGAATCTTTAGAGTCCACCACACACAGTTACTCAGGTTTCGGGCGAAACGCTGTAGAGGCCGTATGGAGATATGGCAGGGTTCGATCGGATACGTGCGGTATTGCACGGATCGTGATCGGACGGTTTTTACTAGCTGGCTTTGGCTTAAGCCGGATCCTAGTATTAGATAGTGTAGATTTTGTCTCTTTGCATTTGTGTTCAGTGGGAATACAAATGCGGGCATGTATATGCAGTAGCGGGGTTTTCCTGTAATTTATTACGGGATCAGTTTTCTGAAGTTGCCAGTTTGCATTCCGTTTCGGCCGGTTTTCTTTTGTTTCTTCGCGGCCGGACATTCTGTTGGAGGGGGTAATTTGCAATTGTGCAAATTACTTTTTGTGGAGGGGTTTTATTGTTATTGTGGCTTCTTTAATCATGAGATTCTTTTCTAATCTCATCACTTGCATTTATGGAGAAAGGATTGAGTTGGATGTGAGATTAGAATTTGGTTGTGACCTTTTTCTTATCATTATCTTGCTTTTTCCTCTCTTGATTAATGATTCATTTTTCCTCCACCCATTTGAAGGGGGCCGGCCACTATTCAAGAGAGGGAGGTTCATTTTGAGTGAAAAAAAAATGTTTCATTTCATTCTTCATGCTACCAAAATTCCTAAGCTCACTTCCATAGTTGATTTCTTCACCTCCACATCATCCATGGCAACTTCTTGACCCCAAAGAGACAAGTTTCTACACTAGTCTACAGCAAACCTTGGACGCGTCGGCTAGCCAACTTCATGCCCGAGTTGCCTCGGTCCAGAGGCGGGAGCCCGTATACGAACCCGGCTACGTGGTGCCTTTCCGACGAGGAGTTGATGGACGGAGATTCCGCGGGAGATTGGAGTGGAGACGAAGACCGAAGGACACGGATCGCTTGGTATACTTCTCTGCCCGTATTTTAGTTTTCTAGTAGCTAGGTTAATGGCCCGATCCGAGTTAAAAGTGCACGGTGGTGCCGGCTTGCTAGTTAGCAAAGTTTTTTGTTTCCGCGTTTCCGGCGTCGGATCGACGGCCGGGGCGCCGCCGTGCACTTACACTCACCAAGTTTCTAAGTCAACAACATAATAGTAGATGGAGAGTACAAGATATAACGAATATACAATACAAATACAGATAACCACCAAAACCCACCTGAATAAAACAGCACACTGTGAGCCGATGCGGTATCTGTAGCAAAAGATGATAGATGAATAGCCAGCCTCGACTACTCTGGGGAACACTCTGTAACACCTGTGGCACAACGGGGGTGAGTTGCCAACTCGTGAATAGTAAATAACATATGCAAGTAATCGCAGGAATGTACGTACAGCATGAATCTAAGATACGCAATTTACAGTAATAACAGGTCATATGAATTTAGAATAATGGAAAGTACACTAACAAGTACAACCAATATATATAAAGCAATAATGATATGACATAGTATGCAATAATCATGCCATGGGGGTATGAGAATGTAAATGTGCAACACTCATGAAAGGTACACTAACAGGTACTTCTAATACATGAAACAGTGCACAAATAGATAAAGGTGAGGTATGGAGTGAAATATGTCATTTCCACGTAATCCTGACATCGTGGTAGGATCACAATCCATCAAGACGAATCAAATCCCAATTCCTCAAATCAGCCCCCAAATTGGCTCTCATATCATCTAAGTATCGCATTCTCCTCAATTTCACAATATTAAGTATATCTCGTAAATCCCGAATGTACAACATCAAGTATATCTCACATATATCGAATGTACAACATCAAGTATATATCACATATATCGAATGTACAACATCAAGTATATATCACATATATCGAATGTACAATATCAAGTGGATCTCACATATCTCGTATGTACCTTATCAAGTATATCTCACATATCTCGAATGTACAACAGCAAGTGAATCTCACATATCTCGTATGTACCATATCAAGTATATCTCACATATATCTCCAGTATCCAATCTTAAATGAATCTCTTATATCCCGAATCAAATCTCCAGCAAAATTCTAACATCCTAAATATAATGGCATAATAAATATGATGAGGTCAATACACATATATTAGCGTCCCATTCCCCTAATATTGGTGTAAGGGTACATATAACAGCGGCTCAATCCCCTGTTATATATACAAAAGAGTAATTGGAAATATCATGAAACCAATGTGCCAAGCATCGACACAGAAATACTGATCCATCAGGTGCTGTCTCCATGACTGGCCCCCCTGATGGGTACGTATCATACGCTATCCCGAGAGCTCAAGTGCCTAGCTCTGACCCTCGCCTCTTGACGTATCCATACGCACATGACTCCCGTCGGTATCCACTCGATAGCCGATGAGTCATTGGTCCTGTCACCGGATGGTATGGTTCCCCTAAGCCTCATCGCCTAGCACCGCGAAATCGTTCTTGCTTCGGGGTATCCCCGGACCCCACCATGTACCCACAGACGGTGCCTCCTCACTCCTCGAATCGGGCATATATCAGAACCGATAAATCTCATGGTGGCTGCGGAAACATCAATATCAAGGAAACCGGGTCTTTCAAATAATACATAATTTCATGAACTACCACAGTCCCCAAATCCAGAAAACATCATGAAAAATCCATATAACAATGCGAAAATCCATGAATATAATATGTGCGCCATTTCTGAAATGCAAGCATATAAAGGAAAAACCGCTAATTAACTGCATCAAGTTAATACAAATATCATGCGATACCTATTTATCCACTTCTAAATAACATCAAGCGAAGGTAAACATGTAGCTAAAACCAGATGTATGTGAAATCAATAAGGTATAGCAAGATAATGTGTCTACCTATAAGCAATGATATAGTATACCCCCTGGGTATAAGAACAGTATGTGCAAGGTATACCTGTAGCTATGACAGGGAGTGTGTATGTACCTATCACTAATGGTACAATACTCTATAGGAATATAGGTATGCTAAATGCCATATATGATAAGAAGTATGAATCAATGTCACAATGTCCCTAACCAAGCAATATAACATCTATAAGTGGTTTGTGTGTGACATGGCAATTATTGACGGTGTGTGTAGCATATAATCAGTGCTCGTGCAACATGAATCGTAAATAATATGTGCAGTGTCCTACTACTACTAGTCCAGGCACAACTACATCTAAGTAATAGGGTAAAGGCGCAATTCTAACAATAACGTAGAATATGCGACAAGTAATAAAATCTCTAGCCCTGACGCATAACGCCATGCGGGCGATTCCCCTGTAGATGTTAAATCTACTCACCAACGCTACAAGTTAGGTGAAGCCTACCACTTGTTTTCCCTTTGTCGTAGTGTCCGAAGTCCCCCTTGCGAACCTAAAATTTCACAAACACAATACATAAGCAAATATCCTGCATCGACGAAAAGACAACGAAACGCGATGAAAACGCCCGGAAAATTACACTGCGCGCTTAGCGCATCAATCGCGCACGATACCGGCCAAAAACCCTAATTGGGATCGCTAAACTAGAAAACACCATGACTGGACCCCGATCGTCCCGATCGCGTAACACAACACAAGAATTACGAAGAATACAATAGATATAACCTCGTAACGACCAATCGAACCCACGTCGGAAAAATCCCGAATTCTAGTAAGCAACCTATCACAAAATTCCGCACTAGTTTCAAGCTAATGCATATCTAGCGATAACAAACACCTTAAAATAGCTTAACTAAGTTACCTAAACCATTCCTATATTTTTAACACTCGCTAATTATGTTTTAGCAAAAACCTAGTAAGCTAATTGCATAATTAAATAAAGTGGTCATTAACAAAAATTAACATTTTCTACTAGGTTAATCTTCTCCAAAACACAAATTAACACTTCAAAAGAACACTAAACACATAAACAAAATTTAATCCTAACATGAATTTCTTAAACCAAAAATAAATGAATTAATCTTAATATAAAAACTAAACTAAACACATAATTAGCAAACTAAACTAGTTAGAATAAGATTAAAGCAAATATAAAAGGATTAAGGTAAGAATTATATCTCCCCAAGAACACAAAATGAAACTTAATCCAACATATTAGCATCAAAAACAATGCTTTAATGAAGATCCATGAAGGATTGGTGAAGGAAATGAAGGAAAAATGATTATATTTGAATTTGTATGAATTAAATTGGATTTTTCATGATTTATTTGATGAAAAATGAGTTGAAAATGGGTGGAAAAGATGGAGGGCAGCAAGGGGAAGGGAAGGGCCGGCCAAGGGGAGAATGGGGGGATTTTTGGTGAAGTGTGTGGAATTTTCTAGCAAAAGAAAACAATTAATGCACATTTAATGCAAAAATGCCATCTTTTATTCATTTTCTTTTTCTTTTTAAAAAAATAATTCCCTTTGACCAAAAAATATCTAGATATTTAAAAAGAAGGTTCTAAAATAATTTTAGTGATGATTCCCAAAAATTTTCATTTAGAAAAATTTTCCCGATTTACGCGCATATTTTACCGGCTAAAATAATATTTTATTTGGGAAAAATTCTATCTGAACCAAAACCTCCCAAATACCCCTAAAGTTCGCGCACAAGCTTTATTTTAGCTAAACTAGGTGCCGGTAAGCTTATACGGACGTTTGATCGAAATCGGGTTAAAACGGGAAAAACCGACAATTTTGCCCTAAAACTGAAAAATTCGCAAAACGATTTCTGAAACGTTACATGTCGTTAGTTAAGTAACCTAACGGGTGATGACGGGACCCCGTGGCGAATGCGGATGGCATAAGAGGACGTGATATTTTCGTTGTTTTCTATAATGATAAGATAAATGATGGGACGCATTATTATAATGCAAAGAAAATAAACCCAAGTTGAATCGTTGGAACAAATTTAAAAGAAACCACTCGGTTATTTTAAAAGATCAGAATTTTTAATTGCGGAGCTTTAACCACTCCTTTTAAAAAGTATCAAGTTCCTTCGATTATATCAAGTTCACTACGTTCACGGTTTTGCCAAAACTAGTCGTAGCCCTCCGTCATTTCAGTTAAATATTCAGTAGTATTCAAGCTATGTATTTTGACCTTCACCAAGGCATAGTGATTGGTAGCTGCTGGATATTTATCTGTAGCATAGATAGATGCGTTGGTTTGGGACAGTCGTACAACTATTTTGGCCTTCGTCAAGGGTATGTACGGGTGGGTTCAAATTAACCTGGACAATGACGGGTAGAACTTGATATGTGACTTATGATATGTTGGCCTTCGTCAAGGTCATAAGAGCATGGGGCAAAAATTTATATCGGGAATTTCTAAAGAAACTGAAATTTGCAGTGAGAGCATACCATTTTGGAGTTTGATGAATGTTTGTAGGATTCCTTCAACATTATCATACGATGATATTTTGGATCCCGATCCTACTGTGAGTATATACTACTTATCAGGAGATTCGTCACTTAACGATCAATGCTATAAACCAAGTAGGTGTCAAGAAAGGTGTCAGCGGGGCTACGCCCCCAGAGAAAAGAGGTTATTTAATTAAGGAACTTCGCGAAAGCGTTGGAAAACCTCCCTCGAAGTATCGACACTGACCTGGCTGAACGGTTAAGCAAGAATTGTACGGTGAGAATAGTCCTGGCTAATTCTTCTTTTATGGTTTGAGGAGGGATTCGAGAAACAGTGGGAGCCATCCTGTTTAGATAAATTAAAAACCACTCTAAACTTGCAAGAGCATCATGCTAATTCTTCTCTCTCTCTTAAAATTGCAGCGACCTTGTGACCACACATAGGTTACATCTAGATAACAAATTGACTGAATCTGACTTATATGACTGGCAAAGGTCTGTCCAGATGTCCATTGCCTATGAAAAGCTGGACCACCCTATTACTACTTAAGATCCCGCCGTCCCAGGTCCAGTTTCCACTGTCGCGGATATGGATATCCGTCAGACAAGGGAAAAGGATAAAGCGAAAGCCAAGTACCTTGTGTTAGCTTTAGTTGATGGTGTAAACCAGAAGCAGCACGAGAAGATAGACTCTGTTTCCATCTTTCTCCATAACAACGATTTATATGGAGAGCAATCTCATATTGCAAGATATGAGACCTCGACCCAATTAATTCAAGCGAGGTTAGCCGTCGGGTCATCTGTAGGGGACAACGTTCTTACAATGACTAGCTATATTGATGAGCTCCAGGACCTGCAGACCACGTTGGAAAACGGGTCAGATACTGACGATTCTACAGTCTCTACCTTCTACCCTGAAGGAAACCAGGGAAGTTGAAGGAAAGAGAAGGGCAAAAGTTTTGGGACTAGATATAGTAAAAGAGAGACGTTCCTATTGTTATGGGATTGGGCATAGGCAGAAAGATTGCAGGGCTTTTGAAGCCAGTAGCCAGGATACGAAGCATGTTGTGGCTTCAGCCTCAAGCGTGTTTGTAATTGAAGACTGTATGTCAATAAACACTACTTCCTGGGTACTAGATACCTGAGCAGGATCTCATATCTGTAATTCATTACATGCTTTGAGAAATAGTAGAATTATAAAGGTAGGTGATTGGTTTCTCAGAGTTGCAAACGGAATGACAGTGAAAGCTGAATCCGTGGGAGAATATCGCCTAGGTTTGACAAATGGGCATATATTGATTTTACGTAACTGTTTATATATACCTATTATGACTTGTAATATCATATCAGTGTCCTCACTTTCGAGAGAGGGATATGATTTTACATTCGTAAGCGATGTAGTTAACATCCACCTAAATCAAGTTCTGATTGGGTCCGGTACATTAGATAATGTTATATATGTATTAAGTCAAGCTCAGGTTTTCAATATCCAGAACACTTTTAAAAGAAAGTCTCCAGAGATAAATCAGGCTTTCTTATGGCATTGTAGACTAGGTCACATCAATGAGAGAAGGTTGACTAAGTTACATAGAGAAGGATATTTGAATTCGTTCGAATATCAATCTTATGCTACTTGTGAATCTTGTCTCATAGGAAAGATGACAAAAACTCCGTTTACTGGACACGGAGTAAGAGCAAGCGAGCTCTTGGGACTCGTACACAGTGACGTGTGCGGTCCAATGTCTACACATGCGCGAGGTGGTTATTCCTACTTCATTACTCTTACGGATGATTTCTCTAGGTATGGATATGTCTTCTTAATGAAGCATAAATCCGAGGCTTTTGAGAAATTCCAAGAATACAAGAATGAAGTGGAAAAAGAAACAGGCAAGAGTATAAAGACACTGAGATCTGATCGAGGTAGTGAATACTTAAGTACCGAGTTCCTGGGTTACTTAAAAGAGAATGGTATTCTCTCTCAGCTTACTCCTCTATACACACTACAACACAACGGTGTATCAGAAAGGAGGAATCGAACCCTATTGGATATGGTTCGTTCCATGATGAGTAAGGCTGAGTTACCGCGATCTTTCTGGGGATATGCGCTAGAATCAGCTGCATATCTTTTGAACAAGGTTCCAACCAAAACTATGCCTACCACACTATATCAGATGTGGAGTGGGAAGAAACCCTGTCTTCAGTACCTGAAGGCATGGGGATGTCCAGCTTTTGTTAAAAAGCAGCATGTGGACAAGCTCGAGGCACGCTCAGTACTATGTAAAATTGTGGGATACCCAAAGAACTCCAGGAGGTATTTTTTCTATTACGCAGAGGAACAAAAGTTTTTTGTTTCTCGTAATGCCCATTTTCTAGAACATCAGTTTTTAGAAAAGGAAACAAATAGGAGCGAAATAGAACTGGAAGAAATTCCAGAACCACAAACTACTACTGAAAGTTTGGTAGAGCCTGAGGCTTCAGAAGAAATGGACATCCCGACGCCACTCCGCAGGAGTAGTAGGCAGTCTCATCCGCCCGAGAGATACTACGGTTTTCTCATAGACGGGGATAGAGAGGATTGCACTATTGACTATGATGGGCCTACTGGCTTCCAGCAAGCCATTCAGAGCGGTGACTCAATAAAATGGCTGGATGCAATGCGGACCGAAATGGAGTCCATGTACACTAACAAAGTATGGACTTTGGACATTGCTCCAGATGGGATAAAACCTGTAGGATGCAAATGGATCTTCAAAAAGAAGATTGGTGTAGATTGACAGGTTGAAACCTATAAGGCTAGACTTGTTGCAAAGGGGTTCCGTCAAAGACCTGGTTTGGACTATGACGAAACCTTTTCTCCAGTGGCTATGCTCAAATCCATTCGGGTCCTTCTTGCTATTGCTCCCTTCCACGATTATGAAATCTGGCAGATGGACGTAAAGACGGCCTTTCTAAATAGTAATTTAGAAGAGAGCGTTTATATGAATCAGCCAGAAGGATTCATTCAGAGTGGGAGCAGCGGTAAAGTATGCAAGCTGCTTAAGTCCATTTATGGACTAAAGCAGGCATCGCGTGTAAGTCTACGCTAGCGCCCCGGCCGTCTACAGACGCCAAATGCGGAACAAAAACTTTTTAACTGGCGCTATCGTATACTTTAACCCGGATCTGCCATTATTGCTAAACTAACAAACTGTAAAGAGTGTAGAAAGGTTATACCGAACGATCCGAGCCCTTCGTTCTTTAACCATCATCCCACGCTCCGTTGCGGCTGCTCCGATCTCGTCGATCTTCGATCTCCGATCTGCTCGTCCAGGTGGCACCACATCACTGATTCTTTAAACGGGCTCCCGCCTCTGACTTGAGGCAACACGGTCGTCAAGTTTGCTAAAAGAGACGACCAAGAATGAGTAGATGACTTTGTCTCTCTTCGTCCAAAGCCGTGGACGATCGGTTAATGAAGTTGCCACTCGAATCGGGTGATGGAATGAAATGAGCTGTGAAATTCCATGCACCCCAAATGCTATCATAATCCTTTTACCAATGAATCAAGTAACCAAATGAGAGAGGGGAGGGGCCGGCCTTATAAAGAGAAGGAGGAGGGTGAGTGTAGGAGGAGGGGAAGGTAACCATAAGAGGATGAAGCTTATCTTGATCATTAATGAAAACAATGAGTCACTAAGATACAATGAATCTAATAACCTAGTCACCATAAGCATTAATTGAACCATTAATGCAACCATGAGTCACTAAACACCTCACCACTTCTAGAACCTTCTAGAAGAATCCACATTCATCTCAAGAAAAGACAAATCCGTCTTTAACCGAATGTTAAAAGACGGCTGATAGAAAACTGGAAACTGGCAACTTCCAAAAGTGATCCTGAAACGACTTTCAGGATAACCCCGTAATTGTATAAATATACCCGCATTTGTATTACGACCGAATACAAATGCATCTGAGACAAAGATATTATACCTACTCAATATAATACTCGGATCCGGCTTAAACCAAAGCCGACCAGTATCATCTGCCCGAAAAATAACACGTGCGTAAACGCACGTGCATTTTCCGAACTCTGCCATAAAACCATACGGCCTCTACAACGTTTCGCCCGAACTTAGGAAACTGTCTGTGGGGGACTCTAATGACTCGTCAGTACCCTGGCAGTGGGTTTAACCACAAACCGTCAGCGGCACTAGCAATGCGTAACGGCTGCCCATGGACTGACCTCAAGGGAGGCCGATGAGCGAACTCATCCAGAAACCCTACTGAGCCTAACAGTGACAATGTATATACAGTCCGGTCCGTTCGTCTATGAGTATCGCATATCTGCCTAGGGGGCTAGTAACGTCAGACCCCCGATAGCAGTATAAGTCGTGTCGGAGTGAAGCCCAATAACACCCTGAGATACTACTGGAGTACCTACCAGTAAATCTTCTGCCACGGCCGTGGGCTATGTGTAATGGCTCTCCTAGACACAGTGCGATCTCACCCCCAATACCGGGAGAGACGAATCCCCTGCCGATCCGCTCACGTGCCTCCATATGGCTCGGGACTGTACCCAAAAGCTACCTGTTTGCACGACTCCTTTAAGCCGTGGTAGGGTAGAAATCAAAGCACAGTGGGAACTCACACGAGACAAATGACGACCTCAGGTCGATGAACTAACCTGTACACATGTCACCAGGGAACTGCTATCTGACGATAGGTATAGTACTAACTAGCAGATTCCCGGCGAGTCCTGTCCGGTGTACTCATAACCCAATGAGCACCTGTATACATCTTAGGTGATCCAACTGACACCAATGGCTTGTGAGACCGGCCACCGCCCCTCGTCGGGGTCTCGACTGTAAACACTAGTCTACTCCGGAGTATCGATGCCCTATCTCGAAACTCCCACGACTAGGGACCACAATTAAGGATATGCATATAAACTACCCAACTCTCACGTATATGATCGCCATCATACTGTTGGTAGTAAAGCAAGATCTTAAGGGCTCTATCAAAGTGTAACATGTAATCAGTCACCTGAACATGTACACGACTGATAAGGGCAAACCAGATAGCATACTATCATCTCGAGTAAGACTGTCCTACCGGTATAGGTCTTCCGCAATCATTGCAATCACGTACCTGCGATCCAATAATCGACTATGAGGGCACTATCTCCAACAATCTCCCACTTGCACTCAAGGCTAATTATTGTGATGTCGACTACTCACAGCCCGTATGAAACCGAACATCCAACTCCTCTACTAATCTGTTTCACAAAGCCCGTTTGTAAAACTATTGTGTTCGAGAAATAGCCTCAGTGAGTGGATCCGCCTAGATGTTTCTTTCTATATCTCTCTTTATCTCAAGTTCGCGGAGAAAGCCATCTCCCGAATTGAGTAATACCTGTCCTAGAATATGTCTGGATATCTGATGGGACCTAGTTCATAAATGAACTCCAAATCCAAACTTCTTAGACTGTATCGATCACTGAACCTAATCAGTATCCGGCACCATGCCTCCCACAGTATCCTCTTGGACCACTTGTCCATAATACTGTCCCTCGTCAGAGGGAAAACTATAACTCTGACAATCACTCTGTCATCCATGTCACCTTTGAAGCCTGGAATGATAATCGTCTCCCGAAGGAGGCCGCCGTTATCAAATCCATAGAACATGTACTTATGTTCTAAAACTGCTTCCTTATGTTTCTCCAGGATTGGATTAATACAAACTTATTGCATCTAGTGCAAAAACAACATCTGGTGTGGTACTTGACATCTCATGATTGACTCAGTTGCCTAAGCAAGTGATCTGTCAGTCATGCCCATCCCTCTCTACTTTAGTCTAAAAGACACCTTTAGAGAGGGTGACTCCATCACCTGCAGGTACACCACCATGCTAGGAGTCAACTATTCTAAAAACCATTAGAATATCTGTCAAAGTACCCACATTGGGAAACTACCCAAATCTAGATCTAAAACCATAGATCCAGAAACCAGAATGTCAAATATTATATCCAATCCTGTCTGGAGAAACAACTGTGTAACGACCAGAGTACAACCGATCGTAGTATAGGAATTTTACTTCCTACTCTGTGTATGTCATCCAGATACCATGACATCACACCCTACTACCTTCTTAACAGATCCATCCCCTATTCTGATGAAGTCAAACCTATGACTGTCACATCAAAATTAGATGATCTATCTCCGCTATAACTGCTCAAGTCTATAAATAGATATAAGCTACTTGCCCACTATGCTTCCGCTGCTCCCACTGACTACGACAACCCTCCTACCGGGTCTCATAGCCTGGAACAACAGTAGTGTCAAGTCTGGGTAGATAAGAACCTCCCTGTCACCGTCCTTGAGCCTACCGAAGTACCTCTCGGGTGTCTGAGGTTACCCACCATATCTGCGAAGTGGCTAATGGAATGTCAAACCTGATTGAATATATAGGTCCTATTAAATTTTCCGTAATCGTTCGCGGTTCTGGAATCACTTCCAGTTCTACCATACTCCCACTACAGTTTTCTGAAAAAAATCCATTTTACTAAAACTGTGGCGAGTCAAGAATAACATCACTATTGATCTTCCAAATGGTAGAATATCAACCCTCGTCATAGCCAGGGTCAACCCACAAACAGCCATTACAGAAACGTGCCCTGAGTTATCCAGTGTCAGGTTTTAAGCATAAGCTGGACAACTCTCCGTACCTTAACATCTTTTAAGGTACGAACCATTCTATATCCAATATAGAAACTTTGGCACTTATTTAATTGGAACCTGATTCAAATCATGCAACTGTCTCCAGTGCATATCAACTTAATGGAAAGAGGCTAATCAGCATTACTCAACTTAGGAATCCATCCAATTATGAGTAACCTGAAAGAGAAACACGTTTCTCAAAACCATCACTATCATCTGAATACCAATCACAAGAATCTACATCTTCGATCTCTTTGAAGAATCCCGATACTTATGATACATGGTTCTCTACTTTATTCTTATACCCACAACTTCTCAAAACTTAGACCTTGTATTTCTACGAAACACTTGTCTAAATACTAGAGAAGTTATAAGTAAACAGAACATAGTACGAGGACCTACCCCTTTGTCCTGATGGACACTGGACAACAATACTCTGTATAAGTCCGCTGAGTTAAGCAACTCAAAATTTATGCGTCGCAGGTTGAAAACTGTACCCTGGCGATTTCCTCTTATATCATCAATTACTACGAATTCCGATATAATGAGGATAATCATCTAATTCCCAATAACTTACTCCCACTCATCATCTGTAAAACCATACAGATATGAGAATGAAACCTGGTAAATACATACCCTTGGAGTAAGTATCTAATCGAGAAAACAGTTTTACTTTAACAATGCACTGAAACATGAAAATGTTTTGTAGGGGTATCCTGGTATTCATAGCAATGCCTCTTCCATAATCCAATTCATGACTTCAACCGTATATTTTATTGCCATCTCTCCAAATCCCTTTATTTGTCTTTAGTCGTTACCTTCTGCACACCATCGTTAGGCTAAATGGTTTTCTTCCTTCCCTACCGTTCGGCACCAGCCTATGGTTTGGAAGAAGACTATCCAGTAAGCATAATAGGTGTACCCTCCTAAAGCAAGGAGTACTCGTATCTTGAGAGAAGGTGATGATAAAAGACAACTGAATAATACCTTATTCTTTAAAAGGTGAAATAGGAGCGGCGATGAAGTACGCGGTTTGGTCGTGAATGATATCAGTCGCAATTTACTTTGCCCTCTTTCTAATCCCTTTATTTTGTCTTTACATATTACCTTCTGCACATCCTACTTAGGCTAATTGGTTTTCTTCATTCCCTACCTTTCGGCACCTGCCTATGGTTTGGAATAAGACTATCCAATAAGCGTAATAGGTGTACTCTCCTAAACCAAGGAGCTCTCGCAACCTGAGAGAAGGTGATAATAAAAGACAACTGAATAAACCAATTCTTTTTCTCCTGAACCTGGATCCATCCTCGAAGAAGTCCCTTCGAGTTCGTATATAACCATACGATGGATCTATCCAATGGAAGTGGATGTCCGTAGTAATACGGGTGTTCTGAGAAATGCAAAGGGTAGAAGAAGGAGTGGCAATAACTTATGCAACACAGACAATCCAAAAGCCAGTATTTTAAGAAGGTTCGGTCAACTTGGTCACTGAGTCATAGTCTAGGGTCGGTCAAAGGTCGCTGCCAAAGAGAGAGAGAAAAGAAACACTCTGCGTGCACTCTAACCTAGATCAGAATGGTTATCACTTTATCTAATCCGGAAACCTCCCACTGTCCTGTCAAATTCTCCTCCAAACCTGAAAGAAGAATCAATTGGGATCACCCGAAGAGTAAACCAACTCATCAGTGGGAATCGGGATCCAACTCTCATCGCATGATAACGTGATGGAATGCATCCACGTTACTCATACTCCAGAAGGTATGCGCATACTTGGCAAGTTTCAGTTTCTTTAGAAACTCCTGATAAGATTTTAGCCCCATGCTCTTATGACCTTGGCGTTGGTCAAAATATCATAAGTCACATGCCAAGTTCTACCCGTCACTATCTTGTCAATTTGAACCCACCCGCACATGCCCTTGACGTTGGCCAAAATGGCAGAACGACTGTCCCAAACCAACTCATCTATCTATGCAACAATTGAATACCCAGCAGCTACCAAACACTATGCCTTGGCGTTGGTCAAAATACATAGCTTGAATACTACTGAATACCCAAAAGAAGTGACGGAGGGCTACGGCTGGTTTTTGGCGAAAAACCTTTAACGTAACGAACTTGATATCGCTGAAGGAACCTGATAGCTTTTTAAAATATAGTGGCGAAAACCTTTTACTAAAGAGGTCACTCCCGGTGAAAGGATCTCGGCTCTTTCCTCGTGGAATGAGGTGCAGGATATTCCACTGAATACCTCTATGCAAAACAAAAGGAAACATCTTTGCAATAACACTTTTTAAATTGTTCCAACAACATCAAACAGGTTTGTTTTACTTTGCATTGATCAGAATCAACGCAGTCCCATCAATCAATCACACCAGAAAAGAACGAAAATAAAATGTACGTATATGCCATCCGCATTCGTCACTGGGTCCCGTCATCACCCGTTAGGTTACTTAACTAACGACAGAGCGGGGACTGGACTAGCGCGGGTGTAAAACATATACAACATCTAATAGTATATAAAACAATATACAATAATCGCTCCAGGTGTGATAATATGCAACATTACAGAAAAGTAATAAGCATCACAGAACAATACAGATAATCTGGGATCCCCGGGTTTCACAGAGCCGCTGCTGAAACCCGACGTTCCCCTGTCGTGTGGATAGCCTGTGCAATGAAACCTAGACCCCTACGGGTGCGGCAAGTTACCCGCCAAAACCTGAAGCGAGGCAGCCCCCTACAGCAAAGTGAATGGACCACCCTGCACTTCATGGAATCCGGTAATCTTGTGCACCCTTCCTTGGGTCAACCTGTACCCCCTACGAGTGCGGCGAATAGTCTGCCAATTTTAGAGTGGGACCCCTCTGCCTCTCAAAGCCATGAGATGCGGAACCGTTGCCCTCCAGAACCCGGCTATCCGTGCACTCCGTCGCGGGGCAAAACCTAGTACAGTAATGAAAAATAGTACAACAGGTACATCGACCGCAACCTGGTCGTGCCCCAAAAGAATATTATACAACAGGCAGTGACGGCAGTCCACAAGTTGGACGCTCGTCCCGCAATATCAAATGTGCAAATAAACTCAAACTGTACCATCATTGCACACTGCTATCCACCATGACAAATCCGCAACATCACAGCACAACACAGAACATCAACGCGAATGTCACGTTCGCAAACCCGTCTAAAAGAACTATAGCAATCAGACGCAGTTTACCGATCAAATGACATTCCCGGTCGGAGATATAATGTAAGCACTGTAAACTAACGTGTTTAAATTTTGATCGACCAAATATCATAAAGTGGGCCCCACGCAAATCTGTTGAACAGTAATAAAATCTGGGCCCAAAAGATATATACCAAAAACCCCAAATTCCAGAGAAGAATACACTGTGCAAATTTGGGGGCATGATCACTCATAACGGCCGTGGATGCGTGGCCAAACCATGGGTTTGGCCGCGTTTCCGCGGCTGTCTTGTCGATTCACGTGCTCAAATTTATACGGCGTTCTTAAAAAACCCTGCACAGTTTTCTGAGATGTGTGGAATATTTTTAGGACACCATTTAAAATCAACAGAAACTGTCAAATTGGAAAAATGCGATTTTTGATTTCCGGTTCGATCGATGTTTTAAACGCGTTAGCACAATTTAGTATAGCAAAATGGTGAGGCTCTGATACCACTGTAAGTCTACGCTAGCGCCCCGGCCGTCTACAGACGCCAAATGCGGAACAAAAACTTTTTAACTGGCGCTATCGTATACTTTAACCCGGATCTGCCATTATTGCTAAACTAACAAACTGTAAAGAGTGTAGAAATGTTATACCGAACGATCCGAGTCCTTCGTTCTTTAACCATCATCCCACGCTCCGTTGCGGCTGCTCCGATCTCGTCGATCTCCGATCTGCTCGTCCAGGTGGCACCACATCACTGATTCTTTAAACGGGCTCCTGCCTCTGACTTGAGGCAACTCGGTCGTCAAGTTTGCTAAAAGAGACGACCAAGAATGATATAGAGAATGAGTAGATGACTTTGTCTCTCTTCGTCCAAAGCCGTGGACGATCGGTTAATGAAGTTGCCACTCGAATCGGGTGATGGAATGAAATGAGCTGTGAAATTCCATGCACCCCAAATGCTATCATAATCCTTTTACCAATGAATCAAGTAACCAAATGAGAGAGGGGAGGGGCCGGCCTTATAAAGAGAAGGAGGAGGGTGAGTGTAGGAGGAGGGGAAGGTAACTATAAGAGGATGAAGCTTATCTTGATCATTAATGAAAACAATGAGTCACTAAGATACAATGAATCTAATAACCTAGTCACCATAAGCATTAATTGAACCATTAATGCAACCATGAGTCACTAAATACCTCACCACTTCTAGAACCTTCTAGAAGAATCCACATTCATCTCAAGAAAAGACAAATCCGTCTTTAACGGAATGTTAAAAGACGGCTGATAGAAAACTGGAAACTGGCAACTTCCAAAAGTGATCCTGAAACGACTTTCAGGATAACCCCGTAACTGTATAAATATACCGAATACAAATGCATCTGAGACAAAGATATTATACCTACTTAATATAATACTCGGATCCGGCTTAAACCAAAGCCGACCAGTATCATCTGCCCGAAAAATAACACGTGCGTAAACGCACGTGCATTTTCCGAACTCTGCCATAAAACCATACGGCCTCTACAACGTTTCGCCCGAACTTGGGAAACTGTCTGTGGGGGACTCTAATGACTCATCAGTACCCTGGCAGTGGGTTTAACCACAAACCGTCAGCGGCACTAGCAATGCGTAACGGCTGCCCATGGACTGACCTCAAGGGAGGCCGATGAGCGAACTCATCCGGAAATCCTACTGAGCCTAACAGTGACAATGTATATACAGTCCGGTCCGTTCGTCTATGAGTATCGCATATCTGCCTAGGGGGCTAGTAACGTCAGACCCCCAATAGCAGTATAAGTCGTGTCGGAGTGAAGCCCAATAACACCCTGAGATACTACTGGAGTACCTACCAGTAAATCTCCTGCCACGGCCGTGGGCTATGTGTAATGGCTCTCCTAGACACAGTACGATCTCACCCCCAATACCGGGAGAGACGAATCCCCTGCCGATCCGCTCACGTGCCTCCATATGGCTCAGGACTGTACCCAAAAGCTACCTGTTTGCACGACTCCTTTGAGCCGTGGTAGGGTAGAAATCAAAGCACAGTAGGAACTCACACGAGACAAATGACGACCTCAGGTCGATGAACTAACCTGTACACATGTCACCAGGGAACTGCTATCTGACGATAGGTATAGTACTAACTAGCAGATTCCCGGCGAGTCCTGTCCGGTGTACTCATAACCCAATGAGCACCTGTATACATCTTAGGTGATCCAACTGACACCAATGGCTTGTGAGACCGGCCACCGCCCCTCGTCGGGGTCTCGACTGTATACACTAGTCTACTCCGGAGTATCGATGCCCTGTCTCGAAACTCCCACGACTAGGGACCACAATTAAGGATATGCATATAAACTACCCAACTCTCACGTATATGATCGCCATCATACTGTTGGTAGTAAAGCAAGATCCTAAGGGCTCTATCAAAGTGTAACATGTAATCAGTCACCTGAACATGTACACGACTGATAAAGGCAAACCAGATTGCATACTATCATCTCGAGTAAGACTGTCCTACCGGTATAGGTCTTCCGCAATCATTGCAATCACGTACCTGCGATCCAATAATCGACTATGAGGGCACTATCTCCAACATCGCGGAGTTGGAACATCTGTTTTGATGATGCTGTCAAAGAATTCGACTTTATCAAAAATCCAGATGAACCTTGCATATACAGTAAGATTGTAGGGAGAGCTGTAGTATTCCTCGTCTTGTAAGTGGATGACATTCTCCTAATAGGAAATGATATTCCTATGTTACAGTCAGTCAAAAGATTCTTATCACACAAATTCTTCATGAAAGACCTGGGTGATGCCACCTACATTCTGGGAATCTGGATCTATCGTGATAGATCAAAAAGAATATTGGGACTTTCGCAGTCCAGGTACATAGACACCATAGTGAAGAGATTCAGTATGGATGATTCTAAGCGCGGTAACCTACCGGCTCGTCACGGAATCACCCTCTCCAAAGAGATGTCTCCCAATACTGATTTGGAAAGGTATCGCATGTCAATTATACCCTACGCTTCTGAGGTAGGCTCTATAATGTATGCGATGTTATGTACCAGACTAGATGTAGCAAACACATTGAGCGTAGTAAGCCGGTATCAGGCAAACCCAGGGGAGAAGCATTGGATAGCAGTAAAGAACATTTTCAAGTACCTAAGGAGGACTAAGGAGATGTTCTTGGTGTATGGCGGAAAAGACCTCCAAATGGAGGCCTTTGCCGACTCCGGCTTCCAGAGTGACAAGGATGACTCCAAGACCATGTCGGGTTATGTCTTTACCCTAAATGGAGGGGCGGTCTGTTGGAAGAGTTCCAAGCAGGAGACCGTTGCTGACTCAACGATGGAAGCGGAGTACATAGCTTCTTGCGATGCCGCAAAAGAAGCTGTCTGGATGAAGAAGTTCCTCACAGAACTTCAGGTGGTTCCTACCAGTGTTGATCAAATACCTCTGTATTGTGACAACAACGGCGCTATAGCTTTAGCGAAGGAACCCAAGTCCCATCAGAAGTCCAGACACATCTTAAGGCGGTACCACCTGATCAGGGAGATCGTAGATCGCCGGGAAATCGAGGTGAAAAGAGTAGAGACAGAGAATAACGTTGCTGATCCATTCACAAAGGCCTTTCCTCAGACGCAGTTCGAGAGGCTATTCGAGATAATAGGTCTACGATATGCCAGCTCATGGCCCTAGTGCAAGTGGGAGATTGTTAGTGTATATGCCCTAGGGGCCATTATTGTATCAAACTTGTATGTATATTACTTAATGGAAGCTTGGGATATTCACAGTTGTATATACAGTCTTGCTAAAAATGGTAGTATGCTACTTGGTTTGTGTCTAATTTAATATGTGCATATGTTTCTTGTAACGTATCACTTATACATATTAGTAGAGCCCATAGGATCTTTGCTTGATTACCAGTGTTGTGATGGCAGTCACATTAGTGGGGGCTGGGTAGTCTATAAGCAACATCCTATACAGGTCCCTGGTCATTGGAGTATCGAGATAGGGCATCGATATTCCGGAGTAGACTAAGTGTGTACGCTTCTCATCCCAGTTGGGGAGATGGTCTGTCGCACAGCCGTTAATACGTTGTACTGGAGATAGTATACAGGTGCTCGTTAGGTTACGGGTACACCGGACAGGACGCGCAGGGAATTGATTGGTTGGTATTATACCTATCGTCAGTTAACAGTTCCCAGGTGACATGAGTACAGCATAGTCCGCAGACTTGACACTGCTACTTCACCTCGAGTGTGTCCCAATGTTCTTAGATTGCTACCCTACCACGGCTCAAAGGAGTCGTGCAAACATGTAGCAGTTGGGTGCAGTCCCGAGCACTTGGAGGCAGTGGCGGTTAGATAGGATTCGTCTCTCCCGGTATTGGGAGATGATATCGCGATGTGTCAGAGAGCCATTACATAAAGTCCCTGGCCAGGGCAAGCGAGATTTACTGGTAGGTTCCAGTAGTTTCTCAGGGTGTAATGGGCTACGCTCCGACACGACTTATACAGCTATTAGGGGACTGACGCTTGCCGCCCCTAGGCTCGATATGCGATTGTCTTAGACGAACAGACCGGACTGTACGGAGATTGTCACATCAGGCTCAGTAGGAGTTCGGATGGTTTTCCTCATCGGCCTTCTTATCGACATTTACCTGGGGACCGTTACGTACAGCTAGTGCCGCTTGCGGTCTGTGGTTAAACCCACTGCCAGCATAGTGTCGAGTCTTTAGAGTCTCACATAGAGAGTTTCCCTGCTCCAGGCGAAACGATATAGAGGTCGTATGGTTTTACGACATGGGTTCGGACGCATACGTGTGTTTACGCACGTACGGTGTTCAGACAGTTTTTACTAGCCGGCTTTGGTTTAAGCCAGATTCTAGTATCAGGTTATTGGATTTATACAGTCTAAAGTTTTTCCGTGTTTTCACGGATTGGAGGGGCATTCTCGTAATTTTCCGGGAACCTTCTAGAAGCATGGTGACTTGGAGGGTAAGGTGGCATTTGCATTAATTGGATTAGTGAGTCATGTAGTGATTCATGTAATGAGTTAATGTTTCATTTAATGATTTATATGACTCATATGATGAATCACTTAAGGTATTAATGAAACATGATGATAAAGCTTTATTTATTATTTACTTAATAATATCATATGTTTCATATATACTCAAATGATTTCATTCATTCAAAATAATTCATCTTCCCACATTTCTCTCCTCAAGCTCTCATTCTTGAAACCCTAACCCTAACCTCTCATGTGTTGAGATCAAGGGTTAGCTAGACTAATACTTCTATAACCTCACTCTATATCCCCTAGGTAGCTTAGATTGGCACTTTGAGCAACCTAGTTATCTCAAGTTAGAGATCAAGCTTGTAGTAGGAGCTCTCGGGTGGATCATCTTTGATTCGAGGAGGCCGTTGAGGTGCCGATGTTCCAAGGAGCCTACGAGGAGTGGAGGACCGCGATGAAGACCCAAAGGACAAGTAACGTGAGGTATAACTTCGAATCGGAGTAGTTTAACCTTTCGTAGTTTGCTTCTAACGGTTTAGAAACGATTCATGCGCTCAAGTCCTTGTTATGAAGCTTTGATAATTGTTTTTCATATATTCCGCCTCCCCGCAAGTTTGTGGGGTGCGTGACATGGACTTACAGCCGAGGCCAGAGGTTCCCTCACTCGGCTATCCCCCGCGGGCAGCTTCCCTGCCACGACGCCGGGGATCAAAAAGCCCTCCCAGAGGCAGTCGAGGCCAGAGATTCCCTCACTCGGCTATCCCCCGTGGGCATCTTCCCTGCCACAATGCTGGGGATCCAAAAGCCCTCCCAGAGGTAGTCGAGGCCAGAGGTTCCCTCACTCGGCTATCTTTCAGGACAAAAGCCCTCGCCAAGAGGCACCGGGCAGAAAACCTGCCCGGCCAAAGGTCCTTGGTGGGCTTCCTACATCCTTATAGCTTTCCTCGCGCCAAAGGCCAAAGTCCTCCCAGAGGCAGTCGGGTCCTTGCCCAGCTATCCCCGGATGGTAGCCTTCTACCATAACCGACAGGGATCAAAGTTCTCGCCAAGAGGCACCGGGCAGTAACCCTGCTCGGTCCCTGTCCTGTAGGATCTGAAAGTCCTCCCAGAGGCAGCCAAGCCCGAGGTTCCCTCGCTCGGCTATCCCCGGCGGGCAGCTTCCCTGCCACATGCCGGGGATCAAAATTCCTCCCCGAGGCCGTCGGGCCCTAGCCTAGCAATCGACAGATGGGAGCATCCTACCACCGTCCTTAACGATCAAAAGCCCTCATACAAGGATGTTAGTGTATATGCCCTAGAGGCCATTACTGTATCATACTAGTTTGTATATTACTTAATGGAAGCTTGGGATATTCACCTTGTATATACAATCTTGCTCAAAATAGTAGTATGCTACTTGGTTTGTTTCTACTTCAATGTGTACATGTGTTTATTTTAGTATATCGCCTATACACATTAGTGGAGCCCTTAGGATCTTTACTTGATTACCAGCGTTGTGATGGCAGTCACACTAGTGGGGACTGGGAAATCCATAAGCACATCCTTATGCAGGTCCCTAGTCGCAGGACTATCGAGACAGGGCATCGATACTCCGGAGTAGACTAGCGTATGCGCTTCTCATCCCAGAGTGGGAGGTGGTCTGTCCCACAGCCATCAGTACGTCGTACTGGAGATAGTATACGGGTGCTCGTTAGGTTACGAGTACACTGGACAGGACTCGTCGGGAACTGACCGGTTAGTATTATACCTATCGTCAGTTATCAGTTCCCTGGTGACATGAGTACAGCTTAGTCCGCCGACTTGACACTGTCACTTCGCCTCGAGTGTGTTCCCACTGTACTTTGATTACTACCCTACCACGGCTCAAAGGAGTCATGCAAACAGGTAGTAGTTGGGTGCAGTCCCGAAGCACTTGGAGGCAGTGACGGTTAGACAGGATTCGTCTCTCCCGGTATTTGGGGTTGACATCGCGCTGTGTCTAGGAGAGCCATTACACGAGTAGTCCCTGGCCAGGGCAAGCGAGATATACTGGTAGGCTTCCAGTGTTATCTCAGGGTGTTTTGGGCTTCACTCCGACACGACTTGTACCGCTATTAGGGGACTGACGTTTACCGCCCCCTAGGCCCGCCATGCGATGTATCAGACGAACAGACCGGACTGTACGGAGACTGTCACATTCAGGCTCAGTAGGAGTTCAGATGGGTTTCACCTCGTCAGTCTTCTTGTTGGCATCTACCTGGGGACCGTTACGCACAGCTAGTGCCGCTTGCGGTCTGTGGTTAAACCCACTGCCAGCGTAGTGTCGAGTCTTTAGAGTCCCACACAGAAACCTATTCGCCTTTAGGCAAAAGAGTAGAGGTCGCATGGTTTTGCGACAGGGTCCGGTCACATCCATGCACTTGTGCACGTACAGTGTCCGGACAGTTAACACTAGCGGGCTTTGGTTTAAGCCAGATCCTAGTGTACGTTTTGGGATTGGTTTTATCCAGTATGTATTCGTGTTCCTCCGAACGCGGATGCGGGTGTGTATGCACAGTTGACGGAGAGACAGAGGCAGAGGATTCTCATTAGGGTTGTTGACCGTTGACAGTTGACTATTGACTTTTTGCTCAACCCTAATGAGAATATGATATGTAATTAACAATAATATTAATTAAGTATTATAGTGACATGGTTGTTGAGGGGTTGACTTTGTTGACTTGTTGATTTTGTTGACCGGTTGACTAGGTTAGACTAGTTGACCATCATGATGACAATGGCTATCATTTCATGGCAAAGGCTTTTGCTTGCTTGTTCTCTTGTGCAAAATGAGTGCATGAAATGATATGGCTATTGTAGCTTAAACCATCACTAATACTTGATTGCTATTATTGGTTATGATGGTTTTGGATTATGAGAGCCAAGAGAGAAAAGTCTTGCTCATTCTTTCATTTCCTTTCTCTCTCTTGTGTTCTTGAGCTCTCATCTCCTTCCTCTTGCTCTCCCTCTCTTTAGTCTATGGTTCACTTGTCTCATGTGTTGAGAACCAAGAACCATAGAGAAAATCCCAACACACTCTCCTCTACTCACTCTAGTTCACAAGGTTTAGAAAACCGAGTGAACTAGTTTCTTCAAAGCTCGAAGAAGAAGCTAAAGGTAGAAGCTTTCAGGTGGATCAATCTTCGGCGCAAGGAGACGACGGGGTGAAGCCGATCCGGACAACCATCGAGGCTTGAAGACGAAGGAGTTCAAGAAAGAAAGGTATAACCCCCTAACCGAGTAGTTAACAACTCCTAGTTAGGTTGTTAGTTAGATGTTTAACAAAGATCCGGTTTTGAGTCTGTGTTACCGCCTCTAGAAAATTATTTTTCACCAAATTCCGCATGCCCGAAAGTACCGGGAGAGAGAGCATGGACTTACAGTGGTATCAGAGCCTAGTTAAACTCTATCTAACATGTTAGCAAAGTAAATAGAAGATCGATCAAAGAAAAAGTCACGAAACGAACCCGATATGTCAAGTTTCTGCCGATTTTTTTTCTGTTCAAAAATTGATAAATTTCATCTTAAAAATCGGCTCAGGCTTTTTATTAAATAACCATAAAATTTGGTCCCACGAACCGATCAAAGCGCCGCGGAAACGCGGCGGGAGCACGCTCCCGCCGCGGTTCCTCGGCCGAGGTCCAAACTTTGTGCAGTGTATTTCTGGGGTTGTTTTGGGATTTTTGGAATATGTCTTTTCAGCCCAGATTTTCCAGAACGAAAATTTTGTGTTTGGGGCCTAAAAATCCGTATTTTTGATCGAACTTCTAAAGACTTAAGCTGACGGGTTTTTATCTGTGATGTGATATTTATATTGAACGTCTGCTAATCGCTATATGTCGATTAGTGGGGGTTATACAAATCTGTGATCTGTAATGTCATTGGAATGTGTATATGAATTCATTGGATTGTCGCGGGTGAATAGCCAGGGGTTGTGAGACGAGAGTTTTCTTTTCTTTCAATTCATGTAAATTTGTAAATTGATGTAATAATTATTTGTATGGCCGCACAACCGGGTCGGGGTTGTAGCCGTCATTGTATAATTTCTTTTTACTGTTTTTGCTCCTAGGATAGACCCATGGAGGGGGTGCACAAACTACCGGGTATCCCGAAGTGCCAAGTGGCCTACTCACGGAGTTGAGGGAGGTTGCTTCGCTTCGGGTACTTGGCGGGTAGTTTGCCGCACTCGTAGGGGTCTTGGGTGGGGTATTGGCTATTCACCGCGACCGTGTAATCTGCTTTTCGTTACAGGCTCGTACGAATTGCGGATTCCTAGTATATCCAATGTGTTCATCTGTGATCTGAAATGGCTATCATTGCAATATGTCTATATATGATATTATTTAGGCGTTACTTATGTTTTACAGCTGCGCTAGCCCAGCCCCCGCTCTGTCGTTAGTTAAGTAACCTAACGGGTAATGACGGGGCCCCATGGCGAATGCAAATGGCATAAGCGTAGGTCATATTTTGGTTGTTTTCTGCAATGGTAGGATTAAATGATGGGACGCATTAAAAGAACTAATGCAAGAATATCACGCATTAAAAGAACTAATGCAAGAAAAATAAACCAAGTAAAAGTCGTTGGAACACTTTTGAAAAACCACTCGGTTCTTTTCAAAACTAACTTTTAAATGCGGAGCTTGAGCCACTCCTTTTAAAAGCTATCTCGTTCCATCGATTATGTCAAGTTCACTACGTTCACGGTTTTGCCAAAACCATCCGTAGCCCTCCATCATTTCAGTTAAATATTCGGTAGTATTCAAGCTATGTATTTTGACCTCACGCCAAGGCATAGTGATTGGTAGCTGCCGGATATTTTTCTGTTGCATAGATAGAATGCGTTGGTTTGGGACAGCCGTACTGCCATTTTGGCCTACGTCAAGGGTAGGTATGGGTGGGTTCAAATTAACCTGGATAATGATGGGAAGAACTTGACATGTGACTTATGACATTTTGACCTCACGCCAAGGTCATAAGAGCATGGGGCAAAAATCCACATCGGGAGTTTCATAAGTACTGAAACTTGCTAGCACTGCATACCATTTAGAGTATGATGATTCTGGTAGGATTCCTTCAGTTTTGTCACGCGATGATATTTGGATCCCGATCCTACTGTGAGTATATGCTACTCCTCGGGAAATTTCTCACTTAACGATCAATGTTATAAACCAAGTAGGTGTCTAGAAAGGTGTTAGCGGGGCTACGCCCCCAGGGAAAAGAGGTTATTTAATTAAGGAACTTCGCGAAAGCGTTGGAAAACCTCCCTCGAAGTACCGACACTGGCCTGGCTGAATGGTTAAGCAAGAATTGTACGGTGAGATTGATCCTGACTAATTCTTCCTTTTTGGTTTGAGGAGGGATTCGAGAAACAGTGGGAGCCATCCTGTGTAGACAAACTAAAAACCATTCTAAACTTGCTAGAGCATCATGCTGAGTGTTTCTTCTCTCTCTCCTAATTGCAGCGACCAATCGACATGACTGGACTTAAGTTACTTCTAGATAAAAACATATTGACAGGGCCAAACTACAAAGATTGGCTCAGGAATGTCAAGATGGCAATCACTTACGACAAGCTGGGGTATCTTCTTACCACCAAAGCTCCCCCTGTCCCAGGTCCCAAAACCAGCGTCGCGGATAAGGAAATCCGTAAGACCTGGGAAATCGATTGCACGAAGGCCAAGTGCCTCGTGCTTGCCTCTATGGACAACGAACATCAGAGGAGGCACGAGAATATGGACCTCGAATCCATATTTCTCCATACAAAAGAACTGTATGGAGAGCAGTCTCGTATCGCAAGATACGAAGTGTCGAAGAAGTTATTTTCGGCAAGGTTGGCCGTCGGATCATCGGTAGCGGAACACGTGCTTAAGATGATTGACTACATAGAAGAGCTCGCGGACCTTGGGACCATGTTGGAGAATGAGCTCTATATGGACTTGATTCTCCAGTCCCTTCCTTCCACTTACGCCCAGTTTATCCTGAACTTCAACTTACAAGAAAAGGAAGTTGAACTTTCAGAACTCCTCAACATGCTGAGGAGCGCAGAGGGCACCCTACAGAAAGGTAGGGAAACATCCACTTTGTTTGTAGGAGGATCTTCCTCTTCTAGGTCCAAGGAGAAAGCCAAGGGAAAGAAGAAGAAAGCCCCCGCCAAACCAAGGGGCGGTGTTAGTAAAGTGGATACGAAGGGAAAGGCAAAAGCAACAAAGAAAGTGGGAAAGCTTATGGATAAGGAAGAATGCTTCTATTGTCATAAGAAGAGACACTGGAAGAATGATTGCAGGGCTTGGAAGGCCAGAACACAGGATCTGAAGCAGGTTGCGGCTTCAGCTTCAGGTGTGTATGTTATTGAAAACTGTCTTTCAATAAACTCTACTTCCTGGGTATTGGATACCGGATCAGGATCTCATATCTGTAATTCTTTGCAGGCGTTGAGAAACCGTAGGGTTTTGAAAGCAGGTGACATGACCCTCAAAGTTGCAAACGGAGCTAGCAAGGATGCTAAGGCCGTGGGGGACTATCACCTGGGGTTGTCAGATGGACACGTTTTGGTTTTGCGTAATTGCTATTTTGTACCCAACGCAACTTGTAATATCATTTCTGTATCTTTGACTTCTAAAGAAGGTTATGAATTTGCGTTTGTAAGTAATGTTGTAAACATTCACCTTAATCAAGTTCTGATTGGGTCAGATACATTAAGCAATGGTATATACGTATTAAACCAACCACAGATATTCAATGTCCAGAATACACACAAAAGAAAGTCTCCGGAAATAAATCAGACTTTCTTGTGGCATTGTAGACTGGGTCACATCAATGAGAGAAGGTTGACGAAGTTACATACAAAAGGATATTTGAATGCGTTCGAATATCAATCGTATGCCACTTGTCAATCCTGTCTCAAAGGAAAGATGACAAAGACTCCGTTCACTGGACACGGAGTAAGAGCGAGCGAGCTCTTGGGACTCGTACACAGCGACGTGTGCGGTCCAATGTCTACACATGCGCGAAGCGGTTATTCTTACTTCATTACTTTTACGGATGACTTTTCAAGGTACGGTTATGTCTTCTTAATGAAACATATGTCCGAAGACTTTGGAAAATTCCAGGAATATAAGAATGAAGTAGAGAAACAAACCGGCAAAAGTATCAAGATTCTAAGATCGGATCGAGGTGGTGAATACTTGAGTGCCGAGTTCCTGGACTATTTAAAAGAGAACGAAATTCTCTCTCAGCTTACTCCTCCATACACTCCGCAACATAACGGTGTATCGGAGAGACGGAACCGAACCCTATTGGATATGGTACGGTCCATGATGAGTAACACTGAGTTACCGCGATCATTCTGGGGGTATGCGCTAGAATCAGCTGCATACCTTTTGAACCGAGTTCCAACTAAAACTGTGCCTACCACACCATATGAAATATGGAGTGGGAAGAAACCCTATCTTCAATATCTGAAGATTTGGGGATGTCCGGCTTTTGTCAAAAAGCAGCATGCGGACAAACTCGAGGCACGCTCAGTACTGTGTAAGTTTGTGGGATACCCAAAGAACACCAGGGGTATCTTTTCTAACACGCAGAGGAACAAAAAGTCCTTGTTTCTCGTAATGCCCACTTTCTAGAACACCAGTTCTTGGAAAAGGAAACAAGTGTGAGCGAAATAGAACTGGAAGAAATTCCAGAACCACAGACTATTACTGAAAGCTTAGTAGAACCAGAGGGTTCAAAAGAACAGGACATTCCTACGCTGCTCCGCAGGAGTGGTAGGCAGTCTCATCCGCCCGAGAGGTACTACGGTTTTCTCATAGACGGGGATAGAGAGGATTGCATCATAGATTATGATGAGCCTACTAGCTTCCAGCAGGCCGTTCAGAGCGTTGACTCGGTAAAATGGCTGGATGCAATGCGGACCGAAATGGAGTCCATGTACACCAACAAAGTATGGACGTTGGACATTGCTCCAGACGGGGTAAAACCCGTAGGATGCAAGTGGATCTTCAAAAGGAAGATTAGTGTAGATGGACAGGTTGAGACCTATAAAGCTAGACTGGTTGCAAAGGGTTTTCGTCAAAGACCTGGTTTGGACTATGACGAGACCTTTTCTCCAGTAGCTATGCTTAAATCCATTCGGATCCTTCTTGCCATTGCTGCCTTCCACAATTATGAGATTTGGCAGATGGACGTAAAAACCGCTTTTCTAAATGGAAATTTAGAGGAGTGTGTGTATATGGACCAGCCAGAGGGTTTCATTCAGAGTGGGAGCAGCGGAAAGGTGTGCAAGTTGCTTAAGTCCATCTACGGACTAAAGCAGGCATCGCGGAGTTGGAACATCTGTTTTGATGAGATGGTCAAGGAATTTGGCTTTATCAAAAATCCAGATGAACCATGCATCTATAGTAGATTTGTAGAGAGAACTGTAGTATTCCTCGTTCTATACGTGGATGACATTCTCTTAATAGGAAATGACATTCCTATGCTACAATCTGTCAAGGGGTTCTTGTCACACAGGTTCTCCATGAAAGACCTGGGTGATGCCTCATACATCCTGGGGATCCGGATCCATCGTGATAGATCCAAGAGGATATTAGGACTTTCACAGTCCAGGTACATCGACACCATACTGAAAAGATTCGGTATGGAAGATTCCAAGCGCGGTAACCTACCGGCTTGTCACGGGATCACCCTCTCTAAAGAGATGTCTCCCAAGACTGATTTGGAGAGGGATCGCATGTCTATTATACCCTACGCTTCTGCGGTAGGCTCTATAATGAATGCGATGTTGTGTACCAGACCGGATGTAGCTTATGCACTGAGTGTGGTAAGCCGGTATCAGTCAAACCCTGGGGAGAAATGCTGGATAAGGGTAAAGAACATTCTCAAGTACCTGAGAAGGACTAAGGAGATGTTCTTGGTGTATGGTGGAAAAGACCTCCAGATTGAGGCCTTTGCTGACTCCAGCTTCCAGAGTGACAAGGATGATTCCAAGTCCATGTCGAGTTTTGTCTTTACCCTCAATGGAGGGGCGGTGTGTTGGAAGAGTTCCAAACAGGAAACCGTTGCAGACTCGACGATAGAAGCGGAATACATCGCTGAATCTGATGCTGCAAAAGAAGCTGTCTGGATGAGGAAGTTCTTGAAAGAACTTCAGGTGGTTCCGTCCATTGTTGATCCAATACCTCTGTATTGCGACAACAACGGGGTTATAGCTTTAGCGAAGGAACCCAGGTCCCATCAGAGATCCAGACACATCTTGAGGCGGTATCACCTGATCAGGGAGATCGTGGATCGCCAGGAGATCGAGGTTCGGAGGGTTGCTTCAGAAGATAACACTGCAGATCCATTCACCAAGGCCTTGCCCCAGACTCAGTTCGAGCGGCTGATCGAGATGATAGGTCTTCGATACGCCAGTACATGGCCTTAGTGCAAGTGGGAGATTGTTAGTGTATATGCCCTAGAGGCCATTACTGTATCATACTAGTTTGTATATTACTTAATGGAAGCTTGGGATATTCACCTTGTATATACAATCTTTCTCAAAATAGTAGTATGCTACTTGGTTTGTTTCTACTTCAATGTGTACATGTGTTTATTTTAGTATATCGCCTATACACATTAGTGGAGCCCTTAGGATCTTTGCTTGATTACCAGCGTTGTGATGGCAGTCACACTAGTGGGGGCTGGGTAATCCATAAGCACATCCTTATGCAGGTCCCTAGTCACAGGACTATCGAGACAGGGCATCGATACTCCGGAGTAGACTAGCGTATGCACTTCTCATCCCAGAGTGGGAGGTGGTCTGTCCTACAGCCATCAGTACGTCGTACTGGAGATAGTATACGGATGCTCATTAGGTTATGAGTACACTGGACAGGACTCGTCGGGAACTGACCGGTTGGTATTATACCTATCGTCAGTTATCAGTTCCCAGGTGACATGAGTACAGCTTAGTCCGCTGACTTGACACTGTCACTTCGCCTCGAGTGTGTTCCCACTGTACTTTGATTACTACCCTACCACGGCTCAAAGGAGTCGTGCAAACAGGTAGTAGTTGGGTGCAGTCCCGAAGCACTTGGAGGCAGTGACGGTTAGACAGGATTCGTCTCTCCCGGTATTGGGGGTTGACATCGCGCTGTGTCTAGGAGATCCATTACACGAGTAGTCCCTGGCCAGGGTAAGCGAGATATACTGGTAGGCTTCCAGTGTTATCTCAGGGTGTTTTGGGCTTCACTCCGACACGACTTGTACCGCTATTAAGGGACTGACGTTTACCGCTCTCCTAGGCCCGCCATGCGATGTATCAGACGAACAGACCGGACTGCACGGAGACTGTCACATTCAGGCTCAGTAGGAGTTCAGATGGGTTTCACCTCGTCAGTCTTCTTGTCGGCATCTACCTGGGGACCGTTACGCACAGCTAGTGCCGCTTGCGGTCTGTGGTTAAACCCACTGCCAGCGTAGTGTCGAGTCTTTAGAGTCCCACACAGAAAGCTATTCGCCTTTAGGTAAAAGAGTAGAGGTCGCATGGTTTTGCGACAGGTCGCATGGTTTTGCGACAGGGTCCGGTCACATCCGTGCACTTGTGCACGTACAGTGTCCGGACAGTTAACACTAGCGGGCTTTGGTTTAAGCCAGATCCTAGTGTACGTTTTGGGATTGGTTTTATCCAGTATGTATTCGTGTTCCTCGGAACGTGGATGCGGGTATGTATGCACAGTTGACGGAGAGACAGAGGCAGAGGATTCTCATTAGGGTTGTTGACCGTTGACTGTTGACTATTGACTTTTTGCACAACCCTAATGAGAATATGATATGTAATTAACAATATTATTAATTAAGTATTATAGTGACATGGTTGTTGAGGGGTTGACTTTGTTGACTTGTTGACTTTGTTGACTTGTTGACTTTGTTGACCGGTTGACTAGGTTGGACTAGTTGACCACCATGATGACAATGGCTATCATTTCATGGCAAAGACTTTTGCTTGCTTGTTCTCTTGTGCAAAATGAGTGCATGAAATGATATGGCTATTGTAGCTTAAACCATCACTAATATTTGATTGCTATTATTGGTTATGATGGTTTTGGATTATGAGAGCCAAGAGAGAAAAGTCTTGCTCATTCTTTCATTTCCTTTCTCTCTCTTGTGTTCTTGAGCTCTCATCTCCTTCCTCTTGCTCTCCCTCTCTTTAGTCTATGGTTCACTTGTCTCATGTGTTGAGAACCAAGAACCATAGAGAAAATCCCAACACACTCTTCTCTACTCACTCTAGTTCACAAGGTTTAGCAAACCGAGTGAACTAGTTTCTTCAAAGCTCGAAGAAGAAGCCAAAGGTAGAAGCTTTCAGGTGGATCAATCTTCGGCGCAAGGAGACGACGGGGTGAAGCCGATCCGGACAACCATCGAGGCTTGAAGACGAAGGAGTTCAAGAAAGAAAGGTATAACCCCCTAACCGTGTAGTTAACAACTCCTAGTTAGGTTGTTAGTTAGATGTTTAACAAAGATCCGGTTTTGAGTCCGTGTTACCGCCTCTAGAAAATTGTTTTTCACCAAATTCCGCATGCCCGAAAGTACCGGGAGAGGTAGCATGGACATACAAAGGGGACCCGAGCAGCTACCCTGCTCGGTCCAACTCCGGCTCCTACCATCTACGCCAAGGATCAAATCCCTCACAAAAACATCGGAGCGGCTACCCCGCTCAATCCCCCAAGGTTGGTAGTTGTAAGTCTATGTCACGCACCCCACGAACTTGCGGGGCGGCGGAATATATGAAAAATAATTATCAAAGCTTCGTAACATGGACTCGAGCGTATGAATCGTGTCTAAACCATTACTAGCAAACTACGAAAGGTTTAACTACTCTGATTCGAAGTTATATCTCACGTTACTTGTCCTTTGGGTCTTCATCACTGTCCTCCACTCCTTGTAGGCTCTTTAGAACGTCGCACCTCAACGGCCTCCTCGAGTCAAAGACGATCCACCCGAGAGCTGCTACTCCAAGCTTGACCTCTAACTTGAGGTAACTAGGTTACTCAAAGTGCTAATCTAAGCAACCTAGGGGATATAGAGTAGGATTGTGGATTAACAAGTCTTGCTAACCCTTGATCTCAACACATGAGAGGTTAGGGTTAGGGTTTGAAAAGAGAGAGCTTGAGGAGAGAGAAGGTGAGAATGAGAATCCTTTTGGATAAATGATATCATTTGTGTATATATGAAACATATCATATATATTAAATGAATAACAAATAATGATATATCATCATGTTTCATTAATACACTAAGTGATTCATCACATGAGTCATATGAATCATAAATGAATCATTAACTCCATGGATGATTCACTCTCATGACTCATTAATCCAATAAATGCAAATGCCACCTTACCGTCCAAGTCATCATCCTTCTAGAAGCTTCCCGACAAATTACGAGAACGCCCCTCCTATCCGTGAAAACACGGAAAAACTTTAGACTGTATAAATCCAATAATCCAATACTAGAATCTGGCTTAAACCAAAGCCGACTAGTAAAAACTATCCGAATATCGTACGTGCGTAAAAACACGTATGCGTCCGAACCCTGTCGTAAAACCATACGACCTCTATATCGTTTCGCCCGAAGCAGGAAAACTCTCTGTGTGGGACTCTAAAGACTCGACACTACGCTGGCAGTGGGTTTAACCACAGACCGCAAGCAGCACTAGCTGTACGTAACGGTCCCCAGGTAGATGTCGATAAAAAGGTCGATAAGGAAACCCATTCGAACTCCTACTGAGCCTGATGTGACAATCTCTGTACAGTCCGGTCTGTTCGTCTAATACTATCGCATATCGGGCCTAGGGGGCGGCAAGCGTCAGTCCCCTAATAGCGGTATAAGTCGTGTCGGAGCGTAGCCAATTACACCTTGAGAAAATACTTGAACCTACCAGTAAATATCGCTTTCCCTGGCCAGGGACTTTGCGTAATGGCTCTCTGACACAGCACGATATCAACCCCCAATACCGGGAGAGACGAATCCTGTCTAACCGCCACTGCCTCCAAGTGCTCGGGACTGCACCCAAGTGCTACCTGTTTGCACAACTCCTTTAAGCTGTGGTAGGGTAGCAATCTAAGAACAGTGGGACACACTCGAGGCGAAGTAGCAGTGTCAAGTCTGTGGACTATGCTGTACTCATGTCACCTGGAAACTGTTAACTGATGACGGGTATAAAACCAACCAGCAGTTCCCCGCGAGTCCTGTCCGGTGTACCCGTAACCCAACGAGCACCTGTATACTATGTCCAGTACGACGTACTAATGGCTGTGGGACAGACCATCTCCCCAACTGGGATGAGAATCGTATACACTAGTCTACTCCGGAGTATCGATGCCCTGTCTCGATAATCCTATGACTAGGGACCTGTATAGGATGTTGCTTATAGACTACCCAGCCCCCATTAGTATGACTGCCATCACAACGCTGGTAATCAAGCAAAGATCATAAGGGCTCTACTAATATGTATAAGCGATACGTTACAAGAAACATATGCACATATTAAAGTAGACACAAACCAAGTAGCATACTACCATTTTTAGCAAGACTGTCAATACAACTGTGAATATCCCAAGCTTCTATTAAGTAATATACAAACTAGTATGATACAATAATGGCCCCTAGGGCATATACACTACAATCTCCCACTTGCACTAGGGCCATGTACTGGAATATCGCAAACCTATCATCTCGAATAGTCTCTCGAACTACGTCTGAGGAATGGATCAGCAGTGTTATTCTCTGTATTTACTCTCTTTACCTCGATCTCCCGGCCATCTACGATCTCCCTGATCAGGTGATACCGCCTTAAGATGTGTCTGGACTTCTGATGGGACCTGGGTTCCTTCGCTAAAGCTATAACGCCGTTGTTGTCGCAATACAAAGGTATTGGACCAACACTGGTAGGAACCACCTGAAGTTCTGTAAGGAACTTCTTCATCCAGACAGCTTCTTTTAAGGCATCGCAAGCAGCTATGTACTCCGCTTCCATCGTTGAGTCAGCAACGGTCTCCTGCTTGGAACTCTTCCAGCAGACCGCCCCTCCTTGAACTTGGAGTCAACCTTGTCACTCTGGAAGCTGGAGTCGGCAAAGGCCTCGATCTGGAGGTCTTTTCCGCCATACACCAAGAACATCTCCTTAGTCCTCCTCAGGTACTTGAGAATGTTCTTTACTGCTATCCAGTGCTTCTCCCCTGGGTTTGCCTGATACCGGCTTACAACGCTCAATCCGTATGCTACATCTGGTCTGGTACATAACATCGCATACATTATAGAGCCTACCGCAGAAGCATAGGGTATAATCGACATGCGATCCCTTTCCAAATCATTCTTGGGAGACATCTCTTTGGAGAGGGTGATTCCGTGACAAGCCGGTAGGTTACCGCGCTTAGAATCTTCCATACTGAATCTTTTCAATAGGGTGTCTATGTACTTGGACTGCGAAAGTCCCAACATCCTCTTTGATCTATCACGATAGATCTGGATCCCCAGAATGTTGGTGGCATCACCCTGGTCCTTCATGGAGAACTTCTGTGACAAGAATCTTTTGACTAACTGTAGCATAGGAATATCATTTCCTATTAGGAGAATGTCATCCATGTACAAGACGAAGAATACTACAACTCTCCCTACAATCTTACTGTATATGCATGGTTCATCTGGATTCTTGATAAAGTCGAATTCTTTGATAGTATCATCAAAACAGATGTTCCAACTCCTCGATGCCTGCTTTAGTCCATAAATGGACTTAAGCAACTTGCATACTTTATCGCTGCTCCCACTCTGAATGAGTCCCTCTGGCTGATCCATATAGACGCACTCTTCCAAATTTCTATTTAGAAAGGCCGTCTTTACGTCCATCTACCAGATCTCATAATCGTGGAAGGCAGCAATGGCAAGAAGAACCCGAATGGATTTGAGCATAGCCACTGGAAAAAAGGTTTCATCATAGTCCAAACCAGGTCTTTGACAAAAACCCTTTGCAACAAGTCTAGCCTTATAGGTTTCAACCTGTCCATCTACACCAATCTTCTTTCTGAAGATCCACTTGCATCCTACGGGTTTTACCCCATCTGGAGCAATGTCTAAAGTCCATACTTTGTTAGTGTACATGGACTCCATTTCGGTCCGCATTGCATCCAGCCATTTTACCGAGTCGCCGCTCTGAATGGCTTACTGGAAGCTAGTAGGTCATCATTATCAATGATGCAATCTTCTCGATCCCCGACTATGAGAAAACCGTAGTATCTCTCGGGCGGATGAGACTGCCTACTACTTCTGTGGATAGGCGCTGGTACGTCCCTTTCTTCTGAAACTTCTAGTTCTACCAAACTTTCAGTAATAGCTTGTGGTTCTGGAATTTCTTCCAGTTCTACTGCGCTCCCACTCTTCTGATTTTCTAAAAATTCAGTTTCTAAGAAGTGGGCATGACGAGAAACAAAAACCTTTTGTTCCTCTGCGTAATAGAAATAATATCCCATGGAGTTCTTTGGATATCCCACAAACTTACACTGTACTGAGCGTGCCTCGAGGTTCTCCGCATGCTAGTTTTTTACAAAAGATGGATATCCCCATGTCCTAAAATGTTTAAGACAGGGTTTCTTCCCACTCCACATCTGATATGGTATGGTAGGCACAGTCTTGGTTGGAACCTGGTTCAAAAGATATGCAGCTGATTCTAGTGCATAACCCCAGAAAGATCGCGGTAACTCAACCTTACTCATCATGGAACGAATCATATCCAATAGGGTTCGATTCCTCCTTTCCGATACACCGTTGTGTTGTGGTGTATATGGAGGAGTAAGCTGAGAGAGAATTCCATTCTCTTTTAAGTATCCCAGGAACTCAGAACTTAAGTATTCACCACCTCGATCAGATCTCAGTGTCTTGATACTTTTGCCTTTCTGTTTTTCCACTTCATTCTTGTATTCTCGGAATTTCTCAAAATCCTCGGATTTATGCTTCATTAAGAAGATATATCCATACCTAGAGAAATCATCCGTAAAAGTAATGAAGTAGGAATAACCACCTCGCGCATGTATAGACATTGGACCGCACACATCACTGTGTACGAGTCCCAAGAGCTCTCTCGCTCTTACTCCGTGTCCAGTAAATGGAGTCTTTGTCATCTTTCCCATGAAACAAGATTCACAAGTAGCATAAGATTGATATTCGAACGGATTCAAATATCCTTCTCAATGTAACTTCGTCAACCGTGTTTCATTGATGTGACCTGGTCTACAATGCCATAAGAAAGCCTGATTTATTTCTGGAGACTTTCTTTTAAGTGTGTTCTGGACATTGAAAACCTGAGCTTGACTCAATACGTATATACCGTCATCTAATGTACCGGACCCAATCAGAACATGATTTAAATGGATGTGAACTACATCGCTTAAGAATGTAAAATCATATCCCTCTCTCGAAAGTGAGGACACTGATATGATATTACAAGTCAAACTAAGTACATACAAACAGTTACGTAGAATCAATATCTGCCCACTTGTCAAACCTAGGCGATATTCTCCCACGGATTCAGCGTCCACGCTCATTCCGTTTGCAACTCTGAGAGACAAATCACCTACCCTTATAACTCTACGGTTTCTCAAAGCATGTAATGATTTACAGATTTGAGATCCTGCTCCGGTATCTAGTACCCAGGAAGTAGAGTTAATTGACAAACAGTTCTCAATAACAAACACACTTGAGGCCGAAGCCACAACATGCTTCGTATCCTGGCTACTGGCTTCCAAATCCCTGCAATCCTTCTGCCAATGCCCGTTCCCATAATAATAGGAACATCCCTCCTCAGCTACACCAAGTCCCAAAACTTTTGCTCTTCCCTTTCCTCCTACTTTATTAACACCGTATATCGGCTTTGTAGATTTCTTCTTCTTTTCACCTTTTGCTTTCACCCTGGATGTAGAAGAAGAAGGTCCCCCATTAAGCAGATCTTGTGTCTCCCTGATTTCTTTGAGGGTGTAAGTAGAGGGTAGGGACTGTGGAAATAAGTCAGCGTATGACCTGTTTCCCAACGTGGTCTCCAGGTCCTTGAGCTCATCAATATAACTAGTCATTGTAAGGACGTCGTCCCCTACAGATGACCCGACAGCCAACCTCGCTTGAATTAATTCGTTCGAGGTCTCATATCTTGCAATATGAGATTGCTCTTGTTCATACCAGAATATTGCTTTTACTACCGCCCATTCTTACGCTCGTTTGTTTATAGGTAGGTGCTTTTAATCTGTGTTTGCTACATATTTACAGACTACAGGTTCCTAGTCCAAAATAACGCAAATGATACAAAATCTCCACAGTTACGCCAAAATACAGAACATCTGTTGACAATAGATAAAAGCCGGGTTCCGGTCATCCGTATCCGTCCAGTGCCGCGTACCAGTTCCAGAGACAAGACATATGACAGTGGTCATTCGTGTCTCAGACAAGCACAGAGCACGAAGGGGGCAGCACAAGAATCAATGGGTGCGCGGAGCTCGAGGGAGAAAATGTCAAAAGTATTATTTTTGATGCCATTTTGGACCGTTGCAGATCTGAAGAAATTGCTGAAGCAAATTGCAATTTGGAAAATGTATAACAACAGAGGAGAGCAACACAGGGAAACCCAGGAAGTTTGACAAGTCAACTCCCTTAAACGGCCGCGGTTCCGCGGCATAAGCATGCTTAGGCCGCGGATCCGCGGCCATGCAGGCTCCTCGGATGCTGAAATTTAGGGGGTAGGTGGCACAGTGTATTTGGGAATAAAATATTGCCTTAGGGTTTCTTCAAGCAGCCTATAAATACCCCGGTTTTGTTCCAAGCCAAAGCTCCTTCATGTCTTGATTTCCATTCTCTCTTTAGCTTAGTTTCTTCTTCTTCTTCTTCATTCTTTCCTCCATGAAAATTGTAGTGAGAGCTTTTTGAGTGGAAGATCAATGAAGATGAGGGTTGTTATCTTGTCTCTTTTATTTATTGTCTTGTAATTTTATTATCTTGTATTGTAATTTTATTATTTGTTGTTAACTAGTTGTTGTTATTTCTTTTCTTTTCTTCTTCTATCCGTATTTTCAAGCGATGATACTTGACGGAGTTCCTTGCTAAGGTGAGGACCCAAGAGTTAGCTTGCTTCACTTGTAAAACCGTATTTTCCTCTTTTCTTCCTTCTTGTTTTGTTTTGTTTTCTTTTATGATGTGTGAATAATTTCCCTCTTGTTAAGGCTAAGGAATGTGGTATGAGGGACGGAGAAATCCCTTGTGCTTCTCTTCGCCAAACATCTTGAAACGACCCCCGACCAAACAAACGCAATCCCCTCACTTAGGCGCGCTATACGTGACATATAGCCGCGACCTAAGTCGAGAAGTCCTTTAAGCGCACTACAACGTGACATGTAGTTGTGACTTAATTGGATACATGGTTGCGGGTATTTGGTCGAGGGTTGGAAATAAGCGTATTTAGCGGACGGACAAGGGGCACTAGGAATGGATTTAGCGTTGGAAAGCTTGCTTAAACTAGCAAATCCCATTCCTATGTCCTCCTAATCCCTGCTACATTCGATTATCCCAACACCGTTTTCAGAATGCCAAAAGATAAGTACAAGACTAATCCTAACTCTACTAACCAACCTTAACCTTAACAAGCTTACTTGAACATAAATACGAACACTTAGGATAGAACTGAACAAACATATACACATTCTTTATTAACTCGTCTAAAACTCGAACGGACATACAACCATCTCCCTGTGGATCGACCCGTGCTCAACCGGCTAGCTGCATAGCGGCACCGTCCTGATCGCGGTTATAACTTTAGAACTTTGAACATCCGACACGCCAAAAGCGTGCGATCAAATGGCGCCGTTGCCGGGGAGACGGTAGCGTATTTTCTTTCTTGTTATTCGGGTTAATATTCTTTTTGTATATATTTATAAATAAAAAAATAAAATCTTTTTGTTATTTTTTGATAATTTTTGTGAGCAAGTGTGCAGGCTAATCTGGAGCAAGTACAGTAATCCAAAAAGAAAACAGAGGTTTTTATTTTGGAAAAGAGAAGAAGTGGAGTTCGTTGACCAAAGACAAATCCCCAAGTCAACATTTTGACCGCGGAACCGCGGTCAAAAGGTGCCTTGCGCGGCGGTTCCATGGTCCCATTGAGGCCTCTGTGCCCAATTTTTTTCTCCACCCCTTTTGTCTTTTCTTTTATCTTCTCTGTGAATTCCACTATACAGTATTTTCTGCAGATTTTTGCGGATTTGCGAACTGCGATTGTGGCGGGCAAAGTGTACGTTCAAGGTTAAGGTGATTACGAAGTACAGTGCCAAAAATCCGGGTAGTTTGACCCGCGCAAGCGAACTTTTCAAGCTTCCCTGAATTGATTCAACGGGGGTTTCCTAACCCAAAATGTTAACGGTACGTACTTTACTAACACCTTCTTCTCAAATCCAACGCATCCAATATACTATTCTTTGCAGGATTCTTTCCAAGTTCGCTAGCAAACGCTAAAAATTGACTAACCCGTATTTGTTGCAGTGCCGTGCTTAAACTAAAAAACGATTGTTTGATTCTTTATAGAATTTTTATTGAATTGCGCATTGCATATATTAATACGGACTTAAGGGCAAGCGAACCCCACAACATACGGTAAAGGATTTCATCACCTTTTCCGTGGCCCACAAATCACGAACTTGAGCATAACGTTTACCCGCACAAACTTTAAAAGAAATTAGACTTTAAGCCTTAAGGACTTCGCGCTCACTAGGAGAAGTTAACTGTGTTTAGAACCTCGCTTAACAGTATATTGTTTACGGGGTGACTAGGAAAGTGTTAACGGTGAAACCGCCAAAAGAGAAAGGGTTATTTAATTAAGGACCTTCGCGAAAGCGTCGGAAAACCTCCCCTTATCTCTGCACTTACCTGGCCTCGTGATCAGTGTGTCTTGAGCCCGTTTCTCGACACAGTTTTACTTCGACAATCAAGTTCTGGAGCAGGTCTAGTTGACCTAGGTGAACCCTAGAACGATTAGGTGTGTGGTGTTTTTATGTCGTGATTGTTTTTGGTTCAGATTCTTTTTGTGTGTATATTTCATTCTTTTGTTAATATCTAACTAAAAAAAACCACATTCTTTTTCCCCTCCTTTTCTCTGCCTTTCTTTCTTTCTCTCTTCATATCATGGGTACCCCACCTCGCAAAACTCTTGCCGAACTTTGGTACCCATAACCAGACATTACTTCTTACGGTTCTTGCTTTGGCCGAACGTCGAACGATCCCTCCATGCCCAAAATCTCTTTGAAAGATCGGATAGACACGTCTAGGACAAACACTTGCCTTCCGCAACCACTTTGTATCAACCTTTTCAACCTCACCTACCCTCTTATGTTGATACCCCTTTTGCAAGTCGTCCTTTTTCCGTCGCTGAACATATTGAACAATCCTGTAGCCGATCTTTCACTCCGACAGATTCTTAGGATCAACAATTTCATTCACCTTCTTATCCAAATGTTGATCCTACTCCTGTCCAACCATTCAATTCCTACAAGTCCTACCCGACTTTTACACCTTCCCTAAACATTGCTTCTGAACCGCCATTTGGGAGTTTTCAGTATCCAAACAATTTTGAATCTTTAACTGAAACCCCGTCACAACCCATGTCTAGTCTGGAACAGTCGTTGGAAGACTTTAGGGTAGAGTCGTACCAACAGATGATGGATTTGAATGCGTCCATGGCCGCCCTCATACAACCTAGTGACCCGGTAGCTAATTTTCAACTAGCTCCAAATTTTCCAATGTATGAAGAGGCGGTAGGACAGGTTGAGAATTTGAGTGGAGAGAGTGAGATGTACCCCCTTCCGAATCAAGCCTACCCGTTTCAACTTGAATCCCACAACTCCGGTTTTGAATGTCTATCTAGTGTTCCAAACGATTCATTGATTAAAGATAGAACAGATAATGAGTTGTGTGACTTTGTAGTGTTTGATTTGCCCGATTGTGAAGGGTCCTTTTCAAGTGAAACCACACCCAATCCTTTTGACCTCTACACCTCCACTCTAGAACCTGAATTGATTAATATCCATGCTTTTGTTGAGATGTCTGAGAATATAGATTTTCACTTGATTGAGGATATTGACGCTGGGAATATTTTGGATCATGAACCCGCAAATTTGGCTGAGTTTTTCTCTCCAATTCATCATCCCGAGTCATTAAATGTTTTTCCCGAACCCCATATGCGTCTGGATTTTGAGGATAAATGCATGGATGTGCTGAATTTTGAGGAAAATTTTGAGGGTAGTTTTGAGGATGAACCAGTTTTAATTGATGAGTCGGATTTTCCAATTCATCATGTTCCTTTCATTGTCTGTGTACACCCTCCTGAACCTTTAACCGATAACCTTCCTCAATCACCTACCTCCATCCTTTCCATCGTTCCGACCTTGCAAGAAACCGTATCATTTTCACTTCTTGTGTCTAGTTTACCAAGTTCGACGTACCTATGGTTTCTCACGAATCTTGAGGGATTTGACCCAATTTCTCGCCATATTGATAGATTAGTACAATCCATCTTTTCACATCGATCATTACAGATTTTACTAATTTATTCAATCCATTTCCACCCTCAAGTTCGTATTCCACTTCTTTCTCCCTTCCGCCATTTTTCTTCTTATATACCTAGACCGTATACCACTTCTATCTCCATACGGTCTCGCGTATTCTCCCTCTCTTTTCTCTACGCTTTCTTCCACCAACCTGTACATTATAGCGATAAAATCTTTGAATGGTTGGTGCTCACTTTTGGCCTGTGTAAGGCCTTATATAGCTTGATACTGTTCTCTTTCCCCCCTATTCCTGAACTTCAACGCTTAACAGTGGAAACACTGTTTTACTTAAGTTTGGGGGAGGAACCTTTTTGTGTATATATTTTTGTTTTGTTTTTTGTTTTGTATAAAAAAATAATAATAATAATTTTAGGGAGCGCCGACAATTTTGACCCTCTTGGTATAGCCTGACAGTGAGGGCACTGTCAAGTTTAAGTTTGGGGGTATGCTCGGTAAGCTTTCATCCTTCACATTCATTTGTAAATTTTGCATTTGCACACCTTATTAAAAAACCATAAAAATCGAAAAAATTTCCAAAAAATATAAAAACTTTGTCGTCAAGTTAGCTAATAGGGTAACTTAGATTTTTATTCTGAAAGTTTAGTTGATATGTTAGAAATAACTAAATTCTAGGCTTAGGAATTGAAAACCCTTAAAATAACCCTCATTCTTTCTAACTTTGGTAAGTATACATCCTTATAGTTTTTTTGAGAAATAGGAAATCTTGAGTTCGGTTCTTGAGTTAAGTCAAGATGAAGGGAAAGTATTGAAGCTTTACTGAAAGATAAGTCTGAAATATAGTTTATTTTCTTGAGTTCAAATTTAGAAAGTATATACCCTACAAACTGCACTTACACGCACCTTGAAACTTGGGATAGTAGAGGATACCTAGAAATACTCTTGCCAGAAAGCCTAGTACGAAAGAAAAAACGGTATTTAAAGCTAAACACCAAAAGAGCATATTGAAAAATATATCCGGTCTTGAAAAAGAAAAAGAAAAAGAAAAAGAAAAATAGAATAAAGTCAAGACCTAGAAACTGCTATTTACACTTTAAAATTCGCACATTCAGTAATCGGCCGTTAGTGCCTCAAGAAGCATTAATAGTCGCATGAAAGGTGTGTGCGCAAATTCGTCCATCCTTAATGAAAAGAAGTAGTATTAGGTATTAGGGCAAGGGTATTATAGCTTGAATTGAATTCTTAAGTGTAGGGGTGCAAATATACACACACGTAGGAGTATACAATCAATGTTTGGATAAGAGATAGAAATAAAGAATAAGACTTATGTTTTCTGTAAAGTTGATAAAAATCTATGATTTGAGAACACACTTAAAGAAGGAAAACTCAGTAGAACCAACATCTTTCTAAACTTTTTTGGAACGTATATGATCTAAGGTTAAATAGATAGGAGGTGTGAAGCATTAAGGTTGGATATTTCTAACTTAGGATGATAGAATTTCTAACGTAAATACTAAACTGTAGGAGTAAAATCGATGTTAACTTATGACACTAGCTTGACGGGATTTTGTGGGTGTAATCCGCTGAAAACCCTCAGAAGACAACACTCCTCCTACTAGGGACACCTAGAGGTTTAACGGCTTGTTGCACGTGCTCAGTGCAATCGCGTTCCCTGTGAAAGTGCGGTTAGGACTTTGTTGTGAATAAGTGGTTTTGCTCGGGACGAGCAAAAGTTAAGTTTGGGGGTATTTGTTCATACCAGAATATTGCTTTTACTACCGCCCATTTTTACGCTCGTTTGTTTATAGGTAGATGCTTTTAATCTGTGTTTGCTATATATTTACAGACTACAGGTTCCTAGTCCAAAATAATGCAAATGATATAAAATCTCCACAGTTACGCCAAAATACAGAACATCTGTTAACAACAGATAAAAGCCGGGTTCCGATGATCCGTATCCGTCCAGTGCCGCGTACCAGTTCCAGAGACAAGACATATGACAGTGGTCATTCGTGTCTCGGACAAGCACAGAGCACGAGGGGGCAGCACAAGAATCAATGGGTGCACGGAGCTCGAGGGAGAAAATGTCAAAAGTATTATTTTTGATACCATTTTGGACCGTTGCAGATCTGAAGAAATTGCTGAAGCAAATTGCAATTTGGAACATGTATAACAACAGAAGAGAGCAACACAGGGAAACGCAGGAAGTTTGACAAGTCAACTCTGTAAGTCCACGTTGCCCACCCCGGTGCTTACGGGGAGGCGGAAAATATAATAAAAATTGGATTTTTATCAACTATAGGCAACATGGACTATGCTTTAAGGATCTTTACTAAACAAAAACTTGCAAAAGCTAACTTGAAAGTAGCTAAGTGGTAAAAAAGTTATACCTTTGGTCTCTTAGTCCTTCTCTCCTTGCTCCTTGGAGTAGTGGAAGGAGGTCACCTTGCTCGTCTTCTCACGCCGAAGAAAGATCCACCCGAAAGCCTCGACCTTTGGCTTCAACTCCAAGCTAGAAGTAACTAGGGTTCAAGAAGTGCTAGTCCTTCAACCCTAGATGAGAGTAGAGAAGATCAAGAGAGGGTTTTTCTCAAGCTCAAGTGTTTCTCAACACATGAGAGGGAGAGAGCTTGAGGGAGAGGAAGAACAAGAGAGAGAAAGGATATGATAGAATGAGAAATAATTGAGCCATTCTCACTAATATGTGTGAATTATTTTAATTGAATAATTAGCTAGATAATTGTCATGGTTAAATCATGACATGACCATTATCATTTCAATTTGCAAAGATCAAAAAGCATCTTCCAAAAGAAATGATGATGGTCAAAGTGTCAACCTAGGTCAACAAGTCAAAGAAGTCAAATGGTCAACAACCATAACCATGGACAATTATTAAACTAATTATTAATTAACAATAATACACACATAAACATTAGGGTTAATAAAAATGACAATAGCCATTAACCCTAATCAAGGTCATCTCCCTCAATCTCAAGCAACTGTGCACACGCACCCGCATTCGTGATCCGAGGAACACGAATACACTGAGAAAAACCAATCTCAAATCATATACTAGGATCCGGCTTAAACCAAAGCCCGCTAGTATAAACTGTCCGGACAGCAAACGTGCACAAGTGCGCGAATATGAACGAACCCTATCGCAAAACCATGCGACCTCTACTCATTTTGCCTAAAGGCGAATAGCTCTCTGTGTGGGACTCTAAAGACTCGACACTACGCTGGCAGTGGGTTTAACCACAGACCGCAAGCGGCACTAGCTGTACGTAACGGTCCCCAGGTAGATGTCGATAAGAAGACTGACGAGGTGAACCCCATCCGAACTCCTACTGAGCCTGCATGTGACAATCTCCTTACAGTCCGGTCTGTTCGTCTGATACATCGCATGGCGGGCCTAGGGGGGCGGTGAACGTCAGTCCCCTAATAGCGGTACAAGTCGTGTCGGAGTGTAGCCCAGAACACCCTGAGATAACAATGGAAACCTACCAGTATATCTCGCTTGCCCTGGCCAGGGACTACTCGTGTAATGGCTCTCCTGGGCACAGCGCGATGTCAACCCCCAATACCGGGAGAGACGAATCCTGTCTAACCGTCACTGCCTCCAAGTGCTTCGGGACTGCACCCAAAAACTACCTGTTTGCACGACTCCTTTGAGCCGTGGTAGGGTAGTAATCAAAATGCAGTGGGAACACACTCGAGGCGAAGTGACAGTGTCAAGTCAACGGACTAAGCTGTACTCATGTCACCTGGGAACTGATAACTGACGATAGGTATAATACCAACCAACAGTCCCCGACGAGTCCTGTCCAGTGTACTCGTAACCCAACGAGCACCCGTATACTATCTCAAGTACGACGTACTGACGGCTGTGGGACAGACCGTCTCCTACACTGGGATGAGAAGCGCATACGCTAGTCTACTCCGGAGTATCGATGCCCTGTCTCGATAGTCCAACGACTAGGGACCTGTATAAGGATGTGCTTATAGATCACCCAGTTCCCACGAGTGCGAGCGCCATCACAACGCTGGTAATCAAGCAAAGATCCTAAGGGCTCTACTAATATGTATATCAGCAATATGCTAAAAGAAACACATGCACATATTAAAGCAGAGACAAACCAAGTAGCATACTACCATTTCGAGCAAGATTGTATATACAACTGTGAATATCCCAAGCTTCCATCAAGTAATATACAAACTAGTATGATACAGTAATGGCCTCTAGGGCATATACACTAACAATCTCCCACTTGCACTAAGGCCATGTACTGGCGTATCGAAGACCTATCATCTCGATCAGCCGCTCGAACTGAGTCTGGGGCAAGGCCTTGGTGAATGGATCTGCTGTGTTATCCTCTGATGCAACTCTCCGGACCTCGATCTCCTGGCGATCCACGATCTCCCTGATCAGGTGATACCGCCTTAAGATGTGTCTGGATTTCTGATGGGATCTGGGTTCCTTCGCTAAAGCTATAGCCCCGTTGTTGTCGCAATACAGAGGTATTGGGTCAACAATGGACGGAACCACCTGAAGTTCTCTCAAGAACTTCCTCATCCAGACAGCTTCTTTTGCGGCATCAGATGCAGCGATGTATTCCGCTTCCATCGTCGAGTCAGCAACGGTTTCCTGTTTGGAGCTCTTCCAACACACCGCCCCTCCATTGAGGGTGAAGACAAAACCCGACATGGACTTGGAATCATCCTTGTCACTCTGGAAGCTGGAGTCAGCAAAGGCCTCAATCTGCTGGTCTTTTCCGCCATACACCAAGAACATCTCCTTAGTCCTTCTCAGGTACTTGAGAATGTTCTTTACTGCTATCCAATGTTTCTCCCCTGGGTTTGACTGATACCTGCATACCACACTCAGTGCATAAGCCACATCTGGTCTGGTACACAACATTGCATACATTATAGAGCCTACCGCAGAAGCGTAGGGTATAATAGACATGCGATCCCTCTCCAAATCATTCTTGGGAGACATCTCTTTGGAGAGGGTGATCCCGTGACAAGCCGGTAGATTACCGCGCTTGGAATCTTCCATACTGAATCTCTTCAGTATGGCGTCGATGTACCTGGACTGCGAAAGTCCTAGTATCCTCTTGGATCTGTCACGGTAGATCCGGATACCCAGAATGTATGAGGCATCACCCAGGTCTTTCATGGAGAACCTGTGTGACAAGGACCCCTTGACAGATTGTAGCATAGGAATGTCATTTCCTATTAAGAGAATGTCATCCACGTATAAAACGAGGAATACTACAGTTCTCGCTACAAATCTACAATAGATGCATGGTTCATCTGGATTTTTGATAAAGCCAAATTCCTTGACTGTCTCATCAAAACAGATGTTCCAACTCCGCGATGCCTGCTTTAGTCCATAAATGGACTTAAGCAACTTGCACACCTTTCCGCTGCTCCCATTCTGAATGAAACCCTCTGGCTGATCCATATAAACACACTCCTCTAAATGTCCATTTAGAAAAGCTGTCTTTACGTCCATCTGCCAAATCTCATAATCGTGGAAGGCAGCAATGGCAAGAAGGATCCGAATGGATTTCAGCATAGCTACTGGAGAAAAGGTTTCGTCGTAGTCCAAACCAGGTCGCTGACGAAAACCCTTTGCAACCAATCTAGCTTTATAGGTCTCAACCTGTCCATCTACACCAATCTTCCTTTTGAAGATCCACTTGCATCCTACGGGTTTTACCCCGTCTGGAGCAATGTCCAACGTCCATACTTTGTTGGTGTACATGGACTCCATCTCGGTCCGCATTGCATCCAGCCATTTTACCGAGTCGACGCTCTGAATGGCTTGCTGGAAGCTAGTAGGCTCATCACAATCTATGATGCAATCCTCTCTATCCCCGTCAATGAGAAAACCGTAGTATCTCTCGGGCGGATGAGACTGCCTACTACTCCTGCGGAGTGGCGTGGGAATGTCCTGATCTTTCGAACCCTCTGGTTCAACCAAGCTTTCAGTAATAGCTCGTGGTTCTGGAATTTCTTCCAGTTCTATTGCGCTCCCACTTAATTCTTTTTCTGTGAAATGGTGTTCTAGAAAGTGGGCATGGCAAGAAACAAGGACTTTTTGTTCCTCTTCGCAATAGAAGTAATATCCCTTGGAGTTCTTTGGATATCCCACAAACTTGCACTGTACTGAGCGTGCCTCGAGCTTGTCCGCATGCTGCTTTTTTACAAAAGCTGGACATCCCCATGTCTTAATATGATTAAGATAGGGTCTCTTCCCACACCACATCTGATATGGTGTAGTAGGCACAGTCTTAGTTGGAACTCGGTTCAAAAGGTATGCAGCTGATTCTAGCGCATATCCCCAAAACGATCGCGGTAACTCAGCGTTACTCATCATAGACCGTACCATATCCAATAGGGTTCGGTTCCGTCTCTCCGATACACCGTTATGTTGCGGAGTGTATGGAGGAGTAAGCTGAGAGAGAATTCCATTCTCTTTTAAGTAACCCAGGAACTCGGCACTTAAGTATTCACCACCTCGATCAGATCTCAGTGTCTTTATACTTTTGCCTGTTTGTTTTTCTACTTCATTCTTATATTCCTGGAATTTTTCAAAAGCCTCGGATTTATGTTTCATTAAGAAGACATAACCGTACCTTGAAAAGTCATCCGTAAAAGTAATGAAGTAAGAATAACCGCTTCGCGCATGTATAGACATTGGACCGCACACGTCGCTGTGTACGAGTCCCAAGAGCTCGCTCGCTCTTTCTCCGTGTCCAGTAAACGGAGTCTTTGTCATCTTTCCCTTGAGACAGGATTGACAAGTTGCATACGATTGATATTCGAACGAATCCAAATATCCTTCTGTGTGTAACTTAGTCAACCTTCTCTCATTGATGTGACCCAGTCTACAATGCCATAAGAAAGTTTTATTGATTTCTGGAGACTTTCTTTTTTGTGTATTCTGGACATTGAAAATCTGTGGTTGGTTTAATACGTATATACCGTTGTTCAATGTACCTGACCCAATCAAAGCTTGATTAAGGTGAATGTTCACTACATTACTTACAAATGCAAATTCATAACCTTCTTTAGACAATAAAGATACAGAAATGATATTACAGGTTGCATTTGGTACATAATAACAACTACGCAAAACCAAAAAATGTCCATCTGACAGTCCCAGGTGATAGTCCCCCACGGCCTCAGCATCCATGCTAGCACCGTTCGCAACTCTGAGGGTCATGTCACCTGTCTTCAAAACTCTACGCTTTCTCAACGCCTGCAAAGAATTACAGATATGAGATCCTGATCCGGTATCCAATATCCAGGATGTAGAGTTTATTGATAGACAGTTTTCAATAACATACACACCTGAAGCTGAAGCTGCAACTCGCTTCAAATCCTGTGTTCTGGCTTTCCAAGCCTTGCAATCCTGTTTCCAGTGACCACTTTTGTGATAATAGAAGCATTCTTCCTTCCCCACTAGCTTCCCCTCTATCTTTGTTTCTTTTCCTTTTCCCTTCGTATCCACTTTACCGACACCGCCTCTTGGTTTGGCGGGGGCTTTCTTCTTCTTGCCCTTGGCTTTCGCCCTGGACCTAGAAGAGGAAGATCCTCCTACAAATAAAGTGGATGTCTCCCTACCCTTTTGTAGGGTGCCCTCAGCAGTCCTCAACATGTTCAAAAGTTCGGAAAGTTCAACCTCCTTTCCTTGCATGTTGAAGTTAAGAATGAACTGGGCGTAAGTGGAAGGAAGGGACTGGAGAATCAAATCAGTATAGAGTTCATTCTACAACGTGGTCCCAAGGTCCGCGAGCTCCTCAATGTAGCCAATCATCTTAAGCACGTGTTCCGCTACCGATGATCCGACGGCCAACCTTGCCGAAAAAAGCTTCTTCGACACTTCGTATCTTGCGATACGAGACTGCTCTCCATACAGTTCTTTTGTATGGAGAAATATGGACTGTAGGTCCATATTCTCGTGCCTCCTCTGATGTTCGTTGTCCATCGAGGCAAGTACGAGGCATCTGGCCTTCGCGCAATCTATTTTCCAGGTCTTGTAGATTTCCCTATCTACGACACTGGTTTTGGGACCTGGGACAGGGGGAGCTTTGGTGGTAAGGACATACCCCAACTTGTCGTAAGTGATTGCCATCTTGACATTCCTGAGCCAATCTTTGTAGTTTGGCCCTGTCAATATGTTTTTATCTAGTAATAACTTAAGTCCGGTCATCTTGAATGGTCGCTGCAATTAGGAGAGAGAAAAGAAACACTTTAGCATGATGCTCTTGCAAGTTTAGAGTGGTTTTTAATTTGTCTAAACTGGATGGCTCCCACTGTCTCTCGAATCCCTTCTCAAACCGTAAAGAAAGGATTAGTCAGGATTACTCTCACCGTACAATACTTGCTTAACCGTTCAGCCAGGCCAGTGTCGGTACTTCGAGGGAGGTTTTCCAACGCTTTTGCGAAGTTCCTTAATTAAGTAACCTCGTTTCCCTGTGGGCGTAGCCCCGCTAACACCTTTCTAGACACCTACTAAGTTTATAGCATTGATCGTTAAGTGAGAGTTTTCCCGAGGAGTAGCATATACTCACAGTAGGATCGGGATCCAAATATCATCGCGTGATAAAACCGAAGGAATCCTACCAGAATCATCACACTCCAAATGGTATGCAAAGCTAGCAAGTTTCAGTACTTATGAAACTCCCGATGTGGATTTTTGCCCCATGCTCTTATGACCTTGACTTTGGCCAAAATATCATAAGTCACATGTCAAGTTCTACCCGTCATTCTCCTGGTTAATTTGGACCCACCCGTACCTACCCTTGACTTTGGCCAAAATGGCAGCACGACTGTCCCAAACCAACGCATCTATCTATGCTGCACATGAATACCTAATAGCTACCAATCACTATGCCTTGACTTTGGCCAAAATACATAGCTTGAATACTTTTTGACCATTCATGTGGAATGACGGAGGGCTACGGATGGTTTTGGCGAAACCGTGAACGTAGTGAACTTGATCTAATCGATGGAACGAGATAGCTTTTAAAAGGAGTGGTTCAAGCTCCGCGTTTAAAAGTTTGGTTTTGAAAAGAACCGAGTGGTTTTCAAAGTGTTCCAATCGACTTTTACTTGGTTTATTTTCTTGCATTAGTTCTTTTAATGCATCCCATCATTTAATCCTACCATTGCAGAAAACAACCAAAATATGACGTACGCTTATGCCATTCGCATTCGCCACGGGGCCCCGTCATCACCCGTTAGGCTACTTAACTAACGACAGAGCGGGGGCTGGGCTAGCGCGGCTGTAAAACATAAGAAATGCCTAAATAGTTATCATATATAAATATATAGCAATGATGGACATTACAGATCACAGATGAATACATTGGATATACTAGGAATCCGCAATCCGTTCGAGCCTGCAACGAAAAGCGGATTACACGGTCGCGGTGAATAGCCAAATACCCCACCCAAGACCCCTACGGGTGCGGCAAACTACCCGCCAAGTACCCGAAGCGAAGCAACCTCCTTCACCACCGTGAGTAGGCCACTCGGCACTTCGAGATACCCGGTAGTTTGTGCACCCCCTCCATGGTTCTATCCTAGGAGCAAAAACAGTAAAAAGAATTATACAATGACGGCTACAACCCCGACCCGGTTGTGCGGCCATACAAATAATAATATTACATCAATTTACATGTTACAATGAATGAAAGGAAAAACAACACTCATCTCACATCCACCCCGGCTATTCACCCGCGACGATCCAACCCATTCATATACACAAACCAATATCAAACACAGATCACAGATATGTATAACCCCGACTAATCGACATATAGCGATTAGCCGACGTTCAATACATACAAACATCACAGATATAACCATCATAGTCAAAGTGTAGTGAAGTTCGGAAAAAATACGGATTTATAAGCCCCCAAAAATTAATTTCTATTCTGGAAAATCTGGGCACATATAACATATCTTAAAAATCCTAAAACCAAGCCAGAGATACACTGCACCAAACTCGACCCAGTGAGGAGTCGAAACGGCGGCGGTTCCGCGGCAATAGCTTGCTATTGCCGCGGAAACGCGGCTGTTTAGTCGACTCACTGGACCGGGTTTTGTGGTTATCTTTAAAAAACCCTGAGACGATTTTAGGTGTATAACAAATTTTGTTTTGACCAGAAAATTTTTTAACAGAAACTAGGGTTTTTGAAAACTCGGTTTTTGGATTTTTCGGTTTCGAACTTCGTTACACTTCACTACCTTGCTAGTTTATGTTTAGTTAGGCTCTGATACCACTGTAAGTCCACGTTGCCCACCCCGGTGCTTACGAGGAGGCGGAAAACATAATAAAAATCGGATTTTTATCAACTATAGGCAACATGGACTATGCTTTAAGGATCTTTACTAAACAAAAACTTGCAAAAGCTAACTTGAAAGTAGCTAAGTGGTAGAAAAGTTATACCTTTGGTCTCTTAGTCCTTCTTTCCTTGCTCCTTGGAGTAGTGGAAGGAGGTCACCTTGCTCGTCTTCTCACGCCGAAGAAAGATCCACCCGAAAGCCTCGACCTTTGGCTTCAACTCCAAGCTAGAAGTAACTATGGTTCAAGAAGTGCTAGTCCTTCAACCCTAGATGAGAGTAGAGAAGATCAAGAGAGGGTTTTTCTCAAGCTCAAGTGTTTCTCAACACATGAGAGGGAGAGAGCTTGAGGGAGAGGAAGAACAAGAGAGAGAAAGGATATGATAGAATGAGAAATAATTGAGCCATTCTCACTAATATGTGTGAATTATTTTAATTGAATAATTAGCTAGATAATTGTCATGGTTAAATCATGACATGACCATTATCATTTCAATTTGCAAAGATCAAAAAGCATCTTCCAAAAGAAATGATGATGGTCAAAGTGTCAACCTAGGTCAACAAGTCAAAGAAGTCAAATGGTCAACAACCATAACCATGGACAATTATTAAACTAATTATTAATTAACAATAATACACACATAAACATTAGGGTTAATAAAAATGACAATAGCCATTAACCCTAATCAAGGTCCTCTCCCTCAATCTCAAGCAACTGTGCATACGCACCCGCATTCGTGATCCGAGGAACACGAATACACTGAGAAAAACCAATCTCAAATCATATACTAGGATCCGGCTTAAACCAAAGCCCGCTAGTATAAACTGTCCGGACAGCAAACGTGCACAAGTGCGCGAATGTGAACGAACCCTGTCGCAAAACCATGCGACCTCTACTCATTTTGCCTAAAGGTGAATAGCTCTCTGTTTGGGACTCTAAAGACTCGACACTACGCTGGCAGTGGGTTTAACCACAGACCGCAAGCGGCACTAGCTGTACGTAACGGTCCCCAGGTAAATGTCGATAAGAAGACTGACGAGGTGAACCCCATCCGAACTCCTACTGAGCCTGCATGTGACAATCTCCGTACAGTCCGGTCTGTTCGTCTGATACATCGCATGGCGGGCCTAGGGGGGCGGTGAACGTCAGTCCCCTAATAGCGGTACAAGTCGTGTCGGAGTGTAGCCCAGAACACCCTAAGATAACACTGGAAACCTACCAGTATATCTCGCTTGCTCTGGCCAGGGACTACTCGTGTAATGGCTCTCCTGGACACAGCGCGATGTCAACCCCCAATACCGGGAGAGACGAATCCTGTCTAACCGTCACTGCCTCCAAGTGCTTCGGGACTGCACCCAAAAACTACATGTTTGCACGACTCCTTTAAGCCGTGGTAGGGTAGTAATCAAAGTGCAGTGGGAACACACTCGAGGCGAAGTGACAGTGTCAAGTCAACGGACTAAGCTGTACTCATGTCACCTAGGAAATGATAACTGACGATAGGTATAATACCAACCAACAGTCCCCGACGAGTCCTGTCCAGTGTACTCGTAACCCAACGAGCATCCGTATACTATCTCAAGTACGACGTACTGACGGCTGTGGGACAGACCGTCTCCCACACTGGGATGAGAAGCGCATACGCTAGTCTACTCCGGAGTATCGATGCCCTGTCTCGATAGTCCAACGACTAGGGACCTGTATAAGGATGTGCTTATAGATCACCCAGCTCCTACGAGTGCGAGCGCCATCACAACGCTGGTAATCAAGCAAAGATCCTGAGGGCTCTACTAATATGTATATCAGCAATATGCTAAAAGAAACACATGCACATATTAAAGCAGAGACAAACCAAGTAGCATACTACCATTTCGAGCAAGATTGTATATACAACTGTGAATATCCCAAGCTTCCATCAAGTAATATACAAACTAGTATGATACAGTAATGGCCTCTAGGGCATATACACTAACAAACTCCCCTAAACGGCCGAGGTTCCGCGGCATAAGCATGCTTAGGCCGCGGATCCGCGGCCATGTAGGCTCCTCGGATGCTGAAATTTAGGGGGTAGGTGGCACAGTGTATTTGGGAATAAAATATTGCCTTAGGGTTTCTTCAAGCAGCCTATAAATACCCCGGTTTTGTTCCAAGCCAAAGCTCCTTCATGTCTTGATTTCCATTCTCTCTTTAGCTTAGTTTCTTCTTCTTCTTCATTCTTTCCTCCATGAAAATTGTACTGAGAGCTTTTTGAGTGGAAGATCAATGAAGATGAGAGTTGTTATCTTGTCTCTTTTATTTGTTGTCTTGTAATTTTATTATCTTGTATTGTAATTTTATTATTTGTTGTTAACTAGTTGTTATTTCTTTTCTTTTCTTCTTCTATCCGTATTTTCAAGCGATGATACTTGACGGAGTTCCTTGCTAAGGTGAGGACCCAAGAGTTAGCTTGCTTCACTTGTAAAACCGTATTTTTCTCTTTTCTTCCTTCTTGTTCTGTTTTCTTTTCTTTTATGATGTGTGAATAATTTCCCTCTTGTTAAGGCTAAGGAATGTGGTATGAGGGACGGAGAAATCCCTTGTGCTTCTCTTTTCCAAACATCTTGAAACGACCCCCGACCAAACAAACGCAACCCCCTCACTTAGGCGCGCTATACGTGACATATAGCCGCGACCTAAGTCGAGAAGTCCTTTAAGCGCACTACAACGTGACATGTAGTTGTGACTTAATTGGATACATGGTTGCGGGTGTTTGGTCGAGGGTTGGAAATATGCGTATTTAGCGGACGGACAAGGGGCACTAAGAATGGATTTAGCGTTGGAAAGCTTGCTTAAACTTGCAAATCCCATTCCTATGTCCTCCTAATCCCTGCTACATTCGATTATCCCAACACCGTTTTAAGAATGGCAAAACATAAGTACAAGACTAATCCTAACTCTACTAACCAACCTTAACCTTAACAAGCTTACTTGAACATAAATACGAACACTTAGGATAGAACTGAACAAACATATACACATTCTTTATTAACTCGTCTAAAACTCGAACGGACATACAACCATCTCCCTGTGGATCGACCCGTGCTCAACCGGCTAGCTGCATAGCGACACCGTTCTGATCGCGGTTATAACTTTAGAACTTTGAACATCCGACACGCCAAAAGCGTGCGATCAGCTCTCCATATAAATCTTTGTTATGGAGAAAGATGGAAATTAAGTCCATCTTCTCGTGCTGCTTCTGGTATATACCATCAACTGAAGCCAACACAAGGCACTTAGGTTTCGCTTTATCCTTTTCCCTTGTCTTATGGATATCCATATCCGCGACGGTGGAAACTGGACCTGGGACCGCGGGATCTTGAGTAGTAATAGGGTGGTCCAGCTTGTCATAGGCAATGGACATCTGGACAGACCTTTGTCAGTCATATAAGTTAGATTCAGTCAACTTGTTATCTAGATGTAACCTAGTCATGGTCACAAGGTCGCTGCAATGAGAGAGAGAGAAGAAGAAGAAAAACACATTAGCATGATGCACTTGCAAGTTTTGATTGGTTTTTAATTTATCTAAACTGGATGGCTCCCACTGTTTCTTGAATCCTTCCTCAAACCATAAAAGAAGAATTAGCCAGGACTACTCTCACTGTACAATACTTGCTTAACCGTTCAGCCAGGCTAGTGTCGGTACATCGAGGGAGGTTTTCCAACGTTTCGCGAAGTTCCTTAATTAAATAACTGTTAGTTATATGTATGCCCTAGAGGCCATTACTGTACATAGGATGTATATTGTAGTGATGCTTGGACATATATAGGGATGACTTTCTTGCTCGACATGATAGTATGCTATCTTGTTACTCTTTACCTTAACGTGTACACTGATTGTCTCTCTGTTACATGTTGGTAAAGCCCTTACGATGTGTACTTGACTACCTGGACTATGATGCGGATCATACTAGTGGGGACATGGCAGTCCATAAGTACATCCTTCAAGGTCCCTAGTCGTGGGTGTATCGAGACGGGGCATCGATACACCAGAGTAGACTAGCGTATACCTTCTCGACCCATACAGATGGGCGATGGATGATCCCATATCCATTGGTGTTTGACATCAGAGATGATATACGGGTGCTCAGTAGAGACTGGGTACACTGGACGGACTCGCCGAGAACTCCCAGATGGTATTATACCTTACGTCAGATGGCAGTTCTCTGGTGACACTGGTACAGGTTAGTCTGTAGACCCGAGATCGTCATAGAGTCTTGTGTGATTCCCACCGTGCTTTGATTTCCACCTTACCACGTCCAAGAGGGCGTGCAAAACGGTGGTTTTTGGGTACAGTCCCGAATCACATGGAGGCAATGAGCGATAGGAGGGGATTCGTCTCTCCCGGTATAGGGAGTTGATGTTGTGCTGTGTTCGATTGGCTATAACCGGAAATCCCTGGCCAGGGTTGCTGAGATTTACTGGTAAGTGTTACCAGTAGTTTCTCGAACTGTTATAGACCTCATATCGACACGGCTTATCGAGCTACTGGGGTCTGATGTTTACCATCCCTAGGCGAGATATGCGACATAACAGACGATCAGACCGGACTGTACGGTAAGTGTTACCGGTTGGATTCACAGGAGTGTGAGCGGGCTTGCTCGTTGATCTTCTGATCGCTCAATACCCGGGTGGCTGTTACGTTTAGCAGACCGCTTGCGGCTTGTGAGTGTTTGATATGATCATCACCTGCTGCCGGCGTATTGACGAGTCTTTAGAGTCCTACACAGAGGTTTCCTGGCTCAAGCGAAACGAAATAGGAGCGCATATGAGATATGTGCGGGACCGAGAATAATGTGTGTATGTGATACCGTATTCTATTCTCGCGATGAATGTATTGAATGGTTGTATGCGATATAACATAGTTATCGAATCGAAGATTGATTCGATAAGTCGATACATTGGATATTAGTCGGTCATATGCGATATGACCGGATCATTAAATCAAGTGTTGATTTAATGGTTTAATGTATAATTATATATTTGATATATTACTTTACATTAACTAGTATTTGTTCACTTAAGATGGATTTTCTCACTTGATGTGCACATTGTATATATGATATAGTTTTGTGCACTAGTTTGTATCATGTTTGATGATACATGCAAACTTGGGTGTGTATGATTAAACCATGGTTATGTTAATGGTTAGGGTTTTGATTTACTTATTTATTTATTTTCCTTATTCATTTTGGCAAGAAATGAAATGGTGGCTTTCTTTGGATTTTGTTGAAGCTTCATGAAGCTTTGAAAGCTTGACCATTTTGTTTCTTTCCTTAACCCTAACCATTTACCTAAACCCTAGTTCATTCTCTACATGAGTTAGCCTCACCCTTGGTTGCATTATGATAACCATCACTTCATTTTTCTTTTTGAAAAAAAAAATTGATAATTCATTATTATTTCTTTCTTCTTCTTCTTCTTCTTGAAGAAGAAAAAAAAACATTTTCTTGAAAATGTCTAAGTGATGATTCCAAGTGAGAAATCAAAATCCAAAGTGAACCCACTTCCTATTTCTTCATCCTCTACCACTTGCCATGTAGTATAGGGTGTTTTCTTCACAAGTTTCATGACTTGGTGAAGTTGGAGCTTGATCTTGAGTTGCCTCGACGTAGATCATCTTCGGCATCGAAGTCGACGACCTAGCCCAATCATTTCTTCGAGGAAACCATCGCTAGAGTCCGGGATCCGATGATCGCAGCGGAGGGACATCATCATGGAGCTAAGGAAGTGGAGGACTGGATCTACAAAGGTTGTATTTCCATTCACTTAGCAGTTAAGTAGTTAACTAGTTGTAGTTTCGCCTTAATCTCTAGTCAACGATCGCATTAGGGTTTCTCGTCACCGGAAATTTTTGAATTTGGCATGGTTGATGCCTTGTGGAACACCTTGAGTGTGCCTAGGAACCCTACAGTGATATCAGAGCTACTAGGCATTGGATGTTGACCTATGGGGGGTTCTCACTGTATGACAGTATGGCGAAGCATAGGCTCTTACCCCCCGGGTATCCCGAGACCGGAAGGTGTTCCGGCGGGTTGTAGTCCTCGCGAGGGGGCATGCGTAAAAAGTAGAGGCTGAGGGACCCGTTGGTGCCACGGCGACCCCATTGGATGGGGTGGCTTCCTGACCTACAGTGGTATCAGAGCCTAGTTAGAGCCTTAGGTGGTGAGTAGACGAAGTTAGAAACCTGATCGAACCCAAAACCCTAATTCGAAATCCCTCTCTGGAAATTTTCTGGAATTTTGGACTTTTGTGAATTAAAAATTGTCAAAAAATTCAGCAGGGTTTTATAGGAATTACTGTGAAATTCGTGGACCCAACTCAATTAAACCGCCGTGAAACCGCGGCCGTACCCTACGTTGGGCGGCGGTTCCGCGGCAATACTGTGGGATTGTTCACTTCTGTTTGCACAGTAATCTCTATCTTCAGTTGCTGTATTTTATGGGAATTTTTAATTGATACTCAGCAGTTGATTTTTTCTGGGTTGTATTGGGAGTTCGTAGATTCGATCGGATTATCAAACTTTGTCTATGTGTTTTTCCAGGTAATTTTAGAATATGTTGAAAAGTTCGACCGGATAAAAATACCCACTTTTTCCTCTGCCGGGAAATTTCCAATTGTTAGATTTTTCCGTAGTATAATGACGTTCTAAGTAGTGCAAGTAACGCGATGGTCCCTCTAGAAGACAACAAACCTTAACTCGATTATGTGACCGTCTTGAACTGCCCTTTGAACCTTAAGGTTTGGGGCAGTACGGCGTGCCACATGTGAGGCGTTGGCTTGACCCTTCTACGGCTGGACCGTTGGTACTGTGGCATGAAATGAATGTTTTTAAACTGATTTCATGTGTTGAGCTGTTTCGGGAAAACTTGGGTGTTTGAATGTTCGATCGGAAAGTTTAACATTTTCTATTTATCTGGAATGGGATACAATACTTGGAATCCACAAGTAGTTATGAGATAACTAAATGAATGTTATAAATCTAGCGGTTTAGTCTCACTTGATCAGTTTCCACGGAATTTTGATGTGATCAAAAGTCCGTCGCAATCACGTAACGTACGCGGATACTCGCCGGGTAAACTTAATAAACAGCTACACCTCATAACCCCGACCGAGTGACTTTAGGAGAACCCCGTCGCCAAAAGCATCCGTTCGGGTGCTCGCGGCAGCGGTGTTCTGCTTTGGTGCACTTCGTTGGCGGTATCGGGGGTGCGGCCGCCTACTAAAGTTTGCGACGAGCATTCGATCAGTTTTTCGGGAATCTTGTTGAATTGCCCGACTTGATATTGAAAAGTGTTTTCGATAATGAGACTAAAATGCGGGGTTTATAATTGTTAGGTATGTGATGTCTAAGGAATTCATTTGATTAGGCATGCGATGTCTAAAGAATTTGCGGATTCCAACTGTTGTAGTTTTACACTTTCTTTTCTGTGACCGTAAGTGTAATATGTGATATCGCCGGTTTCGTTGCTATATGTCAACGACAATTGGGATACGCATGTTTACTTACGTTGATGACATGTGATGTTATGTGTTGCTGGATATGTTATATTGGATCGTCGTGTTTGAATAGCCGGGTTTTTTATATATGAGATGAGTGCTTTTCATTTTCATTCATGTAAAAACTTGTATATAATATTCTTTTATTGGGGCACTTCCAGGTTGCGGAAGATGTCACCATTTGTATATTATTTACTTTTCCGCACTAGGATAGACCCATGGAGGGGAGCACAAGTAACCGGGTTCTAGGGTCCAGTGGGAGACCAACTCGAGGAGTCGAGTCCGGGTCTCCTAACTCTAGAATTGGTAGGGTTGCTTGCCGCTCTCGTAGGAGTCTAGGGGTGTGGGTTTGGCTATTCATCGCGACCGTGGAATCCGTGTTTTATACTGGCTCGTATTGAAAACACGGACGTCCTAGTATATCCAGTATTTCATATGTTTCTTCTTCTATGATATCTGTGATGTGATCATTTGATATGCTGTGATGGATACTAAATATAGTATATATGATATATTATATAGACGTTACTTATATTTTGCACTCGCGCTAGCCCTGCCCCGCTCTGTCGTTAGTTACCTAACCTAACGGTGCACGAGGGGACATCGAGGCGAATGCGGATGGCATAAGTGTACGTCGTATTTATCTGTGATGTTTAAGTGATTTATATGATGGGACTTCATTAATGTGATTAATGAAAGAAAAGAAACCTAAAGATGTTGTGGAATTGAATTTACAAAACCAGGTAGCTACAGTTCTTGCTTTGCATCGCGGTGTTCCTTGTAGAACATCCTGCACCTTATTCGATAAGGAAAGGACCGAGATCCCTTCACCGGGAGTGACTCCTTTAGCAATAACTGGCAGATGCTACAACTCTCGGTTTGTCTTTTGATTGCTTCTATAGTTTCTGTTTTGCACAGTGATATATATGATATATCCCGCACCTCATTCGACGAGGAAAGGGCCGACGATCCCTTCACCGGGAGTGACCCCTTTAGCAAAACTAGAAAAGCCTTAAAAACACTCCATTTTAAAATCATTTGATTCTACAACGATATCAAGTTCATTACGCAATAGGTTTTCAGAAAAACCTGTCGTAGCCCTCCGTCATTTCAGATAAGTTGTATATATAGTATTCGTGCTACATTTGTTGGCTTTCGTCAAGGTGTAGTGTGCGGCAGCTATATGCTGCTTATCTGCTGCATATGATGCGATTGGATTAGGGTAGTCGTGCGGCTTTGTTGGCTTTCGTCAAGGGTCGTGCGGGTGGGTTTAATTCAATCAAGAAATGACGGGTTGGACTTGACTAGTAGCCTATGGTTTGTTGGCTTTCGTCAAGGTCATAGGATGCTAGGGGCAAAATATTATCGAGAATTTCAAGTGTTGAAATTTGCAATGAGATTGCATACCTTCTATGAGATAGTTGGATCCCGATACCCGCTGCGAGTAATTGTTACTCCTGGGAGAGTTTTACACATTACAATTAGCCGATCAAGTAGGTGTCTAGAAAGGTGTCAACGGGGTTATGCCTCTGGGAAGACGAGGTTTACATTAATTAGGTCCGTGCGAAAGCACGGGGAACCTCCCTCAAAGTACCGACACTGGCCTGGCTGAAAGATTGGCAAACTTGTAGCGTGTAATTAATCTCGGCTAGTCTTTCCTTTTAGGGTTTGAAGAAAGATTTGATAAAAACAGTGGGAGCCATCCTGATTGGATAAAATAATAACCAATCTGATCTTGCAAGAGCGCACGCAGAGTGTTTTCTTCTCTCTCTCTCCAGGTAGCGACCATGTCACGCCTTAATCAAGATAATAACACGGATCAATTGACCGAACCCGCTTGTTATACTGAGCTGGGGAACGTTAGTCCCGCTCCAACTTATAAATGTTATAAGACAGAGCAGGAAATTAGGGAATACCAGATTTCCCGTGCCGCCCAAACGAAGAAAGTGCATGATGATGCATCTTCTTCGGGTGTGTTCATTACGAAGAACTGTTTCTCAATATCCTTTACGTCCTGGGTATTTGATACCGGATCAGGATCGCAGATATGTAATCTGTTACATAGGGCTACAGAAAGGTAGAGAACTGAGAACGAGTGATAAGTTTCATGAGGCAGAAAACGGTGCAAGTGTTGCAGCCAAGTCTGTTGGTCACTGTCACCCTGTATTACCAGAATACATTGATTCTGAACAAATGTTATTAGATACCGAACCTGATATACAAAATCATATAAGTCTCTTTATTAGTAAAGAAATGATAAAATTTTGTATTGTTGGATAATGTTTTGAACATTTCCTATATCAAAAGTTGATCCGTTCAGGCACGTTATCTAAAATCATTGATGTTCTAAATCAAACTGCAGTTCTTAGTATACGGAACACACACAAGAGGAATAGTTCAGAAATGAACGGATCCTTCTTGAGGCATTGTAGACTAGGTCATATCAATGCGACCCGACTTGCTGAAGTTACATTTAGATGCATATTTAAATTAGTTTGAATTTACATCTTGTGAAACTTGCCGGTCATGTCACAGAGATAAAATGACCATAGCTCTGTTTAATGGAAACAGAGAAAGAGTTAGTGAACTCTTGGGATTGATACATGTTGATGTATGTAAGGTCCCCTGTCTACACATGCCAAGAATGGTTCTTTGTACTTCATTATATTCTCTGATGATCTCTCAAGATTCAGTCATATGTTCCTGTTGAAACATAAGTCCGAACCTTTTGAGATATTCACAGATATAAGTTAGAAGTAGAGAACAAAAATACGGGTATAAGTATTATGTCCTTTGATGTGATCAAGGAGGAGAATACTTGAGCATGGAATTCCTGGACTATTCTAAAGGAGAATGAGATTCTCTCTCAGCATTATTCCTCCGCATACACCACACCACGTCGGTGTATCGGGGTGGAGCAAATACACCCTATTTGATATGGTGTGCTCTATGATGAATACTACTGAGTTACCTTTTTCCTTTGGGGGGTTATGCACTTGAGAAGTTGCATACCTATTGAATAGGGTTCAAATCAAATTAATTGCCTACCATTTCATATGTGATATGGAAAGGGAAGAGCCCATATCTTAAGTTTGTTAAGATTTGGGATTGTTCGGCCTATGTCTAAAAGAAAAATCCGGAAAAGCTCGAGGCAAGGTCTGTTATGTAGAACTGGAAAGGTTCCAGCTATACAAACTACAGCAGATGATTTGGTAGAATCAAAGAATTCAATAGTTTCCAACGAACCTCAGCCTTTCCGCCGATCTAGTAGGGTTCCTCACCCACCTGAGAGATGCTTCGGTTTCTCTATGACAGTGGGAGCGAGGATTGCATCATGAGATGATGACCCAACTAGTTTCGAGCTGGCCATCAGGAGTGGGACTCTGTAAGAATGGCTGGATGCTTAGCGATCTGAAATGGAATCCATGTACACCAACAAAGTATGGACTTTGGTTGCTTTATCTGAAGGGTTAAATCCCCATCAGGAGCAAGTATATCTTGAGAAGATTACTTGGTGTAAATGGAAAAGTTGAGACTTTCAAAGCTAGACTTGTTAAAAGTTTGCATCATTGACCAGGCGTGGATTATGATGAAACCTTTTTCAAGTAACTAAGCTTAAGTCCATCCAGATCCTACTTGCCACAGCTACATACCATGACTACGATATCTGGTGGTTGGGTGCCATGACTGCTTTTCTAAATATTGATTTAGAAGAGAACGTCTATAAATACACAGCCAGAGGGCTTCGTAAACAGTAGGAGCAGCGGAAACGCTAGCAAGATGTTTTAGTGATAAAGCAGGCATCGCGGAGTTGGAACATCTGTTTTGATGAGTTAGTCAAACAGTTTGACATCATCAAAATGATAGATGAACCTTGTATATACAAAAAGGTAGTAGGGAGTATGGTAGTGATCCTCGTAGAGTACGTGGATGACATACTCTTGATAGGGAAGGAGTTTCCTATGCTACGCTCGGTCAATCTCCGCTTATCACAAGGATTCTCCATAAAGGATCAAAGTGATACCTGCTAAATCTTAGTTTTTGGATCTATGAGATAGATCTAATTGGATGTTAGGACTCTCACTAGTTGTAGTGAGATGGTATCAATTGATCCTGGGGAGAATCACTGGAAAGGTTTCAGGGTGATAAGGAAGACTGAATGTCAGTCACAGGCATTGTCTTTACCCTCAGTAAAGGTACGGTATGTTAGAAGAGTTCCAAGCTGGATACCGTAGCATTCTAGACGATAAAGGCTGGATACATCGCTACTTAAGATGCTACCAAAGAGGAAGTCTAGGTGTATATTAGTTTATGAGATGAACTTCGTTCCAACCATTGTGAGACAATGGAGTTGTGGCTTATGCCTAGGAACGCCTGTCCCATCAGTGATCCAGACATATTCTGAGGCAGCATCACCTGATCATGGAGATAGTTGATCTCCAGGGTGATCGAGGTAAGGAGAGTAGACTCAGAGGACAACACGGCGGATCCACTCACAAAGGCTTTTTCCCAGAGAGAGACTTTTATGGGATGGTTGAGTATGAGATACTGCAACCACTGCTACAGATTGCCCTAGTGCAAGTGGGAGATTGTTAGTTATATGTATGCCCTAGAGGCCATTACTGTACATAGGATGTATATTGTAGTGGATGCTTGGACATATATAGGGATGATTTTCTTGCTCGACATGATAGTATGCTATCTGGTTACTCTTTACCTTAACGTGTACACTGATTGTCTCTCTGTTACATGTTGGTAAAGCCCTTAGGATGTGTACTTGACTACCTGGACTATGATGCGGATCATACTAGTGGGGACATGGTAGTCCATAAGTACATCCTTCAAGGTCCCTAGTCATGGGTGTATCGAAACGGGGCATCGATACACCAGAGTAGACTAGCGTATACTTTCTCGACCCATACAGATGAGCGATGGATGATCCCATATCCATTGGTGTTTGACATCAGAGATGATATACGGGTGCTCAGTAGAGACTGGGTACACTGGACGGACTCGCCGAGAACTCCCAGATGGTATTATACCTTACGTCAGATGGCAGTTCTCTGGTGACACTGGTACAGGTTAGTCTGTAGACCCGAGATCGTCATAGAGTCTTGTGTGATTCCCACCATGCTTTGATTTCCACCTTACCACGTCCAAGAGGGCGTGCAAAATGGTGGTTTTTGGGTACAGTCCCGAATCACATTGAGGCAATGAGCGATAGGAGGGGATTCGCCTCTCCCGGTACAGGGAGTTGATGTTGTGCTGTGTTTGATTGGCTATAACCGGAAATCCCTGGCCAGGGTTGCTGAGATTTACTGGTAAGTGTTACCAGTAGTTTCTCGAACTGTTATAGACCTCATATCGACACGACTTATCGAGCTACTGGGGTCTGACGTTTACCACCCCTAGGCGAGATATGCGACATATCAGACGATCAGACCGGACTGTACGGTAAGTGTTACTGGTTGGATTCACAGGAGTGTGAGCGGGCTTGCTCGTTGATCTTCTGATAGCTCAATACCCGGGTGGCCGTTACGTTTAGCAGACCGCTTGCGGCTTGTGGGTGTTTGATATGATCATCACCTGCTGCCGGCGTATTTACGAGTCTTTAGAGTCCTACACAGAGGTTTCCTGGCTCAAGCGAAACGAAATTGGAGCGCATATGAGATATGTGCGGGACCGAGAATAATCCGTGTATGTGATACCGTATTCTATTCTCGCGATGAATGTATTGAATGGTTGTATGCGATATAACCTAGTTATCGAATCGAAGATTGATTCGATAAGTCGATACATTGGATATTAGTCGGTCATATGCGATATGACCGGATCGTTAAATCAAGTGTTGATTTAATGATTAAATGTATAATTATATATTTGATATATTACTTTACATTAACTAGTATTTGTTCATTTAAGATGGATTTTCTCACTTGATGTGCACATTGTATATATGATATAGTTTTGTGCACTAGTTTGTATCATGTTTGATGATACATGCAAACTTGGGTGTGTATGATTAAACCATGGTTATGTTAATGGTTAGGGTTTTGATTTACTTATTTATTTATTTTCCTTATTCATTTTGGCAAGAAATGAAATGGTGGCTTTCTTTGGATTTTGTTGAAGTTTCATGAAGCTTTGAAAGCTTGACCATTTTGTTTCTTTCCTTATCCCTAACCATTTACCTAAACCCTAGTTCATTCTCTACATGAGTTAGCCTCAACCATGGTTGCATTATGATAACCATCACTTCATTTTTCTTTTTGAAAAAAAAAATTGATAATCCATTATTATTTCTTTTTTCTTCTTCTTCTTCTTGAAGAAGAAAAAAAAACCTTTTCTTGAAAATGTCTAAGTGATGATTCCAAGTGAGAAATCAAAATCCAAAGTGAACCCACTTCCTATTTCTTCATCCTCTACCACTTGCCATGTAGTATAGGGTGTTTTCTTCACAAGTTTCATGACTTGGTGAAGTTGGAGCTTGATCTTGAGTTGCCTCGACGTAGATCATCTTCGGCATCGAAGTCGACGACCTAGCCCAATCATTTCTTCGACGAAACCATCGCTAGAGTCCAGGATCCGATGATCGCAGCGGAGGGACATCATCATGGAGCTAAGGAAGTGGATGACCGGATCTACAAAGGTTGTATTTCCATTCACTTAGCAGTTAAGTAGTTAACTAGTTGTTGTTTCGCCTTAATCTCTAGTCAACAATCGCATTAGGGTTTCTCGGCACCGGAAATTTTTGAATTTGGCATGGTTGATTCCTTGTGGAACACCTTGAGTGTGCCTAGGAACCCTACAATAACCTCTTTTCTCTGGGGGCGTAGCCCCGCTGACAACTTTCTCGACACCTACTTAGTTTATAGCATTGATCGTCAAGTGACGAATCTCCTGATAAGTAGCATATACTCACAGTAGGATCGGGATCCAAATATCATCGTGTGATAATGTTGAAGGAATCCTCCCAACATTCATCAAACTCCAAATGGTATGCAACACTAGTAAGTTTCAGTTTCTTTATAAACTCCCGATGTGGATTTTTGCCCCATGTTCTTATGACCTTGACTAAGGGCCAACAAATCATAAGTCACATGTCAAGTTCAACCCATCATTATCTTGTTAATTTGAACTCACCCATATATACTCTTGACTAAGGGCCAAACAAAGTAATACGACTGTCCCAAACCAACTCATCTATCTATGCAACAAATGAATACCCCAACAGCTACCAATCACTATGTCTTGACTAAGGGCCAAACAAACATAGCTTGAATACTATTGACCATTCATAAGAAATGACGGAGGGCTACGACTGGTTTTGGCGAAACCGTGAACGTAGTGAACTTGATATAATCGAAGGAACCTGATAGCTTTTTAATAGGAGTGGTTAAAGCTCCGCAATTAAAAATTCTGCTCTTTTAAAATAACCGAGTGGTTTCTTTTAAATTTGTTCCAACGATTCAACTTTGGTTTATTTTCTTTGCATTAAAATAATGCGTCCCATCATTTAACCTATCATTGCAGAAAACAACGAAAATACAACGTCCTCTTATTCCATCCGCATTCTCCACTGGGTCCCGTCATCACCCGTTAGGTTACTTAACTAACGATAGAGCAGGGGCTGGGCTAGCGCGGGTGTAAAACATAAGTGACGTCTAAAAAGCTATCATATATAGATATTGTATATTCGACAGACGCAATAATAGGCATTCCAGATCACTGATGAACATTATTGGATATACAAGCAATCCGCGTTTGCTTTGAGCCTGCAACAAAAGACGGATTAAACAGTTGTGATGAATAGCCATTACCCTACCCTAGACCCCTACGGGTACGGCAAACTACCTGCCAAGTATCCGAAGTGAAGCGGTCTCCCTTAACAATGTGAGTAGGCCACTAAACACTTCAACGTACCCGGTAATTTGTGTACCCCACCTTGGGTCTATCCTACGAGCAAAAAAAACAGTAAATGAAATAATACAACGGTGGCTACAACCGCAACCTGGATGTGCCCCACAAAAGAATATTACATCATATTACAATTTACATCGAATGAATGAATATAAAACCCATCTCAAACCCCGGCTAATCATCACAACGATCCAATCAAGTTCATATACACAAACAGTAAACATTACAGAAATGTGCAACCCCCTGCCAACCGACATACTAGCAGTTAGGGGAGGTTTACGAACACATTAAACATTACAGATAAAAACCCGATTAGCAAATAACTTAGAATATCGATCGACAACCTTTTTCCGTTTCTACCCCAAATGCAAGCCAGCACAGAAGTAATCTGGGCAGAAACAGAATATACAGGAAAACAAAACACTATAAAATATGAATTTCTATGAAACTCCGAGTCAACTCGGCGTTGACTCGGCGGCGGATCCGCGGCCAAAAGCACTATCCGGCCGCGGATCCGCGGCCATCTAACCGAGTTACAGCATCGTATTTTCCCAGTATTCTTATATTTCCCTGCTGTGAATTTTAAGGCATATCAAATATTTTTTTCGACATGTTTAAAATTAACAGAAACTGATAGGGGTTCGGGGTGTTGTTTTCGCGTTTTTCCGACGATCGAAGTTCTAATTAGTTTCTAACAAGCTAGTAAAGGTTTAGTTGGCTCTGATACCACTGTAAGTCCATGTCACGCACCCCACGAACTTGCGGGGAGGCGGAATATATGAAAAACGATTATCAAAGCTTCGTAACACGGACTTGAGCGCATGAATCGTGTCTAAACCATTACTAGCAAACTACGAAAAGTTTAACTACTCTGATTCGAAGTTATACCTCACGTTACTTGTCCTTCGGGTCTTCATCACTTTTCTCTACTCCTTGTAGCCTCTTTGGAACATCGGCACCTCAACGGCCTCCTCGCGTCAAAGACGATCCACCCGAGAGCTGCTACTCCAAGCTTGACCTCTAACTTGAGGTAACTAGGTTACTCAAAGTGCTAATCTAAGAAACCTAGGGGCTTTAGAGTAGGATTGTGGATTAACAAGTCTTGCTAATCCTTGATCTCAACACATGAGAGGTTAGGGTTAGGGTTTGAAAAGAGAGAGCTTGAGGAGAGAGAAGGTGAGAATGAGAATCCTTTTGGATAAATGATATCATTTGTGTATATATGAAACATATCATATAAATTAAATGAATAACAAATAATGATATATCATCATGTTTCATTAATACACTAAGTGATTCATCACATGAGTCATATGAATCATAAATGAATCATTAACTCCATGGATGATTCACTCTCATGACTCATTAATCCAATAAATGCAAATACCACCTTACCCTCCAAGTCATCATCCTTATAGAAGCTTCCCGACAAATTACGAGAACGCCCCTCCTATCCGTGAAAACACGGAAAAACTTTAGACTGTATAAATCCAATAATCCGATACTAGAATCTGGCTTAAACCAAAGCCGACTAGTAAAAACTGTCCAAACATCGTACGTGCGTAAAAACACGTATGTGTCCGAACCCTGTCGTAAAACCATACGACCTCTATATCGTTTCGCCCGAAGCAGGGAAACTCTCTGTGTGGCACTCTAAAGACTCGACACTACGCTGGCAGTGGGTTTAACCACAGACCGCAAGCGGCACTAGCTGTACGTAACGGTCCCCAGGTAGATATCGATAAGAAGGCCTATGAGGAAACCCATCCGAACTCCTACTGAGCCAGATGTGACAATCTCCGTACAGTCCGGTCTGTTCGTCTAAGACTATCGCATATCGAGCCTAGGGAGGCGGCAAGCGTCAGTCCCCTAATAGCGGTATAAGTCGTGTCGGAGCGTAGCCCATTACACCTTGAGAAACTACTGGAACCTGCCAGTAAATCTCGCTTGCCCTGGCCAGGGACTTAGCGTAATGGCTCTCTGACACAGCGCGATATCAACCCCCAATACCGGGAGAGACGAATCCTGTCTAACCGCCACTGCCTCCAAGTGCTCGGGACTGCACCCAACTGCTACCTGTTTGCACGACTCCTTTGAGCCGTGGTAGGGTAGCAATCTAAGAACAGTGGGACACACTTGAGGCGAAGTAGCAGTGTCAAGTCTGCGGACTATGCTGTACTCATGTCACCTGGGAACTGGGAACTGACGACGGGTATAAAACCAACCAACAGTTCCCCGCGAGTCCTGTCCGGTGTACCCGTAACCCAACGAGCACCTGTATACTATCTCCAGTACGACGTACTGATGGCTGTGGGACAGACCATCTGTTGGAGATAGTGCCCTCAGAGTCAATTATTGGATCACAGGCACGTGATTGCAATGATTGAGGGAGGACCTATCCCGGTAGGACAGTCTTACTCGAGATGATAGTATGCTATCTGGTTTATCTTTATCATCGTGTACTGCTTTAGGTGACCTGACATGTCGCTATTACACGTTGATAGAGCCCCTAGGATTCTTGCTTGACGACCAGCAGTATGATGGCGATCATATACGTGGGAGCTGGTAGTCTATAAGCACATCCTTAAAAGGTCCCTAGTCGTGGGAGTTTCGAGACTGGGCATCGATACTCCATTAGTAGACTAGTGTATACAGTCGAGACCCCGACGAGGGGCGGTGGCCGGTCTCACAAGCCACTGGTGTCAGTTGGTTCACCTAAGATGTATACAGGTGCTCATTGGGTTATGAGTACACCGGACAGGACTCGCCGGGAACCTGCTAGTTGGGATTATACCAGACGTCAGATAGCAGTTCCCAGGTGACATGTGTACAGGTTAGTTCATCGACCTGAGGATCGTCATTTGTCTCGTGTGAGTTCCCACTGTGCTTTGATTACTACCCTACCACGGCTCAAAGGAGTCGTGCAAACAGGTTTTAGTTGGGTACAGTCCCGAGCCACATGGAGGCAGTGAGCGGATCTTCAGGGGTTCGTCTCTCCCGGTATTGGGGGTGAGGTCGCGCTGTGTCTAGGAGAGCCATTACGCAAAGCCCTCGGCCGAGGCAGGAGATTTACTGGTAGGTATTCCAGTAGTATCTCAGGGCGTTCTGGGCTACGCTCCGACACGACTTGTACCGCTTTTGGGGGTCTGACTTTTACCAACCCCCTAGGCCCGCCATGCGATACTCATAGACGAACGGACCGGACTGTACGGATATTGTCACTGACAGGCTCAGTAGGGTGTCAGGATGAGTTCGCTCATCGACGTCCCTTTTAGTCAATAGCTGGTGGCCCGTCACGTATTGGCTGATACCTCTGACGTGCTAGTGGTTAAATCCACAGCCATAGTATTGACGAGTCTTTAGAGTCCACCACACTTACAGTTACTCAAGCTTTCGGGCGAAACGCTGTAGAGGCCGTATGGAGATATGGCAGGGTCCGATCAGATACGTGCGGTATTGCACGGATCAGGATCGGACAGTTTTGTACTAGTGGCCGTATAGTTATATGGCAGGGTTCGATCAGATACGTGCGGTATTGCACGGATCAGGATCGAACGGATTTTACTAGCCGGCTTTGGTTTAAGCCGGGTACTAGTTTAGTACAGTGTAGATTTTGTCTCATTGCATCTGTATCCGGTCGGAATACAGATGCGGGTGTGTATGCACAGTGTCGGGGTTTTCCTGTAATTTATTACGGGACCAGTTTTCTGGAGTTGCCAGTTTGCATTCCGTTCCGGCCGGTTTTCCTTTGTTCTTTCCCGGCCGGACTTTTTCGATGGAGGGGGTTATTTGCAGTTTTGCAAATAACACTTTGGTGGGGGGTTTCTTGCATAAAGTTTGATTATGATAGATTTCATTTCTTTCATCCATTGACTTGCTTTTTAAAGTGAAGTGAAAGGTTATGGAGTGCATAGTGTTTTAAGCATGGTTGATGTTTTCTTTGACCTTGGATGTGGTTACCTCCACTTTTCTCCTACACTCACCTTCCTTCTATTGTTATGCTTCATATTCAATCCTCCACCCTTTTTCTAAGATGATAAGTCTTTCATTAGAAAAGAAGAAGAAGAAAAAGAAAGAGAGGAAGAAGAAGAGAGAGCTTCATTCTTGAGAGTTTCTTTCTTGATCTCTTTTTCATGCTAGAAAAATGCAAGCACCATTTTTCTAATCCTTGTTTCCTCCATCATCTTCAAATGGCAACAAAACCCAAGTGAGACAATCTACTACACATTCTACAGCACATCTTGAGCATGTCGAGTTGCCGGCTTCATGCGCGAGTTGCCTCGGTATTGAGGCGGGAGCCCGTAAAAGACGAAGGCGATGTGGTGCCCTTTCCGGCGAGGAGGCGACGATGTGGAGCATAGACTTTCCGCGGGAGATCGGGACGATGACGAGAAGACCGGAGGACTCGGATCACTCGGTATACTTCTCACCCTATCTCTTGTTTGCTAGCGTAGGTTAATGGTTAACGATCCGGGTTTTCTTTGTCCGCGGTAGCGCCGGTTTCCGAGTAAGGAAAAATTTTTATTCCGCAATTTGGCCTCGAGTAAGACGGCCGGGGCGCTTCCGTGGCGCAACATGGTATCAGAGCCACGCCATTAACCTTCGTCTAGCTTTCGTTTGATGTGTTTTGCGTTTCCGATCGACCGAAATCCCAAAAACCACACATTCCTTCACATCAGTTTTCTGTTGGAAATTTTTGGTGTCAAAAAATTTTTCAGGTGGTCTCAGAATGATGCGCAGGGAGTTCTAAGACATCTGGGAAAATACGAGACAGTGAACAGTTACCTAGAGCGCGGAAGCGCGGCAATACCCCCATTTATGCCGCGCTTCCGCCGCAAGTTGGTTTGGTCACTGCTTCATATTTTCACAGTGGGCTTCTGGGCTTATTGGTGGGGTTTTGGAATATTAAAATTGGGCCAATTGTTTCTGTGAGTGCTACAGTATTGGTTTGGGGCCCACTTGTTAATTTTTTGGTCAATCGGAAAATTTTAAACACATTTTTCACAGTATTTACATTATTTCTGCGACCGTGAATGTCACTCGATCGGTAAATCCGGTCTAACTGCTATAGCCCGGTTAGACGGATTTGCGAACGTGACTTTCACGTTGATGTTCTATGTTTATGCTGTGTTGTTGCGGATCGGTCGTGGGGGATAGCCTGGATGCAATGCTAGTACAGTTTTGTTGTTTTATGTACATTTGATATTGCGGGGCGAGCGTCCGACATGTGGACTGCCGTCACTGCCTGTTTGTATTATTCTTTTGGGGCACGACCTGGTTGCGGTCGATGTACCCGGTATCTGTATATTTTACTTTCTGTACTAGGGTTACCCCGCGGAGGGGTGCACGGATAGCCGGGTTCTGGAGGGCAACGGGCCCGCATCTCATGGCATTGAGACGGAGGGGGCTTCAGTCCAGGATTGGCGGGCTATTCGCCGCACTCGTAAGGGGTATAGGTTGACCCAGGAGGGGTGCCCAAGTTACCGGATTCCGTGAAGTGCTGGGTGGTCCATTCACGGTGCTGGAGGGGGCTGCCTCGCTTCAGGTTTTGGCGGGTGACTTGCCGCGCCCGTAGGGGTCTAGGATTTCATTGCACAGGCTATCCACACGACCAGGGGAACGTCGGGTTTCAGCAGCGGCTCTGTGAAACCCGGGGTTTCCAGATATCTGTATTGTTCTGTGATGCTGTACATTTCTGTGATGTTGCATTTTATTCACGCCTTGAGCGAAATACTATATATTGGTATATATATTAGTAGATGTTGTATATGTTTTTCATCCGCGCTAGTCCAGTCCCCGCTCTGCCGTTAGTAAGCTAACCTAACGGGTGATGACGGGACCCAGTGGCGAATGCGGATGGCATATACGTACGTCAGTATATTTTCGTTCTTTGTGGTGTGATCAATTGATGGGACTGCATTGATTCGGATCAATGCAAGTTTAAACAAACCTAATCTGATGTTGTTGGAACATTTTTCAAAAAGCTGTTATTGCAAGGACGTTCGCTTTTGTTTTGCATTGTGGTATTCATTTGGAATATCCTGCTCCTCAGTCGACGAGGCAAGGGCCGAGATCCCTTCACCGGGAGTGACCCCTTGGACAGAAGTTTGCGTCAGGGCATTAACTTCACTATAGCCGATTACTTTTGCTTTGCATCGTGGTATTCAGCTGGAATATCCTGCACCTCATTCTACGGGGAAAGAGCCGAGATCCCTTCACCGGGAGTGACCTCTTTAGTAAAGGTTTTCGTCACTATATTTTATAAAAGGCTATGCAGTTCCTTCAACGATATCAAGTTCATTACGTTAAAGGTTTTTCGCCAAAAACCATTCGTAGCCCTCCGTCATTTCCTACAGGTATTATTTGGTATTCGTGCTGCGTTTGTTGACCTAGTCAAGACGTAGTGTTCGGTAGCTAAGTGGTACTTGTTTGTTGCATAAGTGGGATTGGTTAGGACAGTCGTGCGGCCTTGTTGACCTAGTCAAGGGCACGTACGGGTGGGTTTAATGCGATCCAGAACAATGACGGGTTGAACTTGACTGGCGGTTTATGGTTTGTTGACCTAGTCAAGGTCATAAACCGCTTGGGGTAAAAATCACATCGGGAGTTTCAAAAGAACTGAAACTTGCCAGGTATGCGCATACCTTCTGGAGTGTGGTGACGTGAGTGGATTCCGTCACGTTATCATGCGATGATAGTTGGATCCCGATTCCCACTGATGAGTTGGTTTACTCCTCGGGTGATCCCGACTAATTCTTCTTTCAGGTTTGGAGGAGAATTTGAGGTACAGTGGGAGGTTTCCAGATTAGACAAAGTGATAACCATTCTGATCTAGGATAGAGTGCACGCTGAGTGTTTCTTTTCTCTCTCTCTTTGGCAGCGACCATTGACCCGACCCTGGACTATGACTCAGTGACCAAGTTGACCGAACCTTCTTAACACTGGCTTTTTGGATTGTCAGAGTTGCAGACCTCATTGCCACTCCTACTTTTACCCTTTTCTCTAGGACACCCCGTTTTACTACGAACGTCCACTTCCATTGGACAAAACCATCGTATGGTTATATACGAACTCGAAGGATTTCGAGGATGGTTTCTGGTTCTGGAGAAAACGGATAGGACTATTCAGTTGTCTTTTCTTTTCACCTTCTCTCAGGTTGCGAGTACTCCTTGGTTTAGGAGATAGTACACCTATTACGCAAATTGGATAGTCTTCTTCCAAACCTTAGGCTGGTGCCGACCGGTAGGGAATGAAGAAAACCAATTAGCATAACGATGGTGTGCAGAAGGTATTAAGTTAAGACAAAGCAAGGGATTAGTAGGAGGGCAAAGTAAATTGCGACTGATATTCACGACCAAACCAAGTATTTCTTCGCCAATCCTAAATCACCTTTGTATTTCTCCAGAACACTCCGTATCACTACGAAGATCCCATTTTATTGGATAATCCATCGTATGGTTATATACGAACTCGAAAGGAACTTGTTCCAGTTCGGGGATGGATTCTGGTTCAGGAGAAATAGGAATTAAGTACATTCAGGTGTCTTTCATCTTCACCTTCTCTCGCATTGCGAGTGTTCCTAGGATTGGGACAGTACACCCTTTATGCCTTTTGGATAGTCTTCTTCCAAACCATAGGCTGGTGCCGAACGGTGGGGAAGGAAGAAAACCATTTGGCCTAAAGGGGTGTGCAGACGGTAATGACTAAAGACATATAAAGGGATTTGGAGAGGTGGCAAAGAATTATACGGTTACAGTTGTGAATCTGGATAATGGAAGAGGCATTACTAGGAATACCAGGATACCCCGACGAAACATTTCAATGTTTCAGTTTCACTGTGTACTGTTAATAGAAAACTGATTTCCCGATTAGACACTTACTCCAGGGTATGTATTTACCAGGTTGGATTCTCACATCTGTATGGTTTTACAGATGATGAGTGGGAGTAAGTTATTGGGAATTGGGTGATTATCCTCATTATATCGGGATTCGTTGTAATCGGTGATATTTGAGGAAGTCACCTGGGTTGTTTGCCGGTCGGCAAATATTTGGTTTTGAATATCCGCTGTTGTGCACCAATTTCAAATCGATATATCTGTACGTCTATTTTCATAGAGTGAGATATACCTTTTGATATTATGTCGATGACATTTACCTATATCAGTGGATGGTTAGGTAAGGAGCATTGAACAGCGGTGTAATTCTTCTTAACCATAAGTACAGTTTTCGACCTACGACGCACAGTGAAAGAGTTGTTAGACTCAGCGGACTTATACAGAGTATTGTATGTTGTCCAGTGTCCATTAGGACAGAGGGGTTGGTGCTCGTACTATATTCGGTTTACTTATGGCTTCTCTAAATTTTAGACAGCTGTTTCGTGGAAACACAGGGTCTAAGTTTTGAGGAGTTATAGGTATTTGAATAGAGTAGAGTACCAGGTGTAGCAAGTGTCGGGATTCTTCAAAGAGATTGAAGATGTAGATACTTGTGTATGATATTCAGTTGATAGTAATGATGAAGACAGATAGCTTCTCTTTCAGGTTACTCATAATTGGAAGCATTCCTAAGTTGAGTAACGCTGATCGACCTCCTTCCATTTAGTTGACATTTCTGGAGATAGTTGCATGATTTGAATCTGGTTCAATTGAATCAGTGCCTCTGGTTCTATATTGGATATAGAACAGTTCATATCTTAACGATGTTAAGGTACGGGGAGTTGTCCGGCTTATGATTAAAACCAGACACTGGACAACTCAAGGCACGTTTCTGTAATGGCTGTTTGTGGGTTGACTTTCTACCATCTGGCAGATCAATAGAAATATTGTTCTAGACTCGCCACAGTTTTATTAAAAATGGATTTTTTCAAAAACAGAAGTGGGAGTATGGTAGAACTGGAAGTGATTCCAGAACCGCAAACGATTACTGAAGATTTGATAAGGAACCTAAAGATTCAATCTGATTTGACATTCCATTGGCCACTCCGCAGATAAGGTGGGTAACTTCAGGCACCCGAGAGGTACTCCGGTAGCCTCAAGGACGGTGACAGGGAAGTTCTTGTTTACCCACACTTGCCATTGTTGTTGTTCCAGGCTGCGAGACCCGGCAGGAGGATGAGTATAGCGTCGTTCTAAACTAGCTTTAGAAGTGCACGTCTATATGACTCTGCCAGAGGGTTGTCGTAGTCAGTGGGAGCAGCGGAAGCATTGGTGGACATCAGGCTTATGTCTATTTATAGACTAAAGCAGATGTAGCGGAGATAGATCATCTATTTCTGATGTGACAGTCATAGGTTTGACGTCATCAGAATAGGGGATGGATCTGTTGAGAAGGTAGTAGGAAGTGATATTCCTATACTACGATCGGTTATACTTTGGTCGTCACACAGTGTTTTCTCCACATGGGACTTGGATATTATATCAGACATACTGGTTACTAGACCTATGGTTTTAGATCTAGATTTGGGTGGTTTCCCAATCTGGGTACCTTGACAGCATTCTATGAGTATTTAGAATGGACGACTCCTGACGCGGTAGTGCACCTGCAGGTAATGGAGTCACCCTCTCTAAAGGTGTCTTACAGACTAAAGGGGAGAGGGATACGCATGATTGACAGATCACTTGCTTAGGCAATTGAGTCAATCATGAGATGTCAAGTACCACACCAGATGTTGTTCTTGCAGTAAGTGCAATAAGTTGATATTAATCCAATCCTGGAAAAACAGTCGGAAGCAGTTTTTAGAACATAAGTGAATGTTCTAGGGATATGATAACGGCTGTCTCCTTTAGGAGACGGTTATCACTCCAGGCTTCCAAGGTGACATGGATGACAAGGAGGTTGTCAGAGTTATAGTTCTCCCTCTGATTGAGGGACTGTATTTTGGACAGGTGGTCCAAGGCAATACTGAGTGAGGCATGGCGCAGGATACTGATTAAGTTCAGTTGACGATACAGTCTAAGAAGTTTGGATTTGAAGTTCATTTATGAGCCAGGTCCCATCAGACATCCAGACGTTCTAAGACAGGTATTGCTCATTTCGGGAGATGGCTTTCTCCGCGAACATGAGATATAGAGAGACATAGAACGAAACATCACAGCGGATCCACTCACTAAGGCTATTCCTCGAACGCAATAGTTTCGCAAACGAGCATTGTGAGACTGACTAGTAGAGGAGTTGGGTGTTCGGTATCACACGGGCTGTGAGTACGCGACATCGCAATAATTAGCTTTGAGTGCAAGTGGGAGATTGTTGGAGATAGTGCCCTCAGAGTCAATTATTGGATCACAGGCACGTGATTGCAATGATTGAGGGAGGACCTATCCCGGTAGGACAGTCTTACTCGAGATGATAGTATGCTATCTGGTTTATCTTTATCATCGTGTACTGCTTTAGGTGACCTGACATGTCGCTATTACACGTTGATAGAGCCCCTAGGATTCTTGCTTGACGACCAGCAGTATGATGGCGATCATATACGTGGGAGCTGGTAGTCTATAAGCACATCCTTAAAAGGTCCCTAGTCGTGGGAGTTTCGAGACTGGGCATCGATACTCCATTAGTAGACTAGTGTATACAGTCGAGACCCCGACGAGGGGCGGTGGCCAGTCTCACAAGCCACTGGTGTCAGTTGGTTCACCTAAGATGTATACAGGTGCTCATTGGGTTATGAGTACACCGGACAGGACTCGCCGGGAACCTGCTAGTTGGGATTATACCAGACGTCAGATAGCAGTTCCCAGGTGACATGTGTACAGGTTAGTTCATCGACCTGAGGATCGTCATTTGTCTCGTGTGAGTTCCCACTGTGCTTTGATTACTACCCTACCACGGCTCAAAGGAGTCATGCAAACAGGTTTTAGTTGGGTACAGTCCCGAGCCACATGGAGGCAGTGAGCGGATCTTCAGGGGTTCGTCTCTCCCGGTATTGGGGGTGAGGTCGCGCTGTGTCTAGGAGAGCCATTACGCAAAGCCCTCGGCCGAGGCAGGAGATTTACTGGTAGGTATTCCAGTAGTATCTCAGGGCGTTCTGGGCTACGCTCCGACACGACTTGTACCGCTTTTGGGGGTCTGACTTTTACCAACCCCCTAGGCCCGCCATGCGATACTCATAGACGAACGGACCGGACTGTACGGATATTGTCACTGACAGGCTCAGTAGGGTGTCAGGATGAGTTCGCTCATCGACGTCCCTTTTAGTCAATAGCTGGTGGCCCGTCACGTATTGGCTGATACCTCTGACGTGCTAGTGGTTAAATCCACAGCCATAGTATTGACGAGTCTTTAGAGTCCACCACACTTACAGTTACTCAAGCTTTCGGGCGAAACGCTGTAGAGGCCGTATGGAGATATGGCAGGGTCCGATCAGATACGTGCGGTATTGCACGGATCAGGATCGGACAGTTTTGTACTAGTGGCCGTATAGTTATATGGCAGGGTTCGATCAGATACGTGCGGTATTGCACGGATCAGGATCGAACGGATTTTACTAGCCGGCTTTGGTTTAAGCCGGTACTAGTTTAGTACAGTGTAGATTTTGTCTCATTGCATCTGTATCCGGTCGGAATACAGATGCGGGTGTGTATGCACAGTGTCGGGGTTTTCCTGTAATTTATTACGGGACCAGTTTTCTGGAGTTGCCAGTTTGCATTCCGTTCCGGCCGGTTTTCCTTTGTTCTTTCCCGGCCGGACTTTTTCGATGGAGGGGGTTATTTGCAGTTTTGCAAATAACACTTTGGTGGGGGGTTTCTTGCATAAAGTTTGATTATGATAGATTTCATTTCTTTCATCCATTGACTTGCTTTTTAAAGTGAAGTGAAAGGTTATGGAGTGCATAGTGTTTTAAGCATGGTTGATGTTTTCTTTGACCTTGGATGTGGTTACCTCCACTTTTCTCCTACACTCACCTTCCTTCTATTGTTATGCTTCATATTCAATCCTCCACCCTTTTTCTAAGATGATAAGTCTTTCATTAGAAAAGAAGAAGAAGAAAAAGAAAGAGAGGAAGAAGAAGAGAGAGCTTCATTCTTGAGAGTTTCTTTCTTGATCTCTTTTTCATGCTAGAAAAATGCAAGCACCATTTTTCTAATCCTTGTTTCCTCCATCATCTTCAAATGGCAACAAAACCCAAGTGAGACAATCTACTACACATTCTACAGCACATCTTGAGCATGTCGAGTTGCCGGCTTCATGCGCGAGTTGCCTCGGTATTGAGGCGGGAGCCCGTAAAAGACGAAGGCGATGTGGTGCCCTTTCCGGCGAGGAGGCGACGATGTGGAGCATAGACTTTCCGCGGGAGATCGGGACGATGACGAGAAGACCGGAGGACTCGGATCACTCGGTATACTTCTCACCCTATCTCTTGTTTGCTAGCGTAGGTTAATGGTTAACGATCCGGGTTTTCTTTGTCCGCGGTAGCGCCGGTTTCCGAGTAAGGAAAAATTTTTATTCCGCAATTTGGCCTCGAGTAAGACGGCCGGGGCGCTTCCGTGGCGCAACACCATCTCCCCAACTTGGATGAGAAGCGTATACACTAGTCTACTCCGGAGTATCGATGCCCTGTCTGGATAATCCTACGACCAAGGACCTGTATAGGATGTTGCTTATAGACTACCCAGCCCTCACTAGTATGACTGCCATCACAACGCTGGTAATCAAGCAAAGATCCTAAGGGCTCTACTAATATGTATAAGCGATACGTTACAAGAAACATATGCACACATTAAAGTAGACACAAACCAAGTAGCATACTACCATTTTTAGCAAGACTGTCAATATAACTGTGAATATCCCAAGCTTCCATTAAGTAATATACAAACTAGTATGATACAATAATGGCCCCTAGGGCATATACTCTAACAGTAGTCGCCTACCAACAACTCTAAAGAACCAAGAACTGAAAAGAGGCGACCGAGCAGCTACCGTGCTCGGCCACCCCTGGCGGGTAACCCCCTAACGCCGCAACAGACGCGTGAAGCCTCAGCGGGAAATGACGGCGCAGCTACCCTGCCCGGTCACCCCCAGATGACAGCCGATACTCTAAATCAGAAACAAACGTCAGGTCTGCCCAAGCCTAAACGATCTCCCACTCGACCTCAGGGCCCCAGGAGATACCTCCTCGGAGACGCTCGTCGGCAAGCAACTGCAGTCAGCTCGACGGACGATCGTCGGGCTGGGAGCCAACCTGACACGAAAGCTCAACGGCGCAAGTAAAAATATCCCAAAGCGAGTATTCTTCACAAACAGATGGCAGAAAGGAAAACTTTATCACAGCTGAAGAAGAAAAACTTTATTACTACTGACAAACATAAGTTTTTTTACAAGAGGTATTTTTTGGCTCCTCAGCCTTATAAAATTCAAAGGAAAACAAAATGAAGATAGGAGAGCGGGGGCTCTACGCCTCGGGCCCGGGCACGACCTCGAGATCCTCAACCTCCACCACTGGGGGAGCTGGGTCCTCGGCCCCTTCCCCGCCGGCAGCCTCTCCCCCTTGCTCGTCGATGCCCACGAGGGGGAACTCGGCCCGCAGATTCGCGTCGTCGAACTCTGGCATCCGAGACTTGACGGCATCAAGGGCATCGTGCCAAATGTGAGTCGTGGCCACGGCCAGATCGTCATTAAAGCCCCTCGACCCCTTGTAGCTCGCCACGACCCTCGATTCCGCCGACTTATAGGCCCCGGCCGCCGCCCCCAGCTCCTTCCGGAGGGTCTTCACCGTCTTCTTGAGGTTGCCGGCGAGTACTTGGGAGTCCTCGAACTTACCCTTGGCGATTGCGGCGGCCTCGCAATGCTGGGTGACCTCCCTCTTCCCGGCATTCACCTCGCCCTCCAGGGCGGCGATCCTCGCCGACATCGCCTCTGCTCCCGTCTGGAGCTCTCTTGCAACGCGGAGAGCTGGCCCGCGGCCTCCACTGCCGGTGCTACCACCTCGGTCTCCATGCGAAGGGCGAGGGCCACGTGCTGGAGAGTCTAGGAAGGCATAAAAAGGAGAAGGATCAGAAAGTATGAAGGAAAACATTAAATCTCACCGCGCACTCAGGGCTTACCTGCACGGCTTCCTAGGCGATCGACGCCAGCTGAGCCTTGAGGGTTCCCCCGGGAACCTGACCCCCGGCCGAGGTCTCTATCTCATGGAGGAGGCTGTCCGCGACCGACAGCCCGGACGGCACCGTGAACCGGAGCCCCCTTCCTCCACCACGATCGGCGAAGACCGTCCCCGGGAAGGTCTCTGGGAACTCCTCTTGAGTGTCTCCGGGGGGATCCGATCTCCTCTTCCGAGGCTGTGTCCTCCACAATCAGGGCCCGCTTTCGGCCTGACACTCTATTGGGGCCCAGGGCAGGATCCACCACCGAGCGTCCTCGGGGCACCGCCACCGGGGCGGTGGGAGCGGGGGCAGCCTGCGCCCGAGAAGAGCTGGCGCCCCCAGCGCCAGCCGGCTGCCTCGGTTGGCGCATAGCATCTCGGAGAACGCCGAAGTCCATGGACCCTGCACAAAACAAACACCCCACTTATCAGCAACGTGAGTAAAACATAAACCCGGAAAGCAAGCCTAACTTACCAACGAACTCGACGGGGCTAAGCCCGGCCCAGCTCAAAACCCTCTCGGACAGCAGCACGTCGTATCGAAGGATGGGTTCCCATGACGCCACTCTCACCGCGGCGGGGTAGTCGGACAGGTTCCCCAGCAGACTCTTCTCCCTCGACCACTTGATGGGCACCGGCCAGTCCTCGCCCTCGGGAGGGGAGACGAAGAAAAACTTCTTCTTCCAGTCGTGAATGGAGGAGGGAAAGGCCACGACCCCAGCCCCGGCGGCGACCTCGGGCCGCTTCCTGAAAGTAAAATAAAACCCACCTCGGGTCGCCATCTCGACCGTCGGGGTGACTCTTAAAAGCAACGGAGGAATCGAGAAGGGAAAGGCTGAAAGGAATCGCCTGCAGCCTCAGGCGGATCAGGAACCCAAGGAAGATCCTCCACGCGTTCGGAACTAACTGGCCGGGAGCCAAGCCGAAGAAATTCAGAGCGGCGACGACCTCAGGAGAGAAGGGCAAGCGCATTCCGCCCCAAAAAGCTTCCAGATACAGGGCAATCTCCCTGCCCCGTACCTGGTCTTCCCTCTCTCCTTCCTCGGCCAGACGAAGCGAGTAGCGTGGGGGAATGTGGAAGCGAGCTCGAGCATTGGCGAGCTCGTCCTCATGCCTCACCCAGCACGGGGTGCCGGGGGCTACATCTACCGCCTCCTCCCTGGAGGCGTCCCCCGCCTCACGGCCTCGGGGAGAGGGCCCAGCCCCTGCTCCCCGAGGGGACCACATTTAAAGGAACCCTATCATCTACTCCTACGACGTGTACTGATTCTACAGGGGAAGACATCTAACATGGGAAAGAAACTCTTCATTGGTGGGGAACGAGAGAGGGGAGACGAGCGCCGAGCAGCTGGGGCTTGAGAATGAGGAATATGAGAGAGTAAGGGCCCTAGGGCGGGCCCCACCCGTATTTATTACCGCATACGGCCTCATCCAATAGCGCCGATCGTCTCCCGCCGAAACGGCCCCTTGCGCCCAGCGGCTCCGATCGCTCCACGTAGCAGCCCAGCGATTGGCCGCGTCCCGTCAGACGCCACAGACCTGCGCACGTCACATCAGCCAGTTGGCGCTCGACACGTGGACTGTCGCTTCGACTGCAGAGTGCACGAACCGGCGCACCCTCCTTAAATGCAAAGATCTCTCCTCGATCCGCTAGCGGAAAAGACAACCGACGGCTCGAGGACTCATCCCGGCATAATCCTGAGAAGGAGCTCACCTCGGGGGGCCCGGCAGTCCACTCCTGACCCGACCCGCTAGTTGGACGGGGCAAGAGTGGGGTGCTAATGATGACACTCGTTATTGGCGACCTCCAAGATCAGGACACGTGGCAGATGACGTGTCCCAAGGCTCAGAATAAAGGTCCCACAAGGGCCGATCAGGTCCCCTGTACCCGACCTGCAAGCGCAAACTGGCCCTTCTCGGGGCCCCCTACAAATAAGCCTCCTCGGCCCCTCAGCTCGCCCAGTCTGCCGCAGGACAAATACTCCTCGGCCTCCTCGCTCGTCCCCGAGCCCTTAGCCGAGGCCGTCTTCCTCGTCCCTCCGACCAATTCCACCACTCATAGGCGTAACCGACGCTCCGCGAATCTCGCCACTCGCAGATTCTACGCCAACAACATCCCACGTTCCACGCCCTCACGATCCCCATTAATAGGCGATCCGCTCTCTGCACGGGCGTGACGTCGGGAGCGTAACTGCCGGCGAGATTCTCGCGCCTGCCGCTGTGTGCCACCACCGCTATATAAACCCCCATCATAGAAGGGTAGGGTAAGCCATTCTTGACACTTCACGCCGTTACTCTGCTCGGATCTCATCACTAACTTGAGCGTCGGAGGGTCCTCGGTGGTACCAAACCATCCCGGGACTTCTTTGCAGGTACTCGGCGACAGCCTCCTCACCCCGTCTTCTCCTTCCAAAACCCATTGAGACCCACACGCAGCGAAGGACGATCGGTCAAGTTCATCTCAAGATCGAAGGAAGACAACATCTGACGGAGGCCCGAGAAGGAGCCTCATCAAACCCACTGTTCCAAGTGTAGCGATATATCGCTGGTGTTATTAGTTATGCCATTGTACGTTTTAATTTGAGTAATCCGTTAGAAAATTTAGACGTTTGTCACCATCAGCGCATTGATATTGATATATCGCTCCTATATTGAGAAGACATGTCCATTAATTCAAACATTAGTAATTTGGTTTAATTTTGCTCGACTCCCAGAAGCTTTAATCCTTTTACACTATAGTCTTTTGAGATGTGACTCATATATTGGAATTGAACTTGTGACCTCTATCTTAAAGAATTTGCTCCTTTAGTTTTCTACATTACAGGAATTTAGGCTTAAATATCACTGGACCATCAAAACGTTTGGTCAGCACTCACTGACCACCAAATTAAATGTCTTAACAAGTTGCAACCTATGATTTAGTGGATAATTAAATGCTTTAAACAATGAGTTGTTAGTTAATGTTCCTTTTTACCATTTACCTCTTCCTTTGTACCCTCTTCACAAATCCATTTTGATGTACATATTTAGCAGCCACTTGAAGCCAGATTATTCTCTGATCCTGTTATGGGAGAGTCTGAGATCTCTCTCTCTCTCTCTATATATATATATATATATATATATATATATGAGATTAATGGAGGGAAGACGCCCTCCTATGGCGTCGAAAAAATACCCCCTCCCAAGTTTTTCCTGACGATCGGCACCCACCATCTTCATCATCATCATCTAAGATGTGGGTACACCAAATTTTATGTTTTTCTACAACTTTTTCACCGTTGATTTAGTGGGTTCAAAATTAACAGTTTACCGACAATAGAACTTTTTACATTGTTAAATCAACGGTGAAAAGGTTGTGGAATCACATGAAATTTGGTGTACCCACATCTTAGATGATGACGATGAAGATGGTGGGTGCCGATCGTCGGAAAAATCTATGGGGGTTATATATATATATATATATATATATATATATATATATTGCCAGCAATCTTATATACTAGGTACGAATTTGCAACCAGCACTCCCTGTCACACTGCATGTAAAGCTTCTTTAAGAAAAAAATAAATCAGAGATGCTCCTCTAGAATATCTAGTTCATGCTACATATACCAATCCGAGACCAAAACAAGTAATTAATTGTTGGAAATTAATAATACATATAAAAGATCTATCAAGCTAAAAATCCTTGCTTAGTCATCTTTATTTGAGACGAAAACAAAAGATATCTACAGATCAAGTCTGCGTCTTATAACCAATATTCATCTTGTGCGTGTATGTGTGAACAATTTGTAATAACCAAACAGCACCCCATGCTATTTTTAGCTATCTCAAATGAGGGTAATTGTTATGCATAAGAGACAGCACTGAAGAAGCCGAACATATGTTTTAGAGAATCCGGGTGCAATAACTTATACATTAATATAAAATATAATACAGCTGGTGAAGAAATTTAGTTTTATGATTTATTTGGATTCATAATTCGAAACACGTAACTGATGCAGAATGTATCTTTATTTTCAAAGTGCGGCTGGCAATGTTTTCTCAGAATAGCACAAACCCCTTCTCCTTTAAGCTTTCGACGGTTTCCTTGAGGCCTGTTTTGAAAGGGATAAAGTCAATGCCCAGGGCACTTTGTCTTCTCCTTGGACACTTGGTATTTCGGTGGGAACGGCTGCTCATCAGCACACCTGCCAACAATAATGTGATGTTTGCCTCTTAATCTTATGAAATTGAACAAACAATTATATTCAACGTAGGATCTTTGCTTGACTAATAGCATTATGATAGGGATCATATTAGTAGGGCATGTGTAGTTTATAAGCACATGCTTAAAAGTCCATAGTCGTAGGAGTATCGAGGCTGCGCATCGGTACTCCAGTTTAGACTAGTGTATACGTTTCATGACCCTGTACGGGACGATGGCTGATCCTATAGTCATTGGTGTTTGACACCGATGATTGTACAAAGGTGCTCATTGAATGAGTCACACTGGACGGACTCGTCGAGAACTCCTAGATGGAATTATACAATCGTCGGATAACAGTTCTCTGGTGACATGAGTACATGGTAGTCCCTAGACCAAGATCGTCATAGTATGTTGTGTGTTCCCATTGTACTTAGATTACTACCCTACCACGGTTTTAAAGAGTCGTGAAAAGGTTTTAGTTGGATACAGTCCCGAAACACATGGAGGCGGTGAGTGGTCGAGAGAATTCGTCTCTCCTGGTATAGGGAGTTGATGTCGCACAGTGCACAGCCGGCTATGACCATAAGTCCTTGGCCAAGGCAAACGAGATTTACTGATAAGCGTTATCAGTAGTTTCTCAGATGGACATGAGCCTTACGTCAGCACGACTTATCGGGTTATTAGGAGTCTGATAGTTTCTACCTCCCAGATCCGGTATGCGATAATCTTAGACGAAGAGACCGAACTGTACGGTGAATATCACTGATAGGCTCTGGCAGGGTACGTACGAGCTTGCTTATCGACCAGTTTTTCGTTCAATACCTTAGTAGCCGTTATGTACAGCTACTACCGCTAACGTGCTTGTAGGTTAACCCGATGGGAGATTGATTCAAAAGTATTTCAGATTAATCAGATATGATCCCGACCTACTGCCAGGGTATTGTCGAGTCTTTAGAGTCCCACACAGAAAGTTTTCCCATTCTAGCGAAATGATGTAGTGCACGTACGGCGATACATGCGGGATCCAATTAAACATGTGTATGTGATATTACATATATTAATCGAACGGATAATACTAGCCGGTTTATGATTGAACCGGGTCATTGAATCAAGTGTTGATTTAATGATATTTCTTATATATGATGGTGCATATATAAACTAGTATAATATCATTTTCTCATTCTCTTTTTCTTTTGGTTATGTAACATGTGATGTGCATAATCTATTATTACATGTATAAATCATTTTAAACATATGATAATTATTTCTAGCTTATTTATTTTTTTCCTTTCTAACTTTTTTTCTTGTCATGAGAATAAGGTGTATGCTAGGTGGCATACACTCTCATTTTCTCATGACAAGTGTTGTGATGAGAAATGGAGGGGGGTTATGTGTGAAGGGATATCCTACACTCCACACAAGACTGAGCCATTTGTGATTTTTTCTTTTTCTCTGTCATACTTAGAAAGAAAATAAGAAAGAGAGCTAAAAAGAAAAGAGAAGAGAGAATTTGAGAATACACCTCATCTTCTACATCCCTCCCAACTCATGTCTATTAAGTATGAAGAGAGTTATATCAAGTTGTTGATGTTGGAGCTAGAAACGGTGGCCTTCGCGTGGATCATCTTCGACGGAGCCGATCGGGAACCAAGAGAAATCCGGAATACCGCGGAGCTTAGTCGGAGTCCGGAGTACAACCGTTGGAGCATGTGAAAGTGCTTCAAAGGTTGTATTTTCTCCTTGTTTCATTCTTTAGTTTACAAGTTTTAGTCTATGGTTGATTCTAGTGATTGGATGATCTTGTTTACATGGAATACTTTGTTTTTACGTTTCCGCAAATATTTTTAAACATCCGTCCAGCGAGCGAGACCCCTAACAGAGGTATCAAAGCGGTCCATAGATTTTTAACTTGCTTTACGGTGGCTAATTGATTCCTATAACCATTTTTCAAAAATGAATTGTTCACTGTTTTTAAAAAAACTGCCAAAACTAGCGACGTTTCTTGCTTGTTTTCATGCCCCGGACTCTCGGTTCGGACCGAGAGGCCCGTGAACTCCTCCGCCTATGCCCACCCGAGTCCCGGAGGGCTCGTTGCTGTCATGAGCCCCTTACGGGGTCGTTTATTTGTTGAACCAAGCCAAAATTAGCTCTGGTTCGGGGCAATAGGCTCGGGGCGGATTCCTGTTAGGGGGTCTCGCTCGCTGGACGGGTGTTTAAAAATATTTGCGAAAGCGTAACAACGAAGTATTCCATGCAAACAAAATCATCCAATCACTAGAATCAACCATAGACTAAAACCTGCAAACTAAAGAATAGAACAAGGAGAAAATACAACCTTTGAAGTGTCTTCACATGCTCCAACGGTTGCACTCCGGACTCCAGCTAAGCACCGCGTTGCTCCGGATTTCATTTGGTTCCCGATTGGCTCCGTCGAAGATGATCCACGCGAAAGCCATCGGCTCTAGCTCCAACATCAACAACTTGATGTAACTCTCTCTTCATGCTTGTTAGACATGAGTTGAGAGGGATGTAGAAGAATGAAGTGTTAGTGCGTTGTGCTCGCGACGCGGAAGCCGCGGCCAAAGTGGAAGCGAAAACAATGATTTTTAAGCAAGCACAAAACACATATTCCTATGGTATCAAACCATACATCGAAACTAGTAAACCAAGCATGCAAAGATACGGAATACTACCTTCGATGCGTGTCCACCCAATCATGAAAGACCCCTCCAAGCTCTGTGTATGCTGTCCGTATCGATCTTGAGTGGCGACCGCCCTTGTCGATGATGATCCACCAGAGGGAAACCGATTCAAGCTTCGGCTTCACCTAGTGAAGCGACCAACGCTCTAAGCTCGCTACGAATGGAGAGTGGGGATGTAAGAATATTTTCACTATCTTCTCTCTCTTTTCTAAGCTCAAGTGAGCTACCTAGAAGAAGGAGGAGGTGAAGAAGAAGAAGCCATGAAAAAATGGCTAAGTGTTTTGTGAAGAAAAAACCAAGTGTAGAAAAGAATGCCTCAACTTTTTACAACTATGGAAAAATAGTAACCACAAATGGTTTTATGAATTTTTAAAAGCAAGGCCATGCCTCTCTACACCATACTTTTTTACACCTCATCCTCCACCTCATTTTTGATTTTCTTTAAAGGAAAAATTAAGAAATGAAGTGTCCATTTTCTAGAACAAATTCCGTATAAATACGGAATACAACCCGGTATACGTAACGAAATACTTATACACGTATTCATACAAAAAATATGAATATCCAAGAGAGAGAAAATGAATAGTGAACAATAATACTGGAATATACATATTAAAAAATATATAAATTATCAAACCAAAACCTGATTTAAAAATCCGGTTTAATCATAAACCGCTAGTATTATCAACCGTTAGATTAAAATCCCTATAGCCTGTACATGTATTTAATCGGACACCCTGTATGTACCAACATATGTCATTTACATCATATCACCTGAACCGGGAAAACCCTCTGTGTGAGACTCTAAAAACTCGACAATACGCTGGCATTGATTTACTAGATAAATCCAAAAACCACAAGCACGTCAGCGACACTAGCTATATGTAACGGCTACTCAGGTATCTGTCGAAAGGGAGCTCGACAATCAAGTCCGTCCGTGCCCAACTGAGCCTGAATGTGACAATCTCCATACCGTCCAGTCTTTTCGTCGAAGAGTATCGCATACCGGGTCTAGGGGGTGGAAACTCTAAACCCTCAATAACCCGATAAGTCGTGTCGGAGTCAAGCTCATCACCAACCGAAAAACTACTGAACTCATATCAGTAAATCTCATCTACCGTGGCCACGGATTTAAGGTGATAGCCAACAGAACACAGTGCGACATCAACTCCTATATCAGGAGAAATGATTCCCCGACAATCGCTCACTGCTTCCATGTGGCTCGGGATTGTATCCAACTAAAACCTGTTTGCATGACTCTTTTAAGCTGTGGTAGGGCAGTAATCAAAGTACAGTGGGAACTCACACGAGACAAATAATGATCTTGTTAGGTCCACGTTACCTCTCCCGGTATTTTCGGGGTTACGGAAACGGTAAAACAAAAATTTTTTCTAAGCATGGTAACATGGACCGAAAAGCCGGATCTTTGCTAAACAACACACTAGCATCCTAACTAGAGATTTATCTACTCGGTTAGGGGTTATACCTCAACTTGAACTCCTTCTCTTCTTGTTGTTCTTCTCCTTGCTTGCTCCGAGGCTTGATCCGGACTTTGGTCACCTTCATGGCCTCCTTGAGTCGATGACGATCCACCCGAGAGATGTACACCGAGCTCCACCTCGAGCCGAGGTAACTAGGGCAAAGAGATTGCTAATCTAGAAGCCCTAGGTTGTGTAGAAGTGATGAAGGGATGGTTTTGTCTTTGTGGGATCTTTATCTCTCAACACATGAGATCAAAAGATGAATCAAGAGGAGGAAGAAGAAGGAGGAGCTAGCAACCATGGTTCACTTCTTTTTTCTTCTCACTTGAAAAGGTAAGAGAGAGAATGAGAAAGAAATTGTGAACTAAAGAAATTAACCATGGTTCCAATAATGCACTAAAACCATCATTACAAATCCTATCAAGATAAAGTTGATGGCTATATTGAAATGACCATTATCATAACCCAAAAGAAAAAGAAAAAGAAAAGAAGAGTGTAGATCCCTCTTGAAAGTCAATGGTCAACACGGTCAACCGGTCAACAAAGTCAAGAGAGGTCAACGAGGTCAAATGGTCAATGCAATTAGCCATCATAAAATTATCACTAAAAGGATTAGTAAATGATGTCCGCGGCTCATAATGGTTTTGACCAAAATGAACTGTCAAAACCCTAATGAGTCTGCCTCAAAATGGTTTTGACCGAATCAACTGTCAAAACCCTAATGAGCCTGCCACATAACGGTTTTGGCCGAACCAACTGCCAAAACCCTGATGAGGCACCTCCTCCTTCATCGCTCCGGAAAACTGTGCATACACACCTGCATCCGCATTCCGTAGAATGCAGATGCACAGAAGACAAAACAAATCCATCCGTGCAATACTAGGATCCGTCTTAAACCAAAGCCCACTAGTACTGCCTGCCCGAACACCACACGCACACAAGTGTACGTAAGTGATCGCAGCCCTGCCATAAAACCATACGGCCTCTACACGTTTCGCTCAGTGCAGGGAAACTCTCTGTGTGGGACTCTAAAGACTCGACACTACGCTGGCAGTGGGTTTAACCACATACCGCAAGCGGCACTAGCTGTACGTAACGGTCCCCAGGTAGATGTGGATAAGAAGGCCGATGAGATAAACCCATCCGAACTTCTACTGAGCCTGTATGTGACAATTTCCGTACAGTCCGGTCCGTTCGTCTGATACATCGCATGGCGGGCCTAAGGGGCGGTAAACGTCAGTCCCCTAATAGCGGTACAAGTCGTGTCGGAGTGAAGCCCATTACACCCTGAGATAACACTGGAATCCTACCAGTATATCTCGCTTGCCCTGGCCAGGGACTACTCGTATAATGGCTCTCCTAGACACAGCGTGATGTCAACCCCCAATACCGGGAGAGACGAATCCTGTCTAACCGTCACTGCCTCCAAGTGCTTCGGGACTGCACCCAACTACTACCTGTTTGCACGACTCAGTAGAGCCGTGGTAGGGTAGTAATCAAAGAACAGTGGGAACACACTCGAGGCGAAGTGACAGTGTCAAGTCAGCGGACTAAGCTGTACTCATGTCACTTGGGAACTGATAACTGACGATAGGTATAATACCAACCATCAGTTCCCGACGAGTCCTGTCCAGTGTACTCGTAACCCAACGAGCACCCGCATACTATCTCAAGTACGACATACTGACGGCTGTGGGACAGACCGTCTCCCGTGCTGGGATGAGAAGCGCATACGCTAGTCTACTCCGGAGTATCGATGCCCTGTCTCGATAATCCCACGACTAGGGACGTGAATAAGGATGTGCTTGTGGATTACCCAGCCCCCACGAGTGTGATCGCCATCACAACGCCGGAAATCAAGCAAAGATCCTAAGGGCTCTACTAATGCGTATAGGTGATATAATAAAGAAACACACATGTACACATTAAAGCAGAGACAAACCAAGTAGCATACTACTATATCGAGCAAGATTGTCTGTACAACTGTGAATATCCCAAGCTTCCATCAAGTAATATACATACTAGTATGATACAGTAATGGCCTCTAGGGCATATACACTAACAATCTCCCACTTGCACTAAGGCCATGTACTGGCTTATCGAAGACCTATCATCTCGATCAGCCGCTCGAACTGAGTCTGGGGTAAGGCCTTCGTGAATGGGTCCGCTGTGTTGTCCTTTGTGTCCATTCTCCGCACCTCGATCTCGTGGCGATCAATGATCTCCCTGATCAGGTGATACCGCTTTAAGATGTGCCTGGATTTCTGATGGGACCTTGGTTCCTTCGCTAAAGCTATAGCCCCATTGTTATCGCAATACAAAGGTATTGGGTCAACAATGGACGGAACCACCTGAAGTTCACTAATGAACTTCTTCATCCAGACCGGCTCTTTTGCGGCATCGCTTGCAGCAATGTATTCAGCCTCTATCGTCGAGTCTGCGACGGTATCCTGTTTGGAACTCCTCCAACATACCGCCCCTCCGTTGAGGGTAAACACAAAACCCGAGACAGACTTGCTGTCATCTTTGTCACTCTGGAAGCTTGAATCGGTAAAGGACTCGACCCTGAGGTCTCCATTACCGTAAACCAGGAACATCTCCTTAGTCCTTCTCAGGTACTTGAGAATGTTCTTCACTGCTGTCCAGTGGTCCTCACCTGGGTCTGACTGATACCGGCTTACCGCGCTCAGTGCGTAAGCTACATCTGGCCTTGTACATAGCATCGCATACATTATAGATCCTACCGCCGAAGCGTATGGTATAGTGCTCATGCGAACCCTCTCTTCGTCAGTCTTAGGAGACATCTTCTTGGAGAGGGTAATTCCGTGCAATGCGGGTGTGTTACCACGCTTGGAATCCTCCATACTAAATCTCTTTAGTACGGTCTCTATGTACCTGGACTGCGAAAGTCCCAGTAGTCTCTTGGATCTATCTCTATAGATCTTGATCCCCAGAATGTACGAGGCATCACCCAGGTCCTTCATGGAGAACCTTTGTGACAAAAATAGCTTGACCGATTGTAGCATAGGAATGTCATTTCCTATCAAAAGAATGTCGTCCACGTACAAGACTAGTAATACGACAGTTCGTCCTACAATCTTCTTATAAACACAGGGTTCATCTTCGTTCTTGATGAAATCAAATTCCTTGATTGCCTCATCAAAACAGATGTTCCAGCTCCGCGATGCCTGCTTTAATCCATAAATGGATTTAAGCAACTTGCACACCTTCCCGCTGCTCCCACTGTCTACGAAACCTTCTGGCTGATCCATGTAAACGCACTCTTCCAAACTACCGTTTAGGAAAGCCGTTTTAACGTCCATCTGCCAGATTTCATAGTCATGGAAGACAGCAATGGCAAGTAGGATCCGAATGGATTTGAGCATAGCCACCGGAGAAAAAGTTTCGTCATAGTCCAAACCAGGTCTTTGACGAAAACCTTTTGCAACGAGTCTAGCCTTATAGGTTTCCACCTGCCCATCTACACCAAGTTTCCTTTTGTAGATCTATTTGCATCCAACGGGTTTAACCCCAGGTGGAGCAATATCCAAGGTCCACACTTTATTGGCGTACATGGACTCCATTTCGGATTGCATTGCTTCCTGCCACTTATCAGAGTCCCTACTGATAATGGCCTGCCTGAAACTGGTAGGGTCATCTTCTTCCAAGATGCAATCCTCTCGATCCCCGTCTATTAGAAAACCGTAGTATCTCTCGGGCGGATGAGAAATCCTACCAGATCTGCGGAGTGGCTGAAGTTCGTTTGGGGTTATTAAATATAGCGGTTCCTCCAAATTTTCAGTTATATTTTGTGGTCGCTGAATTTCTTCCAGTTCTACCGAATTCCCACTAGTTTCTTTTGCAAGAAACTCCCTTTCTAAGAAGGTAGCGTGGCGAGATACAAACACCTTCTGTTCCTCAATGTGGTAGAACAGATATCCTAGTGATTCTTTAGGATATCCCACAAATTTACACAGAACTGACCGTGCCTCTAGCTTGTCCGGTTTCTGTGTTTTCACATAGGCCGGACAACCCCATATCTTAATAAATTTAAGACATGGTTTCTTACTGCTCCATATTTCATACGGAGTTTTAGGTACAGATTTGGACGGAACTTGATTCAAAAGGTATGCCGCTGTCTGAAGCGCATGTCCCCAGCATGAAAGAGGTAACTCAGCACTACTCATCATGGAGCGAACCATATCCAATAGGGTACGATTTCTCCGCTCCGATACACCGTTGTGCTGTGGTGTATAAGGAGGAGTAAGCTGAGAGAGAATACCATTCTCTTTTAAGTAATCTAGGAATTCCGAGCTTAAGTACTCCCCTCCTCTATCAGACCGGAGGATCTTGATACTTTTGCCAATCTGGTTCTCTACTTCCTTTCTGAATTCCTTGAATTTCTCAAAAGCTTCAGATTTGTGTTTCATCAGATACACATATCCGAACCTAGAGAGATCGTCAGTGAATGTGATGAAGTAGGAGAACCCACCCCTTGCATGTGTAGACATCGGACCACATACATCACTGTGTACGAGTCCCAAGAGCTCCGCTGCACTTTCTCCATGTCCGGTGAACGGATTTGGTCATCTTCCCTTTGAGACAGGACTGACAAGTTTCATAAGATGAAAACTCGAACGCATTCAAGAGTCCATCTTTATGCAACTTACTCAGTCTTTTCTCTCCGATATGACCAAGTCTACAATGCCACAAGTAGGATTCATTCGTATCTGAATTCTTCCTCTTGCGTGTGTTTTGTATATTGAGAACTGTATTCTGATTTAGAACGTAGATACCATTACACAGTGTACCCTCTGCAACCAGTACCTTATGAAGGTAAATGTTCATGATATTTCTATCAAGAACAAAGTTATATCCATCTTTATTGAGTAAAGAAACTGATATGATGTTGCAAACCATGGAGGGTACATAGTAGCAATCGTTCAAAATCATAGTCTTGCCATTTGGCAATACTAGGTGATATTCACCGACGACTGCCGCATTAACTTGTGCTCCGTTCGCTACTCTGAGCGACATATCACCCGGTGCAACTTTTGTACTTTTTCTCAGTCCCTGCAATAAATTACAGATATGAGATCCTGATCCGGTATCAAGTACCTTGGAGGTAGGGCTGACCGTAAAACAGTTCTCAATTACATGAACACCTGAAATAGATGCAAAACCATGCTTCTTCTTCAACTGGGTATCTTGGGAATCCATACAATCCCCTTTCCCTTGCTCATACTTATGACTGTTGTCACAAGTTAGAGATGAACCAACGTTCCCCAGCCCTGAATAAGAATTCGGATCGGTCAAGCGATACATTTTATTATCTTGATTAGGGCGTGAAATGGTTGCTACCTGGAGAGAGAGAAAAGAAACACTCAGCGTGCGCTCTTGCAAGATTAGATTGGTTTATTAGTTTATCTAACCAGGTTGTCTCCCACTGTTTCCTCAAATTCTTCTTAAAACCTTTTAAAAGAAGAACTAGTCAGGATTTAATTCACGTCACAATACTTGCTTAACCTTTCAGCCAGGCTAGTGTCGGTACTTCGAGGGAGGTTTTCCAACGCTTTCGCGAAGTTCCTTAATTTAAGAACCTCTTTTCCCTGGGGGCGTAACCCCGCTAACACCTTTCTAGACACCTACTAGGTTTATAGCATTGATTGTTAAGTGAAATAATCTTCCGAGAGTAATCCAACTCATCAGTGGGATCGGGATCCAACTATCATTGTGTGATGATCTAGATGGAATCCACTCTAGTCACCATACTCCAGAAGGTATGCTAAATCTGCAAGTTTCAGTTTCTTTTGAAACTCTCGATGTGGTTTTTGCCCCTACGACCCAAGTGACCTTGACGAATAATCAACAAATCAAAATGTCCTAGTCAAGTTCAACCCGTCGTTATCCAGGATTGCATTAGACCCGCCCGCATGATCCTTGACGAATAATCAACAAAATCATGCGACCGTCCTAACCAATCGCATCTATCAGTGCAACAGAGAATTATTATTTAGCTACCGTTCACTGTGTCTTGACGAATAATCAACAAACGCAGCATGAATACTAAGCATTAATTTTCTGAAACGACGGAGGGCTACGGCTGGGTTTTTAGCGAAAAACCCGTTAACGTAATGAACTTGATGTAGTTGAAGGAACATGATATACTTTTTGAAAAAAATATAGTGGCGAAAACTTTTGCTAAAGAGGTCACTCCCTGGGAAGGGATCTCGGCTCTTTCCTCGTCGAGTGAGGTGCTGGGCATTCATAAGATGAATACCTCGATGCAAAGCAAGAATGATCGACTATAATGAAATTATCACCCTGACGCAAACTTTTGTCCAAGGGGTCACTCCCGATGAGGGGATCTCGGCCCTTGCCTCGTCGAATGAGGTGCTGGGCATTCATAACCGAATACCTCGATGCAAAACAAAAATGAACGTCCTTGTAATAACAGCTTTTTGAAAAATTGTTCCAACAACGTCTTTTATTTTTATTTTCTTGCATTAGTTCTTTTAATGCGTCCCATCATTTAAATCCTACCATTGCAGAAAACAACTAAAATATGACGTACGCTTATGCCATTCGCATTCGCCACGGGGCCCCGTCATCACCCGTTAGGTTACTTAACTAACGACAGAGCGGGGGCTGGGCTAGCGCGGCTGTAAAACATAAGCAACGCCTAAATAGTTATTATATATAGATATATAGCAATGATAGCCAATCCAGATCACAGATGAACACTTTGGATAAACTAGTAACCCGCGATTCGTTCGAGCCTGCAACGAAAAGCGGATTACACGGTCGCGATGAATAGCCAATACCCCACCCAAGATCCCTACGGGTGTGGTAAACTACCCGCCAAGTATCCGAAGCGAAGCAACCTCCCTCAACGCCGTGAGTAGGCCACTCGGCACTTCGAGATACCCGGTAGTTTGTGCACCCCCTCCATGGGTCTATCCTAGGAGCAAAAAACAGTAAAAAGAATTATACAATGAAGGCTACAACCCCGACCCGGTTGTGTGGCCATACAAATAATATTACATCAATTTACAAAATTATTACATGAATGAAAGAAAAAGAAACTCTCATCTCACATCCACCCCGGCTATTCATCCGCGACAATCCAACGAGTTCATATACACAAACCATCAGCATTACTGATCACAGATATGTATAACCCCCACTAATCGACGTATAGCAATTAGTAGACGTTCAATACACATATAACATTACAGATATAACCATTAGCCAAAGTCTACAGAACATCGACCAAAAAATACGGATTTTTAAGCCCCAAAAACAAATTTTTCTTTCTGGAAAATCTGGGCAGAAAAGTCATATTGTAAAAATCCCAAAATACCCATATAAGAAAACTGCAGGAAAAAGATTCCCCAACTGAGCTAACCCGGCCGCGGTTCCGCGGCATAAGCAAGCTTATGCCGCGGAACCGCGGCGCTTTAGACGACTTGGGGGATCAAATTTCTCCAGTTTTCTAACAAAAGCCTGAGCCGATTTTTAGTGCATCATTTATTAATTTTTGAACAGAAAAAAAAATCGGCAGAAACTTGAAATATCCGGGGTGTTTTGCGATTTTTCGTCCGGTCGAAATTCTAAACACTTTGCTAACATGCTAGGGTGTGTTTAGTTAGGCTCTGATACCACTGTTAGGTCCACGTTACCTCTCCCGGTACTTTCGGAGTTGCGGAAACGGTAAAACAAAATTTTTTCTAACCATGGTAACATGGACCGAAAAGCCGGATCTTTGCTAAACAACACACTAGCATCCTAACTAGAGATTTATCTACTCGGTTAGGGGTTATACCTCAACTTGAACTCCTTCTCTTCTTGTTGTTCTTCTCCTTACTTGCACCGAGGCTTGATCCGGACTTTGGTCACCTTCACGGCCTCCTTGAGTCGATGACGATCCACCCGAGAGATGTACACCGAGCTCCACCTCGAGCCGAGGTAACTAAGGCAAAGAGATTGCTAATCTAGAAGCCCTAGGTTGTGTAGAAGTGATGAAGGGATGGTTTTGTCTTTGTGGGATTTTTATCTCTCAACACATGAGATCAAAAGATGAATCAAGAGGAGGAAGAAGAAGGAGGAGCTAGCAACCATGGTTCACTTCTTTTTTCTTCTCACTTGAAAAGGCAAGAGAGAGAATGAGAAAGAAATTGTGAACTAAAGAAATTAACCATGGTTCCAATAATGCACTAAAACCATCATTACAAATCCTATCAAGATAAAGTTGATGGCTACATTGAAATGACCATTATCATAATCCAAAAGAAAAAGAAAAAGAAAAGAAGAGTGTAGATCCCTCTTGAAAGTCAATGGTCAACACGGTCAAGCGGTCAACAAAGTCAAGAGAGGTCAACGGAGTCAAATGGTCAATGCAATTAGCCATCATAAAATTATCACTAAAAGGATTAGTAAATGATGACCGCGGCTCATAATGGTTTTGACCAAAATGAACTGTCAAAACCCTAATGAGTCCGCCTCAAAATGGTTTTGACCGAATCAACTGTCAAAATCCTAATGAGCCTGCCACATAACGGTTTTGGCCGAACCAACTGCCAAAACCCTGATGAGGCACCTCCTCCTTCATCGCTCCGGAAAACTGTGCATACACACCTGCATCCGCATTCCGTAGAATGCGGATGCACAGAAGACAAAACAAATCCATCCGTGCAATACTAGGATCCGGCTTAAACCAAAGCCCACTAGTACTGCCTGCCCGAACACCACACGCACACAAGTGTACGTAAGTGATCCCAGCCCTGCCGTAAAACCATACGGCCTCTACACGTTTCGCTCAGTGTAGGGAAACTCTGTGTGTGGGACTCTAAAGACTCGACACTACGCTGGCAATGGGTTTAACCACATACCGCAAACGGCACTAGCTGTACATAACGGTCCCCAGGTAGATGTCGATAAGAAGGCCGATGAGGTAAACCCATCCAAACTCCTACTGAGCCTGTATGTGACAATCTCCGTACAGTCCGGTCTGTTCGTCTGATACATCGCATGGCGGGCCTAGGGGGCGATAAACGTCAGTCCCCTAATAGCGGTACAAGTCGTGTCGGAGTGAAGCCCATTACACCCCGAGATAACACTGGAAACCTACCAGTATATCTCGCTTGCCCTGGCCAGGGACTACTCGTGTAATGGCTCTCCTAGACACAGCACGATGTCAACCCCCAATACCGGGAGAGAAGAATCCTGTCTAACCGTCACTGCCTCCAAGTGCTTCGGGACTGCACCCAACTACTACCTGTTTGCACGACTCAGTAGTGCCGTGGTAGGGTAGTAATCAAAGAACAGTGGGAACACACTCGAGGCGAAATGACAGTGTCAAGTCAGCGGACTAAGCTGTACTCATGTCACCTGGGAGCTGATAACTGACGATAGGTATAATACCAACCATCAGTTCCCGACGAGTCCTGTCCAGTGTACTCGTAACCCAACGAGCACCCGCATACTATCTTAAGTACGACATACTGACGGCTGTAGGACGGACCGTCTCCCGTGCTGGGATGAGAAGCGCATACGCCAGTCTACTCCGGAGTATCGATGCCCTGTCTCGATAATCCCACAACTAGGGACGTGAATAAGGATGTGCTTGTGGATTACCCAGCCCCCACGAGTGTGATCGCCATCACAACGCCGGTAATCAAGCAAAGATCCTAAGGGCTTTACTAATGCGTATAGGTGATATAATAAAGAAACACACATGTACACATTAAAGCAGAGACAAACCAAGTAGCATACTACTATATCGAGCAAGATTGTCTGTACAATTGTGAATATCCCAAGCTTCCATCAAGTAATATACATACTAGTATGATACAGTAATGGCCTCTAGGGCATATACACTAACTGATCTCAGGTCAAAAGACTAACCTGTACTAATGCCACTCGTGAACTTCCATCTGACGATATATATAATACCATCTAGAAGTTCTCGTTGAGTCTGTCTAGTGTACTCACCTCCAGTGAGCACCTGTATACTATTTTAGGTGACATAACACCAATGGCTTGTGAGACTAGCCACCGCCCCTCGTCGGGGTCTCGAAACGTATACACTAGTCTTCTCTGGAATATCAATGCCCAATCTCGATACTTCCATGACTAGAGACATTTTAAGGATGTGCTTATGGACTACCCAGCTCTCACGTATATGATCGCTATGATAATGCTGGTGGTCAACCAAGAATCCTACGGGCTTCATCATTATGTATTGGCGACACGTAATAACCAGTAAAACGTGTACACATCAATGATAAAGACAAAGCAGATAGCATACTATCATCTCTAATAATATTGTCCTACATGTATAGGAGGATCAATTATCATAATTGCGTGCTTGCAATTACAATAATTGCTTTGGGGGCACTATATCCAACAATCTCCTACTTGCACTTAAGGCTAATTATTTCGGTATCGCAGACCTACATCCCGTGTGCTATCGAATACCCAATTTCTCTACTAATTAGTTTCTCAAAGCTCGTTTGAGGAACATCCATGTTCGAGAAATTGCCTTAGTGTGTGGATCCACTACAATGTTCCAACTTCCTCTTTCTATATCTCAACTCCGCGGAGATGAACAATCTTCCGAACAGAGCGATTCCCTACCTCAAGAATTTGTCTGGATACATGATGGGACCAAGTTCATAAATGAAAAATTTTATCCTACAAATTTCTTGGGTTGAATTCTCCATTGATCATAACAAGCATCTTGCACCATTCCTACCTCAGTATCCCTATTGGAACCCTATCCATTATACTGATCCTCAGAAGAGGAAAAACTCAAAACTCTGACATCATCTCTGTCATTCAGGTCACCTTGGAAGCTTAAATCGATCACCGCCTCCCGAAGGAGGCTGTCGTTATCATATACCAAGAACATCCTCTAATATTCATAACTACTTCCCTTTGTTTCTCCAGGATTGGATTAATGTTTACTTACTACAGCAAGTGTATAAGCAACATCTGGTTTTGTACAAGACATTGCATGATTGACTCAATTTCCTAAGAAAATGATATGTCATTCATACCGGTCCCTCTCCTCATCAGTTTAGAAGAAATCTCTTTAGAGAGGGGTGACTCCATCACCAGCGGGTACACCACCATGCTAGGAGTCGTCCATTCTAATGTACTTTTAGAATGCAGTTTAAGTACCCGGATTAGGACACCTCCCAAATCTAGATCTAAAACCATAGATCTAGTCACCAGAATCCCTGATATTTTATCCATATCCAACGTGGAAAAAACAATATGTGACAACCATACTTTGACCGATTGTAGTATAGGTATTAACTAATATTGAATATTAACCGGTTGTATGTGATGTAACCGGATTATTGAATCAAGTGTTGATTTAATAATTTGATATACATATATATATATATATATATATATTTGATATTAGACGGTTATATATGATATAACCAGATTATTGAATCAAGTATTGATTTAATAATTTGATATATATTTATATATTTGATATATATATATATATATATAAACTAATATTAAGCTCATTTAAGGTTTTCTTCTCTTTATATATATTTATATATATGTGATATGTAAATATATGTATTTAAATTATATCATGGTTGATGATACATAGAACTAGGATGTATGAGAATCACACAAAAGGAAAAGATGAGTAGATAAAGATTTATATTTATGAATTAAAGATTAACAAGAATGAGTCATGGTTTGGATACTTGTAGAAGCATGTAGAAGCCATGACTCACCTTGTAATCTTGTTTTATTCATAGATATTTATGTTTCACCCAACCTCGTCTTATCCTCAAGGGTTCATTCTCAAGTTCATCTCCTTCTTCAACTCCTCACTGGATTTTTCTTGAGTTGAAAAAAGAAAAAGAGAAAAATATTTTTAGTTATCAAATCTCCTACTTCATCAACCTACACTAATCTCGCCCATTAGTTTAGGTTGTTAACTTCACTAATGCAACATTTCAAAAAATAAAATAATATTTTGGGAATTTAAATAATTAAAATAATAAATTTCATGAATATTATTAAAGTATGAGAATTAGTTTTAATGATATGGTATAATTATATACCGATAGTTTGGAAAATATTTGGAAAATTAGTATGAATATTGATTTTTAAAGAATTTATGTGATTTGGGCATTTTACAATTTATTATACAATTAATTGTATATAAGTTAATGCTATAATTGATTAGTATTTCGTTAATTATGCATTAATCTTGATATTGTTTATGGCATGCAACAAAACTTATTACAAAACACTTGTTGCGTTTTGATATTAACCATGGCTTCTTTCTTTTTTTAAAATGATTTTTGGTTTTTAAAGAAAAAGAAAAGGGTAAAATAATGTGAGATATGTAGGGTTCCTAGGCACTCTCAAGAGGTCTCACAAGGCATCAACCATGCCAATTTCAAAAATTACGGGTGCCGAGAAACCCTAGACCACGGATCGTTAACTAGATGTCTAGGCGAAAAAGAACTAGTAAACTATTTTACTAAGAGAACGGATATACAACCTTTGTAGATCCGGTTCTCCACCTCCATAGCTCCGTGATGATGTCTCCTCGCTGTCCAAATCGAATCCATGACTCTTGCATCGGCTTCATCGGAGAAAAAGCGGGCTAGGTCATCGACGACGATGCCGAAGATGATCTACGTCGAGGCATCACTAGATCAAGCTCCACCTTCACCAAGCCATGAAAACTTGTGAAGGAAACACACTCTACTACTTGGCAAGAGGTAGAGGATGAAGAAATAGGAAGTGGGTTCACTTTAGAATTGGATTTCTCACTCATTTGCTCAAGTTGCCATTGTTGAAGCAAGCTTTCTTCAAGTGAAGAAGAAGAAGAAGAAAGAAAGAATATAATAAGTGTTAATTAAAAATGGAAAAGAAAATCAATACTTATGATATTCAAACCATGGTTATGTGTAGAGACTAAACTAGGGTTAGTGGGAATGGTTAGGGTTAAGCATGAGACAAAATGGTGACTTAGTCAAAGCTTCATGAAGTTTCAACATACAAACAAACAAAGCCACCATTTTCCCTTTATGCTTTTCATTTTCCAAAAAGAATAAATTGTAGGGTTCCTAGGCACACTAGTGAGGTCTCACAAGGCATCGAACATGCCATTTACAAAAATTCTAGGTGCCGAGAGACCCGACTACGGATCGTTTGCTAGAAAACTAGGCGAAAAAGCTAACTAGTTAACATTTAACTATGAGAAACGGAAATACAACCTTTGTAGATCCGGCGCTCCACCTCCATAGCTCCGCAACGAAGTCCTCTCCGCTGTCCAAATCAAATCCGGGCTCTAGCATCGGCTTCGTCGGAGAATGGGCAAGCTAGGTCGTCGATGTCCATGCCGAAGATGATCTACGTCGAGGCATCGCTAAATCAAGCTCCGACTTCACCAAGCCCTAAAACTTGTGAAGGAAACACACTCTACTACTTGGCAAGAGGTAGAGGATGAAGAAATAGGAAGTGGGTAGACTTTAGTTTTGGATTTCTCACTTGTTTGCTCAATTCACCATTGATGAAGAAAGCTTTTTCTTCACTTGAAGCAAAGAAGAAGAAGAAGAAATAATATGATAAGTTGAAAAAATATTGAAAAAGAAAATCAATACTTATCATAACATGAACCATGGTCAAGTGTAGAGATTAAACTAGGGTTAATGGAGTGGTTAGGGTTAAGCATGAGACAAAATGGTTACTTAGGTCAAAGCTTCATGAAGCTTCAACTAGAATACAAAACAAGCCACCATTTTCCTTTATGCTATTTATTTTTCAAAAAGAATAAATGAACAAATAAATGAATAAGTAAAAACCCTAATCATCCACTTAACCATAGTTTAATACTTTACACTTAACCAAAAAGCATGTATCATCAAACATGATACAATCATGTGCACAAAATCATATCGCATATGCAATGCGCACACCCGAGTGAGAAAATCCATTTAAAGTGAACCGATACTAGTTAATGCAAAGTAATATATCAAATATATAATTATACATTAAATCATTAAATCAACACTTGATTCAATGATCCGGTCATGTCGCACATAACCGACTGGTATCATTAGTAACAACTTATCGAATCAACACTTGATCCGATAACCCGGCTATATCGCATATAACCGATCAATGTCACATCGCGAGAATCGAATACAGTATCACATACTGGTATTATTCTCGGTCCCGCACATATCTCATATGCGCTCCTATTTCGTTTCGCTTGAGCCAGGAAACCTCTGTGTAGGACTCTAAAGACTCGTCAATACGCCGGCAGCAGGCGATGATCATATCAAACACCCACAAGCCGCAAGCGGTCTGCTAAACGTAACGGCCACCCGGGTATTGAGCGATCTGAAGATCGACGAGCAAGCCCGCTCACACTCCAGTGAATCCGACCAGTAACACTACCGTACAGTCCGGTCTGATCGTCTGATATGTCGCATATCTTGCCTAGGGGTGGTATACGTCAGACCCCAATAGCTCGATAAGTCGTGTCGATATGAGGTCTATAACTGTTCGAGAAACTACTGGTAACACTTACCAGTAAATCTCAGCAACCCTGGCCAGGGATTTCCTGTTATAGCCAATCGAACACAGCGCAACATCAACCCCCTATACCGGGAGAGACGAATCCCCTCCTATCGCTCATTGCCTCCATGTGACTCGGGACTGTACCCAAAAACCACCGTTTTGCACGCCCTCTTGGACGTGGTAAGATGGAAATCAAAGCACAGTGGGAACCACACAAGACTCTATGACGATCTCGGGTCAACAGACTACTCTGTACCAGTGTCACCAGAGAACTGCCATCTGATGTGAGGTATAATACCATCTGGGAGTTCTCGGCGAGTCCGTCCAGTGTACCCAGTCTCTACTGAGCACCCGTATATCATCTCTGATGTCAAACACCAATGGATATGGGATCATCCATCGCCCATCTGTATGGGTCGAGAAGGTACACGCTAGTCTACTCTGGTATATCGATGCCCTGTCTCGATACACCCACGACTAGGGACTTTGAAGGATGTACTTATGGACTACCATGTCCCCACTAGTATGATCCGCATCATAGTCCAGGTAGTCAAGTACAGATCCTAAGGGCTTTACCAACATGTAACAGAGAGACAATCTGTATACACGTTAAGGTAAAGTTCAACCAGATAGCATACTATCATGTCGAGCAAGAAAGTCCTTCCTATATACGTCCCAGCATCCACTACAATATACATCCTATGTACAGTAATGGCCTCTAGGGCATATATATAACTAACAATCTCCCACTTGCACTAGGGCCATCTGATAGCAGTGGTTGTAGTATCTCATACTCAACCATCCCATAAAAGTCTCTCTCTGGGAACAGGCCTTTGTGAGTGGATCCGCTGTGTTGTCCTCTGAGTCTACTCTCCAAACCTCGATCACCCTGGAGATCAATCATCTCCATGATCAAGTGATACTGCCTTAGAATATGTCTGGATCACTGATGGGACGGGCGTTCCTTGGCATAAGCCACAACTCCATTGTCACACAATGGAAGGAACATAGTTCATCTCATGAACCAATATACACCCAAACAGCCTCTTTGGTAGCATCTTAAGTAGCGATGTATCCAGCCTTTATCGTCTAGTATGTCACGGTATTTATCTTGGAACTCTTCCAACATACCGTCCCTTCACTGAGGGTACAGACAATGCCTGTGACTGACATTCAGTCGTCTTTATCACCCTGGAACCCTTCCAGTGATTCTCCCCAGGATCGATTGATACCATCTCACTACAACTAGCGAGAATCCTAACATCCAATTAAATCTATCTCATAGATCTAAAACTCAGGATTTAGGAGGTATCATTTTGATCCTATATGGAGAATCATAGTGATAAGCGGAGATTGATCGAGCGTAGCATAGGAAACTACTTCCCTATCAAGAGTATGTCATCCACGTACTCTACGAGGATCGTCACCATACTCCCTACTACCCTTTTTGTTTATACAAGGTTCATCTACCATTTTGATGATGTCAAACTCTTTGACTAATCTATCAAAACAGATGTTCCAACTCCGCGATGCCTGCTTTAATCCTATAAAGCATCTTGCACACGTTTCCGCTGCTCCCACTGTCTACGAAGCCCTCTAGCTGTGTACTTATAGACGCTCTCTTCCAAATCATTATTTAGAAAAGCAGTCAAGACACTCAACCACCAGAGATCGTAGTCATGGTATGCAGCCGTGGTAAGTAGGATCTGGATGGACTTAAGCATAGCTACTTGAAAAGGTTTCATCATTATCCACACCTGGTCGATGACGAAAACCTTTAACAAGTCTAGCTTTGAAAGTCTCAACCTTTCCATGTACACCAAGTAATCTTCTCAAGATATACTTGCTCCTGATGGGGATTTAACCCTTCAGATATAGCAACTAAAGTCCATACTTTGTCGGTGTATAAGGATTCCATCTCAGATCGCTAAACATCCAGCCATTCTTACAGAGTCTTACTCCTGATGGCCAGCTCGAAACTAGTAGGGTCATCATCTCATGATGCAATCCTCGCTCCCACTGTCATAGAGAAACCGAAGTATCTCTCAGGTGGGTGAGGAACTCTACTAGATCGGCGGAGAGTCTGAGGTTCGTTGGTTACTACTGAATCCTTCGGTTCTACCAAATCATCAGCTGCTGTTTGTATAGCTGGAACCTTTCCAGTTCTACATTACAGACTTTGCCTCGAGCTTGTCCGGATTCTGCTTTTAGACATAGGCCGGACAACCCCAAATCTTAACTAGCTTAAGAGATGGGCTCTTCCCTTTCCATATCTCATATGGAGTGGTAGGCAACTGATTTGATTTGAACCCTATTCAATAGGTATGCAGCTTCTTAAGTGCATAACTCCCAAAAAGGAAATAGGTAACTCAGTAGTACTCATCATAGAGCACACCTTATCACATAGGGTATGATTGCTCCACCCCGATATACCATCGTGCTATGGTGTATTCGGAGGAGTAATGCTGAGAGAGAATCTCATTCTCCTTTAGAATAGTCCAGGATTTCCGTGCACAAGTATTCTCCTCCCTGATCTCATCATAGGACATCATACTTATACCCGTTTTGGTTCTCTACTTCTAACTTATATTCTGTGAATATCTTAAAAGGTTCGGACTCATGTTTCAACAGGAACATAGGTCTGAATCTTGAAAGATTATCAGAGAATATAATGAAGTATAAAGAACCAGTCCTGGTATGTGTAGACAGGGGACCTACATACATCAACATGTATCATCCCAAGAGTTTACTAACTCTTTCTCTGTTTCCATTAAACAGAGCTGTGGTCATCTTATCTTTGTGACATGACTGGCGAGTTTCACAAGATGTAAATTCAAACTAATTTAAATATGCATCTTTACGTAACTCTAGCTAGTCGGGTCACATTGATCTGACCTTGTCTACAATGCCTCAAGAAGAATTCGTTCATTTCTGAACTCTTCCTCTTGTGTGTGATCCGTATACTAAGAACTGTAGTTTGATTTAGAACATCAATGCTTTTAGATAACGTGCCTGAACCGATCAACTTTTGATATAGGAAATGTTCAAAACATTATCCAACAATACAAAATTTTATCGTTTCTTTACTAATAAAGAGACAGATATGATTTTGCATAACAGGTTCGGTATCTAATAACATTCGTTCAGAATCAATGTATTGTAATACAGGGTGACAGTGACCAACAGACTTGGCTGCAACACTTGCCCCGTTTTCTGCCTCATGAAACTTATCACCCGTTCTCAGTTCTCTACCTTTCTGTAGCCCTATGTAACAGATTACATATCTGGGATCCTGATCTGGTATCACATACCCAGGACGTAAAGGATACAGAGAAACAGTTCTCTGTAATGAACATACCCGAAGATGATGCATCAGCATGCACTCTCTTCGTTTGGGCGGCACGGGAATTCTGGTATTCCCCAATTTCCTGCTCTGTCTTATAACAATTATAAGTTGGAGCGGGACCAACGTTCCCCAGCTCAGTATAACAAGCGGGTTCGGTCAAATATCCGTATTATTATCTTGATTAAGGCGTGATATGGTCGCTACCTGGAGAGAGAGAGAAGAAAACACTCAGCGTGCGCTCTGTCAAGAATAGATTAGTTATTATTTTATCTAATCAGGATGGCTCCCACTGCTTTTTATCAAATCTTCCTTCAAACCCTAAAAGGAAAGACTAGCCGGGATTAATTACACACTACAAGTTCGCCAATCTTTCAGCCAGGCCAGTGTCGGTACTTTGAGGGAGGTCCCCCGTGCTTTCGCACGAACCTAATTAATGTAAACCTCGTTTTCCCAGAGGCGTAACCTCGTTGACACCTTTCTAGACACCTACTTGATCGGCTAATTGTAATGTATAAAACTCTCCCAGGAGTAACACTTACTCGCAGCGGGTATCGGGATCCAACTATCTCATAGAAGGTATGCAATCTCATTGCAAATTTCAACACTTGAAATTCCCGATAATATTTTGCCCCTAGCACCCTATGACCTTGACGGAGGTCAACAAACCATAGGCTACTAGTCAAGTTCAACCCGTATATTTCTTGATCGAATTAAACCCACCCGCACGACCCTTGACGGAGGTCAACAAGGCCGCACGACTACCCTAACTCAATCTGCATCATATGCATAAGCAGATAAATACTGGTTAGCTACCGCACACTGCGCCTTGACGGAGGCCAACAAACGCAGCACGAATACTAAACAGCACTTATCTGAAATGACGGAGGGCTACGACAGGTTTTTCTAAAAACCTATTGCGTAATGAACTTGATATCGTTGTAGGATCGAATGAATTTTGAAATGGAGTGTTTTTGAAGCTTTTCTAGTTTTGCTAAAGGAGTCACTCCCGGTGAAGGGATCGTCGGTCCTTTCCTCGTCGAATGAGGTGCGGGATACATCATATATATCACTGTGCAAAGCAGAACTCTTAAAAGCAATCAAAAGACAAACCGAGGGCGTAGCATCGACCAGTTATTGCTAAAGGAGTCACTCCCGGTGAAGGGATCTCGGTCCTTTCCTCATCGAATAAGGTGCAGGATATATCACATATACCGCTGTGCAAAGCAAGCACTGTAGCTACCTGTTTTATTTTGAAATTCGATTCTACAACATCTTAGGTTTCTTTTATTTCATTAATCATATTAATGAAGTCCCATCATTTAAGTACCTAAACATCACAGATAAATACGACGTACACTTATGCCATCCGCATTCGCCTCGATGTCCCCTCGTGCACCGTTAGGTTAGGTAACTAACGGCAGAGCGGGGCAGGGCTAGCGCGGGTGTAAAACATAAGTAACGTCTATATAATATATCATATATACTATATACTGTATCTATCACAGAACATCACATGATCACATCACAGATATCGCAGCAGAAGAATCATATGAAATATTGGATATACTAGGACGTCCGTGTTTTCAATACGAGCCAGTATAAAACACGGATTCCACGGTCGTGATGAATAGCCAATCCCACACTCCTAGACCCCTACGAGAGCGGCAAGCAACCCTGCCAATTCTAGGGTTAGGAGACCCGGACTCGACTCCTCGAGTTGGTCTCCCACTGGACCCCAGAACCCGGTTACTTGTGCTCGCCTCCTTGGGTCTATCCTAATGCGGAAAAGTAAATAATATACAACAACGGTGACAACTTCCGCAACCTGGAAGTGCCCCAAAAGAAAGAATATTACATACAAGTTTTTACATGAATGAAAATGAAAAACACTCATCTCACATAAAAAACCCCGGCTATTCGAACACGACGATGCAATAAAACATATCCAGCAACACATAACATCACATGTCATCAACGTAAGTAAGTATGCATACCCCAATTGTCGTTGACGTATAGCAACGAAACCGGCGATATGAACATACTACACTTACGGTCACAGAAAAGAAAGTGTAAAACTACAACAGTTGGAATCCGCAACCATCTCAGACATCGCATGCCTGACCAAATGAATTACTTAGACATCGCATGCCTAACAATTATAAACCCCGCATTTTAGTCTCATTATCGAAAACACTTTTCAATATCAAGTCGGGTAATTCAACAAGATTCCCGACATCCTGATCGAATGCTCGTCGCAAACTTCAGTAGACAGTCGCACCCCCGATACCGTCGACGAAGTGCACCAAGGCAGAACACCGTTACCGGGAGCACCCGAACGGATGCTTTCGGCGACGGGGTTCTCCTACAGTCACTTGGTCGGGGCTATGGAGTGAAGCTGTCTATTAAGTTTATCCGGCGAGTATCCGCGTACGCTACGTGATTGCGACGGACTTTTGATCACATCAAAATTCCGTGGCAACCGATCAAGTGAGACTAAACTGCTATGTTTATAACATTCATTCAGTTATCTCATAACTATTTGTGAATTCCAATTATTGTATCACATTCCAGATAAACAGAAAATGTTAAACTTTCCGATCGAACAATCGAACACCCAAGTTTTCCCGATACAGATCAACACATGAAACAAGTCTAACAACATTCAGTTCGTGCCTCAGTACCAACGGTCCAGCCGTAGAAGGGTCAAGCCAACGCCTCACATGTGGCACGCCGTACTGCCCCAAACCCGAAGGTTCAAAGGGCAGTTCAAGACGGTCACATAATCGAGTTAAGGTTTGTTGTCTTCTAGAGGGACCATCGCGTTACTTGCACTACTTAGAACGTCGTTAAACTACGGAAAAATCCAACACTTGAAAATTTCCCGACAGGGGAAAAATTGGGTATTTATATCCGGTCGAACTTTTTAACTTATTCTAAAATTTATCCGGAAAGCCACACAGCCAAAATTTGAAACCCCGATCGATCTTTGATTCCCAATACAACCCAAAAATGCTCAACTGTTTACTGCATATTAAAAATTCCCATGAAAACCAGCACTGAAAAATAGGAGTTACTGTGTAAAATTCAATGGCAGATAAGACAAAAGGGCCGCGGAAGGGCCGCATTAGCACGCTAATGCCGCGGTTCCGCCGCACTTTAGAAAGATCATTAGGTAATTTTTGCATCGTAATTCTTAGATTTTCCTGCTGATTTTTCTGCATATTTTTAATTTGCAAAAATCCACATTTTACAAAAAAAGTCCAGAGAGCATTTTAAAGTCGGGGTTTCGGGTCGATCGGACTTCTAACTCCGTCTATGCATCGCCTAAGGCTCTAGCTAGGCTCTGATACCACTGTAGGGTTCCTAGGCACACTAGTGAGGTCTCACAAGGCATCGAACATGCCATTTACAAAAATTCTAGGTGCCGAGAGACCCGACTACGGATCGTTTGCTAGAAAACTAGGCGAAAAAGCTAACTAGTTAACATTTAACTATGAGAAACAGAAATACAACCTTTGTAGATCCGGCGCTCCACCTTCATAGCTCCGCAACGAAGTCCTCTCCGCTGTCCAAATCAAATCCGGGCTCTAGCATCGGCTTCGTCGGAGAATGGGCAAGCTAGGTCGTCGATGTCCATGCCGAAGATGATCTACGTCGAGGCATCGCTAAATCAAGCTCCGACTTCACCAAGCCCTAAAACTTGTGAAGGAAACACACTCTACTACTTGGCAAGAGGTAGAGGATGAAGAAATAGGAAGTGGGTAGACTTTAGTTTTGGATTTCTCACTTGTTTGCTCAATTCACCATTGATGAAGAAAGCTTTTTCTTCACTTGAAGCAAGGAAGAAGAAGAAGAAATAATATGATAAGTTGAAAAAATATTGAAAAAGAAAATCAATACTTATCATAACATGAACCATGGTCAAGTATAGAGATTAAACTAGGGTTAATGGCGTGGTTAGGGTTAAGCATGAGACAAAATGGTTACTTAGGTCAAAGCTTCATGAAGCTTCAACTAGAATACAAAACAAGCCACCATTTTCCTTTATGCTATTTATTTTTCAAAAAGAATAAATGAACAAATAAATGAATAAGTAAAAACCCTAATCATCCACTTAACCATAGTTTAATACTTTACACTTAACCAAAAAGCATGTATCATCAAACATGATACAATCATGTGCACAAAATCATATCGCATATGCAATGCGCACACCCGAGTGAGAAAATCCATTTAAAGTGAACCGATACTAGTTAATGCAAAGTAATATATCAAATATATAATTATACATTAAATCATTAAATCAACACTTGATTCAATGATCCGGTCATGTCGCACATAACCGACTGGTAACATTAGTAACAACTTATCGAATCAACACTTGATCCGATAACCCGGCTATATCGCATATAACCGATCAATGTCACATCGCGAGAATCGAATACAGTATCACATACTAGTATTATTCTCGGTCCCGCACATATCTCATATGCGCTCCTATTTCGTTTCGCTTGAGCCAGGAAACCTCTGTGTAGGACTCTAAAGACTCGTCAATACGCCGGCAGCAGGCGATGATCATATCAAACACCCACAAGCCGCAAGCGGTCTGCTAAACGTAACGGCCATCCGGGTATTGAGCGATCTGAAGATCGACGAGCAAGCCCGCTCACACTCCAGTGAATCCGACCAGTAACACTACCGTACAGTCCGGTCTGATCGTCTGATATGTTGCATATCTTGCCTAGGGGTGGTATACGTCAGACCCCAATAGCTCGATAAGTCGTGTCGATATGAGGTCTATAACTGTTCGAGAAACTACTGGTAACACTTACCAGTAAATCTCAGCAACCCTGGCCAGGGATTTCCTGTTATAGCCAATCGAACACAGCGCAACATCAACCCCCTATACCGGGAGAGACGAATCCCCTCCTATCGCTCATTGCCTCCATGTGACTCGGGACTGTACCCAAAAACCACCGTTTTGCATGCCCTCTTGGACGTGGTAAGATGGAAATCAAAGCACAGTGGGAACCACACAAGACTCTATGACGATCTCGGGTCAACAGACTACTCTGTACCAGTGTCACCAGAGAACTGCCATCTGACGTGAGGTATAATACCATCTGGGAGTTCTCGGCGAGTCCGTCCAGTGTACCCAGTCTCTACTGAGCACCCGTATATCATCTCTGATGTCAAACACCAATGGATATGGGATCATCCATCGCCCATCTGTATGGGTCGAGAAGGTACACGCTAGTCTACTCTGGTATATCGATGCCCTGTCTCGATACACCCACGACTAGGGACTTTGAAGGATGTACTTATGGACTACCATGTCCCCACTAGTATGATCCGCATCATAGTCCAGGTAGTCAAGTACAGATCCTAAGGGCTTTACCAACATGTAACAGAGAGACAATCAGTATACACGTTAAGGTAAAGTTCAACCAGATAGCATACTATCATGTCGAGCAAGAAAGTCCTTCCTATATACGTCCCAGCATCCACTACAATATACATCCTATGTACAGTAATGGCCTCTAGGGCATACATATAACTAACATAAATAAATAAATAAATGTATAAGAAAATTAAAACCCTAACCAATCTACAACCATGGTTTAATCTTCACACAAACCCTAGTGAGCATGTATCATCAAACATGATACAAACTTGTGTACAAAAGTATATCACATATACAATGTGCACAATCCAAGTGAGAAAACCATTTAAAATGAACCGATACTAGTTAATGCAAAGTAATATATCAAATATATAATTATACAATAAATCATTAAATCAACACTTGATTTAACGATCCGGTCATATCGCATATAACCGACTAGTATCTTATGCATCGGCTTATCGAATCAATCTTCGATTCGATAACTAGGTTATATCGCATACAACCATTCGATACATTCATCGCGAGAATAGAATACGGTATCACATACACGCATTATTCTCGGTCACGCACATATCTCATATGCGCTCCTATTTCGTTTCGCTTGAGCCAGGAAACCTCTGTGTAGGACTCTAAAGACTCGTCAATACGCCGGCAGCAGGTGATGATCATATCAAACACCCACAAGCCGCAAGCGGTCTGCTAAACGTAACGGCCACCCGGGTATTGAGCGATCAGAAGATCGACGAGCAAGCCCGCTCACACTCCTGTGAATCCAACCAGTAACACTTACCGTACAGTCCGGTCTGTTCGTCTAATATGTCGCATATCTCGCCTAGGGGTGGTAAACGTCAGACCCCAATAGCTCGATAAGTCGTGTCGATATGAGGTCTATAACAGTTCGAGAAACTAGTGGTAACACTTACCAGTAAATCTCAGCAACCCTGGCCAGGGATTTCCGGTTATAGCCAATCGAACACAGCGCAACATCAACTCCCTATACCGGGAGAGACGAATCCCCTCCTATCGCTCATTGCCTCCATGTGACTCGGGACTGTACCCAAAAACCACCGTTTTGCACGCCCTCTTGGACGTGGTAAGATGGAAATCAAAGCACAGTGGGAACCACACAAAACTCTATGACGATCTCAGGTCAACAGACTACTCTGTACCAGTGTCACCAGAGAACTACCATCTGACGTAAGGTATAATACCATCTGGGAGTTCTCGGCGAGTCCGTCCAGTGTACCCAGTCTCCACTGAGCACCCGTATATCATCTCTGATGTCAAACACCAATGGATATGGGATCATCCATCGCCCATCTGTATGGGTCGAGAAGGTATACGCTAGTCTACTCTGGTATATCGATGCCCCGTCTCGATACACCCACGACTAGGGACTTTGAAGGATGTACTTATAGACTATCTGTCCCCACTAGTATGATCTGCATCATAGTCCAGGTAGTCAAGTACACATCCTAAGGGCTTTACCAACATGTAACACAGAAACAATGAGTATACACGTTAAGGTAAAGAGCAACCAGATAGCATACTATCATGTCGAGCAAGAAAGTCCTCCCTATATATGTCCCAGCATCCACTACAATATACATCCAATGTACAGTAATGGCCTCTAGGGCATACATATTACTAACAATCTCCCACTTGCACTAGGGCCACCTGATAGCAGTGGTTGTAGTATCTCATACTCAACCATCCCATAAAAATCTCTCTCTGGGAACAGGCCTTTGTGAGTGGATCCGCTGTGTTGTCCTCTGAGTCTTCTCTCCTAACCTCGATCTCCTTGGAGATCAACCATCTCCATGATCAGGTGACACTGCCTTAGAATATGTCTGGATCACTGATGGGACCGGCGTTCCTTGGCATAAGCCACAACTCCATTGTCTCACAATGGTTGGAACCTAGTTCATCTCATGAACCACTATACACCCAAACAGCATCTTTGGTAGCATCTTAAGTAGCGATGTATCCTGCCTTTATCGTCTAGTATGCCACGGTATTTAGCTTGGAACCCTTCCAACATACCGTCCCTTTACTGAGGGTAAAGACAATGCCTGCGACTGACATTCAGTCGTCTTTATCACCCTGGAACCATTCCAGTGATTCTCCCAGGGTCGATTGATACCGTCTCACTACAACTAGTGAGAATCCTAACATCCATTTAGATCTATCTCATAGATCCAAAACCCAGGATTTAGGAGGTATCACTTTGATCCTATATGGGGAATCATTGTGATAAGCGGAGATTGACCGAGCGTAGCATAGGAAACTCCTTCCCTATCAAGAGCATGCCATCCACGTACTCTACGAGGATCATCACCATACTCCCTACTACCTTTTTGTATATACAAGGTTCATCTACCATTTTGATGATGTCAAACTCTTTGACTAATTCATCAAAACAGACGTTCCAACTCCGCGATGCCTGCTTTATCCTATAAAACATCTTACACACGTTTCCGCTGCTCCCACTGTCTACGAGGCCCTATAGCTGTGTACTTATAGACTCCCTCTTCTAAAACATCATTTAGAAAAGCTGTCATGACACCTAACCACCAGATATCGTAGTCATGGTATGTAGCCGTGGCAAGTAGAATCTGGATGGACTTAAGCATAGCCACTTGAAAAGGTTTCATCATTATCCACGCCTGGTCGATGACGAAAACCTTTAACAAGTCTAGTTTTGAAAGTCTCAACTTTTCCATCTATACCAAGTAATCTTCTCAAGATATACTTGCTCCTGATGGGGATTTAACCCTTCAGATATCGCAACCAAAGTCCATACTTTGTTGGTGTACATGGATTCCATCTCAGATCGCTAAGCATCCAGCCATTCTTACAGAGTCCTACTCCTGATGGCCAGCTCGAAACTAGTTGGGTCATCATCTCATGATGCAATCCTCGCTCCCACTGTCATAGAGAAACCGAAGTATCTCTCAGGTGGGTGAGGAACCCTACTAGATCGGCGGAGAGGCTAAGATTCGTTGGTTACTATTGAATCCTTTAGTTCTATCAAATCATGTGCTGTAGTTTGTATAGCTGGAACCTTTCCAGTTCTACATTACAGACCTTGCCTCGAGCTTGTCCGGATTTTGCTTTTCAGACATAGGCTGGACAACCCCAAATCTTAACTAACTTAAGAGATGGGTTCTTCCCCTATCATATCAAATATGAAGTGGTAGGCAACTGATTTGATTTGAACCCTATTCAATAGGTATGCAGCTTCTCAAGTGCATAACTCCCAAAAGGAAATAGGTAACTCAGTATTACTCATCATAGAGCGCACCATATCACAAAGGGTGTTATTGCTCTGCCCCGATATACCATCGTGCTATGGTGTATACGGAGGAGTAATGCTGAGAGAGAATCTCATTCTCCTTTAGAATAATCCAGGATTTCTGTGCTCAAGTATTCTCCTCCTTGATCTCATCAAAGGACATAATACTTATACCCGTATTGGTTCTCTACTTCTAACTTATATTCTGTGAATATCTCAAAAGGTTCTGACCTGTGTTTCAACAGGAACACATGTCCGAATCAAAAGAGATTATCAGAGAATTTAATGAAGTATAAAGAACCGGTCTTGGCAAATGTAGACAGGGGACCTACATACATCAACATGTATCATCCCAAGAGTTCACTAACTCTTTCTCTGTTTCCAGTAAACGGAGCTATGCTCATCTTATCTCTGTGACATGACTGGCAAGTTTCACAAGATGTAAATTCAAACTGATTTAAATATGCATCTTCATGTAACTTCAGCTAGTCGGGTCGCATTGATATGACCTAGTCTACAATGCCTCAAGTAGGATTCGTTCATTTCTGAACTCTTCCTCTTGTGTGTGTTCCGTATACTAAGAACTGTAGTTTGATTTAGAACATCAATGCTTTTAGATAACGTGCCTGAACCGATCAACTTTTGATATAGGAAATGTTCAAAACATTATCCAACAATACAAAATTTTATCGTTTCTTTACTAATAAAGAGACAGATATGATTTTGCATATCAGGTTCGGTATCTAATAACATTCGTTCAGAATCAATGTATTTAGAATACAGGGTGACAGTGACCAACAGACTTGGCTGCAACTCTTGCCCCGTTTTCTGCCTCATGAAACTTATCACCCGTCCTCAGTTCTTTACCTTTCTGTAGCCCTATGTAACAGATTACATATTTAGGATCCTGATCCGGTATCAAATACCCAGGACGTAGAGGATACAGAGAAACAGTTCTTTGTAACGAACACACTCGAAGATGATGCATCAACATGCACTCTCTTCGTTTGGGCGGCACAGGAATTCTAGTATTCCCCAATTTCCTGCTCTGTCTTATAACAATTATAAGTTGGAGCGGGACCAACGTTCCCCAGCTCAGTATAACAAGCGGGTTCGGTCAAATATCCATATTATTATCTTGATTAAGGCGTGATATGGTCGCTACCTGGAGAGAGAGAGAGAAGAAAACACTCAGCGTGCGCTCTTGCAAGAATAGATTGGTTATTATTTTATCTAATCAGGATGGCTCCCACTGTTTTAATCAAATCTTCCTTCAAATCGTAAAAGGAAAGACTAGCCGGGATTAATTACACACTACAAGTTCGCCAATCTTTCAGCCAGGCCAGTGTCGGTACTTTGAGGGAGGTCCCCCGTGCTTTCGCACGAACCTAACTAATGTAAACCTCATTTTCCCAGAGGCGTAACCCCGTTGACACCTTTCTAGACACCTACTTGATCGGCTAATTGTAATGTGTAAAACTCTCCCAGGAGTAACTCTTACTCGCAGCGGGTATCGGGATCCAACTATCTCATAGAAGGTATGCAATCTCATTGCAAATTTCAACACTTGAAATTCCCGATATTATTTTGCCCCTAGCGTGCTATGACCTTGACGCATGCCAAACAACCCATAGTCCGCTAGTCAAGTTCAACCCGTACATTTCTTGATTGAATTAAACCCACCCGCACGACCCTTGACGCAAGCCAAACAACGCCGTACGAATACCCTAATCCAATCGCATCGTATGCTAGCAGATAAGCACTAGTTAGCTACCGTACACTACGCCTTGACGCATACCAAACAACCGCAGCACGAATACTAACTAGTACTTATCTGAAATGACGGAGGGCTACGACAGGTTTTTCTGAAAACCTATTGCGTAATGAACTTGATATCGTTGTAGGATCGAATGAATTTTGAAATGGAGTGTTTTTGAGGCTTTTCTAGTTTTGCTAAAGGAGTCACTCCCGGTGAAGGGATCGTCGGTCCTTTCCTCGTCGAATGAGGTGCGGGATATATATATATCGCTGTGCAAAGCAAAAACTCTTAAAAGCAATCAGAAGACAAACCGAGTGTGTAGCATCTGCCAGTTATTGCTAAAGGAGTCACTCCCGGTGAAGGGATCTCGGTCCTTTCCTCATCGAATAAGGTGCAGGATATATCACATATACCGCTGTGCAAAGCAAAGAACTGTAGCTACCTGTTTTATTTTTGAAATTCGATTCTACAACATCTTTAGGTTTCTTTTACTTTCATTAATCACATTAATGAAGTCCCATCATTTAAGTACCTAAACATCACAGATAAATACGATGTACACTTATGCCATCCGCATTCGCCTCGATGTCCCCTCGTGCACCGTTAGGTTAGGTAACTAACGGCAGAGCAGGGAAGGGCTAGCGCGGGTGTAAAACATAAGTAACATCTATATAATATATCATATATACTATATACTGTATCCATCACAGAACATATCACATGATCACATCACAGATATCGCAGCAGAAGAAACATATGAAATATTGGATATACTAGGACGTCCGTGTTTTCAATACGAGCCAGTATAAAACACGGATTCCACGGTCGTGATGAATAGCCAAACCCACACCCCTAGACCCCTACGAGAGCGGCAAGCAACCCTACCAATTCTGGAGTTAGGAGACCCGGACTCGACTCCTCGAGTTGGTCTCCCACTGGACTCCAGAACCCGGTTACTTGTGCTCCCCTCCTTGGGTCTATCCTAGTGCGGAAAAGTAAATAATATACAAACGGGTGACATCTTCCGCAACCTGGAAGTGCCCCAATAAAAGAATATTACATACAAGTTTTTACATGAATGAAAATGAAAAACACTCATCTCACATAAAAACCCCCGGCTATTCAAACACGACGATCCAATACAACATATCCAGCAACACATAACATCACATGTCATCAACGTAAGTAAATATGCGCATCCCAATTGTCGTTGACATATAGCAACGAAACCGGCGATATCACATATTACACTTACGGTCACAGAAAAGAAAGTGTAAAACTACAACAGTTGGAATCCGCAACCACCTCAGACATCGCATGCCTGACCAAATGAATTACTTAGACATCGCATGCCTAACAATTATAAACCCCACATTTTAGTCTCATTATCGAAAACACTTTTCAATATCAAGTCGGGCAATTCAACAAGATTCCCGACATTTTGATCGAATGCTCGTCGCAAACTTTAGTAGGCGGCCGCACCCCCGACGCCGTCGATGAAGTGCACCAAGGCGGAACACCGCTACCGTGAGCACCCAAACGGATGCTTTCGGCGACGGGGTTCTCCTACAGTCACTTGGTCGGGGCTATGGGGTGAGGCTGTCTATTAAGTTTACCCGGCGAGTATCCGCGTACGCTACGTGATTGCGACGGACTTTTGATCACATCAAAATTCCGTGGCAGCCGATCAAGTGAGACTAAAGTGCTATGTTTATAACATTCATTCAGTTATCTCATAACTACTTGTGAATTCCAATTATTGTATCACATTCCGAATAAGATAGAAAATGTTAAACTTTCCGATCGAACAATCGAACACCCAAGTTTTCCCGAAACAGATCAACACTTGAAATAAGTTTTAAAAACATTCAGTTCATGCCTCAGTACCAACGGTCCAGCCGTAGAAGGGTCAAGCCAACGCCTCACATGTGGCACGCCGTACTGCCCCAAACCCGAAGGTTCAAAGGGCAGTTCAAGACGGTCACATAATCGAGTTTAGGTTTGTTGTCTTCTAGAGGGACCATCGCGTTACTTGCACTACTTAGAACGTCTTTAAACCTCGGAAAAATCCAACACTTGGAAATTTCCCGACAGGGGAAAAATTGGGTATTTATATCCGGTCGAACTTTTTAACATATTCTAAAATTTATCCGGAAAGCGACATAGACAAAATCTGATACTCCGATCGAAACACCGAATCCCCAAAACAACCCCAGAAAATTCAACTCTTGAATAAAATTTAAAAATACCCAGAGAACTCAGCACTGTTAAATAGGAATTACTGTGCAAATTGGTAGGGCTGACGTCACACTTTTGCCGCGGAACCGCCGCATAAGATAGGCTTATGCCGCGGTTCCGCCGCGCATTAGAGGGATCATGAAATAAATTTTGCGCCGTAATTCTTAGAATTCCCTGCTGCATTTTTTAAGCATTTTTAATCTGGAAAAAACCCAGTTTTTAGAAAAAGTCCAGAGAGCACTTTTTGTGTTAGGGTTTCGGTTCGTTTGGGTTTCAAACTTCGTCTACGCTTCGCCTAAGGCTCTAGCTAGTCTCTGATACCACTGTAGGGTTCCTAGGCACTCTCAAGAGGTCTCACAAGGCATCAACCATGACAATTTCAAAAATTACGGGTGCCGAGAAACCCTAGACCACGGATCGTTAACTAGATGTCTAGGCGAAAAAGAACTAGTAAACTATTTTACTAAGAGAACGGATATACAACCTTTGTAGATCCGGTTCTCCACCTCCATAGCTCCGTGATGATGTCTCCTCGCTGTCCAAATTGAATCCATGACTCTTGCATCGGCTTCATCGGAGAAAAAGCGGGCTAGGTCATCGACGACGATGCCGAAGATGATCTACGTCGAGGCATCACTAGATCAAGCTCCACCTTCACCAAGCCATGAAAACTTGTGAAGGAAACACACTCTACTACTTGGCAAGAGGTAGAGGATGAAGAAATAGGAAGTGGGTTCACTTTAGAATTGGATTTCTCACTCATTTGCTCAAGTTGCCATTGTTGAAGCAAGCTTTCTTCAAGTGAAGAAGAAGAAGAAGAAAGAAAGAATATGATAAGTGTTAATTAAAAATGGAAAAGAAAATCAATACTTATGATATTCAAACCATGGTTATGTGTAGAGACTAAACTAGGGTTAGTGGGAATGGTTAGGGTTAAGCATGAGACAAAATGGTGACTTAGTCAAAGCTTCATGAAGTTTCAACATACAAACAAACAAAGCAACCATTTTCCCTTTATGCTTTTCATTTTCCAAAAAGAATAAATAAATAAATAAATGTATAAGAAAATGAAAACCCTAACCAATCTACAACCATGGTTTAATCTTCACACAAACCCTAGTGAGCATGTATCATCAAACATGATACAAACTTGTGTACAAAAGTATATCACATATACAATGTGCACAATCCAAGTGAGAAAACCATTTAAAATGAACCGATACTAGTTAATGCAAAGTAATATATCAAATATATAATTATACAATAAATCATTAAATCAACACTTGATTTAACGATCCGGTCATATCGCATATAACCGACTAGTATCTTATGCATCGGCTTATCGAATCAATCTTCGATTCGATAACTAGGTTATATCGCATACAACCATTCGATACATTCATCGCGAGAATAGAATACGGTATCACATACACGCATTATTCTCGGTCACGCACATATCTCATATGCGCTCCTATTTCGTTTCGCTTGAGCCAGGAAACCTCTGTGTAGGACTCTAAAGACTCGTCAATACGCCGGCAGCAGGTGATGATCATATCAAACACCCACAAGCCGCAAGCGGTCTGCTAAACGTAACGGCCACCCGGGTATTGAGCGATCAGAAGATCGACGAGCAAGCCCGCTCACACTCCTGTGAATCCAACTAGTAACACTTACCGTACAGTCCGATCTGTTCGTCTAATATGTCGCATATCACGCCTAGGGGTGGTAAATGTCAGACCCCAATAGCTCGATAAGTCGTGTCGATATGAGGTCTATAACAGTTCGAGAAACTACTGGTAACACTTACCAGTAAATCTCAGCAACCCTGGCCAGGGATTTCCGGTTATAGCCAATCGAACACAGCGCAACATCAACTCCCTATACCGGGAGAGACGAATCCCCTCCTATCGCTCATTGCCTCCATGTGACTCGGGACTGTACCCAAAAACCACCGTTTTGCATGCCCTCTTGGATGTGGTAAGATGGAAATCAAAGCACAGTGGGAACCACACAAGACTCTATGACGATCTCGGGTCAACAGACTACTCTGTACCAGTGTCACCAGAGAACTGCCATCTGACGTAAGGTATAATACCATCTGGGAGTTCTCGGCGAGTCCGTCCAGTGTACCCAGTCTCCACTGAGCACCCGTATATCATCTCTGATGTCAAACACCAATGGATATGGGATCATCCATCGCCCATCTGTATGGGTCGAGAAGGTATACGCTAGTCTACTCTGGTATATCGATGCCCCGTCTCGATACACCCACGACTAGGGACTTTGAAGGATGTACTTATAGACTATCTGTCCCCATTAGTATGATCTGCATCATAGTCCAGGTAGTCAAGTACACATCCTAAGGGCTTTACCAACATGTAACAGAGAGACAATGAGTATACACGTTAAGGTAAAGAGCAACCAGATAGCATACTATCATGTCGAGCAAGAAAGTCCTCTCTATATATGTCCCAGCATCCACTACAATATACATCCAATGTACAGTAATGGCCTCTAGGGCATACATATTACTAACAAGATATTTGTGACATGGGAGACAAGGGGGTATGGGCTTGAGAGAGGGGGGGTATCTTACCATGGCACATTTCTTCTTTCTTCATTCTTCTTGACCTCCTCCCTCCTCATCATTCACCTCCTCTTCCTCACATAAAACACCATCAAAACTTAGCCTAAACACCATGCTCCTTTCACAAAACTTGATCACAAGCTCACCACAAATACCTTGGATGCATCAAGTTGGAACTTTAAAGACTTTGGGCAAGCCAAGAATTTTCTTGAGTTGTCAAATGATATATAATTCCATACCATTAGTTAAGATTTTAGCTTTCCTTATATCCTATAATGTTTAGAGTTAAACTGATGAAGACTAATGATCTTGGAAATTTTCAAGATGAGGTTTAGGGGAAATGTGGAGTTGTAAAGGTGTAATTAAGGTTTAGTCATGACTACAACCCCTCTAGTGTCAATCCTGGACCAACTGAGTGTTGAGACTTGAGTTAGAAGTGTTCCGATGTCGATTTTGTGGTTTTTTAGGACTACAGGGAATGTGGAGCAACTTGGGATGTTTCTGAAAAAATCAAACAAGTAAATTGACTTAGTAGGACCACTAGATGACCACCACACAAGTACGAGACCAAACCTTCATAGCTTGGCCGGCGACACCGGGTTATTTGGAAATCTCGTCGGGAAAATTTTGGACATTGGTGTTGGGGTTTTGCCTGTAGCTCACTTTCCTTATGACTTAGCCTCTGTATTGTTAGATTTGTCCCAATATACCTGAGCAAAAATCTCGGAGCATTTTGATGTTGATTTTGTCAATGTTTTTCCGATTTCTAAAACTTGGTTTTTGGTATTTGATTTGGATTTGGTCGTTGGACGTTTGCACGCCAACGACGAGGGTTATTTGGTTGTTTTTGCATGCATAGGCTATAGGTTCTAACCTATGGGCACTTCGCGTGTCGTATCGGTTTTCGAATAGGATTTTGATACGATACGATGTGTTTTGATATGTAGGTACCTTCACGTGGACTTAGGGACAATAAGGAAGAACAAGGCGTCATCGACTTTGGTAAGCGAGGATCGAAGGTGAGTAGATGTATATCTACGGGGGAAGTTGGTTGGATGGCGTATAGCACCCCCGCAACCGTAGAATAGGTTATATATATATTATATATTTGTGTTGATACAAGACCTGGATACTTAGCAAATAGGGTTTTAGGAGACCGTAGTATTAGAATAAGCGTATTCGTAGAAAGGTGTAACCTTAGTCTCTTTTACCTTAGTCGTGAACCTTAGGATATGTGTTGTCACCCACACGCACACACCCATATACACTTGGTATATATGTTTGTGTGTATATGTGTGTGTGTATACATACATATATATATATATATATATATATATATATATATATATATATGCGTGAATGTTCATATATAAATATACATATACACGTGAGATGAGGATAGTATATGGTAATAGACATGAGTCGATATGATCGGACATGATGACGTGAGGCTATAATATATGATCGTGTGAGACCTCGTATATGATATGATATTTTAAAGATCGTTGGGCAAAATACAAATAACATGCGAGGACATGTGACTTGATATGATATTATATGTACGTGACCTTAGAGCCGTACCCTTGATTATGATGTTGTACGATGGATGATACCGTACAAATGATGATATATGACATTGACCCGTACCCTTGATTTTGAGGATGCCGTACGACGGACCGTACCGTACGGGATATATATATATGATGATTGATCTGCACTCGTGACTCGAGGATGCCGTACGATGTGCTATACCGTATGTGATGCTATGTGGCTGGATCGCTAACTACTATATAGTGACTCGGATACGTATAGATTTCTACATGTTTTGCATTAGCTGTTATGATCTCATCTGCTAGGACACATGCACCATTACCGATGATGCGTATGTTGCACGTACACTTTCTTGCGGGCTCACACACATCATCATCGGTAATTGCCATGTCACGTACATATTAGAAATCGTAGAAATCGTTATTTCACTCAGATAACCTGATAGCTGGTAGTTTAATTATATTGTTGGTATTCTTGATATCACATGCTAGTTTAGATATTGCGTTTCTTATTTAGATACCGCATTGCATTCATATACATACATTCTGGTTATGCACTGTAGATTGGCTTTACGCCGGTATTCACTATTTCATTATATACTCATGATTATGAGATTTCTATTTCATAAGATTTCTGGATTTGGGAAACCGCATGTGAATTTGAAAACTTATACTCCTTTTAAAAGAAAAATGCGGTTTTTCCTTGATATGATGTGTGACGTCCACCATGAGATTTCTCAGTTCTTGAGCATATATGATATATGACTACCCGCCATGAGAAGTGAGTTGGCACCGTCTGCGGGTACATGGTGGACCCAGTGCGGTACCCCGGGACAAGAAGGTCGTATAGAGATTGAGACATTGAGCCCGGTAGGGGAGCACTACCGACCGGTGATATTTGGCTCGGCGGACATCCGGAGGATACCGACCGCAGTCATGAGATTATATGTGTTGGTAGAATTATGAAACCGAAACAATTCCGAAACATCGAAACAAAAAAGCTTGTTTCTGTCGAATTTTAAAAGTCTTCAAAATTATTTTTAAGCAGTTGCAGAATGTCACATGAGATGTAACATGAACACCAGACTAATACGAACCCTATCCGCCGGATTTCACCCAGCGACATACTCCCAAAATCCGGCCTGGCCGGTTTTCCTAAGGTGAATGGGCTTCGTTTTGGTTCGGTGTTCCGGTCTCCAGGTTTTAGTGTTTCAGGTGTTGCTTGTTTTTACTGAAATCGCATGTGATGTTATCTTTCTGTAAAGGTAATTTGGAGTGTTCCGTAGTCGTAATTCTAACATCGTTTTGGGTAATCTTGACGACGTTAAAAAGTTCAAACGAATATCAAAAACCCAGTTTTGACCCTCCTCTGGAAATTTTCCAAAACTTGGATTTTTTCCAAGTTCAAAATCTTCAGAAAATCATGCAAGTAACTCTATGGACCCTCTAGAAGAATGAAATCCTAACTCGATTGTATGACCGCCGGAACCGCCGCCAAACCCTAGGGTTTGCGGTAGTTCAGCGGCACCATAGGTGAGGCAAGGGTTGGCCCTTCTACGGTTGGTCCATAGGTACTGTGGCATGTTCTGGGTATTTTTAGACTGTGCTCAAGTGTTGAGCTCTTTGGGAAATTTTGGGTGTTTGTTGATTCGATCGGAATGTTTAACATCGTCTGGCTATCTATGGATTGTGATACAATATTTGGAATCCACACTAATTAGTTTTGTGAAAATTGATTAGTTGCTTGTAAATTTAACATTTCGGTCTCGGTAGGAATCGGGAATCTTGTTGAGTTACCTGATTTCTTTTGAAAAGGTGTTTTCATGAGTTAGACCCAAATGTAAGATTTTCAATGTTAGGCATGATATTCCGGGTTTATGATGTCTAAGGGCTGGGTCGATTCCAAATGTTGTAGTTTGGTATTTTCTTTTCTGCGGCCGTAAGTGTAATATGTGGTGTATCGCTGATTTCGTTGCTATATGTCAACGACAATTGGGATACGCATATTTACTTAGGTTGATGACATGTGATGTTCTGTGTTGCTGTGATATATTATATTGGATCGTCATGTTTGAATAGCCCGGTTTTTTTTATGTGAGATGAGAGTTTTTTCATTTTCATTCATGTATAAACTTGTATGTAATATTCATTTATTGGGGCACTTCCGGGTTGAGGATGATGTCACCATTGATGTATATTATTTACTTTTCCGCATTAGGATAGACCCAAGCTGGGGAGCACAAGTAACCGGGTTCTAGAGTCCAATGGGAGACCATCTCGAGGAGTCGAGACCGGGTCTCCTAACTATAGAATTGGTAGGGTTTCTTGCCGCTCTCGTAGGGGTTTAGGGATGTAGGTTTGGCTATTCATTGCGACCGTGGAATCCGTGTTTTATACTGGCTTAATATAAAACACAGACCTCCTAGAATATCCAATATTTCATATGTGGACTTCTGCTGCTGATATTCTGTGATGTGATCAGTTTATATGCGTGAGACGAATGCTTTATTATTATATATATGATATATAATAAACGTTGCTTATGTTTTGCACCTGCGCTAGTCCCGCCCTGCTATGCCGTTAGTGAAGTAATCTAACGGTGCATAACGGGACACTGTGGCTAATGCGGATGGCATAAGCGTCATTGTATTTTCGTTTCTTCTGTAATGCTTAGGAAGCATAATTGATGGGACTTCATTAATGAGATTATTGAAAAAGAAAGAAACCTAAAGATGTTGTGGAATCAAATTTTCAAAAAGGGTAACTCTATTTTTTGCTTTACATAGCGGTATTCCTTGTAAAATATCCAGCACCTCATTCGAGGAGGAAAGAGCCGAGATCCCTTCACCGGGAGTGACCTCTTTAGCAAAAGCTAGCAGATGCTACAACCCACTCGGTTTTGTCTTTTGATTGCTTTTTAGTTCTTGCTTTGCATATCGGTATTCCTTGTAGAATATCCAACACCTCATTCGATGAGGAAAGAGCCGAGACCCTTTCATCGGGAGTGACCTCTTTAGCAAAACTAGCAAAATCCTAAAAAACACTCCTTTCAAAATCACTTGTTTCTACAACGATATCATGTTCAAAGCGTTAAAGGTTTTCTTAAAAACCATCCGCAACCCTCCGTCATTTTAGAAAGTAGAGTACTTAGTATTCGTGCTGCGTTTGTTGACCATAGTTATGGGTCATTGTACGGTAGCTAAGTGATGTCTTCCTACAAAGAATATGATGCAATTAATTAGGATAGTCATGTGACTTTGTTGACCATTGATCAGCCGAAAATATTGTATATTTTAGCCGGCAATTTCCCCATCTTTTGCATACATTTAGAAGTGTTCGGTATTCATATTTCATATATTAGCAAATCAGTCGTAAAATACCAGATTGCATGTATTAGACTTTTAAACCGACACTTTAAAGGAAATTGACCGCATTTCATGGCATCGCATCATTTCTGTATTTGCGCAACACTTGTCTTGAGTCTGTGCAGGAAAGTCCGGAGCAAAATCAAAAGAAGCTGATCAAACATTACGCCACTTCAATAATTTCAGATCTGGTAGCAATATAAAGGGAGAAACAAAAATTCTACATATCAGATAAAGGCCCATACATCATCCCAAGGAAGCACCAGAGAGCTCAAGCCCCAACTCACCAAAAGTGCCGCGGATCCGCGGCTGGAGCTGGCTTGTGCCGCGGATCCGCGCCTCTTCTGCCACGTCATCGCTTAAATTTTAGTGCACAATTTGTATCTCTGGGCCCACATTCCTTTCTGATATGTCAAGTTCCAGAATACCCTCGAAGCTACTGCCAGATCAGCAAAGAAGATTAAGCAAGGCTAATCCTAATTAAGCTCCTAACTAATCCTCTTCTAGAAGCTCCCTCCTAACTAATCACATCTAGAAGCTTCTCCCCTAACTAACTTTTGGAGGGAAATTTGAATTTCCTCAACAAACTTTAGGAGGGAAACTTAGAATTTGAAATCCTAGATCTAGGGTTTAGATGTCTATAAATAGGAACCTAGACATAGGGTTAAAGGCTAATCAATCTTTAGGGAATCAATTTTAGTTCTTCATTAGTTCATTACTCTTTCCCTCTTACATCATCTTCTTCCACAAGTCTAGTGACAAGGCTTGTGCGAAACCCTAACCCTAATTCCACTCCAAATTCAAGATCTTGAGTACCAATCAAGCGAGAAGCCTTCAACCTTTTATGAGCCGAGCCGATCTTCAATCGGGCAAGTGATCCAAGCCGATCCGCGACTCAAGGAGACGAGCGAAGCCAAATCGACGATCGAGTTCTTCCTCTTGTAGTTCTTGAGCGAATGTAATGAAATTGTTGATATAAATAAAAGGTGAAATTCTTTAATCTTGCTTTCTTTTAAATTCTTGCATCATGATTCGATCTCAATTTATGATTGTAGTTCTTGTGATGATGTTTGAGTAAAACTCCGCTCGTTAAGGAGTCGAGACGATCAATAGAATGATGATGTAACAAATCTTTAAACGATTCTTGAGTCCTACGAGTTTTGTAAACCCTAGCAAATTCAAGAATCGATGACCTAGTTTCATTGCGATGCTTTCTTGATTGTGATCGCTCGAAATTAGGGATCTACGATCGTTTCTTGAATTTACCAGAGGCTAGAATATGAATGATATCGACGAAAGAACAAGGGATAAGATGAAACCCTAGTTTCATAAGAAATCCCTAATTCTTGATCGATTATCATCGATCTAGTATCAATTCATCGAAGGATAAGAATAAGTAATTGTAAGATTACATCACATCTATAGATCCGATCGATTCCTACGAGCCGCATTTCGATTCTTGATATTTGGTTTGGAAAAATCATCAAACTATCAATTCTTGATTCTATCTTTTTCTTGTTATTAGATCTATATTTTCTAATTCTTGAACTTCAAATATAAATCATGAATTGTTTGTTTTCTTTTCTTTAAAGTTTCAACTCATCTAAATTCGAAAGACGAACTATTACACTGTCCCTGTGGACGATCCGCACTCACTTACAATCTACATCCGACACCGTAGTTGATTGCGGTCAAATAATTTTTGGTTGTGATTTCTTTACAATTTTTCCAACTACACAGAGAAATTGTTTTCAATCAAATGCATTTTGATTGGTAGGATTTTCTGTTGTGTTTGTAGAAAATTGTAAAGAAATCACAACCAAAAATTATTTTGACCGCAATCAAACTACGGTGTCAATTGTAGTTCATGAATGAGTGCGGATCGTCCACAGGGATTGCACGATTCATTTATATCTTTGATATGTTTGAATTGAAAAGTTAAGCTAAGATAAACGAAAACATGATTCAAGAGTATTGATTTTCAAGTGTCACTATTCTATTCAAGAATCAAGAAAAAGATAAACAATCAAGAATCGGTGTATCGATGATATTTCCAATCAACAATCAAGAATCTAAAAGAGGCTCGTAGGAATCGATAGGATCAATAGACGTGATGTAATCTAAAGATATCGTGTTCTTGTCCTTCGAAGGATTGATACTAGATCGATGATCATCGACGAGAGTTGGGGCTTTCTTGATGAAACTAGGGTTCATCTTTTAACCCTTGTTCTTTCGTCGATATCATTCCTTTTCTAGCCTCTACCAAATTCAAGAAACGATCGTAACTCCCCAATTTCGATCGATGTCAATCAAGAAATCATCGAAACGAAATGGGTCGTCGTTCCTTGAACTTGCTAGGGTTTACAAAATTCGTAGGACTCAAGAATCGATTGAAGCTATGTTACATCATCATTCTATAGACCGTCTCGACTCCTCGACGAGCGGAGTTTTATTCACACATCACCACAAGAATTATAACTAGAATTTTAGATTGATTCATGATGCAAGAATTTAAAGAAAACAAGATAAAAGAATAAGAATATCACCTTTATTTATCTCAACAATTTTGATTACATTCGCTTCAAGAACTACAAGAGGAAGAATCTAAATCGTTGATCGGGCGTCGCTCGGCTTCGTGAGTCATGGATCGGCTCGGATCGCTTGCTCCGTTGAAGATCGGCTCCGCTCCTAAAGGTTGTAAGGCTTCTTGCTTAATGGGTACTCGGGATCTTGATCTTTAATTGGAATTAGGGTTAGGGTTTCCTACAAGCTCTCTCACTAAACTTGTGGAAGAAGGAGATGAAGAAGGAGAATGAATGGCTCTAGTTTGATACTAGATTAGGGATTCAAGATCCTTTTACAAGTGAGCCTAGGGTCTTATTTATAGAGCTCCCAAACCCTAGGTTTAGGTTTGAAATGGTAGTTCCCTCCAAAAGTTTGTTGAGTCTTCTAGAAGGTAGTTTGTTAGGAGCTAGCTTAGGGTTTAAGCTAGGATTAATTAACCTTTCGAAACCCTTGTTTGCTGATCTGGCAGAAACCTCTGGAGTCTTCTGGAACTTGGAGTACATTTCAGAACTGTAGCAGATGAAACAGGAGTTTTGGTCTAAAATTGAGGAACTGATTCCCTGGGCCCACCGCGGATCCGCGGCAATAGCAAGCCCATGCCGCGGATCCGCGGCCATGTGGGAGGCTTGGGCTATGGGTCTTCTGGTGTGGTCTTGGACTGCTGTTTAGGGCTTTGTCTGATATGCTGAATTGTGATTGCTCCTTTGGATTGATACCAGATTTGAAGTTAGTGAGTTGAGCGGTATAATGTTCGAGCAAGCTTTCCTTTTCCTGCACAGACTTCGAAACACGGGTTGCGACATATAGAAATATTGCGATGCCATGCAATGCAGTCAATTTCCCTAGAAATGCCGGTTTTAAGGTCTAATACATGTAATCTTATAATCTGTGATAGATTTGCTAATATGTAGAATATGAATGCCGTACACTTCTATATGTATGCAGATGATAGGGAAATTGCTGGTAAAAATATGCAATATTTTCGACTGATCAAATACCCCCAAACTTAATTTCGATCGTCTCGAGCGAATGTTTTATTAAAAAGAGAAGGAGAAAATAAAGAAAGAGAAAAACTAACTAGCACACTTTCGTAGGCAACACGATTGCACTGAGCACGTGCAACAAGCCTTTAAACCTCTAGGTGTCCCTAGTAGGAGGAGTGTTGTCTCCTGAGGGTTTTCAGTGGATTGCACCCACAAAATCCAATAATAAAAGCAAGATCATGAATATTACATTTAAAGAAAAGAATCGTAAAAGAAAAGCTTTGAAAATTAGGGTTTCCAACTAAGCTAGCTTTTCGGTTGTCATGAGCCCTATCTTAATGGTCATGAAAAGATGTTAGAAATCACGTCCTCCCTCAATAAAACATCGTCTTATTCTTCATTCCTATCTTTCTTCCAAACATCGATCATATAACCCTGCGTGTGTGTAAAGACATCCCTACACCCGGAGAATTCAATTCAAGCTATCATACTCTTGCCCATCAGCCTCAGTACTTTTTAATTGATGAATATTTAGATGAGATTGCTCACACACTTTCATGCGATCGTTAATACTTCTTGAGGTACTAACCGACCGATTACTCCTGTGCTTGCTTACTTGGTGTATTTTCCTCGTCTTGCACCACCTCAGGCATAGCAGTGACTCCCAGACCAGTTGGCCTTAGGGCACTAGGTGAAGAGGCACCCTCGCTATATATTTTTTATTGCCCTCGGTGATAACAAAACCAGTGTCCATTTTTCTCACCACTTTATATTTTTTTCTTTTCTTTTTATTTCCTTCATACTTTTGGCTTTAAGACAAGAGCATTTCAAGGTATCCTCTACTATCCCAGGCTTCAAGACGTGTGTAAGTGCGAATAGCAGGGTATCAACGTTCAAAATGTTTGGCTTCCAGAATAGAAACTATTTTTCAGACTTATTTTTATCCTCAGATTAGTGACGTCTTTCATCTTACTAACCCTTGGGACAACGGCTCATAACTACTTATTACTAGTTCGTATAAGAAAACTTCTAATTTTCTTAGTTTTCTAAAAATTTTCCAATCTCATGGATGTAATTTTTCACTATCTAAACTTTCATTATCTTATTTATATACAAAAAAGTGTAAATATTAAAATTATTTTTATATTTGAAAATTTTTAAATTTTTATGGGTTTTGAAAATTTTTCAATTTTTATAGATTTTTAAAGAAATGTTTTGTGCTTATGCAGATGATATGCAAATGATGCAAAAATAAGCACAAACCTCCCCCAAACTTGTTTTCAACAGTGTCCTCACTGTTGCCAAATGCTATACCTACAAAACTGTAAGTCTGGGAGGGATTATTAGTGGGGGCAAAATATATAAGTGAAGAACTTCCCCCAAACTTACTCTTTTTATTCACCTTCATTCAAAAAAAATGATGCAATGATATACTGGACATGAAGGTGAGACGGAGGAATTTTAATCCAAATAAACTGGCTCTTGTAAAAACAAGAGCTCCTCCGTGGGGTCAGTGGAATAATACGGCTTTAATCTATGTCCATTTACTTTGAAAACAGTGCCGTTTTTAACATTTTCAACTTCTACCGCCCCGTGCGGGTATACAGACCGCACAACAAAAGGTCCCTTCCATCGAGATCGGAGCTTACCCGCATGAAGGTGTAATCGTGAATCATAAAGAAGGACTTGTTGACCAGGTAAAAATGTTTTCCTCAAAATGTTTTTATCGTGAAAAACCTTAGTCCTATTCTTTGTGATTACAGCATTATCATAAGCTTCATCGCGGAGTTCGCTTAGCTCGTTAAGTTGCAGCTTCCGAAAGTTGCAAGCAAGGTTTAAATCAAAATTTATTTCTTTTATAGCCCACAATGCTTTGTGCTCTATCTCGACAGGTAAATGACATGCTTTTCCAAACACTATCCTATATGGAGACATTCCTAGGTCGGTCTTATATGCAGTCCTGAATGCCCAAAGAGCATCTGTCAATTTGGTCGACCAGTCTTTTCTATTTTTAGCAACAGTCTTCTCCAGGATAAGTTTGATTTGTCTGTTTGAGATTTCAGCCTGCCCGCTTGTTTGGGGGTGATAGGGTGTAGAAAGTCGGTGGTTGATTGAGTACTTTCGCATCAGAGTCTCGAAAGATCTGTTGCAGAAATGTGTCCCATTATCGCTAATGATAGCGCGTGGGTGTCCAAATCGCGAGAAGATATTCTCTTTTAAGAACTTAATGACAACTTTCTTGTCATTAGTGCGACATGGAATGGCTTCTACCCATTTTGAGACATAATCAACTGCCAGCAAAATATACAAATTCCCAAAGGAGTTGGGAAAAGGACCCATAAAATCTATGCCCCAAACATCGAATATTTCAACAACCAAGATGGGTTGCTGAGGCATTTCATTCCTCTGGGATATTCTACCCGTATACTGACATTGTGTACAGGTTTTGCAATACTCAAATGCGTCCTTGAATAAGGTCGGCCAATAAAATCCACATTGCAAAACCTTTTCCGCTGTCTTTCTAGGACCAAAGTGACCCCCACAGGCCTGATCATGACAAAAAGAAAGAACACTCTTGAACTCTTCATTTGGGACGCACCGGCGAATGATCTGATCAGGACAATATTTAAACAAATAGGGCTCGTCCTAGTAAAAGTGTTTTACTTGGGAAAGAAAACGGTATTTGTCCTGTTTTGACCAATCGCTCGGTATAAGTCCCGTGGCATGATAGTTCACAATATCCCTGAACCATGGTTCAGTGGATATGCTCAAGAGTTGTTCATCAGGGAATGAATCATTGATCGGCAGGGTCACAGGGGAAGAAACGATGCATGAAAGATGGTCAGCTACTACATTTTCACATCCTTTCTTATCTTTGATAACTAGATCAAATTCTTGTAGCAGTAGGATCCAACGTATTAGTCGACCTTTTGCATCTTTCTTCGCCAGAAGATGTTTCAAAGCGGAATGGTCAGTATACACAACTATAGGTGAGCCGATTAAGTAAGGCCTGAATTTTTCTAAAGCAAATACAACTGCTAAAAGTTCTTTCTCTGTGGTTGTATAATTGATTTGCGCATCATTCAGGGTCTTACTTGCATAGTAAATCACGTGTGGCATCTTTTCGATGTGCTGTCCTAAGACTGCACCTACTGCAAAATCAGATGCGTCACACATCAGCTCAAAGGGGTAGTCCCAATTTGGTGATGATAAAACGGGGGCTGAAGTGAGTGAGTGTTTAAGTGAGTCGAAAGCTGTCTCGCAGTCCGAGTCGAAATGGAAGGTCGTATCCTTGGCCAGGAGTAGTGTTAAAGGTCTAGCAATTTTGCTAAAGTCCTTAATGAATCTCCTATAAAAGCCCGCATGGCCAAGGAAAGAGCGAATATCTTTGACGCTTTTGGGATGAGGGAGGTTTTGAATGACATCTATCTTAGCTCTGTCAACCTCAATGCCTTTCTGTGAAATGACATGTCCAAGGACTATTCCTTCTTGGACCATAAAGTGGCATTTTTCCCAGTTTAAAGTCAAGTTCTTCTCTTTGCAACGAGTAAGAACAGCGTCTAGATTCGCTAGGCAATCAGAAAAAGAGTCTCCAAAAATCGAGAAGTCGTCCATAAAGATCTCCAAAAAATTCTCTACCATATCAGAGAATATCCCCATCATACACCGCTGAAAGGTAGCGGGAGCATTGCATAACCCAAAGGGCATGCGACTGTAAGCAAAGGTACCAAAAGGACAAGTAAAAGTGGTTTTATCTTGATCCTTTTTGGCGATGGGGACTTGATTGTAGCCTGAGTATCCGTCCATAAAACAATAATATTGTCGTCCCGCTAAGCGTTCCAGCATCTGATCAATGAATGGTAGAGGAAAATGATCTTTCCTCGTGGCAGCGTTGAGTTTTCTATAATCGATGCATACACGCCACCCAGTTTGGGCGCGTGTCTGAATCAACTCATTCGCCTCATTTGTGATAACTGTGATGCCGGATTTCTTAGGAACGACATGTATAGGACTCACCCACTGGCTATCGGAGATGGGGTATATAATACCATTATCTAAGCATTTGATGATTTCTTTCATGACCGCTTCCTTCATGACGGGATTCAACCGTCTCTGTGGTTCTCGGGTCGGTCTGGCATCATCCATCACATGTATATGATGTTCAACTATCAAGGGACTAATCCCTTTGATGTCCGTCATACTCCAACCAAACGCCTCTTTGTTAGATCTCAATACCGATAAAAGGGCATTCTCTTGCTCTGATGCAAGAGAAGCGGATATGATAACCGGTAAAGACTCATTCTCACCTAGATATGCATATTTGAGGTGAGAAGGTAAAATTTTGAGATCTAACTCAGGCGGAGAAATGATAGAAGGAAGGATCATAGATTGATTTTTGGATTTACAAAGAAGTTCAGAGCCTGTGAAAGATACAGACTCAGGTGGAGAAAAGTCAGAAGTGCAGGACTCATGTGTAGGTAAAGTGTCCTCACTAAGATCTTGTGCAAAGTCAAACAGAGATGTGGTAATGTCATCGAGATCAGTAAAGCAAAGTTCCTCAGCTCCACAACTATCGAGAGCGATCTCATGGACAGAGCACACATCTAAAATATGAGCAGAGGGTTCTGATGGCTGACTTCCAACTTTGTAGATATTTAGTTCAATGGTCATATTTCCAAATGATAAGTTCATTGAACCATTTCTACAATTTATAACAGCGTTGGAAGTGGCAAGGAAAGGACGACCCAGAATCACCGGAATTTGGCCCCGGGGGTTTGCTACAGGATGTGTGTCGAGCACAATGAAGTCTACAGGGAAAACAAATTCCCCGACCTTTATCATTACATCCTCTAATTCACCCCTTGGTTTGGTGATAGATCGGTCTGCCATCTGGAGAGTGCAATGAGCAGGTTTCAGCTCTCCAATCCCTAATTGCTCATAGACAGAATAAGGGAGCAGGTTAACACTTGCGCCAAGGTCTAACAGAGCACGATTTATGTTTTAACCCCCAATCGAAATCGATATTGTAGGACAACCTGGGTCCTTTCTTTTCTTTGGAAGCTGGGAAATAAAAGCAGTGCTGATATTATTAGACATAAAGACCTTCTTTGGCACTTGAGTCTTCCTCTTCCTAGTGCACAAGTCCTTAAGAATTTTCGCATAAGCGGGGACTTGTTGAATCGCATCTAGGAGAGGGATATTGATGTTAACCTGTTTGAACATTTCTATAATTTTCTCCATATGAGGACTCGTTCTATTTGCCCTTAGCCGGTTTGGGTAAGGAGCTTTCGCAATAAGCGCAGGATCCATCATAGGAGAAGGAAAGGGGGGTAGACGAGGTCCCAAAGGAGGTGTGGGGACCGTCTGTGGAGAACTATAAGGGTTGGGTGAAGGTGTTGAGCCTAAAGGGAACTGGAGAATAGGCTCATGAGAAGGTGGTTTGGTAGAAGAAGAAGGATCAGAAGGAGAAGTGTGTGTGTGTGGAAAGGTCTCAGCCGGGGTGTTGATATGATTTTCAGTATTATCAATATCTTCCCCGACATTATTGTTCAGCACTCTTCCCGATCTCAACGTTGTGACGGCATTTACATTGTAATGCCCAGGATTCTGTAGGGGTTGAGAGGGAAGTTTCCCTTTTTCTCTCGCACTCATTTCGGCTTTAAGTCGTGCGATTTCAGCTTCCATCGTTCTGATACTCTCAGCTTGGGACGCTGAGTTTTTCTTTATCTCACCGACGGAAGATCTAACCTCAGCCGAAACCTCTATGAAATTTGACAAAAGTGATTTCATGGTTTGAGTGAATTGAGAGAAATCGTCAGAACAGGACTGCATAGGATTAGACTGTGCAGGAGTGTTGCCCTGGTTTTGGAAATTTTGTGACTGATAGGGGTGCTGAGTGAGTTGAAGGGGTTGCTGTTGTGGTGGAGGAAGAGCCCTTTGAAAATTATTCGTGTTTGGAACCGTGTTTTGAGATTGGTTTTGGTTCCAAGAAAAATTCGGGTGATTCCTCTAACCCTGATTGTACGTGGAAGAATATGGATCGTTTCGAGGTCGTTGAAATGCGGCATTAGAATGCTCGTGACCTTGAAACGCAGAGTTTAATGGACATTCTTCCGTTAAATGTGACGGATCAGAACAGCACCCACAAACAGTTTTGGGGAGTGACACTGGGTTTAGGGAGGCTGCTGCAATTTTGTGTTCCATAGCTTCGAGCTTCTTTTGCATTGCTGCCATTTCAGCTCGAACACCTATGGATACATCTATTTGGTGTACGCCACCCCTATTCAATGGTTGGGTTCCACTCTCCCACTGTAGTGATTTTTCAGCGAACTCTTCTAAGTACCTCCAAGCTTCCCCATCATCCTTAGTCATAAATGTACCTTGACACATGTTTTCAAGGCTCTGTTTAGTGTTAGGGTTACTGCCCTCATATATGATTCGGCAAAGCTCCCATCTCGGGATGCCGTGATGAGGACATTGAACCAATAGATCCTTGAAACGTTCAAAGTATTTAGAGAATGGTTCAGCAGGGAGCTGGGTAAATTAGTTCAGTTCGCTACGGATTCGAGCTGTCTTTTGGTGTGGGTAAAATTTCTTAAGGAATGCAGCGACGAATTCTTCCCAATTCGTAATAGAGTGTGCGGTAGTGTTATATAGCCACTTCTCGGCTATATCGCACAATGTAAATGGAAGAAGTCGTAGACGCATCGCATCCACTGAAAGTTGTGACGTACCCATCATTGCGCATACGTTTTCAAATTTGGTAATGAAAACGTAAGCGTCCTCAGTCTCGAGTCCGTGGTATTTGGGTAAAAGATTGATATACTGGGGCTTAATCTCAAAGTTATCCCCATTGGCTGGTGGTGTGGATAAGCAGGTCGAAAGAGGACCTCTATGTGGATAGCATCTTTCCTGGATAGAAATGCGGGGTGGATTCTGCGCACCAACGGACGGCGGCAGATTAGGGTTAAAGAAGTTTGATGGATTCGGATCCATCGGTGTGGGTGTGGTAGTGGGTAAAGAAAAGGTAAATGGAGAAATATCGACTTCGGAGTCGATAAGGGGTACGCGGACTAAACGGGCACTAGAATCCCGTGTCCAGCCTATCTTGCACTAAAAAGGGTTAGTACAAGTGGCAGCGTTGGCTTATAATTAGGGGTAAATGAATGCGGTGTTTGCTTTTGAAAAAGGGTCGGATTTTTGAAAAAATGATGCGACAAAACAAATGCAGCACACAACCCTAGAATCTAATGGTCACCTAGGTCCGGCTCTAGACCGCTCCTAACTGCCAAAAGACAAGTCGCAGGATAGAATCCTCCACTGCCTCTTTGTCCCACTGTGGCCGGATAAGTGCCAGGTAAGTGGGAAGGTACTCCACTACGTAAGTAGTGGGCCTAATTAAAAACCACTAGCCTTAGACACACTCGCCTTAGGCACCACAAAAAAACGCGGATAAGCAATGAATTACCCACGGCCTTCTCTTGTCCTAATTGAGCGCGACAGTCCTTAGAGTCTTCTCTACATTTCTTTTAGTTAATGAGGGTAATGCGGATGCAAGTTTTGCGATTTTCGGGGCCTAGGAAGGGTAATGAAATCCCCACCTAATTTGGATTTGGCCGTGCCCCTTAAATTTCCGTATTAGAATGCAAACAACCAAGAAATCAAAATCACGCACAATTTTAATTTGCAATTTGCGGCGCTGCGATTATTCGCAAAGAATCCTGCAGCAAAGTGTTAGTTGGAGCTAAAAGAGGAGAGAGGAGAGAGCAAGAAAGTACCTGCAGGCAAAATTTTCCAGAGAACCCCCAACCTAGCCGCGGAACCGCCGCAAATAGTGGGTTCTGGCCGCTCTTCCGCGGTCTTATGTCCAGATCACTTCACCAATTTTCTTCAGAAGGCTTCTGTGGCCTTCCTCTACTCTCTGGTATATTCCAAAAAATTTTTCCACAGCACAGAATGCTCCAGATCACCTTGCAATCAATCACAACATACGTATAAGAGTTTGTACGAATTTTGATTTCAAGAAGTAGAATGTAATAATTCTTTCACTTCAAACTAAAAATGTAAATGAATTAGCGCGGATCCCCGGCAACGGCGCCATTTTGATTGAAAAGAATTTCTCTGTGTAGTTGGAAAAATTGTAAAGAAATCACAACCAAAAATTATTTGACCGCAATCAACTACGGTGTCGGATGTAGATTGTAAGTGAGTGTGGATCGTCCACAGGGACAGTGTAATAGTTCGTCTTTCGAATTTAGATGAGTTGAAACTTTAAAGAAAAGAAAACAAACAATTCATGATTTATATTTGAAGTTCAAAAATTAGAAAATATAGATCTAATAACAAGAAAAAGATAGAATCAAGAATTGATAGTTTGATGATTTTTCCAAACCAAATATCAAGAATCGAAATGCGGCTCGTAGGAATCGATCGGATCTATAGATATGATGTAATCTTACAATTACTTATTCTTATCCTTCGATGAATTGATACTAGATCGATGATAATCGATCAAGAATTAGGGATTTCTTATGAAACTAGGGTTTCATCTTATCCCTTGTTCTTTCGTCGATATCATTCATATTCTAGCCTCTGGTAAATTCAAGAAACGATCGTAGATCCCTAATTTCGAGCGATCACAATCAAGAAAGCATCGCAACGAAACTAGGTCATCGATTCTTGAATTTGCTAGGGTTTACAAAACTCATAGGACTCAAGAATCGTTTAAAGATTTGTTACATCATCATTCTATTGATCGTCTCGACTCCTTAACGAGCGGAGTTTTACTCAAACATCATCACAAGAACTACAATCATAAATTGAGATCGAATCATGATGCAAGAATTTAAAAGAAAGCAAGATTAAAGAATTTCACCTTTTATTTATATCAACAATTTCATTACATTCGCTCAAGAACTACAAGAGGAAGAACTCGATCGTCGATTTGGCTTCGCTCGTCTCCTTAAGTCGCGGATCGGCTTGGATCACTTGCCCGATTGAAGATCAGCTCGGCTCATAAAAGGTTGAAGGCTTCTCGCTTGATTGGTACTCAAGATCTTGAATTTGGAGTGGAATTAGGGTTAGGGTTTCGCACAAGCCTTGTCACTAGACTTGTGGAAGAAGATGATGTAAGAGGGAAAGAGTAATGAACTAATGAAGAACTAAAATTGATTCCCTAAAGATTGATTAGCCTTTAACCCTAGGTCTAGGTTCCTATTTATAGACATCTAAACCCTAGATCTAGGATTTCAAATTCTAAGTTTCCCTCCTAAAGTTTGTTGAGGAAATTCAAATTTCCCTCCAAAAGTTAGTTAGGGGAGAAGCTTCTAGATGTGATTAGTTAGGAGGGAGCTTCTAGAAGAGGATTAGTTAGGAGCTTAATTAGGATTAGCCTTGCTTAATCTTCTTTGCTGATCTGGCAGTAGCTTCGAGGGTATTCTGGAACTTGACATATTAGAAAGGAATGTGGGCCCAGAGATACAAATTGTGCACTAAAATTTAAGCGATGACGTGGCAGAAGAGGCGCGGATCCGCGGCACAAGCCAGCTCCAGCCGCGGATCCGCGGCGCTTTTGGTGAGTTGGGGCTTGAGCTCTCTGGTGCTTGCTTGGGATAATGTATGGGCCTTTATCTGATATGTAGAATTTTTGTTTCTCCCTTTATATTGCTACCAGATCTGAAATTATTGAAGTGGCGTAATGTTTGATCAGCTTCTTTTGATTTTGCTCCGGACTTTCCTGCACAGACTCAAGACAAGTGTTGCGCAAATACAGAAATGATGCGATGCCATGAAATGCGGTCAATTTCCTTTAAAGTGTCGGTTTAAAAGTCTAATACATGCAATCTGGTATTTTACGACTGATTTGCTAATATGTGAAATATGAATACCGAACACTTCTAAATGTATGCAAAAGATGGGGAAATTGCCGGCTAAAATATACAATATTTTCGACTGATCAACCATAGTTAAGGGTCATGTGGGTGGGTCTAATTAATCACGAAATGATGGGTAGAACTTGACTAGTGCTTATGATTTGTTGACCATAGTTAAGGTCATAAGTCACCAGGGGTAAAAAGCCATATCAGGAATTTCAAGAGTTGAAATTTGCAATGAGATTGCATACCTTCTATGAGATAGTTGGATCCCGATACCAACTGTGAGTAAGAGTTACTCTCGGGGAGAGTTTTACGCATAACAATTAGCCGATCAAGTAGGTGTCTAGAAAGGTGTTAACGGGGTTACGCCCCTGGGAAACCGAGGTTTATTTTAATTAGGTCCGTGCGAAAGCACGGGGAACCTCCCTCAAAGTACCAACACTGGCCTGACCGAAAGATTGGCGAACTTGTAGGATGTAATTAATCCCGGCTAGTCTTACCTTTTAGGGTTTGAAGGAAGATTTGATAAAAATAGTGGGAGTCATCCTAATTAGATAAGATAATAACCAATCTAATCTTGCAAGAGAATACGCTAAGTATTTTCTTCTCTCTCTCTCTCCAGGTAGCGACCATGTCAGGCCTTAATCAAGATAATAATATGGATGTATTACCGAACCCACTTGTTATACTGAGCCGGGGAACGTTGGTTCCGCTCTATCTTATAATTGATATAAGTCCGAGCAGGGAATAGGGAAATATCCGGATTCCCACGCCACCCAAACGATGAATGAGCATGCCGATGCATCTTGTTCGGGTGTGTTAGTTACCGAGAATTGTTTCTCAGTACACTCTACATCCTGGGTATTAGATACCGGATCGGGATCCCACATATGTAATTGTTCATCACAGAAAACTGCAATTTAATATCGCACATTCATTATCTATTTTGTGATATATCGGTACTATTAATCAGTGTCTGCTCAATAATTATAGATTACAGGTATTCGTGACAAAACACTGGAAACACACTCAATGTCACGAATATAGCGTTTGTGAGCCGACACTGCAATCAGAACAGAGAACCGGCCAATATTCAATGAGCTCTTTTGTAATAAACATGTGTGGACACAATTTTGGTCCAACACAATACATGTATGACACTAGCTCTTTGACATGGACCATATGGGGGCTGCCTTTGCATAATTTATGCAAGTAGGCACATGTAGGATGGTGACATGAGTTAAATGCTAAAAGTTTTGATGTGATATGTGGCATCATGTTTCCCTCCAAAATCCCTGAGTAGTGACCATGAATTTATACAGAAATCAAGCAGCACTAGGATGATATTGGAGAGCACTCAAGTTCACCATGCCAATACGAGCCTAAATGCTCGGATTTGGACGGGCGAGACCCCCCATAAAACCGGCGACACCGGTCCCCCTAGCTCCTTTTCCCCCCATTTTTCTTCTGGTACTTTATAGGCATCACCTCATCCATTTTATATTGTTTGTTTATTCTATTTTGATGCCTATAAATACCAGAACAAATTAGAGCCAAAGGTACCATATAACATATACCCCATTTTTCATTTTCGTTAGTTTTGGTTTAGCTTGAGAGTTGTGTGGGCTTTAACTTCGTTTCTTCTTCTTCTTCCCTCTTGAAGCTTTCTTTTGAGAGTTTCATTATGGAGGTTGAACAAGTAACCAACATCTTGTACCTCAACCTATTCAAGTGCTAATAGTATTGCCTTTTGCTTTGTTTCTTTATTTCTTTTGTGCTTTCATTTCTTTTCATTATGTGTAACTAATCTCTTTGGCTGTGGTGATGGTGAGGATGTGAGATGAACGGCTTTGCCTTCCTCCTTCTCTTGTGATTGTTTAAAATGCTTAATTGTGATTGTAAGCTTAAGATTGCTAAAAGGACATGTTTGATATGATATAATGATTTCGATGGTTACTTGTAACCTTTATCTCATATCATATTCCTTCATATTCACCATTTGTAAGATTAAGCTTAGAATTAGTTGTGTGTTAAACTTACTAGGTAGTTGAGATATGATATGTTGCTTATGATTCTTGACATCTTTCATTCAAGCATATACCATATACTCTCACCCACCTACCTAGCAAGAGTAATGCATACTTTTACTTCTTATTTGCAAGTTGATATGTATTGATGTTGTATGCTTGCTAACCCTTGTGCTTAGTGTTGACACATCATGCATGGACATAAGAATGGTAAGTAAGAACGTAACGGACCGTTTCGTGTTTGCGTCGAATATTGGCAACTTGATGACTTGTGCCACGCAACCGCATTGACAAGTCATGCTTCATGCCGGAATCGACACAAGGACGAACAACTCATGATCAAGGGAGCGTCGAAGGAATCGCCGCAATTCAACCTTCCGAGCCAAAGCCACGGCCGCTTCTTCTTAACTTGTTTTATTTGTTTTCATATTTTATATTTTTTTGACAAACCAACCAATTCGTTATTTGTTGAACCTTAAAAAACAAAACCTAATACACAATTCCCAGCGGATCAACCCGTACTTGCCGGCTTGCTACAACGCGCCGTGCACTTGCGGTTTATAAATTATTAAAACGAGACCGAGCTCGCGTGCGCATCCATTTCCTTAGAAACGATTCCATTTCCAAAATATACGTGTGTGCGCGCGCGGATAAAGTCCCATAAAGTTTTTGGCACCGTTGCCGGGGAGTTGGTAGTTATCAGGAATTGTTATTTCTGGTTCGTACTAACTCACTAACTCTTTAACTCAATTTTTTTCAAAACTAACACAACAAACATTCTTTTAACTTTGTTCTCTGTCCTTCAGACCTGCTATCACTCTGTTATCCAACTTAAAAATCAAAGTATACTAGTAGAATACTAATATATTCTAGAGATTACACACAAAATTCGAGCACCATAGGATTTCATTTGGCCGACGACATCACTAAAAAATCCGGCGCTGCCGGGTAAAGTTTAGGATTTTTGGTTTTTTCTTTTTGTGTGATCTCCAGTGCCTTGTTGGTATTCCAGTGGTATTGTTTGATTTTTATAATTTTTAGTGTGCAGTAATTGGGGCAGATATATCGCTTTTAACACTAAATATCGTATTTTTCCGACATTTCAGTTTTCAAGGAATTACGACCAGCGATCGTGCGGAGCAAGGATCAAATTCAATTCCAAAATGTTAGTAAAGTATAGTGCCAAAGATCCGGGTAGTTTGACCCGCGCAAGCGAACATTCAAATACCCGTAATCACTTCAAGGGGGTTTCTTAACCTAAAAATCACATCGGTACGTATTTTTCTAACATCTTCGTTCAAATCCGACGCATTCCAATACTCTATCTTCTGCAGGATTCTTCACACAAATTTTCTACCAATTGCACAAAGAACTAACCCATATTTGTTTTAGCGCTTAAGCCTAAACGGAAAAAGAATTTCTTTATTGATTGAATTCTTGAATTCTTTTATTGAATTGCGCATTTGCATCTTAAATACGAATAATAAGGGCACGAGACCAAACAAGATACGGTAAAGGATTTCAACACCTTTCTCCGTAGCCTACAAATCACAAAACTGCATTCTTGCATACCCACAACAATTTAAAAGCAATTAGAACTCTGACTTTAAGGACTTCGCGCTCATTAGGAGAAGTTAACTGTGTTTAGAACACCGTTTAACGGTTTATCGTTCTCGGGATGTCTTGGCAAGTGTTCACGGCGAAACAGCCAAAAGAGAAAAGGGTTATTTTAATTAAGGAACTTCGCGAAAGTGTTGGAAAACCTTTCCTTACCTCTGCACTTACCTGTCTTCGTGATCTGTATATCTTGAGCCCGTTTCGCGATACAATTTTACTTCGACAATCAGGTTCTTGAGCAGGTCTAGTTGACTTAGCATAACATAGACTGCTAGGGGTGTGATATTCTTTATTTCTGTGATATTTGTGAATTTTTGTTGATATGGGTGATACACGATTCAATTCAATTTTTCACGATTCTTATTCCTTTATTGATACTCAGTCCCCATTGTTTTGTTCAAATTGCCACGATTCTTCCCACATTTATGAAAATTGTCCTTTTCTAGGGGGTGACCAACCGAACCAGATTTTTTCTAACTGTCACCCACCTAACACTCTTGAACCCAGTCCCACTTCAATTATAAACCTAATGATTGAAGATTTAGAGAAATTGGTCGACAGGGTAACAGCTTTAGCATCACCACCATCACAACCCTCCCTACCTGAAACAATTGAGCCATCATTAGAGAATGATAGTGAGATGGATGCTAGGTTGACTGCATTAGAGAAGGGTATTGAAGTGATGATTGCGGTCGAGAATCAAACAGCTGCAACGCTAGCCCTGTTTATACAGCAGTCTGAGCAAGTGTTTCACGCTCAAGCTCAATCTTTGGCTAGAATTGAATAGCAAATAGCTATCGTGAATCTAAAGATAGAACACAGTCAATTAAAACCACAAAGTGTCAATATCTGTCGTCTAGGAAGTCATCCAAGTAATATAAACGATCAATTAAATTTTGATGATTTCATAGATGACGATGCAAATGAATTGACTAAGTGTTATCAGGACACACAGGAAAAACCTCTAAGTCAGTCCACCACTAACCTTCAGGTACCCACTGAACCACTTATCACTTGTAATTTTGAGGTTGATTTAATTGAAATATTACTTGAAGAAGAAATTCATGAACCGATGTCACGACCCAAAATTTAGTTCGTGACCGGCACTTAAATCACGCAATGTCTAAAGGCATAACATAAATTAAGTAAGCCGAAGCCCAGAAATCTAAACCTTTTAAAGAAAAAAAAGAGGTGAAGTTTTGAAATAAAGGTATGATGAAAATCAAACGTTTTCTTAAATGCATAGATAATGGAACATGAAAATGCAAATGAATTATACTAGTTGAAAACATGTTTCTTCTTTTAAAAATTTGGGCAGCACCTTCCTTGTATATTTTGAACGAAAACCACATATACATGATAATATAAAAAGCATCCCCAAGCGGGGGACTAGCCCTTCGCCAATCGGCGGAATCACAACCACGCAAGTCAAAAATATATGTATACGACGCCCAACGGCGAAGATCAACACAAAAGAATAATGTAAATAAAGCAAGACATCAAATCCCCCAATAGCGAACATATAACCCATCGCTCTAAGTCTCGCAACCACAAGTCTTGCTAAGTCTTTCTACTTATACAAATACTAGTTTCTGACTGATGGAGTTGACTAGATACAACAGGAATAATAATACAAGTGTGGACACGATCCAATATGTCCTACCTACCATAGCAAATCACCCAAAAGCAAGCTGCGTGCCAGCGATACCGCTACTGATCCATACGGTCAAACCTGCAAGAACTTTGGCACAACGGGGGTGAGTTTCCAACTCGTGAGTTGAAAACATCAGTAGGTAGAAATCGAATAAAACAACGATGTTCCTAGGTCAACTATATCATAAAGGTAATACTATGATATCTAGGGTAACCGTGTTTGCATATATGCCAACAATATAATCAATGCCTGTATGCATGTTGATATCATCCACGTGTCCATCAATGACATAACAACATGAAAACATATGCATGTAAATATGAGGATGTTAACCAATGTGTGTCCATCAACGACACATCAAATCATGGAACCTGAGTGTCCAGCATCGACACTCGAAAACATCATGAAACCCGTGTCCAACATCGACACGTAAATCCTTATATCTCTGGCTCCGTCAGTCCGGATCAGCCCACGGGCTCCATCAGTCCGGATCGGCCCATATCCATCAAACGACTCCGGTCGGTATCCTTCGGATAACCGCCGGGTCCAACCAATCACCGGTAGATAGTGCTCCCTCTGCCAGACTCATTGTCTACACCAAAAAAATCATTTCTTGCCCCGGGGTACCATACCAGGTCCACTATGTACCCGCAGACGGTACCTACTGCTCCTCAAATCGGGTTTCTAGCACAAGTCTCAGAACCGAGAAAACTCATGGTGGACGCCTCAATATCATATCAAGAGAAACCGGGTTTTTGAAACAATGCATACTTTCCTTTGAAATATAACCACGGTTCTCAAATCCAGAATCTCATAAAAACAACATCTCAATGCGTATAATCATAAAGCATGATGTATGCAAATATAGAACAGAAATGTGAGCATATCAGTGTATCATGCAACATAGAATAGTGATATGATATCAGTATATCATGCAAACGAGTCATGTGGTACTACTAAACAATCAAGAGTAATAGCATGATATAGAACTTTACTGTGTAAGTGACATAGCAATTATCGATGAAGAAAGTGTGTGAGCCGGCAAATCAGTGTAAGTGTAGCATACACATCATCGATAATTGTGCAGGTGTACTAGCAGACGATATCATAACAATAATGGAAACACAGGCATACCATGCAATGAGAGTATCATAAATGTAGCAGAAAGTAAACCCTAGGCACCGCATTATAAAAGACACGTATCTAATCTAACATCTACCTAGAGATTAAGATAGCTATAACATATCCGAGTCGAAGAATCTATCAATCGGCAATCCAGCCTCATAACATCACGTACGGTATAATCCATCTTACGGCATCCTCTAGTCAAGGGTATGGATCAATCATCAAGTAAAACTCATCGCGTACGGAAATCCATCGTACGGCGGCATTTAACAAGTAGGGATTCTATCAACCTATACAACAATGAGGGTACGGATCTAAGTCTCGTATGGCATATCACTCATTAGTATCATACACACACACACACACACACACACACACACACACACACACACACACACATATATCTGTAGGATTCCTAGGCACACTAATGAGGTCTCACAACAGATCAAACATGCCCAAGTCAAATTTTTCATGTGCCTACAAACCCTAATACGGATCGTTAACTAGAGGTATAGGCGATACAAGCAAGTAAACAATTTTATTGCTAAAGGAAAGAGGCTACAACCTTTGTAGATCCGGTCCTCCACCTCCTTGGTTCCGTGATGACGCCCCTCCGCTGTACCTATCGGAATCCGGACTCTGGCGAAGGTTTCGTCGGAGAAATGATCGGGATAGGTCGTCGACTTCGATGCCGAAGATGATCTACGTCGAGGCAACTCAAGATCAAACTCCAACTTCACCAAGTCATGAAACTTATGAAGAAAACACCCTATACTACTTGGCAAGTGGTAGAGGATGAAGAAATAGGAAGTGGGTTCACTTTAAAATTGGATTTCTCACTCTTTTTCTCATTTTACCATTGAAGCTAGCAAGCTTTTTGAAGCCTGATGAAGATGATGAAGATGAAAGAATAAAAAGGATTAAGTTAAAAAGAAAATCCCATTCATTCTTATCATAAAGCAACCATGGTTTAGTGTAGAAAATAAACTAGGGTTAGGTGAATGGTTAGGTTTAGGAAAAGAACAAGAATGGTCAAAGCTTCTTGAAGTTTCAACAAAACAAACAAAATAAGCAACCATATCTTTTCTTTTCCTAAAATAAAGAATAAATAAATAAACTAAATAATCAAGAGAAGATAATAAAACCCTAACCATTCACTTAAACATGGTTTAAACTAAACATACACCCAAACTTGCATGTATCATCAAACATGATACAAACCAGTGCACAAAACTATATCATATATACAATGTGCACTTCAAGTGAGAAAATCCATCTAAAGTGAACCAATACTAGTTAATGCAAAGTAATATATCAAATATATAATTATGCATTAAATCATTAAATCAACACTTAATTTAACGATCCGGTCATATCGCATATGACCGACTAATATCCAATGTATCGACTTATCGAATCAATCTTCGATTCGATAACTAGGTTATATCGCATACAACCATTCAACACATTCATCGCGAGAATAGAATACGGTATCACATACACGCATTATTCTCGGTCCCGCACATATCTCATATGTGCTCCTATTTTGTTTCGCTTGAGCCAGGAAACCTCTGTGTAGGACTCTAAAGACTCGTCAATACGCCGGCAGCAGGTGATGATCATATCAAACACCCACAAGCCGCAAGCGGTCTGCTAAACGTAACAGCCACCCGGGTATTGAGCGATCAGAAGATCGACGAGCAAGCCCGCTCACACTCCTGTGAATCCAACCAGTAACACTTACCGTACAGTCCGGTCTGTTCGTCTGATATGTCGCATATCTCGCCTAGGGGTGGTAAACGTCAGACCCCAGTAGCTTGATAAGTCATGCAGACGTAAGGTCCATAACATTCGTGAAACTACTGATAACTCTTACCAGTATATCACTGCAACCCTGGCCAGGGATTTCCTGTTATGGCCACTCGAGCATAGCACAACATCAACCCCCAATACCGGGAGAGACGAATCCCCTCCTATCGCTCATTGCCTCCATGTGAATCGGGACTGTACCCAAAAACCACCTGTTTGCACGACTCAGTAGAGCCGTGGTAGGGTGGAAATCAAAGCACAGTGGGAGACACACAAGACTCTATGACGATCTCGGGTCAACAGACTAAGCTGTACCAGTGTCACCAGAGAACTTCCATCTGACGTGAGGTATAATACCATCTGGGAGGTCTTGGCGAGTCCGTTCAGTGTACCCAGTCTCCACTGAGCACCCGTATACCATCTCCGTGTTAGTGTATATGCCCTAGAGGCCATTACTGTATCATACTAGTATGTATATTACTTGATGGGTGCTTGGGATATTCACAGTTGTATAGACAATCTTGCTCGAAATAGTAGTATGCTACTTGGTTTGTCTCTGCTTTAATGTGTACATGTGTGTTTCTTTATTATATCACCTATACGCATTAGTAGAGCCCTTAGGATCTTTGCTTGATTACCGGCATTATGATGGCGATCACACTCGTGGGGGCTGGGTAATCCACAAGCACATCCTTATTCACGTCCCTAGTCGTGGGATTATCGAGACAGGGCATCGATACTCCGGAGTAGACTAGCGTATGCGCTTCTCATCCCAGCACGGGAGACGGTCTGTCCCACAGCCGTCAGTACGTCGTACTTGAGATAGTATGCGGGTGCTCGTTAGGTTACGAGTACACTGGACAGGACTCATAGGGAACTGATGGTTGGTATTATACCTATCGTCAGTTATCAGTTCCCAGGTGACATGAGTACAGCTTAGTCCGCTGACTTGACATTGTCACTTCGCCTCGAGTGTGTTCCCACTGTTCTTTGATTACTGCCCTACCACGGTTCTACTGAGTCGTGCAAACAGGTAGTAGTTGGGTGCAGTCCCGAAGCACTTGAAGGCAGTGACGGTTAGACAGGATTTGTCTCTCCCGGTATTAGGGGTTGACATCGCGCTGTGTCTAGGAGAGCCATTACACGAGTAGTCCCTGACCAGGGCAAGCGAGATATACTGGTAGGTTTCCAGTGTTATCTCAGGGTGTTCTGGGCTTCACTCCGACACGACATGTACCGCTATTAGGGGACTGACGTTTACCGACCCCCTAGGCCCGCCATGCGATGTATCAGACGATCCGAACGGACTGTACGGAGATTGTCACATACAGGCTCAGTAGGAGTTCGGATGGGTTTACCTCATCGGCCTTCTTATCGACTTCTACCTCGGGACCGTTACGTACAGCTAGTGCCGCTTGCGGTCTGTGGTTAAACCCACTGCCAGCGTAGTGTCGAGTCTTTAGAGTCCCACACAGAGAGTTTCCCTGCACTGAGCGAAACGTGTAGAGGCCGTATGGTTTTACGGCAGGGCTGCGATCACCTATGTACACTTGTGTGCGTGTGGTGTTCGGGCAGGCAATACTAGTGGGCTTTGGTTTAAGTCGGATCCTAGTATTGCAAAGATGGATTTGTTTTGCCTTCTGTGCATCCGCATTCTACGGAATGCGGATGCAGGTGTGTATGCACAGTTTTCCGTAGCGATGAAGGAGGAGGTGCCTCATTAGGGTTTTGGCAGTTGGTTCGGCCAAAACCGTTATGTGGCAGGCTCATTAGGGTTTTGACAGTTGATTCTGTCAAAACCATTTTGAGGCGGACTCATTAGGGTTTTGGCAATTCGTTTGGTCAAAACCATTATGAGCCGCGGACATCATTTACTAATCCTTTTAGTGATAATTTTATGATGGCTAATTGCATTGACCATTTGACCTCTCTTGACTTTGTTGACCCGTTGACCGGTGTTGACCATTGACCTTCATGAGAGGTCTACACTCTTCTTTTCTCTTTCTTTTTCTTTTTGATTATGATAATGGTCATTTCAATGTAGCCATCAACTTTATCTTGATTGGATTAGTAATGATGATTTTTTTGGGATTATTGAACCATGGTTCATTTTCTTTAGCTCATAATTCTTTTCTCATTCTCTCTCTTGCTCTTTCTAATGAGAAGAAAAGAAATGCACCATGGTTGCTAGCTCCTCCTTCTTCCTCCTCTTGATTCATCTTTTGATCTCATGTGTTGAGAGATAAAGATCCCACAAAGACAAAACCATCCCTCTACCACTTCTATATAACCTAGGGCTTCTAGACTAGCAATCTCTTTGCCTTAGTTACCTCGGCTCGAGGTGGAGCTCGGTGTACATCTCTCGGGTGGATCGTCTTCGACTCAAGGAGGCCGCGGAGGTGACCAAAGTCCGGATCAACCCTCGGAGCAAGCAAGGAGAAGAACAACAAGAAGAGAAGGAGTTCAAGTTGAGGTATAACCCCTAACCGAGTAGATAAATCTCTAGTTAGGATGCTAGTGTGTTGTTTAGCTAAGATCCGGCTTTTACGGTCCATGTTACCATGTTTAGAAAAAATTTTGTTTTACCGTTTCTGCAACCCCGAAAGTACCGGGAGAGGTAACGTGGACCTAACAGTGGTATCAGAGACTAACTAAACACACCCTAGCATGTTAGCAAAGTATCTAGAACTTCGACCGGACGAAAAACCGCAAAACACCCCGGAATTTCAAGTTTCTGCCGATTTTTAGATCTGTTCAAAAATTAATAAATCATACACTAAAAATCGGCTCAGGCTTTTTGTAGAAAACTGGAGAAAAATGATCCCCTAGCTCGGTTAAAGCGCCGCGGAACCGCGGCATAAGCTTGCTTATGCCGCGGAACCGCGGCCGAGTTAACTCGGTTTGGGGTCCTGTTTTCTGCAGTATTCTTATTTGGGTATTTTTGGATTTTTGGAATATGATTTTTCTGCCCAGATTTTCCAGAAAGCAAAATTTGTTTTTGGGGCTTAAAAATCCGTATTTTTGGTCGATGTTCTATAGACTTTGGCTAATGGTTATATCTGTAATGTTATATGTGTATTGAACGTCTATTAATCGCTATACGTCGATTAGTGGGGGTTATACATATCTGTGATCTGTAATGCTGATGGTTTGTGTATATGAACTCGTTGGATTGTCACGGATGAATAGCCGGGGTTGATGTGAGATGAGAGTTTCTTTTTCTTTCATTCATGTAATAAATTTGTAAATTGATGTAATATTATTTGTATGGCCGCACAACCGGGTCAGGGTTCTAGCCGTCATTATATAATTCTTTTTACTGTTTTTGCTCCTAGGATAGACCCATAGAGGGGGTGCACAAACTACCGGGTATCTCGAAGTGCCGAGTGGCCTACTCACTGTGTTGAGGGAGGTTGCTTCGCTTCGGGTACTTGGCGGGTAGTTTGCCGCACCCGTAGGGGTCTTGGGTGGGGTATTGGCTATTCATCGCGACTGTGTAATCCTCTTTTCGTTGCAGGCTCGAACGAATCGCGGGTTCCTAGTATATCCAAAGTGTTCATCTGTGATCTGGATTGGCTATCATTGCTGTATATCTATATATAATAACTATTTAGGCGTTGCTTATGTTTTTCAGCCGCGCTAGCCCAGCCCCCACTCAGTCGTTAGTTAAGTAACCAAACGGGTGATGACGGGGCCCCGTGGCGAATGCGAATGGCATAAGCGTACGTCATATTTTGGTTGTTTTCTGCAATGGTAGGATTTAAATGATGGGACGCATTAAAAGAACTAATGCAAGAAAATAAACCTAAAAGACGTTGTTGGAACAATTTTTCAAAAAAGCTGTTATTACAAGGACGTTCACTTTTGTTTTGCATCGAGGTATTCGGTTATGAATGCCCAGCACCTCATTCGACGAGGCAAGGGCCGAGATCCCCTCATCGGGAGTGACCCCTTGGACAAAAGTTTGCGTCAGGGTGATAACTTCACTATAGTCAATCATTCTTGCTTTGCATCGAGGAATTCATCTTATGAATACCCAGCACCTCACTCGACGAGGAAAGAGCCGAGATCCCTTCACAGGGAGTGACCTCTTTAGCAAAAATTTTCGTCACTATATTTTCAAAAAAGGCAATCATGTTCCTTCAATGATATCAAGTTCATTACGTTAACGGGTTTTTCGCCAAAAACCCAGCCGTAGCCCTCCGTCATTTCCTACAAGTACTACTTAGTATTCGAGCTAGCATTGTCAAGGCGTAGTGATCGGTAGCTAAGTATTGCTTGTTTGCAGCCTTATTTTTCGGATTATTTAGGACAGTCGCATACCTATGTTGGCATTGTCAAGAGATATGCGGGTGGGTCTAAGTTAATCAAGATAATGACGGGCCGAACTTGACTAGCGGTTTATGATATGTTGGCACTGTCAAGGTCATAAACCGTTAGGGGCAAAAACCACATCGGGAGTTTCAAAAGAAACTGAAACTTGCAGATTTAGCATACCTTCTGGAGTGTGGTGACCAGAGTGGATTCCATCTAGGTCATCACACAATGATAGTTGGATCCCGATCCCACTGATGAGTTGGATTACTCTTGGGAAATTATTTCACTTAACAATCAATGCTATAAACCCAGTAGGTGTCTAGAACGGTGTTAGCGGGGCTACGCCCCCAGGGAAAAGAGGTTCTTAAATTAAGGAACTTCACGAAAGCGTTGGAAAACCTCCCTCGAAGTACCGACACTAGCCTGGCTGAAAGGTTAAGCAAGTATTGTGACGTGAATTAAATCCCAACTAGTTCTTCTGTTAAAAGGTTTTAAGAAGAATTTGAGGAAACAGTGGGAGACATCCTGGTTAGATAAACTAATAAATTAATCTAATCTTGCAAGAGCGCACGCTGAGTGTTTCTTTTATCTCTCTCCAGGTAACAACCTTTTCACGCCCTTATCAAGATAATAATATGTATCGCTTGACTGATCCGAATTCTAATTCGGGGCTGGGGAACGTTGGTTCAGCTCTAACTTGTGACAACAGTCATAAGTATGAGCAAGGGAAATGGGATTGTATGGATTCCAAAGATACCCAGTTGAAGAAGAAGCATGGTTTTGCATCTATTTCAGGTGTTCTTGTAATTGAGAACTGTTTTATGGTCAGTCCTACCTCCTGGGTACTTGATACCGGATCAGGATCTCATATCTGTAATTTATTGCAGGGACTGAGAAAAAGTAGGAAAGTTGCACCGGGTGATATGTCGCTCAGAGTAGCGAATGGAGCATAAGTTAATGCGGCAGCCGTCGGTGAATATCACCTAGTATTGCCAAATGGAAAGACTATGATTTTGAACGATTGCTAATATGTACCCTCCATGGTTTGCAACATCATATCAGTTTCTTTACTCGATAAAGATGGATATAACTTTGTTCTTGATAAGAATATCATGAACATTTACCTTCATAAGGTACTGGTTACAGAGGGTACACTGTGTAATGGTATCTACGTTCTAAATCGGAATACAGTTCTCAATATACAAAACACACGCAAGAGGAAGAATTCAGATACGAATGAATCCTACTTGTGGCATTGTAGACTTAGTCATATCGGAGAGAAAAGACTGAGTAAGTTGCATAAAGATGGACTCTTGAATGCGTTCGAGTTTTCATCTTATAAAACTTGTCAGTCTTGTCTCAAAGGGAAGATGATCAAATCTCCGTTCACCGGACATAGAGAAAGAGCATCAGAGCTCTTGGGACTCATACACAGTGATGTATGTGGTTCAATGTCTATACATGCAAGGGATGGGTTCTCGTACTTCATCACATTCACTGACGATCTCTCTAGGTTCGGATATGTGTATCTGATGAAACACAAATCTGAAACTTTTGAGAAATTCAAGGAATTTAGAAACGAAGTAGAGAACCAGACAGGAAAAAGTATCAAGATCCTCCGGTCTAATAGGGGAGGGGAGTACTTAAGCACGGAATTTCGAGATTACTTAAAAGAGAATGGTATTCTCTCCCAGCTTACTCCTCCTTATACACCACAACACAACGGTGTATCGGAGAGAAGGAATCGTACCCTATTGGATATGGTTCGATCCATGATGAGTAATGCTGAATTATCTTTCATTCTGGGGACTTGCGCTAGATACAGCAGCATACTTACTGAATCAGGTTCCGTCTAAATCCGTGCCTAAGACTCCATATGAAATATGGAGTGGTAAGAAACCATATCTTGAACGAATTAAGATATGGGGTTGTCCGGCCTATGTAAAAGTACAAAAACCGGACAGGCTTGAGGCATGGTCAGTTTTATGCAAGTTTGTGGGATATCCTAGAAATTCTCTGGGATATCTATTCTACCACACTGAGGAACAGAAGGTGTTCGTTTCTCGTCGCGCCACCTTTTTAGAGTGGCAATTTCTTGCAAAAGAAATAAGTGGGAGCACGGTAGAACTGGATGAAATATCTGATCCACAAACTCAAACTGAGGATTTAGCAGAACCAGAAAATTCAATAACCCCAAACGAACCTCAGCCACTCCGCAGATCTGGTAGGATTTCTCATCCGCCCGAGAGATACTACGGTTTTATCATAGACGGGGATCGAGAGGATTGCATCTTGGAAGAAGATGACCCTACCAGTTTCAGGCAGGCCATTATCAGTAGGGACTCTGATAAGTGGCAGGAAGCAATGCAATACGAAATGGAGTCCATGTACGCCAATAAAGTGTGGACCTTGGATATTGCTCCACCTGGGGTAAAACCCGTTGGATGCAAATGGATCTACAAAAGGAAACTTGGTGTAGATGGGCAGGTGGAAACCTATAAGGCTAGACTCGTTGCAAAAGGTTTTCGTCAAAGACCTGGTTTGGACTAAGATGAAACTTTTTCTCCGGTGGCTATGCTCAAATCCATTCGGATCCTACTTGCCATTGCTGCCTTCCATGACTATGAAATCTGGCAGATGGATGTTAAAACGGATTTCCTAAACGGTTGTTTGGAAGAGTGCGTTTACATGGATCAACCAGAAGGTTTCGTAGACAGTGGGAGCAGCGGGAAGGTGTGCAAGTTGCTTAAATCCATTTATGGATTAAAGTAGGCATCGCGGAGCTGGAACATCTGTTTTGATGAGGCAATCAAGGAATTTGATTTCATCAAGAACGAAGATGAACCCTGTGTTTATAAGAAGATTGTAGGACGAACTGTCGTATTCCTAGTCTTGTACGTGGACGACATTCATTTGATAGGAAATTATATTCCTATGCTACAATCGGTCAAGCTATTTTTGTCACAACGGTTCTCCATGAAGGACCTGGGTGATGCCTCGTACATTCTAGGGATCAAGATCTATAGAGATACATCCAAGAGACTACTGGGACCTTCGCAGTCCAGGTACATAGAGACCGTACTAAAGAGATTTAGTATGGAGGATTCCAAGCGCGGTAACATACCCGCATTGCATGGAATTACCCTCTCCAAGAAGATGTCTCCTAAGACTGACAAGGAGAGGGTTCGCATGAGCACTATACCTTACGCTTCGGCGGTAGGATCTATAATGTATGCGATGCTATGTACAAGACCAGATGTAGCTTACACGCTGAGCGCAGTAAGCCGGTATCAGTCAGACCCAGGTGAGGACCACTGGACAACAGTGAAGAACATTCTCAAGTACCTGAGAAGGACTAAGGAGATGTTCCTGGTTTACGGTAATGGAGACCTCAGGTCGAGTCCTTTACCGATTCAAGCTTCCAGAGTGACAAAGATGACAGCAAGTCTGTCTCGGGTTTTGTGTTTACCCTTAACGGAGGGGCGGTATGTTGGAGGAGTTCCAAACAGGATACCGTCGCAGACTCAACGATGGCGGCTGAATACATTGCTGCAAGCGATGCCGCAAAAGAGGCGGTCTGGATGAAGAAGTTCATTAGTGAACTTCAGGTGGTTCCGTCCATTGTTGACCCAATACCTTTGTATTGCGATAACAATGGGGCTATAGCTTTAGCGAAGGAACCAAGGTCCCATCAGAAATCCAGGCACATCTTAAGGCGGTATCACCTGATCAGGGAGATCATTGATCGCCAGGAGATCGAGGTGCGGAGAGTGGACATAAAGGACAACACAGCGGACCCATTCACGAAGGCCTTGCCCCAGACTCAGTTCGAGCGGCTGATCGAGATGATAGGTCTTCGATACGCCAGTACATGGCCTTAGTGCAAGTAGGAGATTGTTAGTGTATATGCCCTAGAGGCCATTACTGTATCATACTAGTATATATATTACTTGATGGGTGCTTGGCATATTCACAGTTGTATAGACAATCTTGCTCGAAATAGTAGTATGCTACTTGGTTTGTCTCTGCTTTAATGTGTACATGTGTGTTTCTTTATTATATCACCTATACGCATTAGTAGAGCCCTTAGGATCTTTGCTTGATTACCGGCGTTGTGATGGCGATCACACTCGTGGGGGCTGGGTAATCCGCAAGCACATCCTTATTCACGTCCCTAGTCGTGGGATTATCGAGACAGGGCATCGATACTCCGGAGTAGACTAGCGTATGCGCTTCTCATCCCAGCGCGGGAGACGGTCTGTCCCACAGCCGTCAGTACGTCGTACTTGAGATAGTATGCGGGTGCTCGTTAGGTTACGAGTACACTGGACAGGACTCATAGGGAACTGATGGTTGGTATTATACCTATCGTCAGTTATCAGTTCCCAGGTGACATGAGTACATCTTAGTCCGCTGACTTGACATTGTCACTTCGCCTCGAGTGTGTTCCCACTGTTCTTTGATTACTGCCCTACCACGGTTCTACTGAGTCGTGCAAACAGGTAGTAGTTGGGTGCAGTCTCGAAGCACTTGGAGGCAGTGACGGTTAGACAGGATTCGTCTCTCCTGGTATTGGGGGTTGACATCGCGCTGTGTCTAGGAGAGCCATTACACGAGTAGTCCCTGGCCAAGGCAAGCGAGATATACTGGTAGGTTTCCAGTGTTATCTCAGGGTGTTCTAGGCTTCACTCCGACACGACTTGTACCGCTATTAGAGGACTGACGTTTACCGCCCCCTAGGCCCGCCATGCGTTGTATCAGATGAACCGACCGGACTGTACGGAAATTGTCACATACAGGCTCAGTAGGAGTTCGGATGGGTTTACCTCATCGGCCTTCTTATCGACATCTACCTGAGGACCGTTACGTACAGCTAGTGCCGCTTGCGGTCTGTGGTTAAACCCACTGCCAGCGTAGTGTCGAGTCTTTAGAGTCCCACACAGAGAGTTTCCCTGCACTGAACGAAACGTGTAGAGGCCGTAAAGTTTTACGGCAGGGCTGCGATCACCTACGTACACTTGTGTGCGTGTGGTGTTCGGGCAGGCAATACTAGTGGGCTTTGGTTTAAGCCGGATCCTAGTATTGTACAGATGGATTTGTTTTGTCTTCTGTGCATCCGCATTCTACGGAATGCCGATGCAGGTGTGTATGCACAGTTTTTCGGAGCGATGAAGGAGGAGGTGCCTCATTAGGGTTTTGACAGTTGGTTCGGCCAAAACCGTTATGTGGCAGGCTCATTAGGGTTTTGACAGTTGATTCCGTCAAAACCATTTTGAGGCGGACTCATTAGGGTTTTGGCAATTCGTTTGGTCAAAACCATTATGAGGCGCGGACATCATTTACTAATCCTTTTAGTGATAAATTTATGATGGCTAATTGCATTGACCATTTGACCTCTCTTGACTTTGTTGACCGGTTGACCGGTGTTGACCATTGGCCTTCATGAGAGGTCTACACTCTTCTTTTCTTTTTCTTTTTCTTTTTGATTATGATAATGGTCATTTCAATGTAGCCATCAACTTTATCTTGATTGGATTAGTAATGATGATTTTTTTGGGATATTGAACCATGGTTCATTTTCTTTAGCTCATAATTCTTTTCTCATTCTCTCTCTTGCCCTTTCTAATGAGAAGAAAAGAAATGCACCATGGTTGCTAGCTCCTCCTTCTTCCTCCTCTTGATTCATCTTTTGATCTCATGCGTTGAGAGATAAAGATCCCACAAAGACAAAACCATCCCTCTACCACTTCTACATAACCTAGGGCTTCTAGACTAGCAATCTATTTGCCTTAGTTACCTCGGCTCGAGGTGGAGGTCGGTGTACATCTCTCGGGTGGATCGTCTTCGACTCAAGGAGGCCGCGGAGGTGACCAAAGTCCGGATCAACCCTCGGAGCAAGCAAGGATAAGAACAACAAGAAGAGAAGGAGTTCAAGTTGAGGTATAACCCCTAACCGAGTAGATAAATCTCTAGTTAGGATGCTAGTGTGTTGTTTAGCTAAGATCCGGCTTTTACGGTCCATGTTACCATGTTTAGAAAAAATTTTGTTTTACTGTTTCCGCAACCCCAAAAGTACCGGGAGAGGTAACGTGGACCTAACACTCCGATGTCAAACACCATTGGATATGGGATCATCCATCGCCCATCACATGGGTCGAGAAGATATACGCTAGTCTACTCTAGAATATCGATGCCCCGTCTCGATATTCCCACGACTAGGAACATTGAAGGATGTACTCATGGACTACCCAGGCCCCACTAGTATGATCTGCATCATAGTCCTGGAAGTCGAGTGCACATCCTAAGGGCTTTATCAACATGTAACAGAGAGACAGTAAGTATACATGTTAAGATAAAGAGCAACCAGATAGCATACTATCATGTCGAGCAAGAAAGTCCTACCTTTATATGTCCCAGCATCCATTACTATATACATCCAATGTACAGTAATGGCCTCTAGGGCATACATATAACTAACAATCTCCTACTTGCACTAGGGCCATCTGTAGCAGTGGTTGTAGTATCTAATACTCAACCATCCCATATAAGTCTCTCTCTGGGAAAAAGCCTTTGTGAGTGGATCCGCCGTGTTGTCCTCTGAGTCTACTCTCCTAACGTCGATCACCCTGGAGATCAACTATCTCCATGATCAGGTGATGCTGCCTCAGAATATGTCTGGGTCACTGATGGGATCATGGTTCCTTGGCCAAAGCCACACTTCTATTGTCACACAATGGTGGGAACCTAGTTCATCTCATGAACCATTATACACCCAAACTGCCTCTTTAATAGTATCTATAATAGCGTTGTTACCAGCCTTTATCTTCTAGTTTGCCACGGTAACTAGCTTGGAACTCTTCCAACATACCGTCCCTTTACTGAGGGTAAAGACAATGCCTGCGACTGATACTTAGTCGTCCTTATCACCCTGGAACCTTTCCAGTGATTCTCCCCAGGATCAACTGATACTATTTCACTATAGTTAGTGAGAATCCTAACATCCATTTAGATCTATCTCATAGATCCAAAACCCAGGATTTAGGAGGTATCACTTTGATCCTATATGGAGAATCCTTGTGATAAGAGGAGATTGACCGAGCGTAGTATAGGAAACTCTTTTCTTATCAAGAGTATGTTGTCTACGTACAATACGAGGATGACCACCTTACTCTCTACTACCTTTTTGTATATACAAGGTTCATCTACCATTTTGATGAAGTCAAACCCTTTGACTACCACATCAAAACAGATGTTCCAACTCCGCAATGCCTACTTTATTCTTTTAAAGCAACTTGCACACGTTTCCGCTGCTCCTACTGTTTACGAAGCTCTCTGGCTGTGTTCTTATAGACGTTCTCTTCTAAATCATTATTTAGAAAAGTAGTCATGGCACCCAACCGCCAGATATCGTAGTTATGGTGTGTAGCAATGGCAAGTAGGATCTGGATGGACTTAAGCACAGCTACTGGAAAAGGTTTCATCATTATCCACGCGTGGTCGATGACGAAAACCTTTAACGAGTGTAGCTTTGAAAGTCTTAACTTTTCCATCAACACCAAGTAATCTTCTCAAGATATACTTGCTCCTGATGGGGATTTAACCCTTCAGATATCGCAACCAAAGTCCATACTTTGTTGGTGTATATGGATTCCATCTCAGATCGCTAAGCATCCAGCCATTCTTACAGAGTCCCTACTCTCGATGACCTGCTCGATACTAGTTAGGTCATCATCTCATGATGCATTCCTCGCTCCCACTGTCATCGAGAAACCGAAGTATCTCTCAGGCAGGTGAGGAACCCTACCAGATCGGCGGAGGGGCTGAGGTTCGTTGGGGACTATTGAATCCTTTGGTTCTGTCAAATCAGCTGCAGTTTTGTATGGTTGGAACCTTTCCAATTCTACAGAACTGACCTTGCCTCGATCTTGTCCGGATTTTGCTTTTGACATAGGCCGGACAATCCCAAATCTTAACTTGCTTAAGAGATGGGCTCTTCCCATACCATATCTTATATGGAGTGGTAGGTAGTGATCTGATTCGAACCTCATTCAATAGGTATGCAGCTTCTCAAGTGCACAACCCTAAAAGGAAATAGGTAACTCAGTAGTACTCATCATAGAGCACACTGTATCCAATACGGTGCGATTGCTCCGTCCTGATACACCGTTGTGCTGTGGTGTATTCAGAGGAGTAATACTGAGAGAGAATCTCATTTTCCTTTAGAATAGTCCAAGAATTCCATGTGCAAGTATTCTCCTTCCTGATCTCATCATACGACATAATACTTATACCCAGTTTTTGGTTCTCTATTTCTAACTTATATTCTGTGAATATCTCAAAAGGTTCGGACTTGTGTTTCAACAGGAACATATGTCTGAATCTTGAGAGATTATCAGAGAATGTAATGAAATACAAAGAACCGGTCTTGGCATGTGTAGACAGGGGATCTTACATACATCATCATGTATCAATCCCAAGGGTTTACAAACTCTTTCTCTATTTCTAATAAACAGAGCTATGGTCATCTTATCTTTGTGACATGACTGGCAAGTTTCACAAGATGTAAATTCAAACTGATTTAAATATGCATCTAAATGTAACTTCATCCAGTCGGGTCGCATTGATTTGACCTAGTCTACAATACCTCAAGAAGGATCCGTCCATTTCTGAACTCTTCCTCTCGTGTGTGTTCTGTATACTAGGAACTGTAGTTTGATTTAGAACGTCAATACTTTTAGATAACGTGCCTGAACCGATCAACTTTTGTTATAGGAAATGTTCAAAACAATATCCAACAATAAAAAATTATATCCTTCTTTACTAATAAAGAGACTGATATGATTTTGTATATCAGGTTCGGTATCTAATAGCATTTGTTCAGAATCAATGTACTGGTAATACAGGGTGACAGTGACCAACAGACTTGGCTGCAACACTTGCCCTGTTTTCTGTCTCATGAAACTTATCACCCGTTCTCAGTTTTTCTACCTTTCGGTAGCCCTATGAACAATTTACATATCTGGGATCCTGATCCGGTATCAAATACCCAGGATTCAGAGGATACTGAGAAACAGTTCTTTATAATGAACACACCCGAAGGAGATGCATCTCATGCACTTTCTTCGTTTGGGCGGCATGGGAATCCTGGTATTCCCCTATTTCCTGCTCTGTCTTATAACAATTATAAGTTGGAACGGGACCAACGTTCCCCAGCTCAGTATAACAAGCGGGTTCGGTCAATACATCCATATTATTATCTTGATTAAGGCGTGATATGGTCGCTACCTGGAGAGAGAGAGAGAAGAAAACACTCTGCGTGCGCTCTTGCAAGATTAGATTGGTTATATATTTTATCTAATTAGGATGGCTCCCACTGTTTTTATCAAATCTTCCTTCAAACCCTAAAAGGAAAGACTAGCCGGGATTAATTACACTCTACAAGTTCGCCAATCTTTCAGCCAGGCCAGTGTCGGTACTTTGAGGAAGGTTCCCCATGCTTTCGCACGGACCTAATTACAGTAAACCTCGTTTTCCCAGAGGCGTAACCCCGTTGACACCTTTCTAGACACCTACTTGATCGGCTAATTGCAAAGTGCAAAACTCTCCCAGGAGTGACAATTACTCGCTGTGGGTATCGGAATCCAACTATCACTTAGAAGGTATGCAATCTCATTGCAAATTTCAACACTTGAAACTCCCGATAAAGATTTTTACCCCTAGCACCTATGACCTTGGCTAAGGTCAACAAATCATAAGCACTAGTCAAGTTCTACCCGTCATTTCGTGATTAATTAGACCCACCCACATGACCCTTGGCTAAGGTCAACAAAGCCACATGACTGTCCTAACTAATCGCATCATATGCGGTGTAGGAAGACATCACTTAGCTACCATACACTGTGCCTTGACTATGTTCAACAAACACAGCATGAATACTAAGTACTCTACTTCCTAAAATGACGGAGGGTTGCGAATGGTTTTTATGAAAACCTTTAACGCTTTGAACTTGATCTCGTTGCGGAATCAAATAGTTTTTAAATGGAATGTTTTTGATGCTTTTCTAGTTTTGCTAAAGGGGTCACTCCCGGTGAAGGGATCCTCGGCCCTTTCCTCGTCGAATGAAGTGCGGGATATATCATATATATCACTGTGCAAAGCAGAAACTATAGAAGCAATCAAAAGACAAACTGAGTGTTGTAGCATCTGCCAGTTATTGCTAAAGGAGTCACTCCCGGTGAAGGGATCTCGGTCCTTTCCTTATCGAATAAGGTGCAAGATGTTCTATAATGAACACCGCGTTGCAAAGCAAGAACTGTAGCTACCTGTTTTATTTTGAAATTCGATTCCACAACATCAATTAGGTTTATTTTCTTTCATTAATCTCATTAATGAATGTCCCATCATTTAAGTCCACCTAAACATCACAGATAAATACAACGTACGCTTATGCCATCCGCATTCGCCTCGATGTCCCGTCTGCACCGTTAGGTTAGGTAACTAACGCCAGAGCGAGGCAGGGCTAGCACGGGTGTAAAACATAAGCAACGTCTATATAATATATCATATATACTATATACAATATCTATCTGAACAAATCACATGATCACATCACAGATAACGCAGCAGAAAATATTATATGAAATATTGGATATACTAGGACGTCCGTGTTTTTAATACGAGCTAGTATAAAACACGGATTCCACGGTCGTGATGAATAGCCAATCCCACACCCCTAAACCCCTACGAGAGCGGCAAGCAACCCTACCAATTCTAGGGTTAGGAGACCTGGACTCGACTTCTTGAGATGGTCTCCCACTGAACCCTAGAACCCGGTTACTTGTGCTCCCCTCCTTGGGTCTATCCTAATGCGGAAAAGTAAATAATATACAAATGGTGACATCATCCGCAACCTGGAAGTGCCCCAATAAAAGAATATTACATACAACTTCTTACATGAATGAAAATGAAACACACTCATCTCACATAAAAAAAAACCCCGGCTATTCGAACACGACGATCCAATATAACATATCCAGCAACATATAACATCACATGTCATCAACGTAAGTAAATATGCGCATCCCAATTGTCGTTGACATATAGCAACGAAACCGGCGATATCACATATTACACTTACGGTCACAGAAAAGAAAGTGTAAAACTACAACAGTTGGAATCCGCAACCTCTTTAGACATCGCATGCCTAATTAAATGAATTCCTTAGACATCGCATGCCTAACAATTATAAACCCCGCATTTTAGTCTCAATATCGAGAACACTTTTCAATATAAAGTCGGGCAATTCAACAAGATTCCCGGCATCCAGAACGAATGCTCATCGCAAACTTTAGTGGACGGCCGCACCCCCGATACCGTCGACGAAGTGCACTAAGGCGGAACACCGCTGCCGCGAGCACCCGAACGGATGCTTTCGGCGACGGGGTTCTCCTACAGTCACTTGGTCGGGGCTATGGGGTGAGGCTGTCTATTAAGTTTACCCGGCGAGTATCCGCGTACGCTACGTGATTGTGACGGACTTTTGATCACATCAAAATTCCGTGGCAACCGATCAAGTGAGACTAAACTGCTATGTTTATAACATTCATTCAGTTATCTCATAACTACTTGTGAATTCCAAATATTGTATCACATTCCGGATAAATAGAAAATGTTAAACTTTCCGATCGAACAATCGAACACCCAAGTTTTCCCGAAACAGCTCAACACATGAAATAAGTTTAAAAACATTCACTTCGTACCTCAGTACCAACGGTCCAGCCGTAGAAGGGTCAAGCCAACGCCTCACATGTGGCACGCCGTACTGCCCCAAACCCTAAGGTTCAAAGGGCAGTTCAAGACGGTCACATGATCGAGTTAAGGTTTGTTGTATTTTAGAGGGATCATCGCGTAACTTGCACTACTTAGAACGTCATTAAACAACAGAAAAATCCAACAATTGGAAATTTCCCGGCAGGGGAAAAAGTGGGTATTTATATCCGGTCGAATTTTTTAACATATTCTAAAATTACCTGGAATACACATAGACAAAGTTTGATAATCCGATCGAATTTACGAACTCCCAATGCAACCCAAAAAACTCAACTCTTGAGTGATATTTAAAAATTCCCAGAAAATATAGCAACAAAAGAAAGAAATTACGGTGCAAAAATTGATGGCTTACGTCATCAGATGGCCGCGGAACCGCCGCAGAAGCCAAGCTTCTGCCGCAGTTCCGCCGTGCTTTAGTCGTATCTTTTTGTCGTTTTGCACTATAATTCTAAAATCTTCCTGCTGAATTTTTTAAGCATTTTTAATCTGGAAAAAACCACGATTTCAAAAAAAGTACAGAGAGCAATTTTGCATTAGGGTTTCGGTTCGATTGGACTTCTAACTCCGTCTACGCATCGCCTAAGGCTCTAGCTAGGCTCTGATACCACTGTAGGGTTCCTAGGCACACTAATGAGGTCTTACAACAGATCAAACATGCCCAATTCAAATTTTTCATGTGCCTACAAACCCTAATACGTATCGTTAACTAGAGGTATAGGCGATACAAGCAAGTAAACAATTTTATTGCTAAAGGAAAGAGGCTACAACCTTTGTAGATCCGGTCCTCCACCTCCTTGGCTCCGTGATGACGCCCCTCCGCTGTACCTATCGGAATCCGGACTCTGGCGAAGGTTTCATCGGAGAAATGATCGGGCTAGGTCATCGACTTCGATGCCGAAGATGATCTACGTCGAGGCAACACAAGATCAAACTCCAACTTCACCAAGTCATGAAACTTGTGAAGAAAACACCCTATACTACTTGGCAAGTGGTATAGGATGAAGAAATAGAAAGTGGGTTCACATTAGAATTGGATTTCTTACTCTTTTTCTCATTTTACCATTGAAGCTAGCAAGCTTTTTGAAGCTTGATGAAGATGATGAAGATAAAAGAATAAAAAGGATTAAGTTAAAAAGAAAATCCCATTCATTCTTATCATAAAGCAACCATGGTTTAGTGTAGAGAATAAACTAGGGTTAGGTGAATGGTTAGGTTTAGGAAAAGAACAAGAATGGTCGAAGCTTCTTGAAGTTTCAACAAAACAAACAAAATAAGCAACCATATCTTTTCCTTTCCTAAAATAAAGAATAAATAAATAAACTAAATAATCAAGAGAAGATAATAAAACCCTAACCATTCACTTAAACATGGTTTAAACTAAACATACACCCAAACTTGCTTGTATCATCAAACATGATACAAACTAGTGCACAAAACTATATCATATATACAATGTGCACTTCAAGTGAGAAAATCCATCTAAAGTGAACCAATACTAGTTAATGCAAAGTAATATATCAAATATATAATTATGCATTAAATCATTAAATCAACACTTGATTTAACGATCCGGTCATATCGCATATGACCGACTAATATCCAATGTATCGACTTATCGAATCAATCTTCGATTCGATAACTAGGTTATATCGCATACAACCATTCAACACATTCATCGCGAGAATAGAATACGGTATCACATACACGCATTATTCTCGGTCCCGCACATATCTCATATGCGCTCCTATTTCGTTTCGCTTGAGCCAGGAAACCTCTGTGTAGGACTCTAAAGACTCGTCAATACGCCGGCAGCAGGTGATGATCATATCAAACACCCACAAGCCGCAAGCGGTCTGCTAAACGTAACGGCCGCCCAGGTATTGAGAGATCAGAAGATCGACGAGCAAGACCGCTCACACTCCTGTGAATCCAACCAGTAACACTTACCGTACAGTCCGGTCCGTTCGTCTGATATGTCGCATATCTCGCCTAGGGGTGGTAAATGTCAGACCCCAGTAGCTTGATAAGTCATGCAGACGTAAGGTCCATAACATTCGTGAAACTACTGATAACTCTTACCAGTATATCACTGCAACCCTGGCCAGGGATTTCCTGTTATGGCCAGTCGAGCATAGCACAATATCAACCCCCAATACCGGGAGAGACGAATCCCCTCCTATCGCTCATTGCCTCCATGTGAATCGGGACTGTACCCAAAAACCACCTGTTTGCACGACTCAGTAGAGCCGTGGTAGGGTGGAAATCAAAGCACAGTGGGAGACACACAAGACTCTATGACGATCTCGGGTTAACAGACTAAGCTGTACCAGTGTCACCAGAGAACTGCCATCTGACGTGAGGTATAATACCATCTGGGAGTTATCGGCGAGTCCGTTCAGTGTACCCAGTCTCCACTGAGCACCCGCATACCATCTCCGATGTCAAACACCAATGGATATGGGATCATCCATCGCCCATCACATGGGTCGAGAAGATATACGCTAGTCTACTCTGGAATATCGATGCCCCGTCTCGATATTCCCACGACTAGGAACATTGAAGGATGTACTCATGGACTACCCAGGCCCCACTAGTATGATCTGCATCATAGTCCTGGAAGTCGAGTGCACATCCTAAGGGCTTTATCAACATGTAACAGAGAGACAGTAAGTATACATGTTAAGATAAAGAGCAACCAGATAGCATACTATCATGTCGAGCAAGAAAGTCCTACCTTTATATGTCCCAGCATCCACTACTATATACATCCAATGTACAGTAATGGCCTCTAGGGCATACATATAACTAACAATATCTCAAGTCATGTCTTGGCAAAGGTATCTATATTCTCATATCTCCTCGCATCCGTATATCGACATGTTCAGCCAAGTCCTCATATTTCATCATATACTCTTTTGATCATATCAATATCTTACATCAAGTCATCTTACATATACATTCTATCTTATTAATCTTATGTCGTATTTATCGATCTCATATCATGCTACTATACATCTCATACGCATTCTCTTGCACTACATATATATCACGATTCACATTAACATTTCACATCCTCATATCAATTCGAGACATCCTTATCAATCAGATCATTTCATACTAAAACCTTTAATCACATCCGTAGGTTCCTAGTATAGGTTTCTCCGACTGTATTCTATATATCGGTTTCCATTTATAAATTGCGGGGGTGGTATACGCCATCCACCCGACTTCCCCCGTAGATATAAATCTACTCACCATGATCCTTGCTTGCCGAAGTCAATGTCGCCTGCTCTTCCTTGTTATCCAAAGTCCACGTGAAGGTGCCTACATATATAAACACATATTATCGTAAACAAAAATCGCATATGAAAACCAAAACGATACAGAAAACACACATAAGTTAGAACATATGGTCTACGCATGCAAGAGTAACCAAACAACTCCCGATTTCGACGTACAAACGTCTAGTGACCGAGATAAAACACAATATAAAAATTCAAGTTATAAAAATCCACAAAACTCAAAACAGCAACACCAAAAAAAGGTTCCAGATTTTTGGTCAGGTGAAATAGGGATAAACAAGCAGTACAGTGGGGTAGTATATTGGGTATGTGAGCTACAAAACCAACCTTGACACCAATACCCTCAAATGACCCGGCGACATCAGCAGAATTTCCGGCCTGGGGTACTTTGATAGGGTTCGTATTTTCAGGGTGGTCTTCTAGTGCTCAATCTAGGTCAATTGAGTTGCTAGTTTTTCCTGTAAAGATTCCAGGTCGTTCCAGATTCCCTGTAGGCACACAATATTCACAAACCGACACGAAAAGTCTCTAAAGTCCAAGTCTTGGGGTTTTATTCTTAGTTTTAGTCTATAAGATTAACACTACCGGGGTTTAAGGTCACTACTAAACCTCAATTACACCACCTCAATTCAAATCAAACCCTAACCTCAACTTGGAATTTTCAAAGGTTACTAAACCTCACTTAATCACTTCTAAACTAAAATAGAAGTTAAAGGAACTCAAATACTACACTAATAGTGAAAGAAATACCTCATTTGGCAACTCAAGAATTTTCTTCAGTTGCTCAAAGTCATCAAAATCTAACTTTGAAAGGTCCAAATTGTTGAGGATGAAGTTGTGCATCTTTTTAATGAAGGGAGTATAGGGTTTTGGTAAAGGATTGGAGATGAAACATGAGGGTAGAGGAGGTGGAGGAAGAGATGAAGAAGGAGATGAAGATGATGAAGGGAAAATAATGAGGTCAAGGTCTTTCTCTCTCTTTCTCTCTCTCTCTCTCACCCTCTCTCTCATATGGCATGCCATGCAATCATGGGTCCCCTCTCTCTCCCCTCAATTATTCTCTCTTGTCTTCACTTTTCTTTTTCTTTTCTCTTTTAAAAACCAAATATCAACAAACACACTACTACAACATGTAACCAAATTGCAACATGACATGGTGCACTAGCCATGGTTAATTAAGAATACGGATTTGGCATAATCATGATTAGTAGTGCACTAATCGAGTTTTATTTTAAATTAAATATAATTAATTATAAAAATGCCCAAATCCGATAAATATATTTTTAAATGAATAAATCATTTTAAATCTCCAATTATTTCCCAAATATTGGTATATATTTACACCATTTTACGAAAACCCCAAATCCGCAAATTGAATAGTTTTCGCGAAATATATTATTTTAATATTAAATTCCAAAAATAATATTTTATATTTCTGAAATGTTACAATCTTCCCCCCTTAAATAAATTCGGTCCCTGAATTTAAATTTAAATCTCCAAATAATAAAACATTTCAATAATCTTGATCAGATCAACGGGGCTCCGAATTCACGGAATACACAGAAATCCCACAGCGCATCAGGTGCGTATGAAAACGAGTGTGAAACTCAAAATTGAACTCCGTCAGGCGTAACGCAATCATCGGAGTTACAAGGGAGATATGGATCTCGAAATGCACTACTGAAATCCAATATACTATTATCAAAATCATAATACGTATATAGTACGCATCCCTTTTTATTTTCTCTAAAAACTGGATAAAATACATGCAAAATCTTTTCCGAATCGCCGTGCGATGCGTAGCTCATGGCACTAGTGGCGGACGCTCAGTTGTAAAGTAGCAAATATATCTATATATATGTTTTAGCTCAAATTATACGTTCCTCCTTTTGAAATATCCCATAAGGTTTTCCTTGTAAAATTTCGTGTCACTCACGGACACGTAGGAAATAGCGAGACTATAGCTCCTTTTTGAAAACCTCTTGGTAAACTTTTAATGCATGCAAAAATACTCAGACACTGTCCTCAGATCAGTCCTGCTCGGTTACTATATATATAGTACTCAACATCAAAATATGATGCCCAAGAACAAAAAATAAGCCTAAAAAAGGCGTATCCAACAATCACGTGCGTCTGGTGCGCACGGAAATCAAAGAAAAAAATGAGTGCTACGAATGTGCACAAAACCAACTAAGTGCAACTGGTGTGCACAAAAGTATCTGTCAAATGCAACGGGTGTGCATGACAACAACATCAAGTGCATCTATAGTGCACGAAAATCTCAGCCCAGTGCAACTAACCTGTACGAATGAAAATCTCAATCAAGTTCATCCGACATGCATGAATAAAAATCTAAATCAAGCGCATCCGACATGCACGAATAAAATCTACATCAAGTGCATCCGACATGCACGAATAAAACCTAACTCAAGTGAGTCCGATGCGCACAAAATCCAATACCAAGCGCCTAATATACGCAAAAATCCAACCCAAGCACGTCAGGTTCGTATAAAGCATCTAGTGCAGTAGCATGTACGAAAATGAACGTCAAGTGCAACGCGCACAAAAACATAAATCTGGTGAAACAAATGCTTAAATATAAGTCTAGTGCAACAAATGCAAAAAAACCTCATCAATAACTCAAATGCGTATAAAAACAACACCAAGTGTACCAAGGTGTATAAAATCATAAGCGTGTGCAACCGCGTGCACAAAACACGTATCAATGCACTGCAAGCACATGTGAGATATACCGAGTGCAAAAATCAAATCGAGTGCGTGCCACATCCACAAAATCAATTGAACCGTATGAAATCCACGAAATCATAAACACGCGCATCCAAGACACAAAATCAATATTAATTGCAATTGATATGCACAAATCGCAAACCGATGTAGCGGCGTATAAACATAAATCAAGTGCAATAACTGTGCACCAAAAGAAAATATCCAATAGGTGCATGAAAACAATGTCATGAAACTCAATCATCAAAACTCAAATCCAAGCGATATAAACGTGATATTCGGATCATGAAACACAAATCCCAATAAATGACATTGAGGTACACCTCCTTCAATGTCGAAAATATGCCGGCGTGCCCAAACTGGCAGAGCAAGATCATCTACTTGCCTCCTGCTCACGGTCTGGCATCTTCGTTCTCTGGGTCCTCGTTTACTCTCTGAATTACCAATCTCGCGATCCATCGGCTCGTCGACTCGGTCAGGTGTACTAACAGAAATGATTCCGCTCTGGGACTCCTCTGGTCATTTCTCGGCCAATTAGTATGACCACTCGTAAAGCAGCACGTCACTGGCGTCGGCCTCTGGCGCTCTGAATACACGTGACACGACTAATCCTAGGTGCAAATCTTTATCGCTGCAGTGCCCGGGAAGGAACCTGCTCAAGGTCTCTTCCGATCTCGCCTATGCTGAACTACACGGAGGTTGGAACTCTTGCTTAACTCTTTTCTCATAACCGGACAGCTGTGCCCTCAGCACGGCTTCTATCTGGAAATTTTTGCTGCATCTAACGCCTCTGCACATATCAATCCTCTGGCATCAACGGAGCATAACAACCGCTCGCTAACATCTCGCACGAACCTCTTGTTCCGCACGTCTTTATTATCATCCCCTTTGACGTCATCTCTTGATGTCTGCATATCGCAATTCGTCCTCGGCCACGGCCAATCCGGAGTCTCTCACACGGACTCAAAATTACGAACTTGTATCTTCATCACTCTATAGAAGATATCTAGCCGAACACGTCCTCGGAAACTCATCTAAATCATCAGAATAATACACTTTATTCGTCCGTTCTTGATCAACTCACAACGCATCTTGGTGAGGTTCTCTATCCGAAGCTGGTTAACTTAATGATCTCACATCGAGGCATCCGACGAACAACATCATCTCTGGATCGATCTACACTAGATCTGAATAAGATTCGCCACACTGGAAATCTTCAAATCAACTGATTCTACGTCGGCACATCAAATCATACGAATCATCTCAGTCGCCTAACTCAACTCAAGATAGACTAGTTATCTTCTGTCCCATCTCTGCCTGGAAGCTCCAGCGATCTCAGCTCATAAGCTCTGAAAGCGACATCCCATCAATCTCAGAAACGGCGGGGTCATCTTTCTACACAGTAGACAACATCGCAAACTCTATGGTAAGCTGTACATCAACAGTCTCTCACAACAGGCAGCCTCTATCAGTGGCCCAATCATCCGGTGCAAAACCGAACACTCGCCTCAAACGAGAGGTCAGAACACAAACAACAAATCGAGACGTTCCCATGTCACCATAAAACACGATGGTCAGTTCTCGTCCATGACGAGCTCGCCATGACCGCATCACTAGCAGCAGCTCAATCTGCGCTCAAACCATGGTGACGGGAACCTCAAGCATGTATCAATGAAGATAGATCAAAGGAATGAAAGGAATCAACAGATCCGGAATGGATACATGATCATAAGGAGGAACGGAATCAATGAGACTATGATCATGGGAACGAATAGAATCAAGGATCTCATGTATATACATCCTAAGGTCACTTAAGCGGAGTATCCTATCGTAAGTATACAGCGGAACATACGCACGGTACGTCACTCTACTTGAGTTACCTACTCCATCAATCAGGGTCAACCTATCTAACGAAAGTTCGGGTCTAATACCCCCCTGTTCAAGTATTAGTTCCGTAAGGTCAAGCCTAGGTTCCGAAATATATACGTCCTAGACTCCGCATAGTTAAACCTAGACTCGAACAAAGGTTAAACCTAACGCTCTGATACCTAGTTAGTCATGACCCAAAATTTAGTTCGTGTCCGGCACTTAAATCACGCAACGTCTAAAAGCGTAATGTAAATTAAGTAAGCCGAAGCCTAGAAATCTAAACCTTTTAAAGAAAAAAAAGAGGTGAAGTTTTGAAATAAAGGTATGATGAAAATCAAACGTTTTCTTTAATGCATAGATAATGGAATATGAAAATGCAAATGGATCATACTAGTTGAAAACATGTTTCATCTTTTAAAAATTTGGGCAGCACCTCCTTTGTATATTTTGAACCAAAACCACATATACATGATAATATAAAAGGCATCCCCAAGCGGGAGCTAGCTCTTCGCCAATCGGCGGAATCACAACCACGAAAGACAAAAATATATGTATACGACACCCAACGGCGAAGATCAACACAAAAGAATAATGTAAATAAAGCAAGACATCAAATCCCCAAATAGCGAACATATAACCCATCGCTCTAAGTCTCACAACCACAAGTCTTGCTAAGTCTTACTACTTATACAAATACTAGTTTCTGATTGATGGAGTTGACTAGATACAACAGGAATAATAATACAAGAGTGGGCACAATCCAATATGTCCCACCTACCATAGCAAATCATCCAAAAGCAAGCTGTGTGCCAGCGATACCGCTATTGATCCATGCGGTCAAACCAGCAAGAACTGTGGCACAACGGGGGTGAGTTGCCAACTCATGAGTAGAAAACATCAACAGGTAGAAATCGAATAAAACAGCGATGTTCCTAAGTCAACTATATCATAAAGGTAATACTATTATATTTAGGGTGACCGTGTCTGCATATATGCCAACAATATAATCAATGCCAGTATTCATGTGGATATCATCTACGTGTCCATCAATGACACAACAAAATGAAAACATATGCATGTAAATACGAGGATGTCAACCAACGTGTGTCCATCAACGACACATCAAATCATGGAACCTGAGTGTCCAGCATTGACACTCGAAAACATCATGAAACCCGTGTCCAACATCGACACGTAAATCCTCATATCTCGGGCTCTGGCAGTCCGGATCAGCCCACGGGCTCCGTCAGTCCGGATCGGCCCATATCCATCTCATGACTCTGGTCGGTATCCTTCGGATAACCGCCGGGTCCAACCAATCACCGGTAGGTAGTGCTCCATCTGCCAGGCTCATTGTCAACACCACAAAAATCATTTCTTGCCCCGGGGTACCATACCGGGTCTACCATGTACCCGCAGACGGTGCCTACCGCTCCTCGAATCGGGTTTCTAACACAAGTCTCAGAACCGAGAAAACTCATGGTGGACGCCTCAATATCATATCAAGAGAAACCGGGTTTTTAAAACAATGCATACTTTCCTTTGAAATATAACCACGTTTCTCAAATCCAGAATCTAATAAAAACAGCATCTCGATGCATATAATCATAAAGCATGATGTATGCAAACATAGAACAGAAATGTGAGCATATCAGTGTATCATGCAACATAGAATAGTGATGTGATATCAATATTGTTAGTTATATGTATGCCCTAGAGGCCATTACTGTACATACAATGTATATTGTGTTGGAGATAGTGCCCTCAGAGTCAATTATTGGATCACAGGCACGTGATTGCAATGATCGAGGGAGGACCTACACCGGTAGGACAGTCTTACTCAAGATGATAGTATGCTATCTGGTTTATCTTTATCATTGTGTACTGCTTTAGGTGACCTTACAGGTCACTATTGCGCGTTGATAGAGCCCCTAGGATTCTTGCTTGACTGCCAGCAGTTTGAGGGCGATCATATATGTGGAAGCTGGTAGTCTATAAGCACATCCTTAAAAGGTCCCTAGTCGTGGGAGTTTCGAGACAGGGCATCAATTCTCCAGAGTAGACTAGTGTATACAGTCGAGACCCCGACGAGGGGCGGTAGCCGGTCTCACAAGCCACTGGTGTCAGTTGGTTCACCTAAGATGTATACAGGTGCTCATTAGGTTATGAGTACACCGGACAGGACTCGCCGGGAACATGCTAGTTGGTCTTATACCTGACGTCAGATAGCAGTTCCCTGGTGACATGTGTACAGGTTAGTTCATAGACCTGAGATCGTCATTTGTCTCATGTGAGTTCCCACTGTACTTTGATTACTACCCTACCACACTCAAAGGAGACGTGCAAACAGGTTTTAGTTAGGTACAGTCCCGAGCCATATGGAGGCAGTGAGCGGATCTGCAGGGGTTCGTCTCTCCCGGTATTGGGGATGAGGTCGCACTGTGTCTAGGAGAGCCATTACACGAAGTCCTTGGCCAAGGCAGGAGATTTACTGGTAGGTTTTCCAGTTGTATCTCAGGGTGTTCTGGGCTACACTCCGACACGACTTGTACCGCTTTTGGAGGTCTGACTTTTACCAACCCCCTAGGCCCGCCATGCGATGCTCATAGACGAACGGACCGGACTGTACGGATATTGTCACTGACAGGCTCAGTAGGGTGTCAGGATGAGTTCGCTCATCGACGTCCCTTTTGGTCAATACCTGGTAGCCCGTTACGTATGGCTAATACCTTTGACGTGCTAGTGGTTAAATCCACAGCCAAAGTATTGACGAGTCTTTAGAGTCCCCCACAGACCGTTTTCTCAAGTTTCGGGCGAAACACTGTAGAGGCCGTTTGGAGATATGGCAGGGTTCGATCATATACCTGCGGTATTGCACGGATCATGATCGGACGGATTATACTAGCGGGCTTTGGTTTAAGCTGGATCCTAGTATTGTACAGTGTAGATTTTGTCTCATTGCATTTGTATTCGGTCGCAATACAAATGCAGGTATGTATATACAGTAGCGGGGTTTTCCTGTAATTTATTACGGGATCAGTTTTCTGAAGTTGCCGGTTTGCATTCCGTTTCGGCCATTTTCCTTTGTATCTTTCTTTGGCTGAAAATTGGTGGAGAGGGGGTTATTTGCAAGCATGCAAATTAGCATTGTGGAGGGTGGTCTTTGTATATTGTTGCATCATGATGGTTCCACCATCCCTTGACTTTCTTTTGTTCATGATGGCTTGATCTTGGTGTTATGATAGTTGATGGAGTGTAGGACTTGTGGTGTGATCATTGTTTCTCATCATCACCTTTCTCTCTCTCTTGTATCATTGCTTTCCACCCACCCCTTGACTTTGCTCTCTCTCTCTCCATTCACAAAAGGGGACGGCCACTATTGTGGTAGGGGTTGATTCATTTTGTGAGGAATTTTGGTTCTCATTTTGCTTACTACAAAATTCCCAAAAGCCACCACAAAAGTTCATAGTTCATTTCCTCCACCAAAAGGCAACTTCCTACAACCCCATGAGACATAGAGTTCCACACTATTCTCAGCAACTCTTAGGCACGTCGGCTCGCCAACTTCATGCCCGAGTTGCCTCGGTCCAGAGGTGGGAGCCCGTAAAAGAACCCGGCGATGTGGTGCCCTTCCGACGAGGAGTTGATGACCGGAGATTCCGCGGGGAGATCGGGAAAACGACGAGAAGACCGAAGGACACGGATCGCTCGGTACATCTCTCTACCCCTTCTCTAGTTATCTAGGACTATGTTAATGGCCTGATCTGGGATTTTAGTGCGCGGTGGTGCCGGTTCAAAAGTAAAAGAAAAGTTATGGTTTCCGCATTTTGGCCTCGGATTGATGGCCGGGGCGCCGCCGTGCACTTACACTGGTATCAGAGCCAGGCCATTAACCTAGTCTAGCTTGCTCTAACGTGTTTACAAGTTCGATCGAACGAATTTCCAAAAACCACATTTTCCATGCATCAGTTTCTGTTGAATTTTTCCAGTCGTCAAAAAATTATTTAGTACATTGGAAAATTACATGCAGGGTTTTTTGAGAAATCTGTGAAAATTTGGTAGGCTGATATTACTGTAGCGCGGCGGATCAGCGGCCAAAACCATGGTTGGGCCGCGAATCCGCCGCCGTTTTGTGTCCAAACAGCACCAAATTTTTATAGAGGGCTTCTGACATGGAAATAGGGTTTTTGGTATATTCTTTTTGGGCCCAGATGTTTTTGAGTGCTACAGTTGTGCTTGGGGCCCATTTTGGTAAATTTAGTCGATCGAAAATTTTAAACCTGTTAGTTCAAAGTATTTACATTATATCTGCGACCGTGAATGTCATTTGATCGGTAAATCCTGTCTAACTGCTATAGCCCTTTTAGACGGATTTGTGAACATGACATTCACGTTGATGTTCTGTGTTGTGCTGTGATGTTGCGGATTGGTCATGGGGGATAGCCTGGATGCAATGGTAGTACAGTTTGGTTGTTTATGTACATTTGATATTGCGGGGCGAGCGTCCGACATGTGGACTGCCGTCACTGCCTGTTTGTATATTATTCTTTTGGGGCACGACCGGGGTGAGGTCGATGTACCCGTTGTATGTATATTTTACTTTCTGTACTAGGATTACCCCAAGGTGGGGTGCACGGATAGCCGGGTTCTAGAGGGCAACGGGCCCGCATCTCATGGCATTGAGACGGAAGGGGCTTTACCCTAGAATTGGCGGGCTATTCGCCGCACTCGTAGGGGGTACAGGTTGACCCAGGAGGGGTGCCCAAGTTACCGGATTCCGTGAAGTGCTGGGTGGTCCATTCACGTTGCTGAAGGGGCTGCCTCGCTTCAGGTTTTGGCGGGTAACTTGCCGCGCCCGTAGGGGTATAGGATTTCATTGCACAGGCTATCCACACGACCAGGGGAACGTCGAGTTTCAGTAGCGGCTCTATGAAACCCGGGGATCCCAGATATCTGTATTGTTCTGTGATGCTTATTAAATTTCTGTGATGTTGCATTTTATCACGCCTTGAGCGAATATTATACATTGAAATATATACTAGTAGATGTTGTATATGTTTTGCATCCGCGCTAGTCCAGTCCCCGCTCTGTCGTTAGTTAAGTAACCTAACGGGTAATGACGGGACCCAGTGGCGAATACGGATGGCATATACGTACATCATTATTTTCGTTCTTTATTGGTGTGATCAATTGATGGGACTGCATTGATTCGGATCAATGCAAGCTAAACAAACTTATTCTGATGTTGTTGGAACATTTTTCAAAAAGCTGTTATTGCAAGGACGTTCTCTGGGTACTGATCTATGTTTAGTACAATACTAATATCATCAAAATAATCATGATCTGACTACTGATCGACAGTCTCATACAAACCGATATCATCAGCACATATCATCATAAAGAGGTATACATCGCCCAATGCGACCCATTATAGCTATCTTAACATATCTTATCTCATGTCTCGATCACATCTCATCGACTCACCTCAAATCCCAAATACTATCCTCAAATCCAGTATATGAACACATAGTCCCTTACCCATGTGAACACATAAATATATATTCCCATATACGCACATATGAAAGAAGAACGTATGCAAGTATGGGTGTGTGTGTATGTGTGGTGCGACCACTACTTTAGGGTTTCGCAATACCTAAACCAATCCAATCACACCTAGAATCCATCTTTATCATCAATAATCTCAAACAATATATAATCAATATATGTGTGTATACGTATTCGTATACATCACCACGAACAGCGGGGGTGCTATACGCCATCCACCCGACTTCTCCCCATAGATATAAATCTACTCACCTAGCTTCTTGTGTGCCGATGCCGATGTCGCCATCTTTATCTTCAACGCCTCGACGTCACGTGGGGTACCTACAAGGATATCACAATTGCTAAAGCACATGAAAATTACACAGGAAACCAAAACGGCATACGCTACGCCTATAGGTAAAAACCTATAGACTCGCATGCAAACACGATGAATAACCCTTTGCCGTTGACGTTCAAACGCCACCCGACAGAAGAGAATCATCAAATACCAAAATACATGCTAAAAATAGTCGTAAACCAAGCGCCAACACAGGAAAACTACCCCAGATTCTACCCTAGATGGAATTAGTCAAAATTGCATATACCAAAGGTCAAATTTTACTGGAGATAGGGCCCTGAAGCAAAAACGAGACCAAACCTACCTGCTCTGGCCGCAATTTGCGGCCAGAAGGGATTTATTTGCGGCCTGAAAAAGGTGTTAGGGGCTTGGGCTTTGGGTTGTGGTTCCTAGGTGCTTGCACATCTTACTGTCAAACCAAAATTATTTTCAGGTGGCTCGGGTGATAGCAGATTTCCAAAAACACTCGCAGAATTACATTTTTTCCCGATACCGTTTCTATAAATCTGTATTCTGGGTTTTAATCTCAGGTTTGGTCCAATGTAACATCACTCCAGGGGTTTTAGTCCCTAATTACACCTTAATTCACCTTTGATTTCAATTTAAAACCTAAAACCCTAATTTGAAATTTCCAAAGTTCATCAAAACACACCATATCGACATGAAACAAGTATAGATGCAAAAGGAATTGAAATACTACTCTAAGGGTGCAGAAATTACCTCCTTTGGCAACTCAAGAATTTTCTTGAGGTTCTCAAAGTCCTCAAAATCCTCTCTTTCTAGGTCCAATGGGTAGCTAGTGAGCTTGGGAACAATTTTTGTGAAATAGGAATAGGGTTTTGGAGTTGTATTCATGGTGCTATGGGGGATTAAAGATGGAGGAAGAAGAGGGGGAGCAAGAGCAACAGCAGCCCAAGAGGGAGAGGGAGAGAGAAATGAGATGATGAAATGAGGAGGGATGGCTCAAGACAAAAGAGTTGACCCACTCTTTCTTTCTCATAATCATACCTTACCTTTTTCTTTTCTTTTCTTTATCCTTTATTCCTTCTCACCCAATGGTAACCCTAGGCAACCATACACCCACAACATGTAAGAAAAGTAACAAGTGTGGAAAAATGATATATGCATGTTTTGCACCCAAAAATGCAAAAAACCCGATTAGCGATTTTAATCGCGATTTGCACTAAATTAGCATATGATTAATCATTAAAACCTTTAAAATGGAATAATTCCATAAGATACCCTATTTTTAGAATTTTCCATAATTTTTCCAAAATTTTCCCCATTTATCGGTATTTAATTATACCGATATATTAAAATATTCATAAAATAATATTAAATTAAAAAAAATTCCCAAAAATAATGTTTTATTTTTCTGAAATGTTACAATCTTCCCCCCTTAAAGAAATTCGGTCGCCGAATTTAAATTTAAACCCCCAAATTCTAAAACATTTCAAATGAAAGTCCAAGTCGTCGGGGCTCCGGAATCATCAATACATAAAACGCATCATAGCGCAATGCATGCGCATGAGTAATGAGAAGATAACTCAAAATCGAAACTCCGTCAAACGTCCCGCAATCATCGGAGTCATGGTAAAGACATGAATATCAAAACCAAAGCAAACCAATATGATATATAAATCAGGACTATACAGGTAAGTATCAAAAGGAAATGCATGCCAAATCTATTAAAGTCGATGTGCAATGCGCATAACACTGCACAGTGGCGGACGTCTCTTATAAGAAAATAACCATATACGTATATACCTTTTGTTTAATATGTACGTTCCGCCGTTTTGAAAACAATTGTCACGCCCCGAAAGTACGGAACATGACTGGCACTTAAACTATGAACGTCTCGAGGCGTACGTAATCTAAGTGAGCCGAAAACCCAGAAATCCAAACCAAGAAAATTAGCAGAGTGAAGGAAAAACCAATTTAAATCAAGTAGTTTTAATAGCATAAGCCGAATTATGCGGTTTAAAAACATCAAATATTTTCCGAAAATTTCGGCAGAGTCTCCTTTGTAAATACTGGCCCCCAAACGGGGTACAACATGAATAGTATACGAAATCAATAAAAAGGCATCCCCAAACGGGAGCTAGCTCTTCGTCAATAGACGGTCACAACCTCACAAGTAATATCATATACAACGCCAAGGGCGAGGATCAAAATTCAAAAGGAAACGCAAAACAACAAGAATTCCACAGAAATACAACGCACGACTCTAAGGTCGAAAGAATAACATCACTGGTCTCTATCTCAAAAATAAATACATGTTTGGTTGACGGAACTTCTAGATACAACAGAATAATGATATACAAGATATATAATGGGGGTACGATACAAGTAAACCCACCTACTAGCAAATCACCCGAACGAAACTATGCCCGCAAAGCCGTAAAGAACCCTGTATGGCAAACCTGCAAGAAACTGGGGCACAATGGGGGTGAGTTTCCAACTCATGAATAGAAAAACATCTACGAATAGAAATCGCATAAATAACGCAACCTAGGTCAATGATCATAATATATCCTCAAATATATGTATAACATGCAGCCTATAACAATGGCTAGGGTAATATCTAACCCGAGTGTAATCTCATGTGCCCGTGTCAGTGCCTCAGGTAGCAATATATCATATGAATGAGGTATGAATGCATGAAAACAGAATACATATAAATGAAGAAACTGTTTTCATAAATTAGTGAGATTTCCTTTGTATTTTTAAAATGAGGTATCATAAATGAAATCAGCATCAACAGTGTCTAGCATCGACACAAAACATAAATCTCAATGTCTCAAAACCTCAGGCTCCGGCTATCCGGACTGGCCTGTATCATCAAATCTCAGTACCTTAATATCTCGAAATCTCAATATCTAGGGCGCCGTCCGTCCAGACCGGCCCGTACCATCCATCTCAAGACCACGACGGTATCCTATGGATATCCGACGCGTCGGGTAATATCACCGGTCGGTAGTGCTCCCCTGCCAGGCTCAACGTCAACAACACGGCCTTCTCGCCCCGGCGTACCGTACCGGGCCCACCATGTACCCGAAACGGTTCATCCAACTCCTCGATTCGGGTCTCGAAATCCATCAGCAAACTCATGGTGGACGACTCATACATCATGGGAAAACCGCGCTTTTCATTTAAAAAGAGAAAGAAGAAGTTTGTATATGTTTTGCGGTTTTCCCCAAATCCAGAAAATCTCATGGAAATCCGAATCCAAAACCTCAATAGCACGTAAAAAGTGAATATATCCATGAGAATCCATGAATGCGGCATAACAATGAATAACAGTATGCATGAAGTAGCAGGTAATAACTACAATGTCTAAACTAACATATAAGGCAAGTACACTAATATCATGTCTAAACTATTAGCTAACAGGCTATGTCAAGCAATACTATTTTCTAAGGTGTACGTGACATGGCAATTACCGATGAAGATGTGTGTGAGCCGGCAAGTAAGTGTACGTGGTGCATACGCATCATCGGTAATGGTGCTGGTGTCCTAACCACAAGATATCAACAGTAGAATATGAAGCTTAATATAAGCATGCGATGCGGAGCGAACCACAATAATGAACGGGAGCTGAACACTAGACGCAACGATAACTAATCTGCATTAACCTAATATAAGTCCTACAATGGTGCCTTTTGAAAATAACACGAATCGTGGGGTTTTGAAAATAGGGGCTACGGTGTTTTTATGAAAAGATACGTCTTTTGAAATATTCGTAGGATCCCTTGGGCTGTCTTTTAAAATACCCACGATTCGTTAGTTTTTGAAATAGGTAAGAATCGAATCTAATCTAACAACTAAACTAAACTAAAGGGCTAAGCTAACAAGCTGGACTACAGGTAAGGAAACCGCTTAACATCTGAGTCGATACATATACATACCTGTATATATATTAGTCGGTGATTCCGTCTCAATAATATCATATCCGATACCATATCTATAATCAGACATCCCAAGTCAAGAGTGCGGATCAATCATCAAAATATAGCTCGTACGTAAATCCGTTGTACGGCATCCCCAAATCTGGGTACGGGTCAAAATCATATTCATCACACGATTCATCCGGTATCCTCTTTATCAAAGATCATAGTCTAAGGTACTGACCTATGTCTAATACAATACTAATATCATCAATATAGTCATGATCTGACTACTGATCGACAGTCTCGTACAAACCGATATCATCAGCACATACCATCATCAAGGGGTATACATCGCCCAATACAGCCTAGGATCAATATCCTAGCATATCATATCTCATATCACGATCACATGTCGACCACTTTATTTATAACACTATTCATCCGTATCGTCGCCCCAAGATCCGCTATAACACCAGGACGTAACTCAAGTACGAATCCTGCCATATCACCGATATCACAATCTCAACACAAATCTCATCGACTCATCTCAATCCCAAGTATCATCCCCAAATCCGTATGTGAACACATAGTCCCATACTTATGTGAACACATGACTATATATTCCCGTATGAGCACAAAAGAAAGAAGAAAGTATGCAAGTACGGGTGTGTGTGCAAGTGTGTGCGACCGCTACTCTAAGGTTTCGCGACACTCAATCATCCAAGAACACCAAATATCCATATTTATCATCAATAACTCAAACAATACATAAACAATATATATATGTGTGTATACGTATTCGTATACATCACCACGAACTGTGGGGGTGCTATACGCCATCCACCTGACTTCTCCCCGTAGATATAAATCTACTCACCTGGTCCTCGCTCGCCGGTGCCGACGTCACCACGCGCTTGCTTGTCGTCTCGAAGTCCACATGGGGTACCTACATATCATAATGCACCGTATCGCATTAAAATCCGACTCATGACCAAAACGACGCACGAATCCCACATAGGTCAAAACCTATGGTTGCTTTCACAAATCGACCCAAAAACCCTCGACGTCGGCGTACAAACGCCAAACCATCGAAAAAGCTCCCAACACACTCATTTGTAAAATTACAAGCACTAATTATAATATAAAATAGCTTAAAATTCACAAAAACCCTAATTTCACTTAAAAAGTCATTTTTCCGAAAATCTAGCAAGCACAAATCACCGTTTTAGTACAAAACTCGATGTATAAACGAATCTAGCTTCCACAATATTCACTAAATATCTTAAATAAGTCATAAAAACAATTCCCATAATTTAATCTCATTAAATTCCATAAACCCCAAAATTCTAGTTTACAAAATACCTAAATTTTAACAATTTTATAGCAAAATTGCACAAACTACAATCTAGCTTGGATTTTCATGAACTAAAGTATTAAACTACACTTTAAAATGTTAATAATGCCATGAATACCCTAATTATATTTTTATCTCCATTATTTAATCAAATTCCAAAAACCTAGTTTGCTTAAAAACTTGATTTGGACAAATTAAATGCAACAATTTACATAATAGCAACTAGATTAGGGTTTTCCATGCCCTCACATGCCAAAATACACTTTTTAAACTTAAAAAAGTGACAATGACCATATTTGAATTCAAACCCTAACTCATAAATTTTAAATCATGCACTTAAAACCAATTGAAAACCTATTTAAACATAATTAAACACCTAATTAAGCTAACATGAAACAATTACAACACATTAAGCAAAAGGTTAGAATTTATACCCAAATAATTTGAAGCTCCCACAAGCACACTTAGCCTCCCAAATTGAAATCTAAATCTCTAGATCCATGCTAAAATAGCCAAGGAAAAATGGGTAGGAGGTGGATTTTGATTTTGTGGGATTTTTGTGTTGGTTTTTGGGCATTTTGTTGAATTTTTTTGATGCAAAATGAGAGAGGAAGAAAGAGGGGCTGTTGTGGTGCAGGAAAAACAAGTGGGCTCGGCCAAATGGGGAGGAGAAGAGAGTGTGAGGTGATTGGAGAGAGAATGTGGTCAAAAAGTCCACCTTTAATTCTATCATTCTCTTTTCTTTTCTTTTCTTTTCTTTCTTTTCTTTTCTTTGAAATTCAAGTGGGGAAAATGGGTGGGGGCTGCTGAATTCAGCCAAGGGAAGAAATAAATGGGCGTGTGTGAGTGTGGGTATGGGTGTGGGGTGATGGAAAATGATAAATACAATACCCCAAACATCCATTTACACTAAAAAAAAGCCTTTTTCCTTCAATAATTTCTAAACCGTTTTGGCAAACGATTTTATTTCAAAAAACACATGATAAAATTTTGTTTAATGTGTGATGATACACAAAATTTGTTTCAACCCATTCCAGTTTGTAATTTTCCCTAATTAAATGTATTAGTGACGGCTTAAAATAATAATAAAATAATTTTTTTTTCAGAAAATTTGAAATTTCACCAGTGGCTCAATAAACACCAAATACTAGCAATTACATAGCTAGAATATATATATTTAATTTTTATAATAAGATATTTGTATTTTGAATTTTTACAGAAAACCCCCTTATTTTACCGATTTTCCGAAATTTCACCGAAACGATTTTCAAAACGCTACAATCTTCCCCCCTTAAAGAAATTCGGTCCCCGAATTTAAATTAAAACTACCCCCAAATACTAAAACATTTAAGCAAAACCATCAAGTCGTCGGGGCTCCGAAATCATAAGTACATAAAACGCATCATAGCGCAATGCATGCGCATGAGTAATGAGCAGATAACTCAAAATCAAAACTCCGTCAAGCATCCCGCAATCATCGAAGTCATGGTAAAGACACAAATGTCAAATCCAATACAAAACCAATATGATATAACTCGAAACTATACACGTAAATATCAGGAGGAAATGCATGCCAAATCTTTTAAGTCGCTGTGCAATGCGTATAACACTGCACAGTGGCGGACGTCTATCATAAGAAAATAACTATGTACATATATACCTTTGTTTGAAACGTACGTTTCGCCGTTTTGGAAAGCAATTTAGAAGGATTTCCTTATTTTAAACATTTCGTGTCATATCAGACACGTAGGTAAATACTGAGACTATAGCTCGCTCTTTGGAAATCCCTTCAATAACTATCAATGAATGCAAAATATATTCAGGTACTGTCCTCTGACTAGTCCTGCTCAGTATGAAAACACATAGCAAATATCATAAAAACATACTTCTGTATAAGAAATCAATCCCAAAATACGCATATGAATACTACGTGCGTCTGGTGCGCACGGAAATCAAAATCCAAATACGTGCCATACATGCGCACAGAAACAACATCTAAGTGCATCGGGTGTGCACGAAACATCTGTCATGGGCAACGTGGGTGCCTGACAGCAAAATCAGGTGTATCTGACATGCACGAAGAATCTCGATTTAGTGCATCTGGTGTGCACCGAAATCGCTTCTCAAAACATGCGCTCAACATGCACAAAAATAAAAACCAGGTGCATTCATTATGCACGAAATCATGAAATCCAATATCAATCGCCGAACATGCGCAAAATCCAATCAGGTGCACAGGGTGCACAAAACAAATATCGAACATCACAATCGAAATCGAAGTCCAGTGCATCTAAATGCACAACATACATAACACTGCACTGCAAGCATATATGAACTATACAGAGTGCAAAACCAAATCGTGTGCGTACATACGCACAAAATCAACTCAACTGTATGAAATCCATATAATCACAAACATGAGAAACCAAGGCACGAAAACTATCTCAAGTGCAACAACTGTGCAAAAATCGTAAATACTCAGTAGGTGCAACCATGGTCCATGGAAACGATATCATGAAATTCAATCATCAAAACCAAATCATGAGAATAAATCACCCAAAACATCGAAGTCAATAATGGCGGAATAGTACCGCTCAAGCGCATCCTCTAAGAATCTCTGGCCAACTGTCGTGGTCACTCATAGCATGTCTCGTCAATGATCAAGAACTCTGGTCTGCTGGCGTGCGTAACATGACCACTCCTGGGTCCTAGTCTTCTCGTAATTCATTCCAGAAAGGTCCTGTCGAGGCTCTCCCAAATCACGTCTCTGCCGAACTGTCCGGAAGTTATCGTCCTTTACTATATCTGTTTTTTGTTCCGGAACGGCTGCATACTCATCGCGACTCCTTCTGGAAGGTATATCTATGCACAATGCCTCGGAATGCGTATCGGATCTCTGATGTCGGCGGAGTGGAACGTCGTCTCATCAAGATCTCGTACGAACCCCTTACTCCACTTTCTCTAATGTCGACTGCTTCGGACTCGTCTCATCGTGGCTGCATGGACTGAGCTCCAACGACTATTCTCGTATCTGGAGTCTCCCAAGAATGCATCTCGCCACCTAGCATCCGAATGAAGTCGAACCATTCGATCGATTCGTAAAAACCTCATAATCCCCCAGGAGCTCAACATCTTGGGCACAGTTTAATAGTATCGAACACATACCACAGCATCGGTGGTCCAGCCGTAGAAGGGCAAACCCAAGCCTCACTAATGGCGCCGTGGAACTGCCGCAAACCCTAAGGTTCAAAGGCTTTCACACGGTCATTATGTCGAGTTAGGGTTTCATTCTTCTAGAGGGACCATAGAATTTCCTGCATGTCCTTCCGACTACTTTAAACTTGGAATAATAGGTTTCTGACATTCGATCGCCTCTGTCGACTCCCAACGTCTCCGCGTGAAGTCGTCTCTAGCTGGAATCAATCTATCTGATGACCTCTCATCGGGTAGGCGAACGAACCATATGTCTCAGTCATTCATCCGTGGGTGACTAGCGACCTTCTATCATTGGCTCAATCCTCTGGTGCTGATCTGCCCGTCCGAGTAATCTCATACAGCGATCCATCAATGCTCGTGGCGCGAAAACACAATAAAAAGACACATCTCTGCAATCGTGTGTCGCCGGAATCACGCCCTGGTCAGTCCTCGTTCGTAACGAGCTCGTGCTGACCGCAACTCTAGCCGTAGCTCTCCCTGCCCGTAATCGTGGCAGCAAAACCATAACTGGTACTGATGAGGCTAGATCAGAATGAATATAATACTGAGCAAAGAAATGTACATCCTAAGGCTTCTTAAGTGGAGTAGCGTATCGTAAATATGCCGCGGAACATACCTACGGCACGTCACTCTACTTTAGTCACCTATTCCATCAACCAAGGGTCATCCTACGCTCCGAGGGTAAAACCTAACGCTCTGATACCAACTTTGTCACGCCCCGAAAGTACGGAACATGACCGGCACTTAAACTACGAACGTCTCGAGGCGTACGTAATCTAAGTGAGCCGAAAACCCAGAAATCCAAACCAAGAAAATTAGCAGAGTGAAGGAAAAACCAATTTAATTCAAGTAGTTTTAATAGCATAAGCCGAATTATGCGGTTTAAAAACATCAAATATTTCCCGAAAATTTCGGCAGAGTCTTCTTTGGAAATACTGGCCCACAAACGGGGTACAACATGAATAGTATACGAAATCAATAAAAAGGCATCCCCAAGCGGGAGCTAGCTCTTCGTCAATAGACGGTCACAACCACACAAGCAATATCATATACAACGCCAAGGGCGAGGATCAAAATTCAAAAGGAAACGCAAAACAACAAGAATTCCACAGAAATATAACGCACGACTCTAAGGTCGAAAGAATAACATCACTGGTCTCTATCTCAAAAATAAATACATGTTTGGTTGATGGAACTTCTAGATACAACAGAATAATGATATACAAGATATATAATGGAGGTACGATACAAGTAAACCCACCTACTAGCAAATCACCCGAACGAAACTATGCCCGCAAAGCCGTCAAGAACCCTGTACGGCAAACCTGCAAGAAACTGGGGCACAACGGGGGTGAGTTGCCAACTCATGAATAGAAAAACATCTACGAATAGAAATCGCATAAATAACGCAACCTAGGTCAATGATCATAATATATCCTCAAATATATGTATAACATGCAGCCTATAACAATGGCTAGGGTAATATCTAACCCGAGTGTAATCTCATATGCCCGTGTCAGTGCCTCAGGTAGCAATATATCATATGAATGAGGTATGAATGCATGAAAACAGAATACATGTAAATGAAGAAACTGTTTTCATAAATTAGTGAGATTTCCTTTGTATTTTTAAAATGAGGTATCATAAATGAAATCAGCATCAACAGTGTCTAGCATCGACACAAAACATAAATCTCAATGTCTCAAAACCTCAGGCTCCGGCTATCCGGACTGGCCTGTATCATCAAATCTCAGTACCTCAATATCTCGAAATCTTAATATCTAGGGCGCCGTCCGTCCAGACCGGCCCCTACCATCCATCTCAAGACCACGACGGTATCCTCCGGATATCCGACGCGTCGGGTAATATCACCGGTCGGTAGTGCTCCCCTGCCAGGCTCAACGTCAACAACACGGCCTTCTCGCCCCGGCGTACCGTACCGGGCCCACCATGTACCCGAAATGGTTCATCCAACTCCTCGAATCGGGTCTCGAAATCCATCAGCAAACTCATGGTGGACGACTCATACATCATGGAAAAACCGCGCTTTTCATTTAAAAAGAGAAAGAAGAAGTTTGTATATGTTTTGCGGTTTTTCTCCAAATCCAGAAAATCTCATGGAAATCCGAATCCAAAACCTCAATAGCACGTAAAAAGTGAATATATGCATGAGAATCCATGAATGCGGCATAACAATGAATAACAGTATGCATGAAGTAGCAGGTAATAACTACAATGTCTAAACTAACATATAAGGCAAGTACACTAATATCATGTCTAAACTATTAGCTAACAGGCTATGTCAAGCAATACTATTTTCTAAGGTGTACGTGACATGGCAATTACCGATGAAGATGTGTGTGAGCCGGCAAGTAAGTGTACGTGGTACATACGCATCATCGGTAATGGTGCTGGTGTCCTAACCACAAGATATCAACAGTAGAATATGAAGCTTAATATAAGCATGCGATGCGGAGCGAACCACAATAATGAGCGGGAGCTGAACACTAGACGCAACGATAACTAATCTGCATTAACCTAATATAAGTCCTACAATGGTGCAATTTGAAAATAACACGAATCGTGGGGTTTTGAAAATAGGGGCTATGGTGTTTTTATGAAAAGATACGTCTTTTGAAATATTCGTAGGATCCCTTAGGCTGTCTTTTAAAATACCCACAATTCGTTAGTTTTTGAAATAGGTAAGAATCGAATCTAATCTAATACAATACCAATATCATCAATATAGTCATGATCTGACTACTGATCGACAGTCTCGTACAAACCGATATCATCAGCACATATCATCATCAAGGGGTATACATCACCCAATACAGCCTAGGATCAATATCCTAGCATATCATATCTCATATCACGATCACATGTCGACCACTTTATTTATAACACTATTCACCTGTATCGTCTCCCCAAGATCCGCTATAACACCAGGACGTAACTCAAGTACGAATCCTGCCATATCACCGATATCACAATCTCAACACAAATCTCATCGACTCATCTCAATCCCAAGTATCATCCCTAAATCCGTATGTGAACACATAGTCCCATACCTATGTGAACACATAACTATATATTCCCGTATGAGCACAAAAGAAAGAAGAAAGTATGCAAGTACGGGTGTGTGTGTGCAAGTGTGTGCGACCGCTACTCTAGGGTTTCGCGGCACTCAATCATCCAAGAACACCAAATATCCATATTTATCATCAATAACTCAAACAATATATAAACAATATATATGTGTGTGTATACGTATTCGTATACATCACCACGAACTGTGGGGGTGCTATACGCCATCCACCCGACTTCTCCTCGTAGATATAAATCTACTCACCTGGTCCTCGCTCGCCGGTGCCGACGTCGCCACGCGCTTGCTTATCGTCTCGAAGTCCACATGGGGTACCTACATATCATAACGCACCGTATCGCATTAAAATCCGACTCATGACCAAAACGACGCACGAATCCCACATAGGTCAAAACCTATGGTTGCTTTCACAAATCGACCCAAAAACCCTCGACGTCGGCGTACAAACGCCAAACCATCGAGAAAGCTCCCAACGCACTCATTTGTGCAATTACAAGCACTAATTATAATATAAAATAGCTTAAAATTCACAAAAACCCCAATTTCACTTAAAAAGTCATTTTTCCGAAAATCTAGCAAGCACAAATCACCGTTTTAGTACAAAACTCGATGTATAAACGAATCTAGCGGCCACAATATTCACTAAATATCTTAAATAAGTCATAAAAACAATTCCCATAATTTAATCTCATTAAATTCCATAAACCCCAAAATTCTAGTTTACAAAATACCTAAATTTTAACAATTTTATAGCAAAAATGCACAAACTACAATCTAGCTTGGATTTTCATGAACTAAAGTATTAAACTACACTTTAAAATGTTAATAATGCCATGATTACCCTAATTATATTTTTATCTCCATTATTTAATCAAATTCCAAAAACCTAGTTTGCTTAAAAACTTGATTTGGACAAATTAAATACAACAATTTACATAATAGCAACTAGATTAGGTTTTTCCATGCCCTCACATGCCAAAATACACTTTTTAAACTTAAAAAAGTGACAATGACCATATTTGAATTCAAACCCTAACTCATAAATTTTAAATCATGCACTTAATACCAATTGAAAACCTATTTAAACATAATTAAACACCTAATTAAGCTAACATGAAACAATTACAACACATTAAGCAAAAGGTTAGAATTTATACCCAAATAATTTGAAGCTCCCACAAGCACATTTAGCCTCCCAAATTGAAATCTAAATCCCTAGATCCATGCTAAAGTAGCCAAGGAAAAATGGGTAGGAGGTGGATTTTGATTTTGTGGGATTTTTGTGTTGGTTTTTGGGCATTTTGTTGAATTTTTTTTGATGCAAAATGAGAGAGGAAGAAAGAGGGGCTGTTGTGGTGCAGGAAAAACAAGTGGGCTCGGCCAAATGGAGAGGAGAAGAGAGTGTGAGGTGATTGGAGAGAGAATGTGGTCAAAAAGTCCACCTTTAATTCTATCATTCTCTTTTCTTTTCTTTTCTTTTCTTTCTTTTCTTTTCTTTGAAATTCAAGTGGGGAAAATGGGTGGGGGCTGCTGAATTCAGCCAAGGGAAGAAATAAATGGGGGTGTGTGAGTGTGGGTATGGGTGTGGGGTGATGGAAAATGATAAATACAATACCCCAAACATCCATTTACACTAAAAAAAAAGCCTTTTTTCTTCAATAATTTCTAAACCGTTTTGGCAAACGATTTCGTTTCAAAAACTACATGATAAAATTTTGTTTAATGTGTGATGATACACAAAATTTGTTTCAACCCATTCCAGTTTGTAATTTTCCCTAATTAAATGTATTAGTGACGGCTTAAAATAATAATAAAATAATTTTTTTTCAGAAAATTTGAAATTTCACCAGTGGCTCAATAAACACCAAATACTAGCAATTACATAGCTAGAATATGTATATTTAATTTTTATAATAAGATATTTGTATTTTGAATTTTTACAGAAAACCCCCTTATTTTACCGATTTTCCGAAATTTCACCGAAACGATTTTCAAAACGCTACAACAATTTAGAAGGGTTTTCTTGTTTTAAACGTTTCGTGTCATATCAGACACGCAGGTAAATACTAAGACTATAGCTCGCTTTTGGAAATCCCTTTGAAATCTATCAATGCATGCAAAATATACTCAGGTACTGTCATCTGACTCGTCCTGCTCAGTACAAGAACAATAATAAAACATCACAAAATGTACTGCTCCATAAGAAATCAATCCCAAAACGTGCATATATATACTATGTGCGTCTGGTGCGCACGGAAATCAAAATTCATATATGTGCCATACATGTGCACAGAAACAATATCTATGTGCATAGGGTGTGCACGAAACATCTATCAAGGGCAACAGGTGTGCCTAACAGCAAAACAGGTGCATCTGACATGCATGAAGAATCTCGATTTAGTGCATCTGATGTGCGCCAAAATCGCATCTCATAACACGCGCCCAACATGCGCGAAAACCCAAATTAGGTGCATCCATCATGCACGAAATCATGAAATCTAATATCAAGCGCCGAATATGCGCAAAATCCAATCAGGTGGACAAGGTGCACAAAACAAATATCGAGCATCACCATCGAAATCGAAATTCAGTGCATCTAAGTGCACAAAATGCGTATCACTGCACTACAAGCATATGTGAACTATACCGAGTGCAAAAACCAAATCGTGTGCGTACATATGAACAAAATCAACTCACTGTATGAAGCCCATAAAATCATAAACATGTGAAACCAAGGCACGAAAACGATACCAAGTGCAACAACTGTGCAAAAATCGTAAATACTCAGTAGGTGCAACCATGGTGCATGAAAACAAATATCATGAAACTCAATCATCAAAATCAATCATACGAATAGATCGCCCAAAATACCGAAATCAAGTATGGTGGACTAGTCCCGCTCAAACACATCCTTTAAGAATCTCTGGTCAACTGTCGTGGTCACTCATAGCATGTCTCGTCGACGATCCTGAAATCTGGCCTGCTGGTGTGCGTAACATGACCACTCCTGGGTCGATGTCTTCTCGTAAGTTATTCCAGAAAGGTCCTGTCGAGATCTCTCCCAAATCTCGTCTCTGCCGAACTGTCAGTAAGTCATCGTCCTTTATTAAATCTGTTTCTGTCTCCGGAACGGCTGCATGCTCATCACGACTCCTTCTGGAAGATATATCTAAGTACAATGCCTCGGCATGCGTATCGCATCTCTGATGTCGGCGGAGTGGAACGTCATCTTATCCAGATCTTATACGAACCTCTTACTCCACTTTTCTCTAATGTCGATTGCTTCGGACTCGTCTCGTCGTGGCTGCATGGACTGAGCTCCAACGTCTATCCTCGTATCTGGAGTCTCCCAAGAAGTGTATCTCACCACCAAGCATCCGAATGAAGTCGAACCATCCGATCGATCCATCAAAACCTCATAATCCCCCAAGAGCTCAACATCTTAGGTACAGTTCATAGTATCGAGTACGTACCACAACATCGATGGTCCAGCCGTAGAAGAGCAAACCCAAGCCTCACTAATGGCGCCGCGGAACTGCCGCAAACCCTAAGGTCCAAAGGCTTTCACACGGTCATTATGTCGAGTTAGGGTTTCATTCTTCTAGAGGGTCCATAGAATTTCCTGCATGTCTTTACGAATACTTTAAACTTGGAATAATAGGTTTCTGACATTCGATCGTCTCTATCGACTCTCAACGTATCCGCGTGAAGTCGTCTCTAGCTGTAATCAATCTATCTGATGACCTTGCATCGGGGTAGCGAACGAACTACATGTCCTAGTCATTCATCATCCGTGACTAGCGACCTTCTATCATCTCTTAGTATAACTCGTACTGGAATAGCTCCAACATCTGGGGCGATATCTCGTCGTTCGCAGCAACTACTAGCTCATTCGTCTGCACGCTGAACAGTGCCTCAATCATCATGAACAAGCGACACCTCCATGGTCATCAAAATCTGGCTGGCCTCTATCAGTGGCTCAATCCTCTGGTGCTGATCTGCACGTCCGAGTAATCTCATACAGCGATCCATCAAACGCTCGTGGCGCAAAAACACTATAAAAAGACACATCTCTGCAATCGTGTGTCACCGGAATCATGCCCTGGTCAGTCCTCGTCCGTGACGAGCTCGTGCTGACCGCAACTCTAGCCGTAGCTCTCCCTTCCCGTAATCGTGGCAGCAAAACCATAACTGGTACTGATGAGGCTAGATCATGAATGAATATAATACTGAACAAGGAAATGTACATCCTAAGGCTTTTTAAGTGGGGTAGCGTATCGTAAATATGCCGCAGAACATACGTACGGTACGTCACTCTACTCAAGCTACCTACTCCATCAACCAAGGGTCATCCTACTCTCCGAAGGTAAAACCTAACTCTCTGATACCAACTTTCTCACGACTCGAAAGTACGGAACATGACCGGCACTTAAACTACGAAACGTCTCGAGGCGTACGTAATATAAGTAAGCCGAAAACCCAGAAATCCAAACCAAGAAAAGTAGTAGAGTGAAGGAAAACCAATTTAAATCAAGTAGTTTGCAACATACGCCGAAATGTGCATTTTAAAATCACAAGTCTTTTCTAAAAATTTCGGCAGAGTTTCCTTTGTAAAAACTGACCCCAAACGGGTACAAAACCTAATAAAGCATATATAATGAATAAAGGAATCCCCAAGCGGGAGATAGCTCTTCGTCAATCGACGGTCACAACCACGCAAGCAAGATAATATACAACGCCGAAAGGCGAGGATCACAACAGAAAAGGAAACTCAAACAGCATGAAATCCATAGAAAAATAACGCGCGACTCTAAGGTCAAAAGAATAACCAACACTGGTCTCTATCTGAAATAAATACATGTTTGGTTGATGGATCTTCTAGATACAACAGAATAATAATATACAAGGTATAATGATGGTCACGATGTAAGTGAACCCACCTACTAGCAAATCACCCGGAAAAGGAAGTAGTACCAGCAAAGCCGTAAAGAAACCTGTACGGAAAAACCTGCAAGAAACCGTGGCACAACGGGGGTGAGTTGCCAACTCGTGAGTAGAAAACATCTACGAGACGAAATCGCATGAACAACGTAATCCTAGGTCATTCGATCACTATATATATAATCCTCAAATATGACAAGTCTGCAGCATGAAAAGGTGGCAAGGGTAAATATCTAACCCAAGTGTAATCCCATGGGCTCGTGTCAGTGCCTCAGGTAGCAATATATCATATGGATAAGGTATGAATGCATGAAAACAGAATAAATATAAATGAAGAAACTACTTTCATAACTTAGTGAGATTTTTGTATTTTTAAAACGAGGTATCATAAATGAAATCAGCATAAATAGTGTCTAGCATCGATACAAAACATAAATCCCAATGTCTCAAAATCTCTGGCTCCGGCTATCCGGACTGGCCTGTATCATCAAATATCAGTACCTCAATATCTCAAAATCTCAGTGTCTCAATCTCACTATCTAGGGCGCTGTCAGTCCAGACCGGCCCCTACCATCAATCTCAAGACCACGACGTTATCCTCCGGATATCCGACGCGTCGGGTAAAATCACCGGTCGGTAGTGCTCCCTTGCCAGGCTCATCGTCTACTACTCGAACTTCTTGCCCCGGGGTATCTTACCGGGCCCATCATGTACCCGAAACGGTTCATCCAACTCCTCGAACCGGGTCTCGAAATCCATCAGCAAACTCATGGTGGACGACTCATACATCATGGGAAAACCGCACTTTTCATTTAAAGAGAGAGAAAAGAAGTTTATAAATGTTTTTGCGGTTTTCCCCCAAATCCAGGAAATCTCATGAAAATCCGAATCCAAATCATCGATGGCATGTAAAACAATAAATATAGGCATAAAATCCATGAATGCGGTATAACAGTGAATAACAATATGCATGAAGTAGCTAGTAGTAACTGCAATGTCTAAACTGGCATATATGGCTAGTACACTAATATCATGTCGAAACTATTAGCTAACAAGCTATGTCAATGTAATAGTATTCTCTCAAGTGTACGTGACATGGCAATTACCAATGATGATGTGTGTGAGCCGGAAAGTAAGTGTACGTGGAACATACGCATCATCGGTAATGGTGCTGGTGTCCTAACATCATGATATCAACAATGGAATATGAAATCATAACATATGAATGCGATGCGGAGCGAACAACAATAATGTGAGGGAGATGAATACTAAACACAATTATAACTAAACTGAATTTAATATAATATGAGTCATACAGTGGTACCATTTGAAATAACACAAATCGTGGGTTTTGAAAATAAAGGCTACGGTGTTTTTAAGAAAAGATACGTCCCTTGAAATATCCATAGAATCCCTTGGCCTGTCTTTTAAAATACCCACGATTCATTAGTTTTGAAATACGTAGTAATCGAGTCTAATCTAACCACTACACTAAACTATAGGGCCGAGCTAACATGCTAAACTAAAGGTAAGGAAACCGCCTAACATCTAAGTCGATATATATACATACATAAATATATATACATACATAAATATATATACATACATAAATATATATACATATATATATATATATATATATATATATATATTAGTCGGTGATCCCGCCTCAATAATATCACATCCGATACAATATCTATAATCAGACATTCCCAAGTCAAGAGTGCGGATCTATCATCAATATATAGCTCGTACGTAAATCCGTCGTACGGCATCCCAATCTGGGTACGGGTCAGTATCACATTCATCATATTATTCATCTGGTATGCTCTTTATCAAAGATCATAATCCGGGTACTGATCTATGTCTAGTACAATACTAATATCATCAAAATAATCATGATCTGACTACTGATCGACAGTCTCATACAAACCGATATCATCAGCACATATCATCATAAAGAGGTATACATCGCCCAATGCGACCCATTATAGCTATCTTAACATATCTTATCTCATGTCTCGATCACATCTCATCGACTCACCTCAAATCCCAAATACTATCCTCAAATCCAGTATATGAACACATAGTCCCATACCCATGTGAACACATAAATATATATTCCCATATACGCACATATGAAAGAAGAATGTATGCAAGTATGGGTGTGTGTGTGTATGTGTGGTGCGACCACTACTCTAGGGTTTCGCAACACCTAAACCAATCCAATCACACCAAGAATCCATCTTTATCATCAATAATCTCAAATAATATATAATCAATATATGTGTGTATACGTATTCGTATACATCACCACGAACTGCGGGGGTGCTATACGCCATCCACCCGACTTCTCCCCATAGATATAAATCTACTCACCTAGCTTCTTGTGTGCCGATGCCGATGTCGCCATCTTTATCTTCAACACCTCGACGTCACGTGGGGTGTCTACAAGGATATCACAAACGCTAAAGCACATGAAAATCACATCGGAAACCAAAACAGCATACGCTACGCCTATAGGTAAAAGCTATAGTCCCGCATGCAAACACGATCAATAACCCTTTGCCGTTGACGTTCAAACGCCACCCGACAGAAGCGAATCATCAAATACCAAAATCCATGCTAAAACAAATCGTAAACCAAGCTCCAACACAAGAAAACTACCCCAGATTCTACCCTAGATGGAATCAGTCAAAATTGCATATACCAAAGGTCAAATTTACTGGAGATAGGGCCCTGAAGCAAAAACGAGACCAAACCCACCTTCTCTGGCTGCAATTTGTGGCCAGAAGGGATTTATTAGCGGCCTGAAAAAGGTGTTAGGGGCTTGTGCTTTGGGTGGTGGTTCCTAGGTGCCTGCACATCTTACTGTCAAACCAAAATTATTTTCAGGTGGCTCGGGTGATAGCAGATTTCCAAAAACACCCGCAGAATTACAGTTTTTCCCGATACCGTTTCTATAAATCCGTATTCTGGGTTTTAATCTCAGGTTTGGTCCAATGTAACTTCACTCCAGGGGTTGTAGTCCCTAATTACACCTCAATTCACCTTTGATTTCAATTTAAAACCTAAAACCCTAACTTGAAATTTCCAAAGTTCATCAAAACACACCATATCGACATGAAACAAGTATAGATGCAAAAGGAATTGAAATACTACTCTAAGGGTGCAGAAATTATCTCCTTTGGCAACTCAAGAATTTTCTTGAGTTGCTCAAAGTCCTTAAAATCCTCTCTTTCTAGGTCCAATGTGTAGCTAGTGAGCTTGGGAACAATTTTTGTGAAATGGGAATAGGGTTTTGGAGTTGTATTCATGGTGTTATGGGGGATTGAAGATGGAGGAAGAAGAGGGGGAGCAAGAGCAGCAGCAGCCCAAGAGGGAGAGGGAGAGAGAAATGAGATGATGAAATGAGGAGGGATGGCTCAAGACAAAAGAGTTGACCCATTCTTTCTCTCTCATAATCATACCTTACATTTTTCTTTTCTTTTCTTTTTCCTTTATTCCTTCTCACCCAATGGTAACCCTAGGCAACCATACACCCACAACATGTAAAAAAAGTAACAAGTGTGGAAAAATGATATGTGCATGTTTTGCACCCAAAATGCTAAAAACCCGATTAGCGATTTTTAATCGCGATTAGCACTAAATTAGCATATAATTAATCCTAAAAACCTTTAAAATGGCATAATTCCATAAGATACCCTATTTTAGAATTTTCCATAATTTTCCAAAATTTTCCCCATTTATCGGTATTTAATTATACCGATATATTAAAATATTCATAAAATAATATTAAATTAAACAATTCCTAAAAATAATATTTTATTTTTCTGAAATATTACAATCTTCCCCCTTTAAAGAAATTCGGTCGCCGAATTTAAATTTAAACCCCCAAATTCTAAAACTTTTCAAATGAAAGTCCAAGTCGTCGGGGCTCCGGAATCATCAATACATAAAACGCATCATAGCACAATGCATGCGCATGAGTAATGAGCAGATAACTCAAAATCGAAACTCTGTCAAGCATCCCGCAATCATCGGAGTCATGGTAAAGACACGAATACCAAAACCAAAGCAAACCAATATGATATATTAATCAGGACTATACAGGTAAGTATCAAAAGGAAATGCATGCCAAATCTATTAAAGTCGATGTGCAATGCGCATAACACTGCCCAGTGGCGGACGTCTCTTACAAGAAAATAACGATATACGTATATACCTTTTGTTTAATATGTACGTTCCGCCGTTTTGAAAACAATTTAGAAGGGTTTCCTTGTTTTAAACCTTTCGTGTCATATCAGACACGTAGGTAAATACTGAGACTATAGCTCGCTTTTGGAAATCCCTTTGAAATCTATCAATGCATGCAAAATATACTCAGGTACTGTCATCTGACTCGTCCTTCTCAGTACAAAAACAATAATAAAACATCACAAAACGTACTACTCCATAAGAAATCAATCCCAAAATGTGCATATATATACTATGTGCGTCTGGTGCGCACAGAAATCAAAATCCATATGTGTGCCATACATGTACACAGAAACAATATCTAAGTGCATCGGGTGTGCACGAAACATCTATCAAGGGCAACAGATGTGCCTGACAGCAAAACAGGTGCATCTGACTTGCACGAAGAATCTCGATTTAGTGCATCTGATGTGCGCCAAAATCTCATCTCATAACATGCGCCCAACATGCGCGAAAACCCAAATCAGGTGCTTCCATCATGCACGAAATCATGAAATCCAATATCAAGCGCTGAACATACGCAAAATCCAATCAGGTACACAAAACAAATATCGAGCATCACCATCGAAATCGAAGTCCAGTGCATCGAAGTGCACAAAATGCGTATCACTGCACTACAAGCATATGTGAACTATACCGAGTGCAAAAACCAAATCGTGTGCATACATATACACAAAATCAACTCACTGTATGAAGCCCATAAATCATAAACATGTGAAACCAAGGCACGAAAACGATACCAAGTGCAACAACTGTGCAAAAATCGTAAATACTCAGTAGGTGCAACCATGGTGCATGAAAACAAATATCATGAAACTCAATCATGCGAATAGATCGCCCAAAATACCGAAATCAAATATGCCGGACAAGTCCCGCTCAAACACATCCTCTAAGAATCTCTGGCCAACTGTCGTGGTCACTCATAGCATGTCTCGTCGACGATCCTGAAATCTGGCATGCTGGTGTGCGTAACATGACCACTCCTAGGTCGAAGTCTTCTTGTAAGTTATTCCAGAAAGGTCCTGTCGAGATGTCTCCCAAATCTCGTCTCTGCCGAACTATCTGGAAGTCATCGTCCTTTACTAAATATGTTTCTGGCTCCGGAACGGCTGCATGCTCAAACGACTCCTTCTGGAAGATATATCCAAGTACAATGCCTCGGCATGTGTATCGCATCTCTGATGTCGGCGGAGTGGAACGTCATCTTATCTAGATCTTGTACGAACCTCTTACTCCACTTTTCTCTAATGTCGACTGCTTCGGACTCGTCTCATCATGGCTGCATGGACTGAGCTCCAACGGCTATCCTCGTATCTGGAGTCTCCTAAGAAGTGTATCTCACCACCAAGCATCTAAATGAAGTCGAACCATCCGATCGATTCATCAAAACCTCATAATCCTCCAAGAGCTCAACATCTTGGGCACGGTTTAATATTATCAAGTACGTACCACAGCATCGATAGTCCAGCCGTAGAAGGGCAAACCCAAGCCTCACTAATGGCGCCGCGGAACTGCCGCAAACCCTAAGGTTCAAAGGCTTTCACACGGTCATTATGTCGAATTAGGATTTCATTCTTCTAGAGGGTCCATAGAATTGCCTGCATGTTTTTCCGAATACTTTAAACTTGGAATAATAGGTTTCTGACATTCGATCGCCTCTATCGACTCTCAACATATCTGCGTGAAGTCGTCTCTAGCTGGAATCAATCTATCTGAAGACCTCGCATCGGGGTAGCGAACGAACTACATGTCCTAGTCATTCATCCTCGGTGACTAGCGACCTTCTATCATCTCTTAGTATAACTCGTAATGCAATAGCTCCAACATCTGGGGCGATATCTCATCGTTCGCAGCAACTACTAGCTCATTCGTCTGCACGCTGAACTGTGCCTCAATCATCATAAACAAGCGACACCTCCATGGTCATCAAAATCTGGCTGGCCTCTATCAGTGGCTCAATCCTCTGGTGCTGATCTTCACGTCCGAGTAATCTCATACAGCGATCCATCAAACGCTCGTGGCGCAAAAACACCATAAAAAGACACATCTCTGCAATCGTGTGTCGCCGGAATCACGCCCTGGTCAGTCCTTGTTCGTGACGAGCTCGTGCTGACCGCAACTCTAGCCGTAGCTTTCCCTGCCTGTAATCGTGGCAGCAAAACCATAACTGGTACTGATGAGGCTAGATGATGAATGAATATAATACTTGACATGGAAATGTACATCCTAAGGCTTCTTAAGTGGAGTAGCGTATCGTAAATATGCCGCGGAACATACGTATGATACGTCACTCTACTCAAGCTACCTACTCCATCAACCAAGGGTCATCCTACGCTGCGAAGGTAAAACCTAACTCTCTGATACCAACTTTGTTACGACCCGAAAGTACGGAACATGACCGGCACTTAAGCTACGAAACGTCTCGAGGCATACGTAATCTAAGTAAGCCGAAAATCCAGAAATCCAAACCAAGAAAAGTAGTAGAGTGAAGGAAAACCAATTTAAATCAAGTAGTTTGTAACATACGCCGAAATGTGCATTTTAAAATCATAAGTCTTTTCTAAAAATTTCGGCAGAGTTTCCTTTGTAAAAACTGACCCCAAACGGGTACAAAACCTAATAAAGCATATATAATGAATTAAGGCATCCCCAAGCGGGAGCTAGCTCTTCGTCAATCGACGGTTACAACCACGCAAGCAAGATAATATACAACGCCGAAAGGCGAGGATCACAACAGAAAAGGAAACTCAAACAGTATGAAATCCATATAAAAATAACGCGCGACTTTAAGGTCGAAAGAATAACCAACACTGGTCTCTATCTGAAATAAATACATGTTTGGTTGATGGATCTTCTAGATACAACAGAATAATAATATACAAAGTATAATGATGGTTACGATGTAAGTGAACCCACCTACTAGCAAATCACCCGGAAAAGGAAGTAGTGTCAGCAAAGCTGTAAAGAAACCTGTACGGCAAAACCAGCAAGAAACCGTGGCACAACGAGGGTGAGTTGCCAACTCGTGAGTAGAAATCATCTACGAGCTGAAATCGCATGAACAACGCAATCCTAGGTCATACGATCACTATATATATAATCCTCAAATATGACAAGTCTGGAGCATGAAAAGGTGGCAAGGGTAAATATCTAAGCCAAGTGTAATCCCATGGGCTCGTGTCAGTGCCTCAGGTAGCAATATATCATATGGATGAGGTATGAATGCATGAGAATAGAATACATATAAATGAAGAAACTGCTTTCATAACTTAGTGAGATTTCTTTATTTTTAAAATGAGGTATCATAAATGAAATCAGCATAAACAGTGTCTAGCATCGACATAAAACATAAATTCCAACGTCTCAAAATCTCAGGCTCCGGCTATCCGGACTGGCCTGTATCATCAAATATCAGTACCTCAATATCTCAAAATCTCAATGTCTCAATCTCACTATCTAGGGCGCCGTCAGTCCAGACCGGCCCCTACCATCAATCTCAAGACCACAACGGTATACTCCGGATATCCGACGCGTCAGGTAAAATCACTGGTCGGTAGTGCTCCCCTGCCAGGCTCATCGTCTACTACTCAAACTTCTTTCCCCGGGGTACCTTACCGGGCCCACCATGTACCCGAAACGGTACATCCAACTCCTCGAATAGGGTCTCGAAATCCATCAGCAAACACATGGTGGACGACTCATACATTATGGGAAAACCGCACTTTTCATTTAAAAAGAGAGAAAAGAAGTTTATAAATGTTTTTGCGGTTTTCCCCCAAATCCAGGAAATCTTATGAAAATCCGAATCCAAATCATCGATGGCATGTAAAACAATAAATATAGGCATAAAATCCATGAATGCGGCATAACAGTGAATAACAATATGCATGAAGTAGCAAGTAGTAACTGCAATGTCTAAACTGGCATATACGGCAGGTACACTAATATCATGTCGAAACTATTAGCTAACAAGCTATGTCAATGTAATAATATTCTCTCAAGTGTACATGACATGGCAATTACCGATGATTATGTGTGTGAGCCAACAAGTAAGTGTACGTGGAACATACGCATCATCGGTAATGATGCTGGTGTCCTAACAGCATGATATCAACAATGGAATATGAAATCATAACATATGAATGCGATGCGGAGCGAACAACAATAATGTGCGGGAGCAGAATACTAAACACAATTATAACTGAACTGAAATTAATATAATATGAGTCATACAGTGGTGCCATTTGAAATAACACGAATCGTGGGTATTGAAAATAAGGGCTACGGTGTTTTTAAGAAAAGATACGTCCCTTTAAATATCCGTAGAATCTATTGGCCTGTCTTTTAAAATATCCACGATTCTTTAGTTTTGAAATAGGTAGGAATCGAGTCTAATCTAACCACTACACTAAACTATAGGGCCGAGCTAACAGGCTAAACTAAAGGTAAGGAAACCGCCTAACATCTGAGTCGATATATATACATATATATATTAGTCGGTGATCCCGCCTCAATAATATCACATCCGATACAATATCTATAATCAGACATTCCCAAGTCAAGAGTGCGGATCTATCATCAATATATAGCTCGTACGTAAATCCATCGTACGACATCCCAAATCTGGGTACAGGTCAGTATCACATTCATCATATTATTCATCCGGTATCCACTTTATCAAAGATCAAAATCCGGGTACGATCTATGTCTAGTACAATACTAATATCATCAAAATAATCATGATCTGACTACTGATTGACAGTCTCATACAAACCGATATCATCAGCACATATCATCATAAAGAGGTATACATCGCCTAATGCGACCCATTATAGCTATCTTAACATATCTTATCTCATGTCTCGATGACATCTCATCGACTCACCTCAAATCCCAAATACTATCCTCAAATCCAGTATATGAACACATAGTCCCTTACCCATGTGAACACATAAATATATATTCCCATATACGCACATATGAAAGAAGAATGTATGCAAGTATGGGTGTGTGTGTATGTGTGGTGCGACCATTACTCTAGGGTTTCGCAACACCTAAACCAATCCAATCACACCTAGAATCCATCTTTATCATCAATAATCTCAAACAATATATAATCAATATATGTGTGTATACGTATTTGTATACATCACCAAGAACTGCGGGGATGCTATACGCCATCCACCCGACTTCTCCCCGTAGATATAAATCTACTCACCCAGGTTCTTGTGTGCCGATGCCGATGTCGCCATCTTTATCTTCAACGCCTCGACGTCACGTGGGGTACCTACAAGGATATCACAAACGCTAAAGCACATGAAAATCACATCGGAAACCAAAACGGCATACGCTACGCCTATAGGTAAAAACCTATAATCTCGCATGCAAACACGATCAATAACCTTTTGCCGTTGACGTACAAACGCCACCCAACAGAAGCGAATCATCAAATACCAAAATCCATGCTAAAACAAGTCGTGAACCAAGCGCCAACATAAGAAAACTACCCCAGATTCTACCCTTGATGGAATCAGTCAAAATTGCATACACCAAAGGTCAAATTTACTAGAGATAGGGCCCTGAAGCAAAAACTTGACCAAACACACCTGTTCTGGCCGCAATTTGCGGCCAGAAGGGATTTATTTGCAGCCTGAAAAAGGTGTTAGGGGCTAGGGCTTTGGGTGGTGGTTCCTAGGTGCCTGCACATCTTACTGTCAAACCAAAATTATTTTCAGGTGGCTCGGGTGATAGCAGATTTCCAAAAACACTCAAAAAATTACAGTTTTTCCCGATACCGATTCTATAAATCCGTATTCTTCGTTTTAATCTCAGGTTTGGTCCAATGTAACATCACTCCACGGGTTGTAGTCCCTAATTACACCTCAATTCACCTTTGATTTAAATTTAAAACCTAAAACCCTAACTTGAAATTTCCAAAGTTCATCAAAAAACACCATATCGACATGAAACATGTATAGATGCAAAAGGAATTGAAATACTACTCTAAGGGTGCAGAAATTACCTCCTTTGGCAACTCAAGAATTTTCTTGAGTTGCTCAAAGTCCTCAAAATCCTCTCTTTCTAGGTCCAATGTGTAGCTAGTGAGCTTGGGAACAATTTTTGTGAAATGGGAATAGGGTTTTGGAGTTGTATTCATGGTGTTATGGGGGATTGAAGATGGAGGAAGAAGAGGGGGAGCAAGAGGAGCAGCAGCCCAAGAGGGAGAGGGAGAGAGAAATGAGATGATGAAATGAGGAGGGATGGCTCAAGACAAAAGAGTTGACCCACTCTTTCTCTCTCATAATCATACCTTACCTTTTTCTTTTCTTTACTTTTTCCTTTATTCCTTCTCACCCAATGGTAACCCTAGGCAACCTTACACCCACAACATGTAAGAAAAGTAACAAGTGTTGAAAAATGATATGTGCATGTTTTGCACCAAAAAATGCTAAAAACCCGATTAGCGATTTTTAATCGCGATTAGCACTAAATTAGTATATAATTAATCATAAAAACCTTTAAAATGGCATAATTCCATAAGAAACAGTATTTTAGAATTTTCCATAATTTTTCCTCAATTTTCCCCATTTATCGGTATTTAATTATACCGATATATTAAAATATTCATAAAATAATATTAAATTAAAAAAATTCCAAAAAATAATATTTTATTTTTCTAAAATGTTACACGAGTACACCGGACAGGACTCATAGGGAACTGCTGGTGAGTATTATACCTATCGTCATATAGCAGTTCCCAGGTGACATGAGTACAGCTTAGTCCGTCGACTTGACACTGCCACTTCGCCCCGAGTGTGTTCCCACTGTACTTTGATTACTACCCTACAACGGCTCAAAGGAGTCGTACAAACAGGTAGTAGTTGGGTGCAGTCCGGAAGCATTTGGAGGCAATGGCGGTTAGACAGGATTCGTCTCTCCCGGTATTGGGGGTTGATATCGCGCTGTGTCTGGAGAGCCATTACACAAAGTTCCTGGCCAGGGCAATCGAGATTTACTGGTAGGTGTTCCAGTAGTTTCTCAGGGTGTTCTGGGCTATACTCCGACACGACTTATACCGCTATTAGGGGATTGACATTTACCGCCCTTAGGCCCGATATGCGATACTCTTAGACGAACATACCGGACTGTACGAAGATTGTCACATTCAGGCTCAGTAAGAGTTCAGATGGGTTTTCCTCATCGACCTTCTTATCGACATCTACCCGGGGACCATTATGTACAGCTAGTACCGCTTGCATCCTGTGGTTAAACCCACTGCTAGCGTAGTGTCGAGTCTTTAGAGTCCGACACAGAGAGTTTCCCTGCACTGGGCAAAAGGTGTAGAGGCCGTATGGTTTTACGGCAGGGCTACGATCACTTACGTGCACTTGTGCGCGTATGATGTTCGGGCGGATAATGCTAGTGGGCGTTGGTTTAAGCCGGATCCTAGTATTATATATAGATGGATTAGTTGTTGTCTCTTAGTATTCATATTCTTCGGAATACGGATACGGGTGTGTATGCACGGACATGAGGAGCAAAGAAGGAGATGCCTCATTAGGGTTTTGACCATTGACTTGATTAAAACCATTATGAGGTAGAGGAAAATGTTTACTAATCTTTTTAATGATAATTGTGTCATAACTAATTGGTTTGACCATTTGACCATGTGGACCATGGTTGACTTAGATATTTTTGTTAAGCACTAGATATTTTGCTTAGCATTAATGGTGACATGATAATGGTCAAATCAAGGTTGCCATCACAATTATCATGATAAAAGATTTGTTTTCTTTTTTCCATGGATCATTATCTCATACATCTTCTCTCTCTTCAAAAGAGCTCCCATGTTTGCTCTCCTTCTTCTTCCTCACTAGAAATCCCTTAAGCTCTCATGTGTTGAGAAAATTAGGGTTTCAATAGATAAACAAATCCATCTTCTTACTGTACATCACCTAGGCCATCAAGTTTAGCAAGCTTGTTTCCTAGTTACCTCGGTCTTGAGGTGGAGCTCGGACTATAGAATCTTGGGTGGATCATCTTCGACTCAAGGAGGCCGTTGAAGAAGCCACGATCCGGATCGACCCTTGGAGCCTACGGAGACGAGGAGGACAATGGAGAAGACCCGAAGGACTTGTAGCATGAGGTATAATCTTCTAGCATAGTAGATAAAACCTCTAGTTTGTTTGTTAGCAATGGTTTAGCAAAGATCCTTATGCATAGTCTATGTTACCTTGTAGAAAAATTTGATTTTTACCTATTCCGCCTCCCCACAAACTACCAGGGTGTGTAACATAGACTTACAGTGGTATCAAAGCCAGGCTAAACCATTACTAACATGTTAGCAAAGTGTTAGAAATTCGATCACCGGAAAAATCACAAAACCACGTCGAAAATGCACGTTTTCTGTCGTTTATAAAAAATGGTCCAAATTTTTTTTCAGGGACCTTATAAATACGTGCAGGCTTTTTTAGGGACACCCAAGAAAATCTAGGTCGTGACTCCATGCGTTTCGCCATGGATCCGCGGCCGAGTCGACTCCGAGTCAACTCGTTTTTCCTGCAGAGTGTCTAGCTTGGTGTTTTGTGATTTTTCTGATGCTTTGTTTCCACCTAGAATCTTTTGTGTACTGTGTTGCACTTGGGGTAGATTCAAATCTGGTAATCGATCGAAATTCTAAATACTTTAGTTAATCGGTTCTTCTGTGATGTGATATATTTACTGAACGTCTACTAATTCCTACACGTCAATTAGTGGGGGTTGTATATATCTGTGATCTGTGATGTTGGATTTTGTATATGAACTTGTTGGATTGTCGTGGATGAATAGCCGGGGATTTGAGATGAGCGTTTTATCTTTCATTTGATGTAAATTGTAAATTGATGTACTATTATTTTACGGTCGCATATCCAGGTTGAGGTTGTAGCCACCATTGTATTTTATTTCTTTTACTGTTTTCTACTCCTAGGATTGACCTAAGGTGGGGTGCACAAACTACTGGATACTTTGAAGTGCCGAGTCGCCTACTCACTTTGTTGAGGGAGGTTGCTTCACTTCGGGTATTTGGCGGGTAATTTGCCGCACCCGTAGGGGTCTAGGGTGGGGTTTGGCAATTCATCACGACCGTGTAATCCGTCTTTCGTTGAAGGCTCAAACGAAACGTGGATTCCTAGTATATCCAATATTTTCATCTGTGATCTGGAATGACTATCATTGCGTCTGACGAATGTATATATCTATATATGATATCTAGTAGACGTTGCTTATGTTTTACATTCGCGCTACTCCAGCCCCCGCTCTGTCGTTAGTTAAGTAACCTAACGGGTGATGACGGGGCCCTGTGGCGAATGCGGATGGCATAAGCGTACGTTATATTTTCGTTGCTTTCTGCAATGGTAGGATTAATTGACGGGACACATTGTATTAATGCAAAGAAAACAAACCAAAGCTGAATCGTCGGAACAATTTCAAAACCACTCGGTTTTTTCATAACAACAAAACTTTTAAAATGCGGAGCTTAAACCACTCCTTTTAAAAGCTATCAGGTTCCTTCGATTATATCAAGTTCACTACGTTCACGGTTTCGCCAAAACCATTCGTAGCCCTCCGTCATTTCATATGAATATTCTATAGTATTCAAGCTATGTTTGTTGACCTTCATCAAGGTATAATGATTGGTAGCTGTTGGATGTTCATATGTTGCATAGATAGATGCGTTAGTTTGGGACAGTCGTATTACCTTGTTGACCTTCGTCAAGGGTATATACGGGTGGGTTCAAATTAACCTGGACAATGATGGGTAGAACTTGACATGTGACTTATGATTTGTTGACCTTCGTCAAGGTCATAAGAGCATGGGGCAAAAATCCACATCAGGAGTTTCTAAGGAAATTTAAACTTGCTATTGTTGCATACCATTTGGAGTTTGATAATGTTGGTAGGATTCCTTCAGTATTATCACACAATGATATTTGGATCCCGATCCTACTATGAGTATCCGCTACTCCTCGGGAGATTTTTTCACTTAACGATCAATGCTATAAACCAAGTAGGTGTCTAGAACAGTGTTAGCGGTTTTACGCCTCCAGGGAATAGCGGTTATTTAATTAAGGAGCTTCGCGAAAGCGTCGTAAAACCTCCCTTGAAGTACCAACACTAGCCTGGACGAACTGTTAAGCAAGAATTGTACAGTGGGATCAATCCTGACTAATTCTTCTTTTATGGTTTGAGGAAGGATTCGAGAAACAGTGGGAGCCATCCTGTTTAGATAAATTAAAATCCAATCTAAACTTGCAAGAGCATCATGCTAAGTGTTTTCTTCTCTCTCTCTTAATTGCAGCGACCCAGTGACCAGACATAGGTTATATCTGATAATAAAATGACTGAATCCGACTATAATGACTGGAAAATATCTGTCCAGATGTCCATTACCCATGAAAAGCTAGGACACCTCTTCAGTACTCCAACCCCTGCCGTCTCTGGACCAGTTTCCATCGTCACGGATATTGATATCCGTAAGACATCAGAAAAAGATTGTGCGAATGCCAAGTGCCTCGTGTTGGCCTCAGTTGATGGTGCATACCAGAGGCAGCACGAGAAGATGGACTTAGTTTCTGTCTTCCTCCATAAAAAAGATTCATATGGAGAGCAATCTCATATCGCAAGATATGAGACCTCGAAAGAATTGCTTCAAGTGAGGTTGGTTGTCTGGTCATCTATAGGGGACAACGTCCTTACAGTGACTAGCTATATTGATGAGCTCACGGACCTGAAGGCCACGTTGAAGAATGAGTCACATACTAACTTGATTCTTCAGTCTCTACCATCTACTTACACCGAGAAATAAACCAGGGCGACACCCGCTCTGCTTAATGGGGGATCTTCCTCTTCTACATCCAAGGCGAAAGCAAAGGGTGAAAAGGAGAATACCTCTACAAAGCCGATATGCGGTGTTAGGGAGGTATAAGGAAAGGGATGGGCAAATGTTTTGGGACTAGATATAGGGAAGGAGGGACGTCCCTATTGTTACGGGAAAGGACATTGGTAGAGGGATTGCTGGGCTTGGAAAGCCAGTAGCCAGGATTCGAAGCATTTTGTAGCTTCGGCTTCTGGTGTGTTTGTAATAGAAAACTGTATGTCAATTAACTCTACTTCCTGGGTACAAGATACCGGATCAGGATCTCATATCTGTAATTCATTACGAGTTTTGAGAAACCGTAGAGTTATCAGGTTAGGTCATATGACTCTCAGAGTTGCGAACGGAATGAGCGTGGATGCTGAATCCGTAGGGGAATATCATCTGGGATTGACAAGTGGGTAGATATTGATTCTATGTAACTGTTTGTATGTACCTAGTCTGGCTTGTAATATCATATCTGTATCCTTACTTTCTAAGGAAGGAAGTGATTTTGCATTTGTAAGCGATGCGGTCCACATCCACCTAAATCAAGTTCTGATTGGGTCAGGTACATTAGAAAACAGAATATACGTATTAAATCTAGCTCAAGTTTTCAGTGTCCAGAACACACTTAAAAGAAAGTTTCCGGAAACAAATCAGGCTTTCTTATGGCATTGTAGACTGGGTCACATCAATGAAACTCAGTTGATGAAGTTACATAGAGAGGGATATTTGAATCCGTTCGAATATCAGTCTTATGCTACTTGTCAATCTTGTCTCATGGGAAAGATGACAAAAACTCCGTTCACTGGACACGGAGTAAGAGAGAGCGAGCACTTAGGACTCATACACAGCGATGTATGTGGTCCAATGTCTACACATGCGCGAGGTGGTTATTCCTATTTCATTACCTTTACGGATGATTTCCATAGTAATGGACATGTCTTCTTGATGAAGCATAAATCCGAGGCCTTTGAGAAATTCCGGGAATACAAGAATGAAGTGGAAAAGCAAACAGGCAATAGTATCAAGACACTGAGATCTGATCGAGGTGGTGAATACTTAAGTGCCGAGTTCCCGGACTACTTAAAAGAGAATGGAGTTCTCTCTCAGCTTACTCCTCCATACACACCACAACACAACGGTGTATCGGAAAGGAGAAATCGAACCCTATTGGATATGGTTCGTTCCATGATGAGTAAGGATGAGTTACCACGATCTTTCTAGGGTTATGCACTAGAATCAGCTGCATATCTTTTGAACAAGGTTCTAACAAAGACTGTGCCTACCATACCATATCAGATGTGGAGTGGAAATAAACCCTGTCTTAAGTACCTTAAGACATGTGGATGTCCAGCTTTTATAAAAAGGCAGCATGCGGACAAGCTTGAGGCACGCTTAGTACTGTGTAAGTTTGTGGGATACCCTAAGAACTCCAAGGGGTATCTTTTCTATTACGCAGAGGAACAAAAGGTTTTGTTTCTCAGCATCCCCACTTCTTGGAAACTGAATTTTTAGAAAATCAGATAAGTGGGAGCGCAATAGAACTGGAAGAAATTCCAGAACCGCAAACTATTACTGAAAATTTGGTAGAACCAGAGGTTTCAGAAGAACCAGACATCCCAACACCACTCCGCAGAAGTAGTAGGCAGTCTTATCCGCCCGAGAGATACTACGGTTTTCTCATAGACGGGGTAAAACCCGTAGGTTGCAAATGGATCTTCGGAAAGAAGATTAGTGTAGATGGGCAGGTTGAAACTTATAAGGCTAGACTTGTTGCAAAGGGTTTTCGTCAAAGACCTGGTTTGGACTATGACGAAACCTTTTCTCCAGTGGCTATGCTCAATTCCATTCGGGTCCTTCTTGCCATTGCTGCCTTCCACGATTATGAGATCTGGCAGATGGACGTAAAGACGGCTTTTCTAAATGGTCATTTGAAAGAGTGCGTCTATATGGATCAGCCGGAGGGTTTCATTCAAAGTGGGATCAGCGGTAAAGTGTTCAAGTTGCTTAAGTCCATTTATGGACTTAAGCAGGCATCACGGAGTTGGAACATCTGTTTTGATGATACTGTCAAAGAATTCGACTTTATCAAAAATCCAGATGAACCATGCATTTATAGTAAGATTGTAGGGAGAACTGTGGTATTCCTCGTCTTGTACGTGGATGACATTCTCTTAATTGTCATCCTCTTAATAGGAAATGACATTCCTATGCTACAGTCAGTCAAAGGGTTCTTGTCACAGAGGTTCTCCATGAATGACCTAGGTGATACCTTCTACATTCTGGGGATCCAGATCTATCATGATAGATCTAAGAGGATGTTAGGACTTTCACAGTCCAGGTACATCGACACCAAACTGAAACGATTCAGTCTAGAAGATTCAAAGCGCGGTAATCTACCGGCTTGTCAAGGAATTACCCTCTCCAAAGAGATGTCTCCAAAGACGGATTTGGAAAGGGATCGCATGTCATCTATACCCTACGCTTCTGCGGTAGGCTCTATAATGTATGCGATGTTGTGTACCAGACCAGATGTAGCATACGCATTGAGCGTTGTAAGCCAGTATCAGTCGAACCTAGTGGAGAAGCACTGGATAGCAGTTAAGAACATTCTCAACTACCTGAGAAGGACTAAGGAGATGTTCTTGGTGTATGGCGGAAAAGACCTCCAGATCGAGGCATTTGCTGACTCCATCTTCCAGAGTGACAAGGATGACTCCAAGTCCATGTTGGGTTATGTCTTTACCCTCAATGGAGAGGCAGTCTGTTGGAAGAGCTCCAAGCAGGACATCTTTGCTGACTCGACGATAGAAGCGGAGTACAAAGCTGCTTGCGATGCCGCAAAAGAAGCTGTCTAGATGAAGAAGTTCCTCACAGAACTTCAGGTGGTTCCAACGCTTGTTGATCCAATACCGCGGTACTGCGACAACAACGGCGCTATAGCTTTAGCGAAGGAACCCAGGTCCTATCAGAAGTCCAGGCACATCTTGAGGCGGTACCACCTGATCAGGGAGATCGTAGATCGCCGGGAGATCGATGTGAGGAGAGTATATTTGGAGAATAACACTGCAGATCCACTCGAGAAGGACATCCCTCAGACACAGTTCGAGAGGCTGATCGAGATGATAGGTCTTCGATACGCCAGTACAAGGCCCTAGTACAAGTGGGAGATTGTTAGTGTATATTCCCTAGAGGCCATTATTGTACCATACTAGTTTGTATATTACTTAATGGAAGCTTGGGATATTCACAGTTGTATTAACAGTCTTATTCAAAATGGTAGTTTGCTACTTGGTTTGTTTCTACTTCAATATGTGCATGTGTTTATTTTAGCATATCGCTTATACATATTAGTAGAGCCCTTAGGATCTTTGCTTGATTACCAGCGTTGTGATGGCAGCCACACTAGTGGGGGCTGGATAATCTACAAGCACATCCTTATACAGGTCCCTAGTCATAGGATTATCGAGACGGGGAATCGATACTCCGGAGTAGACTAGTGTATACGCTTCTCATCCCAGTAGGGGTGATGGTCTGTCCCACAGCCATTAGTACGTCGTACTGGAGATAGTATGCAGGTGCTCGTTAGGTTACGAGTACATTGGACAGGACTCGTAGGAAACTGCTGGTGAGTATTATACCTATCGTCAGATAGCAGTTCTCAGATGACATGAGTACAGCTTAGTCTGTCGACTTGACACTGCCACTTCGCCTCGATTGTGTTCCCACTGTACTATGATTACTACCCTACCACGGCTCAAAGGAGTCATGCAAACAGGTAGTAGTTGGGTGCAGTCCCGAAGCATTTGGAGGCAGTGGCGGTTAGACAGGATTCGTCTCTCCCGGTATTAGGGGTTGATATCGCGCTATGTCTGGAGAGCCATTACACAAAGTCCCTGGCTAGGGCAATCAAGATTTACTGGTAGGTGTTCCAGTAGTTTCTCAGGGTATTCTGGGCTACACTCCGACACGACTTATACCGCTATTAGGGGTCTGACGTTTACCTCCCTCCTAGGCCGGATATGCGATACTCTTAGACGAACAGACCGGATTGTACGGAGATTGTCACATTCAGGCTCAGTAGGAGTTCGGATGGGTTTTTCTCATCGGCCTTCTTATCGACATCTACCTAGGGACCGTTATGTACAGCTAGTACCGCTTGCGGCCTGTGGTTAAACCCACTGCCAGTGTAGTGTTGAGTGTTTAGAGTCCCACACAGAGAGTTTCCCTGCACTGGGCAAAAGGTGTAGAGGTCGTATGGTTTTACGGCAAGGCTACGATCATTTACATGCACTTTTGCATGTATGATGTTCGGGCGGATAATGCTATTAGGCTTTGGTTTAAGCCGGATCCTAGTATTATATGTAGATGGATCAGTTGTTGTCTCTTAGTATTCGTATTCTTCGGAATATGGATGCGGGTGTGTATGCACGGATGTGAGGAGCAAAGAAGGGGATGCCTCATTAGGGTTTTGACCATTGACTTGATTAAAACCATTATGAGTTAGAGGAAAATGTTTACTAATATTTTTAATGATAATTGTGTCATGGCTAATTGGTTTGACCATTTGACCATGGTTGACTTAGATATTTTTGTTAAGCGCTAGATATTTTGCTTAGCATTAATGGTGACATGATAATGGTCAAATCAAGGTTGCCATCATAATTATCATGATAAAAGATTTTTTTTCCATGGATCATTATCTCATACATCTTCTCTCTCTTCAAAAGAGCTCCCATGTTTGCTCTCCTTCTTCTTCCTTACTAGAAATCCCTTAATCTCTCATATGTTGAGAAAATTAGGGTTTTAATAGACAAACAAATCCATCTTCTTACTCTAGATCACCTAGGCCATCAAATTAAGCAAGCTTGTTGCCCTAGTTACCTCGGTGTTGAGGTGGAGCTCGGACTATAGACTCTCGGGTGGATCATCTTCGACTCAAGGAGGCCGTTGAAGAAGCCACGATCCGGATCGACCCTTGGAGCCTATGGAGACGAGGAGGACAGCGGAGAAGACCCGAAGGACTTGTAGCATGAGGTATAATCTTCTAGCATAGTAGATAAAACCACTAGTTTGTTTGTTAGCAATGGTTTAGCAAAGATCCTTAAGCATAGTCTATGTTACCTTGTAAGAAAATTTTGAGTTTTACCTATTCCGCTTCCCCGCAAACTACCGGGGTGTGTAACATAGAATTACAGATCATACTAGTCTGACGTATGTAATCTATGAGCATATCCTTGAAATGTTCATAGTCATGGGTGTATCGAGACGTGGCATCAATATCACCGGAGTAGACTAGCGTATACTTTGCTTGTCCCATATGATAGGCGATGGATGGTCCCATATCCATTGGTGTGGTGACACCAAAGACCGTATACGGGTACTCAGTGAGACTGGGTACACTGAACGGACTGGCCGAGAACTCTTATGTGGTATTATATCTATCGTCGGATAGCAGTTCTTAGGTGACACTGGTACAGGTTAGTCTGTAGACCCGAGATCGTCATAGAGTCTTGTGTGCCTCCCACTGTACTTTGATCTCCACCCTACCACGGCTCTATTGAGTCGTGTAAACAGGTGGATTTTGGGTACAGTCCCGAAGCACATGGAGGCAATGAGCGATAGGAGGGGTTTCGTCTCTCCCGGTATTGGGGGTTGATGTTGCACCGTATACGATTGGCTATAACAGAAAGTCCCTGGCCAGGGCTGCTGAGATTTACTGATAAGTGTTATCAGTAGTTTCTCGATTTGTTATAAGCCATATACCGGCTTGACATATTGGGTTATTGGGGTCGACGATACCATCCCGCGACTCACATATGCAGCATATCTGACGAAGAGACCGTACTGTACGGTAAGTGTTACCAGTTGGCTCGACGGGAGTTTTAGCAGGTTTGCCTGTATTTCTTCTGATCACTCAATACCTGGGAGCCGTTACGTACAGCTTATGCCACTGACGGTTTGTGGGCATGTGATGTGATCACTTCCTACTGCTAGCGTATTGACGAGTCTTAGAGTCCCACAAAGGAGTCTCCTAGCTCAGGCGAAAAGATGTGGGTGCATATGAGATATGCGCGGGAGCTCGATTAACTGCGTGTATTGGATACCGTATTTTAATCGGGCATTTACTATTGGACGGGTCGTATGTGATATGACCGGGTTATTAAATCAAGTGTTGATTTAATATTAAATCCATTAGCTCATTTATTAAAACATTTTTCTTTATGATGCACGCATGAGTGTATGTATATGTTGATATGGATGCACACATGCAGAATACGTGTATCATGGTTGATGATACATTGGTGGTGGCAATGCAAGACTTACATGGCTACATATTATGTATATTTAGTTTATTTGAGAAAAGCAAAAATGGGATTAAAACCATGGTTTAATTACCCATGGTTTTAGCCCATGGTTTTGCTTAAACTCAAGTTACAAAATATCTAGATATTTTGTAACCATAGTTTAGCATGGATGTCTCTTACTTACTCTCTTGAGTTTAATTAGAGTTATTCAATATTCTCATATTATTCTCTTGAGTTTAGTTTGAGCCATCTCCTTCTTCCTCTCTCTCCTCAAAGCTCACTAGGGTTTTAAAAGAAAGAGAAAGAATTAAAAAGAAAACGTTTTTTAATTGAGATCCAAACCCACATCACCATTCTACATTAGTCTAGCCCACTAGTGTGGAGTGTTTGCTTCATCTTCATCCTTGATCAAGTGAAGCTTGGAGCTTGGTGCAAAGAGGCTTCATGGTGGATCCGAAGCAGTGATCGAAGTCCTTCTTACTTCCATTCGAAAGAGCAAGCATGACCATAGCAAATGGGGATTTAGCCGTGAGTGAGCTCATGTCCCAAGGGAGCAAAACTTTCGTCAGCCTTATGTCCGCAGCAGAAGAAGGAACTGTCTTTATAGATAGGCAAGAGTTGATTAGGCCATGGAGAAGTTTTACTTAATTCGAAGAAATCTTTCTATTTGCCTAAGTCTAATTCGGTTGATAATTGATCTTTGGCCAAGCTGGTGGGCCGGGGAAGTCCAATAACAGGACTTCCTAGCTACACAAAAACCCGGTGAGCCCGTGGAAAAAAGTGAAGCCTTCTACCGGTTTGTCCTACCTTAGTGTATCGGTATGGAGCCAGCGTCTATCGGAGAAGTGAAACAGCCCAAAGAACTGTCTGAATCCTTGTTCAGTCTGTCGGGGTGCACAAGGACTATTTCAGTCCGGAATCGGGCTGCCCATGCAAGGCGACACCCGACTTTTGAGTCCGAACCTACTTAAGTCTCTTGCTTGCCCCGACGATCCCAAACTCAATCTCTGCATCGGAAGGCTGAATGACCAATCACCGCCCGGTTCAAACCCTACACGATCCAAGGAGTCTAGGAGGAGGTCTACAAAGGTTGTATTTCTCCTACATAGTGTTAGAAACTTGTAGTATATGATACTAGCATGTTGTTACTCTATTTTTCTAGTTCGATTCATGTTTGGAATTGTTTAGCACCTCTAAATTTTTGTTATAGCATGTGTGATGCACCCCTAAACCTAGTGTGGTGCTAGAGAATCCCTACAGTGGTATCAGACCCAGGCTAGAAAACTTAGACGATGTTAGATTAATTACGAAACCGAAACTACCCCGAAATTGCAAAACTTAAACCTTAAATATAAGCTTCTCTGCCGATTTTAAAACAAGCTCGAAATATTATTAAACAACTGCAGAAGCTTGTATGTACTGTACTGAGAACACAGAACAAATTTGAGGAAATTCCCTCGGAATTTGGCCGAGCACATCCTTCCAAAATCGGTGTGGCCAGCCCCTTGTGCCCAGAATTGCCTCGAATTTTTCCTGTGCTCTGGTGTGTAGGTTTTGGGGCTTCAGGTATTGTTTGTTTAGGCCAAAAATTTCATGTGATGCTAATTTTGCTTAGGGCCTTATTCGGAGTATTTCGTAGTCGTAATTTTAACATTGTATTGGTAACTTGGATGATGTTTAACAGTTCGAGCGAACATCAATCACCCACCATTACCCTCGCTGAAATTTCCAAGTGTTGGAATTTTCCAAGTTAAAGATATTTGAATGTTCATGCAGTAGCCCTATGGACCCTCTAGAGGAACAAAACCCTAACTCGATTTTATGACCATGGAAACGCGGCTAAACCTTAGGGTTTGCCGTAGTTCTGTGGCGCCATAGGTGAGGCAAGGGTTGACCCTTCTACGGTTGGTCCATAGACACTGTGGCACGTTTTTGAGTATTTTAGATTTGCTCAAGTGTTGAGCTTTCGGGGTAATTTATGGGTGCTTGTTGACTCGATCGAAATGTTTAACATTGTCTAGATATTTGTGAATGTGATACAATAATTGGAATCCACACTAATTAATTTTGTGAAAAGTAATTAGTTGCGTGTAAATCTAATATTTTGGCCTCGGTAGAATCGGGAACCTTGTTGAATTACCCGACTTCTTTTGAAAAGGCGTTTTCATGGATGAGACCTAAATATAAGATTTGCATTGTTAGGCATGAAATCCTGAATATGTGATATTCCGAATTTATGATGTCTAAAGGCAGTGTTGATTCCAATTGTTGTAGTTTTTCACTTTCTTTTCTACGACCGTAAGTGTAGTATGTGGTGTATCGCCGGTTTCGTTTCTATACATCAACGACAATTGGTGTACGCATACTTACTTACGTTGATGATATGTGATATTATGTGTTGCTGAGATATGATGTGCAGGATCATCGTGAATGAATAGCCGGGGGTTTTTATGTGAGGTGAGAGTTTTTCTTTTCATTCATGTAAAATTAATTGTATGTAATATTCTTTTATTGGGGCACTTCCGGGATGAAGAAGATGTCACCATTGTTGTATAATATTTACTTTTCCGCATTAGGAGAGACCCAAGGAGGGGAGCACAAGTGACCGGGTTCTAGGGTTCAGTGGGAGGCCATCTCGAGGAGTCGAGATCGGGTCTCCTAAACTCTAGAATTTGTTGGAAATATGTATGCCCTAGAGGCCATTATATGATTGTGGATGTATCTATACATGTATATATATATATTCAGTATGCATTCTTGCTCGACATGACAGCATGCTATTTGGTTCTTCTTTATCTGACATGTTGATTTGATCATGCTTTTATTCATTCATACATGCTGATAAAGCCCTGAGAATATCGGCTTGACTGCTCTGATTATGATGGAGATCATACTAGTGGGACATCTGTAGTCTATAAGCATATCCTGAAAAGTCCCTAGTCGGTGGTATATCGAGACGGGGCATTGATATACCAGAGAAGACTAGCGTATATGATACTAGACCCATACGATGGGCGATGAATGTTCCCACATTCATCGATGTTTGACATCAAGATCATATACGGGTGCTCAGTGGTGACTGGGTACACTGGACGGACTCACCGAGAACTCCTATATGGAATTATATCTATCGTCGGATAGCAGTTCTCAGGTGACACTGGTACAGGTTAGTCTGTAGACCCGAGATCGTCATAAAGTCTTGTGTGCTCTCCCACTGTACTTTGATTGCTACCCTACCACGGCTCTACCGAGTCATGCAGACAGGTGGCCGTTGGGTACAGTCCCGAGACACACAAAGGCAATGAGCGATAGGAGGGGTTTCGTCTCTCCCGGTATTGGGAGTTGATGCTGTGCTGTGCCCGACTGGTTATATCAGTAAGTCCCTGGCCAGGGCTGCTGAGATTTGCTGATAAGTGTTATCAGTAGTTTCTCGATCTGTTATAGACCATTCACCGGCATGACTTATTGAGTTATTGGGGTCGACGTGACCATCCCTAGGCTCGATATGCAGCATATCTGACAAAGAGACCGGACTGTACGGTAGTGTTGCCGGTTGGCTCGACGGGAGTTGTAGCAGGTTCGCTTGTTTTTTTCTGATCGCTCAATACCCGGGTGGCCGTTACGTTTAGCTGACCGCTTGCGGCTTGGGGGTGCTTGATATGATCATCACCCTCTGCCGGCGTATTGACGAGTCTTAGAGTCCCACACAGGAGTTACCTAGTCCAGGCGAAATGTTGTGGTGCGCGTATGCGATATGCGCATGGACCCGATTAAAATGCGCGTATAGGATACCGAACATTGATCGGGCGGCTTGCTTTTGGTGGGGTCATATGTGATATGGCCGGATTGATAAATCAAGTGTTGATTTATCATTTAACCATTAGTTTTCTCACTTAAAACCTTTCTTGAATATGATGGATGTATGCATGCATGTATGTGTTTCTTTCTTTCTAGTTTCATGCACATATGGATGTGCATACATACATACATACATACACCCATCTATCATGGTTGATTACACATGGAAATGGTGGCAATATAAGACTCACACCATGGATAAATCTATGGATTATTATTTGATTTTAGGTTTAAAACAAAATAGAAAAAGGAAAGGATAATTCTTCACTTGCTTCTACATTCTTCTTTAACCTAACCATTCTCACCTACCCTTAACCTTGGATTAACCTTTCCTTACATGTTTTAAACCCTAATCAAATAACAACAAAAAGATTTAACCATGGTTTGTAGTGAGAAGAAATAAAATATATATAGATATATTTCATTTCTTTTCAATGGTTATCATTTTACTCTTGTTAAAAAGAAAGCCTCCATCTTCTTCCTCCTTCACCATTTGCTCTCTAGTTTCTTCTAGTGAATAAAATACACATAAAGAAAGGTTTTTGAAGTGAGAATCTTAACCACAACATCATTCTACACAAGTTTAGCCAACTTGTTCAGAGTGTTCTCTTCGATTCTCATCTTGATAATCGAAGTTGCGAGCTTGGACGAGGAACTCCGGGTGGATCGTCGTGGACGCAAGAAGACTTCAGGAGGACCTTCTTCCAACTCCCAAGAGACCAAAGAGTCCAGCGAAAGGGAGCTACAAAGGTTGTAGTCTCGAAACCCTAGTTTTATTGGCTTTAAGTTTCGAAACCCTAATTTTCTAGGATCGATTCCTTTGTATGCTTGCTTAGCACCATAAAAATTTAAATTTTGTGACATGTGATGCTTCAAAACCATACATAGGGTGCTGGGCAAACCTTTCATTGGTATCAGAACCGACCTAGAACATTAGGCGACGCTTTTACGAAGTAAAAATCCCGATCGGACAAAAATACGACATTTCGAAGCCTTCTCTGGACAATTTTTGAAATCTAGCATTTTTCAGAATTAAAAATACTTAAAAAATACATCAGGAAATTCTAAGAATAACAGTGAAATTCGATGACCTGAACAGTGTAAACTACAGCGGAACCACCGCATTTCCTGGATTAGGCCGCGGTTCCGCGGCCGTACAGAGGTATCATTGCATGAAATTTCTACTGTAATTCTTAGAACTTCTCGTACAGTATTTTAGGTATGTTTAATCTGAAAATAGCACTGTATTTTCTGGAGATGGTTTTGGATGCGTAGATTCGATCGGAATTTTCATTTCGTTGCTTTTCCGGGTAAATTAGAAAGTATTGAAGTGTTTGAACGAGTATCATTTGCTAACTATTCACAGGGTTTAAATACTTTGGAGATACGTGCAAGTCTTTTTGTGGTGGTCCCTCTAGAAGACAACAAAGCTTAACTCGATTATGTGACCGTCTTGAACAGCACTTTGAACCTTAGGGTTTGGGGCAGTACGGCGTGCCACATGTGAGGCGTTGGCTTGACCCTTCTACGGCTGGACCGCTACTACTGTGTCACACTCCGGATTTTTGAACCCTGCTCAAGTGTTGAGCTTTAGTGAATCTTGGGTACTTGATCGTTCGTTCGAAAACTTTAATACTTTCTGTTTATCTGGAATGTGATACAATATGTGGAATTCATATAGTTTAGGCATGAAATACGAAATATGTGATATTTCGCATTTATGACGTCTAAAGAGAATGTGGATTCCTAATATTGTAGTTTTACACTTTCTTTTCTGTGACCGTAAGTGTAGTATGTTCGATATCGCCAGTTTCGTTGCTATACATCAACGACAACTGGGGTATGCATACTTACTTACGTTGATGATATGAGATATTATGTGTTGCTGAGATATGATGTGCAGGATTGTCGCGATTGAATAGCCGGGGTTTTTTGTTATGTGAGATGAGAGTTTTATATTTTCATTCATGTAAATTCAAATGTAATGTAATATTCTTTTATTTGGGGCACTTCCGGGTTGAGGTTGTGTCACCAGTGTTGTATATTATTTACTTTTCCGCATTAGGATGGACCCAAGGAGGGGAGCACAAGTGACCGGGTTCTGGGGTTCAGTAGGAGGCCATCTCGAGGAGTCGAGACCGGGTCTCCTAAACTCTAGAATTGGTAAGGTCACTTGTCGCTCTCGTAGGGGTCCAGGGTATGGGCTTGGCTATTCATCGCGACTGTGGAATCCGTATTTTCTATTCTAACTAAATACTAAGTACGGACGTCCTAGTATATCCCACTTTATATCTATGTTTCTGCTGCCTGTGTTCTGTGATATCTGAGATGAATGACATATTATATATATGATATATAGTAGACGTTGCTTATGTTTTACACCCGCGCTAGTCCCGTCCCGGTATGCCGTTAGTTAAGTAACCTAACGGTGCATAACGGAACATTGCGGCGAATGCGGATGGCATAAGCGTACGTGTTATTTTCGTTTCTTTTCTGTGATTGGCTTAAGGACTTAAATGATTGTAACGTCTTGAAAAGTCGTTTTGGTGTTTTCCTGAAAATCGGTGAAAATTCGGTATTTTTCCGAAAACCGTCATTTTTGTTAGTTTGCAGTTTAGGACTAATTATACCTAATTTGGATAGGTAATTGCTAGTTTTTAGTAGCAAATGGGTTAATTATGAAATTCTGGTCGTTTAAAAATTTTCCCTAATTTTTCAATTTTTAATATTATTTTAAGCCGGTAAGAAAATACATTAAATTAGCGATAAATACAAATTTTTCTGGGCTAATTTTAATCTTTAAAATTATTTTAATTAAAATCTAGTTGTAACATAAATTTTTAGTATTTTATTTTGGTTTTTAACTAATTTCTATTATAGAAAACGAAATTTATTGAATTTAAGCTTAAACTTGCAATTTTGGACTTGTAGGGGGTCTTTTTGCATAAAATTTTTTTGTGCACTCTCTCTCACTCATTCCTCACCTCTAGGCCGGCCCCACCACCATCAGGTCCAGAAAAAATCCCATGCTCTTTGACTTGTTTTATTGTGTGGGAATGATGTTTGTTTTGATAAAGGTTTGAATTTTTAATTGGGTATGGTCTTTTGTGGGTTGGTAGGAGTTGACCAAGACTTTTCCCACACACCCCACACCATCCCCTTCCCTTGATCTGGCCGAAACATGCAGCCCCCTCCCCTTCATCTCTTTTCTTTTCATCTTCTTCAAAATTCTTCAAAGTTTGCTCCAAAAATTGCAATTTAAAGCTCACAATTTAAACCCCATCCTTCATCCCTTTTTCCTTCACCTCCCTTACTTGGATCATGATGCTTTGAGGCCATCAATTGAAGCAAATTTCTTCTTGCTAGATCCATAGATTTGAGGTATAATTTCTACTCTTTTAAGTTGACATGGTTAGAATTCTTTAATCTAGTTGTTTAGTGTTAATTTTAGTGTTAATCCTAATCTAATTTTTTTTATAGTAAATAGTTGAGTTAACTAGGGTTTCTTGAAACCATGTTTTAGTTAATTAAATCTTTTTAATTAATCTAGTTGTTTACTTAACCAATCTATATGGTTACTTTGCTTAAGTGGCTTGATGTTATGCTAATCTAAGTTAACTTGTGTGAAATTTTCATTGTTGTTGCTAATTACCAAAAATCAAGAGAAGGGTTGTGTTGGAGTTATGGTTTGATGCATAGTTAATGATTTAAAATTAGTGTAATGGCTAGCTAGTGGGTTAGTTTGGATTGTTGTGTTGGATTGTGTTAATTTTGTCGCTAATTGTCGATGTTTGCACCAAATTTGCAAACTTCTAGCTTACTAGGTTTTTATTATATTATTGTGGAGAATTAATTGCAATATCTAGATTATATTGTTGGCATATCCTATGACTTTTAGGATGTGTGAGTACGGATTTTTGAGTAATCGGGTTTTAGTTTTGCCGGGCGACCAAATCGACGATTTTTGCAGTTTTTGCGATTTTCTCGTGTGTTCCGCGCACCTTGTGCACGTTGTACCTAGCTTGTGAACGTTAGTATTTTCGTTTGGGTTTTGCGTCGTTCTTGATATGTAAACTTATGTTTGGTATTGATGTAAATTCCAGATTCGGTCGCGGAGACGTCAGACGCGGCACGAAAGGGGAAAGCGGTGATTGGACGTGACTAGCTAGGGATTCCGGTGAGTAGATGTAACATCTACGGGGGACTATCGTTGGATGGCGCAAGCCGCCCGATAGTTTTAGTAACTTAAAGGGTTCTTAGTGATGTTAGTAATTAGGGGTGTAATACTTATATGATTAATTGCTGCATCCATGCCTTATATTGACATATATATGCGAACCCATTTTATAGGACACATGCACCATTGCCAGGGTTTTATATGCAGCACGAGCACTATTCATGCTTACACACACGCCCTGGTAATTGCCATGCCACCACACTAGATAACCTATAATTTGAAACCTTTTACTAATTGATGCTTAAACCTGTGCTATTGCCTTTAATTCCTTAAAATGAAATCGTAGGATTGCTATTCATGTGCATGTACCTCATCATATTATTTGTTCATGCCTAGTCTATTAATCATACATCGTAGCTTAATTATTGATACCATATGCATTCATCACCATTGATATATGCACTTATGAGGATTTCTTGAGATTTTATGATATTTCTGGATTTCGGGGGAAAGCCGCAAAATTTCTAAACTTATTATGTTTTTAAAATATGTAATTGCGGTTTTCTAGTGATGTAAAGTGTCGTCCACCATGAGTTTGCTGTGGTTTTCGAGATCCGTGTCGAGGAGTGGAGGAACCGTCACGGGTACATGGTGGGCCCGGTATGGTACCCCGGGGCAAGATGAATGTGGTGTTGACGTTGAGCCTGGCAGGGGACGGATTACCTACCGGTGACTGTTTGGCACGGCGGATATCCAGAGGATACCGACCGTGGCCGCGAGATGATGAGATTTTGATATTGAGCTGGGTCAGCCGGATGGCTGAGGCCAGAGATACTATGACATGGATATATGAGATTTGTGATAGTTTTGAGGTGTCGTTGCTGGACACAGGTTCTTGTTGATTCTATTGGTATAGTGCTGGCATTTCAAAAGAGGTTCCTAAAGGAAAAACATGATTCTTATACTTGCACATTCAGATCATGAGTTGATTCGCATTGCATTCATACCTGCTAGTATATTCATATTGCATACCTACCTGCTATTATGTCCTGCCTTACCTGTATTTTAGATGCTAGGATACTTGTGTGCATGCTTTCGATAGCCTGTGTAGATGTTATTTATTACTCACGAGTTGGCAACTCACCCCCGTTGTGCCACAGTCTTTTTCAGGTCCGCTCCGTCAGTACAGTAGCGGCGGGTGCACTTGCTTCTTTTTCCTCTTTTGCCTGGACTCGAAGTTTTGCTCTTAGGTGGGTTATATGATTATTTTTGCACCACCTTGTATATTCTTTGTATCTAGTGTACTCCATCTACTGTATCTACCAGTATTATTGTATATTGACCTAGAGATGAGACTGTGAGGTTTGTGGACTTTTATGCTGTATTTTGGGGTCGAGCTCACTTGAGTCGACATTCTGTTTTTCCTATGCTTCATTATGATTATTTCGCATGTTGTTGCTTTATATTGCGTGGGATTTGTGACCGCCTTGTGGCGAAGAGCTAGCTCCCGCTTGGGGAAGCCTTATTTGTTGGATTCATATATATTCTTGTTGTACCCATTTTGGGGGCCAGTATTTACAAAGGAGACTCTACCGAAATTTTCGGAAAAATTGATATTGTTTTTAAAAAGGGTTTTATATGACTTATTTGATAAACTCGCTTTCAATTGATTGGGTTTTCTTCACTCTTCTGCTTATTTGGTTTTGGTTCTGGGCTTTGGCTTACTTATTTTACGGACGCCTTGAGACGCTTCGTAAACTTAAGTGCCAGTCACGTCCGTACCTTGCGGGTCGTGACAAAGTTGGTATCAGAGCGATAGGTTTTACCTTTTTGAGTGTAGGATGACCCTTGGTAGATGGAATAAGTGACTTAAGCAGGGTAACGTAGCGTGCGTATGTCCGCGGCATACTTGCGATACGGTACTCCGCCTAAGTGACTTTAGGATATACTTGCTTGAAAATTCCTTCTTCAATTCCGTGTATCCTATGATCCTATTGCACTGTTCTTACTATCCGTTTTCCTGTAACAGCCACTATGCCGCCGAAGGCTACGAGGGCACAGAGGGCTGCCGCCCGAGACGAGATTCGAGCTGGCTCGTCCGAGACTAGGACTGAGCAGGGTGGTCTGCCTACGCCGCAGGGACAGACCGATCCACCTTCCCCAGGCCGTATGGATAGGTTCGAGACTGGTATGGAGGAGTTGCGACAGATGATAGGGGGTATGCAGGAGCTACGTCAGATGGTAGGATCCCTAGTTGCAGCCAGTCGTACACCGAGACCGGACGACGTACCTACTACATCACAGACGACCATGATACCTGCTCCTACTACTACCACCGTGGCCATTCCGGTTTCACTACAGGATTTCATGAGGCTGAGACCTCCAGTATTCACCGGCACCGAGGCAGCGGAGGACCCACAGACGTTCCTTGACAGTTTAGCCAGGATCTGCCGTTCGCTGAGATGTTCGGATGATCGATGGGTAGAGCTTGCGAGTTTCCGACTAGAGGGTCTTGCGCAGACATGGTGGGAGTCAGTCTTGAGAGGTCGAGCTGCAGGTCTACCGCCTATGACGTGGGCCGAGTTTACAGCGGTCTTTCTAGCTCGTTTCCTCCCAGAGAGCGTTCGTGATGCCAGAGCTCGTAGCTTCGAGGCCTTAGTCAAGACACCTGGGATGATGGTGTCTGAGTATGACATCCAGTTTACACAGTTATCCCGATATGCTCAGTATTTGGTGGATACCGAAGAGAAGATGGTGAAGAGGTTCGTACAGGGACTTGATGCCCAGCTATATCTTGCCATTGGCGCCCAGCACTACGACACTTATTCAGCTGCTATGGATACAGCATTGCCGATGGAGGCACGCATATCACAGACTTCGGCCATTTCTGGGCCGAAGAGGATTCGCACCGATGTACCGTCTCAGAGGAAGCGCGCCAGATTTTTTCCGAGAGATAGGCCTGGCAGAGGATTTGGTCGGGGACAGTTATATGGTTCTTATCCCCAGGGACAGCAGCCGTCGCCAGGGTGTTTTGGGTGCGGGAGTCCGCACCATCTTGTCAAAGACTGTCCGGTGAGACGACAGGGAGCAGCGACAGTTCTGCATGTGACCCTACCACCATCACCATCCCCTCCTCAGAGACCCCTACTTCCTACCACAGGCGATGCTCCACACCAGTTAGGTGCACCCAGAGGCCGTGGACGCGGCGGTCCTGTTCAGAGAGGACGAGGAGGCAGAGGCCGAGGTCGAGGTCAGCCCGCTATCGGTGGAGGACAGGCCCGAGTATTTGCTTTGACACCGCAGGATGCGCAGGCATCCAATGCCGTTGTGACAGGTACCTTGCCAGTTTGTTCTTTTGACGCACGGGTATTATTTGACCCAGGTTCCACACATTCGTACGTCTCTATACACTTTGCACCGATGTTGGGCCGTGAGTCGTCGTCATTAGATCATCCGCTTGTTGTTGTTACTCCGGTAGGCGAGTCGTTTGCCGCTCGTTTTGTATTTCGTTTGTGTTCCGTTCGTATCGGGGAGAGGGATTCATCAGTTGATTTGATTCTCCTCGATATGTTGGACTTTGATGTGCTTCTGGGCATGGATTGGCTAGCCACTTGTTATGCTTCGGTGGACTGCCATGAGAAGGCAGTCATATTTAGCTTTCCGGGAGAGCCAGTCCTTGTTATTCAGGGAGACCGCAGCGTCACCCTTCCCAGCTTAATTTCGTCTCTTCACGCTGGTCAGCTCTTGCGGAAGGGATGTCAGGGATTCTTAGCGTATATTTATGATACTCGAGCTGCAGAGGTCCCGTTGGACCGGGTCCCGGTTGTTTGTGAGTTCCTTGATGTTTTCCCTGATGAGCTACCTGGGCTACCACCTGAGCGCGACGTTGAGTTCTGCATCGATTTGATTCCCGGCTCGGGGCCTATTTCTATACCGCCTTATCGGATGGCCCCGGCAGAGCTTCGAGAGCTGAAGGATCAGTTGCAGGAATTGTTAGATAAGGGGCTTATTCGACCTAGTGTTTCTCCGTGGGGTGCTCCGGTCCTGTTTGTCAAGAAGAAGGATGGAAGTTTGCGCTTATGTATCGACTACCGCCAGCTGAACAAAGTTACCGTTCGGAACAGATATCCGTTGCCACGCATTGATGATTTGTTCGACCAGCTTCAGGGTGCGGGGTATTTTTCGAGGATCGACTTGCGATCAGGATACCATCAGCTGCGAGTTCGACAGGAGGATATACCGAGGACAGCTTTTCGCACGCGCTACGGCCACTACGAGTTTTTGGTGATGTCGTTCGGACTCACCAACGCCCCAGCAGCATTCATGGATTTGATGAACCGTACATTCAGGCCGTATCTTGACTTGTTCATCATCGTGTTTATCGACGATATCTTGGTGTACTCCCGGAGCAGAGAGGAGCACGAGCAGCACTTGCAGATTACGTTACAGACTCTGAGGGAGCACCAGCTGTTCGCAAAGTTCTCCAAGTGTGCATTCTGGCTGGACAGCGTCGGATTCTTGGGTCACGTGGTTACGAGGGACGGCATATGTGTGGACCCGAAGAAGATTGAGGCTGTTCAGCAGTGGCCCCGACCTACATCGGTTACTGAGATCCGTAGTTTTCTAGGCCCGGCGGGCTACTACAGGCGTTTTGTTCAGGACTTCTCCCGTATAGCTGCACCGTTGACCGGTTTGACCCGGAAAGGAGTTCCTTTCGTCTGGACGGAGGAGTGCGAGCGCAGTTTTCAGCAGCTACGGACTCGTTTGACTACGGCGCCGGTATTATCTTTGCCATCGGGATCAGGCGGATTTGTGGTCTACTGTGATGCTTCGCGAGTGGGATTAGGATGCGTGTTGATGCAGCATGGCCGGGTGATCGCATATGCTTCTCGGCAGTTGAAGAAGCATGAACAGAACTACCCCACTCATGATTTGGAGATGGCTGCAGTGGTCTTTGCACTGAAGATTTGGCAACATTACCTATACGGCGAGTCGTGTCAGATATTCACTGATCACAAGAGCTTAAAGTACATATTTCAGCAGCGAGACCTGAACCTTAGACAGCGTCGTTGGATGGAGTTGGTGAAAGACTACGACTGCGAGATCTTATATCACCCAGGCAAGGCGAATGTAGTGGCGGATGCGTTGAGTAGGAGGCCCGGGGGTAGTCTATCCTATTTGCGCGCAGTGCAGAGACAGTCGTCAGCAGATTGGCAGATGTTATGCGACAGCCGAGTTGAGTTCGAGTTCACTCAGACAGGGGGACAGCTCGCGCATGTTCGTGCACGCCCACAGTTGCTTGACCGTATATATGAGGCACAGCGCAGTGACGACCGTTGCTTAGAGATCATGGCACAGATGGGACAGGGCAGATTTTCCGAGTTCGTGATTGACGATCAGGGGATTTTACGCTATGGATCTAGACTGTGCATACCAGATGCTGATGGATTGCGGCGCGGCATTCTTGAGGAGGCACACCGATCAGTGTATAGTGTCCACCCCGGTTCCACCAAGATGTACCATGATATGAGAGAGACCTACTGGTGGGACGGGATGAAGAGGGACATTGCGGAGTTTATATCGAGATGCCTGACTTCTCAGCAAGTCAAGGCCGAGCACCAGAGGCCCGCAGGAGAGCTGCAGCCGTTACCCATTCCGGAGTGGAAATGGGAGCAGATTTCGATGAATTTCGTTGTGGGTCTACCCAGGACCAGTCGAGGGTACGACTCCATCTGGGTGATCGTGGATAGATTGACGAAAGTGGCTCACTTCCTGCCAGTGAAGACGAATTTCGGCTTCGCTCAGTATGCTCAGCTCTACATTGACGAGATCGTGCGACTACATGGCGTACCGACTTGTATTGTGTCAGATCGAGGCACCCAGTTCACCAGCCGACTATGGCAGAGACTCCAGGAGGCTTTGGGCACTCGTTTGAGCTTCAGCACAGCATTTCATCCGCAGACCGACGGACAGTCAGAGTGGACCATTCAGACTCTCGAGGACATGCTCAGAGCGTGCATTTTAGACTTCGGCGGTAGCTGGGATCGTCATTTACCTCTAGTGGAGTTCTCCTACAACAACAGCTTCCAGGATACTATTCAGATGGCACCTTTCGAGACATTGTATGGGAGGAGATGCAGATCGCCCGTCTGTTGGACAGAGCTCAGTGAGAGCAGTATTTTGGGGCCGCAGCTTGTTGAGGAGACGACAGCGAAGATACAGTTGATCCGAGACCGGATGAGAGCGGCTCAGAGCAGGCAGAAATCATATGCAGACAGGCGCCTTCGCAGGTTAGAGTTCGCAGTTGGCGATCATGTTTTTCTGAGGGTCTCTCCGATGAAGGGCGTGATGCGTTTTGGGCGAAAGGGGAAGCTTAGCCCTAGATTCGTAGGTCCCTTCGAGATCCTCGAGCGTGTCGGCGCTGTTGCATATCGTTTGGCCCTTCCACCCAGCTTTCCCGATGTTCACCCCGTCTTCCATGTTTCGATGCTCCGCAAGTACTTTCACGACCCTTCGCATGCGATTTAGCACCCGACAGTCCAGCTAGAGCGTGACCTTTCTTTTGCAGAGCATCCGGTGGCCATCCTGGATCGGCAGGTGAAGAAGTTGAGATCGAAGATTATACCAACCGTCAAGGTCCTTTGGCGTAGCCCGAGCAGCGAGGAGGTCACCTGGGAGATCGAGGGCGAGATGAGGAAGAAATATCCCCATCTCTTTGAAGGTACGCGTAGTTATATTTTTAAATTCGGGGACCGAATTTCTTTAAGGGGGGAAGATTGTAACGCCTTGAAATGTCGTTTTGGTGTTTTCCTGAAAATCGGTGAAAATTCGGTATTTTTCCGAAAACCGTCCTTTTTGTTATTTTGCAGTTTAGGACTAATTATACCTAATTTGGATAGGTAATTGCTAGTTTTTAGTAGCAAATGAGTTAATTATGAAATTCTGGTCGTTTAAAAATTTTCCCTAATTTTTCAATTTTTAATATTATTTTAAACCGGTAAGAAAATACATTAAATTAGCGAAAAGTACAAATTTTTCTGGGCTAATTTTAATCTTTAAAATTATGTTAATTAAAATCTAGTTGTAACATAAATTTTTTGTATTTTATTTTGATTTTTAACTAATTTTTATTATAGAAAACGAAATTTATTGAATTTAAGCTTAAACTTGCAATTTTGGACTTGTAGGGGGTCTTTTTGCATAAAATTTTTTTGTGCACTCTCTCTCACTCATTCCTCACCTCTAGGCCGGCCCCACCACCATCAGGTCCAGAAAAAATCCCATGCTCTTTGACTTGTTTTATTGTGTGGGAATGATGTTTGTTTTGATAAAGGTTTGAATTTTTAATTGGGTATGGTCTTTTGTGGGTTGGTAGGAGTTGACCAAGACTTTTCCCACACACCCCACACCATCCCCTTCCCTTGATCTGGCCGAAACATGCAGCCCCCTCCCCTTCATCTCTTTTCTTTTCATCTTCTTCAAAATTCTTCAAAGTTTGCTCCAAAAATTGCAATTTAAAGCTCACAATTTAAACCCCATCCTTCATCCCTTTTTCCTTCACCTCCCTTGCTTGGATCATGATGCTTTGAGGCCATCAATTGAAGCAAATTTCTTCTTGCTAGATCCATAGATTTGAGGTATAATTTCTACTCTTTTAAGTTGATATGGTTAGAATTCTTTAATCTAGTTGTTTAGTGTTAATTTTAGTGTTAATCCTAATCTAGTTTTTTTTATAGTAAATGGTTGAGTTAACTAGGGTTTCTTGAAACCATGTTTTAGTTAATTAAATCTTTTTAATTAATCTAGTTGTTTACTTAACCAATCTATATGGTTACTTTGCTTAAGTGGCTTGATGTTGTGCTAATCTAAGTTAACTTGTGTGAAATTTTCATTGTTGTTGCTAATTACCAAAAATCAAGAGAAGGGTTGTGTTGGAGTTATGGTTTGATGCATAGTTAATGATTTAAAATTAGTGTAATGGCTAGCTAGTGGGTTAGTTTGGATTGTTGTGTTGGATTGTGTTAATTTTGTCGCTAATTGTCGATATTTGCACCAAATTTGCAAACTTCTAGCTTACTAGGTTTTTATTATATTATTGTGGCGAATTAATTGCGATATCTAGATTATATTGTTGGAATATGGTATGAATTTTAGGATGTGTGAGTGCGGATTTTTTAGTAATCGGGTTTTAGTTTTGCCGGGCGACCAAATCGACGATTTTTGCAGTTTTTGCGATTTTCGCGTGTGTTCCGAGCACCTTGTGCACGTTGTACCTAGCTTGTGAACGTTAGTATTTTCGTTTGGGTTTTGCATCGTTCTTGATATGTAACCTTATGTTTGGTATTGATGTAAATTCCAGGTTCGGTCCCGGAGACGTCAGACGCGGCACGAAAGGGGAAAGCGGTGATTGGACGTGACTAGCTAGGGATTCCGGTGAGTAGATGTAACATCTACGGGGGACTATCGTTGGATGGCGCAAGCCGCCCGATAGTTTTAGTAACTTAAAGGGTTCTTAGTGATGTTAGTAATTAGGGGTGTAATACTTATATGATTAATTGCTGCATCCATGCCTTATATTGACATACATATGCGAACCCATTTTATAGGACACCTGCACCATTGCCAGGGTTTTATATGCAGCACGAGCACTATTCATGCTTACACACATGCCCTGGTAATTGCCATGCCACCACACTAGATAACCTATAATTTGAAACCTTTTACTAATTGATGCTTAAACCTGTGCTATTGCCTTTAATTCCTTAAAATGAAATCGTAGAATTGCTATTCATGTGCATGTACCTCATCATATTATTTGTTCATGCCTAGTCTATTAATCATACATCGTAGCTTAATTATTGATACCATATGCATTCATCACCATTGATATATGCACTTATGAGGATTTCTTGAGATTTTATGATATTTCTGGATTTCGGGGGAAAGCCGCAAAATTTCTAAACTTATTATGTTTTTAAAATATGTAATTGCGGTTTTCTAGTGATGTAAAGTGTCGTCCACCATGAGTTTGCTGTGGTTTTCGAGATCCGTGTCGAGGAGTGGAGGAACCGTCACGGGTGCATGGTGGGCCCGGTATGGTACCCCGGGGCAAGATGAATGTGGTGTTGACGTTGAGCCTGGCAGGGGACGGATTACCTACCGGTGACTGTTTGGCACGGCGGATATCCAGAGGATACCGACCGTGGCCGCGAGATGATGAGATTTTGATATTGAGCTGGGTCAGCCGGATGGCTGAGGCCAGAGATACTATGACATGGATATATGAGATTTGTGATAGTTTTGAGGTGTCGTTGCTGGACACAGGTTCTTGTTGATTCTATTGGTATAGTGCTGGCATTTCAAAAGAGGTTCCTAAAGGAAAAACATGATTCTTATACTTGCACATTCAGATCATGAGTTGATTCGCATTGCATTCATACCTGCTAGTATATTCATATTGCATACCTACCTGCTATTATGTCCTGCCTTACCTGTATTTTAGATGCTAGGATACTTGTGTGCATGCTTTCGATAGCCTGTGTAGATGTTATTTATTACTCACGAGTTGGCAACTCACCCCCGTTGTGCCACAGCCTTTTTCAGGTCCGCTCCGTCAGTACAGTAGCGGCGGGTGCACTTGCTTCTTTTGCCACTTTTGCCTGGACTCGAGGTTTTGCTCTTAGGTGGGTTATATGATTATTTTTGCACCACCTTGTATATTCTTTGTATCTAGTGTACTCCATCTACTGTATCTACCAGTATTATTGTATATTGACCTAGAGATGAGACTGTGAGGTTTGTCGACTTTTATGCTGTATTTTGGGGTTGAGCTCACTTGAGTCGACATGCTGTTTTTCCTATGCTTCATTATGATTATTTCGCATGTTGTTGCTTTATATTGCGTGGGATTTGTGACCGCCTTGTGGCGAAGAGCTAGCTCCCGCTTGGGGATGCCTTATTTGTTGGATTCATATATATTCTTGTTGTACCCATTTTGGGGGCCAGTATTTACAAAGGAGACTCTGTCGAAATTTTCGGAAAAATTGATATTGTTTTTAAAAAGGGTTTTATATGAATTATTTGATAAACTCGCTTTCAATTGATTGGGTTTTCTTCACTCTTCTGCTTATTTGGTTTTGGTTCTGGGCTTTGGCTTACTTATTTTACGGACGCCTTGAGACGCTTCGTAAACTTAAGTGCCAGTCACGTCCGTACCCTGCGGGTCGTGACAATGATGGGATTACATTAATGTGATTAATGTAAAGGAAATAAACCTAAAAAGATGTTGTAGAATCGGATTTGAAAACCACTCGGCTATTTATGAAAAAGCTATATTTCAAAACTGCGGAGCTTAAGCCACTCCTTTTGAAAACCATTTGATTCTACAACGATATCAAGTTCAAAGCGTTAAAAATTTTCTTAAAAATCATCCGCAACCCTCCATCATTTTAGGAAGTAGAGTACTTAGTATTCGTGCTACGTTTGTTGACTATAGTTAAGGCGTAGTGTACGGTAGCTAAATGATGTCTTCCTACATTGCATATGATGCAGATTAATTAGGTCATTCTTATGACTTTGTTGGCCATAGTTAAGGGTCATATGAGTGGGTCTAATTAATCAAGAAATGACGGGTAGAACTTGACTGGTACTTATGATTTGTTGACCTTAGTTAAGGTCATAAGTACTAGGGGTAAAAACAACATCGGGAATTTCAATAGTTGAAATTTGCAATGAGATTGCATACCTTCCATGTGATGGTTGGATCCCGATCCCACTGTGGGCAATAGTTGCTCCTAGGAGAGTTTTACAGTTTACAATTAGCTAACTCATTAGGTGTCTCGAAAGGTGTTAACGGGGCTCCGCCTCTGGGAAAACGAGGTTTACTCTAATTAGGTCCGTGTGAAAGCACGGGGAACCTCCCTCAAGTACCGACACTGGCCTGGCTGAACGGTTAGCGAAGTTGTAGACTGTAATTAATCCTGGCTAGTTTTTCTTTTTAAGGTTTGAAAGAAAAACTCGATAAAAGCAGTGGGAAACATCGATTAGACAAGATAATAACCAATCTGATCTATGCAAGAGCTTTCGCTGAGTGTATTCTTTTCTCTCTCTTAATGGCAGATACCCATGACTGGACTCAAGCTTCTACTAGATAAAAACAAACTGAATGGGACCAACTATAAAGACTGGCTGAGGAATCTGAAAATCGCCTTGACTTATGATAAAGTATCATATGTCCTCACGGCTTCAGCCCCGCCCATCCCAGGTCCAAAATCCTCAGTTGCGGACATTGAAGTCCGCAAGACATGGGACGCTGACTGTGCCACGGAAAAATGCCTCGCGCTTGCATCGATGGATAACACACATCAAAAGCAGCACGAGGATATGGACATTCACGGTATATTGCTCCATACAAAGGAGTTGTATGGAGAGCAATCCCGCGTATTACGATACGAAGCATCAAAGAAATTGTTTCAGATGCGAATGGCCCCTGGCACACCAGTAGGAGACCATGTTCTGAAGATGATAGCTCTTATAGAAGAGCTTGAGGACCTTGGATGGACGATGGACAATGAAAAATATATAGATATTATTCTGCAGTCCCTTCCCTCCACCTTTACTCAGTTCATAGAGAACTTCAACATGCATGGCATGGAGAAGGAACTCCCTGAACTCCTTAACATGTTAAGGAGTGCAGGGAGCACTATGAAGTCAGCAAGAACTCCCGTTATGACTGTTGGACAATCTTCTTCTTCTCGTCCGAAAGCTAAGGCCAAGGGAAAGAAAAAGAAGAAGCCCACCAATCCTAAAGGTGGAGTTAAAAAGGTGAAGGGAAAGGAAAAATCCAAGGCTGGAGACTCGGGGAAGGGCGAATGTTTTCATTGCCACAAGACAGGACATTGGAAGCGCAACTGCACGGAGTACTTAAGTCTCAAGAAGAAGCATGGTGATGCTTCTGCTTCAGGTGCGTTTGTGACAGAAAACTGTTTTTCAATAAACTCTGTTTCCTGGGTATTAGATACCGGTTCAGGTTCTCACATTTGCAATTCTATGCAGGGGCTGAGAAATAGCAAGGTTTTGAAGACAGGTGACCATACTCTCCGCGTTGGAAATGGTTCCAATGTACATACAGTCGCAGTGGGAGAATATCACTTGGGGTTGCCATCTGGATGTATTTTTGTTTTGAATCCATGTTATTTTGTACCAAGTATGCTATGTAATATAATATCCGTTTCTTTGTTGGACAATGAAGGATATAATTTTGTATTGCAGAACAATGTTATGAACATTTACCTGAATCAAATGTTGGTTGGGTATGGTACGCTTAATAACGGAATATATGTCCTAAATCAACACACAGTTTTCGGTATACAACACACTAATAAAAGAAAACTTTCAGAAATAAATGAAGCTTTTCTTTGGCACTGTAGACTTGGTCATATTAACGAAACAAGACTAAACAAGTTACACAAAGATGGATATTTAAACTCTTTTGAATATAAATCTTATGCGACTTGCCAGTCTTGTATCAAGGGTAAAATGACTAAAACTCCGTTTACCGGACATGGAGAAAGAGCTACTCAGCTCCTAGGCCTCATACATAGTGATGTATGTGGGCCAATGTCTACACAGGCTAGAGGCGGTTTTTCATACTTCATTACATTCACTGACGATTTCTCAAGATTCGGTCATGTATTTTTATTAAAGCACAAGTCCGAAGCTTTCGAGAAATTCATTGAATATAAACAAGAAGTAGAAAAACAAACCGGCTTGAGTATCAAGATGCTTCGATCAGATCGAGGTGGTGAGTATCTCAGTACAAAATTTACAAACTTCCTAAAAGAGAATGGGATTCTCTCTCAGCTCACTCCTCCTTACACACCACAGCACAACGGTGTGTCAGAACGACGGAATAGGACCCTATTAGATATGGTCCGGTCCATGATGAGTGACGCTGAGTTACCAGTCTCGTTTTGGGGGCATGCATTGGAGACTGCAGGGTTTCTGCTAAACAGGGTTCCAACCAAAACCGTGTCTACCACGCCATATGAGATATGGCATGGGAAGAGACCATCTCTTAAGAGAATTAAGATTTGGGGTTGCCCGGCCTATGTTAAAAAGCAGAATCTGGACAAACTCGAGACACGGTCAGTCATGTGTAACTTTGTGGGATATCCAAAGAATTCTTATGGATATCTGTTCTACCACAAAGAGGAACAAAAAGTGTTTGTTTCTCAGTATGCCACATTCTTGGAAAAAGAGTTTTTCACAGATAAAGATGATAGCAAGGTGGTGGATCTAGAAGAGGTTCTGGAGACACAAACTACAAATGACGATTTGGTTGAATCGGCTGTTACAATAGAAACTGAAGAACCTCGGCCACTCCGTAGGTCTGGAAGGACTTCTCGCCCACCGGAGAGGTACTACGGTTTCCTAATTGATGGTGACAGAGAAGACTGTATCATGGATGATGATGATCCTACCAGTTTTCAGCAAGCTATCATGAGTAGAGACTCTGTGAAGTGGCTGGATGTCATGAGATCCGAAATGGAGTCTATGTACACCACAAAGTATGGGCTTTGGACGTTGTACCCCCTGGGGTAAAACCTGTGGGGTGCAAATGGATCTTTAAAAGAAAGATTGGTGTAGATGGGCAGGTGGAGACCTATAAGGCAAGACTTGTGGCGAAGGGTTTTCGTCAAAGACCAGGTTTGGACTATGACGAGACTTTTTCTCCCGTAGCCATGCTTAAATCCATTCGGATCCTACTTGCTATTGCTGCTCACTACGACTATGAAATCTGGCAGATGGACGTTAAAACTGCATTTCTAAATGGAAATTTAGAAGAATGCGTTTATATGGATCAGCCAGAGGGCTTCATTGACAGTGGGAGCAGCGGGAAAGCATGTAAATTGCTTAAATCCATATATGGGTTAAAGCAGGCATCACGGAGTTGGAACATCTGTTTCGATGATGTCATCAAAGAGTTTGATCTCATCAAAAATCCAGATGAACCTTGTGTTTATAAGAAGGCTGTAGGGAGAGCTGTCACATTCCTCGTATTGTACGTGGACGACATTCTTCTGATAGGAAATGATATTCCTATGCTACAGTCGGTCAAATCTTTCTTATCACTGAGGTTCTCCATGAAGGACCTGGGTGATGCCACATACATTCTGGGCATAAGGATCTATAGGGATAGATCCAAAAGGTTATTGGGATTGTCCCAAACCAGGTACATTGACACCATCCTAAAAAGGTTTAGTATGGAAGACTCCAAGCGGGGTGCCTTACCCGCTTGCCATGGGGTCACTCTCTCCAAGGATTCTTGTCCAAAGACCGATGAAGAGAGAGCTCGCATGAGTGTTATAACCTATGCTTCGGCAGTAGGATCTATAATGTATGCGATGTTATGTACACGCCCAGATGTAGCTTATGCACTTAGTGTTGTAAGAAGGTATCAATCCAACCCAGGGGAGAATCACTGGACAGCTGTGAAGAACATTCTTAAGTACTTGCAAAGGACTAAAGAATTGTTCTTGGTGTATGGTAATGGAGATCTCCAAATGGAGGCCTTTACCGATTCGAGCTTCCAGAGCGATAAGGACGACATCAAATCTATCTCTGGGTTTGTATTTACCCTCAATGGAGGGGCGGTGAGTTGGAAGAGTTCCAAACAAGATACCGTTGCAGACTCTACGATGGAAGCTAAGTACATTGCTGCAAATGATGCTGCCAAGGAAGCCGTCTAGATGAAGAAGTTTGTCTCGGAGCTAGGAGTAGTTCCAACTATTATTGATCCAATACCTTAGTATTGTGACAATAATGGGGCTATGGCGTTAGCCAAGGAGCCCAGATCCCATCAGCGGTCCAGACACATCCTGAGGCGTTTTCATTTGATCCGGGAGATTGTAGATCGCCGCGAGATCGAGATTAGGAGAGTAGACACAAAGAATAACGCCGCGGATCCATTCACCAAGGCCCTCCCTCAGCCGCAGCATGAGCGACTTTTTGAGATGTTGGGTATGAGATACGCCAATAACTGGCCTTAGTGCAAGTGGGAGATTGTTGGATATATGTATGCCCTAGAGGCCATTATATGATAGTGGATGTATCTATACATGTATATATATATTCAGTATGCATTCTTGCTCGACATGATAGTATGCTATCTGGTTCTTCTTTATCTGACATGTTGATTTGATCATGCTTTTATTCATTCATACATGCTGATAAAGCCCTGAGGATATCGGCTTGACTGCTCTGATTATGATGGAGATCATACTAGTGGGACATCTGTAGTCTATAAGCATATCCTGGAAAGTCCCTAGTCGTAGGTATATCGAGACGGGGCATTGATATACCAGAGTAGACTAGCGTATATGATACTAGACCCATACGATGGGCGATGAATGTTCCCACATTCATCGATGTTTGACATCAAGATCATATACGGGTGCTCAGTAGTGACTGGGTACACTGGACGGACTCACCGAGAACTCCTATATGGAATTATATCTATCGTCGGATAGCAGTTCTCAGGTGACACTGGTACAGGTTAGTCTGTAGACCCGAGATCGTCATAGAGTCTTGTGTGCTCTCCTACTGTACTTTGATTGCTACCCTACTACGGCTCTACTGAGTCGTGCAAACAGGTGGCCGTTGGGTACAGTCCCGAGACACACGAAGGCAATGAGCGATAGGAGGGGTTTCGTCTCTCCCGGTATTGGGAGTTGATGCTGTGCTGTGCCCGACTGGTTATATCAGTAAGTCCCTGGCCAGGGATGCTGAGATTTGCTGATAAGTGTTATCAGTAGTTTCTCGATCTGTTATAGACCATTCACCGGCACGACTTATTGAGTTATTAGGGTCGACGTGACCATCCCTAGGCTCGATATGCAGCATATCTGACGAAGAGACCGGACTGTACGGTAGTGTTGCCGGTTGGCTCGACGGGAGTTGTAGCAGGTTCGCTTGTTTTCTTCTGATCGCTCAATACCCGGGTGGCCGTTACGTTTAGTTGACCGCTTGCGGCTTGGGGGTGTTTGATATGATCATCACCCTCTGCCGGCGTATTGACAAGTCTTAGAGTCCCACACAGGAGTTACCTAGTCCAAGCGAAACGTTGTGGTGCGCGTATGCGATATGCGCATGGACCCGATTAAAATGCGCGTATAGGATACCGAACATTGATCGGGCGGCTTGCTTTTGGTGGGGTCATATGTGATATGGCCGGATTGATAAATCAAGTGTTGATTTATCATTTAACCATTAGTTTTCTCACTTAAAACCTTTCTTGAATATGATGGATGTATGCATGCATGTATGTGTTTCTTTCTTTCTAGTTTCATGCACATATGGATGTGCATACATACATACATACATACACCCATCTATCATGGTTGATTACACATGGAAATGGTGGCAATATAAGACTCACACCATGGATAAATCTATGGATTATTATTTGATTTTAGGTTTAAAACAAAATAGAAAAAGGAAAGGATAATTCTTCACTTGCTTCTACATTCTTCTTTAACCTAACCATTCTCACCTACCCTTAAGCTTGGATTAACCTTTCCTTACATGTTTTAAACCCTAATCAAATAACAACAAAAAGATTTAACCATGGTTTGTAGTGAGAAGAAATAAAATATATATAGATATATTTCATTTCTTTTCAATGGTTATCATTTTACTCTTGTTAAAAAGAAAGCCTCCGTCTTCTTCCTCCTTCACCATTTGCTCTCTATTTTCTTCTAGTGAGTAAAATACACATAAAGAAAGGTTTTTGAAGTGAGAATCTTAACCACAACATCATTCTACATAAGTTTAGCCAACTTGTTTAGAGTGTTCTCTTCGATTCTCATCTTGATAATCGAAGTTGCGAGCTTGGACGAGGAACTCCGGGTGGATCGTCGTGGACGCAAGAAGACTTCAAGAGGACCTTCTTCCAACACCCAAGAGACCAAAGAGTCCAGCGAAAGGGAGCTACAAAGGTTGTAGTCTCGAAACCCTAGTTTTATTGGCTTTAAGTTTCGAAACCCTAATTTTCTAGGATCGATTCCTTTGTATGCTTGCTTAGCACCATAAAAATTTAAACTTTGTGACATGTGATGCTTCAAAACTATACATAGGGTGCTAGGCAAACCTTTCAGAATCGGTAGGGTCACTTGCCGCTCTCGTAGGGGTCTAGGGGTGTGGGCTTGGCTATTCATCGCGACCGTGGAATCCGCGTTTTCTATTGTTGGCTAAATACAAAATACGGACCTCCTAGTATATCCTGTATTTTCATATATGTGCTTCTACTGTTGAAATTTTGTGATGTGATCACTTTATATGCCGAGACGAATGATGTATTATATATATGATATATAATAAAAGTTGCTTATGTTTTGCATCCACGCTAGTCCCGCCCTGCTATGCCGTTAGTTAAGTAACCTAACGGTACATACCGGAACATTGTGGCGAATGCGGATGGCATAAGCGTACGTTCTATTTTCATTACTTTTCTGTAATGGCTTAAGGACTTAAATGATGGGACTACATTAATAATATTAATGTAAACAAAAGAAACCTAAAAAGATGTTGTAGAATCAGATTTGAAACCTACTCTGCTTTTTATGAAAAAGCAAGATTTCAAAAGGCAGAGCTTAAGCCACTCCTTTTTTAACCATTAGATTCTACAACGATATCAAGTTCGAAGCGTTAAAGGTTTTCTTAAAAACTATACGCAGCCCTCTGTCATTTTAATGTTAGTTATATGTATGCCCTAGAGGCTATTACTGTACATGAGATGTATAATGTAGTGGATGCTGGGACATATATAGGGAGGACTTTCTTGCTCGACATGATAGTACGCTATCTGGTTGCTCTTTATCTTAACATGTATACTTGCTGTCTCTCTATTACATGTTGATAAAGCCCTTAGGATATGTACTCGACTTGCAGGACTATGATGCAGATCATACTAGTGGGGGCCTGGGTAGTCCATGATTACATCTTTCAATGTTCCTAGTCGTGGGAATATCGAGACGGGACATCGATATTCCAGAGTAGACTAACGTATATCTTCTCGACCCATGAGATGGGCGATGGATGATCCCATATCCATTGGTGTTTGACATCAGAGACGGTATGCGGGTGCTCAGTGGAGACTGGGTACACTGGACGGACTCGCCGAGAACTCCCAGATGGTATTATACCTCACGTCAGATGGCATTTCTCTGGTGACACTGGTACAACTTAGTCTGTTGACCCGAGATCGTCATAGAGTCTTGTGTGTCTCCCACTGTGCTTTGATTTCCACCCTACCACGGCTCTACTGAGTCGTGCAAACAGGTGGTTTTTGGGTACAGTCCCGATTCACATGGAGGCAATGAGGGATAGGAGGGGATTCGTCTCTCCCGGTATTGGGGGTTGATGTTGCGCTATGCTCGACTGGACATAACTGGAAATCCCTGGCCATGGTTGCACTGATTTACTGGTAAGTGTTATCAGTAGTTTCATGCTTGTTATGGACCTTTCATCATCATGACTTATCAATCTACTGGGGTCTGACGTTTACCACCCCTAAGCGAGATATGCGACATATCAGACGAACGGACCGGACTGTGCGGTAAGTGTTACTGATTGGTTTCGCAGGAGTGTGAGCAGGCTTGCTCGTTGATCTTCTGATCGCTCAATACCCGGGTGGCCGTTACGTTTAGCAGACCGCTTGCGGCTTGTGGGTGATTGATATGATCACCACCTACTGCCGGCGTATTGACGAGTCTTTAGAGCCCTACACAGAAGTTTCCTGGCTCAAGCGAAACGAAATAGGAGCGCATATGAGATATGTGCAGGACCGAGAATAATACCAGTATGTGATACTGTATTCTATTCTCGCGATTTATATCATCAGTCGGTTATATGAGATATAGCCGGGTTACCGAATCAAATGTTGATTCGATATATTGATACACTAGATATTAGTCGGTTATATGAGATATGACCGGATCATTAAATCAAGTGTTGATTTAATGATTTAATGTATAATTATATATGTGATATATTACTTTACATTAACTAGTATTGGTTCACTTAAGATTAATTTTCTAACTTGATGTGCACAAGTTGTATATGTGATATATGTTTGTGCACTAGTTTGTATCATGATTGATGATACATGAAAACATGGGTGTGTGTATGACTTACACCATATTTAAGATAATGGTATAGGGTTTTATTTATTTTGGTAAAACAAAATGGTGGTTTTCTTTGTCTTGGCTTGAAGCTTCATGAAGCCTTTAAGCATCTTTGACAAAGTCCACTCATTTTGTTTTGCATAAGATTTTTATTAACCAAACCATTAACTAAAACTATGGTTTAGTCTCTACAAAGGTTAACTCACCCATGGTTGCATTATGATAGACTTCACTTGATTATTCTTTTTAGATTATTCATTATTCATATTCTTTTTTCTTCTTCTTCCTCAAGAAGAAGAAAAGCTTGCTAGAAATTTTCAAGTGAAGAAATAGAGTGAGAAATCAAAATCCAAAGTGAACCCACTTCCTATTTCATCATCCTCTACTTCTTGACATTTAGTTTAGGGTGTTCTCTTCACAAAGTTCATGACCTAGTGAAGATGGAGCTTGAGTTTGAGTCTCCTCGACATAGATCATCTTCGGCCTCGAAGTCAACGAGCTAGCCCGTTCATTTCTCCGAGAAAACCGTCACAAGAGTCCGGGATCTCGATGATCGCAGCGAAGGGACATCAACACGGAGCTTTAGAAGTGAAGGACCGGATCTACAAAGGTTGTAATCCCTAACTCTTAGAAGTAAAGTTGTTTACTTGCTTATTGTTTTCGCATAATCTCTAGTATACAATCTTGGTTAGGGTTGTTCGGAACGACTATTTTTTAATCGTGCATGTTTGATGCCTTGTAGAACCTTATTAGAGTGCCTAGTGATTAGTCGAAAATATTGCATCTTTTAACCGGCAATTTCCCTGTCATTTGCATTCGTATAGAAGTGTTCGACATTCATATAGCACATATTAGCAAAACAGTCGTCAAATATCAGATTACATGTGTTAGACCTTAAAACTGGCATTTCTAGGGAAATTGACTGCATTTCATAGCATGGCATCATTTCTATATATCGCAACTTGTGTTTCGAAGTCCGTGCAGGAAAATCAGAAGATTGCTCAATTTTACATTGCTAAAAGATACGTCAACTCAAGGATTTGGAATCTGGTATTGATCTAAAGTGCATGCAGAGATTAAACATATCAGAGAATACTAAAGAATACAGTGAAAGGAAGCACATGAAGTTTGAATCCCCAAAAAGCCAACTTGGTCGCGGAACCGCAGCCTAAGCCGCCTTGTGCCGCGGTTCCGCGGTCAACATGACACATCTCCTGCTCTGCTTTGCACCATAATTCCTCCTTCAGCCTCCACACTTCAGAAAGATACAACATTTTCCAGAAAGCCCCAGAAGCTTCTGCCAGATCAGCAAACCCTTGGAGCTACACTAAACTAGCCTATCATTCTAGAAACTTCTCCTTAAACCCTAGCTTAAACCCTAAGCTAAGCCTAACAAACTACTTCTAGAAGTCTTTCAACAAACTTTTGGAGGGAACTTCTATTTTCAAACTCAAGGCCTAGGGTTTGGGAGATCTATAAATAAGACCCTAGGCTCACTTGTAAAGGGGGCATTTTATTATTCAATTCAATTCATCGATTCATTGTGAGAAAATTCATTGTTGTTAAGGAGAAACCCTAGTTCTTCTTCTACCCAACAACAACCACCTCCAAACCCTAACCCTAATCCAATCCACAAATACCCACTTCAAGATTCATGAAGTTCAAGCCAAGCAAGTCTTCTACAACCCTTTAGAAGCAAAGCCGGACTTCATCGGAGCACGAGATCGAAGCGATCCAAGACTTAAGAAGCCGAGCGATGCAAGATTCGATGAGCAAAGATCCTTCCTCTTGTAATTCTTGAGAGTTGTAACTTCTTGTTGATGTAATAAAGGTGAAGATTCTTTAAACTTGTTTACATTTTAATTCTAGCATCATGATTTCATTTCGATTCTTGAATATATTCTTTGCGATGATGTGTGAATAAACTCCGCTCGTGGAGGAATCGAGATGATCGTAGAATGATGATGTTGATAAATCTTTAAACGTTTTATTAAGTCCTATAGCGATTGTAAATTCTTGAAAATAGAATGATCGATGATCTAGATCGATGTGAAATGGGTTCTTGATTCTTTTCGCTCAATCTAGAGAATCAACGATCGATCATTGGATTTTCAAGAAGCTATCTAGTGAAGGTGATTCATCGAAAGGACAAAGGATAAGATGAAGAACCCTAATTCTTCGCAAGATCCTTAAACCTCGATCAATCGACATCGTGTTAGCACAATTCGTTAATGGATAAGAAACGTTGATTTCTAATCTTCATCATATCTACAATCTAATCGATTCCTACGAGCCTTTACTTCAAATCTTGAAACCCTAAGTGATTGGAATTCTATCAAAACTCGATTCTTGATGTTTATCATTTTCTTGATTCTTGATTAGAATAGTGACACATGAAACATTTGATAAAATCTTGAATCATGTTTTCTTTTCTTTTCGATTAACTTTTCAATTCAAACAAATCAAACATAGAAATGAATCGCACAATCCCTGTGGACGATCCGCACTCGCTTACGATCTACATCTGACACCGTAGTTGATTGCGGTCAAATATAATTCTTTGATTATGAATTTTATTCAATTTTCATACCGACAGAACAAGAAACTCATATCAATCAACTGAAGCCGCTGCCGGGGATCAATTGATTAGATACTTTTATACAACACATACCAAGAAATCGTTTCAATCAAATGGCGCCGTTGCCGGGGATTACGCGCTAATTCGTTTCATATTAAAGTTTGAATTGAAAGATTTATTCCATTATAATTTTTGTAATCAAAATTCGTGCAAACCCTAAACAATTAGTTGTGGTTCATTGCAAGGAGATCTGGAGCTTGCTGGGAAATTGGAAAAATTTTTGGAATATACCAGAGAGCAGAGGGAGTCTACAGAGCCTCTCTGAAAAATTTTGGTGCAGTGTTCCTCTCATCAGACAGCGGAAGGGCGGCATTAGGAGGCTATTGCGGCGGAACCGCGGCCTCTTCAAGGGATCTCTGTGCAAAATTTGGCAGGTAACCTCTTACTTTCTTTATCTCCTTCTAAAAATCTTCTCCAATTAACAGTTTATGCAGGCTTCTTTGCAAAAATCGCAGCGCCGCTAAAAAGAAAAATTAAATTTGTGCGTGTTTTTGTTTCTTGGTTGTTTGCATTCTAAATACGGATATTAAGGGGCACAGCCAAATCCAAATTAGGTGGGGAGTTCATTACCCTTCCTAGGCCCCGAAAACCGCAAAACTTGCATCCGCATTTACCCCAATTAACTAAAAAATATCTAGAGATAACTCTAAGGACCGTCGCGGTCACTTAGGACAAGAGAAGGCCGTGGGTAATTCATTGCTTATCCGCGTTTTCTTGTGGCGTCTAGGCAAGTGTGTCGAAGGCTAGTGGTTATTAATTAGGCCCACTACTTACGTAGTGGAGTACCTTCCCACTTACCTGGCACTTACCTGGCCACAGGGGGACAAAGAGGCAGTGGAGGATTCTATCCTGCGACTTGTCTTTTGGCAGTTAGGAGCGGTCTAGAGCCGGACCTAGGTGACCACTAGATTCTAGGGTTTTGTGTGTTGCATTTGTTGTGTTGCATCATATTTTCAAAAATCCGTCCAATTTTCAAAACAAACACCGCATTCATATCATTTCCCCTAATTATAAGCCACGCTGCCACTTGTACTAACCCTTTTTAGTACAAGATAGGCTGGACACGGGATTCTAGTGCCCGTTTAGTCCGCGTACCCTTTATCGACTCCGAAGTCGATATTTCTCCATTTACCTTTCCTTTACCCACTACCACACCCACATCGATGGATCCACCTCCATCAAACTTCTTTAACCCTAATCTGCCGCCGTCCGTTGGTGCGCAGAATCCACCCCGCATCTCTCTCCAAGAGAGGTGCTACCCTATTCGAGGTCCTCTTTCGACCTGCTTATCCACACCACCGGCCAATGAGGATAACTTTGAGATTAAACCCTAATACATCAACCTTTTACCCAAATTCCACGGACTCGAGACTGAGGACGCTTACGTTTTCATCACAAAATTTGAAAACGTATGCGCAATGATGGGTACGTCACAACTTTCAGTGGATGCTATGCGTCTACGACTTCTTCCATTTACATTGTGCGATATAGCCGAGAAGTGGCTATATAACACTACCGCACACTCTATTACGAATTGGGAAGAATTCGTCACGGCATTCCTTAAGAAATTTTACCCAATACAAAAGACAGCTCGAATCCGTAGCGAACTGAATCAATTTTCCCAGCTCCCTACTGAACCATTTTCAAAATGCTTTGAACATTTCAAGGATCTATTGGTTCAATGTCCTCATCACGGCATCCCGAGATGGGATCTTTGCCGAATCATATATGAGGGCATTAACCCAAACACTAAACAGAGCCTTGAAAACATGTGTCAAGGTAATTTTATGACTAAGGATGATGGGGCAGCGTGGAAGTTTTTAGAAGAGTTCGCTGAAAAATCACTACAGTGGGAGAGTGGAACCCAACCATTGAATAGGGTTGGCGTACACCAAATAGATGTGTCCATAGGTGTTCGAGCTGAGATGGCAGCAATGCAAAAGAAGCTCGACGCTATGGAACACAAATTTGCAGCAGCCTCCCTAAACCCAATGTCGCTCCCCAAAACTGTTTGTGGGTGCTGTTCTGATCCGTCTCATTTAAC